>CM077314.1:10652500-13353404 GCA_039655065.1 Glossophaga mutica
CGATGCACAGTGAAAACACAAGTGAGATGGCCTGTTATTGTTCATTTCAGCTGTGAAATTCCTTTCGGATCACAACTCTAAGGTGAGACAACATGCAAATCCCAATTTATTCCTATTAAATAATTAAATCATACAGTCACACAATACCAGAGCATTGGGCTGTTTTGTTCAACCCCCTGCATCCCACCTGGCAAATTAAAATATTTCACAAACATAAGTGAATTGTGAAGGTCATATTATTTTTCCAAATGACATCGGTTCCCCTGCAGTTTTAGGGTTTATTCATATAAGGGGCTCCATAATCCATCTTGCAAAATGTCCTCAATTTACCAAACGACCAACTTAAACCAACACTGCACAATAACAACATCAGCAAAACTCAAGTCTGGAAAGATCCATCGACTTCTGCAATGTTACACCAGTAACAAGTGATAGAGCTAAACACACAGTATACTTGTTCATTCCCCACACCTTTCCTCTCACTCTGTTCTCAAATATTGTGTCATTTTAGACTGGAAGAGTAAACGTTTTTGAACTCTTTGATCATTATGTGATCATTGTAGTCAGAAAATGTCCAGGTTGGAACATTCATTTTTAAAATAAGAATCCTCGTAGAAACTTTATACATAATAGCACAAAACTGAAAAAAGCACAGAGGTCCATCAACAGACAAATGTATAAACAAGTGGCAGAGCACTGCTCAGCTGTAAGAAGGAACAAAGTACTTATGTATGTAACGACCTCGATTGACCTCAGAAACATTGTCAATTTAAAGAGGCCAAGCACAAAAGGATACATACCAACAAGCCCACCTACATGATATACTATCGCCTCAGATCGGTTCCTTACTCTCAAAAACACAGTTTATTTGGAGGAGAGTTTTCTCTACCCTCCATCTACCTCATTTCTCCCACTGATGGGGGAAGAAAGGATTTAACTCTGACAATGGCTCTGCCGACATCTCAACTCCAACATGATCTCTAACAACCAAGATGCACTAACCCTATGAAAGTTCAGAAATACACCCTGAGGAAGCATGAACAGACCCGAGATGGGCCTCACTTTTGGAGGCTGGGTATGATACGAACTCGAACACCGCAAACTGTCCCGCAGGTTTACTGATGGCAGACTCTTATCAGAGCCCCTGCTGCTGGCTCTGGCCTGTCTGCCACTCTTGACTGCTACGCCTTCCCCACGGAGCCTCTGAGAAATTGCCTTAGTGATGTTTTGATTTTGGTGCCACCTCAAAGGAAAGAAGCGAGGCCTGAGAGGAATGTTGCCCCCCGCCCATTTCTGCTGTTTTCTTCACTGCGAAGAATTGTGTTTTTTGAAGGTATATATTTTTGTCACTCTTATCATTACATAGTAAAATGTTGAGGTTGTTCTTCACATTGTTGAGATCCATTATAGGCAAGATTTTTCCTTTTCACATGAAGCAACTAAACATTCATATATTTTATTAAAGACTGGATAACATCTAAGAAAAATTCATATGTGTTTTCCATATATCCGAGGAAGTAAAACAAAATATGAAAGGGAGATGTTCAGCCTCTTAAAGCAAACAACATTTTAACAGGTAATAATGAGAAATCTTGAGACACAGTCTCAGCTCAGTTCAAGACACAGACTTGTATAATCATGTCATACAATACCTCTAAGAACTTAGATTATTGAGGCCATAAAATATTAGGCATGTAGCATCCTTCATTTTTCAATGCATTATTGAGAAAATTAATGGTGTGCTTAATGTAAAACTGACTTTAAATTTAACAGATTCAAATTTGAATCTGAGCTATCCCACTTATTAGCTAGATAGTTCATACTTTTGAACACTTAGAATCATACCTACCTTTCAGATACTTTATGAAGACTAATTAAAATCAGGTACATAAAGCACTCGACATGGTGACAGGCACTCAAGTATATACAGTCAAAGTACAGTGTACACTCAAGGAATAGTATTATATACTGTTGTGGATTATGCATAAATAATGTGCATATATTACATGAAAACAAATTTTAATTTACCACTTCCATATTTTAAATATATGCAGGTTTACACACATGTTTATATGTGTATGTATAAATTATTTAAGAATTAGTTCCTTTATTGAAACTCCTATGTTTGGGTAAAATTGTTGTCTAAAATCCAGTAATATTCATGTATATAAATAGGACAATAAAATTACCAAGTGAGTTGTATGTTACCAAATCTTACAAATCCTGAGTTTTATGAATTTGTTCCAAGATGAAATAGAATCTACAGTCTGGAAATTAAACCCATCAAGCCAAAAATTAACCTCGCTTTGAAAAAGACAGCAGAGAATCACTAGGAAGTAGAAATACAACTTAAATCTCATTTTGGAAACCATCTGGAGAGTTGGTAATATAGTACAAAATGATCTATACATTCTATCAACAAAATATTTTATGCATTTTATGGTCATAATAAGAATTTATATAAAGCCTTATACTGACAGTTCATCTTATACATTGCATTACTTAAAATCACAGCAATACTGAAGGTTAACCAACATTACAGAGATTCAGATAGATACCATCTTGCATGAATTTAGAAGGGAAGTTCAAGAAGACAAGCTTAAGCCAAATATTATGATTCCCAGTGTAATTTTTGTTCTTATTTTTTTCTTCGCCATAGTCTACTGCCTTTTGGTCCTCTGGATTTCTTCTGAATTAAGTGTGCATTCATGGCAAATATTCTGGCAGGACTTGCAAACAAATTCAGTCAACCAGGTGCCAATTCAAGACTCCCCTTTATTAGAGATACATATTTGAGAACTTCTACCCTCAGATTTTGTCAGGAACAAAACTTCCTATCTTTAAAAGCAGAACTGTGAGGCTTTATCCTCACATGTAGGTTATGGAGTAGCTCTCCTTCCCGGATTTACATGGTAGAATGAGTATCCATCACACACAAACCGGAACCCCAGCCCCTACTTCCCTTGGACCAAAGCCCCATGAGCAGCAGCGCCATTCCAAGTTTATACCTGCGATTAGGACAGTTTGCACTTGCTCCTTTTGATTTATGTGCATTCATTGGTAACTTTATCTGCAGGATTTTATTTAAAATTAAAGATAACTTTTAGTTGATCCTTTCACTTTATTAGAATTTTTGTTACCCAATCATTTTAGTAAGTGAAAATGGATTCATGCAAGCTGTAGGACAAACAGACTAACAGGTAAATTTGGTCAATTTTCCAGATGTTGAATCCACTGAGAAAGAACACGGTTTTAGCTCAGGCTTTATGGCTGCCAGGAAAATACATTATGCAAATAGATGTCAGGGAGATGAATAGATTATCCTCACACTCATCATTCTGCTCATTATTAGAAAGGGCCTGAAATAAAAATTTAACATGGGATCTCTAGTTATAAAAACCCAGATTTTGTAGATTACTCTTTCTTTTTTATTGAATTTGTTGGGGAGACATTGGTTAATAAAACCATATGGGTTTCAAGTGTACGACTCTGTAAAACATCCTCTGCACCCTGCTTTGTGCGCTCACCACCCAAAGTCAAGTCTCTCTCTGCCACCGTTTATTCCCCCTTTGGCCTCTTCCACCCCTTCTGCCCCCTTTCCCTCTGTTGTCTGTGCCTATTTTTTCTTGATCCCTCTACCCTTCACCCAGTCCCCCCAAACCCCTTCCCCTCTGAAAGCTGTCAGTCTTTGTTAGGTATCTATGAGTCTGTTTCTATTTTGTTGGTTAGTTTCTTTTGTTCATTAGATTCCACATATAAGTGGAATCATATGGCATTTGTCTTTCTCTGACTGGCTTATTTCACTTAGCATAATGTTCTCCAGGTCCATCCATGCTGTCGCAAAGGGTAAGATTTCCTCCTCTTTTTATGGCTGAGTAGTATTCCATGTGTAAATGTACCACAGGTTATTTATCCACTCATCTACTGATGAGCTGCTTCCAAATCTTGGCTATTATAAATAACTCTGCAATGGAATATGGGTGCAAACATTCTTTTCTACTAGTGTTGCAGGTTTCTTTGGGTGTATTTCCAGAAGTGAGATTGCTGGGTGATAAGGCAGTTCCATTTTTAATTTTTTGAGGAAACTCCTAACTCTTTTCCAAAATGGCTGCACCAGTCTGCATTTCCACCAACAATGCACAAAATATCCCCTTTGTCCCCATGCTCACCAACACTTACTGTTGGATGATTTATTGATGATAGCCATTATGGCAGGTGTGAGGTGATATCTCACTGTGGGTTTAATATCTGAAAGATTTTAATGCATACCTTCCTCTTGATCAGAGTCACAAAGGCCTCTAATGTAACCTGGGTCACCTTCTATGTAAGATGACCATTTTTGAAAGATCTATTAGTACATCCCAAAGTGATTTTACCATATGCCACATGGCCATATATACATTTTTACATTGTACCATTATATATCAAATATATCTCCTAGTTAAGTAAAAATACATCCAGGTATATAGCACGAATGTGGAAAATAATTTTTTTAAATAGGTAGAAAGACTATTTTTTCCTCAATACAATTAAGAAATATTTTGAAAAAGTCTTCAACTTAATTGGCAGTAAACCTTCCTATTCAAGGAAATGGGGCCGACTACGTAAGGATGACCATTTTGCCACAAACCCGGCCAATGTCTCAATCATCCACTACACCCCACCTCCATGGAATCGCTTTATCTCTATTTAATGCTTTAGTGAGATATAATAGAAATAAATTATAAACCACCATAAACTTGTCATTTTTTCTATTGCAATGTCAAGGCTGTCTTAAACTATAATTGATCCAATTTCTCTTTTCATGGTGGTTGATAAAAAGCTATGAGCAAAAATTATGAGCCATCTTTAGAATATTAAAGAGGCTTATAGTTTATATTTTAGTATTAGCTTTATTTTTTGGCTTCATTTTGATATTTATTATCATTTTTCCTATTTAAAATCTACTTTTAACATACTGTATTTTATTGTACTTCACATGTTTTGTAATTAATAATAAATCCTTTCTAAAATAGGGGGGTCTATAAATTCATAATTATTTTTAATGTATTTCATGGCAGACAGACCCCTTTATAATATCACCCCACTTCTATCTTTAGCCTTTCCTTCTACCATTCATTCTCATGCACTCTTTTCCTATGCATACCATTCATTAAAAGCCATTACACTGAGGTACAACTGACACATAAAATTGATGTGTACATTCAACATATACAACTTGATGAGTCGGTAGATAAGGAAGCATCTGTGACACCAGCACCCCAATCTATGCCATAAATATATCCCTCAAATGCCCTTTTGTTATTATTTTTGCTGATAAGAACATTTAACATAAGATTTACTCTTTCTTATCATTCCTTGGACACACTGTTTGCCAGTGTTGACTCTAATCTACATACCTTTCCATTGTTACTTCCCTATAAATGACATGTTACAGATCGATCTCAAAGCTATCCTTTCATGACTCTTGGAATGAACTAATAAAAGAATGCAGCTGGAATAGCATCTGTGAAAGGGAAGAATACTACCATTTACTTTGCCTTTTCTTTGATTTAATCTTACATGCATTTGGGGATATTTAAGACACAGGGTCCAGCACAAATAGCGCCCCTTTTTCTATAACAAAATATTTATTACAGAATCATAGGCATGTAATTCTGTAATGTAACAATATCACACTCAAGCACACCCTATGATATTTTAGGTGAAGTGTTCCAATTAAAACTATAAATTATTATACCCATGTTATTATTACCTTACCAACCACACTCAGGCAGTTGTTACTTCTGCTGGACCCTGTATCAAAACCTCAATATAAATAAAACAAACGTATCTTTCAAAGAAACTTAAATAATTTTTTGAATATTATAATATATAGGAAGACAAAAATCTAACATTCCAGGTTCCAAGATGTGTGTTCTACCCACTATCATGCACTGAAATTTTCTTACTATTATGGACTTTAAATAAATCTTTATTTCCAGACGGGTTTTAATTACTTTAACAGATTTAACTTAAAAATCCACTTTAAACTTTAAACTACTCCAGAACATTGTTTCATCAACTACTAACCTTGAAATCATTTGCTGGGCAGAGATGGGTAGTATAAATAGGCTGGTTAAAATGACTCCCTAAACTAGAATTTGGGTAGCCAATTAAAACATAGGTAAGCTTTCTGGGTTGACTGAAGGGATGTCCTCCTAGTGCACACTTCTAATCGGAGTCAGCTTTGCCCTGGTCTCCTTTCAAGTAGAAGAAGAAAACTGGAACCCCAGAGCTCTATTGAGGGAAAGGCATTTCCTGGTGGAGTTCACACTTACTTATGCAGTTTGTTCGCTTTATTTATTTATTTATGGTCAGGATCGCAAGTGGAAGGCATCGGCCCTTTGATGAAAGAACACTGCTGTCATCCTCCATTTCCTATGAGATGTCACAGCTGTGACAAGGAAGGGTTTATAATGGCACAGTTCGGCGCCTTCATAATTTATTCTCTCTGATTTCATGCTCTTTTAGTCTCCTGCTCAACCATCCACTAACAAGTGATGATATTAGCCAATAAATCAAAGACGTCTGCTTGTCACCACCAGGTGCTTGGCCACATCGCCGCCGATTATGAGACGCACAAAAGGACAATTTCATGTAGGGAGCACAGCAGAGGTGTTCCACTGATATTCTGTTTGATAGGAAACCAGTGTGAAGTGAGTGTAGTAAAATTCAATAACTTTCGTGCCTTAAAGCAAGGAAGGACTAAGTCGCAGTAAAACTGGGAAGTAAATTAGGACCTCTCATTTATTACTATATGATTCTAAATCTCTTCCTGTATCACTTCGATACAGGTTAAGGAAAGAAAAAATATTTTAATGTATTCAGTTTATTTTGCTGAGTCTAAGAATTTATCTTTCTTTTCTAAATGCATCAAATGAGGTATTCTTTTTTAAAGATTTTATTTATTTTTAGAGAGAAGAAGGGAGGGAGTAAAAGACGGACAGAAACATGAATGTGTGGTTGCTTCTCATGTGCCCCCCAACTGGGGACCTGGCCTGCAACCAGGCAGGTGCCCTAACTGGGAATCGAACCAGCGATCCTCTGGTTCTTAGGTCTGTGCTCAATCCACTGAGCTACACCAGCCAGGCTCAAATAAGATATTTTTACATCCATCTATTAAAACTTGCATTATTGCTAAATAAATAAAACGATAGCACAATATTTGTGTGATCAATAGTCAATGCACAAGTATGATCCTATTCTCTATGACTGTAAAAAGCTGCCCTCAAACTAATTAATATGATCCTTTAGATATTACTTATTTCTATTTTTATATATTCTCATTATTTTATTATTGATCCAGAATAATATAAATATACCTATAAATAAGAACAGTAACAGTAGACTGAATTTACAGAGTATAAATGACTCTGAAATATATTTTATGAAAGGCTCCTAAATAAAATATTGAATTTAAAAAATGACAAAAAAGTTTATTTTTTAATTAAAGGAAATAGAGCAAAAAAGAGGTTTTTCTCTTGGTTTTATTTAATTAAGTTACTCATCTTTTTCTCACCTGAGAAATTCATCACATATTTGTACTGATTATATAACTACATCACTGACTTAGCATTTTTACCATATTGACAAGTTATTACAGAACAATCAAGTAGAGCCTATTTTTAAATCCATTTCATATTAAGATGCAAGATGACATACATAATTATTCTGTCTTTAACTGGAATGGTTGTTGTTTATCTTTGAACATTTAAATAGCTGTTTTTCTTCTCACGTCTTCCTTTAACATTCTGGATTGCCCCAAAGTGCCCCCGTTTCACTTAACAACTCTCAGAGGCTAGAAACCTCGTGTCTGTCACTGTGGCTTTTTCTTGTCATAGTTCCACATTATAGATGCTTCAGAATTACTGTTTAAAAATATTTGTCTTCTAAGTCTCTCATTATGATAGTTTGACGTTTTCAAAGAAACTGTGTCAAGTAAATAAAAGAATTTCTTAAGTAAAATGATTTTGTGTGTATTTAAATAATAAACAGGCACTTCACAATTTCTTTCAGCCTAAGACGTGATGCATTTTGCTGCTGTTGTAGCTGGTAGCTGTTTTGTTGTTATTTATACTGACTGTTACATTGGTATTTTATGCTATGATTTATTTCTCTCCAGCCTAATAGAAATTCAAAGGTGCTATCTATTTAGAAAGCTCTAGACAGAGATGATATTTCACTTGGAAGTATATATTTAAAGTTCTCTTTTATTTCTCTTAGCTACAGAATTATTAATTATTATTAAGTAGTAAGTACCACTTTATATTCTGCAAACTTTTCATAACTATCCTTTTATGTCACATTCCTATGAAGCATAAGAGTAAATTTCCAGTTATATTAAGCACAAGAAACCAAGGGAGCACACTAAAAATATACTGAATAATTAATGAAGAAGGAGAATAGAAACCTCAGAAATATTAGGTAGGTGATAAATTAGAACACACTTGGCCTTCTGCATGACCGCTGTATAGAATAGGATGGCTGCTTCCATCTAAAGAAGTCTTTCAGTTTGTGTTCCCCTGCAGTAAAAAGATAAGGCATGACTTAAAATGTAAAGGACTGTGAAAACACCGAAAATGAGATGATTAAGCATTTGTTCAGTATTTACTTTCGATGAGACACTCTTAACACTGTTTATCTGGCTAAGGCAACTGATGAGTGTAAGTGGATTTGACTGAGTTTCAAAATCAATGACAACCAGTAAGTATTTTTTTTTATTTCATTATCCAGAACTTGGTAAAGTCAAAATAATTTAGAATGAAGGCAGCATAAAGGCCACAAAATCAGTTCAAATCATTGGTCTCATCTCTCCATTATTTTATTCTTCATTTTTGTAAAATACTTTATCTGTAGGTTCTTGATATTGGATTGGGCAGACAGTACTGGTTGCTTATTATCTGGAAGGTAAACTCAGAGATGAAATCTATGAAACTGTCTCCAATAAATTATGATGAATAAGCATTCTATTTGGCTCTATAGCTTGTGTAGCTTTTATGGAGCATCTATACGTATCATTATTTCATTTGTAATTTCCAGAAATGTCTGAGAAAGCAGCACTGAGAGTACCATCCTTTATCAATATAGGAGGTGCCTGACTCCCATTGGCGTGAGAGACTACTGGACTATACTTTCCTAGGCCCAAGTTCATGTTGTCATCCTAAGAAATGATTTCCTAGTTTCAAACAGTATCCAGCACAGGAAAAGTTCCTTTATAAGCTTAGATAGGGGAACGTTTCATTATCTCTTTCAGGCAATAAGAAAACAAGTTATTTCCATCTTTTTCTTCCATGCCTTTTAAAATCCTTTGAAACTGAAACAATCTACTATCACAAGAAAGAATCCAGCCACCACCCTAAAGATGATGGCTTCCATCTTGACCTTCTCCTCATGGTTCCACTTTCATCTGAGGCTAGCAGTGTGTTCTTTTACTCACAGTGCAGCTGCATAAATCCATCCTCACTTGAATTCTGGGATTCTCACACTGTGACTCCTGGGCAAGAACCCAGTAAAAATGTTCAGTTTTCCCTTCTCATGATCACTCCCTCTGAACATGTATGTCCCTTACTATCGGTGTAATAGATCTGTCACCAATCATATATTTCATGTAGCATTCTGATTAAAGATGTGATCTGGGCAAAGTTATTTATGCCTTTTTGGCTTCATTTTCTTTATGTATAAATGAGGCTAATAGTATTTCAAATGCTGAGGTGAATATTAAATGAGCCAATGAATGTAAAGTGCTAACCCAGGGCTGGATAAATAGTAATGCAATGCTGGATAAATAAGTGTTGGTGCTGTTGCGGTGGCTGCATTTTTTTTCCCTAGCATATTCTTTTTTGTCAGAATGTATTGATTAGAGTAATCATGTTATCACACGTTAACTAGAATTAGAAAGTGTATTTAAGATTGTGTGCTATTTAACTCCTGATTTATAAGAGTACATGAGTTATTTATATGTAACAGGTGAACTAATAATGTACACCATATATCAAACAAATTTATGTGTTCATTCAAGCTTTATTGAACACTAAAGTTGCAACAATTATCATTTGTAATTCTATAATGATTCAACTGCAAATGCGCCAATGATTATGTTTGAAGGTTCTATCAGGTGACAGAATCAACCAAATACAATGTTACTGGCATATCATTTGATTAGCACAAATAATTAAGCAATAAAATGTTAAGTCATTTGATATGGAAAATGTAATACTCTTATGAAGTCAGAATATTTGCACTGTGCAATAAATTATTTCTGACCACTGCCTTAATTTGGGGAAACCGAGTTCTCAGTCTTAAACTCTTCTCACATAAAAAATATCACAACCTCCCTGCACTAGTTATTTGTAAATTGTTCTGATTCATTTCCCTCTATTCCACTAAAGTATAAGCTATTTTAAAGCCAAGGTTGAATCATTTGCTTGCTTATTCATTTTTTAGTATATATTCATTCATTTATTAGTTTACAATATATCCATAGCATCTTATTGTGTGCCCCCCCAAAATTTAAATGCTGAATGACCTTATTTTTGTATCTTTTGAATAGTGGGAACAGAATAAATAACCTCTCAGCTTTATACTTTTAAAATATTATCTAAGCATAATATTTAAAATGTATCACCAATGAATCATGTACATATAAGGAAAAGAGAAATTCTCCTATGCTCTTACATTCTTTCTCTGACACCATACTTCGATTTTCATGAGAAGATTCATGTGTTTGTCCATTCTACTGAAACCAACAGAGCAAGTACTAGCTTGATGTGTGAATTAATAATATTTCAACTGTAGAGTGAAAGGTATCATAACCATAATTGTTGCCATTAAAATAATGTCATGCACTGCTTATACTGTACATTCCCAAAAGCCGAAGCCATTCTATGTGGTTTATTTATTCAAGTTATCTCATTTAATTCTCACAACTAATCTATAATGTTGGAATAATAACACCCAATTAGGAAATGAAGGCACAGTACGAGAAATAACTTACCCACAACCTTGCACCGTAGGTCACAATCAGTGTACCCCACCCCACCATTCTTTTCACACTGTTTCTGCACATGGTGACGTGCAAATTCACATGTAGCCATGGAAAAACAGACTGTTTGCTTAAAGGATTCTAGGAGCTAACTTCAAGGAAGCAGATTCCAGCCTCTAGGCACTTCAGCTCCAGGAGATTTGCTGACCTTCGACCATAAAACCAGATGACAAACGACAGACCAGCTCCCAGAGAGTTATCAGAGCAGATGGTGCTGACTGACGTGTAGGGTGCTACATGTCAGCTACCCTACATGGAGAACCCACGACCCCCTTCCTATAGTCTCCCCTATTCTGTCTCTCCCTTCCTCACTCACAAAAACCCCTCCTTGCACTGAGATGTTGAGATGGTCTTTGGGACATCGGTCTGCTGCCTTTCTCAGGCTGCTGGCTCTTGTATAAACTGACAGACATTCCCTGCACCAGCCCTTGTCTCTGTCATTGGCTCTTTGTGCGGCAGGCAGCCAGTCCTGGGTTCAGCATCACCAGGATTCTAAGCCAAATTGCTATAAACACCAAGTTCATGCTCATTCTATATCAGACAATTGCTAATATTGATTTGAACAAATCTATAGTAATAAATATTGTATTTGTCATTCTGATCTCCATGATTCTCTATAAATAAATACCAATGTCACTATTATAGAATGCCAACTCAGAGAGAACCTGGAACAATTTTTTGAACCTGTTTTGCCTGTTCACCTGCACTTTCACAAATGAAATGATCATTATCCAATGATAATGACCAGAAAGACAAACTCTTAAATAGTAGTGGGAAATGAAATGAGTAAATAGGTAAAAACTTGAAAAAAGAACTGTATCATCGAATTAAACATATACGCTAACTTCTTTTGTAAGCATCTTTATATGCTTCTGAATTTAATAGGGGTTGAAATTTGAATACACTGTAAATTAAATAACTACTAGATTACTTTTTCACAAAAGCACATAGCTCTTGTTTTTTAATGTACTGTGCTTTATCTAAAGTATAATTTCATTCCCTCATTTCATTCTCTTTCCCAACCTTAAACAAGCTTTCAACCACATCTAAGAAGGTATTTTTCACCCCTTACAACCAAGTCTGATCATTTGTGCCAGTCTTTGAAGATTCTATTTGAAGAGCCTAATCTATACTTGGTTTGGGTTTAGAAAGTCAAAGCTTAAATGGCTTTTACAGGTCAATTAAACCATAACCTTTATCCAGCTCCTTTTTCAAAATTAAGACTTGAATCATGTCCCTGAAATCCGAATCAATTCACCAGGACCCAAGTTTCTGATTTCCTATTCTGGGATTCTTTGTATCACACATTGCTTAGGAGGTTCTGGAAGTTTCTCAAGAAGAAAGGCTTTGTGGCTCTGGTAGGCGGAGAGAAAGTAACAATTTGAAAAATCAACTCAGAGCATTCCATATAAAAAGGTTTAATCTCTACTGCAAAAGATTTTACCAGATTGTCATCTAAGCTGGGGGAAGGAAATTTCCCCCAATATGAGCCCCACTGTTCTTTACCTAAGGGGAGAAAAAAACTAAGAAACACTTATGAAGGTCGCACACAGGCAGGGGCACAGGTCCATTAAAAGACCGAGATTTAATCATAAGATTATAGAATGAATCCCCTTTTCCACCCTTTATCACCACAACAAAAGAGCTCCAAATCAATAATGGTGTGTAAGAGCTAAAAGATCCGTAAGACAGTAAGAAAGAGTTCTTACAGGAACACAAAGACAACAGGAGAGGCAAACTATAGAAAAACACTGGAGGAATTTGAAGCTTCTGGTATCCACCACTGTAGCAAACATTAAACACAGCCCAACTCATTACCAGAGCAGCCTACAATCTCCCATGAAAGACCTATTTGTCTCAGTTTTTGTTATCTGCCACATTATGCCAGGCTTTAACAACAATAAAAAGTAAATTATGCTAAAAGGCAAAAAATAAACATAGTCTGAAAATACAAAGCAAGCATCAGAACCTGACTCAGATACGACACAGATGTTAAAATTTTCAGTCAAGCAGTTGAAAATAACTGATTACTAAGTTAAGGACTCTAATGAGCAAAGCAAAGAGCACACTGAAATAGTTGGGTAACATAAGTAGAGAGAGGGAAACTCTAGGAAAGAATCAAAAGGTAATGTAGAAATCAAAACCACTGCAGCAGAAATGAAGGATGCCTTCGATGGGCTCTTGGGGAGAACTGCACATGGCAAAAGAAATAACAAGAGAGCTTTAATACACATCAGTAAAAACATTCTGCCCGAAATGCAAAGAGAAAAAATATTTAAAAAAAAAAAAACAATATCCAAGACAATTTCCAAAGGTTAATATACCTGTAATTGAAATAGCAGAAGGAGAAGTATGAGAGAATGGAACAAAAGAAATATTTGAAGAAATAATCACAGAAAGTTTTCCAAAATTAACAACAGACAATAAACCCCATATCCAGGAAGCTCCAATGACACCGAAAAGGATCATGCCCAAAAAATCCATACCCGGGCATCGCATATTCAAACTGCAGAAAAACAAAGACAAAAAAATGAAATCTTGAAGTCAAAAGGATAGAAACAATTCTTACCTATAGAGGTAAAAATTACAGTGGACTTTTTGTCATAAACCATGCAGAAGAGGAGATTAGAGTGAAATACATGTATTAAAAGAAAATAATCACAAACCTAAAATTGTATAACCTTTTTTGAAAATGAAAGAGATACAAGTCTTTCCAAAAGAAATAAAGAACTAAGGAAACCATTGACAGCAAAGCAACCCTGTAAGAAATGTTTAAAGAAGTTCTTAGGTAGGAGGAAGATAATAGAAGTATAAAACTTGGAACTACATAAAGACTGAGTGAGCATCAAAAAACCAAATAATTAAAGAAAAATTAAGGTCTTTTAGTTTCCTATTCTTAACTGATCTGAAAGACTCTGTTGAAATTAAAATACTAATTAGGTATTTAACAATTATAGAGTTAAGCGAAATAAATTACAGAGAAGTTAGAAGGGATGGAAGGGAGAAGTTGAATATACTCTTTTATAAACTACCCACACGGCACGTGAAACAATACAGTGATAGTGAAAGGGGGTTTGGATTAGTTAAAAATATATATTGTAATTGCAAGAAAAATTACTATTTTTAAGAGAAATAATTGATATGCAAATAAAGGAAATAAAATTACATTTTATAAATTTCATAAAATAGTTAATATCTGAGAAAGAATAGGAGGGAAGGTAAGAATCCTAAGAGAAGCTTAATGCATAAAAAAGTTACAAGAAAGTAGATGTTATTCCAAGTACATCAAGAATCACTTTAAAATGAAAGGTTCATACATGCTGATTACAGGCAGATCATCAGCACATGGTACCAAGGTATCAACAACATGAGTGAAATTTCAATGCTAACTGCTAAGTGAGAAAAGCTAGTTTGAAATGTCTGCATACTGTATGTAAAATTGCATGAAACAACCTCACTTTAGTATGTGGGGGAGAGGACATTAACCCAAGCAACTTTGAAATAAGTGGAGTCCATAAAAACTAAAGGGCAAATAAGTACATAAGTATTGTAGTCTTGCTGATATGGCTGTTTCTAGTGGGGTACAGGTTTACAGTTTTGATATTCTTATGTGTGTATACTGGAAAGGAAACTAGGTAAATAGGTAGCAAATGGTTTCTTATTATTGGAGTAGGAATTGACAAGCAAGGGGAGGAAGGAGCAAAGATTCATGGTAGGGATTAGAGTTGGACACATCCATATTAACTCATGTTACTGTAATATGGATAGAACTGGTTATGTATAGAAATATATATGTATGTGTGTGTGTATAAACCTCTGTATGTGCGTGTAAATATATACACACGAAAAGGTTAGTATACAAACATGTATTTCCTTGCTCTGTGGGCTGAGAGAGCATGGATGTAATGGCATCCCAGTACACCTAGTATATAAGCATACCCTATGTCCAAATCTTAGCTTCAGGTTCCATGGTCCAACAAAAGAAACCAAGGATTTTTAAAGAAATGGCTGATTCTATGACTACAGCAGAAAAGTAGCAGGTACCTTACAGTAGAAGAAAGGAAGTGGAAGAAAGGGAGGGAGGGAGGGAAGGAAGGAAGGAAGGACTTTAGTTAATTATGTATCAATATTGATCATTAATTGTAACAAATGAGCCACAGTAAAGTAAGATTTTAATAATAGGAGAAAATGACTTTGGTGTATTCCAACCAGCATCAGATTGGGACACTAGGAATGAGCCACTGAGATATCAGAGTTTACCTATCACTTTGGCTAGTGCTACTTTTCCTAATGCACGTATATATTGTAATGTTTTTATTTTCCACGTAGATTAAAAATTTCTATGTTCTTATTTTTTTAAACCAAGTCAGTTTTATTTGGTTCTATACTCGTAAAGACATATTAAGGAAATATTCTTAAGGAAAAAAAATAAAGCCTGTTAGCGTCCTACTTGTTTCAGACCAAAAGCATAGCCAGCCCAAAATGCAATCTGTCTTAAAGATGCATTTTCACAGGTCAGATCTATTCTAGGTTGGGCACCAGAAATTATTGCTGCTCAACAAAATCCACATTATCATCCTACAATGACCAATGGGCACTTACTTTGCCTGTATAAGCAGTAAGTTAGCTTCAAGGTTAGATGATATGAAATTTAAAAAAATAAGAATTTTTGTGCAGTTTAGGAATAGCTAAAGTAAACACTGGAAGGTAAAGCTCATCCAAATGGTTATTACCAGCTGATTTCCAATTAGTAGTAGTAGTCAGATGTTGGCTTCAAAGAGTTTTAAACTAAAACTCTTTGTGATGATTTCAAGATTAAATGGCCACAAAGCTAGAGTGGATGTTTTGAGTAACACTCCTTCAATGATAAGAAATGCGGGGTGCAGTGACTTTTAAACAATGGCCAAATAAGGTTACGATAAAATAAATCAGAGAAGTGAGATGGTTTAATGGCTTTTTAATGAGTCTAATGTTTTCCATTTTAATGAGCCCTCTTACATCAGCTTTAATCATTTTATGAGAATGAGAAATGATTGAGAAATGGCTGGCATTAATTCAATTTTCTGTGCAGTCTCCCCACAAGCCATTATGGTGCAGTGGCTAATGGGAGTCAACTTGGATGAGTGGAAACTTGCATAATAGGACAAGTCCCTGCTAAATTTGCTTAGACACTGGATATGCTCACTGGTGATAAGGTTATATTTCCTCATGTTGCAGAGAGTGCACATCAAATGCCCACAAAGTAGTTTAACTCTCTAGCACAAGCAAAAATTAATTAGGATACTTTAAATGAACTATAATTTGTCCTAATTTATTCTACAAAATTGTGTTTAAATTCCCTACCTTTTTATTAGCGAAACATTAAGATTAAAAATGAGCAAAAATAACTGAATTTTGAAATACACACTTTCGACACAATCTACATATAAAACCATGTTAAAATTTGTAATATAAAACATATAAGGACATAAATTGCCTACTTCCTAGAACTCATTTTAAATAAGTCCTTTAAGTATATACCAAATTAGAAATACCAAATCTATATAAAACTATCACAAGAAACCAGCCATGTTAAACAATAACAAAAATACAAACAAAGTAAAAAAATTGATAGTGTTCTCTAGATATACCATTTGGTAATATTTACAATGAGTAATTGAAACCAATTCTTACTAATTTACATTTAAAACTTATTTAAAATAAAAACACTAGGTCACTCATTGAACTGCCAGGAATATTCAAGAACCAGGCTAAAATGCATGGGCAAGAATAAAGAAGGTTACACGGTAAAAATCATACATGACATCAGTCCAGGGAAAAATCTCCTGCACAGTAACTTTGAACTTCATCAGTTCTCCAACAGTACTGGGCAGCAGGCATCATTGCCAAAACCACAGCCATGGAAAGACCTAGAACCTAGACATTGCTCCAATTATGAATACCCCAGAGCCAAAATAGATTCTTAGCATTTCTGTCAAAACAAGATCTTTACCAGGTATGAAACTGGCCCAACATTCACTACAAAAAATGAGTATCTGGAATTTTAAGCCTGTTTCATGACAGGTGGGCTCCCCTTCCATAAAATTATTGAGGTAGAGAATAGTACTCCAAAGGTAGCAAAAAAAAAAAAAAAAAAAAAAAAATCAAGAAACTTGGTAAGAAAATGATAGCTAGCTGTAACTTATAAATGAAATCACAGAGAGATAAAAATGTAAAGGTTAATAGGTAATAATTAAGAAGTAAACTAGCAGCAACTTCTCAAAAAATATAGTTTATTTAAGGGAAATGTTCAAGTGGAGTATCACAGAACCTCTACTGATGGATGCCACATTTAGCTTTCTGTACAAAGGCATAATGGAAAGAAGGAATGAGCGAAGGACCAAGTAGCTAACTTCTTCTAAGGTCAACTAGGTGATAAGTATTTTGCTCATTCTTTTCAGCAGGAACTTGGCTTCAAAGTTTTAACAATCTGGTAGTGAAACAAGTGAAGTAATTTCATAAAGAACAGTGTTCTAAACTCTTCTGAATATTAAAAAAGAGGAAAACTGCATCCAAGGTAAGGGGTACCATTATCATTTGGGAATGTATAAGGAAAACTTCCATGAGCAAATGGCAGAATGTAACAAAAATAAAGATAGTAAAGCTATGACAACATAGGAAAGTTCAGTTTTTTATGTTGAAAATATTAAATGGATGATTGTTTCCTAATAAATGAAAAACATACCTTCTCTGATGATGACACTTTGCCGTGATTTTCACTTTTCCAACTGGTCCTGTTTATGCACCTATCTTTGTATACATATATAACACTTCGGCTAGCAGCAAGCTATGTGTGGAATTGCAAGGGAGAAAAAAATAAGGTAAGGGAGGAAGGAAAGAGAAGAAAGATAAAGCCAATGACAAAAAGGAGACAGAATACCTAAATATTTTACTAGATTAAGAAACTGCAAAGCAGAAAAGAAGAAAGAAGGTAAAATACTGCACTGGAATAATGTAATTGTTCTCCAGGGTGAGAACAGGTGAATCACCCCAAAATTCACCATTTAAGACACTGCCTTCCCATTCAGCAACAACCCAGAACCTCCATTATTCTTTTTGACTCTAAGCTTCCTGACTCTCAACACAAAATCTGCATCCATAATATCAAGGAAATTAATCCAAAAATAAGTTATCCACTCACTTCCTCTAGACGTCTAAGAGTCATTTTCTATAATCCAGTCCAATTGCTCTGCTTAATGGGCTTAATCCCATTCCCTCCATTTTCCCCAGGAATCATGATTCTTTCCCCTTCCATGACCTCCCTCCTATTCAACAAAAACAAACTTCACTGCTTTCTCTCCACACCTCACTCTCTCCAGCTGACAACAAATCTTTCCCCTCTCGAGCCATTTAAAATTCCTTAAAAAAAAAAAAATCACTTCCACATTTCCATTCCTTGACTAGTACCTCTTTTCTCCTCAGCCCTTGAAATATGACTTCTGCTTCCAAAAAAAATTCAAAGTACTATGTTTTCTCATTAAATCCTTTCCATGAACTCTCAAATGTTAAGTTTAGTAGCAATCGTTTACCATTCCTTTGACTGGGGTTACTCGCTGCACTTTGGCATTTTTCGTCACTCTCTCCTCCCTGAAACTTTCTAGTCACTAGATCACAATGACGCTGAACTGTTCTGGCTGTCCTCATATATACCCCTTTCCTTTTATTTCTTCCCTGGCTCCTTTTCAGTTCCATTTTCTGTATAATGTCACCCACTAAGAATTTGTATTGCCTAGGATTTCATATCCCACATTGTTCTTCTGACTAAAGATTCCTTCCTGAGGAATCCTATCTGAGTCCATATGTTCAAAAAACTATGTTTTTTAGGCTGATAATACCCAGCATGCCTTACCCAGGGTTAGTCACCATCTTTCCCCTGAACTCACACATCTATTTGACTACTGCTGCACACCTGCTCCTCACGGAGACTGCGACAACTGGATCCCATCGAGCCAACACCGAACTGCTACAGCTTCCCCATGCCTGTATGTATAGTCACATCTGTACCAACATTAAATATCCTGCCACACATAATTTCTCTCCTTTATCCCACATCTGTCACCAAGTCCAACCATACTTTTAAGCACTTTCAAATCCATATTTTCTTCTCCATCTCTACTACCTCTAATTTTTAAATTAAATTTAATAATAGTATGTTGGTTTCAAATGAAGATTTCCATAATACATAACCTGCATATTATAAAATACTGTGTGCCCACCACCCAATGTCAAATCATCTTCCTCTACTACCTTTATTTTAATTCATTCCCTTATTGTTTCTATTACTTGTCCTACGAAAAGGCTCCTAAAAGTAGCTTTCTCCAATTTTATCTAGAGTTAGGTCTATCTCTGTGTATAGGCAAGGGACTATAGAGCATACTAAGTGTAAAATATAAATTCTTCTTTCTTATAGAAAGGTTATTTCATATAAGCTTAATTTTTAAAACTTTCTAATATTTTATTCATATATTAAGATAGAGTAGGCATTTATTTTAAAACTACTCATGGTACTAATAAGACTTTCAAGCATTTTGAAAATTGAGATTTATAAACTTTAGTGTTCTGAAATATTTTAATATAAGTTTACAAACATGTTTCACAATTAAATAAGCTTGAGAAATATTCAGCTAAATAAATTAGAGAAATGTTTGCTATAAAACTTATCAAAGCCTTCATTTTGTTAATACATGCCAAGACTTTCTAAGAGAAATATATCATCTTTAGTATTTCATAAGCATTTTGACCATGTCTTAGTATAGCTACCAACATATTTAGAATAATCCTAATAATATTATTTGAAAATATCATTATAAAGTATTTACAGCATAATAAACCATACTTAGGTATACACAATGTGGTATTTTTAGGTAACATAAATCAAAATTGTTTTCATATTATTAGTTAATTTGCTGAAAATTATTTTCTCATCTTTTCTAAATATATTGATTTATGAACAGCAAATTAAGACACTTGGAATATGAAGAAAAGATGAATTTGAAATCATTTTGCATGTTAAGTGTGTTCCCAATAGAGTCTATTTAAATTTTTGTGAAATACTCATCCTTAATATCACTAAGAATACAGGATTAGGCTGAAATAAATTAATGAGATGATTAATTAAACTAGAAATATTTATCATTATTAAAATGTGATATCTTATGGAATCTAAAAGAAGCTATCTTTTTAAACTCAGTTGAAACTCAGTTGAAACTCAGTTGAAAGCAGTGATCGTAGAAAAGTGAATTCTTGTTTACACCTCCGGTGAGGAGAAACTATCAATAAATCAGTTTTACGTGGTTTTCACACCACATGGCTCCTAAGCACAAGTCAATTCCTTCTGAGGCTTAGAGGAAAGACAATCTGTAGTGTATCTGGAAGATACACTGGCAAATACCACCTGCCTCGTCTCCAAGGTGGAACCATCCTAAAAATGTCTAAGACCCATTTTTACCACGTGCAATTTTCTCCTGCATGCTTTGATATACAGTCAATTCATAAGATGCAATATCTCTACGTAGAGCAACACAGACCTTCAAAAATGGACTCGTTTTCTCATTGTTTTATTTGTGAGGACACAACCTGACTCATCTACAGTTGCCATCTCCCTCACTTACTTCATATGTAGGCTGTATGTCTCCATTGGAAGAAACTTTAGAATTAAGAAGTGGTAGGGTTATTTTGTTCTTAAGATTCCATACATAAGGGATATCACCTTGGAATGAATGATCAAAAGAGAAACAGACATAGATACAGGGAGCAAACTGATGGAGATCAGAGGGTAGGGATGTTGGGGGACAGGGTGAAGGAAGATGATGGGAGCAAGAGGCACCGATTGGTAGTTACAAAGTAGGCATGGGGATGTAAGGTACAGCACAGGGAATAGAGTTAACAAGACTGTGACAACTACCTATGGTGCCAGGTGGGCACCTGCATTATCAGAGGGAACACTTTATAACTTATATGAGTGTCTATTGGCTGTGTGTACACCTGAAACTAATACAAAAATGGCTGAATGCAAACTGTAATAAAAGATACAATTTAAAAATCAGTTTATTATATTTGCAAAAAAGTGCTGGGGTTAACATTCTAGGAATGGGGCTTTTAAAATGTAGAATTCCTCAACAGACACTCTACCAATTATTTTGTTTACCTTGCTGGCCTTAAATTGTCGTGAAGAAATATCAGGCCCTAATCCCCCAAATAGAAATTAGTGTCCATGCCTGACAGGTTGAAGTAAAATGATCTCTCTTGAAATACCAAGCCAGAGAAGCTTCCTAAATCCAAACGTCTGAATGTCTCGATAATATTATTTTGCCTGAACTCATAAAACTTCAGTGAAGGGATATATAGAACTAAACAAGAATATTCACTTATTTATATTTCCCTAGTGTCCTTTGTGATAATCCTCTGGTTGACACTATACTAAGTATCCTAAGGATAAATAGAAAGTAAGTAACTACTTGATCTCCAAGCTTAAATAGGAACAATCATTTCAGTTCTTATGGAAGGGTTAATATTAATAGTGATTTTTTTTTGTCTTTTACTTAAAGAAGTCAAAAGAAGTTTTCAGAGAAAGTTAACAAGAAACCTTTGGCGGCTATCATCGGGTATTACAACAACACAACAATCTCCTTTCCTGCTGCATACATAGGGTGAAGTGACAAGTGCTCAGAGTGACTCAGTTAATGGTCTGTGGCCTTCAAATGTGGGAAATGTAATCACCTCATTCATCATTTGCAAAAGTAAAACTTTTGTCTTCTGTAATAGGAAATTAGCTGGCTAAAGGCTGGAAGTACAAATCCATCTTCAACTAAAAAGGTATTAAGGAGCATAAGCAAAGAGCTCCTCCTAAACCAGAGACTCAGATGACTGAGTCGGAAAGCCATGTGAGCTAGTCACCCCCAGGACTTTCCAGGTAGGCAGAGTCGCAACAGCACCTGAGCTTTGTCAGGGATTTGTGACTGATGGAAAGCGAGCTTCCAGGATTTATTAAAGCAATAGAGGCAACCTCGCCTCCAATTACCATGATTGCAGGGATTTTTATGACTAGGCGTTTAATCTTCCTGTGCTGTAACTGATAGGTTATGCTTTTAGCTGATTTGTGTACAAAGAGTTGTTTTTATCTTTTCTAGTATTATATAGTACTGAGGTATTGCTTTTTGACTTGCTAAGCAAAACATTAATAGGACTGTCAACAGCAAGATAGAACAAGCAATAAATATTAAGGTTTAACATTATAATGATTTATGCTGCAGGTAATATTGGCCTAGTTTATAAGGTATGATTATTATCTTTCATGATAAGAAGTGATGGCAGAAATAGAATGTTGGCAAAGGTAACTTTCTAAAGCTCTCTTATCAGGGAGATCTATTTATAAGAATATACTGTGGTAACAATCTTCATTTTCCAAACAGTAAAGGCAATTTAAATAGATGTTCAATAAAATAGTGCTGTTCTTCGAGAGGAATTCTTTTAAAAGGCTGACACTGGTCACTTAATACTTGACCATCTCATTTTAAGCATTTCATAGGAAAAGTAGTTTATATGGTGAATGTTTGCTGCAACACAGCAGCATGGTCTTGCAGGAACAACCCAGCACCAAAGGCAGTTAAACCACTTACCTCTTACAGTCCCCAGGGTCTTAGAGTCTGTCTGCCTGCCACACACAGATTCTCCATTCTACCACATTGTTTACCCTCAATAATACAATCCTGCAGGTGATTGAGTTTGTGGTAAATAAACTTTGAAGTCTTTCAAGAGTCTGCCTCACCCAAATATTCATCCCAAATTATTTGGGACAGTTCACAATATATAACATTAGAGAGGTTCTTTGAAGTTTGAACCTAGTATTTTCAAAACATTTGTTAATGTGTATTAGGTATAGATAAATATATTATTTTGGATTTCCAATTAGTTATAATGCCAAACATTTTCTTCCATTGTCCTCATAAGCATTCACACTTGTAACCATCTCGTTCTATTTTTTTATTTAATCTTTATTGCATTTTTTCCATTACCATTTATTCCCCTTATACCCCCCTATCCTCAGCAATCACCACACTGTTATCCATGTCCACGAGTCCTTTTTCCTTTTAGGTGAATCCCCCTCCCCTCCCCCTACTCCCACTAGCCATCATCCTGCTCTCCATCTCTGAGTTGTCCCCATCGGACTAGCTTATGTCACTTAGCAAAATGTTCTCCAGGTCCATCTATACTGTCTCAAAGAGTAAAATTTTCTTTTCAGAGCTGAATAATATTCCATTGTGTAAATGTCCCAGAGTTATTTTATCCACTCATCTACTGATGGGCACTTGGGCTACTTCCATGTCTTGGCAATTTATAAATAATGCTGCAATGAATATAGGGGTGCTTATTTTTGTTCAAATCTGTGTTTTGGGTTCCTTCGGATATATTCCCAGAAGTGGGATAGCAGGGTTGAAAGGTAGATCCATTTTTTTTATTTTTTGAGGTATCTCTATGCTGCTCCCCATAGTGGCCGCACCAGTCTGTATTCCTACCAACAGTACAAAAGGGTTCCCCTTTCTCCACATCCTCGCCAGCCCCTGTTGTTTGTTGATTTATTGATGATAGCCATTCTGACAGGAGTGAGATGCTATCTCATCATGGTTTCTTTTTTCCCTGACTAATTATCAGGAAATTTGCATTTCTCTGATGATTAGTGACATTGAACATCTTTTCATATGTCTATTGGCCATCTGTATGTCCTCTTTGGATAAGTGCCTACTCAAATCCTTTGCCCATTTTTTAATTGGGTTGTGTGGGGTTTTTTTGGTTTTGAGTTTTTTAAATTCTTTCTAAAGTTTGGATATTAACCCCTTATCAGATGTGTTAGCAAATATGTCCTCCCATTCTGTGGGTTTTCTTTTTATTTTGTTGATGATTTCCTTTGCTGTATGAAAACATTTTAGTTTGATGTCCTATTTATTTATTTTTTCTTTTGTAGTTCTTGACTGGGGAGATACATCCAATAAAAAACTGCTACAGCAATGTCTGAGATTTTGCTGCCTATGTTTTCTTCTACAATTTTTATGGTTCCAGGTCTAAGATTTGCTTCCTCTTTCGAATATTAATTGACTATAAATGTGTGGGTTTATTTCTGGACTCTCTGTTCCGTTCCATTGATTTGTGTGTCTGTTTTTATGCCAGACACATAGATCACTATGGCCTTATAGTATAGTTTCATATTACGTAGCATGATTCCTCCAACTTTGTTCTTCTTTCTCAGGATCACTGTTGCAATGTGGGGCTTTTTGTGGTTCTATATAAATTTTTGAAATATCGTTCTAGTTCTGTGTAATGCATCATTGGAATCTTGATAGGAATTGCATTGGGTCTATGGATTGCTTTGGGTACTATGGATATTTTAATAATATTAATTCTTCCAATCCATGAACACAGTATGTGCTTCCACTTATTTGTATCTTCTTTAATTTCTTTCTTCATTGTGTTATAATTTTCTAATTACAGGTCTTTTACACCTTTTGTTAGGTTTATTCCTCATTATCTTATTCTTTTTGGAGCAATTGTGAATGGGACTGTTTTCATAAATTTCCCTTTCTGTTAGTTCGTTGTTGGCAAATAAAAATGCAACTGATTTCTGCATGTTAATTTTTTATCCTACTATTTTTCTGAATTCATTAATCAGTTCTAGTAGTTTCTTGGCAGAATTTTGGGGTTCTCTCTGTACAGTATCATGCATGCCATGTGCAAATAATGACAGTTTGACTTCTTCCTTTCCAATTTGGATGCCTTTTATTTCTTCTTATCTGATTGCTGTGGCTAGGACTTCCAGTACTGTGTTGAATAAGAGAGGTGAAAGCAGACATCCCTGTCTTTTTCCTGATCTTAAGGGGAACGCTTATTGTTTTTGCCTGTTGAGTATGATGCTGGCAGTGAATTTGTCATACATGACCTTTATTATGTTTAGGTATGTGTCCTCTAATTCCACTTGGCCGAGAGCTTTTATCATAAATGGGTGCTGGGTTTTATCAAATGCTTTATCCATATCTATTGATATGATCATGTAGTTTTTATCCTTCATTTTGTCTGATTCCATTTTGGTTTGAAAATATATTCAGCACAGTTAAACTTCAGAAGTGACATCCAAAACCACAGTTGCATTAGAAGGGTTTTTTACACAGGTCCCTATGTAAAAAAACTAAAGTTTAATTTGTAAAGAAACAGTTTGAAAGGTATGAAATATAAGTGGAGCACAACAGTTGGTACTTATGGTTAGTAAGTATTCAGTAAGTGTGGTATCCTTTTCTTCTGGAAGTTTTCTGAGAGAAAGGACAGTGATGACTTCTATTATGACATTAAAGAAAGTTGGGGAAAAACTGTAGTGTAGGAAAACAATTTCTCAGTTTCGTCTCTCAAATTTCTGCATAAATACTTTCGAATACACAAGTCCTCAATGAGGAAGCACCTTTTGTTTGTATACGTATTCACTGCTTTCTTCTTTGGTGTGCCCTGGTAATTTGTTTAAAGAACTAGTACAATAAGGTAGAGGATATAGTATTTATCTTGTTACTTGATTCCTTTTCAGTGCAAACTGGAGATGGATAAGAATACAGATTCTTGCCTGTTACAAGTGAGCAAAATGCTACTTAATTTCATATTTCATTATAGAGAACCCTCTATTCACTTCCATGTGCTATATATTTATTGCATTTGTCTAAATCCCAGTGTGTTTATTTTCATAGAAACTAATACACATATACACACACTCTCCGTCTATGGCTATATTTATACCTCTATTGACAGCTATTATCTATATCATCTAGTCACATATATTTCTAATGACACAGGCCTGGGACATCATGAAGATACATAAAATGGTACAACTGCAGTGGAAAACAAGTGACAGGGGTTTGGGGGTGCATTTTAAAAAACCTGAATTTTTCAATCCTGTACTTTAAGCCATATGTTGATAATTTTTACATCAAAACAGAAATTCTGTGCCTAGAAGAGAAGCAGCCGCATAAAGAAACATTTTCATGCTAAATGAATAATAAATTATAGGTTAGATGCTTTTTAATTTTAGAAGATCCATAATTTAAGATGATAAATAATTAAGATATCAAAGCATTCTAATTTAACTGATGTACAAGAACAGTGAAGACATGAAGTACCCTGCTTGTGTTTAAAACACATTTTTGTAGCAGAGAAATACAGCAGCTTTTTATTACTAACAATTATGCTTCCCAAAGAATAACTTCAGTTTATCACTTTAAAATATTAGGAAACGTCAGAAAGTTCTATTTTGCCTAGGGAATATGTCAGTACCTAGTGGTGGAGGACAGAAAGAAAAGCATAATTAGCAGTGTGCTATTAAAATCCAACATTTAATTTGGCCTACTTATCTGAAACATGATTTCTGTCTGGCATTTTCATTTTCATTGCCAAACATGTTCCTCTTCCACTGTGAATCTACTTGGTAAATACACAAAAAAATAATCCTTTCTTTGTAATAATCAGTTTAGTAGGTACTAAAACAGTGCTCTATGGATCTATTGTAAACTGGGAACTATAATGTATTTGTTTATATTTAAGCTAGTGACAGTCTAAAGAAAGTTGTTTTTTTTGTTTTGTTTTGTTTTGTTTTTAACTGGGGCTAAAGGCCAGCTGGTTAGAAATCAACCAGGATCTCAGAACACTTAGTTTTCGGGTGCAAATTAACATTGATTCACCTTGTACTCTTGGCAAAAAAAACTATACTGCTCTGAAATATAAATTGCTATCATTATCACCTCATATCGATTATTTTAGGTTAAAGCAGTGATTATGAAATAGTTTTTTTACTTCTGCTGAAACACTGGATGGTTCTATACACTTTAAACAAAGTGCAAGCATGGTAAATAATGGTTAGTTAATTTCAAAGAGGTCCTCATTAAAAATAACCATGTTCAACGTAGTGCGAATGACAGCCAAAAGCACAATAAGACAGAAGCCGTCTGAAATTCTCATAGAGGCTTAGACTTACTGCATTAAAGTGTGGACATAAGATTTCAATTCATTAGGGTAAAAACCAAGGATTGTGATTAATGGATCATGTGATAAGAGTGTTAAATGTGTAAAAAAAAATGTCAAACTGCCTTCCAAAGTTTGGAGGCTATACCAAACTATACCAAGGCTATACCAATTTATGTTCTATACCAAAGTGGCTATACCAATTTATGTTCACCAATAATGAATGAGGATTCTTCTTACTCCACATCGTTGTCAGCATTTGGTATTGTCAGTGTTTTGAATGCCTGCCATTCTATACGTGTAGTGGTATCTCATTATTATTTTAACTTGCAATTCCCTGAGGACATAAGGTGTTGAGCATCTTTTCATATGCTGATTGCCATCTATGTCTTCTTTGCAGAGGCCTTTTACCCATTTTTAGTTGCTTTTTTCTTCTCATTGTTCAGTTATAAGTGTTCTTTATATATTTTTAATAACAATCCTATATCATATACGTTTTTCATAAGTATTTTCTCCCAGTCTATGGTTTGTCTTTTCGTTCTTCTGACAGTGTTTTGCACAGAGCAGAAGGTTTTTGTTTTAATAAAGTGCAAGCTATGTCATTTCTTTTATGCAAGCTATGTCATTTCTTTTGGTGTTGTATATAAAAAGCCATTGCTAAACCAAAGGTCTACATTGTGTTCTAGGAGTTTTATATTTTTGCATTTTACATTTAAGTCTATGATTCACACTGTGTTGATTTTGTGAATCTGTAAGTGTAAAATCTGTGTCTAGATTTTTTTTCTTTTTTTTTTTGCATGCGGGTGTCCTGTTCTTCTAGCACTATGTGTTGAAAGGACTACTATTCTTCACCTTTGCTCCTTTGTCAAAGTTCAGTTAAATTCATTTGCACAGGCCTATTAGGAGGCCTGTTCCATTGATGCAACACTGTCTTGATTCATGTTGCTTTATAGTAAGTCTTGAAGTCACGTAATGCCAGCCCTCCAACTTTCTTCTTCTTCTTCAGTATTTCCTTGTCTATTCTGGGCCTTTTGCCTTTCCATATAAATTTTAGAATCACTTTATTGATATCCAAAACAAATAACTTGCTGGGATTGCACTGAATTTACAGAACATGTTCAAAAAACTGACATTTGAAAATATAGAGTCTTTTGTTCCATGAACATGAACTATTTCTCCATTTATTTAGTTCTTTTTTTATTTCTTCCATTAAAGATTTGTAATTTTCCACTTATAGCTCTTTTACATACTTTTTTTTTTAAAGATTTTATTTATCTTTAGAGGGGAAGGGAAGGAGAGATGGAGAGAAATATCAATGTATGGTTGCCTCTCGTGTGTCTCCTGCTGGGAACTGTTGCTGGAAACTGTCCTGCAACCCAGGCATGTGCCCTGACTGGGAATCGAACCGCAATCCTTTGGTTCGCAGGCCCGCACTCAATCCACTGAGCTACACCAGCCAGGGCTCTTTTACATACTTTTTAACATTTATTCTAAGTATTTCATTTAGGGAAATTCAAATGTAAATGGTATTGTGTTTTTCATTTCAAATCCCACTTGTTCATTGCTGATATACAGGAAAATGATTTACTTCCTACATTAGCTTTGTGTGTTGCAACCTTGCAATAACTGCTTATTAGTTGTATGATTTTGTGGTTGTTTTATATTTTCTACATGGACAATCATGTTATCTGCCAAGAAAGATTTCTATTTCTTCCTTTCCAATTTCAATACCTTCTATTTTTCTTATCATACTCCATTTTCTAGTACTTCCAGTATGATGTTGAAAAGGATTTGTGAGAAAGAATATACGTGCCTTGATCCTGATCTTAGAGAGAAACTTTCTAGTTTCTCATCATTAAATATGATGGTAGCTGGGGTTTTTTGTTTTTGTTTTTTTGGTAGATGTTCTTTATCAAATTGAGAAGGTTTTCTTCCTAAAGTAGTTAATTTTATTTATTTATTTATTTATCTCTCTTTTTTTTTACATTGTCGTTCAAGTACAGTTGAACAACAATTAAATGTCTCCATTTTCCCCCATTACCTCCTCCCCTCTCAACTACCCCCACCTTCCACCCTCAATACTACCCACCTTTGGCTTTGTCCATGTTAATTTTTAATTCTGGCAAGTAGAAAATAGGATGTGGGTATGAATAAGTATAATTTTAAAAATTCAAAGAACAAATGCTGAAAAATCTCTTCACTTAAAACAAATTTTGGAACAAAGTGTACAAGTAGGAACTGAAAAATAACTAGACTTTCCTTGCAAAAGTTCTTAGTTATTTTCATATACACTGTAAAAAAATCAATAAGTAATATTTATATCCTTATTTATGGAGGCTGTAGAAGCAAGAAATTTTAGAGTTGGAAATGCTTCAATTATTACCATAATGTTTATGTTGACTTCCACTGAAATAATTGTGCTATTTACATGACAATTAGTTTCTATTTAGTGCTGCAGTAGGAGCTAAAAAGGTGAGTAAAATAATGTCTAACTTCAAAGGACAGTAGGCTGTGTCTACAAAAGGAACAAGCAATAACACCGAATGAAGGGAAAGATGGGTGCAACACCCTAGGCACGAAGAAATTAGTGAGATCCAGGCTGAACAGTGTAAGCAGGCTTTTGCCTTAACCTGTGCCTTCTATTTAGAAACCCTTATTGCATAATATCATTGGTAGAAATCCCTGCTAGATGTAGAAGAAGGTAAGTGAACCTAATTAAAAGAGCACATTTCT
The DNA here is from genome assembly GCA_039655065.1 of Glossophaga mutica. Classification (NCBI taxonomy): domain Eukaryota; kingdom Metazoa; phylum Chordata; class Mammalia; order Chiroptera; family Phyllostomidae; genus Glossophaga; species Glossophaga mutica. The sequence continues at coordinate 10,682,343 of CM077314.1, forward strand.
AATAAGCTCCCAAGCACTGAGCCACATGTTTAGTTCTAGGGTGATAACGTTTCACAGAAATGACTTGTTTGAGTACTTGTTTTTCTTTTTTACTTCCTTGCAAAATAATTCAACAAACTTGTACTTTTCCAGGAGAAGATACCATACTAGATATTTACTAAATAGCAATTATAACTGGTAGAAAGTTCAGCCGCATATTCATCATACCAGTTTCTATCAAAAAAAGATCACAGAATATCTCAATACCCGTAACATGGAAAGTAGGAGTAATTTTTGTAGTTTCTTTCTATGTTAGTCCACCAAATTTTTATTCATCCACCTATAAATTGCTGCATACTTCTGCCAGATTCTCTGCTCAGCTGCTCCTTTGATCTCCCATCTGTTCATTTCTTTCTCTCTGATTGAAGAAACGAGAAGTATTTGTGGCTGTGTATTCCAATGAGAAGGCACAAGGCAAAAGATAGATGTGTATGATTGAAAGGATTTCAACCTAAAGTGCCTTTTTCTGAAAATACTTCAAATCGCATTGATTTGATTTTCTAGGGAGAATAGAATGACCAGATGCCATATTGTAAGAAGCCGTCGCATTTTTAAACCCTCTGCAGCAGTAGCCCAAAATCTTCAAAACACCTTCAAAAAGGACGGTAATGTTTAGCGGATGGAAACAATTTTTAAATACTTTCCAATGGCTCCCCCTTGCACTGGGAATAAAAATCTAAATTTTTATCATAGCCTAAAATTGCATGTGATCCATCATCACTTGCCTCTTTGGTTCATAATTTCCCAAACATACTGGCCTGGTTCAGCTTGCCAAACACACCATACCCATTTCCATCTTGAGATAATCTTCTTCTACACAGCTTCATTAACCTGAAACGGTCCCTTTCCACTCTTCTCATGGCTGACTCCTCCTCATCCCTAAGGTCTTAGCTCAGGTATTACCTTTTCTTTCTCATCTCTCTCTACAAAAAGCCCTCACTGGTTATTAACTTGAGAAAGAAAATGTAGTGTCATGATTATATTATGAACTTTATATTAAAATAACAGTTTAATACCCTGCCATCAATAACTGCAGCTGTGAATAACATTTGTTTTTTTCTGTTTTCTTCACTTTCATAATTTATAAAATGGAGATGATAATAATGCCTCAAAGGGTTTTAGGTTAAATAAGCTAATAGAGAAAAGCACTTAGAACAGTGAATGGAAGAAGGGAAACATCCAAAATAATATTTATTATCAATATCTTAGCACCCTGTTGGTTTCTTACTGATTTCTTAAAACAACATAGATTTCTTTTTCAAATTAAAATTTAGCCTTCCTACCATGCTACCTTTTCAGATTTCTGAGGGCAAGAATGTATTGGTTTTGTGTCATTCTTGTTTTTCCAACCTATTAAAGTACCTGACATATAACTGGGTTCAAGGACTATATATTGAATGATTAAATGGTTGGCAGATATCTGGGGGAATGACTAAAATACTCTGCCCATGAATGGATTGAAGTGGTGAGTACACCCTCTTCTTACCCTTTATTAATCAAACTTTTCTATTAAAAACTGCTATCATCACTACTGAGAATTTAGGAACTTACTCACTGCTGACTAGTGTAGTTACTTCTGTAAATGCAAGCAGCTGTTTCATAGTAATAAAACTCATGCTCCTCTGTACCAGATACTGAGACATCTATTTAATCAACGCTTCCCAAGTAAAGGGCAAAACCTATGTTTTAAGGCTAAGAATCTTTACCCAAAATGGCACTACACAATGTTATCATTAAAGAAAGGTAAAGACTATTTTTGCAAGATATAGTTAGTTCATCATTTAGAAAATGAAACCAGCTGGACCAGAGAGGAAAATGGCAGGGAATGAGCTGGCATTTACCAGTTCCCTGCTTGCCACTTTTAGCAAAGTTTTATAATATACAGATAAATGTAGAGTACAGCAAACCTTTCTGAAGACAGAAATGGAAGGAAATTCTGCTATCTGCCCTTTTCCTAAAATCCATGTTGACTAAATGTCTTACAGATAGGAACCTCACCAGACTGAAGAACCAACTGATTCTGGGCTGCATATTTGAAAGATTGTCCATGGTGGTCTTAAAAATACTGCTTTAGGCGGAAGTATTCAGCTGTCTGGTAAGGACAGGAAACTGCTGTTGTCTTCCGACTCAAGCCTTCGTTTCGTTGTTTTCAGGGTAGGTAGCTTAACAAAGAAGCTTAGAAGTGAAGCTCTTGACTTAATGGCTAATTCTCAGGAAATTTAAAAAACAAAACAAAACAAACAAACAAAAAACACCGATCTTGACCATTAGAAGCAGAGTTTACAAAATAAGAAGTAAATGACAAGGGTTTCCAAGCCGAAAGCTGAGTCAAAGCAAGGTCTGGTTGTGGTTACGCCACCAGGGAAAGAGCTGGACCCAAACTGACTGAAGAGCTGCTGAGTTTTCAGAAGAAATTTTACTGGAAAGAAGAAATGAAAAGAACAAGCCAATGCAAGACTTGTTGATAGGAACCTGTGAAATCCTTTGGCTTTGGACCTGCAGCCACGGGCAGTGAGCTGGGCCACCTCCGACAAGACCTCCCTCCCCAGTGCCTAGAACCAGCCGTGAAAGACCGCAAAGGAGAGCCTCCATTGTGCGGGACCAAGGCTGCCCGGTGAACTATGTGAAGATTTCCAGAATAGGTAAGCGATAAATTTTTATGTTCATGGGAATGTAATCGTTCTTAAGGACAATGATTGCTTAGAGTTTTCCATTTTTCCAAGGGGCATTTTTACTTTGTTATAGTGTTTTTCCTTCAACACTGTACTTCAGTGGGTTGGGTCCTAGCTCAGTCCATTATGAAACACAATATCCAGCCCTGAGAGGGAAGATCATACACCAACTCATGTCCTAGAATTTGTGGGAGATATAGTAACTGCATGAGACTTTAGGATGCCCCTTTTTGGAGAGTGGTGTGTGGGTTATATATATGTAGAAATTAAAATATAAGGATAAATCATTCAACGAGCCTTCCCACAAAAGCACGTTAGGGGACAGCTTCAGCTAGAATTCATACCATTAATATTCCCTCCCTTTAATGGAATCTAGAATATAGAGGAAATAGCTGGTGTTTCAATGACCACCTTGTAACCATGGCAACTTTGGTGGTGAAAGCCAGTGATACTACAGTAAAAAGTTTGAAGTCAGTCATTATTATTACCCATTTTGGACATTAAGTTTTGTGAAAGAAAAGTAAATCCTTACTTAGTTTAAGACACTATTATTCTAGGCCACTACACTAAACCCCAAATGTAGTTTCTAAATGCATTTTAATGCCAGTAGGCATCAGAACCAATTATGAATCAATGTTTTAAAGGTTTGAAAATTGCATTACTTCATGCTCTTTCTAGTACTTTGCCAGAGTTGAGAGAAGTTGACTAGCATATAATTATTATCATTATACTTTTAAAAGGTTCCAAATACCTAGTGGAATGTTAATAAGAATAATGTTCACTAGTTTTATATTCATTATTATAAGACTATGTTTTATCATCTATTGTACCATGCACTAATAATTTTAGGAGGCTTGGTATCCGATTATGCTTTTAAAACAAAATTCTGGTTTCCTAGGTTATAGTTTAATAGATAAATGAGCACTCACTGTGTATTTGTGTACTCAGCGTAAACAAATGTTCATATACATACACCTAGACATACATGCAACTCTGGATATGTTTGAGTATAAATATAGTAAATTTGACAATTTGTTACAACCCCATTTATTTTAGCAGGAACTTTTCGGAACCCTAAGATTTTACAAATTAAATAAATTTATTAGACTGTCACAGCAAGTTTATTTTCTAAAGAAATGACAGGCTTGATTAGTAAGTATGCCCTTTATCTGTAAGGTTCTTATTTGTCTACCATTTCACAGCCAGCAATTCTGATGAATAGCACAATTAACCTTTCTGTTATTAAAACAATTAATTGCAAATATTAAAGACATGACAGGGACAAAATATTAATGCATAAAGTATTAGGTTTAGAAGTTATAATTATTAATCCATGTATAATAACTGTAGCAAAAGCAATGACCAAATAATATACTAAGATTTGTGACAAAATTGTTTGCTTTCCACTTCTTTCATGAACAAAGGGATGAATATTTTATGTTGGGTATTCATTTTGAAAGAGAGTTAATAACAGCTAGGTACTATAAACATGTAAGATAACAATAAAGAATACTGAGTAGATAATAAAGATAAAGATCTATACATATGGAAAGTATGTTTTTCAGAATAATTGTCTTGAGAATATATACAAATGATGCTATGCTGATGTTTACCAAAATAAATTAGGGTTTCTGTCCTTTTCTTTCTTTCTTTCCTTTCTTTTCTTTCCTTCCTTCCTTCCTTTCCTCCTCCTTTCCTTTCTTTTTTCTTTTCTTTTCTTTTCTTTTCCTTTCTTTTCTTTTCTTTTCTTTTCTTTCTTTCCCTCTTACTCTAGCTTGTAGCTATGGGAATGCAAATGCAAAATAGTCAAGAGAAACTAACCACTTCTGATTTAGAATCAGAATATGTAAACTAAATTCATGTTCTGTCTTTTGCTGGTCATATAGAATTAACTTCCTTGAACTTCAATTTTGAGAGAGCAAAATAAAACTGCTTAACTCTCTTCTCATCAGTTTTGCAATAAGTAGGCAAACTATGATAAAGCAGTTTTAAATGTCAAATTATTATGTGCATTTGAAGTACTGTTTACTATTTTTTAAGAAAAACAAACAAACAAACAACACCAGGAAAATATGCTATTCTGCACTGCCCAAAATGATAGCCGCCGTCCACTTGTGGTCAGTGAGCACTTGGAATGTGGCTTGCTCCATGAATAAGGGATGGAACTTTTTATCTGAGTTCATTTTATTTTATTTAAATTTAAATACCCATGCCTGTTGAAAAGTCTGACCATGACGTTTTTCAAGGGTGTGCATCAGCCAACACCATTTGTGTTCCTTCCCACAGGAGCCTGGAGCCACAGCCTGTTTTGGCCTTTCCTGAGTCTGCTAGTCACTATATCCTTCATGCCTCGAAGCTTACACCTAATTTGTTCACATGTGGTGAAGATTTTTACACCCTAGAGCTAGACTCTCCGGTTTGGAAGGCCTAACGGAAGTCATCACCATGACACCATGAAACTGCGTTCCATATAGTGGCCAGTGTGCAGCTCAACTTAATGCAAGACAAGTGGCTCTGGCCATAGTCTTTTCAACAACTACACAAGCCAGTGAGGTCAAATTTTAGTATTTTCCAAAATAATATGTCATTTTTGCAATAATGGTGCTTGATGATTTGTTTTGTTAAAGAAAAGTAGGAGGAAAGAGTACTTTGATTTGAATATGTAGTCTAAAACCTAAGCTATGAAATAACTATTTCTAATATGTAAAAGAGGAGCTAACAGATTGCTGGTCTACCGATAGATGATAGATAATCGACAGACAGACAGACAGATAATTATTTAGGTGATCCTCTGAGAAGAAAACTTTACATTGTGTAAAGAATACTGTGAATATATAGAATTAAATGACAAAAATATTATTTTTAACTTGGTATTTTGTGCTAGTTACATCGCAGGTCCCTGACCCACCTGTGCTGATTCAAAAGAGTATTTCTCTTTGGAGAAAATTTTCAAGTGTCTCATTTCTTTGTGGTACTAATGGTAGTAAATGTGTAAAATATACATGGAAATTCATCAAGTTAATCAAGGACACCTAAATTAATAAAAGAGAATATTCAATAGTCACCATGGGTTACATATGCAAATGACAATATTTTGTTTCAAAGACAAATTATTAATTTACTCATCATGTCCTTTCCTGATGTGTGATCAAAAGCTGTCGTTATTCATCCTTTTAACTTAGGTGAAGTTCTGGTGAAAGGGCAGGAAGGAACAGGTGGACTGTGTGGTTCCTGGGGCCCTTTTGTTCCATGAAGTGCCTCAAACACAGAAACACTTTGATCTGCCTGACTGGGTAGAACTGTGCTGAACAAGAATGTTCATTATGTCCTTATAAGTAGAACAAATTAGCAATATATTTTTCAAATAGAGCTTAAGAATAAATAAACTGTGTCATATTTTCTCCTAAAACTAAGTAAACTTTAAAAGAATAAAAGAAAATAAAACTCACATTTCTATTTATAAAATAATTGCTTCTTCAGGAAACAAAGTTTTACTGAGAATAAGCCTTTATTTTTAGCACTATGGTGATTTTGAAATAAGATTAAATCATCTGAAACCATTAAAAGTATCCCTTATCACAGATTACCCCTACCTGCTGCCACATAATTTTATCTACTGCTATTTATCCATATAAAAAAGAAGCATAATTCCACATTGAAACTTGAAAAAAATTATCATGAATCATTCGTATGTGAATGCCTAGTCCATTCTTTTTTCGAGACTATGAAACTAATCACACTTAAGATAACATCCATCTGCCTGAGTTTTCACGGTGCTTTGATATGAAGCAGAGTTTGCAGAATATAACTGTGGTATCTTAACAGCATATTTTAATAGTCAGGGTTTTCCTGAGACATGAAGTCAACAAGGTTAAGATGGGGTACAGGGGAAGAGGGAGGGAAAGAGGGAGACAGAGAGAGATGGTTTTTAAAAAATGGCTCATGAGATTATGGAGGCTTGCTTGGCAGGTCTAAAATTTGCAAGATAGACGGGCAAATATTCCAGAAAAATCAGTCTTTTCCTATTATGGACTTCAACTGAATGGATCAAGTCTACCAACATTACGGAGAATAATCTGTTTTACTTAAACTCTATTAATTTAAATGCCATTTCATCTTTAAAAAAAACCTTTTCAGAAACATCTAGAATACTGTTTGATCAAATATCTGGGTACCATGTTCGTCCTTGCCAAGTAGACACATAAACTATCACATATATAGCCTTACCTTTAAATAAACCAGTGACCTAAAAAGAATTTAAAAGGAGGCAGGGGGTAGTTCATGTTACTTGAAAAGCTTTGGTGATAATCTTGTTAGTTTTGAAAATGCATATATTTTACTTTCAAACAATGTGAAGGCACTGAGTTATGATCATTTGATTATTTCCTCCAGCAGGAAGAATTTACTAAAACCTTCATCGTCTTCCCTTACTTACACTCAGCATGGTTTCTGTCATGTTTACTAACATGGCAGTAAGTCAACATTCCCAACATCATTCCTACATTTTCAATTTAATTGACTATGTTTAAATCCCAAAATAATCTTCCCAAACACACTCTACTCCCTAAGTGGACAAAATTTTGATTTTAATGTACCAGATTTGATATGCCATTTAAAAGAAATGATTAGACATTATCAAGCCAAGTTTGTTCTAAATTCAGTACTAAATTTCCCTAACATCATTAAAGCAAGACTAAAAAATTTCTTATTTTTTAGCCTTGCATCCTGGCTCTGATATTGCATCATCTACTTGCACAAAGGAAATGTCAGTCATATATGTTTATCCATGAAATTTTACTTAGAGGCTTCACATAGGAAAACAGACCCTAAAGATTGAAAAGAAGAATGTAACTCATTACAGGCTATCGTTGAGAAGTATGCCATGGTTAGCATTCTACAAATAAGTAATCTTGTTATATTGTGAAATGCTATAATACGGTGCCCTTTTGTGAAATACAGTTTACTAGAGCATGGCAGAAAGAAGTCAGGAGGCCAAGGACTGGAACAGGCAATTATATAATGTAAGTTATTTTTCTCATTTTAAAATAAAAATTTCTTTGACTTCTAATCCAATCTTTTTCATAATATGTCATGCTTAATACCCCTGTGGACATGGAAAATTTAATAGTTATGCTTTACTACATCCATCTATATAATTGTTTTTCCTTGAAGAGCTTAGAAGTTTTAATTTATATGATTTTTATGTTAACTAAAATGGATTAAAGTTTATTTCCTCTATTTTTCTTTGTAACTTCCTAAACCTTCTTGTATATAATTTTAGCAAATGTAATATAACTGAAAGTGCTTCCATGTGTATTATAGTTATTATATGTCATTCTAATTAGTTTTAACTTTTCAGGCAGGATTTGTGGAAATTCTTTAGCTGAGTTTATGAAAATACATATGTTGCATGTAAATACAGCATTTCCTTCCACTTGTCAAGCTGAAATGCTTGGACATGGCAAACTCTGGAATTTCACTACAAACAACAGTCTTTTAAATATTCTGTTGTAAATACTAAATCAGTCATAACTGGAGATCAATTAACTTAAAAAGCAAGTTTTATGGAAACTAACACTGTAAGTTTTATTAAATTTTGTGAAGTAGTTTTCCCAAAGCTTCAAAAGCAATTTTTCCCTTAAATATTTACTTAGCACAAGATATGATCTATATGGAATAGTAATATATGAGATAGGATTACTGTGGGTGAACTTCTACTTTCTCCTACCCAGGAGTGTGAAATAAGTGTGGGGGACAGCTTGTAGTGTCTGGAAGATTATATGGGGGAGGACTTTTTGAATTTATTGTTGTCCTGAGATTCCCGTAAATGCCTCTCTGGGATGGCTGACTGATCAATCATTTTGCCAGGACCAGACATTTCTCCCACCTTCACACCCAGCAGCTAATAGCTTCCTTCCCAGAAGAACAAGTGGGAACTGTCCCAGTGACCTCATACAATCCATTGGTATCTAACCCCAGGCTGCCTGACACCAAAAATAATCTATTTTCTCCCCCCACCCCCCGCCCCCGGACAAGCAGGTTTTATGCTTGCCCTAACAAAAGAGTAAACAACAGGAGGTCGAATTTCTGTCTCTGGATTTTACCTTTACATCCTGCCCTGAGCCTCTTTGCAGATAATGAGAGACTGGGGGACTATAAGCACTTCTTGCTGACTCTTCTTTATTAAGTATCCCTTGGAAAACAAGTTCTCTTATCTATATCTCAAGTAATATCTCCTAATCTCCATTCCACAACGTGTTAAACCAAGAAGGAAACAGTCTTGCACAAATATTGCATTTTTGAAACGCACAAATCTTTGTGAAAATCTTCCTATTATCAAGTCAGACATGACCTTGGATACTGACTTGTGTAGGGAATTACAATGAGTCTCCCCAGGATGTGCCTCTATGGGTTGGGAATAATTTTGGGCTAAAGGCAACTGAGACCCTATAGGCTCATGACAAATTTTTATGATCGTCCTCCTTTCTGAAGCCCCATGGCACCTCATCCCATTCTTAGCTCAAAATGTCATATATACCTCATTCTCTCTTTGTCTCTGAATCTCTCATTTATGTGGGGCTCTCACACATCTGTATACAACTAAATGTGGTCACTTTCTCTTGTTAATAGACCAACTGAAAGAAACTTCCTCCCCCTCACTTGATTTCCATGAGATGAAGAAATCTCATGAAGATAACCACTCTTTCTAAATTTCTGCAGCTAATTAGTCTTTACCTCCTATACTTACATTTCTCCAGACACCTAGGGGTGCACTGAGGCTCTAGGAAGGTGAGGGTTTGGGAGAGAGTCCCCCAGCCAGTGGCATTAAATTAATTAAACTAGGAGGCTATTAGACTCCTGTGGGTCTGGTGCCATAGCTGCTACAGAGACTCACCCAGATCTAAGCCTGTAAACGCCTCAAGGTTCTAAAATTAAAACCGGAGCATAAACAATCACAGTCCACTAGGCTTTAAACTACGGCTAATCAACAATTCCCATACTTTGCTTTTGTCTTTCCTCTATCAAACCCTCTCCCCGAAACTCAAGTTTCCCTTCAATATTCCTAACCACCTCCAGTTTGGTGCTGTCGTCTTCAAATACATTTTAGCTCAAACTCTTAAAAAAATTCAACATGCCTCGATTTATCTTTTAACAGTGGTAAAGCCTTCATGTAAGCTTTCGAAGTGATATAGGCTGAGCTAAGAGTATCAAACGCTGAGCACACCTAAGAACTTCAGTTGCAGGAGGATCAGAGAAATGGTAAGAAAGAGAGGCATCTGACGTAAAAGGAAATGTCCTCTGATATTTCCAAGGATAGTCTCTCCGCTATGCCCTAAGCCACACCAATTTAACAACGCTTTCTCTAGGTGACAATAAAGCAGACACCTAAACGAGGCCATCATTGAGAATTCCTTCATCTATATTATTCAGATGTCTTCATACACTTTTCCTTAATGATTGTAAATAGAAAACATCCCTTTCTATGTTAAACTACCATAGATTCTTTATTTTCTTTTTTTATTTTAATTGTTGATCTTGTACAGTTTTCTGTCTTTTACTCCCATCCCAGCCCACCACCCCAGCCCTCCCCACCTCCCTCCCATTTCCACCCTGCCTAGTTTTCGTCCACGTGTCCTTTATACTTGTTGCTCTAAACCCTTCCCTTTTTCCCCTGAAATTCCCTCCCCTCCCCGCCCCCCGGTGACTTAGTTTATTATAGGGAGCAGGTTTAGCCTTTCTTCCTTTGATACAATATCTTGAATAATTACCTTTCAAAATGTTCCTTATTAACTAGAGGCGATAAAAAATTTCATTTGATTATTTGGAAGCAAAACCCATGGTTCTTTGCCATACTTCTTTCTCTAGTTGTGTTTTATATCCTCACAACAACAGAATACTTTTAACGCCATAAACAATCTTCTATGCAATATGTACTATATAAAATGATAAGCTACAGTAGAGATGAATATTGCAATAGGATTGTTTCTGGAGGTAAGCCTATCCCTAAGAGTTTCTTAAAATAGAGATAAGAAGAGCCTAACACTTTTCAACCTTACATTTGTGGGATGCAATAAAACCATTTTCAAATTGCTAACAACTCGTACAGAAATGATCAATCACTGCTAACCTGCCTACAACTTAGTAAATTATGAATCTGAAGAGATTACAACTGTCATCTTCATCTGTTGCACTGGCAAAAGATTCATATTTCCAATCCGGGCTATCTTAGCATACACTTCGGTGTTATATTGCCCTGCCACCAACTAATCATGATTTGCAAAGATGACGAGTCTCCCAAAGGCAAACATGCATTTTCCCCTTATCACAGCCGGGCAGCTCACTTTAACACAGTTAAGGTAGCATCGGTGATTCCATTATAAACTCTTGATTTCAAGAGGTAGTGCATGTTGTAAAAGTTCACAGTGAGGAGACATTTGTCACATGCAGTGTGCTCTGGAATACTTAATAAAACTCTACTAAGAGTGTTACACCTAAAATTGTCTTTGAAATGTGTTTTTGTGGCTAAAACCTCAATACCTCCTTATGATATTATTTTCACCTTACAGATAATATTGCTTCCCTCATCACAGAACATGAAATCCTGCATTAAAAGTGGCCTTGGGATAAATGAACTAGCTTTAAGCAACAAATCCGAGTTAGACATTCTACTTCTCTTTGTTCTGTGGGTGAGCACATGACTCAGGCATGACCAATCAAAGTGCTACATCCTCCCAACCAGGGTGGATGTTCTGAGATGAGCCAGTGATCTCGCTGGTGAGTCGGAATAAAGCCCAGTGATCTGGGGATGACTCTAGAGAGATAAGGTCATATTGCCTTTCTGAAAAAGGAAAAATAAAAATAATTACAGTCTAAGTAAACATATAAACTACTTCATTAGATTATTTGGTATGGAGATGAGAGAGAAAATGAAATATTAATAACTAACAAAAGATATGGCAGTATTCCCTTGTAGCAAACATTTCATTCTTTGAGGGAGATTTGTCTGATTCATAAAAAAGGAAGGAAAGAAGGAACGGAGGGAGAAGGAAGCAAAGAGGGGAGAGAAGGTGGAAGGGAGGACCAGAAGAACGGTCCTGAAAAATGACCTCGACAGAGAATATGCCCCACTCTCTCCCTCTGTGAAGATGGCCTTGTGGTCAAAGCACATCTTACGATTCAATAGTACGTTGCTAATTAGTTGAAATGTTTAATTTAACGGTTAAGTAAATTCAGCTAATAGTTTATCTCAAGTGTGTGATTAAGTTATTCTTGAGGAAATTTCTTTCTGTTGTTGTTGTTCCAAATATCAATTACAATTTCTAACATGGTATTGGATGTCTTAAAAATATGCTAACTCAAACAGAAATAAGGTAGATCTATATCTTAATCCTTGCTTGAAAATATGCCACAGATGGATCAAAGATCTAAATGTGCAAAATAAAATCAGGAAAGTACAAGAGCAGGAAAAAGAAATTTTATATAATCTTTCACTAGGAAAGGCCTAAGAAGTAAATCCAGGAACCCTAAAAAAGGATACTGATAAATCTGTCTACTTAAAAATTTTTAAATTCTCATTATGAAAATCTTAAAGGAAAAAAGATGATTACAAATTAGAAGGGAATATATGTAATGTGTGACAGACACAGACTAATTTTTTTTAAGATTTTATTTATTTTTAGAGAGAGGGGAAGGGAGGGAGAAAGAGAGAGAAACATTAATGTGCCCCCCACTGGGGACCTGGCCTGCAACCCAGGCATGTGCCCTGACTGGGAATTGAACCAGCGATCCTTTGGTTCACAAGCCAGCACTCAATCAACATCCAGGGCCACACCATCCAGGGCCACAGCCTAATTCTTAATACTTAAAAAACTTAACCAGTAAGAAAAAATCAATAGAAAAATTAGGAAGATTAAAAGGGACAATACTACAGAAAAGTATATCTAAATAGCTATTAAGTACTTCAGTTGATATTTAGACTCTTTCATTGTGAAATACAAATTAAACATAAATCAAGATATCATTTTCACTTAGCAAATTGACAAATAGCAAAAGTGAGATAACAATTTGTTACTGAAATTGGAGAACGAGAAATAGTCACTCCCATATGTCTTAATGTTTAGACAGTTATTAAAATGTATTTATAATTCCATTAACCTTTGGCCTCAAAATTTCAATTTTAGAAATTTATCCTACAGATTATCATGAACTATGAAGGGTCTGAGCTTTATTTATTTTATTTTTTTTTACTTTTGACATAATTACCCTGAAACAGCTTTATAGACATTGACAGAAGACTAGAGACTTCTGAGCCAGAAAGAGAAAAAACTTTATTACTTAGTAGGCTAGCCAGCAGCATGAGTGGCGTGTCTTCATCAGTTCCTCCATCCCTCCAGGTCCCCCTGGGGGAAACACGGAGGGGCCAGGTAGAGGCCACAGGTAGAGGCCACATCTACCTGCGTTCGCATCACACCTGTGTTCACATCACAGCTGAGGAAGACCGAGCTTAGAACTTTCAATCTTTTATGTGGACCAGTAACTAAACCTGCTCCCCTTCCAGAAGGAGATGTCACCTCTGTTCCCCATGGCTATTTGCTACCCAATCATCCTTGATAATACAGACGGGAATAGAATGACAGCTAGCACCTCTCCTCACGCCTGTGGAGCATCGCCTCCTGACACAGATACCTCATGCTAAGATTTAACTGTGAGTATTTTTATAGCATCTCTGAGTAATAGCAAATTATTAGAAACATATAAAGTATCCATCATTAAAGCTCTAAATATACTAGAAAGCTTCTACATGCTAATGCATGAATGTATAATAAAGGAAGGAGATTGATCTCTTTTTCAAGCCTTATTTTCTATAACCTAAATACAAGGAATTAAACAACCTGCCATAGTATTGCCACTAGAGGGAAAATTGCATAGTTGGGGACATGTGAGAAAGACCATTTACTTTTACTAAATATTTTTGTGCCTTTTGAATTTTGTCACATTTGTCTGTTATCTTTCTAAAATATCCAAATTCACTAGTCCATTCTTGCCTCCAAACTTACATCCAGACAGGGCCCTACTTTGCCATACATTCATTCCTAAGAGGGAGAAATGCGTAAGGGCTTCCCCTTACACAGGTTCCTAAACCGCTCAACATGAAGTGGGATCAGCACCACCAGAATGCTCAATCTCAGCACCCTAGTTTTCTTGGTATAAAACATTCATCAGAAATGTAAATCATTTATTTATTTGCTGGTACATTTGATTTGTTCTGTTCCACGAGAGAGAACATTGTAATCTCTACTGTCTACAGTATAATAAGTCCACCATGAAAATTAGAGGGCCTTGATTATATTGTGAAAAGCAACTAAACATTAAGGTCTGACATATGATCAGTATGTTATTGTACGATTGTAAGAATGCACTCATCAGTTTAATGGGAGGTTGAAAAGCTTAATAGGTTAGCACACGTCTTCATCAGGAATTATTCCAACTCCAAGGGGTAATAACAATAGCTTATATCAATGTATTGGTGTAAATCATAACAATAGATTCTCGTTATTTAGATGTTCTTTATTCTAGATCGAAGTCAGCTTACTATAACCCAGAAGTCAAATCTGGCCCATCACCTCTTTCTGTAAACAAAGTTTTATTGGAACTCAACCACATTCATTCATTTATGAATTATCTATGGTTGCTATTGCACTGCAACAGGAGAGTTGAGTAGTTGAAACAGAAACCACAAAGCCTAAAACATTTACACTCTGGCCCTTTACAGAGGTAAAGATTGCTGTGCTAGAGGTTCTTTGTGGAACAGATGCTTTCATCAACTTACAGAGACATTGGATAACCCTCAGCATCAGGACACAAATTACTCAGTCCTTTGCCTTAAGGGAAAAGGAATAGAATCCTTACGTGAAAATGCTCTTAAAAATTCCTCGAAAATAATAACTGCTTATTCTCAGGTTAAGCAAGGCAAGAGGCATGGGCTGTTAAACTTTGATAACGTTAGACATGCTCTCCTAATACCATTCTAACTGTTCACTCAAGGGTCCTTCTGTGCTCCGATTACAACCCAGACTCTAAACATGGGAGGTGACTGCCACTTTCATGTTCTCAGTTGGTTCTTAGATTTTTAACAGTCATTCTTCTCCTTAACAGAATTCCCCCTGTTAAAGTATTGATGATAGACAAGTGGCTTAGACCAGTAGGGAGGCCTCTGTATCCACAGTCACGTGGCTGTTTTTGTCCAGGCCCTATGGGCGGGCACCCTCCTGTTTAAGGTGAGCTCAAACTTCGAAGTAGATATAATGACTGTTTCCAATCACCACAGCTATTGCTTTGATGATGTGTTATGAGTGTGTAGATATTCATCTACTAACACTGGAGCTCAGACTTTCAAATCATTCATTTGGGTTATCCTAGAAAAGCTGGAAAAGAAGACATTTAATCAATAACTACTTGGCTATACATACAGGGGTGGGCAAAAGGTTTACGGTTGTGACTATGCAAAACAGTTCATTGTATCATTATTTATTAATGTATTATTTATTTGTACTATAGCTGTCAACTTACTTTTGCTCACCCTTGTAAATACATATTTTAAATGGCCCAGAGGTAAACATATTCTTTTGAAATGTATATTCTTCAAGCCATATAGCTCCTCAGCCCAACTGTAACTCATACATTTATTGTTTATGTTTTATGAAAAAGTAATGTTCCAGATAGTGGCTAAAATATGCTTCTTTGCCCATGGGTCATACATCAGAGATTATATGCACACAGATGGATAGGAAAGGAAGCTTCAATTTACTTTAATAGAATGAGATAAAAAGAGATGAGGGAAAATGGCATTCTCAGTTGATCAGCTTGATCATTTTTATAGATGGCTTGTCAGATGGGGAAAAAAATCAGAGGCATTGCTTCAAGTTTTCAAAGGATTAGCATTGGACTAAGTTGTTCCCTACACCCCTTCTTATACCATTATACCTCAATTATTTGACTTTTCTGTTAGCAAATGCCAGTCATTCCCAGGTGTCCTTCATTATCAAGTCAAAGTATTTTCCTTCTCAAACCTCAGATTGCAGCATTTCCCAGGGCTTCCTGGTGGTTTTAAGGGGAACAAAACTTTCCCGATAAGATATTTTATACTTTGAAAATCATTTTAAGAACAGCATGCTGTACGTGTGCGAGATTAATTCTCCCCTCATCGCATGCAGATAAAGTTGGGCAGGTTTCGCTACCATAATCAGGAGAGCTTTCTGCTGCAGTAACCCTTTCTGACTACGGTCCAGCCACTGCCCTGTTTGCAGAATAAAAGAAAAAGGGAGCCTTGAAGCTGCAAGTGAATACATTACTGTTGTATAGGGTTTCAAACTGCAGTGATGATATCTGAGGTGACTCATGTTAAATTAATTCTATATGTCAAATCCACTAGATTTGCTCTTTTCAGCTGGGCACCAACATTGCTGCCACCTTTTAGTTCAGCGTATATATTTAGTTTAGTGTGCGTGCAACTCAAATCTCAAGTACTGTAAAGCAGACAGAAAGAGCCAGTGTCCTGGCAATTGTATTTAGGAATTACTAAGTCCAAGGTAAATATTTGCACTCGGCGCGGGCTAATCAGGTGTCCTTATCCAGTGGCAGAGCGGGTGCTTTCCTCCAAGTTTAACATGGAATGGTTAAAGGCAAGGACAACTTGCAGGTGCCCTTATCAACATATTAGCCCCAATTGCATTTTCCAAATATGTTATCAAAATGGTAATTCTGTGCTTTCCTTTCTGTAGCTAGACTAGGTTTCATAAAGGTAGAATTATTGCTATAAATATATTGGGGGGAAACTATTTCAATTACTGGGAGAATATGTAACTCCAAGTCTATTTATTTCAATTTATTCGACTGTCTTGATATATTCGAGCACAGAACTTTGGAGAGAATGAATAAATTCACCTTGAAATTGTACCAATTGACTTTGGCTGGGCTAGGCAGTGAGAGGACTCAGAGTCCCTTTTTAAAATAAGCCTTGACAACGCTGATCAAAACAAAGAGGCTACTCATTTATTAAAGTGACAGCTCAGCTCCGGCTTCAAGCTTATGGGATGCTGGGGCCTGGGGTGCAGTTGGGGCCTGGGGTGCGAGTCGGGGCCGGGGGTGCTGGCCTCCACCAGATGCATTTTTGCTCCTCGCCCACTCAGAGCCTGTACCTGATGCGTGACATTTCCTAGGACATTAGCAGCTGTTCAGATGTCAAGCAGCTGGTGTGAGAACTGTCAACCACTCCAGGTTGTGGTTCTATGAGTGACATGTTAGCCCAGAGAACATTTTCATAAAACCACCTTGGTTTCCCTTTCCAATCTATCAGAACTTCAGCAAAGACAGGTGTCGCGGAAAACAACTCTATTAAAGTGAAACTGGGCACGCAATGGCCGCACCAGATAATGGTTGGTATTACAGGGTGGTAAAATGGGCATTAAATAATTTGTTACTAATAATAGTTACTGTACCAAAGTTTGGGGATAACTCATTTATTTTGTAAGTGATAGTGAATTCAAGTTTATATTTGTTCATACTTATTCAACAGGTCAAGCACTGCAATGCCATTCTGGATACTCTCACAATGCTACATGCACCGGAATAATCTTGGGTAAGGCAGTGTGAGTGTATTGAGTACACAGAAACAACACCGTGTGTGTGTCTGTCTGTGTGTGTGTGCGTGTGTGTGTGGCCATCCAAAAGCTGCACAATCACATAGAACAGGGCAAGCCGTGGTCAACAGGACAATAGCGCTTTTAAGGATTCGTCATCTACAGCATTATTTTGGCTTCCAAGGTACACGGAGCAACATTTGAGAGAATGTGTTCTCCCTCGGAACACTGATTGCTGTATGTTAAACCAAGGGGTTTCTTCGAAGAACATACTCTTGTAAAATCAATACTGATGCAGTAAAGACAAGCTCTTGAATCAGCATAAAATGATGTCAGAATCTAATCATTGTTAGGAGAAAGAGAAGTGTGTTTAAAAAAAAAGAGTAGCCTGAAAGGAATGGAGCTCAGTGAGAGTAAGCCTGTGTGAACCTTTAATGAGGAGGGCAAAGCACGATACACAAGTCACAACTAGAAGCTGCACAGTCCCCAAGTTTCTAGTCAGTCTCAGCTGTCCTCGGAATACAAGTCCACCTAGGATGGCAAACACTAATCTGTGGATTTAAACTCATTTAGTAAAATGATGTGGCCCGATAAAAAAACTATGTCAATAAGCTAATTAATTTTTAACCTTCACCTGAGGATATGTTTATTGATTTTAGTGAAAGAGGAAGGGAAAGAGAGAGAGAAGAACACACAGAGAGAGGGAAATATTCATCGGTGCCTCCCATCTGCACCCAACGGCAACCTGCAACCTAGGTATCAAACCCCAAACCCACAACATTTTCGTGTACAGCAGGACACTCTAACAAACTGAGCCACCTGGCTATAGGGCAGTGTAGCTAACTTTTTATTCTTTAATGCTGAACATTCACGCAGGCTCATCATTTCGCTCATAAGCATTCATCATCACAGAGTTGACTTTGTCCTTTCTTCCTAGATTCATTTCCAAATTTTTGTACCATTATCACAACTTTCCCTCAGAGAATCATTACTCCCACTCTTAGCCCACATAATGCAGGGAACATTGAATAAACCCCCAAATTAAAGGGCAGGCAGGTGACCTGGGAAGAAACCAGTTCCTGCCTTGTACATACCCCTGAAAGTGGTGAATCACTCCTACAGGGCCAACCAGATTTAGCCCCAGAATTCCAATCTGAATTGTACTGCAAAGAGAGCATCTCTGAAGATTGAATGATTACAGGGGAGGGTAAAAGAAAAAAAAAAAGAACACGGGTATAGAAAGAGCCTGGTGACATACACTGAGACCCTGAATTTATTCTAATCTAAGACCAGCACAAACCACACAACTTCCTGTTATGTAAGCAAATAAATTCCCAATTTTATTAAGTCAATTTGTAACGGCTTTGTTCTTGGGATCTGAACATATGTTAACTTACCTATGTTTAAATATTTATTAAGTTTTCTTTCCAAGTTCTTAAACAAAATTGTGGATGGAAAAGAAAGAATGTTATTAAAATAGATGTAAATTTTTGACAGGTAGGCTTCACCAACATTTTTTTGCCTGTGCTTTAATGGAAAAACATACTAACAAATGGTTTTAGAACAATCGGACATCCACATGTGAAGAAATTAATCTAGACACAGATCTTACCACCCTTCACAAAATTCAACTCGTAATTGATGGAAATCTTAAAAGCAGCCAGGTAATTTCAAAGGACTTATAACCTACGCTGAAATCAATCTATTAACAGAAAAAAACAAAATCCAGAAAACAATGGAATGTTAATCTTCAAACTTATGAAAAACAAAAGGAAACCTTGCTTAGCTAGAGTTCTACATCCAGCAAAAATATCTACAGAGAATGCAGGTAAAATAAATATACTTTAAGTAAGAAAAAAGTAAAGCAAATAAAGGAAAGGAAAACCTGGGCGAATTCATCACCATTAGGCTTTGTACTAAAGGATATTCTGGTTGGCGTTGCTCAAGAACAATATTGATCACAGAAAGAGGCTAGAATGAAGGAAAATAAGAAAAGTAAGACAAGTAAATATACAAAGAAATTAATTCAGAATGGATCGCAGACCCAAATGTAAAACATAAAAGACTCCTAGAAGATAACATAGGACAAAATCTAGTGACCTTGGGTATGGCAATTGCTCTTTAGATACAACACCGAAGACATGATTTATACAATGAATAATTGATAAGCTGGAATTCAAATTCAAATAAAAAACTGTTTTGAGAAAGACAATGTCAGGAGAATGAGAAGACAAGTGATGGACTGGAAGAAAATATTTGCAGAAGATATCTAATAAAGTATCAATCAAGATATAAAAGAACTTTTAAAATTCAACTACATAAAAATGAACAACCTGATTAAAAATGAGCCAAAGAATTTCAGACAGCTCATCACAGAAGATACACAGATGGCAAATAAGGATATAAAAAGATGCTCCACATCTTCTATTGTCAGGGTATTACAGATTAAAACCATGATTAGATACCACTACACACATATTAGAATGGACAAAATATGAAACCCTGACAATGCCAAATGCTGGCAAGGATATGGAACAACAGGAAGTTTTATTCATTGCTGGTAGAAATGTAAACTAGTAGTCAATTTGCAAGACAGTTTGGTAATTTCTTACAAAACTAAATACTCTCATCATATAATCCAGCAATCACATTCCTCTGTATTTACCCAAAGAAGTTGAAAATTTATGTTGAACACTTACATCTAAACAAAAACATACCTATGGATGTTCACAGCAGTTTTATTCACAATTGCCAAAACCTGAAATCTGCCAAGATGCCTCCTAGCTGGTGAATGAATAGATAAACTGTGGCCCATCCAGACAATGGAATATTCTTCAGTGCTAAAAAGAAATGAACTATCTAGCTATGAAAAAAACATAAAGAAACCCTAGATGCATATTAGTAAGCCAAAGAAGCCAATCTGAAAAGGCATATAGTGTATAATTCCAAATATTGTATATGCCATTCAGGAAGAGGCAAAAATATGGAGAGAGAAAAAACTCTGTGGTTGCCAGGAGGTCCAGTTGAATAAGTGGAGCACAGATTTTGGGGGCATTTTCACTCTATATGATACCATAATGATGGATACGTGTCATTATACACTTGTCCAAACCCATAGGATGTACAATATCCAGAGTGAACTATGTGTAAACTATGGACTTTGGGTGATTATAATGTGTGAATGTAGGTTCATCCAGTGTAACAAATACACCACTCTGGTGGGGGTTGTTGATACGGCAAGATGTGTACGCATGTGTGATGGGATAGGGTATACTGGAAAATCTCTGCACCTACCTCTCAATTTTGCTCTGAACATATAACTGCTCTAAAAAAGAGTATCTTACCTTTTTTAAAACTTACTTAACAAAAAAGAAACACCCACAAAAACCAAGTAGCAATTTTATAGGGAAATGACTATCACATTGTGTTGCCAACACTCAATCTTAGTCATCTGAAAATCTATCACCTTAATTAAATTTTATTTTTACACTTTTAACATTATTTCAGTGACATATACTTTTATATCTGTAGTATATCTATCTATTTATCTACCTATCTATCTATGGAAAAGTGATCTGAAATTGCCAGAGTCACCTATATCATGACTATACAAAAGTAAAACATATAAGATATATAAGCACATATGCATTAAGTATAGAATAATTACATTCATGAAACACTTTGGAATTTTCATATAAAATTATATAAAATAAAATATATAAAGATTATCCGATAAAATACACATATGCATATAAATAATTATATATAAATATACAGGCATATATGCATACTTATATAAATGTGTGTGAACACATATTGTTTCTTGTTTTCATAGATTTTTCTTTACATCTTGATTTATTCTGTCCTACCTTTTCCTTGAATATTATCACTGTTTGCCTAAATATGACAACTGTTGCTTAAATACATTTTGTTTGTATTGAGTGGATTCTTGGTCACTTTGAATATTTAATATTGATAGCTAAAAACAATTACTTTCTAAAATTTTTTGAACTTTGACTATTTTTATTCTCAGATTTTTTTCTTACTGCATATTGAATTAAAGTCCTTTGAATGAATATACTATATGCGTATACATGTATTTGTATGTGCATATATTTATTTATTTATTACCTATCTCTGGAGAGGGAGCTAGAGAAGGAGAGAGAGAGAAATAGTGTGTGTTTACACATGTGAACATTCCATAAGCTTGTTTTCTTTTGCTACAAATTTTGACTTTGGAGCTTCGCTATTTGTTCTTTTTTAAAAATATACTCGGGATATTTTTGTCTCTTCCTTTACAGACATTTCTAAAAACACAAAACAAAACCTTTAGGTTTTTGCATCTCCTTTTGTTTTGGGTTGGTTGGTTTTGGAAAGGGAGTGAGGCTAGGTTGAGAGAGATGGGCAGAAGGAAAGAGAAAGAGTCCATTGGCTTCTTTGACACCTAGTCTACTGTGATGTTCAAGGTTATACAGTGATAACCTGCTCCATGGAAACAGATCACCATATTAGAAACCATACTTTTGAAGCCATGAGGTATACACAGCAGGAAACATCTGCATTAACAAATGTGTTTATTTTCTGTAAACTTTCATATTCCCACGAGGTAGGACATTAAAATGTATTCGGTATTCTCATTTTACCCAACACTAACATTAAGTACATACTTTGACTCAGTTTAAAAGCAATAATCTAGCCCCAATCCAATTACATTTTAGATTTCGTGTAATTTTCTTCTTCATATTATTCTGGTCCAAATAATCTCAGTTCAGAGTTTGTGAGGAATTTTGAGTTCATTTTGTGATTTGAGACCAAACTAGGAAAGTGGTCTTTTATCATAATTTTTATTCCTATAGATTTAGCAAATTATATATGTTAAATGAACACCTTTTTTAATAATTGGGCCTTGTAGAATCAGGCAGAAGGTTGGTATTTTCTGCATCCTTTTGAAGTATTCAGTGGATGTCAACCTGAAATTTTCTTATTTTCAAAGTCTGCATCGGGATCAATGCAAATGTGTTTCCTCACATCACAATGGAAATAACTTTAAAAATTCTCTTTTTATGTGCATGTACAAAGCACTCATTAGTGTCAGATGAAGCAGCAATTCTGTGGACAGAATGCAATTTCTAAAGAATCTTTCACATGTTTTAACAGAGATTCTTATTTATCAAATACAAAGTTTTATGCACATCGGTCAGGAAAGGTGTGAAAACTGTCTTTATTATTTACTTTTACCAGTTGACTTGTTTGGATTCATGTTACGGAAAATACTGTTTCCCTTATGTTTCCCTATTTTTCCTGCTGTTCTTTGTTTTTGTTTTTAGAAAGAAGACACAATTTAGGGATTTAAATTCTTTTCTGTAGAGTCGAACAGCTAACCTACAGGGCCGTCTTTATCACCTCCAGCTCTCCAGAGAGAACAAAAATCTCCATAATCTTCAGACAACCTGCTTTTCCTTTCATATTGTTGACTTTCATTCCCCCTTCGCAGCAAAACTGCTGTTCATGTGTCAGGTTCCATTTGGATGGCTTAATGGCACATCTTGCCAGTTTTTACAGCTCTGGAAAATGTCCCCAATTTACTTTAATTGTCTTCTCTCAGGTGGCAGCAATCAAATGACTGATATCGGAAGTGTTTGCTATTCCAGCAATGGGTTTAGCTTCTCCAGGCCTCTCAGCCACAGCGTACACCAGTGATAACGAACAACCCGACAATTAAAAACATACCCTTTTTGAGTTGCTATGTAAACAGCAGGATATAGTCTTATTACTTAATTACCGGAATATCAACTGGTACCAAAAAAGCCAGCATTTTCTTCTAATCTGGAGACTCCAGGAGAGTCTCTCTGGAACTGATTCCTTTATCTACTTAGATTAAAGCCTGCCGCTGTAAAATGAAAATAACACACTCCTTACGCCTAACCTGCCAACACGTTCCCTTTCCCCTCCCTAACACTACAGACTCGAATTCATTATCTGTTTCTTTACTTGTAACTAAAGTTGAAAAAAAAAAAAAAAAAACTGCAGAGTTTCATAGTTGACAGTCTTTATGAAAAAGGAGGAAAATACGTTCTTGCTTTAAATATTTTCTTTAATTTATAGTAAATTGATCCTCTGAATTCAGTGTAACCAACCACTAGTAGATTGCCAGTAAATAATTTTTTAGTAATTTAATAATTCCAGAGAGGTAAATAATTAAATCAATGTTCAAATGAACTTTTGTAAGAAAGCGTATTCTCTTGCTAAACTCCCTCACTGCTGTCTGGTGGGTGGCTGAATGGAGAAAAACTAGGACACAATTTCTTATATATATACGACCACTGTCGGATTCCTGCAGTCTCTTTGTGTTCAACTTTACTCTTTCCTGGAATTAAATCACAGAAGGGATCAATTATTGGGATTAATAGTGTCAGCTAGGTTTTACACTTTAAAGCATCACACAATGTATAGAATTGAAAAGTAACAAGTTCTCTACCGTAGTATTTTGACTTTAGGACAACAAAGTTACCTGCAAGAAAATGGGTGAGTTTCTTTTTTTCCTCAGTTTCTCACATTTGGTGGCCTCCTCGTTCAAAGTCTATGTATACAAAATGGAAATTTAGAAAATGCCACTACCTTTCATGTCTCATGTTTTTATTATTGTTTTGTTTTCTTTTTCATTCAAGAAGATTTATGTATTAGGAAGTAGAAAAGATGTTTATAATACCCAACAGACATTGCAAATATTTAAAGATACCAGTAACTGATAGTCATGATAAACAAATACTGTAGTCCAGAAAAGATTTCTAACATGTTTACTATATTTGAACATTGGATTGTAGGAAAAACTTAAAGGAGAGACTAAAAGAACAATTGCTGAATATTCTGGAATTAATCTCCAGGTTAGGGAATATAAAATTTTTCAAGGGCTTTACTCCTATGGCAAAGGTTATCTTATTCTCCTTTACAGAGGAGAAAATCAGCTCAGCAAGGTGAAATAATTAAACAGTTTCTGATTGTTAGCATGGGTTTTAAATGATGTCTCCCTGGATTTATAGTCTGAGCTCTCTGTGCCACCATATTTGCAAACAGCATGCAGGTTGCTCGAAGGCTGAAAGATGGTTCTATTTTCCCATCTTTTCTAATAGATAAGTGAGTTGGTCATCTCCAAAGAACTCTGACAACAGTTATTAATAATAAGTAACAGAATATAATTACAATTATTATTTACAAAACTCTTATTTTCTAACTTCAAAACCACATGTTAAAACTTACACTTGCATCTGCTGTAAAGATGCATACTGTAGAGATTATACAATGTTCGTTAACAGTCCAAAACCTATGATTGAGTGAACCTTGTCTTCTCTTTCCTAGAATACATCATCGTTTTTATGCCATAGACATCCAATTTTTGAAAGTTTAAACCCATTTTTCACTGTGATTTTTCAATGTTTTAAAAGTTTTTAAGTTATATAGCTCATATTACATATGATAGAATTACTAGAGTGCTGCATAATTTCTCATTATTTGTGAGTTATTATAAAATACTCCTAAATTTAGGAAACCATTATATATTAATTAATTAATATGCATAAATTAAATAATTATATGTAATTTATCACACCGCAGGGGATATACAAATATATCCCCTGTATATATAATTTATCATACTTCAGCTCACTCTAATATGAAATTCAATGTTTCGTAAAGGCCTTCGGGTCCATTCAAAATCATGTTTCAATTTAGTTTATGTAGTAATAGTGGCATTAATGATTAAAAAGTGGTAACAAGTTACCACAAATTTGACATGACGTGCGATTCTTGGTTTGTCCTGTCTTTCTTAGTAACCTATAAAATTTCAATATATAGAAATAAAAGAAGATGCAATTTTAAGTCCAGGACTTTGATATCAACAATTAAATATGTCATCTAGATGAAACAAATTTCTAAAAATGATTTTTTTGTTTGGGAAACAATACCTACAGACTTGATTTACTATTATAAAGACTGAGACATAGTAAACCAGATTTTCTCATAATTATGTTACTGAAAACCTGATAGAATATAACCCCAAACCATACTGCTCCCATAAGGACAGAATTTCATGAGAAATTAGGAAATACTCAGATTTGATACTTTCCTCATTTTATCCTATATTACTAATTTTTTTTTTGAAAATAACGTACACGATTTTGTTTGGAATGGCAGGTAAACAATTGTCTTCATCTTTGTAATAACAAATTTTATTTCATGCCAGTTTTTGGTTGGTCTTGGAAAGTTCAGGATATTTCATACAAGTTAGGATATTGTGATATCTATCAACTACTGAAACTGTAAATATTCACCTGAAAATAAATGTATCCTACAAGATATAAAACGAAGAGTTGCACTGATTTTTCTACCAAGTGACTGGTGGTTTTCATGAAGGGAAATGGCACGGATCCAGCCGGAGTGCAAAACTAGGCAATGGGATTCCACAAGCGCATTTTCCACAATAATTGGAGGCAGGGGCTATGGCTCCCTCCCTCTACAGTCAACCTCCAGGGTTGGGTGGTGGGGTTTGGGGTGGGGAGGGAGAATCCTCCTAGTCTATGACCTTTCCTGTGACTTGATCACTATGGTGCCAAAAAGTAAGTAATAAAGCTTGAACTTTAAAAATCAAAACATAGGAAATTATTTCCATTTGAAGAATAACATACGTCACCGTTGTACCGCACATTTCTCAGGTTCCCTACATGAGGCCACTGAAGTTAGTCTATAAACTGAATTAATCCATCAGACAGATAGCCATTTGGTAAGCTACAAATTTTGGTACCGAGTATACAATCTTATGGTATAATTTGGTGCTTCAGATGAAAAGCTCAGCTCTATGCAGTTCCAATCCAGTATATGATGAAAATTTTGTTTCATCTGAAGGAGAAATTGCATTGCCACCCTGTAAGCGCTCTGTGTCTGTGTTATACGAATGTGCATTCACACACATCCTTGCTGATCCAAGCAAGGACCTAACAGATCTATTTGACCTAATAAATTCCATACCATTAATATACGTGTATGTAAAATCTTTGTATGTTTTGACATCTATGATACCAAAATAGACATAAACAGCTTATGATGGTAGAATACTTTTTCTTCTAAGAGAAAGATATATAATAAACCTTTAAAAATGCCAAATGGTAAAATTTAAAATGAAGTAAAGTTAGCAATGAAGAAAATTGCTTATCAAATGGCATAATTATTTACTAATTATTCACTTTATGCTTTCAAAATATGGCACAGTGTTTGTGTTTGTAATAGCTCATTCATTTTTCATGTGAAAGCATATCCATAAATATTTGTCTAAGTAAAGACCTGCTCTGTGTACAAATGATTGTTGAAAATGAGTGCTTGAAAGTAGATCTTCAATGTTTTCACTGAGAAATAATGAAAACATATTTGATAAATAATTCATTTACACCTGCTGTGCATAATAATCACTCATGATGTTGGAGTTCGTTCTGAAATAGTTCTCCAAATAAGTTGTCTTTTGTGCAGTGTTGTTTCCAGTGAGGAGATTTCAAAGTTTATGATATTTTAGTAAACACATTGATCTAGGAATTAATACAATAAAATTACTCCCTGGAGCTTTGTGTAAATGATTTTATCTTAAATGTGCAAATGGCTTAACTCAGGTTTAAATAAGAATTGTATAAAAGGGATTGCAAATACTAAATCATTGTACTTTTTAAATTTTTCAAAATCAAGGTAGCATATTCAACCTGTAGAATGTTCAAAAACAGGTGTGAAAGAAAATGTCATTACAAGTCCATGCTTACCAATGAGCGGTCTTCCAAAAGGCAACAAGCAGAAACTTGCTAAAAATGCCAATTCTCAGTCCCTAGCCCAGATCAAATATTGTATCAGAAACTCTGGGGCTGGGGCCTAGGGATCTAAGTTTAACAAAGTTGCTTAACTTTGAGATCCCCTAGTTATATTATGGGGGTGCCATATAGAAGGTAAAGGTCCTATGCTATTAGTATGTCATAAATGTTCAGCATGTCTTAAAGATTGAGAATTTAGGGAACAATAAAATGCACCAACATTTCCATTTTCGTTTGAGTATAAAAATATATTTCCCCTCATTGTATATTCAATTTATATCTAAATCATTTTTGTCAAAGTGTACTCTAATCCTTTCCACCTCCATTTGCAGAACTTTTATTTTGTATTTAATATTCTATAGCTAAAGAATTTATGCCTTGAGAATGTTTCAAGGCAGTACAAACACATGTCATTTTCACAGCTCAAAAAGAATATATTTTTGTTTGTTTGTTTGTGTGTGTGTTCATGACTTTGAGCAAATAATTCCTTTATAATAATCATAATAATGATTAGTGAAAGAATCTCAGCCTTTAAGATTTATTGTATCAGGGGTTTACATAAATAGGAAAATAACTCATACATGGACAGCAGTGGACTTTCTAAGTGAAATAAAATTGACATTAAATTTAATAAAATGCCCATACATTTAATAAAATTTGACTTTTAAGAAAAGATATTATCCCTATATTCTGATCCTTGATGTTGGGCAGTTGGTTACTTACAAGTTTGTAATCTCTACAGTTCTCAAACCATGTACTTTGTTGAAATTGTTTATCACCAAAAACTGCTTTTCCATACCCTAACTGCACTGCTAAAATAACTTAGAAATCTCTTCCCTGTCAATAGATGCTCAATAGGAATGAACAAGAGAGGCAGCCAAGAGAGGCTGCCTTACTGAACACTGAGTTCTGGGATGTCTCGGTAGGGCAGAAACCATGTTGATAAGAAGCTTCTGCTTACTACAGCTATCTGGTGTATAAATACTGACATGGTAGCTCTTAATAGTAGATGGTCAGTAAAGTCATGGAATGCTAGAAACTCAGGGACAGTAGAGACAGGAGGCAAAAAGCCAAAAACAAAACTTAGCTGTTCGTAAGTACAGTATAAAAATAATAAAAACAGAAAAGTACTTGAATATAGTAAAAATTGCATTAAAGGCAATGGTGTTATTGTACAAATTGTGGTTTCATTAATGTAAGAATGACAAAAATGTGGAAGAAAACAGAAAGAAAAGTCTCTAAAGTTAAAGACAACTCAAATAGGAGTTTGAAAAAAAAAAGGAGAACAAAATGTTGAACAGAAACAGAATAAAAGTTGTTATTTTTATGTAGGAGATAATTTTGGAATTTTTATAAATATAAAAGATAAAATACAGAACATCATTTTCATAGCAGCAGGGAAGCCTCGTTGTTAGAAAATGGGGCCTGAATTTGAGGTCGATACTGTGGAGCTGACCACATTCGAGATATTTTTCCATTAAGTCCAAAATGCTTTCTATTGTGTTTATTGGACTTAATAGTCAAAAATTTCAAATGTGCTTGTTATATAAAGATTAAATAATAATACTCCCTAATAATTGGGATTAGAACCAGATGTTCAGCTAAAAGCACATTTTTAATATTTTTAACCATTAAGTCAACAGATGATATTATTTGACTTTAAATATTCTATATATTTCTTTTGGTACCAGTGCTTTTATTGAAGTGTTGGTAACTCTCTCTCTCTCAATGGTTTAGGAAGTAATCTGATCAACACCACCCCATTCATGGCACAGTCTTAGTGATCAAGAAGGTATTGATCATGAAAGTCAATTAAATCCCACTTCTGAAAGCTTCGTGTGCGGATGCATCAGAGATGCGTTAGAAATGGCCACTAGGAAAGACCAGGATGGAGACATTGGAATGCAATTATGCAAAGATATTTGACAGAACGTAAAGCTGAAATCTGCCTTTACAACTTTAGTGTCGCCTGTTTTTGTTTGTTTGGGTTTTTTTTTTTTTTTTTTAATTCAGTTCTGCCCAGAACAGTGCTAAGAGAATCACTGTTGTGTTGTTTGTTTCCACAGCATCGCACATCTGATTGGCATGTCCTGATTCTAGTGATCTCCTTCTGTGCTCTGTGTTGCCACTCAGGGAGGTAGCCTTGACCAGAGCCCTAGGTTCTCAGTAACATTCTTTCCAGCTCACTCCCAGCCCAGCAATCTATCTGGTCTTTCTGAAAGAAGATGCTGAAGCTTAATTGTTTTCTTTAACCCTTTTTATAGTAAAATATCTCACAAACAAAAGTAAGCAAATGCATACAGCACAGCTACGTATCACACACACCTGTACTCTCTCCCAGTAGCTACCTAATCCCAGCTTGTAAAAGGTAACTTAAATTGAAGAACAGATTTTTTTATTTTTAAAAGTACGTATAAATGTTATCATATAGTACATAGTATTTTTAGGTCTGCTGTCCTTCACCAAATGTTATGTTCGTAACATTCAGCTATATTGTTCGGTGTGTCTGTAGGCCTTTGATTTTCATTGATGTTTGATATTCCATTGAGTAGTCTTGTATGGGTCTCTTGCACATATTCTTTGCTACATACCTAGGGGTATAATTGCAAGGCTGCAAAGTATGCGTACATTTACATATAGGAATGAGAACCAAACTGATTCTCAAAGTTACTCCATGCCATGTAAAAGAGCATTCAGTGTTCTATGCCTTTGCCGACGTGGAGCTGCCTTTTTAATTTTACCCATTCCAGTGGGTATAGAATGGTGTCTCCTCGTGGTTTGATTTGCGTTTCCCCAAGTACAAATAAGGCTGAGAACTTTTCCAGACTTTTGACACTTGGGAATCTTATTCAAGCCTCTTGCCCATTTTTGTCTTTTTTCTTAACAATTAATAGTTCTTTTATATATTCTGGATGTCAGTCCTTCACCCAGTTATGTATTGTCCACAGACTTGCACTCTGAATTACTTTTTCATTCTCTTATGTCATCTTCTAAAATAAGTTCTTGAATTTAAAGTTTTTTAACTACCAATATTTTCCATTACGGTTAGTGCTTTGTGTGTTCTACTTGAGAAATACTGCCCTGCCCCATTGTAATGATATTCTATATAATCTAGAAATTCTGTATTTCCCACCTAAACTATAATTTACTGGAGTTCACTAACTCTTGTCCTTAGTTATTTTCATGGGGTGCCAGATTTTTACAAATACTATTTGTAGAAATAATTTGATTTTTCAGATGATAAGATCTTACTCTAGAAAGAATTACTATCGCTTCTTCCAGGTGCTTAAGGGCATCCGTAACGGGAGATTACCTCAATGTAATTCCAGGTGTTGAGAGAATACAAAACTAAGCAGCAATTCCTAGAAAGCACTCCTTTTCGTTTTTCTTTACCTTTACGATGTCTCCCTGGACACCTATTTTCTCTTCTTAGCCCCAAGAAGTTGTCAGAAGAACTGCCCAATCCTGATCAACCTATTCAGGAACCCCTAGGGGAAAACATTCTGGCCATGAATATTCCCCTGCTAATTCCATTGCTTTCAACACCATTTCTGCAGTCTAAGTTTCCTGGTTGCCCTCAGCAGGAAGGCTGGGTCTGAACTGTCTACTCCACTGTTACCAGAAGCCTCGCTGCACTATTTCTTATCTTTTAGTTTATGACGCTGGCAACACTCCAGAGAACCATAAGGCAGGCGGTAAGAAATTTGTAGGTGTTACGGAAACTGCAAAGGGTGGTGGTGGGAACAGAGAACAATTCTTCGGTAAGTTGAGACTATTATCCTCATTTAGACTCAAACTACTCTTTTCTCTGCCACAGTATCCAAACATGAAAAAAAATAGAAATATCAATAAGATTTCTTATATAAACAGCAAATTATGAGTATTATTTTCTATTACTAATTTTTAATTTAAAAATGTATAATATGTGCTTACTATCATGACAATCAAAATTGAATATTATAAATTTTTATTCGTTATCAAAATTTTGAATTGAAAGGAATAAATATGTAAAAACAACTAACTTGAAATATACCGTAATAAATAAACTATATTACAATATTTGAGAGATTTAATTTTATAATTGGATTTTAAGATGAAATAAAATGAAAGACATAATGTGGAAATTTTTAAATGAGAATTTTTTGAAAAAATTAAGTGATTTTGTAATGGAGCAGCTGCTATATAAAGTCAGGAAATTGGGAAGAAAAAATAGTGGAGGGAGAGAGAGAATGGATTAGGAGTCAAAATATGATATTTACACAAAAATATAGGGCCATGAAAGAAAAAAATTCTTAAAATATTCAAAATTAATACAGTATTTCTACTCTCTACTTGTGTGTTTTCCACAACCACCAATTTTTAATTTAGTGGAGTCCAAGTGACTGGCCTACAAATTTATCTCAATTCTGACACTATCTATCTGAAGATAATGTCAGAACCCACAAATTGAGGTCTCAGCCCCACAAGACTGACCTCAAAACAGATGCCAATCACAAGTCCATGTTATTACCTGTGCTTCTGATCAAATAATCATAAAATAAAGGGTCTCACAACCCCTCCTCGTGTGACTAATTTTAATACCTCACAGAACTCTGGGAAACAGTTTATTAACTAGATTACTGCTTTGTAAGAATTGATATTAAAGGATACGAATAAACAGCTAGATTTAGAGATATAACACAGGGTCCTTCCGGAAGGGTCCTGAAGAATGTTCATTGCAGCATTATTCACAATGGCCACGGAAAGAACCCAAGTGTTCTTCCATGGACGACTGCGTAAAAAAGATGCGGTGCATATATACAATGGAATAAATACTACTCAGACGTAAGAAAAGATGAAGTCCTGCCATTTTTGACAACATGGATGGAACTTGAGAATGTCATAATAAGTGAAATAAATCGCATGGAAAAGGCCAAGAATCACATAATTTCACTCATGTGGGATATAAAACTGAAAACAACAAATAAACAAAGTAAACAAACACAAACCCAGTCACAGAAAACAGCATGGTGGTTACCAAAGGGAAAGGAGGGTGAGGGGGTAGTGAATTGCAGAGGGGATCGAATGCAGGGTGACAGAAGGAGATTTGCCTTTGGGTGGTAAGCCCCCATCACAATATGCAGCTGATTTATTATACAATTGTACATTTGAAACCTATATACTTTCAGTTACTAGCTACCCCAGTAAATTTAATTTTAAAAAGGAGCTTCTGACCCTGTAGAGTTTGAGGTATGCTACCCTCCCAAGACTTGGATGCATGCTGGTTCTCTAACCTCAAAGCTCATTAAACCCTGTTCTTTTGAGTTCTTATGGAAGCTTCATTACAGGGATATGATTGATTAAATCATTGGCCATTGGTGACTGAACTCAATCTCTACACTTTCCCCTCCCAGGAAGTCAGGTTTGCGGCTAAAATTTCCCTGGCAACAGTCCCCTTTTTCAGGACTTTCCAAAAGTCACCTCATTCAGGTAAACTAGTAGAGGTTGAGTGGGGCTTATTAGAAATAACAAAAGATTCCCTAATCAATTAGGAAATTCCAAGGATTTTAGGAACCTGGGTCAAGAAAAATACTAAGACTAAATATATATTTCTTACATAAATCACAACATCATACACTCAAAAATACAAACAATTTGTGAGAGGAAGATGGCATTAAAAATATAATTTAAAAGCAAACTCACTAAGTGTTTGTTTCCTTATTCCACAGGCAACTTACTCACTCTAAATACCTGATTTGATTTCATTAATGTATGTGTATGTACACGTTAATCTATTGAGAAAGAATTTATGAGACCTGTTTATTTCCAAGTACAAGAATATTTCAATGACAGCATAGGTCTATGAGGATATCTGAAGTTTATAAATTCTATCACTGTAAGCAGATCAAAGGCAGGTAACTGTCACAATGTTAGAAATAATTTTAAAGAAGAAAAAGTCACATATGCTCTAACAGATATTATCTTATTATTACTTTTGCATGTAATAGTCTGTTTTTTGTTTACTCGGTAAAGCTACTACTAACTCTATAGAGAGATCAGGAGAAATCTCTCTTCGAATTATCTAAAATCCATATTCAAAATGAACATGGGAAGCCCATCCTATACCTATTCCTACTCCTACTCCTATTCCTATTATTTCAAATTGCTGTCCTCTCACTCTCACCAGTATAACTGATCGACTAACACTCTATTGAAGAATGCTGATTATTACTATCTGGAGCCCATACAACGAAAGCAAGACACCCAAAAAAGTACTTCAGACATTAGCCACATGCTTGGGGGTGGGGTCAACGGAACACAAAGAACACAGTAACGGAGCCTTTTGTTTACTTCTAAAATTGACTCAGTTCTTGCCCTCTGTGGTTAAAGGAGCAGATTTCTTAGACAGATACTCCTTTTACATTGTTCAACTATTTAATTGTAACACCTGTTCTTTTCTTGTCTAAAAAGTAACATCACTTGACATTATTCTCTAAGATGGAATTTTAGACTATTGCATGTTCACTAAATTTTAATAACAATTTTCATTCACTTATTAAAATAACTTTGATTTAAAAAGTGAAATTTACACTTTTAAGGCAATTCTTTTCAATGTGTCCACCTGCAATCCAGCATCCTATATAGTTTGTGATTTCTCATTGCTCAACCTATTTTATCACTCATGGCAAAAGAGTCCCATGCCATTCATAGGCCCAGGTACATGAGGCCCAATAAAGAATGGAGTAACAAGAGGTGACAGATTTAAAGCATAATTCAAAAGACAAAGTATTAACCTATGAGATATTTTTATTACATTTTAGATAACATCTGAAGTGCAGTACTGACGCAGTGTCTTAACCTACTTGGCCAACTTATTTTCAGTGTTTCAATGCGTAAGTGCTTGGAATTGGAAGAGATTCAGCAGAATATTCATTCCATGAAGGAAAGAACTTTGCTGTCTTCTTCACTGTTCTATTACAAGAACACAGAACATTGTCTAACAAATGGTAGGCATTCAACAAAAAATTATTTGATGAATGAAATGCCTTACTCTGAAAGATGTTTAGCGTAGTGTTCAGCATTATTTATAAGCCAATAAATCATAGCTATTATTATTGTTATTATCATGGGTTTCCAAGTACTTATAATCACACATTGTCCAGCTAATAAAATCATTTGTGTGCTTATTCTCCACACATTTCTAATGTGTTCCAAATAGTTAACTGAATAATAAAACCTGGGTGTAAATATTTAGGCTGATGTAGAGAAATGATACAAGAATTAATCTTTTTCAACTCACATCTGACCAGAGGCAATTACAATTTACTTTGCAAGAATCTTGTGTAATAAGAAGTTGGGAACTTTATTAAACAATTTGCATATTTCTAGGTTATAAAGAAACATTTAAGGGAATGATTTATATTCATAATACTGCCATGAAACAAATGTAAAAAGGAAACAACCACCCAGTCTTAATTTTCAGATGTATAGTTTATTGAATTTGTTTTATAGCAGAATGAACAGATGTTCTTAAAATGAAAAATTATGATACTATTGGTCATAAAGGGCTTGAATTTTTTGAGTCATTTGCCAGTACACCTTCTGAATGAGTTCTAAGATATCCATTTCATATGCCTAATATTACAGTATTAGTCAGTAGGAGAATTATTGGTATCCCTGGCATAAAAAGATCTATGTCAAAGGAAACCCTAGGAACTAAGGAACATAGATGTGCTTTGCATATGAGAACTAGGAGGCAAGGGCGCCTGCGCATGGATCTAGTAACGTGGTGAAGAAGCTTATACCGCAGTCATGTATCTTGAGCTGAAACCCTGAGACTCTTCTCTGTGATTACATACAATTTAAATGCTACGAGCCTCAGTTTCTCTATTAAATTGGTATTCCAGTGAATTAATAAAATAAAATAATGCAAGCAAGCTGCTTAGTATATTTACTAACATAAAAGAAGAACTTGCTGAAAGCCAGTTCTTACTTGTTTGTATAAATTCCAGGCGTATTACAACTGCACATATATATTCCTATTACAGAAATTGAAATTAATGGTAAAGATTATCATGGAATGAATTTAGCTCATAAAGTCTTCTAATATAGTCCATCAGGAAATACAAGTATTTCACAATAATATATGGACTCATCAATTCCCATACAAATTTCCAGGAAAGGCAAGTTAAAAAGAAAGGTAAAAGAGGACCAACTACATGTTCCCCATGAGAAATCAGTACATTTTATAAGCATTTTGCCCTACTGCTGATACTTATTTTATCACAATAAATAACAAAAATTTATTTTCCAGAAAGACATTTAACTATAAAGTATTAATTAAATATTGTTTAAGGTATTGTTTGACTTAATTATTTTGCAATTACCTTTGATTATATAGAGTTAAAGAGACTAAGACTTTTAAGACTCAGATAAGCTAGCTCAATTTATGAGCGGGTTTATTTTCTCTCTTAAATCCCACTTTAAAGGCCATTTGCACATTCAACTTATTTCTTCTAAAAATATTCAAGCCATTTTTAATTAACTATACTGCTTTTTATATGACAGGCCAATTCCCTTTTGTCCTGTTGAATGGTCACTGGCTATTTAATAACGGCATTAGAAATGAAAGTGGACACCTTTATTTCTTGGTCTGTAATCATTATTAAAGTATTTACTGCTAAGTATAAAGATTAGGGTTCTAATAACACCATTCACCAATCTAAACTACACTACACTCTTCAATTTGTCATTATCACCTACTTAAAGAGCTCATATTTCTGTATAAATGAACAATTACTTAATGCTAAAGTTAAAATATTTAACACAGACATTATCACAGAGAACTTTTTACCTAATTTTACTTTTCCTACCTAGGCTTTACTCCACTTATCTTCTTTTTCATGTCTAATTTTCGTTTTTGAATGTAAAGCTCTTTTTTAATTAAAGTGCAGTTCACATACAGTACAGTATTAGTTTCGGGTGTTATAAATTGTGAGATTTCACATTTATATACCTTACAAAGTGCTCAGCACAAAAAAATCCACTGTCCATCTCTCACTGTACAAAGTTATTGTGATATTATTGCTATTTCCTATGCTGTACTTGACATCCTGTGACCTATTTGTTATCAGTTTGTACCTCTGAATCCCCTTTACCTCTTTGTCCACACCCCTCCCACCCAACCCTCTGGCAGCGATCAATTTTCCTGTATCTATAAGACTGTGTGTTTTGTTTGTTCATTTCTTTAGATTTTTACATTCATTCCCACTCCACTTACCTTGACAAAATAAACAAAATATATGTTCCTTTCTGGCAGAGTAGTGTGAGTAAGGAAGACTGTAAGAATCTTTTGTCTTTTGATAGAAAAATCTTTATCACAAATACTGGTAACTTGACTAAGTGGGCAAAATTCCATCTCAGGTATAGATCTCCGATCCCCTTCCAGGTTAAGTTATTACACAGTTTCAAGTCTACCACTGTAAAATATTCCGGAGGAGGCTAGACCATACACAGCTCCCTGAGAGTGCTCCAACGCCCTCAGCCGTACAGTAGTTTTCTGCTGTCCAACAGAAATACACTTCCAAGATCCCCGTGGATCTTCTTCAACTTTTTACAAACAACTTTACAATTTATAAAGCACGCATTATGTGGTCATTCAATTTATTTGTGCTCTTTCTCCTCAGAACTTATTTTTATAAGAGGTTTTTAAGTGTTAATATTTATCATTCATTCACCAGAAATATTCTTTAGGTTTACTGCCCTGGAGGCGTGTGGTATGGTGAGCATTCAAGCTTCAACCTTGGACAGACCCAAGTTCAACTACAAGTTCCACTACTTGTAAATTGTTTCCCTTTATGCATTGCACTTCTATACTTCTCCGTTTTCTCTTCCGTAAAACATTACAAATACAAGTCAAATCTTATCCATGTCATTTGTTTCTGATACAGGTCCCTGAAAGGGTCATTAAGAGAAGTAAAGGAGAAAATGGTTACAAAGTGCTAGGAAAGTACAAAAAAGTGACCTTTTAATAAATGTCACTGCACTATTACTGCTGCTGCTGCTGCTGCTCCTGCTCCTGTTCCTATTTCCACTGCTTTAGATCTGCCAGTACCTGTTCTGTAAGATTAACTATAAACTAACTTAACATAATGTGCCCCCTGCGTGGTAATCAGGCTATTCTCCTTTGAGCCTTTCGCAACAGTATTCTCGTTCTTGTACCCTGCTTCTTTCCTGTGCTCTCTCTTGCCCCATCATGTTTTCCTACCATTTGTAATGATTTGAAAGACAAGGAGGGGCAGAAAGAGAGGATTCCATGGAGAACACTGTCCTTGGTGAGACAATACAGATTATAAGGGATTCACATGGCGTAGAGTAGACCATAACTTAGAGATGGTACAAGAGACTGGAGTTAAAGGAAATACTGCAGAAATCAGGGTATAAAATAGAAGGTGTTGGAGGGCTTAGAATAAGTTCATGACATAAAAGTGGAAAGATAAAAGACTTAAGAGTAATTACTACTGGTGAAGAATAAATGAATTCAGGAAAAGATTATATATTTTTGGTTCATCTATTAAAGCAATATAACAAGCATGAGGTGCTTACTACACCACTCCATAGCAGCCATTTTTAACTGGAGTACCATGGCCAGCTGGTGCGCCACAAGGATTTTTAAAGCATGCAATGCCTGACTGTTTAGCCAGGGGCACTGACCTCTTCTCCCTTAAGTTGTCAAATTAAAAAATGACAGCAGCCAACACAACAATAGCCAGCTGGTGCCGATGAATCAAAAGTATACTGATATTTTTGTCTGATCAGCAGAAAGTATATTTTTGATGTGTCATAAGACGAAGAAGTTTGAAAACCACTGCTCTATCATAAAGTGGAGAGAGGGGAGTAGTGAACTTAGAAA
Source organism: Glossophaga mutica (assembly GCA_039655065.1). NCBI lineage: Eukaryota > Metazoa > Chordata > Mammalia > Chiroptera > Phyllostomidae > Glossophaga > Glossophaga mutica. Next base: position 10,720,426 of record CM077314.1, read on the forward strand.
GCTAAAGTAGTTGGCTCTCAAATAACTTCTCTACTCACCCCCACCCACTTTCTATACTCACACCTCTCTTTTGGGGGTTTCCAATCAGGCATAGGCTTGGTGGGAGGTCATTTAATTCCTACCAATGGAAAAACCAACAAAATCAGATTCCCTTCCTCCCAGGGCATTGAGGCAAGTTCAGACAATTCGATCTTGAGAAATTTTGAGAGCAACATCATTTGGGTAGAAAAAAATTCGGAGCATTACATAAGAACATGAGGCCCTGAGGATATGTTCGCTTGTAGCAACAGACACAATTTCTGGAGGACCAGACTCTCTGGGAGGTGGCTCCACTCTGCTCCCTCCTGCATCTGCCATTAGTTTCTCAGGTAGGTTCCATCTTCCTCCCTCCTCTAGAGGAAGAGCAATTACATTAAACTCAACTGCACCCATTATGAAGCAATTTTATTCCGAAAGGAAGGTGACATGGATTAATCATTCAATCATGGATTCATACTTCAAATATTGACATAATGTATCAAGTTTCCATTTCCGTTCAAGATAAGATGCTTTAATGATATAAGGACAGTCTTCCTCTTTACATTATTTACGATAGAATTAGTATTTTTATTTCCCAGCAGTGTTGTTGTTTGGAGTTTGGCTATCATACTTCCAATTCTAGGCTATGGGAATAAATAAAAAAAAGAAGTAAAAATCAGGAAAAAGTATTTTTAAAAATCCAAACCATACTCATCCAAGACACTAGTATTTCTTTTGCACTAGCATCCCTAATGTTTCCATTCTTCCTCAATATTCCCTTAGGTTGCCAATATCAGAACAATGCAGATAAACTATAATTTAGAAAGAAGAGAATCCATCATTAGCCCTTCTCATATTCTGTATTTGGAGACTTATTGTATCAGTATATTAAGTTACCTTCTAGTATTTCCTTGTTCCCGCTCCAGAGTTTTTCCGCAGCTTTGATTTTACTAATTCTGATTTACAGTGTGATTATGTGTTAATCTACTTTAGCCACACTGTTACAAATTTTGTGTATTTGAATTCAGATTAGACAAGTGCTAAGGCCACATGAGAATCAATACCTAATATATTTCTGAATGTACTCCTCAGCATTTTTATCTTGAATTAAAACAACTTGAAGTGTTCACAGTACCACCTTTAATCAAGTGTAACCATAAACTACAAAGAATTTGAAAATGAAATGTGTATAAGACATTTCACACTCCAAGCAGTCTGATGATAATAAGTTTCCACCTGTTAACACATTAATAACAGTGTTAAAGAGCACAATGTGCCCGAGGTATTACAAGTCTGTGCAATTTTACATGTGTCAGGAAATGGTTTGCTTGTTAGTGACTGGGTAGAGTATCAAAGCAGAGTGAATTCCATGGGGAAAAGAGTTGTGTAATAAGCAAAAGGGGAAAAAACTCCATTTCTTGAGTCATTTAAAATAACCCGTGAAAAGCAGTGAATAATAGAGTAGAACCAATTGACCTCTGGAGGCTATTAAATGACCTATAGTAATAGATCATTTCCATCCCTAATGCCTGTGATTAAAATGTCATAATTTTGAATGGTACACTCAACAAGAAGAGAGACGCTGAATACTAATACAAAGAAGACAAGCCTTTGCACAAAGGAGGGGCCTCTGGTACCAGGGATTGAGGGAACTAGGAGAGGCCCAGCGTATGCAGAGACCTCATCCTAAAAGGGGTTAGTTAAATGATGTTTTTACTTTTTTAATTGTTTTACTTTCTTCTTATAGCTGGTTTCCTCCCTTTCATAACTTTAAAAATGTTTTAGAACAAAGCTGAAAATCTCAATATGACAAAATCAAGCAGACTGCACAGAGCGTGCTGCACTTCTCCTACAATTTTTTGCAAGAGTATTAAAGCCCAAATAACAGCCAAAGCCAAAATAAAAGTGCAACAATATTGCCAGTAAGCTCTTTTCTGTTGGAAATTCAAAAAGAAACATTCATGATGGATGGGAAAGGTCTAGATTAATGTTCAGAACAAGTATTTCCTTTTGTTTATCTGCTCTCCTGATGCGGACACCGGCTAGCAGTGTCCTAGTCATTACGGATGAAATAAAAACAGACACATGGACTACCAAGTCCAGTGGAGGAAAAAGGATGACAGCGTGGCTTTTCTCTCAAGGGGAGCAAAAACCGTGGCCTCCACCATGACAGGCCTTTATTCTATATCTCCTCACATTATAAGACAGTCCTCACTCACTATCCCCCAGTTACAACAAAGGAGCCATTGCCCCAATCAAGTCACAGAAGAAGGATATTAGCAAATGAAAAGGCAGAAGTGGTTGAGCCGATTACACCGGTCCCTGCAAGGTTTAGCACTTGCAGTGTGAGGGAGTTTTCAGCAAGAAGCAAAACAGCTTAGGTATATTGCAAATCTGATTACCCATGAGAGAACCTCTCTGTGGGCGTGGGTCCCATGCATCTCCAAGTGGGAGCTGGGCCCACGCCACGCAGAAGGGTCTGCCACACTCTCCTACCTTTAGTGACTGAGTACGCAATCCCACTTTAAAAATCATGCCCATGTTCAGCATTTTGTCAAATATCTGTACTCTCATAATCTCTCAACGTGTTTATTTCACTGTGTCACATATTTTTCCTTCAATGAACCAACCCCAAGAATAATATCAATCCCAAAGAGTCCTCAATTAAAAATTACTAATCTATTGGTTTATTACCCATTGGTTATGCATTTGGGCTATTATTTATTTCTAATCGATTAGCATAAAAAGTACATGTCATAATGAATAAAAATAAAAAATAGCTATGCAGTCTAGCTAATGTTTTTAACATTATACCTTCCAGAATAGTATGAAAGTTGTATAAAATCATGGTATAAGTAAAATCATGTAACAAGGCCAACTAAAAGTTTTAAAAATTGTTATAGTAGCAATCATGGTTTCCCTAAAACAGAAAGGTGCTTTGAACCAACCTCCTCTGGTGAAGCAAGACTGAACCTCAAGTTTCAGAACCACTATTAGCTGACTGCAATGGCCCATAAGGAAAGCTCACTCTTAAGCCATAACTAGATAATCAGGGAAATTGCATAATAGTCATTATACTAACCACATGCAGGGAATATCCATACAGCAGCATTTTAATTATTTATTTAGCACACCAGTTTTCACAACTTAGATATATTGTAGAAGAACTAACGGAAGCATACTTATAACGTGCCTGCAGTAGAATAGTGAAAATTTGTAGTTTGTGTTTCCTACTGAGCAAAACCAGAAAGTGCGTTATTTAAACAACTATAAATAGCTTATACAAAGCCAAATGTGAAAACAGATGGATAAACAGATACACAGATACATGATGTATTTATCTCACTCAGGTTTACAAGGGCTATATGATACCTCTGTAAAAATAAAGATAACAAAATTTTGCTGTTCATGAAAAGGCATGTAGCCAAACTAATTATTTGACTTCTCTGCCTTCTCAAATGGTGTTCTGCTGGATAAAGTTCAGGAGCAAACCATTGGAAAGTAAAAACTGTCCCATATGAAAATGTGTAAGAGAAATTCTGCTTGCACTCTTTATTTAAAAAATATACACTGGTGTAGGTTACCACATTAAAGGCTTAACTGATTTCACATAAGTGGGCATGGGACCCTCTTCCAGAATACCAATTAATACTTTGCAACAAATAAGTTCTTATTCTTCACAATAAGTCTGAGGAGCTCTACCTAATCAATCAGAGTTGAAGATGTATCTGCTAAAGGTTAAAAAAAATTAGTAATTTGCCATGACTAAGAAAAGGAGCTATAGCTCATAATTTGCAAAAAACAAAAGTGTTTGAAGGTTTTTTTTCCCCCCAATAAGGTGCCTGGTCTTTTTTCCTAAAGAAATCAAATATAAAACCCTTTAGCTTATGCTATAGTTCCTTTATAAACTATTTCTCACAAACATGCTGGCAAAAATGTATATGGATGTCATTGCTTTACTTTTTGCTTTATTATATCAAGCTGGAAACTATGGCTAAAGATTGTATAGGACGAAGATTCGATGTATCATCCAAACCATTTGAAACTAAATTTTTTAAAACATTGAAGTCAGTTTCTCCAATGAGGTTTTTCCCAGATAAATAGCCTGTGGCAAAGATGATTTTAAATAATTGCTGTACTTGTAGCCATCGAAAACACATTTCACCTAAACCAGAGCAAAAGCTCATCACTGGTGTGTGCGATTCATTGTCTGTATATGACCAAAATGTATTTAAAACATCACTTAAATCATACTATTAGCTTCTCACGATATGGAGACTACAATTCAAACTTGTTGCCAGGTTTGCAAACTAGTCTTTGCGTACTCATTGATTTTGTATCCTATCATTCTCCTTCTTGCTTTTTAGGATTTGAAAACACTGGCTTTACCATTTGTCCTCAGGTTGCCATGCTTGTATCCTCAGCATTCCTTCAGCCTGAAAAACTCTTTTTCTAGACCTAGATATAGCCACCTTCTTCTAGTCCAGGATTCAGCTCACACATTTGTCACATCTCAAACAGGACTTTACTGACCAGAATATATAAGTAAGTACACCTACTAGCACTGCCATTACACACACCTTTGTTTTGCCATTGAGCTTTTCATTATCCTAATGGTCTTATTTCATTCTCTCTCCACCAGAATGTGAACTTGGAGAAGAAGCAACTCGTCTGACCACTTTAGCTCCAATTTACAACTTTATGGCCAATGCTGAGTAAAGCACCAGACCTCATAAAATATACTCCATAAATATTTGGGGAATGAGTGAAAATTACCTGGATAAATATATATATTGTAAAAACATAAATGTGGATTGATTTAAAAATTCCTAGAATGCATGTAATGAATGACACAGCAATCTAGATGTTATGTACTTTTATTGATAGAATATCCCTAAAATACATAGTTAACTCAAAAAAGATAATTTTATTCTTCATTTAAATTAGACATTTAATAAATACTCAATTATTTTTATTAGTTTTGTTTGCAATTGTTTTTATTAGAGAAATATAATTAATGAAGCATGTAATTCCTAAGATCTATAATTAGAAATCAAAATCTGTGCTCTAGAAATGTATTAGAACAGACCCAGGAGACATATGTTAATCATATATTAATAGAATGGTAGACTTTTCTTGATTCTTAGGAGAAAATTAAGTTGTGTGCCTGGTAGTTTGGCAAACCCTCTTTGCATGACATTGCTAAGGATATATTTTTATATTAAATGTACAAAATATTATGCTTCTAATTTAGAATTCCAAAATGACTCTGCATATAAAATTTTAATTATATGATAGTCCTGTCTACTTTTTAGATATTGTTTATTTTGTTTATTTTTTTAATTTATTTTTGTTTAAGTATAGTTGGTATGCAGTCTTACATTGGTTATGTTGGTTTCAGTTGTACATATAGTAGTAATTCAACATTTTTATACCTTACAGTGTGATCACTCTACTACTTGTAGTAATCATCTGTCACCATGTAAACTTATCACAATGTTATTGACCATATTCACCTTCCTTTTTTCATCCATCCATGTGATAGTCCCTTCTCATGTGGAATGCAGGGAGTTTATACAAGTCCCGTAGCCAATGGAGCATTCTATGTGGTTTGACAGCATGAATTAAAAAAGCCATTAACATGATTTTTAAATATATTAAAATATCAGGCATCATTAATAAAATTTTTGTTTTAATTTTCAGAATATTATAAGTCAATTACTATAGAAATCTCCTTTCTTGATGCTTTTCCTATAGTTAATATATATGATTCAGAATAATTATTACCAAATTATTTCTAAAGGGAAGAGATAATATTTTGTGCAGCTCCTTCCATTTTAGAAAACATCCCATATTATTTTCTCTGGGTGACTACGATATCATGAATTTCCCTGAGTTTGTTCAGTGCTCCTCAAATAACTCAGGGCTGTGCTGTATCGCAAATGCCCCTTTTACGGAACTTCAGCCACCTGTAAATGGTCATCATAAAATAATTTGATGCTGCCACCCATTATATTTTTGATAAGCTTGTCATAGATCAAGTTAACTAGGTTTGACACCCTCTATCACATCTTCAAATAAAGATGCTTTCATCTAAGAATTGGATATTGATCCTTCTTTAAATACAAATGACTTGTGTGTAGCTATTGCATTGTCATGGTTTACACACCTCTCAAATTCAGGCAAAAGTAAAACTGCATGTACCACTTTCCAACAGAAGTATAATGTTATTAATGTTCCACTAATTTATTTTTATGATAGTTTGGAAGATTGAAAACATATTGTAAAGAGCACAACATCAATACGTGTCTCTGTTGCTATTTTTTAAATGTATTAAAATTTTAATAGAAAACTCTTTTATATGATTAGGTACAATTACCTATTTTAAACTTGTCCATTTTAAAAACCAAAGCAGAATTTATTTTTTAAATAATCTCTTTGAAAGAATACAGAGTCTTAATACTAATTACGGGGATCACAAATTATAAATCTGTAGATATGTAATATATAATCTAGCCTAAATTTTGTTTTTTCTGTTTTCTGAAAATGATACAAAATATAGCTTTGTTTCCAAAAGGTGAAAAAGTGTCCAAAAGTTCTTTTAACTCTGAGTCATAAAATCTCAAAAACAAAGTGACATGCTTTGAACACTCCTTATTCTTTTTGTATTGGGTGCTTACAGCAAGAGAGCATGTTATTTTTTTTTAAATAAGAGAAGGCAACTTTTGGTAAAATACCTTTTACGCAGCTAATTTATCAAGCATTTTGTATTGTAAAATCTTTTTTTAAATTGCCGTTCAAGTACAGTTGTCTCCATTTCCCCACCAATATTTTCCCCCACCCTGCCCACCCTCAGTTCTTCCCCGCTTTGGCTTTGTCCACGGGTCCTTTACACATGTTCCTTGATGACCCCACCCCTTCTTTCCTCCCATCATCCCCCTCCCTCCTCTCCTCTGGTCACTGTCAGTGTGTTCTTTATTTCACCATCTCTGGTTCTATTTTGCTTACTTGTTTGTTTTTTTGTAGATTAGGTTCTACTTTTGATTGTGAAATGGAGCTCAGATTTTTGTTTCTGTCCATCTCTACATCAGCACCTTCTCCAGAGTTCAAGTTCATAAAACACAGATGATTAACTTAACGTGATATTATAACAGATTAGCCTTGTATTGATCCCAGCAAAGATGCCTGCAGTCCAGGGGAGCACTGTCTTCACTGGTCCACCTTTTCCCTTCATGACATATTTATAGTCTGTCTGCAAGTTTATTTTTTACTTCTTTTATAGTTTTAATAGTTGGTATGCATAATTAAATACATTATTATTTACCCTTGCTTGAAACTCTATATAAAGAGTTCTAATCTGTGTATTATTGCATGGAGCTATAATTCATCAATTTTCACTACAATAGGGTATTCTGTGCATATAACAAATTTTCAGTCAGAAAGGTTGCTAAAATCTTTTATTAATTTTAATAACTTGCTTGTAGATTTTTCACTTTCCTAGTACACAGGTTGTGGATTTTTCTGTTTCTTCTCTAAGTTCTGTCATTTTTACATTATATGCTTTGAGGCCACGTTTTATATCTGCATACAAATTTACAACTGCTACACCTTCCCCATGATTAGCGTTTATCCTTTTGACATATAGCGATCATCCTCTTTATTTCTATAATGATTATTGCCTTAAAGCCTACATTCATTGATATTATTATCAAGCAGTATGAGTTTTTTATTTAATGTTTGCAATTCTAATGTTTGCTATTTTCATTCTTTTAAAGTCTATATTCTTTTTTGTTGCTTATAAGAAAGCTTGAAAAAAGCAAAAAAAGAATTGATTTTGTTATTTCTTCAGTTTTACTCTTTGGTTTCAACTAAAACATTTGTTCCATTTATATTTAATTACTGATATTTTGTTTATTTTACATTTAAATATTTTGTGTGTTTTCAGCTTTATTGAAACACAAACATTGAGATGTGACATTGCGTAAATTTAAGGTATAAAATATGACGACTTGATACATGTCTGTACCGCAAAATGATTGGCACATCACATAGTTACCATTTCTTTTTGCAGTAAGAACACTTCAGATCTACTCTCAGCAGCTTTCAAGTATATAATACAGTATTGTTAGCTATAATCACCAGGCCCCAGATCTTACTCTCGTATAACTGGAAGTTTGTACACTTTGACCAATGTCACCCCATTTTCCCCAGCACCCCTACCCCTGGTAACCACCATTCTAGTCTCTGTCTCTAGAAGTTTGGCTTTTTTAGAGTCCACATATAAGTGATATCATAGAGTGCTTCTCTTTCTCTATTTTAAAGATTGGTTGGTTGGTTGATTGATTGATTGATTGATTGATTGATTGATTTGGAGAAAGGGGAAGGGAAGGAGAAAGAGAGGGAGAGAAACATCAGTAGATTGGTTGTCTCTCACTTGCCCCTAACTGGGGACCTGGCCCATAACCCAGGCATGTGCCCTGCCTGGGAATCAAATTGTCAACCTTTTGGTTCTCAGGCCAGTGCTCAGCCCTCTGAGCCGCACCAGCCAGGGCTGTCTGACTTATTTTATATAGTACCCTTTTACATGCTTCTATCGTCTACCTGTTCTGTTTCTTTCTCCTTTCACTTCTTTGCCTATTTGCATTGATAAAGCAAAACAGGAAAATGTGGTGATCAATATTTTCCTCTGACAGTCTGAAAGTTACCTACTGCTTCTCTTTTAGTGGTAATTGAAAGAATAATAATACGTTTGTTCTCTCCCATGGTTTCTTGAATTTTCCTGTTCCTCATTATCTAAAATGGTATGATGGCCATTACATTTGAGGAATCATTTGTATATTTAAAGGTCAAATCCAAGAACCTATAAAAGGGTTGTATGTTGTGACTAAGTGAGATTTATCCAGGAATGCAAGATTAGCTCCACATATGAAAACCAATGAATGTGATACATAGTATTAATAGAGTAAAAACAAAACCACATGATAATCTCAATAAATGCAGGAGAGTATTTAACAAAATCCAGCACCCTTTCATGTTAAAAACACTCAGAAATATTGAACCAGAATGGAAAATTCTCAGCCTGATAAAGAGCAACTGCAAGGATCCACAGATAACATCATACTTAAAGGTAACAGACTAATACTTTCCCTTTAAAATTAGAGCTATTCAACATTGTACCAGAGGTTCAAGCCAGGACAAATAGTCAAGAAAATAAAAATAAAACTCATCCAAATTAGAGAGGAAGAAATAAAGCTATCTCTATTTGCTGATGACATAATCTTGTAATAGAAATTTCTAACAATGATAAAAACTATTAGAGCTAATAACAAAGTTCAGCAAGGTTTAAAAAATATGACATCAACATACTAAAATTAGTTGCATTTCTAAACACTAGTAATGACCAATCTAGAAATGAAATTAAATTAACAATTCCATTTACAGTAGCACCAAAGAGAAAAAGAAATAAATGGAATGCAAGATTGTAAGTTAAAAAAATTAGAATATATAAATACTGTATGTGGAAAGATCCTGCATTCATAAATTATAAGATTCAATATTTTTCCCTTTTTTATTGTTCTTCAATTACAGTTGTCCCCATTTTCCCCCCATTACTCTCCCTTGCCCTACTACCCCACCTCCCACATTCAACCCCCCACCCCTGTTGTCTTTGTCCATGGGTCTTTTATACATGTTCCTTGACATGCCCCTCCCCCTCCCCCCTGGTTACTGCCAGTTTGTTCTTTATTTCCACATCTCTGGTTCTATTTTGCTCTCTTTTTTGTTTTGTTAATTAGGTTCCACTTACAAGTGAGATCATATGGTATTTGTCTTTCACCACCTGGCTTATTTCATTTAGCATAATACTCTTCAGTACCATCCATGCTGTCATGAAGGGCAGAAATTCCTTCTTTCTGCTGTGTAGTATTCCATTGTGTAAACATACCACAGTAATATTTTTAAGATGATGGCAATCCCCAAATTGACCTATATATTCAATGCAATCTCTATAAAGATTCCAGCTGCCTTTTTTCCTTTCAGAAATTGATAAGATGATTGCAAAATTTATGTGGAAATATAAAAGAACCTGAACAGTCAAAATAATCTTGAAACGAAGAAGAAAATGGGAGGACTTAGAATTAATTCCTCCACTTAAAAATTTGCTACGTACCTACAGTAATCAAGACTGTATGGTACTGGCATAATAGAATACAACTAAGAGTCCAGAAATAAACCTTTATGGTCAATTTACGGCCAATTCATTTTCAACAAGGGTGCCAGGACAGCTCGATGTGTGAAGTGTAGCATTCAACAAATGGATGCTGGGATAACTCAACATCCAAATACAAAGTAGTGTACTTGGAGCTTTCCTCACCATAATATACAAAAAATGACAGCAAATGGATCAAATATATAAATGTAAGTTTTAAAAACTATAAAATTTCTATTTAAAAGAACCACTCACAGGGTAGGAGAAAAATCTATGTAAATCATGTATCTGTTGAAGAACCTGTATCCAGAATATATAACTCTTACAAGTCAACAATAAAAAGACAAGTAACTCAACTAGAAATGAGTAGGTAATTTGAATAGACATTTCTCTAAAAAAAGATGTACAAATACCCAATAGGTGCATGAAATAATGCTCAACATTGTGACTTGTAATAGTTCGAGAGAAAGAAGAAATTTAAAAGAAAACAAAAGGGTTGAACTTTAGGAGGATGAGGGCCTGTCTGTATATCATTTGCTAACCTGACTTATCTGGTGTAAATTTAAAAGTTATAAGGCATAAAGAATTCCCATAAAAACAGGTATATAGTCTGTGACAACTCTTGATTTTACAGTAAACTTGCATTTATATGTTTCTTTTACACACTGAGTTATAATGGAAAATGAAAGCAATGCACACTAATTTACACACAAATTCTCACATGCCCTCATAGCTGTTTGTAATAAAATCAACATCTCTAAAGTCATGGAGAGTTTTCCTCTTCCAACTGAATTTATATGCATAGAGTTGATACTTCAGATGTTATTTTTGTGGCGATATAGTCTTCTGGGGCTTCAACTACTGGGGATAAAAGGAGTGTGATGTTGATAGAATTCAAATGCTGTTTGAAGAGGCATGCAAAAGTGGATCTCTCTTATTACCTTCAGAAAAATTGCGGAAAATAGCAATCTTATGTCAATTACATTAAATGTACTTATTTTTATATTTTCAGCACAGGGCTTTGAAATTGTAACAAGATTTATATGTAAATGATAAGTTATCATGATATGATTTTAATAGCACCAACACATCAGAAAAGGATAATTACCATCTTACACTTTCAACCATCCTTGGAAAATTTAAAATATGCAGTTGGGCTTAGGCATTTGGTAGTTGTCTAATATAGAACATATTTAAACATAAATGCTTTCTAAATATAAATCATTCATGGTTAAATTTGCAATGATACACAAATAAGTATTCTGGCCTCCAAAACTGTGCTATGAATGTATGTACTAACATCTAACTTCAGTTGTAAAAATATAGAACTTGATCTAAAGACACTTAGCAAATGGTGACAATGCATTAAGCTATACTTAATAATGTACATGCAGATCACAAAATATGGGTTAAAAAGAGCATATATATACAATTTTAACACAAACTTGCCACCTTTTTAGCAATGTATCTACAAGAATCATCAGTCCCTTCCTAGTCTCCACAGTAGTGAGATCTACCTGTGTAAGTCCCATTCATCTTAATCCTAGCTAATGAAAAAATGGCCCATATCTGCCAGACAAAGTGAACAAAATATTAGTGAAACATTAAGCATGGTAATAATCAGTAATACATTGAGTACAGGATCTGGCACACCGTTCCTTTCTTTGCCTTGTTAAAAGACTACATTCATTCAACAAATGCTTATTGAGTTCTCATTTTAAGGAGATATTGGTCTAGATACATGGGAATAAGGGAGAGGACAGGAAAGATTACTGCTGTGTACACACTTTGTTCTAGTGGGAGGAGACATATATTAAATACACAAAACAGACAGGATACTTTCATCTAAGCATAGGCATCATGAAAAAATTGTGTTTTTTCCACACGATTTTTTAAACTCTATGTTTGTGTGTATGGAACAGTATATGGGACAGAGGGGCCAGTTTGCACTTTCATGTAATGACAAGAAGGGGTGAGCGGAGCAATGCCTGCGGAAGGAATAACATGTGTAAATGCCTTCTCGCTGTGTGTGTGTGTGGGGGGGGGGGGGGGGGAGGGTGCGCATGCGGCACGTGGGCCAGAGGGAGAGACTGAAGCTTTCGTCTGATGACAAGGAGGAGGCAGCCATGCGAAGACGGGGTGGGGGCAGCCCACGAAGGGAACGGTACATGTATCGTGTTGAGATTGATTGAGCTTGGCATAACTGAAGGAGAAAAACGGTGGTGTTCACGGAACGGTGCAGGAGGGAAAGGATGGGAAGCGGTGAGACGGCAGGGGTGCAGCACGTCTCAACGCTCGTTTGTGCAATAGGTTGAAATAGTTTATCTCATTGAATTCCCAAGTCAGTTCTCGGAGGAGAGATGCTGGTTATCACAGGACTATGTAGTTAATAATCTCAGGAAAATTTCTTATACAAATTTTGTAAAAAAATTTTTGGTAAAACTAGAAAGGAACCTCAAATGAAGAAAATGAGAACAGGGAGATGAGGAATTAAATAATTTTTGACAGAAGACAAAGAATTTGACTGAAGCAGCAGCTTTAAGCTAATTGAGGGCAGTTGTTCTTTCTAAATCTGAGGCCATTTTTTCCTCATTCTGCCTTCTTTCGAACAGTCTTCAGGAAGCTCTCCTTCCTTCTCATCAGATACTGTGCCCTTCCCAGGCCGCCTTGTTCGTTTGAAGGAACAGAGCCCGTCCATGCTCCCCGCCTTCCCCGCCCCCCACACGTCCATTTCTCCCCCCACCCCACCCCCCCCCCCCCACACACACACACTTTTCTTCAATCTGTTCAATGCCAGCAGTCTTCAAGAATCATTCTTGGTCATCTTCCCGTTTTACATCCAATCTTTCCCCCAGAAATTGGACAGAATCAGAGTCTTCAACTTTCACTTTCAAGATTCAATGTAGACATAGTCTGCCATCTACAATAACTCACAGGTCATGTCCACCTCAGTTCATTTATTCAGAATTCATAATCCATGTCAAGTATAACTAACTCACACTGGTACTTATTGCCAACTTCCTCTCTACAAACATTTTCTTAACCTACCAAGCTCAAGATTTGGCCATCATTTCTTACCCCTTCTCTCATCCAATTAGTGTTTAACATCTATTAAATTCACTTAGATACATCACCCAGGATTTGCAGTTCTCATATAATCTTATTCCAGGTATTTATCATCTCAGGCCAGATTATTATGGTGGCCTCTGAAGGAGATTTTCCAATTCACTGTATCCTCTCTCTTCATGTTCACCAATTGCTAACTTTCTGTAAATGGACATTCTTCCGTTCTCATAACCCAACAGTGTTTCTAAGCATTCCCCTGTGCCAGGTCACACAAACATGAGCATCAGCGCCTGCTGTAGGCATTAGGATTGAGGATCAGGAGCTCGGTAGACAGTTACTATGAGTCTGAGATCACTATGTTAACCTCAAACTCACAACTGCAGCAAGATTCAAATATGTGAGCTAAGTTGGCATTCAAATATCCAAGAGTGTTAAAGGGCATAGGAAAGACAAATGGGTAATTTTAGGGGCAGTAATATATCCGTTTCACTGCTCTCTTCCTCTCACACGCATGGGTATACGTGCATACAATTTTTCTTTGCAAATCTTCCCCCTACTCTGATACAGTCGAATCTTCCAAAAGATAGCTTCCATTTATGTCTTTGTTATGTACCTATATTCGATTTAGGAAAAGGGACTAAACTGCTTTTTCTATTCTCAATAGTTTATGATTAATAGTGTTTTGATAAGTGACTTGGAAACAGGCATAAAGCCAAAGAGAGGTGAAATTATTTATTAAATATCTCAAAGTAGGTCACTTGCAGAGTACAAATAAAACTATAAGTCACTGGGAAATAATAGAAAGTGTGTGGCAATGCATTTTAAAAAAAATGGATAGCCCAATATTAAAACAGTCTCTCTCAGGAGGTTCAGAATTCCTAACTCTCCAAGATTTTAAGACGGATTTATACTCACAGATAACCAACTGTTCCAAGTAACCTTCCAGAACTGCCAAGTCGGGTTAGGTCAGAGGCCAGAGGGGAAAGAGCTAGAAGATATACGGAGGCTCCCACTCTACCTGTGGAATTCCCATGATTTTTATTGCCCTACATGTTGCGTTCCATGTAAAAATTCCATGGAAAGAAAATAAATCCCATTTCATTAAAAAGAGAAGACTGATCATTGATGGTTTCCATGGTGGGGAACTTGTAAAACTTGTTTCTAAATAATGCTGAAAATTGGACGAGAAGTTTCTAAGGTTTCGTATGAATTCTAGCTCCCCAGGATTTATGTTGCTGCATTCTCATAACTCCAATAAATTTAGCTATAAATTTTAAAAAGTGTAATGAAATGTCAGAAGGTATTTGAGCAAAGCACTTCATTTTTGCCACAAATTTCCTGATGGGTGCTTAGTTCTGATCTCTGTATCAAGAATTAGCAAACGGTGGTAAATGACCTTATTTGAAGGGTATGAAATGACCTCTTGGTAAGACAAGAATTCCTTTGAAAAGATTCTCCTACTTATTTAATGACAAAGTAAAGTGCATAACATACGTTAAGTCTGACTCAGAAGCACCCTTAATAAAGAACACTCTAACATCAAGCAAACTTGTCTTCGGCGCTCCAAGCCCATGCTTCTACACAGCTGTCCCTTTCTTTGACGGCTATTTTGGTAAATCTTAATGTTCTCGTGGTCCTTTTCCTTCACGCCTGCCGCCTCCATGCCTGACCGTCAAAAACAACATTCAGTCATGTATTTAAATCAAAATTTACATTAAATCCTTACAAAATGACCGGGGATATGGCCCGTACTTTACCTACCAGTGATGTCAGCATTTATAAAAACAATGACAGTTTATGTTATAAATATAAAGGTTCTGGGCTTTCTAAAGTTAAGTGAGGTGATTCAAATGCTTCTCTAAAGCTAGGTATAAAACTATACAGAATGGTGAGGAGTGTGGAAAACAAAAAGTCAGTGCCACTTTTAAGAAATCAACTGAAACAAATCACATGTGAAGTTCAAATACAGAGCACAGTTATATCCTGTAAGCACTAAATGCTTCTCTCTGGTCCCCCAAATATCATGCTTCATCCATGGAAAACACTTAGCTGACACTGCAAACCCTGTCAGGATATTCCTTAATAGAGCCCAATGAGATAACAAGAATAATACTAACAACAGCAACAGGAGATATTGAGGAGGATTTTATTAAGAATTTAGCCAACGTGGCTCAGTTGGTTGGCGCACTGTCCCAAGAGTGGGTTCAATGTGTCATGGGTTCAATTCCCAGTCAGGGCACAGGCCTAGATTATGGGTTCGGTCCTAGGTGAGTGCATGTACAAGAGGCAACCAATTGATGTTTCTCTCTCACATCGATGTTTCTCTCCTCTCCACTCTAAAATCAATAAGCATGCCCTTAGGAAAGGATTGAAAAAAGAAAATATATATATATATATATATATATATATATATATATATATATATATATATATATACCAGAACCTCTGTCAAAGGCTTTTCACACAATATCTCACTTAGTTCTCCCAACCAGTCTGTAACATAATACCCTTTCATTGTTCTCTTTTTTATCAACAAGAAAATGAGGCCCATGGAAATTACATATCTAGTCTCTGGTCTCAAGGTACCATATGACAGAAGTAGAACTTAAATCTAAAGCTCTTGAACTCCAAATTACTCAGAAGCAGAAGTCCCATCTCCACCCCGATGATTTCTCTGACCACACTGAATTGCACGCCTTCTCTGAATTCCTGCACTGGGTTCTGTCTCTCACCGAGAGCACTGATCTATATATACTGTGTAAAGGACTTCTAAGGGGAGGAGTCGCATCTATTCCAGCTTTTTTCTGGCCTGTAGATTTTACAGCACCAAGTTAGTGAATATTTATAGTGTTCTGCCAAACCTCTAATGAAAGCCATTCACCAAAATCCTTTATGCCACTATTTTGCCTCAGTCTGTCCCCTGTTATTTATGCATGACAAACATTTGTATTTGGTGTGTGGCCTGCCTCCTTCACAAAATTCCACAGGTAACACAGATTTTTGTCCTTATATTTCTTTATTTTTTTAGTCAGGATTTAGTAGATGATATGAAGCTTTTATTTTACTCAGACACCCTGTGCATGTAGAATGAGAAGGCAGAGTAAAAGATCTGGCAACCTAGGAAAGCAGTTAACATAAACTCCCATAAAGGAAGTCTAACATGGAGGGGAATGGTACTCGACTAGGCACACAGAATAGGGAAAAGAGCTGATGGAAAGAAAGTGGCATTTGGAGATGCTAGCTGAGAGGAAAACAATTAGCACCAGGAAAGTCTGTATGCAGGTAATAGCCTTTCATGAGGACTAGAGAATTGTGAGATCCAAGTGAAAAGTGGCTTAAAATTGGAATCTAGTTACCACTGCTACAGGATACGGTCACAGCAAGTCAATTTTCCAGAACACAACGAAGGATAACTTGTAGAATATTGGCCTAAAGTATCTTAATTCTTTAAAAGTAGGGTCATGATGACATTGATGGAGAAAGGATAACTTGGGAAGATGAGTGAGAGAGACAGATACTGATCGTTTTCTGTAATATTACCTTCTTTGATACTGAAGCACGTGTGCTCAGAGTCCCAAACAACTCACTATAATATTAAAAAGAAATTGAACTTTTCTTGGTTTAACCAATAATTCATCTCTCATTTTCCAAATGCTATAATGCTTCTCATATATAAGTTGTATTCTTTAAAAAAATACAGTTCTTCATTACCCAAAGCTCTTCTGTTTACTTTTAGCAACTATATTGCACAAATTGAAATTACATTAAGAAAACATTCTCTATATCACATAAGTGAAATAGAGCTTGCTGTTCCACATGTAAGCACCAGGTCATACATCTGGCAAAATTTAACCCTGTTGTTGTCAAACATTTAACAATAAATAAAATATGTTAGTCCATGCACAGTGAAGAAAGCAGAGCTATTATAGGTATTTCAAGAAGAAAATGATTTAACATAGGGTATAAAGTGCTGATAAGACCACTGAGCACATTGTAAGAGTGAAGGTCAGGGAAGGTCTTCACTAGCTCTGCAGGAATCAGCCCCAAATGATTGGAGCTCTTTGTAATAATAAGACAGACAGGCGGTTCATCGTGGAAAGCCATAGGCTGATACAAAATTTATATCTGCTGGGGCCCACCTATTTGCCTCCCACTGTCAGACCAAGCAGTCTTGCCAGCCTTCTGTAGATCTCACTGGAGGACTTGATGTTGACAAGGATTTGGGAAGATGTACTTCTTCAGCTTTCACCCATGTGACTGTCTCATAGAGGGGGCAGGAGTGGGACTGAATGCCAATAGGAAATCTGATAAAGCAGCATAAGTGTTAGCTGACCCTTAAAGGTTGCATTTCAAGGAGGACATGGTTCAATATGGTGGATCCACCAAAGCGCAGACTGAAAAACTAAACTTTACTTACTTCCCCAGAAGGAATCAGGCCTTTGGAAACCAGCACTAGAATCTCTAAAAGTTTTGTTCTATAACTAGATCTTTAGTAAACTGATTGTGAAGGGAGATATAATAAGAATAGTAATTTTTAGTGGTTATTAGTTTCATGCATTAGCACCTTTACACTAGGTCATTTCTTGCTTTTGATCAAAAGTTCATTTGAACAAAAAGAAGACTAATAAAAAGGTTTTATTTGTGTTATTTCTCTTTATGAAATTCCTTTGTTTCTTAATAAAAGTATTTAATAAAAATAGAAAGCATTTAATAAAATTATTTCTTATTAAAAATAATTCTGAACATTTGCATATTCCAATGGCAGAATGGAAACTAAGGGTCAAAATAATAAAACAAGATTGATGAGACACTGAAATAATTACTGAATCATCAAAGAAAAATGGATTTGGTTTTCGTATAGTTTTTATATGTAGTGGATCATGTTTTATTATAAAGCATATGAAAAATTTAGGACATTACATTCCTTCATGAAACAACTTGAATCGGAAAGCTCAATCAAAATTTAATTTGAATCTTAGGAATAGTGTCCATTAAGAGAGATCTGTTAGATAAATTACATGCTATACTTTTCAGCCATTAAAATAAATAATGTCAGTAGCAATGAGAAACAATTTACTGAGTGTTTACTTGTGGAACACAATTTGCTAAGTGCTTTATCTGCATTAACTCAATAAATAATTTATTAATTATATTAATATTAATCATAAGAAATTATAATACATGAAATCTATTAAAATAAAGATATTTCTATAAAAAACCAGCACATTAGTTTTTCACTGAAGATTAGGTAACACTAAATAGGTTCTTTGTAGTAATTTGATATGAATTTGATCTCAGTCACGGGACATCTTCAT
Organism: Glossophaga mutica; assembly: GCA_039655065.1. Lineage (NCBI taxonomy): Eukaryota > Metazoa > Chordata > Mammalia > Chiroptera > Phyllostomidae > Glossophaga > Glossophaga mutica. The sequence continues at coordinate 10,739,032 of CM077314.1, forward strand.
CCATACCAAGTGGACTCCGTGTTGTTTGGAATTGTATGTAGAATATATGTACTAAGACAACTTTGTTAATTTTTACTATGAGCTATAAATAATCAGTTGCATATTAATAGCAGAAGAAAATTTATTATTATTTATAAGAAATTCATGATAAATATTAAAGATTTTTTTTAAAAAAAAAAAGCATAAAAAGAGTGACTACATGCCTGTCATAGTCCTCATTTTCTCCAGCCCACAAATGCTGAACCTCTTCTAACACACTTAGGATCCACTAGATCAAATACTGCTTTATATTGTAAGCAGAAACCATTTCAAAATAGTTATGATCACAAAATAAGAATGTTTGAATTCTATTCCACACAGATTTCAATAAAGAATGATTTGACATTAGCTGTGCCAGAAAATAGCTAATGTTTAAAGTCATCATGTACCTTTTCACATTCTACTTTCCTTTGCATCCGTAATTAGTCGTCCACGCCCCCTTTCCTCATATCTAAGAATGCCCACAGGATTTATTCTGACATTCTCCATCTGCAACCCTAAACATACATAACGTCCTACATTGACTGTAAGTAGCCTAACCACCTTCATAAGTCCAGAGACAACAAATCAATGCATGACAAATAACACTGTTCACTTTTGACTAAAAAATGGGAGGTTAAACTATTTCCCATTATTACTAGCAAGAAACGAAGAACATTTTTTCTGCCTTTGAAATAGATGTTGGTTTGTCTTCTTGACAGAATGTAAGTTCATCTATAGAAGGCATCGAAAGTATTCTCAGTAAAATTGATTTTCATAAGAATTTAATCAGGCTCTTAAAAATAAATATAAAAAAGCTTTAGATGTGTTCTCTATAATAAGCATTTAAACCATTTCGTAAATGTGCGAAGAATCATTTAAGTCGTGAGTATATCAGGTACAAAGAGAGACCTTATGCCTAGCATGTGGATCTTGTAAGGCAGACAGGTATGCATGTGAAAAAACACCCCACGAGGCATTGTGCGTTTGCAATGCTACATGGACAAATGTGGAGCAAGTCAGAAATGAATTATCATGATGTCCTCATGGTATTAGTAGGTGATGGGTCCCTGGCACTGGGAAGAGTATAAATGAGGAAAAAAATAGACAGAATGGCATTTAAACTGGGTCTTGATACGTGAGTGGAATTACAGTAAATCTATGTGGATCACAAACACAATCATTTGACAGAATAGCATGAGTAAGGCCTGAACACTCTAATGCGCATCATTTAATTAGGGACCAGAGACTGAAGCACAGAAATGTCAGGGTGGGAAATCATAAATGGTGGGTCTAGCTGTGGACAACCTCAAGTGCCAGCGTCCGGCATTCATAATTGGTCATGCAAGTAAGAAAGAGAAACGGAAGGATTCTTTCTGAGCAGGAAAGCAGACTAGCAAAAGAAGATGGGAAGTCTACTAGAATTTGTAGGAATGATGTTGAAAGACTATTTGGATGGTTTATGGAAGAAGAAATAAAACTCTGAACTGAGGGTAGTGGTTATAAGGCCAGATAGCTATTAGTATATCTCCAGTACTTTAGTGTAACTAATTTCCCCAGAGAAACATATTCAGGGGGAAAAATAACACACTAAAGAAAGTCATATATTATAGGGGAGAGCAGCTGAAGAAATTATGTCCATGAGTGTGTGCGTGTGTACATTTTTTTCTTTTGCTCTAAATGCTATGTTTTTTACATTATCAACTTCTGTGCACCATAAAAAAGATTACACACACACAAAAAAAAACAAAAGTGGTTTTGATTTAACTATGAACACACACACACACACACACACACACACATACCACACACACACACACAATTATCATCAAGGGTATGTGTGTGTGAAACCTCCCCTAGGTGGTATGTCGAAAAAGACCACATACCCTTTCAAGAAGTCTTCCTGGAAGGGGGAAAAAAAGAGGAAAAAAAGTTCTTGTCAAGAACGCTTTTTCTTTCTCTAACAGCAACATTAATTACATTGTCAGCTAAAGCCACAAGACTGAGATAGGCAGAGGCGATCTGATTCTCATCTTGTTTAAACTTGTCAGTTTCAAAATGAAGTCAAGAGTTAGTCAGAGAAAATGGAGGTCGTCTCCTTCCTCATTTAAAGATAAATAGAAAGTCCAACTGCCGATCTTTTTTAAAGGGGGGTGACTCTCCCGGAGACACTTGTCTCTTTTTAAAGGTATTACTAACTCAGTCCCTCCCACAACTCCCAGAAGCTAAGAGCCCGTTTCTCATACGGAGACACTCTCAGCATCCGCACTGATGTGCATCATCTGTTGCGCCTTTGACCCTCTGCGGAAAGAAAATATACCTCTAACGTGCTCAAGGGCCACCAAAGACGTACAAATTTTTAAGCCAAACTTTTTCTTCAACCCGGTGTTCTTACTTCCCTGTGCTGCCGTTTCATGTGGCTTGCTAGCAACCCCGAGAAAAAATTAATTTCAACAAACATTTATTTGTTAGAACTGTGGACCCACAAAATGGGCTTGGTCTCTCATATCCACATCGGCGGGTGGAGGCAATGTGGGTGAGACAGGGGGAACAAAACGGGAAGGGTGGGAAAGAGCAAGTAGGTGGGTAACATAAGCAGATCACCTAGGGAAGGGGAGATTAGAGAATGTGACATGTGGATGGCAAATACAAAGGCTGAGAAGGCAACAGGTGTGTGATTTGTAACAGGGAGTGCAGCAAGTTTACTTCCAGATACCTTCAGTCAAGGGATTTCTCCCTCTTTGAGTTATGGACCCTTCCACTTGGAGTTGTGAACCCAACAAATGAACAAATGAACCCAACAAGTGAACCCAACAAAAATCCAAATACAGTGGATTTTTGTATTTGTCCAAATAAAACCTTTCATTGAATCAGGTGTTAAATTAGTGGAATGAAAAACATAAGGGCCTTATTTCTCATTTATCTAATATAATTTGTTATGCCAAAGAAAGTAAAGAGATTCAAATAATTACTTGTTAAAATTAGCTGGGACAATGCTTTGGAAAACTCAAGGAATAAAATTTTATTATTGAAATTAATACAGTTCACCAAATTCTACCCACTAATCTACTTCTCCACTACTCTTTGGTATCTCACATATACTTTTTGGTTATGTATGTTTTTAAAGTGCATTGTTCCAGAAATTGGTTTCAATGTCCTTTTTAAGCAGAAACTTAGATGCACTAGTGAGTATTGGTGTTATGAAAAATATGATCACTTGATATTGTAGAGTTGCACATCTGAAACCTATATAATTTCATTAGCCAATGCCGCCCCAAGAAATTCAATAATTATTCTTTTAACCATTGCTTGAAGCAAGATGTGCATTTTGTTCTGTTCACCAGTGTGCAGTTTACATCTTTGGTTTGACGCTGCAGAGAGACCCAAAAGTGTTACCACTTCCTAAATTCGGCTTCAGGCACAATGGCTGGGAGATTACAGTTTCGCCCTGATCTTCTTCGTAACCTGAGTCTTAAAAGTCAGTTAATGACAGCAAACAGGAAATAAAAGACAACAAAACAAAACCAACAAAAAAAGTTTTGTCAATTTTTTTTTTTAAAAAAAAGAACTTGTCCGATAAGTAACAAAGAATCTTGATTTTTTTTTAAAGTCCGTTTCTCAATTTTTCTAATCTCTTTAAAGTTTTTCAATAGTTCTAAATTAAATCCCTTTCACCCTTATCTCTTTATCCATCAGAAAATCCGAAGGGTATTTGGATTCAGACATCCATTGCACCAAAGATCTTTCATTACACAGCACAAACAAGCACTTTTATTGAACAAGAACCCAATTACTTAACCCAGCTCCAGGTTTCATTCTGCCCCGCGGCGTCTACCCCGACAGAAGCCCACTAATCTCTTCTGATGGACGTTGTTACATATCAGTTCTGATACACAGAGATGATTCCTAACCTTCTTGTAGAAAACCACTGATTAAATAAACCGAGATGCCCATCTCAGCTTCCTGGGACCAATGAATAACAATGAGAAAGAGTGCAGGCAGACATGGGCCCTTTCCTCCTCTGTGCAAGACACCAGCAGACGGAAAAGGGGAAGAGAGCCCTGGCTGCTCTGAGAAAATGACCGGACGTTCTGTGCTCGCCTGGCCTAAGGTTTCTCTGTTTGTTTCTGCTCTTTAAATGACTGCCATGCTGGCCACATGTTGCTAAAAGAGAAGGAAATCAGTCTCTAAATGCTCTTGTGCCTTTGCTGCTACCATTCTTGTTTCAACATGTTGGTAAATGACGTTAATGTCTTGAACTTTATGTCAATAATTCTCAACACTGACTGTGAACGGGAATAACTCAGGAGCTTTTACAGAAGCCTTAGTCCCATCCCTAGAGATTCTGATTTAATTCATTAGGGATGGGATCTGCAATTTACTATTTTTTAAAAGCGCTCCAGATAATCATAATGTACAACTAGAGTTAAGAAGTGTTACTTTGTATGAATAGCAACAAACAAAGTTGTTAATCATTATATTAGAATTATGAAGAGGTCTTAGGTATCCTTTGGTCAAGCTTCACGTCTACTGCAGGAATATCTTTTAAAAAAGCCTCTGGAAAGTTACGTTGATAACACATTGCTACCTCACAAGAAAGTCTATTTCTTTGGTTTCCTTTTAACATCAAAACATTAGACAAGTCCCCAAGATACTTCAAAGTAATATGTACAATACTGCTCATGACAACACTGTTTATATTAACAAATAAATTTAATAATTTTATGTCCACCAATAAGGAACTGAAATCAGAGAGAAAGAGACAGACAGAAAGAAAGAGAGAGAGAGGAGTGGGGAGATATATCTATATCTATATGAGAGGCTTTAAAATAGGGAATAAGGAGAATACCATCAGTGAAAAATGTTTAGGATGTACCTATGTTCACATATGCATAATACCTTTTTAAAGGATACTATAAACAGTGCTTTCTAGAACAATAAGTTTCGAGTTTTATTTTTAGTTTATACCTTTTAATTATTTCTATTTATTTCTATTTTCTAATCATTCACAGGAACTACTTCCATGTATTTCAATCAACAGAGGTTATTTGGGTATTGAGATAATAAAACCTGTATTTCCTTTTTTAAAGTTTTCAGTGTCTTCCTACACTAACGTATCCTTTGCTACCTATGCTTTTCCTTGCACTCCTGTTCAGAGCTGCACAGGATGATGCTACCATGCTCCATGGGACAGCCCTTTAGCTGTCTGAAAGAACGCGACAATGTTTTTTTCTCCTTGGAAACTCAATTTCCTTCCATTCTTATTCATATGCATTCAAAGACTGTATATTATGTGCTTAGTATTAATGTGTTGGTATTCAAGGATAGAAAAATAATTGAACAAATTCCTGCCATTAAGCAGCTTATATTCAATGAAGGAGAGAAAATAAAAAAGACAAAAAGAAAAGATAAAATATAGTAATTTTATTACCAGTTTATTTGTAAATGGAGAAAATGAATGCACTCAGGAGAGTCTCCTTTTTCAAGACTGATGGGCAGTAAACAGAAGGATAGTAAAGCTGATCCAAATGAAACACTTTTTTCAAAATTCATTTATCATGTTAACAAAGCCTTTTATGTGTTATTTTATTTCAGTTTTATACCAGTACCAGATATTATTACTATTTCATAATTGTGGAAATAGAAGCTCATCATATACTGACTTTTCTTCTCGGAACAGGATCTGATTAACCAGTGCTGCTCTACCATAGCGAAGAAGAAAAACTCCTTTGAAACGTGATCTGACCAGGGCAGGGGCAGGTGCACTACCAGGCCCACTCACGTCCACACTGAGTCTGTGCTCAGGTGGAGGCAGTGGGGCAAAGGGCCAAAGCGGGAGTTAGCTGTGTGCGGGAATGAGTTGCTAAACCTGCCTAGAGCCGTCAATGACAGTTTCAGAGAGGAAACAGTGATGGCTTGAGCTGAGATTTGAAAGGCAAGGGGGTAGTCTTCCAGGCGGACAAATAGTGAGGGCTCCATTCCACAAGGAGAAAGCAGTCCAGCCAGAAGCAGTGCACATTGAGGCCCCACGGATGCTCTCATACTGCGTAGGGGTGCCAAGACAGGAACAAAGGAATACATGGGAGGAAAGGTATAAGGGAAGATAGAATACCAACCATCAGCATCTTGGGAATTTGGATTTGACTCTCCTGGCAATGGAAATAAACAAAATAATAACTCATTTTTACGTCCTGGAGAAAATCTGTGTATTTGCTAGAATCTTACAAGGAGTAGAAATATGTGTAATAGAGACTCTCTCAGCTAAAATAAAATGTCCACATAAATATTGGTAGGTTTTAAGTTGACATGACAATTTGTTACTTTTGTAGTTTGTACTACCTATGGGGAGCATAGTCGCATCTTTGTGAGAAATGATTGTCTTTTACATTAAGTTATGCATGGTACAGAAGAGTCGACAGGTGCCTAGTATGACTGCTTGTGGTTAGGATAAAATTCAGATTTCTTTTGGCATATTATTTCCTTCAAAAGATTCTAAGTCAGTTAATAAAAACATATGGCATGCTTCCATTAGAAGTCATTTCTTGCACACTGTATGTGATGATTTCTCTGCTTTCAATTTCTTATCAAATGAAAGGCCTTGTCCCAGGTCCTCCTGAACAGTCTCAAGTGTTAGCTTCTATAGTACAGATGTCTGCTGCATATTCTAAAATTGGGATCCCTGTAGGGAACAGCGGGAGCCCGTGATAAGGAAAGAAAATATGCAGCCATGTGCATGAGAATTTTTTATTTTAGTTTTATTATTCTTTATGATAACATGCTGATTTTCTCTGATGGAAGAACATTCCTCAAAGACACTCAATGTAGGCTTGTAAACATATTCTGTTCTCTGAAATGCTAATAAAACATTCATTTTTGAGACTAAAAAATGGGTTAATGAGTAATTTCAGACAACATCGGAACAAAGCTATTTATTTTACATTTGAAATATGAAACCAAAATGTTCCTGTGAGATCCAGCATTAGGGATTATACTGGTTACTTTTATTTGATAGAACTAGAATTTATAGCATTAGTATGTAGATTAATTATGATTGTTTCATGTTTTATTGTCAAATTTCCTTGGCTAATAAAGCCATAGATAATGAAGCTGGCAGATGGGATCATTTTCTGGAGTTTTCAAGGTCAATATGTCAATTAAGATCGCGGGCTAATTCATTGGTACTAGAAAAAAATGAACATGTTGGGCTGCGGGAGATTGCAAGTCTGGGGTATCGGACGTCTGTATTGACTAATGACAGCCTCAAGTTCTCGATTCTGTGAGGTGATTCAGAGGAGCAAATTACTTTTCCACTAATTTGACAAAGATAAAACTTTCTAAAATTGCATACTATAATAAAGGTTCAAAGACTGCTGCATCATATAAATCAGTGAACCATGCTATATATATTGAGCAAAATTCTCCTAGTACGTATGTTTTCTGTTTCCGTTAGCATCAGTGTGAAGTTGTTTAATTCATTCATTCATTCCACAAGGGTTTTACAATGTAGTGAATGTGTACTTGGCAGTAGGTTCTGTGTTCGCCCCTTGGGCAGCAAAACAAAAGAGGCAGACATGGTCTTCACCCTCACATAACTTAGAGAGACAGATACTAAACAATTAAGTGCACAGTTCATTGTTAATGACGCTTGCCATAAGTGCCACAAAGGGAAAGTTCTTCCCTTTGTAAGAATGTTCAATTGTTACTATATAGTACCTTGGAAATGAGAAAAGCCTGGTCTGAACATATTCATAGAATAATCTATAGATATCAATATACCCAGTTAAATATAATTAAATACGTGTTTATTGAGAACCTATTATATTCCACTCATTCTGCAGTTACTGAAGATACAAGGAAATCATAGAATGCACTTGGAGAAACAGGTATATACACAGCAGTGTTCAGAGGTATGGGAGCACAGATAAACGATGGCCCCTGAGAATAAAAAAGACTTTAGGAGGAAACTCATTCATTCACTTATTAAAATATTTATTGAACATTTATCATAGTCCCAACATGGTCCTTAGTGTCAGGGATTTATAGCCATACAACACAACCCCCGTCCGTGAAGAAGTAATTATCTAGAGCGGTGCTCTCAACCAGGGTTATTTCTCCCTCAAGGGAAATATGGCAACGTCCGGAGACATTTTTCTTTGTCACAACTGGGAAGAGTGTGCTGCTGCTAGCTACTGGGTAGAGGCCAGAGAGGCTGTTAAACATCCCACTACACAAATGAAAGCCCCTCACTATGAATAATTATCCAAAACATCCATCGTGCCAAATTTGATAGACCTTTGGGAAAGAGAGAGAAACAGGCAACCAATTACAGTGCACTATTATTAGTGTTGAAATGGGGCTATATTTTAAAAGACTCAGGAAAATAAAGAATAGGTTATAATATGTTAAAGAGAGTATGCAATGAAGATACTTTGGCTTGGTTCACTCTTATTGCTGATTATGGTGAGATGTTGGCAAGGTCTGGACTAGGGGCACCAAAAATGAAGGTGGCGAGGTTAATAAAAAATGGATGTAAGTGGAAATTTGACAGGTGAAAGAAACATTGATTTAGTGAGCAATGAGGTGGTGAAAACTGGGGTGGGGGGAGAAAGCTGAAGCAGGAGGAAGAGTCAATGGTTTCCTTAAGATTTGTTTAGTTTGGGTGGTAGGTTAGATGGAGTTAGTATCAACAAACCTCAAAACAAAGGAGAAGCGGAGCATTTTAAGGAAAATTAACAAAGATGATAAAAACAACACTTCCATGTTATTATGTCTCAGGCAGTGTGCCAGTCACAGCAGCCATTGTATTTGTCACAACCCTTGACAGGGAAGTAGTGCTATTTAAAGTGAGTCCTGTTATCCCCAATTTTTAAGACAGAGTAAGAGATTAAATAAATTGCCAAGGTCACATTGCTTATTAGTGGCCATATTTAGACTCCACCTGAGGTTTACCTTCTTCTAAAGCCAAGGTTATCAACCTCTGTGCTCTGCTGGATTGAGGAGGCTGGACCATGGAGGTGGTGTTTTCACACTCTGTATCCAGATTGCCTGGGTTCTCCAAAAAGCACAACTTGCTGCAAAAACTTGTATACTACTAGCTTGTTAGGGAGTGCAGTTCCAGGGAAGCAGAATCGAGGAGAAACAAGTGAGTCATGGAGATAGGGAGAGCCACCATCGTGCAGTAATCAAGCACACTCCATTGTTTGATGAAGTGTCAAGGAGGCCATTTAAATGACTGCATTCCAGGATGGTCGGTGTGGAGGAAGAGAGGGAGAATATTCACCAATCCTCAACGACATTAGTTAGACTACTGAGTATTTGCTCCCCAAACTTTAAGTCTCCTGCCTTTCCAGATTGCTCCTGCAGAGCTACCAAGTGGGCCTTAGTGGACTCTGACATGTCCTGGGCCAGAGGAAAGAGGATACAGCACCAGCCGAAGACAAGGCACTGTGGCCGTGTCCTCTAAGAATCAATCACAAGGAAGACAGTGCGACACAGCGGTCAAGTCCCCGAGACAAGGGTCATTGGGAATCTATGCAATGACTGGTAAGAAGTAGCCAATATATCTGGTCTCTACAAATCCCCAGCTTTGTTGCTTTTCTTGAGGTTCTTTCCCTTCCAGTGACTTAATTCCCTCGTCTGTAAAGTGAAGAAATCATCGTTCCTATCTTGTAGTGTTTTGAGGATTAAAAAATTGAATATGCATCAACCACTTCGACTAATACCAACACAAGCACCAAATGCATTATTTGTTATTGGCATCACTTCTATCCTAGTTGTTGACAAAAAGAAAAATCAGCTGCCTATACCCAGGAACCTGCTGGCACTAACAGCAAGGCCCTGGTGCTGGAAGGAGCTGGCCAGGTACTCGCTGCTGAGGATATAATGTTCTCTTGTTGAAAATAAATTATCTCACAGAAAATACCAGGACCCAACAAGGTCACTTTATGAGCACAATGATGTGAAACAAACAAACAAAACAAAACAAAAAAACAAGACTACCTCATTATCATGTCTAAGCACAGACAAAAGCAAGATCACTATGCAAACCCAAAATACCAAAAGCAACCCTCTCAGGGCTGACAGAAAAGACTGCTCTTCTTTACTAATTAGAGCTTTAGCCTCAGTCATTTACTAACATTTAACTAACGTAATTTATTTATTTTAGACAGTATGTATAGAGATATTTAATCACAGATTTATGCCTGCTACCTAGTAGCTTCCAATCCAGAGGCCAGTACCATTTCTTGCACCCCCATCAAAAACACCAGATGCAAGCCGAAATCCCATAAGTCTTTTCTAAAATCCTCTTACTAAGGGCCTCACAGATCCACCCATGCTTTCCCGCTCAGTGTAACAAGCAATAATTCAACTTGTTCAACTGTAGGCATGCGTACTTGTTAGGCTTCGACTGAAGGGCAACATCATCATCATCGTCATCATCATCTCTAAAGCTGAAGACATTAGATTAGCTATATATTCATGAAATTTATCATTTAAGTTAGAATTAAGCCAAAGTAGTACAAGAAATTACCTAAGGAAAGAATGTCAAATAGCAGAAATAACTTGCAAGAGCTGAAGCAGAGAGAACACACTAGCATTGAAGGAACAGGTCAAGTAAAAAGGATTAATCACTTTGCTCAATGAGTGAGCTTATGAGAACTCATGCAGGAGGAGAAGTAGGAAGAGTTCGACCTATAGAAAGAGGGAGAGTGTGAAGAACGTCATGGTGGCCCCATGAGCAGGATTTAGAAGTGTCCAGACAGGTAAGAACTCGGGAAAGCCCAGCGCATCTGACACAAACGGAGTACAATAGTCCATAAAACAAAGAGTGTTTGAATGGATGAAATAAAAAACAGATTACTCCGGGCAAAGTGATACATGATCATGGGGAAATCAGTCATTTTTAAGTATGAACGTGAACAGGACAGAGATGGGAACTTACTGGAGGGAAATGCCGGACTGCTGGAGGGATTGCTTAGGAAAGGGAGAAGCAGAAATGTTACTGTTCTTTAAGAAAGGGTCTATGGGAAAGGACGGTTTGCAGATCCAAGAAAGTGAAGGAAAATTTGGTGAGTTAAAACCCTAGTGTGTGTGTGTGTGGCGGGGGGGCGGGGATTAAAAACATGGTTGGATGCCGCATCCTCTTCCAGCCATATTGTCTGACAAGGTCCGGATATGGGGAGAGAAGCTTCAAGGAAGGCGTCCTCCGGGAAGAGGATGCGGCATAGGGATAATTGGTAGTATGGGAATTATATTTCTAGGAGCCATAATTTTCATTGTATATATGATTAACCTGGGAAAGATGAATAAGACACATGAGAATGAAACCGATAGGCAAGCCTCGGATGTGATTCCAGCTTCCACAGAACTAGACGCAGTCACCACCACTCCTGAATCATCTGTAACTGCGTGTCCAGATTGTACTAACAATTTACTAGTTAAGTTAGCAAAGAAGTCCCCCTTGGTGACTGTCCATATTTGTTTAAAGGCAATGAAGAATGGTTGGCTGAAGAAAATTAATCAGAAAGACTTAAATCAGTTCCCCCATTGTAAGTAAGTAGAACAAAATAATCTTACAGGAACACATAATAGTAGAAAGGGCACTTAGTCTTTCATAACATTTTAGTAGAATAGAATCAGGATATAGACATAGATCACGGATCAATCATTAACCACAGGCAAAAGAATTCACTGAAACTCTGTTTGGCAAGTCAAATACTTATTTTCAATTTATAAAGTCATTGTATGTTAAACTATGATTTTCTGTTTAGCCTAACCATAAATCTGTAACCACAAAAAGTTAACGCTTGCCAAAAAATCTGTATATAAGCAATGTTAAAGTGATAATAAAGTGGAACAGCTTTGCACAGCCATCGAGTTGTGTAGTTGTCTGTCTCCCATCGCCGATGCCTTACCCACCTTTGGGACCCCCTGGATCCTGCTGCAGCTGGACTGCGGCAGTTGGAGATCTAAGCCTGAAAAGGACTCAAGACATTTCATCCTCTGAAATTGGAGGAATGAAAGGGAGATATACAAGGCCTGTCCGTAAAGTATCCAGCCGCAAAATTTGAAAGAGAGGCATTTATTGAAGAAGATACAAGAAACGTTGTTCATAGGACGACGATGCCTCAGTCTCCCTCAACATAGCAAGTACCTTAGGGTCTTATGCAATTCTCCAATCTTTGTTGAATGGAGCCCGTACACGTTCAGCATTCTCAGGTGTTCTACTTGTTGCAGGCCTTCCAAAATGTAGATCCTTTTCAGCAGATTCTCGACCATCATTGAAACATTAGTGCTGCACTTTTATGGTCACTGCATTCATTGTATCATCGCTGAAAGCCTTCTGAATCATGCAAATAGTTTCCACGGAGATTAACGTGTTAAGCTTAACGCAAAAGTTGATGCAGAATCATTGCTCTACTCACTCAGTCATTTTGAGTGCGCAGCCACACAGTACATATGCTTACTCAATGGTGTCTACTGTTTCCACCGACTAGTACAGTGAAGTCGTCACTGTTCATGCATGTGTACTCCAGTCTACTCTCCTTGGCTGCCAGTTTACATCAATGTTACCCAAACCACTCTTGTTATATTAACAATGGCTGGACTTTTTCAGGACAGATTTCATATACTAGTATTGTTGAACATGAAAGATCTATCTTAGGGGGTGAGTAGAGTCAGCTAAGGAATTTCATCACTGTTGACTTCTGTTTTCTCAGTCAAGAAACAGACTATGACGTCTGTCAAAGGCAAGTGTTAGATGCGTAGTAACACTGGAACAGCCACACCAAAACGAGGAGCTGGAGCCCACAAGCAGAAAAGGAAAAGACTGTCAGACATTATTAAGAATGCAATTAAGAAAGAAGATCTTTTGACCCTAAAGGACCTGACCGGCTTGGCTATGTAATGGTCATCTAGCAGTCTCAGCTGCTGAGATGAGGATGAGAAAAATCAAATGCTTGGCCTGATTCCTATTCTCAACGGCAGGTTGTCTGGTGGATGGTTACAGGAAACAAAATAATACAAAGTCTGGTGAGAGCACAGTTGAAATGAGTGATGAATGTGTCCAGGCTAGATAAACAGGGAAGCAAGCCAACTGCAGACTGACCCATTACAGGCAGATAGCAATGCCAAAGGCCATTGGTGGCAGGAGGTGGCAGGATGGCGGTGGATGGAGGTGCAGGAGGTGGGTGAGGGAAGTGGGGAGGTCAACAGCGAGGCTCAGTAAGAGTGTCAGGGAGCGAATTTGAAGGTTGGAAGGAGAGAGGGTTTCAGATAAGAAGTGTAAGATTTTGAAAATAGAGCAGCTGTGAAGGATGGTGAGCTGCATACGCTGGTCTAGAAATTTGGCCTTGAAGATGGGCTGGGAACTGCAGGGAAGTGGTTAGGAAGAAAGGTCCTCACACCCTAGGGGCCAGGAAAGGCATTACGTGTTAACAGGAGATGGGCTCGAACAAGATTACTAATTATTAGTCATTATATTTTCACTAGAGAAATAGGATTCCTACCATACCACAAAAATTAAAAAGGAAAAAGAAAACCCCTTCAATGTTTCATAGTATAATTCAGAAAATGTATCCTATTATGTGATAATAATTTCATTAAAACGCAGGGAGAATTATTTTTACATAATGCTATTGGGTTGGCCAAAAAGTCTGCTTAGTGTTTTCCATAAAAGACACATTTTTCATTTTCACCAACAACTTAATTGATTTGGCTACATCAGGTATGTTGGCTATCTCCCACTATTAGCATCTAGTGGGTGGAGGCCCAGGGTGCTGCTAAACATCTTCCAACACATAAGACAGCCCCATAGCAAAGAATTATTTGGTCAAAATGTTAACAGTACCAAGAAACTTTGCAAACCATTCTTGACATGTTTGATCAGTCATATCACCTTCTCTACATAATGCACAAATTTTTTTTATGTTTCAGTTGAGTGTTTACCTTTCTTGAAGTAATAAAGCATAATAAGCCAAAAATATTGTGTATCCTCTTCCATCTTCAATATTAAAATGATTGCACCAAATTCACCAATTTGATAAGTTTTTTTAAATGCACGCTGATATGACAACTGTCACAATACAATCTAACAAAATCATTTTGAATGAAGTTGAAGACAACTAAGCACTAATAGAGCCATAGTATGGAAAAAAACCAAATGAGTTTTTTGGCCAACCCCATACATAGAGACATTACCTTCTAAAGAAGATGCCTTATAGATTTGTTTCCGAAAAAGCCACATACATAGTAAAAAGCCTCATACACACGTTTCCAGAAAAGTGCTGAACAAATTGCTAATATCTACTGATAAACTTCAACATGGATTTAAAAGATTTAAGAAGCTACAGTGTCAAAAAATACTATTTGATTTTTTGCCACTTTTCTATTCATAAGATTCTTAATAGGAAAGGTAACTGGATAAATGTGGAGACCCTGGTAAACATTTCACACTTATACTGAAGTTTCATTTAGCCCAGCAGAGTAATTCAGTATTCTCACTCGTGGTGAAATTTTAAAGAATAACTCATTATACCTCATTGTTCCTCAAAATCTCTGGATTTCAGAAGTGATTCATATTTCCAAAGAGAGAAGTTACCTGAGAACATTCCTGAGGAAATGTATGTGTGTTAATTCTGAACACGTTAACTCTGCTACTTTTAGTAAGAGCTTATTTTAACGTTTGCCTTTTTCCTGTTGATCATAAACACTGTGAAAATAATAAGACCTACCAACGCTGTGAAAAGAATAAGACCTACTAGGATGAAATGACAAAGAAATGCTTTAAAAAATTTAAATAGAATATATTAGCAAACATGTTATCTGGGCAGTCTTAGTTTAATATGTAGATTTTAAATGTAGGTGATTTGTATGTTGTACAACTAAAAAAAAAAAAAAAATAGAAAAGTCAACATTTTTTTTCCCCTTCTGGAATCCCCAGGTGGGGATATCCCCAGATATTGTAAGAGACACATTTAACTCATCTAAATGAGTTTTTAATAAAGCATCAAAAGGTGGACCAATTTTAGCTGATTTCCCCTAGGAATTGGAGATAATTAAATGAAGGTACACTCCTCACTAACTACTAAAGATACTTTTTGGTTATTTTTTTTTTGCTTTATTTTTATTGTTCACACTTATTACAGATGTCCCCATTTCCCTGCTTTGCCCACCTCCCTCTCCTGCCTTCACTTCCCCCCCGGCCATTACCACACTGTTGTCCATGGCTGTGGGTTATACCTATACGTTCTTTGGCTCATCACTTTGGAGACTTTCCTTTCTAACTAATTTTCCTTGGACATATGCCATTCTGACGCTCTCTCTACTCTCCGTGGATGAGGAGGATCTCTTTACTTCATTCACTGCCGATAGAAGTACTCTTATTTAAAAGTTCTGGTTGAACTGCAGGGCTCAGAGCCTTGTCAGTTATTATCTAGGTTATTATACTGTTTTATACTGTTTTATTCACAAAAAAAATTCACTTTTATTGATTTCATATATAAATAATGAGGCTGGGTTGTATGTTCTTAGCACGATAGTAACCTGCCTCTCCTTTTGGTTTTGATGTGCTATTAGATTTCAAATCTGAGACCCTTCCTCTTATTTCTCAACTTCCACATATCTATTGAGATAATCAGAAATTATGAATATGTCATGTTTGAGTCCCTTAACCCCAGCAATATAGTCATCTGTAGGTATTGAGTATCTGTAGGTAGCCACTAGTCTTCTGTAGGTATTGAGTCACTAGTCATATAATATCTGTAGGTAGCCACTAGGCATCTGTAGGTATTGAGCCTTTGGAATGTTTTACTTGTTGGCATTGGGATGTGCTATAAGTTTAAAATACAAAGCAGACATGGATGCCTTATAGTACAAGGCAATTTAAAATATCTCAAGTTTATATTCCGATGTATAAATAATATTTTATGCATTTATTAAAATAACAGATATTAAAGTAATTTTACCAATAAATAGGTAATATGGCTATGAAAATTTAAAAATTATGTGTGATTAATATTTGTGTTGTCCCTTATAATTCTACTGAACAGTATGCCCTAGAAGAAAGTTTGAAGTTAGCGCTCTTGGTAAATGTTGTATTCCATTTAAAAAAAAAAAAAAAAAGGAAAAGCAGGTGTGGAGAATGTTATGGAATGTCATCACCTTCCCCACCATTTCTCAAGGGTTGTGCTTCTTTTTTGCTCTTTGAAACTAGCCGAAAATTTAATAGCAGCTGTTAGAAGGTATGGATTGACAAAACAAGTTTTAAGGTGTTGCAGAGAGAAGCCCAATAATTAAAATTATAGTATTTCTACTGCTTACAACAGAATGTGTTATTCTGCAGGCTTAATATTTTTGATACAATAGATGAAGGATGAAGTTGAATAAAACCTTCGAATCTTGCAGCTCTGGCATTCTTCAGTCCTTAAATGGTTATGCAAAGGCAGATAGAATATTTTTTTAAAGTACTGTTCTCACATATTTACTTTTCTGTGACAAATGTGCAGGGATTGCTCATGCAACATTCTGAGAGTGACCCACTGCTAAGTGCAGTGACTGATTCAGCAGTCCTGGCCATGAACAAGTTATGACCACATACCAAATTTGTTGGACTATGTGATTCCTACAGCACCTTTTAAAACTTGATCTACAGAATTATTCCCATTGCTCTACCTTAACCATATCTTTGTTGGAGGACAATACTATGATGGACATAAAACCAGAAACTAGTTAAATGATACTGTAAAATGCTCCATAAAGTTTAAGTGCAACATGGAATGACTTCCCCTTTTCTGTAAGTGTGATAGCCAACCCTGGGGTTCATTAAAACATCAGACCTCTTTTTCAGATAGGGATGTTGCTAAAGCATGGTAATATTAACTTTCTGACTGTGGGAGTCATATTAGAATTTTTAAAATTATTGACTTTGTTAATACGCATTTCTTTATATTTGCTTCTCATTTTCTTTTACTCATCTTTATTATCTTTAAAAACTCATTAAAAATCTGTATTTTAATATAAAAAGTTACAAATGATGTGGGAATATTTGATAGTTTTTTTATTTTATAATAGAAATAATATCAGCTCTAAAAACATTAAAATATAAGACTTCCTGGTTGTCTAGCCTTTGATTGATTATATAAGTCAATGAGAAAATGCCACCTCCAAAGCTAATTTCTTACTCCTATAGCCAGTCTAAAAGGTTTTGTTTATGCTTATGTAAAATTAACTTACCTGTAACTTATACTTACTGATACATGTTTACATTGAAACTGTGAAAAACAAGTATAATCTCTTCTATGTAAATTGAAGTACTTTCATATTGGCCCACCATTTGCTACAAATTCTGTGCTCTGCTTATCATGCCTTTGTTTAATTATTTACTCCACACAGTTTAGATATCAGACAACAATCTTTTGCCCTGGCCTCACTGACCATTATCCTTTCCCCTCGTTACATTTGCTGACAACATCATGCATCTCAACTTCACAGCATTTATTTATTTTTCTATTTAATCTTTATTGTATTTTTTCCATTACCATTTAGTCCCCTTATACCCCTGACCCCCAGCGATCACCACACTGTTGTCCATGTCCATGAGTCCTTTTTCCTTTTTGCTCAACTTCATAGCATTTAATATAACAATGTCATATTAATTCTGAAAGATTGTGTACACTAGTACATTGAAATTAACCTTTAAAATACTTAATGCTTATATTTAGAACTTAGGTTCAGCCTCTGGTATACATTTGTATTTAATATGATTCAGGCAAGCGAGAAGAAGAATTCAACGATTTTAAATGCACACCCAAATCTACAAAAACACACAAACACAGTAAACTACTATGACCCCAGGCAGCCTAGAAAATGTATACCCTTAGCCTAAAAAAAAAATACTGTAACATAAATACATGGAAGAAGGGGACACTCATTTTCAAGACTGCCATTCTAATATAGTCATGGATGAAGGAAAGAACATTATCCTGAAAAAACTCAGAGAAGTGTTACACAATCTGCCCTAAATCTGAAATTCTATTAGGCCACCAGATCTGCATCCGCGTGTGATGTGGCTACACGACAGATAATGTGATGGGACTGCCTCAGGGGATGTCACCATTTCCCCATAAAGTCCTTTTCAGATGGATGGAAACAAATGTTTTAAAAGCAAAGAAAAAAATCACTTCTCAGTGGGCACTTCCTCAAAGAGTCACCAATACATTCACTTTAAAGCGCAGAACAATCTGGAAAATCATGAGTATAACCATCTGTCAGAATGGTCTTAGAGGGTTACTTTTTTTTTTTTTTTTTTTTTTTTTACAGCAGAACTTCTGAGCTGACCCAACAGAATCAGAGAATGGGAGTGGCAGATGGCTTCTGAAGACTATATTTTAAATAAATAATTTTGGTCTAACCTGTATACATAACAACTTACAAGCAGGAAAAATAATGATAAACTGGCATTTGCCCCATTTACTTTGACATGATAAAGATTTAAGTTATTCCTCAAAATCCCAATACATTATAAACTTCAAAATAATGTCCACATTTTTCGCTGAAATTGGTGTATGGCATTGCATCGTTCGTGTCAAGCAAGAGAAGATGCTGTAAGCACAGTGTCACTGACTCGGGATTCTGTAAAAACTCCGACTTGTTGAGGTGAACTATGACTTCCAAAGAAACACATTATAATCACTGAAATTCCATATGTTACACTGCAATTCACTCCTGGTATTGTGTATTCTATGGATTTGGGTAAATGTATGATGACATATACACCCATTACCGTATCACACATAGTATCTGCACTGCACTAAAATTCTCTGTGCTCAACCTGTGCATCCCTCCCCTGCTCCTAATTGCTTGTACCATTTTGAATTCCCACCAGAGTTTTCGTTGCTCTGCATCCTTATCGGCATTCAATGATGTCAGTGTTTTGGATTTTGGTCTTTCTAATAGGTATGTACTGGTGTCTCACCGTCATTTAAATATGTGATTCCTTGATGACATATGATGTGAAGCATCCTATCATATGCTTATTTGCCATTTGTATATCTTCTTTGGTGAGGTGTCTGTTAAGATCTTTAATACATTTTCAAACAAGTTGTTTTCTTATTATTGTGTTTTAAGGGTTCTTAGCATACTTTACATATGTCTTTGCCATATTTCCTCATGATCTGTGGTTCGTCCTCACATTCTCTTCACATAATTTTTCACAAAGCAAAAGGCTTTAATTTTAATGAAGTCCAGCCCATTAATTATTTCTTTCAAGGATCATGTCTCTGGTGTTGTATTTAGAGTCATCACCTGTTAGTGTATATTTATGTATAAAGATTAATGTACACAAATATTTATAATTTTACTTTTAAATGAAAAATTAACTTAACAACATATCCAAATTCTTTGGAAATTTTAAATAATATATATATGCCAAACTAAAATACATACTATAATATCTTGAGAGTAACTTGATATAGAAAATTATCTACAATAAAATTTTTAAAGCAATATGCAAAGAATATTAAAGATATGAACTCGGAATTAATTAAAATATATAAAATATGTTCTGTGAATGGCAATTTGAGGGCTGTTTTCAATATTATTTTCTTTAATGATTATGTTTTCAACTTTTCCAAAATTTTAACTACAAAAATATAAAAAGAAATCTACTCTTTTGAAAAAACAGATTTAGGTCAAATCTGATGAGCTCAACATAGTATTCTATAGCCTATTAGTAGATTTTTGTACTGAAAGCTCTGAACAATGCTGTTGGCATTAGCGAGTTATGAACTTTAAGTAATCCTCCAACTTTATCAAGTCTATTTTCAGAGAGAAGGAAATTGATAATTCTAACTATGTTAAATATTTAGTCACTGCAGATTCTTAAGGTCACAGAAACTTCCATGTCTGACACATTTTTTTGTTAGTTCCAAAATACATGAAAAGACCAGCAGCATAGCACTAAACATTTTGTAATGTATCAAAATTTAGACAAATTTGATTTAAGCCTCTGAATTCCAAGATAAAGGACCTATTTGTTTACTTACTAGGTCTTGAGAGCAAGTGATTAGTGCCTGACACTAATTTTCTTGGTTTTAAAATCCTCTCCTCAACACTAAATAAGTAAATTATTAAGAAGTAGTTCTGCCCTGGTGGGTGTGGCTCATTGGATTGTGTGCCAGCCTGCAAACCAAAGGGTCACTGGTTCGATTCCCAGTCAGGGCACATGCCTGGGTTGCAGGCCAGGTCCCCCATAGGAGGCATGCAAGTTGAAACATCAACCGCACATTGATGTTTCTCTCCCTCCCTTTCTCCTTCCCTTCCCCTCTTTCTAAAAACAAATAAGTAAAATCTTTTACAAAAGGAGTAGTTTTTATGGGGTAAAAGCTACTCTGGACCAGCTATCTTAATATCACATGAACACATAATTATTTGAATTAAAAAGAAATAATAAAACATGTACACGCATATATTTGCACATGCATACATACTGAAGTTTTCTAGGAATCACCTTTTAAAATAAGACAGGCATCTTTCATAAATTATAATTTTTTAGAGTTCAATTAATATATTCCTAAATTTAGGGTAGATCATGTAGTAAAATAAATTAATCTTCATTTATGTATTTTGCTTTCTACAATTCAATATTTTCCAAGAAGCAATTAAAATACATTTTATAAATAAGCTGACAATTCTATTTCTATATTGCCCAATTGCCCAATATGCTGAATAAAACAGAGTCTGAGGAACAGCAGGTAGGGAGCCATTGGACTTCCCTTTAAGAACGCTAAATAAACCACAGTGTTTCCTCACCTTTGAGTCTCCAAGCACCTATTTCCTTTGCTTTTAATTTGAATCACAGTCAGTGTTACCTTGCCTTCCTTTACATTTGTTGTGAAATCTTCTGACACTTTTCTTTTCCCTTTCTTGTTGAAGTTGTCAGAGTCTATATTTTCCCTTCAGGATCTCACTCAGCTAAAATGAAAATTAACTTCACAGTCAAAATAAAATGAAGCTAATGGAAGAAAAGAAGAAGGTAATAAGTTTATAAGAAAACTGATGCCATACCTAGGAAAATCAGTGTCAAAAGCTGTGATTGTGTTATCACTTGATGATACAACATCATTAACAGAGCTGATGTAAAGTTATCCTATATAAGTAAGTGTGTCTGAGAGCATTGCAGGTGTGGAGTATATATACCACCCACTGGATTCCATTCAGAGTCTATGAAGGTCATATGTTGTCATCACATTTCAGGACCTGATACCAAAATAGCAGCACCTTTGATGGCAAAAATAAGGCTGAAGCATGAATAGAAAACCAATTGCCTTCCTTATAATATAGAAAGCTCACATGGCAGAGTATTTCCATCCTAATAGAAATACATTTCACACATTCTACAGACCAGGAGTTGCTTGAATTGTACTCACCCGGCATATGAAAATATTTCATATCATAATCCAGACTGTTTTCTCCCTCTCTCCCTCTCTCTCTTCCCTTCCACATGCACTCTTCCTTGACCACAGATCATGCTACCTTGCTAAATCACCCAAGAGTCTCAACTTTGCCTTAAATATACATAAATCAATGAAATGGACTACATGATTGAGAATCACAGACTTATAACAGGCCCTGCAGAACATCAAACTTAGAGAACATAATAATATTTATAGTATAGCTTATATTTTCACTTTCTGTCCACCTGATTATTTTTCGTAAACTTGAAGTTCAGGAAACCAAAGAAAATCCACAAAAAATCTTAGGGCACAATAATAATCTTGTGTTTAAAATTTAACTTTTCCTAAGCCGTTTAAAGAAAACAGAACCTATATATAAAATATAATTAAAAAGAAAAATGTGCTGCATCTTCCTCTATTTGCCTGTAACTCAGAAATATTTAATTCTGCAATAAATTAGTATGTAATTCTTTAGTATGATTAATTATGATTTAATAAAATAACTTTTGTTAGTTTGCATGCATTTAGTGTGATCTTTTCATTTTTTTAAAGAGCCATCTTCCCTGACAGTAACTCTCTATGTGGCCAAGCCAGTCAAAAGTCTCAATCCTCTGGAGTTTCCATTTTCTTACTTAGTAAAGAGGCTCATGTCCATCCATTCTTCAAGACCAAGCTTGTCCAGACTCCTTTAAAAAAAACCTACCCAGGTTATTCTACCTCTGTCATATAGTGGCTAACACATGTTTTTGATGACTGATTCTCATTTGGGAAATTACTAATCACCTACTCTGAATGTGCGAGGTTCCCATAAAACTGATTTCATTCCAAGGTAAAAGACTGGCACGTGACTCCAGCCTGGCCAAGTAGAGCCTCCCATTTTCCCCCTCGGTGACTGGTTCAAGGATGGGTACATAACATCATCAGAACCAACGAAACACCCTGCAGCTTTTGCTGAGATTGTTTACACAGGGTTCACTTCTTTCCCTGCAGTACTTAGACTGGTGGCAGCCACCTTGCAAACAAGGAGGAAGTCTGTCTGAGAATAGAGCTCGTAGGACAGGGAACCAAGATTTACACAGAGCAACTGGATCAAGGGACATTGTGTGATACTGTGATTCAAGGAGCTAATACGTTTATACTTATTGTTGGACATTCTCAACTGCAAGAGATTTTGCCAAACCAAGAGTGGTAGGAAGCATTCCATCAACAGGAGCAAACAGCAAGGTTTTTATAGAGAAGATACTAAAACAAAGAAGTTAGTTGATTGTTTATAGCTTAAACAGCTGCCTGGTTTAGGGAAACCTACTTTGCTGTTTATGATTGGTTGCTCTTAGATTTCATTGTCTTGGACTCAATCTCATTGATTCTGGCTTAGGGTTTGGTTGGCTTACAAAAATTACTAAGGCATTAGAGCCACTCTATTCTAATAATCTCCGTGTTTAAATACTTTGACACCAGCATATATATATATATATATATATATATATATATATATATATATATATATATATATATTCATTCCATAGTTGTAAGTAAATGTAACACATAGAAACCAAAACAAGCCTTACCAAACCAAAATTCTGTTAGGGATACTTCTAACCTGACGTTCTCCCCTGAACTGTAATGGAGAGAAGGGAGGTTTGCTGTGTCCAGATATCTTCCTTATTTAATTATTGGACAGATTATTCAGGAATAAATTTGTATCGCAATAGCAACACAATTGAGTAGGAATGATGGCATTCCATAATAGGTTTTATTTATCATGTTATTTACTTAAGCATGATTATATATACAATCATGATAAAGAGTGGGTTTCTGATGTAACGTCCCAATAATTTAAGTATTGGAAATCCTAAGGCAGGCCTTTCAAAGCATTCTTTTTGGACCTATCAGGATCAGTGCCATTTTTTCCATATATTTTCATGTGAGTCATGCTGTTTTGCTACTCTGGGTATTTTAATCATATTTATGCCAGTCTGTTTTCAGGTGTCACTTTTATGTGTACAGTCTCAATTAGTAATAGCATAAATATCTGTCTGCATCTGCAATTAATCAAAGTTGACTTTTTAAGTACTGTTCTTATCATTTTTTATATTTTTCTAATGTTTCCTAATAAATTTCTATATTAGTTACTATCACCTAAATCTTTTTTCCTTCTAATCGGCTGTGAATGTGATATAAGGCACTATCTCTCCGCCCCATCCCCGATTCTTGGTTCTCTGATTACATGGCAATACTTTTTCTAATACTTGCTTCAGTTGCTTTACTGCTGTGGCCTTGTATGCCACACTGTTTAACTGGAAGAATACTTTCCCACTGCATCAATTCAGATCCTACTCTGAGTCCAATAAAAAACAAAAGACAAAAACCTAGGTAACAAGTTATTTCCTATTAATGATATTAAGCATATTTCCCCACTGAAAGTTATAAGGATTTTGTTCTGATTTAAATACCACAAGACCTGTGTTCTCCAAAGTAATGTACTTAAGATGCACTTGGTGATTATATATATTGACTGATAAGAAAAATGTTGACTGATAAACGGAATAGATACCATTTATTGTCCCTTCTCAGTGTTCTAAGAAAAGTCATAGCATTCGACATAAGTCTGATTATAGGGAATGTGCTAAGTTGAAATCTATCTATTAGCTGAGGAAAGAATTTCTAGGCTGATGACCAGTAATTCAACAAATTACTAAATGTAACTGAATGCATGTGTCAACACCTAATTAAGAAGGTCATCAACTCAACAAGAATTATGCTACCATCTTTATTGTGTTATTAACAGCCTCTCCAAGAGCTGCTCTGCAGGTTCTGCACCAAATCCGCTCTCTGAATACAGTTCCTAATCCAAGATTAATTTATTCAAACTTTACCTTTGTGTAAAACCTATCGACTTCAAGCAGGTTTTACTGGCACTACTGGAACTCGGGGGCTGTACAATGCCAAAGTGTGACAGTACGGAATTTTAATGTAAAAGCATTTATGTTCTATGAGAAAATATTTTTAAAAATCTTATCCTTTTGTACTTTAGTTTACCAAATCAATAAATGAAACATTTTTTTCTGAAAATCTATTTGCCAAAAAGCTCTATTGTATACCTGTGATATACAGCACAACTTATAGGTGATAAGAACTTAACGTTATGGTGGTTACTTCTTTTGAAGAATTTCTAATATTAGTTATAAATATTTGAAAATCTCTAACAGCATAAAATGGGATATAATAATAACTATTTGGTCAGTTCCTCTAATTCTATAGTGAGAAGGATGGGAATGTTGATGAGGGCTGAGGGGAGAGAGAGTTCATAGAGGTAGATTTGAAATTTTAAGACTGATAAACATCATTTTGTAAGGGGTGTAGAATGAGTGCAAATAAAAAAATGATCACAAGGATGCAGGTACCGGTACCGTGTCATCAGAGAGCAGTCCAGAAACTAACCTTAGCGCATCAGTGAAATGGATGATACAGAAAATTAAAATCTAAACAGCTACTTTAGAAACATTCTTTTGCAGGCATTAGATTACAGGAATATAAAATTATATCAGACAGTATATTTGTGAAAATTTCTTTAGAAACTTTGGAGTGTAGACTAGTTATCCATTGTTACTATAATCACACCTATTATAATCTGGAAACCAAAATAATAATGCAATTTTAAGTAGCAAGAATCAAGAGAGAAAATAATTAAAAAAAAAGCTTGAACATTAGACAAAAAAACATAAGTTAAATAGAAAAAGAACCCAAGTTAGGCAAAAAAAAAAAAAAAAAAAAAAAAAGGAGCTGATGAAGAGATAGGAAAAACGTTAGGATGCAAAAGTTTCGTGAACACAAGGTAGAGACAGCATGTTCCCCGCCCTGGATTTCTCTTGCCTAAGAATGCGCACGTATGTTTTTGTCACCATGGTTATTTTTATTTCACAGTTCTTAATAGACAAGCTAACCTATAATTACCAAAAAATGAATAGAGTAGTTTTTCTGATAGCAGGACACTGAAAACACATTTTCACCTAACAGGAGGTGATTAGTTGGTCGAATGTGTCAGAAAAGCTGCAAATTCCATACGAAGAATATTCCATACAATCCTCTCATTCGGGGGTTATTTTATATCACTGACTGAAAAATACAGTCAATTTGTTAAACCCTCTTTCAAGTTTTAAAATTGTTTCACGGGAGTTGTTAGGTCATTTTTCATAACACTGCCGACCATGGCTTGGCAGAGACACAAAAGACGCAGTCAAATAAAATCGAACGGACCGAAGTTTCTGAAAATATTTACTATCAAAGAGCAGTCTCTTAATTTTTTATGAAAAGGTTTTTGGATTCAAAGCTACATTGAAGAAACTTTTTTAGCTTATTCTGTGTCAAACACTGGTGGAGATGCAAACACACGCGCGCGCGCGCACACACACACACACACACCCTAACACATTTTCTCCAGAAGTACGCAATAGGCAAAGGGAGCAAGCCCTAAGGTATGGCAAGGTAAAACCATTTCATGTTTTAGTAACACGGACTTGTTCCACAGGTTGGAGATTCAGTACCCAAAAAAGGTGATTAGTAAGGCTGCTCTACTTGAACTGGTCACTGGATTAGTCAGGTTTCTCCAGAGACGGAGAATCAATAGGATACATACGCATGTAAAACAGAAGATTTACTATGGGAATTGGCTCATGTGGTTCTGGAAGGCTGGAAGTCCCGAGTCTGAAAACCCTAAAACGAAGAGATCCGAAGTCTAAGAGCAGGAAAAAGTGGACATACCAGCTCCAAAAGAGAGAGAGTTCACCTCTCTTTGCCTTTCTATTCTTTTCAAGCCATCCACGAATTGGATAAGGCTCACACACACCGGTGAGAGAGGACTTCTTTGTCTACTGAACCATATGTAATCTCTTCCAGAAATGCCCTCATAAACACACGTGGCATTAATGTTTTACCAGTTATCTGGGCATTCCTTAGCCCAGTAAATAGATTAAATTATCATCGTCACCATTAACTCCCAGGCATTTCACAAAACTATAGGTGTCATGTCATTTAGGTTTTGGTTTAAACATTATAGTCCCATTGAGAGCTTCCCTTGATTCTCTAACCTAACACAAAATCACACCAGTTCTATCACATCACTTTATTTTATTTTCATCCTATTTTTCTACCACTGTAAAATTTACAACTTCCTGATTTTTTTGTTATTTATGTGTTTATTTATTGTATGTCTGTTTCTACTAAGAATATAGATTCCACAAAAGCAGGGCCCATCCTTAGACTTATGGAACATTCCGAAGGATGAACCTAGAGATGTGCCTTGTATGTGCATGAAAGCTACAAATGAGAATACAAAATCTTAATCATCATTTAGAAGAATAACCACATTTAAAAGAAGCAAGCAAATAATCCTAAGTCAATATCAAAAGCTTCAAGAATGAAACACATATTGATTCCCCAAAAGCACAGTCTCATACCATAGGAGTTAATTTTGTATAAAAACAATCTTTTTAGGTTATTTACTCAAAAAAGTAATACTAATGCATTTATATTCAGACTTCATAAAAAAAGATAAAGTTTGAGGAAAACAGAAGTTGTTACAGTGAAAGCAAAACAGACTTGATGCCAAAAGCTTAAATTCTTAATTCTCTCTTCAAGTTTCAAGAAATTGGGTACTTACTAATTTCCTAATGGATCAAAGCACCGTTCTCCTTCCACTCCTAATCCCCATTAATAAAAATCACATAATTCTCTACATTAAACAACCTGAAACCAGTTCTTCTATTACTCTCTACCTTTACAATTCTATGATTTTCTTCAGGACTCATTCTATAGGAGGTTTGTCCCCCAGTACATGATTGTTTTGAAACATGACTGCAAATTCTCTGATACCCCTTGCACCTGGTGGCAGCGTCTGTGTTCCCTCCTTCCCTTGTATCTGGGTGTTGTTGTTGTTTTAATTTGGTTATAACTAATAGAATGGGGCAGAGCTGACGCTGCATGATTCCTGAAGCTAGGTCATTCAAACCTACGCAGCTTTTGTGTTACTCCCTGGAGCACTGGCCTGTGGAACTCTGAATTGCTAGGCAAGGACCTAACCCTTCTGAGGAAGCCATGCTGTGGGGAAGCTCAAGACAGACGCATGAAGACACACGTAGATCCACCGTTCCAGAGTCCAAGTTAAGGTTGAAGCTGACAGCCAAACTGAGCCATCGTATTTGTGAATGAAGATAGATCCAGGTCACTCACTCTAAATGCTGTCTCCTGAGCTGAGGCCACAGACATCATAAAACAGAGAAAATCTGTTTGCGCGATCAGCTTCCTATGCCCTAAACCACAGAATCAGCAAGTGTAACGAAACTGCTGTTCTAAGTTGTTGCATGTTGGAATGATTGTTGTGCAGTAGTAATCGCTAGGCAAAAATTATGAGTATGTTTTATCAGCTTGAACAAGAGATTCATGTAAGCATGGAGTGAAAAATAGATAATCCTTCAAGAGATTTCTATCACAAAAACCTATCCTTAAATAACCTGTTATTTAATCATTAAGAGGACTCCATTTAGCCCAGAAAAACACTATCATTTGAAGATTCTAAAAATATTTACCAGAGAGGGTATTATAGTGCTCTAATAAACCAAGAACTCTTTAGAAACTTTATGTGCTTAAGGACTTTAATTAAAACTGGATTTGTCTTTTCTACTTGGACTGAACTTGTAATTCTGAACTGCTATTTCTGTCACACATTTAATGTTTTACTTCGAAGTACTTTCGCTTTTAAAATATGCCTCACAAGCATGGGAAATGACTCTTTAAAATAAGCAAACAAGCAAACAAAGGAAAGCAACAGAAGGTAGCCTTTCTCATCAGAAATATTTCAACCTAGAGAATATTTTTCTGACAGTTTGTATGGTTGGTTGAATTACTGAGACCAAGGTCTGTGTACAAAGGAATTTGAATCTGATTTTAAAAATATAATTTTTAAAAATTATTTAAAAAATTAAAAATGCAATTTCTGGTTAGAATAATTTCATTTATGAAAATTAAAACTTATTTTTGCCCAAAGGTAGTCCCTGAAAAATTCAGATAAGTTCTACATGGTTGTAAAGAATGAAAATATTATTTGTTCAACTTAGTCAATGTCATTAGATATCTGAAATGACATTCCCAAGTCTCCCAGCAAATCAGAATATTCTTTTTCCTAACAGAATGCAAAGATTACTAAATATCAAAGATTATTTTATATTAGCCTGTCATTCCCAAGCATAGATGTTAGTTATAATGTAATAGAACCTCAGTATTATTTTGTTTTGAATAAATTCTATTTAGATTTTATAGTCTAAACTTGAAAACATCTTTTCTTTCATAAGCATTTACTTTATTTAAATGACTAATGTGGATATAAATTCTGTGCAGTATATTTAAGGGGACACTGGCAATTCCATAGAGCAGTACTGACCAAGAGAAGTACAATGTGAACCAGAAAAAAGAGCGGCAGAGAGAATTTTAAATTTTCAAACAGCCACATTTAAAAAAGTAAAAAGGGTTTAGAGCAACAAGTATAAAAGACACATGGAGAAGTACTAGGGAGGGTGGAAATGGGAGGAAGGTGGGGAGGGCTGGGGTGGTTGGCCGGGATGGGAGTAAAAGACAGAAAACTGTACAAGAACAACAACTAAAAAGGAAAAAAACCTTAAATTATAAAAATATTACACAATAAAAAAGACATTACATAGAATATACAGAAAAATAAAAAAGTAAAAAGAAACTGGTGGAATTAACTTTAAAATACAATAAATCCTTATTCAACATCATTGATAGGTTTTTGGAAACTGCAGCTTTTAAGGGAAACAATGCATAACAAAACCCAATGTTATCACAGGCTAATTGCTATAAAGAAGAGTTAAGTCCCTATAAAATATTCCTGGTTATGAATAACATGACCAATTTTCTCAGTCAAGACCCCAAATGCTTCTCATATTAGACACTGAAATAAATGTGAGCTATTCACACATTTAAGGAAGATTAGTAAAAACAAGTGAGATAATGATTTTCCAACCCGCTTATTCTAGTTCAGGGTTACTGACATCTGGAGTCTATCTCAGCAGCTGGAACACATGGTGGGCACAGCCCTAGCCCGGACGCCCTTCCATACCAGGAAGCACTCGCACACACACTCACTCGCACTGGGGCAGCTCAGACACACCTGTCAACCTAACATTCCCATCTCGAGGATGTGGGAGGAACCTCAAGTCCACGGGAAAAAAACCCGCACAGAAAGGGCAGGGAGAATATGCAAACTCCACCCACTGGCCCCAATCAGAAATCTTTTCTGTTTTTCGCTCAGCAACATAACAAAATGACATTGACTGTAGTTTTATTCAAGGACCTACTGTATATATAATTTACAAAAATATTATAATTTTAACCTGCAATTAATAAAAAACATACTTAAATGCATCTAAATATATTATTTATTTTACACTAAGCATATCTTAGTGTGACACAGATAGCCTTGTAGCCAGTGGTCAACAGTGTGGCTACAGAATACCACCTTCCATGGAGCAATCTCAGGTTTTGTGCACTTTTATCTATTTCGGTTCTTTCCTTTAGGGCGAGGGTTATGTTTTCTATGAAAAAATAAATGACCAATTATTCTTCCCATTAGTGTAAATACCAAATGCCTATATGCTAATTTAATTCAATATGCAGATTTAATCAAAGTTTACCAAAACTAGAGAAAGACTAAATGTAATAAATTAATAATTCCTTTGGCTGAATTATTAGCTCTGCCGAGAAATCTCTGACCACCTTCTCTTGTCTCCATCCTCGGTTCCACCACTCCCTCCATCATGGAATCTAGCTTAGTACCTTTTCATGGTTCGAATAACTGCTTAAAAACATGTTATTTATGTAAATCAGTGGGTCTGTTTACTGTTTATTTCTGCTACCTGACGATAGGCTCTGGGAATGCAGGCACGCTTCTCTCCTCAAGCACCAATGCTGCTCATTGCTTGGGAGAGTACATATCACATCAGAGGTGCTCAATAAATAGTTATTCATTGAATGAATAAATATTCTTGTTGTATTTTAAATGCAGAGATGCTCCTTAATGTAATTTGCATTAAGCAAATCAGCTGAAATGTGTAGAAAGCTTCCCCTGAGAGTCAATGGCTCTTAGGCTTTGTCAAGGAAGCAATGCAACTTTTATGGCAGTTGTGTGGTATAACGTCCATCCTCAATAGAGGCAAGAACTGTAGTGATGGAAAACGTCACACTTATAATGCTAAAATAAGAGAAAAACATCTTTTTTCACCCAAAATATCATCTATAGTCCGGCTAAGATACACAATGCTCACAGTCCTACAGACAAACATACTTCTTGTTAGTGGAATAGCCTCTCAAATTTGATTAAAGTCAATAAAGAAATCAAAAGCTTAATGGGAGCAAGAATCCTGAGTGTGTTCATGCTGTTATCAGCCTGTGATGTTGTAAAATATAGGATTGTGATTTTATTACCAGACAACCAAGAAAGAGAACGGATAAGGAGGAAAGTTGTGAAAAACCTCCTGCTGAGAGAAATCTCGAGTGAAAACCTGTCGTGCTTAAGTCCGCAGAGAAATTCAATATAAAAGGGGTGGCTTCTGAATGGAACCACCTATTATTTAAAGCAAAGATGTCAAAATAATCTAAGATTGACCTAACAAGATTCCCAGCCAACGTGGAATTTGTGTGGGAAACTCAAGGACAATGACTGCCGTCTCTTCCAAAATAATCTCTAAGTGATAGAATTAGCCTGAACCAGAACATAAGCAACGTTTTTCTAGTCCATTTTTAAAATGAACATTATCTCAACTGGAAATTTAGTGCAGACTTTTATGTTTTCAAACTCAGATTAAGACCACCCTCCATCAGGTATCAAAAGCTTCAGTAACAGTGGTCAAGAGAGAGATGTGTGGGTACAATACTGAACTTATCCTGCCCCCACTGCCTTCAGAGATAGTGCGGAGGGTCCCCCAGATACCCACAGGTTCTCACCACTTCCACATCCTAGGAGACCGTGACTCCTGCACCCTTTGTTCTGTTTATTTCTGATTACCGTAAGAATCCCCTGACTCCCCCTCTCATGTTCCACATTCTCGCTTCTTTAGGCTTTGCGCATCTCCTGTTTAGTCCCCCTCTCCCAGCTTTTCACGGTTCCTAAACTTGCCCACCGTGCTCTGCGGGATTCGTGGTGCACCATGAATCCCCAGAATCCTCGCCCTCGAGTCCAGCTGTTCCTTTCATCATCTTGTTCGAAGGAACCCTGGATTTTCTCTGAGGACAGTGCTTTGTCTGTTTATTTTCTCCCTCTTTCCTCATACCTCCGGGTCCGGTAGTGGACTAAGTGTCCTCTTTTGTGCCTCATCTCTAATTCTGGATCATTCCCTCTTCCTTCTCTCTGAAATGCTCCAGCTTTTCAGACCGTACAGCATGTCATCAGACTGTATACCACCCCTTCTTACAGTCGGCTCCTCCCCTTACGTTCTCCCCTCGTTTATCTGCATCAGGCACTCTCCAAGATGCCTCCAGTCTTAAATCTTAATGATATCAGCTTGTAGGAAAGATTCTCCCAACATTCCAACTTCACAGTTGTTTGACATCTCCCATGATTCTGTCCTCCACCCTATCTCAGGGAAATTCCAATGGACATACACCCCACAGTAATATTTCCATATTCACAGGTTCAAACATTTACTTACTGATTGCTTAGAACTCTCTTTAAAGCTCTTTCCCTCCATTACCTTAACACCAACCACTCTTTCTACGTTAAAAATCTATTTTTCATTTTCTCACCATCATTTTATATGTATCTAATTTAAATTCCACAATTAATCATTACAATTACACATTAGCATACTCCCTAAACTCTCTTATTCATCTTATGATTTATTATATTCGCTTAAAAAACCCCACAACCTTAATGAAATTGAGCTCTCTGTCAACTTTTCACTAGTACCCACCCAGCTGAATATGGCTAGAGAAAACCTAGATAGATATTATAGATAGATAGATAGATAGATAGATAGATAGATAGATAGATAGATATGGGGATACTGGTCTCATTTTACATGTTTAAACATAAGCCCTAAGTGATTCCTCAAGTTTGCCTGGTGCTTGTATTAAATTTCCTAACCTCATAAAAAATTGTTCCATGTCTTTTCTCTCTTTAAATTTCCAAAGAAGATTTTACATCTCCTTCATCGATGATATTTTCAGTCAATAATCTTATCTCTTATTTTACTGAGAAAATCAAAGCAACCGGAAAGGAGCTCCCCAAAACTTCCAAACCTCCACTCTCCTACCCACTTATTCCGTCTTCCATCTTAACGCTATAGACAAAATGTCGGCACTCCCGTCAAAGGCCTCCCACGTGTGAACCACATCCTGTGGCTTCCTGCCTGCTCAGGGGTGTCGCTCTCCTTCATTGGCACCTTTCACCACCAGACGGCTCCCATGCCCACCTCCCCTCCAGCTACCACTTCTGTTTGCTCTTCTCTACAGAAAAAGACTTCAAGACAATTTTCTATGCTCCCTGTTTTCTATTTTTCTCCTACTTTCATTTGATTCTCATTCCCACCAAGGATCAACTCTTCAGTCTCATATTACGTAACTCAAGAGCAGCAGGTGACACAGTGACCATTGCCTACACCTTGGAGCACTTTTTTTTTTTTTTTAACCTGAAGTTCATTTTTGAGTACCTCGGTGACCAACACTGAGGTAATCCCTGTCTTTGTTTCTAGGATCTCGTTATTTCCCCTTCTGATCCACTCCCTTGGTAACTTTGTCCTGCCGCGTGACTTTTAATCCTAAGGTAAATATTCAGATGCGTACTTAGCATCTCCACTTTGACATGTAACTGGCATATCAAAATGAACATGTTTGAAGCAGAATTTTGATTTTCCTATTAAACATGCTTCATCTTGCACCTTCCAAATTTCAGTGAAGACTTCCCTATCCATTTGGGTATGTGCACTGGAACAGCTGGGGTCATTCTTACATCCTTGCATTATCTCATGTCTCTCATCTGACTCACAAGTTAATCCTGTGTGGTCTACCTTCAAATTATGTCTAGATTTGGACCACTTCTTGTTTTTCCCACTGCCACCCTCCTGCTCCAAACTAGATTACTTCAGTTACCTCCTAACTTGTTTCCCTACTTTAACCTTTGCTCTCACTCTTCAGTATATTTGCAACACAATAACCAGAGTGATCTCATCAAAATTCAAGCAAGAGTTTAAAACTCTCTAGCGTTTTTCCCCATATTTAACTCATTTAATACTCTAAAACCCATTTGAGGTACATTCAAATATTAGTACCATGAGTACCAGGAAGTGAGGCTCAAATAATGATAGTAATTTGCTCAAGGTTAGGCTGCTGAGTGGTTGTATTAATTTTCAACCTTAGGAGTCCTAGCTTCAGAATCCATATTTTCAGCCATTACGCTTTAGTGACAAAAATAATTTTAAAGACCAACAATTTCCTAAAGCCTCCGTGGCAGACCCCTCGTCTCACCCACTATTCTTTGCTTTGTGTGTACTCTTCCAGGACCCTGGCCCTTTTGTGCTTCTGGTTCCCTCAACTATATCAAACTTTCCTTGCTTCTTAGTTTACAAGTCTCTTTGGTATTTCAAGTTTTCTAGTCTTCCAGTTGCTGCTTCCTGCGTCATTCCCTAGAACATACCATGATTCCTTTGCCACGAAATTGCTCTCATTGACCACTTAGTAAGTGACATCAAGGTGGCGGAACAGCATTTGACTAGCGCTGCCCATCAGGACTCTGACGTCAGAGAAGTCAGCACTCCACACAATTATTTCTAAGACGAAGAGCTAAGTCTGCCTATCTTTCAAAGTCCCCTGCCTCTTTCCCATCTTAAGGTCTTTGCAGTTGCTGCTCCCTGCACCTAGAAGGTTCTACTTCCGAGTTTTTGCATTGCTGGCTGCAGCTCCACATTCATTTCTCTGCCGACCTGCTCTGGGGACTTTCTCTGGCCCCCTGCCCAACACAGGTGTCGTCAATCTCTCTAACCCTTGTACACCACCACCCTATTTCAGTTCCTTCACAGAAAGATATCAGAACATTTCCCATTCATTTATTCACGTGCCCACCGATTATTTCCCCGTACTAGAATATGAGTTCTATCAGCGAGGACTATGTTCACTTAGATTTTCCACCACCTAGATCAGAACCTTTACAAAGTAAGCGACCAATCGATATTTTTAAAACACATGTACGTCAGTACTTTTGTATTTTTGTCTCTCTTAATGCTAATGAGCAGAAACAGTGGCAGTTGACATAAATATTCAATTTCTGAACCTTGTCTGAATTTAAATTTTTGGTAGAGGACTGTTTACCCGTCCTCTATCACAGTTACTATGTATACACTAGGGCAGGGGTGTCAAATTCATTTTCACCGGGGGCCATATCAGCCTCTGGTTGCCTTCAAAGGGCTGAATGTATTTTTAGAATTGTGCAAATGTAACTACTCCTTAACAGTTAAGCAAGAGCTTGGCACTGTCACTGGGCGGAAACAAGGTGCCAGGCCAGATAAATAAAACAAGGTGGAGGGCTGGATTTGGCCTGCGGGCCTTGTGTTTGCCACCTCTGCACTAGGGTCTATTCCCAATGTGTCTTAGTAGGATATAAATAAGATGCATACAATTTTAGTAATCTGTATAAGGCAAGTACTCGACAAACACAGGCTTTCTTTTAGTCTCCTAGTCTTAGCCTTCGATAGCACAACTTCTCTACAGTAGAGTACAATTGTACAGTTTGTAGTCATATATACATGCATGCATGTGTGTGTGTGTATAAATGCATACATAAATGCATTTAATTATGCATTTGGATTATTTTAGAACAGTCTCCTTCCCTAGGGTTATTTGGCAAGCGCTGTTTGTTTTATTACAGTTCAAGGTTAGAATAGTAGAGACAAGCTGCCAGGCTAGCAAATAAACTTTATGAGAGAAATGTAGATTATTAATAAATGCGATACCATATTCCCAACAATTTGGTGTGCCATGCCCCAGCAAATTAGGATGCCCTTAGTTCTAAAGAGAAATGCTATAGCTCCAGTCCTTTACACGTTGATCTGTGAATGTAAACTTGTAATTCACATCAATATATGCAGGGAGCAAAATACACTCAAGGTTAATGTTGAACATATAACAATTCAAAGGAAGAGGACATGAGGAGGTAACCATATTTCCTGGATAAAGAGAAGATTATTAATTTCAGAGACTAGCCCCAGCTGCAATAATTATTAAAGCAATTTACTTTTTGTCAGCCCTTTATATATTACGCATCCTATTTGAAAACACAGATAATATCCTGCAGTAAACATGTTATGATTGTGTTTTTAATAAAATTTTCGTTGATTAAATGTCCTTACCTTAAGAAGTTCTTGATAAGGTAAGATTCCAAAAGATGAGTTTCCTGGTGGGGAAAAAAATAAAGCATGAAAATCAGAAATAATAAGCATTACATGATATGATATTTAGGCTTCCTTTTCAAGTTTAGATGCCTTTACTCCTAAAATTGACCCTACCTAGTCAAATAAGACCACTTTCACTATCTGAAAAGTCAAAATACTTTTACATTTTTGGTGACACTATTGGCCTATTATCAAGTATAAAAAAATACACCAATCATACAGGGTGAAAATCCTTAGAGATTTTCCACATCTAATTCTAATACTAATCATTTGACTTGTCCTTATTTTTTTTTCATTTTATACAATCATGGAATTCACTTCAGTTGAACTACGGAATACCTAAAATTCCAATTCTGTTCAAAGCTAAGCCAAATTAATTTTAACTAGTTGAAAGAAGAGTTTTATATACGTTAATTTTGAGATGCCAACTATGAGCAGACGTACACGCATGCACGTCCACACACACACACAGTATCAAGTTATATTTCATGCTTCTCATGTTTAAATTGAAATTTTAAGTTATTGAGTAATTTTCAATTAAGAGAAGAAGCTATTTTTCCATACTTTAGTATTCTGAACATTGGAAGACTGAGAAGAAAGAAAGAAAACTCTAATTTGTCCCGGAGAGATTTAAATGCTTTTAGAAGAATCTTTGCTCACAGAAAAGACTTATTTCTCCACCATTACTATTTTCAGTCCCTCCCATGTTTTTTTCCACTACCATATTTTAAATTTGAACTACCAACTTAGACTTCAGCAAAAGCAACAGATTTCCAACATCAGAAGGCTGCTGTGAATCACTTTCAATGAGAGAAGAAAAACAAATAAATCGCAGCCAGCACTGGGCTCTGGAATTGAAATTACAAGCACTCTGAGGAGTAATTACCGCATGTGGTCCGAGGACCCTGCTGCTCAGCTCCATTAACATTGCAGACCCTGCTGAATTATGAAAATGTTTCTAAGATCCAACATTTTTACAAAAAAGATGCCGAAACAAAATCCCTAAAATACTTTCTTGATAAATAGTGTTATATAAAACTCAGCGTTTATGTTGTAGTCTTCAGAAAACCTTAAGACATACAGATATATTCTACATTAAAAGCGGTGAAATGTCTGGAATTAAAGTGAATGGGCAGAGCCACTAAAGAGTCCATCGAATAGCTCTGATGTTAAATTCCATCACCAACGGAAAACGACTCTGGTACCCCTAAGGCAGTAACACCCAGTGTCCTTCCTGTTCTGCTCAAAAAAGCACACCTAGGGCAGGTGAAAGTTCCAGAAAGGCTGATTTCATCTTCGTGTGAGGGGGAAAGATGCACCAGAGGGCGGAGCATCCCCAGGAACAAAACGACATCTCAGCAGGGGACAGAGGGCTTCAAAGTAGACACTCTAGAAAAGGCTTCTGGCTAAAGGGTGTCAACGCTTCTTTTCCACACTCAAGATGATATCGTTCTGTTCTATGATAACTGTTCTAGTGACCCCACAAGAAAATCTCAGAGGCAAAACAAATCTGTACTAATATAGTTGAAATATCAAGTCCCTAAGAAGCATGTCTTTGCAAATTTGCTGCACTCTTCACGAACATATCATAATCACTCACATCGGGTATTTCCTGGATCGCAAAATCTCTTCTCCTCCCCCTTTCCCAGCAATTCCTAGCTATGTACTGCAGGAATTCCAGTCTGCTCCTGCTCTCTCACCGGGCCTGTTAGGTGCCCACCCATGAGTCTCCACAGGACATGCATTCCCCATGCAGAGCAGCTCGTTCCACACCGCGCCGTTCCTGTCTATTGCCCTAACCAGATCACAGGCTCCCAGAGCAGCACTTGTGATCACAGCTGAAATGGCTTGAAGAAGTTAGTCCTGTGGAAGCACCAGTTCTACGATGTTGATACAATACTTGAAAAAGAAATTTATTTTTTGAGGTACATTTAGAAAATGCTGGGGGATTCAGAGGTGAAGCAAATTTATTTACTGAAGGACATCACAGAGCCATAAACGTGTCTTACGTGTGGTTAATAGTTATAAAGAGGGTAAATGGATGCGGGATTTTTCAACATTATTTTTTCATGGAGTATCTTTTAAAACTAGAGTTTCTTCACTGACTTCAGACAACACTGAATAATTTTGTTTACCTGTTCCCTGAATAGTACCTGGCAGAGGGTGGGCATGCAAGGAAAACCAGTTGTATCAGTCATTAAAGTGTAAACTAAGTGACTTTCAGGTTTCTTGTTCAATGCCACCCTATCTGCCCCCATTTTTTTCAGAATAAAGGAACTCTGTGATCATCTTTATTCTGACTGTAGCCATCCCCTCTCTGGTATACTTGGTCATCTACCTGCTGTTAGAATAACTCAGCGCTGGGGACATCATATCTACATGAAGCAGTATGTTTCACTGTTCAGTGGAAATTGTTTAAAAAAATCATTGTATTTAGTTGAGTGCTTCTAACTTTAGTGCACTGATTGTAACTCTTCCTTTTCGAACAAACAAAAAAAATTGGACGCTTTCTTCTGCATAACACTTTCCAGGTATTCCTTTTAAGTTTTCCCTCTCTGAGCTAAACATCAGAGTTCCCTTGTTCCTACTGCACTGTGGTTTCCAGATTTCCAAGGTGACAGCAATCGTGTTATACAACTTTAGTGTATTGATTCTGGTATATTCCTCCAAAGCCAACCTCAAATCAAGGTTAAATAAAATCTTACTATTTGGGGAACATGCTACGGCTCAACCCTGTGTTCTTTATTCCACCTGCATTACTCTGGTTGTACAGAATGCTTTTTCTTCTTCCCTTCACCTCTTCAAACATTATTTGCCCTTTGAGAGAAAGCTCAACCCACTGCATACCTAACTACTTTAGCTGCTATTTCTTCCTTCCTGCAATCAGACAAACCATTTAACACTCATAGTCTATCACCACAAGGCGGCTCCCCCATTTTCTGCATTATTCACTGATAGTTCACATATAATTTTCTTTATTCACTTAGAAGTTATAAGAATTGCAAGAGTATTACATCTTAACTTCTATTTCTCTAGAGCATTTTGCAAAGCACTCACATGCATGAAAAAAATATTAACTAGCCTGAAAATTTTGATACAGATTTATATGCAGATTGTATGGCAAGAGACACTACCAACCTCCTTGCTCCCTGATACTTAGAGGGCTAAGGGAAAGGCACTCGGCCCATGTAGTCACTTCATATGTAGCTCGATCCCTGACTTTCCGACCTTTTCTCTCTCCTGGGAGGGAAGGTGTTATGTGGAAACTCTGAAAATGACACTCCTTGATTCTCTTGCCTGGTTTCCTGATTGGTTCTATGAACCGGAGGTGCTGGTAGGAATTTAGAAGGCAAAGTGAGACAGAAGTCATCCTGTTTGCAACTCTCAAAGTACGGAAAGGCGGCTACTAGGGAAGTGTAAACCCCAGCATTTTCAGGTACCAACAGTGAAAACTGAGGCAGCGCCGTGCCAGAAACAGTGCCACAGCTGAGCTACGAGTGCACCCCAAATGGAGGCATGAGTGCTCAGCATCCTGATTCTAGGTGACACCCACTCTCCCCCTTTCCTGCCCACCTATCGCTTCATAAACATTTCTCTGCATTGAAAACTTCTCTTTGAGATTACACAAATGGTCAATAAATATATATATCAAGTCACCGGGGAAATACAAATTACATCCACAATGAAATGCCACTGAATAATCAGCTGAGGAGTCACTCGGAAAATAAAAGGAAGACAGAAAACACCAAGTGTTGATGAAGATGTTGAGCAAGCAGAATTCTAAACACAGGTAGTGGGCGTGTAAACTTGGTACAACCTCTTTGGAAATCTATCTGGCTTTTTCTAATTAAGGTGAATATATACAATCTCTATGACCCAGGAAGTCCATTTCTTGGTATTTGTATACATCATAAATGTGTTACAAATGTTTGACAAAAGACACAATAGAATGTTCCTAGAATCTATTTGTAATAGCTGAAACCTGGATAGTACTCAAATCTTTATAAGCAGTAGAGGAATAAATTGAGGTATTTTCACACAATGGGATCCTATATGGCAATGACCATGACGGTCTACAACTTCACGTAACATGAATGAGTCACGTAAACATAACGTTGAGCTGAAGAAGCCACACATCAAAGTACACATATGTATTATCTCTTCATACCAAATACATGCAAACAAAAGTATTCTGTGCTCTAAGAAGTTAGGATAATGGATGACCTTTGGGGAAGCAGAGAGGGAGTATGAGGGTGCCAGGGATGATCTGTTTCTCTATCTGGGTACTAGTGATGTAAGGATATTCAGTTGGTAGAAGTTCGTTGAGGTGCACTTCTACAATGTGTCCAGATGGGACCTCAGTACAAAGTCTTTTCAAACAGTTCTTGGTCTCCTTCAGCCCAGGCTATACTAGTAGCTTCGTCAGCACATAGCTGAGGTAATGGTAGCCTAGAAAAATCTAGGTTACTTTCTGTCTTCTTGACTTGGTGCATAGAAATGTGACTTCATCTGCTTTCCAAGTTAATATCTGGAATTTTTTATGTATTATTTCAGAATAACTTTAATCATTCTTTATGTAAAATAACTAAAGGTTCAGAAATATGTTTAAAATTTCTGCCAAAATCCCACAACGTATTCAAAATCAGTAAGAAATAATTCAAGTTTTAAAAATATATAATGAATATCAGTGGCACTTCCACAAATATTTTAAACACTCCACTGTCTCTTCCAAATCATACTGAAACATCATCATTCACTATCAGTGTTGTCATGGAACCTCTTGAGTCTTTCCCAAG
Source organism: Glossophaga mutica (assembly GCA_039655065.1). Taxonomy (NCBI): domain Eukaryota; kingdom Metazoa; phylum Chordata; class Mammalia; order Chiroptera; family Phyllostomidae; genus Glossophaga; species Glossophaga mutica. Next base: position 10,779,748 of record CM077314.1, read on the forward strand.
AAGAACAATTTCCTGTTCCAGACAAGGAAAAGGAATGATTAAATAAAGTAGAATGTTAAAGCTCACAATTTGTCTTATTCATATTTTATTATTAAATAAAATCCAGGGACTCGCCTTTGAAGTACAGTTGTAATTGCTACCAAATCTGTGATGGGGCCTGTCCTTACATTAAAGATGTTTAGAAGCATCCTTACTCTCTACCCACTAGATGACAATAGCCACCTCTCAACCTCTCAGGACAACCAGACCTTGTCTCCAGACATTGCCCACTGTCCCCTGGGACGCAAAACGACCTCCGGTGACAACCATGAATCTGCATTACCTCTGAGTTACCTTTCTATTATACCCATTATATTATTTATTCTGCTGTTTAAATAACTCCGTTTAACAGTTATTCTTCTTCACCTTATAGGTAAGCATATTATCCAGGGCTTTTGCAGTAAGGCTTGGTACTCATTTCTATAATTAAGTCATCACATCATGCACTTTTGCTTCCACTATAAGGACTATTGTCTCTCAAACAACATACTCCACTCCTCTATGCTTCTCTATGTTTGCTTACCTTAATCCTTCAACAAGGACTAGCATTTCCTTGATTTCTACTCGGAAAATTATGACTAACCTATTAAAACAAGTTAAAATGTTGTCTGCAAAGTTTTGTTTCAAAGATGCAAGTGTTAATTATTGTACACAAGTAGGAAATATTTTTATCATTTATACACCCACATTTATTTTCACTGTTTCAAACAACTACAAAATGTCATTATTCTGCAGAACGCCACATAATGAAACTCACATTGTCCTATCAATTGTCAACCAGGAAAACAGAATCCACTACCCTGTAAGGATGAAATCATTTTCACTTAGCTATATCACATTATACTTGCTTACAGAGAAGCTCGTCTGAGGCGAGTCTGCCCCCCCATAGAGCCTGCAGGCATAGTGTTTCAACCTGGCATTTCCGCTCCCGGAAGAGCTTCGTTTCATCTGCACACTTGAACACTTCACTGGGCTCTGTCTCCTCCAACTCATTTATAAACCTGCTCCATAGTACCAATCCCTAGTGAATGCAGGAAGGTAAAAGTCTGTAAAAAGCAAAAGCACTTTCCCTGAAAATGTAACCGAGGTCACTAGTTTGCTTATTTGCAAGGGACGCTTTGGGTCAGCACTGTCCAACAGAACATTCTGTATTTTCCCTGTTCAATATGGTGGCCAAAGGTGGCTAGCACTTTAAATGTGGCGGGGGTGACTTATGAACATAATTTTCAATTCTATTATTTATTTTTTTAATTTTAATTAAGTCAGCTCTATGCAGTTAAAGAGCAGAGATTTGGGGTATTGCTAAACTTTGTCTTCTTGGATTTTCATAAAAAGGGAATTTGGGCCCTGGCTGGTGTAGCTCAGTGGATTGAGCGCGGGCCTGCGAACCAAAGGATCGCGGTTCAATTCCCAGTCAGGGCACATGCCTGGGTTGCCAGGCCAGTTCCCGGCAGGGGACATACAAGAGGCAACCGCACATTGATGTTTCTCTCCCTCTCTCCTTCCCTTCCCCTCTAAAGATAAATAAATAAATAATAAAAATAAATAAAATATTTTTTAAAAAAAGGGAATTTGGGACTTTTGTCAATTACTCTTCACACTTCAATTCAGAGTTCCCAAGGAAAGAGTAAGTTTTATACAGCATCGTCCCACTTCTTATCTTGTGTTATCAACTCCAGTTAGAGATGTAAAAAGTAAGCAAAGAAGGTCTGAGCAACAGTATATACATAAATCAGTTGAAAACTGTCCAGTAAGAATGTTTTTAGTGACTTAGGAGGAGTTGAGAGAAAACGAAAAACGAAGTCTGATTAAACTTGACTTATTGCTGGTACATCATACACATTTCATCTGAGTGATATGATGCATTGAGACACTCCCAGTAAAGCCACAGAGAAAAGATCGTGTTTAACAAAGCTTTGTGGATGAGAATGTCTTTGTAAACAACAGGAGGAAGAGAAGAACAAAGTCCAGTGAGTCCAATGAGATGAGTAGCAAGCACTTGACAGTGGTAAGAAAAATGACATAAAGGGTCACAGTGTCACAGAGGTGACTAGTGACCATACAAGTCCATGATTTAACATGACTTAGGACAGCCTATCTAAGCTCAGATACAGGAAGAAAAATGGCTAAGATGGAGCTTGAGATAAATGATGCCTGTAGTTTGACTAAACAAGACTAGAATAAAGGGAGAAATACAAAGGGAATATTTCAATAGTGCAGAGTTAAAAGGAAGGGCAAAGGATGAAACATAAAAATGAAAAAGCAAAGCACTTTATACATCAATTCTTTTCCACAGCATATAGACCCGTTTTGAGAACACAAACCTGCTAACTGCACCATGTTATATTCTAATTTATCTCCTTTCTACAGTACGGTTTCTCCAGCTATAATTTAAAATTTAATTATGTTCTTAATTAGTCAGTTCTGCTCAAGGAGTGTGATATGCCCCTAGAGTGGCAGAATACAATTATTCATTCACCAGGTTCATATTGAGCATATTCCATGTACTACCAGTGCTCCTTGGCCAGAGAGGTGACTTCCAGCTGAGCGATCATAAAGACTTCAGAGAGGAGGTGGGATGTAAATTGACCCTGACAGATGGATAGGAGGAAATAAGGCAACATGACATCTGTGTGTCCCATCAGAGTTATCCTGGGAAAAGGTCCAACAGACCCACCCAGTGATTATTTATTATTTAATTTCCTAGGGGAAATCCATTTTATTTCAACATAGTACTATCCCTGGTTTACGGACCACACTCGGAAGTGGCATGGTAACTTGGAGATGCTCATCCTGGAGGACAGTTATCTGTTCTGCACCTTACCTAGCAACCCCATTCTGACATTTCCCTTCAATCCCTGTATTTATTTGGTTCCTCAAATGCTCTTTGAATTAGCCATACCATCTTGTTGGTTCTGCCCTTAAGTTAAAAAAAGATTTCATGCACACTTTTTTGTTTATTACAGGGTCATGCATCTAGATTTATAGATCATACATTTTGACAGTAGGGGTTTTAAAAAGAGAAAAATCAGACAAGGTAGAAGGAGCTGAGTAATAAAATGCAAAATTGGTACGTATAAGAAAAAAAGATCCCTTTTTCTCACTAAATCCACCCAATATCTGCTCTGCAAAGATTCAAAGGATAGTTTATGGCAATGACAGTGGGTACTTTATGGTTAAAAAAAAAGCAAACATTTCATAAACATAACATGATGAGAAAGAAACCAAACACAAAAATAATATATACAATTTATATATATGTATTACAAAAAAGGCAAACCTAATTTAGGCTCGCCCTTGCAGAGTGAGGGAGAAGTGGCTGAAAGGAAGCATAAGGGGACCTGCTGGGGTACCGGTAATGCTCTCTTTCTGATTGCACACATATGCACAGTTTATGAAAATTCATCCAGCTTATGACACATGCCTTTTTCAGAATGTCACTTACACTCCAATAAAAAATGACTGTGCATACTATAAATGTTCGAAAACATTTATAATAAAAAAGAAACAGGTTTGTTTTTTTAAGCATTCTGGATGTGGTACAATCTCTCCTGCATCATGTTTAGATTCTTCTGTTTCTTTCATCACGTATCTGCTGTCTGCATGATCCACAAATTCTTTCTCAAAGAAGTATCACCGTTAACCCATCATCGCACATTGTCTTCCTGTGAATGTCACAGTCCCTGCATGAACCACACCCAGGATGTGTGAACTATTACATTTTAAATTCTTTTATAATGTCACAAGTGAAACCTACAGATATTTACTAGATATACAAATGCAGAATATTTATAGGTTTCTGTGACTTTCTCCTAATATTTTATAGCTACCTTGTCAAAACTGATTTGACTTCTATATTTTTGCAGACAAGAATTTATGAATTATTTCCAAAATATATAACCTTTTTCCAAAAAATTTATGCTTAATTAACACTAGTGGGGTAACATTGGTTAGTAAGATTATATAATTTTCAAGAAGTATATAACTCTATGATACATCATCTGTATATTGCCCACTACCCAAAATCAAATCCTTCTCTTTTGCCATGTATTTGACCTATTTTACCCTTTACTGCCCACCCATACACCTTCCCTCTGGCAAACACCATGCTGTTGTCTGTGCCTATTAATTTGTATTTGTTGTTCTTGTTTGTTCATTTGTTGCTTTCAGTTTATACCCCACATATGAGTTAAACCGTATGGTTCTTAACTTTTCCTGCCTGAATTATTCCACTTTAGCATGATACTCTCAAGATCCATGCACGGTGTCACAAATGGCAGTATTTCATGTTTGCGTATGACTGAGTAGTGTTCCGGTGTATATGTGTACCACACCTTCTTTACCCAATCATCTAGCTGAAGACATTTGGGATGTTTCTGTGTCGGCCACTGTGAATAATGCTGCAGTGAACGCAGGGGTGTATATATCATTGCAAATATGTGTTTTCAAACTTTTGGGGTAGATACCATATTTTGCCATGTATAATGTCATACACCCATGGTTTTGTTTCCATTATACATGGAATTATTATACCCACCGTTATACTCATGGTATGTAATAATTATACCCATGTATAATGCGCATCCTTATTTTTCCCTCAAAAAATCAGGCAAAACAGTGTGCATTATACATGGCAAAATACAGGGCTGCTGGGTCACACGGTAGTTCTGTCAATTTTTTGAGGAACCTCCAAACTGTTTCCTGCAGAGGCTACACCAATTTACTTCTGCATTCCCACCAGCAGTAATGAGGGTTCCGTTTATTCCACAACCTCCCCAACACTTGTTATTACCTGTCTGGTTGATAACAGCCATTCTAACAGGTATGAGATGGTATCTCATTGTAGTTTTGATTTGCATGTCCCTACTAGCTAGTGAAGTTCAGTATGATTTCATGTATTTGTTGGCCCTTCATATATATCCTTAGAAGTGTCTGTTCAGGTCCTCTGCCCTTTTCTTAATTGAATTATTGGTCTGGTGTTGAATTGTATGAGTTCTTTATATATTTTGGATATTAACCCCCTGCTGGAGCTGTTGTTTGCAAATATCTTCTTCCAGTTGGTTGGTTGTCTTTTTGTTTTGTTGCTGGTTTCTTTTGCTCTACAGAAGTTTAATTTGATATAGTCCCATTCATTTATTTTTGCTTCTTGCATTTGACATAAAATTTTCTCTAAGACCAAGGTCCATAAATTAATACCTATATTTTCTTGTACATAATTTATTGTTTCAGGACTTTTATTTAGATCTTAGATCTGTTTTGAGGCAGGTTCTTAAAATGGGGACAAATAGCTTCATTCTTTTGCATGTGGCTTTCCAAATTTCTCAGCACCATTTATTGAAGAGGCTTTCTTTTCTGCAGTATAGGTTTTGGCTTCTTTATCAAAAATTATTTTCCCATATACATGTGAGTTTATTCCTGGGCTCTCAATTCTTTTCCATTGGTCCATGTTTCTGTTTTTCTGCCAAAACCATGCTGTTTTGATCACTGTTGCTTTGTAGTATAATCTGAAGTCAGGGAGTATGATACCTCAAGCTTGGTTCTTTTGTTCTTTCTTCCCAGGATTGCTTTAGCAAAGTATATACATTTTTATAATGTTTTACATAACTTAGGCTTTTCATAGGAAATTTCAACTTATATTTATCAGTAATTATTTTTGTCATTATATTAATGGCTGTTGGTATAAGTACATTTGAGTACAATCCTCTCCTAGCATCATATTGCTCAATTGGTTGGTGAATTGGAAGGGCAAATAACAGCTGTGTATGAGGAACACATGATGAATATCAGGCACACATTTTAGAGAAGAGAATGGAGAAAAGGAGTGAAGCTGTTGAACTGGTTATGTGCGGGTAGGACATGTGGAGACAGGTCAAGGACATCTTTGCCACAGTGTAGTTTTGGTTCATATTTATATCCAAGCCAGATCATAGAGGTTTCTCAATTACAAGCTATTGAGGTTGTTTTATTATTATTATTTGTATTGCATCAAGAAAACAGGGAAAATTTTTTGAGCAAGTAAATGACATAGTAAACATTTTGTTTCAAATCATCGCATCTGGAAGCACCGTGCAAGATGGAAAGAGCAAGAAGTTACCGGCCTATCCCATGCACAAGGCCCTCCAGAGCGGGAGACAGGAAGGCTGAAACACACAACACTTCAGACGAGGCACCGGTAGTGAAAATGGTAGAACTAGGGAACCAAATCCGCATCTAGGGAACATCACACAATCAAACAGGAAAAAGTATTTTCTCAAACTCAACAAAGGATCCTTTTTCAAATTCTTCAATGACATTAGCCAAATGTGGCAGCTCACTTATTTATTTATTTTAAACCAAAAAGGCAGAAGAATGCACTCTGTGCTCTTTACACATTGTCTTTTTCTCCAACTTTACAAAACTGAGTTTTTCTGTGCAGGATATGTGTTCATGCTTTTTTAAAATTTGTCTTCCTCAAATATAGCACCAGTATGTTACAATGCCTTTTGTAATGGTTTCTCTTGCTCAAGTACAATGTATTGCTCCCTAATACATATTAAGATAGAAGGATTACTATTACTCAGGCAACTATTAATGAATGCTGCAGAGAATTGGGAAGAAAAAAAAAAAACGGTGTGTTTTTCCAGTGGTTTCAAGGGTGCTGGGGAAACAAGTAGGCAATTAAAATTCCAGGTAGAACTAAAATGGTTGAAGGTGTGGTATCATTAGCCCCTCAACTAAAATAAAGCACAAGTCGAGGACACAGGTTAAAACAAGAAGTCAGGGTCAAACAACAGAAGGCCCACTTTTGTTTACATCATTAAGGCTGTCTGGAGCCAAAGAATATGTAGGCTAAGCGCCCCGAGTGGGGCTGGGCTCGCACAGCGCTCTCCATAAGTTGAATTTAAAGCTGTTTACGTTTCAATAACTAAACTGTTTAGAGTTATGTCTGCTCGGTGGACTTTTCCAGCAAAATAAACGGGATATTTCCAAAGGAATGAATCCTAGTTAACTAAGTAGAGAGGGAGTGCTGGTTTACATGAAAACTCCTTACTACCAGAGGGGAAATATGAAGAGGTAGCTGGGGAAACCAGTGTTCTTAGATTTTTTGTATAATAGGGCACATGGGTCTATGGACACAGAAACAGAACATTAGCACTTTTCTTGCTTTCTTTACAATAACAAGACATGGCCGGTCCCTAACAGCACAACTCTCTGAGCCGTCAAGGTTTCACCTAGACTGAGTCACGCTCCCCAGGAGCCCTGTTTTGTAAGCAGAAATCACTAATAAAAGTGACCTTAATGGCTGAATTAGGTGCTTACAATGCACCTGCATCCTCAGTGGGCCAGCAAGGAGCCCAGCAAGCCCAGGCGGGCTCTGCTGTGAGCGTTCAGCTGTCATTAACGGATCATTGAGTCAACAGATCAGGAGAGGCCTTTGGGAAACTCCGGCTCGCGTTAGCACTCCCTGCCCAGGGAGTGGGAGCGAGGTTTTAACAGCCTGCAGTGTGACTTCAAGAACTTCAGGAGGAAAAAGAGATGTAGTTCAGCAAAGTCAAAATCATAGGATTATTTAAGAGACTGCATACCAATCTCAGGTAAACTGTGGCCACAGGAGGAGCATTGAAAACGATTTAAAAATATACTTTTTTGGAGTTATAGTATCCTTAAAACATAAACATACTTTTTCTTTAATAAGTGAATAAATAAATAAGACTTTAGGAGTCAGTTTTCTTGCAGAAGCTTAAACTATGTGAACTCTTCTCTTTACTGATTTCTTTGTGTTTCTCTGTGGTTCGGATGTGGATTTGGTCTCCTCCGAGATGCCAGACTTCAACTCCATTGGTCTGAGGTCATTCATTCTGCGGACTCTGTCTTGTTACTATTCTAACCATTTCACATGTACTTTTTCTTTACACATTTTATTGTATTTCTCCACCACTATTTATCCCCTTATACCCTCTTCCACCTGCAACCCTCCCCCCATAATCACCACACTGTTGTCTGTGTCCACGAGTATTTTTTTTTTCTTTTTTGGTCAATCCCTTCACACCACCCCTACCCCCATTCCCAAGGGATGTCACTGTCAGCCTGCTCTCTGTCCATGAGTCTGTCTCTACTTTGCTTGTAAGGTAAAATTTTTCTACTAACCACTGAGTAGTATTCCATTGTGTAAATGTACCGCCGCTTGTTTATCCACTCAACTACTGGCAGATACTTGGGTTGCTTCCCAAAGCAAACCAAATCTCGACTATTATAAATAATGCTGCAATGAACATAGCGGCGCTTATGTTCTTTCGACTTAGTGTTTCAGGTTTCTTCAGATATATTCCCAGAAGTGGAATTGCTGGGTCACAGTTTTAAAAATTCATATATGAGAAGTTTGTGTCAGGCCCTTGAAGGTAGGATTTAATGGAGAGATTCATCTAAACAATAAATCACCTGTAGGGCTCCCGGTTTACCTGAATGGAAACCTTACATCTTCTACTTTGTGTATGAAACAGAATGTCCATGACTACTATTTGAACGTGAGTAGGTAAAGAACAGTCCTGGAGAAGTTGATTTAAACTGCAGTTTGCCGACTGTCCCTAATCACAGAATCTATCTATTTTTTTGTTGAATGACATTATCTGTTAAATAATAGCGACATTCAATAATAGTCTTCTGCTGAGTGACACTGTGTCACATCTCCTACACAGACTATTTTTATACTTGAACAAACTGTCTCCCTCCCTCCCCCTTCTCCCCTCTGTAAATTTATATATGTGTATAGCATTTTCCCCAATTCATAAATTTTAAAAGGGAGAGGAAGATCTTACCTTGTGTCATACTTCTAAGAAGTTCCCGAGCAAGGTTCCCAGCCGACTTTATGACAGTGAAGTTTACGATTCTGAATCAGGATTTACAGCCCAGTTTAGTTGCCTGCTCCTCTCCATATCATTACCTTAAAGCAGTGCTCCCAAACCTGAGCCAGCCTCACACTCACCTGGAGAGCTTATTAAACCACAGGTTCCTGGGCCCCACCCCTAGAGTTTTTGATTCAATAAGTCTGTGGTAGTATCTAAGAATTTGCATTTTAACAAGCTCCCAGGTGATGCTAATACTGCAGAACCACACAATGGGAATAACTGCTTTAAAGTTATGCACAAGGTGGGGTGAGTATTCGTGAGTCTCCCTGCTACCTGCTCAGATTAATCAAAATATGCCCTTTCTGGAAGCAGTGAGTTTCATTATCCTGTCTGTTGTTATAAGAGGATGCTGATATTTCTTTGGATAATAAAAAATTAGAGGCTATGATTCTAGGTTTCAGCAATTCCTTTAATGTTTTATGAAAAGCTTTTCATAACAGTCTGATGGAGTAATTGGGGGACAGGAGGTTTGTGGATTGGGAAGTATGTACTTTCTTTTTATAGACATTGGTTTTTATTACTGCTATTTTTTGTTCTTTTTTAAATAAAAATGATAAATTCTGGTAATGACTTCAACTTACAATGTCAAACAATAAATTTTAGTTTTTACAATATGGTACAAAGTTTAAAGAACCAATGTCTGTTTATGTACAAAGCAAAACTATGTTGAGAGAGACTAGTCCTAAAGCAAAATACTAGGTCCAAACGTCCATTGCATTTGGAAGGGAGCGGTAGTCTTGTGAAAAGCACTGGACACAGATGTAGCCTGCTGTGTAGGAACAAAAGCATGATTACATGGGCTGCCTGTCATTAATTTAAAGGAAACACTTCTGAAACAGTAGCCATTTAATTTGATACATCACTGCTAATTTTCTTATCATTTAATAATCTTTACAGAGATATGACACTGTAAATTTGTCAAGGGAAAAAGTGCTGAATAGTTTTCTATAGAATGTCAGTAAGTTTTGTTTAACATAAAAACTATAAAATTAATGTTGTGGGCATATTTAAGACTATATAAAAACACTTAAAGACAGATCTATTTTATAGATGATTATTCTTTGCAACATAAATGGTAGTAAGTGTTGAGCCCAGAATCTCGAGCACGCTGTGCTTCGGTGATGAGCAGGCTGCGGTGCATGTCGGTACCACTGCTTTCCATTCATATCGAAGGTCATGGGCAGAATTAACTTGAGACTTTGGATTTTCTTTGGTTGTTACATAACTTTTTAAAAAATGAAAGTTTACCATTAAAGCCTATTACATTTTCCCCCCATTTTAAATACTTCTATCCATTAAGAATATAGTGGTTGGAATTTTTAATCCTCAAATGGCTTTCATGAAATAAGTAATTATATAAATTTGCAGGAACATCATCCAGCAAGATAAAAAATTATATTTTCTTCCTTGTCTTACTTTTAAAGGGATCACTTAAATGTTATGAAACCAATCCTTTCATCTCTCAAGGGCTGAATTAATATTACAATAAATTTTGGAGTTTTGGAGGGTTTTTTTTCATTTTGTTTTTTTTGTTTTGCTTTTCCTGTGATTTGTCTCCTCATTTCTCCCTCAAGAGACTAAAAAAACATGACTATAAAGTAGAAATTCAACCATTCTCAACTGTTGTAGTTGTGTTTTGATTTTTCACTGTACACCTTTCCTACCCACCCCTTCACTTCCAGCTCTACCACTTGGGATAAAAAATAAATTTGATATTTTCATAGGCAGTGACCTTACCATTTCTTGTGTTGCTTGGAACCATCTTACTTTATTTATTATAGAAATAGTTAATAAAGACTGGAAAAGCACCATAAACCCTATTTAGTTAGTCATCATATCTTACGTGCACAGAGACTCTGCCGCTATATGTCAGGCTCCTGTTTTAATTGCCTGTTATTCTAGGTCTGATATTTGTAAGCTTTTGGTTTAATGGCCTAACATAAAATCTGTTATAAACCTAATTATAGGCAACTTCCTAATTTCTAGAAAGATGCCATTAGAATCTAATCTCCAAGAAATTATCACTGCAGAAAAGTGATTTTGAATAACTGTTCTCATTTTCCCTACATCCATGACCATTTATTGAGTTAAAGTCAGTAGGGTATCTTAAAAAATGTATCTAGAGAAATGCAACGGCCAAAGAAACCTTGACAACCTCATTGTATGATGGAGAAATCTGCATTACCAGTGGTGACCTGCGGCTATCAAACCCAAGTGTCACCTGCGTTGGTGACTTGTCCCCAGTACACCATAAAAAGGACCCAACATCTGTTCTCAGCAGTCCCACTTTTAGAGCATCAGCTAACACTGTACAGTCTTACTAAGAAATGTATACGGTTTAAGTGTGATCACAACATAACAAGGTCAAGTGGAATGAAGTTTACCCTTGACTAACATGAGTTTGAACGGCACAGGTCCACTTATAGGTGGATTTTTTCAATTATATACTGTAAATGTATTTCCTCTTCCTTATGATTTTCTTAATAACTTTTTTCTCTAGCTTACTTTATTGTAAGGATACAGTGTATAATACATACAATGAAAATACCTGTCAATCAGCTGTTTATGTTACTAGCAAAGCTTCTGATCAACAGTAGGCTACTAGGAGTTAAGTTGTTGGAAGTTAAAGGTTATACGTGGATTTCTGACTGTGCAGGTCGTCTGCATCTCAGACCCCCAATGCCCACGCTTTTCCAAAGTCAATTGTACTTTCATTTTGTGGCTAAGTCTGAATATTGTAAAAAGTATGAAGGAGGAACGTATCACCTTGAAATCAGGTATGAGCATCCAGGGGCTTTAAAGGAAGAAAAAGGAAATCAAAAGTGTGAAGAGCCAATAGGTAAATGGTAAGTTTCAGGTAAATTGAAACAGCTTGCAGAATTGAGAACATGGTGATTCAGGCGAAGCTACTAAACGCTTGAAAGGGCCTGGACTGGTTTATCGACTTCGAAACACGTATGGAAGCATTCAGCTCTGGAGGCACTTCGGTCACGGGGTGTCCAGTTTCCTCTGTCGAAATGCTCATCATGCCTTTGTACAGATTCACATCTCCACCGTGTACCACTTTCCTCTAACAATTCTTGCAGCGTGCCTGTGTGTGTGATAAATTCTTTTAGCTTCTGTAGGTCTGAGAAAGTCTTCATTTGACTTCCATTTTTAAATATATGTTTGCGTAGTATGGAATCCTAGGCTGACTTTTTTTCTTTCATCGCTTTAAAGATGTTGCGGCCATCCATTCGTTTGTTACTTTGTGTATAGCACGTCTTTTCCCTACTATAGGCTTCTTTTAATCTTTTCTCTTTATCACTGATTTTGATCAATTGGATTTTATCATGAGGTGCTGTAGTTTTCTTCATGTTTCTTCTGCTTGTGCAGGTCACTGGGAGTTGTCCCATAGTTCACTGATGCAGTTTTCATTTTTTTATAACTTTTCTCTCTGTGTTTTATGACAAAATGTCTCTGTTGCTGTCTTCACGTACGCTAATCTTTTCTTCTGTAATGTTCAATCTGCCATTTATCTGATCCTGTGTATCTTTTTCCAACTCAGATATTTTAGTTTTCATCTCTAGAAATTTGGTTTGAGTCTTTTTATATCTTTCATGTCTCTATATAATGCTTGAGCATATGGAATGCAATTCTCAGCCCTGCTTTAATGTACTTGACTGCTAATTATACCACACGTGTCAGTTCTGGGTCAATTATAACTTACTGCTTTTTCTACCCCTATGGGGCATATATTCCTTTTGTATGACTATATATTCCCTTTGTATCTTTGACCAGATGCCAATGTAAAATATTTTTGTCAACATATTTTTGTAATCCTTTATATATTTTTGAGCTTTGTCTGCGACACAGTAAAGTTACTGGAAAGCGGTTTCATCCTTTTGGGACTTGCCTTTAAGACTCATTTGGCAAAACCAAAGTGCTCGTTAGTCAGGACTAGCTTTTCCCCATGACCGAGGCAAGGCCCTCTTGACGTTCCCTCCAGGGATTTGAAAACCGTGAGTTTTTCTCATCGGGCTGGTGGGACCAGGTAATGTTCCCAGCTCTGCCTGTGTCCCACGTACTCTTCCTACTAACGCTTTCCGGGGTTCTGTTCCACTCGGATAGTTTCCTCAACAACCTGAGGGGCCCCTCTGAGGTCTGAAGTTCTCTTTCTTGCTGACTCTTCCCTCTGCCTCCTTTCGAGTGCGGCGTACCCCGTGCAGGTTATTCTCACAGTTCTCTGCGATCACCGGCTCTCGGTGCTGGAAATACCTGGTCCCGAAAAACATTGTTTCATACATTTTGACTATGGAGGTGTTTTTGTTCCTTTGTTTTGGGGTGTTTTCTGCAGGAGGGTAAAGCTGATCCGTGTCACTCCATTTTGGCCAGCAAGAGAAGACCCCCAAGTAATTGATTCTTCACAGGAACTAAGAGTTAGTTTATGTTTTGTTTTGATTGTGATAATTTCATATTTCTGATCTAATCTACATTAGGCTGTAAGCATTACTTTAATTAGTTTGATTTCTGAAATTGTTAGAGAAATGAATTAAATATTACCTAAATATGCTGCTGTTTAATTTGAAGAATTGTATTGGAGATTTGGAAGGTGATCATTACAAAGTCTTAAGAATTGTTAATTTCTCACATCATTTTATCCTTTTTTTCCTGAGATGGAGGGAATGCCAGACGCACAGCTGTGATGTGCTAAGAGAGTGACTACTTTTGGGGACCATTTAATGACTAAATTACACTTGGACTTATGTACTTATTTCAGTTTTCAGCCAGGTTCTATATGCACATTATTAAAAATTATTTTATCAGTATTTTAGGGAGAGAGTGATTTAAATGTATGTGTTCTGGTTAGGTTCTCCCCACTTATACTGATCATGATGTAGAAGCAAATTTCCTGTTGGAAATCAAGGAACCACATGCCGTGGTTAATTGTGAAAGTTTAGCTTCTAACGTAATTTAATGCAACTGATTGAAAAATCTACCTCTTAAAATTAAACGTAACTATTCAGTGATGAAAACCAATTATGAATAACAAAGAATGTTCACATTGTCCTTTCTTTTCTCTGTTTTACTTAAAAGTAATGAGTATTATTATTCGGGAGAATTATTATTCACATTATTTATTTATGGTATATAAACTCGGGTGCACTTGGTACCATGCCTTTTATTACAATTAAAAAAATAAAATAGAAAGCAAAATATCTTCCTGGAAATCATAGTTTAACAGTAGTTGAAAACATAGTCTACCGTTTGGATTAAACTCTGAATGCTCAATCTTTGGCCATCCCTGTGTGTGCTTATTTTTTAAGTTAAATTTCAGTTAAAAAAAAAACTTTCATTATGGCTTTGAGAAAGGGCAGTGGCTTAAAGCAACATAAATGTATTCTCTTACCATTCCAGAAGTCAAAAATCTAAAACCAAAGTGTTGGCAGGGCTATGTTCCTTCTGGAGGAAGACTGTGTTCCTTCTTGTCCTTCTCTCTTTCGGATAGTGTCCTTGCCACTCTTAGCCTCAAAAGACCAGCTGCATTCCTTGGCTCGCAGCCCCTTCCTCATCTTCAAAGAGTGATATTCCAACCTCCGTCCCACTGTCAAATGACCTTCTCTGTCTTTGCATCTCTTGCCTTCCTTTCGGGAGGAGCTCTTCTGATCACTTAGGCTCACCCAGACAATCCAGGATCATCTCTTTATCACAAAGTCCTTAACTTGATCACCTCGGGGAGGTGGTCATTATTTAGCCTGCCACAGCCATTCTCTCGCATTCCTTTCAGCCTCTTTCTTAAATACTCTCTCGTGTATGCTACCTCCCTGGCTCTTAGGAGTGTTGGGGATTGCAGGTCCTGGTTTCCGAAAGGAGTGCATTGAGGCTTCATATCACTGAAGCAGTCCAAATGCACTTAGAAGTCGGCTGTCTACTCACAAGACACAAACAGGTCTTAATGAAACATGATTTGCATTTAGCTTTCTTGAAGGATGCAAGGTGAGAAACACATTTGGTACAGTACAGTTAATGCATAAAAGGCCACCGGTTACCCAAGGAGACAGCTTCTTTTGCTCCCTCACCTGCAGGTGACAGGGAAGGCTGGCAAGCACAGGAGCCATTAGGTGCGGGGGTCACCTTAACATAAGTTGCAAACTCTCAGAACATGGTACCATACCGAATCTGTTTTTAACACGGTGGGTAAAGACTATCATCATTTTGGTAATTCTCATCAAGTCTTTTGAAAGTTGTGTAAAGGAAACACAGTCATCATTGTCATAGCATCCTTGCCGCTGCAGACCTGCTCCTGATTCTGGCTCCTGGCACCTGTTCTCTCTGAAGCGTTCTGTCCCTGATTGCTACATGACCCCTGAGCTGGGTCACCCCAAAATGTATATGTTGACATCCCAACCCCAGTACCTTCGAATGTAACCGTATTTGGAGAAGAGCTGTTTAAAGAGGCGGTTAAGTTGAAAAGAGGCCATAGAGCTGATGTCCTTACGAGGAAATGCAGAGACACCAGGGAGGTCTGTGCATGGAGGAGAGGCCATGTGAGGACACAGCAGGATCCTGGCCAGCTGCAAGCAAGCAGAGAGCTCGCAGGAGAAATCGGTCCTGATGAACTGACCTTGGACTTCCAGCATCCGGAACTTGGAGCAAACAAGTTGCTGCAGCCACCCAGTCTGCGCTCTTTTGTTATGATCGCCCCAGCAGACTCATCCACTGCCTTCACTAGCCTTTGTGAAGCCCAGTGACCTCCTTACATGGCCCTTTATCTAAAATTTCCTACGTACCCAGACACTTACCACATCCCATTCCTGCTTGGTTTTTTAAAAAAAAGCCTTTATCCCATATGCAACATTACACATATTACATCTCTTTATTTTGTCTGTTGCCTATTTCCTCTATAATGTGAGCTCAACGAAGCAGGAGACTTTGGGCTTTCTTCTTCTGTTTTATACTACTATCTCCCTGGAATCTAGAATAGCAACTTGTCCAGAATAAGACCTCACCTGCTTATTTATTTGGCTACATGTATACAAAAATCAAGGACTAACAGGGACAATACAACACCAAGCCACTGCAACCCATGTGGTGAGTGTAGAAACAGAGGGTAGGGCTTAGGTCTTGAACCTTTGACTGGCGACTTCTCAGAGATTCCCACTCTGGAGGGAAAGAGAAAAACAAATGCGGATACTTAGAAGATGGAGTGATGAGAGGTGCCGAGGAAGGTTGGAATGCAGTGGGTACGTTGAAGCGGGACAGGTGCGCACAGTGAAGTGCGAGGCAAGTTCAGCACGGATCCTGGAGAAGACTTTCTAACAGGACGAAAACCTGTACTGAAAAGAAAATTATTAGGTATTGCCCTAGGGCCTTAAGTTTTAGCTTTTATATACTTTTTTTTTCCTTTTTTTAGTGTATAAAGGAACAAGAGGACACTAAAAAGAATACCTGGAATCTTTTCAAGGGACTAGATATGCAGGAAATATACTGTTAGGTATAAGGTGCTCAAGAATAGTTCAAATGCCTCTAACTCAGGAGGCTTTCTCTGACTTTGCTCTGTTACATACTAGCCATTTAAAATTTTAAATTATTGATTATGGGAAAAGATGCATCTTAACCATTTTAAGTATATTTCAGTGGTCTTAAATATAACCATACATTGTACAGTCATCACCACCATCTGTCCACAGAACTCTTTTCATCTTGCAAAAC
Organism: Glossophaga mutica; assembly: GCA_039655065.1. Taxonomy (NCBI): domain Eukaryota; kingdom Metazoa; phylum Chordata; class Mammalia; order Chiroptera; family Phyllostomidae; genus Glossophaga; species Glossophaga mutica. The sequence continues at coordinate 10,796,364 of CM077314.1, forward strand.
TGAAACTCTGTACCCACTAAACACTCAGCCCCCATTCACTCCCTCCCCTACCCCTGACAACCACCATTCCACTTTCTGTCTGTATGAATTTCCATCTTCATAGACTTACACTCTAGGTAATTCACATAAGTGGCATCACGCAGCATTTGTTTTGTGACTGACTTATTTCACTTAGCATAATGTCAAGTTTCATCCATGCTCTAGCACGTGTCAGAATGTCAGAGTCCCCTTCCTTTTGAGGCTGACCGATGTTCTATTATACGTGTGTACAATTTTGTTCATCCACTCATCTGCCAACGGCCAATAGGTTGCTTCCACTCGTTGGCTCTTATGAATAATGCTGCTATGACCGTGAGAGTTCAAACATCTCTTTGCGGCCCTGCTTTCAATCAGTGAGGTGTGCAAGCAGAAGTGGAATTGCTGGATCGTATAATAATGCCATTTTTAATTTTTTGAGGCCTCACCATACCGTGTTCCACAGTGGCTGCACCATCTTACATTTCTGTGAAGAGCACACAAGGGGTCTAGTCTCTCCGAACCTTGCCAACACTTGTTATTTTCTGTTTTATTTGTTTGCTTATTTATTTGTTCAGTTATTTATTTATTAACAGTAGCCCTTCTAGTGCGTGTGAGGTGGTCCTGGTCAGTTGATTCTGAATCTAAATTGTCTAAATTTCTGTTACCGATTTAAGTAGTCTAAATTCTGTTTCCTGTGTATTTCATGTTTATCATGGTATTTGGGAGGACCAAAAAGATGTAATACTAGTAAGTACATGTAAAATTCCTTTGTGAAACTTAAAGAGAAATTGATTTCTGAGAGGTAATTTTCTATTATGAAAATTAGTTGGATGATCTTTCAAAAGACTAGAGTTTAGATTCTGCTCTGTTTGGGGGACTTCAGTGGCTTTTCTAGAATTGCATACCTCTAGAGTTTTCTGAAAAATACAAATTCTCAAGGTACTCATAATTGAATTTAAAAATAACCAAAGGAAAAAAATGAAAAGTCAAGCATTTTCGCCCATTCATTCCTTTCTCTTTGCCCACAGATATAAGTATGAAATTCTGTAAATATCAAGGAATAAAGAAGTTATCAACTATTTAAACATTTCAGAACATAGGAAAGCAATAAATACCCCTAATTCATTCTATAAGGCTAGCAGGACCCTAAAACACAAAAGAGACAGAAACACTACAATCAAAAGAAACTGTGTGTGTGTGTGTGTGTGTGTGTGTGTAGGTATGTGTGTATATATATATTTACATATATATGTCTATATATAACAATATAGTTTAAAATTCAGGCAAACTATTAGCAAACTGAAATGGTGGCATATAAAAATAATAAATTAATATTAAATTTTTCCAACATGTCTGATCTATTAACTAAATAATACATCACACTAAGGCTATACTTTCAGGGATCATTTCTATAGTTTGTTAAATAACACATTACACTAACATAAGGGAAAAAAACACCTTCCAAAGTTGAAAAAGCATATGATAAAATGTACTAGTACTTCATAAATAAAATTATAAACCTTGGAAATCAGGCTAATGTTATCCATCAAAAACACAAAGTATTTCCAAGTTGAGTTTTTTCACAACTTCCCCACAGAGTCCATGAAATCAGTAAGACAGCAGAATAAAAACTGGAACAGTGAGGAAAGAAACAGATTACACCCTTTACTTGGATCACCTCATCTAACCCTCCCCACCGTTCCAGGAGTTGAGGGCCATTGTTGCTCTCAATTCTGTAGGTAAAGAAAGCCATGCAAAGAGAAATTAAATAATGTACCCAGACTGACAGAGTTAGTATTATTTGATTAACCCGTGCTCAAAATTAAGCAAGCTAGAGAAAGACTTTTAATTTCACACTAGTTTTAGTACTGTACCACTAATAGGTACACAATATGTTGTCCTTGAACTTCATAGCCTTTTTTGTACTGGCACCTCCAACATAAAAGCCTGTGATGAGTGTCCCTGTAAAATTGAGTTCCTCTTACTCTTTGCTACCATCTGTGATTGTATCAATGGGTGTTAATTGTTCTTTTGATAATATCAAAACCAATCCTATTAAGGCTAACAGTGGGCTTATGGCCTACTATACTTAGTGCCAAGGTCCAAAACATAAAAGGAGATATGGTACCCATTTCCACATGCAAATCATATACTTTTAACTTCAATGAAGTGGTCAATTCCCTAAAGACATTCTAAGCATCTGCCTGAAGTGCTAAATGACTTAGTCCCCCATCAAACCAATTAGAAAAGACAAATTATTTGGAAAGGACATTCATTGTATAATTTACTGGTGTAAATAAAACCCAACTTGAGAGATAATAGAGGCTTTTATTCTGTGTAGGAGGATGGAATGTCTTTGGTTAAACATGGCACACACCAATTAGGAAAAATAAAACACTTAAGTGCAGTCATTCAATGGCCTCTATAGGCATTTGCAAGTAGTAGACATTAACCTTCCCCTTTATGTCCTCTTGGAAGCCAAAGGAAAATCCAGAGAGCAAGCTTCTGTTGGACTACTTTTTAAGCTTTCATCAGATTTTATTTCCTTTTGGTAGATTGGTAAAAGTTTATTGAGCCCTTCGATAGAGGAAGATGGCGGCGTGGTAGGAGGGAGCAGACCCTACTCCCCCTCTACACACAGGAGAAAAACCAGATCAATCTACGTAAAGATCAGAACAGACAAGGAACAGTAATACAGCATATTGGAGAATAAGAGGTCGGAAATTGTAGCGGACACTGAAAAACAAGCGGTAAGGAGAGCTCTTCGGAACAATAAGAGCCCAGGGTTCCAGCGTGCGGAGAACGGGGCGGCCGAGGCCCCGGCCCGGCGCTCCGCCAAGCCTGCCCCAGGGCCCTGGGGAGGGAGCTGGGTCAGCCGCTGAACCGGCTGGGAGATCTCAGGGGCCACCGCGCGACTGCGCCCGAGCAAAAGTGGGTGCCCTGCGAGGGAGCGAAAGTGGGTGCACCCCACCAGGTCACTGCGCGACTTTGAACCGAGTTTTCGTGGTCGCCGCGCGACTACGAAAGCATAGGCGCCCCAGGAGAGACAGAGGCGCGGGGAAGGGAGACAGCTGAATGAAAATAGACACCCTCAGGGGACCGCACACGGTCTCGGGCTAGTGGACACTCGCGAAAACATAGGCGCAGGCCACTGGAGACAGCTGTGGAGCCAGAGGCGCCAGTTCACCGGCGGGTTCGCAACGCGGACAGCTCAGGCCCAAGGTGAAGGCGCCGGATAGCAGCTGGAACACAGGCCTCTCTCAGATCCGAATGCAGGCAGCTGTGCCCGAACACTGAAAGCCTCCCAGGGACAAAGGCAGGCGGCTGTGCACGTCAGGAGAACCTAGCTCACACCCATAACCTCGGAGAAGTGCGCACACACCAGTAAGTTCAGATCGCACGCTGGAAACCCTGTGGGGAGAGGTGCCCACTAACGCTGGGATTCATAGCACAGTGAGGACTGAGTTCTGAACACAGAGAAAAGCAATAAGATCACCCCTCGGCCATTGCAGCCAGCAAGACCTGAAAAAAACCGGCTGGCAAGTTTGAAAACAACAAGAGGGTTTTTTTTTTTGTTTGTTTGTTTTTTTCCCTTTTCTTTTCTTTCTTTTTTTTTTAAATTAATAAATTTTTAAATTTTTTATTTCTTTAATATATTTTTATTTTTTTAAATATTTTGTTGTGCTTTGCTTGTTTTTTTTTTTTTTTTTTTTTTTTCTTTTTCCCCCCTTTGGCTGCTTATATTTGTGTGGGGGTGTCTGTGTGCGTGTCTCTTTTTTGTTTTGCCAGTTTGTTAGTGTCTTTTTGTTTGTAAGCCTGTATATCTATATGAGTTTTTAACTACTCCTTCTTCATTGTTTATATCTTCTTCTTTACTCCCCAACTCCTTTTGCCTTCCTTGAATTCCTTCTTCTCTTATCCCCTCTTCCTTTCTCTTCAATTTTTATCTTTTCTACCTTCCTCTTGTTTCCCCTTTCTTCTTTTTTTCATTTTCCCCCCTCTTCTTTTTGTAAATACACACAAGTGAGACAAAACAAACAAGCAAGCCTGGAACTGTGGCGGGGGGAGATCCAGAGTTGGCCCCCAAAAGAGGGTATTCCAGCTGATGAGTCAGTGGAAGCAGTGAACAACAGGATATCCGAAGGAGAATCCACCATTGAATCTCACAGATATTCTACCACAGAAGGTCATACCACAAACCCAGGGAGCCAGAACAGATCAATTTAAGAAGTTGAGGCTAACAACAAGAGTCTTACAAACAATGGGAAGACAAAAGAACAATCCCCAAATGAAAGGAAAGGAGGAAGCTCAAGAAAGAATGCTAAATGAAACAGAGGCAACTCAACTATCAGATATCGAGTTCAAAGCAATGGTTGTCAGGAAGCTCAATGAGCTCTCAATGAGCTACCATAAACTACAGGGAAGTTATGATGAACTCACGGCAAACTATATCAACATGAAAAAGGAAATAGAAACTATCAACAAGGGCCAAGAGGAAATGAAGAACACAATCTCTGAACTGAAGAACACAGTAGAAGGAATGAAAAGCAGAATCGACGAAGCAGAAGATCGGATCAGCGAGTTGGAGGACAAAATAGAAAAAAATACTCAGAATGAGCAAGATAAGGAAAAGAGGCTTAGAAAGAATGAAGAGGGTTTAAGAGAAATGCAAGACAACATGAAACGGAATAATATCCGTATAATAGGAATACCAGAAGGAGAAGAACAAGAACAAGGGATAGAAAACCTGTTTGAAAAAGTAATGATGGAAAACTTCCCTCATTTGGTGAGAGAAAAAGCCACACAAATCCAGGAAACACAGAGAGTCCCAATCAAAAGGAACCCAAACAGGCCCACTTCAAGACACATCATAATTAAAATGGCAAAACTCCAAGACAAAGAGAGAATCTTAAAGGCAGCAAGGGAGAAAAAGGAAGTAACATACAAGGGGGCCCCAATCAGGTTAGCATCTGACTTCTCAATGGAAACGCTCCAAGCCAGAAGAGAATGGCAAGAAATATTCCAAGCAATGAGAACCAAAGGCCTGCAACCCAGACTACTTTACCCAGCAAGGCTTTCAATCAAGATAGAAGGCCAAATAAGGAGCTTCCCAAACAAAAGAAGTCTAAAAGAATACACCTCTACCAAACCAATGCTGCAAGAGATACTAAAGGGACTGCTTTAAGGGAAGAAAGGAAAAGACAGAGAGAGAAAGAGAGAGAGGAACACAGGTACGAAAATGGCAATGAATAAATACCTATCAATAATAACTTTAAATGTAAATGGATTAAATGCCCCAATCAAAAGACATAGAATAGCTGAATGGATAAGAAAGCATGACCCACACATATGCTGCCTACAAGAAACCCACCTCAGGACAAAAGACATACACAGGCTCAAAGTGAAGGGCTGGAAACAAATTTTCCAAGCAAATGGTCAGGAAAAAAAAGCTGGGGTAGCAATACTCATATCAGACAAAATAGACTTCAAAAGAAGGGCCATAAAGAGAGACCCAGAAGGCCACTTCATAATACTCAAGGGAAGAATCCACCAAGAAGACATAAATATTGTAAATATATATGCACCCAACGGAGGAGCACCTAAATACATCAAGAAAATTTTAGAGGACTTCAAGAAAGATATAGACAGCAACACAATTATAGTAGGTGATTTTAACACCCCACTGTCAAAAATGGACAGATCTTCCAAACAAAATATCAACAAAGATATTGTGGCACTGAACAACACTCTAGAGGAAATGGACTTAACTGATATATATAGAGCCCTTCATCCCAAAGAAGCTAAATACACTTTCTTTTCAAATGCACATGGAACATTTTCAAAGATAGACCACATGATAGGACACAAATCAAGCCTCAACAAATTCAAGAAAATTGAAATCATACCAAGCATTTTCTCTGACCACAAGGGACTGAAACTAGAAACCAACCCCAAGGAGAAAAACCCAAAACCCTCAAAATCATGGAGATTGAATAGCATGCTATTAAACAATGAATGGGTCAAGAATGAAATTAGGGAGGAAATCAAAAAGTTTCTGGAAACAAACGATAATGAACTCACATCGACCCAAAACTTATGGGACACAGCAAAGGCAGTCCTCAGAGGGAAGTTTATAGCGATACAGGCCTATCTAAAAAAGACAGAAACATCTCAAACAAACAACCTAACCCTTCGCCTACAAGAACTCGAGGACCAACAACAAAGACAGCCCAGAGCAAGTAGAAGGAAAGAAATAACCAAGATAAGAGCAGAATTAAATGATATAGAGACTAAAAGCACAATCCTAAAGATCAATGAATCCAGGAGTTGGTTCTTTGAAAAGATCAACAAAATCGACAAGCCTTTAAGCAGGCTCATCAAGAAAAAAAGAGAGAGGACTCAAATAAACACAATCAGAAATGAAAGAGGAGATATTACAACCGACACTGCAGAAATACAAAGGATTGTAAGAAATTACTATGAAGAACTGTATGCCAAGAAATTTGAAAACCTAGGTGAAATGGACAGGTTTCTGGAAAAATATAACCTTCCAAAACTCAATGAAAAAGAAACAGAAAGTCTGAACAGACCAATAACGGCTGGTGAAATTGAATCAGTAATCAAAACACTCCCGACGCACAAAAGCCCTGGACCAGATGGCTTCACAGGAGAGTTCTACAAAACATTTAAGGAAGAGCTAACCCCTATTCTCCACAGACTATTCCAAAAAATCCAAAATGATGGAAGACTCCCAAACTCTTTTTATGAAGCCAGCATCATCCTAATTCCAAAACCAGATAAAGACACAACAAAGAAGGAGAACTTCAGGCCAATATCGCTGATGAACATAGATGCTAAAATCCTCAACAAAATATTGGCAAACCGCATCCAGCAACACATTAAAAAGATCATACACCACGACCAAGTGGGATTCATCCCAGGGATGCAAGGATGGTTCAACATTCGCAAATCAGTAAATGTAATTCATCACATAAACAAAAGCAAAGACAAAAATCACATGATCATATCAATAGATGCGGAAAAAGCATTCGATAAGGTACAGCACTCATTTATGATAAAAACACTCAGCAAAGTGGGAATAGAGGGAGCATTCCTCAACATAATAAAGGCTATATATGAGAAACCTACAGCCAGCATCATACTCAACGGGCAAAGACTAAATTCTTTTCCACTAAAATCAGGAACAAGACAAGGCTGCCCACTCTCTCCACTTCTATTCAACATAGTATTGGAAGTATTAGCCACAGCGATTAGACAAGAAAAGGAAATAAAAGGCATCCAACTTGGAAAGGAGGAAACAAAACTATCATTGTTTGCAGATGACATGTTAGTATACATAGAAAATCCTATAGTCTCGGCCAAAAAACTGCTCGACCTAATAAATGAATTTAGCCAAACAGCCGGATACAAAGTCAATATCCAGAAATCAAAGGCATTTTTGTATACCAACAATGAAACAACAGAAGTAGAAATCAAGGAAAAAATACCATTTGATATAGCAAAAAGAAAAATAAAGTACCTAGGAATAAACCTAACCAAGGAGGTAAAAGACCTGTATGCAGAAAACTACACAACACTGAAGAAAGAAATCAAGGAAGACACAAATAAATGGAAACACATACCGTGTTCATGGATCGGAAGAATTAACATCATCAAAATGTCCATACTTCCCAAAGCAATCTACAGATTCAATGCAATACCTATTAAAGTACCAATGGCATATTTCACAGATATAGAACAAACTCTTCAAAAATTTATATGGAACCATAAACGACCCAGAATAGCGGCAGCAATCTTGAGAAAGAAGAGCAAAGCAGGAGGGATCACAATACCTGATATCAAAATGTATTACAAGGCCACTGTAATCAAAACAGCCTGGTACTGGCATAAAAACAGGCACGTCGACCAGTGGAATAGAATAGAGAGCCCAGAAATAAACCCTAGTGTCTATAGTCAATTAATATTCGACAAAGGGGGCAGCTACATAAAATGGAGTAAAAATAGCCTCTTCAACAAGTGGTGTTGGGAGAACTGGACAGCTTCGTGCAAGAAAATGAAACTCGAGCACCAACTTACACCATACACAAAAATAAATTCAAGGTGGATAAAAGACTTAAGCATAAGCCATAACACCATTAAAGTCCTAGAAGAGAACATAGGCAGGAAAATCTCAGATATTACACGCAGCAACATTTTTACTGATATGTCCCCTAAAGCAAGGGACATAAAGGAAAGAATAAACAAATGGGATCTCATCAAAATAAAAAGCTTCTGCATGGCCAAGGAAAACAGTATTAAAATAAAAAGAGAACCGACTGTGTGGGAAAACATATTTGCCAATGATATCTCAGATAAGGGTTTAATCTCCAAAATATACAAAGAACTTACACGACTCCACTCTAAGAAGACAAGCAACCCAATTAAAAAATGGGCAAAGGACTTGGGCAGACACCTCTCCAAGGAGGACATACAGAGGATCCAGAGACACATGAAAAAATGCTCAATATCGCTAGCTATCAGAGAGATGCAAATTAAAACAACAATGAGATACCACTTGACACCAGTCAGAATGGCCCTCATAAACAAAGCAACAAACAGCAAGTGTTGGAGAGGTTGTGGAGAAAAGGGGACACTACTGCACTGCTGGTGGGAGTGCAGACTGGTACAACCACTATGGAAAACAGTATGGGTTTTTCTTAAAAAACTAAAAATGGATATACCTTTTGACCCAGCAATTCCATTGCTAGGACTATATCCTAAGAACCCTGAAACACCAATCCAAAAGAAACTATGCATCCCTATGTTTATAGCAGCACAATTTACAATAGCCAAGTGTTGGAAGCAACCTAGATGCCCATCAGTAAATGAATGGATCAAAAAACTGTGGTACATTTATACAATGGAATTCTATGCAGCAGAACGAAAGAAGGAGCTCATACCCTATGCAACGGCATGGATGGAACTTGAGAGCATCATGCTAAGCGAAGTAAGCCAGGCAGTGAAAGACAAATACCATATGATCTCACCTTTAACAGGAACCTAATCAACAAAACAAAGAAACAAGCATAATATAACCAAAGACATAGAAATTGGGAACAGGCTGAAAGTCACCAGAGGGGAGAGGGGAGGGAATTTCAGGGGAAAAGGGGAAGGATTTACAGAAACAAGTAAAAAGGACACATGGATAAAAACTATGGGGGGGTGGAAATGGGAGGGAAGGGCTGGGGTGGTGGGTTGGGGTGAGAATAAAAGACAGAAAACTGTACAAGATCAACAATTAAAATAAAAATTAAAAAAAAAAAAAAAAAAAAAAAAAAAAAAAAAAAAAAAAAAAGTTTATTGAGCCCTCGGTGGGGTGGCTCAGTGGATTGAGCTCCAGTCTGTGAACCAAAGGGTCGCTGGTTCAATTCCCAGTCAGGGTACATGCCTGGGTTGCGGGCCAGGTCCCTAGTAAGGGATGTGCAAGAGGCAACCACACATTGATGTTTCTCCCCCTCTCTTTTTCCCTCCCTTCCCCTCTGTCTAAAAATAAATAAATAAAATCTTTTTAAAAAAAGTTTATCCAAAAGACGGTTTAGAAAATGCAATGTGGAATTTGTCAAAATAGCTTAAATTATAGAGTGATTCTATACACACACACACACACACACACACACACACACACACACATATAGATGAATGCCTGTGTGTACAGAAACTGTATGGCAGCAAATTATAATCCAAATTACCTACATTCATACTTTGTGTTTATGCTAAAATGAGGTTCATTAAACAAATGACAATTACATTGATTAGAAATGCATTGCTAAAAAAGCTAAACTACCATTGGAGCGTAGCAAACGAGCCAGAAAGCGAATCAGTTTGTTTTGCTGATCCCTTTTTTGATGGAAGAGGCCCTAACAAAAATAGTTAAAGCACAAAGCTGAGAACAGGAGCGTGGAAACTAACACTATCTCCTAATCTGATCATAGAAATGACTGAGGCTTATATTTTATGTTAATGATTGGGAGAAATGTCCACATCCATGTAGCTTCTTAGTTGTCCACATAGTAGTCCCCCAAATTACAGTCCAGTGAAAGCAGAGTAGAAAACTAGCTATACAATTTACCAACAACGGTAGGAGAGATGTTTTCTTAAATCTTCTCTTTGTATGAAAGAGCCTGCAACAGACTGTGCATGGATCTGCTTGTTTGGGTTGTGTTCCAGGAAAGGAGGCCACGTGCTCACAGATAAGCCAAAACATTACCCAGGGAACGGGGAAGGTTCGAATTGTTTAAACAGAAGCGCAAGCGGACATTTCCCCAATTTCCCAAATGTACTCACAAGACAAAGGTGAATAAAATAATTGCATCCCTTGCCTTTTAAGTTATTTATGTCTTAGAATTAAGTTCAGAATTCTATCCTGTTGCATTTCCAACACTAGAAGTCCATCTCTGCTCACACGCACATGTGCTCACACACTTCTTCATATGCTCACGCACGCACACACACACACAAGTCCCATCCCGGCACTGACACACACACATACTTTCTCTCTTGTTACCCAATCCATTCTGTTCTTGAGCTAAGAGAACAATAGATATGTACATGCATTTGTGCTTTATAAAAACACTTAGCTTGCATAGAGGTCAAGATGCGTTCTTCCTTCTGTAATTAGTATATTTTTACATATGTAAAAATTGGCATTTCCAGAAATTTGCTCTCCTTTCTGCAGATGATGAAATTTGGAGCATTTTTAGCTCATAACATTCAGATGAGATTTTAAACTTCAGGTGGTGCTGGAGTGGAAGGAGACATCTGGAGATGCTGGGATGGGGTGGACATACTGTGCGTGAGGGCTGTGGATGTGATTCCTTGCGACCCAGATGGTGAACAGAGGTAGGCTGAATAATGTCCTCCCCTAAAAGATGATATCTCTGACTATTACTTTTCATACAAAAAAAAAGAAGGACTTTGCAGATGTAATTAAATTAAGAATCTTGAAATAGAGCAATTATTCTGCATTATCCAGGTAAGTCCCAAATGCAATGTGACCAGAAGACAGAAAGTAGAGTGATGTCACCACGAGACCAGGAGTGTTGGCAACCACTGGAAAATAAAAGAAGAAAAAGCAAACTGTTTCTTAGAGACTCTGGGGGGAATGTGGCCCTTCCAGTATCTTCATTTCAGCCCAGTGAGACTGATTTTAAATTTCTGACTTCCAACCCTGTGAAAGAATAAGCTTTTGTCATTTCCAGTCACCCAGTTCCTCATTTTTTCTCGTAGCAGCCACAGAACACTAGTAATACATAATTAAAAAGACAAGTAAGTTCCCAAATGTGCTGTCAATGCAAACACCTTACCCAACAGGTGCCTATCAGACTGCCCATGACCCTTTGAAAAGAACATAACATTCCGCAGCCAACTGCCCAGGGTACCCATGCAGTAACTCTAGCTCTCCGTCTTCACCTCTGTTGCTCCTTTGCCTCTCCAGAATTTACACTAACAATTAATTGGCCATGTATCTTCTGAAGGCTGGCAACAATACCTAAAGATCTGCCAGGAAGGCTGCAGTAAAGTTCTAACATCTTTTGGGAGATAAGGAGGTGGGGGTGTCGGGAATGTAAAGGACATTTGCTCTGCATTTCATATCAACAAAACTCAAGTTTAGACTATGGATGTTATTGACAAATGAGGTTATGTATACTGTCGAGATGTTCCGAGAACTTTAAACTCGTGTTCTGTTATGTGTAGAGAACTATCGATTGCTTTATAAATTCTAGACTTTTCCTATAATTGAATTATTTTGCATTGCTTTTTCAGCCAAGAGTTAATTTTGTTTAGCATAATACTTCAACGCCTTGTAAATGTTCCACGACTCCATTTTTAATTTTTTTTAAGTTTTCTTTAAAGAATAACTCAGGCTACTCTTCATGACAGAGATGCCCTGTCTGTGGATTAATGAAGTTGATTTATGATAACCTTGTCAAATGAAGTGCATGTAGTTTAAGTCTGCTTATCCTTTCATCTACCATTGGAGTGACCACTGTCTGCCAGGCACCGATCTGGGAATGGCGCGTACATCCCACGGAATTCCTTGCCCTTATCAAGTTGGCATATGAGTAGGGCTGACCACCAGTAAACACACAACTAAATAAATAAATAACATAACTAAATAACTAAATAATGTCAACTGATTATAAAGAAAGAGGGACAGTTAATGTCAAGAGGAAGAAGTAGTTCTGAGAGTGGGAGAGAAAGGTTTTTTGTTTCAAATAGAAATCATGGAACCGAGTCCCCACGGATAATCTGACCTTCGATCAGAAATTATTTATTCATGCTCTTCCTCCTTGCTGTGCTCTCCGTACCATGATTCGGACAAGTGTTTGGTGGAGGCCCAGCCAGGGCATTCAACAAAGGGTTGCGTTCGCCTACCTTGAAGTCAACCGCAGCATTTTAAAGAAAGATAGCTCTACCCTCAAATTTTCTGGAAGAACATCAAATATGAACTTGATCCCATTGTGACTCCTCCTGTTCAGCACAACAGTTCTCAGTCTTTTACATAAAAAAATAAATTTAGTCAAGGGGACCTGTTTGAATGAGACACATCATTTCACCGTAACAGCAGAAAGAAGCAAGATGGGATCGTTACGTCCACGCACTGGCACAAGAAACAATCCCGAACTTGGTCAACTCATCATTTAAATCATTTGGTTGACTGGTAGACCCAGAATCCCATAAACTCATCCTTAGGCACCTGCATAAAACTTTGAGGACTCCCATCCCTGCTGGGAAAGCCACAGGCTTTCACTCCATAAAACAGCCTCTGCGATTGTGTATCTCAAATTAGTGTCCTTTCTGCTTTCCTCCCACTCCCACCCATTTCTAGACTACCAGCGCCCTTCCCACTGTGCATAAAATGAAGCATTGGATGGCTGCTTAGTAATCATGATGTGGTTTGTTTATTTGTTTTGGGAATTGCTTATGGGGGGTGCTTTTACAATTATCTTTATTCTCTGTAATTAATTTCCAGAGCATTAAATGTAAATTAGCCCTCTGTGTGAAGTGTTCATGCTATCACCTAAGCAGGGAAAGAGGTTTGACTTTCCAAACTACGGAGGGACTTTTCTCTACCTCGTTGTGTTAACTCATTGTGGAGAGAACCACTAACATAGAAAGCAGAAAAGGAAAACTTTAGGAAGCTAATCTTGCTCTCTCTGGCTTCATCTCTTCCCAAGCTCACAATTGCTTCCTAACAGCTTCTGGTAAATCCTTGGAGGGCCAGCACAGGATGCTGCGGTACAAAGTAAACCAAGATCCAAATTTCCAATAGATCAGAAAGCCCTGGCTTGATGACTATTAACCCCAGCGGTCAGTTTATATAGAGCAGAGCACGAGCAATTTCAGATATACAATGAGCCCAGGTGCCTGAATGTGCTTAGAATTTCTTTGGCACTTTAAGACAGACTTTAGTAATTTTCACACATAAACAACATAGTAAAATGTTACTGGAAAAGCAATGTGAAAATTTTCATCAGTATATATTATTACCCTTGCCTTTAGAATAGGCTGCTCCAAATCAGACAAATTGAGTACGGCCGAAGCACAACATATATTGTTGGCATATGGCATGCTATGTGCAAATTTCTGTGGCAATCTTGTCATTATAATCACTGAATCTGTGATTATTCAATGTGACTGTCCACGGGCGGTATACTTCATATCCTTTCTCCCCTGCAAATGTACCAAAAATGTTAAAATGTGTCTTCGGAAGAGAAATAAGCTTTAAATAATGTAAACATTTAAAGCCCGCATTTCTTGCATCCAATAAGGTGATGAATGGAACTCTTTAGTCCCACTTATAAACAAATATTCTTACAGGGCCAGTTTCATAAGTGTGTGTCACCCAGATGCTGTATTTGTTTTAGAGAAATTTCAAATTCTATTCTACGTGATTTGAAATATTCCGTGCACGAGATACTGGTGAACAGAATCTTCTGGCGGGGGGAATGTCAATTCTCTTCCTTTTCCTTTGTTCTTACCTTCATCTAAATGTGTTTCATTATGTAAATCACAGTAGGCACACAGATAATAACAAATATTACAAAGTAAAAGATGACATCTTGGTTTCCATGCACACATCTTCAAAAAGAGGCAAGATACCCAGTAACGAATCAACTAGAGAATATAGATGCCCCCATTTCCAGTCTGGAATGTTAAGAATTTGAGTTCTGGGTTGCAATATACCAGGCTCTCTGTCCTGCCACCTGCTGGCTATGTGACTTCAGGCAAATTATTTAACTTCTGTGAACCTCAGATTCTTCATTTATTGGGAAAATAGAAATGACAGATGTTTCCCTCCAAGAGAGGTGTAGGGATTCAGGTAATGTGTGTTGTCTGTACAAATATTAGCCATTAACAATGATTTTGCATGGTACCTAGATAACTTGGGAATATGTTAAATCTAGATGTCGCCTTAGAAACCATCCAGAATGGGAGACACATGCCCAAATGTTTTCAAAGCCCAGATAAATAATATATAAAGAAAAACAGCTAGCCTGCAAAGGGGCTCGTGGAGACTGAGGCTTGGTACAGGGGGCCTGTTCTCCCTAAAATACTCCCAACTCCCCCCCCCCACCCCTCCCATAAACCTAATTCTCCTCCTCTGTGTCTAGAATAAATAGAACACACCACAAAACCAGACTGGCCCATGGCTGCTGGGGTGCAACCTCAGGTGTAATTTCAACCCCTTCATTTTACAGAACATGAAATAGAGAAGGGTGCCCTTAAACAAATTTGTAGGATTAGTTCATGGCGAGAAAGCGCCATTAGTTATCAGTGCCCTCACTCGCAGGGGTATGAATCATCCAACCACTCTACATGCACAGATTTCATTTTTAATCTTAAGTAAAATAACTACTGTATATGCTGCGTCTTTCTCGGAAGCCTCTCACAAAGCACTGTTTGCAGTTGTCCCAGAGTTACAGCATCTCTAGCAGCAATTTAGGCAGCAATCTAAGTAAATCTAAAAGAAGGAAGTGGCTTTATTCGAAGCCACTGTTGATCACTCACTATAGCATCTGGAAGGTACTTAATGCATGGTCCTCAACTTCACTAAAGAGGAAAGTGGAAGGTTGTCTAATGCTACTGTTTCTATCTGCTTTAATCACTGAGCTCCTATCTCTTGTTCATTAATAACTTTGCCACTAGGTGGAAACCTTTAAAAGATGATAGCTATTTCTCTTTCTGCAGTATCAGATTTAACTCCAACACAGAGTCAATGTAAGAAGTTTAAAAACTTTGTTTCCACTGAATTTATTTAAAAAGTAAGACCTCTAAGACGCTGGGAAACAACAGGACATTAATTCAATTTAAGTCTAAATTATCTCAGAACATATACAGGGTCCAGCACAAATAGTTCCCCTTTTTTTATTACAAAATCATAAGCACGTAATTCTGCAACATAACAATATCACACTCAAGCATACTACATTACATTTTAGGTGAACTGTTCAAATTGCTGTCCATCATGTACCCTACCAACCATCAAGCAGGCAGTACTTCTGCCGGACCCTGTATTTTGAAAGAAGACATTTAGAACGTACATATGCTAAATATCTGAAGTTCAGTCCAAAATCATTTGGAAAAGCCTCCCCTTTACTTTTTCCATTTTCCGTATCTTGTGTTTTGCCTTGATAACATTTTCTGTTGCATTCTCTACCTAATAATTTCATACAATAGTTAGCCTATCGAAACCACCCACATCTGCTTGAGAGGTTCATTAGGCACTTAACTAGATCTTTATTTGGTTTTGGCCTTGGGGTACTTGGCTCTCCCACTCTCCTGAAGTTGCCTTTCCATGCTCTGAGCTAGTTTCAACCTTAGAAAAGCCAAAGCAAGCACCCTTGGCAGTGAGGATAGCTTTTACTGCCATCACTTTGCAGTTAAACTTCTGTTTAACATTCAAATAATTTTTTAATTGACAACATATCCATGTTCTCACGCTTGCATCCTCATTCGCTCTGAACTTGAAGCTATTTGGATATATTCTCTAATCAAACCATCAATACTGACCTTGTTTTAAAAAAAATCTGAAAATCATTGAAGCACGATGGTTCCAGAAGCAGAGAATAAACTGGCACAGATTTCAGAATAACTTCCTGGGATTATTTAGGACACACTGGAACATTTATCTGTTCCTGAAGCAGATAAGCTAACCGAGTGACGGGGCTTTTACAACTTGTTTGCGAAGGATTTGAGGGTAGCCAGCCGATCCTTCTTCTCAGAGCCACACGACTAAGTGTGATTAAAGCTAATCGTCCGTAATGTCTGAGCAGCGTCTGGAGGAACACGGCAGAGGCGCTCCCCACCGTCGAGTTTTGTGCAGCTAACTGGTGACATTCAGGAGTGTCCTGGCCACTCCTCACAAGCATCTGGCCACACCGTCTGCGGACAGCAGGCGAGCAGAGTTGATGGATCGGTATTGAGTCTGGAGTGGAAATGTTATTTTCCCTAATGTACCCAGATCCCTTTCAGGATGTCTGATGAAGCTTTACTTTGGGGATGGGAAGTGTAAACGATCTCGAACCATCCATTAGTCTAATACCCCTTTAGGGGGGAATCTGCCATATTCAGTCTAGGTGCAAATGTTGATTCGAATAGCCAAAGGAAGGAGAAATTTGAAGTATCTTTCATGGGAAGAGTCCTGTTGTTTTAGAATGACAAGGGTTGTTAGACTTCAATGCAGTAGAATTATTTTATTTTTCCAAATTAGAAGGAAGAAATCTAGAAACGTCACATTGTTCTCACAAAGTTCCTAGGTAGAGCCTGGCTCTTTTGAATTTCAATCTGGAGATCATCCCAGTGCACCTCAGCTCTTCAATCCTTCTGGTTGCTATAATGTACATACATGGGCATTTCGAACCGAGCTGCAAGTCCAACTAGGGGACAGGGTGAGAGGTCAAAAATGATGAAAACTACGGAGGCACAGGCTTCACCGAAGTCCGGTGAAACAAGAAGAACCCTCTAGGGTAGGGCCATGGCATAGGTAAGTGCGTGTGTGTATGCATGCAAGGTTGTAGTTGTATACATGTGTGTATGTATGTTGCGTGTATGGATTTAATTCCCAAGATGATTCCAAAATGCAGGAGGACTGAGAACCAGTGGTTCAGATGTCTGTCTCCCCTGGGCATGGCCCATTCCTTGTCGTCAAGGCTCCTCAACCCAAACCTCCTTTCTTAACAAATGCTTCAAAACACAAACATCTCTCTTCTCATAGGATCAAGTGTTGCAAACAGAAACTATTTTGATCAGCAATCTATAAAACGTTCTTAGTATCCACTAAAGTGTTAATGTCTTCCTTTGCCCAGGGGTATTTGCATTTTAGGAGAAAAATAATAGAAACAGGGTATCAATGTAATAGGATTATTTTAGGTGTATCAAAGGTTGTCCAAGGTATTTTGGGTGAAAGGCCTTCTTAGGACCTCTAAAATGATACCACGTTCCTGACTGTCTACTCGGCCTTCCGGATGGTTCCATCATAGTTTGCACTGCTGTCTGACCTGCTTCCATTATATAGATAACCTACCACGTCATAAGTGTATGAGAGTAATGAGGTACCAGTGATTAGATGGTTTTTGCACTAAGCATTCCATTTAATCATCACAGTTAGGACCCTCCCTCCCTAGAAAGGAGATGCCACTATTCCCGTATGAGAGATGGAAAAACGCTCAGAGGAGAATTGGCTAAGGTCACACAGTGACTCTATAGTTGAGCCAGGCCTCAGAATAATTTCCGTGCCACTCAAGAGCAAATGTCCTTTAAAATACCCTGCTTCACAAAGTGCAGAATGAGGAGGATAAAACAAAGGAAACCAAAACAAAAATACCTGTAAGGAGTCAGGAATAAATCAGCTTGGCATTCTCACTGTTGATATAATTTGACACATACCTTCAGAAGGTCCCTGTCAAAATTTAAATACTTAATTGTTAGTGGGTACATAATAGTCCACTAGGATCTTGGGAGAATAGTGCTTTGTCTCTGTAACCTCTTATACAAATGAAGCTTCTACATATTCTTTTTGGAAGAGCAGCTTGCTTCTCACCTGTATCTCTGTTGACATCAGGTCCCTTGTTTGTGATCACGGGCATTTGCAAGAGAACGGTGCATTCAGAGAAACACAGCACTTTAATCACAGAGTGGGTGACACACTGCAGACAGGTACGTGGCCACGCCATACCATCCCCAGCCTGGTGATTGCCACCTTCCTGACTCCATGCACACCAGGGGGCCAGGGGGCCCTGGAGATACATGGATGAATGTCCCTGGTGACAGACTGTGAGAACCTTCGGTTTGCATGTCGGACATGCCCTTGTACTTGGCAACCGCCTGGCCCACAGTAAATGCAGAAGACCTCCCGAAAGTGAAACTTTCTCAGAGGACTTTGGACAGGAGAGTGGAAAGCATCTGCACTGGGCGATGGTGAAGGAGGGAGGTAGAGTTGGGGTAAATCCACAGCAGTCTCCCAATCTGTGGCCCTAAAGTCACTACTACATCTGTCTCTCTTGTCTGGCTGCCAAACCCGCAGGAAGAAAGGGCCACCTCAGCCACAGAGACACAGCAGCACTTCTGGCACGGTGCGGAAGGCTGGTCTTCCTCCTTCCTCCTCCTCCTCCTCTTCTGGATGTTCACCGGTGCCTTTCCCTGCCCCTCCGTGTTCTTTCCTTTTTTAATGTTTTATGTTTCCCTAACTTATGCCACTTGGATGTTTGTCTGATTTATAAATAAAGTTCAAATCACCAAGAAAATAAATGTATTTTAATTTTTTAAATTCTATTTGTTCTACAGGATTTACATGCTGATATTTATAAAATGCTGATGAAAGACGCCAGAGGAAAACTTTTAAAAATGAGAAAAATACGTGTTTATGTATTGGAAAACAGCAGGGGAAGGATGCCAATTGATCTATAGATTAAATACAGTTTCCATCAGATTCCAGCAAGAGGTTTTATAGATCATAAGCAAACTTACTGTGAAATTCATCTGGAAAGGGACAAGCACTGGAATAAACAAAACAATCTGAAAGAGAAGAATAATGTGGGAGGAGTTACTCCAACCAACATGCAGGCCCGTTACATAGCTACCTGGATCAACACAGTGTGGTATTGGTGGAGGAACCAACACGTGGATCGATAGAACCAAACAGGGAACAGAAACAGACCCAAACAAATAGGTCCCACCGATTTGGGGCAGCAGAGCAAAAGCAGTACAACAGGACAGCCTTTTTAGCAAACGGTCCTGGCACAATTAGACGTCCACAGGTCACTGGTTTTCTACTGTGTGCTGTAAGACTTTGGAAGACCCGCAACGCCTGTCCGTTTAGGCAGGGTCACTGATCGCCTCCTCTTAGTCTGTTGAATGAAAAAATGATAACAGCCAACGCAACAAGAACCATCCAGGGTAAATGAATCCAAATTATACCTAGTTTTTGTCAGATTGGCAAAAAATATATTGTAATGTACCACAGAATTTTAGTAATTAGTTTATATATGCCATGAGATGGAAAATGTTGAAAATCGCTGCTATAGGTAAATCAGTCAGTCAGTTTGGAACCACACAACCATCCTTAATCTGTTTCATACCATTAACAAAAATGAGCTCAAAATGGAGCATAGGCTTAAAATGTAAAACTATAAATTCTTTGAAAGAAAAGGGAGAATTTTTTTAGGTTCGAGGGGAGGCAGAGTTTTGGATTTGGCATCAAAAACATGATCTATTAAAAGGAAAAATCAATAAATTAAACCTCTCTAAATCAAAAACCTTTATTCTCCAACAGACCCTATTAAAGGGATGAAAAAATAAGTCACGTACACACAGATGCAGACACTCACACTCATACACACACATGCAGAGAAAAGAAACAGATTAGAAGAAAGTATTTGCAAACAATTTATCCAAAAAAGTATACTGTCTAGAGTATATGAAAATTTCTGGAAACTCTACAGTAAAAAAAAAATGAACATAAGACACAGATGGACAATGAATAGGCATTTTATCAAAGATGATCATAGATAATTACACACACACAAAAATCATCATTGTTAGCCATGAGAGAAACCTAGATTAAACCTCCAACAAGATGTATATCTGAATGCCTAAGATAAAGAATAATGACATCGAATGCTGGTGACGATGAAGAAAAATGGGATTTCTCAAATACTGCTGATGAGACCGTAAAATGGTATAGTCATTTTGGCAAACAATTTAAAATTATTTGGAATACAATTTGCCATTTTCTTTAAAACTAAACATGTAACTACCATATGGTCCAGCATTTGCACCCTTGCAAACTTATTCCAGAAAAGCAAAAATTGTTCTGGCACAAAAACGTGAGCATGACGCTCTTGGCAGCTTCACCGTGACAGCCAAAGCTGGAGGAAACCCGTATCTTCCGCAAATGGTGAGTGGCTGCCCAAACCGTGGTCCATCCACACCATGGGATCCTGCTCAGCAATAAAAAGGGACTGAGCTGCTGATACACAACGCACCTCGGATTCTCCAAGGAATTATGCTGAGTGGAAAAAGAAAAAAAGCCAATTCCGAAGGTTACCTACTGTATGACTCTATTCATATACCATTATTGAAAGGACAAAATTATATGATGGAGGAAGGATTCGTGGTGGTTGAGGTTTAGGGAGAAGGTGAAGGGCGAAGTAGGTGGGGAAGCAGACGTGGTTATCATAGAAGGGCAACAGGAGAGATTACTGTGATGAAATAATTCTGATTTTATGATGTCAGAATCCTGGCTGTGACATTCTCCTAGTAATTTTGCCATGTTGGGTCAACTACATCAAAGGTACAAGATCGCTCTCTGCATTTTCTCTTACAACTGCACGTGACTCTGCAATGACCTCAAAATAAAAATTTTGGTTAAAAATTTATTTTTCTGTTCAAAAGTAAGGCCATCAAATTCTACCTTATAGATACCTAACCAAGGTGTTTAAGAATTGAAAAGCCCCCTTTTTTCTCTATATGGTTTAAACCCATTCATTAAAATTATATTCAGCACATATGAAATTAGAGAGGCATGATTTTTAGTTAAGTGAAGCATGTTTACAAGTAGTTAAGAATTCAGGAGAAACAGATCTGAAGTTTGGACCCAAGACCCCTTTTTTATCTGTGCTAATCACTTTAGGAAAGTGGTAGGCACATCGCAGACTTTCAGACATTTGAGGACCAGGCTGAGGATGAGAAGGAGATGGAAGTGCTGGCAGAGATGGGGGTGATGACGACAGGTTAAGTCTGGGGACCAGGGATGCAGGTTTCATTCTGCAAATCAAAACGTTCAAGGGTACGGCAATTAAGTGAGCAGAGTCTAGAAACAGATTATGTCCAATTATCTTTTTGTCTTACTTTACTTCCCTGTGCTCATCACTTTAAAATTCACATTACGATCTTTCCTTAAATTTGAACACTTCAGAGATTGTTGTGGTTTATTATTAGTGCTATTTTTGGGTTTTGTTTTATTCCTAAGGTCCCTTGTAAAACTAACATCACTTCTGACTGACTTATTAACTCAACTTCAGTCTTAGTTGTACCTTTGCTATTATCTCTTTGCCCCAATCTTTTAAATATTGTGCCACTACATGGAGTCCTCTTTAAAATACTGACAATTTTTTATGAATTCGAATTTTAAGCAAACAATAGAAGGTCATTTAACCCTTACATTTAGGGTGTTTGTAAATGTAATGAATTCTCATGAAACTGTTAACAAGTATTGCCAATCTTTGTTAAAATGTCCAATTTCTGTTAGAGAGAAAAAACATTCAAACTTATGAACTTGGATAAGGTGGACATATTTTGTTTTAATATGTTTAAAATTTAAAACAATATTGTGTATTTGGAAATAGCATTTTTAATAGTCAATAATATAATATTTTCTCTTTCACAAAATCACTGCCACACAAATCTCCAGTAGCAAAGCATCTGTGTACATCATACACTAATTGGGAATTATCACTCTATCAAAAAAGTGACAGCAGTGTTCTGAGTTCACACTAATCATACCTAAAGGTAAACATATATTTTTTTAATTCATGTCTGATTTTTCACCAACTGCATTGTCCTGGTATCTGAGACGTGATCGAACACAGGAAGTGCTGTGAATTTGCTTTGCAAATATCAGGAAGGTTTGATAAACAGACTGTTTTCGAAGTGTAAATTTTTTCCTTGCTATTTAATACAATGTGAAACATCTTATGAGGTGCCCTCAGGCAGAAACTCTTTGTTAACAAGCCATCAAGCTTAAATGAGATAACCTGTAGGAAATCTTGACTAAGCAAACATGAACCAGCTAGTTCTTGGGAGTCGCTTGTACATATCAGCGTGAAGCAGGCATCCTCATCTTTAAAGATAATCCCTAAACCACTGCTAGTTGTACTCTCATTGTGGTGAGTCGGTTCAAATTTTAGAAAACATCCACGTGTCCTCCTAGTCTAAATCCCATCTTCTTAACACTTGTTAGGATTTTTTTTCTTTTATGCAAAAACTAAGTTTCTCTGGAATTTAATTTAAAAAGCTGTGTACTCTCCAAGTTCACTAGTTTGAGATGGTAGAAAAAAACATGCAGTCATTTTCAACTAACTTTCAATAAACTCTGAATGACAGAAGCATGGTGAGTGGAAGGCGTGTGAACCATGAGGATACTATTGATCATCTATCTGATTATCTGTTATCAGGCCTCTCCAGCATTGCTGAAGAGGCATGCCCCTCACGTAGAAGCTGGGATGGCCGTAGGTTGCCCTACTTTTTGGGTGAGGGTTGAGTGAAGTGCTGACCTCTCTTCTCTTTTTGGAACTTCATTAAAATGTTCCTGATAGTAGAGGGTCCACCCGGTGGCAGTGATAGTATTTGTCCTTCAAGGGCTGATTCTGTTTGTCGCTAAAAATTGCTAATCAGTGTTACACCTATCAATCCCTGCTGCTCCTGACCCTGGTGCATACTCTATGAAATTGCCCACTTGAGATGTGTCTGGGTTTCTAATTAACACACGCAACTGTTCTAGTGAATGGCTGTCTTTTTGAAGCTCTCCCTTCCGGTCCCACAAAGTGATTTTCATATGTATCACGCTGACAGTAATCTAATTCTAAGAGCCCCCAAGTACCTTCTGATTTAGGGCGGCTTTCTCTTGATGCCCTTACAGAGAGGAAAACTAAATTTATTTACATTGATTATATAGACCTGTACACTCCAGAATAGATAATATGTAGGAAAATCAATGAACCAGTAAAAATTTTGACCCAGTTATCTATTTTCTTGTGGAAAAATATATACCTTTGTACCTTAAGGAAACTAAAAACTAAGATATATTTATTTTTTACTTCTTTTAGGATATTGAAATGTGACTATGTCAGGTTGCCCTTTATTTTAATAAAAACTTATTCCTTCTATTAGGAAGAATAGTTTTAATAGACATTAACCTAAATAAATATCTGCATCCCCTCTGTATGTAATCACAGATTCATATCATAATATAATTATGGCTGGAGGTCACATTCTAGCATGATCTTAGCCTAAAGTAATATAAAATATGTGACATATTTATATACAGAATTTGTATTACATATACATAATTTTTATGTATTTGGAGTCATTTAGAATCCTGTTTGTGTTTATTACCTTAAATAATTGAAACTGTATTTTAAAATATGCTTTTAAGTTACAAGACTGACAAGTTGAAACCTAGAATTTCTAACTACGAAAGCTTACTACTACTCATCGAGGTCAATGAGCTTCTTGATAGTGGTCCAGGAAAAAGTACTGTTTTAAGTTGATCTTTAAAATATCTACAGACTGGCCCTGGCTGGTGTAGCTCAGTGGATTGAGCACGGGCCTTCGAACCAAAGGATCGGGGTTCGATTTCCAGTCAGGGCACATGCCTGGGTTGCAGGCCAGTTCCCAGCAGGGGACACACGAGAGGCAACCATACATTGATATTTCTCCCCCTCTCTCCTTCCCTTCCCCTCTAAAGATAAATAAATAAAATCTTAAAAAAAATTAATTAAAAAAAATAAAATATCTACAGACTGTTTTAAGATTAAAATGTTAAATAACATTTTAAATATCCATAATAATCTTTTAGTTTAGAAAAAATGTGAGTAATACCAAAGCAAAATTATATTAATGTTATACATTTTAGAAAACTAGCCAAATACTGTATTAATAATGTCATTTGGACCAAGTCATAATGAAACTTTAAAATTTGTAGATGATTGAAATGTTTTATCACTCAAATAAAATGATTAATCTCTTTCTTACCTCAAGCTATTATTTGGGTAAAATCTGAATAATCATCTTTGCCACAGTGATATCTTACCAAATCTGATCTGATTTTAATTTTTTTCCTAATAAAAATCATTGTTCAAAGAATGCAAGTAACATTAGTTTTTCAAAGTCTCTTTTACAACTGTAAGATCCCAGATGTGGAAAGTGCGAGTGAAACATTCCATGTAAAGCAAACATTTAATGAAATAAAAGATTGATCTATTTCCTAGATAATATTTTTTAAATCCCTATCGGATCTTACACCATCTTTTCCAGAACGGATCACAGCGAATCTTATCTAGTCGACATATGTACTTTGCCACAGGAACTCCCTCTGCTGAGCATCGCATAGAAAGCCTTCGCCAGATCATACGATTATACTAATCATTATAACAATGTCCATCAATTATATTAACATTTTTTTTTTTTTTTGGTTGCCAGACAGGAGGGAGTTTGGGGAGGCCAAGTGAAAAATGAAAGCGGATTAAGATATACAAATGGTCAAATATAAAATCAGTCACGGGAATGTGAAGTACAGCATTGGGAATATTGTCAATAAAATTGTAATGACTATGTAGGGTGTCATATGCGTACTGCCCTTATCTGGGTGATCAAATCATATGTAAAATGTCTAGTCACTGTGTTTGTTCACCTTTGATTGACATTTTTATAAAAATTTTTTTTAAAAAAATACAAAAATTCTAAATAAAGCATTAGCAAATAAAAAAAGAGAAAAATCTGTTTCTAGACTATGGAGAGCTATGGTACAATGTGGCTCAAATTTAACAAAGGAAAGTTGATCCTTGACTGGCTCTTACCTTATCTTCTGCTTAAACACGAAAGTTTACCTAACAGAGACCCTTTCGGGCATTTCCTGTAAGCTAGCAGAGCACACATGTGTAGGCACATAATTCACACAAGTGTTTACTGAACTCCTTTTCTATGACTAGTATTAGGTAAGGTACTGAATATGTAAAGGAACAATCCGTTCTTCCCTGATGGGAGTTTCCACTTTATAGAAGTCAGTCAGCCTTTAAACAAATAATCATATAAATAACAGCATATTTTGTAGTTACATTCAGGAACTACAGTCGAAGAACACGTGAAGAGACTAACAGGGACGCTGGTGTTGATTTTGAAGCCTCGGGAAGTAAACGTGGGGGACGCACTGACTGGGCGAGCTGGAGTCTGCGCGAGAGCATTTCGGGAAGAGGGGGCAGAGGGGGCGCTGAGGTTTCCTGAGGCGGGAAAGAGCTCTGCCCACGTGAACGCCCAAGAGAAGTGCAGGGTCAGTCCCTGGAGAGGTGAAAGGAATGAGGCTAGAGCTACACGGAAATCAGAACGTGTCTGGGATTACAGCACCTATTTCACAAGTACGATAGCGGCTGTCAGAGGGTCACAGGTAAGAACTTAGTGGGGCTGCATTAATATTTTACACTCTTCCCTATTCAGTTAAATAAACTGTAGCAAATTCTACCATTCTCCCTGGTCCTATATGGAACAAATCTAAAATATAGACTTAGCAAAAAAAAAAATCAGACACAGACAACAGTATGGTGATTACCAGAGGGGAATGGGGGTGGGAGGAGGTAGATGAGGGTGAGGAGGGGTATAAATGGTGGTGGAAGGAGACTTGACTTTGGGTGGTGAACACACATACAACATATAGATGATATGTTATAGAATTGTACACCCGAAACCTATATAATTTTATTAACCCATGTCACCCCAATAAATTCAATAAAAATTAAAATAATAGAATAAAAAGTAAAATATGCCTTCGTTAGGAAGGAAAATATAGCTTGTAAATATCCTTTGGGTTATTAGTAGTTACAATAAAGTTGTACTTTATTATAATAATTCATAATAATAATTCATATTCTACTAATAATTCATATCTAATACTGGGGTGGAGGATGGGCAAAGATTTTGCATTTAAGGTATAGTTTCTTTAAGTAATGTTATTTTTCCATGAGAGAGATTGAATCTGTATGGTGACACATTACCCACTGCGCCAGCCTAAGTAATTTAGGTGTACATCTAGATTAAAAGTTGAGCCTACAAAATAGTGTTTTAAACTATAATTCTTAAGGTTGGATGAAAGCATATTTTCCAGGAAGTCTCTCTGTTACCATGAACAAAAAGCTGCAATATTATAAACAAATAAAAACCTGGGAGTTAATTTTCTAAACAGATTGAAGATATATACTAACATGTCAGCAAAAACTGAGTACAAATACAACATCATTCTGTACATCAAATGTTTACACAGATGTCATTTAAGTGGGATGCTTGTTCTATTAACCAAATATACAATATTATTTATCAGTCAATCACAAGCAATAGAAAACTCAGTTGCTTTCTATTAAAAATGTTTTAACTTGGATGATATTAATGGGGCAACTCAAGAATTGAAAAAAATTAGCTTTAAGTTATAGTAAATAAACTTAGTAATTAACACATGTGAAAAACTATTTTTCCAGGAACTGGAGGTATGACCAACCCTGACTCTGGGAGACCCATAAGCAGTTCATCCTTGGTGCCCCAGAAGACTGTGAGTGATCAAGTTGGTGTCTGAGCCAGAGATACCCACCACTCAGGACACAGATGAAGAATCACCGGTCAGCAGAGGAAAGGATGCTGAGAAGATTGCTGGACTGCAGCTTTTATCTGATTAATCTTTTCCCTGGATTCCAAACCCCTTACCTATACTCTTCTTCTCCTTATGAAAAGGGTCGGTTTGAGATGAGATGTAAGACAGCCTTTCAGGGTACAGAACCCACTGCCTTCTCAGATCACTGGCCATCTGAATAAAGTGTCCATAAAGATTCAATCCTTGTCTCTACTTCTCGGTTCTGGTAATGACAGGCAGCACAAATGCTGACTTTTCCAGTTTCCATATTATGCCTTTTTGATTATTTCATGTCCAGAAAGTTCAGTTTCCACAAAATTTAAGTATGGCACAAGATATAATGTTCCAAGTTTAACGTACAGAGAATCATGTCTCAGTTACTTTTAAAAGTATCTTTTATACTGGTATAATTTTTTTGCATTATTTGAGACATATATTTAATTAAAATGTTTCTTCATCTCCACAAAACAATATTGCTCTCTGTAACTGCATGCTTGATCTTTATATTTCAAAGGTATTTGAGAGGACTTGCTCCTTTGTTCACTTAACAAATTAGTCATCAGCATTTTAACAACAAGTTTTAACAGAAAAATTTATTTCAACATATGAATTGCTGTCATAATTTCATGACCAGTTTATGTTCATGAACTTGTGTAGTTTTCAATTCATAATTATGGCACAGAAACATTTAGTCTCTTATCTTTTACGTGACTTAATAGCTTTGGTTTTGAATTCAAATCCAATTTGGAACCCTGACATTCTCTTTTAATGCCTGTGTGGCTATCAATAATTTAGTAAATCTTTTTCAGGCTTAAGTTTTATCAGTAAGATGGTAATAATAACCTGTCTGAATGGGTTACAGGAACTCCATAGCCAAGAGCCAGCCTGGCTCACAACAGACGATGAATTTTAGCTGTTATCATAATGGAGACATCTGCATCTTAAACAGCTCGAGTGATTTTATACACAAACAACTAAGGTAGCTTGAGAATCACTTTTCTAAAGTGATCATATGATTTCTATAATAGTCAAAAGCATTTATCAATAGTAAGAATGAAAAAGAAATTGGATCTCAATATATGTTCGTTGGTGAGAGTGTAACACTGCAATTGTGGGAAACCATTTGGCGTTTGTTTAAAAACTAATGTACACTTATATTTACCCTGCAAATACACTCCCCTAAGAATTTATTCTAGAGGAATGAAAGCTTACATTTCCAAAAAAGTCTGTGCATAAATATCATAGCAAATGTCCTTCAACACGTAAACGAATAATCAAACTGTGATACATCCATGTAATGAGATACTACTTAACAAAAAAAGCACCAAACTATTGATACTTGAGACAATTTCAAATGGATCCCTAGTGCATTATGCAGAATTAAAAAAATGAATTGCACAGCACTTACATCCTGTATTATTCAATTTACATAATGTGTTCAAGGTGACACGGTTGCAGCAGCAGAGATCAGGTCAATGACCACCGGTGATCAGGGTTGGCAGAGGATGTAATTGTCAGGAGATCCCATTAAGAAGTTTCTTTGTGGTGTTGGAATAGTTTCATGGCGGAGAACTATTATGAGGAGGAGGTTACTCCAAACCACTCCTGTGATGAAATTTCACAGAAGCACCCCTCCCCCAACACATACACAAAGTGCATGTAAAAACTGGTGAAATCTGTATGAAGTTTGTGTTATCGTTAATAGCATCGTTCCAATGTCGATTTCCTGGTTCTGACAGCGTACTGTGAATGTGTAAAAGACTGTCATTAGGGGAAGCGAGACACAGTGTCCAGCGGGACTCTTTCCATTATGTTTCCATTTGAGTCAAACTATTTTCAAGTTATTTTTTAAAGCACTTAACTGTGGACACAGTGTTCACAGCTTTGGTTTCCTTTGCTTTAGTGACATCTTTTGAAGCTTTCGGAAATATTCTGATATTTTTTAATGTTGTCAGTATTAATCAGAATTTTTAAAAATATAATTAGGAAATAGAATTGAAGTAAAATTACAATGTAGAAACAGAGGAAAATGCTTGTTTTTAAAAACTACTTTTAGTTTGTAAGTTTTTAGTGTTAAACTAAAAAAAGACAAACTTTGCTTATTTGCAACTGAAAATGGCTATAAAGGATAATTAAAAAAAACACAAAATTTTCCTCATTAATCATACTCTGAAGTCTAAAAAGAAGATACTATTTTACCAATGAATTATCAATGCAAAATTCACTACTTTATGTTTCTCTTTTTATTCCTTGACATAATAAATTTTCCCTGGGTTACCATCATTTTATTTATTGAAATTCACTAGCAACTTCAAACAGGAAGAGACACTGGCTATCAAATGTGGCCATAATGTATACAAGGAATTATTTTTGAAATACAATTCAGAATTGAGGATCAGCATTTCTTCCTGATGATGATGACAATGAATTATGTAAATGTATATTTCTATCACATATATCATCTATATCTACCTGTCTTAGTTTGGTTTCCTGAAAAGCAAACCCTTTGACAAGGATTCGAGCACAAGTAGGTATTTTGGAATGTCATTGTTGGGGGGAAAAAACGCTGAGGAATGGAGGCAAGACAGGAAAGATGGCCAGTTAAGGGTTTATTGTTATCCAAGTTACAATGGTGGGTGAATGGAACTGAATCTTGTGAGAGAAATCTGGGAACCAGTAAAACCCTGTGTCTCAGAATCATCCCACCTACAGGGCCACCTGAAGGGGTATTTAAATATCCGCTCCCATCAGCAGTTGGCCAAGGCTGCTTCTGGGTGGACGGTGGTCCAACTTGTCCAACAGGTGATACAGTAGCCAGGTCACCAGAGAAAGACAAAGAACGCAAGTGCTGATTGTTGGTATTGGCACAAATGCAATGCAATGCTCAGGGTGAGAGGATTCAATACGTCCTTGACAGCATTTGTTACACATACCCTGATATCATTCTGTATATACTGAATGTTGAGCAAGTACTGGTTGAATTAATAAGTATATAAGTTTGCAGACTGAGTGGGACACTTTTTTTACACATGAAACGCAGAGCACTTTAGGTTTAATGTAATTTAGATGATGGGATATTTTTCAAATACCCTATCAATTACATTACATCCATCGTTTTAATCAGTCAACAAATAATTTCTCATCACTTGATACTATAGACAGTAAGGTTGAGAAATGTGCTTTCCATTAACAAGAAGCACTTAAATATTCAGGAGGAAAGAGGTAAATCAATAGAAGTTGACAGGTCTACATATTCGTATCTGTATGGAGTTCAAGTGACGCAATACTCCATGGTAAAAAATTAATGAATATTCCACCCATCTGTTAGGTTTAGTGGTTAAGGGCATAGTAAGGTTACACTATTCCCAGTGCTGGGGCTGGAATTTCTTACAGAAATTCAATTTGTATAAGTCAAGTTTATCCTTTTGAAAGAATAAATTGTCAATGACCTGAAATTTAGTATCAGTGGGTGCCATTTGAAACACTAAGGTTTCATAGCTAATGTACATATTTGAGACACTAAAAATGTTGCTTTTAAAACACCTCAAAACAATAATTGAAACAATATTAGATTATTTCAGTTAATGAGTAAAGAGCTTATCAAAACTAGGCCAGAATCTCCATAAGAAAATTAAGAAATAGGCATCTTCTCATATCTATCTATCTATCATAAAAAGAGAGGCAGGCAAAACAGATTTTCTGAGACTATGGAAACCTCATATAAGAAAAGTCTAATGTGGTTGAATCATAACTCTAAGAATATGATACAGAAGAAAAGAAAACTATTGCAAAGATAAAAGTATCCCTCTATTCCCTTGTCCTTCCTATTACTTATAATGGCCACCTTAATGTGGACATAAAGTGGACAGGAGGGAACTGGGGCTCAATTTATACAGAACAGGATGGTTTCATTCAAATCTCCAGTATTTGGAGATTACATTTTGAAACAGTATTTGATAATCTAGCTAAAACTACTGAAAATTAGGTATAGCAAAAAACATTTTAAACATCAAATTAATATGAAAAGGCAAGAAAACAAAATTGCCTGAATTTCTAACTGAAAAATGGTTAATTGCACTGTCCTGTCATAGTTGTTAAATGTTCAGTTTGGCACAGCACATGTAAAAGTGAAAGGGGACTTTTGATAAATTACTATAGAAATGTAACGGATCATATTTTGATTTAACTGGAATTTATTGTACCTTCAGTGATAATCCAATATTCATACTTTAATTTGTAGGTATGACCAGGACATACCATTTAAGCCTTTCATTTTCTATGAAAGAAAAAGGCAAGACATAGAATTTAAAGACAACTTATTATTCCCGAAATACTTGGCCTGAGAAGATGAGTATAATGTGTCTTTTGATGTTCAGCAGTGTTATTTTAAAATTCTCATGTAGGTCATTACTTATTCTAGAGCTGAATCACCAAAGAGAGGTGAATCAGCAAGGTGCCAAAGAGGAAGCCACCTTGAAATGGATTAAATGAAATAATTGTGTGAACATATGGCCTGAAAATTAAATTGATTCAGCTAAACAAGTTATATTAAATAGATCATGTAATTTTCAGGCATCTGGTCAGGTGACCACAATTTAAAGCAAATACATATTGAGACTTTTGAGAAAGACAGAGGAGCCTATTTGTCTATGGTTTAGAGAGAGAGAGAAAGAGAGAGAGAGAGAGACAGAGAGACAGAGAGACTGTAAAATGAGATTCAAGCTGTTAGTGATCTTTTTAGTTTGCCCTTTAAAAAACTGTGCATGTAAAGATAAGGTCCTTGATGAAATACATCAGAGAGGTTTTATGAATCAAATTTGTCAGACATCTATGTTGGCAGTAATTTATTCATTTATATATTTACTCACTTAAAGAACATACATATTGAGAACCAACTCTCTTTAGGCTAATTATAAAATGCCCTAGTTTTCAAATTTCTTATTCTAGAGTGGGAAATCAAAATATTACATAAATTTATATGTCTTTAAAGCAGAAAATAGATGCATATTTAGTGATAAAATTTTATCTGCAAAATCTTACTTACCATACAGATATTTTTGTCTTGGTCATTGTCTTAATGTTTAAGCTCAATGCAAAATATACATTTAGATATCATCTTCTTCCCTTTCCCAATTGTTTCCAAATATATTCACATATAAAAATTCTAAGAATGAAACTGTTAGGTGACTTTCAAAGCATATCCAATGTGCATTATATTCATGGACTGCGAATGGCAACTGACTTAATTATTCAAGGTTCAAGATGTAGTACAGTAAGACTGGTCTGTATTTGGTGTGAAAAAGAAGATTTCAGGAATAATTGGTTATTTGGTCAAGACAAATTTAGGATTCTAAATTAAAAGGTTATATTGAATGGTAATTGTAGTTCTTTTCAAACGAGCACCGTAATGAAATCACACTGTAAGGTGGTGAGAGGAGGTGGATGGACACTAAAGTTTAAGACTTAAATACACGACATGCATATTTGATATAACTGGGAATCATCATGCAAATCTTACGTGATTGGCATTTTACAAACAGTGAAACTGAGGCCTCGGAAATTGTATTCGTCTAAGGGTGGCACAAAGGTAGGATCCAGACACAAATCCCTGCTACTATCTGTGCCTCCTAGCACTATTGTACACTCATGTGCATGAGCACACAGACATGCGCAGCCTTTACTTTATTATAGGATGTATAATAGTGGAGTAGCAGTTCACAGACACTAACCATATAAATTATCTTCATCTATGCCAATTAATAGGATATCATTAAAATATATATGGTAATGAACCAGGAAATAGAATCTATTCAACCTCTTAAAAGCAATGTTCTCTTAGAGGTTAGCACGATAAACTATAACTACTGTTTGTAAAACAGAAAAGACTGCTATGTTATTGAACTACCTAACTACTGACTTTATAAGTAGCATAGAATTTTCTGATTTGTCCTGATGATTCAAAAAATGACTTAGTTTTGTGAAGAAAAGAGTTTGGCTTTCTTTTATCTCCAAAGTAGTAGAAGTATTGATAACTGCATTCAATTTATTGGGAAAACATAACTGAAGACACCCATATCTTAAAAAGGGAATTGGAAAAATTATTTTCAAAATGAAACAATTTTCTTTAACTCTGAGCACATTGATACTTTTCATATGAAGAAAATACATAAATACATAAATTCAATTTTATTTTCTAGCACCTCTTTCACTCTCTCCCTGCCAGTACAAACATTTTCAAAAATCTTTTTCAAATAGATTTATAGAATGAAAAATGGTGAGATATAGATTTAATAAAGAAATATATTAAAATAGGCTTATGACTGACACTAGGCTTAGGAGAACAACTTCTATATAGTATTTTATTGTCAACTAGAAGCTGAAAAAAGGAGCTAATTCATTCTTAAAAACCCATATCCTAAGTCAAATTAAAATGTGATACACTTATGAAATATACTAACATTACTATTTCTATAGATATCTAATTAATGCTAGGTAATAAATGAGATTTGAATGCAGAGAATGAAAAGAGTAAAATCATTTCTATATCTACAGGTTAATATTTCCCAGAAAACACAAATGAGATAGAAGCAAGACTTAATAAGCAGGCATTTAGAGACTTAAAGTATAATTTTGGTCAGCTATAGCTCAGCACTGCTTGGTTCATCTTTATCTTTATTATACAAAAACTGTGTGCTCTATTATCTACGGACAGATAGAGACATGAGGTGTGTATACAAAGATCTATATGCACGCATATCTTCACTATACGCATTATTTACCTTAATATATCTCTATGTATGTGTGTGTATATGTATGTGTGTATACAAACGTGTGCACGCATGTATGATTGGACAGCCAATTTGAGATCTATTAAAAACCTGAAAGAGTGAAACTAAAAGGATTATAAACTCTGTAATTCTTAGCTTGAGGACTTACCTTGATGATAGTCTTAGTTTGGCAAGATTTTCATCATAGTTAATAAAAAGTCTGCTAACTAATTGGAGAACGAACAATAATTTTTTTAATGTGTGGTTCTAACCTAAACATAATTTTTTATCATTCCACGCAGGTGTGACTTAGTAAAGTGCAAACTAAGCTTTTGTCGAATATATTCAAAAAGGTTAATTTTTGAGCAAACCTCAAATGAATTGTTTTAATGTGAATTGCCTATTATCCTCATATTGAATATAACAATAATAAATCTTATTTATTAATTTATCAGTTTGCTATGATCATATGCAGACAGAAATTTCACCTAAAATATATGAAACAAACTAAATGGTTATGGGAGTACAGAAAAATAAATCTTTTTTTCTGTTTAATGCTATTCAAATACTATTTCAAAGGTAAAGCAAAGGTAGTTTTTAATATTAAACTGTGCCTTCTCAATTTCCTTTTTTCCTAACTTTTCTCCATCATTCAAGAAATAGCAAAGATTTTTTTCATCTACTGTCAGGCATGAATAATAAAAAGAATGAGGACTAATGTGTGGCTATTTGAGCACTTAAGTAGATTTTTGTTAATGGATTACGGAGATACTATTCACAAAAGCCAAGGCTTTCAAATGCAAGGAGGAGTGCTTGAAAGAGAAAAGTTTTGTTCTGCTTTATCCATTTCAAAAGGAAAGGGAGGAAGGGATAAGAGCGGGTAGAGAGGAAGGGTCATCAAGGAGCCTGTATAAAGGACCCATGCACAAAGGTCAACGGTGGGGTAGGATGGAGGGTGGGAGGTGGGAGTGGGTGGGGCAGGGGGGAAATGGAGACAACTGTACTGGAACGAAAATGAAAAGCAGTGTATCTTTACGTACACAGAGCAATGTTGGAAGACTTAAAGCAAACTATGTGAGTAGTCAGCAGACGTTTTCTGCAAAGGATGAAATAGCAAATCATTTCGGTGTCACAGGCTATGTGATCTCTGTCTCCACTGCTCACTCTGCCCTGGAGCCTGGGAGGGGCCCCAGACAGTGTGCAAATGAATGAGTGGGACTGTGTCCCAGTGCAACCTAATCTGTGGACACTGAAATCTCTGCGCTTGTCCTGTGTCATGAAATATCCTTTTTAAAATTTTATTTTTCTGACCATGTAAAAATCACTCTTAGTTTGAGGACTCTAAAGGAAAGAAAAAAGCAGTGGCTGAATTTGATGTGAGGATGTTGGCCTCAATGATAAAGTTATAATAGAAAACTCAGATAAATTTGAGTAGACGGGCTTAGCGGAAGAAATTACATTTTATGCTGCCCAGGATAGAGAGTGGAAAACCCCAGGCCTTGGAAGACAGCCCGTGTCTTAGCTACTGCAGAAGGCACTTGGGCCTCGCCGCCAGTGCACAGAAGGGGTTGAGAGCAAGACAGCAGCACTCAGAAGGCGAAGGCCCGCAAAGATACAGAGTCCTCGGACCCTGGGGTGGATGCCAGAGCAGGGTGGTGGCAGCCAGGAGACCGAAAGGAGACAGGCAGCCAGCAGGCTACACCTCCTGTACAAGAGACCGAAAGGCATTCTGGAAAGACTGAGACGTCACTGCCGAAATAGTGACTTACAAACTAAAACCGAAGTGGTCAGTTACCCAAGCTAGATAAAGTTAGCTATGGTAAGTGAAAATGTGGATTTGCGAAAAATGATTTGTTATAAGAAAATGATTAATTTTCCTTTTTGTCTAGAGGAGTCCAATTGGGGTCTATTGGGGGGGGGGCAATAAGGACTATTAAGGTTAGGTTAATTAAATAAAGCAATACGCTATAATATTTACTATCAAATGTAGGGAAGATTGCTTTCAAATCACCATGTATATGAACTTAAATGGCAAAGCATTAACTTCTCATAACACTTTCCTGAGAAATATAACAAACTTTTAATGACATATAAGTAGATCTGCTCTAAAAAAAAAGTTGACTTGATGAGTTAAAACGAATATGATCAAATCAACTGTTTCAAATCAAATTACTTGTGTTAGACTGAATCATTACCCCCTGCCCCACAAACAAGATCCACACTCTAATCCATGGAAACTGTACATACTACCTTATGAAAAAAAGGGGGGGCCTTTATAGAGGGCATTCATTAAGGGTCTTGAAATGGGCAGATTATCCTAGATCAGCCAGGTGGGCCCTAAGTGCCATCATCACTGTTTATCTGAGAGATGCAGAGGGAGATTTGACGGCAGAAGAGAGGATCACGTGACCAAGAAGCAGTGACTGGAGTGCCGTGGGCAAGCCACCAGGAGCTGGAAGAGGAAAGCAACAGACTCTCACCCAGAATTGCTGGAGGGAGACCTGCAGCCCCGTGATTGCAGGGCCGTAAACCTGATTTCTGATATCCGACCTGGGAATTTTGAGAAAATAAATACTTGTTTTTTAAAGCCACCAGGTATGTGTTGTTGTGTTCCACAAGTTACAGAAAACTAATGTCGTGTCCCAAAGCTAAGAAGCCACAGACCTATTTGAGCAAATAGCACTCTGTTAATTTCACATCTATGTTTTCTATCATTAAATATTAAAGAAGGAGGTGTATAGGTGACTTATTATGCAGGGTTAAATTCTATATTACCAAGTTAGGCTTCTTTTGCTTTAACATTTTCAGTGGTAAAATATACTATTTTATGGAGTGATCTGTTGCAAATTTTGAGAGCTAGCTAATTAGAAATTCTTTTTTTTATTCTAAACTCAATTTTGCTTCCCTGTCATCTCCACTGACTGGTCGTAGCTCTGTCTGTCAAGCAACACCAAATGGCTCTAACTTTTCTATTAAATCACAAAACTTTGACATATTTGTAAAAAAGATCAATCATTTTAATTCCCCCCACACACACACCCTGCACCCTAGAATATCCTACCCAATCCTAGAAATCTTCTCTAAGCAAATTTATCCAGTTCCCTTAGTTGTCTTTCATGGAACAGTGATTTCTGTGAAGCCTCATTCTCCAAATTCCAGAAAAACAGCAGCAAACTATCAAACTGGTGATAATAGTCCATTTCTTGTGTAATTGCCACCTACTGGGCACTAGACTAGCAGCACCATCCTCAAAGTTGCTATTCCTGTTTTAAAAAGGAAGCAACCAAGTTTAGGAGAATCGAAGCCATTTGTCCAATATTTCTAATAAAGAGTTGAGATGAAGACTTGAATTCATATTTTGAAACACTGAACCATATGTTCTCAACCACTAGGCTGCATGACAACCACAGTTCCTTATTCCAGGAAGCACCTCCCAGATGTTGACCTCACAACTCTTCCTAGTATGTACCTTGAGCTTACAGTACAGAGATGCAAGTGGAAGGTGTTCACCTAAGAAAAGTGCTACCAATCCTTATTTCACAGAATTCACTTAAGCCTTTTACACATCTGTGGTATTATAGACTAGTTCATGTTGAGCTCATGGTTAACAAAAACTTCCATTTTTAAACAGAAATGCTTTTTAAATCAGGGCCTCCATTTTACATTTGTGGAAGTGTTCTCTTAAAACTATGTATGACATAACTCTGGGTTCTAGTAATTATTTAAGTGCCTAGGTGCACAGAATGGATTGACTGTAATCCCTAGTTCAGAATGTGTCATTATTAATGAGCTAATTTTAATAAAATAGTACATACCTGTGAACACATGCTATACCACGCAACAATGTTTGCCATTACCTGTTTTCTTTTAATATAGTCTAATTGTATTTGTATGTATTCATTAAATCTTGCTGGGGTTTTTTTTATATTTTAATTTTTAACTTGTATAAAGGACACGATGCTGCATCTAGTCATTTGGGACATTTTCATTTAATATGATGTTTCTAAGATTCGTCTACTGCTGATAGGGCGGATTTAATTTCTCTGCTGGAAGTAATTCATTGCATAAATATTTTTGGGAGTTTGAATTTTTCTTTTATTCTTAACACCTTTGATAAATAGTGCGCTATTTTTGCATGAAATAAGGATTCATGTTCATATTTTCCTTGTGGGTAACCAACTATTTCCCCACCTCCACCGAATGGTCTCCCTCTCTCTCTTTTTTTTCCCTGCCTGGAGAGTCACCTTTGTGAGCCAACAGTTTATAATCTTGCCGGCATCTCTCTGGGTTCTTCATTTTATTTCATTGTTTTATTGCAGGGATTTTTCAACTGGTGTGCCTCCAGAATTTTTAAAACATGTGATGCCTGACTATTTAGTGAGGGGCAGTGACCTCTGCTCCCTGACATTGCCATATTAAAAAATGACAATAGCCAACACTACAATAGCTATCCGGTGTGGATGAATCAAAATTATCTCTCTTTTATTGTCAGATTAGCAAAAAATATAGTATATTTTTGGTGTACTGCAGAATATTAATAATTAGTTTATTGGTGCCATGCTATGAAACAGGTTGAAAATCATTGGCCTATTGGTTCAACATCACGTCAATAATACACTATCTTAATTTACCAGAGCTTCACAATAAATTATTTCAGGAAAATTTTTTATAAAAATAATTCTTAAAATATTACAAATTTTCACCAATATCCTCTTTCCCTTTCCTTCTCTGTACACATAGTATTCGATGTCATCGTTCGGGCGGGCCCACGTGAGGGGCCCCAGCTAGTGAAAGAAGGGCTGACGTCACGGGCCTCACTTCCAGACAGAGACGCCGAAATGCCCGTTCTGCGATCTATCCCTTTGCTTCTCACACTGTCCGGTTCACTTACGTGTCAAACAGACAATGTGATGGAGCCCAGACAGTCTGGATCTCAGTTCTCTATGGCATACAAAGGTGAAGGAAAGACACATTTTGTGTAAAGAGGATTATTTGTGTTTTGGAGTTGCTTGTTACTGCATTTTGTAATGAAGTTACGTTACGGATTCAAGTTCTTAGATCGTCATTTAACTAGGCACGAAGAAAACAAAACATGTTTTCTTTTTGGTAGACATTCTCACTCACTGGCACTAACATGAGTTCGAATAGAAAGCTTCTTTCTACCTGTGTTGTTCATTTTTATACTGAGAGTTAAGATCGTCCTCCCTACCTAGGAGCTTCAAGTTGAGAGAATTTTTATGTGAGAAGTTTGGAAGAGAGCATGAGACAGCAGATGGGGAAACTGAGAATCTGACTCTTTCCACACAATGTATAAATACGTCTCTTGCCTGGCAAGAATTTTACCTTCTAAAAATATGACGTGGAAGTGAAATGTTCGAAGAAATTTAGTCTTTATTCTTAAGCAAGAATCCCAAAAAGTAAGAAAAGAGGACAAGAAGCACATTTTCAAGAGTGAAAGATTAAAATGTGTCACAAAGAAATTCTATAGAATTATTTAAGATGTGGCCCTGCATTGAGGTTAAGATACTTTGTCTTTCTTTGTCTCTGCTAAGTCATTTATAAAACTATGGATGACATTTAACTAGGAAGTGGAAAGTATATCTTGTGAACTAAAGGTGGGGAAAAAGTAGGAGACAAACTTTGAGCTGCATCATGGAATAAAAAAATTCACATGATTGACGTAGCTTAAATGGATAACTTAGCATCTAAATTGGTACAATATAAGTATTTACCATGTAGGGTTTTTTTTTTTTTTTAATATATTGAATACTTACAAACTTACCTAGCCATAATGCTGTCATTACTGACAAAATTCCCTTTTGTGACAAAGCTGCACTAATTCCACAATAAAGGAACATTTTATTTTATTTTGCTTTTAACTGCTTTCACTAAGAAGAAACTTTTCTGCACTTCAGAATTTGTGCTATAAAAATCCTATTGCCATGCTATGTGCCTGCAGCTAGTTACTCAAGTTATCACACTAAAGATTGATTTAAATTGAGTGTAATTATCTGCCTAGAATCTTTTAAAAATGTTTCTCTTTCTTTGACCATTAATTTTCAAAACCATAATTATCCACAATAAGTTTAGTTGGTGGTCCTGAATTAGTGTCTATTAGAATTAAATCTATATGCTGGTTAATTTGATCTGATTAAGAGGGAATCACATGCACAGTCACTAAAATATTGAATAATTTTTTGAATTTGAAATGGGGTCTCTTATCTTTTACAGCTGGAACATGTGCTTGAATCAACCACAGTGAAAGGTTGCTAAAGTTCTGACATTCACCCATTAGCTTGGCACTCTAAAAAATGTAAATGAGACTCCGCTTTTCACCTATCAGGTTGAAAAAGATGAAGTTTGAAATGTTTGAAAGAACACACTGTTAGCAAAGAAGTCAAAAAAATCAAGAACTATCATACTTACTGGGGCAAGTGTTGTAACAATTTTTTTGAAGGCGATTTAACATATATTTTAAATTTTTGAATTGCCAAATCATCGACCAGTAATTTCATTTTCAGGAATTAATTCAACAGATTTTCAAAGGTGTGTACAGGATGATTCATTTTTGAAAGTGTTAATAATGAATGTCCTTTAGTCACAATGAAAACGCAGCAGACTCACATAATGAAATGTAACCTAATTCTTCAGTTCTTCAATAAACGGCAAGAAACTCATGCGTCGATATATGAAATCTCTACAAATGTAAATTAAAATAACCTGTGTGTACCCTGCTTTGATCTGTGTATTTTAAAGAAGTGTTTGTACATGTGTGAAATACCTACTGATTTATGTATATTTGCACACAGACAATTTTTTAAAAATATATAAATATGATTTTTAAAAATGATTGCCATTGGTGATGTAGATTTGGAATCTCGTTATTCACTGTACTGTTAGATATTTTTTCACCATATACATGTATTACTTTTCACTTTCAAAAATCACTATTCTTATAAAACAAAAGGAGAACATGTTTACTTTTTGGTCACACAGCACTAAAATATAATGATGAATATACAATAGAAACTGTCCAATGTATCCTGCTAAATGCTACAAATATCCTCTGCCCCCTGTCACTTACATTCCATCTAGTTTTCAGTGACTTAACAGTGACCTCAATTTCCGAATGAATATCTGAACCAAGTCCGTTTAAAGGAAAAAGAAGTTCTGGCTCTCTATAGAAAGTTATTTATTTTTATTTTGTTTATTTATTGTTAAAGAGAGGAAGGGATGTAGAAAGAGAAGGAGAGAAACAACATTGATCTGCCTCCCTCGTGGCCTCAACAAGGGGGCAACCCAGGCACGCACCCCGACTGGGGAACAGACCAGCAACCTCTCGTTTACAGGCTGGCACTCAATCCACTGAGCCACACCAGCCAGGGCTGTTTTTTATGTATATAATTTCTCAAGTTATTCTAGGCAAGCCATCAACTGTTATTCTTCAGGAATTACATAAATATGTTTACCCTAGGGCTATTCACACCTTCCCAACTCTTCCCTGTTATCCGATCACCTACCATTGATCTATCTCCCCATGGTTTATTTCTTTATTTTGCAAAAGAGTATGAAAGGTTTGTGCCAAACAATATTACGGCCGGGAACTGATGCTGGAAGACTGGAAGGCTGCCCCATGCTGTAAAAATAAGATTGTATTATTAAATAGGGCTCTCAGATATCTGCCGAGCTGAGTAATGATGTCTCTCTGGGATACCTGGCCCTTTGGCAGCCTCCCACCCCGGCCCAAGTCAGCAATTACAATTAGTGTGAAGTGGAGTAAGAGTGCCAAGTCCACACAATGCAGAGGGAACATGGCAAAGTCTGAGATGCAACTCAGTGTGCAGTCAATCCTCAAAGCAAAAGTTACTCCACTCTTCAATGGGAATAAATCAGAGATGGATTGACTGCCAAACTCTCTTCTCTGCGTAGGTATGCCTCAATGTCCTGTCAGTCTTTCAGCCATTTCCCAGTGTCCCCACTATGATTTTTCCTCCCAAATAGTCTCATGCACCTTCCCCCAGGTACCAGTGGCTGAGAGATGGGACATGG
This sequence comes from Glossophaga mutica, assembly GCA_039655065.1. NCBI lineage: Eukaryota > Metazoa > Chordata > Mammalia > Chiroptera > Phyllostomidae > Glossophaga > Glossophaga mutica. The sequence continues at coordinate 10,838,151 of CM077314.1, forward strand.
AGTTAAGGACTCCTGTTGAGGCTACCCGGAATGCAGCTTATCCTTTACTGAAGAGGCTGGGGAAAAACTGAATAAATGGAGAGCAGAAAATAAAACGATGAGAACTGTTTGAGTAAATTCCTACAATGGATTTATCAGGTGGGCGATACCCTTGAGATCTTAAAGTACAGTTAGGAGGTTGGGTGGCCAAATTTCAAATCAATACAATTCTACCTTTAATTACACTTTCATGCTATCCAGGCCCCTTGAGGTGGCAACTCTCATGATGAATCACTCTCAAACCCATAAGTATTTGTTTGTTGGTGCGGCATATTTTTGGCTGCACCTCTCATAGTCACATCCTCATACCAGCTAGCAGACGGCCTGGAATAGGACAGGTGTGCAGTGAGGACTGGGCGAGCAAGGTCAGTCTTCTTTGTTGATATTTCATTGGTATTCTCACTTGTCTGAAGTGGTGGCTCAGACAGGTTGGAGCTGTGAAAAGGTGTTTATTTTTTTTTCCTGATTTACATATAGTTGACCCACATTACAATTTGGAAATACCTTTTAAAGAGCTGGTATACTGAGAAAACAGACCCAGAATCATAATGTGTCACACTTGCCTTCTGTTTTTTTTTTTTTTTTTTTTTTTTTAGAGACCTATAAGGATCATATGGAATCACCCAGAAGGCACACTTGCGTTGCCAATTAATAGTAACTTTAATTCAGAGTTTCCCCTCATCCCTTCTAAACAAACACACAGAATGCTGGTACTCCAAGTCATACATGCTTTTAAGTTGTTAAATTAAACCCAGTTAACTGTAAATATCTTTCGTTTTTTGAAACATAGGTGTCATTATGAAACCCCTTAAATTTACAGACACCAAAACCGTCAATGAAAAAAAAAATCTTTGTCAAAATGGGCCTACCAGGTGGACATTCTACTTACTCTCTCATGCATTTAATTGAATTTAGTGTGATTTCATGTGCATAATAATAGACTTCTTTCACACCATCAGGAAACAAGTTTTAAAACATGTGCTATGCATTAAACATCACATGCATATTCAGCAAGGGGAAGAAAAACAGTTCGGAAGAAGGATAGTAATTTTACAGCCTCTGGTTTCTAATAAATTTTTACAGCAATTCTAAAATGCATTAGCAAGTCCCGGTTTATTGCCAAGCTTCTGCACGACATCCCTCAGTGTCAGGTCGGCTCTTCACCCTGGCGGTGGCCCTCCTAATGCTGTCCTCCTTGGCAAGCACCTTGGTGGATTAAACTGCCAGCCCCTGTCAAGTACAGGGACGTGATCTGGTCCTATCTCCGGATGATGCCACGAGTTGTCCTTTCGCTGTGGCTGGATTGTTAATTCCCAGGACTTTCTACTCACCGCAGATTTTGAGAACAAAAAGCGTTTATTGACCTTTCAAAATGGCGAATCTCCCCAAAATAAAAAGAAAAATGTCGAATCACTTAATATGACTCTTATTGCTGTGTTCTGATTGTATCTCATTTACCAACACATCTACTGGATCACTCTGGCTCTGGCTCTATTCACATTTCTGTACTTTCTTGTCATTTTCTACTCTAAATGTCGTGATGTGTATCTGTCAGGAAAATATTTTCTATTTCAGGTTTGCAGGATATTATAGGTATAGTAGGACTTCTGGATTCTCTTCAATAATTTTTATTTTTGTTTAAAACTAAAAAAAATAAATTTTTGTTAGCAGGCTGCAACAACAATTCATGGACAAGAATGGCATTCACGAGACAAACTTTTAAACATCCCAAATAAAGTCAATTTTATTCTTGATGAGAGGTATGTCACTGCCCACTTCAGAAAATATTACACATGTCATGAGACAAGATATTATCCTATGCTTTTCCATTTAAATTCAGGGTATCAAATATCCTTTGAAAGAGGTAAATTGAGCATTCACCACAATTATAAAGAAAGGCTTAGCCCTTTGAAGAATCCAGTATTCCAGCAAGGAGACTACGTGCATCTTTATATGGTCCAAAAGTCATTAGATTTCAGCAGCTGAAATTGTTTTTCGGGGGGATAGGAATAATCACTAACCACAATATTTATAAGATGTCTAAGGTAACACTTTAAATGGTAATTTGAATAGGCAGGAAAATACTGCTCTATAAAGGTCACATGAGGTCATGTGAGAACACATTTTCTCTGTTAAAATTGCTTCGAATATGTTTTTAAACCACACAGTCTGCTCAAATGATGATAAGCTAAAAATCTGAACTGTCGATTAAATTTCAACATTAGGCTTACTATTAATGCATTGATATTTTCTTCAGAATTAATATAGGAAAATTTTGTGTCATAATTTTCAATATTATCAAATAACAAAGATTTTCAACATAAGCATATATTTTAAATACATGTCTATTTAAACATCTCCAAAAGAGAGTCATATGCATCACAAAGGAGTCCAAAAGATTAAAAAACCACTTGCTGAAATGTGGATTTAGCCATAAATTTAGGGAATTGGGGGATTAGAGTCATTCTGTTTCATGACAGTGTAGTTCCTCAAATACTCATCCATTGCCCACAAAAATGTCACTTACATGTTTTTAATGTTAATATTTTTATTTTTTATTGTTGTTCAATTACAGTTGTCCCCATTAGTGTCCCCTGCCCTACCCACCCCCACCTCTCACATTCAATTCCCCCACCCAGTGCCTTTGTCCATGGGTCCTTTACCCATGTTCCTTGATGACCTTTCTCCTCCTTTCCCCCATTATCACCCACTACTCCCCTCTCTGGTCACTGTCAGTTTGTTCTTGATTTCCATGTCTTTGGTGATATTTTGCTCGCTTGTTTGTTTTGTTGATTAGGTTCCACTTAGAGGTGAGATTATATGGTATTTTTCTTTCACCACCTGGCTTATTTCACTTAGCATAATGCTCTCCAGTTCCATCCATGCTGTCATGAAGGGTAGGAGCTCCTTCTTTCTTCCTGCTGCATAGTATTCCATTGTGTAAATGTACCACAGTTTTTTGATCCACTCATTTACTGATAAGCACTTAAGCTGTTGCCAGCCGTTGGCTATTTTATAGCAGTGCCATTTGTCATTTGGTATATTTAAATTGTTACACACTTATTTTGCTTAATGAAATTAAGCACTGGATTAAATTAAACATTAATTTCTCATGTTAGACTGGAATCATATACATATAAAGATCTGACTTGAATTTGATTGATCAAACCACAAAGGAAAATAGTATTTCTTTCTGCTTTATAGTTACATAATTATAAACCTGACCTTTTAAAAACAATGCCTGTTAAACACCTTAAAATTATTATTTTTACCATAGGCAAATATTGGAAGCAATTTTCTTCCCAGACTCCTGCAAATCCAGACCACACACCAATACAATTTTACATGGCTCACTTTCTGTTGTAAATGTCCTTAATGTTGAATTATAAGGTTTGTTAAATGTAGTATAATATTATTATAGTCTGTAATATAACCTGAAATAAAGTTAGAGCAATATCTTAATTTAATATCTTAAATTAAATTGCTATTAATTTGTAATACATATCAAAATGATATCAAAAAATTACTTTCTATCTTCTTTCAGTAGAATGTTAATACATTGCTGAATAAACTAAAGGGCTAAATTGCCTTTATTATATTTCATCTATTATGATGTCCGGCCTTATATGTTTATTCTGAAATGGAAAAGAGAAAACATTATTGAGAGCATTATGCTAAGTGAAAGAAGTCAGAGAAAGACAAACGCCGAAAAATAACACCAGCATATGGACCTCAAAACAAAAAACAGCCCTGGCTGGGTGTGTCAGTGGGTTGGAGGGTCATCCCAGACACCGAAGGCTTGTGGGTCTGATCCACAGCTGGGGTGTGTACAGGAGACAACTGATGGGTGTTTCTCTCTCTCTGTCTCTCTCTCTCGCAACAATAAACGTGTCCTTGGGTGATGATTTAAAAACATTTAAAACAACAAGCAAACAAAACAAATTGAACTCAAGAGACGCAGACCAGATTGGTGGTTACCAGAGATGGGGAATGGAGAGGGGTGGGTGGGTGGGCAACATGGATGAAGCTGGTCAAAAAGTAGAAGCTTCCGGTTACAAGGTGCAAGTCCTGGGCACGCCATGAACAGCATGGTGACGTCCGTTAACAACACACTGTATTGTATATTTGAAAGTTGCTAAGAAAGTAAATCTTAAAAGTTCTTACCACAAGAAAAAAGTTGTGCAAGTATGTGTGATGAGGGACATGAATTGGTCTTACTGTGGTAATCACTTTACGGTGTGTCAATATATTAAATCATCTAAATGAAAACTAATGCAATGTATATCTAATACTAATATATTGTATAGAGAGATATCAATTAGAAAATAATTTGTTACATTACTCTTTAGTAAATAAATAAGTAAACTGGACACATTTTTGTGCTTATAAACCTAAAACAGAGGCATGGAAATATGGAACAGATTGACAGCTGGGGGTGGGAAGGCTAAGGAATTAAGCACAAAGCAAAACTATACACTCACACACATATAAAATCACACAGACACAGACAGCAGTGCAGCGTTAGCCAGAGGGAAGGAGGGGAGGGAGCAGGGGAGGGGCGCAAAGAGGGAGAAAATGGGGATGGAAAGAGACTCTGGACAAAGGCGGGAAATGGGGACAGAAAGACACTTGACTTTGGGTGGTGAGCACACGACGCAGTGTACAGATGATGTTTTGCCAAGTTGTACACGTGAAACCTGCATGGTTTTGTGAAGCAATGTTACCCCAATAAACTCAATAAAAATATCAATAAACAAACTTACAAGCAGATGACCAGCCCTTAAAAACAATTAAACATACCCTCCTTATTAAAACAGGGTATCCACTTGACTTCTAAAATAGAAGAAATGTATGCAGACTTGTAATAGCATCCATAAGTGAAGAACATAATTTGGGGATTTTCCTCCAGTCTATTTTACCTGTCCAATTCTCAGCTATTTAACTGAAATAAAATTTGTTTATTTCCTCCACTGATACTGTATTGTTTCTCATTTGTATTTTTTATAGTTGTTTCAACCGAGCAAGAGAACAAGATTTAGATAAATTATTCTTAGTTTTTTTCTGGAACTGATATTCTAGTTAAACATGTGTTAAAGTCGTTGCTCTTTACACTGCTAAAGAGGGACTTTTTGCTAAACTACCTACTTCCATCTCATCCAGAAAGAGTGTAAAGTGATATATCAGAAAACCAAAGCAACACCAGATTAATGTTGCTGTATTAAAATCCTATTTACATAAAATTAACATAAATATGAGTTAGTACGCCATATGCTGCGGCATCTGCACTTCACTGTATTAATAACAAGGCTGTCCCCTATAGGGATCTTAAAATTTATACATATTTAAATTGTATTTATATACATATTTGAAATTTTGGCAATATGATATATATGAAATGTTTCCAATTACAAACAGAATCATTTATATTAAAATTACATTGTCATCAGCTAGATGACAACAATAGTTTTATGATAGGTGGCTTTTGAGAGACTCTACATTATTTCTTGAAAGACTGCTTAATTAATTTTAACTTTAATGAAACCTTTGTTTCCCATAATTACTCCTATTACCCTTAACTTTCTATTCCATCTTCTTTGGGGGTCCGGAACAGCGAGACAATGAGAAATAACTCGCCATGTCCTGTTGCTAAATTTTTTGTTTTGTTTTCCCCAAACAGTCTAAAACCATTTAAAGAGCTCTTTCTTCTAGCTTCTAGAGTAACTAAATAAAATAACTGTCTTATGCAAAATTTTTTAGAAATGTCACATATACAAGTGGAATTGCTGCGTGGCATACATTTCATAAAATTGGATATAGGTTGATTATTCCTTTTTATTTCTAAATTTTATACAAATACAATTTCAAGTTCTGTTATTGTATTTTTGCATGTTTTTTTCATATAAATATTATGCAAAGAAAATCGAAGTATACTTATTTTCAAGATGATAAATTCACTTATACTGGACTACTGTCATTATAATTCAATATCAATGTGAATAAGGATATAGAAACAACAAGCATAGCTGTTTTCTGTTCCCCGTGCACTGAAATGAAGCTACAGTTCATTTATTCCTCAAGATGAGTACAACTATTGCCTCACCTATTTTTATGTATAATTACACAAAAGATAGTAAATAAACTAAAATAAAATATTTGACTCAAAACATAAATAAGTTCCTTTAAGTATGTTAGCCAATTGTAAACACGCTGTTTAATATGCGTATGCATTTATACATCCATACACACAGATATGTCTACATGCACATATATGTGTTTATATGGATGTTGTATATGTGGGTAGGTCTAGATATAAGTATATCGATATGGTTCTGGTGCTGCAGACACTTTTTCTCTTCCTGAAGTTGATAACTGAGGAACTAGACTTCAGGATGTCTTCAGAATCTTTTTCTTATAACCGTTTGACCTATAGAATCTATGGCTCCCTCTCCCTGAAAAACTATACATACAGTCAAAATGAAATCCTTCAAACATTTTTTAGAGACTACAAACACTTTGAAGTTCATCTTTAGAAGCTACATTCAAATAAATTTCATGGGGTCAATACCACACTCTTCAGAAGACAACAAGCATGCTTCTTCCATTTTTTATTCCCTATCAATATTTCGTAGCTATTCAATAGCATATTGTACAGTATTTACAGGTTAGTATTTTAATGTTTACTATGTTGCATATATTTTGATTGTGATCCTATAATTTTTGCATTGTTTTCATCTCTTCGATTTAACTGGTTATAATGCTTGTATTTAATTTTGTGTGTGATTCTCCAACTATCTGAACTGAGTTCCAAGGTTGTTCTCCAAACACTCATTACCCGAAGAGTGACAGTATCACCTGAGTTCTGTTGGAATCCTGGGCTCTGACTCTAACCTACTGAATCTACTCTGCAGTTTCACAGATGTCCAGGGGTTATGAATTCACACTAAATATTAAAAAGCATTGGATTAAGAGATATTTCAGAATTTAAAAAGTTATAATTTTTTGGTAATTTTCTTTGAGATATTTAGTTTTATACATGATTTACAACTATCTCCCATCGTACTGTAATATTTTCCCTCTCCATTTCTTACTTCTATTCACTTCCATGTAGCTGTATTTTTGTTTCTGGTTTTGGGGACCCATTGTTGATAAAGACCAACTCTCTTATCTCACACAGTATTGATATACTTTCACTAAAATGAAAATCAACATTAGCAGTTATTAGAATTGTGTTTATTTTCCTCTACTGGAAGATGATCATTTGCCAGTAACATAAAATCAATTGCAATAAAAGTATTCAAAAGAAAAACTAACTAAGTTTAGATAAATAGCACTTAGAGATTTTCTTCTTGCTTTCTGAAAATTGCTTGATAAGGTAAAACACAGTGTGAATATGTACATTGGTCCATTAAAAATCATGAATGCTGAGCTGTGACTATATATGCTAGTTATTTCAGGCAACACCAGAAAACTATTTCTAGGCTTCTAACACTATGAGGGAAAGGAATTTGGGTTGTTTTCCAAAACTGAAACTTTGTTAATAATGCTTTGGGTTCTTGCCTAAAGAATAAACACTAGTCTGGAAAAATTTTTATGCATGTTTAGTGCCTGGTATGCCTATAAAATTTATTTCTAAAATTAGCATCACAGTCTAGAGATGAGAATCTTTATCTGCAAATGCAGATATTAGAGAACATATTCACTGATAAAATAGTTCTTAAAATAAAAGCAGATGTGGTTAGGTAGGCTCAATACTACTACAACTACACATAATATTTTATTATACTTAATGAGAAGTTTATTTGGAAATCTATACCTCTTCAAATCTTATGTTCTATGCTCATGTTTTATAAGCAATAAAGCCAAAATGTTTTCTATTTATGCCATACCGTATGATGAAAGAAAGAAACCAGCATATTACAAAGGACAAAAGAGCATGGGAATACCCTAACGAAATAATGCTTCCTAATAATAAAAAACCTGTATAACATGCCCAATTTGAGCCAGAATGTTATGTAATTGAAATTTTGAAGGTCATTGAACAAAGTAAGTGCTTCTGCTTGATTTCCCAGCCTTAGGGTGGGAAAATTTCCCAGACCTAAGGTGGCAGTGAGGAAAGAGGAAAAAATGTTATCTATATAATACGAAGAATAAATTTAAAAGTGACCAATGGCATTTCTGAAATATTGTAAATAATTTTCATTTTAGTGAAGACTTTCCTTTATCTTAACAATGGGGAGCTGTAATCTGGTTAAATCTCTAAAAGGTATTTAGGAAAAAAAAGGGAAGAGTATCCCAAGTCCAGCTGATATTAAGAATCTATGCTTAACAGCAGTATCTTCATAGGTAAAGAGAATTTAAAGGATATTTCTAGAATACATGGACAGCTGCCGGAATTGTTTTGTTTTCACTTTCTTGAGGGGTTTTTCCTTTAAAAATTGCCTGACAATAATTAGAGAGATATGGAATTATTCCATCAAAATATAATAAAACAAAACACAACAAGATACCATCTGGGCTCACATGTTCACCTAAAAACCTAAAGCTTTGATCCCTCTTTGTAAATACATGTAGAGGAATTTCCATAATTTTCAATAAGCAAGCACCCTAATGACAGCAATTCAGTTACAACTTTTTAAATTAATTCATTCAATTACAATTTATTAAATATCTACCATGTGCACAGGAGATGAGTTATTCAGAATCACCATTTCCAACCAGCCATCCATTTCTCCTTTCCCACAGGCCCAAATTTCAGAGAATTAAGGAGCTGCTTAAGGAGTTGAAGGAACTCTTAGTAACTTTACACCAGAAGGAACTTGGGAGGGGATTCAGAAAAACAGAAAGAAGATGAGACAAACAGGTAGTCAGGTAGTCGTAATAAGACCTGAGAAGCTGATATTTCCTAGGAAAATCCTGTCCGCTAACACATTGTTTGAAGAAATCCTTGGAGGAAATCAGTCAAACACACATACCTCTCAAGGGTAACCTAGCCTCTAAAGGAAATCAGACCTTAAGTGATGATAACTCTAGGTTCCAAAATTACCCAGCCATTTAATTCATTAAGGAACTAGTTTACCTATGCTTTTCCTCCAAAGAGCTTCTTCTCTTGAATAATATACCATCAATTCCTTCAGCTCAAAGGGTAGAGGTAGAGGTCATTGTGCCTATCTGCTCCTCTTTGGTAAGGTCTAGGAGAATAGATCATAAATAACAATCATACCAGTTTCTTATACTATTCTCTTTTAATAATATCATGATTCTTACTGAGATTCAAAATTACCAGCTATTTAACTTCTAAACTTTAGTGCTGATGGCACAGTTTCACTCAATGAGCCTCATTAAGCTCACCTGGCACAACACAAGGATTTGATAGATGTCTATCTCTAGAACTGCACCCTGTCTCAGCTATCAGAGAAACAAGAGCCCCACATACTGGTTTTCCAGTTTCCCTGGCAACCAATCCTTCCAAGTCCCTTTTCCCACATAATGGCCACGGTCTCCTTCTCTCCAGGGGAATCTCTTCTCTCTTTTCATGCTATTTCTAACCAGGTTAACTGACATTGGTGTTCTACTCATTTTTCACATGGGATTTATATTAACCTAGATTTTTTTCATTTATTATTGTTTCTCTAGGGCTATCTTTGTTTTTGTTTTTGTTTTTTTTTTTTTTTTTTTAATATTTATTGTGTCTTTGGATTGCTGGTAGGCCTTACAATGATCACAGTCCTCCAAACTGAGTGGCATTCTCTCATGTGAAGTGTAATGAATTGTCCTTGCTTAAAGGTCTCAATAATATATGTTAGTATTTTTGAGACTACAGATTTGCCTGATAAAATGGCAAGTTCTACTTCCATGCTGGGCATTCACTGGAACTAGAGTAGACCACAAAAACATGAATTTGGAAGTTCTGAGCAGATTTGAGAAACACTTATCTAGGATACTATCAATATGATGAATTTATAACAATTCTAATCATAGGTATAAGTAAAAGTGTTGATCAGCCAAGGTAATTTTTTTCCAACTGTGTTTCGTAAAGTACTAGAATTAGAGAATATGTTAACAGTGTGATTGGAAAAGGGGTTCTTTAGGGAAATATATTTGGATTTAGACCACACTGAATAGAAGTTTTGACTAGAATATTACTTGAAGATTTTAATATAATAACTTGAACTGTGTTTCTTCAAGAAGGGCATCAAGTATATTATTTGCCAACAGATTTGATGCAAATATATACTTTTAAAGTTTTTTATGCTTTCCTATACATTTTTACACAAATAGTGAAATGAGAAAATAAAGAGAAACTTGTAACTGGTGATAAGTTGAACTTCTGAGAAAGGTATTTGAAAAGCAAATATTGAAGCTTTTAGTGCGGACTAAGCATCCAGGGTAGTAGGATTCTTATCAATGTAGTAACTACCGCTACAAGGAATTGTACAAATGCTGGGGCAGAGACACCTTAAGTAAAAATATACTTTATAGGAAATGTGCCACAGATTTTTTTACATTATCTTCTTTTTATCTTGGCTTTATAGATTGTTATGTAATTGACTTATTGACACATTTTAGCCTACAGAACTTATCTCTCTTATTCTATTTATCAAAAGGAATGAGAAATACCTAATGAATGACATGACACCTTATAATGAGAAACTTGCCTTAAAATCACAAAATTTCCCATATTCAGAGAAATATACTCCCAAAATGTAGTATATTTACAATGTCCCAATACTGTTAGGGAAATGGTTTTCAAAGAAATCATCCATTTCCAATAAAAATCATACATTTTTACTGATTTATTAAAATAGGAAGTCAATACACATGACCCTTCCAAACTAGGTAAGGTATGGAAAGTTAAAAAAATTGTATAAATAGTTATTTTGCAAACATATAAGTAATTTCACAGTATCTATGTGAACTGTTGTCCACACATTTTTAATGCTACCCATGTATCTAGATTAAGAAATACTTTTATATCTGTCAAGGATTTGTAGCAATTGTGACCATCTGGTAAAGATTTCATGGAAGCACTAAAATGTTTTTGAAATGTTTTACCTTATTATGCAGTGTGGTGCTTTAACATTTTGATAATTAGATTTGTTTGTTTCATGGTATGTGCCTTTTCTGTTCACACTGGTAGTAATGTCCCTAACCTCTTACCACTAAAAAGTGTTAAATCAGAGTTACCAATTTATGTGCCACTGACCCTTTATTTAAATGTGGTCTGGATCTAATTACTATAAACATGATTTAACAAGCCATATGCTCACTCATCTGTTCTTTATTGTATTAATGTGTCCCCTAAAGAACTCTGAAATGAATGTATATAGTAGACGCATGTGTCCAAATAACTAGTAGCTAACAGGTATTCTTGACTTATTTTTGAAATAAAAATAATAAAGTAAAAAGAAATAATGAAGTATTAAAAATAAAAAATAATATATAAATTATAATGTAACTGAGTATTATCTAGAATGAAAATAAAAAATCATGATACATGAAAGAGTAGCCAGATAATTTAGTATGTTTAGAAAAGCTGTGAATGTAAAAATAAACATTAAGCAGCTGTGCCTCTTTTATTACTATATATAATTATGATTTTTTTAATGCTGGGGAGATTTGGGGAATGAAGCATTAATAACAACATCTACACAATGTCAGTGTGTGTAGATCTTCACCTGCTCTACATGCTCCTGAGTAGGCTGAGTTGTCTGCAATCTATCAATTTGCGAAATAGCAAAATAAAATACGAAGCCTTTAACTTGATTCTCTCTAGAGCCAGCTTCAATTCTGACTCAAAAAAAAAATGACTTTCAGATGGCTTCAAAATGACTCTAGACATAATGCACTGTTCTAGAGAATAATTGATTTTGAAGTTATTATCAAGTAATTTATGTAGCAGGTGGCCTGGGTATATACAGAGTAGGGCAAACGTAGGTTTACAGTTGTGAGTGCACAAAGCACACAATTTGTTCTTGTATTATTACTTATCAATTATTACATGATTTTTCATCCAAACAACTGTTGACCTACTTTTGCTCCACCCTCTGTTTTCACTTCGGTTTTACGTTCGCTGCTGCTTCTTTTGTATGCTGGTGTTTTTATTTCTATCAAAACCACTAGCATGTTCTTTCTATGATTCTTCCCTGAACTGAAAGCCTTGCTTCTCAAATAATGTTTGAGACCCATGTGGGACTAAACCAAGGGATCTCATTAATACATAATGGAAAAAAAAACAAAATGAAACAAAACAAGCATATATCTACCTGACCATCAGGAAGTTTCCATCCTGATGATAATTGCAGACATTGACTCAAAACCCTGCATGAATTAAAATTATTTTATTTAGTGGGGACTTTTGCTCAGAAGGTAACACAAATTATAACAATTCTTTACTTTTTAAATTTGCATTTGCTTTCATTCTTCAGTCTTGGGCTATTAACCATAACATGATAGCAGGTGGCCAACACAGGAGAATGAACAGATTCTTCATTTGTCACATGCGCACATGCTGCCACCTGCGAGGGATGACACTACCTGTCGTGCACTGTATCATCTCATAGCTAGTGATAACCTAATGATATGAAACAGACGAGGACAAAAACACGAAGCTTCACATGCATCGCCTATGCCTGAACGTTTCTCTTTGTTTTGAAGAATAGTTGAATGAAACATTTAAGTAGATCCCATTATAAAAAAGGCTATTGACTTCACTGCACTCCAGATATTATTCTATTTTACCATCATTTTCTTCGATGGAACTTTAAGCTATTTAAAGTAAGTATATTGCAAAGCCAGCTGATAACAATATTCCAGGAAACTGCAGATTACCGCACTCTCGAGTTACTCAAATCTGCCCTAAACACATCAAGCCACATCTTCACAAGGGCTCATAAATGCAAGAAAGGACAAATAAATAGAAATCCATACCTAGTCCCCTCATAGTACAACATCTGAAGAGAAAAAAAGAAGATAAAAATTTTAACACAGACAGAAGGAAGACAAATAAATATTATGATCAAAGGAGGAACAGAATGACAGTTGCCTGCTCAACAGAAAAAACGAAATCTACAGAACTTAGACTGATAGCTCCAGAGTGCTGAAGGAAAATATCTGCCAAACTGAAGAATACACTCCGCAAAATATCCTTCAAGTACGCAGTGATTGAAAGGAGATGAAGAATGCTTTGGGGTGCTGATAATACTGTTTTTTGGACATGGGTAGTAGTCACATGGGTGTTCACTTTAAGATAATGTAGTAAAAGGTACCACATATGCTTGCTCCTCAGGAAGACTTATCTAGTCTGATGCTTTTAAGATATAACTGTTATGCCAATGACTTCCAAATTACACCAGGCTTGAATGTCCCCATAAACTTCACACCATATATTATGCTCCCTATTTTGTATCTCCACTTGGGTTGTCAGTAAGAATACCAAACTTAACATGCTCAAAACTGATCTTCTGATACCCATCGCCCCTCTTTCAAATGATCGTTTCAGTGAATAGTAAATCTATTCTTCCAGGCTTAAAATGTGGCATCATCCTTGACTCTCTTCTCACACCCCGCATACAATCTATTAAAAAGTCCGTTTGATTTTTTTTCTTCTAAGTAAGTTGGACACTTATTACCACTCATACCGCCCACCTTATGCCCAAGTCACCACGGTCTCTCTCACCTCACCGGTTGCTTTAGTTTCCTAGCTTCCTGTTCTTGTCCTTGAACTCCTATAGTGCACTCTCAGTAGAACAGCCAAAGAAGCTCTGTTAAAATGTCAGTCAGTTGTTCCAGAGGATCCCATGTCCAGGTGCTACCTTCAAGGCCTCATTGATCTTCCTTTTACTTCCCATTTCTCCTCTGACTTCCTGTCCTACTTTCCCTCCTGTTCCTTATGCCCTAATGATAGCAGTCTCTATTCTTACCCTTGACCTTGCTCTGCACTTAGGGTCTTTGATCTTTCTATTCTTCTGGCTGGGATACTTTTCCTCCAGATATCCTTGCTCTCTAACTTCCTTCAGATTCCTACTCACTCTCAGAGAAGCTCCGCATCCCCCACACAGACGCACGCATCAGCGTACTCTATCACTCTTCACTGCATTAGTTTCTTTCTTCTATCACTTATCTCTACCTCATGTAAAACTATGGTACATTATTTATCTTTTTATTACCTCTACACTAGCAGACTAAGTCCTATGAGAATAGAGATGTTTGTCAGTTTTGATCATTATTATATCCCCAATGTCTAGGAGAGTGCCTACCACCGTAGAGGAGGCATAACAAATATTTGTTGAATGAATTTTGAATAAGTGAAAAGAAAAGTAAAACAGTAACTTCTTTCTACCTACACACATAAATATTTTTAGAGTGGTTCGAATAATGTGCATATGGCCAATTAAAACCTAAATAAAAAATAACCTGAAACATGGTTATTAGAATGCTCCTTTGAGTTCTTTCCTTAGACTACCTGGCCATTATAAAGGTAGGATAACTAAATAATTATTTGTTATGCCTTTAATACATTAACATAATTTTAACCACATCTAGGTATAAAAATAACCTAGTGATTTAAAGCATAGTGGTGTTAATATAATATTTGAGGTATAGTCAGGCCAACAGATAAGGAGACAATTACCATTGAAAAGAGAAGCGATTACCCACAATTCCCAAGAGGAGTGGGCGTGCCATGGCATTGGGGTGGGAGGGGTGCACAGGGAAGCACCAGGGCCAATCACGAGGCAGAGGGAGAGGTAGGAACTGTGGGCAAGAACCTGTGCCATGGTTTCTGGGGAAGGTACGAGGGAGGTAGGGTTAGCAGGATTAGCACGGTCTGGTTTGAATAATGTTAGCTAGCTGTGAGGCACAGCAGCTGACCCTAGTTGTTCAGTACTGTACTCTGCAGGGATTAAAGCAAAAGTATAGTGGCCCAATTGTGAGAACCCAATAAAGTAGATGGTTGGGGGTGTAGACTCTGCACTTGTTGACTTCTACTTGAAACCTGCGCCCCTAGAAGTAGGAGTTCTGTGGGGGTGGGGAGATGAGGGAGGCAAGATGGCTCCAGGACATTATTGGGTTGTCCAGAACTAGGCACACCCAATATATTATTCATCTAGGGAAGATAGTAAAACATCAGGATCACAGAAGCTAGAAGCATGGCTGATACACCCAGTTAATTAGCCAATTACCACAGTCTTATACATAAGTCATAAATTCTCCATGGTTTGGCCAGAAATATCAACTCGATCCGTTTGAAGGAAGCATGGAGGTCACAGACAAAATTCAGACACTTATTTCAACATGTTGATAAATGATGGAAGCCCCTAAGCTAAGTTTAAAGGCAGTGTCTCATATACTGCATGTCATTTACTTAACATCTAGGACCTGGAGTACATATTCAATCTCCATTTTCATGAACAAGGGAACCGAGGCTGAGAAAGGTTTTCCCATTGCCCAGGTTTATAGGCTGCACACTACTAAAGCCAGATCCGCTACTCCAGCGAGCCGAAGCCAAAATGTTGTGAGCTGCACCATGGAACACCTTGGCCGAAAACTGTAATTTAGTCCTTTAAATAAGAAATAAATAAATAACTATTTCCTACTTACAAACTTGTGTGACTTTACAGCAAGCAGTTAACCACTGCTATCATTAAATCATCACACAAAAACCAAACATAGGCTTTACACTTTCTGTTTGTTACTAATTTATATGGAAAAGTCCCAGAATGGTATTCAGAAGGCCAGAAAGCAGTTCAACAGTTAAATGATAGGACTTAACCTACAGAGAGTTAAATTCACATCCTGGTACATTTCGATGCAAAGAGCCAGAGCTAATATTTAAGCTCCCTGAAAACCTGGTTCCTTACTTGCTGAGATAAGCTATGACTATCCTTTTACTTAGCACCTCCTGGTGCACTTATTTTCACAACATCAATACGTTGGCATTCCCTGATGCTTTTTGTTGTTGTTATTGTTCAAAGAAATTGAGCATTCACAGGAATACATCATGCTTGTACCTTATTTGGTAAATGGTTTCATAGGCTCCTATCCCCTGTCTCTAGCCTCCTTTTGTACCTGTCCATTGAATCAATACGGGAATTTGAATTAGAAAGACTGTGCCAATTTAATTTGGAAATCCAAAGTACCCACATGCTTATCTGTGCATAATATGATGAAAAAATAGATGTTCTAACCAAATAACATTGACTACTAGATAAGAAATGTATGGACTAATGTGCCTTCTTCTTCATCCATAAAAAACATCCTAAATTCCAAGAGAGACAGAGAGAGAGTTTAAATATTCTGATCCGAACAACTCCAGCAGGTTAAACATCTCCACCGGGTTCAGTTTACTGATTGAAATGTCTGGTCTCAATTGCAAGTCCCTCCCTGGTGCCTTCTCCAGATGACATAAGGAAACCTCCGTTCCTGACAAGAGACGAAACGTTTCTGCCAGCTGAGGTGACATTGTGTTCACTCAATAATGATACAAGGCCCTGAGGTCCTTCAGCAAGAAAGATTACAAAGAAATCCTCATTAGCTAACTGGAGAAGAATGAAGGTCATCCCACAGAGAGAATATCAGACATGCGCGCCACCCAGAACATTTGTTCTTCATTAATTCTATAAGCCCAAGCTGGCCTATCATCCAGCAGCATTTGAACACTCTGTCCTCTGTCAGTAATAATGGCGAGGGTGTTTATTTCCTCTGTAATGTGCTTAAGGGGCATTTATGATTATTTGCCTTCATGCCAATGAATTCCAATAATGTGTTAGGATATAATATGATTAGATTTAATATTGGTAATCATTGGGTTTCTCAGATGAACTAAATGGGACTGTAGTCATTTATTCTAAAGAGCTCATTATACAAATTCCTAAAACCACTATCATTCTTAGTGATGATTTCATTCAAAGTACTGGTTTAGTTATGGCCTTGTATTTAAAAAGTGCTGATTTACAGGAAGAGACCTCTAGGTCATTTCATCTACAAAAGATTCCCTTGTAGTAAAACCTAATTTAATTAGTCCATCAGTTATGTGGTAGGCATACATTTTCTACTTGCTACTACTTAGGTATATAATTTTCTTAGTATTGGATAGAAAAGAGCAAAAATGAACTTATACTCTCAAAGGTGTTGCAAAAACAACCTTAAAAAGATGCATATTGCTTCTGTCACGTTTATTTGGTAATTTATCTTCTGATGTGTTACTGATCCATCATTTCTATGCACTGGGATAAACATTGTCTCTGACAATGGTACAAAGTCCTGAAGCTTTAGTAACACAGGACATTGCTTCAATAAAAGTGGGAAATTCATTAAACAGATGTTTCTCTTCACAGATGCTTTTAGCAGTTTTCAAGTAACCTTGATTATTGTGCTATATAGGCCAATAGTGTCTGGTTTTGTGGTGTAACAACATCATCTTAATAAGCTCTGTAAAAGTCACATTCTTAAAAGAAAAAATAACTTTGGTAACACCATGTAAAATAAGAACCAGGTATGAGTATTCAGGTAATAAAATAAAATTTGTCATTAACCTATCAAATTGCATTAAAAATGTAAGGCTGAAGAGAAGTAACAATTCTCATAAAATCTGACATCCAAGTATAATACTAAGGTCAGTATCATATTATCTTGAAGACAGAGTTTATTCTTTCAGCTTTAATCTTTTTGAGAAACACAATAGGGCCAACAAATAGGTAAGGGAGGACATAGCCATATCAGCCTGAGGGGTTGAATTAGGTCAAGTTTTCTGAATAAAATATTTGACAGGAAAATCTCCAAATGTGTCTTTAAAGATGTATGTGTACATTAATCTGAATTACATTAATTTATGGTAGTATAATATAAAATTTATGTGAAATTCATTTTATGTGCGAAATCCAAAGTAATGTGAAGTCAGTCAGTTACCACATAATTTTAAATTGAAAATATATTGTTACTAATCGAAATCTCTCAGTTGCAAATATTTATCTGGTTTTATATAAGATAAGAATTATAAAAGTACTCCCAGAACATATTCTCATTTTTAAAAAAGCCAGTGCCTAGAATTTAAAGGTGAATAATACCTACAGGGAAAAAGAAACTATATATAAATATATATATGTCATATATGTATGCCAGATATATATATATGTATCCTTTCATCAAAGGTGAATTTTTACTCTAATGAAACAATGTCAGTCATTTTCAGGAATATAATTTTGAAGATAGTAAAGGTAGTATCCTTCCCTTTTTATTCTACGCGTTTTGTAAACAGTGATTTAGGGACACTACACTCCGTTTTTCCCTGATGCATGGTTACTGAACCCCACTTTTCTGCTAATTCTGCTCCAGAAAGACAAGGCCGAACCCTGGGACACAGTCTTTTCACTCATATATTAGGCTGCATGTTGAATGAAAGTCAATGAGAAAAGGTCCATCTGCTGTAGTTTTCCATGAATTCCAGTTGCCTGTTTGCAAATCCAGACTCATTTCCCTTTTCTATGTCATACTTTGGGATTTATTGGGTAATAGATGATAGAGACAGACTGTATATATCAAAGCTGTTTACTTTGCATTTATACATCTTTTTTTATATTGTGTTATTGTTATTTGAAATTTCATTTTAAAATAATGGGTCTCAAACTTAGTATGTAATTGCTTAATCCTATCATTTTATGAAAAGGTTGTAAAGAATAGGAGAATTGAAAACTTTGTAGATGATTAGATGATTGTCTAACCACTATGATGTAATCCTAAAATTCATACAAAATAATATTGAATATAAACTGTAGCTAAAAAATAAAATAAAATAAATTATACCAGAGATTTATTCTACCATTATCACCACCAGACTAATTATAAAAAGTTGTTTTTTTTTGGGGGGGGGAGGGGAGAGTACTTAAGGAATGTTTTAATGAAAATTATACATGTTCATATACTCATAATTATTATAAGTAATATCATTAATTTAAAGCAGCAACATAAACTAGTGATCTTTGTCTCTACAGAAGAGATATTTTAGGCCAAAGTCTCTGTAGTAGTGAGACATGAATACTATTTCTCAACATTCCTTGTTTCCTCTTTCTGAAAGTTCAATGTGTCTAGACTATAGCATTCAAATCTAAAAATGCTGCAATAAATTCTATTTTTCTAGTCACTCTTTTCTCTTCTATTTTCACAATTAATATTCGCCTTTCCAAGGAAGCTTGAAGATGTTACCCCAACAGAAGCTTTTTAAATAATATGCTAAGCGTATATGTAATTATTTTACCTGAAATTGGAGCATATTTTGGAATTGAGGTGAAAAAAATGCCATTCTCTTGGTGCTTCCCCCACACCCCATTCCTTTTTTTTAAGGTCTTGGTATAGTTCGTCATCATAATACTGTACTTCTTGCCTAATCGATTTCTTATTCCTTTGATTGTACCCTTCTTTGTCATACCTAACAACCAAACAAAATTAATTCAACGAAAAGAGAAGAGTTTGCCCTGAAGATGTAGTTTTTTTTAATTTATTTCATTCCAGAATTAAAAATTTCTTAAATTCTTGGAATGTAAATTAACACCTATTTCAAACTTTTAGTATGCAATCCCTTCCTGAAACTTTCATGAAACTGAAAGACAATTTATATTGGCAGAGCCATTGAAGTTATCTGTTATTATGTGTTATCTTCCTACATAAATATCCAGTTATTTTTAGTTAATGAATTAATGAGCTGCTCCTTGAACTATAATAATTAACCACAATTTGACTGATAGAAGATACAAGTTCTCTGGTGGGCAAATGAGAGGCTTTCAGGAATTTCAATCCCTTATGCAAAGCATATTTGAGGCAAATATCAAAACCCTGCGCATCTCTACCCTTGTTAGAGAAAACTGTTTTCATTTCCATCCATCTCAGTCTATTTATTTAGAAATTACTGAGTTATTAGAGCGGCTGCCTGGTCTCTTGTGTTTAATTTTCACTCAGCATCACATTTAGAAACCCTTGCTGCTGACGAAGTGCTGCGTGGTTCCATTTCTGCCTTTTCCAGTGCTATAAAATGAATCTTGCTGTGAAAAATGAAGATTAATGGGCTTCATAATTACTCTCCCCTGCTAATACCAATCTGAATAAAGAAGAGAGAAAGAGTGCGAGTGTGTGTGTGTGTGTATGTGTGTGTTCCTGGTGATGTGAAGAAACTGAAGTACAGAAACAACAACAAAAAAATGGTATGGGTTCCTTTGGATAAAAATAAGCCATGATGGTATAGCTGTTTCTCAAAAGAAATTAAATATAGAATTACCATATGCTCCAGCAATTCTACTTCTGGGTAAACAAACAAAAAAACTGAAAGCAGGCACTCAAACAGATATTTGTACACGCACGATTATCACAGCATTATTCAGAACAGATGAAAGATGGGAGCAACCAAGTATCTATCAACAGATGAATGGATAAACAAAATGTGATATATAGGTACAATGGAATAATCACACCTTAAAAAGGAAGAATATTCTAATACATGCTACAACATGGATTAACCATGAAGATATTAAGCTAAAGAAATGAGCTAGTTACAAAGACAAGTATTATACAGTTCTGCTTTTGTGAGGTACCTAAAGTAGTTCCAAATCAACAAAAAGAAGATAGAATGGTGGACACCAGGGGTGGGGGGCAGGCAGGTGGATATAGGAATGCGCAGTTGCTGTTTAACGAATGGTAGCAGGGTTACCTTTAGGAGGTGAATAGAGTTCTGGAGATGCATGTTGCTGAGTGCTGCACAGCAATGTGAATGTACTTAAAGCTACTGAATTGTACACAAAAAAATTTTGTTATGTATATTTTACCACAATAAGCAGACAAAAACTAAGACATGAGCCTTATTATGAGCTCAAGAACCAAGTAACAATTTATTGCAAGTACAATTGGCCCTTGAATAACACAGGTTTGAAATGTGCAGGTCTCCTTGTACAAAGATCTTTTTTCAATAAATACTGTAAATATATTTTCTGTTCCTTATGATTTTCTTTCCTCTAGCTTGCTTTATTATAACAATATGGTATATAATATATATAACATAAAAAATATGGTAATCAACTATTTATGTTATTTGTAAGGCTTCCAGTAAACAGTAAGCCATTAATAGTTAAGTTTTTGAGGATTCGAAAGTTATACAGAGATTTTCAACTTTGTCAGGGATCAGTGGCCCTAATCCCTGCAATGTTCCATGGTCAACTGTATGCCATTTCAAAATATAAGGAAGAACCATTCCAAACACATGTTGCCTTCTTTGTAAAATGGTTAGTGGTCCCTCAAAGGCTTTCAAAACAGATTTTAGTCATCAAAGGATGACCCACTCTCTCAGTGAGTTCAGACCCTGGATACCTCCCCCACGCCCATATATACTGGCTGTCTTGAGACTGGACAGCCTAGTTCTTTTATGGTGAAGTGATGTCACAGACCGCTGACTTCTCTGAAAACAAGCTTATGACAAGTTTAGGCTTTGGAGAAGAAAGCATTTATTTGTTAAATGAGAGGTGTAGTTATAACAAGGAGTTGATAAATCGGATGTGCTTTATTGACCTGCAGATTTTCAATCATTCTCACTCCTTCACTGTTAATTATAGCAAACTTCAATACTCAGTTTCTTTTGCAAATGTCAACCACAACTGGAGTGTTCTGAAAGCATCTCATGCATGGATAGTGGCAATTCACCAGGTGCAGGTTACGTACTTGTCTTTTTAGTTATACACAAGGGTATTTGTTATAAATTCACAAATATAGTGCTCAATTTTCTCCCTAATTGATTTAATTAAACCATTAATTTAATTATTCTCGGTATGAGATTCACACCAGAGTATTTGGGGGAATCCTGATGCTTCTGGACTTTTGATTTTTAAAACCTTGAATAACTGTGAGCAAGCTGCTAGAAGTCAAATTTCCTTTCTCCTCTTTCAGTTTCCAGTTGTTACACATCATTGCTCTCTACTTAACAGTATGACTACTTGAGGCAAGCTTAGCTCTGACTCCGTTGAAGGTGGTCATTGATCTAGTAGCTTCTGCCTCCTCTGTGAATCAAACTCAATATAGTCCCTCTTTCCTACTCTCTTTTCAATTTACTTTAATACTCTCCAGAAATTTCCAGTGCCTTTCTTGGTCAGAAATCTTATAAATATTAACATATATGGTAGCAGACAGGAATTCCTTTAAAAAAGATGACAGTCTCAATGAACTACAACTCTAGGGGCATGGATCCTATTTGATCCTATTTCATAGCAGCAAGGAAGTTTTATTTACAGCTCTGTTAAAAAGTACAGAATATTTATAACACTATCCCATGGTTACTGAATACATGATTTGTGCCAGGCACTGGTCTCAGCATTTCACAAGCCCTACCTAGTACAACACCCAAGATCACTTCTTGATGTGCAGGCACACCATTTAGGCTAAGTGGGATAACATAAAGTAAAAATGAGTCCCCTTGTAACGCTCTTTCAATTGTGATTAAATCAAAGTGAAAGTGATAGGCGCTAGCCTGTCTGCACCACCCCTCTTACAGCTGGTAATCTTGTTCTTCAACACAGAGACAAGGAACCGTTTTTAAAGTATTACAGGTTAAAGAAAAAATATTTTCTCATTTTTAACGAATATTTTCTGTCATATTAAATTTAGTGCGCACACTACAATTGATTCTTTATAATTTTCTTACATTTCTTAGGGTGTTTTTTTCCTTCATATTAGTGAACATCAACAGTAAATTTAAAAATGGGTGATATAGGTGACTGAACTGAACATATAGTCAGTCTAAGTTCAACCTTGAAGATGTTGATTTCTTACCTTGTCAACTACATATCTATATCTGTATCTATACAATACCCTGAGTATTTCTGCGCTCTGTTGCCCATATTGCCTTTCCTCTTACTCCCCCACACAAGAGAAAGAGAATAGAAAGATTTTGTCTAATTTTGAAATCAGCAGGCAGTCTGGCAAATGAAGTTTAGGCATCTGAGAAATACAATATTCAGTACATTCCCATTGATTTAAGATGATGGGAATAAAATACTATTTTTAATTTAAATTTACTGATAATGGCTGAATATATTTTATACTATTTATATAATTTCCTCCCTAGAATTGAAAAATTTTGAGTACTGGACATGTAGTAGGTATCTATTTTTTACTATTATTCAACATTTTCTATCTATTTATTAAATAACTAGTAGAATATAAGATATTGTTGAATATGCTTAAGATTGCATTATTCTCTATATTTTTATTTTTTTAATTTTAGCAAAGGTGCCTTTGGTAAAATTTAAACATTCAACTATATTTTTGTTTAATTTTTTCTGAATTTTAATAGCTATCTATTTAAGTTTTTATAGCAACAATGATTTAAAATCTGAGGTAAAGGTTACCTGACCACAATTCTGTATTTGGATTATGACTTTTCTCAATAAACAAGACAGGCTTTAACAACTTTAAGGTTGCTACTGAAGAGTTTAAATACAGTTATAGTTGACCCTTGAACAACATGGGTTTAGACTACGTGGATCCACTTACATAAGAATTTTTTCAACAAATTCTGTAAAAGTATTTTACCTTTCTTGTAATTCTCATAAAACCCTTTTCTTTTCTCAAGCTTACTTTATTGTAAGACTATAGTACATAACACATATAACAGACAAAATACATATCAATCAACTGTTTATGTTACTGGTAAGGCTTAAGATTAAGAGTAGGCTATTAATAGTTACGTTTTAGGAGATTTAGAAGTCATATGCAAATTTTTGACCCTAACCCCCCTGTTGTTTAAGGGTCAACTGCATATGTAAGAAATGATATATTTGCACCAATTGTTTCTCTCCCTCTCTCACATGATGTGACACAATATTTTACATGTTAAAAATATTCAACATTTAATTTCTGTCTGATAGATCAAATGAGTTATCACAGAGGATAACTTTTGTTTTATTTTAATTTATTTTATTGTATTTTTAAAGATTTCATTTATTTATTTTTAGAGAGGAGAAGGGAAGGAGAAAGAGAGGGAGAGAAACATCAACGTGTGGTCGCCTCTTGCACGTCCCCCACTGGGGACCTGGCCTGCAACCCAGGCATGGGTCCTAGACTGGGAATCAAACTGGAGACCGTTTGGTTCACAGGCAGGCACTCAATTCACTGAGCCACCCCAGCCAGGGCACAGGGAGGATAACTTTTGAGAAGTACATAATTTCCCTCAGTTAAAAAAATGGGGAAGGGAAGAAGCATCATTTTTTTTCCTGAAATAATCATATATATCACAAATAGTTCATTCTAAATATGATAAGAATAGTTTTTAACTACAAAAAGCAAAGTTACATTTTAAATTGGTTATAGCAGTCAAAACTTAGTGTGCAAAAGGGAGTTTGTAATAGTATTATAACATCTTCCTACTTAATGAAATTTTAATTTTCTACTCCAGCAATATTGCCATTTTCATAAAACTTTATACTATTGAGTTTTATAATTATTTAATCTCAGAAAACCTGAATATTATTTTTTCTTTGTTTAAATCATTGTTAAATACATACAAGAAATCACACAGTGTTTTTCCACTGCTAGGGTTATTGTTGCAAATGTTGAAGCTTCCTTTGTACCTAAAAATATTTATTCTCAGAAAACAGGTGGAGAAGCACATAATATAGAAAATTTTAAGAATGACTATTATATGTGTTTTGACATTCTATGCCCAATGATATTCTGTGTCTTCAAATTTCTTTTTACATCATTTGGTTTACCATTCTCTCTCAGTTTCTTAATCTTGTTCAGTGGGGAGTCCAGGTTCAGTTTACTCCTAAATCCAATGTATACTGGACCGCTGGAGAAGAGATGGGGGCTGGGCTCGTGATAAAGCTATGACAAAAGCCGTGGCCTAACCAACAGATCTTTTCCCCCATCGTCTCTCTACTGTGTCTGTTCGTCTTCCTTAGTCATTAAGTGTATGAATTCTGCAAACCCATTTATATTTTGGTTTATTAGTTATTTGATATTGCGAGACGCACTAAACATTCTTTTCCAACTTCCTTATTTGAATGTGGGAAACAAAAATCAACACTGAGACTACCTCACCTCATAATTACCTCATAATTATTATGAGGATTGGACCATACAAGCTAATGTTAGTTAAAATTGAAGTGTTTCCCTTTAAAAAGAAACCTATCTGGTATTTATTAAATTGGTTAATTAAGATTACATTCAAAATGAGGTTAAATCTATATGCGTAGGATAGGTGCACTTACTTAATCAAAATATTTACGAAGTGAATGCAAACAAAACAAAAATATCAATGTTATTCAAATCAAGGACACTAATTTTTTTATTACAGATAATGTGATTTTGCTGAAACTAAATTACCACTTAGAATGTGACCCTGCGAATAATGGCCAAACCCACATCCTTCTGAGTTCAGTTCACTGCCGTCCCTGCATGCACCATGAAGGACTGTTTCCTCCACGACTTTTTCTGTACTATCCACTGTCCGGTATGTGTCTTTGTTTCTCCATGGAAAACAGTGTGTTAGTATGGCGTAAGTCCAATTCGATCTTTTCATCAATGTCCTGGTAAAAATCCAGTCCTGTTCCCCCACAATCATAAACAAAAGCAAGCACAGATTTTGAAATGATGAATTAGAAGATTTGTTGTTGAGAAGAGAGTAAAATCATACTATGATGCAATGCCTGCCCCAGCTCCGTAACAATTATATATAAAATAGAAAAAAAAAACCTATAAAGATACAGCAGGCCTTACAAACTGGAAAGACATTTTCATGGACCATAAATATAAGGGGATCAGCAGGACTACATCCTCTGGGCTTCTGGGATTAAAGTTCAAAATCAGTGACAAGAGGTCAGTTTTTCTGGGGCTATGGGGATTAAAAGTGCTCCCATAAAACAGATTTATAGAGCTATACCTGGAGCTTACAGCAGATATTGGTTGCCAGAGCTCCTATGGCTCATTAAAGGACACCAAAAAAAAAAAAAAAAAAAATCTGTTACCAGAGCTGCCACTTACATGGAGCAGTGACATTACGAAAGCAGGAGGACACATCTTCATAAATGAGAAATGAGTCACATTCCCTATCTGCTTGTTGGCCATTTATGTTACCTGGATCTAAGTCAGAGTACCCAGCTGTTACTATAAAAGGGCTGGGACCTGAATAAGCACCGGAAGTCAAATGGAGGTAATCAGCAAACTGATTAATATGAAAGGAAAAACATACAAAGAAAAAAAGAGAGAGAGAGAAGGAAACAAAAAACCTCTCACTCAAAACAAGGCTGGCAGCCAAAGGTGTAAAACCAGATGAAGAAACATGATACCAAGAAAAGTAGTTTTCAAGATCACCAATCAGATCCTGAATTTATACACAATGAAATATTTATATGAATAAGGCTATAGAACACATTGACAACGGTCTATACTTCTGAAAGACACAAATGACAATTATATCAAATTTTTTAAAATGAAATAAACAGTCCTGGCTGGTGTGGCTCAGTGGATGGAGTGCTGGACTGCAAAGCGAAGGGTCATCAGATCGATTCCCAGTCAGGGAACATGCCTGGGTTGCAGGCCAGGTCCCCAGTAGTGGGCTTGCAAGGGGCAACCACATATTAATGTTTCTCTCCCTCTCTTTCTCTCTCCCTTCCCCTCTCTTTAAAAAGAAATGAAATCTTTTTTAAAAATGAAATGAACATAGATAATAGAAAAGCAGGTAGCTAGGAAAGAAACCCTAAGAAATCTTAATAAAGAAGCATATATCACCAAAATAAAAATTTTAAAACCTCAATAAAAAGACTAAACTCCGCACACAATTGACACAGTTGGGAAGAGACTTACTGTATTTGAAAACAATGTTGAGGAATTTACTTAGAAGACAACCTCAAAACACAAGTGGATAAACATTATTTTAAAAAATTAAAGCAATATAGCATACACAACAGAGGCTCCAGCATAAAGAATAGTCTGGAAATCATATTTGAAAAAAGTAAATGGTAGTATTTTCCAGAGTCAAGGAACGGTGAGACCCCCAAAAGAAAATCATCTAATGTGAACCTTGAGAAGGAATTTATCAACTGAGATGGACTCAGGCTCCCTACCATTACTGGGGCCTACATCCGGGCCTCTTACTCTCCCTTTACCAGGAAGGACCACAGGCTGAACTCTGGGTTTCCCACACTCCAGATCACCTGTTTATGCTGAGTCAATCACTGCAAGGAAGTTTCTTGTTCCCTCGTTGCCATGCCATTGCCCGATCAATAGACTGTCTCCTGCTGACCTGCCCTGACCAATCAGAACTTTACAAAATATATTCTCATTTGCATTTACACCAAACAATCCAAACTGTACAATTTGGAAACCTCATCTACATGAAATGGGCTAACACAGGAACTATAGGTAGGAAGTTTTTTGTTGTTGTTTTGTTTTTTAATTAAAAAACAGCCTCTACATTGTCTCCACAGAGCTCAAGTTTCTACATGAGACTGCATCTCCCTGGTTTGCAAACTGATACGTGTATAAAGTCTCTCCTTTTCTGCTCCAGTGCTTTTGTTGGGTTTTGTTTACAATGACATGGATATTCTGATTCAGAAGGCACTCCAAGTATTGTACAGGAAAAATAAATTAAAATGCCTACCTGAACATGATAGAGAAACTGCACATATCAATGATAAACTAAAAATCTCGAAAGCCAGAAAAAGATGGCCTTAACTGGGAAGGAATATGTATTAAACCGAAGGACAATCTCTTTATCAATAGAAATAAGTTATAGAAAAACCTTCACAATTTTGAGAGAAAATAACCATCAACCTAAAATATTACCTCTAGCTAAACCATTCATACGAAAATTAAGAGCTCATCACATTTGGCAAAATGGATGCATCTTGAGAATATCATGCTAAGCAAAATAAGTCAGATGGAAAAGTCAAGAACCGTATGATTTCCCTCATGTGGGATATAAAACTAAAAGAAACAGTATGTAAACAAGACAAATAAACAAAAACTCATAGACACAGACGACAGTATGGTGGTTACCAAAAAGAAAGAAGGGTGGGGGAAGGAGGTAGCAAAGGGTAAAGGGGGTCCAACGTGCTGTAACAGAGAAGACTTGACTTTGGGTAATGAACACGCAATGCAATATACGGATGATGAATTATAGAATTGCACACTTGAATCATATAATTTTATTAACCAACATCACCCCAATAAATTTAATTTTAAAAATTGCATTTGAAAAAGATCAATTATGTTCTTTGGTGCCACAAGGCAACATAGATAATTGTTTTTCCATGGTACATTCCTCTAAAAAGAAAAAACTACGATGTCCTTTCTAGTGCTTTTCTTATTAAATACAGAATTTTTTCACTCTTCCTGTTTGTAGATACTCCTCTTGGAAGATCTTTTTAGCTAGGTACTTATCATTACATACAATACTCCAGAATAAAGTGCTTCCTTTTGCAGCTGTCTGCACAGGCACAATGCACTGAACGATTTTCCTTTTTAAATACTTTTCTATGACAGATATTTGTGTTCCAGGCACTCTGATAGGCACACAAGTTGCAACCAGGATCACAACACATGCATGGCCCTGTCTCCATAGAGCTCAGCGTCGGAAGGGAGAAAATCAAGCATGGCCGGCAACAATCGTAATAAACACTGTGAACGGAGTGAAAATTAGTTAATTACAGAGTGCAACGGGAATGCACGAAAAGGACAATTAATTGGTCATGGGGTCTCTAGGGATCAAACTAAGAATGATTTTCCGCCTCTTAAGTAAGAGAGCACATTGCCTTTGAGAAACTAAGCAGAGTTGAATATAATTGGATTCTGAAACTGGAGAATTAATACCCTGAGAAAATACGTGTAATACAAAATAGGTTTGTGAGCTAGTTTAGACTAATAGCCACAAAGAAGGAGGTCAAGTAGCACCCTGTTAACCATCACAGAAATTGCTTAGCTTAAGGCTGTTAGACTGCAGGAAAAAATGCACGAGCAAGACAGCAGAAATAATAATAGCATGAGTGAGAGCCATAGATATATAGAGCTTCCACCCCTGCACACTGAGATAACCTACTGACATACATTATGAAGATGTTTTTCAGCCCACAGATCAAATGACCAACCTACCATCTCCCTGAAAGCAGACAAGGTGGTACCAGGAAGGAAGCAGCTGACTGGAAGGTGAAAATTCATTGCTTATCTAATCAGAGACCAATCAGGGACTCAGGATTTTCCCTCTATAAAACCTCTTGTATGTAAACCAACAAGAATTTGGGCTTTGGAGCAGTTGCCTTCCTGTTCTCCTGTGTGGCACCATTCATAGTTAAATAGCCAGTCTTTCTCCCCTGCAAAGCCTGGTTGGTACCTGTTCTCATGGACTCACTGAACACACAGGTGAGCGTGGACTCTCTTGACTCGCCCGGTTTCAACTCTGGAGTGCAGGAGGAGTGGATGGTAAAGGATAAAGCTGCCAAAGTAGTAAAACCCAAATTACACAGTGCCGCTTAAGCCATTTTCTGAATACAATAGTGCTATTAATGTGAACTAAAATCAAGTGAATTTCTGGGTGGTTGGTTATGTTGCACTTCTGACACTGTTGGTTCTAGCTTTACTTCCTCTACAAGGAACTCAGTTGTTTTCATTTTTACTTCCATATGTGTTTATTTGGAAGGCATGCAATTTTTTTTTAAATTTCAGGTTGTTAAATACATTCCTGTTATTTCTATCACTCAAGGAATCTCACGGAACTGACTTGTCATTATACATGTTATACTCACTGTCACCTCGTTTAAATTTCCCATTTTGTTCACAAAAATACAGCAGCCTTTGCCAATTTTCATTGACAAACTGTATTTGAGAAACCACACGTATGTCTAGTAATCTATCTTGGTTCAGAGATATTTAAAAAAACATTTTATGTTGCCTTAAACATAACGCAACCTTTCGCTGTTTTAAACATTAGGCTTTGTGGATGAATGTTTGGGGAATCTAAATGTATCTTTCTGAGGACAAACAACTTAATTCTATGCCTTTATTCCACTAGCTCGCTTTTTAAAGCAGATTCATTCTTACTGTTTAGTTCTACATTTTACATTCAATAGAGAAAACTAATTCAGACTTTTAGGGGGAAGCACGCTAATCAATATCCTTTAACATAGCATGTTGATTTAAATACCTTCTATATCCAGATATATTTCCAATTTCTTGAATTAGTTTTTTTCCTACTGGAAAGATGGCTCATTGTTTTGTTCCCTGTGATGAGGGGCACCTGGATTAAGACTATGGGAGAGGACACGAATAAGCTATTGAATTTCAAAGGAAGAATCTTGTACTGAACGCCTCAATTTTAGACTTATTTCTGTGTGTCATTATGGCAGACCAAATCTTTTTTTTTTTTATTGCCTGTTTACGGCCTTTTCATTTTTAGTGGGATTTTTTTATCATGTCATTTTTGAGAATATTATGATCCTACGAAACTTTATAATTTATAGTCCCCAGAAAGAAAAATTTCATATATATAAC
The DNA here is from genome assembly GCA_039655065.1 of Glossophaga mutica. Lineage (NCBI taxonomy): Eukaryota > Metazoa > Chordata > Mammalia > Chiroptera > Phyllostomidae > Glossophaga > Glossophaga mutica. The sequence goes on from CM077314.1 coordinate 10,868,703, forward strand.
CTATGACAAACCTTGTCAGTAATTTATAGACAAAAATAAGTATGTTCACATTCTTTCTTCAAGTAAACCATATATATCATATATGTATATTTGAAAACTACATATATTAGAAGGAAGGTATAATTTTGACTTTGCAAAAACTTGCCCAGGTTCTCTAATGCATTTAAATATAATTCAATTTCTAATTGAATAATTTTTAAGAACATACTGTGACACAGGATACACTGAAATAATTCAAAACACTCTTAGGTCAAAGTTAATGAAATAAAGAAAATAGATATAGTCCTGCAAATGAGTTAACTATGAGAGTAGAGGGCATCTCTCATAAAAGATTATTTTATACTTTTTGTAAAAGCAAAGGAAAGAAACCAATGGATGGCGGAAAGTAACAAGTTTCTGTCTTCACCTTGAAACTTGTGGGACTGTGGAATGCCAGATTTGTGCCATATGTTACAGCTTCTGACAGCGTTATGTGTCTTAACCACAATGCCATCTGTGCTGCTATACCTGAACGGGGACAGTGGCTAGAAATGGAGAAAAATAATGAACTCTTGCAACATAATTTTTTCCCTTGAGCTCGCACAGCTGGTGATAGATGCTTTTACTTTCAACTGCAAAGCACCACTTACGTCTTGAATGACAACATACTGGCATATCTTTGACCTCTTCCTATGGACTATTTATACCCTGCAAGTGTGAAAATTAAAGTTTCCATTTTTTTTTTAATTTTTAAAAATAAATTGATGTAAACATTGACATCATATTGTCAGAGTTTTACCTTTCTTGATTTTTGTAGTAACTCTTACAGGTACAAAAAGCAAAGGCTAGGTCTGTATGATAATAGAAAACTTAAAAGTGGGTAGTAAAAGTTGATTCTGTTGGCTCTGGAGATATAGAATTATATACTTACATAAACATAACTTTAATCCTCATTTTATTACTTATTTACTATTGAGTGTGGATTTAGTCATTGATTTTTTTTGATAATCATTCTCTAGAAGGAACATGACACCTACCTTTCTAGAGTTTCTGTAAGCTTACTGCTGATATACATGAAGAGCATAATATACTGTCAAGTTCAAAGTAGACAATTAATTATCTAAGTCATCCTAAAGGTAACTTGTTATACTTTGCATCTTCAAAGAAAAATATCCTAAAATTCCTGTTTTAACTTTATTGCATCTGCCATATGGCACATGTGGTCAATGACCTATCTGAGAGGTGATCATGTATTTCAAATTTTATCCCTAGGAAACATATATTTCCATTTTTTTTAATTTTTATTTTCATTGTTGATCTTGTACAGTTTTCTGTCTTTTATTCTCACCCGAACCCGCCACCCCAGCCCTCCCCACCTCCCTCCCATTTCCACCCCCCCCATAGTTTTTGTCCATGTGTCCTTTATACTATATATTTCCATTTTTAAAAGAACTAATTCTATTTTACAAATCATCCAATATGCTACTTGTTGGTTATATGTCTATCATTATACCAACTCTAGCCAGAAGAAATAAACTTAAGGATGTGATCTTTAGTCCTAAACTTCTTAGCACACAAAAAGAGATGTAAACACTTTGTAAGAGGGGAAGTAAAATTCTATTCAAATAAATACATAGGGAGGAAGAAGGGAAGGGAAGCGAATAGGCAGGTGAGTAGGAAGAAAGAAAACAGTGAAGGGAGAAAGGGAGGAGGGAGTGTACTCATAATTTTTAGGCAGTCCAGGTATAGCCCACGACACACCTGTGCAGAGGGATAACTCAATGAACTTGCTTAACACATCATCTTGAAACATATTCAAAAGTATACAGCTTTTGCACCATCAGTTGTATAACAAAAAACTCTGACTCCTACTCCTGATAAAAGAATTTTAGACATTAACAGTGAAACAGGGAGATAGTTTTTGCTCCAGCAGGTGGAAACCTATTGCCGATGATACTGGAAGCATCAGACTTTATCCATCCACCAGTACCGACTCCTCAGGATTCTGAGGATGTTCGTTGTGTCCTAACAAAGCTGATAGTGGGCCCCTTCCTCTGAACCTATCTCTGCATTCCCCTCTTTACCCTCACAGCACACAGTACAGGGGCACTCGAGTGGGGATTTTGCATCACTCCTCTTCTCTAACCCCTTTACCCTCAAAGGGATTGGAGATTTTATGTGTTCAGCCAAGTAACATTTTTACTTACTAATCTGTGATATTTTTATGCCATGACCATACTTCTCTGTGTCTTGAAACACAACTCTATGTTGCTTTTAATTTATGTGCAATGGTAAAAATAGGACATACGTAGCATTAAGGCACATATTATCTTTAATAGAATCTGGAGATTTTGCAATTACCGGATAAAAGTAAGTGATATTATCAACGCCCCAAAGTGGCTGATATGTCCAAAGTCAACAGAGAAATGTACGATTGAAATGAGAAGTGCAGTCTAGTGGTACCCAACCGTGTGCGATGATAGAAGAAACTGCTATCAGTGTGTTATCTGCTAAATGTGTGCTTAGCAGTGAAGTAGGAACTTTACAGGCATTGTTTCTGCCCTCAATAACAATTATAAAATTTGTGCACATTAATACACCGATTTTGTACATGAAGAAACAGATTCAATTTTAGAGAATTTCCCTGAGGTCATACAGATAGTAAGTGACAGAGCTATCATCCTAAACAAGGTTTGTGTGACAATAAATCTTCTTTAAAGGAAGCTTTAGGCACAGAAACCAAGCAAGACCATGATTGGTGCACTAATAAACTAATAAACAAGAAACCTAATACCAAGAAAGGTATTATGTTAATGTCCCTTAAATGTATGAAAACAGTAACAGAAGGCAGAACGTCAATAATAATCTTTCCGATTTAAAATAAAAAGTCAATAACAAGCTTTTAGATTTTTAAATGAGAGATTTTTGTCATGATCACATAAAGCTTCTTCAGAAACACTAAGACTCATCCTGTTAAATTCATAATAGGATGCTGTCCTCAAAAAGTCCTTCCCTGTGATATATACAGACATGGAGAAGATGTAGTAAAAAAAAAAAAACATTTCAGACTCCCTTTAAAAGCCCAGAATCCATCCATTAATAATGGTATTGATTGAAGCTATTACCTGCACATGTGTACATGTATCTTTGAAGATTGTAGTAGATATTTATTATGTATTATCAAATGAATGCCCGTGCAGTGGCTCATGTAGGCAAACCTTTCCGAACTAAGCAGACTTCTGCTTAGTTAAATCTCTCCCTCCCTTTGACTGTGAATCCCACTGGCTCTTGCTAGAAAACAGTACTAGACTGAATAGGTATATGTATTTGATGTAATTTCTATCCTTGTGAAAAACGGTTATTGCACATCTGAAACTGCTACTTTTCCTCTCTGATATTACTGTCATTTTATGGTGTGCTGTATAATTAAGTTACCGCAATACCGAGGCATATGGTAGAGTTTCCATTTCCTACCTATGGCTTGTTTTTACTCCATATGATAAATTAACAGGCTGAAAAATATAATCTTAAATCCCAGCTATTTTTAGTGAGTCTTTTCCCCTGTGGAGTTTTATTAATGTTAAGGAATATGGTACCGACATGTTATATTACCTAGATAGTGTAATGTTGCTATTTTATTTCTAGCTTCCAAACTTTTTTTTAAAAAAGAAGTAATCTAAACAAATACTTTAAAAAGTTCTACCAGGATAAGAAAATAATCAGAAAAATAATATTGAAATCTTAGGTAAAAATTATATCCATCATAGATTACCACAATATTATGATTACAGAGAACCTGTGATAAAACTTTTCAGGGACAGGCAGAAAAAAAAAGAAAGTTGTTCAGATTAAAAAGCTAGAATAAAGGAGGATGTATTTGATATCACCTTGTATTTTAGGACAGAATAATGACAAGATACCATGCTTTATCTCCAATCTTTATCTCTATACATTATTTATCATCATCATCATCATCATCATCATCATTATTTTAGCATTCTTGTCTAATTTGGAATTTGATTTTGGAAGAGGTTTGTGGTTGTCTTAAGCTCTTTCTCATTTATATATCTTTTGAGATATCTTTTTCTCTCCATCAGCTTAAAGATATACATTACTACTTGAAGGACCGGTGGCAGAAGCGTATGAAGAGTGTCCTTCAGTTGGATTTTGTACAGTTTGATGGTGGCATTTTAATTTAGATATCCTACGTTTCCACTGCTTCGTCCTTGCTTCCTAGAGTAGCCTGATGAGACTACTCACCAAATTCCAGCGGCGACTTGAACTTGTCTCCTGTTACAGATGAAGAAACTCCAAGTGACTTCCCCAAGATTATAGTGACGGTAAGGATCATGGCAGAATCTTGAAACCGACTTTCTTAACTTTCTGTGCAAAAATAAAAGATTCCATTGTTCCCGCTAATAGTAAGCGGCATCAGGAACACCCAGTGGGTTCTTTGATGAACAATGTCTGGGACAGCCGAGGCGCGGGGAAATGACCGCAAGCCTGATGATTGTGCGTCTCTATCCAGGTTGCACTCCTACTTCCGATTTGAAGGTAGAATATACCCATCCTTTAAAGGACTGGAGTAAATGATAAGCCTTTTAATGTCTCTTATTTTGTCTATTTAAAAAAAATACTGTAAATTTGGATTTGACTCCAAAATATAACTGATTATTTCATCTGGAAAAATTAGCATTTGCCTTCTAGTGCAAATTAATGGACTGGCCAAACTGAACTATGAATGTGCCATCAGGGGACTTAATAAGAGCTTTTGAAGACCTCTGAGTCCATGAGTCTGAAGAATTCGTTTTGGAGTCTTCTCACCACAGAGCTATACACACCACTTTTTTAAAAAGTAATGGAAAAAATATGTAAATTTACAACAACAATAAATTTAATGATCTAGATTAAATAGGTGAAATAAAGTTTAGATTTCTAAGATTATATCTGCCACAAAAATTAACTTAGAAAGAAATAGAAAATTTGGGGACACTCCATAAATAATATGAAGGCGAGATATCTTTAAAGATGAGAATTTTAAAAATCAATGTTATTGAACTAGAATGTAAAATCATAGAAAAATCTGTATTCATTTTAGAGAAATAAACTTCAATGGAAATGCTTACTAGCATATGAACACTCATGAAAAAATATAAATCACACAGATACAAGTATCAGTAAGATTTGTACTATAGAATATTAAATGAACAAGACACAAATACAAGTTAGAGCTCATTCCAGGAATTAAGGGATGAGGCAATGCCTGTAACTAATGGAACTTTATTAACAGTATTCACTCTGTTAAAACATTAAAAGGGAAAAAAAATCTCACTAAACACAGAAAAACACATTGATACTGAACAGCTATCATAGTGTTTTTTTTTTAAATAGTAAATTTAGAATGGAAGAAATATTTTTTAACTTGTCAAATATCATCTATCAGAAAACTATAGCAAATACAGATTCATTTCTATGAGTATTTCTATGAGTTATTATTGTTACAAGGACATTTGTTATCAATCAAATTTACATATTTCTAATATATTACAACTTAGTACAAGAAAAAAATATTATTAATTCCTAACACTAATATCTACCCAAATTTGAGCAAATGAGATTAAAAATACAAACTAATAAATATCAGAATATTTACTAGGTACAAGATTAACATAGGCAATATTCTCTGTACAAAGATATTTATTACATTATTTACTATAGAAGCAAAAAAGAATGAAAGAAATGTCCCATAAGGAAATAAATAATTCTGTATAACACACCATGGACCATTACGGAGCCTTTAAAAAATAAAATAAACCCGCATGTACACATACAGATCTCTGCTCATTTATATGTGTGTGTGCCTGTATCTATATATGTAACTAGGTGAGTATACATGAATATAAACACATATATTTTACATACATGTGTGTATGTTTGCCTTCTATATGTCTACACTTCTTTGCGTAAAATGGGTTCTTTAGGTTGTCATCCCATGTTGAAGTAGATCTTTGTATCACATGGCAGCCAGTAAAGTACTACCGCAAACTGAATTTCAACGTTTCCTAGGCTTTCTGAACATGATAAAGCCCCCATATGAATATCCAGGCTGGTAGAATCCACTGCATTCACACAAAGAGGGAAGCATTTTTTTTCTCTTGCCTGCCCCAAGTCCAAGTGTTACTATTACTGTCCCCTGTGTCTGAACAATCCCTTTGGAGTAGCACAATGTACACCTCAGTGCAAAGCCGGCTGGACTCCGTTTTCCTTTCCAACTTTTCTATTTCCAACTAAAACTAAAGCTGATCCTTGATGCACATTCTTCATTAAACAAATGGCATATGTAAATTCCTCTGATATGTTCCTCGGTATCTTCTTTCAATATTGTTTTCTATTTTTCGTAATACAGGACATTGTTAAAGCTCATCTGAAGTGAAACCCGCTCTGTGAAGGCTTTGAAATCTTCCTCAAGCCAGCAGAAATGCTGCCCCATTTTCTGTCTACTATTGGTAATTTATTTATACAGGGAAGCACTTAAACACTAGACTCATTTTATTCAATGGATGTCTGTCTTTTTCTCAAATTGTAAACTTCATTTTACTCTTGATTTTGCTTGGCCCCTAGTCAGTGGCATGAGCACAGCACAATCTATTCTGTAATTTTGTAATCATCAATACTTAAACATATAGTTTGTGGCATATCTATGTCATGTTCTACTCAAATATGGATATAAGGGAGTAAAATGATCAACTTCTTAAGATATTTATCATTCACTGTTAAATGTAGGTCAAATTGTCCCATTTATTGGTAGGTTGTCAGATAATTGGCAACACTATAATGAACTTTAACAGCATCACATTTAGCATGGTGCTAATATGAAAGCTTGTTCCTCACTAAAATAAATCTCAATTATCTAGCCTTTCACCTACACATTCCTCAGTGCTCTGTGAACCATTTCATATTATAGCAGCAAGAATGTCACTAATGCACTTAGCTCACACAGGGTCCTAGAAAATAAGCCAAACAGTCTCAAATGCATCCTTTTCCATTTATATTCTAACCACCTCCTCCTTCTCTCTTTTGTTGCTCATTTTTTTCCCTTAAAACCATGGTTACCTTTGCTTCTCTCCCTCCCCTCTCCCCCCATCTCTCTCCCTAGCCCCCCATCCATCCAAACTGTCCCTCTGTTTCTCCATCTATCTTGCCCTCTACATCCATTCTGACATTCCGAGACCATGTCAAGTTGATCTTGCTTTCAGAGAACTTCTGCCTGTAGAACTCTCTAACACCAATAACATAACCATTTACGTAGTCTTCCAGACTTTGCTTAATGTCTTTACTCACTATGGCTTTTTATGCTCTCAGTACTTAGTTTTACTTCTCACAATGTATGGTTTACCATAGTCTGTTAATTAGTTCACCTATTGCATTGTAAAATCCTGGGGGAGAAATTTAAATTTCAATTCATGGTTTATATCTCCCATAGAAATTGCACCTTCCTCTGTACATACTCGAACATTTTTAAGGGAATTTTTGTGTGCCTTAAAAAACCTGAGTAGTCCATGTTACAGAAGCAACTGCTTAGTCTTGCTTTATGCTTCAAGACTGATTATTCTGTTAACAGATATTCACTATGCACCTACTGCATGCCAGGGATTAAGGCTAAAGCAGAAGATACAGTAGTGAATAAGGTAAACACAGTACTTAGGTAACTTACAGTGTCAGAGAAAATGTGAATGATAAACAAAAAATTCAATGTTATCAAAATATCTGAAGAGATTCTTTCCAGGCATTTCGAAAATGAAGTCTATCACTAGGTAGTTGCTGTATTATTCATTGAAATGCATCAATTAGCAACAAAATTGAATCTAAAAATGAGACTATAAATTCCAATGTGATTCATAGTGACCTTGCACAACATCCTTGTAATGTCTCCATTTGACTTTGTTAAATGAGGATGGTCATTTTCATAATTGACTAATTCCATGATATTGATGGTAGTTAATGTGTTGTTTTAATTCATAAAGGAGAATTTAAATTTCAAGTGGAAGTGCTTTGTTACACAGATGTTCTTTTGTTATTCCTTGAATTATTCAAAGAAATACAATAGTACATATCCAATGAGACGGTAATGTATTCACAAAGAGAAAGAAATAATTATTTTTTCTTGTTTTATTTCAAAAAATGCTCCTTTGTCAATGCAATAGTGTCTCATCAGGAAAGCAAATATCATCCTTGCTGATTGATGTCCTCCAAAAACCGATGATTACAACTGGTGGACAGGAAAATTGTTCTATTTTGCCAATTTTCTTAATGTATTGATTTTTAGGTGGAAAGGAGGCTTCTGCTTAAAAGTGTTAATATTTACATCAATGTGTTGCATGGGGGGAGGCTCTTCACAATTGTTTCCCATGTGCTTTACTGTAATGATTAGCTACCATTCATTGAGGATCTTTTTTTTCCCTAAAAATGTCCTACATCCTTTAAATGAATCATGTCATGGAGCCCTCGTAATAGCCCTATGCATTAGAAATTACAATAACCTCTATTTTTACAATACCATTAGAACAAACTCATGTTTAGTTAGAAGTGTACGTGAAGCATTTTAAGATTAGCCCTCTGTTAAGAGGGAAAACATCAACTTCTTTAACTGATTGCTTCAGAGATTCACTACCAAAAGTTTTGGGGAAAAGGCAGTAGATGACCTTTTGTGTTTATCGCTTTGCGAACTCTGAAGCAGATCGCTTTCTGGTTGGGCTCTATCTGTTCCTGCAGTTCATGTGCCATAAGGTACTGTAGCTGCAGATAAAAGGCATCTGTCGGAAACCAGTGAACTGAGACCGATGCAAGGAGCAGCTCAGAACACGGTCTGTTAGAGATAAAAGTGTGACTGTGTGTTTACCTGAGATTCAAACATCTCAAAACTACACAGCCCCTGTGAATTTTAAGATGAAATTAAGTAACTTGGCTTTGACCAAACTTTATGTAATTTTTCTGGGTCTATATTGAGAACTTACTATTTATAGGATCGGAAAAAACCTCCTAAATTTAGAAATGTCATCATTTTGAGGTGTGCCCTTACATATTAGGTTGGCAGGGGCATTTTCCTTTATGTAAGGGATTTGAGAATAGAAAAACAGCTGTTATTAATATCCCTGTTAATGATGCCAGAACATAGTGATGTGAGTCACTAATTCCTTCATTTAATGTTTGAGGGGAGGTTATTGAATCGTATATTTAAAAAATGGAGATATAACCTTCTGTGTCATTATTAGTAACATCCCTCCACCAATTCAAAGTTGAAAGCAGATTCCCAAATGAACATTTAGTTATAGATATATAAGGTCTTGGCTGTTATGTTCAGTTCTTTTTGGGGTTACTTTACTTAATATTTTATAAAGTTTTTATTTTCTTTGTTTTGGTATGTGTGTTTGATGTGCTGCAGGACCCAAAACAAAGATTTCTCGAAAACTGCTTCAATATCATTATTTGAAAAGTTTTTCATTGAATTTGCTAAAAACGCAATGAGGAATCTATGATACACTCTTGGTCAATTACTTGGGAAACAATGTGTAAAATTTCACAAACTAAAAGGCCAACATCAAAAATGGTGCTGTTGTTATTCATTCCAACTACACATGTTTCTGCCTGTGTAATGCTAGGTGTCGAATCTTACTTTATTTAAAAGACTTTTGCATCTTCTCTAAAGTCACTATTGTTATCATTAAATTTTAAAATTGTCCCTGAAACCTTTCTTACATATATTTAGCCAATATTAAAAGAGAAAGCCATAAATTTATAAGACGGTGTTTTGATTGAGAGTAAGTTTAATTGCGTGACTGTCTCAGCTAGTTTCTAATCTTGAGGTTTTTCCTTCCATGCGGAGCTATTAGTGGGCAGATCTCCCACTGTTAATTGTGCCCCTTCTTGATCATTACAGGTACTTGAGTGGACACTGGCATCATAATCAGGCCTGGAAGGAAAATGCTGCTCCGCTTCTTTGTTAGTGACTTTCTTGGTGACCTACGGAGACTTGTTGAACTTTTACCATGTCCCTTAGGGCTGCAAAAGAGGTAATGATATTATGCATGCATATTGTTGATACTTGCTTTTCATATACCCTACAATTCTTAAGAATAAAAAGTACAGAATACTAGAAAACGATAAAATCAGATTATTTGAAATATATATAACATGGTTTTTTGAGATATTTTTAGGCCATTAAAAATAACATGACAGGGTGTATGTGCCTTTGTTTTATGTCACTGAAACAAAAGAAAAAATACAAGGAGCATGAATAGAGGACTCACGGGCATGGACAATAGGGGGACTGACAGAGGGAGTGGGGGGGATGGGGTAGGGGAGAGCAATGCAGAAAAAGGTGGGATAACTGTAACTGAACAACAATAAAAAAGAAAAAAGAAAAGAAAAGAAAAAGAAAAAAATAAGGTAGATTAATTAGCCTAACAGACCTGACTTGTTTTATTACTACTAGACTTTTAAAATGTATATTTCCTTGCTACATTTCTCTATTGTTAGGTAATTAAAATATAAATTTCTAGAAGAAATGAAAAGCAAATGACTTCGTAAGAAGGTAATTTATGATTTTGGGTACTTCTGTAGATTAGGCTCCACCTCTTCTGCACAATCACCTCACTACTGTCTTGAAAAGATGACTTCATGAAAATCTCCTTGCGGCTGTTAGCCTCTGTGCATATGATTTGGGAGGACCTGTGAGTCACTGAAAATATGGATACAAATAACTCATATTTGAAGATGGGCATCTGTGATATGGATCCTGAATAAGGTAAGTTTTACCAAGTGGAGAATACATTACAGGTAGAAGGCATCTCTTATACAAAAGTTAGAAAAGGGGAAAAGAGAAATAAGACTGTTGAGAAACGGCAATCAACTGCATTAGATTGTAGTTTCTAACACATAATTAGACCATGAATTAGAAAAATATAAAGTTGCCCCTATCTTACCAGAGTTTCAAAAACATACATGAATGCTTCTTTATGTGACTATTTACTTTCACGTGAGAAATATACTTAAAACTACTTGTTTTATGTGGTACAAATGTTTAAAAAACCCTTAGCTTTTCAAAAATAACTTTTCATTTTTGATATCTATCTTTTGGGGGTTTTGTTAAATAGCATTGGAAAATTCAGACAACAAGAACATTTTAAATGTTAAATTATGATCACTGCAAATTAACTCAATAAAGGAACTCATTAATCTGTTTTTGGGTTGTTGCCATTGCCTGAATGGTCCATTTTAGTGTTTTTATTAATACTGTTGACTAGCTAGAACAGGTGACACTTTTATCCCCTTAGGCTGTCCATTAGCCAAATGAAGGGCCATCTGGAAAGGGATTCTGTTCTTTGAAAAATGTGACAGGGCTGATGGCTTTTTAACTGCTAGTCATCTATGATTGCTGGTAAACACTGGAAATTAGTGTTGATCCCTCAGAATTAAGAAGTTAGTCAAGTACTAAAAGATAAAGCAGGGGAACACCTTTTAGCCAGATGTGCTCATCAATTCAGATTTAAAAAAAAAACCTGTCTTAGGTTTACTATTTTAGAAGTCATATATCGAGTAGTATGAAAAAACAATTATTCTGGATGCCTGTAATTTAATGGAAGATGTAAAGTTTTGTGCCAGTAAATTACAAGGGAAATACCTTGATAACTTCTACCTGGAATAACCGATACTAAGGGAATAATAAGGTATATTCATTATGATACAGTTTGCTGGCAATTTCCCTGAAGTGCTATTTTATAATATTGGTGCTCAGATGAACAGAAGGGAATGGTTTTGATGGCTGGCTCCCAACAGCAGTTTGTTCAGAGTCTTTTCATAATCATAATTAAAGGGTCTCTGATAGCGCCCTTTAAATGTTAGAGGGATTTTGGTGGCCACTTAAATCAATGCCTTCATTTTTCATATAAAGAATCTGCACCCCAGAGAGGCTAGGAAACTTGCACAAGTTTACAATCTGGTGGCCAGCATGGCAATTTCTCCTGAAGGAGAACCCAGAGAAACACATATTTCTATCACACTGGTTTTCGTATTAATTCCTGAACTGGAAGCTGGAAGACTCGGTGTTCAGTTTGGTTTCATTATGTTTTAGTTACTCAATGAAATCATGAATGCATATTGATTCAACCATTCTATGTCACTTAAAAAGATTAAGTTTTATGTGGGGATGGCCAAAAAAGTGAAGGACTTAAGAAGAACAAGTTGACAGTTACAAAATAGTCACAGGGATATAAAGTACAGTATATGGGATATAGTCAATGAAATTCTAATAATTTTGTATGGTGCCAGGTAGGCACTAGATTTATTGGGGTGATCACTTCATATGATATATGAATGTTGTCTAATCACTATGTAATATACCTGAAACTAATATAATAGTATATACCGACTATAACTGAAAAGTAAAGGTAAAATAGATTAACACAACTTGGGTATAAATGTATCTCTTTTCTTAAAAATCTAAATTATAAACACATATTCATTTGAACATTTTAGTTGTTTTCATCATAATTCATTTTTGTACTTACTAAAGTAGAACCGCTATCATGTTAGAGCCCAGAAGTGGTGTGTTGTTTTTTTTTTTCCTTCTTGGAAAGACTATTCATCCTTAAAATCTCAGAACTGTCTAACGAACCTTTTGTTGAAAATTTTTGTCTTTCAATGTCACTGCACCAGGCAACTGACTCCCGTTGACTCACATGTATTAAAATCTCTTGTATACTAGTCCCATGCCCAGTGCTTAAATGAAAGAAAAAGAGGTAGAACTCTCTCCCCCAAGTGGTGCTGACAAGGATGAGGAGCAGGGTCAGCACTGCCGACCCAGCACCGGAGGCGATTGTATTCACACACACTTTCGATCCCAGCATCTCCACAGTTGCTCAGGCTCCTCCTGTCTTCTAGGAGCAGATCGGAAATGGCCTTTCCTTCTAGATTCTGTCACATTCCCTTGCCAGGATAAGGACAAAAGTCCTTACAATGTCCACCAACGCCCCGTGTGGTTCTACCCTTCTGAAAAATCTCATTTCCCATCACGGTATCCCTTCCCTTTACACTGTTAGTTTTTTCGGGCCCCAAACACAGTATCTTTATGAACCAAGTCCCTCGGAGTGGAATGTTCTTCCCTCCTTTAATTTCAATCTGCAGCACCGCAAATTAACTCAGTAAAGGAACTCATGAATCTGTTTTTGATTAACAGAAATCTTTTCTAAGTACAGCCCGACATAAGCTCTCAGGGAACCACGCAGCTCTTCTCAGTACTTACTACCGTCCCACTTCTGCGCGTGTGCATGCCAGGATCGGATTCCGTTTCGTGTGCTTGGGGCAGAACAGAAGCTCACCGAGGACTGCGGCCACGCTGGTCTCCGTCCACCAGGGTAAACGACGAGGAGAGAGTTGATTGGATGCTTCCCTTCATGCAGCTATGTTTATATTCTTACTTTGTAAATTAGGAAACTGAGACTTAAAATGTGTGCATTGCATGTGGTCTCAAAGTTGGTGCCCACTATACTTAGGCTTTGATTTTGAATCTGTGCAAGAACTTGCTTTTCCTCATGCTTATCCTTTAGAAATTCCCAATCACTTAACTTACTGTCCTATTTCAAATGAGGTTTTCATTATATTAACTTGATTTCCACATTTCCTGTGCCCCTCTCAGAACTGTAAAATACTTAGAAGACATCATTTAACATTTCTAACATTAAAATATTGTACTTTTCCTCTCAGAAAATAAAGGGAAAAGATTACTTTTATCCGCTTTTCATATCCGTGATGGTATAATCCCAAAGTGGTGCTACTCAAACCGTACAGAAGTTACAGCCCAGCATTGAATATAGGGGTATGTTTGTAAACAATTTATTTAAAATTTAACTTTAAACACTCACTTCAGTGACTGTCAGTTTAAAAACTAGTTGCCTGTAACTTTTGCCATGGTTCTGCTGCATGAAAAACGTTTTTTCCTACCGTCCTAACTTTTGTTTTATTTTGTTTTATGTCTACCTCTAGATGGGTAGGCTAGACAAGACTAAACACATTACACCACTGTACTCTGAAAAGAGTCTTATTGATATTGAAGCTGTTCAAGGAGTTCAAAAAAATGAAAGTAATGGGCTTTGTCATGCCACCAGACACAAAGTGGTTTTACTTCTTAAAGAACTGCTTAGAACAACATGGCAAGAAGCACAATCAAATTATTTTGTCTGCTTGTCTAACATGAAGGCAACATTATCAACTGACATCCTGCAGCTCTGAGATAAGACTCTGGAGAAAGGCCTGGGAAAACTGTGTTTATCTTACAGGAGACAATTATTAGGTAATTGGGACATTTCATATTTAATAAAAACTATTCAAATCAGAAACCATCAGACCCGCACTGATGGGACTTACATTTACATTGTACACTCGGTGTGTCTTTAAAAAGTGATTGAATCCTTTTCATGTTTAAGAAGGATTCTTTAAAATGAAGGAAGCATGTTAAAGGCTTGGAATTGCTTTTAAATTAAACCATACAGCTGACACGAATAAAAGGGGACCTCCTAAAGTGCCTTGTAATGACAGGGAGAGAAACCAGCTGGCACAACACTTGACTTGTGTTTTCATAGTAGGTATGATCTGTGCTGCTGCAGTGAAAATACAGAAAATGATTTCTGGTCCAGGCTGACGCCACAAATCACAACCTGTGTAAAGCTGTAGGAGTGATCAGAGATCCATTCACAAGGCAACTCATACATGCATGTGCCCAAACCCGAGATGCTCTCTGTTTTACAATCAGGCCCGAAAACACTCTCCATTCATCTCCCATTTTATCAAAGCCGTGGAAAGGAGGAAAAGATGGGATCAATTGTGCAAAAAAGATGAGGCTAGAAAGCAAGGCTGGCTCACTTTTTAAAGTCAAAAATTTGCTTGTGATATATACTCAATTTTCAAGTGAACTGTATTTCATAAAGTAATCCTAGAAATGTTTATTTTTCCACAGCAAAGGGCTTTTTGAATCTTCAAATCAAAATGTAAAATGCACAACTTTGAACTTCTGTGCTGAATAAATTGTAATAATTAAGATCTCATTCTTCAAGAAATCACATTATACAAGTAAGTGAGTAAGAGCCAGGGAAAACTGTTTTCACTCTTTCTAATAATATAGATTCACTTAATCAGCAATTCAGTTATTCACTAAGATTGTGTGTATGTGTGTGTGTGTGTGTATCTGAACTCCAAGATATGCACAAAGATAAAATAGTTTTTCTGCATAGAAGAGATACTTGCCCCAAACCATCTGAGTTTTATGCAAACGAATCCTGAAAATTTAAAGATTTTAGCTTCATTAAAATGAAGCTAAAGGAGAATCCCATAAGAATATTTTGACATAACATTCTAACTGAAAGTTTGAGAGCAAGTACTGCTGGTCCTTAGATAGAAAGAAATGCATAAAATTTAGCTTCAGCCTCTGACATAATTATGTGCTGGTCTAGGTTTTGCTTGTTTGGGAAGTACAAGTTGCCTTAAATTCCATTTCTACTTTTTCCTTCATTATATCTTCCCTATTCTACTGAGAAAAAACCAAAGTAGGAAGGTCAAGCAGAATTATAAAGTCACTGAAAACTAGAATCCCTTTTGTAGTGAAAAAAGCTATACGAAAGAAGCACTGTACACTAGATAGATAGATAGATAGATAGATAGATAGATAGATAGATAGATGATGGATAGATATAGATAGGTAGACAGACATCAGTTAGGAAGCAAGAATGAGAAGAGGAAAGTGGATTAGAACAGGGAGTGGTGAATTACTGCTACTTTCTCCTTTAAGATTTTTAACTTGTGAATATATATTGAGTAATCAATTGAATATTTTGATAGCTCTTTATCACAGTTTTCACTTGTTATTGAGAAATTGACAACTATAGTGTCAGATTCCATTGGCCCATATGTGTTACAACTTTTGGGTTTCCCCTAAATGTAAGATTATTTATAGTGTGACACTATAAAACACTATTTGGCAATTAAAAACTAGAGTTCCAATGATGCATTTGAATGAGGATCTAAAGTATGAATGTGCCATGATAAAAAAAAATGTGGTGATACATATGGAATGACTTAATCAGATAACAGAGAGCCCCCAAAATCTTTAGCATAATTACAAAACAAAAATTACGTAAGCCTTGTCAGTTAATAAAAGAGTAATGTATGGACAGAGGAGAGCTAGGAATAGCATGAATGTTGTTATACTCATCCTTCACTTCAGGGAGTCATAAATCTTGTCTAATATTTAAAAATGTAGTTAAGTATTATTTAATTCTTTTAATATTTTATAGTGTTTTAAATTTGAGAATTATCTTTTATGAACTGATATATCTTACTGAACAAAAAAATCATGTTTTTCTGCATCTTAACAATTTCTTCAGTTTCTCCATAAATTATATGTCATGTTGGTTCAAGGGAAATTAATTTAATTTATATATTTAAAATATAGCATTGTCCTCTTTTATACAAGTATTCTTCCCTATCTCTCCTTTAGCTACACATATCCTGAGAAAAATGAAAAGCTGTTTCCTTCACCTTAACAATGGTTCTCTCAGATTGAATTCTGTGAGACATTTTCTTTTCCTTATTCTTATATGTTTTTACTTTGCTTTTTGTGTTGCTGTAATATTTCATACAAAATTTTCTTTCAAAAGCAGTCATTATTTTAAAATAGATCTATCAATTACTTTGAAACCCTAACATGATTAATATACATATATATGTACATATAAGTAAGTTTCTTTGAGTCAGAGAAAGACAAATACCATATGATTTTACTTATATGTCGAGTCTAAAGAACAAAATAAATGAACAAACAAAATTGAATCTGATTCATAGATACAGAGAACAGGCTGATGGTTGCCAGAAGGGAAGGGGGTTGGAGGACTGGGTGAAAAAGACGAAGGTATTGAGAAGTACAGATTGGTAGTAAAAATAGTCACGTGGATGTAAAGCCCAGCAAAGGAAATGTAGTCAATATTGTAACAACTATGCACAATGTGAAGTGGTACAGGAAATATCGGGGGAACACTTTGTAAAACACATGATTATCTGACCACTATGCTCTCCACCTAAAACTAATACAAAATATTATTATATGTAAATTATAATTAAAAAACAAATTTTATAAAAAGATACTAGAACTCAGAAGCTCTCACTGTGCATTCTTCTTGATTCAAACCTCTACTTCCCCCACTTAGAAGCCACTGCTAGCCTGACCTTTATATAACAATTCCATCACTGCTCTTTATACTTTTTACCAAGTGGGAAATGCATTATTTTGCTTTATATCTTTTTTCAATGTTATGTTTTTAAGATTAACCCATGTTGTCTGCATTAAGATATTGTTCATTCATTGTCATTACTATTTCATCACATGAGGATGTTGCACCGTTTATTCATTCTACTGTTGAGATTTTTTTTGTTGGGTCAAGTTTGGGGATATTATGACATTTTTGTTATGTCATGTTTTGGGGCATAATAAATAAAGCTGCCTTAAACATTCTTGGATATAAACATATTCATACATTTTTCTAGTCTAGGGTAGAGCTCTAGGGATATAAGTATTGGAGAATGCATTTATTTAACTTTACCAGATAACTCGATTTTATTCCAAAGCTGTATTAATCTGCACTGTCACCAGCAATAAATGAGAGTTCCCATTGATGATTCCCACCAACAGCTGGATTTTCTGACTTCCCTTTTCATTACCCTTCCCTGTATCTTTCTCTCTCTCCCCTTTCTCTCTCTCTCTCTCTTTCTCTCTCTTTTCTCCCTTACTTTTTCCCTCCCATCAAACAAGTAAACAAATCAAAACAGAAAAGTAAAGTAAAAAAATAACCAAAAAACTGTAGGGCCTCAAGATAAATATCAAGGCTCCGTATTGTTTTGGTCAGCTTCTAAACCCTCTATAATTTGTCCCTTATTCTACTTACTTTGAACCAATTATCTTCATTATTAATAGTTTATAATAAATTGTATTATTTGATAGACTGCTTCAAACTTGTTCTTCTGCAAGATCTTGACTCTGCATTTCTACAAAATTATAGCATCAGCTGCTGAAGACATTTGTATATTTCTTTTGGTATCATTCTATAATGTTATCTTATTTTAAATTTTGTTTTAATTAAAATCAGGGATTTCTGGGCTTATGAGTCATTTTGTTGTTGTCTCCCTCATCCTTTTTATATTAAGAAAAATTAAATCTTATGGGTGACATGTGAAAGAACTTTATAAGCCGTAGATGATTAGAAAGTTATCCTTTAATTATAAAATACACTACATTTCTAGCTAATTCTATCACCTAACAAACCAAGACATTATTCACTAAACTAAAAATTAAATGTGTGTTACATATTAACATATTTTTCTTTTCTTTATTTGAAGATGTGACATTTCTCTGGTCACATAATTCATATCTTCATATAGTTATTTTCCAATGATTTCCTATAATATTTTTCCTATTGCCCTCTTCCTCCAAGTCTCAATTTTTCTTTTCAAAATGTTAAGTGGAATTTGACATATATAAAATAAGGCAAGTAAAACATTTTTACACTAAAAAGTTTCAAAGGTTAAATATATCATCTAGTAAACTAGTTACACGTATTTAACCCAACCTTTTTTTCACGGATAACTTAATGACATGCTATTAGGAGAAGAAATCTGAAACAAAAAATACTTTTCTCATATACTTGAACTCTAAATACGTTCAAAACAGAAACATTTCTAATGGTAGTTGAGCCTTTACTGCTGTTAAAAAGATTACTGCAACTTAGATCTGACTCTGACAGTCTCAGACAGTTACAATTGAGACCTACAGAGCATGACCTGCCATCTCTCTCTCTCTCTCTCTGCCATGAATCTTTGCTGTTACTAATTTTTTTACAAGTGA
Organism: Glossophaga mutica; assembly: GCA_039655065.1. Classification (NCBI taxonomy): domain Eukaryota; kingdom Metazoa; phylum Chordata; class Mammalia; order Chiroptera; family Phyllostomidae; genus Glossophaga; species Glossophaga mutica. The sequence continues at coordinate 10,887,625 of CM077314.1, forward strand.
TATAGCCACCTTAGGGCTGATTAATTAGCTGTTGGCTTATGTATTTTACAACATTAACTGTGAAAGCCCTCGCTGCTTCTTCACGGTCTGATTAACCCTGTTAGGTATAGAATTAGCAATGGAGAAGCCTCATTAGATCATCTTACTGACATTTTGAAAGGATTTTAACTCCTTAACTGGAACATTTCTTGGTGTTTTTAGAAGCTCAGGATAGCAGTTATATCAGCAAATATCAGCCTATCTTTTAATGATCACGTATCTTTTATAATTGTTATTGAATTTATTGGGGTGACATTGGTTAATCAAATTCTTCAGGTTCCAGGTACAAGTCTATAACACATCATCTGTATGTTGTATTATATGTTCACCACCCTCAGTCACATCTCCTTCCATCACCATTTTTCTCCCATTGGCCCTCTTCTCCCTATCTCTCCCTCTGGCGATCACTATGATACAGAACTCGAGAGTTGGAAAATTTTAGCTTAAGGTAAAAAGTTATAAGCCTAGCAAGTAATGTATATATTAAAGCTTTTTTTTTTCAGAAACTACAGATAAGGCCCTTCCTGGCTGCTGGGAAAACAGCTGACCTCCTGGGGCACTGCTAAAGATCACCACCTGGGGACAAGTGGAGGCATCCGGACCTTTGTGTTCCAGGGAGAGGCAGATGACCACCACCCCTGGGAACAGCTAACTGCCCAGGACAAGAATGTTGCAGCTTCTGAAGCTCAAAGCCCTCACCACACCTTGTTTATTACCCCCTGCCACCCCCGCCAACACCATTATAAAAAGTCTGGCCTGGAAAGAGAGACAAGATGGTCTGTTAGGGTATGAACCCGCCGTCTTCTCAGATCGCCGGCCATCTGAATAAAGTGCCCATAAAGATTCAATGGCTGTCATTGCTTATTGGGTTTGGTTGTGACAGGCAGTCCAAACTCCCATGTCTTTTCTGGTTTCAACTATACTGTTGTCAGTGTCTACGAGGTTGTTTTTTGTTTGTTTGTTTGTTTGTTTGTTTGTTTAATCCCTTTACCGTTTTCACCAGCTCCCAAGCCCCTCCCCTCTAACAGCTATCAGCCTGTCTCTGTCTCTTCGAGTTGTTTTGTATTTGTTTGTTTGTTTATTGTGTTCATGACATTCCACAAGTAAGTTAAAAAATACACTACTTGTCTTTCCAGGATTGGCTTATCTTAGCTAATACTCTTCCATTCATGCTGTTGCAAAAGATAAGATTTCCTTCCGTTTTATGGCTGAGTAGTACTCCATTGTGTAATTGTACCATGGCCTCCCTCCCCCCACCCCACTCATCTACTGATGGGCCCTGGGGCTGCTCCTGCATCTTGGATATTATAAATGGCACTGCAGTGAACACAGAGATTCACATATTCTTTTAATTTTGTGTTTCTTCGGTTATACTGCCAGAAGTGGAATCACTGGTTCACAACGCGGTTCCACTTTTAATTTTTTGAGGGAACTCTATAATTTTTTCCATAGTGACCGTACAAATTTGCACTCCCACCAACACTCAGAGGGTTCCCCTTTCTCAGCACCCTCACTTATACTCGTTGTTTGTTGATTTATTGACAATAGCCATTCTGACAGGTGTGAGGTGATATCTCACTGTGATTTTAATTTGCATTTCTCTGATGATTAGTGACATTGAGCATCTTTTCCTATGCCTGTTGGCCACCTATATGTCCTCTTTGGAGAAGTATCTATTCAGTTCCTTTGCCCATTCTTAACTAGATTGTTTGGGGGGGAGGGTGTTGAGGTTCACAATTTCTTTATAAATTTTGGATATTAACCCCTTATTGAATGTATCTTTGGTGAATATGTTCTCCCAGTCAGTGGGTCGTCTTTTTATTTTGTTGATGGATTCCTTTGCTTTGAAAAAACTTTTTAGTTTGATGTAGTATCATTTACTTCATTTGCTTCCCTTGCCCAAGGACACATATCAAATAAAAAATTGCTGTGAGAAATGTTCAAGATTTTACTGCCTATACTTTCTTCTAGGGTTTTTAGGGTTTCAAGTCTTACATTTAAGCCTTTAATCCACTTTGAGTTTATTCCTTGTATGGTATAAGAAGGTGACCTAATTTCATTTTTTGCATGTAAATGTCCAATTTTCCCAACATCATTTACTGAATAGCCTTTGTGTACCCCATTGTATGTTCTTGCCTCTTTGTTGATTATTAATTGGCCATAAATGTGTGGGTTTGTTTCTGAGCTCTCTGTTCTGTGCCATTGATCTCTATGTCTGCTGTATGCCAGCATTATGCTGTTTGATTGCTATCATCTTGTAGTGTGGTGTGGTTTTGGGAACCACCCTGCCTGGTTTTAGAAGCTGTAATCCACCCCCATGGCTAAGGCTGAGTGAGTGACCTTTGACTGTAAGCCACTAAGGAGACAAGGCTTACGTCCCTGGCAGGAGCACCGCTTCTGCTCCTTTTACTTCATCCATAACTGGCCCCCAATGCTTGATCGGTTAGCCAATGACTGGTGAGATTCCCCAAGCGGGGAAGGACCTAAGCCAGGCATGATCATGTGGAAGAACTTGATCAAGGAAGAACTTGGGGGGCTATAGCAAAAGCGGGTGATGGACCCTCAGCTAGGACATAGCCTGAGTCCTCATTCTGTCTGCAAGAAGCCTTGTAATCTCTTAGCTGCCTTACTACCCCTGCTTGATTTAAGCCCGAGACAATGCCTTAAGCCTGAAACAATGCTGGTGGTGGGAGTAGCCCTGTGCTGGAAAGGGCGGGTTCCCTAGGGCGATAAGACCTAAGAAAGAACATGTAAAATCCTGTGAAACCTGCTTTGTTTGGAATGCTCTGAATTAAATAAGGGTCCAAGCAAGAAGTGAGTTTGTTCCTCAAAGTTTTATGGCTCTTTAGCTATCTGACCCTAACTCAAAATACTCAAAATAGGCCCTCAGAGTTCTTTATACATTATCTATTGTTTGATCCTTACTGCCTGACAATGACTAATGAGCCTGTATTCCTATGCAAAACGACCCAATAAAAGCCCATTGAGGAAAAGGCTCTTGGCCCTTCTTCTTTGAGAGATCAGCTGCCTCCCCAAGCAAATCATGTCTTGATAGACTTATTCTCATCTGTTGCAGGAGGGAGGGGCCTGCAGGCAGAACCCCCCCCCCCCCCACAGTGTGGTATCAGATGGTGTGTGTCCTCCCATTTTGTTCTTCTTTTTCAGGATTGCTGTGGCTGTTCAGTATCTTTTGTGGTTCCATATACATTTTTGGAATATTTGTTCTATGAAGTAGGCCATTAGTATCTTAACAAGAATTGCATTGAATCTATAGATTGCTTTGTGTAGTTTATAATCATTTATTTTTTAATGGTTGCTGCTCTTCCTGTTTCCAGGCATTTTCCCCTAAATTTTTTTCCACATCGAAGGTAAATTTTTAAAAATCTACTACAATAAGTTTTAGAGTCTGAATTGAGTGGCACACCAATTCACGCTTTAAGAGAAACTAAATCCACGGTCTAGCTTTGCCTGTCCCCAGAGGAGGTCCCACATATTTTGAGAATAAAACTGTCCAACCAGAATAAGGCCGGTCATTTCAATGGTTAAATCATTTCCTGTTTGTTGAACATCCTTTGTAAAGTTCATTAAATGTCTCAAGCCAACAAAATGTCTATTTACAAATGACTCATTAGGGCATTAGGTACTTATAAAATAAATATTAACTTGCAAAATAACTTAAAGTAACTATGATATAGCTGTACTACAAAAAGAAAGTGACTCAAGAACAGATTGCCTAATTTCTCAGCTTCTTCTGGGGTTTGTAAGCTAGTTTATTATTTATGACTGAGATTGAAAATATTTCTAGAATTATCAAATATGTAATTACCCATAATAAACATAAAACAGTGGTCTCATCTATCTGATTTTTTTTTTTTCAAAAAAGGGGTTCAATAGGATAATATACTGAGACATTTCATGGTCAATGTTACACTAGCTCATAAGTGCTCGCAAATAGGATATCTCTGCTTAAAGGTCTAATTAAAAGAATGGAAAAATATTCTTGGGTCAAAATTAACATTTAAGATTTTAATGAGATTTTTCACTCAATCAATATGCGTTGATTGATCAAGGCTTCCTATGCTTTCTAGACTTAAAAAGAAAGTCAAGATTGATCTTGTCGTTTGTTTGGCAGTCCTCACATGGCATCCCTCCACTTTGATTTCTGTCTCCAAACTGACTGGCAACACATGAAAGTAACATGAGACTTTGGTGTAGTTGAATGGAAATTCTATGCCCACTTTCATGAGATAAGCAAGATGCCAGGCTGGTGAACTGATTAAGGCGTACATAGCTGGTACCATTTCTATCATTGTACCTACAAATCTTACATTATATAATGTAATGATAGCTACTGCTTGTGAATTGTTCTTCTCTTTTATGTATGGGATGCACATGTATGAATGTATATAGTGTGTGTGTGCGTGTGTATTTTCTCAGTAAGCAAGGTCAATTCTTGGTGGCCCTACGTAAGAGATAACTTGTACCCTAAAGCTCTTTCCTTCCCTTAATATGAGCCTAACAATTGTGATATTCTTTCTCCATTGTCTTTTCAATTTTGTTTCTGAACTTGGTTGCGAAGAGAAGTTTCTTTCATCTTGTCACCTTTTCATAACATGACTGCTCTCTTCCCCACTAGTAACTACCTCCACAAAACTTCGCAAACCCGGGGACTGTTACCTTCTCCTTGCTAACGGCCCAGCCAGGGGTTGCTTTATGTCTCATTCTCATAGACATGAAGAAACGACAATGCGGTTTCTCTGCACCAGGCTGACCATTGAACCTAAATGGCTGCTGTGGATTAGATTAAATATTCAGTTTATCTTAAATTTGCATAATTTCTACCTAGAAATCATTACTGAACTGTACTTTTATTTTTGCTTATTTGCAAGAATTTAGTAATCCTAACAATGTACAAGGCACAGTGCTGAATGTCAGAAATATAAACCCATGGAATAATAAAGACATGTCATCTATATCTTACATAAAGGCAGGCCATACACTTTGAGTTTGTAAAACATGTTTCCTATTAGTGAAGATGGGTTTCTAAAGAGCTACTCTATCTTCTTGTAGCCAGTGTTTCATACTTACTCAATATTTGAGGAAGATATTTTGGAGAAATGATGTATAATTAATTGGCCTATGTATTACAAATAAAAATATTTATTTTTCAACATAATTGAGATGGTCTATTTTTTGAAGTCTGTTCTTAGGTTAAAATCAATATGGGGAAAAAATTTAAGTTGTCATTTGAATTAATTCCAAACCCTTCTAACTTTCTGAGTGCATTTCTGCAAAGGTCAGCTCTTACAAGGAAATGGTTTGGCGTAGGTGAAACTTGTTAGCACCTAGGTCATAAACTAAATTTTCACAAGCCAGAACTAGCTAAAACTAAAAGCAAGAAAGCAAAAATTATAACACCACAATTAATAATAGCAAATGTTACTTGACTTAGTCCTCAATGTTCATTAAGTAGAAAAATAAGAACTTATTTTTTCTAATATATAAATGTTAGATATCTAGGTAAATGTTATTGTCTATAAGTAATTAATAAAAATACTTTAATTTTCAAAACAAAATTCTAACATTTTACCAATTCCAATTTTTTAAAGGTTTTATTTATTTTAGAGAGAGGGGAAGGGAGGGAAAAAGAGAGGGAGAGAAACATCAATAGGTTGTCTCTTGTGGACTCCAGCTGGGGACCTGGCCCACAACGCAGGCAGGTGTCCTGACTGAGAACTGAACTGGTGACCCTTTGGTTCGCAGGCCAGCACTCAATCCACTCAACCACACCAGCTACCAGCCAGGGCCCCACTCTGAATTTTTATGCTGAATGGTGCTTCTTGCCATCTCACGGTATAAGGGGTTTATTACATCAGTGAAGGTTTATATAACTTACTGACTTGGGGTACCAGATTCTGTCCATCTGTCAATCATGAGAGCTTTCCTCCTACCTTCCTAAGCATCCATCATCCTATTCTTTTGAATCATCTTGTCAGTCTAGATTCGAAAAAGAAGGCCTGAGAGCATACAAATTTTGTAAACATTCAATTATTCAGATGTCTGTCATATGATATGGAACCAGGACAACTCCAACCATGTGCAATGCGATAATAGGTACCAGCAAGTAAGCCCATCCCCATGATAGGCACAGACTAGAAAAGTGTGTTAGGAACAGGAGAGCCACGCTAACTGACAATCTTAGGATGCACTGTTTTCATATGGAGTAGTTGTATCGAGATCTGCAGCAACAAACTCTACTAATTACATTGGCACACCTGCCTTATCTCAGCAACAATAGGCTGAGAGAGAGAGAGAGAGATCAATTTTTTGGCTCCACTCATCATGCATTCATTGGTTGCTTCTTGTACCTTGGCTTATTAGAACGATGTTCTAACCAACTGAGCTACTCAGCCAGGGCTCTACATCACTTTTAAAGTTATCATATAAAAATGACCAAACACTTCATAAAGCAAGACATTGGAAGACAAAGATAAAAAAACAAAGCTCATCTCAGAAATAAAGACAAAACCAGATGACAGGAACAAACAAAGCAAAGGCAAAGGAAGTACACACTGAAAAGGAGGAAAATGTAAAAGTTGAAATAAAATTAATAAAAATATTTTTTTTCTAAAAATAGTGACAGACATTGAAAATAGACCAAAAAGTCCAACCCATAGATAATAGAATTCCTTGAGGAATAAAACCAAAGCCAGTAAACAGAACATACACTAAAAAATATAATTCAAGAAACAAGCCCTGGCTGGTGTGGCTCAGTGGATTGAGCGCGGGCTGTGAACCAAAGGGTCACGGTTCAATTCCCAGTCAGGGCACATGCCTGGGTTGCAGGCCAGGTCCCCAGTGGGGGCCATGTGAGAGGCAACCACACATTGATGTTTCTCTCCCTCTCTTTCTCCCTCCCTTCCCCTCTCTCTAAAAATAAAGAAATATTTAAAAAAAAAGAAACAAGTTCCTGAAATTAAAAAGAAATGAAACTACATATTAAAAGAACATACCACATTCCTTGTTAATTTTGACCCATAGTAATAATTATCAAGATATATTCTATCTATTAAAATTAGTAAGCTTTACAAAACATTAAAAAAATAGCTTTAGAGCATCGGAAAAGAGCCAATAAAAATTAGGTTACTGAAAGGCTTTTAACAATGACAGTTTTTATGAGAGAAGAAAATGATGCTATATATTAAAGATGGTCAAGGAAAAAATAGGAACAAAGGATTTTCTATCCAGCAAAACTCACTTTGAAGTATAAAATGCAAAGTTAACCTGTTAACATCATGCAAAACCTCCGAGAACTTTGGTTTTATGACTTTTGGTTTTAGGAATTTACTAAAGAATGGGCTTAAGACAACATCCATGACTAGAAAAACATAAAGATGGCTAGTGAGCTATAAAATAGCTACTTCTGCAGCCCAAAACTAAATGAGTGTTTAACTGGAGTTACTATAATATATAATGGCCATATACTCTAACAATGTAGATATGGGAAAGGAATATGCATAAAAATTATAAACCATTTTCATTCATCTTAGCAGCAGCTATAATATTAATATTGTAATAATAGTATTGTAACATGAATGGTGGTTTAACAGAAAAAAATAGAAAAAGAGGGAGGAGGTAAAAGTTATAGAAATGTTTAATTTTTAAATAAGAAGCAAGACCACCTGTTATGTCTACAGGTGTGACACTTAGATGATAAAATAATAAATACAAGGAAGTAATTACTATAAAAGCCAGCATAGCTACTGTTTTTGTAAAGGAGACACAGGGAAAGGCCTCTGAGGTGTCTGCCAAAGTTCTATTTCCAGACACTGGTGTTTGCCTTATAATAATTCAGTTTATATAACTACTTAAAATTACTATTAGAACTTGCTGTTCTGTAAAAAGTAAGTGCAAATAAAGATAAGTGAAATATGGAACTTGCACTTTATAACACAGACTACAATATTCACTTTTAATTGCTATGTGCAAAGAAATATAATTGGGAAAAAATATCCTAAACAGGTAAAGAAATTCCATCTACACATAAGTTGTTGTTTTTTTTTTTCCCCCCCTTTTTCTCTTTAAGACTTGAAGTAGCATTGGACAATGACCCTGACCTCTGGTAGCTACCTGCCCTGGGGCTGGACAGTGCCATTTCTCTTATTAGGCAGCAGTGTTGGCATGAACCACAGGCTTCTGCTATTATAATGACCTTCAAGTGGGACTGAAGAAGTAAAGATTTAATGAATGTCAGTTTAAAAGGTTAATAAGATGCTGCTTTGATGGCGGTGGGTTGTTCCCTGAATTACCAAGATTGCAGCATCATATTTACATTAAATTATTTGGATTGATACCACCCAATTCATTAGATGATGGCCAACTGTTAATTCCATTTTTCTCTTATGGAAAATTCACCTTCTTTCAGCTGCATTCTCAGAGTTGGGATTGTTTTTCCATGTGATAAAATATTTTCCTTCTATCTTCTTAATAAAAAGAGAAAAGCGAGTAATTGCAAAAATGTGTAATCGCCAACGTTTGTATTTCCTATTATCTGAAGGACAAACACATTCCTGAATTTTCTGTAGCGCAAGCAATGTCTTTTCTTGGTCACCAGTTCCATCTCAGCTCATTTGTGGCTTCAACTCTGGCTTCTCCCATTTGAAAATTGTCTTTCAGTTTTCAAATGGGAGAATTACGAAGCTCTAAGCTCTTCATAGAGCTTCCTAATTCACATGACTTTGAACTCTAAGCTCCTTTTTAATATCTATTATATTTTCCAAGTTTTGCTTTTAAAGCGTTACATTATTCATTGAAAATGATTTCTAGACATAATTTCTAACATAAGGCCAAAACCATAGCACATGTATTTATATAGCCTATCCTAAGGTTTATGTTGATCACGGATAGGCCATAGGATTGGTCATCAAAGATAGAAATGAATGCTGTGTTGTTTTGCTCTGTCTTTCAGGCCAAAAGTTGGTTTACACAGCAGAAGAGGTAACAGTCAACTGAGAGAGGGGAGGGGGGATGTTCTTTGTTGTACGGTTTCTAAAGTTGCACTCCAAAGAAATACAAAGTTAAAAAATTAAAGCTTTGAACAATATGCCCTCTCTCTGAACCCGGAGCCTGGCCCGTTTCTTTAAACCGCTCTGACCTCCGATCTGACTGATGAAGGTATCTGCTTGGAGAGGGCAGCCGTGTCCTCTCACATCAGACGATCCTCCGGGAATGTACAGTGAAAACTCATGCATCACAATTACTGTGTAACTTACAGGAGTTTACTACTCATCAAAACCAACCACACTCATACCTCTCCACTGACCCTCATGATGCAGGCATCCCTCATTTTAGAAAGCCATCTATCTCCTTCCAAACTCACTTTGCCATCCGGTCAAGTTTATGGATGGAGATTGTTATGTTTATATGATACCCAGTTGACAATTAACAGAAGCCAATTGTTTTACATGACTTCAATTAAAATTAAAATTAGAAATGACTCAGATGTGAGAGACCAAAAAACTGCCCTAGCTCCCATTAGATGGTGAAAAAATAAGGAGTAATATCTCAATTGTAGGGAGTATTAGATTGTCCCATATGCATAAGAAGAATACAGTAAAATAGAAGATTGAGCTTGGCTTTTGTTAACTTAAACTGCTAGAATTTAGCAGTTTATTTTAAGCACTAGATTTTAAGCATTAGAATGCTTAAAATGTTAGAATTCAAGATCATGAATAATTCTGGAGAAAGGAGGAAATTAATGTAATATGAACACAACCCAGTACTATGTAACTACCCACACAGGAGCCAATGCCAGACCCAAGCAAAGAACCTTGGTCACTAAGCATAATGACAACATATTAATGTTGGTTAAATCAATAACAAGATCAATGGGATATGGCAATATTTCTAGAAAAAAATATATATGCTTTTTTGAGGTGAAAGTTAACATTTTAAATAATATGTGCTTGATAAAAAGTAATTTTATTTTTAGGTCCTTGCCTCTCACAGAGTGGGAAAAAAACGGAGGTTTGGGAAGAAAACAGTATGCACAGGAGTCAGTTTACTCATTGTCTTTGGAATGCAACAGAACCAGAAATAACTGTCACCTTTTAGCTGTTAACCTTTATACCTCTAAGTATCAGTTTCTTCACCTATATTAGAGATGTAATATTTATCTGGCAAATTCTGGCTAGAGGTTAAAATGATAGTTTATGTAAAACTACTTAGCTTATTGCCTGGCATGTGGTATAAATGGGAGTGGGGCTTTTTAGCTGAAAAACCCGCTCACAGAACATTCGCTTATTGCTAAATAAAAAGTTTTGGTAAGGGACCAGGGGAGGTGAGGAATTGAAGTTAAAAAAGAAAATCATTCTTCCTAAAAGTTTCAGCAACAAGTAGCAACTGGTCCACACTGGAAATAATCTCCTATTCCAGGGCACGTGAGCCATTTTTCTTTTTCCAGTATGCGAACGCTATGAAATAAACGTTTCCAGGTCACCACAAGCATGAAATGAACTGGGTTGGGTTGCCGACGGGCTCAGGTATGACGTATTTTACTTGGGAATGGATTGACGTGCCCTGAGAGACGTGGTGTCTCTGTCCTCCCTCTTTCCCCCTGGAAACTAGTAATTCTAGCTCTGCCCATTGTGCTCCTTGCTTTTAAATTGATTTCATACACCTTCAGTACATTGTTTTTTTTCTTTACATTTGTTCTTACATTAAAATATTTGAGGTTCATTTCATGAATTCACTCCGACATATTTTCTTAAAAGCATTGATAAAAGTGTCTACTCTTGACTTTTCCATTTGATTAATAGAAAATAATCATCTCTCTCTCTTGCGGTTTGGTTAATTAACTGTTATAGGCAGCACAAATAATTCCTACAGTAGTGTACTTATTGTTTTAAGAATTATGTGAAAATTAGTCTCTTACTACATGATTAGATTTTCAGATCTGGTAATGAACAAAAATAGTCTTTCTGTGCCATCTTTTAATGTGTTTTTAATCACCAGCTAAATAACAAAGAATTGTCTTTTAAAATAATTAAGACTACATATCGAGTCTCCATAGGATGTCAACAATAAAGGGGTTAATGAAGCATCCAGTCATCATGGAAACAATCAAAAATGTCTTGCTTTAAACAACCAAAAGCAATTTCTGCAATCTAAATTCTGCATCTGTGCTGGAATAATTTCCATAGCATCAGAACATTTTTCATCCTGCAGAGATTACAAGACGAAAAGGAGGAAAGCTTACAAATGATGGCAACCTCCTATGTAAGTGGAGCCAAATATTTAAATGAAAAATCTGTCAAAAAAGCCAAGCTATTACAGTCTCACAAACCATGCTAAACATCATGCCATGACCCCAGTCATGGCGCCATTTAGAACCAGGAAAGAGCGCTACGATGAGAGATTGCCATTTACATGTTGCACGCAGCTTCTCAGCATATTAATGAAACCTCTGTTATGTGTTAAAGCAACACATGCTTTCTTTTCCCTGCTCTTAATAATCCAAGATCAATCCAAAGCTCAAGTCAAATACTGATTCACTGCATCTTTAAGAACATATCACTCATGGCCATGATTGGAAATAATGTATACCCTATATCAAATGAAACAAATGTGTATTTAAATGGCCTGAAGATAGAAATGGTAAGAATAAAAATTAGGATGTCCTTTACACATGTTCTGGTATAAAGGACACATGGACAGGGCCAAGGTGGGTAGGATCAAGGGTGGGAGGTGGGGTTGGGTGGAGCAGGGTGTGGCAGACCCTTCCGTGTGGTTTGGGCCCAGCTCCCACTTGGAGATGCACAGGACCCACGCCCACAGATAGGTTCTCTCGTGGGTAATCAGATTTGCAATATACCTAAACCACTTTGAGTCTTGCTTTTTGCTGGAACTCCCTCACCCTAGTCTGGGATAGGCAAGTGCTTACTGTAACTTCCTAAAATCCATGCTAAACCTTGCAGGGACCAGTGTAACCAGCTCAACACTTTTCCCCTTTTCATTTGCTAATATCCTTCTTTTGTGACTTGATAGGGGCATTGGCTCCTTTGTTGTCTGTAAAAGGTAACCTCCTATAGCCAACAGGGGATGATGAGTGAGGACCATCTTGTAATTTGATGAGAAATAAAATAAAGGCCTGTCATGGTGGAGGCCGCAGCTTTTTGCTCCCTTTGAGAGAAAAGCCATGCTGTCGTCCTTTTTCCTCCACCGGACTGGGTAGTCTGTGTGTATGTTCTATTTCATCCATAATGATGCGGACACTGCTAGCTGGTGACCGCATCAGCAGGGGCGGAATGGTGGGGAAGAAATGGAGAAAGCTGTACTTGATCAACAATAAAAAATGTAAATATATAAAATACTTAGTAATAAATGGGATGAAAGAGAAAAAACTGAAAACAAACTATGATGTCACATAAACTCTTCTTCAGATTCTCTTAGCTACTCAGTGTTTCATCATCCAGAAAGTATACACAGAAGTACAGTACTCGGAAGCTGCATTCGAGTACTTACTAGCTTACTATTAAGCTTATTATTTAACCGACTGTCAACTGGCATTTGGGTCAGGGAGATCAGAAATTACAGGATACTTATTTTCTTTTATATTCCTAACTTATTTACTAGCAAGTTATATTAGCATAGTAGTGCTCAATGCGTATTTGCTACATTAATGAATGTGTAAAGAATGTCTCTGGTAGTTGGTTTTCCTTCCTGTTAAATGGGAGAAATAACACATCTGATGTTGTATGAATTAGTGGGAATGTACAGACTGCAAATAAAAGAATTGGCACCTAATAGCTGTTCATTAAATGATGATTATTCTTATTCACTGGAAATAAATTACAATAAAAATATTAATGGGTTTCTCTAGAAAAGAGGATTTGTTTTGGACCATGGACAAGAATTAATATACTTGTGATGAATATTATTTTGAAGTGCAAATTTACTTTTGTGTACTGACAGCCATTTAGATGAAGAAATAAAGTCAAATAGCAACATCTAAATATAAACTTTTTTTGGCATTTTTGGTTGTATACACTGAAGACACTTCAGACTATTTAATAATTTCTAAAAAGGCTTTTCTATGTTCTCCATAGTATACAAAATGTACTCCAGCTCAATCTCATTTATTTTGAGTAAGAGTTGGTATAATTTCCACTTATTATCAGGAGAGGACTAAAGAACAATTAAACATGGAGATCAAAGCTGTTTCTATTGAATGCAACTATAATCAACAAGGGAAACCAATTCACATACCCAAATGATTGTTTTTCCCTTATAAGTGAGTTGTTTTGGCTGAGTATGCTGTATAAATGTTCTACTTCCTAGACTTGGTGCCAGTCAGCTTGCATTTACACCGGGAATGGAATCCAGATTTCTCACAAAGGCTGTTTCCATAGAGCCAAGGCTGCAATGAAGAGGGGCTGTGCCCTTGTAAATGGCTAGAGAAACAGTGTAATTGTTACAAGAGAGTTGCTAACCATGTAGGAAATGCGCAGCAGACACCGTTTAAAATTAGTCCAAATCACATACTTTCTACCTGATGCTGTTCTTGAACTTGAACAATGCTCAGAACCCACGAGAATCATTTGGCATTTTGTGTAGTGTACCAGATTCATTTCAAAGAAGCAGTGAAAACCAAAGAATTATTACATGAAGATACATTCAGCCCCTCCCCCCCACCACATCCATGGGTTCTGTATCCATGGAGTTAACTAACCCCACACTGAAAATATTCAAAAAATGTTACATTGTTGCTGGGTAGTATATAGTGTGGCCTAAATGGTTGTGTCTATATTGAATATATACAGTCTTGCTTTCTCATAATTATTCCCTAGAAAATATAGTCTAACAACTATTTATATAGCATTTATGTTATATTAGGTATTATAAGGAATCTGGAGATGATTTAAGGTATACGGGAAGATGTGTTTAAGTTCTATGCAAACGCTAGGCCATCTCATGTTAAGGAACTTGAACGTCCACGGATTTTTGTTTCCGTATGAATCCTGGAACCAGTCACCTGAGGATAATGAGGAAGGAAGGGCTGTGCTGTTTGCTCAAACCACCAAAAATTACCTAGGCTCAGATTTGCCATTGGAGTAATATGATTTATGTCCCTGGCTTTTAGGTAAACGTGTTCTTGTATTTTCGTGTTCCTGAAATCAAAGCACACACCCAGAGTGCATCACCTCTCTCCTCTCAAGTCAGTTATCAGCTCAATGATGTGGCAAAATAGAAAAAAACAAAGGTATATTGTGATTTTACAAATATAAATTATGCACTGGGTATCAAACTTATATGTAGTCTATTATAAACATATTTGTATGTATACTATATATCACATTAATGTATGTTTCTATATATAATGTAAACATATCGTAACTACCCATATGTATAATACAATATACATATAGGTATAGATGTATATGGTATAACTTGTAAGCTGTTTGAAAAACCATTTTTCAATAGTGTTAAATGATACTTTAATATCATAATAGTTTGATTAAAGAAACAGACTTGACAGTCACCGCTGGGGTTGAGATTTTCCATCACTGCTTATATTCATACACTCACAGTCAGTATTCAACTTGTTCTCAGCAGTGAATTCTCATCAACCATGTCTGCAGAGTTTAATTATTTAGCTTTCAGGCCATTCTTCTACACTTTATTTTAATAGGTGAATTATTATTTTATTACATTGTTTTTAAAAGCTCACCACAAATAAAAAATTAAATTACTAATAATACAAGTTATTAAATAAAAGCCTAAAATACAGCATCAATGATTCACATTTCACAGGCTTAAGAAGAATTAAAGTAATTGTTTTGAATGGAATTTAGGATTAAAATATTACTTCTTTACATTCAATTATCTTCATTTAAACCACTCTACTCATTTTTAGGTACATTTTGAAAAACATTGCATTTTATTTTCATATTTCCAACATATTTAGATATTTCTGATCTCTTTTAGTCTTTTCAGGGCTTATTTATACTTCGCTAAGTTATAAGTTCTGAGGATAATTCACTTCGTAGGTGCTGAATATTAACTGACATGATATTACTGGCAATTTACCAAAGAGTATTTTAATAACTTCTCTTTTAATGGATTATTCAAGAATTACAATATGTAATTATAGTGTTTACAGGTTTTAATCAGTAATTAAAACACATGTAAGATTTAGTACTGACTTTTATACTGAATTGGAAATATGCTGTAATTATCAGAGATTTTAGAACATGCAACTTTAGAAAATCTTGTTCGTTCGTGCATGTTCTTTAATATATATGTGTGTATACTCGTAATATATTTCTGACTTTCAAACAATGAAAATGTTTAAAAGAGAACTACTCTCTAAATATTTCCGTTAAATAATAATCACATAGAAGTAAATATGTAATTTTTAGGTAATGGAATCATTGTTTCAATATAGCTACTTAAAAGCTTTACAAAGGAAGTATATACCTTTACCAAAAAACTTAATAATATAGAGTTTGAATTATTGATTAGATTATTGCAAACTAGAACAGATCTATGGATGTGAAAAGTAAGTATCCTTAGGAAAACTTTTAAAATCTAAAATGATCATAAAATATCTTAGTATTAGTGAAGGTGAAATATTCTAAATGGGAAACAGCAGAGCAGAAAGGCTAGAAATACAGGTTCTGATTTTAGACAGAGTGTTCATCTACCTTTTAGTTTCTCCATATGTAAAATCATCACCATAATTGAATCTACCTCATAGGACAGCTCTGAAAACTACGTTAAAAAAGTGCTGGGTACATTGTAAGTACCTATTAAATGTCAGCCACTGCTATTATTTGCGATAATTTATTCATCGCAGCTAAATTCTAACATTCCGATTACACACCTTGCTCATCTTTGCTCAATGATGGAACGTTCCCAATGACGACGGATGGAAATACGTTTTCCAGCATCTGGTTATTAGAAGAATCAACAGATAAAATTGTCTTTGAAATTAACATCTTACTAGAAATATTAATTGGACAATGTCAATTTAATTCACATTTTTATTTTGTTGTTGCTGTTGTTCATTATCTGGCCAACTAACATACACACACACTCAAGATCAAAACAGGTAGCAAAAATAACCAAAGATCTACAGAAGACCTACAGAATAATCTTAAATAAATTGATAAAATAATCAGGAGTTATTCCCATTTCTCTAGAATATTTTTATTACAATATCTAAAATGTAAGAATAGAAATTAGTGAACTATAAACTATTGTAATCATCACTTTTTTCAAATACTTGTTGAGTATAGTGCTTGATTTTAAAATCACCTATTTTTTAAAGAGCTTTGTATCCAACAAAATTAAAATTTGACATGTTAGCGTTAAAATATAACTTAGGAATATTCTTTTACAATGTTCAAGTAGCTATTTATTTCAACACAATGATAAAGTGGGGTACAGCCACATAAGTACTTTTTGCTTTTGAGAAAAAGCGGATAAAGGCTTACTGAAAGGAGTCGCCATACTGTGTGAGTGTGTAGCAGGGGTCCACTTCTTATAACAGTATGGCTCAGGAGTATTCAACAGACTTCAGAATGTGAAGCCAAAGAGCACGTGAGTCAGAATGGTCCTTTCATGCCTTTGATGTACAAAGCAAATCAGCCTGAAATCATCAGAGAATTGCCATGACAGAGGTTGGACAAATCTCAGCATGATCAAAGCATTCCAAGCCAATGACATTTGAAAGGAAATTAAAGCTTTCTCCACTGAGATTTAGCCATCTTCTAAACAGAATAAATGCGAAAATGCTAAGATGGATGGATATGTTAAGTACAGTTAGCGTTCCTCCAAAACACCACAGTGGGGCTTCATTTATTAAAGCAGTGTGCACCATATCTATTTGCATACCATGGAACTGGCTAAGGAAAAGCTGTATTTCTACTTTATGTTTCCTTATAATATAGTTCAAAATGAGGAATCACCCACTGAAAATACTATTTAATTTGTTCATCATATTGCAGATAAGGGATCATTGTGCAACCTTAAGAACAGAGTTATTAAGAATCGATCTTTTATTTCTACTGATGCAAAAAGCCTGATAACAAACTAATGTAACTCTAATAAGAATGGCTATAATGAAATTTAGTGCCTTAACATGTTTTAATGATTCATATGACAGTTGTTACTTATCTGGATAAATTGCTGAAGTGCTAAAATATATTGTTCTCCCTCACATGATCAACAATTAAAAAGGACAGGTTTTAAATTCAAAGCTAGCATTTTCTTTGCAAAACACATATTTGAGTATCCTGTAATATTCTGAAATAAAATTTATTCTTAGAAAAATTAAGCATTGAAAGAGTCTTAGCAGAGGACCACGTCGATTGTTTTAGAAACATTAAAGTGTATAAGGAGTATTATACAAAATGGTTCTGAGACTATTTAATTTTGCATATTCAAGAATAATTATGTAATATAACAAGCTTATTCTAATTTCATTTTGCAGATGGTCATTCACTGAAGGGAAGATGATTTTGTATAAAGCACATATATGAGAATCCTGCTTTGATATATTTAAGAAAGCTATGTGCCTATTGGCGTTTAATCAGTTACATGTCTCTATACTGTTCATCATACTTACAGCATTTGGTAAATACATTGTACAGCAGGAGTCCCCAGCTGGGCCACACAGCAGGAGGTGAGCAGCGGGCCAGTGAGCAAAGCTTCATCAGTATTTACAGCCACTCCCCATAGCTCACATTACCTCCTGAGCTCCGCCTCCTGTCAGATCCTTGGTGTCAGATTATCATAGGAGTGCGAACCCTACTGGGAACTGTGCATGTGAGGGGTCCAGTTGTGTGTTTCTTATGAGAATCTGATGCCTGATGGTCTGAGGTGGAGCTGAGGTGGTGATGCTAGTGCTGGGGGGAGGCTGCAAATGCAGACTATCTTTAGCAGAGAGGTTTGACTGCACAGAGATCATAATAAATCAGTTGTTTGCAGACTCATATCAAAATGCTCTCAGTGAGTAGCAAGTGACAATTAGGATGCATCTGGTGCAGGCTTTAAGTCAGAATCAGACACTTATTTTAGTCCACACGAGGCTTGCCCATTATATTACTTACCACTTCTGTCTGTGTCTCTTGCCCGCACTGAGCACTTGTTTCAATCACAGGTTTGGAAAGCCCACATACTAACCCTGGCACGTGGTGAGTTGTATAATTATTTCATTATATATTATAATGTAGTAATAGAAATAAAGTGCCAATAAGTGTAATGTACTTGAATGATCCTAAAACCATCCCCTGCTCCCATCCATGGAAAAATTGTCTTCTACAAAACCGGTCCCTGGTGCCAAAAAAGTCAGGGACCACTGTACAGGGTTCAGTATGAAAAATATTAGGGCACTCATGCTACAATGAACAATGTATTGTCCACAACTCAAGGAGCATGTGCTCTGCAGAGGAAGATGGGCATACAGTCAGAGCCCCATGGTATGGTGTAGCGGAGACCCTACAGAATTACGTGGCCTGACTATATTATTGGAACTGGGAGGCCTAACAGCAGGAAAATGTTGATGAGTACCAGAAGTGTGAGGGTAGTTTACCCAGTGCTCTTGCACTGGGTCGTTTAATTCTAAAACGCCACAGCAGATGAAAACACACACACATTTTGGAGCACGTTAGAGGCTTGGAAGACCATGGTATGGTTGTGTAGATGTGACGGCATCATTGTTAACATTCCAGGACCTGGCTTCCCTGACCCAAATCTTTCCTGCACTACTGTCTGTGGAAGCTTGAAAAATAGAGGCAACAGTCCCTAAGAGAGCTGTTGTGAGGCTCTAATGATAATGAATACAGAACCTGATAAACACTAGGTCTCCAGGAACACTTGTTAACATTGTTAACAATGTTACTATATTTCTAGGTCAATAAATTTTGTTTTCTTTCTTTGCTGATTTTAGATTTTGGTTTTGGTAGACAATATTATCTCAGGGAATTTTTTCTTTACATCGGATGCGTGAAGTAAAGTGACCAAGGAACTTGAGTGGTAACCAGAAATACGGATCTACTTCGAATTGCAAAAGTTTTGAATAAACAAGTTCTTAAGGAATTCAGTCCCTAATAAAATATGATTATTCTGCGTCATCTGTTTCCTTGTTTATTAAAGAGAACTGCCCTCAGAAAGTCTAATGACTGAAACAAACTCCCACATCTAGGAAAGGGAAGAACAAGGCCTAAGAGATACCCTGTGGTTGTAGAAGCTTCTTACTTCCTTATTCTTCCTACTCTAATTTACAGGGTTCAAACAGAGCACTTTTTTGAAAACTATCCTTTTCACCAGAAACAGAGTAAATAACTTGCAGATCCATGTCTTTCAGCTGTCAGTCTTTCAACATCTTTTCAAATATTTTAATCAACACTGTGTTTACAACAAACAGTCTTATTTTGTTGCAACTGACAAGGGCATATAGGACAATTACAGTTGGTTATCTCTCGGACTTTGGACCTTTCCTCTCAGCAAAGATATTATCTGGGGTTTTATCTACTTATATTAAAGTGTGCTTGTTTTTCTAAAGGCTTGTAGCAAATATTTGGCAAGCTCACCAACTGCAAATATCACGTATCACAAACTAATTCTGCCTTACGACCCAGTGATTCCATATACCCTGGGAATATGCCCTAAGAACCCTGAAACACCAATTCAAAAGAACTTAGGCACCCCTATGTTTGTAGCAGCGCTATTTACAATAGCTAGCTGTTGGAAACAGCCCAAGTGCCCATCTGTAGACGAGTGGATTAAAAAACTGTGGTACATTTACACAATGGAATACTACACAGCAGAAATAAAGAAGGAAGCCCTACATTTTGCCATTGTGTGGATAGAACTGAAGACTATTATGCTACATGAAATAAGCTACTTGGTGAAAGACAAATACCATGTGAGTTTGCTTATAACTGGAATCTAATAAACAAAATAAACTAATGAGAAAAATAGAACCAGAGATGTGGAAACATGAAACAGACTGACAGCTGCAGGAGGAGAGGTGGAAGAGGGGGAACGGTGGAAGGAAGGGGGAGGGACTAGTCAAAGAACGTGTACGAAGGACTCATGGACACAGACGGCAGAAAGGGGATTGACTGTGGATGAGACAGGGTGTTAGGTGGAGGGCAATAAAAGGAAAAAAAGAAATTGGGACAACTGTAATAATAAAAAATTCAAAAATTAAAAAATAACTTTGTTATATTTAATACATTTGCTCTTCTCATATTTATTTTTAAAATCTCAACATGGAATTTTTAGTTAAACTTAAGAATACAATATTTACCTGGCTGGTATGGCTCAGTGGATCGAGTGCCGACCTGCAAACCAAAGGGTGGCTGGTTCGATACCCAGTCAGGGCACATGCCTGGGTTGTGGGCCAGGTCCCCAGTGGAGGGCATGTGAGAGGCAACTATGCATTGATGTTTCTCTCCCTTTCTTTCTCTCTCCCTTCCCTTCTCTCGAAAAATAAAGAAATAAAATCTCTAAAAAAAAAAAGAATATGACATTTAGAGGCAAACAATCCTACTTAGATAGAAGACAAATAAATTTAGCTAGAAATCTCTTACTGGAAGTTTCAGTGTTCTCCAGAGTGAAACAGAGGTAATCCTGTCACGAGTTATTAGTGTCTCCTTACTACTCACTCTTTTAATGGTAACCAATCATTTTTGGTATTATATTTTTCTCCCTCGGCTAAATATACTTGAAAAACTCTGCCTCATGGGCCATGAGCATTTCTTAGCTATTTGCAATATAAAATTCTTTGCTTCATCTGGAAAAGGCCAAACTAAATGAATTGTCTCTAGAAGAGCATAGTACTATAAGATTTTAACCATCTTATTCCTGACGGATTATTTTAATATTTATGTCACAAAAAAAGAGGAGAGAATGAAAGCACAAGTTTTGTATCTCATTCTAGGTCATGAGAAAATTTTCATTAATGCTTTTTGTAATGCATTTATTTGAAAGTAGAGGAAAAGACCCCCCGCTGCAATGATAGGAAAGATGTTATATAAATGACACCGTGTTAGCTACACTGGTCATGCAAAGGTGTCAGGGTTCCTTGACCTAAGGCACCAACGTCCAGATCACAAGTACAGAGCTTGACAGCAGAGGAAGTGTGGGGGCCGCATCTCAGATGAAGGTGGCAGGTGGCAGTGAACCAAACTGAGGAGCATTTGGACTTTCAAACTGTTTTTATCAATAGCTGTGGAATAGCAAGTGTGATGATTTTCATCAATGTTTACAAAATAAAAAGAATTTTGTTAAAAATATATTGAGGAATATATATCTTTTGAGAATCTATTTTACTCCCATGCTTTGCAGAAAGAACCTATTAATTAATATAGCATTTGTCAAAGAGAAAAACAACCTCTCCTAATCTTCAGTCAATAATATTCTTAAAAGAAAAATGGTAGAGCTATGAAGCTAATGATTCTGAAAATTAGTTAAAATGTTGATATTTATAGAAAAAATTGGTTTTTGTGCATAATTTTAATTGGCAGTTGAAATAATAGCTTCCTGAATTATACAAGAATAAAAGGTAGAGGCTGGTAGAAGCATATACATATACATGTCTTTATTAAGTAGGCCTATCAATTTCCATTGCCAACTTAAAATATTATTTTTAGGACTCAAAAATTAGTGTCATATTATGCTAAATATTTTTTCAATCATTCATTCTAAGAGTTAATAACATAAGCATATTAAGGAAGTGAAAATGCTATTGCTTGGAGCAAGTTCTTTGGAGTTGGTGACATTTATTAAAAGTAAACATTACTAAAGGAATGCATTATTCTTTATGATCAGGAAATTCAATTTTTTAAAAAGTAATCAATTGTTATTTTTTGAGTTTAGAATAATCCAGCCAGTTGTAATTATTCGATCACCCACGTAAAAGGTGCATCTAGCTATTTGGGTGGATCGTAATTTAGCGATTAAATGAGTCACCAGGTATGTGCGATTAAAAATGCTGACAATGACCGTGCACAGGTGCCAGGTGGGCACTAGACTTACCAGGGGCAATCACCCCATACGTTACCTAAATGTCTAGTCACTATTCGGCACAGCTGAAACTAACAGTGAACATCAACTGACTGCAATTGAAAAATAAAAATTAATTAATTAATTAATTAGATAAAATCGTTGAGAATGAGCGTTATTTAAAAATCATTGCAACTGCTTATTTATCTGCAAAGTTCTTAAGTTGGGAACTGTGACTGATGTCCCTCTGGCACAGAGCTTACAGACAGTATTCCATAAATGCTGCTGGAAATAATACAGTTTATGGAATTATTTATAGCTTTGAATAATTATGAAATCTGCCATTGAGTCATGCTTCAAAAAGCCAGACCATAATTGCTTTTTAAACCTACCCTTAAAAAATAGGGACAGCAACTTTTTTCATGACTTTTTGTGTTACTTTTCAAGAAGAAACTTGAATCAAAATGTTTCCTGCTGTTTAAAATCACTTTTTATTTGTTGTTGTTACTCGGTTATGTACACTTATATAATAAGGACTCCTCTGGCTGCCCCAAGGCATATTCAATGCCAGTCAGTAGTTTACTTGTAAGTAAACATATATATTTTTCTTTTATTTAGTCCAGATGAATCTATCATAGAAACATAATTTATATTTATGAATATTTATAATATAAATGTAACGTTTTGTTATTAGCTGTGCAAAGAAAATCGATTGATCCAGTTCAATCTGGAAAAAATTAGACTTTATCATCATGTAGATACCATATTTAATTGCATGGGTACTTCTCTGGTAATTCCTCATGAATGAGTCTGTTTTGTAAGGCAATTTGAAGTCAGACTTGGGTAAGATTACTTTGACCATTTAACATTGGGCTTTAAATTTCTCTAATTTGAATGGAATGCATGTAAGAAAATAGTCATATTTTTCTGACTCTTCTAATTTAGTGTCTTTAATTTTATATTACATAAATTACATATGGCTGCACTTATTAGAGGAGACCATTTAAAAGCTGAGTGGTCCACCCACCCGAATCCTTAGCACTTGAAAGCATTTTTTGCAAATAATAATATTGTCTTGCATGTTGGAACATAATTTTTCTTTCCAACTATTTTCACATGCACTATCTTTTTTCTTTGGATATTCTGGAAAGAGACACTGGTCACAGGGGTATTGCCTATATTTCACTATAGAGAATTTTGACCTCCAGTGACATTAAATGACATTTGAAAGCCCCACGTCGAGTCACAAAAGACCCATACAATTTCAGTCTTACGAGTGAAAACATTGCCATATCCATGGAATCATTGGGAATTTAACAGGACGTCCTCAGCCTTGCTAGTAACTTCTGTGAGCCTTTGAGTCTCTTTCCAAAATATTTCACGGATCCGGCCACTTCTCTCCATTTCTATCATTGCCTTGCTTGGTGCGCTCTTTAAGTCAGTGGGCTCAAAGTCGTTCTTCCTTCTTGCATGTTTTTACTCTCCTAATCTATTGTCCAAAATAAGCTAAGAGACTTTCTCAGGGTCACACAAGTATTCAAATGCACAGCCTGGAGAAAAACCATCTCTTCTGATATTTGATTCCTAAACGAAAATACAAACTCCCCGAAGACGGATGTTACGATGTATCACTGCCAGTGTCTAGCAAAGTATTGTACACATAATAGGTACATCATAAACATCCTGATTAAATACCATCGTAAGACCTTGGCTAAATCAAGCATCTTATTAAATCAAGCATACCTAGCCTCAGTGCAATAGTGGTGGTTATGGAACCAGCAAATGTTAAAATATCTACAGGCTACATATTGAGTTACTTTCAGAGTTGCAGTTTTAAACCCGCAGTCACAAGGGGCAGCTTCCTAATACACTTCTATTTATATTGTTTCCTCCTATATTTAGCCCAACCACTTCCAGCAGAGACATTTCAAATATACAGAAGTAAAAGCAAGCTTTTAGCCTTAACCTTAATTGATGCTCTAAGGCCGAAAAAACCCCTTCAGCAATAAGGTTCCTCAGCTGGATAAAGCACTGTGTCCTGGAAGGCCCCCAAACCGCATTCCTTCTCATCTCTCCCCACACCAGCCAGCTGCTGCCTGGCAGTTCAAGAAGACAGTGCTTTAAAGGACTTGCAAGTTTGACAAAAAAAGTTGGAGAAATTGATTGGTATTTAGAGTTTAGTGGTCTCCTATGGGTTTTCCTGGGTTTCTGTGACTGATTTTGATGAAGTGCTTTTGTTTGTCTCTCTACCCAGAGACTGCAGATGAATTTGCAGTGGAGCAGCATGCCTTCTGTTTAGCTTTGTCAGGCACCACTTAGACATGTTATAATTTATTTTCCAGGAAAAATATTTCTCATGAGGGCTTCTGGCTAACACAGTTATAAAAGCAGCTGGCTACTGTTCAGCCCGTTGTCTGCCGGCAGCTGGGCTTCCCTGGAATGGCTGAAAAGAAACACAAGTGTGGAGGGAAGCTGGGGAAGATGGGGCAGAGACCCCTCATCCTACTGGTGCAGGCTGGCATCTTCTCCTCCAGGCTGCTCACGGTGGCCGGCAAATTTGATAACATCCTATTACGTCTTGCAGGGAGTGCAGTTACTCTGTGTGTGTGTGTGTGTGTGTGTGTGTGTGTGTGTGAGAGAGAGAGAGAGAGAGAGAGAGAGAGATTGTGGAGTGAAGTCTGTCTTAAAGAGGCATTGGCTTGTTCTTGTCATTGTACAGACTCGAAACTGTCCTAGAAAATTCATGAACTCACCCAGCTATTTTTCCCAAATGTAAAGCGCTCTACATAGAGCTTCAGATCATTGCTTTGCATATTTTAAAGAAACATCTTTTTAAAAACCCAACACTGAATTCACACATTTGGTGAGAAAATGTGCACATTATAAGAGGTAAAGAGGAACCGAGGTTAACTGATCTGAATGTTCCTAGTTGCATCCTCCCTCTGGGCCATGTACTGGAAACTTGCCAAAATATTTCACCTATTTTTTTTTTTTTTTTGATTAGTGCATATACCATGTGCCACCAAGTCTCAGACACTCGCAATTGTAACACAACATTTTTATGGACCACCGAGAAACAAAAAATTCTGCCAAATAACATTGTATTTCTTACCCTTTCAAATTTGCTTTTTTTTTTAATTGAAAGAACTCTTTTAGAGTTACCTACACTTAGATTTTCAACATAGCATTCTTTTAAATAAAAAGGAAATCTTAAGGTAAATAATTGTTTTTAAAAAATGCTTAGAACTTCTTCACCCTGTATGAAATTTTTCTGACTCATTCTTTAACTCAGAGTCATCAAAGCCTGAGTTTGTCCACAGGACATTATCTTCTGTGCCAACAAATTACCCCATCCCGTAATATTTTTTGTAAGAGTCCACCCACCCCCTAATGTTGCCTCCAGGATTTTTTTTTTAATTTGCTGACACGCATGATGCAAAATTTGAAGGTTCTGATTTCTTATTTGTATCTGAAGGTGTCCATAGAAAGCCCTCAAATAACAACTGGGCCTCAAGTTCTTTCTTCATTCAATCTGCAACGGTTTACGCACTGAAACACTAACGCTATGGGCTACAGTTCCCCAGGCATGCCTTCCGGAACAACCAGCCAAGTCCACGAATGCACAAGCAGTGAAAATCATAACCTGATCGTAAGATGCCATGGATTGTAAGATGATCCATATTTCCAAGAGGTTAAAATGTAGAAAGTATGCACCGTAGGTTAGAAAAAGGTACAGAGGACTCAGGTCCCTCGTTGGGTGTACCAGGCAGTATGTGCTGGCAAGTCTCTCGGGGGAGTGTAAAGCTCCACAGAGAATGGCTGAAGCATCTTCCCTCCTTCGTCACTCGCAGCGCAGCGAAACCCAGAAGAGGGCGTGAGATGTGCTGCATGGGTTTCTGGATTATGCTCTACAGTTTTAAACAAGCTAGGTCCCGAAACCAGTGACGTGATGTAAAAGATGACTACGTATGCACCATAAATCTAAGATAATACTCATGAACGTAGCCCCAGGGGCAATGAGCGTTAATACTTTCTCTGCTTTCCATCATGTACAAACTTTTTTTAACCACCGTAGTGGATTTAAAAACATCATCGTATCTAATAAGAAATAGGTCAGATGTTTGTAATTATCTAGGAGCCACTTGAAACACAGATGAAATATGCTTGGTGGGTAGACATACTGCCTTGACACATGAGTAATAATGTTAAAGCAAAGCCATCACAATTAGCAAGACATTTTTATAGTAAGCATTCAGACTCTCTTTCAAAGTTTTTTTCTTTATAAAAGACAAAAGAAAAAAAAAGAACTCTCCCCCTTGAGGAGAACTAATTCTTCCTGACACAGTAAAAATGACTGAGAAGACATGTGGCAAATGATTTGTTAACAAATTAAAATGCATTAATTTGTTTGTAAATGGTGCTGCTGCATACACTGAAAATATTGCTGAAATTGTGAGGAACTAGGCATTAGAACAAATTAAGTCATTTTTGTCATACAGTTAAATAAATAAAATATATTTTTGATATACAGTTGAACAAGTAAAATACATTTTCCCAACCTTTCTTAGCTCATACATGCATTTGCTCAATAGCATTTCAAGTGTAAAAATAACCGAGGGAGCTATTAAAGAAGCAATGTATCTTAAAAAGCATGACCTCAACAGTAGTAAGTGAAGAGAAAATAAAAGCTTTAAGTGGGAAAAACTTTTAAACATAAGGGCAACCATTAATAAAGAGAAGTTTATCAGACTAGAATGAGAGAGAGAGAGAGAGAGACTCCAGAATAGTGAAGATATCACTACACTTGGAAGTTCATACAGGAAAGCTGTTACAACAAATAGATTGAAACCAGAATTCAACAGGTATTACAGAGAGTTCAATCAGGATAACTTAATAATAATCACAGAGACATATTTTGAATGATAGAGAGGTCATATGAATCCTTTCTATTATATGAGGTTCAATAGCTATCCCCCTGCAAAAATAAGTAAGTAAATAAATAAATAAGGAGTGGTAAAACTTAATTATTCCTCTCTTCTAAGAAGGCAGCTATCAGTGCGTGACTTCCGGAGCATGGCAGCAAGGGAAGACCTCCTCTCCCTGTGAAGCTACAAGTTGGACAGCTGTACTTCAGCGAAGGATTCCCCACTCAAGAGACAAACACGTCTGAGAAGTCTGTGCACTGAGACTCCTGAAGGCGGGTGTACTGGAGCAAGCAGGGGAAAGGATGTGGGGACAGAGATGGACACAGCCTGAAGCTGTGGCCCTGGCAGGTGTGGTAGCAGCGGCATGGGTGTTAAAACGCACTGCAATCATTTCAGCAGTGAAGAGCTTAGGGATCTCACCAAGTAAATAAAGGGCCCAAGGTGCTTGATAAAAGCTACTCTCACAGTCTGAACTCAGGTCTTCTTCCAAATCTCACTTTTCTTTCACTCTTGATTTTTTTAACTAGTGAAATTATACACAATAACTGAAATTTTCCACCTTCCGAAGTGATCTCTTTACTTTTCATTTTGTGTCATCTGGAATCTAAAGTCTACAGAGAAGCTACAGAAATATTTCTGAAGATAATACTTCTTCATATCCTCCCCTGCTTCAAATCTCCTCTGGCCCTCCTATTACGCTTGGTTTAAAAGGCCATACACCCTGTGTCTCCACCTCCCCCCAATCCCAACATTAACATTACTAATTTGTAGCCAGCCTTTTATTTGATAAAATTGGCGAAAGAAAGCCCACTTGTTCAATTAGAAATTCCATTGTTTCATCCATCTGCCCGTTTAGCCCACCCCTATTTGTTGCATCTCTTCCCTTTACGCCCGGGTGTCTTGCCCACACAGCCTTACAGTCTCTGGTAAGATGAAAAGCAAACACAGGGTTACTATGCCCTGTAGGCCTTGCTACTTGTGATGCAAAGAAAAGACATGGATATCTTGAAGAGGACATCAACCAAACGTAGCCTGCGTTGATGGACAGGGACAATCCTGAGAAGGTTTTCTGACAGAGGGGACACGGGCAGAGTGTAGCAACATAGCATGTTTCAAGGCAGGAAGGTGGGAGAAAGAGCTTTATGCGTGAGCGTGGGACCCCAGGACTGAGTTGGGGAAAGACCAACTCCGGATCTAGGAGTCTGATGGCCACGAAGCTGAGACAGGGAGAAGGCTAGCAAAGTAGACAGAAACCATACCATGAAGGATTTTTACATCTAGCTTCCATGCATGATACAATAGGCAATTTAACATTAGGAGGAAGTATTTTTACAAAACTGAGGATAAATTTTTACGTTGATTACTTCCTTCGGGGCTTTAATATACTGATGTGGAAAGTGTGAGGGTTGGACTCCAGTGGGTTTCTTTTCCTTTTCCTTTTGCATGTGGGAATACAATAAATAAAAATGGAACTGGTGTGGTTGAAGCAAGCATGAGAAATCCAGACCATTGCCCTCCATCGTAACCGCTGGAACAGCCCTGAAGAATATTCTTATCCCCAACCCCATATCAGTAATCCAAGAAGAACACTTTTCCATCATTGGACTAGATGGTTTCTAATCTCTAGTTTACTTTAACTTTATCATACTAAAGTTCTCACTTTTTCTCATTTTTCTTTATTAAAAATGAAATGATGTTTTCACAATTCCATCAGTGAATGTTACACATTGTCTAAATAGCTGGGGAAACAAAATTAATTAAATGGTACCATCGAACACTATGATAGGAGAACTTTAGAACTATTTTCATTGTTCTTTGTTACAAAAAAAAACACACTTAAAATTTAGAAACTAAAACAATAATAATTAGTCGTTTCTCTCAATTCTGTTAGTTGGCTGGCATGTTAACCCACATATCCCCATCAGACTAACTCAGTTAGAGGGATTCAGCCAGGGGTCAGCAAGGCTGGAAGACCCAAGGGGCCTCCCTCACATGTCTGACGGTTGGTGTCCACTGTCACTGAGAGCCCTGATGGTCCTGCCCCACCTCCTCCATAGGCGAGCCTGGCTTCCATAGATGGCAATCTCAGAGCCACATTCCAAGGCCTCTTAAAACCCAGCCTCAG
Source organism: Glossophaga mutica (assembly GCA_039655065.1). Lineage (NCBI taxonomy): Eukaryota > Metazoa > Chordata > Mammalia > Chiroptera > Phyllostomidae > Glossophaga > Glossophaga mutica. The sequence goes on from CM077314.1 coordinate 10,916,728, forward strand.
AAGTCAAATAACATCACTTACACCAGAGCAGTCAAAGCAAGTCACAAGGCCAGCCCAGACTCAACAGGTGGAGATGAAGAATTCACTTCCTTATGGAAGGAGCAACAACGCATTCTTGTATGTCGACTGTTGCCAAAAAGTGATCACCCCTACTTGTCTATCTCAAGCTTACATTGAAAACTCATCCTTGGAAAATGTTGGTAGCCTATTATAATCTAGCCATCCTCTTTGATTTGTATATTGGAACATTGTGCACAAATGCATGTATTTGCAGAAATACGCTTATTGAAACAACTCAAGGGAATCTTCTGAATTGAGAAAAAACATTTACATTGGAACAAATTACATTTTACTGAAAACCTAATTGTTACACTGAGAGCTATACACTGTTGTAATTGCATACTCCTAATTACACACACTACATTATTTTAAAAAGAATGGCATTGTTTATTTGTGATATTCTTTGCTTATTTACACTTGCATATTTGAGCAAGGAGCGAGTCATTTCTACCACGTGGCTGAGATTGTAATCTGTTCATAAACACAAAATTAATTCGGGAGTGGGAAGCAGTTCTGAAACAGGAAGAGAGAAATTTCTCCTGAGGCAAGACATTCTACAATTGTTTCTAAATTTCTGTATAATTAACAAAGCACTTGCCATCTGCAACGACTGACCTGTCGAAGCTGCTCCTCTGAGATAATTTTGGTGACATTAAAAAAATTGTATATCCAAAAGCCGTATTTGACATAAATGAATTAGCCCACTGTTGTAAATAGAAGTAATGCTCAAGATAGAATGTTCTATGAGATGCTGCTTAACATGGGTAACCTTAACCATATTAACTCCCCTTGGGCACTTGTCGGAGTCTCTCAGAGCTGCCCAGATGGTAACCTTGTTCTCCCTGTTTCGTGACTTTGATTTTGTAAATGCTACTTGAACCTCAAAGCCAGTAACCCAGTCAAGCCTCTTACTTAAGTATACAGTTAAGTATATAATTCCTTTTGAATTATAATCACATTTCCTGATTGATGGGTCAGGGATTAAAAAGGAGAGGGGCTCAGATATTCTTTAAGAGCTCAAATGGGAAACTTTCGATCTCTTTCCTACACTTCTCATTCCTGGCTAACAATTAATATTGACAAGGTAAAAATGTGCTGTATCATAAAATGAAGGTGTTTTGCCTTCTACAACAGAATCGGAGCTGAGCTTAATGGCTCCTTTGAGTAACCTGATTGTTTTCTTAATATCATGAAAATTAATAGCATAATTGACTATTGATGCGGTTTTCAGAAAAAGCACAAAACAGACCATTCCTGATTAATAATACCTCTTCTTGATACTACTAGTTCTTTCAAAGACATGTTTAATAAAAAGCTATACTTTTTTTCCTTGAGAGCGATGTGAGCACATTTTTATGGCATTATATGTGAGTGCATTCGACTCTTAAGAAACGAAAAGTTCAAAGTGCCCAGGACCACAAGCATAGGCATGCTTAAATTTCAGTGACCAGTGGGGAATAGTTACTTACTACACTGTTCACTAAAATTGTTCCTTTACCTTAACACATGAAAGAAAGGAGTCTAACATTTCATCCTATTCCAGAGGAGATTCCCCCTACAGACCAGTAATAAAGTGTCCCTACAAGTCCAGTCTGTGCTCCTAGCACAGAAACTTCTAAGTGTGTAAGCTTGTGACTGATCTTTTCCATTTGATGTATTTGAAGTTCATTACTGTAGTAACAAGAACTTAAAAACATGAGAAGTAGGCTTACATTGTCTAAAGAGTCTTACAGTGACTTTGTCTGTGTATCTCAAGGATTAAAGTAGAGTGTCGATGCTCCTTCTGATGAATGAAAAGGATCTTTTTCAATCAGATGGCCTCACAGTTATATATTATTATCACTAATAGATCTTTCTTACTTTTATTGGCTTAGATTCCATTTTCTGAAACCACGAAGCTGGGAGTCATTTTTTTTTTTTTTTTTCCTGTAGGGCTTGAAACAAAATTATCAAAGTGCTTACAGATGGTATAGGTCAAAAAAAACCTTCAAATAAGATTCCCATGTTTGCTTTTCTGGGAATACAGCATTTTCAGGAATATTTCCTGATGAGATATTTACGTCTGTGAGGTTAGCCAACAAAAATTGTTCACAAAAAAATAATAAAATATTCTATCATATAACATTGGTGAAGCCCAATTAAATGAGCCTTGTGATCCCACCAAAGCTTCAAGCAATTGAGACTTCAACTGTGTTCCTCAGCAAGGCCAAGATTCGCTAGAACACTCACTCACTTTTGCAAAGCTGTCTGAAGGCAGATATATATATATATATATATATATATATATATATATATATATATAAATCAACTTTATATCATGTTTCTGTGTGTTAATCCAATTATACTGAATTACTATGTTTTAAAATTCAGTGCAGAGAGGAAGTACCTACCTACTTATTTTTAAAGGGATAAATTGAACAAGAAAATCGGTTCATTTGAATTCTGCTTTTGCTTCTCTCCTTCTTCTCAGTAGCCAAGGATCACATATTATTTTCTCCTTTATGCATTTCAATTCAAAAGGAACAGGGTGGAGTCTCTATTCCCATTTACTTCAGAAATGAAATCTCAGACCTTTTCATTGCCCGCCTTCCACTTCTCTGGCCCGTCCATCTCCTAGGGAAGTGAGTTCACATCCCTCCCCTGTTAGAAAGCTCCAAAATACTTACCTTACTTCTCTGCATCACTCTTTCTCTGCCTCTTTTACAAAAAGAAATAGCCCATCACCTTCACTTGATAAGAAAAAAATGATTTGAGAAGCATATATGAAAATAAGAAAATTATGGTTGTAAATTAAGAGAAAAATTATTAATGTGAAATTGTTCTAAGTGCCTTACATTGTTTAGGGGAATAATAATGATTCTGATTAATTTTATGTTTTGGTAAATTAGGAATGGAGTATATAAGTTCCAAAGTAGTAGAGGAAAAATTATGACATAAGATATACCTTTGCTCTGGTTAAGAAGAAATCTTTGAACAAATGAAAATAATTTTTCCTTTTCAGGATTATAGCTTGAAATAAACATTTTTAAAAAGTGAAAAAAAAAGAAAAAAGAAAAAAATGTTATTTACTCAACTAAAGAAAAATTAAGCCATAGCCTAAGCAGGCAGCAATGGTTTTCACGATGTTACACTGAATACTTTTTCTCTGTGTTGCCCTTGGGGTTCATTCAGGGAAATATTCTGTGTATAACATGATGGCACATTTATTTAGAATCTTTGGACACACACACAAAAAAGTATTGAGAACTAGAGTGAAACTGTGTTTTGTATTTATTTAAAATTTGCTTACTATGAAAACTTAATTTATGCTTATTAAATATAGAGATTTGGCAAAGTAGAAAGTACATTTTAGAAAATAACTATCACCTAGCTTAGTATTCTGAGAAACAAAATATGTCATTTGGCACATTTTATTCCAGTCTTTTTTCTACCTATTTGTGTGTGTGTTTTGTTTAATGAGCATAATTTTGGTTATATAGAGATCAGTGGAGAAGAAATCTTAATTATGCTAAGTAGTTTATCTGAGTGGAACTGGCCTAGGAAAAAGAAGTGTGGGAAATTAACGTTCAGGGTATATTTAAGAATCTCCAAAGACTATGTGTCATCTCTCTGATCTTCTCTTTAAGGTAACAACCCCTTAAAGAGAAGGCATGGTCTGTAGCTACTTTTACCCCCAATGCACATTCGTATGCATTGTCCAGAGTGAAAGGGAACAGAAGGAAACGCAGGACTTAACTGAGCCCCACTCTGAGCCCTCAGTCTGATCCTGGAAAGTTTGCGTTCCGTGGCCAGTCCACACTCTCACTGGCACTGCGGGCTCCTTCGCAGCTCACCTTTCTGCAACTGAAGCAGTATCTCAGAGAGGCGAGAAGTGTCTCGGAATAACAATGAAGACGATTGGCTGAGGTTACATGAAAACTGCTTTATCAATTCACATGAAGAGCATCTGATATGTGATCTGCTTTTGAAAGACATGAAGGAACGGGGAATGATGATTTATGATAAGCTATTTAAAAGAACTCTTCAGCATTTCCATGGACAAGCCAAAGGAGGAGAAAAGAACAAATAAAAACATGGGAGCCATGAACTAATGGTTCGCTGCCTATTAGGACAGAGCCCACGGACCTATCTCACAAGCGAACTGCGGATTCTGCTCTGAATGTTAGTAATTTAAGTGGGGTGCTAACTGTCATAGACATGATTAAAAATATATAGAATTAGACATTATCCCTGTTCATTAATTCTGCTTCCTGGTGGCTAGTTCCCTGCCCATCTTTCATGCGCACAGCTTGCTAGGTGAACAAGGACAGAGTTAAAAGTGTTTCAGGAGGTTGATCATCGCCATTTCCAATTAATACTTTGAGTTGCATGTGGGGTTCATGGTGCCACGCTGGGTCCCTAAGAAGCATGATAGAAATTAATTAAAGGCGTTGTAGGGACATCAGATATAAAGGGCAAGTGACACCTCAAGGAAGAAAAAACATCATAAATAAATGATTTTGAGGATGTTTATTCACGTGTGGCCATTTTCATAATTTTACTTAAACTGTGAAGTAACCAAGAGGACAGGAAATGGCACATGAGGGGAAAAGAGGAAAAAAAAGAGCAGAAAAGGATGAGTTAGAAAACACTACTTACAAAAGAAAAACAGAGAAGAGGAAGTATCAGTTAAGAATACATGAAGTATCAGGAGTCACAGAAGTCCAACTAAAACTGACTTAAAGAAAAACAAAGGGAAATGTATTCACCCACATAAATAAGTCAAACGGCAGCCTCATGCATAGCTTGATCCAAGAGACTTTAAGCAATGTCTGTCACTGGGGCTGAAGCTTACTTTCTTTCATTGTTTAACTTTGCCTCCTCCATCTTCGTCCCATAGCAGCAAGGTTGCCAGAGCATCTCTCCAGCTTTCTGTCATCTCCCTCAGGTTCAACAGCATGAATCCAGCTTCATACTAAGGAAAAGAACCCAGACTCAATGGGCTGCCTTCTTTTCTAGCGGCACAGCTGTTGTACCACTCTCCTTTGGTCACGTGCTATCTCTGAATCAACCAGTATGGCTTCTGTCATGTAACTGTCTGAATGCCCAGCTCGAAACAGACCACCATTCTTGGGGACACAACTGAGATCCGCATCACCCAACTGCAGGACTAAGAGAGTGGGTAGAGCTTTGATTTAAATGAGTGGGAATGAATGTAACAAAAGCAAAACAAACAAACAAAAAGGAAATGTTTACAAGGAGAAGTACAAGAGTGAAAGAAAGACAAAAATAAGGGCAGGATGAGCCTCTTGCTCTAAACTTTGTCTTGCATTATCTAACCCATGTAAGAAAATTATAAACTAACTTTGCCAAAAATCTCTGCAGAATGACTAATGAATTGTAGTTACTTAACTGGATGGATGAGAAGTGACAAATGCTATAAAAATAAAAATTTACTTTCATTGTGCTAAGGCTCTTAAACACTTTCCTGGTTCTACACTGTATGAAATAGCTTTTTTCTATTTGCGTTGAGTGTTGTATGTGGTCAGCACTTGCTGAGACTTTGCAAAATCTGTTCATGAAGTGAGAAGTCTACGCACTGAGACTAGAGAGGGATAGAAAAAAGGGACACAACAAACTTCTCAAGAAAGATCAAGAGATAAATGTCCTCAGGATACCGACAAAGAATTCTGCTCCCTACATTCTAAACAGGGAAAGACACTGTTACTGAAGAACTAACATATGCTGAGCATATGGTCACTGACTAAATTCCACTTTTACAACTTAAAAAAAAATGTGACTCACAGCTATTAAAACTTTCCAAAGGTACCACCACTATTGATAAGTCCCAAGTATGGGATTTGAACCCATGATTATATCACTGTAAATAAGACTCAGTTCACAGAATGCCAAACTCTCTGTATCTATGGAGTCATTTCTTTGGGCGCAAGATGCTGAGAAGTTCTCCCACGTCCTATTCTCTGTCCCTGCACACACTCTCTACACCAGGAAGGGAGGCAGGAGGTAAGAGGCGAAATGGTTTCAGGGGGCAGAGGATTTCTGGGTGGTGGGTAAACAATACAGATGTTTAAAGAGGATTTTATAAAGTTTGACCTCATGGTGACAATTCCCTTTGATATTGCAATAAAACACTCATTCTTGTTAGTGCATTGTGGAATTGAATCTGTTTTATGGTTGTCTTCAGTTCTGCTTCCAGTGAAGGTGAGACAAGGGGTAATTCATGGGGAGATAATCACTGCTGAGTTGGGTTTAAAACAGGAAGTGGTTCTTTAAAAAGTTACTGGAACATTTCTTCAGAGCGATTTATTTTGAAGATATAATGATGAATATTTGTAATAATGCCATCGCTGCTTCACAAAGCTATATTAAGGCTAAATAAAAAAAGAGAAAACTCTGCATAAGAAATAACATTTAAAGTAATAAAAAGTGCACACTGTTTTTCCCAAGAAAGAAATTATTGGCCATACATCCAGGTAGCTTTCTTATATTGAAATATTGTGTTCAAATAGACATCAGAAATAGGACCAATTATGGTTCTTCTCTCTACAAGAAGGATTCCCCCCTCCCCAAAATCTACATTTACCCACAAGGATATTTTTTATTTGGTTTGATTAAAAAAAAGTGTTCTGAAGAAATCTGAAGACAATGAAGAAAAGGCAGAAGAGATTTCTCATGGCCCAGGACAATCTCAGCACTACAGTACCCTGCACACAGTAGGTGTTCAAAAGACTGCATCTGTTCCCTGCCATTACAAGGAGAGTTTTCTCTGCTAACAGTTGAAACCAAACAAGACAGCTTTCAAAACCACAGCACCATTTAGAAGTTAAATTAGAAAAGAGATACATGTTTCTTGAAAATTGTACCACCCTACTTGTTTCTTCTTATGGCACAATTTTTTCCCTCCACTACAAACTCTGAATGGCTTAATTCATTTATAAACTTGTGGGTTTTTTCTCCCTAATTTCCTTGTAAACTTTTATATGTCAGCTGTAAAGGCTTGAAATATTTATTTAAAATTCATCAAAGATATAAAGTGAGTTAAGGAATGTTATACAATGGGAGACCAAGGGTTCATTCAGCACTGTGTTGTCTCGAACAGTTCTGCACAGAGACACAGTGTCCTGTTGCTTTCTTACATGCGGAGGTGAATGATGTATCACGAGCAGTTCCAACATTACATGAATAATATATTATGGCTTAATCAGCCATTCAACTTCTTACCCACTTCTTGTTAATTTTTAAAGGCATTTGGTAAAGGCGAAATTTGACTTGTTAGCTCTGCTATTAGAAGGAAACAACGCGTAATTCTTTTTGTTGTTGCATTTGCTGGTTTTTATTTGAAAGCATGATGTAATACAGTGCTGGTTGGAACTTAGATGAGGTCTTTCTCACCTTACTTGCTTTGTGATGTTAAGCATGATATCAAATATCTTTAGCAATGGCAGCCCAGAATGCCAAGTCTTTTAAAGGCAGGAGATGAAAGCCAAAAGAACTCTCTAGCTCCAAGGTCTAGTGAAGAAATTATAGGCTGAATGCCTGTTTACAACCTCAGTTTCTTTATATCACTTCATCATCAGTGATGTATTGATGGGGAATATTTCATTATATTCCTACACAGGACTTCAGAAATCTTTGCAAACACCTGAATAAAACTGCAACAATGAGTAGCAACAAATTACCAAACTGAGAAATTCACTTTTATTAAAAGCACACCTTCTGTCTTAGAGAAGGCACACAGAGATAGAAAATGTCATCCTGAACATTCAACAATTAACTCATATTCCTCTTCATTATTAGCTGTCTTTAATTATAAATTTCAAGATCTCAAAATTCTATTGCTTATGTATACTGGAGTGATTGCAAGAATAAGTAGTTCTTATTGCAGGTAGCTCAGTGGGTTAGAGCATCGTCCCCACATGCCACGCTTTGCGGGTTCCTTCCTGGGTCTGGGTCTTGTAAGACTCAACCAATGAATGCACAGATAAGTTGAGCAACAAATTGATGTTTCTCCCTCCATCCTTCTCTCTCTCTCTCTCTCTCTCTCTCTCTCTCTCTCTCTCTCTCAAATCAACTTTTAAAAAAAGAATAAGTAGTTAGAACGTTTTCTGGTAATGACTGGTTATTAGCCATACAAAAAAGTGCTCATTTTTAATACTCTTTATTTAAAGAATGTGACTTAATACTTTTATTTTCTCTTCTTCCACAAACTATTTTATTAAAATTCTTGAGATTTTTAAAAAGCATTTTTTTCTATTTGTGGAATTCAAACTTTATTATGCCATTGAGATTGTATTGCTGTGGATATGAAAAGTCCTCAATATTTTAACATTTGATTTGCTTCTTAATGTATTTCACCTATGTATTACAACTTTATATGAACACACGTTTTCCTCAGGATATCTCAATTTTCAGTTTTTTAGTAAAACAAACTACTTAATGTCAAAGTAGCATGATAGTATTAAATTAAAAAAGATTCCCAAAATAAATCTTCATGTTTTCCTATTTATCATTTATTTTATTGAATTTTATAATAAACATGTATGAATATGTGGTAAGAGAAAATAAATGATTAATAACTTAGTGTCACTTAGTAATGTGAATAAGGCTCTTTGAGAACATGTAGGTAGGAGTCACTTAAGACTTGGCTTTTCTACTTTGTTTTTGTAAGGGCAAACATCTATTTGCAAATGATCAATATTAATCTATACTCTGGGCCAGTGATCAGAGAATCCCTTGTACAAAATATTAGCTAGATCTATAAATTTAATTAATAACCAAACTTTCCTGATGGCCTATTTTTTCCACAACCATTTCAGCTTCAATGGATGATATTATTTACCCATTTTCAGAAAATATTGGGGAAGATTCAGTACTGGGCATCATGCAAGGGCAAAGGCAAGAAATGTCCCTCAGAGGTTAGAATTAAGAAAAATATTTATTGCTCTTATTTTGAAAGCTGTTATTGTAGAATTGAGTCTACTCTCTGTATCATAATCGACAACAATCTGCCTGCCTCCGAATGGTTGTTTAAAGGGAAAAAATACAGTGGGCAATGGGCAGAGGATAGAACCCTGGCAAATATCGACATATAATGAGAGGCATAAAATAAAGGACTAGCAAAATGGGTGGGACAGAGGATCCAGACAGCAGCTGGGAATTCAAGATGAGATATGAAATAAATGAACAATCCCAGACCATTATCAGTGGAAGAAGGCTAAAGTTAAAATTCTGTTAAATATGTAAGTGCTGATGATTCTTTTTAAAAGGTTGGAAGTTAAAAAACCATGATTTTTTCCAGCTAAGAATTTAACTCAATTATTTTGGCAATAGATGCCACATCTTTCTTTTGAGGAGAACATTGGCCCTCCCCCTTAACCCTTAGAGCTCGAATTTGGCTCACCCCGTGCATTGGCTTGAGGGAAAAATAGATTTGGGGACAATAGATGTGAATCTTAGAGCATACTCTAAAATAAGTTGTGTTACAATCCTGAGTACATAGAAGTTGCTCAAAAGTTGGCATCTGATATTTTATTACCAGAGTCATTGTTTTTCTATTTATTCAAATAATGGTTTACTGACATTATTGACACTTTTTTTTTTTTGATTTGTGAATTGATGTTTTCAGAGTTTGTTTCTGTTTATCCAGAAGAAGGTAAAGGAATGAAAATAATGTTATTGCATATGAAATTTTGGTAAATGCTTTACATATATTAAATCATTTAGTAGATAAATGTGTCTTGATTAGCTTCACATAATACATAAAATCAGCATAACATGATAAAATCCACTCTGCTTTCCCTGCTTTGTTCATTTATTTACTATCAGAAGGAATGAAATCCATTTTTTTCTTCTTTTTTGATGCCATTTTTCTTAGTCTGGAATTTAACTGAGCAAAACAGTAAGTTTCATGACTTTACCTGAGAAAGGATTGCAATTAATTTTTATAACATAGCAATCAAATGAATCCATATTTCTGATCACTTATACTTGATAAATTATCCAAAGCAGTTCATGAAGCAAAAACAAATACTGCCCATTGAGATATGTTTGAGTCCAATGGCGATGTGTTCCTATTCTAAGTAAGTTAGGTGACAATTGAGAGTCTTTCCCTTTTCAGAGTAATTACTGACCAAGATGTAAAACAATCTACCTAACAAACACTGCTAGGAGGTTAACTACCAAATAAAAATGGTCCAAAATACCTAAAGGAGTATCTACACTATACATATGCTAAAAATATGAATGTTTGCTAACACTGATGAACAGAATGGATTCAAGTGGCTAAACTCAGGCTGTAATTTTTTTCCTTGAAGCTAATATGAACTTGAAAAAGAAGAAAAACTCTACTTCAATGGGAAAAAAAGTCGAAGTAAGACAATAATGCAAAGGACATTGTGGTTCATGAAGACAGATGTCAACAGTGTCCACCAGAGATCAGTAGCATTTCTGTGAAGTTAATTTTGGAATCTTATACCTTAGCTGTTTATCTCCAGATAGAAAATGAAAGAAGAAACTGATGGTGTTCTATATACTAATGATTTTTAAAATTACAAGTTAAAAGATGGACATATTTGAAAATGTAGAAGTTACTGGGCTTTCTTCACCTCCTTTAAAAATATGTCTCAGCTGGAGTTTTTCCAGGATACTCTCCAACTGATCGCCCAATCTTAATAACATAACATGTTGCACACTTTTAGGACTAAAACGTCATTTCCCCAATTGGATTCTACCAAAGACTAGTTCTAGAAGATTTAAATAATCCCACTGCTCAAAATAAGGCTCCTGGGAGAAAGTCACTGGGGAAACCAAGCATCTTATATCTTCCCTTGGCATAATGCCGTGAGTGTCTTGTTGAGGCTCAGAATTCCTGAACTACTACTAAATTTTGTTTCACCTATATTTCCCAAGCTTATTTTCACATAAAAACATTTCCCCCAGGTCCTTATCAATATCCTGAGGAGAATATCCCACAGAACTCCTAACAGCGATGTGAGCACACTCAGACAAAAATAACCTCTGTCATGGCAACAGTGTATGTGACAGGTGAGACTTTCCCAGATCATGTCACACTAGGAATCAGAAGGTTGACAGTAATTATCAGGTGGGGTGTCTGAATCGAATCCTATGTTAAAAAATCATTTGACTTGTGAAAGATAAGATTGAGAAGGACTAAATGTACAGCATTGAAGGTATAGTGTAGTGTACACACAAAATATAGACACACCCAATAAAAGGATGATGTGCATTTCAAATTCTTACTCACTGAGGAGTTGGTATAACTCCATAATCAAGTACATTGAAAAAATTATTTTAACTTTTGTCCCGATGCTCCCTCTTTCTTTCCTTCTTTATATGTATATAGAGTCTGCCAATTCTCCTTTGTGTTCCCCATAATTAGTATTTTTGTCTTGTATCACTCCATGAGAATGATGACTAAATTCTATCAGATATTAATATCAATGTTATAAAATCCCATTTATATTTTAAAACCATATATGTAGACACACACATACACAGAGGAAGAGAGATAAAGTATTATTTTTTCATAATGATTATGTGTTTTCAGCTTACTAAATATATGTTTTAATGACCTGCAATTACTTTTATGAAGTTGATAACCGTAGTTCCATGTAGGGGTGACAATGAAAGAGTACAGGGATGTATTGTATTTAATTTTTCGTTTTACAATCAGCATATGTGGTTTTATAATTTGACAGAGAGCTAACATAACAACAAAATTTACATTCTCTGTAACAGAGTGGGAGTGCGTTTTCAGGCCTGGCTTTGACAACTGCAGACCTTCCTATAAGGTCCTGTGTGAAGAAAGGCTTGCCCCCAGGAATTTGTCACCCCAGAGAAGCTCCTGGTTTCAGTTATCTGTCCCTGCGCTTTGTCCCCTTTCGCACCCTTTGCTTTCTGCTTCCTCTGCCTGGGCTGGCCCCTGGCTGTGGGCCCCGCGGTCTGCATGCACCCAGTGCTGCAGAAAGTCCGATGCTTGCTTTTTGAAAAGACCCCTAATTTCCACATTCAGCTCTTGCTGACAGCAGATCCCACCGACTTCGCTGTGCTGGGCGAGGAGAACAGCTGTCCCCGAGTTTACTTTCTCGAACTTTGATGACCACCGCTCTTGAATAATATGTCCACATGGTGCTTTTCTCAAGGGAGATGAGCCAAAAAGATGGGCTAATACATATTAATCAATTCTAAAAGGTTTATTTATAGAGTACAATTTGGAAATTAAATATTTTATTTAAATAGTGGCTTTGACTTCTGGATTATCTGACATAATTCTCTGAATCCAGTAAGGTATTTATCATAGCTGTCCCAAAAACTTCATAGGATATTTTACAAAGATGAAGCCTACTATTTGGGAAAATGGAAACAAAACCAAGTGAATGTTCGAATTTTGAAATACTGAAATCACATCATTATCTTTGCCTTCACTTTGAACGAACCCTACAAGACCCGTCTGGAAAGGAAAGACACTGCCCGAGTTGAAAGGCCTGCTAGGGACTCACTCACACACCGCCTCTCCCAGCCACGGGGAGTTCCCAGAGTGCCTTCTGTACTCACAGCATCCGCACAGATTACAGTGTTTGCCTTCGAGCGGCTGCTAACCCAGTGAGTCAGGTGTACACCAAGGTTCATGATTGCAAGTGGCAGATGACACCGTCCACTTGGTCTTCCTTAATATGGTGGTTGGCCTTCTTCCGCTCTTTTGTCAAAGTCCGCACAAGCTCCTTATCCTCCGTGTGGGCATTACTTTAACTTACAAAAATGTCGTCAGGGTCTAGATCTTACTTCATCAGATTCTGCAATCACCTGTAACTCAGGCTCCAAGCAACTTCCACAATGTATCTGAAGTTTTATGTATTATATATATAATACAATATAATAAAGTGATATATATTATATACAATGAACTGATATAGATCATATGTGATATGATATATATACACACACACACACATATACGAGAGATGTGCGTGTGTGTGTATTAGTTCATATGTCCAAGATGACAAAATTTTGGCTCAGAGCAAGGAAATCTATTTTACTCCAAAAGTAGAGGAAATGACTGTATACACCCTTTCCCTAAAAGGTCATAAAAATACTTTATAAACATTTTTTAAAGCCAGTGGTAATATGGCCTCCTTTATGTTGAAAAAGTGTTAATTTGGAAATAGAAGAAATTTGCAAATATTTTCATGCTGTTCTCTGATTTTTTTCCTAAAATTTTCCATGACACTTTTTTGCTTGTATGCACTTCTCTTTTGTTTTAGTGATTTAACTATTTCATGAGTGTGCAGAGAGTTTTGCAGAGGAGTCCATGCAAGTAAAACCTGCATTTCAGAGGAAGGAGGTGGAAGACCTAAGATGCACAGCAGTTTCCAACTGTTTGCATCTCATGGCGCATGTAAACTAATCACTAAAATTTTGTGGCACACACCAAAATATATTTTTTTGCTGGTGTGGCCAGAAAAAATGGTATAATTTTGATTTATTTACACCAGATGGCTATTGTTGTGTTGGCTCTTGTCATTTTCTTTATTTCACAGTCGAAAGGAAAGGAAGTCAGTGCCCCTGACTAAGTAGTCAGTGTGTGAGCTGTGGCACACCGGTTGAAAATCACTGCTCTACCAGAATGGTTGAAATTGTATTAAAAAAAAGCAGAATTGTTCTGGGCACCACCTGGGTGTGAAAGATGATATTAGCATATGGATCATTAAAAATAGATTTTCAGATTGCCATTGGGTTATCAAATAGCACAGAAAGGTGAGATGAAGCATTAAGAAGCAAACAGAAACGCAGATCCCAGAAACAGTCAGAGGAGGGCAATTCACACCAAGATTTCGCCAGAGGCAGCTGACAACACGCATCTGGACAGCAGAGGGAGCTGTGGTATCACAGTTGTCAAATCCCAGTTTTCCTAAGGAGAGACTTCAGATTTATGGTTCTAGCAAGGTGGACATGTTAGTGATTCTTCCATCATAAACAAGTCGGCTACAGACTCTGGGATGGAGCTTTCACGACGTATATCTTCTGAAGCCCACAGCGCGATCAGCCCCCGGCTCCCTCTGTATGACTCAGCCTGTATCACATCCAGATTTCAACGTATTTACCTTCAGGCCCGTGTTTTTCCTCCTAACTTTGTAGGTTCAGATTCGGAAATAAGTCATCTGCATCTTTGCTTAATTGACAGGAGAAATTTGAGACACAGGCACATGTAGCAGGGGAAATTTTTCTAAGTACCAAAGACACTTTATTTAGTTCTTTATAAAAGTTTGTTTTTTAAAAAAAAAAATTTTTTAACTCTACCAGCTGGCAAAGATGTGAATGGCTGAGTTGGCAGAGTGGGTGAAACGTACACATCGACTCTTCCATCGTAACCTCTGCCCTACTTTTCCCTCCTGTCTCCCATTAACTAGATTCTGAGCCATTCAGGCTACCTCTTGAAAATAACTCAGTGTTTCATTTCTATCTATATTCTTGCTTAAAATAACTGGCCAGGTTTAGGCACAGTGAATGACACTTCTGTCTCGGAGGTCCATCCCAGGTTACAAGTCCATGCTCACAAAAAAATGTGCCTATCTTCTTTCAAAACTACTAAAACATTACCAGCGAGTCAGCTCCCCATTTGCTTTCGAAAAGCTAGCAGGGGTGGGAGCCCATGAGAGCATCATATCTAAGAGACATTTATCAACTGACCTGTTCCCTAAAGTGTAATGGATTCTTATAACTCAGAGCGCTGTGTTAGTTTATGATGGTTGCCATAACAAATTACAACAAACTTGAAGCAACTGAAATTTATCCTCTCCCTGTTCCAGAAGCTAAAAGTTCAAAAGCAGGCTGTCAGCAGGGCCACTGAATGCCTCAGGGAAGACTCCTTCCTTGCTTCTGTACAGGTCTGCTGGTTGCTGGTGATCCTGGGCATCCCTTGGTTTACAGACACATTATTGCAATCTCTACCTCCACTTTGATGTCCCTCTCTTTCTGTGTCTTTGTATTCTCTCCTCATTTTATAAAGACACCAGTCAATGGATTTAGGTCCCAGTCCTAAATCTACTATGGTATCATCTCAATCCTTAACTAATTATATCTGCCCAGACCCTATTTCCAAATGAGATCCCATTCTGAATTTCTAGATAGATATTAATTTTAGAAGGATGCTATTCAACCATTACAAGGACATACCAAATGCAAACAAAGATGATTTTTACAGGTTTTGACTGGGGGAAAAAGAGACAAATTAACCAAATATAATTATCATGAAGATGCTAAGATCGAGAAATGAATACTTAAAAAAACAAACACAAATACAAATATGCTTCCAGCAGGGACTTACTTACCATTTATTAATGGAGTTAACATAGAACTGAAAATAGTTAGTTGCTACACACACAAACTGACTGACAAGCTTGACTGCCAAGGATTGAACAAATTTGCTTGGGTAAATGCTTTATAACTGCACAATTCAAACTGTACTTGTATAAGATATAAATAGAATGTTGGATGAAGGATGAAAGTTACAGATTCCCATTCCAGGATTATCACACCTTGGTAGTGTAATATTGGCCAATTATTTACTTTCTCTGGGCACTTGCTTCCTTATTTTCAAAACTGAATAAATAATATCTTCAGAATTACCCAAAAATCCATAGGGCAAAGGACAGAGGAAATGATACCACAGATGTGGTTCATTGACTTGCCTTCTTGTCTTTTATTTCTTCAAGTACTTAGGCTCTTCCCCACCTCAGAAACTAAGTCATACTTGAAGGGTGCACAAATATCTGCTCATTTGTTATGTCATAAGATGATAATACTAGGTACTTTTGGGGCATTGTCATAAAAATGAATTATCCTGAAAGGGTGCATAGATATCATGATGATATATATATATTTTTAAGAAGGAAAAAAATGTTCAGTACTCAACTATTTTCCATGTTACCAAACACCTAGCCTCCTGAGCAGTTCATTTAGTTGACAAATATTTATTGAACAGCTAAAGCTCTTAGCCCAGTACGTTTTTTATTTTTTATTCAGCAAGCAAGCATGGATCTTAGGATTACTATGTGCCAATACTATGTTGGACATGGGCCCTGCTCTCATGGAGTCCAGTCTGGTCAAAGAAAGAGAGAGTGAGGGAGAGAGAAAGCGAGAGGGAGAGAGAAAAAAAAAAATCAATGTGAGATAAACATTAATCAGTTGCCTTCCAAATGCGCCCCCAGTGGGGATCAAACCCGTGACCTAGGTATGTGCCCTGAGCAGGAATCAAACCCTCAACATTTTGATGCACGGTCCAACAAACTGAGCCACCTGACAAGGGTGTAAATCCGTTTTCTAAGTAAATCAATAAATAGACTAAAATTTTTCATTGCACTTTTTACTTTTCCCAGTTGACCTAAATCTTGAATTAATTTACCCCAAATCATGTTTTTTCTACACACGCTGACCAAAAGCCCACTCCGCCAGGTACTGTGCTAGGTACCAGCAGCACATGGGTAGCTAAAGACAGGCTCCAGCCAGTTCCCAGAGACCACAAGTCAAAGCGTAGCCACCGAGGCACATGTGTTAAGGGACCTGCAGTTACACATAGTGTGGAGGTAGCTGGGTCAGATTTTGATGGGAACTGGCATAGAGGACCATGGAGGGTTTTTAGAGAAAGCAAACTTTAAGCTGAATATTAAAGAATAAATAGCAGAAAGCCAGGCACATGGGGGAAAGGGAGGATTCCAAGAATAACAAAAAAGTATACTCGAAGGACCTGAGTCAAGAGCACAATGCTTGCTGGGAAATGGAAGCACTCTGCTGTCATGAGGGTGGGTAGAAGGCTTCATTTCAAGAAGTGGTAGACGTCCAAATGAAGTCTACCAGTTAAATAGCTGGCAAGGAGAATCCTGCCACACCTGCGATTGGAGGGAATGTAACAAATGAAAATAGAAACACCTTTATAATGATGCATATTCCCAGAAGCTTTGCACGTGGACATAGGGGAGTAAATGTCTCTGAGCCAGGAAGTTGCTTTTACTGTTCACATGGAATCTAAAGAGCACATTGTATATAAGCTGATGTATCAAGACTCCTCTGTTAATGTGTTGATTCACACTTTTAAAATGAGTTGCCAGAGAGGAGGGGTGACGGGGAACTGAGGTGAAGGGGTTAAGAAGCACAAATTTGCAGGTACAAAACAGTCCCGGGATGTAAAGCACAGTGTAGGGAATACTGTCGGTAATATTGCAATAACTGTGTGTGGCTTCCGGTGGGTTCCGGAAGTATCCGGGGAACACATTATAAAATATAGGATCCTCCAACCACCATGCTGTACGCCTGAGACCAACACCAAATAATATCGAAGTAAACTGTAACTGAAAAATTTTTTTTAAAATTCAGGAAAAAGAAATAACTCCTACCTGAACCTCCCCAAATAAAATAAGCAAATTAAATAAGCAAAATAAGTAAATAAATAAAATAAAATGAGCACTTTTTTTAAACGGAGGTTCTAAAATGCTAAGAAACAGCACACGGCAGGACATTTTAACGTAATATCACCCATGTTTTTTGGGTGAAGTTCTGCTCTTCCTCACCCTCCACAGCATGGCCCGATGATCAATACCAGCCTGTTTTCTGATAGAGGGATTGGTGATGAGAACTTAGTCTGGGAGACAGCCAGCCCACTGAAGTGCAAACAGAACTTTGAAAAGGTCGCGCTTAAATGAAATTCTTTCTTCTATTTTGATCAGGCATAGCTGAAAGCAAATCTCCAAATACAACAAATTTTTTTTCTTCTAAGTGGAGATCAACAATGTTTCCCTGTCAGTTGTAAACTTCCACAACCTGAGGCTATTAGCATTGATAATTAAGTAACTCTGTTATTTATGAGCAGGATTAAGATAAATATTCTTCAAGGAAAGAAACAATTGGAAGAACATACATATATCAGTGAGTTCCATGGCTGATTTTTCCCCCTTCCCTAAAATTAAATGAATTCTTCATTCGCTATTATAAACTAAATATTTCCTTTGAGTCCAATTAGCATTGCTGAAAGAAAAAGCAAATCAGCGCTCTGTTCAGCATGCATCAATGTAATGGAAAATCGGGTCTTTTATTCTGGCTTTAATAACTGCAGCTTGATTAGAGGCAAAGAAAGGCTAGGAAGGGAAAAGGGGGGAAGGAGAAGGGCTGCCAAATTAGTTCTGTAAGAATTCTCAACCTGTCTGCTCTCTGGCTCCCTATTCAAATGCTAATTGAGCCTTTTGGTAAACAGAATGGGTAATCATGGAAGACAAAAACAGACGCAGAAAACAAATGAAATATCACTCCTTATCCAAAGCTGCGTGGCGTTTTTCTGATAAGCTTTGGAAGACTTAAAATTTTAAGTCCTTGGGTCTTATTTTTTTTTTCTGGATAGAGTATAATTAATATAATAAAATAAATATTACATAATCGAATAAAAAATGACAAAGAACTGCTTTGTTTCAACAATGAAACCAGTCATGTTATAATTAGATAAGAGGATTTATAGTCACAGCTATAAACACGAAAGCAGAGCATGAGGCTGGATAAAGGCAAGTTTTTAATTCTTAAAAATTAATTACAGGGCATTATTCTTATCAGTACACAGAATGCATTAATTATACAATTAATAAAAAGATGAAAGGGATTTTTTTCTTCCTTGGCAATTGTAATGTGCATGGGGGCATTTGGTTTTCCATCCAGAATTGTCCTTCAGGCATTTCTATAATCTTCTTACTAGGCGAAGTCAGGACCCTAAACCAGTTAGCAGGGATATTGAATGGAGTGGGTCTCCGTGTTAGCGCTCAGACGTGTTTCTGAAAGGTTATGGATTTCCGTGTAATGGGGATCTAAGGTGTAATGGGTTTAATTTGAGGTCCTCTTTAAAAGATCAGCGGGAAGAGGCATTGTCAGCAACGTGTAATAGCCAGTGAGAAGTGGTGGCTCACTCCCTCGCACGGGGCTTCCTTGAGAATGAAAAAGTGATTACCCTCGTACAAGTTATTCCTCTGAGTGCCTCCATCATCAGCATGGCACCGAAAACGCCTCGTGTGTGCTACTGCTTTCGCTGTGCAGACGTTTTCCAGCTATAAATAAGGTTCATGGAAGAGGAGACGTGGTCATGAAAAGACAGCTGGCTATCAGCAGCAGAGCCACGGGCCAGATCCATCTGAGCAAACTCCAAGGGACGGTCCAAATGCTCTGGCTGTCTTGCAATTGTGTTTTATCAACTATTACTCGGAGTAAACGGGCCATCAGCCAGGGGCAGGAAATCTGTGTTGTTATATACAAATCGTTGATGGGACAACACAGTCCTACTGTAGCAATGGTGTTTGACTGGGCCGACCTGCCAGCAATATCGTACATGGGAACGACATACTACAGATTCTCACCCCAAAAGATCGCACGCAGCTACTTTAAGACTATGTGTTAGCTGCTCAGTACTTAGTTGAGTGAACAAAGAAAGGAAATATGAATTTATTTTTAAGAAAAAATACATAGACCACCAGTGCATAACCACTTAATAGTCATTTTTTTGACAGTCTGAAGACAGTATTTTAAGCTACTACTTTTTGGTAAAGCGTATATCTAAAAAAAAAAACTATTGAGAGAAAAAAAAATCAAACCTTCTTAGGTTTTCAGTTATAGTGTGCTGAAAACACAAAGCAATTGTTCTTATAAGGAGAGTAATTGGTTATGAAAATACAATAAAAATTGTGAATGAAAAATAAATCCATCTATGCAAAGTTAGAAACATTTATTGAAGAAGATACAAGAAACTTTGTACATAGGACAATGATGCCTCGGTCCCCTTCAAAGTTATGACCCTCTCACGGAAACCTGGTTCATTGGTAGCAGTTTGAATCTCATCATTAGCAACTGCAGCACGATGTTCCTTCTGCTCTGGTAGCAGAAGCCATGGAACAAATTTTGCCACCACACGTTTCATACCAAGATCCTGTGTCAAAATGTTGACACAGTGGTTTCTGGAATCCCCAAATCAGCTTCTAGTTCTCACACTGTCAGTCACTGATCTTCGTGGATTGCAGCCCGTACACATTCAACATTCTCAGGTGTTCTGCTTGTTGCAGGCCTTCCAGAACGCAGGTCACTTTCAACGGATTCTCCACCATCTCTGATATCTTTGTGCAACATTTTCATTTGTGCTGCATTCATTGCATCATTCCCCAAAACTTTCTGAATCACCTGAATAGTTTCCATGGAGGAATATTCAAGCTTAATGTAAAATAAGATGCAGATTCATCGCTCTATTCACTCAGTCATTTTGAATGTGACAGCACAGTACACATGCTCACTCAATGGCATCTACCGCCCCCACTGACCAGTACAGTGAAGTCGTCATTGTTCACACAGGCACATTCCAGTCCACTCTCCTTGGCTGCTAGGTTACATCGATGTCATGCAAACCATTCCCATTATATCGTTATATTAACAATGGCCAGAATTTTTTCTGGTCAGACTATACACACACACACACACACACGTGTATATATATATATATACACATACATGTATATATAGAGATGTGTGTGTGTATATATATATATGGTCATTAAAATCATTAGAGAAATTTCTTTCCCTCTTTTCAAAGAATGTTTTGAGAGCTAAAAAATCATCTGATATGAACACAGAGAAGTAGTCACTGCTTAAGGATCAAGTTGTATATACTATATTTGATAATCATAGCTGCTAATACTCAAAAGAAGCTCTTGCTTTGGCATATTTTTTGTATTTCAACTGGCATCCTGGATGTGTTCCCCTAGATGCATATGTATATGTGTGTGCAAAATACAGAAGCTTGTTCCCTTGCTTCAAGAAAATTTACATAGGAAAATCTAAAATCTAAACAATCAAATTAGAGGCCAATTACTCTGGAAATTATTAAGATGATGCATCATTGCCATAATATGGGATAGATCTTGTCAGTATAAACAACTCAAGAATACCTTTAACCCCTTCTCTCTTTTATAAATACGTACGCATGCATGGATAGCTCAAGCGCGAAACGCTTTGAAGGTTAATCTCCCAGATTCATTCTGTTTGTTGGAGAGGTGCCTTTCCCAGTAACTCAAAACAAACTGAGGAAGTATTTCATCATGAGAACTGAGGGTGGTGTGGGAAAAGTTTAATATAAAGTATTTCATCCAGATTGCTGATACAATCCAGATAAAGCTGACTAACTTGGACATTTTGCTATTCAAACTGTAGAAAATTATAGATTTATGTAAGGTCCATTTAGATTTATTCCATTCTTCTAGATAAAGGTTTTATGAATCTCATATAGTGACTCTATTCAGTCAGCCTATATAATTAGATCGTGAAATTTCTTAGGTATAAGAGATAATCTCAATGTACAATTATTAGAATTAGTTTTATAAGATAGCTCAATTCATCACTTAACACTATTAAACTTTAAAAATATATCTTAAGAAAGATAAAAGTGTAAATCGTAGTAAGAGAGTAATTTTTTTGTTTTTATTTTAATTTTGTTAGCTGCAACCTGTGGTAGTTCTAGATTTAAGATCAGTGTGGAGCACTGAAGCTGTAAGGCAAGTTAACTGCTCTTAAAAAAAGAAATGAATAGTTATTTACCAAGAAGAAAAACTAGCAAATCGAGAGAAGTATTTCTTATTGTAACAGAAAAAGTACCGTAGTTATAAATGCTCTCATTGCATAGATAGCACGTGGCGGGATCTGCCAGCAGATTTTTCAGGCAAAGTAGTAAATAGACAAAGTGCATCTCTATAGTCCTTCTCACTCTCTCCTGCTCTCTCTTTCTTCTTCTCTCTCTCTTCTGCTCTTACCGTTGCTCCATCTCTCACTCCTAGGCCAAGCTTCTAATCATCGTGCTGACCTTCGATGACCCAGTTCCTACTGCTTCCTTAGCTCACCGGTGCCTTACCTGGATCTTTTTGGAGCCTTGTCTACAACACTGTCTCTTCTCTGCTTCCTCAGAAGACATCATGCTGACACAATGTTATAGGCGGCAACTTTGGAGTTCAAAAAAGTAAATTATAGATATTCTACCTATCAGCTTGCCATCTGAGGTAAGTTACTTTCTAAACCTGTTTTCACCTGTAAAATGTGAATAGTAATGTCATCTACCTCACAAGATTATTGGGTCGGGAAACCAAAGAGCTACAGCAGCATACAGCACAGAGTGAGCACTCAAATATCGGCTGTTATTAGGCCTGGGTATGTGACCCTGGGCACGCCGGGCATCTGCAAAGTGGGACAGGTCTTCCCTACCTGACAGGTGTTAAATAAAATAACCTATGTTATGCGCCTTGCACAGAGCCTGACGTGTGATCATTGTCAGCGGTGTCCAACCTTTTGACATCTCTGCACCACACTGGAAGAAGCAGAGTTGTCTTGGGCCACATAGGAAATACACTGGGACGCGTAATCATAAAAAAACAATCTCATAATGTTTTAAGTAAATTTACGATTTCCTGTTGGGCCTCAATCACAGCCATCCCGGGCTGCACGCTTCCCGCGGGCCGCAGCCTGGACACCCCTGATTAGATAATAAATACTTGTCTGGAAGTACATTTCTTCAATTCTCCAAAATGTTACCTATCAAAGGATTGATGTCTTCTAATAAGCAAGACAAGTTAATTAAGCGATTGTAAGGAAATAAATGTGGATTATAAAGGAAGAGGCGAGAGAGCCGAGTGCTGGGAGCTCCAGTCTTTGGAAGTGACCAGCGTGAGAGACGACGAGAGAGATGCCAGAGCTCCCAGAACCTTGAAAGACAGGTGAGGAAGGTGCACCAAGGAGAGAGTGGCCAATGGCATCAGCTTCTGCTGCTTGCTCCAAACAGGGAAGACGTTATTTTCTAGTATCTGGGAGCTCTCCTCAATCCGCGTTCATTCGTTTGTGTGTAAAACAGTGAAACCCATAGTGTCTGCCTTTGGGGTCTGGAATATTTGTTACTGATATAAAAGTCACAGGAGACAGGGTTTCAGCAACCTCGTATTTGCCCGCGTGTCCACTTGTCTTACTTTTAAGCCTCATTTCTGATATTTTCCTGTGGATAAGATACCACCAACTTGTTCCATTTCAGCCACTTACAGTTTGTGAAGAAAGCAGATTTTAAACCTGTCCTTAGTCCCATCATTCACTGCAAGTGAACATTTTACCATAATTTCAGGTTTGGCTCAATGCTAAAGAGCCGCCGATCTCATTGCGCTGCTCATAAGTGGAAACCTTGTCATCTGGTGTGGAAATATTTCATTTTAAAACTTTGCAGTGTTGATAAGCACCATCAAAACTATGTAAGCTTCACTCTTTAAGCTCCAAGTTGTTAGGCAGAATAGAGTTAATACCATGCTTCTAACACTCAGCACTTCCCACTAAGCAAGCTAATTTTATGCATTTTGAGCATTGCTGAGCCTGTCTTAGTAAAGTGGACAAAAGTTCCTAATATATGGACAGTAAATAATGACAAAAGAAACCAGTTCTTTCTGGTTCTCCTATTAACATAAACATGAGAAATTAAATTAGTCAGAAAACAGTATTTTGTTAATATTCTAAATTGGCATTATATGTTTGCAATTGATTTCACGGGTTCCCCCACAAGGAGGTTGAGAAAAGAATGCCCAGTGCAGTTTATGATGCTCATCTAGTTTATTATACTAGTAGAGCTTGGAACTAAAAGGAACTTTACTTTTGACTTTGCTGATTCCCACCAACTCATCTTCATGAAAGTTTCTTCCTCAGGTAGAATGGCGCTGTGGTTGTGGGTCACCTGGCCTTACTTATTCTGTGCTCTGCCTTTTTATAGATTATATTTGTTCCCAAGCAATATTACCTCAATTTCTTTGAGGTTTCCCCTCATCTCTATTTTCTCTCCCTTTAACCATTTAGCCATTCCATGTTTTTAACATACTTCTCAGATATCAAGATAACATGTTTGCTCAACTGCTATGTTGTTTTGAGCCCAATTTTTGAGATACAGGAATTGTTCAGAGGAGGTTTTATGTTTGAGAATATGTAGGAAGTGGCTAAATGCACAAACTCTAAGGACTGACTGCCTGTTTTAAGTCCCTTTTCTCCTTCTGCCTCTCTGCAAAACCCTAAGCAAGTCATCTATCATCTCTGTTTCTTTGTTTTCTGATCAATACAACTAGATTAATAATAGCATCTCTTTTATAGCATTGTTAGGAGGATTACATTGATTAATCTCTATCAACCATAGGAAAGAGCACCACACAGAATAAATGCTATATATGTGCTTGAAAATCAAATTTATTTAATATCATAAATAATGGCACCCTACAGGAGATATATGGCATCAATTTACTGCATTTCTATCTTGTAGATATTTATGTCCAGTTCAACCTCAAAACCTAGGGGAAAGCCACATTTCTTTACTGGTGCTATCTGCATTTATAATCATGTGGCATAAATATTCATGATTAAACTCTTCCAGTCCCTATAACTCTATATATGTCCCTCTAATTAATACTAAAAATTATTAGACTGAAAAAATGTTGTAAGAATGTGGTTAATATAAAAGGAAGACCAGGGAACATATCAATTATTGATTTTTTAAAAGAATAATGACCCAAAAGACACATTAAAAATTCATAACTCCAAATTGACTGTCTAGACTACCCTACACCAAGTTGTAGAAGATTCTGTATTTTAAAATGGTGAATTATTATAGTGAGTTTAAATCATTAAAGAAATACATAATTATGAAAATGAAACCAATGTTTATGTATTAAATATCAACATAATCATAAAATACTGGAACCTTGAGTTATCTAATTTGTAATTTGATAGTATTAAAATTAAGAAAAAAAAATGTTTGCAATCAAATTATGAAACTATAGGTAAAATAGCTAGAGTAACCTAATTTCCTGCTTGCCAGGGACATCCAGATTCTTTTTCTGTTTCTCTCATTTGTTATTTTGGCTGTTTCATTAGTTGTACACAAATAGAAAATAGAGGAGTAAACTTGAGACTACGATGCTGAAACATATCGCATAAATGTTTAATTAACTCAAAATAAAGGTAAGTGTGCCCTTTTATTGCTGACGGTGGGATCTGGATGTTAACCAAGGCCATGAAGGTGGCTTCTGGGACAGAACTGCCCATGGTGTGGACATGAGGAAGGTACCACGAAATCGGATCACATCACCATCAGAAGACTCACCTTCCTCTCCTTGATCCACTTGGGTTGACTGCCCAGACATTACATTACATTACATTACATTAGGTTCTCAGGTCATTCATTCTCCAAGGAGCTCCCACTAATACATCTTCATTGAAAATAATTTAAATTCAATTAGCTTCATATTTAAATTAAATTTTCACATTCCATTCCTTCCTGCTAAATTCCATTTATAGGATCTCTCCAGCAAAAAAATCTGCAAAGATGTTTATCATACTGTTATTTGTAGCTCTGAATGTTTACAAAGGAAAGAGTTAATAAGAATGAGTTATCCCTCTATGTATTGGCAAAAAGGTTACCCAAGATACATTGAGTAAGTAAAACTAAAACTGGGGAGAAAGTAAAAATAACCCTATTATAGTTTATATATTTTTAATTTTTATACATTATATCATAAAAATGCATATAGTGTTATCTATATGCATTTATATACAGGCACAGATTTGAGTTCAGAAGAAGCTATGTGTTTACATACATATGTATGTCTGTATACATATATATGTACATATTAATCACCACTTACAGAACACTTTAAAATTCACATTCCTGAGTATCACTTTAGACCAACTGCATGTATCAGAATTGTTGGGGCCAACCCAGATAATTCTGATGACCAGGCCAGGTTTGAATAGCCAAGTTGGAGACTAGCTTACAAAGGACTGGCTACTCATGCCATTAATTTTTTCAAGCCTGCCTATAATTTCTACTTATTATAAAAATTCCAAGAAATGTATACTTCCATTTATTGAGAGTTTGTTTGCTACATTAAACAGTGCCTATTTTACTAGAACTTTTTAGAAGGTATCTTGGGGACTAGTTTACTGTTTCGACAAGAATTTATGGAGTGTGTGCTATAAGGCTGGTTCTGTTCCATGTGGTAGGAATGCAAAGTGAACAAAATAAGGAAGGTATGTCTCATGAAGATAATCTTCCCCTGCATAACCACTCGACCGCTTTTACCATATGGCTACTTCTACCCTGTTGTGGTTCTCCGATGTGAGTGGGCATCCGATTAACCCAAAATCGAGATCTGGTTCAGCTAGAGATGACTAGGCTCCACCCTCACAGGTTCTGACTGACGAAGCCTGGGGCGGGGCCCAAGAATTGGCATGTCTAAGGATTTACAGAGTGATACTGATACTATGAGTTGAGGACCACAGTTTTTGAGAACAACTGCTAAAATGCCATCTGTTTCTTTTCTTCCATTGCCTGATACAAAAGTGAGATCCAGTCCTGCAATCTTCTCTCTAGCAAGAATGTAAGACTTTGTGATGTTAAGTACTAATTTCATAACTGGCATTCTTTAACTTCCCTATCCTGATAACTAAAGCATATTTTATCCGGAATTTCATATACTTGTATAGGTATCTAAGCTACCTTTTTTTGGAAAAATATATGTCTAGGTATGGAGAGAAATAAAGTGAGATAAAGAGAAGGAATCTAAGTTTATAAACACATGTAACAGAACAGCTAGAATTTGGACCATTTCAATTGCCCTTTGCTTCCTCTGAGAATCAGTCCACCCTACATAGTTACCAGAGCAGCTGAGATCAAATGAGTTAATATTTATAGAAACTTTTTGCAAAATGTAAAGAGCTACAAAGTGTAGGTTACTTAGAGAACCCCCAATCTCATGTCTAATTTTTAGAAGGAAAACCTGGAACATCTCTTGCTTGGCCAAACCAAAGGAAAAGGCGCCCCTTTGCATTGACTGCGTTGAGTTCGACCTCTTCTCTCCCAAACGGGTGCATGTGCTTGGCCTGGGGAATGCTGTGTGCCACTTATAAATGCCACTGAGGGGAGCGTCCCCTTTGGAATACACCTCTAAGTCTCTGCACAGTGGAGAGAAGCCAGACGCAGACAGGCGTTGCCCCT
This sequence comes from Glossophaga mutica, assembly GCA_039655065.1. NCBI lineage: Eukaryota > Metazoa > Chordata > Mammalia > Chiroptera > Phyllostomidae > Glossophaga > Glossophaga mutica. The sequence continues at coordinate 10,943,876 of CM077314.1, forward strand.
TGAGATTGCCATGTTTGCCATCCTTTCAGAAAAGCCCTTCTGAAGAGCCCTTTAGTAAGTTTCCTAGAGAAAAGGTGAAGAAATAGTCATGCAACTCATCACTTCCTACCTTCCCACTGAACCTCTTATTAATTAACATGTTAATGCTCTGTTTGATTTCTTAAATTTAGTTTGAGAGACAGTGAAACAGCTATTTTCAAATTAAATTAAATTGAGTTGGGAGAAGATTTTCAACCAATACAGGGCTTTTTGTACTCTACTAATTCCAGTATTCATTAAGGTTAAAAAAAATCAATGAGTTTGAAATGAAAGTGTTGATATTATTGTAAGCTAAGTCGACTTCTGAATAACACTCCCTCCGTGACAATGTTTTACCGTGTATGTGACATTAGAAAATGCAAATTCCAATGCTTAGAAAAAGGGGAAATTTTCCTCAGTTACCATAAATGTCACCAAACTATCTGTTTGGGGAATTAGCCTACTCATAAATGGTAAAAATTAAGATTTTTTTTTTTGTCTAGTACAGTAGACATCTTTACTGTTAACAGTCTGCAACAATCCTTTGATTTTCAATGGTATATTGCTCTCAGCTCACAGTGCAAATTTCAGGCATAATTAATTATCTTTTATCTTCCTCCAAGGCTTTTCTCTTTAGCAAAAGGATTTGTTTAGACTTCTGTTCTAATGGATTTTAATGGGAAATGTTATATTAGGTAGTTCTTAAACCAGAGCTATTACACCATTATAGACCAAGTAGTTATCACTTACTCTCCTTCAATAAATAATTTTTAAATACCTCCATTTATATTGATTTGAGTTTTCTAAATCTTTAGATCATTTTATGTTGAACTTCAGAATGTCTTCTATTGCCAGTGTTTGAATTATTCTTTTTTTCAACCTTAATTAACCTTTCTAAGATTAACATGCAGTAACAGTTGGGGCTGATACCAGAACTCTACCACATATAGGAATTACGTATGACCATGCCAGAAATTTCCAGTCAATGTTTTACTCCTGGACTATGCGAGTGTTTCAGTGCTTGTCAAACTTGGATGGGTTTACGAATCACCTGGAACCCATACTCATCTGTAGATCCTAATTTAGTAGGCTGGGGGTGGAGTCAGACCTGTGCATGTCCTACAAGTTTGGGGGGAATGCTGATGCTGCTTTGAGTAGCAAGGGTTTAGGTATCATTGGGAAGCCAAGACTAAATTTGACAGAATGTGTTCAATAACTGCAAGTCTCACAGCTATTTTGGAAAGCAGAGTTTGCTACTCATAAATGTAGCTTCAGCAGGACTGAAGTATGGTAATCAAACAAAAACAAGTATTTCTATCATTCTTGACCTTCCTAAAGGTCAATATGATTAGTCAATATTTCCTAAAGATCAACAGTATTTCTTAGGGTACTACAAGTAGTATATGGAACATCAGACAACAGCTTCTTTGCCAACCAATTGCTAGGTCTCTTAGAATACCTGCCACCAAACCCTTTGCTCCTGTTCAGTTTTCAATAAGGAACACACTTCTTTAGGTTGTTTGTTTGTTTATCTCTGTCACTGGCAGAAGAACATTTAAGAGGCATTTCTTTCTTTAGTGGAAACCCCCTTCTGTTCCTAAATGTGCAATTTAGATCAGGGCAGGGATTCTGAAACCTTCGGTGCTTCAGGATCACCAGCGTCTGCTTGCTCAACCACCAGGTGCCAGGCTCCACCTCCAATCTACCGATGTGGTAGGTGTGATGCAGGGAGCGAGAATTGGTGTTCCAAAACAATTTTCAGGTGAGACTGATCTGCTGGTCTAAAGCCCACACTGTGTAAACAAGTACTGGAAGAAAATGCACTTCCCTTTTTCCTGCTTCTTAAAGATGTTCCCACTAATTACGAGGGTGTTAAAGAGGAAAGTGAGGATCAAAGCCTTTGTCTAAAACTTTGACACAGAAGCTAGAGGAGCCTCCAAACCTTAATCATTCAATAAATGCCAAAGGGCATTGACTTTCCCGTGTCCCCAAAAGGGAGAGAGAGTCCTCAGGCAATTTGGCCAGGGATGCCTTGTCAGAGTGTCCCATCTGGACAGGTGCCCTCGCAATTTTCCAGCACACTGTGATTGATCTTCATGGTGATAATCACAGTTGTAACTATACAATTATTTGCCAAAAAATTGTTTACTGACTTTTTTTTTTAGGTGCCATGACTGCCTTTCCCAGCTACCTCTCTGTGTTCAGTATCCAGTACAGAATGTGGCCCCATAGCTGATCCTCAGTATCTGCCAAAATAAATGGTGGAGAGAATGTTACCATTCTCCTATGTAAGTGCAGATGGTAAGTGTTAAGCACCTTAATTCGAAGATTATCCTGAGTCCAGGAAAGCTATTTTTTTATTGATTATGACATTTTTTTGCACGCTGAACTCAGTTTCCGTCCAGGAATTATTTTCCTTACAGACAGCCTCGACCGCTTGTCATGTACGGCGTGTAAGATAAAATCTAATTGCTCTGTTTACAATGAACTCTATTCAGACAGGCCCTCACTGTGTTCACTCAATATTCCCTGAATTTTTCCTCTACCTTTGTTCATGCGGCTTCATTAATCTCAAATAGCTACTCTCCTCCAAACACACTCTATTTGTTGAAAACCTATTAATTCCTTAAGTCCTATCTTGAGCACCATCTTTTCTGTGAAGCCTTTTGAAATCCCTTTAATTAGATGAAATCTCTGATGACTCTAACCTTACTCTACCTCACAACGTAGTGATTCATGTGCTTGCCTTTACCTTCTTGCTAAAACAGCCTCCTTAAAGATAGGGAGTGCTTATTCATATTTTTTTTACCATAACTTCAGTCGTTAAGCAAATATGCATTGATCTCCTATTATGTGCCAGGACCTGAGCTAAATTCTGGGGGTATGAAGATAAATGAGACCGAACATCTGTCTTCAAAGGGGCCACCATTTTCTAGGGCAGAAAACAAATGTCTGAAGGCACAATATTATTGTAGAATAATAAAGCACAGCACAGGGCACAATGACAGGATGAAGAGAGAAATGATCACCTTCCTGTGGGCTGAGCATGGGGACTGACGATACCGGAATGGCTGCGGGCAAGTCGGAAGCTTCAGAGATAAGATTTTTCTAGATGTGAACTCTACGTGGTAGATATTCAGTTTCTTCCATTTATCCTGCTTATTTGAATTAATTGATCTAAACACAGCTCATAAAATGAAAATAAGTTAAACAAACTCGATCCTATTTTCTTTCATCACTTTAGTTTTCTGAAGGTCCGCTGCAATGTTTTTATGGATCCCACACCCTAATGTTCCTACTTCCAGCTGCCTTTATATCACAGTGCAGTACTTCCCACCTCAGTCCACGCACCGCTTGGCCCTACCCGGTACCTGTTCGATGGAATCACACTGGTTGCCCCTTACCCTGTAGTTGTAACATTGTTTCCAATAGGAGGTAGCACAACAAGCCACATCGGACATTTGGACCCTGCCCGAGTAGTCACCCACTGTACCAATGTATATAACTGCACGGGCTGAGGAAAGGAGACAAGAACCCAAGTCCAGTTTGTTGTTCTCAGCCAGGCTACAGGCAATACAGGGTTAAGGGCATGACCAGGAGAGATTTCAGAAAGGGCCCAAGACTGAGCCACTAAGCCGGCCTCTCTCTTTTTCCAAATACCTCCCAATCACCGCTGAACCCTGTTCTCCCTTTAAAACACACCATCAGATGGGTAGGCCCTAGGCCTAGAGATTTGTTTTGGAAAGTGTGGCTGGGTGTGACTGCAGGACTTTTTAGTTTGAACCAGCACCACAGTGGGTAAGGTGGCAGGTGGCCCACACACCAGATTTTATCCCAGGTAAATTATCCCGGATCTTGTGGGTTAACTTAGAAACAAATGCAGCTCTATAATGTTCTTCCTACCATAAGTTCTGTAAAGTGAACACTGGAATGAAATTCAATTTAAATTAATTTTTTAAAAGATTGAAACTTTTACCTTTTGCCAAATGGCCCTCCGCTGTTGCATGTTGTCCATAATTAGCTCTTTCTGTCAACGAGATGGGGGAGGGGTGGTAATTGTCTTCCCCTTCTCCGTGTAAGTGACGTACAAGTAATTTTAGAATTGTTTCTTTCGTTGGTCCCTCACATCATTAGGGTCTACTTAGGCAGAAAGAATTGAAACTATACCTGACACTCTTCAAACAAACGGTTAATGGAAGCTTCGGTGCCAGCGGGGCACAAGGAGATTCCTGACTGCACCTCCCCTCAAAATGGCTTTACGAGGAGGGAGCACCCGTCCTCACTTCCCAGAGGAGGACACAAGATGAAGAGTTCAAGAACTTGCAAAGATCGCACAGCGAGCAAAAGGCGGCTTCAAATCCCGGTGTCTGGTTCTACGACCTATGTTGCTTTTACCGCCTCAAGCAGCTGGTATTTCACATCATCTTGTTGGGGCTACAGCTGTGAGGAAATGATGAGCTTGGGCATGCCACGCGGTACCAGGCTAACGACACAAATGAAACTGGCCTTCCCGCATGTCCTTCGGTCCCATTCTCATCCCGAGGTTGGGATCGGTAATGATGTTCTCCTGCACTAGGCTTCTAGCTTCCGCGGTTTCCTTTCCCTTTGACAACCATTTTTCCCTCTTTGTTTAAGATTCTGTATCATCTGTCTTTGATCCAAGCACCTCTCCTTTCTTCTCCAGCGTGTTTCTTCCCAGCGGTCCCCCACTTTTATTATTCGGGGTTTCAGACCTACCTTTCTCTTTCGGCTGTAAGCTTTGGGCTTTCTCTTCATCTGAGGTGATCATATGCCCATGCTGTTTCTTTCATTTAGTTTTCTTTTTCATTTTCAACCATATATTCTTTTCTGCTCCCCATTATTCTAGATTTTATCATACTGCCTTAATCTTCTCTAACAGGCTGGAAAGAGTTTTCCCTCCCTTGCATTTCCAATAGCAGCCTTTTAACTATGAGGAAGGACTATCAACGCCCTTGTTATTAATTTCATTGATCATGCACCCATTTCTTCAGGTTTTTGTATGGTTTTTGATTTACTCACACTGTGAGCATCTTCTCTGCAACCTAACGAAAATGAACTGGCATGTTTTGATGTAATTGTCATTAAGGCTCAAACTTCGCAGTGATAGGAATTTATAGCAAGAAATAGGAAAATGCACTCACACCTGGAACCACAGTACCTCATTAGTGAGGAATAGAAACATTTCCAGAAAATAGCTTCCAGAAAACAGGCTGGCTTCCAGCCATTTCAAATCAGTGGGTTTTCTATTTTAAGGCCTTTTCACAACAGTTACTAAATCTGATGCGAAATATCAATCTTTCTTCTCTCAGATTTATATCCATTACAAGATACTGGAATGGATTACATAAATTCTGTCCGCAGAAAGATTTACCTGTCACTCTCACACAATGCATAAATAAAGTAGAGAATAATTTTTTTAGTAACATAAGTCATATCCCTTACATTGGGAATGTAGTTTAGTATCTCTTTTCTACTTAGTAAAGGAAGCAAAGCAGAAGAGTATCCAGAGCACAGGAACTGTGATGGGCAAACCCCGAAATGCAATGCATCAAAGCAACACAAGGTGTCGCTTTTACATAGGCCTGCGCTTCCAGGACGCAGCTTGCCCGGGCTCCCTGCGGGACCCGAGGAGGGGAAAGCACCAGGCAGGTTTACAAATGCTTCAGAAGCACAAACGGAGCCAGAATTCTAACTTTGCCACCAGTATGTGTACCAATAGCTTGAAAAGTACCCCCGAGCTGGAATTATCCCCCTGTAGCTATATAAGGCCTCGGAATACAGTGAAGTGTCCTCTCCACTTTCTGGACATTACAGGGCCTCCATGTGGGCTTATTCTCAGGGCCTAGCATATTCTTCCTCCACGGCTTCCTTTACGTGTACTCTTCTAACACTTTAATCGGAGGCCTGATCTATTGCAACAGACCCCCGACTTCCTTTTCTTGGCCTTGCCCAACCCACCTGTTTTGCACATCGCTTTTAAGCTAACCAGTAGAGCCAGTTCTCGGCCCTGCGATCCTGTGTTCCTCTAGCATCAGGCTGGGCATACACAGAGAGTTAACTTTCGCTTGCTGCTATGACAAATTATGACACACGTAGTGACTTGAAACAACACATATTTACTGTCTGTAGATCAAAAGTCTGATGCAGATCACACTGGGCTTAGGTCAAGGCGTTTGTGGGGCTGCAGTACTTTCTGGAGGCTCTAAGGCAGAACCATTTCCTTGTACTGTCCAGTTTCTATGGGTCACCAGAATACCTTGGCTCATGGCCCCTTCCTTTGTCATCAAAGCTAGCACCAGGGCCTAAGTCCTGATGCCACTTCTCTGATTTTTCATAATCACAACTTCCTCTAATTCCTTTAAGGACCTTTGTGATTACCCACCCAGGCAATCCAGGATAATCTTAATTTGAGGTCACCAGGTTAACAACCTTAATTGCATCTGCAACATTAATTTCCCTTTGCCACATATTTTAATAAGTTTCTTGGTTCCATGGACATCTTTTTTTTTGGGGGGGGGGGTCATTACTCTGCCCACCACACAAATGGCATTGAAAGTGCTTCAACATCTGGCCCAGGCAAACTCTCCATCCTAACCCCCTTCCAGGGGGCATCCACATTTCTCGCGTGTCAAGCACCTCGGCCACACCAAACTTCCCGTGCACAGGCCATTGTCCATTCTTGACTCCTGCAACTTGGTTCTTGCTGTTCTCATTGCCCAGGCAGTTGTTCTGTAACATCTTTGAAAATGTCATCTTCATCTTTCAAGCCCTCTACTCCAGGAAACTCTGAAATTCACGGGGAACTGATCCCTCCCTCATTTGTGCACTCAATATATGTAGGCTTGGCTGCCAAAGACACACTTTTCCCCAGCCATCCCAATTATAAAATCATAAAAGGTGGTAGACGTATGTTGTTAAATGTCTGAAAGAGTGTATTATAGGTTAGGCTGAGCCACCACCAAAAACACACACACTCCTCTCCACAAATCGGTGGTTCAACAAAACAGGCTACTTCTTGCTCATTTACAATGCAAAACAAGTGTTCCTGGACTACTGGTACCTCTTAATCTGTGTTGACACCAGAACTAGACTCCTTTTATATACAACCTCAGTCATCTTGTCAGTCCCTTCTTATTTCTGGACCCAGACAGTAGAAGGAAAAAGCAACCATTCAAGAGAGTCACTTGCCTTTTAAAAAGCTTTGGCCCGGAGGCCACTTCATTTCTATTTACATTTCTTTGAAGAAAACTGAGTCACATGGTCAAAAAATGCTGCAAGGGAGCTTGGAGAAATGCATTCTAATCATATATCCAAAAAATCTAATTAACAGGGAATGAGAGTAATGGGTTTCGGTGGAAAACTGTGACCCCTGCTATGTACAAAGTGTTAATGAGGAATCGGGCTCCTCATGGTGCTTGCCCATCACTGGTTGGAAGGTGCACTTCCATCCTACCAGCTCTTAGAGTGTTTGCACATGCATCTCTTCAGCCTTACAGCCCATTTCTTTGTGATACATGCCTGACATCTGCCAAAACATAAGAATCAGGTCCATTTGATACGGAAATGTTTAAGGTGGATATCAATTTTACATTTTACAAGAATTTTCCTTTAAGAATATTTATTAAATACCAATTTGGTAAAAAGAATATTAATTGCCCCTTAGAGGATAAATATGACCTGGTTAAGTAAAGCACATATGATTCTAAAGTCTTCAGAGGGATTTTTAAAAGTCGAGAGGAAAAGGAAGCATTATTCTGCAGTGTAAGGTGTCTAGCAAGAGGGTAAGAAAAGGCATATAATAGGACTTGGCAAAAGCTGAGGTTTTGGCAAGAATGTTAGTTAGGAGCATGGTTTTGGAGTAAGATGGATTAGTTCTGCTTTTATGGTTATGTAACCTAAGTAAATTGAACTGTCATTTTTAAGATATTTAAAAATGTATTTATTTTTAAAGAGAGGGGGATGGAGGGAGAAAGAGAAGGAGAGAAACATTAATGGGTTGCCTCTCGTACACACCCCCATTATAGACTGGACCTGCAGCCCAGGCACGTGCCCTGACCGGGAATGAAACCAGTGACCTTCCACTTCGCAGGACGATGCCCAACCAACTGAGCCACACCAGTCAGGGCTAAACCGACATTTTCTACATCTGTCAAATAGGGGTGAGGGCTTACACTTTTTGGGAAGTATAGATTTTGTAAACTTTGTAAATTACTTAGAATGCCTGATCTATAAATACTCTAAAACACTAGGTTTTATTGTTCTTAAACATTGTTGAACAAGGAACTATATTGACCTTTTAGAGTTTTAAAGTGCCTGTACAAGGGAGAGAGACAAATGAAAGTTCTTGAGTTAAAAATGAGGTCAGGAAAGCTGAAATACAAAGAGCTGATGTTTACAAGGACAAACCAAAGATCTTTCAAGGTTTTTATATTTACAAGGACAAAATAAAGAAGTTCTTTGGGTTAACAAAGCAAAATAGTTTTGATTTTCCCCCCATAAGGATTGCATTCCAAGAGTAAAACAAACACTGGACGGGGTGGGTGAGGAGACTGTATAGTTGAAGTATCGGGGAGAATCAATCTGCCCTCAGTGATGTGGTGCCCTGGCTTGTGATTTCTACATTCCAAAGTGAAACACTCACAAGGAAGGTTGAAAACTCAACACTGCGTTAATCATGTGGAACCAAAGGGCCGAGAAAAGAGATGTGGGAAAATTGAGAAGAAAACGCAGCTCCCGTTCTCAAAAGGAGAGTAAGATAAATATTGGCACCTACAGACCAGAGCTTGACCTTCAGCATTCAAAAGATCCTAGGACATTTCTCCATCAGGAAGGGCGTTGGTGTTGAGGTGGATATAACTACCATGTCTTCCAGCAATTTGACAAAACCTCAGGTGTGTGTGGCCTTCTGGCCCAGTGTCTGTGGTTTCATATGGTTGGAGCCATCACTGAATCCCTGGGCGGATTCAGCTTTCTCCAAGTTTGCTGTGGCTGAACAAAGAAAGCAGGCGTATGCAGAAATTATGATCCCATGAAAGATTTTGAGGAGATAAAGGAGGCTGGTATCTTTCAGAGTGCAAAGCAGCCTTGGAATTTAAGAATTTCTTTGTTTGAATTCCATGGAAGTTTTGTCACTGACCTGTGTTCCTGAACTATGAAACATGAATATTTGAGCTAAGGAATAGTTCGCCTTGATCAATAAACAATGAAGAAATACTGTGGACAGTAAAAAAAAAAAAAAAAAAAAAAGATTCTAGCACAGTTACCCTAGTTCCTCAATGAGACATCCTGCTAAAACTCTGCCTTCAGAAACTCTACTGCATTGAAAGTATACATCAATTTTCCAGGGGCAAACTGATTTCAGGAATGTGACAATGTCAGTGGGCAAAGTAAGTGTCTTAGGATAACCATACGAGTGGACTAGAAGAAGGCTGGGAAGTATAAATTGGCAAAATGTTATGCTGGCATTCAGATAGTTTTATTGAAGCCTCTAATTACATCCTTCTGGGCAAAATATTAACAACCACACCTAAAACAAAAGCAAACTAAGCAAACAGCTAGAACAGGAACAGAACCACAGAAATGGAGATCATATGGAGGGTTAGCAACAGGGGCGTGGGAGGAGGAGAGAGGGGGAAAAGGTACAGAGAATGAGTAGCATAGATAGTGGGTAGAAAATAGACAGGGGGAGGGCAAGAATAGTATGGGAAATGTAGAAGCTAAAGAACTTATGACACATGGACATGAACTAAAGGAGGGGAATGTGGGTGGGAGGGGGTGTGCAGGGTGGGGGGAATGATGGGGGAGAAATGGGACAACTGTAATAGCATAATCAATAAAATATATTTTAAAAAAGTAAAAAAAAATTTAAATTCAGGTGGGTGAGATTTCCTCTTATAAATATAGTTGGTTGTGTTTCCTTACTTAAGCAAAAGTGATAAATGTGTGCGTTACACAACAGTTTCTTTTCACTTTAGGACTTTGACTCAAGTCTTACTGTACGTTTTACCAACCGAAGGAACTGGCAGGAATGATTTTACAATTTCAGATAGACAATATTATGATGGGTAAGAGTATGGACCTGGAAACTGGTGGACTTAGCACAGGGTCCTGGCTCTGCTACTTTCTAGCTGTGCAGCTTTTCACAAGTGAGTTAGCCATTCTGAACCTCAGTTTCCTCATCTATAAAACTATCACAGAGAAAGAGCATCTCCACATTGCATGGACTATATAACCATATGGAATTTTATGGGATAAAAGCACTTGTCATACAGTAAATGTCATCATGGTGGAGATAATAACAATGTTGGTCTTCCTAAAGATACTGCCTCTCAACAACAGACTTTCCAAACAGAAACAAATGAACCTAATTCAACAAGATGAAAGTGAATTGCCTCATGCAAAGTGAGTAAAATGATGTTTGTGAACAGGGAGGGAATAAAAAAGACATATTCTATCAGAGGCAGGTATAGGAACATTTGAACCCCTTCAGAAACTACATTCAGTGTGAATCAATGAAAAGATGTAACTACCAAAATACCTACCAACCTCTTTAATTGCATCTATAAAAATATAGAAAGTAATCTAAAGCAAAGATCAGAGCCACTGTGCTTTTTGCTGTCAAGAACACTGATAATCTTGTAGGTGATTCAAGGTCCAGTCTAAGTTGAATGCAAACAAAACAGAAACATTCAGACAAGACCAGTCAGGAAAGAAAAAAATGTGTCATTGAATAATGACTTGGAGAGCAGTGCTGAGGTTGTTCCTATCTGGGACTACTATGAAAAATAAGCTGCTGGGGATATTTTTTATATACCGTATTTTGCTGTGTATAACGCACACTCATATTTTTGGCCCAAGCTTTCAGGGGAAAAAAGTATTTCATTTTAATTTTTTAATTCGGTATGTTATTTATTTATATTTAGAAACGAAACTAGTTATCATATCCCAGGGAATGATTTTGCATATGGATGTTTTTATTGCTCTTTCGAGTTATACTTTTAATGCATAAGCATAAGGAAAAGAATTAAAAACATTTATATAGATATGGAATTAGTACTACCCATGTATAATGCACATCCTTATTTTTCCCTCCAAAGTTTGGGCAAAAAAGTGCACATTATACACGGGCCTTTCTGTGGATATGCTTCCATTCCTCCAGGGTAAGTACCTAGGAGCAAAGTTTCTGGGCTATGTGGTAGGTGTATGTCCAACTTCATTAGAAGCTGCCATTTTCCAATGTGGTTGTACCATTTGACACTAAGTTTTTACTTTTGGGGTATTTTAGTTAAGTCTCATTGATGGATCATTTTATGCTAACCTTAAAAACACAGATTTCTGGCTTTCTTAGAAAAAAATCTGGAAGACTGATATTGGGCCTGTATAGCCAAAAATAAGTAGAACTGAATATTCACCAATGCTTTTAGGTGGGAACATAAACAGTCCGATTTCCCATAGACCTCACCCATCACTGCAACTCAGTGTACCCATTTGGTAGTAAGGGACACCTCTATGCATGTGTTCACACACCTGATATGATGGGAGACTGGCAGGGCCCCAGCCACCTTCACCGCTTACAATAGACCATTGTTAAGTCACATTTGTATGTGAGTAAGCACTTGAGCTTCGGCGTGCGTAAGTGCTATCTCAGAAATACTTTTACTTTTTCCTCTTGGCTCCCTCTCCTTCAGTTGCACCTAGAAGTGGCTGAGAGAAGGAGCAGCTAAGGAAGAAGGTTCTAAAGAAGTGCTGGATATCCCAAGTTATGATTAGTGTAACCTTGGGATACGTCCCCAGCCTAGTATTCTGTTACTTACTCAATTTAAACCTAATGAAACGAAACACTGTTGCTATGCTGAGGTTCTCTTACCCTTGCAAGGTGCTTCAGTCCCCTGAGGGAAGAACCAAACAGATGGAACCCCTCAGGCTGCAAATACAGAAGAGGTAGCTGGATGTACATTGTTCGTCCTTGATGTGAAGATTCTGTCACTTTTAATTCTCCAGCTTGTTTACTTTTCTACTACATAAGAACTGGGGTTTGTTTTTAGCGGCATTGATTAAGTTGTCACTGAGTTTTAACGTAGGAAAATAGAACTTTCAAATTTCCCACATGAATTTAGAGCAAGTCAGACATTAACATCAAGGTAAAACATTTATCAGGGCAATGACAGAATAAGCAAGTGTCATTCAAAACCTTCTAAAGCTCACAAACATGTGGAATTCAGATGTCAATTTGCACGTGAGTATGTATCCATTATTATTCTTTAATGTAAATAAATGCACCAACATGCTTCCAGCCCAAAGAATGAATAGCTCATTTATTTTTATACATGTTTGTGTTCATTCAAAACACAATTTGCATACACATTTATTTTCTACCAGCCATTAGAAATGAGTCCTGTTACTAGCAGTTAAGAGTTACTGAGGCCAGGCATTACGAAACTTTGCAGCACAGTGTGATTGCTCCTCACACAAACCCTGACTGAGATCAGGGCTTCTCAAACTTGGCAGTCTCGGCATTTGGAGCTGGATAATCATTTAGGGGGAAGGAGAGTCTATTCTGTGCATTATAGGATGCTCAGGCAGCATCCCTGGCCCCCAGCAACCCAGGTTGTGATAATCAGAAATGTCTTAAGGCATCACAAATACCCTCTGTGGACAAAATCACCCCATGGTTGACAATCATCACTTTAAGGTAAATGTTATCATTTCTGTCCTACAACAGGACTTGTCCAGGGATGCAGACCCAGCCAGATAAACATCTGGACAGGAACCTAGGCAAGTGTGGACTGACAGCTCAGGATCTTTGAACAAATTGGTATCATCTCCAACTGATTTTAAAGGTACATGAGCAAGGTTACATCTATGTATGTCGACGTGAGGCTTTTATTAATTTTTCCTCTTAGGTATATATGAACTGAGCATCTACTATTTGCAAAGTACTATTCCAGAGTGAAAAGTAATAATAAAGTTGACTTACCCACAGCCACTGGAAAACATCTATCTTGTCTTTGGTAAACAACTAATTCACAATTGAGAGCAGAAATTACATGCATTTAAATGTGCATAAAGGTTGAAATATGCAGAAGTATTTCTTAAAGGTGACCTTTTAAGCATTCTAGTTCCACTAAAGCCTTGGCATCATTGCAGAAATGTGTTATACAAATGCTAGATTATGACCTGTGGCAGATGCATGCGTACAGTGAGACATACGTGTATCCAGAGAGCACAAAGGTTGGGAATGAAAGAAAAGGTAACTTACACATTCTAAGGCAGGGGTTAAATTCGAGTGGGTCTCAAAATTAAACACACGTAGTCAGAATTCTTTGATTTAGATCAAATAATCATTTCTCTATTGATTAATATAGTTCTTAAGTCAACCCCCCATTTTCCTTTATTATTGCTTTTCTGTAAAGTAATGTATTTTTAGATATGATTTTGATAGCATTTTAACAACCACAATAAGAATTACAGAAACTGCTTTGATTCCAGTATCAACATACTTTTGCTTCTCTTAAACTTACAAGGTCAAGGTCCTTGGTTTTAACCTTCTATCTTGAGCCTGAACACCTGTCTCCATCAATGTAGAAATAAATATTTGTGCAAGCCATTGTGCCAGGCACTGTAGGGGATATTACACTCTTTGCCATCAAGTTGGGAAGCCTAAACTTAAATTTATATGTATATTCAGTTAATGAATTGAATTTAATGTATACATTACCTACACAGATCAATATCTCAGGGAAAATAAATAGGAGTTGAGAATAAGTGCTTAGGACTTTGGAGAGAGTTCATCTGCATTGCTCTGTGAAAAGGGCTCAATCAATGAGGAAGTATTTAGAGCTGCTTCTTGAACTGGAACAAGTGAAGGAGATAAGACCCGCTCAGTGAGTCATCAGGATTTTCATCCTTGGCTCTTATATCTTAGGGTCCATATTTCTAGCTACCTGCTACATTTTTTCCCTACTGGCACTTTTTAATATTGTGATCAGTTTTGATCACATTCCTTTTTGTAAACAGAATATCTTCTTTTACTGTTTGTTTTTCTTATTTCACACATGAGGTATTAGTAAGGAATTGAACACTGAGGGGGAAGAAAAGATCAGGCAGCTGCTAATCTGCACTCAATGCTCTCTCTCAGCTCAATTCCTTTCACTCGGCCACATCTTATTTTCATGAGAACATTTCGTTCAAGGGGCATTAAGGTTTGATTTTCATAATCAGATCATGATGTTGCTTGCTTGCTTTCATGTGAGGTTTTTAATACATAGTGAATTAAACTCATAGGAGAGCACACTTTTGCTTGAAATTACAAATGGTTTAGATTTTCATTCAACCAAGATTATTTTACAAAAGACAATAGCAATTTTAGTTTGCCCTGGCTGTCTACATGTTTGAGTAAAAGTGAGTAGATTACGATTCTTCCAAACTTACTCCCCTTTGTGAAGATAGCTACATGCGTGCTACCTAGTTTTATGGAGGGTTCATTTAGGGAATAGTGAGAGACAAATTGGTTTAGAAAGTAGGTTGAGGCCTAATTGTATATGTGTTTATTACCTGATAGGTTAAGAGATAAGAGAGACAGGGTGGAAGGGAGAAGAGATAGAGAGAAATTCGTATTGTAAATTGGCTATTATTGTAGGGATGTGTGAACGAACACTTAGGAACCAACGTTTTATCAAGTGAATATGGGAAAATAACACCAATAAATCACATAATAATTCACAAAATAATATCTGCAACAATGAAGATCACAGTAGAACATAATCTACTTTAGACTAGTGGATATTCAAAGGACATTATTTTCATGTTCATGATATATTAAATATGAACCATTGGGTCACAACTTCCCTATACTTCCATCCCTATCTTTCTCCAATAATTGTGAGGTTTTAGCATGAGGTCAGGGAAGGAGGATGAGGTAAAGGAAAAAAAGAAATAAATGAGATCTAATTACATAAAAATTAAATCATCAGCTGTCACTCCAATACTGTGGAGTGGTAAATGGAATCTCATGAATGATTAAACACGAGAACAAAAATGCTATTATGATCACTTCTCAATTGTCTACAACAACAACGAACAGTTATAACAATCAAAGTGCCATCTATGGTGTAATCAAATAACACCAGAATGTTATTAGTACTTTGATTCTTCATGTGATTTTAATGTATTGACTGTGTTAAGGATGTACTTCATCCCAAATAATGGTGAAACTCTTCCTGACAGAATGCAACGCAATAAGAAATGTTCCTAATTTGTTCCTGTCTCTTAACTGTGAGTCAATTAATGTGTCAACCCGAGAATGACCATTATCTCATACTTGCCTGATAATTAAAAAATATACATAATAAAGAGTGAAACAATGTTTACTAGACGCTAGGGACTTTTATTTTACTTTTTTAGAGAGGGGGGAAGGGAGGGAGAAAGAGAGGGAGAGACACATAGCTGTGAGAGAGAAACATCAATTGGTTGCCTCTCATATGCACCCAACCAGGAACCAAACCCTCGACCCAGGCAGGCATGTGCCCTGTCCAGAATTTAACTGGTGACCTTTCGCTTTGCGAGATGACGTCCAACCTACTGAGCCACATAGGTCAGAGCAAGGGACTATTTTAAAGTTATGTATTACTTCTCTAAATCTCATGATATTCTTACAATATCTCTAACGTATTTAGTGTAACCATAATTTAATAAATGAGAAATTGGCTCAGAAAATTGAAGCTTTTTGAAATAACCCAGCTGGTAAGTCACTGAGCCAGATACGAAACCAGATCCTCTGATTACAAATTAAAAACCAACAATCAAGTTACACAGGAAGGCTCATAAATACCCCATGGCTGCAGCAGTTCCACTAGCGGAACTACAGAGCCCTGGGGAGCCACGTACAATCTAAGGCTACTCATTAAATTCTCTCTAAACCTCATGTTACTTGTCTGTAATATGGGGTTGATATTAGACCCTACAACTTCCTAGAGCTGTGGTAAGGAATTCAATAACACAATGCACAGAAGTAGTTTAGTAGTTTAATTTCTAGTATGCATGGCCCTAAGTGCGCATTAAAAAATAGCTTTCACTATTTGTCTTAGAGTCATACACCTGCATTTGTGAAATTGAGTATCTTAGATTTGGGTAGCACAGCAGGGCTTTCGAAGTATTTTCATAGAGTATCCATCCATGCATGTGTTATTTAACACTTCATGTTCTATTTCATTATAGAGGCTTAACATGGGCCATTTTAAGGTTAGGAATGACGTAGAAATTTCAGGTGCTACAACTCAGCTTTGTTGTGAGAAAAAAATTGTACAATACTCTCTCCCTCTTTTTTTTTTTTTTTTTTTTTTTTGCTAGGCTGGTCACCTTTGAGATTCAGTTCTAAGTGTTTTGCTACTTAGTTTTACTTACTGTATCTACTCACCTGAAATGCTTGGCTTTCTATATTTCTGTGGAATCAGCAACCTACCTGTTTTTGTTCTTTTAGCAACTAAGGACATTTCTAACATAACATCATATGCGGGTCCCCTCTCCCCCACTGCATTAAAAATTTCTTCCTTCAGAATACAGGCACACCTCTCTTATTTTGTATATTCTCTCACCTCCTTTGAGGAAGACACCTCTATTTGATGAGAAACAGGAAATATCACCTGATGGCATGTTTCCTGGGCTTAGGATGGTGCTTTGTGAATATCCCTCTAATGTCTTGATGCCCATTAGGTTCTCAATAAATTTTTGTCAAAATTATTGAACAGAGGTGTGGGAACTAACTGTGTGTGAAATAATATCCATGTCTGTCAAGCAATGTGCAATTTTGTTCGTTAAAAATTTCTTCTAGAAAGCTCTTTATGCCTTAAGCCTTTGAATAACTTTAGAAGAGTTCGAGAGAACAGAGAAATGTGGAGTATTATACCTAACGCCCATATGTGCCCATCTTTATTTTCATACTTTCCTTCATTCCTAAAAATCTACCACTCCCTTGCATATCCTTCCAGTTGTTCTGTTTCCTGAAATTTATGTATTTGTCCTTAAGAGACAATATCACATTGTGGATTTTATTATTAGCACAAAGAGCACTATACTCTAACTGTTCATTTTATTTTTTCCACTCAATCTTATTTTTGAGATCAGCCATGTTAATATACACAGATCCAGTTCACACTAATTACTACTATATGTCATAGTTCTACATGATTTATAGATACTACATTCTGTTTATCTATTCCCCTGGTGATGGGAACAAAATGAACATCAACTGGCAATGCTGAATCACATGTTCTTGTACTTGTCTCCTTGTCCATGTGAGAAAGAATATCTCTAAGATACATACCTTGGCATAGAATCAGGGTTGTAGAGTGTGTGTATTCTCAACTATTTTGGTGTCAGATACTGCTTTGGCCCATGCCCACATTCAAGCAGTCACAATGCCCCTTTCAAAGATGCCCAGAATGTGTCCAGTCTTCCTCTCCCAATCAGTTACCGCCATGGCCACCACCTGGCCTCTCTGCAGCCACCCCTCCTCCTGCCGTCTCCCCCACGCAACAGCCTCTGAGACGCTTTTGTAACGTAATTCTGGTCCTATCACTTTGCTGCTCAGAGCCCTCCAAGGACCCCATTTCAGCAGAGTAAAAGACCAAGACTTTCTAATGTCTTAGGCATCACAGCCACAGAGCAGAGCTGTTTGTTTCTTTCTCTTTGTGGTCCCTCCTTGCTCTGCTGAGGCAGATGGGACTTTCTCTGCAGCTCCATCCCCATTCCTGGGAGTGGGCATCGGGATTACTTGTCTCACATTGAAGATGCAGTATTGTGTGGTCCCCATTTAATGTGGGTTTGGTTTCCCACTGGAGCCCCAGCCCTGGGGAGGCAGGCACCCCAACCCTGCTCAGCCTGTGAACTAGATCCAGTTTACTTAGATAAGCAATGGTTCAGGGAAAGGCCATCGTTGTTCTGGGTTCCTGCTCTTCCTTAGGTTGACAGTCTGTTTTTCCCACCCATTCTGTCATGGGCTTCTTAAAGTGTTAGGTTTAAAAAAAAAAGTCCGGGAATATTTGTCAACTTGATAACTAACCCATACAAACAGCTTATTTATTGTTAATTGAATATAATATATTCACAGGTTTTAAACACAGATAAACTGTTTCCCCAGAAAAAACAAGGACTGTCTTTAGCCTCCTTTCAAGACAGTGAATCTTCTTTGAACACAATCAGTTGTTAAGAAAAACGTCCTGCTTATTACCCTTAAATTCTTACCCTTATAATTGTGATTTTAGCCATTTCCAGTCCTGCCAAAGTTAGTCACATCTGAAAATGTGATGAAGTTCCTACATTATTTTTACATGGTAAGAATAAGCGGAAACTGCAGAATCCCCCCACTATGTTGGACTATCTGAATAGGCTGGAACACCCATAGCGTCTGCTTGAACTTCCGAGAGTCTCAGAATAGTTAATTTAGGACAGAGCAGCAAAATGACAAAATGGTAGCATTATAAATTAATAAAATGAATGGTAATAAGGAAATATCTACTTTTTGATTTTTAATTTAATTTTAAAGATATAACAGCAAAGCTGTAAAAACTTCCATAATTCTCATGCTACAAAAATAAATTACAAAAAGAACAGTTATACTGTTTTTTCCTTGCCTTTCCAGTCCTACTACACAGAGGAAATACTTGCTAGAAATTTAGTATGTGTTTCTAGTTTCCTTTATGTGTGTTTACATATACTTTTTATAAAAGTGAGATCATATTACATACCTCCCCTGTCTATTGTTTTTTTTACCTTAAGTGGTTATCATGGTAAATGCATGACGTTATATAATTTTTAAAAATGTACAAGTAGAATAAGATATACATGTTGGCACAAAGGAAAACTAATACCCACAGATGGAATTATAATTAAAAAGCTGCTTTATATTGTTTTTGAAGATTATATTGTTTTTCTCTTCTTCTCATAGAAATAACTTACTATGGAAAATATAGACATTATCTATTATTTTCAACTAATAATACAAGAGTTATATTTCTATTTTTATAGTTTTCTGTGATAAACAATTTTGTGATGTATCTTCATTTAGCTAAAGATTTGCATGTATCTTAAGAAAAATTCCAATAAATATTACTGTGTGTGAAATGATCATTGCAAGGCTTTGCTATGATGTACTCACCAAACTTGATGAAATTACTCCCATTTCCTTGCCTCACGTAATAATTGATTATAAGTGAGAACTTAGAGCTCTCCGATGTGGCAGCTAGGAGCCACCTATGGCTTTGGGGCATTTGAAATGGGGCTAGTTCAAATTGAGAAGTGTTGTGAAAAGCAAATATACCCTGGATTGCAAAAACAGTATAAAAAAAGAAACTATATCATTAATAATGTTATATTGATTATATGCTGAGACTAAAATGTTCTGATACCTTACACAAATAAAATATATTATTAAAGTGATTTTCCTTTGTTCCTTTTTCCTTTCGTGGTTTGGCTGCCAGAGAATTGAAAAGTACATTTGTAGCCACCTTATATTACTACCGAATAGCGCTCATCTACTGTTTTGTTTTTGGTTTGTTTCTTTGTATGGTTAGACCTCTCATTTTTTGAGAAATAAAATGCACGATGAACAAAGAAGAGGAGGACCCCCTGAAGGAACTCGCTGACCTCCATGCAGCTGAGAGTTCTCCACGTGCCCAGGGAGTCAGTCCACTGAGGATCCCAGAAGCAGGAAGTAGAAGCCTGCTCAGCTGGTGGAATAAATTTCCACAACTCTTCACTTCCTTCCCTGTACGATGCTGAGGGACCACACAGAGGAACCACACAACTGGAAACTTCTGTCCTTCACTTCCATGTGAAAAGCATGAATAACAAGTAATAAAGCATCGGTGCTAGGACCTGCGTGTCTGTGTCCCCCCACATTCACATGTTGTAATCCTAACCCCCAAAGATGACAGTAGGAGGAGGTGAGGACTTCTTAATGAATGTTCTCATGAAAGACACCCACGGTGTTCCTGGCGCTTTCCATCAAGTGAGGGCCCAGCCGGTAGGTGCAGGCGATGAACAAGGAAGAGGGTACTCACCAGAACGTGATCTCGTTGGCACCTTGACCTTGGACTGCTCAGCCTCCAGTACTGTGAGAAATAAATTTATGTTGTTGATAAGCTACTCAGTTTCAGGTATTTTATTAGAGTAAGCCAATCAGCATTCTTAACAAACACAAACTGCTTCTGGGTCATGCATAGATTGAACCCAATTATTCTTAAATATATGAATTCAAAGGTATCTATCACAAGGGGGCACTGGAGTTCCTTCTGAATCAAAAATAGGTTCAAAATAACTTTGATTCAGTTTTCATTATTATATGGAGCTTACTATTTTCTAAATGTTAAAAAATTAGCAGTTCAGGGAGTTGATACACAAAACCTCTTCAGGAACAGAACAGTCAGTTAATTAGTTCACCTTGTTTCCAAACATGCTAAATAGTAGCTATGCTCATATTCACAATATTTCAAAATTTAGCTTTGAGTAGAAGCAGTGTGGTGTCAGGAAAATGAATAGATCTGATCATCAAAGTGTTTGAATTCTTAGCTATAACTGGTTCGATGACCTTTTACAAGTTCATTACCTTTCTGGACCCCTACTCCTCAGCTGCAAAACTCAGGTTTGTAGTAGAAAGCTGAAATACTTTAGTTGTATTTCAAACTGTTCTCTAATACACAGTCTTAAAGAACTTCTTAAATAACTCTTGAAGAAATTCAACCAAGCATATAAATTGTAGAGAGAGAAGAGGCAGAGGGAAGTCAAGTCTCCTCATCCAGAGATGCTCCCAGGGAATTCTGGGGGATTAGAAATGATTTCATTTCAGAACTTTTTGTGCTGAGCTTATCTGAGTGGCCATGCAAGCTCTCTTACTAGCAAATGAAAGTCAAGCACTGAATGGAACGTGTTATTTGCCATTCCTAACGGTAGCATATCTTTGAATGTGGTATCATTTTAAAATATGACAAACCTATTTTAACTTTTGCCATTGTAAATATCAAGAAAGATATGTACTCTTCATTGTCTACTTCCCTGTGGTTTGCCCTTTGCTTATTCTAGGTGTCCCTGCTCATCCCACGGACCTGCTGAAAAGATCACATTTAGGCAGCAATGCTTGGTATGTGACCCTTCAAATTCAGCACTCTGACTGGACCCAGAATAGATATGACTCAAAGACAATTAAATGATGGTATTGCCCAGCATTTATGCATGACAGCATTCAGAAATTTGAGTTGAGCCAATCAACTTTCTTCTCTTGGGAATATGGTCTAAAATTGATAGAAGAATAAACTTATTTCAGTGGGGAGTGTGCGTGGAAAACCAAGAGGCAGAAATGAGCTCTGACATGGGCTGAGAGAAGAGAAGACCCGTGGAGAGTGAGTAGGCCAGATGAAAAGGGAGGATGGACATCCCATGACAGAAACATTAAACGAAGCTGCAGTCAGTTTTATTTTTAGTAATATTCTTCTTCTGTTACATCTAAAGCCAAAATACCATCACTAAGTTATGCATCACCAATCATGCTGCTCATTCATGATGACCTTATTGTAGAACAAACATGCACATTGGCTTTGCTCCTCCCTCTTATGACATCTGCATTTCTATAAAATAGGGACAATCTATAGCTGTCATGGGACCCCACTGGACAGAAATCAAAATAATGCACCATGGAGTAAAAGGCTTCTGTAAGATATCAATGCAGTTTTCAACCACTTGTTACATACCTGGCTTTTCACTGGGATGCTTTTGGCCATTGCACTTTAACTTGAAAGGAAGATAATTTCTGAGTCTACAGAATATGTGAAATAATCCACAGAAAGAAGCCCTTGTATTTTTTTTTAAAATCATGAATTTTTAAAGAGATTGGCTAAAAATTGTTATTTTTCCTTCCTTATGACATGACAGCTGCAATCCTTTAAGGCGATGGATTTCACTTACAACAAAGTAAGTGACATTACCCTAAGCAGGCTAACGAGGCCTTTCTACATCACTGCCTATGTGATGTAATGCACTTCTTTTTCCTAAACATGCCTGTCCTCGACCCTATTGGTTTAATCTTTGTTCAGGCACCCAGCCCCAACCTACAGCTTAATTTTGTGACAGTGACTCCTCTGCAGCCCTGTGAGAGCTCCAGGCTGATGACAGGTGACATCACTAGGTGTTGGAATTCACTAACCAATTAGGACTACTACAAGTCTGTGTCTCTGTATTATTAAGGGTGCATTCTTTCTCAGGGTAAGAGAATATCTTTTTAGATTATTTGGCATTCTGAATATTTAAAGAAAAAAGCTTTACTTGTAAGAGTAGAGAAATATTAGAGTATAGTGTTGAAGTACATAGCTTTATTCCCCAGTAAAATGGCAACTTTTAGGTAAAGGAGTAACTATTTCTCTTTTTTTCTTGAAAATCCTTGAAACGGACTTACAGAAATTAAGGGAAGCACTCAATATTAAATTTAAAGCTGGTATGAAAACTCTTGAACTCCATGGCCACTTTGAATAAGACTGACTCTAAAAATTAAACCAGGGTCCTTTTCCAGATTACTTTACTTCTTGGAAAATGTTCTGTTGGTAACAAACTTTCTCACTCTTAGGCTAGAGGGTTAATGTGCGGATTCCTTTTCCTTACAGTGTACTCCAGTTGTTGGGTTCACATGCAATTTGAAGAGTAATAAAAACTTCATATGACATATATTTTTTAACCTGGGAAATTTTATTATTGCTCTTTATATTACTTTACATCACATTTGATTTCTTGAATGACTTACTGCAGCCCTTTGAAAATACATCTTTGGAGTTCACTATATTAGTCATGCCTTTTAGGGTTCTTCATTTGTATTTTTTGTCAATAATGAAATTACTTAATGTCATTTCAAGTTCATCAAGTTCATTCTATTCTATATACACTTGTACACAAAGCTGGGGTAATTCACTTATGTGGTTCAACATCCCCTTTGTTGCAGATGGTAAATGTGCAAATTTCTCCTTCAAGGAAAGAAATTCTTTCACAAAACAATTGCATATTCTGCTCGTTACTTCTCCTTGCCGATGCTTTTGTATTGTTATTACACCCTGTCAGATTAGTAATTAGCAGGCAGCCTCCATATGACATAAATGCATCTCTCCTGCTTTTATAAAAGCCCCTTTAGCAACTCAAAGCATAGACTCTCGATGGCAAAAGATAGAGAAAATAAATAGTATAACAAGAGTAACAGCAAGAGCCAGTGCAGCATTAGGTTGGTGCATTTCTTTTGATCAAGGGGTTGAGTTGCAATTGCTACCTGAACAATGGGCTAGAGCCTAGGACAGCTACCTGTGACCTTGGCAATTTTGTTATTCCTATTTGAATAAATAATTGAGTTAATAGCCTTGGTCACAATCTGAAGCAGAAAAATCAGTCAATGAAGGAAAGTGCCCTATAATAAATCTCCTGATAAAAAATAACAATAACAAAGGGCTAATCCACAGGTAGACTCAAAGACACACAAGCCCATAGCACAGCCACTGCCCAGCAGAGTCAGACTGAGATTGTGTCCATTGGAAATGGGGTCAGAGGGAGAGTCGGCTAACACAAGCCCATATTTGGGAAAGGTTTAGTCTGCTTGGCTATCTGTCAAAAAATAATTCAATAAGCAATAATCAAGGTAAAATTATTCTGTGAATTCCTGTACTAAAGCTGCTGGTTTCTTAAATTGTAGAGCCCAGTGCAAACAGAAAATAAAGGGGTGCTTGTGCAAAACTAGGAAGATTTTCAAAATACTGACAGAAGAGCCTTAAACCAAATGGGGGCATGTTCAAAGTGTGGTGGTCTGTGCCACTATACTGTCACATGCCTACAAACCTGGCCTTGCTCCTTAAGGCAGGTGCCACTGGACTGGCCTCAGGCTGCTCTCCAATTAACATCAGCTAAAAATAACTATCTCTCAGAACTGTGTAAGGAACAAAAAAATGGCAAATATTTGGAGCAGCTCTCTGAATTGTAGAGACATTTTCAGAAAAGAAGTCATTTCCCTGGGTACCATACTGATTTCATATTACCAGTGCCAGTGGTACCAATAACCATGGTTATAGTTAAATTATCACATGATGCTGATGATCAATGTGCAGCCAATGACCCAGTCTTTCAATTCTAAGATGCATCAATACGACACACAAAGCATAGACTGACTGACAGCCTTTGATAGAGAGAAAAATAATTTAACATCACTATGTTATATGTATATAAGGGGGGGACCCAAACAACCTGGAAATTATTTATAAAAAATTATGTATTTATTCTTACATGTTTAAACTTCAGTCACCTTCAACGTACTCTCCATTTGATGCAATACACCTATCGAGATGTTTCTTCCACTGCTCAAAACAGTTTTTGAATTCATCAATGTTGAGCCTTTTGGTGCTTCTGCCATTTTTTCCACATCAACAAAACATTTCCCTTTGAGGACTTCTTTCCAACAACAAAAGAAAAGTCACTTGAGGACTTCCGGCCAAGATGAAGGCGTAGGCAGACACACTGTGCCTCCTCTTACAACCAAAATTAAGGACAACAAATATTTAGAAACAAGAAAACAACCAGAGCTCATGGAAAACTGAACTGTAAGGAAGTCCAACAACCATTCATCCAGACCGGTAAGAGGGGCAGAGTCATGGCAGGAAAAAGTGGAGGTGCGGACCCGGGAACACAAGGAGCAGCGGCTGGCAGTTTCCAGGTGCACAGATGGCGGCTGCCGGTCCCCGGGCCCACAGGCAGCAGCTGGCGGACCCTGAGCACAGGGGGGCAACTGTGTAGACCCAGTGAGGCTGCACAAGGTGGCTGGCTGACCAGGGGGTCCCACATTCGTGCGCGCAGACAGTCCAGGCAGAGGGGAAGTGGCGGAAGGGACTGAATCCAGCAGAGAGCGGAGCAGGCGCCATTGTTCCCTCTCAGACCCCGCCCCCACGTACAGCATCACAACCCAGCGACTGGGCGGCCCCACACTGGGGAGCGCCTGAGGCTCCACCCCTCATAGGTAACAGCACGCGTGCGTGCCCAGATAATCCAGGCGAAGGGGAAGCGGCGGAAAGGGCCGGAGTCCAGGAGAGAGCAGAGCAGGCGCCATTCTTCCCTCTCGGACCCCGCCCCCACATACAGCATCACAACTCAGCGACTGGGCTGCCCCGCCCTGGGGAACACCTAAGGCTCCACCCCTCACTACTTAATAGCCGCGACCACACTAAAAGCAAACCAAAACAAAACAAAAAAAAAAGCACCAAAAATGGCTCAAACCGGAGAACCAATCAAAACCCCAGAGTCAATTCCTCTAAGCTGTGAAGAGATAGCCAACCTATCAGATGCACAGTTCAAAGCACTGGTCATCAAGATGCTCACGGAATTGGTTGATTTTGCTCACAAATTACATGAAAAAAATGCAGGCTACAATACGTGAAATGAAGGAAGACGCATGGGGAACTGATAGAGATGGAAGGAAAACTGGGACTCACATCAATGGAATAGACCAGAAGGAAGAAACTAACAACCAAACAGAAAATGAGGAAGAAACAAGAATTCAAAAAAATGAGGAGAGGCTTAGGAACCTCCGGGACATCGTTAAACGTCCCAACATCCGAATTATAGGGGTCCCAGAAGGGGAAGAAGAAGAGCAACAAGTGGAAAATTTATTTGAACAAATAATAAAGGAGAACTTCCCCAATCTGGCAAAGGAAATAGACTTCCAGGAAGTCCAGGAAGCTCAGAGAGTCCCAAACAAGTTGGACCCAAGGAGGAATATACCAAGGCACATCATAATTACATTAGCCAAGATTAAAATGAAGCAGAGAATTCTAGAAGCAGCAAGGGATAAAGGGACAGTCATCTACAAAGGAGTTCCCATCAGACTGTCAGCTGATTTCTCAAAAGAGACCTTACAGGCAAGAAGGGGCTGGAAAGAAATATTTGAAATCTTGAAAAAGAGGGACCTACATCCAAAATTGCTCTATCCAGCAAAGCTGTCATTTAGAATGGAAGGGAAGATAAAGTGCTTCTCAGATAAGGTCAAGTTCAAGGAGTTCATCATCACCAAGCCCTTGTTATATGAAATGTTAACGGGAAATACCTAAGAAAAAGAAGATCAAAAATAGGACAGTGAAAAGACAGCAAACTCACAGCTATTAAGAACCACACCTAAAACAAAAGCAAACTAAGCAAACAGCTAGAACAGGAACAGAACCACAGAAATGGAGATCATATGGAGGGTTAGCAACAGGGGCATGGGAGGAGGAGAGAGGGGGAAAAGGTACAGAGAATGAGTAGCATAGATGGTGGGTAGAAAATAGGGGGAGGGTAAGAATAGTGTGGGAAAAGTAGAAGCTAGAGAATTTGAACATGACACATGGACATGAACTAAAGGGGGGATGTGGGTGGGAGAGGGTGTGCAGGGTGGAGGGGAATGATGGGGGAGAAATGGGACAACTGTGATAGCATAATCAATAAAATATATTAAAAAAAAAGAAAAGTCACTTGAGGTGAGATCAGGCGATTAGAGAGGGCGGACACAAGAGTCATGCCATTTTTGCTCCAAAACTGCTGAACACTCAGCACACTGTGGGCAGGTGCACTCATATGTCATCCATTGTGAAATGGGCAAACACAATGAAAGGATCCTCCAAAAAAATTTCAGTAAACCCGAACACAGCCTCTCACAACGCCAGCTGGTACACTGATACAGATGGGTTCCTGGAACACTCACCTAGCAGGGGAAGCCTGTACTACAAGGGGCCCACCCTCCAGAAGATAATTCCATTTTTGTTTGAATGTTTGTTTATTTGTTGTAGATAACCCTTGTAAATGAATTTTAAGATGTCATCTGCTTTCCAAAATATTTACATATTTTATATGCATGTTAATACTGAGTAAATGCATTAAAACATGTTATTGACAATATGATCTTACCACAAAAGTTTATTTATTTTCTCAATTAAGGGGATATATGCTGTACGTAGTGTTAAGTGCATCAGTAAAAGTCTCGTGATTGTGAAGATAGAAAATATTCATTCCTTCATCTATTTATTCCACTAATATTTACTGGAGACTTTGTGTTTCAAGCACTATTTTAGCCATTGCAGTTAAAAAAGTGAGTAAGTCCTAACCAGCATGACTCAGTTGGTTAGAATTGGGAACTTGGAAACTTGTGATTAAAATAAGTAATCAAAGAGTATATAATTTAGACTCCTCCCTTTGGTATTCTAATATTTTAAATGACTCCATTGTATTATGACCTAGATTGAACAGTATCATGATTTTTTTGTTTGATTAGTGTCTACTGAGTCCCTCATTACGCTAGGCATTTTGAAAAATTAAAAAATACTAATAAGTCATGGTTATACATTTTAAAATGTGGATAGTCTAGTTGGAGAATAAAGAAAAACACATCTGAAGACACTGAGCAAGATATTTCATTAAGGATAGACCATATTGGGAGAAGATCAACAATGTATAGCTAATCTTACAAGGTTTGCCCTCTCTTTCTAAAGTTTAGGAGAGCGACCTGCTGTAGTTAAGTAAGGGATGGAGGAATCGCCTACTATACATTGATGGAAAATGTTCAGGGATTGCTGAATTTTCATTCCCAACTCTTTTTGTGAGGCACAGAAAAAATATAAGATAATCAACAAAGGGTAACAGAATGAAAGAGAGACTCCTTCATTCCTTCAATCCATCTCTTACGGGAAAGGGAAAAAACTTTTATAAAGAAGTGGTTCTTATTTTTAAGCAGATTATAATTATTCCTGAAATATTATTTCTATAAAATCATGTTCATATGTTAACAAATCTATATCTATATTCACCCAGATTTTGGGTCTATTCAAAATCTTCTTTAATGATAGGAGTTTTTTCTTTAAGATTTTGCTAGAGATGGTATTGTCTCTCATTGAAAGGTATGTGATGAATATATTATAAAGGTACAGACCGGTAATTTAACCTTGGAGAAACATAACTTCTAGAAACAGTACTTAGTTGTTCTACATTTCAGGATGACTGTGTAAGCAGGACAGTGGAGTAATCATTTTCATAGTCATAGCTTAAGGTCACATGTTTAGTATGAATTTTATTTTGTCTTACTGGTTTGTTCTCAAAAACTCCTTTAGTTCAATTATAGTGAATCTCCACATTTGGATACCATGACCTCATTATCTGTACCACAGCTCACTGTGTTGAACCAGATGCAAATTATTTTTTCACTCTCCATAATTCAAAGTTCTAATTGAAATTTGGCCATACTAACAAGATATCATAGTCACAATAGTTCACATTCCCACAATGTATTTTAAAAAGTCAGGAAGAGAAAAAATACTGTTTCAGTAAGAGGGAATCTCATTGACTTTTACTGAAATAGTAGGTCAGATTTTGGGTATTATATAGGTGAATAATATAACTTTGGAAGTACTAAAATGATTTAAATGATTTAAAAGATCCATGGCTCTTAATTTTCATTCAGCAAGTTTTTAATGGATTTTGTCATAAAATATACTTTTATAATAATAGGTTTATTCATTAAATGGCATTTGCAGGAGCAAATAGGCACATCAGAATAAACGGAATGGATGATATTCTCATTAAAAAAAGCAAGCTAACTCTAAGACAAGACATTGTTTTCTGTATTTGCAATAATAAACATTTGGGTTACTCATGTCTGAGTTTACGCATGATCAGCTCTGTTTTTAGTTCATTCATATCTCGACCACTTCCTTTCTCTGAGCCAGTCCCTGTTCTAAGGTCTGGGATGTAAGGAAACAGCCATTAACAAAATAGTAAAAATCCTTGCCTTCCTACAGCTTACAGTCAGCCTAGTGGGAGTGACAGATAACAGATACATAAATACACAAATTATTAAAATTTCAAATAGTGATAAATATCATGAAGCAAAACAGAGTAAGAGATTGAGAGGGATAAAAGTGGGGGACTGTTGTAATAAAAGGGTAGTCAAGAAAAATATTTCAGCCCTGGCTGGTATAGCTCAGTGGATTGACCATGGGCTGTGAATCAAAAGGTTGCTGGTTCAATTCCCAGTCAGGGAACCCGCCTGGGCTGCAGGCCAAGTCCCCAGTGGGGGCCACATGAGAGGCAACCGCACACTGATGTTTTTCTCCCTCTCTTTCTCTCTCCCTTCCCCTCTCTCTAAAAATAAATAACTAAATAAATAAAATCTTTTAAAAAAAGAAAAGTATTTCAATAGGGATGATGTATTGGCATAAACCTCGAAGATATTGCTTTAGAAGGTATTTGCAAACCTGAGGAAGAGCCTTCTAAAAAAAAAAAGAACAAGTACAAAGATCCTGGGTCAGGTATGAAGTTAGTTCCTTTGAAAAACAAGAAGATGAACGTGACTGGAACCTAGTGTTCAAGAAAGAAAGAGGCGGGGACTGGATCATGGAGGAAGGCAGGAATCAACTTAGGGAAGGCCCTGCAGACAGTGCGAAGGAGGGTGTGTGTGAGTGTGTGTGTGTGTGTGTGTGTGTGTGTGTGTGTGTGTTTCCGAAGTGAGATAGCCAGTGTGATGTGGTTTCATTTTCAGTTTTAAAAAGAGCATCCAAGTTTCTGCAGGACAAGGACAGCAGAAGGAAAACAGGGTTGTTCCCAGACTACAGGGAAGTGATGAAATAGCATGTATTATGGTGCTTATGTTGCTAACGATCCAGAGATAAGATGTATTACATTATTGTCCCATTCAGAATCCCAGTGTTTGCTTCAAAATCAGGGACAGGGAGCTAAATTGATTTGATGCGTCGGTTTCATCCAAAGGAACTCACTTAAATGATATGAATGGAAAGAAACAACCATATTTCAAAGTTAGTCACTGGCCTACAGTTATAAAATTCAGAATTATTTGAGCATAGTCTTTCCATCAGGTACTGAGAAGGGAAAAATGTGCAAGAAGGAATATTTTGAATGGTGGTCACTTATTTCTGTTGAAAAGAGAATATATATACCATACAAATAGATAAGCAGAAATTAAGCTCCCAGACAGATCATTATAAAACAGGAAAAGAAAAATAAAAGCTTGCAATCACTGCTCTAGTGACTATATATTTATATAATCACTATCTAGCAATCCTGTGCAATAATAGTGGTTTAAAATGATGGCTACATTTTTGAATGTCAGTTACTAGATACTCTGCTACGTGGTTTGCTTCATCTCATTTACTCCTCTCCTCACTCGGCTGTGGACATTATTACTACCCATGTTTCTAAAGTCAAGGACATTCAGGTACAGAATGTTTGAGTGAGGGTTTTCCCACCCTACCTCACAGAGCCAGTAATTCCCAACTTTGCTGGGCGGGGTGGGGGTGGGAGTGGGGTGAGGGTGGGGCAGGGAGTGGGGGTAGGGGTTGGTTGGGGTGAGGCTGGGGGTGGAGCTGGGGTTGGAGTGGGGTGGGGTTGGGGTTAAGTAAAGTTGGGAATAAAGCCTAAACATTTTAGCTCTCAATCGCTGTGTGCTACTAGCAATTAATTTAGTGAAAAACACGTCAAACCAGTTTTCCTTAAAGAGTTAAAAGTAACAAGCTGATGAAGACTCTTCCTACTGGGTGTTCTGAAACACAGTGTGGTAGCAGGCAAGTCCCAACACAGGACACACACTGAACATTTTAAAATCAGCGAGCCAACATGACCACCAAGGACGTAAATGCCCCAAGTGACAGCATAATTAATCCTCTGTAAACAATCGATGAAGAATAGCAATGCTTCTTGGGATGTGAAATATAGTAGAACGATCCTGAACTTTCTGAGTGCGGATGTCAAGTTGCCATTCGATGAATCCTCCCTGGAGGAGATGGTAGCAAATACACCACGCCTCTCAAGGACAGCCAGGGCTGTAAATTGTGAGCTATGCAGATAATAATATAAACATTGTGCCAACAGTTATAATTTATTTGTTGGACTCATCGGTGGGGAATCGAGGTTAGCCGGCAGGTCCAGTTTGAACGAGTGTTGGCAATCCGGTGCTGCATGCTACATCATTGCTTTCTGCGTTTCCTTTAGCTTAAAAACATAATAAACCTCAAACAAAGCTACTTACCTTGGACAAATGGAGCTGTGGCTACAGATTTTAATAATGCTACATTATAAAGTTCCTGGAGTAATGTTACATTATAAAGTTACTGGAATGCAAGTAGACTATTTTTCCTGACTTCTAGTGGGAATTTTATGCACTTAGACATGGGTCCAGGCATAAAAGTAAGGCACAGTTACTTTTAAAACCATGCAAAATTGCACTTTTTGGGCTAAAACTTAACACCCGAAAGTAAAACCACTAACTAAAGGACATCACTGTGGCAGTAATAGGTCATGAAAAAACACAGAATTGAAACATTCAATAAATTATGGTTTAATAATTAAATATGCAACAAATGGAATACTTTACTTAAAAAACATGGATCTCAAGAAATCTTTCACTCGATTTCAGCTGTGCCTTATATTCCAGTGATCTTGGGCAAGTCGCACAGTCCCCCAGGGCCTGTGGATAGTTAAAGTCCTTGCTACTTCAGGCTCCTGAGTAACACGTGAGATGTGTATCAGAGAAGGGTGGTATTGCTTTGTGTTCAACGGTACCCTCCAGTTCCTGGCCGGGTGGCACTGGGAAACATTTTAGCCACTACGTTCCTTAGTTTCACCATCTTTTCAATGAAAGTAATAACTCTTCCCTTCGAGAGCTTTTTTTGAGGATTAATAAAAACAATGTGATGTAGGTCAAATTCTGAGTACTGTGCTGTAGAGAAAGCAAGAGCTCAGTACTTGTTAGCATTGTAGCTTCACTGTACCTTATAAAAGGGGATAAACCTTCAGCGACCGTTCATTGAATATATGGAATAAGCATGATCAGCGGTTTCACTGGATCCTTATTAGTCTGGTGTAGAACTACACTTGGCTCTAGCGTGTGGGTTTGCACTGATGATATGAGTACAGCACAAAAACACCGATCTGCTGTTCCTGCCTGATGACATCAGGAGAACGTGCATGGAAGTAGTCGAAGCTACCCTACCGGATGCATAGGCTTTTGCAAAACAGAGAGCATGAGACAACACTATACTCCACAAGCAAAGGGACAGAGTGGTGGAAGCATGAGGTCTATGTGGAGGACTCTCACACTGGATGGTTAAATGAGAGGATGTGTTACTGTGAGGAGAGGGGACAAGAGCAGCAGCAGAGGTTGCGGAACGAAGTTCAACTATCACCTTTAAGAAGTACAGTCTTCCTGGAACATGGTTAAATAAGTTAAATTTTATTTTTAACTTTTGGCTGTGGAGCTTCAGTAAGTTGGAAAGTAAAATGTAAGTCATCAAGGAAACATATGTCCTCTTTGACTACCGATAATCTACTCTTTACTATTTCAGTCCTGGACCAATTTAGTCTTCCATCTCACTTCAGATGTTTCTCTGCCCTAGATTCTGGATAGCAAAACTCATGAAAGGCAGGCCACCTTGTTCTGTGACAATGGTCAGATAGTCTTTTGGGAATACTAACCTGGCAGAGATATGTCAGGTGAGAGGGCAGAGCCTGGAAGGCAACAGGGAGGCCCTCGAGGAAACGCCTTCCTTAGCCCAGTGGTTAAGTAGCGAAGGCCTCAGCAAGCGTGATGACCCCAGTGGAAATAAAATAAAGTAGATAGTGTGGGGTGTGGAAAGGGGTAGCTCAATATTGCACATATTTAGTAGGAATAGGCTTCCTCATTTTATTGCATGATGAATTCTAAAGCATATGATAACTTGAAGTGTGGATGGTGTATCGACCACTTTTAATGTGATCATAGCTTTATTATTACTGGTAGAGATGGCAAAAGTGCTGAATTTCTGAAAGAAAATAATCAAGTTGAAAATCTAAAAATATTCTTCAGGCTTTAGAATACCAGAAGTCTTTCAATCGCTAAATAACAACACATATCTTCTACTGGGGGGAGGGGGGCAGGAATTGGTCCTGAGTATTTTCAGAGCACAAACAGCAGTATTAGAACATTAGTCCCCTAGAAAGAACAAATTTCTTTTTCTCATATTTTCTAATGCAAATTAATCTTGAAAATATTTTAGAGACTAAAAGATAGGGTCTTCCTTTCTCCCATGAATGTAAATTACATATACATTTCAGCTGTAGGCCATATATTTTGGGAAACTTCTGTATTTACTCTAGACTCTCTCCACTCCAAGCGGAGCAAAATGGCCGGCACACTAACAATAGAATGTTAGAGAAGTTTACAATAGTTTAAATATCAGTTTGTCTGCATTCATCTGATTCTGTAATCTCTACTGTGGATATATTAGATTTGTTTGTATTTTTAAAATCTCATTACAAGTTTTGAAAACAGGAAATTGCTTCCACTATGAAAGATCAATGTGCTCTTGACTCCAGCACTTTCAACAATGGCTTATCTGTGCCGATGTGGCTGCGGAGTACCAGGGAGATGAGAATGAGCTTGGATTCTCTAAACTGTCAGAAAAAAAACGAGAGTCACTCAGTAGAAAAACCACAATGTCAGGAATTCTTCAACTTAACGATGCTTATCTGCAATCATTGAACGGCTCAAAGATGCAAACTCTCAGGTTCATACCTACTTTTGTTGTAAAATTATCTTTTTGAAGGAGAGGGGAAAAGGAAAAAGGCTTGTAAGATCAAGATGAATAGATTTAACTTAGAGAAAATTGGATTATATCATTCCCTATCATTAGAGATGGGGGAAGGGAAAAAAAACACAATTCTTTGAGATTGGGCCCAGAACATGAAGCCAGACCATTTTAAATTAGAAATAACTCCAGGAATGAAGGCCTAGGATGACTCATTTTATTTCATCTTGATCAGAAATAGCTGGGATGAATTAGGCAAAATTTTGCTGCTCATTAACAGAGCCAGCTCACGTACTCACACAACAAGCACCCACGTGTATGAACTTGACACACATTGTGACCTCTGCCCAAACCATTTGCTGTCGCTTTCGTCCCAATCCTTTTGCCCAGATTACTATCCTTACCCCTGTTTTCCTTCTTTGAAATATTTTATCCATTTCTAGGATTTAGTGTCAAGCCATTAAGCTCTATTTCCAGCTGGCCACTGAAATTCTAACAAAAAGTTCCAGAGGCAATTCAAACTTCATATATTTAAAACCTAACAAAGGATTTACCTATCTCTTATTAAGAATTCTCTTGTTTTGTTTTTTCAGCTTGATTGCTAGTGCAATTTATCATCAAGTCTAAATTTATTGAAACTCCCTTCTCTAATTATTCACATAACAAAGATCCTCAAATTATTTTTTTTTCCAGAAATCCTTGCCCAAGTTCAAGCAACCCCCTCCAACTTAGATTTTCAATGACCTGCAGTAAAATCATAGGAACTTCGCATAAATACGAAATGGATTGTCTCTCCTTTCAGTGCTCCACTTCCCTGCCAAAGTGGTCTTCACAAACCCCATCTGCCACCCTGTCCCTCCCTCCCTGAAATCCTTCAGTGATTCCTGCCGCCATCGGGATAAGGTACCACGCCCTCAGCAGGCCTCCGAGGTTCTTCCTGAACTGGCTGTAATGTGAATTCCCCCAGTTCTCTCTTTCTTCAGACCTTCTTGGCACTTCACAAAAAAGGTTTTTTGTAATTAAATTCTGGATACGTCAAGATACTTATCATTACCTCAGAATACTGAATCCGAATTTTAATTATTCTTTTATTACACAAAGTGAAGTAAAACAGTATTAACAAGATAATAAAGCAGGAAATTGACACGAATGTTCCAAATCCCATTTTTCTAATAGGTCCTTAGTCTTATCTGTGAACAAAAACATGTTTAAAGATATTTATAGTTATAAATTTTCATAATTGTTTTCAGTTAACTTTAAATACTAATATATTTTACTCTAGGATTCCATTTTTTTTTTTTTTCAGTTAATAGCCTATTGAATTTTCATTCATATCTTGAAGGATCTAAGTATCTTGCCTATTATATCTGATGTGAAGCCTTATTTGACATCCTTGGGAATTAGTTAGAAATTTGAATATTCCTTTCTTAGTAACTGATGGAAGGGTAGACCTAAAACCAGTAAGTATATGAACAATGTAGCAGCACTCTCAACCACCCTGACTCAATGACATCTGTAAAACCTGCCACGCGACAAGAGCAGAATACATACTCTTTTCACCTGTCTACAGAATATTCACCAACATAGATCACATACATGCAGGGCCATAAAGCAAGACTTAATGCGCTTACAAAGGCTAAAATCCTAGAAAATACACTCTGTGACTACAGTGGAGTTACATTAGAATTCAATAACAAAAAAAATTTTGGAAAACCTCCAAAATATTTGGAAATTAAATAACACTTTATAAATAACTCATGGGTCAAAGAAGAAATCAAAAGAAAATCAGAAAATATTCTGAACTAAGCAGAAATTGAAACATAAAATACCAGAATTTGTGCACTGCAGTAAAAGCGGTGCACAGAGGGAAATGCATAGCTTTAAATACATTTTAGAACAGATGGCAGGGGTCAGCTAATGATTTCAAATTCCAGCTTCAAAAACTTAAGACAAAGGGTAAATTCAACCCAGACAAAAGAACAAATTAAACTCAGAAGGCAGAAGGAAGAAAATAAGTACAACAGTAGGAATCAATCAATAAAAAACAGTAAGCACAACAGAGAAAATCAATTAAACCAAAAGCTGGCTCATTGGAAAAACGACAAAAGAAAGAAACCAAATGCCCGGTTGAGATGGAAAAGAGCAAGGAGGCACACGTCACCAACGTGAGGAATGAAAGTGGGACAGTGACTAATCCCACAGATGTTAAAAGAGAATTAGGGAGCACACGAACAACTTTATGCCGATGGAGAACACAGCTTGAGATAAAATTGTTTGCAAGCACAAACTACAGACGCTCACTCAAGGAACAGAATTTATAGTTAAAAACTTTCCCATAAGACTAGAGATAATACCAAGTTTTCACAAATTCTTCCGGAATCTGGAAGAGGATATCACTTGTTTCTAGTCTACCTATGCTAAATATGGAAATAAAAAATGGAACTGAGAAAATTCTGAGAATAGTTGTTTAACTCACACTTAAAACCTGGAGGCCAGCATTACTTTCTTAACAAAAATCAAAGACATTACAAGAAAAAAATTACAAATATATCTCAGAAGCATAGATTAAAAAAAAATCTATATTTTAAGATAATGTATCCAGCAATATATGAAAAGAATATGATATCATAAGCAAGTAAAAGGTATTCCAGGAATGAATGTAATTCACCATTATCGAAGAAGAAGAAGAAGAGAATTCTTATGACCATCTTAACAGATTGAGAAAAAATACTTCTCAAAATTCATAATAAAAACCATCAGTACACTATAAATAGAAGAGAATTTCCTCAGTGCAATAAAAGTTATCTAACAATCTATAGCTAGCCCCATACTAAGATCAGGAACAAGGCAAAAATATTCATGGTCAACACTTCTATTCCACATGGACATGAAAATATAAATTCAAACAATGAAATGACATTTGTGGGGGGTGGGAGGGCAGGGAAGGAACAAACTACTGACATACACAACATGGATAAACATCAAAAGCATTATGTTAAATAACAGAAGTCAGGAACAAAGGACTACGTATGATTCTACTTCTACATGACATTCTAAGAAATGCCCAAGTCTAAGCTTCAGGCTACAAAGCAAGAAAGCGGTTGCCAGGGGTGGAGAATGAGCGCTGTAATTAATACGAAAGGGCACGAAGGAACGTTCTGGGACAATGAGAATATTCTACGTCATGATTGCAGTGGGAACTATACCACTAAAACACATCAAATTCACACAATTAAAACTACTGAAATTTTGTATGTAAAACATCATTTTAAAGATCAGAAATGTTCTGAGGAAAATGCATTGGATTTGTTTATTAAATAACCATGTGCTGAGAGTAATACTAAGAGCATTGGGTAGAAGGCATTTAGCCATTGATTTTTGCCTCACTCATTTTAGACAATTTGCAACTGAAAATATTTGTATCCATGATGCAGATGGAAAAAAGACCTGGACTTGCCCTTTTGGTACTAAAAGCATTTTTACTTTTCACATCAATATTCCTGTGATGAATATTATTCATTAAAATGCTGCGATTCCCCAATATACCGGGCAGCCCAGCTATAAGAGTTCCTAAACTCTTCTATCATTCCATTATCCTCTATCACATGAACTTTCACTGATCAGATAAATAGTATAAATTATTTTCTGACACTGGGCATACTCGTAGAGCAAAATGGTCACCTCTGAACGACACCGATTCACACTGTTTCTGATTAGGTACTAGGTATTCCCCAGAGTGCAGTGAAATGCTTTATTGGTGGTTGCCAGTGCAATAGATTCTAACTTATCTTTCATCTGACCTTAAATAGAAATGAAAAACAACACATTTATTTCAAGTTGTGCGGAGAATAAGTAAGGCAAATTGAAATAGAGCTTTAAGCCTCTTTGAATTTATATTCTGAATCAAGCTAAAGAATATTGGAGGCCATGATTTTATTTTTGAATTTATTTTGGGGGAGAATAAAAAGAACAGCATTGAGCATAGATAAAGGACAATTTTTCATTAATGTTGCTTTAAAACAGCAAATCGGAGGTATATGGGACTATGGATTTTTTAGGTAGTGGTTAACATTTCACCTAAAGGTGAATCACTTATTTATTGAAAAGCATTTAGACATCTTTCTTATGGAGTTAATACGAACAAATTAGCCTTTCCAGATACTCTTTTAGGATCACGATATTGGGTAAAACTGTAGTATCTTACAGTTATACACTGGAATTAATCAAATTTGGAATAAGGCATAACTTTTAATGAGGGTCAAGTGAATGACCCTGAAACATAGCTATGGAATTAACTTGAAGAGCAGTTCCTTGTAAACACGCCAACGTCTTGGCCTGTGGGACTTCAGAAAGATGGCTATGTAATATACCACCATGTCTGCTTCATAGATGTGCTTGGATAGGAAACTGTTCTTGTTGCCTTTACTCCCAGTGAAATCTGCATCTGAAAAAAAAAGTCCCTGACTCAAGTGTTCATGTTAATACTATGTATTGATTGGTCATATTTACCCTTCTAAGAAAACAGAGAAACACGGCCGTTACAAATCCTCATTTTGCAGAATGATGCTCTAGTTTAAAAAACAAGAGTGGGAAAACACAACTAACATGACTGTTAAAAGCCATCTTTATTTTTAATTCCTGTATATTCAGGAAGGTAGATTTAAGGTGGCCCAGCTAGAATGGAGAATCATCTCTCTGCCTGCCATCTCTGGTCTTGCCCACCAGGCTGTACGCAAAACACACAGGATCACTTGAGTGGGGACCAGGAAGAGGGACAGTGGAGGGGCAAATGGGGTTAGGAGGCGTGTGAGGGTAGAACCACCTTGAGATGAGTTCACGTATGCAAAGATAGATAACAAGTAATGGAAGCAGATGGCAAGATTCGGGGCACATTGCTGTTCACTTGCATGTCTATTGTATCGCAGAGAACACGAGCCTTTCCAGGCTCCCTTCTGGTGCCAGGCAAAATTCTTTAAGTCACAAATTATGACATTACATGCATCTTCTAAGTCTGCGTTCCTTGGAAATGGAAAGTGGGTACACTCATTACCTAACCAATTTCTAGTGATGTTGCTTCCCCCTTCTTTAATTGGAAGATCTGTTAGCTCCTGTTAAATAATTTAACTTGCATAAATTTGCTTTGGAAAATTAGGCTTGTATAACTCTCCTTGGCTTTCCAAACTCAAATATATCACTTTATTAATAAGTCTATATAGCAATATGAAGTGTCATTGCATTAAAAGTAGCTTTTAAAATGTTTTTGTTTCTTCACCTTAAGAAGTTTTATACATTTCCAAAAAGTGTGAATAAGAAATGTTTTACTTTTAAAACTGCTATAAAACATAGTTTCTTTGTAGCATTTTTTCCCCATTCCTTTTTCCACAATCCTAGTTCAGTTGCATCAATTCATCCCTAGAATATTTGCATTATTCTCCGTTCTAGTTGTTCCACACTGTCTTTCACACCACCCCTAGATTAACCTTCAAAAATAGTGTTTAATGTCTTCATGAATAATACATTACTTAGAA
The DNA here is from genome assembly GCA_039655065.1 of Glossophaga mutica. Taxonomy (NCBI): domain Eukaryota; kingdom Metazoa; phylum Chordata; class Mammalia; order Chiroptera; family Phyllostomidae; genus Glossophaga; species Glossophaga mutica. The sequence goes on from CM077314.1 coordinate 10,983,048, forward strand.
GAGAACATCGAGTCTTCCATTTGTTCAAGAGCTGGTAAAATTCGGCTTCAAGCTTTCCTTTCCAAAATTTCTCCCATTCTTCTCTGCCTCTAGGAAATGTCAGTTATGAATCCCAGATGGCATCTTTTCTTATATTCTGACCCTTGCCTGAGAAATATGCAACTTGAAGCCTCAGCAGTGGAACATTTTTATCTTTTTTATACCCACTCTGAACTCCAGATTTCTGTAAGAACATTACCACCTATTTAGCATTCAGCACTCACTACAGTGAATCTAAATTCACATGCCTGAATATCTAAATATTTATATACATACACACATCAATGATAAATTCATACACACACACACATAACACACATAACACACAATGAAAACCTATGGGACTGTTGACCCAACACTCCTTTTCAGCAACCATGGCTCCTGTCAGCATTAGCACCATAGGAATGAGCATTTTATACAGCGTGACCCTTTCCACTGACCACAGTTGACTGGTCTCGTGCTAAGTCAATGGAAGAAGATGTCAATTCTCAGGTTCCTCCCCAGGAATTTTAAAACTTGCAAGAGCATTGAGATAATGCTTTTCCCACAGTTGAATCTCTAAACTATAAATGCAGGACATCTCAGGCATATTTCATGACCATAATGTGGATTGTGGATTACTCACTATCCTTTGTCCATGCAGATCTCCTGGAGTTTCTTCTTACTCTGCTGAGGCTGAAGGGCTAAAACTACTTGTTGTACACTTCCTTTTAGGTAGGGTTCTGGGGAGGCTTTGGGCTCTGCTAGTCCAGAGTCCTTGAATGAGACATGAATTCAAATTTGAATCTCTGGGGAGAGAGTCATGGTATGAGGCTCAGGTTTTACTGGTGTGGAATGGGACAGAGGCAGAAGGGTCTGCAAAGAGTAGCTGCAGTGAAGACTTCCAGTTTTTTGGAAACCTCTCAGTCAGGGCAGAAGCAGCACTTCTCTGCGTGGTTTTATTCCTTCAGCCTCCCCAGTAGCCCATCAGCTCTTTAATAAATGTAATAAATATCCTTCTGTTGAAACTATGCAGAGCGGTTTCTCTGCCAGCATTGACCTCTGGACAAAGCCGGTCTGTAGTGAGAGAGAGAGAGCAAGGGTCAAAGGCTGGGATGATCCGAACGGCATCTGGTTCCCTGGTTCCAGGCGCACGTGGCAGCATCAGCAGGCCTGTCGTTCCTCTTCAGCTGATTGGTCAACCTTTTCCCAGACTGCATCAGCCAATAAATTGCACTTGCCGCTTTTATACTAGTTTCTTTGGTTCCTATCATTTTGACCATAAAAAGTTATAACTAATACAATGTATTTCACCAACCCCATCTAACTCCTTATCACGAAGGGGCATATGATTACCTTTAGCCAAGTGTGCACATCAAATCTATGTCCTGAGTAAAAGATATTGACTTAAGAAGCTGTTACTGTTGATACTTCTATAAATATCTAAACCAAAATATTTTATTTGAGCTTCTTTGCTCTATGATATATACACATTTTAATTATGTTATTATTGTGATTATCCTCAATGAACATTTCACATAAGAAGTACGCCTCAAAGTTTTGAACTTTCAAAGAAAATCCTGGCCATTTTAAAAACTTCAATTCCATTGAGTATACCTAAGAACAATCCTAATAATTACATTTGTTTTTCCACCAATGGAAATGTCAACACTGAAAGTTTAAGCATAATTTGCATAAGCCAGTAAATATTCCATTTCTTCGAAGAAGAAAATTAGCCACCAAAAATTGATAATAGCCGTCTGACAGATGCACAGGGAACTTGGAGGCCTATTGAACACTTGAAGATACATGTAATTTAACTACTGATTCATCCTCTAACCTTTGTAGCAAGAACCTCCTCCCATTTCCTTGCAGGGGGTACAAAAACTTTTCCAAGAGCAAGCACCTGATGTGGAGAAGGTATCTGAAGGAGGAAACTGTATAACCAGCTAAGACCTTGATCTAATTTAAAGGAGCTTAGACTTTCATGAGGCAAAAAAGTCATAAAAATAAAATAATTAATCAAAAAATAATCTGAGAATGATCAAATGTCTTGACTCACCACCAAGCAATGAATCACTTCTATTGGAATGACAAGGAAGAAGTCTAGCAGCACTTATTAAATGAAACTCCATTTTTTATTGCTTATTTTTACTTTGCTCATAGGATTTAACCTTTAAATGCACATAAATCGCAAGCATTTTTCCAGTTTAAATTTAGACATAGAAAATCAAAGTGAATGAAAGATTGTTTATTTTCTCCAGCATGTTATGGTAGCATTTATAATCTCATAGAATAGCTATTCCTTGTTTGGTAACCCTTTGCCTAGAATAAATCAGATTTGTCATGTCCGTTTTGTATTTGGTTTGTCTTGTGCTGTTACTAACATGCCAGGTTTGAAATCTCAGTGACCCTGTGTCCGAGCCGTGAGTTCCTATGAAGGCGGATATGCTACTCATCTCCTCCCATTCTATTTCCTTCTTTTCTTCTTCTCTTTCCCCTTTTCCTCCTTCTTCTTTTTTACATTATGGACACATGGAGTGACACCATCAAAAAAGTTCAGCTGTTGTGAATTAGGATTTATCCTACATGTGAACAGAAGGGAGATGGTCTATCTAGGGTGGTTTGACAAATGGTAGAAGAGATTCCTTCCCTGTAAGCTTTCATAAAATATCGCTGTCCCAGTCTTGGAAATTCCCACCAGTCCTGATTTCATCTACGGTATTGTCACCAAGTCTCCAAAGATTCCTCCCTGAAAGAGGCATATACTCCCAGGACACAATCTTTAAAATAGGAAAAACCCAAACAAACAAAAGTCTAAAGCATTTGCACAAGTAAGTGAGCTAATGAATTAGAGATGCAATCATATACGTTTTCTTGCAAGGTGCTTAGAGAAGGAAACAGGAATAAGTAGATTTTAACAGGAAAAAAGATGGCTAAGGATGGAGCCTGAGGCCAACGGTATGGTGCCTCATGAAGGCCACATTCAGCATGTGACCCTGGTGGCAAGAAGGGGGAGGGGAAGAAAAGGAACTAGAAAAGAAAAGTAGTGAGATAGCAGTTTCTCTTTCGTTCTTCTATCAGTCCTACATATTTATTCTATGTAGGTAGCCTCTGGAAACATTTTTAGCATTATCTACCCATTCGTTGACTCCAGGTCTCACCACCCTTTGAGGCCACTTTGACTTGAATGTGCTGTCTCAGGGTGCATTTTTAAGTCAAACTTTGTATTAAAGTGAAAACTATTTAATGGGAATAAAACTGGACAAGACAGCTTATTTAACTCTTGCAATTACTTATAGAAATGATCTTACATATGATGAGATTATATATATATTTTTTCCAGTAAGTATGTTAGGGAAAGGCTGTGTAAGGTGAAATCCATTATCCTGAGCCCAAAATGAGCAATGGAATTCTATTATATACTTACATTCACAATGGACTCTTTACACATTTCAGCTTTGTAGACAAATGAAGGTAAAGCCATACATTAAAAAGTATTCCTGATTTTTTAAAGTTTTACATTTAATGACAGAAAAACACTTAATATTCATTTGAAGAGCCTGGAAGCAAGTATACTTAGAAGGACCGTGCACGTATATATTTTTTACATCTTTGTTATAGTGATATTTCTTAAATAGATATTGACAAGTGTTGGTAGCGACTATTTGAAGTCTCCATGTAGATTTAGTCAAAACTAAAATACAATTTTTGTCAGTGATATACTATCAAAAAAGTATTGGTTGAAGTTTATTTTTTTAGACATAAACATGTTGTCCCTTTCCTACAGGGATTGGAAGCAGGCATTGAAGAGAAAAAACATGTAAAAATAGAATTCTGTATAGTCAGTGGAGCTTTTGCCCAAGAGTAGCCCTCATTTCCCCCAGCTGTGTGTATGGTTCATCTACCTGTTACCGCATGGGACCTGAAACCCACAGGCAGACCAGAGGTACCTGGGGACCCCGCTGCAATGCTCTCAGCCACAGGAACTTTGCTGCCATGGGGTCCAGCCTCTTAACCTCTTTCCACATTTTGGAAACAGCCTTCTCACAGCAGAGTAGGGAGTAGCTACCCTAGAGGCTCCCATCTTAGTCTCAGCTCTGTGGCCTCTTGACAAGGTGGGAAAACAGTAGCTCAGCAACTGCTTTGTGAGAAAGAGTAATATCACATCACTTCCTCTTTAACAATATCTGGGTTGTAAAGGATGATATTTTAAAATTATCATGGCACAAAAAAATGCACAGCAAAAGGATCACAGTGTTATAGATTTCATTCCATTTTCACCAGTTTAGTATATTTTCTCTCATTTGGGTCTTAAAAAAAACTCCTTGTGCCATGTGTTGTATCAGTTAAGAAGCTTTAGTTTGCAAGTAACAGAAAATCCAACCCAAACTGATTTAAGGGGAAAAAAATTGGTTCATCTAAGTGAAAAGCCTAAATACTTTCAGGCATAGCTTGAACCAAAGGTTCAGATACTGGTCAACGCCATTTCTACTTTCCCTGGTTTCATTCTCATACTCATCCCCCCATATCAAAGTTCTTTTTGATTGGATCATCTTACTCATCTTGTTCTTGCAGCATAGTGTCCAAAGTATGCATTTATTCACTGTGGCCAGGGGCATTTTGGTGCACTGATTCATATTTGGTAGCATATGAATCAAAATATTGTACTCTGAAGCTGGGTTTGATCCCCCACCTAAACCTCAGGGACTTCCAGGGAGACTCCTGGCACGCTAAAGTCTAGATGCTGATTCCAAAGAAATATTTTCAAAAGAAAATGTAGGTCTCCTGTTCAAGTCGTCTTTTAAGAATTTCAAGGTGGTAATAGCAGAGCACTACCAGGTGGGGCGCCCTCTGAAGGGTGAGGTCCTATGTAACTGTGCGAGTCTCACGTCAGTAAGGTCAGCCCTCAATTTCAGTAAGGGTTTAGAGCAACAAGTATAAAGGACACATGGACAAAAACTATGGGGGGTGGAAATGGGAGGGAGGTGGGGAGGGCTGGGGCAGTGGGCTGGGGTGGGAGTAAAAGACAGGAAACTGTACAAGACCAACAATTAAAAAAAATACTGATTAAAAAATAATAAAAATAAAATGAGATGAAAAAAATAAGGTCAGCCCTGCCTCTCCTAAACAAACATCCAGATTACGTGATACCTACTCTGTCACACCTGTGTCAATGTCACTAGTTCCTTTCTCTGAAGGCTCGTGGCAGTCTACCACCTTATACAGCTGATTGTCATTCATTCCTCTAGCTCTGCCTCCCCCAGTGCTCCATCAACTTTACCCCATCAACAGTCAAAATCAGGCCTCTCAGGATTATGGGATTTTTATTGTGTTGATTTTAAATTAAAAGTTTAATTTACAAAATCTGATCACTTAAGGTCAGAGTTTAACACCTGCATGATCGCACTACCGTTACTACCAAAGTTACAAGAAGGGCAAAGCTTTAGCCAAGTGAGTGATCTGATTTTCAAAGTCCATTTATTTGACCTTTCACTCATAGTCATTTTAGAGTATGGGGCATTTTCAGTTCTTTTCAGAGAGATTGATATGGATTTTTCTAAAAAAGATGCAGACTTACGCTCAAAATGAACCCTTATTTCCTGACACCTTTTTTATTTACAAAAATCATCATTTTTCCATCTGTGTTGTGTAGCTATCATGATCTCCTGTTGACGATTTATCCTCAAATGGCATCATATTACCATAATTAAAACATCTGGAATATATAATTTTAATTTATATAAAATAGGTCTTGAAAGTACTAAATGAATAAAAATAAGAGTGGGCACATATAACTTACATGTGTCGATGGTATACAAAGGCCATAGGTACAAAGGCATACTCAGCAAATACGTCTTGAGTACTTTTTAGCTGTAAAGAAGAGAGAAATCCTGCCCTCAGGGAGCTTATGTTCTAGTGTAAGACAAAGACATGGTGCTTACAAGACACTAATAAGTTCTCTATAGGAGAATTCCAGGGTCAGAGAGAGAAAATGACAAAAGCATGTGCTCCTCTGGGAATCTAAGGAAGGTTTCAGTGTGCAAATAAACTTTAAAGGTAACAAAAAACCAGCCAAGCAAAATTGTGAGCAGAGGAAGAAGGCTCCAAATTGGGGCTCCCGAGTGAGGGCCAGGAGAACAGAACATTCGACTCAATGCTAAATTCTCTATCCTCATTTTCCTGGACTTATCACCAGCCTCAGTCACTCACTGCTCTTTGATGCAAGTTCTTGGCTTGCGGACACAACAGTCTCCTTGGCTTCCTCTGCCCCAGTGATGTTTGCGGGAGCTTCCTCTTCTCTCTAACCTTCCAAGTCAAGGACTCAGGCCTCAAACCTCATTTTGCTTCGCTCACTTCTCTATCCTCACTCTTCCCTTGATGACCCCATTGGTGTGGTGGCACTCGCCAGCATCTCTGCTGCAGTGACTCCTAGCTTCCCATCTCTGGAACAGATCCCTTTACCCATCTGGACTCATGTATCCAAATTCCAGTCCATTTTCACATTTGGATGGCTAATGGACAGTTTTAATTCAACAAGTTCCAACACCGAAGTCTCAGTCCCTTGCCTGAGAGATAGCCTGACCCTGCTGTGATCACACCATTCCCCCGATCCCACATCAAGGCAGCCTCATCTTTCCAGTGCTGAATCCAAAGACCCTAGAAGCACACTGTATTTATCTACTTTTCCACACACCGCATTCAATTTGTTAGGAAGCCCAGTTGGCTCTCATTTGAAAATACATCCTGAAACCCAATAAATAAAAGAACAAAGAGAACAGAGAGTTCACGAAAACAGAATAGCTAATGGCCCTTCAGTGTATGAAAAGATGTTCAATTTCATTCATAATAAGACAAATGAAAATTAAATCTAAACCGAGATACTATTTCTCATATATCATGTTGGCAAAAGTTCAAAAGCTTAACAGCACAATCTGTTCAAGGCTGTGGAAAAATGGCATGCTCACGTTTGACATTGGGAATGCAAAGCAGCGCACCTATTCGAGGAGGAATTTTGCAATGTTAAATAGAACTACAAATGCCTTTCTTTTGGCCCAATATTTCTACCTGTAGGATTTCTAGTTTTATATATATAAAAATATATATATGTATGTGTGTGTATAATATCTAGTACTATATATATACACACATATATATATATACATATAAAATCCTGTCCTATGCCAAGGTCATCTAGGTGTTATTTGTAACAGCAAAAGATTGAAAACAACTCAAATACTCAATAAAAGATTGTTGAAGAACTTGTGGTACATCCACACAATCAAGTACTATATAGTATTTTAAAAGAATAAAAATGGATATTGTGTGTTTGTGTATCTGTGTTATTCAAATGAAATTTACAGAGTGAAGAACAGTGTATATACTGTGCTATTTGTGTTTAAGGAGGGAAAATAAAATGTAAGTGATGAAAAAAGAATAAGGCGAAGGCTGATTTTAAAACAATGATTATGTCTTGCAGGGTTTAGCAAACCATGGTCCACGGGCCAAATACAGTCTGCCGCCTGTTAGAGTAACACTTGTCTCTTTGCAGACTGCCGATGGCTGCTTTCTCACTCCAGGAGCAGAACTGAGCTAGTGTCCAAGGGACCGTATGACCTTAATGCCTAAAGTATTTGTTCTCCGGCCCTTTACAAGTTTTCTCAACCCCTGGCCTACTGGCGTGGAAGAGCACAGACTAGAGCAGATAGGGGCGGAAGCAAGACTTCTCTGAGCATATTTGTTAGTACAACTTGACCTTTGAACCATGAAACTATTTCATACATTCACAAATATAAAAACAAGAAACCTTAACAATGAAAACAAAATAATCTAACTGTACATCAAATTGATGAAATAAATTTCAAGGGACCTCAGCCTGCACATGTTTATAGCATCTCTAACATTTGGATACTACAGGATTATGTACTTCTTGATACGTTACGTTACTCAGTTCACCGCTGTATCCATAAACCTTCCTTGTCGACAATATTTAACCTGAATCTAATCGAGACGTTCAATTTAATTTCCAATTTACAGAGAATATTGAAAAAGTTAAATAACAATGCTATTAGCAACCAGGAATGTTTAATGTGTGGGATTTTCTACAAGACAAATTTTCTGAATTTTTAGAGGAATGTAATGACAAACAAAATTAACAACTGTTCTAAATTTAAAAATTTAACACTCAAATAGAATTCATGAACCTGGATTGGATCCTAACTTGGAATCATATACATCATATACATACACACATATACCACAGATTGTAAAGGATATTTTTAGAATAATTCACATAATTTCAATAAAAAGTAGACATTGAATGAAATTACAGTATTCCCGAAGATAAACAGGATGAAATGTTAAACATTGCTGGATCTAGGTGCTGGCTAAGGAACGCTTATCTTACTATTCAACTTTACATCTAACTTTTCACAGTAAAATGTAGAACACAAAAGGTTGTGGTGCGTGTGTGTCTCCAGAATCTGACCACTTCTCAGTATCTTCCCTCTCAGCGTGTCAGCACCCTGGTCCCCGCCATTGTCATCTCTCACCAGAATTACCACGGTCACCTCCTCTTTAGCTTCATGGTACTCTCCTGTCACCACCAGGGTCTGCTTTCCCACACAAACACTGGAGTTTAAAATGTAAGGTCATTCGTGCCTTCGTTTAACATTCTTCAATGGCTCCCCCATTTCATTCTGACTCAAAGTCCAGGTTCTTACAATGGCCTCCGAGGCCCACATGCTCTCCCTACCACAACCTGCCCCCTCACCTGTCCGAATCACCTGCCCACCTCTGCCACCTGGGTTCATTTCATTCCAGCCAACACGGCTCCTGTGCTTTCTTAAACAGTAGGGCTTCTTCCCTCCATAGTCTTTTCACTGGTTCTTCCCCCAAAGAGCCACACAGCTGCCTTCATCACTTCTTCTTCCTCAAATATAATTTTCACCGAGGCCAACTGTGAGCATCCTGTTTCAGTTTGCAAACTGCCAGATTTCCCATACTCTTCCGTCTTCCTATTCTGCTCTGTTTTTTAAATTAATAGACTTTACACCTTCTCTATTTGTTCAAATATTTAGATAGCCCTTCTCACCTCTGACATACTACACATAATCCCATTTATTTTTATTCTCTGGCTTTTCCTGGTGGAAGGGAAGCTCTGGGAGGGCAGACAGTCTTGCTTCTTCTGTTCATTGACATAGTGGCCCCAACTCCTTTAACTTTTATAACTAGCACACAGTAGGTCAGCCTCAAAAATGTTTGTTAAATAAATGAAAAAGAGTAAAGAAGGTGGGTAGGTATTAGCTCGTATGGAATTGAGATGTTTTTGTTTTGGTAGCTTCTGTGAGATGTTGGTTTTTCCATCATGACTGACGCCACTGGCTCCTAGTAATAATAACAAACACTTTCCTTCGGAAGGCTGACTGATGCAGGGCAAATCATTGCAAACTAGAGCTTAAATCTACCATGCTTCTAATTATGCTAATAACACTCAAGTGCTTCTATCCATGAAGAACACATCTGCTTTAAAATAGCAGAAATGCATTTCGTGAGAATTATTGAATGCTTTTTGTAATGGATAATTTTCAGAAAGCAACCTCAATATTAATAAATTTCCCATTTAACTTTAAGTTTTTTGAAGACAGTGGTCAATTCTTTTTATGTACCCAGAATAATTGTCAAAATATAGCAAATAAAAAAACCTGATCAATAAAAGGCACATTAGTGATGCAATGACCAGTCCCAAAAGTTCAGAAGGTCACTTGGGGTTAAGAGTATGCCATTTTTTAAGACAAAAAAATCGGGTGCTACTGAAGGAATACTCAAATAAAGTAGTCGTCATATTATTCTGGCAAACTCGATATCCGAAGCATACTTTCAGAACAGAGAATGACACATTTTAGCAGACACTTACTTAATATCCTTTAAGCATCCTGAGTGTACACTTCACAGTTAGGAATCCCAGTAAACAGGCATTGCCTAACTTGAGGAGAACAGCAGAATCTGAGTCGTTTGAAACAAACTCCCTGAATGAAGCTGGGGGAGAGGGTCGTCAACGTTTAAGCTCATTGAAAATGTTATTTTTAAAAAAGTGAAGGATCAAGTGGGTGGTCTGAAAAACATGGAGGGAAAAATTGCTATACTAATAGAATCTCCCAAACATGGAAATACTGGCCGTGAACCTCAGGGAAAGCAGTCGGGAAACAGAGTTGGGAATTTTACAGTAAGGAATAGAGAAACCAATTCAATTAGCGTAAAGTATAAGCAATTTCTATGAACTTGGTACCTAATAATATATATGAGCTGAGGAAAGTATGAAATTTCTTTTACTTTTTTTAAAAGATTTTATTTATTTATTTATTTATTTATTTATTTATTTATTTAGAGAGGGAAAGGGAGGAAGAAAGAGAGAGGGAGAGAAACATTAATGTGTGGTTGCCTCTCACGTGGCCCCACTGGGGACCTGGCCCGAAACCCAGGCGTGTGCCCTGACTGGGAATCGAACCTGTGAATTTTTTTTTTTACTTTTGAGCTAATGAGTATAAGAAGAATTGCTTGAATAGGAAGAGGAAGGAAGAGCACATGAAAAGGTAAATACTAAACATATTATTTCTCATAAAGTACAAAAGGGTCATTCCTTAGGTACCTTTTCAGCCTGCCAGGCTGAGCGGATCTGAACTTTACAATGTGCTATTTCTAAAGTTGCAAGGAGTAAGTCTGACTCACAGTGTATCTAGCCGGTGTGCAGATATATCATCTCAATTGATTTCAAGAAATTTAAATAAGACTGTTTTCAAGTTTATTCAATAAAATCAATTGATATAAACAAATTAATTTTGGTCATTGATGGTCAAATCCTAGTTCACAAGTTGACATGGTGGGCAAGTTATTTAATTTCTCTCTGCCCAATTATACTATATATAAAAAGGGAATAATAATATTCCCTACTTTTTATTCATGGTACATATGAAGTACATCATAAATGTTCACTACTTTTATTGTATATTACCTTAAAGTGTAGTCACATCTTCAAACCAGCTAAAGAATTTTGGGGAAAAAATTTTTAAATGTACTTTCCTGTATATTGTATTTTAGAATATTAGGGCTAAGTTTATATAGTTCTTTGATGTACTCATGAATAAACAGGCCCAAGAAGACATACATATTTTCTTAAAATAACAGCAAGGCTATTTCTTGTACTCCTAATCCAGGGATCAACTGCCAGATAGAAGTGATCATTTTTTGTTCAGAAAAGTTAAAATTTCACATTGGCGTATTGTAAAACTTCCCAACTTAATTGCTTCATTCCATTTCCATTTCCATCATTTCTATTATGGTGAGGATACATGCATGGGTAAGGATTTATTTAAATTACACATTTTAAATTGATTTCAAGGTAAATATTTGAAAATCGAAGAGAGATATAAATCACTTTTTAATTGGCTTTACACCCCCCCACACACACACACATTTGTTTTATCACTTGTCTTAGTCTCTTCAGACTGCTATAAAATACTCCAAAATACCACAGGCTGGGTGGTGTATAAACACAGAAACTGATTTCTTACAATTCTGGAAGCTGAGAAATCTAAAATGAAGAGACCAAGAGTTTCAGTGTCTGGTGAAAGCCCACTTTCTGGTTCACAGACAGCTGTGTCCCCACAGTTGGAAAAGGGTAGTGATCCCTCTGAGACCTCTTTACAAGGGCACTAACCCTACTCAGGAGGGCTCCACCCCTATGACCCGATCACTTCCCAAAGGGCCCGCCTTCTAATGCCATCATCTGAAGGTTAGAATTCCAAAATGTGACCTTTAGTGGGATAGGCAGATCACAGTATCACTTAAACATAAAATAATTGGATGTTAGCATGTAGAAATGTACTTAGAAAATTCAGACATAGAAGAAGCTTGCAGCTGATTTTTTTTTCTAGATCATTCTCTTAAGCTGCTAGGACTGCCATAAAAACAAAACACAGGTGTCGCCAGGGTTGGTTTCCTCTGGGGCCTCTCTCCTTCGCTTACAGATGGCTGCCCTCCTTCTGCCTTCACACAGGGCCATCCCCTGGTGGACAGAAGCCCCTAATGTAGCTCTCTATGCCCTAATCGCCTCCTTATGGGGACACCAGTCATATTAAATTAGGGCCCACACTCATGGTCTCATTTTAGTTTGATTACCCTTTAAAGGTCCTACCTCCAAAGGTGGTGACCTTCTGAGATACTGAGGGTTACAGCTTCCACATGCTAATTCAAGAAGAACATGGTTCAGCCCCATAACAGTCTTCTTTTAAATAACTTTAAATTGTATAACATCACATGTCTTAGTAATTTACTCTAATGTAAAACTGAAATTTTGCTCTGTGCAACCTTTTACCATTCTTGCCCTTCAAGAAGTATGACTTTGCTTAGAAAAATGAACTGGTGAAATATATTCCATCTGGTTACTTTAAATAACCCAGGGAGAGTCTTTAGAACAAGCTCATGAATCATGTTCCTGACTTTACTTATGTCAAAATCCATTTTGGGGCCCTTTCTTCCTGAAAATGGTTAATGATCCGTGTACTAGCTGACAATTCCGAATTCCTTCCACCTCTAGGCCACATTAGTGGCTGCATTTCAGGGGTACAAATTTCAATCCTACTACTGAAACTGGCTAAATTGTCACACTGTTAAAAAGTAAATGCAGAAAGGACGTCAAAACCATAGCAAGTCTGCATGTAATTTGGTCTGAGTTTCCAGCTTTACTTGTTTTAATAATCCTGCCTACTTTGCTTTTCAAGCATATCTTCTTTCATACAGTAAGAATAGTGAGGAGACATTTAGCTACAATGCATCTTGCCTAAAGACCAAATACATTTTTTCATTTTCCATTTTCATTTCTGAAATTAACTTATATTTTAGAACATGATCTTTTCCTGGGAAATAATCTATATAGAATGGAAAATATATACATAAGAAGGCTGGAGGTCTATTGAAAATCTAATTGTGTTAGGTTCTGTGTGAGAGCAGTAGGAGTTCAGAGAAGCAGAAATACCAAGTCAATCACTGAAGGTTTCCTGATGGAGATGGGACCTGAGGAGGTCTGGTAAGGAGAAGTGTGACTTGGAGAGGGGTAAGATTGACAGATGACCTCTCTGAGGACTTGGTTACAGTCTACACAGAGGCTTCAGAGTAAGGATTAGGCGATGCCCAGGGCATGTTGAAGACTATTTAAAATAACTGTGCATGTTGACTGTCTTTTCTGTATTTCATGGGGTATTGGTTATGTTCAGATGACCGTGATGAAACGTTGCAAGTATAAATGTATAAATGTCCAACACCTTCCCTTCTCTAGCTTCCTGAGGCTGATTCTCATTTTGTTCTGCACCAGTCGGGGCTTTTACACGCCTGTGGGATTAGCAGAATGGGTAGAGGAACAGAATGAAAAAGAAATGACAGAGCACAAGTAACATACAGATATGGCTTTCGAGCTACTTGGCAAAGACAAAGATGTCTAGGAGGCTGAAGGAAGATGCTGGCGAGATGTGGGCTGGAAGCTTGTTAAGAGTCATTTGAGGGGTGGTCCACACAATGAATCAGAGGGGAGAGAACTGGCTGAAGTGCACCTGAGGCAATGTGCCTGCGTATTCCGTCTCTAACCTCCACCACACCGGCTCCACCGTCCAACTCTCCGGTGATGCTCCACAGCCGGACTGCTTGGATTCTTACTCCATTTCATCACTTACTAGCTGTGAGATCTTCACCACTACTGCTTAAGAAGTCATCAACCATTCTGTGCTTCAGCACCCTTCTCCATAAGTGGAGTAGGGTGGTACAATGGTAGATAATGACAGCATTTCCTTCACAGGCTATTCTGTAGTGCACTTGGGAGAGTTAAATGAGAAAACATGTAGAACTGTAAGTTTAGGACAAGCTCAGCGTTTATCACTATTTTTACTCCTCTCTTACTATTTCTGTTTCAAAAGGGACACCATCATGGGGAATGAGAGAGAGTTGCACAGTCATGGTAAGCATTATAGCTGAAAAAGGGGGTGAGGAACATGGAGTTAACTGTATGGTCATGGGCAAGAGTGTCCACTTGTATACCAGCCTAACCAAAGCTGCATTTTCAATAAAAAGTGTGACAAAATAATGCCATCGTTTATTACGGTCTGCCCTCTGATATCGTAATACTATCTATGTTTCCCTGAGAAATAGTCATGTAGCCTTTTCTTCAACTCTCCAAGCTTCTGTGTCCTCTTCTGTCATACAGGAACTGCTACCGGGTAAGGTTCACGCGGAACGAAAGGCGCTACTGGCATGAGCATAGCAGGAGGCCAGGCACGCCAGCCCTTGATGCTCCTTCTACTCTGTTTATTAGAGGAGAATGTTTTATTTTGCTTCCTTCTAAAAAGATACCTTGTTTTTCCTGGAAATAAAATGTATTATTTTGTTTCATGTTTCACAATTTGAGAAGAAAATATAGAAAGCTTGTCTAAGAGATGAAGACACTTCCTCTAAGCACTGGTCTGAACTGGCTTCATGAAGGTGACTCCTTGAAACTATAACATGTTACCATGAGGGCAGTGTTCCTCTTTGCCATTCCTAAGAAGGCTTCTATAGGTCATTCCCCCTGCTCTAGGCTTGGGTTGCCTAAGTGATCAGAAAGAAGCATGTGACTTCCTCGTAGATTTCCATTAGGTTTCTTCTCACCTTCCAATGACAGAGAAAGACCATAAATAAATATGGAAGCTGCATGAGATTTTTCTGTCATTAATATTAACAATCCACTTTAGAGTCTCAATGCTCACCCAGGTTATGGGGCAAAATCTTATATTTGAACATGTACTGAGTCGTGGTAGACTAAATGCATTTTTAATCCTTAGAGCCGTGTTTCTTAACTGTTTTCTTCATCATCGTCCCTCTAAAGAGCTCCTGTTGACATTCTTTTCTAGTTGCCACCTCTTGCAATGAAATATAGACATAATATACCCATTTATGTGATGTACATATTACCATTCTTCACACTTACGAGGAGCAAGAAAGAACAAGACTTCTCCTACCACTGCTATCAGGAACCTGTTTTCACCCTCGGTGGGCGGAGGGGGGTGGTGGTCAGGGGGTGACAAGGTCCAGGCTGAGAATGCATTCCCTGGAGTATTCCTAAAATAATTTTGTTGGTTATCTTCAAAAGAAGCAGCAGACGACTGATTCCCTTGATGTTACTTCCTTCAGCTAGACTTCAACCTAGGTAGCACATTCACAAGGATCAACTTAAAGAAAACGAGGAAACTGCACTAAAATGACACATGTCAGGCCTTCTGCTGCTTTCGAATCCTACTCACATTTGTATTTCACCTTGTGTGGTCAAGGTGTATAGCTCTTCCAATCACAGACACAGTGAGTTCTATTTCAAGCAAAAATGAATGTTGGTTCAAAAACATATCCAGTGAAATTATTGTCTGAAGTTTATAGTAATTCATTTCTCAATCTCTAAAGTTCAGACAAATAAGCCACAATGCAAAGAAAACCTAAAACTAAATCCAAACAAAGACTGTAGCTAGTCTAATCAATATTTCTATACAAAAAGAAAATTGTCAGCAAGCTCTTTATTAGAAAAGATGAAACAGAACAGAAACTTGAGCAGGCATTTTTGTGAGCAGAAAGGGAAAAGGAAGAGGTGACATTTTGTAACCTAAATTTATAATATGATTTAATTTTGATTTCAAAGACACAAACACACCTTGTTTTTGCCAAGATAGGATTGTATTTTCTTAAGATGAGATTTATTTTTTAACTTCAATAACCTCAAACATTTTATCAGAAAAAAGGAAAAACTTTCAGATACATTTGGAATATTTTAACTCTGTGGTAGAATGTAATGAATATTGTAACTCTGTAGTGGAATGTAATGAATGTTCCATATTACCTTTAATTGAAGCATATATATTGGGAGTAAAATTCATAAATCACAAGCACAGAAATAAAGAACATGAAGCCATAAATTTGACACATTTTACATTAAAATAGATACATCAACTATTAAAATAAATGTATCTCTTACTAAGAAAATAGATCAAAATCAAATCTAATAGTTCACTTACCAAATCAGACATCCACTATTGAATCATTACTTATTGAATACTGAAGAAGATACATCATCTATCAAATCAAATACCTTCTCTAGTAAATCAACCTCACCATCTGATTTAAAACTGTCTCCTACTAAATCAAAAAAACCACCCAATAAATCAAAGCAATATTGCATCAAAGAATTTCATTTAAAGTAAATATAGTTCATCACCAGACAGCATACATCATAGTAAAGGTATCATTTATTAGGAGAAAGATATGCCTTTTGCTACCTAATTCTTTCAACTGGGTTCTTTTTGATACAGTAGAAACTTTTTCAGGCTACTCTTAACTGTTATTTTTAAAAACATATTTTCTAAGCAAATAATAACACAAATGAAAGTAATGTTCGAGGATGCTTAAAAAGTGTATATTCTTAAATAGCTCCAGTGGGTTAGATAAGCTTAAATAATTTAACAGTGGGTTAATTTTTACCTCATTTTTTTCTATTCTAGTAGGTGGGATAGTTTTTTGTTGTTTTATTCTGTTTTCATTTGCTTAATCAGTTGCTGGAAAGGATTCTGGAAGAAGGGAGTCAGAGTTATCTTTCGTTTCCCTATTTTTATAAACATATAGATAGCTTTAAGGTCTTCTCTCATACTATAACACTTCCTTCACCCAGCTGTTGGTGAAACAGAATGGTAAATCTCTGGAAATGGAACAGATACAGAACTGCAAGAATATCATTGTAATTCCAAAGTTTCCTGGAAAATTTAATAGAAAACATTTTCTCCAAACTTATGTTAGAAAAATATAGTTCTTTGTTTAGTTCTGTACTTTTTCCTTGAATGCAATGTAACCACACATATTTTGATTCAGAATAGTTTCTATTCAAGAGAAATCCTATGAAAAATTCTTACGAGTTTAACTTAAAAACCACCACTAAATACGAAAATTGTAAGGGCAGAGACTGATTTGGTTTTGTTACAGAACCCCAGCCTCTGCAGTCCTGAGACAGCTATGAGCAGTCCAGTTGCCTGCCACTATGAAGCATGACTCCCAATGCCAGAGTTTGGTGAAAAGGAAAGGAATTGTTTATTTAAAAATTATACAGATTTAGAATGATGACGGAATTCTGCCACTCCCTTTAAAACAGCCACTAACACACAGCCCTGCCTCCCTTTGCCAAATCAGGCCAGCTTTAGAATATGCCAGTCAGAAGTACTAGTTTTTTAAAACACAGAAGTCCTCTGCTTAGCATTCCTGGTCACAGTGCAATATTTCTGGCTTCTCCCAGTAATCCGTGCTTGGCTTACTCCACAATTCCCAGCACCATTAGTCATGTCTCAGTGTTGATACAAAACCGTGTGGCATCTCCTTACACAACAGACCTCATGGCAGGCTGGTGGGGCCCTTCTGCACCCTTTCAAACCAAATGGCAGGGAGGGGAGGGGAGGGGAGGGGAGGGGAGGGGAAGGGAGGGGAGGGGAGGGGAGGGGAGGGGAGGAGAGAGAACCTTATGGTTGCTGTGCCAAGTTTAAATCCTGGCCCCGAGTTTCCTGTGTGATCCATTTCTGACTCCTCCCACAATGGGTTACATCTGCCCATTCTTTATACAGTTCACATTCTTTCAGCTGCCATTATCAGGTCAGGCAGGTGTGGCTCGGTGATGCAGGGTGAACCACCTTCCTGTCTGTTGTACAGGTGCTGTAACAGGGGAACCACCTCCTGGCTTCACTGTAAGACCCCCCATCCCACCCTCCCCCAACATCACCAGTCAAAGTCACACCCATCTCCCTGGCCCCAGGCAGCACAGCTTTCTAACGTAACTATTAAGCTAGCTGAGTTGCCACAGATATGCAAAATTCCACTCAATCCTTCTCTGCCTCCCCATCCCCCAAGCCAGGTTTGTGGGGACTATCCTCTGAATCCCGTTACAGTTTCACCTAAGAAACTGGTGCATCTATCCATTGAACTATCAACTATATAGACATACAAACTTCTAGAACTTAA
Organism: Glossophaga mutica; assembly: GCA_039655065.1. Classification (NCBI taxonomy): domain Eukaryota; kingdom Metazoa; phylum Chordata; class Mammalia; order Chiroptera; family Phyllostomidae; genus Glossophaga; species Glossophaga mutica. Next base: position 11,001,129 of record CM077314.1, read on the forward strand.
ACTCTCTGATAGTTCCAAGGTATAAGGTTAATATCCCATAAAACTGAGGCTCATAACTGGTAGGATGTGAACAGAGGCAATCCACAGATTATTAATTTTTCCTGCCTTTCTTGTGGGTTGTAATAGAAATAGTTGCCTATATTTATAATTAGGAATTTGAATAGAGTTTTGACAATCATTTCTGGAAAAACTAGAAGATTTACTAGTACTGGGCCCAGGTTTTCATCTAAGATACAGGAGTTGGAGCTGAATCATGGCCACTGTTTTTGAACTTCCTGCAACTCCAGCCTGTATTCACTCGCAAAGTCTTTCTCTCCTTGGCCCCTGTGAGCCTTGAGGCTGCAATCCTAGCTCTAAGGCCTATCACTCAATCAAGTAATTAATTTTGAGCATCGCCTTGTATTTAGCTTCTTTCTGAGAACTATATTGATGTGAATGAGGTTTAAGACCTAGCTTTTTGCCTTCACGTAGCTTTCTGTCTTGCTGAGGACATTAAAACACACCTGAAGGGTTTAGACAATGGGCTCGTATGTTACAGTGGACTAACTGCACAGTGCAAACAGTAAATGCATCATGTAAATAGAGATCACATATTGGTGGAGCTGAACAGTTATTGGATTCGATATGTGGTAAGAAGGAAAAAGAGTACATTAAGCAAAATCTGCAGCTTTAAAACTATTGTGGTTGTAAGAACAAACTAGTAGAAGTAAATAAAAGCCAGTTAAAAATTTAAAAAGACCATTTATGTTGCAAATAAATGAGTCCTGACTGCTGGATATAAAATTAAAGTTAGGCCAGATTTAGAGGACATTTTTAAAATTACAAATCTGAGTGAAAGTATCATTGTGTTATTGCTGACTTAGCCATTTTCAATATTCCATATTCCATTCTCAATAATAATTTAAAAGTTTGTTTTCTCACTAGACATATAGCCATTCCACTGTTTGTTGTGAGGTACTCCTGCCTGGTTAAGTCTTGAAAATAGATTGTAAGTTATTTACGTGTGAGTCAATATAATCAGCCTTCTCTTATTGCAAGCTATTTATAAAATGTGACCCAAACGCGTTCATTACTGATCAGCAGTTTCTCATTATTGCTCTGACTCTGTCAATATGATATTGATTAATTGTAATTGCAGTTTTGGCCTGCGTGGATTGATTAGAACATAAAGTAACACGGATTGTACAAGAATGTCAAAAGGAAGAAACAGTTCCACAGAGGACTTGAAGTATATGCTGATCCATTCAAAGTGGAGGTCACAGGCAGCTTGAGCCAGCAGAATAAAGAAAAAGTCATGTTATTCTAATTTAAGATGATTAAAAAATAATATTGACCTTTATACTAAATATGAAATATCAGGTTGATATTTTATGTAGAAATATCAACCTGATATTTTATATAGAATAAATTACTAATTTAGAGATGTAACACTTTTTAAAAGTCTCTTAGTGGAAGGGATGTCAGGGAAGAGGAAGCAGCCCAAGCCAACACTTAGTAGTAACAAACAGCTGGTTTGGAAACGCTAGGTGCATTTATTTGTTAAGGGCAGCAATCTGTTTCAGTGTCAATCACCATTATAACGTAGCAGAGTACAAAAAGTTGATTGATAAAGTTTTAGATTCCACATTGTCAAACTTCAAAAAAAAATTACAATGATCTGCAAAGCCTAAATATTTAAAACATGCGTCTCCCTTTTTCCAACTGCATATCTGAGTGATGTTGGATTTTCCTCATCTATTTCGACCAACAACATATTACAACAGATTGAATATAGAGACAGATGAGAATCCAGCTTGATCCCACTAAGCTAAACATTAAAACATTTTTCAGAAGATGTAAATTGATGCCATTCTTCTTGTTTAATTTCATTTGGAAAATAATTGTTATTATTCATAGAATATATTCACATTAACATGTAGGATGGCTAATCCTATGTGTCAAGTTGGAGGGTATGAATGTTAAGTAAAGCAGACGGCCCTCCATAATGTGGATGGGTCTCATGCGATCAGTTAAACCTGCAGGGGTGTCCAACCTGCAGCCCACAGGCCACGGGTGTCCCAGGATGGCTATGAATGCCACCCAACACAGAATCATAAATGTACTTAAAACACTATGAGATTTTTTTTGTGATTACGTGTCCCAATGTATTTAATGTGTGGCCTAAGACAACTCTTCTTCCAGTGTAGCCCCGAGACGCCAAAAGACTGGACACCCCTGAGAGGCTTAAATAGAACAAAAGGCCAGCCTCCCAAAGCAATGAAAGTCATCAATCTCTAAAACTTCAAATGTCTGGACAAACACTTCAATGGTCCACTAAATAGGAAGCTGTTGTGAGTGAAGCCAGGGTGGGGGGCCCAGAACTCCACGGACTCCTCTCTGTACCACCACCGTACTGCTATCACCAGCAACTTCATCCCTCCTGGGACCCCTCCCGAGCTGCCTTTTCCTGTACATGGTGAGGGGAAAGATGAGTGAGCAGGAAAGCTGCAGGACAAAAGCATGAGAATACAGGGGGTTGTCCACTGCAGTGCCTATCAATATCTGTGACCATCACTCGGCACAACATAGGTGGACCTGCTGGGAGTGACAGGGTTTTTGTTTTAATGGAATAGTGATCTGGTCAGAGCTTCACCTTGGAAAGATGTCTTCAGTTGTTCTTCTGAGGGAATAAATCTCAGACAAGTTTGTACTGAAAGGTTGTAATGCCTGCAGTTTGGTTTGGAGATGAAGAAATGAACAAACCTGTGATTGATTGGATGTGGGGACTTAGTGCAGATCTGATTGGCTAAAAACACTGCTTCTATACATGCAGTTAGAAGAGCAGCATTGCTTATTACTAGTTAGCCAAGAGAGAAAAGAAGTGTGTGAAGCAGAATGAGTTCAGCGATTTCCACTTTGGCACTGACTGAATACACAGAGGAACCGACTCTACTAGAAAGCTGTGAATGCCTGAGCCATTGTCATAAAGAGAAAGTAGAAAAGAGTGTGGTGGAATACTTCATTAAGAGGGTATTTAAAGAATAGAAAATAAAGGGGTCAAGAAGACAAATCTTCATAATGAAAAATTAATTTGAAGTCCAGTGGAGTTAATTTATTTTTGCCTGGATCTGAATTAAGTTGTAAAATTCTCTCAGCGGTCGTTTAACTATAAAACAAAGCATTTCCCATAATAATGATTCATTTATAAAAGACATTTCTAGAAAAGTTAACGCGAATCCTTTCTTTAAAAGTATCTCCTCCTCTGGCTTTGCATTCAAATGCTTGGCCCCAAAGACAAAGCGTTTCCCTGTTCACTGAGCTCTCCAACATGCTGCCTGGTGCCGTCTTTGTAGCCCAACTGTGAGCACGGACCTTAAATCAATGAAGCACAATCCATCAAGTCAATTAAGAAACTCCAAAACATTACAACTCTCAAAGCCTTCTTTGTTTTCCTTAATGAAAGAAGGGAAGACAAATTCCTTAGTCACTAATTTGGCTTAAAAAAAAAAAAAGTTGCCTAGACCTTAAATCCAACATAGGGTATTGACTTTTCTATATGAGAAACAAATCTGCAAGATTTTGAGATTACATCCAGTAAGCGATGTTTTTCTTAAATCAATGAGTAAAAAACTAAATTAGATAACTGTGCAACAGGGCAAAGTAAGGATTATTCTGTCCCCAAAGATGTGCTGTTACTTCTTTCTGCTTTCATTTTCAAAATGTCTTCTCCTGTGACCATTTCTGCAACGACTACACATATCATTGGCTTTGACTGAATACTTAAAATCTGCCTTTTTCTAACCCTGCTCACTTGAAATATGGGATGTACTTTGGTTTGATTTATAAGTACTTTTTAAAATTTAAGTCACCTTAACCTCCAACTCATCTTTCCAGATATAGGCAAGTGTTCAGGCAATCTGATTTCATGGTAGATCATTTGCAGACAAATGCCAGTCACCTGTATGCAACTTTTGTGAAACACTGGTCACCCTGAAGAGCTGGAAGAACAGATCAGGCAAGCACATTCAAGTTCATAGCAGTGATTTCAAAAATTGTGGAGAGAGACAAACTTGGTTTGGAGACCTATTCATACTTCTTAAATTATTTAACCTTTCCTAGTTTTAGTATGTCCCTTGTGGAGTAATTGTGAGAAATTGTATGGTAGGTTGCCCTCTCTCTCTCTCTCTCTCTCTCTCTCTCTCTCTCTCTCATACACACACACACACACACACACACACACACACACACACTCAAGTTCTGTCACAAATTTTGTCTTCTCTCTCTGATTCCCTTTGGAATTCAGGTAGCAGACATGATGATCCCCATTTTAAAGATAAGGAAAATTAGGTTTTGAAAGATTACATTTTTGCCCCAGGTGTCCAAACAGGAAGTGCTTGAATGGAAACTGCAATCTGATGTCTCAACAGATACTCATTTTAATAAGTCATGTGATTTCAAATTGGAAAAATAAAATTTTAAAATTTATATCTTCTATAAATGTTTCTTTCTTTCCTAGGTTCACTAGAAAACAATCACTGTGGTCGTATATTTTATTTGTTAAGCAACAGAAATGTTACAAAAAGCCTTAAAGAAGAATCTAATAGGACTAATATGGATTGTTAAGTTCGAGCTTCACTTTATCGTTACGTAATGCTGTCACATACTTTAAGTTGTCATCCCAAGTATCATTTAACTTTTCTTTTCCCTCACTGAGCAAGAAACAATTCATTATGTTAGAAGACGCCAAGTAGCCAGGAAAGGAAAGATTTTCGATTTCCCGGTCCTTTCTCCCCAAACCAGTCTATCACTTACTCATTAAAGTTGAGTTGAAAAGAAGTAGGCTGGGGAGAAAAGTTGCATGAGACTTCTCTATGTTCCTTTATAAAAAGTTTGGACAGTGGTGGTGGCTCCTGGAGTTATTGAACTAATGGCTGTGTTATTTCTGTTTGAAAAATGCAGGAAGGCCCTGCTGTCTGAGAGAGAGGACAAGAGCAGAGCGAACACACTTCCATCAATGTCGCCTTATTGCTGAACACAATGGTGTCTTAATTGAAGAGCCACCTGTGTAGCTAAGACTTTGTTACTAAGTTTCACATATTTTTAAAAAAACAACAACATGTAAATTTTTTAACCTGGAAACTTGCATTACTCCCCCTCCCCCACAGAAGACAGACTTCTTCCTCTCTTTTTTTTTTTTAATTGCAAAACATGCATTACTTTTTCACTTTATCAAACCATATTTGAAGGGAAAAAATAGTCCATTATTCATAACTGAACCTTTAATCAAAACCTAGAATTCCACAAGAACTAGAAAATTGGCAAATACATGCGAAACTCGGTCAGGAACAATTTTGTTTGATTTACGAGAAGCCTCTTGTCTCTCCGTTTAAATGTGGCCACGTGTCCCTGCAGTCATCTGTCAGACTGGGAGAACTTCCAGATACTCCAAATGGCACAAAGTTAGTGTTTTTAATTTTTATTTCATCTCCTGTAAGTATGAACTCTGATTGTAATTACAGCTTCATCTGCTCTTGGATGATTTTGTTTTATCAGACAAAGACGGTGCTCTAACAACCACACCGAGGGAGAATAAGGAACCTGCTTCCAATAGGACGCACTAAGGAGGCTGTGCTTTGGGAAGTGGGAAAGAAAACCCTGATACTATAGAGTCTGCAGCGCGTGCCTTGATGTCACAATTAATAGTCAAATATTTAACTCCCATAACCTTTCTCCACCCCAGAGTCACGTGTTATTTTCTTTGGCCATAATATTAAATTAGAGGGGATAAAACCTGGAGCAAAAAATGCTCTGGGGGAAAAAGTAAATTTACATATAGAAGAAATTTAACTCCATAGGACTGATCAATTAAGGTAACCGTTATTTAATAAGATAAGGGAAGTTGAACAATGTCCTTCTTTTGCCTCATTCTCCCATGTTTTCTCCAGTTAGATAAACCATGAAAGAGTCAGGCCTTCCCTACTTACATCTAGCTCGGAAGTCTAGGAGAGACCATTTAGGGTTGGATTACCCTTTTATTTTACTTCAACCGGAGCTGGGCCTTCATAACAAGGCTTAAAGGAAAAAGATTTTATTCCTTTCTTAACAGGCATAGCTATGTGATGTTGAAGACACCATTAACATTGATATTTTAAATTGCTCCTCTGTTAAAAACTAATAGTAAACACCTATCCTCCTATTAAATGGAGTCATTTTGATATAAAAATGTGAGGGAAAAAGAAATGAGAAGTGGGCATCGGTGAACGTGGAAGGGCAGTGTATTGCAGGATGGAATTTTGGTGTTGCTGAAATTCTAACCTTTACCTACTTCAAAACTTCTTGCGTGGAAGTAGAATCCTGGAAAAGGAAACAAGACTCATCTGCCATGACCCACAGTTGATGTGAAGGACACGCTGAACTCGAATTAAAGTTCCCTGACTCTGCACCTACTCTGCTTCATGCCAAAGTATCACCTTGCCTTAACTTCTACTTGCAAAGTTCCATTAAAAACTAATAACCTTGTTAGAGGAGAGTGAAGTGTATCCCGCACCTCAACTAATTATAGGATCTTAGAGTAGAGAACACTCCTTGGATCCATCTCATTCAAAGAATCATCTCATACATTTCCACTCTCCTTGGTGGATGGTGATCTACCCTGCATGATGACCTCCGGAAAAAGAAAGGAAATACTTTTTTAATTGCTATTTACATTAACAGGAGAAGTATCTAAAGGTAGGTGATTCTTTTTTTAGGCATGCGCATGGTTATAGTTTTGAACTCTGGAATGGTGTAGAAACCACTCACAACTGTGCTAACACTCACGTTTACACCCAAGGTTTCATCATGGCCCACGAGCCTGCCCACACGTCCGTGTAGCTTCTGACGCTCCGTTCTCACTCACTCCACACACTGACCTCCTTTCATACTATCCATTAGGTCCAGCAGGCCATTTTTCCTAAACTGATGATTTCTTCTTCTGTCTAGAAAGCACCTCCTCCATGTAGGTGTGTGACTTCCTCCTCCTTTTCCTCTGGCCTCTCCTCAAATGTCTCTTCACTGGAAAGACACTTGTGACCACCTTATAAAAACATCCTTCTATACCCCCATCACTTTGTCCCCTTATACTACTTTGCTTGATATTTATTTTATGTATTTATTATCTGTTTCCCTCAGCTTTAATGTAAACTCTGTGAAAGTGTGACCTTATTTTATACTACATCCTGCTTATTCTCAGCGCCTAGAACAGGGCCTGACACGTGGAAAGAGAAGAAAAAAAAATGTGTCAAGAAAAATAAATACTAATTTTCTGAAATAATCCTAAACAACTCTAGATTTTTTGTTTGTTTGTTTAACCACCAAGGAAACATTCTATCAAAAGGGATGTGTTAACTATAGGTTAAAAGAAATACTTTCACTTCCCTTAAGTGGTAATTATCTCAATCATTTCAGTTGCTGTATAATAATATCTGATTGTACTTGGAATTCTTAATCATCAACATGGTGTACCTGTTATATAGAACAACTCTCCATAATGATAAACATTTGATCAATTAGAAATGCTTTGAAATGAGTAGATGTTTACAGAAATGTGAAAACTCTCCAAGTGTTGACTCAGTAACATTTTAGCTGGCATCTTATTATGCATATGTGATGGGTCTAGATACTTGAGATTTATGGGTCTGAAACATTTCCTTATGGTGCTAAGTGGCTGGCTGAGATCCCAAAGTTAGTTTTGGCTGACAATGGGGATGATGAAGAATCAGTCACTTTAATATCAGTGTTCTATTATAAGGAGGAAAGAGAACAAAAGGAGAAAGATAAAAAGACACCATTAGAATGCAAAATATATTTCTGAATTTTGAGAATGGCTGGGGAAAAAGGGGAGCTGACAAATGTGGAAATCTCAAACACATAAATAACTTGAACACCATCAAGAAGTAGAACAAGGAATAGACCAATAACCAGAGAAGAAACGGAAGAAATGTAGTCAAAGAACTGCCTCCCAAAGTAGCCTTAGGTCAAGGCAGTCATGCAGCCCAGTTTTTTTGAGTTTTCCAGACACAAGTAATGATATGTGTGTTTGTCTGTGTGTGTGTGTGTGTGTGTGTGTGTGTGTACACACACACACCTTGTGGAGCATTAAAAGAAAAGGAAGTTCCCAATGTTTTATACACTGACCATACTGATAGAATCTGAGAGAGCACAGAATCAGAAGACTTCAGACCAATAACAATTATGAACATGGAAACAAAAATAGTCAATAAAAAGGCTAGCATATTGAACTAACCAATGCTTTAAAAGAAGGATGCATCATATCCAAGAAGAGTCTGCACTAAAATGCAAGAACATGTAATTTCAACACTTGCCATATAATGAATCATCGCATATTTTAAAGAAAAATTTGTCTTAACATTTGAACTGACTTTATAGACACTTGATAAAATTCTTTATTTAAAAAAATTCTTAGTAGTTATGCACCTTAATCATAACCGGGTTGTCTAAACCAAACTCAGATCCAATACCACACCTGACAGTGAACTACTCAAAGCAATTTATTAAAGTCAAGAAAGAGACAACAGCATTCCCTTTCATCTTTATTATTTAAAAATACCTCCAAATTTCAAGCCCATGTAGCCCCTGTTATAAGGTGGAGCCAGGAAAAATAAACCTCCTTGTCTGAAAGAACAAAAATAAAATCTGTATCTTGAATGTTATTGAATATCCAAATTATTTAAAAGAGACATCTGGGAAATAGTTTACTGAGATATCTGGTTACCAAAAAATATACCAAAATAATTTACTTCATTGCATACTAGAAATAGTATTTAGAAAATATAAGAAATACTATCAACCAAAGCAAAAATTACACAAAATACCATTGTAAAAATTAGTAGGGAGCCAAGGCCTATATGGAGGCAACCTAAAGAACCTTTTCATAATTTTATGAAAAAAATTCATAAATCAGGAGGCATTCATATTCCTGGACTGTTAAACTTGATATTATCAAGCTATTAATCCTGAGAAACTGATGTATATATTTGATGCAATGTCAGCAACATATATACAGTTTGCTGCTCTTCTGTGATTTTTATTTCCCAATCATTCAAAATGATTTCATTAAATAGTCTACAATCCCTTTGGATGTATTGCCCACATTTTGGTTAATAATTATCTTGGTGGTTCTAGGTGATTTTTCAGGAACAAAGGAAAACAATATCAACCTTAAGTCATGAACAGGATTCTCAACATCCTTTAATATAATTGTTTAATTATACTATTGGGTTGGCCAAAGAGTCTGTTACATTTTTTTCCATAAAGTAAAAGACACATTTTTCATTTTCACCAATAACTTTATGGATTTGGATATTTTGAGTGTCAGCTATCTCCTGCTATTTGCTTCTAGTGGGTACAGGCCAGGGGTGCTGCTAAACATCTTCCAACACATAAGACAGCCCCACAGCAAAGAATTATTTGGCCAAAATGTCACTAGTACCAATAAACTTCCCAAACCACTACTGACACATTCGATCTGTCACAGCACCTTCTCTATATACTGCATGGATCTTTTTTTGTGTTTCAGTTGCATTTTTACCTTTCTTCAAAAGGTGCATAATAAAGCATAATATGCTAAAAATGTTGGGTATCATTTTCCATCTTCAATATAAAAATGGCTGTACAAAAATTCACCCATTTTGGTAAGTATTTTTAAAAATGCACACTACAACAGCTGTCACAATACAATCTAACAAAATTATTTCAAATGAAGTTAAAGACAACTTAGCACTACTAAAGCCATCATACCAAAAAACAAACAAACAAACAAACAAAAAAACAACCCATAAGGGAGTTTCTGGCCAAACCAATACATCTTGGCTAATATGTCTTACTTAGATCACCAATATAATTACAAAACAATGAGGTAAAACTCAACATGTGTGTCTTTACCAACTCCAAGAACATTTACAGAAAAGTTGATTAATTCATTTATCTATGCAAAGCCTTTTATTTAATACCATTATTGTAACCACACTGAGCTAAGTTTTAGAGGCTCAAGGATGTCATTGTGAAGGCGTCGCAGCGAGAGTCAGACACGTGAACTGATACTGAACGGTGGTTCTGTGACAGAGGTTTCTCCGACAGAATTCTGGGACCTATGGTCTCCTGCGGTCTCAGTTCGAAAGAAATGGAACAGTGGCGCAACTTTCCAGTTTCAGTTCATAGTGGTCAGCACGCACTTTTGCTCTCTTACTGCTCTGCACTGTTTCTTTTCGCAACTAGCAGTGTTTCGACAACAGTCAAGTCATGCCACATGTAGACTAAAAGAAGTAAGCTAGAAATGCAAATCAGTACTGATGCGATAAAAATAGCGTTTTGGCCAGTGTGACCCATACCTTTTCTTCTTAACGTCAACTGGCTGTTCTGGGGTCTATATTCAGATGCCACCAAATAACAGAAACATCTTACTCTAGGAAATATATAGGTGAGTGGACATTATTGTGTGCTTAAGCTATCTGCTTCCAGAGTGAAAACTTAAGTGTTTTCCTCTGTAGGGATTCAAAACATCCCGCATTTTAATTCATGCATGAATGAGTCCAAAGGGAAAAATCATTTTTTTATTTGCCAGTTGAAAAAGTTATTAATTTTGAGAGAAAAATTTAATTAAGATTAAACAAACTTAGATTGTTTGTTAGCTTTAAGGCATATAGTTCTAAAAGCAGGAAAATTGCTGTTATGAAAAATATTTTCTTGTGTATAAGCCCACTACAGCATAAACTTCAAATGTCTCTATCTTCACAAGAAAGTCATAGGATAACAAAACTAAGAAGGTCCTTAATTTTTAATTACCTACTAGGCCACTTGCTATTTTTTTTAACATGCAGAAGTACCTATATTAAGTAAATGTAGAACTCAATAGCAAAAAAAATAAATCCTATTAAAAAAGGATAGAGAATCTGAATAGACATTCTTCCAAAGAAGACACATACAGGTATGTGATGGCCAAGCGGTACATGAGAAGGTGTTCAACACCACTGATCATGCAAATCAAACCACAATGAGACATCGCCTCAGATCTATTAGAATGGCTCTTATCAAAAAGGCAAGAGATAATAAGTGATGGTGAGAATGCAGAGAAAGGGGACCTTTGTGCACTGTCGGCGGGAAAGTACATTGGTGCAGCCACTGCAGAAAACAGGACAGAGGTTCTTCAAAAAACTGAAAATAGAACTACGACCATATAATCCAACAATTTCACTTATCCAAAGAACATGTGAACACTAACTTGAAAAGTCATGCCCACCTCTATGTTCTTACACCATTATTTGCAAAAGCCAAATACCAGAACAACCTAAATGTCCATCAGTGAGTGAATGGAAAAGGAAAATGTGGTACATATCAGGCACACACACACAGTGGAATGTTATTCATTCAACTAAAAAAAAAAATGAAATCTTGCCATTTGCAACACCATGGTTGGACCTTGAGGACATTATGCTAGGCGAAATAAGTCAGACGGAGAAAGACAAATACCATATGATCTCATTTGTACGTAGAATTAAAAATAAACACAAGCTCACACAGAGAACAGATTCATGGTTGTCAGGGACTGGGGTAAAAAGAGGGTGAAATGGGTAAAAGGAGTCAAAAAGGACAAACTTGCAGTCATTAAATAAGTAAGTCATGGGGAGATCATGTACAGTATAGTGACTATAGCTAATAGTACGCTACTGCATATTTGAGAGGTGTTTGAGAGTGCATCTTAAAAAGTTCTCATTACACAAAAAATTCTGTGACAACGTATGACAGTGGATGTAGCTAGGGTTGTCAGGATTGTTGGGCAATACAAACAGATCGCAAATCATTATGTGGTACACTTGAAACTAACACAGTGTCCTGTGTCAACAAGACCTCAATAAAAAACTTACTCGAACATGACTAATAAACCCATGAACAAATGGGGGGGAGGTTGAAACGACCAGTTCAGAAAAATGAATATTCTCCCTTTTTATTAAAAGTGAGTGCTGACAGTCCTAAGTAAAAGCATCAATGTAGGTATGGGTGGAAGGTGGTCTGATTGACAGCTTTAAAGACAAGGTCAAAAAGAAGCTACTAGGGACTGGGGTCACAACTGTGTGGGCACCTATTTTCTTATTTGGAAAGACAACTGGTATAAGCAATAACATAAATTAGTAGGAGGTATGTCTATCCATAAGAAACAATTTGAAAGAAAGACTTCTGTGGAACAAAAGATTAGAAGAGTTAGACTCTATTAAAAGAGAAACTCTCAAACAAACTTTGCCCAGATTTTAACTCTGCGAATTACTATGACACAGTGTGACAGCGGCAGGTGCAAAATCCTTTCTTATTAATCTCAAGAGATGGAGACGTGACTCTGAACCTCATCTCAGGAATTGTAAATACTTCAAATGTTCTTTCCTTTGAATCCGTAATAAGGTATTTGGCTTTTCAACTAAGTGAAAACTTTAGAGGATGGTTTGAGCTGAACTAACCTGTCAGTGTATTTTATTATTACATGTACAGTGAATTTTGCATATTTAGAATCATCTCACTCTAACAATCTGTATCCTGATGAAGATTTAAAGACATGTTTAAGTAAGGCTAGTTGATAGTCTAATTACTGGGGAAATAATTAACTATAAAACAAGTTTACCTATTCACATCAGTAAACAATTCATGACATCCTATAATTTCTAGAAAGAAAATGGTAATTAAAATAACACCCACCCACTCCAAGGACGTAAACCTATGTTTTATGTAGGGCATCCTCGGCTGCCTTTGGCTAATCTCACACATAATCTTTAACAAAATGTCAAAAATACTCTCTGGATATAGAAATTAGAAAGCATTCTGATCTACATCATATTTGTGTGTGCGTGTGTGTGTTTTAAGGAAAAATCAACCATTTGACAATGTAAGTCTGGAACATGGGTGGGCAAGTCCTGAATCTTCCCTGTGCTTCCATTTTAAATCTTTAAAATGAGAGTAAAGATATACTTTGTATATACTTAAATAAGCATTAAATAAGATACTATTAACACTATATTAGCAGGAAAGATATATATTTAAATAGAGATATAAGCAACACATGGAATATATGATGTCTATCCAGAATGTATCCAGCCAGGCAACATGAAAAATAGAGACATATCTTGAAGAAGGTACAAGACACAAGAAACAGTGCACATAGGACAATGATGCCTCAGTCCTTCAAAGTAGGCACCTTGGGACCTCACACAGTTCTCCCAGTCACCATAAGATGCCCCATTCTATTTTCTTAAATCTTATCAATGGTCTGAAATCTCTTCCTTTTCAAAGATTATTTTAGTTTGAGGAAGAGCTGGAAATTGCAGGGCACCAAATCTGAGCTATAGGGGGTTGAACCACCTGGGTGATTTGATGTTTTGCCAAAAACTCTGCATGAGACATGATGCTGGATCAGGTGTGTTGTCGTGATGAAGCTGCTAATCAGCAGTTGCCCATAGCTGTAGCCTTCTGAATCACCCAAATAGTTTCCATGGAGGAATGTTCAAGCTTAACACAAAATTTGATGCAGATTCGTTGTTCTACTTGCTCAGTAATTTTGAATGCAATGACCACACAGTACACAGGCTCACTCAATGGCATCTACTGCCCTCACTGACTAGTACAGTGAAGTGACCATTGTTAATGCGTGCGCATTCCAGTCCACTCTCCTTGGCTGCCAGGTTACATCGATGTCACATAGACCATTCTCATTATATTAACAACGGCTGGACTTTCTCACAACAGACCTTGTATACTACATGATGAATGACATTTGATGAATATATGTGTATGTGCATATATATACAGGGTCTGGCAGAAGTAATGCCTGCTTAAGTGTGGTTGGTAGGGTACGTGAATATCTCACAGAAGATGGATAGCAATTTGAATGTTTAACCTACAGTGTCCTATGATGTGCTTGACTGTGATATTGTTATGTTACAGAATTATATGTCTATGATTTTATAGTAAGAGATTTTTATAATAAAAATGGGGTGTTCTTTGTGCTGGACCCTATATACACACACATATATATATACACACACACACACACACATTCATAAATGATCATTTGTTTGACATAAATCTGAGTAGCATGCGTTAAAGGTGGAATGGGATATCTTGAGGAATACAAACAAAGGCTGACCTTGACACCCAATTTATAGGTCCCTGTAAGCTCCAAAGGGAGGATAAAACCATCTTCCGTGAGCCAGTCAGCCCCACCTTCCTACCAGGGAGAGGTGATAGAAAGGTTAAGGTCATGGACTCTGGAGTCAGCCTGCGTGAGTTCAAATTCAAATCTTCCACCTATTATTTATATGGTCTTAAGATCAATTAAACTGCAGTCAGAAAGTAGAGATAACCATGTTACCTTATTCATAGATTTAACAAGGGGTGTCGGTTATTGACGTAATTCATGTAAAGAATCTGAGTTTCAATTACTCAACTTGATGTTCCCCAGGGTCTACCGTAATCCAGGCCTCGCAATGGCTGGTTGCCAAACATCAGGCTGAGCTGTGGTCAGTGAAAACAAGGACAAATGAATGCAAGCCCTGGCAACTATGTCACTCCTCACTTTGTAAGACTTTCCAGTCATTTTAATCAGTGAATTTGAGGGTTACTATATATGTCATTAGCAGGACTATTAATTGGACTGAATACAGCTTTCCCTAATTTGTGAAATTTCTTCCCCAGATGAATACTATAAAATCATGACTGAGAACTAGACATGTAACTCCAATTTATATTCATGCTTATTTAAACTTATCAAAATGTATTAGAAGTTAACTTTTCGTAAGTTTTAAACTTATCTCCAGTTTCAGCATTTGCCCTCTATTTTCCAAATTGTCCAGATTTACTTTGACAGCTTAAGGTCTGGGAAAGAGAACATAGGCGAGAGAGAGAAAGCCGGAAGCAGAAATAGAAACCCTCACAGGTCCTTAGGTGGTTTTTTGCTCTGGTTTCTTTTCACCCTTGGGACAAATGCACCAGTAATACACTAGTGCCTGGAACTGTATTTTTTCCCCCTGCAGTTAGAGGAGGCCCATGCCTTGGCCATAAGGAGTTGAGGAGTAGAAGCCACAGGCAGAGTGACTAGAAGAGCCACTTGTCTGGTCAACCCTGTGGTGACCAACACAATAGAAGCAGCATCATTTTCTATAAAATAAGGACGACAGCAACACCTGGGGCTGCTTATAAATCATTGGGCTTGTGTGAGGCTTGTGGGAGACGAGGTGTGCAATGCCTGCCCTCAACAGCTTGTGGGCATTAGCTGTGTCTGAATCGATGACAATCCCCAGGACCACTGCCTTCCAGGCTGGGGCATGGAAGCAGCTCCTCCCGTGAAGGATAAGAGGCCATCCGAGCACTGAAAACGAACTCCCAGACTCTCCAGTTGGACCATCAGCCACGACATCTCACTGGGCTTATAACTCTACAGAGAAGTGTGTGCAACAGAGTTCTGCACTGTCTTTGAAAGTGGTACTCCAGCACAGCTACATAATGAATATGTAATAGCATGATAGCAGAGCAATATCGCTACATCGGTCTGCAATTCACATGATTAGTGCAAAAGTCTTCCTCCCTGCCACATTTCTAATCATTATAGTCACCAACATGGCCGTTTACAAACTCAGGACTCTTTATTGGAAAAGAAAAATATTTGTCTTAATCTTTGCCTTTTCAACTCATCGCACATTTCCTTCTCTGATGATGCTATAAAGCTTCTAAGTAAAGCAAATTGGTATGTTTCTAAACTTTGAAAACATTTTAAAGAAACTGAAATGTTTGCAGGATATTCCTATGTTTTTAATCCCAGTGGTCTTTTTAATTATATTCCAAGAGCACTAAACATTTTCCAGGCCCCTGTGTGAGCTATGTTAGGAGAGGAGGAAGACATGTGAGTTAATTTCAGGCCTTTGAACTCTAACACAAAATAGCTCTCCTTTATCACACATACACATGGGTTTCTTTTTGCTTCACAAATGTATTGGATGCATAAAATTAGTGTTTCTAAATGTGGAGATCAGTCCTGATGAACTTTTTGGATTTTCTGTAAGACAGAGCACAAACCACCAAATTGAAAGGGGTTTAAACATAATTTCTATTAATTCAGGGTAAATAAAAATAGAGTTTACTGTAGTACCTCCTCAACTATGAAGGAAATTTTGGCTACATATTTCCTACAAATTGTAGATAACCTATTTAGAACTTATCCTAGGTAATTTATCATAATTATTTGAATGTGTGCACATTCAAATCTTTATTCAGTCCAACCAGTCATATTATTAATTGCTATTTTGATCTGTTGGCTAATTTGAAAGAAAAACATCCATGTTTTCTTGAAAGTATCCCATAATATAGGGTCATTCCCATCAGGCCATTTGAAATAGAAAGTTTTTACTGTAACTGAAACATCCCTGACCACTATGGGTACCTTAAATTTATATTCTAAATAAATGTATTTTTAAGTATTTTAGGGTGATCTTACACTATGGAGAATTATAAGAAATCTTGCTATAGCATTAAATTTTCTGAGAAAATAGGCAAGAATAAACACCAAAGGAGACTCTCTTAACTCAAAAAAATAATAATAATAAAAAGGTTTTGTTATAGAAAGAATTTAAAAGGACTTTTTTTCAGGAGTTGAATAGGTGACTAAACAGGTTAGCTGTCTTTATTTTAGTTATACTTGACCTTCAAACTGAGTAGCATGTCAACACTGCTGAAAATTATTTTGATCAGTTGGAACATTTCTGGAGCTCATCTGGCTCTGGAAATTAAATTCCAGGGAGGAAACAAATGTGGTCCTTTCCTAGCTCGTACATGAAGCATTTTATGTTGATGGGTATCCAGACTTGAGATCAACATATGTGGATCATGTAAAATAGCCCAAAATATGCATCATTTTTCAAAGAATTAATAGAGCTATAAGATCAAAATCCTGGCCCATATGGAAAGTGGCATATTTTGGCTCCATTTGCTCAAATCTGAAGTTACTCTCAAACCTGAACTGTGTCTGTATAGCACTACTTAGGCAATCGAAGCTTGTTTAAGAAACTTTATTGGCTTTGTTTGCCTGAGACTGGACCACGTGGAATTTCTTCAATTTCGTCTTTCAGAAAAATAAGATTCGAGAATGTGACTTAGGTTTAACTCTCTAGTTGTGATAACAAAACCATGGCATGTATTAAATGAGAGCTTAATTTTGTACCATACTACTGGCATGTTATTGTATATTAATGATGAGTCCCTTTTACCTATGAAGGGTGATGTACTTACATTAAAATTATATGGTTTTGATTTTCTTCAAAATCATCTATAAGGAGAGAAATTAATATAAGTATAAATGAACCCAATGAATGCTGAAGCTAAGTGATGGATAGATACCTCCCATTTCATTATATAATTGTCTCCACAGTATACGGACCTGCAAGAAATAGTCAGAAGATATATGATACTATATATTATTTTAACCAAAGTAAAAGATAAGGAACATTTAAGTTAATAATTTGAACAGCCCAATTTTTCTGCAGGAAATATATCTTGCAAATAAAATCCCTCTTATCAAAGTTTGAAATTTGTCATTGCCAAGATGGATTTCCTGTTTTCCTGAGTAATCAAATTCAATAAACATGGGCAACTTTTAATCCGAAGGCTGGAGACCCACTTAGGCTACTTTGCTATCCACAAATACTCTAATGGGGATCAATCACACCCAATTAAAACTGAAGGAATTATGAATCTTTAATAGGTTTGTCATGAGACAATTCAGCTGTTAGGTCCTCTTTAGGTTCATTCTAGGCAGACTCAAGCTGCAAACTAATTATATTTATGACAGCATTTTCAAAGAAGCCCTGTGATTTTTATTTGGAAAGAATATAAAAGAGCTTCACATTTTGCACCAGAATTAAAGTTTCCATGTATTTATTTGAAATTTTCAAGCTCTGTGCTGCTCATATGAGCCCATGTTTACATTAAATAGCCCAGTTTTGACAGTACCAATTAAAGAGTCTAAGTAAACGTAACCACCTGAGTGACTTCTACATGCTTCCCTTCAATAGCTTAACCTGGTTTTTCTCCATGGCCCTCATTTTATCCATAGATCATAGCAGAGCCTGTTGTTTTCTTTTCTAAAAAAAAAATTCTATTTTATTGATTATGCTATTTCAGTCGTCCCATTTTTCCCCTTTGCCCCCTCTCCCCAACACCCCCCATTCCCTCAAGCAATCTCCCGCCCCACCAAAAAAAGAAAACGAAACAGCATAACAGACTTGAGCCTTGCCTCACTGATCTCTGTAACGTCAGATCAAGAGAGCAGATTTCAGCATCAGCACACCTGGTTAGACATTTTTTATGTGAGCAGCATCCTCAACCTCCTCATGCTTTCTTTTCATCATCTATAAATCATAATAGCATCTTCTTTGTATATTTACAGTGAGCATTCAACGAGATATCACTTATGAAGCATTTTAAACAGTGTTGAGTTCATAATGCATTTTAGTAATTGTCTATTGATGTAGAAAAACAGCAGTGGTATAGCAAAACAGATTTTTTTTTCCTCCTGTGGCTAAAACAAATGATTGACAAGACCACATTAGAATGGATGCTATCCTTTTTCATATTCCCCCAGGACAACTATCTCCTTTGCTGTGTAAGTGCATGTGTGCATGCCCCTTGCAGACAGAACATTTGGTCACGCCCAAAACATCCATGGAGGCATTACTTCCATAGTCAATGGAACCCCATTCTTGTGCAATATTTGAACACTGACTCACCTACCTAAGCTCATGTTTAATTTATTATCAGCTAGGCTAGAGAGTTAATAAGGGTTATTATTGACAAAACAGCCACAACACAAGTACTGGAGCAAATAAAACATAGTAGTAGTTTTTCATGTATTAACCCTGCAAACCCAAAGTAGAAATAAACGTTATGGCAAATTTGGACCTAGGGTCATCTTCTAAGCATAGACATTATGAACAGGACCAAATAACAAAGACCTTTTCAGGGAGACCAAGTGTCTCCACAGACACTCTGGTCAAGGCCAAATTGTAGGACCTTTAGGCATGGACCAGATGTCGTCTCCGTAGACGTTTTGGACAGGACCAAGTGTCTGCTAATCGTGTGCACGCATTTGGTGTGTTTAACGGAAAGGATCGTGTGAACTGATACAAATGCATTTGTTGATTACTGGTTTTGAAATATCATCATAGCATGGTGGAGAGGAGAGGAAGGTTGTCTTCACATGTTTTTGGCAAGAGAATTTTCTTCCATTTATTTTTTGGTCTGATGGACATTTAAGAGCAACTTTCCACAATGTTAAGAGAGATAGCCAAGGAGCCCTGTTGGAAACACTTGGCAGAACCCCACCCGGCCAGCACACCTTCTTTGAAGTTTTCCTTGCATTGCTGATTTTGTCCATGAATATCTATTTAGAAAAGATTTTTCCCCTAGCTTTCCTTTCACTCTAGCTGTGGCATATATATATATATATTTTTGTAATATAATTATACTTGTATAATGAGTATAAATAAGTCATTAAGATTCACAAACATAATGCATAATTAAGTGATGTGATTACAATAAGAAATGAGCACACCGAATACATATTTGTATATAAACTTAGTCAACCACGTAGGCACTGCAAACACAGTTAGTTAAGATAAGAGGAGTAAACACACTAATTAATGCATGAAACCAGACACAAGATCTTACTAATAAAGAAATTTCTTATTTTCACTCTACAAGTGTAAAAAATAGTAGTTTTAGGTGCTTTCCAATTTAAACAAATTCATAAAATAATATGATGATTTTGTGCAATGAGGTAATACTCTAATTTTACCCTGAGATTATTTAATACCAAATTATAAAACAATTGGTAATTTTCTCAAGATTTCCATTCCAATATTTATGTCAAGTACAAATTACATTTCTCAAAGATATATATGTATATGTATACATATATACTCATATATATGCATGCATTCAAAGTGGCTTGATAAGTATAACTCTCTCTTTTAAAAATTTAATTAATGAATGATTTTCAACACTCATTTTTTTCATTCATTCATCTATTCAAAAATCTACTAGGGCCCTGGCTGGTGTAGCTCAGCGAACTGAGTGTGGGCCTGCAAACCAAAGGGTTGCTGGTTTGATTCCCAGTCACGGCACATGCCTGGGTTGCAGGCCAGGTCCCCAGTTAGGGACACGTGAGGGGCAACCACACAATGATATTCCTCTCCCTCTCTTTCTCCTTCCCTTTCCTTCTCTATAAATAAAGAAATAAAATCTTTTTTAAAAAAAGAGCTCACTGAAATTTTTTTTAAAATCTACTAGGTATGCGTGGTGTGCCCGTGTGTGTGTGTGTGTGTGTGTGTGTGTGTGCATACATACATGTGTCTGCACCCAAAAGGTCTCGCTTAGTAATGGTGAATATGGCTAATATGACAGATGATTATTTATCATGTTACTTTTTTCTTACTCAAATACATAAAATAAAACATATCACCAGTAACCTTTTGGATATAAAAAAAACTATATCCAAAATAATTTTTCTGTATGTAAAGCACGTACAAGTAACTCTTTTGAAAAAGCCGTGAGATCATGTTGTCCAGTTTTTTAGACTCTACTAGCAGAACAGATTGATTTACGGGAACCAAAGGCTATGCATTTTCCACTTTATGTTACAGTGTCTTGCATATGCAAGAATGGAATGCTTCATTCTCTCAAGACAAACATTTAAGTTTCTCATCCGAAATGTTAAGTACTTGAGCCTTCTCCAAGTTTCTGCTAAGGTATCCTGACTCATGCTCCTTTTGTGCTGGAAGAAGGAGGGATATTGCTTTACAAGAGACAGTTCTATCAAGCTGACTTATCTGAGGGTGCCAATTGGGTGGCCTGGCCTCATTACTAGACATCTGGCACCGCCGCAGCTAAGGGCCTCACTCTTCCCTCCTTTTCAGCCAAGGCTCTGCTAAAACTTCCTAAAATAATCCCCGTATCCACTGTGGCACTTCTCTTGCCCGCTGCCAGAGAAATAAGCATTCCATCTGCCTGTCTAGACTTCTATCTGTCATTACTTCTAATAAATTTCGGATTTTCTGTGCCACTGTGAGAGATATTTCCCTCTTTCAAGCTTAGTTGAACCCCTGGTTTTGACGTGTTACAAAACTTAGAGGCAACCAAAGTTTAAAAATTGCCATATATTATATTATGTAACACTGGGATAAATTTATAGGGATGTGTTAAAGCTTAGGCTACACATAGTATGAGTCTGCCAGATTGAACACCTACCACCACCACTTCCTAGCAGAGTGACTTGAGCAAACTTGTCTAAATATTCTGTATTTCTGTTTTCTCATCTTTAAAAAAGATGGATAATAATCACACCTGATAGGTTTTAAAGTGCTTAGCATAGTGCCTATACATAATAAGGGTTTGGTAACCCTTAGTGTTATTATTATGTCCAGGGGTAACATTCAAAATATTTAACAACTGGTATGAGAAGCATTTGCTTACTAGGTTTCCAAGGACATTGCCAAGGGTACCATCTCATCTTTTATTAATACATATTAATCCTTAGTAATTTGTTACCTAGAATCCCTAACAGCATTTGGATATAGTTGCTTTGAACCCTGTTTTCCCCCTTAAGTAAAATAACAATCCTGCAATACTATGCAATACTCTGCATGGTTAGATGATTTCTTTTTAAATATTGAAGTCCATGTATTTAAACTTGAAGAGGATGATGTGATATTCAACTCAGAAAATACATATTTGGTTAGAGAGTGCCAAGACTTGCACAAACTCGGAACAAGCATTCATAATAACCTCTGGCAGTGATAAGAGATGATCTCAGAACAAAAACTCTGAATGAAAATGCATTGTTTTCTGCTTCAATGCATTTGTGCCCTGGGATAACCAGATATAATTATTGGAACAAGCCTCTTGTTAATAATAATTACACTTCGTTCTGTGAAAACAAGAACAAACAGCAATTATCTATAATTTCTCATTTGCAAAACATTCTCATTATGCTAAGACTTCTTGTCTGTGTCTGATAATATTATGTTCTCTGTGTTGGAAACACTCTACAGTATTTGTTTTTAATGTTTCCAACTATACTGGGCAATGCCTGATCAATAAAATGATTCCAGTTTTAAAGCAGGACAACTTCTTCAGGTAGCATAAGTTAGTGAGGAAATAATGCCTTTCGGATTCCTTCAAAGAAGACAGGCTCATTAACCAAAATGAACACACATTGTTTCTGCAGTAGCAAAAGCTGAATTAGAAAAAGAGACATAGAAATTAGCCAGATTATCATTATGAACACAATCGATTCTCTTATCAAGGCACTTTTTCCCGCATGTTTGTTTGAATTTGATTTTAAATGAGGCCCACTAACAGATAAGTTTCTTAATTATCTCCTAATACATCGGCTATCTTCCTCTCTTTTCCTTATCAACTTTTGTGGAATAAAACAAAAAGTCCCATACAGTTCCCCAAGGTTCGGATACTGTCCTTGCACCCTCTTGCAGAGTTATCAGATAACTCCACCCTCTCTATTTTCTCAAAGTTGGTAATGGAGTCGCCTCTAGAGGTTTGATTTTGGTAGGAGTTGAGGGCAATGTCACAGGTAGCGCTGTCTTCTCCCATGAGTTTTACCTGTGTACTTTTAAAATCAGTAAATATACAATGTGTATGTAAGTTGTCTTTCTGAATTGTTACCATTCATTGATTATCACTGAATAGATCAATGATGATATTTCAGTTTGCAAAATAGTGATATTCTAATCTGATAATTTTCATTTATTAATTAGCTGAAATACTTCAGTGAAGAGACATTTTTTTTTTTTCCATTATCAACTGCTTGGTTATCCTGAGGCACAGTTTACATTCTAAGTGCAAGAAAAATACTTAAATGTCTCCTTTATTTGCCAATTTTCAAAAGAATAAGATCATTCCCTAGCATCTTCCAAAAAGGAACATTTTTTTTGTTGTTTATTTATATGTTTTTGTATTTAGTGCCATTGTGAAATTTGTGGTTATAAACATATTTCAGTTGTTATTTTTACTGATGCTCAAATTAATGAATGTTTGACCAGTGGAACCCCTTCAGGTTGACTACTTGGCCCTTTTGAAGAAATCCTAATAGCCTATCAAAGCTTCCTTGCTTTCTGGAATGACAACATATTCCAGGCTCATTTTGATGTGCTCTGCCCTGTAGTTGAATTAGCCATTTCTTCAAGGAACCCTAATTCCTTTTAGCAGAGAATGGTATTAAATTCCAGCCCACTAATGCTCTTAAAGTGCATTAGAGGAAAAAAGAATAAATGTTTTCTCCAGCCTTATCCTAATAAATATAGTTTCAGATTATTCAAATTTTTGTCATCTTTATTTGAATTTGTGGCAGCATTTAAATGTTTCTTCTTTTGTTAAATGAGTTAATGTTTGCATTATTTGTAAGCAATATAAGTGATTTGTTAAGTTGATTTATAAAGAACAAAGGCAATAACTTTTTCTGACACAAAAGTACATTGAAGTGAAATTAACAATTGTCTTTTCTATTTTTTATAGTTTCAGAGTATAGGGGCACTAGATCTTATTTTATTTCATTCAAAATGGCTTAGCAAGTCTATGCTGACACTAAGAATTTCGAATGCATGTGAGGAATTGTTTTCCCAAACAATGGAAATTAGGGACTGGAAATTCTCTCCTGATCTAAAACATTCTCCCTTTCAATCTCTTCTATATAGTGCTTTGAAACCATGCTAAACATAAGATTTTTTTAAAAAGCCGAGGGACAAATACCATATGATCTCATCTTTAACTGGAACATAATCAACAAAAGAAAAAAGCAAACAAAATATAACCAGAGTCACTGAAATTAAGAACAATCTAACAATAGCCGGAGGGGAAGTGGGAGGGGACTGTGGGGAGAAGGGTTTTCAGAACTACTATAAAGGACACATGGATAAAACCAAGGGGGAGGGTGGAAGCAAGGGAGGGAGGTGGGTTTGGAGGGGGGGAGGGTGGAGAGAAAATGCAGACAACTTTAATTCAATAACAATAAAGTAATTTATGAAACAAAAAATAAAAATTAAAACTAAGGCAATACACAGTAGTCATCAAAATCTGTCAAATGTAACATGGATTAAGGTTTATATAGAAAATATACTTGTGAGGTCTATTTTTTTCTACTTTATTTCCTATTTTCTACTTGTTGTTATTGCTTCTTTAGCTTCCCTTCTATGCCATGGCTTTCAAATAATTCTTATGAGCCTGTGTTCTTTTCAGAAATGTGGGAGATTGCCATTTCTGGTTACTGTGGAGTGTCTTCATACAGACCAGTGTACATCTACTAAAAATAAATATTAAATCTGGACTTTAAAAAAACCACTGTCCAATGGCATCAGAAAGCAGCCAAAGCAGCCAACCTTGAAGGGTCAAGATCTTAGAAATTTGCCTCAGTTTCTCCTCTGCATTTGTATGGGTTGGTGGAGGCAAGAAATAGTGGTACAAATGGGGCTAGAAACCAAGCAGAAAATGGTAGCTTAGAGGAGCCAAAACAGTGGTATTTTTATTGATTTTACCTCAAGTAATTTGTTAACTCTTAAAATTTATGGGGCAAGAAGTAACAAGCCAAACAAAAAGTGGCTCCCTGGTCGCAAAAAAGCCAAGCGGAACCTGAGACAAAAATGAAAACTCAAATATCATCAAAAAGAAGGAGTTCTGGGAAACAACACTGGAATTTAGTTAATACCCTTGATAGCCCATACTCCAGTAGGACAAACGAAACAGAAATAACCCAGACCTTGCATAGAATGAAACCCAGCCTTGAGAAATCTTAGTCTCCAATGGATCAAGGTAATCTGCCCCCACTATAACAGGCTGCCAGAAAGAGAGTAAACCTTCTCTAGAAATATAAAATCCATAACTTCATACCCATACATTTTGATATGTTCAATGAAAAATGGCCAACAGATAAACAGTAGTGGCCAAAAACCAAAAGAAAAAAGATCAATAAAATCAGATGATCTGAACATTAACATAATTAAACACAGGCATTACAGGTTAAAAGGTAAAATAACTAAAATCATGAACTTGATAGATGGGTTTAACAACAAAATTATCAAAAGCAAAGGAGATAATCAACGAACTGGAATATACATCAACAGATATTTGGATCGAAGAAGAGAGAAAATAATCTGAAACATTCAAAAGTGAACGTGAGCCACTTAAGAATGGTAAAAGTATAAGGTAGTCTAATCAGAGTCTCCTAAAGGAATGGCACCAAAGCAATATTTACAGAAATATTAACCAAGAATCTCCCAAATAAAGAAAGTTCTCAAGACAATGATGCCAAAAGCTCTGTATAATGAAACTGGAAAAATGTAAACAAATCCATACATATCCACATCATAACAGATTTTCTGGACTCAAAATAATATATTTTTAAAAATCTTTAAAAATAATCAAAGGAAAAGGG
This sequence comes from Glossophaga mutica, assembly GCA_039655065.1. Lineage (NCBI taxonomy): Eukaryota > Metazoa > Chordata > Mammalia > Chiroptera > Phyllostomidae > Glossophaga > Glossophaga mutica. Next base: position 11,026,636 of record CM077314.1, read on the forward strand.
ACACACTATCTTTAAAAATGCAAACCATGAGTGATAGCTGCCTTTTCTGCAGAAACCAATTTATGCCAGAGGAGAAGTCAGTGACGTATTCAAAGCTTTGAAAGAAAATAACTGCCATCGTGTGAAAACATCCTTCAAAAAATAAAATTAAGATGGTCTTAGAAAAAGCAACGTTGAGAAAAATTTGTTAACTGCAAACCTACATTAAAGAAAAAGCTAAAGCAGATTTTTAGAAGAAGAAAAACGATCCCAGACATAGGCAGGGAAATGATAGAAGAACGTCATAGGACAGAGTAAATATCTACATAACTCTAAATGATCACTGATTGTACAAAACAATAATAATACTGTCTTGTTGCTTTAAAATACATGACAGCTAACAGGGTGGGGGAAAAGAAGAGAGGGAAAATGGGTAGTTGCATTAGTCCCTTGGAGAACACATCTTTTCTAATTGAACGAACTAACAACAAATAAGGCGATAGATACACAGAAAAGTTCACACTACAGTTTATAAGTTGGAATGAATTGACCAATATAGGACACTAACCAATAATTGCACCATGTACCATTTTTCTAGAGCACACAGAACATTTTATAAAAGTGACCACATTCTGTGCTGTAAAGTCTCAACAAATTTTACAGGATGGAAGTCATATTTGGCATAGTATTCGAACACTGAATAATTAAGCTAGTTATCAATAATAAGATAAAAAGAACATTCTTAAATGTCTGTCAATAAAGGAAAACAACATATGAGTTAAATGAGAAGTACCAAAGGAAATGGTTCAGAAATATTCTAAAATATGGTTCTCAGGAGGAAAAAAAAATGAAAAAAGCATGTAAAGGAAGGTCAAAGATGTATCTAAATGACAGCACCTATAAGGCCCACGAACAAGCACTAAGTGCATGTCATCCTGCCCAGTCATACTGGTGTCATGAGGCGAGAAGAGTCAAATGATGGAGTATTTTGCAGGTCAACTGTTTCACTTGTGCTGTACAAATTCAGTCCAGGTTAGATGTAATAGAGGCAAGAACCACAAATGGAAGGTAATCCCAGTGTCCGCGAGCTACAGACTCTTTAAACCCTAGTGAAAAGGAAGCCACCCCATTAGTCAAGTGACTGCATGCACACGCCTTCAAAGACCAATCACTCATCCGATGCCTAACGTGCACTGAAAGTGAAAACGAGTCGTGTGGTGGGTGCTTCTTTAAGGGAAAAATGTTTTCTTCACACAGCAGATGTGGGAACATAAGGCCAGCAGTGGGTATCGGTGCTAAACTGTCACGGAATTACACAAAACAACCGACGATGACAAAATATCTAGTGTTTTCAAACTGTTATTTCAGGAATGAGCTCTTTGCCAAATCTTTAAAGAAATATGATGTCCATCTATGCTGATTTGCTTTGACGTGCATTTGTGTCAAGTGGGAAATTCCAGGATCAAGCAGAAATCTCACGTCTGTGTCTCCAAAAACATGTAGTAAGATTCTAATGGGAGTGGTGCTGCTTCTTTTCATTTTCTCCTGTCCTCAGGCAGACAGAGTTCATCCATTACATCGAAGTTTCTGTATCTTCGGAGACATTGAGCTCCCTGTTCCGTGGTTGCTTCCCCACCTCGATAGGTCTGCTTTGCATTCATACACCTCTCACATTAAAGAAATTTATTCATGTCTAAAAAAACTAATCGACATTTACAGAGTAGTGGGATTATTCACTTGAAATATCAAATACAAAATGGCCAATGCCCTATAATTGGCCTACAAAGTAAGGATGGAATTTTAAAATACTGTTTTCTGAATTCTTTTCAAATCACACGAAACTGGCAGATTATTCCAGGTTATGATACCAAGCTTGAGCGTAGAAAATCCTTTATGGACAAAATTATCCTTGAAAATTTCCTAAATCTCCTATAAAATATACATGAATTTCTGTATACAAACCCTCTACAGCACTGATTTCCAACCTTTTTCATTTCATGCGTACATAAACTAATTACTGAAATTCGGCAGCACACCAAAACATGTTATATTTTTTGTTGATCTGACAAAAATAGATATAATTTTGATTCACTCACACTGGACAGTTATTGCTGTGTCGGCTGTTGTCATTTTTTATGTGACAATTTCAGAGAAAAGAGGTCAGTGACCCTAACTAGTCAGGTATTACATGTTTTAAAAATTCTGTGTCACACTGGTTGAAAAATCACTGCTCCACAGTAATCTGAAGCCCCTAATATTTGGGAACCACTGAAATAAGCCAAAGTGAAAAAAGGAATGCTTAGGTAAAAACGTGTCACCATTTACTCCCATGTACCTTAAGAAAAAGATAAATAAGGAATGCTTATAGAATTCTATTTTAACCTAACCTTGATGTCTGATAATATAGACATATATTAAGGTGTGACTTCTTTGTTTTGTCTCTTAAACTGTTGCTATGTATTTAGGGTAAATGGATAACATATAGCTACCTGAAAGTTTTGAATGCAAGAAACATTTTAAATAATCTGCATTGTTCATATTTAAGAGATCTCAGTGTATTTGCTTTCTAAATGTGTTTTCTGTAACCAAAAATTATACCTTTCAGTTACTTATATTTTTATGAGTGTCACTTCAAGGGTTTGGGTAAAGGCATCACAAATGTGGGCTTTGGCCGTGGCGGGGTCTGTTACAAATGGCCCCACCCACTTCAGACCCTCATGTGGTACTTCATTCGCCAGATGCTGGCCGTACAAAATCTTTCCTGTGGTTATCACTTTGATTTTGTCTACCCCCAGACCTCTTCCGCCTCCTTGCATTTTGCTTACGAAGTTACATCCAAACTCTTCCCTTCATCTTTTGACCTCTCTGCAGTTTTCAACCTCCCCCCTTCCATGCCGATTACCTCCCCTGCCCTACAGGGTTGCCAGCCATTCTCCTTGGTGCCTCGAATTTTCTCATTCAGTTGCGTGTGTTTTGTTCTTTTCCCAATCTGCAATGTTTTCCTCTGAATCTCTGCTTGGTAGAAGCATTAAAATTTCAGGTAAAGTACTTTCTTCATGACAGTTTACCCCAGAATTGTTCCATATCTTTAGATCTTTTATGGTACTAAAAAATGAAGAAAAACTATCTTCTTGTTCTTTAGCGCAGTAACTACTGAGGCATACAGATAACACTTCTCTCCCCGGTTCGTTCTTCCACCACTTCTTCATTCTCTCTCATTTACTGGGACCCTACCATGTACCTGCCCAGAGAGTGTCCTAGGTGTCTCAGACACATTCTTTCTAACACTCTCAACGGTGTTATCCAATGCTATTAACTCCATTTGACAAATATATAAACTAAGTCCCAAGGTAAGTGGCAGAGAGGAGAATCCAATTAAAATGATTTACCACGATGATATGAACTACCTTTTGTGCTACAGCCACTATGCTTTAGTTTGTTTCACTAAATCAATGGTTTTCCCAGGCTGCATAGTTTTGTCTCCAAGCGACAACTCAATGAGGTAGTTATTATTACAGGCAAATAAATGTTCCTTAGTTTACTTAGAATATCATATGTGATTGCCTTCCTCACATTATGATGGCAACATTTTAATGTGACCTTTCTGAAAACAGCTTTATGTCCCCTGAGAGTCAGCTGGGTGATTTATGCACAGCCTACTGCTACTGAATGACCATTCGTTTTAAAGATTAATGTTCCCCAATCTGTCACCAGCTGGGGATGCCAGGTGGAAAAGGAGAAAAGAGTGAACATCACAAAAGGATGGCATAAAACCAAAATTTAAGGCTTTTTCTTTCTTTTTTCTTTCTTCATCTCTCAATTGCCATCTCCTTCCCTGCAAGCCTCCTTCCTCGGAGGCTGCAAGCTGCCATACTTTCATTGGGAGCACCGTTTTCATAATCACACATGCTATTATTGTCCTCTATTCAGGTCTTCCCTGGTTTCTGGCAGTTCAGGAATTGCCAAGAGACAAGACTACATACAAAGTGTGTCCCCTGGCCAGGAGCACTTGCCCCTGTGGCATATTCAAATCTCACCACTTCACTCTGGGGGCTCATGCTTCACTCTGTGTGGGATATTGCAGGAGTTAATAGTTTACGCAACCACCCCTTTGGAGGTCTACATGCTATCATTTTTATCAAAATGTTTCCCAGCTTTATTTTTTTTTTAAGTGATCTCTTATAATTAGATGTCTGAAGTCTGACTAGTGTGATATCCTTATAGTAAGGGTAACATATTTAAAATGTGAGAATATTATTTCTTTGCTATAGAGTATAAATTGATGAGTTTGCTGTTTGTGTCTTGGAAGCCTGCCTACTCTTACGAAAAAAGTAGGACTATACCCAGTGGCTTAAAATAGATAAGATACAATAGTCCTCTCTTGAGGGAAGCTGGTGAGGACAGGAGATGCGCTCATCCTAAAGCAGCAGTTGAGCTTGATGTCTTCCATACGGAGAAAGTCTGTTTCTCTCCTGAGCAGAAGAAATAAGCACTCAACTGTGTCTGGACACCTTTTTTCCTCTCACTGCCAATGTATTCTGTCTGCTCCTGGGCTGAGTCATTCTGTTTGACATGGTGAGTAACTGTAACCCTACGCTCCTTACAAAGGAAAGACAAGGCCATTAAATCTTATTTGTGTTTAACCCATATCCAAAGGACCTGTGTTCTGCATGTAAAGGCCCACTTATTTGAAGGAAGAAAGAAATTACCTCCAGTCCCAACCCCGTAACTAGAAATGAGGCCAGAACCATCCCACATGGTCACGTCCAGCCTGCACAAGTCCATCTGGAGCTTCCGCCAGCACTGAACCTCAGCCTTGTCAAACCTGAACTCGTCACTCCATCACAAGCGTGTCCCCCCTCTATTCCTTGCTGCTGGCATCAGCATCACGCCATCCCATTTAAAAACCTTGAACATAGCTTGACTCTCCTGACCCTTTCGTCTTCCACATCTTATCCATCACCAATCCAGCTGACACCTTGAACGCATTCCCTCTGTCACTGCCTTAGTCCAGGTGCTCATCATCTCTCACCATTCTGAACAGTCTTCTCCTTCCTGTGTCATCTTGCCACTGGTCCTCAAGTGTGGTGCCCCAAGCAGCAGCATCAGAAACCCCCGGAAACCTAACAGAAATGCAAATTCTTGGGCTCTCTACCACACCTAATGAATCAGAAACTCTGTTTTTTTCACATAGACCAGATGTTTCTGAGGCATGTTTAAGTTTGAGAACCACTGGTATAGAGTAAACTTTGAAAAACATAGATCACACCTAATACACTTTTTGGTTAAAATCTTCAATGACATGCACAGACTCTTGATAACATCAGAGAGCAGCATTTCACTATCATCTTCCTTGAATCCCCTATCTCCTGCATTTCACTACACAAAATTCTTCATCTGCATGTTATAAGAAACCTGAGATTTAGGGAGACATGTAACTTGCCCAAGAATGAACAACTAGCAAATGAAAGACATCCAATTTTCTTATCACTAAGCAATAGCAATTATTCGCTGGCTGGTTCTTTGGCTTGTTTGCTTACTTGTTTACTTGTTTTATACAAGAAGTAGATGAATGGAAGACTGAACATAAGAATTATTAATATAATCCTAAAAATTTAGTATCAATAATGATTAAGTGCTCACCTAAATTTTTTCAAAATAATATCTTTGAAATAAATGGAAAAAAGATAGACCCGATCTCCATAGTTAAGTCTCCTTGATTAAATATAAGTTGGTACAAAAATGTTTATCAGCACCAATATGCAGAAAGATCTCTCACTAGAGGCTGTGTCCCTCTTGCTAGCCCTGTGCTATTGCATATTTTCGTGGGAATTTGGATAAGGGCATCAGCAGTAAACTAAAAAACATGAACAAGTGATAAAAAGCATGAGATATCAATATGCAGGATGATAGAATTTAAATAAAATGCTTAAGATTTTTTTTAAAAAAACCTCAATGATTCTAATAATGAGGAACGTAATAGGAATATATTAAGTCTGAGAAAAGTGTGTGTATGAGTTCAGGGTGGTTAGGAGTCTGGGCTTTGCCATCAGACAGATCCATATTCGAGTCCTATATTTTATTTAACTTCTTATGTGAGTCATCTTCTACATTGTATCGAAACTTTCTCTGAGCTCAATTTCCTCTTTTGAACCACAGGGAAATTGTTGTAACAACCTCTTAGAATTAGCATTGACTGAGAATTGATATAAAATTCTCAGCAGAGAGGCTAAAATATAGTAAGTATGAAATCAGTGTCATCTAGTAACTTTTTTTTCCTGTATCACACTGACTTTGCTACTTGGAAGGAAAAAATATATCACCTAAGCTCCATCAAATCATCTATACAGATCTGAATATCACATAAGAGAAACATTCACCAACTGAATCTCAACTAGGGGCATTGAGTAAAACAATACAATGGTGGGGAAAGAAAAACTGTCGTAGGGAGATTGTAACAAAGAAGAATAATGACTAAAGGATATGGCTGAATACTTTAAACTTCTAAGGATTGTTACACAGGAAAAAAAAAACTAGAATAGAATTTGGAATACAAAAAATAAAAGCAATGGGGGGATAGATTTACAATTACACAATACAAGAAACAAATGTATTAATAGAGATGCCCAAGAGAGTTCGAGAGGTAGTAGAAGTGTCACATGACTAGTAATATTCAAAAAGAGGTTAGAGGTCACTCACCCTGGTTGAGACAGGATGAAAATACCAAATCAGTAGTTAAAAGAGGGGACATGTTTTAACTTAAATATTTGACTTCAGTGACTAACAATGATTTGTATTACTAATTTACTTTATCTTAGTAGTGTCAAAGGATTGAAAACATTACTGTTGTCCCTTCACATTACCAATTTTTGAGTGGACTGTAAGTATTACAATTCATGTCTTCTTATGGTAAACTTTCTTTTTTGAGTCCTCATTAGCAATGCAGAGATCCATTTAATTGGAAGCATCTAATTTACTTTGGTCATGAATGGGCCTCTCTTTCTCTGGCTCCAAAGAAAGAAGGAAATAATGTAATTGTCAAGAACAAAGGTATTTTATACTTTATTATCCATATTGGGATACTTTTGAGAATGAAAAGAGTCAATAATCAGACAGGCTGAAAGGACAACCAGGGTAAACCAGAACATTCTGGGCAAGCTCAAATGTATGATCACCCTAAATGTAAACGGCTGAGATAATTACTATAGATATGGCAAACTTCCCCAAGAACTCCCCACACCTGCAATTCCCCCACTCAGCACACTTTTCCCACAAAGCATTCTCAACAATTAGACAACCAAACTGAATGGTCCTGTGCCAAGGCTTTGTTTTGCTTAAATTACTATTTTGTTGTGGTTGTTTACCAAGGCAAACCACAATTCGTTTGGTATACTGCACCTTTCATTTTAGAGCAGGTGACGTGGCAGTAGCGATGGTGGGAATCAATGTGGAATATGGTAAACAGTCTGCTTGTTTGTTTGTTTTTTTTTCTTGAGGGATGTGCATAAAAAAATAAATAAATCCAGTTTGGAATTCAACGTAATACTAAGCATTTCTCAGATAAAATCAAATGAAGCTCAGGTTCAGCAATTAAAGTTCTTTTTTTGTCACAAGAAAAGATCCATGTTTACATAAAATATTGATAAACAGTCATATCACTTTCTTAAGTGATAACACTGATATAAGACATGGTGTACTTGAGAATGTGTCTTTGGCAGATACAGTCAGTATGTCTCAAAGGGCTTCACATAAATTAAACACGTAGGCGAGTGGAGCACAAGGTAAAATGTGTAGGGATTTTATCAGTCATCCGCATCCGAGACTTATTTTAAGCCCTAGGTACAGTGACCAATGAATATTTTCATGGCTGTTATGGATCCATGAAGTGTTTAAGATCAAAAGTCATATCCTGTTCCAGAAAAATAGGCTTTTAACCCCATTACTTTATCAAGTTAGGCTGCACACTTTTATAATGTGGTATATCATTGTGATGGAACAGTAGATACTTTTTATTTAAAGAAAGAAGTGTTCGGTTTCCCTTCCTTTTACTCTTTTACATTAAAAGTTATTTAAACATACTTTCTCCTCCCTTTTATAGGCCAACATTTAAGGGCCCTGCTAATCTAATTTTCACTTGCGATGATTCAGAGTTTTCCAAATCCATTCTCTGTTCAAATGACATGCAAATCAGATGAATTTGCGTGTGTTATAGATTTAGAGATAAGATTGTTGCCTCTGGGGTGTCAGCAGTAAAAATGCCTCTAATGTTTACTATTCTTTATTTCTGACTTGGCAGTGCATCTCCACAGGAGTGTCTTTTGGCAGATGCCTTTTCTAAGGCAAGGATCCACTCAGGAGGCAGAGAAATTTAACGAAGCCCATTTAGGAACTCAGAGAGAACATTTGAGGCTGAGGTTTCAATGATAACATCAGGGGCTTAGATTAGGCATTCAGACGTACTTGCAAGAAGGACGACAGGAAATTTTAAATCCTGTTTGGTTTGGTTTGGTTTTGAGTTTTCTGTAGCGGTGCCTGTATAATTGGAACATGAGTTAGAGAAAGGACATGTACAACACAGCCCTTCTGAATTTGGGTCCAGTTACATGGGATTCTCAGTCCTACGCGTTTCAACCAGCCCAAGCATCAGAAATGGGCATAATTACATGCCCATTTAAATACATATGTTCCAACAAGAAAAGGGGGAATAACATTTCGTCGTGCACATGAATACACAGCCGAGTTCGCTAAAGGCCGAACTCCAGTGTATGAATACACCAGGGGTGTGAATCTCCCTTTCATTCGTCTGTCTCAGTCCCTAAGTGGAGCTCCCTGAGTATGATGCTTCTCTAAAAGATGTCTTTTTTCACATGTTTTTATTACATGTTAGCTAGTTACACAGCCAGGATGTCCAGGACCTGACCAGAGGACCAGGACCTCACCTACACCTGAGCTGGAGACTGAACCGGGTTTAGAGTCGCTGGGAGACAGCATGCCTATCCTCAACTACGTACCATCCCACAGCATTTTTCAAAAGTAGTTGTGGATGGCATCCCATGAATTTGCACCCTTAGATTGAGTAAAGATTAAAACTTGCAGAAAAAGTCAATGAAGCAGCAGTTACTAAGAAGTCATGTGCTGTACATAATACGTTAGGCACCTTGCGTTCGCCTTGCTTACTTATCCCACCAATCCAGTAGGTTATGGATAATTACTTCCACCTCGGAGGTAAGGTAACTGGGAACCACAGAAGTTAGGAAAATTCCCTGTCAGTAAGCCAGAATTCTATCTATGATCTGCTTCCGCAGACATCACAATTTTAGCCATGCAGGGGCATTATAACACTCTCATTATAACTACTCTAGCCATGACCCTCTAAATATTGTCTGTGTTCTGTATATTTGACTTGCTTCACTGAACAGATTACCGAGTTTAATACAATTGTTATGATAGACTTGTTTTGACTCCTTACAATAGCCTGAAAGAATTGACATCTGCTTGCTGTTGCATTTTATAATTGCTTTTAAAATAGGACTTTGACATTAAAGAAGATGGTCACCCCAGCCTCTCAACTTTTTGTAAGGACAGAAAAATGTTTTTGAAGAGCAAACAGATTTTATATTCTGGCCCACTTTTTGTGTTGAAGCCAGAAACCAAACAGACAGTTATTTTTTATAATGCTTAAATATGTCCATGTTGGTACAAAGAGTCATATTTAATACGTATCACACTTAGTTCTCCCCTTCTACAAACCTCAGTGGACACAGTAATGCCAGTTATATTACCAGCAGCAGGCCATATGGGTTCCAATCTGTCCTTAAGGCCACCGTTTGTTCAAATGACAGCTAAACGCATTTTAAGGTCCTGTGACTTAATTCGTTAATGCCTCAGCTTTGTGCAAACTTCAGTCAGGGGCATATAACTCTTTATGCTCCTTTAACTTTAGATATAGTGGGAAGCTACTCTGTCTAGTAAGAAAAGCCCTTGATCCTATGGGATATAACTCTGATGGCATGCTGTTCTTAAGAATGAGCCTCTCTCTAGTTTCAGTCAAGACTCATGGCATTAACCTAGCGTACCCTCAGTCTCACCAAACCGCGCTCTCTCACCCCTGCCGATGAAATCAATGCATTCTGCTCTCAAGCATTACCCTTTTCTTAAAAGAGAGAAAACCTGTTTCGTCACTTACCATTTTACCATTTTTGCTCTCCAATAGCTCACATGGATGAACTTCCTTGGCTCTATTGATTTCTGTATGGCAAGTATTTATTGCCTATTTACCCTTAACCTGCTGTACTTTGCCTTCCTGCCTTTCTAGGTGGCAGAAACTGCCTTTTTGAAAAGTCACCTGAGACTCGCTAATGACTAAAACCAACAATTTTTCTCAGTTCCCCTCCCTCCACATTTGTTAACTTCTGTAAGCCATGTTAGTAGTTACGGCTAACATCTATTGAGCTTTTACTGTGAGGCACTTGTAAGCTTTTCTTATTGAAGTCTCATAGATCACTGCAAGGTAAATAATTCTGCTTAATATCCATGTGTAGATAAGAAACTAAGACTCCCACAAATAACATACATCATGTGGCTACATTTTAAACACAGGATGCCTAACTCCTTAGCCTACACTGTCCACTTGGTAGTCCTTTATAATGGTCTACATTAATTTCTATTAACTCGGAAGCATTCATGACAACCATCGTGGACCTTGCATAACAAAATTTTCCTTCAGATATCTCATCTTCCTGACTAGATCATAATCTCCCACACTGCAGTGACTATACTTTTTACCTCCCCTGAATAGGTGGTTCTGTGGTTTAAGTATTGTTATATTTGTCATATTCATAAATCTGGAGGAAATTAACGTGTTCTTTACTCTTCCTGACAATTAGCAGCAGCATGTGATAATCAAGGCATTGAAAAGCAATACGTAGGTTTCATCGACCCATTCCTCTTGAATGAAGGACAGATTAGATGATGAGACAAATACAAGGACATTGAAGGGATGTCTAGGCATTTAGAATTGGGAGGAGTAGCAGTTTTTATGCTTCATATACGTAAAGAGGTGTGGATATGTAACTGGGTATGGATAAGAAATATTATCGTTCCCGAGAAAGAGATAAGTGCATCTTTTCCATTTCTTGTTTAACCCAAGGAGAACTATACAACACTGTTTCTTACTATCAGTGAACCCAGCTGTGGAGGAGATGGGAAATTGATCAAGAGTTTAATCAACTGATCAAGACAAGAAATTGATCAAGAGAATAACAGCCTGGCCACTACTATGATCTAACTGTAAAATCAAAGTATTGAACTTTAATGATTTAAAGGACCTACCCTGACTTCAAATTCTATGGTCTGTGAAAGAGAGAGAACACTCAGAGGAGGAAAAAGGAGAACAGACTGGACAATTCCACTTAAGGGGCCTTATTCCTTAAACATGGTGCCCCTCTGGGCTTTGGTGACCTTCACGTGTTGTTCAGTTGCAAAGAGTCCACCTTGACATGAGGATTATGTATTTCACCATCTCTTCAATTTAAATGGTGGGAAGAGGGGTGTTTGTTGAAGGTCTGAAGGTACAATACTCTCAGACTTAATTCCCTTCCTCCTCTATTAAACTTCTTTTTCTCAAAATTTAGTAATACGCAACTTTTAAGAAAGATGCTCAAGATCATTCAAAAATAAGAGAAAAATGCCACTGAACACTTCACTGAGGTACAGTTTATCATCCATCAAATCACCAAATTTCTATTCAGTAGACAACATATTCTACTTTTGAGACTGTGGGGAAAAACAGTTTGCTCCTACTTTGATAGGAATGCAAGATGGCACAATTCCCAAGGATCCCTCAGGGTTGAATACGCACATACGTAGCAAAATTGTATCTAAAGAAACCACTTGACTCAATAACCCTCCTTTTTGGAACCCAGCCCAAAGTTATACTAGGAAAAAAAACAAGATGATTTCTATATAGGGCTACCCACTGTGGCATTATTAGTAATGGCAAGAGATAGGAATAATATCAAATATCTGTCTACAGGGGACTGAGTGAATAAACTATCTGCGCAGAACAGAGTACTAGGAAACTGCAAATACAAATAAGGAAAAGCTCCTTGTATTGATATGGAATGACATAAGATATACATTAAGTGACGTAAACAAAACAAGCAAAGGGTAGAGTACTGAACACAGCATGCTACTTTCATGTTAGAAAGACGGAACATAAAAATGTGTATTTTCTTATTTTTGCCAAAAGAAACAGAAACAGTCAACCAAAAGCCAATAACAACAATTTTAAGAGGTTGCTTATGGGCAACACAGGAAATCTGCAAGCAAATAAACATTCCCCGGTACCCAGGAGGTGTCTAAATAAAAGGAACCAGACTTCTTAGAAAAAAATGGCTGACTCCAGTCTAGGGGAGGGGTTTATAAGATGATGCTGGGGAAACTTTATGTTATAGATTTTATTATTTAAAAAAATCTTCTATTAGAAAATGATAGAAAATCACTGTTTCCAACCACTAATGAAATATTACTGCTACAACTAAATGAAACAGTAGTATTGAAAGACTGATGAGAATTTGTCATTAGATCTGGCAACAACTACCTGAACCAGGGCTCCATCTCCACATCACGAGAAGTGATACCACCAGACATTTATGCTTTCCGAGGAGCAAACCGCTGTAAAGCATATAGTGATGCAAGGTCAAGTGGGAAAGGGGGCAATGAATGACAAAAGGGGCGCAAATGTCGACGGTTATTGAAGCTGGAGATGGGTGTACAGAGATTCATTATACTAAGCCCTCTCTCCTTGGGCTTGTGTAAAATACTTAAAAATTACCATTGTAAAACACAAAAGTTCCACTTTGGAATCTCATTTCCCTGTGATGTAACAAGTTAAAAATCCTAAATAAAGTACTTGGGTTTCTAAGGAGGAGTCCAGGAGGGAATGACTTGCAATGTGCTTTCCCCAGAAAATTAATTCTTGACTGTAAATCTCCCCCTTTTGGAGTAGTTCCATGAATGTTAGCATGTTAAAAGTTCTGAACAGTTTGGTAGTAAAGATACTGGTTTAACCTTGTCTCATGCAGGGTTTCCCAGAGATCAGTGGCCAAGGCACATCCATTTTTGGTCTAGTGACCCTTGCTGCCGCACAGGAAGAGCTACCTCTTTACACAAGCCAGGGTTTTGAGAGACCGGAATTTCAGACAGTACTAGTGGGGAGAAAATCAAAATCGTGTTCTCCAATCATTGCCTTGCTCCAAGTCCCTCATCTTCAAAACAGAGTCAGAAATTTTCACGAAGGTACATGCAACCCTTCCTGATGTTGCCCAAATCTAGTCTAATATCTCAACTTCCCACCTTCGCCTCCATGGGAAGTCCTGGGCTGTAGGTGAAGTGAAGCACTCAGTGTTTGTACAGTTTGCCCACGTGACTGCGCCCTCCAATCATTGCACCCTGATTGCTGAAGTTCTTTCTGACACAGGCACCTTCTCATCTCCACTCTCTTATTTAGGCTCAGGCTGAGCTCTGGTTCAGAGACTGCTTCCTGGAAGGCATGCCAGGTGGGACGAAATGTTCCTTCATTACCCTTTCTTACTGCCCCCTCCATCCATAGTAGCTCTTGTCCCACTGTCCCATGGATTTCTCTGCTTTGCCTTTCTTTCCCATTGGATTATGATCTTCTTGAAGACTTCATCTGTATCTTACTTTCTCTTTGACCACAGAGTATGGTGTATTTGCTCAAAAGTATTTGAGGAAAGGAAAGAGAGAAAAGATAACCCCAATAACTATGAAAGAGTTCAAACTTCATCATTCACAGTTCCTGTAACTAGAGATGCTTTGGGAGAAATATTGTAGTTAAAAATTTACAACAAGGTAGAAAGAGGTGGTATTTGATTATTTCCAGAAAACAGTATTTTATGAGAAATGAAGGCAGGGAGCAATTTATCTCACTATTTATCTCAAGGGGAAGGACACAGGGGTCTGATCCTTTTTTTTTTTTTTTTTAATACTCACCTGAGGATATGCTTATTGATTTTTAAAGAGAAGGAAGGGGAGAGGGAGAGAGACACAGATGGGAGAGAGAAACATGGATCAGCTGCCTCTCGTATGCACCTCAACCCGGGATCAAACCCACAACCCAGGCATGTGACCTCAGTTTACAGGAGGATGCTCCAACCGACTGAGCCACACTGGCGGGGGCAAGTCTGAGCCTTCTCACCAAGTGGGTGAAGGTTAACAAAATTCAAGGCTATGGCTTATGGATATGAATTTAGCACAATTTGCAAATTTTGCCAAATTCTCAAGCTACCTAGAACCAAACAGCCACAAGTGGTGACAATGTCAAAAGGATTTTCAGTTGTAGGGGAGGAAATGAGAAAAATGGCTCAGGTAAGCTTCTCTCTTTCATTTCTTTCATATAGACAAGTGCTTTTTTTAAATTTTTTAATCTTATATAAAAGGCTCTGCAAATGCTATTCTTAGGTAAGTCCTTACACTCTACCAAGCAGCTCCTGCTCTTGCCCCTTCTGCATAGAAATAATGGAGACACCACTCTCCCCTAGACAGGTTTTCCCCTTTCTCATGAGTTTCTGTTGTATTATGAATTTGCATTCCATGTCTACAGAAATACCTCAGTTTATTTCCTTTTTTAAAAAACATTTACTTAATACCCACTAATTTCTTAGAGGCAAATAGTCTGTATTTCATAGGGAGCAATTAAATAACATTTCTAATACAGATCACCATTTCCTTCCATTGCAGAGACTGTGTCTTAATGGGCCCTTATTGTCTTTGAAGAAAATGACAAATGCGGCCCCGTCAGGGAGTGACCATCCAACCCATCTCCCTACTCCCTCTAGTGCGGCATTTGTCATTTTTCCCTTCATGGCTGCCAGCAAGCTTTCAGCTTACTGAGTGCCATCAAAACACTCCAGGTGCTTTGGGCTTTTACTTTCTCTTCTACAGATTGGGTTTATTTACATCGGTTCCAAATGTGACAAAAAGCAAACAAACAATTATCCACATGGTCCAGACGTGGCTCCTCTTGTAACTCAGATGAAAGAGGCCTGACAATGTAGCCCAGTCCCTGCTCGCTCCGCAGGCTGGATGGAACAAGTGCACGAGCATCGTCTTGGGAAGCTGCCAGCCTGGCTGATGAGCCCTAATTGCAGGAATGCAGCTCACTGCCAGCAATTACGCAGGCATAGTTAAGTTAGACACATTTGCTCTGTCTGGGTCATAAGACCACTGTTCTGTTGCTGCATAAAGTTCTAGCTGAGGTCTCAGAAACAGTATTTCTTGATTGAGGAAATAATTTTAGTGATTTAAAGAATAGTTTTGCTTTCTGGGGTTAGCCTTCAATAAAATTGTGAGGAGGCACACCTTAGCCCTTTGTTTTCCTAGCACCTCCAATTTATCTGTGCCTTATTCTACCCACCCCCCCCCCCCCCCGCTTTTCTTTCTAGATTCCATATTCCTGTTTAGGAATACAAAGTAGATTTGTATCTAATGCATCAACTTTGGGAGTACTTTTTTTATTTTTTGAAAATTGGCTGGAAAGTATTTGGAGGAGCTCTGGTGGGAGAAGTGCAAGGATCAATGAACAATCTCTACCGTGGCATGTGGCAATCTAGTTTATAGACGTCCCCTCCAACCCCACTGTCTAGAAGGTCCTCTACATACACACCAAGAAGAGCACCCGAAAGGGTGACATATGCTAGCAGTTATTATTTATCAAACACTTCTCCTGCCATGAGGATGAATACATGAAACTCCATGCACAGAGTTTTAAGATATTAAAGGCACGTATTTTTCATCTGAAAAAACTACGAGAACACTGACTACCCTAATGTTCACAAGTCCCTTTTGACCTTGAACCTGTAAGTTAAACTTCATTAGCTCCATTTTGTCACAAATAGAAGAGGAATTATTTCAACAAGCGTACCCAGGCAGATTATCCAGAAAGCCTTTTTCACCAGTGCCTCTCTGGACCAAGTACTTTTGGGGAAGGTGAGCTGTCATCCTTTGGCTCTAAATAAAATATGATTAGCCTCCTCTCAGAGAGGGCGGTGCCATCAGACCATGAGGATGTACACCTTAAACTCACACAGTATGCAAACACACATTGGTATGTCAAGTATTTCTCAATAAAGCTGGGGGGAAAGATACTTTTTTGATTGAACAAATGAATAAATATGCAGACAAATAAGTGAACGAATGTACTAATGAAAAATTGCAAAGTTTTAAAAATTAGGTTTCCCAGGAATGTGACTCAACAGGTGACTGTGGAGAACTGAAGAATGGGGCCAGTAAAGAGATACCTGAGTGACTGGGCACTGGCTGGTTTTCAAGTTCATATACTGAGCAAAAGGATAAGGATTATACATTCAAAAGTTTGTCGAGCACTTCTGGAGAATCCCACCACGGACTTCCCTTCCCCACTTCTATTCTTTAGTGTAGCCAAGGCACGTCTTCTCTGGGTGTCTCAGGTCATTTAACCTGTTATAACGGAGGCAAAAACAGAGTGAACTTTGTTCACATTCACAACATTATGTTCGGACTCTGGGCTTCTTGCAGTTTCAGCCTTGGCAGCCTGGGGGCAGTAACAGAGTGTTTCTATCCAGCCCAAAAGTGCGGGTAGTCGATAGTGGAGTGCGGTTT
The DNA here is from genome assembly GCA_039655065.1 of Glossophaga mutica. Classification (NCBI taxonomy): domain Eukaryota; kingdom Metazoa; phylum Chordata; class Mammalia; order Chiroptera; family Phyllostomidae; genus Glossophaga; species Glossophaga mutica. Next base: position 11,043,274 of record CM077314.1, read on the forward strand.
ACACTGGACAGCCCGACGTGACACACTTCCACACCAAACCACTGAGTGGAGAGTTGCCCCTTCTGCGAGATCCTGTCCCTTTTCAAGCTCCTTGCTCAAGGGAGGACCACAGGTTGTCTAGAACTCTCACTGAGCTGCTTCTCAGCTGGGAGCAGTTTGTGTGTGCTTTCCAATTGGCAATTCAAAAGGTCAGAAAAAGACTGGATCGACTTAAACCTTACAGCAGCAAGATTGCAAACGGCTCTTTGTGTCTGCCTTTATTATTATCTCAGTGGTTGAACATGCCCCTCTGCGTTCACCTGCCCTTGGAAGGATGAGAGGAATAATGCAGTCTTTAATTTTGGATCTTACTTTAAATCCGCCCTGCTGTGATTCTTTTTCCTGGGGAAAAGGCAATTTGACAATTTTTGGCATTGCCTAACCAGTGCAGTAACGCTGTTTTTGAAGTTAAAATAGGCCCCATCTCTGCTACTCCTGCTCGAAGTTTATACAATTGGTGTCTATCATCCTCTGGTGCTTAATAATTTACATCATCCATAAAACTGCAGGCCACTGGTTTGCAAATCACTTACAAAATAACCAGACTCTGCAAAATTGAACCAAATATTTGTTCAAATGTTTATTTGGTGGCATTATTTATGTTTTTTTTCTCTGCACAACTGGGCTGAAAATTTCTAGAGGTCAGTGTTATACAAAATGTCTTGAGATGTCCTGTTGCACTCCTGATTAGGATTGTAACGTGGAGGAGGAACATTCTTGAACAGTAAAGGCCTTGGCTTCCCCTTAGGGTGTGGGTAGGGACAGGAGGAGTTCACAGTGCATGCTCAGGTTCAGGGTCATTCCGCCACCTCCGGTGGAACTTAGCCAGAACATTTTGGGTAAGCCACATCTCAGATTAATTTATCCCTGCAGCTTGTTTATTATTCTGCTTGCACAAGCCTATTTGTTTTTACAAAAATCGGGGGCTTACATCCTCTGTTTAATCTGTAATAAGAAGTTATGAAAAAAAGTTTATTTTTTCCATTTAATTACTTCTTTACATGCATTTACAGTAATTAGACATCAGATGCAGTAGCTAAAGCAATTACTATATGTCATTTCAGAGAATTACAATATAAACATACAGTAAATACTCAATAATCCATGACAAGCTACTTAAAAAGTAATAAGGAAATTTAATTTAAAATGTGGGAGCTGAGATGCATGATGTACTTCTGAATGAAATGCCCACAATTATAAAAGAGAGATCCCAGCTTTGAATATTCACCACTATTAATTTACTACCTTTCACAGTCTGGGTCACTGGCCACCTCCCTTCAAAATTAACATGAATAATGCATGATAAATAGCCTCTTATAAAATGGAAGCCTTTCCTCTCCTCGCTTCTCTCCCTCTCCCCCTCTTTTTCCCTTCCTTGCCTTCTCCCTTCTTTCTCACCGAAAAGCCATGTGACACTTAAAGCCTGTTAACCTAAGCGCACAAAAGTTTGTAACAACATCACAGTGATGGTCAACACACAGCGCTCTGTTTTTCACTTTTAAAAGTCTTTTTCTCCCCAGATTGCAATGCACTATAATAAAACAGGAAATGTGGAACTCTTTGGAGTGGTGTTCAAATCACAGTTTATTTACCCAGAACCCTGGGGGCAAGTTACTTGACTTCCCTGTGTCTCAGTTAGTTAGCTTATTTCTAAAATGGAGGCGCAACTATTTGTCAGCCCGTTGTCTGACACAGTGTGAGCCAAGTGCGTCTGGAGTGGAGCAGGCACTAAATGAATGGCTGCTGGTCTTGTTTTATCCACTTATTTATCTAAGTGCACATAATCCGTCTGGAACATTTACTGCTTTCTACTTAGACTTTCAGCCTTCATCACTTCTAAAGTTATCACTTGATGTGTTTATCAACTACTATAGGATACACATTTTTTCTCCATTCATTAAAAGAAATTCAGATGCAATATTCTCCCAACATATACCAAGAACTGAAGACTGACTTCATGTTCATTATTTTGAGACCATTTATGACTTTACAAATTCTGTCTACTCCCCAGATCAGCTTTTTCCAAAATATGTTTCATTGGATAGCTGTTACAGGAAATGCTTTGCCAAAAAAAGTGTGCCATAGTCAAATAGGTTTGGGGGATGTTACTTAATTGGTTCCTTTCTTGTTTGTTTTTGGATAGAGTTAGGCATACGACAGCTCAAAAAGGACCAGCCAGTGAAGTTAACTAGAACTGCTGGTGCTCAGGAGATGCATGTAGGCATTTTCATCTTGGCTGTTGACACGTCACCCTCCAAACTGCCACCAAAAGTGTAGGAGTCTGACCTTACAGCAGTGTAGAATATACTGATGTCACAGAGCTCTCGTCCTAACTCCTGACTTTGCAGATAAACACAACTGAGAACCAGAGAAGGGACTATTCGTGCGGTAACAGTTTGCAAAAGACATTCCAATAAATCCCAGAGTAAACCTGTGAGACCAAGCTTCTACAGTTGGAATTATTAGTTATTGAGATCCTACTTAGTGCTAATCATGATGTTAGACATCTATTTACACTGAATCTTTTCAGAAGTTCCTCAGGCAGCCACTAAGGCACTTTAGTATTGATAAAGCCGACTTAGAGAAATTAAGACATTTGCTGGGTATCTCACAGCAACGAGTGGTGTTGTCACCTCCTGGGGCCTTCGCCACTCTGGTCTGCCTCAATCTGCCTCAACATTTTTGGTTCGCACTCTGGTGAACCTTGCAGCTATAGTAGGTGAATCCCAGTGGAGCTTCAGGTTACACTTATTAATATAAATATCCGGTTGTCATATAATGTGTCAAACTATTCAAGAGAAACATTAGCACTATTAGTTTATGGAGAACATTAGCCCTGTCAGTTTATGGAGAATAGGAATAATGAGAAAAGGGCTCTTGGTCTTTGGTTTCTTTAGTCAACTGAAAAACCCAATATCTGTTCAGAGATGATTCTCACCCAGCAGAGGGGCCAGCCTCAGCAGAGCCACCTGGATACACTCCCTGAGTGCCGGGGCCCTGCCCGGAGCCCTGGGACCCAGGTTACAACTGTGTCTGACTTTCCATCTTCCTGCTAATTGTCGTCTCTGGTCTCATCAACCATAGTAAATGCGCTGTGTATTACTCTCCCTGCCCCACCACCATTTCTCTCTTCCATCCAAATTTCCTGAGATTTTACTTTTTCCAGGTACACGTGTTTAAAATGGTGAAGTTATTTAGAACTGGTCAAAAATAGTGACAGAAATAAGATGGCCCTAAAAGCTTCTCCACCCCCTTCTCCAGGGAGCTGATACCGAACCACTGTCTAGAACAGAGTTTCTGGGCCTGGGTCCTGTCCCGTTACACGTGTTCTGAGAAATGGATTTTCCACCATTTCCCTTAGGGACAGTACTTCTGACTCTAATTCTCTCTGCCAGACATTTTTTTTTACCCACATTCTATCAGGATTCTCTCTCCCTCACACGTGTTAGCATTCCAACCCATTATTTTTGGTCCTGGTTCTAGTCTCTGCCAGAGTAAATAATTACAGTCTCCTCCATCGTCTATCTTTGTCGCCTGCCACTGCCTGCCTTTGTCATTCCTTTTATCTGGTGATTTCATGGCTGGTGAATTTATTTCACTTTCGTAGTCACCCAAGCCCACCAATCCCTTCATCTGCACATTTCCCAAGCATACAAAAGTTGTTTAAATTCCAGAATTCCATGATTTGGATTTGTTTAAAGAGCAGCTTTAGAAATACAGCCACTGTATTCCTTAAATTATGGAAAGAAAGATGAGCAGTGTGAATTTAAAAAAAGAAGAAGAAGAAAGGGAAAAAATGAAAAGCCTGTCTTCACTACTTTCAAATGCAAAACCATCCATAAGAGCAGGTCTGCTGTTCTCCAAAGTGGACACACAGTAAAAAAGCCTCTTCCCCCGGGGACGATCTGGAAATACTTCTTAAACGTACTGAGGTCTTGTGGAGAATTATGATTACAACAAACCTAGGGAATGACTGTGATTCCAGGATGCCTGCAAAAAGGTTTATTTCATGCCAAAGAGCTTAGCTGATTTGGAATCGAATCAAAAGAGCCTTTGGTTCTCTGAGACTGAACAGTTCATCGTTATCTTTTGGCAAAGCCTGGCGAGGTTCAGCCAGCATGGTACCAGCTCTGTTACCCCTCGTCCCAGTGGACAACATGTAAAGTTGTATTGTGTAAACGGGCACCTCAGGAGCTTGGGTGCATTTGAGGGTGGAATCTGTTTTGAGACTACCAGGGGACACCCAGTGAAATATTTTGGGAGTCCTTTTGAAGTTGTAGATAAATCTGTTGCCCCTTTAAAAATTATTATTATTGTTAATGTTGTCAGCACTTACTAATGTACACAGAGACAACCTACCTGCACTCTATCTCCCTCTTAGCATTGTCTAAGAGACTTTGACATTTCATACGTTGTAAAAAAAAAAAAAAGTTTCAGATTTCTCCTAAGATGATATTATCTCATTATATTTTGGTGAGTAGTCATTTAAAGACTTTAGGGGTTCTAATTCTCAAGACTCATTCAAATTCAGAACATATACAATCCAATGTGACATAATAACAAAATCCTAGTAAGGTTTAAACACTACTCGAGTAACCCTTCATGAATCAAATGAGGTATATGGAATATGAAGAATCATTCTTTTTTTAAGGTTTTATTTATTTATTTTTAGAGAGAGGGGAAAGGAAGGAGAAAGAGAGGAAGAGAAACTTCAGTGTGTGGTTGCCTACTGGGGACCTGGCCTGCACAACCCAGGCACGTGCCCTGACTAGGAATTGAACTGGCAACCCTTTGGTTTGCAGGCCCACACTCAATCCACTGAGCTACACCAGCCAGGGCAGAATCATTCTTTTTTTTAAATTTAATCTTTATTATATTTCTTCCATTACCAGTTAGTCATTCTTAAGCCAATATTATATTCCTTCCTTCTCTTTCTCCTCACCTTCTTCCTCTCTTCCCCCTCCTCTTTAGCCTCCATTACCTCCTTACCTCTTCCTCTTTGCCAGATCAGATGACAATTTAATTTAAAATGCTGGTATGTAAAATTATATGCAACTCCTCAAATGTCACTGTTTTCTTCATTCGAAGTCAATGTTATGACTAAAAGTCACACATTATACCCAGCAACACCTAACCTGCCAAAGCAGAATGAAGTATGTATCTGATCAAACAGAAGTCATTGGTCCTGATTCAAAGACAATTTTTTTAAACACCAAAGTCATGAGTAAACAGCCCTTATCTGTCTTGAACCTCATTTTATCATCTACCAAATAGTGGCGAATGTATTTGAATAACTACTCAGCAGGCTCACCAGAGGGATCAATACAATGATAAATGGAAACCACTTACAAATTTCTGAGTGCCAGGTGTTAGGAATTGGGGTGATTTTGTATTCATATACTCTTTTTAAAAATATTTTATTTATTGATTTTTAGAGAGATGGGAAAGAGGGAAGAAATGGAGAGAAACATCAAAGTGACAGAGAAACATGAATCGCTTTGCCTCTCATACATGTCTCAACCAGGGACCAAACCTCCAACCCAAGCATATGTCCTGACCAGGAACCAAATTTGTTACCTTTCGCTTTGTAGGAAGATGCCCAACCAACTGAGCCACACCAGTCAGGGCTACATTCATATATTCTTTATAGTATTTTCCAAATTCTCCTAATTTTATAGGGAAAAAATATCATACATTCTAAACCATAAAGTGCTGTACAGCTGCATTATTAACAAAGATAACATTGTTTGACAGAGGTGAAAGTTCTTGCAAGTCATTAAAAGAGGACTAAGAATGTAAGATTATATAATAGTAACATAAATATGGAGAATAATTTTGCATAGGTAAAATTATTCTGTGAAGGAGTTAAAACATGAAAAAAATGTTTAGGAAGTTCTCAAGTCTTGAAAAGGGTAGTTTTATTCTAAAATTAACTTGTTCTCATTTCAGAAAGATAGGGTTCCAAATAAGAAAATCACAGCAAACTTCACATTTCATTACTTATGGCATTATAGAATATATCAAATATAGTTATTGGTTCCCTTCCCCATTGGGGATTAGTTTGCAGATTAAAAAAAAAAAAATCCAGCATCACCCAAAGGCAAAAAACATTTTACGAGCACATCTGGGTTTTCTCAAAGCTCTAGGCTTTAGCCACTGAATCATTAACGTCCACTTACTTTGAAAGAAATTACAATTCGTCTAATTTAGAGACTTCACCTTGGATTTACTCATTCTCTGTCCCATGAGAAAAAAACATGCAACGTACATGCAGGCATGACAACCTAAAAACGTGTTCGAATATTACACTAGAAGAAACTCATCACCCGCAGGACTCACAAATGTATTCGGATGTTAGCACAGGTCCCAACACGCTGCCTAAAGCAGAGAGGACTGACCACACTGCCCCTTCCTTATTTAGACTATGCAGATACAAATTTCCAAATTTTGCGTAGAATTTGATTTCAAATAGTTTACCTGTCCTAAAGTTTACATTTACTTGTGTGTGCAGACATAAAACTTAAGTATCTTTTACAAATTCGCATGTAGTTTAAATGAAGCTATAAAAGTCACATGCTCATACCTAATAATTTATTTGAAATTATTTAATTTTTTAAACCAGTTGTGTGTGTGAGAGAGAGAGACAGACTGAGGAGAGAATTTCTTTAACTTTTTCAATCAAGAGACTGGATATATAGTCTGGCAATTTTGAGGCATGCATTCTAATTATTACCTCAAACTTATTCTTTCTCTGAGTACATCAGAACTCTAATTACAGGCAGAGAAAAATATATTCAATATTGTGGAATATTTATGCAAAATACCACTCTTAGCACTTATCAGCTAAACTATAATGTCTTACAGAGCTTTACAGCAATTTCCAAAAGAATATTATTCACTTTGGCCTTTCCTTTCTTGTTCAATATGTATAATACCTGATGAGAGTACAATTTCATTCTCAAAAACTGTAATCTCTGGTATAATTAGTGCAATTCTACCATCTGCATTCTTTAACAAAAAAAGCCACATGTCTTATTATGAACAATCACTTTTCTCAGAAAAATCTCTTGCTTTTCTGGACAAGATATTCACAGATGTACCTAAACACAAACTTTATTGTATTCTTGGGAGTTAAGGATAGTTAATATTTTCTCCCAGGAGATGATTCATGCAATTAATTTCTTCTGTATTAGATGTTTCTAAAAGAGAGAAGCCAAGGTGTGATTCTAATTTCTGAAGTATTTCACTGGGACTTTTTTCATTTTCCCCCTAAAAAAACAAATGCATAGCTGTGCACAGAAGCTCCATTATCAAAATAAGAAATGACATCTTAATTACATAAAGACTTTAGGAGTTTCTAACACTCTTTATCACTGAATAAACGCTATATGTTAACACAAAAAATTTAGATGTATAATTTCTGACTTCTAGAATCTTCTTAGGGAGCAATGAATTAACTACTCTCTCATTCTCTCTCAATATACAATGGGGGACTCCCCAAAACAGAATTTATTTATAAAAAAATTGTGTATTCTTACATGTTTAAACTTCAATCAACTTCAAGGTACTCTCCATGTGATGCAGTACACCTATTGAGATGTTTTTTCCACGGCTAAAAACGGTTTTTGAACTTGTTGATTTTGGTGCCTTTTCGTGCTTCTGCCATTTTTGTTACATCTTTTTTCATGTTAGCAAAGTGTTTCCCTTTGAGGACTTTTTTCATCTTGGGAAACAAAAAATGGTTGCTGGGGGCAAGATGGGGTGAATAGGGAGGGTGGCGCATGGGGGTCATGCCATTTTTGGTCAAAAACTGCTGAACACTCAGTGTGGTGTGGGCAGGTGTGCTCGTGAATCACACATCATGAAATGGGCAAACACGTTAAAAAAAAGTCTTCAAAACAATTTCACTGAAGCCAAATGGAGCTTCTCACCACAATGCCAGCTGGTGCACTGATACAGCTGGGTTCCTAGAACACTCACGTAGTGAGCGAACCTGCACTACAAGGATCCTGCCCGAGTTTCTCCGTTTTATGCCTACGCAATTTGAAGAACACTGATACGTGGATTTGCTATTGGATCAGGACTCAAGAAAAATATAGACTTTTTTATTTCCTACAGTAATTTAGGCATTTTGTCCCATTTTTTCTTCCACTTCATCCTTCTCTACCAGAGGTTGAATTTATAACTTTACTGATTGAATTTAAAATCTCCTTCTATCTTCCTCATCAAATAAAAAGTGTTGGTCAACTACATTTTAGCAAATTCTTGTTTTAAAAAAAAAAAAACAATTTACTGCCTATGTTCTCTTCTAGGACTTTAATGGTGTTACGGCTTATGTTTAAGTCTTTTATCCACCTTAAATTTATTTTTGTGTATGGTGTAAGTTGGTGCTCGAGTTTCATTTTCTTGCACGAAGCTGTCCAGTTCTCCCAACACCACTTGTTGAAGAGGCTGTTTTTACTCCATTTTATGTTGCTGCCCCCTTTGTCGAATATTAATTGACTATAGAGACTAGGGTTTATTTCTGGTCATGCTAAGCGAAGTAAGCCAGGCAGTGAAAGAAAAATACTATATGATCTCACCTTTAACAGGAACCTAATCAACAAAACAAACAAACAAGCATAATATAACCAAAGACATGGAAATTGGGAACAGGCTGAAAGTCACCAGAGGGGAGAGGGAAGGGAATTTCAGGGGAAAAGGGGAAGGATTTATAGGAACAAGTATAAAGGACACATGGACAAAAACTATGGGGGGGGGGGGTGGAAATGGGAGGGAGGTGGGGAGGGCTGGGGTGGCGGGTTCGGGTGAGAATAAAAGACAGAAAACTGTACAAGATCAACAATTAAAATAAAAATTAAAAAAAAAACAATTTAAAAACTGGCCACATTTTTCCATTTGAGGAAATTTACTTCATATAAATATTGAGAAAAAAACAGCTCAGATTATATCTAATATAATAAAAAGCTATTTCAGTGCAAGGGGCTAAATTATAATTGCTCTGGGAGCAGTGATGTTGAATTTTCTGGCTTTTGTAGATTTATACTCTAAGTCATAATGCTGAGTTAACAGTTTTGCTTTGAGATGCCTATGTAAACACTTGTATGATGAGGATTTCAACGTTCCTGAGGATCGTACTGGAAATAAATTGAGGCTCAGAGTGAAATGACACCATTAAGTCCAAAACCGCTACATAGTAACTGTTAGAAAAGATTGTCAACTTGCACTTTGAGCTCTGGGCCAAATTTCTCTAAGAGACTCAGAAAGTCTGCATCACGCATCCTGTTTGAAGATAGCACTGCTGACCAGGGCTGTTCTGCAGAGCCAGTTTGTCAACATCAGAGACACCGGACTGCCTGCACTGGTTAGTACGATGGAGGTGTTGGCGGTTGGGTCCAACGCTTCCATGAATGCCCTGGAGCCATGGAGGAGACACATAACAATTACCTTAGTGTGTGTGTTTGTGTGGGTGTGTGTTCCTCAATACACAGATGCACCAAAATCTTTAATGTCAGCAGCCAAGTAATTATGTAATATCTTCCAAGGGACTCTCAGAATTTATCTGCCAAGCACCTAGGGACTTTTTCACCTAACAAGGTAACCTTGTCTTTGTAAAGGAGTATCAGAGTTTGCAAACAGGACTCTGACTTCAGTTTGCCCACTGCAAGTGGGGGTTACAGAACCCTGGTAGCCCCCGAACTGGTTATTGCTCTTTAATTAAGTGTCCCCAGTCTCCTTATCTCTGAATCAATTGAATGCCACTCCATTTCACACATACTAGCAAATTCAAAATTATAATTATTATACTAAAAACACCCAAATAAGCTATAAATTATTAATTAAATACTGAACACTTCCTGAAAACCTGCTACTTATCCAGCACAATAAGGAATACAAAAATATATATGATTAAATTGCTGTCTTTGAAGAGCATTACATTAAACTTGGAAAGGAAGTCTGGACAGACATTCTTTTTAGAGTGTGTTGTTGAATTGTGCAACTGGCAGGGAAGACAGGTACTGATCCTCCAAAATATTTGCCTATACTTTTATCTAAGAAAGTAAAATGTGTCATTGATGCCATACAAATGGTACAGCCAGGATAGTGAGGTTCTTACGGAAGGACTTGAGAGGCAAACCCAATGGATCAAAATAAGTCACCACTCAGAACCTTAATGTTTTACTGGAGTCACTGAAATTTCCTGTGCTGGTTTCTACCTCTATAATATGGGTCTTGTAACAATACCAGCTTCTTAGGATTGTTATAGAATTAAGTGAGATGTATCTCTATGCATAAAGATATATAGATATACAAATAGAACTGCTTAAAATTTTAAAAGAGCACCTAGAACATAAGCAACTGTACATTTATATTTTTAAAACACAAATAAGGATAGAAGGAGGTATGAGCTAATACGAAATCAATCAGGTTCAGTAAATATTTGTGATCATTCTGATGAGAATTCTTAGCTCTGTCAAAGCTCTTTCTATGGAATTACTGACCCAAATTAACTGAAAGAGTTTGTCAATAAGTTTACCCATTAATCTGAGTTTTTAAGATTAATAGTAGAGTCTGACCATATTATGTCATATGACAGAAAATATCAACCAAAGTTTAAAAAGTATATGTAGCTAGATTAGAAGAGGCCAAAGAAGCACTTAAGACATTTTTCCATTTTTCCAAGGTCTTCTCAGGAATTTAAAAAAAAAAAAAATCCTCTTTCATTGCTTTTTAGAAAGCCAGAAAGGAAGAGAGAGAAACATCTATGTGAGAGAGAAGCATCAATTGGTTGACTCCCATACATGCCCAGACTGGGGACTGAACCTACAACCCTGGTATGTGCCCTGACTGGGAATCAAACCTAGGGCATTCTAGTTATGGGATGGCGCTCCAACCAACTGAGCCACACTGGCAGTGGCTGCTGCTGCTGCTGCTGCTGCTTCTTCTTCTTCTTCTTCTTCCTCTTCTTCTTCTTCAATTAATTCAAGTTTTCCCATCACCATTTATCCCCCCATGCCCTCGTCTACCTCTATCCATGCCTTCCCCTCCATCACCACACTGTCATCCATTTCCATGAGTTCTTCTCTTCTTTTTATTTCTTCTTTTTTTTTTGGGGGGGGGGGTCAGGAATTCTTTAGTCTTTTTAGTGCTTATCACACATTAATCATTGATTCACTTTGTTTATAAAGCCTTTTTACGGAAAAGTTTTTTTGAGATGAGGATTCTACTTTTGCCTCTTTAACAACTCAACAAAATGAAAAGGACTGAAGTCCTGGGTTTCTTACCTCGATTTTATGGCAGCAGAAGTCAGTATTTAACAGGAAATGACAGTTTGAATGTGATATTACAGACGTGTCTGTATCGGAGCTTTCTCTCCTGAAAGCATTATAATACACAATGGAACCTGGCTAAAGAGAGTAAGTGGACACACAAAGAGGACTCACTGCCTCATGGAATTAGAAAGCACAGCAGCTGGGGAGGCCTCAGGTGAAGCATTACTCAGGGGCTTCGTTCAACGTGGTCAAAACTCTCCTTTCTACACCCTGCTCACCTCCAGGGGTTCCCTTCCTCACCTGGAGGATCTCCCCCCACGGTCCTCAAAAGTCCATCAGCATCACTTTGGGATTCAATAAATACAGGGTGGGGCAAAAGGAGGTTCACGGTTGTTCTTATGAAAAATAATACAGTAATTAATAAATGACAATACAGGAATAAACTCCATGTTTTGTGTACTTACAAACCTATATTTGCCCTGCCCGATACAACAGAAAATACAGCACACCAACTTTGGCCCTCCGCAGAAGGTTGTAATGTAATCAGAATAAAGGGGGAGATTCAGATGGCAGCGGAAATGAAGGAAAACAACATTTCCTGTACTCAGAACATGAACGACAGAAAGACAATGTAGTATTCTGTTGACTGTGCTCAGCCTTAGCCTGGTAGAGAAAAAAACACATGTGGGCATGATGTTTAGTTCTACAAATTAAGAGTTATATAAACTTAAACAAATGCTTTTTTTGTTGTTGTTCAGTTGCTTTACCTTAAAAGACACTTATTTCATGGGATTCTGTGAACAGTAAGTATATGAGTACATTAAGTACTCCGAAAAATAGTGGCTACTCTTCGTATGACCACACATGTCTGGCTAAAACTATGGTTCCACTTCACAAGAGTCAAAAAGAATGCCCTTGGAAAGGAAGTTTGAGTCAGGGCAGGGCCTTGGAAGGGAAAAACATTTTGACTGTATTCTAGTAACGAGAAAGATCTTTAAGCTAGAAAGTGACCTGATGCAACTGATATTTTAGGGATGCTTTCTGGCATGAGACATCCAATGAAGAATTGAGAAAGAGGGACGCTTGCCAAAGATAGCTCAGTTCAGGTAACCCCACAGTCAATGTTTATAAATGTCTATCATGAAAATAGAGATTTCTTTTAAATGACTGTGCCATATATTTGAACATTTCTCAGTATTCCATGAAATATTAAGACATTAATGCTGGATCCTTATATAGTTAAAGTAGCAGTAAAAGACCCTTTCTGGCAATAAGTGAGAAATTGAATGACCTTTACCTTCTATTAGCAAGAACTAAAACTCCAAAGTGGCATCAGTGAGAAAGAAAGAGTGAGAATAGAAAATGACCACAAAAAAAAAAAAACTTTCTTAGGAATTTCCTGAAAATAGCATCATGTTTGCTTTCTTTCCAATGTGGGAATAATTATAAAATGCCAGATAGGATGTCAGAAAATGTTTATAAAGTTTAAGGTAAATGAAGCAAACATAACACAGAAAATAATCTCCTATCATAATAGCAATGCCCCTGCATTCTGTATTGGTGAAGGCCTCGACCAATGATATATTTCCATTTTCTAAGCTGGTATAGAGTCAGTGCACTCTGTATTTCTAATATTTATTTACATGTGCTTCAATCACCAGTGGGGGGCATTTACCAGCTCGGTAAGTGTTCATCTACTTACTTGGTCTTTTCTCCATCTCTATTTCTTCCTCTATTTCTCAGTCCACGGGGTATTATTTGATACATGACAGATCGCAGGTCATCGCAATGCCACTGCTGTGGAAAACTCAATTGTATGGACAAATACGCAATCTATTTATTTTCTGTATAATTTGATTTTAACCAATCCTAACTCCTTTATGCAAGTATGTATGCAGATTATGTTCTGACCAACAAAAATATATGCATCTCATCTTCATAACCACAGGTGGTTATGAAGAAATCATAAATCTTATTTTAGAGACTGGCTATCTAAGAGGATAGAAGGAGAGAGATGAAGTGGATTGCCTAAGGTCGCAAGCTAAAGCTGTTTCCTAGGAAGGATTCTTAATTCTGCCTTTTGTGCTGGCAATCATTCAATCCATTGATGTTGGAAACTGTGGAGTCAGATTCTTTATCTCCTATAGTACATCTTCGGGCAGTATGACATTCTGAGGGGTGACAAGACATTGTTTAAGTGATAGCCCTCTTTCTTGAATAGTACAGGGAGCTGGTGGGGGAGGGAGAAGGAATTTCCATTAGATTCCATGGTCAAATACCTAGGAAGGGCTACACAGCAAATATATATATATATCTTATTTAATGTTGGGATTACTTTATAAAATTGGGTCTAATCAGAACATGCAAATAACTAAACATGCTCAGACCTGTCATGTCCTGCTATCAATGAATTATATTTATAAAGAACATTAAAACCTCAACACACATCTTTATATTTGGAAAAAAACTGTTGTGTGTTAACGTGCTTTTTTATTATATTCTGTCGTGCTTTATGTGATAAGTTGTAGTTGAGAAATGCTTTAATATAATTCTAGAACAATCAATCCAGGTTTCCTTGTTTGAATGCATTCTGCCCTCTAACCAAAGAGCAAGTGCTCTTTGGTCAAAGACTAATAATGATGGTAATTATATTGCTACATGTTTGTAACCCTTTGCATTTCACAAAGCACTTTTACATAATTTATTTTATTTGGCCTCCATAACTCAATTAATTGCTTTTCACTATACCTACTTTAAAGACAGAGGCTCTGAGGCTCTTGCCGGTTAAGTATCTTGAACAAAGCTTCCCAACTAGTTATTCTTAACCATTGAGGGACTAGTTGTTCAATGAAACCTTAAAAGACCATCCACAGATGACTCACTATCATTTTATATTTCATTAAGAAAAAATAATAAGACATTATCAATTTTATAATGAATCCCAGTTTCAGTGGTGTTAAAAGTCTTGTCAGAGCCCTGGCTGGTACAGCTCAGTGGATTGAGCATAGGCTGCGAACCAAAGGGTTGCTGGTTCAATTCCCAGTCAGGGCACATGCCTGGGTTGAAGGCCAGGTCCCCAGTGGGAGCTATGTGAGAGGCAACCACACATTGATGGTTTTCTCCCTCTCTTTCTCCCTCCCTTCCCCTCTCTCTGAAAATAAATAAATAAAATCTTTAAAAAAAATCTTGTCAGAGGAGAGGGGGTCGGGGGCTGGGTGAAAAAGGTGAAGGGATTTAGAAGTACAAACTGGTAGATAAAGAACACTTACAGAGACATAAGTTACTGCACAGGGAATACAGCCGATAATATTGTGATAACTACGGATGGGGTCAGGTGGGTACTTGAAACATTGGGGGATGACTCTGTAAAGTGCAGGATTTTCTAACCACTACACTGTACATCTAAAACTAATATAGAATAATATTGAATATAAAATGTGATTGAAAATTTTTAAAAACAGAAGAACTTTGCAAGTATGAGAAATGTATGTCTAAAACAGATACAACATGGGGAGTTATTATGCCATTCTACCTCTGGATTCTTAGTCATTAACACCCGGTTTCTAGACAAAGGGACCTCTGTGGATCATTTCCTTCTTATAATTTATTCAGCACGTATTTACTCCAAATCTGGCACCTGCCGCTCTCAGATCTCTCTTCTTTAAGATTTTAAAAAATTATTTTTAAAGAGAGGGGAGAGGAAGGAGAAAGAGAGGGAGAGAAACATCAATGTGCGGTTGCCTCTCACATGCCCTCCACTGGGGACCCGGCCAGCAACCCAGGCATGTGCCCTGACTGGGAATCAGACCACAACCTTTTGGTTTGCAGGCCAGCATTTAGTCCACTGAGCTACACCAGCCAGGGCAAAGATCTCTCTTTTGAATTACCAATGCCCGCGCAAACAAAGCTGAGTCTGTTTTTCTCAATTCTCTCTCTCTCACACATACACACACACACAAATTCCATAATTAATACTTCAACTTTAGCAGCCTTCTCTGGTTCTGTTTGCCTTATACTGCCCCACCTCTTCCACTTTTTAAAAATGTCTCTTTTAGTTCACAACTCGGTATTTCTAACTAACTAAAACTAAAGTCATTCTCCCTCCCTTAATAAAAACAACAGCAACAACAGACAGCAAATAACAAAGCTGACTTCTGAGTTGTAAAGTTCACAAAAGATATGGCGTTTCTTCACTTAGACCATTTAAAATGTAGTAGCCAATGCTTTTATTAAAAATCATACAAGTGCTTCGAAGTGGCTTCCTCAAATGAAGCACCACTGGAGCCATTCTGGAAAACAGAGGCATGCACTGATTTTCCCCCAGAATCGCAGTTCTGTAGGCAACTCCTCCCAAGATGGTCTTATAAGTCCCAACGGAATGGAAAAAACCACCTCTGCTGTATCCAAAAGGCTCAGTGTGCTCTTCCTGTACCTGCACAGCCTCATAGGTCACAGAAAAATGACCTTATATAGGTCCTTCTCCACTGTGGACATCCCACTTTTCATCACACAATTTTAAATTTTATTCTTTTATCACTTCTCAGCTTACTTATTTAATTGTTTTTTTTATCTGTCCGTCTCCCTTGAATACATGTTCCATAATGGTCAAATACATGGATGTCTCAGTCCCTTTTGTATCCACAGCAGGTAGAGCAATGCTTAACATTTAAAAGGCATTCACGTACTCTATTGTGTACATCATTAAACCTAGTGTAAGAAGAATTCTTTTGTTGACTCGAAAACACAGGATTTATCACTCTTACGTCTTTGATATACTGTGAAAATTTTCATTTCATTGTTGGTGGTCAGTCCCGGTGCATGGCGTGTTTCTAGATGGCTTTGAAATGCAATCTCTAAAGATCCCCACATTTTGAGAGATAAATGAGATATTTTTCCTTCTGAGAACTCATGCTTATTGAGTATAGCCCGCAAAGCATGACTGAAAATTTAACACTGGTAATGTGGTTTCCTATAGCTCATATAGCACTAATGCCATTCCACCTATTTAAAATAATGAAGTTTCTTTTCCTTCCAATTTTTAATATTGTACTATCTCTTTATTAAATTTTAAAGTTTAATATTTTACACATTTGGATTTTGTTGGATATACTTTTTCTACTTATTAATTTTACCAGTAGTACCAGTGTTCAGCAAATTAGAGTTTGCTAAATAGAGTTACATCATGTTAATAAACCCAAGTCTCTTGGTCCTGATGTTTAATTCATTGCTTTTATTAGTATATTTCCAAGTAGAAGATTTAATTTATACATATTAAACTCTACCACAGGGTGTCTTGTTCACAAAATCTTTCATTAACTCTATTCCCCAGTAATGAATATTTTATCAATTTATTACATGAAACATCCCTGGCCATTATTACTTAGATAATCATTTGAGAAATTTTGTCAAATACACCAAGCAGAATAACAACACAAAAATAAACAAACAAAAAGTCTTTACCCTTCTGTTAGAATACTCAGTTCTTCTATTCTCAGATAATTTTTTCAATTCACTTAGAGCTCATGTTCTCTAACAAGTGTTTTGGAATTTAGAGGGTTAGAGCATAGCTTTTTCTTCAAATATGATTATTTGCTAGTAGTTCATTTTGTCAATAAAGGAATGGTTACTTTGCATGGAGCGGAAGCTGTACCTGTGGCCCCGGATAAGTCAGAGTTTCAGCTCTCAGAAAACGCTTCCAAGGAGGTGCGTCTGCTCCCTTGGTCTAAGTACCTGTAATTCCTGTCCCACTGGTTTTACTCTCTTCCAAGTAATGCACGATAGAGCGAAAGGGAAAAAATAACATTTACGGTACCATTTGTTTCCACTATTTGATGGTACCCAACCACAGGGGACAACTAGTTCAAAAGCAGAGTTTAAGGAAAAATGAACAGCTTATTGTGCAGGACATATACCAGGCAGGGGCAGGTTATGCAAATGAATGAAACCCAAACGTAAGAACTTGGATACCAAGTCTGCAGGGCCAGGTGGACTGAGAATTGCTAACTACTACCACAGAATGTTCTTAATAAATTGGCCATTGATTAAAACCCCCACATGAGAAGCCTCCTTGCTTAGTACGTGCACTGGTGGGGGGGAATGCTTAACAGGAACAAAATCATGTTCTCAGCAAGGAAACGCTGAGACCCAGATTTGACCAAGAGCACTAGTGCAGCTTTTGGGAGACTCTGTAGGAAATAATACAGGTCTCCACTATTTAGCTATTCTGTATATTCAAAGCCCTAAAACATAACCTGTATCATAAAGACAACCAAAAGGTCATTGTAATATAGCTCCTTTGTGTTTGTGTATGTGTATTATATTTTTCTTATAATCCTTGAACTTTCTCTCTCTTCTGTGCCATTTATATTTATATTCTATATTAAAGGTTCCTATAGGAAATGAATGACAAAATCAGAAATCATAAAACTTTGATCACTATAACTGGAGCAGATGTTATAAAATAATATGACAATGAGATTATGTCCTAAAATGCTTGTAGTCAGTAACAGAATTTTTAATGCTTAAAGACTGGCAGATCCAGAAAATAACTAAGTTCACGGTGGCTGGGACATTAATAACCTTGTTCAATACCTACTGCTGTATGTGGCTTATAGTAAATGGTAAGTATTAATTGATCGAATGAATAAAAAAATAGGAAAAGCATAAGACAAAGGATGGTTTGTATGGATACGTTTGAAGGACCTTACCTAAAGATTCATCAATTTTTCAGTTCAGGAAAGAATTTATTGGGCACATACTATACGCTGGACACCATATCAAACCCCATATTTATAAATATGAATAAGTACAGCCTCTTTGAGGAACTTGTACTCTATTGAAGAAGCAAATGCCAACACTTTTCTTCAATTTGTTTTTGTCAGAGCTATTATACAGATATAAAGTTCCCGTGAATGTAAAAAATGCATTCAACCCAAACTACGTCACTTGCAGCATCATTGGAGGTAGAAATGGAGACACATAGGAAGACTGGTAATTCATAAAAGGCATGCTCCTGGAGATTTTAAAGACAAGATCTTAAGGATATCATCGAAATTTGAAGCTGAAGCTGAAGAATGAAGACGTGTCACTTACTCAAGAAAGCCTGCCCTAATATCTTCTTTATACAAATATATAAACTCCCCATGTTATTCCTGGTGCTGAGCTCGTTTTCTTCACTCTCCTTACAATGACTCAGTTTCAAACGCATTTACCTTCTTCACTAGATTGTCAGCTCCATGAAGGGAGAGTCATGTCAGTCCTATTCACTACATTATGCCTCATGCCTAACATGGAGTGGGTGTCCCACCGATATTTATAAGGTTGGAAGGACGCATGAGGAGGGGAAGGCAGGAGAGAAAGGGATACAATTAAACAAGAGACCAAGAGATATTGTTCTGAGGAACTTGGCCAAGGTGGTGAGAAAACCAAAACCATGCCATAAAACCCATTTAACCTAAATACAGAATCTCACTGGGGAATCTTTGGCTCTATTCAAATAAGAAAAAGGAAAAAGACAAGTATCTTGAACAGAAGATTGGATTGAAAGTAAACTGAGCAGAAGAAAATTCCAGCTTGATCCTTCACCCTGGTATCCCTGCTTTTCCATACCCTCAGCCAAGGAATGGCGATACTCACACCTCCCATTCCAAGTGGTGGGGAGAATGAGTAAGAGGGCTTTCAGGAAGCCCCGCCTGGAAGGGATTAGGCAGCAGTGTGCTGGGAGACAAAATGAAAGGATAACTATATCCTTTCAACTATAGCCAGCAGGAAAATTTTTGCCATAGGAAGAAACTTCTAGGAACCTGGGCTACAACGATAGACTGCTGCATCAGGAAACACAGACCTATCACCTTACTGGGACTCTGGCTGGCAGAGTACTGAGGGTATTTAAAAGTGGGCCGTACAAACAGTAGTAATGCCATTAGATGATCCATAAGGTCTCTAGCATTTCCTAACATGTATTATTGTATCAACTTGGGATACGCACAGTAATGACACATGAAACAGTTATTCACAAGAACGATGTCCTATGTATCTGGACTACTGACAACGGGAAAGCTTAGCTGCAATTTTCGAATAAGAATGTTCGGAAAGATAAACCTCGCACTTGTATAACGCATACTAAAATACATTGAGAAACCTTATATTTTACATTATAAAAAATGAAACTAGATGTGGCATACTTGGAATTTTATAATATTTAGTAGTTAAAAGAATGATTCCATTTAACCAAACTACTCAGATGAACAAAGAAGTTCTTTATACTACTAGTTTACATTAGCAGGAATTTGGTGATTGTAATGAGAATCTCAATGATCATCTTTTGGAACTTAAAACAATGCGAGGCCCTGGCTGGTGTAGCTTAGTGGATTGAGCGCGGGCCTGCGAACCGAAGGATCGCGGTTCGATTCCCAGTCAGGGCACATGCCTGGGTTGCCAGGCCAGTTCCCTGCAGGGGACATACAGGAGGCAACCGCACATTGATGTTTCTCTCCCTCTCTCCTTCCCTTCCTCTCTAAAGATAAATAAATAAAAAATCTAAAAGGAAAAAAAAAATTAAAAAAAAAAAAAAAAAAAACAATGCGAGATGGTACACATCCTAAAGTAGATTACATGATGATTTAAACCTGATTTTAGATCATCTGTTTGCATAAATGTTACATCATATTATTCAATTGTGGTGGTTTACCTTTAATAACATGTAAACTTTTAACTTTGACCAGAAAATACCTTTGCTGTTGAAAACAGTTTAAACTTTTCTAAATAATCATCACCTCACTTGTAGAATAACAAAATTTATTTTTCTTGTATAATAAAATCACTTTTTTTGTAGCTCCAAGCTTTAAACTCCATGACAGCAAAATTAAAGGGAGTCGTGAGCTAAATCTTATAAAAACTTACAGTATAATAATCATTTAAAAATCAAGTATAACAATTCAAAGCTAAAATGACTAGAGCTCCATGAATTATGACCTACCCAAGTATGCTGCAAAGTAGAACTATTGCTAATTGATGCATGTTTAAGTTCCAAACAATTACGTAGACATTTTCTAGAATAAAGGATATATGCCAGGTCAAGTCATCTTTCTGCTTGTTAAAATTAAAAGTCAAGGGCCTTAATTTTTAAATGACATCTGTAAAATGACTAATCGCTATAAAAGGAAATGATTCACTAGTCTAAAGATACAATTTGAACCTTACTCTCTTAGATAAACAGCTTAAGAAAAAATAACATACTGATAATTCTGTTTACATTATTTTACTTCTATAAACTTAATAACTAAAGACAAAATTAGGATAAACATTAGGATGCTTTGATGTTAACTGAAGGGAAATCAGAATAGGAGGGACCATATAGTTTCACAAAATAATACACTTTTAGTTTTTGTTTTTTGGGAACATCAATTCCTTGAAGAGTATAGGTTTGTTGTGCTAATTCTCATTGAGTTTTAAAGGGCATTTATTTGTATTCAGAAGCAAGAATGAACATATAAAAGTAGTTCTCTAGAACTTGTAAATGAAATTATAGCTAGGTAGTTTCCTATTAAACTAAGATTTTAATGAGACGACTATTACGAATGATTACTAATCAGAGGAACAAGTCAAGTATACTAAAGAACAAACAACAGCTGATTCCAGCACTGAAGAAATTAAATTCCAGAAAGGCCTTGATTCTCCCAGTGACTAATGAAAAATGGCCAATCAAAGCAGCAACTGTCAAAAATCCAACAATAGGGCAAGTTGGGTTTTTTTTTGTTGTTTGAATTAAGATCTTTATTTGACTCCACATTTAGGAAAACAAATTTAGCTGATGTTCTTATTACTTTATAAATGAAGCACTTCATTTAAAGTGGCACATGCCTGTGCCAAAATATAGTGCCTCCTACGCCCCAACTCCCTGACCTGCTACTCCAAAGACAAACTGCATTCTTTTAAACCCAGATGTCTCCATGAAAAATCTCTTCCTTCCTGACAAAGACAAAGGGTTAGATCGGAGGGGCATTATCTTATCAAGTGGCCGGAATACATTAATATCGGAAGAAACCTTTCAGTTAAAATTTTATAAACAGATGAAGGAAAATCTTTATACTTGCTATTTATATTACTTTTACTCCATGGGAAAATAAGGGAAATAAATCTTGGTGGCTAGTCTGAGGCGTACTGGAAGAAATCCAATTTAATTAGGAAAAAACCCTGCTAACTTAGGGGTTGGAAAAATAGGACTTTGTAACAAGTATAAACCATTACAAAACCCAGTTTGTGATGAATAAGCAATGAATTCTTCCTTGACAGGTATGCACTGTCGGTTATTTATTGAAGTTTCTTAGTTTGTGCTCTACGTGGCATGCTCTTCGGTTTTAGAGAGTAAGTGTAAAACTCTTTTCCTTGTTTACATCCGTGTTCATTTTACTCTCAACAAGATAAATAACAATGCGACTAAGGATGCCTACACCTGAAACGATTTAGACTGCAAGTACTGCTTAATTGCCTCCACCTTCATCGTTCCCTTAGCCCAATGCTTAACTAGAAAAAGAATAATTAGCGTGATCCGACTCTGAGTTGTCCTCTGTAAAACACGGAGGTTCAACATGCAGGAAAAATATGTTGGGGCCCAGGAAGTGTTACTGAGAGTAACTTACCTGTGACGGAGAAGGCCATCTGTATGAAAACTCAAGCTTGGGCACAAAACCAAAATACTAGTTTCTTAGACCCAGCAAAACTCTATGATGACGTGACTGCTTCACGGTGTGCTTCGGGCTTTAGATGAGCGTACTTATGGTTTAGAAGTCAAGATTTGGTGTCTAGTACTTGTTAAAGGATTGCGTACTTGTTACGTACTTGGAAGCAGTGAGCGTTGGAATATACAGACACAAATTTGCCCTTGGGTTTTCCACATCTTAGAAGCGTTTATTCGTCTCTGTGTTAATTCGTCTCTGTGTTAATTCACTTATTCACTCAACAAATACTTGTTCCGCACACCTCTGTGCTGGAAAAATAACAAGAAATAATCATAAAATAAGTACAGGAAAAACATAGACTCGTGCTCTGGGGCTGGGACGGTAGCTGGGGAAACCTTGCTGAAGGATGTGTCCATTAATGCAAACGGGGCAGCCAACGGAACGGGTCCTGGCAGACAGTGTAGAGACGAAGAGAAGGCGTTTAAACCAAGTAAGTTCAGCTGGCTTGTGTTTGCTCTTCCCATTTTATTTGAACGTGAACTAAATAAGTGTATACTCTTGTGCTAACATGTTATGTAGAATGAAGCTTTCTCTTTCAGTGAATGCTGATTATTTGAGTTCTAAAAAAGGCTTCTATACATATGGCACACCCCTAGAACACTGGGTCATGTAAAGCAATCTGAATGTAGAATTTTTCTAGATTTCAAGAAACGCCATATATAACCTTTATATAACCCAAAATTACAAAGATATCCTCTGGATTCAACAATTATCAAGAATAGACCATATTTACTTTTCTGCTTTTTTGAGTCTGAGTTGATATAGTAGAAGCAAATCTTAGTTACTATTGCTTCTCAATAAAACTCTGGTAGATATCTCAAAAATTATGAATATTTTCTTAGTCACACTAAATTAACAGTAATTCCTTGGTGTCACTCAATGCTCAATTTATGTTCAATTTTTTTTTTGACTGGTGGAAAGATAACTCTGTTATTTAATACAGAAAAACAAAAACAACCAAAACTTCCCAGACTAATTAAACAAGATCCCCAAAGCACAAGCTTTAAAATGAAAAGTCAATGTGTTTGTTTATATTAAAAATGAGGGACTTCTCTTCAGTGAAGGGCACCATATTATTTAACATGTGCACCATCTAAGACCACTAAGATGAAAAAAGAAAAAAATTAATGAAAAAAGCCTAAATTCCCTCCACAAGAAAATTTAATATTGGATTGGCCAAAAAATCCATTTTTTTCCCATAAAATAAGAGACACATTTTTCATTTTCACCAATAACATTACTAATTTGGATATTTTGAGTATGTGGGCTATCCCCCATGTGGTATAATGTTGATTGTTCTCAATTAATGTCTTTATTCAATTGTGATCAATTTCAACAGGTCTACCAGACCATGGAGCATTGTCCAGAGAGAAATCTCCAGCATGAAACTGTGCAAACCACTTTTGACACATTTGAACAGTCACGTAACCTTTTCCATAAGCTGTACAAATCTTTTTTTGCATTTCAGCTAATTTTTACCTTTCTTGAAGTAATAAAGCATAATATGCTAAAAACATTGCATATTTTCTTCCATCTTCAATATAAAAATGGCTACACAAAAATTCACCAGTTTGGGTAAGTTTTTTTTAAAAATGCACACTGATATGACAACTGTCACAATGCAATCTAACAAAATTGTTTCGAATGAAATTCAAGACCACTAAGCACTACTGGAGCCATCTCGCAGAAAAAAACAAGTGAAGTTTTCAGCCAACTCAGTATCATCCCACTGACTTTTCTACAAGGAGAAGTTTTTCAAATTCATTTGTCTTCCGCAGCAACGTAAGGAAGGGGTATCTGAGAATTCTAGGATGACATTAAAGAATATAGTTTAGATAGATAGATAGATAGATAGATAGATAGATAGATAGATAGATAGATAGACAGACACCATGTTGATTTTGACCTTTCAATAATATTAAGATGGGGAGAGATCAGAAAGAAAGGTTACACTCCATGTAAGGCATTAAAATAGAGAGAGATGACACAACCTCGAAAGCCATTCTCAGTGGAAATCCACATTGACCTGTACCTCAGGTACTTTACAGTTAATTTCTTATGATCAAATAATGAAATAAACAATCATGGCAGCAAGAATATTAAATTCACTAAGCAGCTGCCGTGTGTCAACCAGCTAAGTGCCTAAATTCCCCCTTCCAATGGCACAACAATTATATGAAGCAGGTATTGTGATCCCTCACCTTTAAAGGGGAAAACCCTAGTTTACAGTAGTTATGTAAATTGATTGAGTTCTCAAGTACAGGTAGGTCAGGATTAGAATAAAGATATGATTGCTGCTATTTTAATAATTTATGTATTTACTTATTTATCAACTAATAACACTATGGAGTTTAAAGGTTCAAAAGCATAAGAAGATATTCTCTGAAAAGATTTCCTTTGACTCCTGATTTTCTGCCTACTTATTCCCACACCACTATTTTCCTTTTTTTGTTTACACTTCTAGAGACTAATGAACACCCAATAAGGTCTATATACATGTGTGTATATTCTTTTTCTGCTCCTTTATTATGCCAGGCCTGCCATATTCTTCATTCATTTATGTATCTTCTATATATAACATATACTTGAATATAAGCATATTTTTTTCTAATTTTCATAGCTATATAGTATTCTTGGTTCTCAAACAATTTGTTTCTTGACCAAGTTGTTCATGGAAGAAACATCTCAGTTGTTGAACAAAACATCAGGTCTAGATTCTCTGCCAGACAACCTTCATGCTGATACCTATATGATCAGTCGTCGTGTGCCCCTCAGGTGACAGAGGAAATTCAGTTTTTGAACAGATCACTTCTTGAACAGTTTTCCAGAATGAATTAAGTTCGAGAACCAAGGTTCCACTGGACCATAATTCAGTTAGTCATTCCCATCACGATGGGAATTTAGATTGCTTGCAATTGTTTTCTTTTCAAACCAATGCTTCCTATCATCTTGAATAGAATGGTGCCTCCAACAGGTTGTATTCAAGAGTGACTATCATGCATCTCTGTCACATGTCTCAACTCGCTGAAATTGAAGTCACACGTTAGAACAGCATAACTTGGGTTGCAGTGGCTTTGTTGCATTGATTGCTGCAACACACACCCTCTCCGCACTCTTCCCCTTTGGTAGAGCCCTACCCCATGCAACTTGGATTGACCATCTTAATTGTTCTATTTATCTGGGCAATAAAACATTTGATACAAGCAGCAGCTTCACAAAGAACACACGTTCTTATTTCTTTTGGATACCTGATATTACCAAGAGACCATGTCTGGGTTAGACTGCTACAGGATGGGAAACCACACAGGGGAGAACTGAGTCATCCAGCCAGCACCATCCTAGACCAGTCACCTCCTCGTTCACTGACCAGGTGAGCATAGGTGCATGGGCAAGCATGTTTCCCAAGCATGACTGGAGCAGAGCAGCAGAGTAAAGCAACTGATTTATGGACCAATAAGAAAAAATGACCACTAAGTTCCATGTGTTTTTTTAATATAAGACATAACTGATGTGATTTATTCAGACTAGTATATTAATTAATCCTTATTTCATTTAAATAATCCATTCTGTTTGCTCCTCACTCATTCCTATATTGTTTGAATTCTTTAAAAAATCAGGGGAAAAGGGGAAGGGTTTAGAGCAACAAGTATAAAGGACACATGGACAAAAACTATGGGGGATGGAAATGGGAGGGAGGTGGGGAGGGCTGGGCCGGTGGGCTAGGATGGGAGTAAAAGACAGAAAACTGTACAAGAACAACAATTAAAACAAAAATAAAAAAAAAATGTGACAAATGTGTATTTCTTTTGTTTAAAAAAAAGTACCCAACAACAAAATACACATTTGTCTCACTTTAGCTCTCATCATCATCAGTATTGTTCAAGCAATTTCAGTAGTGTCAACAAGATGTCATCTTTATCCCATCTCTCCATATACTACGGGACAAATGAACAATTACTACAACTAGAGGAAGACTAGTCGTTTCAATAAGTGCATGAATAAAACCCATGGTAAATTATTTAGGAGGGTTTTTTCATTAATAAAATGAGAAGTGCATGTCTGAAAGAGAAGATGAGCTATCCAGTGTTAAAACAATTGAGACTAATCTGGTTGGTAACATGCACCCACTAGATGATGCTTGAGAGAAAACTGGTGACTCGAGAGATTTATGAATTCTTAACTGTAAAATGAATCTAAAACCCTGAATTTGAAAAGGACTGATGAAGACATTGTAGGTCGGAAGAAATGAAGGCAAAGGAGGAATTATGGTAAACAACCTCGCTTCCTTGGAAGCAATTATGAAAATGTCCTTCATGACTGCTGTTATTGACCACTTAAAGCTGTGTTGTCTTAGAATCTGGAGTAAGGTAAAAATAACAAAACATACATGTGTACATGTCCATCAAGTTTTAATATAATTTCGAATAGTGCAGAAACTCTGACCTACCCACGGACAGAATCTAATCTGCCCCAGGTTAAGATGTCTTGCTAAAGAACCATGTTTCTAACTCACATTCTTTTGTTAAATGAAAATTCTTAATAGCATATGTCAACATGAAGTGTGTATAGTTTTCTGGAGCTATAAAAAACCCACAGTATGTGCAGAGACTTTAAATGAAGGAAAAATGTATAGACATTTCAAATTTTTCTGTTACTTAGAATCTGTTTCAGGATCCTGATATTTGAAATAAACATGTTGGGTTCATGTATCCATACTGTTCACACAATGCCGTAACTATAGTCGAAGGAAAATGACAGATGTTTCATTTTCCAAAAGCCATATTAAATAACAATCACAAAATGCTCATAGAGAGAGCATTAGCTCTCCAATGCTCTCCAAGACAGAAATGTGAAAGTCTGGCTTTTACTAATGAAAAATAAGGTGATCTCAGTTTCTCCAAGGATTGTCAATGATTGAGGTCTCATGTGCATTTTAGTTCACTGAATACCTTTAAGATTTTTATATTCAAAATAAGATTACTCTCTATGTGTACATATGTGTGTATGATTCTCATGTTTGAAGTCATCTCTTATTTCTTCATGAATGGTCGATCTAATCAACTAATCAGTCTATTCAACTAAACATTGAAAACTAGTCACACTATAAAGAGAGCCTAATGATAATTCTTGATGACATTTATGTGTGCTGCAAGAATTTCACATACATCCATTCAATTCTTACACCAAATTATAAGTAGGCACATTGATTACCCCTTTTTATAAAAGAGGAATCAAAAGCCTGCCCAATGTAACACGCACTGGAAAGAAAGAGTTTATCAAACCCAGAAGTCCAACCCATTCTCTGAAAGGGCCTTTGAGAGATCGTTTTCTTAAATGACAGCTATTAGGTCTGAAATAAATTTCTTAGTGGACCAGCTGTGGGTTAGAGATGAAGTGTGCTTTAATCTCTACCATACTTCAAGGTTATAGTTAAGCTGTAGCGTAAACTCAGACACCCTCCATGGCTAGGTGAGGCCAGACCCCTACAGCAAGCACCTAGTAATGGGGCTGTTGTGGCACTCACCGATCAGTATGCTGACATGACCTGTTTTGGGGCTCTAACCACTCACTTAACACTGCATTATGCACAACTGTGGGCTGACTATGAGCTAACCGTTAAACTAAATCATTGTCTACCATAGTATCCTCAGCACCTAGCATGTTACTTTGCCCACAGTAGTGCTCAAATGTTTGTTGAAAGCTAGAACTTGGAAGGAAAGTTGATACAACACGTTTGGGACATACGGGATTGAAATTGGCAAGATGATTAGGTGAGCACAAGACTATGCTGTCTGCACACTTCTTAGGTAAAATCTCAGGCATATTAATTTACACAACAGATAGTTTCCTGAGAAGCAGCTTGAAAAAAATCACAACTTCTGCGGCCCAATCATATTTTCTATTGATTTACATTATCTTCTCAGAGCTCTTAGCCTTCATTTGGGATTGATCGTCAGTTGGTTCAATCTACCTTTAATTGAACTCTGCTACTTCCGCCTTCTAATTTGCCTGCCTCTTTCTCGAGTAATTAGTGATCTGGGCAACCACTACACAAAAAACAATTCTACTACACATATAATATATATTTAATATAATAGAAAAACTAATTTTTCTAATAATATTACAATTTTACATAACAAAATTTTAAAAGGAGAGATGTACTACTTTTTTTATAGCAGTAGTCACTTTTGGAAAACAGTTTGTTGTAGAGTACTCACAGATTTGGGTTATTCTGCAAAGTAGAAATTTTGAATTGACATTGCTCCTTACCAATGAATTTCATTCATTTCACATCAAATTAATTTTCATACCCTTTTAATCAGTTTTTCCTTCTTTTCCATGAAAAGCATTCCTCATTCATAGGTAATTAAGTTGCAGTCTGACAAAATAATAAAACCATGGCTTTGTAGTCAGGCTGACCTGGGTTCAAATTTCTTTTCAGCACTCACTGTATTTGTATCTTTGGACAAATTATTAAACTTCTTGGTATCTAATCTTCATCACTGAAAATTGTGGTAATAATAACTCAGGATTTTTTAAGGAATAAATGTCAAAAATAGTAAACCACTTAACACAATGTCTGATGCGTGGTAGCTCTGTTTACTAATATTCTTTTTGTCATTTCTTGCTTCGTTAGTGAATAAATAGTGGTGCATTTATTGATACTTCTGATTTGACCTTTATGGTTTAAACAGGTTTTCTGGCTTTTAACAAGAAAATAAAATATACCTTAAGTCTTATATGGATTAGCTTTAATATCCAATGTTTTATAAATAATAGTATTTGGCTCAATAACAGCAAAATGAAATCTAACGATGGAATGTTGGTTTTATTCAAAGCAATCAGTGAGAATGTTGATTCAACCAGGGTGGTGAACACACAACACAATATGATGTATTATAGAATTATACACCTTAAATCGATATAATTTTATTACATAAGGTAACCCCACTAAATTCGATAAAAGACAGAACTTTGATTCATCCTATCAACTCCATCTCTGTGTTTGATAGGATTATCATTAGAATTTATGATGCTTGTGAGAATAAGACTCAGACAGTTGGAAAGTGTGGAAAATGCTTTAAAATATAAATTTGCTATAAATCACGAGCAGTGCACTGGCGTTAAAGAAAATAATACATGTCAGAGCATAATGACATCAACAAGTTTGTAAATTGTCTAGAAAGATGACAAATAATTCTGATTTCCAAAACAAAGTTAATGACACTGAAAATGTGTGTCTCTTCCATTTACCAGCTACATTGCAAATATATTATAGATACATATGTGTATATATGTAAACACTCTTATGCAAATATGAATTCTAGCTAAATAAATAGGACTCCATACATCAAAGTTTATCTCTATAATGAATTTTTAGTTCTAATTAATAGTCATATTTACTCTGTTCCATGGTTTGCTCTTCTAAGGGAAATTCATAAGTAGTTGAATCTTACAGTATTCCGTGACTCTGGACTAGAATTAATTTGGTGGTTTACAGGAGGATGGTTTCCAAAGGCTCAGATGGCAGATGCCCGATGTAATAATTCCTATATTCTGAGGCTGGATGAATACAGAGCTGGAAGAGAAACACTCAGGTCTGCTAATAGAAATTTACTGTACCTGTTCCTCCCCAATCAGATTGCCAATCGCACCCCATTAGTTTCCTAATCAAACTGTAAGTGTAATGTATACATACAGATCGTGTTGTTCAGCTACTGAAATATAGTCATTTTCCAAAGGGCTAACCACAGTAAATTACTGAACCTAGGAAAAATAAAATTCTATAGATATAAAAGTTCAAACTTGCCAGCATAAACTCATTTTTTAAATATAAAAATATTATCGAATAATAACATTATTATTCATGGGAGATTTTTTTTCCTGTAGCACTCAGATTTTAATTATGAAATGAGCATGAAACATGACAAATAGCCAGTAAGATCTAATGACTATCTTTTGCCCAGTCAGCTTTTTCCTTAGTTCCCTTTTGATTATCCTTGAGAAAGCAGAAATGATATTTTAAAAATTCAAAGCAAGACAGAATTAAATACAAATGCCAAGTGAAGAGGACGATAAAATTTTCAAGTCTGTAGGCACAAAAGCTGTTTCTGCAGTGTCCTCGAATGGTGGTGTCTTAAGTGGGAGATAGCCAGGGTTTGACAATGGTTCACAAAAGTATTTTCAATTCATGGAAATACTGCAATGAGACAATGCTTCCTGTCACTTAGAAACAAAGTCAGCATTCATCCCTTTTGCACAAGTAGGGAACATACCACAGGCAGGCAGAAAAAGTAACATTTTTGTTTAGTAAAGTACATTAAAAGTAGTTACATGGAACAGACTTTGTTCTGGCTGGTACTGGAATTTTGTGTAGGGAAAAGGTAGGATACTTATTAGATGGATTGCATTTAGTGTTCCATGTGCTGTCAGAATGCAAAAGTACTTTTCTAAATTTGTAGAATAACAGGTGGATCGGTTAGTAAGGTGGATGTGAAGGGAGAATTAGCATTGAGGAATAGAAAGGACCCTCCCAAAAAAGGCCTTGGAAACTATGGTTGTTGAGGACAGTCTGTGAAGGACAGAGTACTGGACTGATTCTGCCCAGGCCAAATCAAGTTGTGTTTGGAGACCTGGAGGGGAAAGATGTTTTAGAATTAAATACACATGAGCTAGTATTCTAATATCTGCATTGATTGACAATGAGCATAAAGCAAATAAATATTACTTTCATAGAATTCGGTTAATGCAGAAATACTTTCTACTAAAGCCACAGCCCTCAAATATGGTACTTGGATCATGCTTTAGAGTAGATACAGCAGTATTTCAAGGCTGATTTGAAGACTTTTATGATGGACTTGTGCTGCCTTGTTTGAAATGGACGACTGGCGAGATCCTTCATTTTCATATAAATGCCATATTTTCCAGTTAAAGTGTTTACTTTATAATAGTTTTAGATTTACAGAAACATGAGGAAGGGACACAGAATCCCCACACACCCCACACCCAGTTTTGCCTACGACTAACACATTACTTTGGTTCATTCATCAGAGTTAATGAACCAATATCGATGCATCACTACCAGCTTAAAACTATACTTTATTCAGAATTCCTCAGTTTTTACCAAATGTCTTTTTTCTGTCCCAGGGTCTCACTGCAGATACCTCTTATTTAACAGTTATGTGTCGTTAGGCTCTCATTGATGACGAGTTTCTGGGACGTTTCTTATGTTTTATGACCTGAAAACATATTCCTCCATGGGGCTCTTGCCAATTGCTTTTTCCTGGTTGCACTGGGATTGTGGGTTTTGGGGAGGAGGACCACGAAGGGGAAGTGCCATTCTCACCACATCATGTGAATGGCACACACTGTCAGCGTGACTTCGCACCTGACCAAGGCTCACAATTGCCCACTTCATGTCCTCTGCTTCGTCCTGACCAGGCTTTTGTCAGGCTTCTCTCCTCCCTGCAGCCCCCTGAACTCATCTCACCCCCAAGCATGAGCACACCCTAGAAGGGAGAGCATGCCTCACTTACGGACTCTTTCCGAATCAGCTGCCCACTCTGAGACACGTCTCCCACCAAACCCCACTGATTGTTATTCTTCCTCGTTTGCCTGCTAGGATGCCATAATGAAACACAACTGGGTGACTGAACAGAAATTAATTTTCTCACCTTGATGGCTAGAAGTCCAAGATGAAGGTGTTGGCAGATTTGGTTCCTTATAAGGCCTCTCACCTTGGCCTATAAGATAGTCAAGATCTTGCTATGTCCTCATGTGCATCCCTGGTGTGTTTTAGCATGTCCAAATTTTGTTTTCTTGTAAGGATACCAGTCAGAGTGGATTACAACCCATCCACTTGACCTTATTTAGCATGCATCACTTAAGACCACAGTCACATTTTTGGGGTAAAGTGGGGTAGGGCTTCAATATAGGAGTTTGGAGACACAATTCAGCCTATAACACCC
Source organism: Glossophaga mutica (assembly GCA_039655065.1). Classification (NCBI taxonomy): domain Eukaryota; kingdom Metazoa; phylum Chordata; class Mammalia; order Chiroptera; family Phyllostomidae; genus Glossophaga; species Glossophaga mutica. The sequence goes on from CM077314.1 coordinate 11,075,293, forward strand.
AACTTCACCTTACCTACTGCTTAGTCCTTCTTTTTGTATAAAAGCCTTTCAGTGTTTGATTTTGAGGCATTTGCATATTTCTAAGATCTGAGTGTCCCCTTAATGATGTACATACATTCTGATAAATGCACCATTAGGCAATTTTGTCAATGTGCACAGAGCATATTTACACAAACATCACAGAGTGTATTTACACAAACTTACATGTGATGGGCTACTATACACCTAGTCTATATGGTATCGACTCGCTTGGAGGCTACTGTAGCCAAGAATGTTGCTGTACAAAACAACATGAGATTAAATATGCACGAGAGCAAATTATGCAACAAGAGACACAGTAAATACAAGAGGTATGAGGCTGCCGTCTGTGTAACACAGAGCACTTTACAGCAAGCTTTTTTTATAAGTAGAAAGAGTATACTCTAAAATAACAATATAAATTATAGGATAGTAAATACATAAGCCACTAACACGGCTGTTTATTATCCTTATCAGGTTTTATAGACCGTACAGATTTGAACCTGCTGTACTTTACATGACTGGCGGGCAGCACAGTAGGTTTGGTTACAGCAGCCTCACCACCAAGACGTGATTGATACATTGCACTGCAACACTGGACGGTTATGATGTCAGCAGGTGATAGAAATTCCCCAGCTTCACCATAACCTTTGTTTTATTGTTGCTCAGTTAGACTTATCGAATCTTGTGGGACCACAGTTATACGTGTGGTCAATCTTTGACTGAAGCATCTTATGCCGCACATGACTGTAGTCTTTTTGTCATCTGTATTTAAAGTATCTGTGGATTCTACATCATCCATATATTGAAAAAAAATTTTATCTTCCCCTGAGAACATTTGTTCATTGCTTTTTAGGGAGAGAGAGAAACACTGATGCAAGGGAGAAGCATGGATTGGTTGCCTCCTGTATGCACCTGGACTGAGGACAAACCCGAATCCTAGGTCTGTGCCCTGACCAGGAATCGAACCCACAATCTTTCTGTTGTAGGACGATGCTGCAGCCAACTGAGCCATGCTGGCCAGGGCTCTATGTCATCTATATTTTTTAAATGACTTCATGAAATGAATTGGGATGACTCAGAATGCTTGATATCCAAAAGAACTGATTCAAGTGGGAATATCTGAAGTGAAGATTGGCAGACTAGGTTACTTTGGCTCTGATTGAAGAAATGCATGTAACAAATGAAGTGTTACAATTTACACAGCATAGATGATGCCAGGTTCAAAATCTTAGTGTTAGAGGGCACTGTACTGACTCTTTGTCCAGTGAACCAGCCTAACTTAAATGCAGCAAGCAGCTCCATTGTTTTTGGCTGGAGGCTGTGAGCCACAAAAAGAACATGAGTACATTTTTATGACAGGACATAAATGATATTTTGACATGTCCATGATTTAGACAATTTGCTTGAAAATAACTACCTCATAAATTCTGAGAATGAAAAGAAAATTGCACTCAGCTCAGTTTCAGCATTTTTAGGAAGCATAAATTGCAGACTTGTAAAAGAAATTGACAAAAAAGGAGAGAAAAGAAAATGAGTGTAGTTGCTAGCAAGGACTGATTACTGAGGTTGATTAACTAGTTGTAAATTTGTGAAACCCTGTAAGCTTTATATTTTTACAATTGTTTCCTTCCTGTCTTTCTATTGGCTGTTTAACATCTTGTAAACTCCCACTATATAGTCCAGAGATCCCTAGAATAAAATCATAAAGATCAAACCTTAGAGGTTACAGGTTTTAGGAGACACACAAAACTGTCTTTCATTTCTAAGTCCTGGAAAAAGATATTCCATTTAAACAGGTATATCTTGTCGTGTTTAAACAGGGATACTCACTCTGACTTCACACATTTTTTTATAATTAGATAGTACACATGAAGTGTCTAGAATGACATATGGTAAGGTATTCAATCAGTATAAGTAGCAGCAACATTAGAACCAGTAGTAGTAATTATTAGTCATTCTAAAAGTTTCCTTTCATCAGGTGGTATTTCTCTAATTACAGTTTGACCCAGAGCCTATCTACTCTGATGTTTAGAAGGTGGCAGCAGCTAATTGAATCTGTTTGGCTTCTTCTTTCCCCTCACCCTGTTCTATTAGAAATAAGAAAGACATTTTGTGTCCATTATATTAGCCACATGCTTCTACTCTTGGATCAAATTTTACAGTAGAGTTGATTATTTCTCCCCATCTTTGTAAGGTGCGTCCTCCACTAATTTGAGTGGACCGAAGATTGACCCAAAATGGATCTAAACCAGGGGATTACTTGGATTGTAAGACTTTGTTTCTTACAACTGGACCCACATCCGGGCATGGTCTATCTCCTTCCCCACACAGGTGGAAACTAACACCACGGACCAATCACCGATGACAGAGTTTCCCTTGGACATTTCTCCCTTGTAAGTGTTGGCTTGGTGACAGTGCTTGGACCAGAAGGAAAGTTACTGACTGGTTTAGGAGATCTGATTACAACAGGCGTAATAAATTGTGAACCAAGAAAATGCTGAAGGTGGGTTTTCTTATGCTTGTTCAAACTCTCAGAAATGTGACTATAAAAAGTTGGTAGAAAGAAAGAGAAAGAATAAAGAGGCGAAACACATGGTTTTAATGATCTCGGCTACGGGGGCCTCCCAGGAGACTCACCCCGTGGTTCCCAAGTCTGGCTGCTGTTTTCGCTGTTGTTCTATCCTGCATCTTTGTGTTATCTGTCTGGATGAATTAGCCAGCAGAGCACGATAAACATCCTTAGTTAGCAAGTACCAGCTTTCCTTAAGGAAAGGAGCTCTTTTTCTGATTTCCTTCTTGTTATTTATGAGACTTGAAAAAACTGTTAGGACATCAAAACATGTAAGTTGTTACTCTGATAACCAGCTTCTTTCTTTATGCCATTGAAATTACTAGCAGAATGTATCATTTTAAACCCTTTGAACCCTTGGAATTTCCCAATTGGACCAATGATACCATTCAAAGTTTACTTAAAATAGGGTTACCAGGTAAATCATGTTTCTCATTCAGACAATAAAGCTGAAAATAGTATCTATCCTTTTACATATATATTAACGCTTCCGTAAGAATTTGCCAGCTCCATCACGTGTGGCCTTGATGGGGTAGAAAGTGCACTTTCATTTAAACCAGGAATTCTCACAGACAGCGGTGATCTCTTCCCACGTTCCTGCACTCCACGACCTGTGTTCTAACTTGAAGTTAAGAATCTGATGTGTGTATTTATACGTAGCCATGCCTGAATCAACTTGTAACTGTAAGCCTTTGGGGAGTTAGAGTGTTTGAACATCTGCACTTACCACATGTTTCCAGTTGGAAAAGAAACATCATTTAGAAGCCCAAGGTTTTAAAAAAGGAAGCAATAGTGATGACATTCTGTAGGTGTTCCAGATGATGAGAAATGTATTCTACAAATAGGACTTGGGACTTACTGTAGCAAACAAGGGTGCACAGTGATATTTTAAACTGGAATGGACATATCAAAATACTTGCCATATGTCTTTCCTTTATTTCCCTCAAATGTTTTGATTACTGTTTTAACAAAAATAATAACAGATTGAATAACATGATAATCTCTTTATCTAATACTTTCTCTAAAAAAAATCAATGAATACTTTTATTCTAAAAAGTAAAAGAATCTTTGGAATAATAGCAATTTCAAAAAATCTCCAAGTCATATTCTGTGTTTATTAAACAGATTAAGCATTACATACTCTCTTTTGAAGTGCAAAAATAATCTCTTCTAATCACAACTGGAATTTGTCCTTCATTAAATAATTGCCTAGTGGTTAGTATGTTTCTTACAATACTTAAAAGAGAATATTGATCTCAGTCTTCTCTTGTAGAAATTGAATTAATCTCTCTTTTGGAACCCTATGGTTTATATTTACAATGTATGTATCTATCAGCAGAAACTAATTAATTGGACTCCATTACCTTCTAAGAGTAACCTTAAAGCATGCAATAGTTATCTGCGCTGTTTAAAGAAAACACTGGGAGCTAATTTGAACAGAACTTTCCTGAAATGTCAGGAACCCTTTAATCTGATAAAGAAAGTTCATGTAAGGAAAACTCTTTTGTGGCCAACTTTCATACACTACAAAACTAACAATGTAACCTTTCTACATATGAGCAAGTTTATTTGTCTTGTTATATGTGCTGCTATTACATAACATACAAATAACTGTATAAACTAAGGTGGTTTTGGCGTTTTGCATGTATATAGTTTTATGAAAGTATGTAAAGGGGCAGTTAGTTTTAACGTTAGTATTGTTTCTATTATGAGTGCACACATATATTCATGTAATTGTGTTTGCAAATCTACCTTGCTGCCTGGTGGTGAAGGTCCAAAAGAGGTGTGGATTAAACAATTTTTTAATAAAATTAATGGTCTTGAATGTATTTGAATAAACTGGTTTTTAAAAACTGTTTAAACTAGATTTGGGGGGAAATACTTTTAAATATAATAATAAAGTTGGTAATTTAGCATCTTATTGAATGAATGGGTTTTCCTGTTTTTCCTTTCTTTGAAGCAAAGCACACCTGCCACTGTATTTTTAAAGAAAGTTGTGTAATACCTGGGTAGAAGTATTATTATTTGGTTCAAAGAATACTGAGATCATATGTTTTGACATTGGATGTTTATGACTATTTCAGGCTTCTGTACTATGACCTTTAAAATGTCAGGTGCAATTGACTTCAAAAGAGGCAATCAGTATTTTACCATATATTATTCTTAACTTTTGGGGGCTCTTACATTTTACATTTAGATAACTTAAAATACAACAATTATTTCAGTTCACAAAATTCTCCTTAAGGGTCAGTATTAACTTGTGCCTGTGGGTAGTAGCATGAGGAAGCTGCTACCTGCCAGTCTTATGTCACTAAGATCAGCAAGGAGCTTTGATTTCCCAGCTCCACATCACACTCTAGGAATATTTTTAAGTGAAGTTACTGAACCAGAAAACTAGCTGGAGGTCTCTCATTACTTATTCTGGCTTGTTACTTCAGAATTTCTTTAGTTGTAGCTTTTTCTATCCGTGTTTCAATCATGAAAAGAGCTTGGTTTTTTGTTTCGGGGTTTTGTTTTGTTTTTTTTGTTGTTGTTTTTTGGTTTTTTTTTTTTTTTTTTTTTTTTTTTTTTTGGTAATTTCAGAGGAACTGTCCATGAATCCAAATGAAATCATGGTATGATATGATACCCCGGAACTATGAAAATAAAATTCCTGTAGAAAATCTAGAACGAAAATTACAGTAGGCCAATGCCACATCAATGAAACCAAATCTATGTCAACAAATTATAAGTAGTTGATATAATATGCCTATTGATAATAGAGTTTAAACTCCTCTTAGATCACAAGATCAAGTGTTTTGGTTTTTACTCTTGTTACATCAGTGAAGCCTCAAAACTAACTTACCCAAGCTCCATCTTAGGTAATATGCTCTTTGCCACATTAGCACTGAACAAATGTCACAGGTACTCCAAAAATTACAGTATCACCTAACCTCAGATCACTGAAAGATCAAGACAAACTTGCAGCTTGTGATCTGCCTCAACATAAAATAATATTGAAAAGAAATTTTTCCAAACTTTCTCAATCAGAAATTTGAAATTATAAAGAAATTGAGGAAATGTACATGTTCCTGCCAATATGTTTTAGGCAACTTTGGGATAAATATTTTAAAGTATTATTAATATACTGAATATTCTCTATAATTTAAAACAGTTTTTAACTGAAATAGTTTAAAATACCAATGCCTTGGAAATCCTGTGAATTACGAATTTACTCTTATCAGAGATTTTTAAAGTTCTCACAGAGCTGGAAAAACTAGAGAGATTGGGGAGATGAAGACAAAATCAGCATAATACCAAGCATTTATAAATTATGTAATTATGCATATTACTCTGCTTTGTATAAATACAAAGATGGTGCTTTTGTGGCACATTAAAAAAGAAAATGTAGAACATATCTCTTTTTGGATAAAAGAAAAAACTGGACTGAACCATATGGGGTAAGTAATTTTAAAACTAATATTGAAAAGTTCCAAAATAAAACTTTAAAATTATAACTTTATAATTCCAAGAAATCTTTGAGGCAAGATATAAAATTGGTAATTGCATACTCAAACATGGTAACTAAGTTTAAAAAAAACAAAACAAAACACCCAACATTATTTTTCAATCAGATATTTGGCCGAATGGGACTTCATTCATGCCTGAGCAGTGGTACTTGTGATACATCTCTTTTCCTTCCAGTCATAAAAGAATAGAATTTATTCAATGTTTACTGAAAATGTTCTTTCCTTTATAGACTATAAACATCCTCCCTACTCCTTCATCATTTACTTTTTTCTTCCAAATACTTCCGCATATTGACATGTCTTTCACGTCACCTTTTCCTAATTTTCCAGTACACCCAAGGAGAGACTCTAAACTGGATTCTCCGCATTGGCACCAGCTACCAACTTCCCAACAGCCTCCGAGTCGCTGCGGCAATCAGCTGTCCTCCTCTAAATTTCACATCCCCAGTCAATGGGATGCTTGACGTGCGCTCCCCATGGATTTAAACCTTTTGTAAGTGAAATTGGAAAACGAAGTAAGTCATGCATGGGAACCAAAATCACAAGTCTTCCAATGAATTATGCATTTTTGTATGCAAATGCTTCCATTTTCATGATACTTTCCTGTTAAACATGTGCTCCTTTAGCATATGCTCTAATCCTGTGCTACCTATTTGATGGCATGTAACAGTGAAAGCCACTGACTGCCAAATGTCACCCTCATGATGACAGATGACTGGCATTTAAATACTTCACGTGAGGGGGTCTGATTAGGAGCAACTCTTATCTAGAGTATGGCTAACAGAAGGAACATTACGGAAGCACAGGAATAGAAAATACAAACATACACTAATTAGGGTTAAGGTTAAACTGTCAAGCAAAAATGGCTTTGTAATTAAAATTGTCCAGGCCTTTAGATCTTATCATGCACAGCAAGATAATCAGACTACTAAGTTAACTGGGACCCTGAACGGGACAGCAGGATGTAATCCAAGTTACAAGGGACTAACACTGCAAGATGCTCTTGTCAAAACTCAGCCGAGAGCAATTTTACAAACCTGTTGACACTGGTATTCTTACATTCTCCATAGACTCATCACACATTCTTGGTATGTTCCTGTGGTTGCCGTTTTCTAAGCAATATCAATATTTCTAAGCAATATTGAGTGACCTCACCTAAGAGTTAATCATATATATATAAATATATACATATATAATGATAAGACAATAAGATAATGACAGGTAAAGATGGAGCAAATTACAAAAACAAAGGTAAATTTTAATTAGGAAAACAAACTTGAGACTCAGTGATATGACACAGTGTATGAACTACAATGTCCTTGCATTTTCTCTCACTATCACAAGCCTTTCACACATTTCTGCTACCTGTTCATTATTGTACACACAGGCTCTTGGTAATACCCACGTAAGACTATGATAGCACATGGTTGTGAATGAGTGCATTACCCCACACTGCAATGAGCTGATCAAAATTTACAAATTCTATCCCATATCACTGGTTCCCCCAAACTGTAAAGTTGATAAAAATACTATGAAGCATATACACAGCAGGATACTATAATCAGGGAAGAATTATGGCTTATGCAGATGATAGTGAATAATTTTGTACATTTAGAAGTAACACATATTATGAATTGCATCTCAGATCACAGTTTGAGATCAAGTTCCCAACTATGAACTCGGAGCTCATGGAAAGATACACCATCACATACACTGCCCTTAGGAAACATTTGGTAGTTCCTTCATTTAACTGCAGTTTTTATAAAAATATTTACCTGAAGGGAGACTAATAAGAAAAAAAAACATAGCAGTTCAACAGAAAGCTGGCATTATATGAAAAAGTAGTCATGATTAAAGTGTGTAAAACTACAACAATGTAACAAATAGGTAAATCTTCACTGTGTCTTACCTGTAGAAGCAGTGTCTTGGGAGTGTGGAGTGCTGAAAAGATGCAAGTCTCTAAATTAGAAAACCACGGGGTGTTTGCACTCCCAGTTTTAGCAGAGCTACTGCTCTACGCATAAGTAATAAACTGCCTCTTCAAAGTCGTCCTGACCACGGTGTGCTTGGGCAGTAGCTGGAATCCCTGCCAGAAAGCCTGCCGCTGCTGCTGCTCCTGCAGCCCTCTGCCTTCGCAGGGAGACCTAACGTAGGAGTGTGCCGGAGAGCATCCTTGGTCCCCTTCCTCTCCCCCTCCTCTTTGCGTGGTTTTTCTTCCTATCTGAGTGTGTGCGTGTCTCTCTCCCCCTCTCCCGCCCCCCTCCTCACTCTCCCCCCATCACTAATGGAGAGTTACCATTTGGCTTATTCGGCAGACAGTCAAAGAGGACAGGCTGGCAGGCAACTGTGCAGTCCCCCTCCCCTGCTGAGACACATGAATGTGTTGTGAATTAAAGACAAAGCCCCGGACCAGAGCAGCGCATTACTACCTGAAACAGCACTGCAATGATGCTCTGCACCGAGGCTCTCCGCACGCAGCCTGGCAGCCAGGCATCCAGGCAGCCAGAGGGCTGGACCAGGTTCCCTTCGCCCTCCCCTCCTAGGAACGTGCATCTTAAAGTTTCGCTCAGGACTTTGCTTCCCCTCTAGGGGACCTTGTTTTCTGTCTGATCACATTAAACAAAAAGGGTTTTAGTTAGTTTCCTATTATGTTAAGCCTGGAGAACCTAACTAATCCCTGAGTTGTTGCCAAAGTAACTGAATTTTCTAACTTTTGAAGATAAAGATAAAGATCAGGTCTGTTCGGCCTCAGATAAATGTGTTCCTGGTAGCTGGAAGATGGATTTCTCTAGCCTCAGTATTCCTATAGGGACTGGGTGGGAAGAAGTGGGGGGCTGAGGTGAGCAGACCAGCAAACAAAAAGCATCAGTCTCTCACAAGTGCCAGAAATAGAAACTGAGATAAACCAAAGTGAAATTGATGAACGAGTCTGGAGGAACATAAGTGCAAAGGAATGAACAGAGGGAATAACTAACTGGGACTCACTGATTTCCTATAGCTATTATTCAGGTTTGATAACCCACAGAAATCCTACATGTATCGTTCCTTTTGGGTGGTTTTTGCTAGTCTTAATATATAAATAAACACAGGCTAACATATATTCTGCATTCAGGAAAGATTTAGTAGGTGATCGCCTGCAGGTGTTTGCCTAAGAACAGAGATTTTTTTTTTTTCCACATTAAGAAGCTACAGGAAGTTACTCAACTATGACTATACAGCTTTGAGATGCACAACCCCGAATAACGGTCCCAATCAATTTATACAACTAGGATGAGTCTTTTAAAATGTGCCATAATTTAATGCAGACATTAGTTTTTGGAAAATTAATTAACATTAGATTTATCTATAAATGCCAAAACACTTGAAAAAATAATGGCTGAAATAAACTATAAATGTATTTCTGAAGACGAAGTGTGGAGCTAAGCCCAGGGCTGCCGTGAGCTCCACGATCATCAGGGGCCTGGCTCCTCTTACTCAGCCATCCTCCACGTGGGACAGATGGCTTTCCAAGCGGTGGCCCCCAAATCAATGCCCACACTTCAGAAAGAGACAAGAATGAGGAGAAAATGCCCCTTATTTAAGTATATATCTTGGAAGAATCCCATGTTGCACATGAGATTTTTTGACAAGAAATGAACCATGTAACCATCTAGCTAGCCAGGAACCTAAGTATTCTCTTACTAAGGAAGAAAGAAGGAATGGAGGTTGGGAGGGTATAACGATACGGTAAGATAAAGGATAACGGATACTGTAAATGATAACACAACATCTATCCCACCTTTCTCACACTGCATAACTGCAGTGCCGCTCAGGTAATTGGTTCCATTTCGAGCAGGGGACCCTGTTTAGTCTCAGACAATCGTGGTAACAGCATCACCCGTGCTAGAAATGATTGTTCAGGAAGCCAGCCAGGCCTGAGCCATTTAGAGTGTGTGATATTCACTTGGTGACAGTTATTGGCTCAAGGATGGCATTTTTTTTTTTTTTAACACGGACCCCCTCCTCACACCTTCAAACAGAAGGGGATAATTGTTCAACATAAAAGGAAGGGTTTAGGATCTAGTTTTAAGATGGATATGACAATTTGGACAAAGAGGAAAAAAAAACAGGTACTTGAAATCCATGAACTTTTTTTTTTTAACCCTTACCCAAGGACATACTCCTTGACTCTAGAGAGAGTAGAAGGAAAGGCGAGAAAGCAAAACATCATTGTGATCTTGAATGTACCCAACCAGGGATTGAACCCACAGCCTGAGTATCTGAGTATGTGCCCTTACTGAAAATCAAACCCACAACCTTGTGATGTATAAGATGATGCTCCAACCAACTGAGCCACACCAGCCAGGCTGAAACCCGTGAACATTTAGATCAACCAACTCCGAAGCCAACACTAACTCTAAACTTCTAGTTATATACACCCATATGTTGCATTTTTTCTCAGTGCCACTTTGATATGGCTTTCAAAAGCATTCTCAATTCTACAAGAAATCAAGCATTGTTATTAAGCACTTCATATGTAACTCCTTGTCTTCAGTCTTAACATCATGTGTAAAATTCCATGGCCGAGTGGTATCTCTTTATTAAGTGAACAATAGGAAATATAAAGGACATCATAAATCTCTACTTTCACAGATCTTAAAACTTCCAACTTATTAATTAGAAATGGTTTCTAACAATTTAATTTAATTTTTCTAAAAATTTAATTTGACATCCCATTAAGATTATTAGAAATCCAATTTGTTTATGAGTTGGGGACATGTCACAAGCCCAACAGATTTAAATTAACTGTTGATTTTTGTTATAATTATTACCTCTCAGGATTTAACTGGAATAATGGACTATCCTGTGTGCCTTTGCTCTCACTTCATTGCATAATAATAATTATTGTATTTTAATAGCTCTAAGTTTCCCGTGGGCTTGTTGACCCTGTGTCGAATCCTGCTCTATGTATTTATAATATACGAACTCATACAATCTTCGCAGCCGCTTTAGGAGTGTACTACCATCATCTTCATTTTATGATTAAGAAATGGAGTCACACACACATAGTAAAAACTGCACAAGAAATAACAAGAAAATCTGGATCGTCACATGTAGAGTAAATAAACTGATTTTATAATTTAAAAAAAAAACCTTCCCATAAACAAGACGCTCCAGGTCCAAATGACTGCACTTGTCAATTCAACACGCAAGGAAAAAATGACATCAACTGACACCGAAACTTCACAAGCCTGTCCAGAAAACGGAGTGAGAGGAAGCACTGACCAACTGATTTTATGAAGCCGGAAGCACCTTGACACCAAAAATGGAAAAACACATCACAAAAAAAGGAAAAAAATAGATCCCTCATGAACGAAGATATAAAAGTCTTCAACAGAATAGTACAGAGAAAATCTAGCAATGTATGTGTATAAAAAGGATAATACATTATGCATGATGACCATCAAGGGTTTATCCTAGGAATTCATTTCATATTAAAAAACCAAACAATAGAATTTGTGAATTAAGTTAATGAATAAGAAAAATATTATCATCTTAATAAATGTAAAAATTTTCAACATCCACTTATAATAATGTTGCCTACTCTGTCCTCTTTTATTCAATTGTGTATTGGGTATTCAGCCACTGCAATAAAAAAGAAAGAAAAGGCACCCAAAATAGAAAGAAGTAAAGTTACCTTTACTATTAGTAAATACAGTTATGTATATAGAATACCCTAAAGAATTAAAAAATAAAAAGGTATCAAAATAAATTATTTCTAAAGAAATTTATAAATAAATGTAATAACTATATATAAAAACTATACCACCCCACAATTACAAGAATAATTTGATTTTAAAATGGGCAAAGAGTGAAATAGATACTTTACAAAAGAAGATATACAAATAACCAATATGCACATAAAAAATGCTCCAAGTCACTAGCTATCAAGGAAAAGCAAAACAAAGGCATAATGAGGTGAATACACTCCCACTAGACTATTGAAAATTAAAAGGACTAATGCTACCAAGCACTGGCGAAAATGTGAATAAACTGGAAGTCTCATACATTTCCATTTTAGAGAATATCTGGCAATTTATTATAAAGTGAAACATGCACGATTCAGGAATTGCATTCCTCAATATAAAACCCAAGAGAAAAATTTTTAAAATAGGCCACATAATACTTGTACACATGTCCATAACAGCTTTTATCAGTAACAAAAACAAAAACCAGGATAAATAATTTCCATCAATATATGACTAAATAAATAAATTGTGGTATATCTATACAATGGAACAGTTCTTAGCAATAAAAAGGAACATACAACATCCAAGAATGAGATTCTCTAATGTTGCACTTATGTACAATTCTGGAAAAACAAAAATTAATGTAACTAATGGGAAAAAAAAGATCAGCATTTACCTGGGACTAGGACGACAGGGAGATACGAGCTACAAAACAGCACGTGGGTATTTTTTAGGAAGAAATCATTCTATGGGTTGATTGTGGTGGTGGTTACAATAGATGTATACGTATCTTCAAACTCCTCTAACTGTATACTTAAAAGAGGTACATTATTTTATGTAGATTATAGTTTAATAAAGTTAAAAGAAATAAGAGAGCAACTGAACCTCTGACCATTAACTTTCTCCAGGTCATACTGATGGTAAGTGGCAGAACTGCAACTTGAAACCTATTTTTTTTTCTTCTTAACAACTTATTTATGCTGAGTTTTGATAAATTGAGAAATGTTTTTGAGTTGCAAGAATGAGTAATTGAAGGTAAATGGTAGACATGGAGAGAGTCAGCGAGAGGTGGTGGGAATTCCCCTGAACTACAGCCAGCATCATTAGAATGTGAGACAATTCTAGAGGTGAGCCCCTCAATCTATTCTTTGTGTGTCTTTATAAGTATTTCAACTCTCACTACAGATGATTGATTCTTCCCCTCTTACCTACAAACTTCCTTTGAGTTTCTGCTGATTTGTATTAGGCAGCTTAGGCTGCTGTGACAGACTGCCATAGACAAGCGGCTTACATGTTAGACATTTGTCACGGTTCTGGAGGCTGAGAAGTCCACCGTTCTGGCAGGTCCAGGGTTTGACAGAAAGCTCACTTCGTGGTGGAGAATAGAGGGAGAGATCTCTTGTCTCCTCCTTTTATAAGGGCATTCAGCCCATCTTGGAGGCTATAGTCTCAGGACCTGATCTAATGCTTGGGAGGTGTCCCAAGACCTCCGCCTCTTAATGCCGATCCACTGGGGGTCGGGTTTCAACATATGAATTTGGGAGAAACATAAACATGCAGTTCATAATAGTCACCCTCTCTATGTTAGAACAACTTCATTTTGCAGTACTCCTTCATGAACTACCCCTTTCCACATTTTTTTCTGCCTAGTATTTTCTACTCACTCAAGGTCAAGCACCCAAGAGAAAAATCTGATTGGCCCAATAGATTTGGGCTAATTTCCAATAGCCTTTTCATAGCCACAGGCAAACTCTCCATTGGCTTTCCTTGGGTGTGGTGCACAGTCCTGGACTGATGAGGTGTGGCGTGTGAGATGCGGTGTATGTAGGGAAACACAGGCCTGCATGGATAAGATTATGAATGAAGTAAATGACATCAGTAGCCTATCCAGCATGGGGTAACAATCTGTTTCCTCTGAAATTATTGCTGGATGTCTGTGAAGTATAGGTAATGAATGTATGTATGAACTTACTTGCACAGACATACAGACACGCATACCCACATGTGCACACAAAGACATGCATTCTTCTTTGACAGCACAGATACTAAGAAATTAGAGTTCCAGTCCAGGCGAAGGCCTTACGTTCCTTTTTCCTCATCCATTTATTTTTATTAAACTATTCCTTTTTGCAACTTTCAAAAATGTGTTGTGTGTGTGTATACTCAAACATAAAGAGAAATAATTCATTCTGCTTAGATGTCACAGAAACATAATGTAAAATGTTCCACCTCTATATTTTTATATTAAAGGAAGATTCTTGACATGCAAATAAACAGGGTTGCATTTAATTTTTAAGATGCTTAAAGAACACCGACTTTGAATTTGCAGACCCACCGCAAGCCTCCTACACTCAAATCTACTCCACAAGTCAAATTAGTGAATGATGACCCGTAAATAGATAATTAGAACAACAGAAGAGGCTAATAAGTAAACATTAGTCATGCCTACTGCATGGGGTGATTATAGTTCAATCCACTCAAAATTCTGGTAACAAATTAGTTTCAAACTTCATAAGAAAATCACTATTTAATTTGCCTCTTTGAATTTTTGTTTTCTGAATAAATGAAAAAAATACTGTTATGAAATTTTGAAATAAAGTTTGGCCTTAGTAAAGATCAGTCTGAATTAGCAATTTTCCTTTTACAGGTCAGAAAATGTTAACAGTTAGAATGATGCATAAAATAGTGCCAAAATAACATTGTACAAAAATACATATTTGAAAGTAGCATTATTATCGCCCTTACAAGTAACTAGGGAGGCAAAGTTGGGCACGCAGAAAGGTCCAACTCATTTTCATACTGTGGCATTTTGATTTGTTACTGCCACCTTAGCCTTGTACTTCTTGAACGAATACCTGAGGTATCACATTTGAGTATTACTAATGATAAGAAATAAATTTGCCTACGAGAGATCTTATTTTTAATTGGTTGACATAGCCACACATTGTTATAAAATTAGTTAATATAAAAATAAGTTTCTCTGTAAATTCCCTTAGTCTAATCTTTGCCTTTAGAAACTCATTAACCTCCTTTATATACTAGTTCATATAATGTTCGAAAACAGCTCTCATTTAATGCCTCAACTTTTTCTCCACCTTTCTTTTATTCAACCAAAACATGATTAATTTTCACTAACTTTTTTAAAAAAAATGTTAAGATTTTATTTATTTATTTTTAAAGAGGGGAAGGGAGAGAGAAAGAGAGGGATAGAAATATCAACGTGTGGTTGCTTCTTGCATGCCCCCTATTGGGGACCTGGTCCACAACTCAGATAGATGCCCTGACTGGGAATCGAACCAGTGACTCTTTTGTTTGCAGACCCCACACTCAATCCACTGAGCCACACCGGCCAAGACTAATTTTCACTAACTTTTATAGGAATGTTTTAAAATATTTTTTTATTCTATCTATAGTTCACTGAATTCACTACCATTTGTCAAAATTCTTTAAATATGTGTCCAGATGGAGCAGATAGCTTTCTATCTGTCTACTTAATGCTCATTCTCCCTTTTCCGGTAACATCTAGAATTCCTTCTGCATACTACCCAACCTCGCTCTCCTCCTAGTGTCCAAATGACTCCACTCGAGTTGAACCTAGCCACTGGCCACAGCAATTGGTTCAGAAATGGAGAGAGGGGCTCGGCACAGGCCTTTCTGAGCTAACCTACCATTGAAATAGGAACTATTAAGGAAAGAAATCTCTCTTTCTACCAGCATGGCTAAACCAGAGACACAAGGTTAGAGGAACAGGTGGCTATCCTGCTATTCCATGCATTTCTTGTGAGAAATCATCTACTACAGAGGAAAGAAGAGGTGAGCAGACACAGATCCCTCACACCAGCCAGATCCAGAGATGAAGGACGCCTGGCCTTGTGCCGTATATTACAGACATTAATTTCCTTTATTTCTAAGCCGATTGAGTAAGAATTCTTTACACTGAAACTTGAAAAGTCTAATACAAGAGATAATCCTGAAGTGTCCTGACTAACGTAGACGCTGTTAGACAGATGGAGTCAAGGGCAGAGACTGAAAGACAGAGAAAGCCTGGAGCCATTTAAAAACACGTGCAAGAAGAATGCCCGAGGGTCAATAATTCCCCAATAGTGAGAGTCTGGGTAGAGCGCAGTGCCTAAGACAAACCCGGAAACCAGAAACAGGGGGAACCGGCCCAACCAGAGGAACACGCCTTATCCAGGAAACAGATTAAAGTGTATATGGTGGGCTTTTGGGGAATCCACAACAACATTCATAAAAGATTCGCCTTTCAACACTTGCTGGGTCTGAGAAGGTGAAACCATCCTAAGACAGTGGACAATTAAGAATGTTCCTGCCTCCTGATGGGTCATTCCTTCCAGTCCTTTGACTTGAATGGGGTAAAAAAGCTGTAGTGAGCAATGGGGGTGGAAGAAAAAGGGACCGTGTCACCTTCCTCAGCTTCCTACCTAGGCTACCTTTTGGGGGTGAAAGGAGACTACTTTAACCACTTTGAAGTAGAGGAGTTTTATTATTGTGTGACTTTACATTTAATTTCTAAATTGAGTATGATTGCAGCATAAAAACTTGGCTAAGAGGCTTCAGACAACTCAGTGAATTACCCAAGTTTTCATCTAGGAAAGTGGAAGGACATCCCTCTGGGAGGGGATTTAAAGAACCAGTGAGAGATCGAATAAAGGAGCCGTCTCATTGCAGCACATAATGTTCGGTGCACAAGGACCTGCTTTCCCTAAAGCCTCATCCCTCCGTCGGACACACATGGATAAGGTGGAAAAACATTGGCAATCACGTCCTCAAAATCCAGATGTTCTCTGTGCTTTCTTCTCATCACTCTTGGCTCCGCAATTTCAGAATGGAAATAAATTAGTCTGTAATGACTAGTTTTAGTGCAACCAGGGCGCTGACAAACAGGCATAACTTTCTTTTTTGAATATTTACAAATGTTCTGGCTACTATTTCTTTTTAAAGTTATTAAAGTGACTGATGTCAAGTTCATCAGTTGTGATTGCTGCGCATCACCTTACTTTCAATATTAGGATAACCTGAATGTTTCTTAAGTGCCATTATAGCATGAGAAGGCTTCTGAAGGGCTTTCTCAAAGACCCATGAAAATGCAGATCAATGACTAGGTTGATAAACTTTCTGAAACCACAGAGATCAATTTAGATAACTTCCTGTTTCTTTTGCTGTTGTTGGATCATTTCTTTGGTGAGAGTGATTAGGCTGGACAATGAGCTTTGGAATATGATGTGCTCTTTTGATAGTACTTTAAAATTGCAATGAGTTTTCTTAATGACAGGAATCCTCAAGTTACCTAACTGTGGTCAGTGTTTGTTAAGCCAGACAACAAAAGAATTTGGTTTGTTTCCTTTCTTTGTAGTGGCCTATGGCTTTTCACAAATATTGTCTTTGGTGGCTACACTGTCAAAGAACCACATAAATTCAAAATTAGTATGACAGTTTTTCAAGGATGGCCATACTGAGGATACTGACCAAGCTGAAGGATAAGACTGACCTTCACAAGGTCATTGCTTTTCTCTTTACTCTACATTTCTTATATTTAAAATTAAAATCTCCCAATTAACTCATATTACCAATGCAGTTCTGGAGATATTCTAATAAATCAAAGATTTATAATCTATATTCTAAATATTAATTCCTTGATTTATTGGAGATATTTTTTAACATAATTACTCTTTATTTTATGTTAAAATTAAGGAGTAAGAAACTGTATAACCTAGAAAGAAAACCTTTACCCTTCAAATTAAAAATATTTTAATAGTTACCAAAAGATGCTGCAGACAGCTGCCAAAAGACAACTTGTACAAAGAACTTGATGATCCAGATGAAATCTGCTCATTTGAGTTTAACATTCTTGCTACTTTTCCTAACATCCATGTACTGGCCTAAGATTGCCAACTTCTTCCATCTCATGTATTATCATAAATTCCTCCAGCATATTTGTAATGGTTAGGGAAATGTGTCAAATTCTAGAAGCAGTGCCCCAAAACTACAGATGCTCTATCACCTATTCTAATTTTATAACATCTTTTCTGTTTTGCTTTCCATAGTTACCAAATCTGAGAAGACACTTAGCTAAGTAAACTACCCTATTCTCTTCACAGGAAGTAGCGCCTTCAATGGATTCAGATCCTTACTGAGTTTTACATTCTTATTTTCCTATCTCCAGAATCATCTACCTGTTCTCTGCACTCCTGATGAAAATATGGTTTGCCAGCATGCGAAAGAAAAGAATAAATAAAGACAGAAAGAAAGAGAAAAGGAAAAGGGAAGGAGGGAGGAAGAAAAGAAAGAGAGCGAGAGAGAGAGCGAGAGAGCCTTGTAGAGTTGGAGCGCAGAAAACCATGTCTAAGTCCATTATCTTCTGTCAGTTTTGTCCCGCTCTCCCTCTGTCCTCTGTGCTTCTCCCATTTTGTTTCTGAGAAAAATTTAGACTTTCTGTGGGTATAATACCTACTTAGCTACTGACAGACATTTGAATCTGTACGGCATATTTCTGCACCTTCACGGTGCATGAAAATTCTTTTAAAAAATTGTATTAAATGAGATCTACCATTACCTCAAAAAGAAGCTATTTTGCCTTCTCACTGTTCAGTGCTAATATTATGAATTTATTCACTGAAGCTAGGAATTTTCCTAGACTGGCTCTCTTTGATTCACTTTATAGATTACTTTTGAAAATGTCAGTGGTCTATGAAAAATGAAATTTAATTCGCAAAACGAGTACTGTCCCAAGCTTCCCAATTCCTATTCTCTTCTTTCTTATCGGCTGCATTTCCTCTGCAAACGCCTCTTTTACTTGCCATACAGCACATAGTATTTCCTTTTTATAAAAGTATTGTTAATCTAAATTTATCTCCTAATTATTAAGATGGAGATAATTGTACTTTCCTCATGATTTTTTTTTTGTGTGTGAGAATCTGTAAAGCGTCTGGTATCTGATAATGCTCAGTAAATGCTAGGAACTTCTTTTTCTCCTGTTATTATTTTTCACATTCTCTAAAACAACTCACCTTTTAATATTAACTAAATGCACAGTGTTCCCTCAACACTGTTTCTGCCTCTGTGCCTCTGCTCATGCTGGACTTCTTATCTAGAAAAACCTCCTCTCATCATAAACCTAATTCTCAAACACATTTACAAGATCTGTTTCCAATCCTGTTAAGTCTTCCGCTCTAATCTGTGTTTACCGCTCTCTCCTCTAATCTCCTTTAGCGCTCACTTTCTAGTACTCGTCTTGGCACCTAACTATCTACTATCTTTTGTATGGTTTCAATACATAGGAAATAGTGTGTGTTTAGTGATTTATCTTTCCTACAGGACTATCTAATTCTTAAAGGCAGTAATTCCTTTTTACTTCCTATTCTACTACTCATGTGTTTCAAATTTTTTAGATATTTAATAGATATTGAATGAACACTTCAATGAAAATGTATTTAGAGTGTGTATATATATATATACACACACTATATATATAGTGTGTATATATATAGGAATACACACACTTTTTTTACAGATAAGGTGATGATGAATGAGAAAGGAAGGCTCATATATGGTTCAATGTCTTTTCACCAACAGTACATGTTGGTTTTTCTCAGGTGTTAGACGTTTCCTTTTGTATTTATTTTTAAGTTTGCTTTCTACTGAAAGAGATTTCTAATCTGATGTTGCTGTCCTAGTTAAGGCTCTGTGTTGAACTATAAATTGTCTTTTTAAAAAATATGGTTGTTTTTCTTTCTCAGTTTTATTTCCCCTCCCATGAATAAAATCCATAATCTGGGTCATCTGAAAACAGGTGACAGTTTGTAGTGAATTTGAAAACAATATTTTAAAGAAACATTGCTTAGTTATAACAACTTACTTCTGATGATAGAGGCCAACCAACTGTCACAAGAGGGGCATGCTAAAAAATACAGCGACAAAAAAAAGAGTAAAATTTTGTTTGAGATGCACACAAAGGAGGACATGGTACAGGCATACCTTGGAAATACTGCAGACTCAGTTCCAGACTGCTTGCAGTAAAGCGAGTCACACAATTTCTGTTTCCCAGTGCATACACAAGTTATGTTCACACTATACTGTAGTTAAGTGTGCAATAGCATTTTATTTAAAGAAAAGTACCTATCTTAATTTAAAAACATCGTTTACTGCTAAAAAATGCTACCCATCATCTGAAACTTCAGCGAGCTATGAGCTTTTTGTTGCTGCAGAGTCTTGCCTCAAGGATGGTAACAGCCGCACTGGTCAGTGTGGTGGTCGCAGCAACTTCTTAAACTAAGATGACAACAAAGTTGGCCACTCGGATTGACTCTTCCTCTCATGAATGAATGATCTATAGTGTGAGATACTCTTTGATAGCATTTACCCACAGTAGAGATTCTGTGAAAATTCAAATCAATTCTCTCAAATCCAGCTCTACTTTATCAACTATGTTTACGTAATACTCTCATTGTTGCCACTGCAATAACTTACACAATCCTCACCAGGAGTAGATTCCACCTCAAGAAACCACTTTCCTTGCTCTTTCATTAGAAGCAACACTTCATCTGTCATGTCTTTATCACGAGATTGCAGTAATTCAGTCACATCTTCAGGTTCCACGTCTAGTTGTCTTGGCATTTTCAGTTACTTCCTCCACTGAGGTCTTGAACCCCTTAAAGTTACCCATGAGGGTTGAAATTAACTTCTTCCGAATTCCTGTTAACGTTGATAGTTTGACCTCCTCGCATGAATCATGAATGTTCATAATGGCATCTGAACAGTGAACACTTTCCAGAAAAGTTCCAAATTTACTTTGCCCAGACGCACCAGAGGAATTACTATTTATGGCAGCTGTGGCCTTATAAAATGCATTTCTTAGATAATAAGACTTCAAAGTTCAAATGACTCCTTGATCCATGGGCTGCAGAATGGATGTTGTATTAGCACGCATGTTGTATTAGCATGCATCAGACAGCATTAATCTCATTGTACATCTCCATCAGAGCTCTTGGGGGACCGACCAGGTGCACTGTCAATGAGCATAGCAATTGTCAGTAACTGTAGCACCTACCGTGGCATAGCAATTCAGGAGGGTATCTTGAAGAAAAGTTGGGTTGTTCGGATTTCTTATTGCCTCCTGTGGCACACTGGCAACGTGTGCTTATCGATATGCTTGAAGGCCATGGGGTTCTCGCCCTGCCAGAGGGTTTCCATTCATAGCCTGCAATGTTGGTCTCAAGCAGGGCTGTTATCTTGTCCTTAAAAGCCTTGAAATCTGGCACTGACCTGGCCTCCTTGCGGATGAGAGTTCTTTCAGGCATGTGTGTCAAGAACAAGGAGGTTTCATCCATACTGAATATTTGCTCTGACAAGTAATGTTCCTCCACAATGAGCTTATCTATAGTTTCCAAAATTTCTTCAGCTGCCTTCACATTGGCACTCGGCAAACTCACCACTCACTTCCACATTATGTGATGGATAATTGGTCTTGAATTGCTTAAATGACGCAGCGCTAGCAGTGTATTTAACATTATAGTTGGGTTCAGCCATTACTTTCAATATCACCAAAAAAAGAAAACCAAACCCTTTTTGCTTTGGCCATGGTCATGGTGCTGAGAGGGATAAGCTTTTGGGTCAGGTCTTCAATTCAGGTTGTTAGAAGTTTCTCCATGTCTGATACACACCCTTTTTGAATTTTTCTTAGCCTCACGGCCCTCAGTGAAGCAGATTCTTCAACAGCTCCCATCCCTTTGTTCTTGTTCTTCAGATTTGTGAAACGGGACAATCCTGACTGGAGAGCACTCACCATCATTAATTTTCCACCCTGGTGGTCCTTAATCACTCTTCATTTCGTCTCCAGGTCAGTCGCTGGATGTGAGCTCTTCCCGGCAACACTGGCAGTGGATTCTGGATGCTCAGGGGCCACAATGAACAAAACAATATGAGATTAAATTGAGCACAAAAGAAAATGATGTGATTAAGAGGTGGGGTAAACATGAGATGGATGAGACTGTTGTGAGCATAATACAGCATGCTGTTTCACTGCAAACTTTTTATTTTTGTAAGTAGGAAGAGTACACTCTAAAATAATGATAAATAGTTTAGAAAACGCACAAACCAGCAACACAGTAGTTATAATCATTATCAAGTCTTATGTATTATACATAATTGTAGGGGCTACATACGTTGATAGGACTGGAAAAGAAGCGGATTTGTTCACACCAGCATTACTACAAGCACATGGGTAATGCATTGTACTAGGACATTATAACAGCTATGAAGTCACTGGGAGAAAGGAATTTTCTACTTCATTATACTCTTATGGGACCACCACTATATTTGCACCTCACTGTTGACTAAAAGCCATTATAAGGCACATGATTGTAATGCTGATAACATAACATCTATGCTTGCTTTATTATCTCTGGGAATTATGCTTTTGAGAAGATAATGAAAGACAGTTCTAAAACCAGTTTTGTCTCTCTCTCATCACCAAGATTCACCCGAAAGACACAGATGTTCAATTTAGCTTGCTCTAAACTCTATTGCTTGTAATTAGAGTATTTATTTTTGCATAGGTGCTGAACCCATAATGCTATGGATAACATGGAAATTTCGAGATTTTTAAAAAGATTGATTGATTGATTTTTAGAGAGAGGAGGGAGAGAATCATCAGTGACTGAGAGAAATTGATCCACTGACTCTTGCACACCCCCAACCGGGGACCTGGCCCACAGCTCAGGCACATGCCCTGACTGGGAATTGAACTGGTGATCTTTTGGCTTGCAGGACCACACTTGACTCATAGAGCCACACCAAAAAGGGTGGAAATCTCAAGGTTTTTATTGCCTGATAGCATTTATCATAAGCCAGGGGATACTAAACTATTCCTCTAGCACAAATCAATCCAACTAGAAACATCACCTAAATTTCACTATGTACCAGCTTTTATTATGTTTGTAAGTTGGATACCAAGTAATATTAGGCAATTGTTTAAAATGGCTCATAATGCCCTGGCTGTTGCGGCTCAGTGGACTGGACTCCGGCCTGTGAACCAAAGGGTCGCTGGTTCAATTCTCAGTCAGGGCACATGCCTGGGTTGTGGGCCAGGTCCCTAGTAGGGGGTGTGCAAGAGGCAACCACACATTGATGTTTCTCTCCCTCTTTCTCTTTCCCTCTCTCTAAAAATAAATAAATAAAATGTTTTTAAAAAGGGCCTATTAAAGAGGGAAAACAAGATAGCAAACAAAAATACCTCTGAGCATCTTTATAAAACAGATGAACTATGTTATAAATGAATATAAATATGTTTTTTCCACCGAGTGGTTTGTTTCCTTTCATTCCAACTGACTACAGATATACTATGTTTCAGTTCATAACACCGAAGGCAAATTTTTGTTTGTCTGTTTGGTTTGGTTTTTATATGCACAGTTAAATCTTAGAATTTAGTCCCAATTTTCAAATATTTTCAAGATTTTCTATAATATATACCAATAACCCCCTCCCCAAATTATTTTTAGTAATTGACTGTTAAAATGTCCAAACCATGTGGTTTCCAGTACTGATAAAACACATTTCTGTGGTTTTCCTTCATATCAGTCACTAAATATTTTGCCCTTTTTTGATCTTTAATTTCCTTTGTGTAGTACTTCGATACACCCCAGATTCATGTCTGCTACCATTTGCATTCAACACAGTAACTGTCCAGCCATCTCAAAATCTAATATGGAACCCAAATTTTACAAGCAGCTGTACTGCCTCACACACTTTACTTTTACTGAACTAGTTTGCTTTTAATAATTCCCCTGTGAGAACTGAAAATTTTCATTATCTTATCTTAATTATACTTGCTAATTGCACAGCTAATCCCTGTTGTTTAGTCCTTTTTCTTAAGTTTCCTATAGTGTTTAAAATATAGTGTTAAGAATAATTCACTATGGCCCATTTGACCCACAGAATTCTTTTTCCATTATTAGTATTAATGTCTATGCATGATCATATGAGGTCTGTCCATAAAGTATTCAGCCATACAGTATGAAAAATAGAGACATTTATTGAAGAAGATACAAGAAATATTGTACACAGGACAACGATGCCTCAGTTCCCTTCAAAGTAGGCACCTTGGGAATTCACACAGTTCTTCCAATCTCCGTCAGCTACCTCTTCATATTTTCCTGAATCTCAATGACGGTGAAATGTCTTCCCTTTCAAAGGTGTTTTTAGTTTCGGGAAAAACCAGAAGTTACAGAGTACCAAATCTGGGCTGTAGGAGGGCTGAGTCACCTGGGTGATTTGATATTTCACTGAACTCAGAATAGGACATGATGCATGAGTGGGCATGGTGTCATGTTGAAGCTGCCAATCACCAGTTGCTCAGAGCTGCGGTCTTCTGAATCTTCTGAACAGTCTCTGCAGAGGAAGGTTCAAGCTTAACACAAAATCTGATGCAGATTTGCTGCTCGCTCGCTCAGTCATTTTTAATACAATGGCCACCCAGTTACACATGCTCACTCAACAGAGTCTACCGATCCCACTGACTAGTACGGTGAAGTCATCATTGTTCACACATGTGCACGCCAGTCCACTCTCATTGGCTGCCAGGTTACACTGATGTCATGCAATCTATTCTTGTTACATTAACAATGGTTGAACTTCTTCCAGACAGACCTTATATCCTTGTATAATTTTAATGTCATTTGAAATTGTCAAGTATGTTGTTTATGTGTTTGTGTCTAATATAAGGTAGGGTTTTAATTTTTTAATATAAAAATAATTTAAAAATTAAATTAAAAATTTTAATTATTATACTTCCAACATGTTGTGAAGCATCATTAATATATCCCTCTTAGAAACACAAATGCAAAGCAACAGGGCTTATTTGCCTCATTGGATAATGGAATGTTGCTTTATGCCCTTGGTATACAGATCTGGTTTTTTGAGGAGAGAGAGAATATTTTTTATGCAATAGACAATACCCCAAAAAAGACTTTTCAGAACAGTGGTGGAGTTCATTCTGGAAACTCGTTTCAGAATTTCTATCCTATACTAGTAACATTTTTCTTCTACTAAAGAAACATCATTATTTCTACAAAATGGTTGAACTTAATAAATAGCACAGATGCTTAGGTGACATATATCCAAATAGTTTTATTTTGATTTAGATAGTCATCCTCTGACTTACACAGAATACTCAGAGACATTTTCCACTGGGTTTTTATGTTGCTGTAGCTTCTTCTTCTAAAAAAAAAATATTAGCCCAGTAAGGCCTTGGGCTCTGATTGTTTTAGGGACGTTCTGTTTCAGGTACTATGGCAAGAGATATTTCTTGGCTCTTAACTGTCATTTTTTTCATCATTTCTTGCTTCAATATTTGTGATATTTTGAAACTTCCCACAGTGAGGCTAAAATTCTAGCATTCTTCAGTCTATGATAAAATTTATTGGTCTTTCACCCTGTCACTATTTGGTTGTTTGGTAGTGATCCTTAAGAAATAAAACCAAAAGAAGTTTTAAGGTTAAAGAAGTTTAAAATTCATTAAACTCAAAACTTCTTTTGATCTTACTAGGATATTTACTTTCAATTTCATTGGGAAATGTGCCATTATTTTTAATATGTGGCTCTTTCAAAAATAAACATTTTACTTTCCATTCAAGTATAAAGTGTGGTTATTATTTAAAATTTTAAACACAGAAAGGCAGAAGGTAAAAATAAAACTCATCTATCATCCTACAAAACCTTAATACCTTAGTGCCATATTCTGCTAGTCCTTTTGCTGTGCATATATTATATATAATTACAATAATGTGATAGATGAAAATTTATATTTCCAATTCTTCAAGTAATTTTTATGCTTATAAAAATAATATATGTCTTAGGTTGTATCAATGGCATCTAATTTCCACAGGAGATAATTTTAATTTTGAAGGGTCAATTTCAGGAGTTAAATAATTCATTCATAATGTTGTCATTCACTAGTTGGGAATAATGGAGATTTTATCATGAAGGAGTTGACTTTTATTTTTATACCATAGTTACATAATGGGTATTCCAAGCAAATTAATAACATGAAGATGGACAATGAAGTAAAAAAACAAGCTACTGAATAGAAGATATTCACTAATAATACATATTATAAGGGGTTAATATAAAAATATGTAAGGAACTCATACAACTTAACACCAAAAATACAAACAAACAAACAATCCCTTTAAAAAATGGGCAGAAGGCCAAATAGAAACTTCTCAAAAGAGGACATATAGATAAATGGTCAATAGATACTTGAAAAGATGCTCAACATCACTAATCATCAAGGAAATGCAAATTAAAACTACAATAAGATATCCCCTTATACTTATCAGAATGGTTATCATCAATAAACAAGTGTTGGCAAGGATGTGGAGAAAAGGGAACCCTTGTACACTGTTGGGAATGATTATAAATTGACGGAGACGCTACAGAAAACAGTATGAAGCTTCCTCAAAAAATTAAAAATAGAACTACCATATAACCCAGGAAAACACCAATTTGAAAAGACATATGCACCCATGTGTTCACTACAGCATTATTTACACTAGCCAAGATATGGAAGGAACCTAAATGTCCACTGCTAGACAAATGCAGTACACGTATACAATGAAATACTACTCAGCCACAACAAAGAATGAAATCTTGCCATTTGTAACAACATGGATGAACCTTGAGGGTAATTCTGCTAAGTGAAACAAGTCAGACAGAGAAAGACAAATACCATGACTTCACTTATATGTGGAATCTTAAAAACAAAATAAATGAACAAACAAAACAGAAATAGACTCATAGATGCAAAGAACAAACTGATGGTTGCCAGAAGGGACAGGTGTTGAGGGGATGGGTAAAAAAGATGAAAGATTAAGAAATACAAATTGCTAGTCATAAAAGCTGTCACAAAATGTAAAATACTGCTTAGGGAATATAGTCAGTAATACTGTAATAAGTATATGTGGTATCAGATGGATACTAGACTTACCAGGCAATCACTTCATAAATTATATAAATATCCAATCACTATGCTGTATGCCTAAAACTAATATCATATTGTATGTCAATTTTAATTTGAAAAATTAAAAATTAAATAAAAATAAAACTAATAGAGATGGAGGATCATGTTTGACTCAAAAATATAATTTCACAGAAGAGTATGAATGCTGCAAACTTCAAGTAAAAGTTATCTTGTAAAGTAATCTATTATTTAAATTTCACTAAGAAAGCTAGTAAAATTTACAGAACAATTTTTCCACAAAAGCATGTAAAACTCCAGCCCTCAGGGAGCTTGCATTCGACTAGAGAAGCCTAAAGAAGCATCTAATTTTAACTCAAGGGAGCATCTCATACAGAAGGAGAGTGAGTGAGAGGTAGAGAAGGAATGTTTCAGCGAAAGACATTTGAAAGTCAAATAGATTTGGATTTCACTTACGGTTGTGACATTTTTAGACATGCTGCTTAATCTCTCAGTGCTTCAGTTTCCATCCCTGTAATATGGGAAACAAAATTACATATAGATATAGATATCAATATATAGATATCAAGGTCATTGTTGACTTAAATAACATAATATGCCTACGGTAATATAAGTCTTCAGTAAATAGCAACTATTACTCATTTCAGTTATAGACCTACTGCCATGAGGAATATTAGAGAGACTATCTAGGAGGCTGTTATGATACAGAAGTCTAAACATTAATGAGAGTAAACATGAATTAGAGTCTAAATTAGCATAGAAGTAAGCAATGCAGAAAGGAAAAGTGGGTACTGAAAAGAGTATCACAAAGGTATATACGATAATTAGTTACAAAGTAAATGAACATGCAAGAGGAACCCAAGATGACTGAGATTCTGACCTTTGTGATTGAGTGAAGGCAAGGTTTTGGACCCACCCAAGCAAATTAAATCAGAATTTATGGGTTTAGAGCCCCAGCCTTGGCATTTTTAAAAAGCACTCCCAATTTATTCTGATGTATCACAGGCATTGGGAACCATGTTTGAGATTTTTTTATATGCATATACTAGTATATACATAAATGCTTTAAAATTAAATTCAATTTTAGCTTCATAAAAATCCATGACATAGAAAACAGAAAAATAAATGCTATAAAGTTGGTTGCCAGACTTCCACTTCCTTAAAGCTTATGCACCGGGGTGGATCTCTTGATTAGCAAAGGGTCCCATTGAGTATTTTTGTTGCTAAAGGCAAGGCTCCCTGGACATGGCCAAAGGGAGGGCTTCAAACATCCGATGTGTCTCTTTGCATAAAGCTGTAATGATTTGGAATTACTGAAAGACAACTCTGGCCAGTAGAAGAGGAGCCTGAAGACGATGAGAAGGAATAGGGATTCCCAGTGGGGGCCACAGTATTTTTGAACATGAAGAAAGGAATTGTCAATAGCAAATTCTATATTCTGTGAAAAAATATCCTTCGGGAACAAATGAGAGAGAAAGAAAGAAACTCTCAGATGAAGGAAAACTAAGATAACTGTTGCTAGCAAACCTACCCTTAAACTGCTTAAAGGAAGGTTTCTAAACAGGAGAAAATAATAACAAAAGAAGTCTTGAAATGCCAGAAAGGAAAGAAGACCTTTGGGTCAGGTCAAAAAAGGGGTACTTGAAAAAGTAACCCATGTCTTGTAGTTTAATTAATCAAATTAGGTGGTTGAAGCAAAAATTATAACATCATTTGATGTGGTACTCAATGCATGCAGAGGAAATGTTTAAGGCAATTATAATTAAAAAGCTGGGCAGATAAAAGAACCTAAATGAAGAAAGGTTTTATACATCAGTCAAAGTTGTAAAATGCCAATACTGTCAGAATGTGATGAGTTATAAATGTATACTGTAATGACTAGAGTATCCCCTAAAAACTTACATGAAATGTTATACTCAAAAACACTTCAGGTAAATCAAGATGAATCCTAAATAATGAATAAATAACCCACAGTCCAGTGACATAAGAGAAACAGAGGAAACAAATAATAAAATGGCAGACTTAGGCCATTAGGACACATCAATAATTAACTTCAATGTAAAAAAAATCTAAATATGCCAATTAAAATAATAGAGATTGATAAAATGTGATGAAAAACATGATTTAACAATATGATGTCTATAAGAAATTCACTTCAAATACAATACAATGACAAAGATAAGTAGAAAGCAAAGGGATGGGGGAAAGGGAGGTTTTTCTGCATGTGTTCGTGTAGCTTTTGACATTTTAAGCTTATATATATATATTGACTATTCAAAAATTAAATAAACAAAGTTTTAAAAGCCACAGTATAAACCAATTCAGAAGTGAAGCTGAGATGAACTTTCGGCTTTGGAAAATACTTGGGTAGGGAAAGATGGGCTTTACAAAGATAGTGGTGGAGTTGTGGGTTTTCCATGATTCATTGCTTAGACACTGGAAACATTGTAAGAGATTTTTAAAGAAAACAACACTATAGAAGGGTGAAAAAGTCTGGGTGATTGCATTACAGATATGTCAGAAACACTTGTATCAATTAGTATACATACATGCAAAAATGCATAAATCCTTCTGTGCTTGTATGTATTATCAATATATTTACATACACATATTCCCACAAAAAATTTTTATTGCTTACATAGTATTCTATCATGAATTACTGTAGTTATTTTCATCAGTTTTCACTTGTTGAAAAATTGTATTGTTTGTACTTTTTAATTGTTGTTAGGATTGTTATTGTTCTGTAAGGACTAGCTTTGTTCACCTCCCTCTTGCGCTTTAGGGGAAACTCTAAGAATGGCCATCCAGAACAGAGATCACCCAGATATTTGCCCTTTGATATACGTTACTAAATATTGCTGTAGAAATGTTGTAATAAGTACGGCATTGTTCTGAGGGCCCTGTTTGATCTTACAGCCCTGGTTTTCCAGGATACTGCAATATGCTCTCGTTATCACTATCAATGTCGAATTACCAAAGCAGTTGATCCTAAAGTCTGTTTGTTGCAGTTTCCATTTGAGGCATGAGTATGCGTGTCATTCACAGAATACTAATAGTTGATGCATTCTTAATTCTCTTTACCACCAAAGTACTGGTATATTTGTTATAGATATTCATGCCCAAGGGAATGATGCAGGTTCTTGGGTGAGCCTTTGAATTTAAACAGGAGATGTGCCAGATAGCATTTGGGAAAGAAGACAGGAGACAGAATGTATTTGCTAGTTCCTGAAAAATGTATAGACAGACTTTAGAATCAGGTAAATAATTCTCTCTTGGACATTATATGTATTGACAGCTTAAAAATAATTTATGGAGACAGTGCCAAGGAAATACTTCATATTATTACCTATCTTTATATGTATTTGTCTTCATCCAGATCTCAGTGGTTTCCCAGAAAGCATTACTTTGAACCTGCTACCCCTGCACTTCAGTGTTCAGAAGGCAGAAGGACCCAGAGCACATGTGGATTATGACAAAAGCGGCACGAGCATTGTAAGGTGCTCCACATCCTTGGAACAGCTGTCACCAAGAGACCTTTAAAGGTAGCTTCTCCACATCTTAGGGTTTTTTAAGGAACAGAAGACTGACAACTATAAACGCATAGTTCCTACACAGCTTCTTTAAAATGCAAGTTCCATTGCATATACTGGTTGAGAATCAGGGTCAAAATAAATAGAAGTCAAAATGTAGTACAATATACATATACGGTATGGATGGTGTGTTCATGTCAACATTTTAAAAGGTAGCTACAATGTTGCAATAACAATTAATGCTTACTGAGTGCTAATAGCAAACTGTAAAATTCATGTGCATTAATCCTCACAATAACCCACATCTGTTGATATTATTTTTTCCAGTTTTCAGATGAGGACACTGTTTAAAGGTTGCCCAAGAAAACATAGGCAGGAAGAGATGAAGCTGTAATTTTAACCGTATGATTTCAGATCGCAGATTCTTACTGTAGTGCCACATTTTAATTCTCTTAAGCTACATTTGTAGGTGAACACAACTAGTTTCTTCTCATTTCTGAACCTGCTTCTGATCCATCTCAGAGGTTCTCAAGCAACTTATTACCGGCTATCGGAGTCCTCACATGCCCTTCCTCTGTCCTATTTCTTAGGGTTATTCCATTCAAAAGGAATTGGGATACCCATGCTTGGAGCTCTTCCATGGAGCTTCCTTTCTGTTGCATTGCTCTTTCTTTTAAAACATGCCTTACTAAAGGAGCCAGACCATCTCTCTTAAGAAAACAGAACAGCTTTGAAATAAGTTCAATGCTCAGCCAAAGGTAGATGAATGACACAGATTTGTGTGTAAATTTATTTCAGTATCATCATAAATAAATAATTCCACACTAACACCTAGAAATCCTAAATCTAAATCCATTACACCTTTAGTACCAGAAATATTCATTAAAATATATTATTTTAATATACATTCTTTGAATATCAACTCTAGACTGAGCAGTGTTATAAGCAGTTGAGATTCAGAAGTAAATGAAACTGAGATTTTTGTTTATATATCATGTATAGCTGTACTATCATTAGAGAAGATAAATTAATATCAAATATTTATATTCAAAGATAGTAATTTCTCTGGTCAATAATATATTCTATCCTTTTACTAATTGGGCTTACAAGTGTATCAATGATGAAGTAACTTGATATATTTACCTATGAATTATACTAATCATTTAGAACATAATTATATCAATTAAATGTTGGAGGAAGAAATTATGGGAAAAAATGAAGTCCTAGTTGAGCAGCATTATTACTTTTCAAGAAGATATTTTCCAGAATTGCTATTAATGGATAATTTTGAGTGGATATAAAAGCTAAAAACCCTTCAAACTTACTGATATATGTTTGCCCCCACTTACAATAGTTAATATATACTTTTAATTAATAGAATTTGTGGGTAACTTCTTGTAAATCCTAAACCAAGCCTAATTTTCTTTCCTAATTCATATAAGTCTGTCAGGAAGTGACCTCCTTCTTTGAAAAATTGTTCTCTTTTATTACATATAAAGAACTGTGATTCACTTCCCTATGTAATTAGGAGTAAGATGAATATTTTCTGTTCTCTTGAAAGGTAGCAGCACAGGGAACGAATTGCTGGTAGAGTCACTTACTTATGTTTGAACCCCTCAGTTGCTATAAAACCACCCATTCTGATAAAATGATCACTGTCAACAGAATGCTTTTTCCTCTAGATTTCTAAGTTCTGTAAAGTCTGACATGTTTTCTGTAAAAAAAAAAAAAATGATGTCAAAGTTCTCTACTGAAAGAGAATATCTTTCAGAGAGAGAAAAGGAGCAATGTGACATCACTCTATATTCTTTTTGATATCAAAAAATGGAATGTGAAATCCAGGATTACAATAACCCCTTCTGTACTAGTGGGAGTGTGGTGTCATGATGCCATTCTGGAGAGCAATATCACACATATTTAATTAAGTATTCTTATACATACTATATGGTCCATAAATGCCATTTCTATGTCCCAACGAAGTCCTCCAATGACTTTGTAATGGGACATGAATGAGGTTATTCACAGCGATGATTATAGTTATAAGGAGCTGGAGAAAAGCTGGGTGACGATTTTAGGAGAATGGATGAGAAAATGTGAGACCGTATAGAGATATTGGGTGGCCTATC
The DNA here is from genome assembly GCA_039655065.1 of Glossophaga mutica. Classification (NCBI taxonomy): domain Eukaryota; kingdom Metazoa; phylum Chordata; class Mammalia; order Chiroptera; family Phyllostomidae; genus Glossophaga; species Glossophaga mutica. The sequence continues at coordinate 11,107,769 of CM077314.1, forward strand.
AAGATACTGTACGGCACTAGAAAAAAACAAAACACAAAAATAGATGTTCACACAGCCAAATGAACACAGTATCTCAGAAACATAGTGCTGAATAAACAAGAAGCCAAAGATGTGTAGCTGTGCCATGTAAGAAAAGTAAAGCAAAACAATCATCGTACAGGATAAGGCTGGTGAAAAGGATTCTGATCCAATACTTTGTGTGTGAGTACTGGGTGATGAGCTTGGCAGATGGGGACCAGGAGGGAAATAGGGGGAAAGGAAGGAAGAAAGGAAGCCAGCCATTCAGCTAGGTTGGAGATAAAGCAAGTAGAAAGAAAGCTTTGATTTTTAATCTGTACATTTTTTTCTTTTAATTTTATGCCTATGCTGTGAATTTCTTCAGAACTGAAACATGAAAAGCAAGAACTCCTACACAAATCTCATGTTTCCCCAAATCGCATGAACAAGATCTACTTTTTCAGTCTCTGAGAAGTAGATATTATTTCACCTAGAGTGCAAAGTACAAAGAACATGTAAGACATACAGTTCTTTTTCCAAAGGAGAAATTGCCTGGATGGGGGAATAGAGAAAAATAAAACATATAAACATGCTAACAAAATATAAAATATATATACTTAATATTTTAAATTCGACTTATTACTCTACGAACCTGTGAGCCTTCAGAAACAGGATAGTTTGATCTACACCAGAACAGGGTAAGAGGCAAACTGGAGGTGAGAAGTGCTGCCTTTATTCCTGGCTCTACCACATACGAGCAAGGTGTCTGTAAACAAATGTCTTTAACGAGCCACATTTGTTTCCTTATTTTTTCTGTGATTTTCCAAAACTACATTATTCAATAATGATTGACAAGCAAAAAGCTGTGTGTATTTAATGTGTATGGCTTGATGACTGTAGAGATAAGTCTACATTCGGGAAACGTCGCCTCTGTCTATATGCTTTAAACACATCATTATGTCCAAAAGTTCTCCTCCATCGTCTTCATTTGTTGTTATTATTTCATGTGCGATAAGAACATTTAATGTAAAATCTACCTTCTTAGCAAATTTTTAAGTGTACCACATTGTATTGTTAACTGTAGGTGCTTTACTGTACAGTAGATCTCTAAGACTTACTCGTCTTGTATAATTAAAACTTCGTACCCTGTGATTAACACCATCCTACTCTACACTTCTGTGAGCCATATGATATGGTATTTGTTGTTCTGTCACTGGTTTATTTCACTTAGAAGAATGTCCTTCAGGTTGTCACAAATGGCAGGATTTACATCTTTTCTAAGGTTGATAATATCCCATTGTATGTATATCGCTTATCACATAGGGCTTTGTGATGATTCCCTGAGACTTCACAGTAAATGAATACATAAGACTGGGACACGATAAAGGCATAATGTGTGCCGACCACTATTAACAAGAAAGAAGTGAGAATCGGGACGAATTCTGGAAGTAGGAGAAGGTCTGGATAACACTGCACAGGGCAGGGTAGATCAATGCCCTATGCTTCCTCAGGAGAAAATTGTTTTCTTAAAAATTAAAAATATTTTCTAAACTTAATATCTTGCTGGAAATTTTCAAGACATATTCAGCATTCTAGTTTTCAGAAATTTTGATATCATTACTGGTCTCTGGTCTAATTTTATATGTATCTTTCATATCTGTTTTATGGAATGTAGAGTCTATGTTACTTGGAGAATAGATATTTATAACATCATCATGTATTACAACTTTTAGCTTTTTAAAGTGCTTTTATTTCTATCAGTTAGCATTTTTTGGTTTTAGTTTTGATTTGTCTGATAGTAAGTCATTGCTTCTGCTTCCTTTCTAGTCATATTTGACTTGAAAGGTTTAAATTGTCCATCTTTTTTTTCACTTAGTTTGAACTGAATTCTTTGGAGGTATCTATTATGTACAGAAAGAAGAGTTTGGGTTTGCATTCTGATCCAATCTTAAAATCATTTTCCTCCATAATAATTGGATAAATTCCATTATAATTTATAGTATTGAAGTCATTTACTCTTCTTTCATATAATGTTATACCTTTAAAAATTTTTATTTTTATACACTTCTTAGGTCTCATGATACGTCTGCCTTTCTTTTAATATTTTTGTTCCTAGTCCTTCTGACATCTAGAAAGTTATAATTTTCTCCTACTCTTTTTGTAACTATAGCTTTATTAAGACCCTCAGTTCTCTACTTCTGTCAACAATTTCGAGTCCATTTTAAATGACTTTAAATTTGGAGAGTTTCCTCTTTCTTTCCCTTCTCCCTCTTCTTTATGCCCTGCTATTAGTCAATAATTTATCTCTTCTTATGCTTCCTTTTATTTCAAATGGGCTTATCATTATATTTCTTGATTTATCTGCTTTGAAATAATTCAACATCCAGCTAATAAAAATTAGGTAAGCAAAGAACTTATTCCTGCCTACATTTTTCCCTCCTGCTCTTCTCTGTTCATGTTATTTTTATAATTTCTACATTTTTCAGGGCATATAACATTCACATGCTTTTCTGTTAACCTAGCATTTATACTAGCCTAGTTTTAGTATTAAATGAATTCAACTCTCAGAATCTGTCATCTCGTGCAAGGGGACATGAACTATATCCCTTGAGCTGTTGTATGTTCAAGAATGTTTAACTCTATTTGAAGGAAATTTAACCTGGTCATAAAACCCACAAAGAAAGGGTTATCTCATCAACCAAGGATTTAACTTGGGAATTTGAAGTAAGAGTCAATGGGTGCTTTGTGAGAATTCCCCCCGCTGGTTACCCTTGCTGCCACATTTCATGAGTTTGCCAGATTTCAGTGTGTATTTGCTACCCCGCCTTCCTAAGTACATTTTTTACACAAAGAAATCATTAGTACACTCACTCAATGTCTGGACCTACAAAGAAAAAAATACTTTGTTCAAACTCATTGTATAATTTCAAACTCACGTCATCTATAATTTACTATTTTCCTACAAATAAAACTTTCAGAAAAATACAATACTTTGTTACTAAGTAATCGTGTTGTTGTTGTTGCTGTTGTTGTTTTAAGCAACGGAGACATTAAGGGTAAGGGTTACAAGGAGAAAATTCACTGGAGCTAGTGGAATGGTCAAAAGAAAATGCGCACCAGCCTGCGCCTTGTTCCTCCTAATACAGTATTTTATGTAACGCGGTTGGAGAAACCAATAGTATATGTGCCTTTTCATTGGGAACACAAGAACGTTGGAAAACATTCTCTAAAAACTTATTTTAGACCCTCCACCAGCAACAAGATTACAACTTGCTTTCTGGCCGCAGCCTGGAACCAAACCCACAATGTCTCTGAGGTCTGCCTGTATGGTCACCATGCTGTACACTGCATCCCCACGACTTGCAGGAGTGTAAGTCCACATTTGTACCTTTTGATGCCCTTCACCCATTTTACCCAAGCCCTACCCCAGGTCTGGTAACCACCAATGTGTTCTCTGTATCTACAAGCTACTCTCCCCCACGCCCGCGCCCGCATTCTGGTGGAAGATTGTGGACAAGTGAGCTCCTTTTTTCACAGAAGCGCCCCCCCCCCCCCCCCCCCCGCATCCACCCCGCGGGATGCTTCACTCAGCTGTCTGGGAAGTGGCCTGGGGGGCAGTCACTTTGCAAGAACTAAGTCTACCATTGTTAAAGTCTCCCGGAACACAGGGACACGCCATGGGGCCCGGGGCGTCTTCAGGGAGACAGCAACAAAACAAAAACAGAACAGGCGTGATAAAACCCCGGGGCAGCACCGGGAGAGTGTCAAAGCTCCCCTCCAGGAGGTACTTACGCTCTGGGACGCTGCAGAGCGGGAACTAGGAGACACGGCAGCTGGTGCAAATTACGTTCTCTGGTGTAAAAGGACCTTTATTATTATTATTATTATTATTATTATTATTATTATTATTATTATTATTTTAAAGAAAAAGAGAGTCTAGAGGTCCAACAGCATGGGCCCCCACGGCTGGTGGAAGGCCAAAGGAGCGTGCGAACACGGTGTCCACCAGGCTCTGGCCCCGAGAGCACCTAGCTGGCTTCAGACGTGGGCAAAATGAGACGCCTGGCCCTCGCGTGGGTGCTGGAGACTGAGGTCACGCACACAGTTCCTGAGCCTCACCGCGGAGCCTGGGCTGCTGAGTGAGCTCCCTCCTGCGAGAGAGCCCAGGTCTCACTTGGCAGCACCTGCGGGCCTCGTGCTCGGAGCCCCGCGCACGAGGGTGGATGGCGAGACTGTGTTCCAGCTGATCCTATTTGCTTCCATGCAGGCATGGTCTCCCTCCCCCCCGCCCCCCGCCCGGCTTTGTCAGCCAGGTGGTGGGGGTTTTATCTGTGTTTCGTGTTTTGTTGTTTTGAGAGGAAGTGGTCGCATTATGCAGCTGTGGACTTCGTGGGGCGGGGGGGATTTCAGAACTCCCATCTCGCACCCACTCTGTGGTTCTTTATCATAAACAATGAGGGGAAATGGTGGGTCATGGAGAGAGAAACTTGTCAAAGAGCTTTTCTCCTGTTAATGTGTACTCTGAGTGATGATAAACAGTATTTAAGTCAACGATCATTAGTTTTAGGCCCTTACCAGTGAGAATTTTTATATATAAGCTATTTTAGGCTCTCCACCTTTTTTTTCTTTAAGGTTCGGGTGATGCAGGAGGGTGATCAGGTATTTTGAAAACAAGGTGGAGAAATTCTCATCTGTTTCAATACCTTCCCTGGGGCAGAAAGACTAGCAGTGATCAAATCTACTCATGATTCCACTAGCTCTTTTGAGGCAGGTGTAACAAATAGAGGGCCGTTATTTAGTGGCAACGTTAAAACAGAGCAAAGGAATGGGTTTTACATAAAGGGAATTTCACCAGGAACTTTGCTTGTATTACTTATTATATTTCTTGCAGTACTTGTTTACCTGTTTTGTAATGTTTGGGCACACAGCTATTACTATGACTTACTTAATAATTAATAATCACTTTGTACTTTAATCCTTATTTTGAAGTGGGGAGGAAGACAAAGTCTTTTTCTTTTCTTTTCTTTTTTTTTTTTTTTTTTGGTCTGCCAAACAGCAGGCATTTCCTTCCCATACAGAGAAATGTGACCCAAGCCAAGGACTGGGAGTTTACATCTTCTGCCAAGATCACAAGCACAAAGCTTCCATGAAGTAAATGATCCATAAATGTTGGTTGTGTAAGTTAATGAATGAAGGGTATACATTTTCCCTGTGAAGAACACCTGCTGGTGGATGGCAGAACATCATCTCAGCACTTCTGACAGTCTTCTTCTCTGTGCTAAAACAGTCTGCCCATGGGACTGGTAAAGGTGTCTTTGGAAAGCTAGAGAAGCTATTCTTTACCTTGAACTTTCTCTGTCAGCAAGCTTGACAGGCTGTTTTCTGCAAAAGACAATAGCCCACAAGTACCTAAGGAACTGCATCCAGGTGGTACCTGCAACTCAAATATACTCCCACTGCACATTCTCTCAGAAGGTGTGAAAGGAAGCCCTGGTAATAAAATCACATAGAACATAAGCTCGAATAAGGTAGCTAAGATGCAAAGGGCAAGGGTTTGAGCTGAAATTGTTTTTTGAGCCATTTGCAATACTTGCTGCTAATTAAACAAACCCTCCTTGATTTTTCTAGAGCAATCAAATAGGAAATGTGACTCATGGAAGCCAGCATGAAATCGCAAGTGCCCAGGGTGTTTTCTATTTCTGGGGTAACCTGGATCATCAGGGCTCTGAACAGTATCTGGAGTTGTCCCAGCATTCCAGATATTTTTGCATATTCATTAGTTCAACAAATAACTGTAAACCAGCTATCCTAGGAAGTCGTCTGGGTGCCGACAGTAGCGCAGCAAGAAAAAAACCCTTGGAGTTTATATTCCGAAGTATATGGAACTCAGATTGCCTTTTTACACCTACACCAGGTAATACACTCAATTGGAAGTTGACGCTGGTACTAGTGTGTACAATATATGTTTCTGCTTTGATGTTAGGGTCTTTGGAAAGCACTATATTTGGGGTAAGACTGCTTTCTATGGTGCGGGATATAGTGATGTGTAATGCCTGACCATGTACTCTGCTTTTCTTCCCCTGAATGAAAAGGTAGCCCTGTTGGTATAGAATATATATCACCAGAAACATATATTGTGCAAGTGTTCTAGATAAAGGTGGAAGTTTTAATGGACTGTGAGGCAACTCAAAATCCAGCTCCTGAGACAGGGCCAGCCGTGCAAAGGTTCGCCTGACCAGGGGCACAGTCCTGTGTACTGAGAGGCGCGGCGTCTAATTCCGCTCCGAGGGCTGTCTATCACGCTCAGGGTCTTCGCCTCTGGCCTCTGCATGTGGCTGTGTATCCACGTGTGTGTACGTGGCCTCTTGCAGGCTGTGTACAGTCCACCTAAAATACTGCAAATCAGCAACTTGCTTTTCTGTTTTTGAGGGAGAGTTTTTCCCTTTCTTTTACTCAACTCATATTCACTCCTCATTTACTGTGTGCATAGAGTGATGGGTTGGGAGAAACTTTATTTTATGGGAAAGTCCTAGGCAATGAAAATACAGAGCATGCCTCTTCGTATGTGTACCTTTAGGCCTTAATTTTGTGTTAAGTGAATGGAAAAAGGAAGGAAGGAAAATGTGTTTTGTGAACTTTAGCTTTATTTTCATTGGGCTTCTCAGTCGTGCCAACTGACTTTGACAAAGGCTGTTAGGTATCTCTCTTCCCGTAAACTCTTATCATCTATTCTTTAGCATCCCTGGTATCCCAATTACAGAAAAGAATCCAGAGCAGATGTCTGCCAATCTAGTTTTCAAGTTCATCTGTGTTGTAGCAGTGAGCAGGCCTTCTCTTCCTGTCAATCACCTTTTATAACCTGAAGAAAAGAGAAAGTTACCAACTGACACCAAGGAGAATTTCTTTACATTCCATTCTCAGTATCCAAGGGGCTCTGGGGTTTGAGACTATCAAATTAGTGTCAATTTGAAGCATTTCTGAGAGAAGGGGAAAAAATTAGAGATTACTTGAATTCATCTTCCATGGGACCCATTGCTAACATCCAATCATACCAGCTGTCAGTCACAGAAAAGGGCATTATATATCAATGACTTGGGTATCTCTTTAATTATTGAAATGAACAGTCCATCTCCGCCAGCTCTCTTCCGAGAGTCCATGGAATGAAAGGTTCGAACTTGAAGGGTCAACAAAAACAGAATTTGCAGCAATTTCTAATACTATTATTTTTGCCTATTGTCTGACACAATGCTTCCTTACTGACAAAGGAAATGAATGAGGTCTAGAAACACCTTTTCTAAGCTTCAGTGGCATTCGGCAGCATTTTCTTCATCTTCTCAGGCTTTGTGGTAGTGAACAGCATCAGAATTTGATGATCTTTTCTTTAAAGAGGTATATTACTTTAAAAATCTCCCCAAACTATAAAATAGTGGAGAACAGTCAGGGTTTTGAGCTATCATACAAAGAGCACAAATTGTTATAACACTTTTTATATTTTATATTTTTATTTTTTTAAGATTTTATTTATTTACTTTTAGAGAGAGGGAACGGAGGGAGAAAGAGAAGGAGAGAAACATCAATGTGTGGTTGCCTCTCATGTGGCTCCCATTAGGAACCTGGCCTGCAACCCAGGCATGTGCCCTGCCTGGGAATCAAACTGGTGACTCTTTGGTTCATAGCCCATGCTCAATCCACTGAGCTACACCAGCCAGGGCAATAACACTCACTTTAAATAAAACAAACACTTTTTATATTTTTGTTGATCATTCCTAAAATTATTTAGTGGTAATTTTGGAGAGATATATACCCAGGATAATTAGATTCAAGGAAATTTATGTATATACTTTATATAATTTAGTTTCTCCTTGGTGAGTATAAAGTGCTTAACTCAGTGTTTTCCACTTGGAAATTATGCAATTAATGTTATTAACCATTACTTTTATTGCCATGGTGACTTTTCTGCTATTATAGCATTGCTTAAATCAGTAATATACTGGGCATCTACTATGCAGTGTTGTGAAGAATACAAGTGTCAATCATGCTGAGACACTGAGTGCTTAATGAAAAGTAAAAGTAATGAGTGTAGCGAGAAAGGCAGAACATTTCAAGTATGAGAAGTAAATGCTCCGGATAAAATCAGGGATGGCTTTCTGGTCAAAGTGCCACATGTGCTGACCTTTGTCAACACGTGGGTACAATTCAGACATGGGTAAAGCCAGGGATGGCCATTTTGAGGAGAGAGAATAGAGTGAGAAAAATTACCACGAGGAAACAAGACATGATATCGTATAAGAAGGACAGAGTGAGGAGTGTTTGCCAACAGAGGTTGGACCATGAACCATTGAGAGCTTCAAATGTGTGCAAAAGGAGGTAGTAGGACTTCAGTGTTTTAACAAAATGGAATCCATGAATACTTTGGGGACAGGGTAGAAATGTGACTGAAACGATTTTAAGATGATTAAGTTGATTGCCATCTTTATGCTTTTAGAGGATTGTCATTAACTGTCTGCTTTCACCCATGAATATTTTTACTAAGATGTATATACGATATATAAGTAAATAATAATGTATTTAAGGGACATATATTAACAAATTATTTATATACATATTTACACATACAGTTCTTGTCTTTAAGGATAGAGAAAATTAAAGAAATATTCAAGAAACATCTAATAATAGCTCAAGCATGGCTTCTTATACAGCTCAAGTTCATATACATATGTATAGATATGCACATTGAATATATATACGTATATATACATGTGTGTATTTCTACTTTCGTACTTTGTGCACTCATAGTCTTGGTACTTTGGCTGTGAGGATCAGGAAACATTTAAGTAGTATAAATAAGGGAGAAACATCCTCATAATATATACCAATAAAAATATTATTTTTAGCTACCTTAATCTAAAAATCTCATGAAGTTTCTCTAAGCTTTTGATGATTCTAATAGAAATTTATAAAATAGCATTATGAGGATTTTTAGGTTGTACTGAGTCAGAAAGAAACCAAATCAGGTACGAGACTGAAGAAAATCTTTGTTTCCACTGCACAGCTGAAATCTCATTCGCACCTAATTAAATTATCTAAATCATCTCCTCTAAAGAAAGAATGCCCCAATTTTTGGTGTAGGCAAAACAGTCGAGAAGTGGGAAGCATATTGATTCTATGGGGCACACTCCACTTCACTATGAACCCTCTCCTAACACTAAAATCCAGGATATTCTAAGTCTAATCAATATTATTATGACATAATGATGACTCTGATCTTTTTGGCTAGCAGAGGCTTCTCCTCCTGATAAGCCCCTGCTTTCCTGATGAAGCAAGGCCTTTTCGGTTTGAAATGATTCAGTAATGATCTGCAGATAATTTTAGGCTGGTTGAATGCTACTAATAGAATCAGGTGGACTTTAAAAAGTCACTCTACTAAATAGATTGACCAACAAGGGCAAGGACCATTTGTTTAGCACCTAAGCACTTTATTTTATTACAGGTAATATCTTTTTTTAGCTAAGTAAATGATTGTAAGGAAGGTAAATACAGGCATATCTTGTTTTACTATGCTTTGCTTTATTGCACTAGAAGATACTGCTTTTTTAAATAAATTCAAGACTCTCAACCAGAAAAAAAAGATTATAACTCATTGAAGGCTCAGATGATGGTTAGCATTTTCTAGTAATAAAATATTTTTAATTAAGGTATATACATTTTAAAGACATAATGCTATTGCCCACTTAAAAGACGACAGCATTGTGCAAACATAGCTTTAATATGCAGTGAGAAGCCAAAATAAATTGTGTGATTCTCTTTATTGCAGTGGTCTGGAACCAAAACCAAAATAGCTCCAAGGAATGCCTGTATTTCGTATGCAAATACCCCTCAACTATGCACTTTGGAAAATTGAGAGAAACAGGGAGAAAATGTGTCACAAACAGTATTTTATTACATTTTGGGAAATTCCACAACATATTTGGGTAAAGTCTTGGGTATGAATGCACATCCCTTAAAATGAGTTTATTCTTTTTAATTGTAGGCATTTTGGGTTTATGTCTGCACTGTATGTAGCTACATCCCATCACATGCTAAAATGATAATATGTAAAGCTCCCCAAAGTTGGAGGGGTTAGGCAGGAACTGTCAATTCAAGCGGAGAATTTGATCTAAATTCTAAAAGATCAAAAAGTTGAAAACCGACAGGAAGGCTAATGTTTTCATTATGATTAGTTATTTTCTAGCATGGAGGATACATCTTGTACAGATTATAAAAATATTCCCAAAAATTCCATTTAGGTAGTTAGGACAAAACAGTCTGCCACCATTTATATAAAAGAATACAAACAAAAAAGAACTTGTCTTTTGGTAAATATTTCCTACACATGTTCTGACATTATTTTATGCAATTTAGACCTATAAGATAAAAATTTCCAAGAAAATTTAAGAACTCTGTTAACAAGTTTAATTATATGTAAGTAAATTACAGCACATGAATTACTATCTGCATATTACTTAAATTGAGTATCTTTTTTGAGACTTGGTCAAAGTTCTTAAGAGCCAAAGACAAAGCACTAATTCTTCCCATATTATAAACTTGAATAGGAAAGTCATTCAGTACAATTTCTGTTTCCAATTCAGCTGAAGGAATGTCAATAATTCAATTTACAGAATACATTAACTTAAAAGAAACGGTGAGCAATGGGACCGTGGGTATTTCTAGGCTCTCTTTTGTATCGAAATGGATACCAACAAAAGTTAGGATTCGAGTGGCCCATATAAGCTCCCTACCCCTCAGAACACTTCACATTGACTGGGTAGTCTGAAATTCCATTCTGTAAGATTGGTTTCTCTGCCTTTCTTTCCTCAAAACAATTTTCTATTAAAAGCACCATATGACTTCCAAAGAGTCACACTAAATGAATATGTGTTACGACCATATTAACAGAATTTGACATAGATGGGACTCTTTAAATGAAAAAGATGGAAGAATTACGGACCCTACCAATGAAATGAAATCGGGACTGCGTCAGATGCTAAACTCAGCATAAGAGGGCAACCCAAGGAGACCACGTGGATGGAAACGCTGTTCTATTGTGTCTGGAGATACAGATAATAGTCTCTGAAACTATGAAAATAATGATGTGTGACTTACAGGGTTACGTGACCATGGGGAGTGGCTGCGTGGGGATGAAGCATGAACGCCATCCAAACCTCAAAGCATTAAAAAACTCTCTTCTTACAATAAACACTCTGCTAATCAAACACAATAGGTCAAGGCCAGACTTAGCTCAAAAGTCAAGAGTACTTTGCCTTTACCAGATTCTTTATGCCTTTGTTTAGATTCAAGTTACTGTCTACTGTCTTTCATTTCAAACCAATTGACTTCCTTTGGTATTTCTCATATGGCAGTCCTGCTAGTGATGAAATCTCTCAATTAAAAAATTAATATAGTAAATTCTTAATTTTTATAGGTATAGTTTTGCTGAATATAGTATTTTTCATTAACATTATTTTTCTTTCAGGACTTTTAAAAATGTCGCCCCATGTCAGCTCTTAATCTTATGAGGGACCTCTCACATGTGATGAGTTATTTTTATCTTGAGGCTTTCAAGGTTCCGTCTTTCAATAGTTCATTTTGATGTGCGTAAGTGTGGATCTTGTTGAGTTTATCTTACTTGAAGTATTTTGAGCTTCTCTGATGTGTAAAATGTTTTTATCCAATTTGGAAAGTTTCAGTATATTATTTTGTCAAATATTCTTTCTATTCCTTTCACGCCTCTCATTCTGGAACCCCTATTTATGCATATGTTGATATGTTTGGTGGTGTCCCATAAGTCTCCAAGGCTCTGTTCATTTATCTTTACCCTTTTTTCAAAAAGTTTTTATTTATTTATTTTTAGAGAGAGGAGAAAGGAGGGAGAAAGAGAGGGAGAGAACCATTAGTGTGCGGTTGCCTCTTATGTGCCTGCCCCTTACTGGGGACGTGGTCCACAACCCAGACATGTGCCCTGCCTGGGAATCTAACCAGTGACCCTTTGCTTCACAGTCTGGTACTCCATCTACTGAGCCACACCAGCCAGGGCATTTTTATTCACATCCTCAGATTGGGTATATTCAATGGACCCATACTTAATTCTTTCTTCCACTGCCAAAACATTCTGTTGATTTTTTTTTATTTTAGTAATTGTATTTTTAATTCTAGAAGTTCCCTTAAAAATAATTGGTACCCTTTTCTTGTATTCTCCATTTGATAAAATATTGTCATACTTACCTCTAATTCTTTGTATGGTTTCCTTTAATTCCTTGAACATGTTTGTTTATAACAGCTTATCTAAAGTCTTTGTCTATTAAGTTCAAAGTTTGGGCTTCCTCAAGGACAAGGTGCTATTCACCTGTTTTTTCCCCCTATGTTCAGGGCATAGTTTCCTCTTTCTTTGTTTGTTTCTTAACTTTCTATTGGAAACTAGACTTTCATGATGTGGACACTACCCCACGACCACCGTGGCTTGTTGTCATTTGTTGTTATTGCCGCTGCTGGTACTATTGGTTTAGTGACTTCCATTAAGAAATTCTGTAAAGTTTATATTTTTTGTTGTATGTGGCCACTGAAGTCTTTGATCAGATAGCTTTATGGTCAGCTAGTGATTGCACAGAAAGTTTTTTAAACGCCTTGAATCAATACGTGTCTCACGCTTGTCAAGGAGCTCTTGGTGTGTGTCTTTACAGTTCTGTCTTATTCTTTACCCTCTGCATGTGCAAGAGCTCAAGGCCAGCCAGAGGTACGATCTTAGGGCCTCCGTTGGTCTTTCCTCAACTGTGCACAGGTGTACTGTCTCCTACATCTCCAGGAAGATCTTGGAGATCTTCTTGGGGCTGCAGTTGCTTTACAGGCACCTCATTCCTCAGATTTTCTTCTTACGCATTTTGGCCAACCTCTTATTTGCCCAAACTGGTATCACAACCTCAGACAACTACACTATGAAATAGTTGCTTTTGATTCTATTGTGTTGCCTTGGGGATGGGCTTTTCCTGCTGAACTGGGTCCAATAAGGACGAGAACTTTAACTGAGGGTTCTCTAGCAAACTTTCAAAAACATCAAAATATTGACAATTATTTGGGTCTGAGACTTTCTGAGAAATTCCAAAGCCATTGTATTTCCTCCAGCAACTACTAGGCTGTTGTTTTTCACAGCTACCTTAGTTGTCAGGTTTTGGTTTTTGAGGCTGACACAGAGCTAGGGAGAGGCAGGACAGGAACCGGCAAGTTAAAACACCACAGAGCTCATGTTTCTTACTATTTTCAGTCATTTTTCATGAATACATGCTCCTTGAATTTTTTCCCCAGCCTGTGGTTAGTTTCCAGAGCTCTGAAAAAGTTGATTTTGATGGATTTTGCCAGTGCTCTTGTTGCTTTTAAGGATGAGCTGATTTTGGGAGGATCATTGTTACAGCAGAGCTCTGTTTCCCGTGGCTGCTTCTGATAAGATGTGGAATTCCATCACCTGGAAGGTAACAGAAACTTGTGTTCTCTGTCTGGCCTCAATCTGCCTCTTTTCACTTGTGTGGAGATCTGCTTCATGCTACTATTCCCTGTGCTCCAACGCAGATTTTCATTTTATTTCTTTTTTAAATAAAAACTGCATATATTCAAGGTATGCATTGTGATGATTTGACCAACATACTGAAATTATTATTATAGTCAAGCTAACTAGGTACCATTTTGTGTAGTGATAAAAGTACCTAACATCTCCTCTCTTAGCAAGTGTCCAGTCTTCCACACAGTATTATCACTATAGTCATCAGGCAAGACTTTTCATCCTAGATAACTGCAAGGTGGTACCATTGACCAATATCTCCCCATTGCCCCCAACTCCCCCTGCCCAGTAACCTGCATTCTATTCTCCGCTTCCATGCATTTAACCTTTTTAGAGTCTCTATATAAATGAGGTCATGTAATTTTTTTCTTTGTGTGTATGGCTTGTTCTAGATTTTTAAATAAGTAGAAAAGAAGCTACCTTTGTCATAGGTTTGCTTTTTACCTTGATGTATCTCGAACAGTAATTTATTTAGAAAAGCCACCTTGAAAATAAAAGCTATTACACAATTTAAACCATAGTAACATAGTAAAATAAGTGCTTACTGATAGAGAAGTTCAGTCCCTCCTCTGGGGAAATTCTCTTGTTCTCTCTTATGATAACCTAAGACATTAAATTATAAACAAATGTTATTGTTCATTATTATGACAAATAAAACTCAGAAACAATATAAAGTTGATAAATGGATAGATGGTTGCAATAAATAAAACATCCCCTGATATTGTAATATATTCCCTTAGCAGTGAATTTGTCCTTTCTGATTACTGGAGCATAATTTAGTAAGTTAAGCTGATGTAGTTTATTTTTCTGGAAACACTTATTTTCAGCTGTTTCCTTGATTATAATAACTAGTTAAAAAAATTCAAAAACTTATGTTGAAGGATACCATAGAGTACCCAATGGTTTTTTTTTCTCACTGTCTATTTAACTATACTTGGAGTTATGGCATACCTTTTTTTAAAATTCACATAGCAAGATGTTTGCAAGCTGATATGTCTTTCCCCAGGTTCTGCCTGATGTTATTTATCCTTGACAATAAAAGTGACCAAGATATAGTATAAAATCAGCCCAACAAGTTAAATACACTTAAGTGTGAACCTGAGCTTTACAGAGATGAATTAGTAGTAGACAAAGTATTGTAGAAGCGCCTAGGCGTGTACCACTTCTTGACTTTTGTGGCCCTGCCTGTAGAACAGCTCCATATGGGGTGATTAAGATAGTTAAATTAAATAGTGTACACACCTAATACATTTTCCTTCCTTAACTAGGGTATGCAAATGCCAGAAAAGATAAATGTAAAAGGGAAAAACAGACTTTATTTGATAGACTATCCCTTGGTTAAAAGTTGAATTTATAATAAATTACATTTAAATCTTTTTTATTTCAGTGACATAAATTCAAAGACTAATAGTCTCTAATTCTCACTAAGTCATTCAACCAGGCAGTTACTTGATCATGTATTTCTTCAACAACAAATATATATTGAGTAACCACCGAGGGCCAGGAATTGAAGGTAGAATCGTAGAGAAAAGAGGAATGGTTGCAGTGCTTGAGGTTTCTTTCTAGTGCGAACACCTCAAAAATAACAAAACCTCTCCAAAATTGTTAAAAGCCGAAATAATCATAGATTATTATACACACATAAGAAAATATAGAGAATGATGGCAAAGAACCACAGGAGGGTGCCTCAGGGAGGCTGATCATAGCAGGTCTCCCTGAGAACATCTGGGCTGAGACCTGAAGAATGGAAAGTAGGAGCCGTACCAAAAACTGGGGAAATGATTTCCAAGCATGGGAAAGAGAAAGCGCAAAGTCTCAAAAATGGGGAAATGGTTGGCCTATTCCAGAAACAGCGAGGAGGTTAGGGAGGGGCACTGGAGCCTAACAAACTGCTGGGAAAGTGACATGAAAAGAAATTGATACTGAGCAGAAACCACACTAGGCAGGGTGTTGTAAACAAAGGTGTTTGGATTTTGTCCTAAGTGCCATGGAAAAGCAATGGTACGACTTGATCTGATTTATGTTCTCTAAGTGTTATTCTGCCTGCTCTGCTGAGAATGAATTTAAAATGACCAAATATGCACATATAGGACATACCCCCACACCCCACCTATTGCCTCGAGAGGACTATAAGAAATGGAAAAAGGGTATTTGGCCAGGTTCTTGTCATATGGTGGCACAGAAGCTGATGACCTAATAGGAGCCCCCAAAGCTCTTTGATCACCAGATGGCAGAGAGACCACCTTTCCCCTCCATGCTGCTGCTTGGTCTCCGCACAGCAGCTGCCCGGCGCCTGTAACAGCATGCAGAGAGGCACAAAGGATGGGACCAAGATAGTAATGCCAGTTTGCCACACCCTAGGGACAGCTACCTCAATGTGATCACTTTCATACACAAGATACAGTTTCATATTTGGTCATGTGGGACAGTGCACATGTAATAATATTCACTGTGTAAAATATCCACTGTGTAGGAACAACTCATTTTTATTGCCTATCTGTTACAATATTGTCCAATTGCTGGGTCAGATTTCTTTTTCTCGTTGACATTTGGTACATTCCATTAGTGCCGGTTTTCTCGTGTTTGTGACTGCCTTAGAGAATTATAACCCCTTGAGGTCTGTTGATCACCAAAAATTCAATCAATTGATCCTTAACAATAATCTTTCACCTCCTTGCAGCCCTCTTTAATTAACATGCTACATGGTTGCAAAGCTAGAGTTTTGTTGTCATTCTGCTTCCATAGGTCTGAGAAGCAAAGAGGGGGAGAGATTCAGCTTTTAAGATGCAAGATATTGACAAGGTGCATTAACACAAGTAAAAGACAACTATAGTACAGCAATTAGTGCAAGCCTTCTGTTTGGCGTTTATCATCTTGAAGGATAGCAACAGAAAATAACAAGGACAACATTAACAAAAACAGACAGAAAAAATGACAATTCAGTCACAGGAAAGGGTACTTTTTGTCATATGGATTGAGACTATATAAAGAAGTTATTGAATTTTTTGTTTTGTTCTGTCGTAAAGAAAAAGAGCATGAAATTGTTGATCCTGCCAAAACCTACTCATTTATTTAATGGTTGCCAAATACAGCCCTTGATATTCTGCTAGAGATTTGACAGTTACGGTTTTGCCAGGGTTGTTTGGGAACATGATGTCTTTCCCATATGTTGTCAGAAGGCAACCCTAGAACATATAATAAAAGAGCCAGGCTGGAAATGGAAGTCTATTGTGGAATGTGGTTTTGTTGTTGTTGCTGTTGTTAAATTTTCATGCAATAAACATTAATCCCTGTCCCTTTGCTGGCTGAGAGTGGTGGAGGGAACGGAGCAAATTTAAGAGGCGGAGGTAACATTTGCAGCCCAACTTAGAATCCATCCTTGTTTCTGAAAACAAACAAACAAGAGTCATTAAAATACAGCACTTTGAGAGGTCCAGTGTTAAATGGTCTCAATTTATTTTCTGGAGGATTTGTAGACCTTATTGTTGGGTCACCACAAAACTATGCAGTCCCGCTAACTCCAAAGGGAGTGGGTCGGAACAGGGTAAAGAATTCTGCCTACCTCTCTGAGGGATGATCTTTTCTGATCAGGGTGAAGTTGTTGGTGTTGGAGTGAGTGATTGCTCGTACTCCCCTGTGTTTCATCTGGCTTTGCTTACGGAAGCTTTTATTGTTATTAATATTTAACATTGACTGAAGGCCAACAGTGCTCTAGGTGATGAATACAACATTGAGCTAGCTCTGGTCTTCGTCCAACTGGATAATGTCCAATTATACAACTAGGAAATGGAACTTGCTCTATAGGAATATAGGGATAAATAGGACAACGTTGGGGAAAAACAAGTAGTTATTAATATTCATTAACCTATGACAAATTCCAAATGAACTCTCACTGTAGCTTGAAAAAAGCTGGTTAATTTTCTAAGGAAAAGATTTAGTATGTCCCAATTTTCGTTGGTCTTTTTAGCTGCTTGCACTAAAACATTATTTTGGAGTTACAAAGAATAATGTATTCTGAAGGTGAAACAGCAAAATTATAATATTTGATGAATTACTCAAGTTTAATTTATGTGAATAATTATTGTTAATTTTGTGGATAGGCCCATATAAATCACCATTATATTCTCAAAATTTTCATTTGCTATTAAAATTATACTAATCAAATACATCAGAGTATCTTATCAAAAACAAAAAGAAAAACTAAAGCGAAGGGAAGTCAGTGTTAAAGCGATGTCAGTGCCAGGGAAACCGCTGGGTTTTTTTTTTTTCAAATATCCTCCTAAAAGCAGAAATTATTCTGCTGTTAAGACTTTAGGGAATGTATATTGGTTCACCTACTTGCCCTATGTGTTCAAAAAAAATTGATTTACATCCTGCCTTTTTCTAATTTGCTCCTATAATTGATATAGCACTGGATGAGAATAATCCATTAATAGCCACGAGTGTGGTTTTAAAGGAAGTAGAGCGGCGGAAAGCATTAAACTAACAAACAGAATGTGATGTGTTTTATTTATTTATAATTACCCTGAAAGAAATGCGTTGGAGGTGTCATCATAATATGATCTTACACTACCAGGTTCCCGGTGCTCTGTGCTTGTCTTCATCGTATTTTGCATTTTAGGATTGTCTTGGCCAACATTTAGAAATCCCTTTGAGGTGTCACATCTAAAACCTTACCTTTCTGATGACTCTTTTGTTTTTCTGGCATACTTTAAGTGCACTTGTTTTATTCCTTCTTAACTGTGAGCCTTTAAGAAAGAGGCTGTCTTACTCCTCTGGTTATTTTGAGGCACAAAGTAAAATATTTTGTTAAACTTACTGGTTTTCAGATAGAATTTTACATTGTTTTGGAAAAGAACTCACCTTTAGAAAATTTAATATCTAGCTTCAAATTTCATTTGGCTTAGAGGTCATAAAGGATAGAATGAACAAGAAAATTAGAAAGTCATTTTGTCAAAAACTACATGGAAATTGTGCATAGAACAATTTTTGATGAAATATGAATACATATAAATTAGCCTTTTTATTATACCGGTGACCATTTTTCTCAATTAAAAAGTAACACTTAAATTAACACATGCTTATTATAAGATTGTCACAGAATACCCTAAAGAGCAAAACGTTAAGAATAAAAATAATATGTACTTTCCTTACTCATAGAAAATTCCCACTTAACATTTTTTCCTCATTTTATTTATTATATTTCTATAACCTATACTATCAGGTATACTATTTCTATGTTTAGAAAATTTTGATGTATTACATTGCGGTTTACCTTCGATAGCATTTTGTATTAGTTTCAGTTGTACAGCAAAGTAGTTAGAGTTAGACAACCACATACTTTACCAAATGTTCCTCCTGATCCGGTACCCAGCTGGACTATGCATAGTTATTGCAATATTATTGACTCTACTTTCCGTGATGTACTTTACATTCCCACGACTGTTTTGTACTACAAATCTGTACTTCTCAATCCCTTTACCTTTTTTCATGCAGTCCCCCAATCTGTTCTCTATATCTAGGAGTCCATTTACCATTGAATTTTAGTTCTTTTATGCTGTTTGACCTATACCTACATTTTATTTTCACAAATATGGCATCCCGTTATGCAAAAAAATCTTATCATAGCTTTTTTACCTGATATAGTATTCATTTTTCATGCTATTAAATATCCTTTATGGCCATGTTAAGGCTTATCTTTATGCATGATTTTATCAAACCAACTCTCCATATTTTACATGTTTTTGAATTGTCCTCTGTCATAAACAATTTAATGATGAACATCTTGGTACTCAGATCTTTCTGCATGCCCTCTGCTAGCAAAATATTTTAATAAGTATGCTCAAACACATGTTTGTCATGATCACTAACAGTTCATAAAATCATTAAAATTATACATCTAAAATAATTATTGTATCTGTATTTTTGGAACAGCAGTTGGTTAGAAGAAACCACATGGACTGAAAAGCAAGTTAAATTATATAAATTAATTTCCACCACAGTTTCTTGGTTGCCAATTTTGATTTCGAATTTCTAGCATGCATGTTTGATCGTTCCTCAAACACTAACCTGCCAGGTCCCAAGCGCTGTTCTAGGAAGAAGAGGGCGAAGATCACAAAGATTTTATGCTTGAAGTAGTCGCAGTTCCTGGGAGCAGATTTGTTTGAAAGAAATGAGGAAGTTTGCAGACACAGAGACAAGGCAAGGCTTAACTTCACAGAGCAGCTCCTGTAAGTATCTATCAAAGCACCCTGATGGCGAGTGAAGAAATGAAATCATCATACATGATAAAGGATAAAGTAATAATAGATGAAGAAAGAACTAAGTAACTAAGCTCATGATATGTACTAAAATTATTTAGATATTTGATGATATCTATCTTACCTATTGCTAAACACTAATGTCTTCATAAAGCTTATTATGTAAGTTAAATAGCAGTGAATGTATAGTAGTATATATTAGAATTCCCTATAAAGAGATAATGAAAAGATTATGAATGAATAGAGATTTGATTTAGCAAAAGTTATGTTACAAAGTAAAAACATAATTTACTATTATAGAACTATCAAATAATTGATAAAACTGTAAAAAATAACCTGTTTCATATAGTTTTAAATTTTTTATTTTTACTTGAATATCTTTCTATGTTTTGATATTTTGTCTATCCAAAACACTGTAATGATGCATTCATAGCTGCAGAACTAAGTATTTTTATCACAAGTGCACACTCATTTTGTATCATGCTCAATTTTTTCCACATATATGTAACTTGATGTGTGATATAATGTTACTTAATGATATGTAGACTTCACCATTGCTGATTTATCTGTAATGTCATAAGGATGCTTAAATAGATGCAGTGCCATCTACTTAAAAGCCCAAGGAAAACATTTCCAATCATTTAGTTTTTTAAAAAAATTTAAATTTAGGCCTCATAATAAGGATCACTTGAAATGTAGAGACATTTTGGTTTTCAATATCTTCACTATATTATTGATCTTTTCCAATCAGTGTGGTGGAGAGCAATGTCACTTTTCATTTCTTGGAATCAAAGTGCAACATTGCATGGGCGAAATAGTCTGGCAGGTACCATTCATGCACTGTTGGCTATCAGAGAAAAGTTAGAGGAAAAGAGAAAACCAGCCAACACCTCTTTTGCATGCAACACGTTAATTGACAGCTCAGGTGGTTCTGTGTCCTACTCACTCATCTAGTAACTATTGCTTGCATCCATGCCATGTAAACTCAACTGTCGCGTTAGGTTCAGCATGTAGAACACACCTTTACATCCTTAACAAGGAGATGGCAGGGCCAGCCTCATAGTGAGAGCTTTGGCACTTGCAACAGGTTTGTATCTCTGGTTTAGACCAATGAGTTTCATTTCCTAATTCTGGATGTTAGAGGCTTTATGGAAAATGGATAGAAGTGTTATTGCTAGAATTATAGGTTATATGGCTATGACAAAATTATGAATATATCAGTTTTACTGTGTTTTTGAATTTGAAGGAAGAGGAAAATATAGAGAATAAAATATGTAAACACTTATTGAAAACTGTTCTTTTCAATTAGGTATTTTATGAAGTTGTCTTCTATGAGGAAATGAAATACATTTGTTATTATATTCAAAACTGGTGCATCCTGAAGTCTATTTTTCTAAAGAACAAAGGAAACCTAACAGGTCATGCCAAACCGAGATTATCCTGAAAGACTGTTCTCTGTCAGAGTGGGCAGGGGGCGGTGAGCGTGCTATGCCATCTCTAACCAGCAGAACTGGAATGAGCAGAGCGTGAAAACAAACAAACAAAAAAGTCTCCAGGGGGAGCACAACATTGGAGCACAGGGCTAGCACATAGTAGGCAGTATATCATTACTTATTAAGGAATAATTAGCAAATTATAATTACTTTACTACTAAGCACAACCTATATTGAGAGCCTTGAGATGACTTGAGATGACACGCAGAATCTTGACTTCTACTCTCCTTCAGTTGCACCCTCGTTCCCTTTACACCGAGATTAAGAGAGAGGTGGAGACATGCTCTCCTAACTCTGCTATCTTGTAAAATGAAAATTTTGGTTCCTTATTTTAGGTTTAATCTTAGTTGGCCTTGCCTCTACAAAATTTTGCTCTTTGCCCCCACAGAGGATTAGAAAATCTTGATAAATGTAGTTAAAGAAGCAGTTGACTGAATGTGGTTAAAGATGCAGGATGTTGGTGAACTTTTTATACACCCTGAGCTGTCATTTTAGTGATGGAATTGATCTAACCCAGGAAATACTCTCATTCATAATGTGTAGGAGTAAAACCACCTTTGGGCAAGAGACAATTAAGATAAATCAGGTCTTGTTTGGCTATTCCTTTAAGAGTTTGTTTCTTTAAAATCACAGCTGTTCCTTGGCTATTTGGGTAGACCATCATTGGTCATTTATTAGCACATGGACTAGTCTTCCATAATGACTATTTGCAGCACACCGGGACATCTGCAGCCTCAATTTCTTCTACTGGGAAATTCCTGTAGTCCTTCTTTTTAAAGTATCATATCTTATGAGTAACAGTTGGAAAATATAGCAATATTATTTGTTAAGCCCTACTTTTTGTAAGTGACTATGCTATGCTAAATATCAAGTATTAAATACTTCTCGATTGATAATAAATTAACCTGGATAATAATACTTCCCATTTGTACTTCATTATACCTTCTCAGAGAATTTTCTAACCTTCCTTTTGCCCTCGTTATAATCCTCTGCTACAGCAAGAGCAGATGTTTTTAACTGTTTTACAAGTTAATTAACAGCAGCACTTTAACATACTCAGACCACCATAATACATGAAGAACTTTGTTAGTGTAAGCTTGGTTTTTCAGGTTATATTCTTTGTCTGCTGAATGTATTTGGCAATTATTGTAGGAGTCAAAATCAACCAGCTATTGGACTGTCAGAGGTGTTTAGATGTTTTACTCTGTTTTTAATGAATCAATGAAAAACGAGAGGAAAGAACAAACTTATTAGCAGTGGGCATTACTTGATATATCTCTTCCAAGAAAACAGACATGTACCCAAATCCAACTTTAAGTGAGGAGTTTCAGCAAACCTTGTGGAGAACTACTGTGTACAGAAAATGTTTTTTTTCCCCTTTCTAACCTAACATTGATGTATATTCAGTACTCTGATGTGGAGGGACTTGAGTAACATTAAATTACTAGTAAGTTTTATTTTTAGAAAATTGGAAAATATAAATGATTTATCTAAGAGAGATGCCAAAAGATGCCCTTTACCCTAAAATTGTGGTTTGTTGGAATGGGATCTGTCTGATTAAACAGAAACAGTTTGAACTCATTGCTTAGTTTTATTGCATTCACCCTTAAGAAATGGGGTACAGTGCTCTATCTCCTTTACCACTGTTGAAGTATTATCTAGAATGCTCTAGGCCTAGGGTGAAGGTCTGTTTGCCTCCAGAGCAAGTCTTTCCCTTGCTCTCTTCCCTTTGGCCAGAAGCTGACCCCTGCAACCTGCATGTCCCAGCCTCCACTGCCAAATGCCTCCATCTGTGTTTGGCTGGTGGGAGGCACTGAAGGAGAAAAGAAGGAATCAGGGTTTGTGTCCTCCTCTCTGTCTGCTTTGGGCAGCCTCAGAAGCCAGAGGACAGGCCACTTCTAGGTTCCGATGACACTATCCCTTCTCTCCTGTTTTAGTCTCTAGATTTGTTTACATTCAATATTATTTTGTATTAGTTTTAGGTGTATAGTATAACATATACTTTACAAAGTGTCCCTCCGTCTGATATTTCCAATACCCAACTGGCAAAATACAAAATTACTACAATATTATTGACAATATTCCTTATGCTGTATTTGCCATCTCCCAACCCCGTGACTACTTTGTAACTACCAATCTATACTTGATCCCTTCATCTGTTCAATCTAGCTCCCCAACCTCCCTCCCTTCTGGCAACTATCTCTGTGTCTATGAATCTGTTTCAATTGTTTGTTCATTTATTTTGATCTTTAGATTCCACATGTAAGTGAAATCTATGGTATTTGTCTTCCTCTGTCTGACTTATTTCACTTAGCATAATACCTTCTAACTCCATGTAGATTGTCACAAATAGTAATAGTTCCTTTTTATGACTGAGTAATACTCTACTGTATGCATGTACAATACAGTTTTTTTATATATTCATCCATTGTTGGGCACTTGGGTTGCTTCCATTTTGGCTATTGTAAATAACGCTGCAATGAGCATATATATGTATGTATGTATGTATATGTGTGTGTGTATGTATATGTGTGTGCATGTATATGTGTATATATGTATGTGCATGTGTATGTGTATGTATATGTATATATTTGAATTAGTACTTTGGGTTCTTCAGATATATACCTGTAAGTGGAATCACTGGATCATAAGGGAGTTCCATTTTTAATTTTTTTTGAGGAACCTCTACAGTTTTCCATAGTCACTGCACCAGTCTACATCCCCACCAACAGTGCACTAAGGTTCCCTTTTCTCCACAACCTCACCAGAAATTGCTCTTTGCAGATTTATTGATGAGAGCCATGCTGGCAGATGTGGGGTGCTATCTCATTGTGGTTTTAATTTGCATTTCTCTGATGATTAGTGACATTGAGCATCTTTTCATATGTCTCATGGCCATGCATGTTCTCTTTGGAGAAGTGTCTATTCAGGTCCGCTGCCCATTTTTACTATCCCCTCTCTTTACCCCTCCAGCCCTGGGACAGTGGTGCCCCTGATGTTGATGAACATGGTCCATGACCCAACCTTTCCCTGGTTTGCTTTCCAGCCATTCCACACACAGATAACAAACTACCTCTGTTTCATTTCATCTCTTCTGAAAATAGACAGCGGTTTCTATTTTCTTGTCTTTGGGCCTTGATTCATAGGTGGTTTTTCTGCTTTGGCTTTCTTCGCGATGACAGCAGTGGCAAGGATGGCTTTCAGAAGCTTTTTACCTGCACCTTTTCTGAGCTGACAGGATCAGCAACTTCTGGACAAGACCAGGTCAACGTTAGGCAGAGGGCTGATCTTAAAGGCAGAAAGACTATCTGGAACTAGAACAGAAGATACTGTAAAGTTGGAGGAAACTATAACACTCGGGAAGAGCCCCTAAATAGTGGCCTGAGCTATGTCTAATCTCATGCGAGGGAAAAAAGGTTGATAGAGAAGACCCATTTATGGCAACAATGTACATAAACACTTGTTTTCAAGTTAAAATACAATTGCGGTATCTGCTAGAATGAAAGAAAATATTATATGAGGGGTCAAATGCAATTTCTCTGAATATAAATTGCTAAGAGCTGCTAGATATTATAGCATTCATGGGGAGATAATGCTGATTTTCCCCTCAAAGAATGGGCTCTGAGAGGCAGCAGACAAAGCAATCAGGGATTACAGGTGGAAGAGCCCACAGTCTCTTGTCTTGGGCAGGAAGTTGGCTGCTCTTTGCCTGTAGGGTGGGAAGTTCTATGCAAATAATATGCATTGTGTTTCCAAGGTGACAGAAGTAAACAAAATGAAGGACCAATTTCTGTCCCAAATACAGAATTGAACCCTGTTCTCTAGGGATGCTACTGTTATTTCTCGAACTTCCTGAACAGGACCCTACCTTCTTAACAAAGTATCCAGCAGCCACCTCTCCGCCCCGTCGTCTCTGAACTCCCCCTCTGCTTATAAAGTTTCACGTCATATCATCACACTTTAGGAAAAGCTTACTTCTCTGTCTTGGGGCTGCTTCTATTCTCCACTTACCTGTTTTTCATTTAATCTCATGATCCTAAATACGATCTACATGCAATGACATCCCCCCCCCCAAAAAGTGCATTGCCTAGTGTGACCTCTTCCTGAGATTTTATACTCTGATTTCCAATGGCTCAACATTCTCACATGGTCTGTAAGCACACTCAGCCTAAAGCCCCAGGTCCTCAGCTGCTTACGGAGCCCTCCCTGATCTTCAAAACGCTTTGGGATTATTTTATTTGTTTGTTTTCCTTCTGCACTATAATACAAGCACCATCAGGGCTAGGACCTACTCTGGCTTATTCTCCACTGTATTTCCAGAACTTAAAGCACATCCTGTCACATAGTGGGTCCTCATATATTGGCTGAATGAATGAATGAGTGAATGAGCACATTGTAGTGGAGGAGAATCAGAAACTAACTCAGCACCATGACATACTCAAAGTTAGTAAGAGTAGGTATGGCCTCTCCTACTTCTCTCTTGTTGTCTCTGAATACCAACATTTTTTCACCTTCACAATCTCAATATTGAGAATAGTGTATTATGGAGAGATTTCTGGTATCATAGAACAGATTTCCAACTAGGCTGATTGGACCTCTAGGATAACAAAGGTAGAACTCTTATTCCTTTGAGATTTAAACAACTTGTAATTCAGATACACTTTCGCCCTAGTGACTGTGTTACCTAATTAACAGAAACCTTCCAATGTACTTGCCCTCTCTCTGGTCCCGAGATTGTCAGTTGTTATTATCTTCATTGCAGACGTGAAGAGAGAAATGGTCTCCTGGGCACAGAATGTTTTCAAGTATAATACACACAACCCAAAAGCCGTGCCGTTTGATAGATAAGAATGTGATGAACTGTGCCATTCAGAAAATGTGGACAGAGAATGCAATCTGGTTTTTAAAAATTCATTGGGTTTCCTTTTGTTTTTCCAGCATAAATTCTCATAGTGCCTGTCAGATAATGAGCATGTGCTAAATGTTTTTCAATTGAGTTGGCTTTAAGATATGCTAGTTTCTACATTAAAAATTAACTGTATTCTGAAACATTTGCTCACTTATTTAGTCCTCACGATTTATTGTCTTTTAGGGCAAGAGTCCATGTATAATTTCCTATAGTGTCATATTATTTAAAAGTATAATTTAATATTAAATATTCCTTCTTGTGTACTTTTTTATAGTATGTGTCAGCAATTTGTATCCTGAAGTTCATGAAGTTTTTTTAATTAACACTGATAATGGATATTTCTCTTTATTTAATAATACTTTTATTCTGAGAGGAATCATGATCTATTCTGTCAAGTTCAGAGCCTTAGCATCAAAATCGAAGTATTTTATTTAACAAATTCCAACTAATGACTAACTCATACACATTCTCTTCCAGAAGAACTAATGACTAACTCATATACATTCTCTTCCCTATTATAAGGGCATGTGTCTAGATACATTTTTGGAAAAGCTTGCATCAAATAAATATAATTTGTTTGTTAAATTTTTAATGAAGACACATGGTTGTGTAGTTTTCCTTGTGGTAATATTTTTACCACAAATTCAACTTCTTTAATACATATGGAACTTATGTTGGTTATTTATTTATTCCTAAGAGAGCTTTGGTAGTTTGTATCTTTCAAGGAATTTGTTTATTTTATACAAATTGCTAAAGTTACTTATATAAAATTGTTTATAATATTTTCTTATTATCTTTTTAATAGATATAGAATTATAGTGAAAATCTAATATTCTTAATATTGGTGATTTGTGAAAATTTTAACTTTATATTCTCAGTTGGAGGTTCTAAGATAAATAGGATTCAGTAAAGGTCTAATATAATTAATATTTCTTGTACAAGACTAACATTTTTCTTAGCTTAAATCTATTTTTCAGTAATTAAAATTTTAACAAAATGTAAGAGCACTCCCAATCTTTCCCAACTTCTAGATACAGCTTTTCCAACTTCTAGATGAGAGGACTGAGATGCAGAGCAAAGAGTGTAACTAAGACAAAGTAGCTGGTTGATGGAACATCTACATTTGAAACTATTCCAATTGTACATCCTAATATTAAATCACACTTGGAGAAGTTTTAACCAATTAATCTTTGTAAAATTTGAAACTTGGTATCCTCTTCAAGAATTATTCACACAATTTTCTTCCTCATTAAAGTACTTTGTAGTTATACAAACACCTTCTTAGTTGAAAATTCTCAGGTAAAAACATAAAAACATTTCCTGATTGTTATCTTCTGTGCACATGTGCACACGCCTACGATTCCCCTTATTCTGTGTTGGGGATTGCTGTGATGCTCCTGGTCTTTGCAGCCACCTGCCCCATGTCTTGATTCTTGTAATGTGGCAATTAACCAGCAAATTCTTAATGACTAATTAAACCATAATGATTGAGGTACAAGGCATTTCCTGGGGATTAATGGCCAACTGAGAAGAGCTGATGGCCCATGGCATAGCTGAGTCATTAACCCCAACCAGCCATTAATCCTGTGAAAACACTATATGCAAAGGTTATTCTACGCTGGCAATGGAAACAATGAAGTATGGCATATGTACATGCTTGCTAAATGTACTTGCTAAATATGGCACCTTGCTAAAGAACAAGTGTTTCAATTGCCCTGAAGAAATCATGAAACCTTTCAAACCTAACACCAACACTGCAAAAATATTTAATAAATTAAATAGCATGTCTTAAGTAATTTTGCTGCAAATTACAGAAGACACCTGGAGCTGGGCAAGACCAGCATGGAGGAAATTGTGCCTCCTCAGACTTGAGGTCAGAAAAGTAGCTGGAATTCAGAAATGGTGGAAACTGGAATTTGGAAAGAGGTGTGAATCCAAACAGTATTGTGTATTGCTCCCATCTCTCCCTCCCTCTAAATATGCATTTTGTTCTTTCTCTGCAAATTAGCTTCCTTTGCTTTAAAGACTTATGAACAAATAAGACTGTTTACAGTGCCTTTGATAACGTTTTACACATTCTCTCAAAGAGATCAATTTTCTTTCTGAATTCTAAATACATGTCTCTAAATTAGGGAATCGGGCCAATATTGGGTCAGGTAACTAGTTAGAATTTAATCCAGCAGTGACTCTGTGTTCGTACAGTGTGTGTGCACTTTGCAAAAAGATGAATGGATGGCAAATAGTTCCACAAAAACAATTCTGTGTCATTTGCCACTAGAAAACATGAATTAAAACCACAATGAGATACTACTACACACTACAAAAATAGTTAAAATTTTTAAAAAAATATATTTACCATACTGACCAATGGCAAATAGTGTAAAGAGAAACTGGAACTCTCATAAACTATTGGAAAGGGTTAAATCATTTGAGAAAACCATCTTATAGCTCTTTAAATACTTAAACATACATCTACCACACAATTCAGCCATTCTACTTCTAAATACCCACCTAAGAAAGACAAAAACATACGTCCACATAAAGACTTGTACGTGAACATTCATAATAGCTTTATGTGCAATGATCATGATAGGAAACAGTCCAACTGTCCATCAACATGAAACACGTGTCAGTCTCAAAATAATTGTGCTGAGCAAGACAAGCCAAACAAGAAGAGTGCTCACCATATGATTCTGTCTACATAAAATTCGGGAGAACACAGGTTCGTCTACAGTAACCGAGAATAATACATCAGTGCTGTGTGGGTTTGCAGTGGGAGGGAGAGATTACAAAGCAGAACGGGGAAACTTTGCAGTGACAGGTATACTCATTATCTCAATTGTGGTTATGATTTCATGGATGTAAATTTATGTTAAAATGTGTCAAATGGCATACATCAAATACATATGGTTTATGGTAAGTCAATTATACTCCAATAAAGCCAGTTTTAAAGTGGCTATTCTATGCCTAGCACGGTGACAGAGACAGCCATGAGAGAAGAGGGATTTGTCAAGGCATCAGCTGGCCCCTCGCACCCTTTTACGAGCGAGATATTTAAGAGCCTATAAAGTGCATTAAGCACAGTACTCACTTGTAAGAACGTGCCTACATCTTACTTGTAAGGCTTTTATAATCTGCCAATTGAGGGGAATAAAATTATTACCTTTTTATAAAAAGAGAAAAGATAAGGCAATATTACATATTTTAAGAAAGGTAAAATACCTCTGGAAAGTGTTTTTAAAGCAGGGAGAGATCATTTCCAATTGATAATTTAAGAAAAGACTGCATTAAAGATTGATAGTTAAAGTAAGACTTTGAGAACACACAGAATTCCAGCAGTCACGGGCTAGGGTGAGCAGGGATGCAGAGGCAGGACATTTTGGTATGTTATTATAAAAAAAAAAAACACTAAAAAATCTAATTTTGGTAGAGCATAGCATGCGACCTGGGGAACAATAATAGAGAATGGTGGAAAGATACGTTGAAGCTTATATTGTTTAGGTTCTTATATATAGCAGTTAGGATTGTATTTAATTTGGGATTTCCACTTCCAAGTAAGATGTAACAGGTTGAAGCAATCATCTCAATGGGAAGAAAGGAGTGAATTACAAAAATCATACCTCTGAAAGCATCATAGGGCTGTGGAACTAAGCAAGACTACATAGGTTAAGTCCTAGAGACACAGAAAAGCCTTGCTGAGTGAGTTGAGATCAGGATTAATACCCCTGGCGGTACATTCTGAGACTGAGGATGCCTCGCTGCAGCTAGAAGGACTCTAATAAGAAAAAGCAAACTCAGAAGAGCTTTCAGGCCACGGTGTCTGGCATGACAGATTGAAATCTAGAAGAGCCCCAGATGTACAGCTGTTTTTCCCAACAGGAAATTTGCTGAGCGCTATGGCAGTGCAGAAAGCTGGAGGCTAGCCAGAAGCCACCTCGAGATAACTCCCAGCCTTGCGGTGCTTTAGCATCCAGCTGTATTCTACAGGAAAAGAAACATGCTAACGCTCTCTTTTGCCAGATTTTGATCCTGTGTGAGGCAGGCTGAAGAACTGAGCTCAAAACCTTCAAAAAGGCAATACTTCAAGGAAGAGAGGCAGCCAAAGTCAAAGCCAGGGAAGGCCCCAGTGAGATGGGGAAGAGAACAACAGCCTCATGGGGCTTGAAAGGAAAAAGTACCACTAGAGGGAGATATTTTAACAAACACACAGTAAAGGTTGCTTTTTGAGACATTTCTGGATTGTGTCTACCTGCCAGAAAATCTCTGACCCAGTGCAATTTAGTTTGTTTGGATCATGAATTGCCCTTCAAACTATCTGCTTAGTAAAGGACGGGTCAATCCTCTCTGGATACAAGTAACACTTCCTTCGGTCTATATTGTTCTTTTATAAACAATGACCGAAATAGAAGTTTTCAGTGTTGAGACTTAAGAAGAGTCCAGAAAATAGGTTTGTAAATCAAGAGAATAATCAGACAATAGAAACAGACCAATAAGTTATACATTTGTGGGGGAAAACAGTCGAAGACTTTCAAATGACAATTATGAAATTTTAAATTGTCCGAAGAAAAGATGGACAAAATGAATGAAGAGACAGAGAATTTCAACAGAGAAGCGAAACCCATATTAAAAAACAAATGGATATTCTGCTCTGGCTGGTGAGGCTCATTGGTTGGAGTGTCATTCTGTGAACCAAAAAGCTGTGGGTTCGATACCAGCTGGGGAGTGTGGGAGAGGCAAGCAATCAATCTTTCTCTCCCTTTCTCTCTCCTTTCCTTCCCCCTCTCTAAAATTGATAAGCATATCCTTGGGTGAAGATAAAAAACAAACAAACAAATAAACAAGTGAGTGAGTATTCTAGAAGAGAAATAGCAAGTTTTTATTTTGTTTTTTTGTTTGGGTTTTTTTGTTTTTGTT
Organism: Glossophaga mutica; assembly: GCA_039655065.1. Classification (NCBI taxonomy): domain Eukaryota; kingdom Metazoa; phylum Chordata; class Mammalia; order Chiroptera; family Phyllostomidae; genus Glossophaga; species Glossophaga mutica. Next base: position 11,138,927 of record CM077314.1, read on the forward strand.
TTGTTTTGTTTTTGTTTTGTTTTGTTTTGTTTTTTGCAAAAGGCCAATGAGTAACTACTTTGGGTTTGTGGACAATGTGGTTTTTGTTAGCGAAGTACTTCATTTCAGTGCTGTAGTGTGAAAGCGGTCACAGACAACACACAAGTACATGACACTGTGTTTCAGTGCGACTTTATTTACAAATACAGGTGGTGGGCTCGACTTAGTCCATGGGCTGTAGTTTGGCAAGTTATTTCTAGAACTAAAATATACATTTAAAATTCCAAGGTTATTAGATGGCTTTAGTGATAGATTTAACACTTCAGAACACAAGATTAGTAAACCCAAGTATAGAATAATGAATAAACAAGTGTACAGAGTGAAAAAGAGAATGTAACTGAACAGTGCATAAGAAACAAGTAACGTAAGATGTAGTCAACTTGACCAGTATGCATAAAATTGGAGTCAAAGAAGAGAGTAAAGACCAAAATTATTATTTGAAGAAATGCTAACTGAAAATTACCTAAATTGATTAAAGCATCAAAATATGATTTCAGTAAGTTCAAGGAACCCTGAGTAAGTTAAATAAAAAGAAATTCATAACTTACTTAGAAATAGTCAAACTTATCAAGAGTAATGATAATGAAAAGTTTAAAACAACTGGGGCTCTTGGCATATATATTTTTAAAAGCACAAGAAATACGATTATAGATGGCTTTTCAACAGTAACTATGGAGGCCAAATGACAATGAAATAATGTCTGTTGTATAGGGGAAGAAACCTGCCTGCACAGAATTCTGTCCGAGTAAAAATACCCTTCAAAAATAAAGTTAATTCCTTCCATGCTGTCGCAAAGGGTAGGAGCTCCTTCTTTCTTTCTGCTGCATAGAATTCCATTGTGTAAATGTACCACAGTTTTTTGATCCATTCATTATCATGCTAAGCGAAATAAGCCAGGCAATGAAAGACAAATACCATATGATCTCACCTTTAACAGGAAGCTAATCAACAAAACAAACAAACAAGCATAATATAAACAAAGGCACTGAATTTGAGAACAGTCTGACAGTGTCCAGAGTGGGAGGGGAGGGAATTTCAGGGGAAAAGGGGAACGGTTTAGAGCAACAAGTATAAAGGACTCATGGACAAAAACTATGGGGGGGTGGAAATGGGAGGAAGGTGGGGAGGGCTGGGGTGGTGGGCTGGGGCGGGGTAAAAGACAGAAAACTGTACAATATCAACAATTAAAAAATACTGATAAAAAAAAAAAAAAAGTGATTTTACTTTGGGAAAAAGCCGGAAGTCGTAAGGTGCCAAATCTGGGCTGGGGGCGGGGGGGGGGGGAGCTGAGTCACTTGGGTGATTTGATGTTTCACAAAAAAACTCTGCTGGGTAAAAAAAAAAAATAATAAAAAATAAAAAAATAAAGTTAAAATAAAGACATTTTCTTTGTGTGTGTGTGTGTGTGTGTGTGTTATTGTAAAAAATAAAACACATTCTGAGATTCTTCTTTTATGACCAGACTACCAAATTGTTCTCCTCTAAAGAGGTCTTTATCATTTAAGGGTCACTGTCCTCTCCTGCTACTGAGCCTTGGTAGGGGACAGAGGATTCTCATTCAAAGAAGTCTCTCTAAGTTTGAAGGCCAACCTTTCTCACCTAACCCACCTGCTTGATTTATGTGAATTGTGTAGCTCCTCCCAGGAAATTAACATCATCTCTCAGTACTCTTCAACAGTAGCAGCCTCAAGACAAAGGGTTCTGTGACAGCCTGATTCCCCGACCACGAGAACTTCCCCCTGTCATATTCCTTTTAGGATTCAGAAGTTATATTCTTCAAGGAAAGATAAACTAACATTCTCTGTAACCCATGAAATACCTGCATAAAAAGTATGTGGGGTGCTAATCACAAAATCAGATTCTCAAGTCTCACCTCAGGTTCACTACAATCACAGTTTCTTGGGGTGAGCCCTTTATAGCACTTTAAACTAGACCCTTTGGGGACTCTCATGTCTGAAAGTTTGAGAACCAGGGGATAGCTCAGGACGTTGTACATGCAATTCTCATGGCCCATGTGCCTAAAAATAGATACAATATATAGTCAGTAAATTTCCCCAACCCTTTGGTAGACAATTTTTCACTAAACAAAAAGCATTACCATGTGTTTGTGTGTAGTGATGGCAGGTGGAAGGAGTCTCCCCTCGGTTCTTCTGCTCATACTTTGAACCTACAGAGTGTTTGATCCCAGGAACCTATAAAACTCACTTGCCATTAAAGACATAATCCACATGGTTTAAAACGGCTTGCATGTTGAGCTCTGGATCAACCAAATTGTCCTGTCACACTTCTCCCTTCTTCCAAACAAATTCAGAGAACCCAATACTTCTGGTTATCAGCAAAACCAACTGTTTTGGGAAGAGCAAATTATTGGTTGCTAGACCTGAAAAGATACTAGCATTAATAACAGAAGAAATTTCACTATAACATGAGTCACTAGTAGTGAGGTAACATCATTACTTAATAGATTAAACAGTCCATAAAATTTAAGGCCTTCATTATCTTAATGTTGTCATGTGACATGTACACAGTTTATAAACAAAGACAATTGAGAATTGTTCTTATTTAAGTGGGATAAATAAAAGGAGAGTAGTTAATTCATTATAATTTATTTCAACCTGTTTTGAGCTAAAAGAAGGAAATGAAGTTCTTCCCTTTCACATGTAAATCGAACAGGTTACTGTAGAGAAGCCTGTATGACATCATTACTCTTCCTCAGATAAACGCCTAAGTGTTGCCTCATTAATGTCCCACCGGATAAAAATGTTTGTCTGGATTCAATGGAAAGATCAATATGAAGAGAAAGATGTTTGACAGGCTCTGTATTTTCTCTCTAGAATAAGTGTCAACAATTATGATAAGAATGGAAGTCAAACAATTCCGAAGAGATTTCTCTCTCAACTTTTAGAACAATCGACACTTTGTGAGCATCGTTCTTTTGCACATTAGCGAGACAACAAATCCTGTATCTGTAATTTCAGAAATTTTGTGAATCCTGGAAACTGGGCATAGATCAACTCACTGAACCTTTATCTTCAATAGAAATTTAATATGAATCCAACAGCATTGAAAAGCATGTCATGTTCCATTGTGATGAGTGAGCATATTAATGCCACTGTTTGGTTTGAGTGTGTTCCTTTAATTTCATACCTGCGTGGTTGAAGTCCTTTAAAGCAGAATGTTCTGTGATGAGCTTATGAAGTGTGTAATTTGAAGATGGCTATATTAAAATTTTCACTTTTTCCCATATTCTCTATATCAACCCAGCTGGGTAGGCTTCCCTTGGGTCACATTTTGACTTGCTTTGCTTTGGTTTTTGTGGACAGATTTGGTCGACACTGTTAACAAAGTCTGGTGCCAAACATAGGTTGTAGATCTACAGTGGCAGAGAGCCCAGGTGAATGTCTCAGTCTGGGAATTGCAGACCTTCCATAATGCCAACTGTCCCACAGTGTCCTCATCTCATTAAAGGTTAATTAGTTTCCTTTCAGCCTGTAGTTCCATGATATATTATGTGGGTCATAAAGATGATATGAACATGTACTTGGCATGCAATCGTGGACTAACCGTATTCATTATGGAGGCATAAATTCACTGCTCTGGGGCCATTTCTATTCTGGCAATGCAAAAATAGTCTCTAGGAAAATTAGACTAAAAATTGGAACTTTGCTCACATCCACGCTGGAGTGGTAAACCTCATCCGTTACTAGATGGAGAACAAATTTCTCAGGGCCGGTAACAAAGTTACTCCCAATTTCAGAAGGGGACATGAGACTCACAATTTTATTATATTCTATAGGAGATTCGATTTAAGAAGCTACAACTGAAGAGAAAAAAAAACGCTGAAATGAACTTGTCAGAGCTTTAATATCTCTGTGTTCAATTTACTGCTACCATATAATTGCTATTGGCAGGGTGGGAAGTAACAACAAAAAAAGGGAACTGTGAAAACCAGTTCTCTAAAACCTGTTGTACATGGTAAAGTTTGAAAATAAGTTTTGAATAATTATTATTATTTTGAATAATTATTATTATTTTGAATAACATTTAATTGTACACAGTCCTACAGACCTCTGTATAACTACAAAAATATGATGGTTTGGCCCTAGCCAGGTGGTTCAATTGACTGAAGCGTTGTCCCATAAACTGAAAGGTCATAGGTTCAATTCCTGGTCAGGGCACATGACCAGGTTGCAAGTTTGGTTCCTGGTTGGGGCATGTACAGGAGGAAACCGATCAATGTTACTCTCTTCCTTTCTCTCCCTCCCTTCCCCTCTCTCTAAAATCAATAAGCATGTCCTTAGGTGAGGATAAAAAGTTAAAAAAAAGAAAAGATGATGGTTTGGGCAGTTCCCGGAAATCAGATATTAGATATGATTCTAATATTTTATCAAACTGCTATTTCACTTTGAATATTCATCACCTGACTATTTTTTTCTTTTTTTTCTTAGCTAACACAAAGGCAATATCTTAAGACATGATGACCATGGCGACCTCCCTGCCCAAAGCTGCTGTTGGAGGGGATGGAGTGACATTCTCCACCTGTGCCGTCTTCATTCCTGGTGGGCATGAGAGCTGACTGGGACCCTGGTCCAGGGGTCTGGGTCCTGTTTCCTCCTGTGGCCCAGGGCTCTGTGTGGAGAGCAGTGATAGCCAGCTCCTTGCACTCTGGGCCACACCCTGGGCTGCCAATGTGGCAGCGTGGAGGAGGGCCAGAGGGTGGGGAGGGAATCATGTCAGTCAGCCTTCAATCTGCCAGTCGTATGGCAGAAGGTTTCCTTGCCAGAAAGATTAGTCCCGATTCTTTTACTCTAAATTACAGAATACATCTGAATGTCGTTAGACTCCAGGAATTCTACTGACTGTTTCATTAATAATTACTTGAAAGGGAAATGTTTGAGCACAACTTTAGAGAAACCAAACTATTTTAGGATACTTAATAGGAGTACAGTATTAATTTTTATTAAATATAAGACCTATGCCCCAATTTCTTGCAATAGATTTTTCCAAACATTGATCTTTTTTTTTATTTCTAGAATTTTAATTAATTTAAACTACAAACACTTATGTTACAATTTCTTAAATATTCCAAAGACAAATATAATTCAACATGCATTTTGGTTAAAAACAAAAAGCACACAAGTGGGAGGCAGACCGGTTGGTATTTAATAATCAAGAAATGATTCCTTTATTGGAGTGCAGTATCAGATGACTAAACTCAATTATCCAAACTTCTAGAGAATCATTACACTGGAATCTCATTGTCATCCCGAGGATCTGTGATGCATCTTCTATTTATCATAAAATGGCTTTTCAGTTCTCTAATCTGAATTAGAAAGGAGAGACTTTTTTTTTAAAGGATTTTATTTATTTATAGACAGAGGGGAAGGGAGCAAGAAAGAGAGAGAGAGAAATGTCAATGTGTGTTTTCCTCTCACACTCTCTGAACTGGGGCCCTGGCCCGAAACCCAGGCCTGTGCCCTGTCTGGGAATTGAACCAGCGACCCTTTGGTTCACAGGCTGGCACTCAATCCACTGAGTCGGTGGAGAAAAATCTGTTCTTTCTGCCCAGCCAGGGCAGAAAGGACAGATTTTTATTAGTAGGATATTTCTGATCCCTTAGAAAGAAAAATAAGGCTCTTTTCTTGTTTCAATCATTCCCCTTCAAATGAAAAGTTAATGAACTGAATCTGTGTGTCAAACTTCCCTATGGATTAGATCTATTTTGTTGAAGTTGGCAAGTAGATATATTTGCCAACATGTCTTCATTCAAATTGTTCGCAAGTAGAAGAGGTAAGGTCATGAAGCATCCTTTGAGGTTCTAGGCCACTTCTTCCATGTAGTTTCAATTAATACTTCCCTCTCTGGTTAAATACGAATAAAATCAACTAAAGTCATAGTACTTCTATCTGATTTCCACACACAGTACAGTGCTTTCTATTTCAAGGTCAGCATTCAAGTGCTGCTGTGTCAGGACGGGACTAAAAGATTTACAAACCGTAGCCAGCCAGCCTTCTTGTAGATCCTTCTATAAAGCAAAGAGAATCTCCTTGGTTTATCAGTCAGTGATGGGCTCCTTATCCCTGAGCTGGAGACAGAGGGAAGATTAGCAGAGTAGAAGGGAGGTGTACCTAATTAATTCCCCTGCTCTCTCCAGATTCTATCTCTAGTTCTGATTAGAACATTGTGACTAAAATGAAAAATATGTACAATAGCTGAAATCATGAAGGAAGGAAGAAATCCATTTTCCTACTAAAAAGATGTTCTAGACAAAATTAATAGCTTATAATGGCCCTGACTGGTGGGGCTCAGTTGGTTGGGCATTGTCCCACAAACCCCGAAAAGTTGTCGGTTTGATGCTGTCAGGGCACATGCCTGGGTTGGGGTCCTGAGCCTTGGTGGGGATGCGTGCAAAATGCAGCTGGTCGATATTTCTCTCTCACGCTGATGTTTCTCTCCCTCTCTTCCTCCTTCCCCTTCCCTGTCTAAGAATAAATAAATAAACAAATAAATAAATAAATATTTTAAAATATTTTATGATGGTAATTTATGTCAGAAACTTTTTAAGGGCCCTTATTTATAATGGCATAACTTTCAAAAGAAAATCTCCTTTCAAGGTCGTTAAATATACACATATATATATTTCTGTTGTATATGGGCAAATACACATTTTCAGCTACTTATATTCCACATGAATATTAGGTCTGAGCAAGATATTTATATTTCTCTGTGGCAATTACATAATTGTAAAAAGTGTCTTTGTTCCAACTGAAAGGACAGGAATAATTTGGGAGCTAATTACCAATTATAATTTGGATCATTTAAATGTCTGCCACTTCCTTGTACCTGTCATCAACCTACTGCGTTTGATGAGAATTTAGCAAAATCTAGATTTTAGAGAAAAAGCAGCCCTGTGACTGTTTTCATTAGTTTCTTGGAAGTATAAAATAGAAAGTGAGGTTAATGATGAAAAGAACCTTCAATTGGGTTATTTTCTATTGAATAATAGGTGCATTTTATTAGTCATCGTAAGAATGTTTCTTTGAACTTGTTCACAATTACTTTTGCTGTATTTAGAAATGAAACACAGCTGCAGGTTGTAAACAGTGTTAAATTTGCTAAATATTGCCGAATGTTAGAGTAACACATCATGTTCTAATGGAAGAAGGGAAGGGTTTCCAAAAGAGACAGTGTGTGGGCATAGTGGGCCCCTTTGGGTCTATTAACAGGGTCAGATGTTCTCCAAACATATCATAACGAAAGAATGGCACCTAATGTAAAAGCTACATTGAGGCAAAAGAAAAATACACATTTATGGAAATCAAGAAAAGAGGATTCAGTATATTTAGAGTTATCTTCCCAATGCATTTTCTCTATCAGTGATTCAAATGGTGGTGGTAGTGCTTGGGAATATCTGAATTTCATGGGGGATAGAAAGCATTTTACTGTTTGTAAAGATTTATTCATTGTTACGAGCTTACAGGGAGAAAAAGAAGGAAAGCAGTGTTTTCCTGACTGCGGTCCCTGATCTACTCTCATTTGGTTGTGTGACCAGATTCACACAATGGATAGGCATCTCGTTTACCTCCTCAGTAAAATGCAAGCCATAATATCCACCTCGCCTTTCATTTTAAAGTAGATAGAATAATAGGTTGTCAAATTTACTGCTTGCCACATACTACACACTAAACCGTGAACAAATGAATCGTATTATGGGCGTAAACTAGCATAATGTATGGCACAAATGATACTGCAGATGCACCTCTAGATTGCTTCTAGTTTGTCCTAGAAGTGTCTAGAAAATTAGATTTTTGTTCTCTGTAAAAATCATCCTTCTTTTCATTCATATAGTTAATAATAATAATAATGCAAAATATTCATTTATTGATTAAAACAAAAGCAAAGTTTGGATATCATCCTTCACCCCTCCTTTGTAGATGAGCTCTGCCATAGATATTTTCTGCCAACAAACGGATGGGAAAACAAATAAATAATTTATTACTGGAAGAACATGTCTTTTATTTCACCTTCCCATTTTAAGCTAATAGGTACAGCAAGTACAGACCAAAAATTCAATATATCTCTGAATATTATCATCAGTTTCTTACTGAACCCTTGTTTAAACATGTATTAGTTCTCATAAAGCATCCAAAGATTTATCTATTGAAGCCAACCCCCTATTAGGCATTTGCATAATAATTTAGCTGCACAAATGTTTCTACAGGGAAATATATGTACTATGACCATAGTATTATGCAAATTTTGTTTTTACAGCCGTTTAGTTTTGCCATAATTCCGTGTGCCATTTCACAAGCACCGTGTTGAGCTCTGTCAGTGCCGACAGCAGCAGACAAGAGCTGGACCGCAGATTCTATAGCTTCAGCCCTGATGTCTGCTTGCCTGAGGGGCATTCTACCTATTACACTAACATTCGAAAACTAATTATGTATGTCAGGGTGACCTCTCTCTAATCTACATTCATCGCGGAGTCCGAGCCGTCTGTCTCCATTGTTCCCATAATAAAATAGCGGGTGATAGGCTTCTACAATGGACGGTGTTGGAAGTGAACTCACCCTACATTGCTCCCTGCAAATGGTGCGTAGTCCCAACAGAATAAAGATAAGCAAAAAATAATCCGACTATCTCCAGTAATTAACTTTGGAGGTTTCGTAACAACAGTAGGAAATATATTTCCCATTGGCTTAAAAATGAAATTAGGGAGTACACAAGGGTCACATCTAGCGCAATTTAGAAAAGTTTTCTTGGGGTAAAGTTGGATGAAAGAAATGTACCTTGAGTTTCTTTATCTAGTACTATAGCAATTTCTGTTCCTTGGGCTAACATACTTTTAGAACTCAACTTAATATATGTGTGTGTGTGTGTGTGTGTGTTAAAATATATATGTATTATATATATAATACATATATACACATGAATACTTTAGTAGGGGATATTCACAATTTTCTATGCAATTCTGAGCATCCATTTGTTGTGTAAATACAGAAATTTGTAATAGGTGCTTTCCTTTCTAAAATATCTATGGTACCTTCTCATTTATCCTGGTGATATCTTAGTCAGAACTTCTTTAAAGATTCATCTGTTGGTTTCCTTTCCATTTTGGAAATGAATGATTTCCCTTTTGTTTAAAAGGATCTTCCTGATAACAAGAACACTTTCGCAGAGGCTGTCAACCATGAATATTGATTACACGGCACTGCATGCTGGATGCTACACATGCTCTCGAACGAGAGAAAAGACCGTTTGTGGCGAGTAACCCAGACCGGTTTCCTGAGGCAGTGGAGCCATTCCAGTCATGTTCTCCCCAGAGTTCCGTTCTTCCCGAAACCATTTATTAAGAACTTATGATTTTCCCACCGTTAAGGTATATCTAGAAGGAAAGAATTGAACCATGAATCACATTCTCAAAGATGCCACTAGGGAGCTGGGTGAGGATAGCAGACACTCTGGGGTGAAACCACCAGGTTTGATTCTGGCCTTGGCATTCGCTGGTTGTCTGACTTTAGGCTAGCGGGATTCATTATACACAGAAAGTGTGCAATACTATGAGTTGCTTTAACTAATACATTTGTGGTAGATGGTTATACAGCAGGAAGAAATGAATTCATTACATTACTTAACATTGCAATGCCATGTTCCCAGACATCTTTAGCCCATTCGTTTGCTTTATTTTTTACCTTAGCACTTACTACCATCTGACACTCTGTATTTTGTACTTGTTTGTTCTGCTTATTAACTGTCTGCCCTCATTAAAATATAAGTTTTGGCAACTAGAGATTTCTGCCTATTTTAACAGCTATAAATTCAATGCCTAGAAAATATCTTCACACGGTAAATTAAATAATTATTTGTTGAATAAATTAATGACTAGATGGATGATATTTAACTGAAATAAATATTGCCAACATGACCAGCAGTCATATATATGTGAAACATCACTTTTACTACTGAGGTTGCTGCTCAAGCTTTGTTAACATGTATTTCTGCAAGTCCTGGGGGTAGAGAAAAATGACTTGATAAATCAAAGAAAATGATCTTGCAATGTTTCATCCAGTATTTGGCTTCATGAGACAGTACAAAGCATCCCTCTGTTGTATGTTCATGTGAAATTTGAGGTGCTTGGGATAGTATTCTTGTAGATCATACTGTAATACAGATCTCAAAGTTCAAGACCTGGAGGGGCTGAACCATTGTAGAAAGGTATCTACCTGTACACTGAGCCCCGAACTTAAGGGAAGAAAGAGCCACACTGACTTCGATGGGTTACTTCGTCAAAGATCTGGACCAACATGGTTTGGTACCCAAATGGGCTCTACTACTTCCTGACTGTGTCACAGGGAGAAGCATCAAACATTTTCTGAGTTTACTGCATCAACTCATAAGAATGCTATGAGGTGTTCCCAGAGCTCAGTACAGGTAGTATGTGAGTACAACACAGAGACATCATGGATTGATGGTTCAGGGCTGACTGGCTCCCCCAAATGAAGCCTATACTTTACATTTAGTACTTGTATGACTTTAAGAAAGTGTTCATTTCTTTCTGCCTGAGTTTTCTTATCTATAAATTGAGGATTGTTTTTCTTATCTTATAGTTTTGTGATGATTAAATAAGGTAATGCATGTAAAAAGCATGTAAAGATACATCTATGTATTTTTTCTTTGGTTTTACATATGAAGATGTTTTACGAAAGGAAGAACATTATTAATGAAAAATATTATTATTGAAGCAATTTATTGATTCTTATTCAAGTCATGAATAAAATGTATAATATAATACGATCTGTTACACACTAAGCTTAGAAAATATTTTTCCCAAATGCTATTCTTTTTATGTACAAAAATGTATTTAGAATGATTTTCAAAGGAAGAGTTTCCATTTAAATTTGATGTGATGCAGCCACATGTTTTCTTACTGACAATATCTTATTTCATTTCAAGTTTTCACTTCTTTGCTTACACTTTATTTGTGGATTCATCACTATGCAAATCCACATGCACTGTATTCAAGTACATGCTTTGCAGATTATGTTACATTATATCATTTCACAATTAAACAGCTTGCACCAGTTTTTTCACATTACAAATGTTTTATGTAAGTTGGTACAAGAGTCCAGTCAACAACTCAGATCTTCCTTTTGAACCAAACAAACACTAAAATGATTCTCCACAGATATTGTTGATGAAACATTTGTTAAAAACCAATTGCATTACTAGAAATATATATAGGCTATCAATTCATGTAAAAATACAACTTAAAATCAACTGAAAAATCTAGATTTATAAAATTAATTTATTCTTATTGTTCTGATTTTTCAGTTTATAAATCACCTAACATTCTCATTCCTCTTCATCCTGATGTCATTTGTATGCCCCTTTTATTATTTGGTGATCTCCCCGGTTTGTACACAATAAAAAGATATAGGAGTGAAAATAAATAATATTAAACATGTTTTCTTTTCTTACTTTCATCAGCACTGATGAAATGTTGGAGGAGGAAAAAGCTAAAACAAATTATCTTAAAACCTAATTATTGATTTCATCTTTCACAGCGTGCGGTAAAAAGGTGTTCAGAAAAGATGATTATTCAAACACAAAGCAAAACTTAGGTTACTTTAATTTACAAGATTCCAAATATTAAATACCAATATATTGGAATTTCTCTCTATATTTCAAAGTTCAAAGTTTCTAGAATAGAATGAAGCAAAATACTTAAAATCAGAATATTTAAGTCACATTATCTCTTTAGCTAAATAGCAATTAGGGAATTGCTATTGTGAGGGAATACAAATACCTATGAAACTATCAGAAACCATGCCACCTATTATTTAAACATGTCTTCTTTTTGAGTTTTTCCCCTGTGTACACATATAGTGCACCTGCTATTTCTAATACCAGCCTTTAGTTACCTTTCACTATATAAATAGTGAGCTAAATACCACTAATCAACCTATTTCTTGTGCAAGCTTAGTTTTGAGGGATGTTTATATACAATATCCTTCAGAATACTTTAAATAATTATAAATAACTTGATAACCTCACCTGCGTTAAACTTTACATAGAAACATTTCCTAAGTATATTTCTATACATGCCTGACATGCCTGGAAAATTAAAACTTAAGGAAGATAATGTTCTTAATTGCACCGTACTTCCCCAAATTCATATGTTGAAATCCTAACCCCTAATAGATCAGACTGTGATCATATTTGGACATGCCTATAAGAGGTAATTAAGTTAAAAATAATTACCTCTTAATTAATAAAGGAGGTCACAAGGGTAGCCTTGATCCAGTATGTCTAGCATCCTTGCGAGAAGAGGAGGTTTGGACACACAGACAGGCATGGAGGGAAGACGAAGTGCAGACAGGGAGAAGATGGCCATACGCAAGCCGGGCCGAGTCCTGGAACTGGTCCTTCCCTCGTGGCCCTCAGAAAGAACTGAGTCTACTGACGCTGTCATCGTGAACACCTGCCCTCCGGTCCTGTGAGAAAATAAATTTCTGTTGTGTAAGCCACCCAGTCTATGGGACTTTGGGGTTTTGGGTTTTTTTTTTTTTTTTTAAGATTTTATTTATTTACTTTCAGAGAGAGGGGAAGGGAGGGAGAAAGAGAGGAAGAGAAACATCAATGTGTGTTTCCCTCTCGTATGCCCCCAACTGGGGACCTGGCCTGCAACCCAGGCATGTGCTCTGACTGGGGATCAAATCAGTGGCCCTTTGGTTCGCAGGCCGGCCCTCAATCCGAGTGCACCAGCCAGCGATAAGCCACCCAGGCTATGGGACTTTGTTACAGGAGCCCTAACAAACTAATACAGAGAAAAATGCCCTTATTATATATATGACTCTGATGTTTAAATTTTTTCTTATAGTGTCTTCCTTCACTTCAACAGTTTATAATCTATGTTAGTTCACTGAAAACAACAATCCCAGATTAAGGAGTTTAGTTGATAGGACGTTCATCGTTAGTTCCGGTGGGTGGAGTTTTCCATTCTGTTTGGCTTAGGCTGAGCCGCTGCCAGAGCCGTGCCAAGTCAACGTGGCGGCCGTGGCTGGTGCATCCAGTAAGTGGCATTATCAAGCAGCCAGTAAAATGGCACTGTTTTTTCTAACGCGATACAAATTTTGGAACATAAGAACATTGTTAGTGCGACAGGAAATCCATTAGCACATACAGTAGTTTTTGCTGTAGTAACACCCCGATCATGTTAGCAATTTTGATCTAATTTAAGTGATGTCCCCGTTATTGTGGCAAATTGTGTTTTCATTAATACAATGAGAAAGCCATTAATATGAAAATTGCTCATTCAGAATCACATTAGTGAAGTGCTTATCTTATTATCACTAAGCTGGTTCTAACCCAGGTGCTCAGCAATCGGAGTGAAGCACTGTGTAGCAAATAAGTCACTGTACTTCTGGAGGCTTTCATTGGCTTTCCTATGGTTTCTGGACATTTTTTACTGCATTATTTCAAACCAGTACGTAAATTAATATCAAACTCATATTAGTTTCTTTCTGAATCTTATTCTATAAGTTTTACATAATGACACATACATCCTAACCTTCATATTTGGATACCCTAGTTACCCCCAGCATATTTTCAGAATATTAATACATAGTATGTATAAGTTTGGGTTCTTTGGTTGTAAGCAACAGAATCAAGCTCTACTACCATATACAAAGAAACATACTAAAAGCCTATGAGGAGTTCCTGGAACGGATGGGTGAGATTTGCTTAGAAATTGTTGAGCCAGTTGGCTCTGTCAGGATGAATGAGTTTTCTATCCTCCTTCCTGTTTAGATTCTGTGTCTGGCCACTTGCTGTGCTAGGGCAGTAGGGAGGACCTGTCCACTTCTATATCCACCTTATAAGACTACACAGAGCAGGGTAGAGGAAGTCCTCCCCACTGATAATGGTGGTGCTGCTGAGAGGAGCTAATGGAGTTGGTAGCCCAAGTGAAAAGATTCCACTACAATCATAAACTGCATGATGAGCACTTCACCTCACAGGGAAACTATGGCTAGAAACTACTTCCACCCACCGTGACCTGGCTTTCCTCCTCTGGAATCGTGGTCATATGAATTGCTTTGGCCAAAGATTTGTGAGCAAAGGTGAGGCATGTTCCACATTTCTATTTACGTTTTTAATTATTGGTGCTCAGCTGCCCCATTTTTCTCTCCCTACCACCAAATCTAGCAACCTTTCAGATGGCAGAGCCTCTGTCAGCTGGGGTCCAAGGAAGCCTCGGTGTACAGCAGAGGCATTCGCTAAAGGTAGTAATGTGTAACAACAATGAGAAATAAATGTTGTCAAGGTCTCAGAGATATTGTGGGTTTTGTTAGGCAACCTACCCTAGAGACATATGTGGTATGGTAAAAGAAACATGAATATTGTTAAAAGTTTAGCTCTGATTCTTATTGAATAGATGACCTTGGGCAATTTTGTTAACTTCTCTGTGTATCAATGTCTTCTTATATAAAATGGGAAAATAGATACCAGCATAGGTTTGACATTATGATACTACCTACAGGCTACAGAGTGAGGCAAAAATGAGGCTAAGGTCAGAACACTCGGAAAAGCATTAATTAAACTGAGTGTAGTAAAAATGGTTGTTTAAGGACATTGAAGATGAGCAACTAGTGAGCTAAGAGCAAAACTAGTAAGAAAGAGGAAGGGCTGCAGAAAAGATGAGGTTCTTTATATTGAATGTTAAGTACTAACAACACCATTCAAATAGGGGGAAAAACCAAAATATCTGAGTTGTATTGTGGGAGGGAAGGAAAAGCATGCAAAGGAAAGACAGAAAGTTGAGACCACACCTGATCAAGAACATCTTTGAGTATCTTAATAACCCTGTTAAAAAAAACAACATGCTGTATTGCAGAGAGCCATATAAGTTAAACAAGGTATATTTTGTGAAAATATTTTCATATAGAATTTTACCAAAGAGAACCTAAGTTAACTTAAAAGGTGGTGATCTGATCCCCAAAAGCCTTTGTTTTCAATATGAGTCTTACTTCCATTGTTTTGGGAAAATGTGCTTGTTAAATCAAAATCAGCATTACATGATAGCATTTCAGTGGGAGTAGTAGAATTAATTGTATAACTAAGGTTTCAATTTCTGGTAAATCTAGAAATTTCTTGAACTAAGTATGTTAAAAACTGTGTCTAATATTAAATTTTTTTTAATTTAGTTTTTATTATCTCCAGAATGAATCTGTATATGTCTTACTTTGGCCAGGTAGCTTAGTTATTCTAAAAACAATACATTAATTTTTCACCCCAACATTTCTGTTAAAAAGTCCCCAAACCTTCACATTTATAATACCTTGCACCACTGTCGGCTCAATAATTTTGAGTTCCTACCAGATAGATAATGATCTTGGAACATACCTTTCATTACTTGTTTTTATCCATTTCTACAATGGGAAAAAATTCCAGTCTCTTTTGAATAAAAGATAAAGCGTACTACCTGATATAAAGTGCCCAGTCTTGAACAGTATCAACTCAACCATGAGAAATTGCATTACACCACCTGTAACGTCTTATGTCTTTTGTCCTTCACCAGACAGCTATTACAATAGCTTGTGATTGTCAAGAATTTCCTTTAAACAAATTTTAAATTTTTTGTATACTTCAGTACTGTCTATTCTCCCGCCCCTTAAAAGATTTAACTCTGGATTAAAATCCTCTAGGTGTGTGCGTGCGTGTGTGTGTATGTGTAGTTAATAGCAGTGCTACAATATAACCTACGAAAGTAAAAAAGAGAAATTGTTCCCTTTTACTTTCCAACAGAGCCTATGTGAATTAGGTAAAGTATTTCCCTCTGTGTGTTTATTTCCCACTAAAATTGCAGTTCTTTTCTCTTTTTTTTATCAAGTGTACACACATCGTGTGGCATTGAATCAAGCTGAGCCAACCAACTATGAGACACGCACTGTGTTTTCAAAGCAGCTGCTGCAAGAAGGCAGGGTTTCAGCCTGGAACCTCACCTGGGGTCTGCCCAGGGTCGGTGCCAATTCCTAGGGCACGTCTTTGCAGTGTCTTGCCTGTCACTAAAGGAAATGGCCATGTGGACCTGGTGACTTTAAGATTTCCACTTAATTGGAAAGACATAGCTTTTCTGTGTGGGGGCTAGCTTCTGAACTTCTTACCTACATTACATAGTTTTCAGGCTTTTCTTACCATAAACTTTGTTGGCATGCCTCCTGTCATACTTCTTGATACTTTTTCTGATTTTATAAAACTTTATTTATTTTGGTTACCCACGTAGTAACAGCATCAGACCTAGAGGCAAGGTTTTGAGAGTAAGAAGTTTATTTTGGAGGCAATCCCAGAAGCAATGGTAGGGAAGTAGGAAAGTGAGAAATGGAAAGGAAAGCAACCAAAAAAAAAAAAAAAAAAGAGGAGTTAAAGAATAACAAAAGGATGAGTTATTATGTTGTTGCCAATTGGGTCTAAAGATTTGGGGACCTCTGTGCGACGGAACGGAAGATGTATTGGGGTTGCCCACCCCAACAGTTAGGAAGCTGGAGCCTTTATCCTCTTCTTCCCTTCCATCACTGGCTGAGGGCTGCTTCCTGGGGATCATGGACTCCCTAACCCTTCAAGGCCTGCCCCATGTATGAGCTGAAAACGCCGCATAAAGCCTACAGGTGGAGAGCTGCAGCCACTTGCTGAGAGTAGCTCATGTGCGCACTGCAACTCTGAAAACTCCACAGAAATGGATGGAGACAGCTTCGAGATAGTTATCATCCTTTAACAACAGCTGGGGCTTTAAGTTCTTGGGAGTTAAGCATTAGGTAACAAATATTGATCTGGCTTGCAGAAATTTAGGAGGGTTTATTGATTTGGGGGTATGGCTAACACAGAGCTGAGACTCTGGTATTTCCCACTTAGCTCAACATTGGGCCTGCTGATGGGGGCAGTACATTCAAGAGTCCCTAATGAGTACATGAAATTTGTGCTCAAAACCCCATAGCTTTCCAGTCACATAGGCTATTTTGAGTAAAACAACCCTCTCACATTACTCATTCACATATCAGTTAGGTTTCTTTTATTTTCAGATTTTGGAAGACGTGATTTGAAATGACTTAAGCAATAAGGAATTTTTTTTTTTTTTTTTTTTTTTAGTTCACAAAACTAACATGGGATACGAGAGTGCTAACTTCATGTATGACTGACCTAAGGGCTAAATAACAATCAGGACCTGTTTATCATCCAGCATGCTTTGCTCTCCTGTCTCCTGCCTCTCTTCTCTGATAGAGTTTCCCCTCCCAAGGCTAAAATGATCATCACAAGCTTCAGGCATTATACTCACAGATTCAATTCAGAAGAAAAAATCTTCACTCACACCAATAGTTAAAATAAAACCCTAGACCTGACTCTCAGAAGTCTAGTTGGATAATTGCATTGCATTTTTATCCCTGCACTGGAAAATAGGATGACCTTATTGTCTAGAACAATGATTTTCAACCAGTGTGCTGCAAGAATTTTTGAAACATGCAATATCTGACTATTTAGTCATGGAACTGACTCTTTTCCCTTAGACTTTCAAATAAAATAATGACAGCATTCCTTACAATAGCCAAGTGCTGGCAACAGCCTAAATGTCCATCAGTAAATGAGTGGATCAAAAACCTGCTATACATTCGAACTGGAGAGTATATATGCTAAGTGAAATAAGCCAGGTGGTGAAAGACAAATACCATATGATCTCACCTTTAACAGGAAGCTAATCAACAAAACAAACAAACAAGCATAATATAAACAAAGACACTGAATTTGAGAACAGTCTGACAGTGTCCAGAGGGGGAGGGGAGGGAATTTCAGGGAAAAAGGGGAACGGTTTAGAGCAACAAGTATAAAGGACACATGGACAAAAACTATGGGGGGTGGAAATGGGAGGAAGGTGGGGAGGGCTGGGGTGGTGGGCTGGGTGCGGGGTAAAAGACAGAAAACTGTACAATATCAACAATTAAAAAATACTGATTAAAAAAAAGAAAAAAAATAAAAAAAACAAAAAAACCTGCGATACATTCGAACTGGAGAGTATATATGCTAAGTGAAATAAGCCAGGTGGTGAAAGAAATACCATATGATCTCACCTATAAGTGGAACCTAATCAACAAAACAAACAAGCAAGCACAACAGAACCGGAGACATGGAAATAAACAACAAACTGACAGTGACCAGAGGGGAAGGATGAGGGAGATAATGAGCAAAAAAGGGGGAATGGTCAAGTCAAGGAACATATGTAAAAGACCCATGGACAAAGGCAAATCCTCCGGCGGGTGGGGGGGGGAATTGCAAGTGGAAGGTGGGGGCGGGTAGGGCAAGGGAGAGTAATGAGGGAAATGGGGTCAACTGTAATTTAACAAAAAAAAATTACTTTTTAAATAATGACAACAGCCAAAACAATAATAGCCACTTGGTATGAATGCCCTGTCTTGAACCATAAATATATAGGTCATGCAATAGAGTTGCATTTTATTGGTCACATCATATAATAAGGTTGTGTTTGATTGGTTAATTCTTGGTAGCAGAAATCCTTATATACAAATATAGGCACCTGATTTTTTAAAAAGTCACTTTGGAGCAAAAAGAGTAGTTCTTTTTTTTTTTTTTTTTTTTTGGTAAATCAAAATTATACCTTTTTTGTCACATTGGCAAACAATATATTTTTGGTGTGCTGGAGAATTTTAGTAACTAGTTTATGTGTGCCATGAGATGAAAAACTGAAAAACTCTCATCTAGGTAGTCATGAGCCTACCCTGGGAGGGACTGGGTGAGGAGAAGCAGAGTGGGGAGTCAGTTGGAATCTAGCTTTTCTAGAAGATCATGGATTGAGAGGGGAGAAGAAGTGAGCTTGAGTCATATTTTCTATCATTTGGTTCTCCAGACACAAATCAAGGGACAGATATGAAAAGGAGATAGTATGGATTCTGACTAGCATGATAGTATGAATCAGTGTGTGTCTACCTCTGCAATACATTCCACGTATCCTCCTATTGGTTTTGACTGCTTTCCTACTTCTTTTTTCCTACCTCTATCAACACTTCTGTGTAGTTCTGACCAAATATGGTGCCTTCCATCCCAGCAGACCACTGAGGAACAACTCCCGTGTCTAGCCCTCTCTGTCCCCAACCTAGAAATGGTCCCCCACAGACAAACCTCTCAGTAGATTCATTTTGGGCTATTTAAAAACACATCATAGTCAATACCTTTTTAAAACCTGATAATTCTATAACTATTATGTGGTATTTAATTTAAACTAAGCACAAGAAGCCACCTACCCATGTGCGAATTACTTCTACTCTGAGTGGTACCTAAATTCAAAGACTCTGCCTGTACAAAAATATTTTCCAACAGGTTAGGTATTAACTGTATAATCTTAATATGCTGTGAACAGGTGTGCCTTTGTTTATTTCAGGTTTAGAACTTTCAGGTGTTCTGTGTGTACAATTACCTTCAAAAGATGACAGAGTTTTCTATTTGATAGCCTTACACTCAGCTAAAAGCAATAAAATGTAGTTGGGCATGATGAGGAACCAAATCTCTCTAAGCCTAAAAGTCAGTTTCTTAGCTTTATGAACTTAGGTCTGAATTTATATGATGATTAGATTCATGTGAAAAAATTCAAAATTCTTAACTCAAAGTTATATTTTTTTCACAATATATAAAAAGTATAGGATATACATTCTGGGAGGTTAATGTACAGGGCAGTCATATTATTTTTTGAGAAACTACACTATTCTGAAAATAGTTTGAGGATAAAATTTTAGACATAAAAGTATATTCATGAAATGAAACCTTCATTGATGATTTCTAATAGATCTGTAATTGTTAGCTCTCTTTTTCATATAACTTCATGAAATATGCATATTTAATACAAACTACTACCTCCTTTCAGTAAGGTGATTTATGAGCCCTGTTTTTACCCCAAAGTTCATTGTCTTCCAAGGGTTCTTTACACTGGGACATGCCCTTAGATTCTTTTCACCCATGGTTTTACTTAACAGATTTCAAAGAAATACATGTGGTCTCAGAGACAATGGAGCTCAACTTCAAAGAACAGAGACCAGGAAACCATCATGCAGAGAATAGGGTCCTGTTGCTATCACTTGTCTACCCCAACTCTTTTGTGCCCACCCTGGCAGTGAAGGCCCCCAAAAGGTCAGAAGGCATTTCAAAGCCTGTTATCACCCATAAGTTCACATGAATTTTTATAAAGTACGAATGTCATCATTGCTATAGCCCACAAAATGCATGATTTGATAATGTTAATAGAGAGATGCACATTTTTTACAAAAGATTCTTTTATAAAGGTAGATTTAGATGCTGAAATATAATCTTAACTTTTATCAATTTCTGCTTAGTCTAATCCTTGTCTTCTCAGTAGGTTTGAACGTGGAATATTTGTAAAACTACAATATTCATCTCAGGTCATTATATCTAGCATCAGATGTGAACGGAATTTAGGGTTCAAACAGACATCTAGTGCTTGTATCTCAGTGGGTGCACTCACCCTCATCAACCACTTTCACCCCTTTTCTCTCTCCCAGAACTGATTCGACATTCTTCGAAATTCTATTGTGTTTCATAATCTGTACTTCACAATTCAGGACTGAAAAAAGTGGCCTTAAACTGATGATACTTATTTCATAGCTTAGTCATGTTTCTCAACAGAACTAATATCTAATTTAGGATGGAATTTACCTTACATATCGATGTTCCTACAAGAACGAGTACATTATTGAGCTTGCATAATACATATAAACATGTGTAAAGCATCAACAACAATAGGCAACTCGACAAATTATGAGCAAGTATCCATTTGTACTTCATGAATGTCGAATGCTGAGCAAATTTCATTGGTACAAGCCACAATGTTTTGACCCAAAAAAGAGCAGAAATTTGGATCCTATGAAACATGACCTTCATTTGGCAACAAATGAGGATTTTGTTTTCATGTTGACTTTGTAGAGCCAAAAGAAAGAATAAATAAATGCATTAGCCTATAAAGAAGTATAAACAGACTCCGAATAGACACCATCTTTCCTTTCATACCTATCTGGGCTTTGGACCCTGGATGTGTCCAGACTCATGGGTGTGCTGAACCATAAGAGGCTCATTCAGGTCAGCACGGGAGGGGTGGTGGGAACACATCTGCTGAATGGAAATGAAGCAGAAATGGACCAGATGGTGGGAGTGATGAGGATCAAGAGCGGAAAGGAAAATTCCCTAAAGATCTCCCAATGCCATTAGTACATCTGCTGAAGGAAACGAGGACCAAAGAGGGAGCCAACATGGGTTCCTGACATCTGAGGGTGCGGGCCCAGCCGGGTAGGACCCTGCAGGGTTACATTTAGAGCTGGTCAGGCAAACGGAAGGAAGGAAAGAGGAACAAAGGTACAGATATTTTGCCTGATTACCTTTAGGAGGACATTCTTCCCAAATATTTACCAGCAATTAATATATTTCTGGTTCCAATCAACACAAACTCTGTGAAAAGTACTTTTCCTTAAAAAGGACCACTACTACCACCACCAACAAAAATCTCTGTCTTCATTAGAGCCTTTTACAGTTTGCTACAATTTATAAAAGAGAAAGAAAATAGCTTATTTAGTTTGCACAGTCTGCAAAAATGAAATAAGAGCATTCAGAGATTCTGAAGCTATTAAAAGATTATTGGTTTTGCGCCATTTACTTGGTATAGAATTGACAGGAAACGAGCACTTTCTTTCTTATTTTACATATAAAAATGTCTTTTTTATATTAAACCATTTAGAACATGTAAAAATAAACCTTTTGATCTTTTTTCTCTATTACAAGGAAATTGTTAACATTCATAACCATAAATAAAAACACTATTTCCACAGAGGACAATCAAATAGTTTGAACATGTATTTTTATTTGTATATTTATGCGGGGAATAAGACAATTCCTGGGAAAAGAGGAGAAGATAAGCCCAAGCAATAATCTCCCTGATCTTTTATCCCTGAAATTAAAGTGTAGAAACTTAGAGTAATTTTACTTGGAGTAATGCAAAAACCAATGTTTTCTACTTTCTCTGTTATTTATTAGATGGGAATGAAAACAAAAATGCTATCTTTACCTTGAAAAATACACTTACAAAAGGGAGTTGAATCAGCATGTATTATTACAGAAAGTACCAAAATTGGAAATGAATATGTGGACTGACAAGTGGGGTGCAGGGTTATAGGGATAAAAGTGACCTGTCACCTGCTTTAAATAGAGAGATGCAGGTCTAGCCAGGATGGTGACCATACTGCTGATACACACACGTACACAAACACACACCAGTTGGCCCCAGGTTTCCTAAAACCTTTAAAAAGAGACTCAGTACTACTTACTTAAAGGCATAATATTTAAATAAAATTAGCAATGAAACATTCATTCTCTTGTGATGGCCTATAAGGCGACCCTCTAGAGCAGAAAGTAAATTTTGTAAGAGTCTAGTGTACTTTATCTTTGAGCTTCTTACAGTAAACAATAAAATTTGGCATAACTGCAATTTGATGAAAAGCGCAACTTGAGAATATTTTTTTACTGTTAAAGTTTCCTCGATTCCATGTTGAATAGGAAGGCCATTAAACTGAGAGACTCTACCACTATTTCTGACGCTCAACCTATACATTCAATAGTAGGTTTTCACATTAATAGAGAGAGGTCTCCCTACCTGCAGGACTTTGCTTTCTGCCAGACTAAAACTTCTTCCACAAAGGATACAACTGAGTAATATGCTAGAACCAGAGATAACTTTGTTAGAAATTTAAGTCTCCAATAATAAGAGGAACTGATATTTATTAAGCTCTCATAATGTACCAGCCATTAGTTTAAGGGCTTTACCAGTATGGTGTTATTAAATCACAAAACACAGCTACAGTGACGATACTGAAACTATCCATATTCTGTAGGAGGAGAAACAGACCAAGGGGGTTTAAGGAACTTTCTTAGGTTCACAGCTACAAGGGTACAGAGCTGATTTTGAACAAGGCAGCCTGGCTCAGGAGCCCAGATTTAACAATAACATTATGATGCTTTCAGTCAGGACAGCCTTGATACATAGGAAATACGTGTTGATGTTCTTCCTCTTTCACTCTGAACATTAGGTGGTATTCTCCAAATGTGAATTTAAGATGTAACAACAAAAATGCATGTGTATATTAATTCAGTCAATATTTATTTGTATAGACTTCCAGTCAAGATGGTGGAGTAGGTTAACGCTGTGCTCACTTCCTCTCACCACTATTCCAAACTACAATTAAATTATGTAGATTGATTTTATGTACCGGGCATTGGAAAGGAAGAGAAAGAAAAGATTAAGCCACTGAAATGCTTTCATGTTTTAAATTTACACAGCATTGCCAAACCTCAAGGTGCAAAATGCTACTCATTTTCCATGTCTTGATATACAACCATGGATGCAAATACGTGTCTAATTCTTTCCAAAACACAAGCAGAACAGATAGGTATAACGAAGCCTTTCTAAATGTCTGACTTGCAAATTAAACAGAGAAAAGGAATATGGGGAAAAAAATCCAGGATATTATACAATTAAATTCAAAAGAATGGATGATATAAAAATGACTTTTTCTGCAAATTGATTTTAGAGCATATTGGCTGCGAAACTGAAGCAGAAGAGGAGAAAAAGTGACCAGGGGATATTCGCAGTGAACAATGAACTAGAGTTCAAGGGAGGTCAAAAGGTGCAAGACAAGCCCTGCCCAGGGATTACCACTGTTGCCACGTTAAGCAGAAAGAGATAAGTGCATGGGGCCCCAGGTGTATTGATTTCCCATTTGTAAGCATAAACCACCAAACCTCGCCAAGTCTCACGTGCAAAACCAAAACTGACCACCAAACTGAGGTCCTTTTGGTAAGATCATATTCAGGTTCTACATTTTTTCTGCTTCAAATTTAAGCCAGTGCTGTTTTAAATCATTGTGTAAAACGATCTATTCAAATATCACTAATTATTTTAATTCCGTTTACTTTCTAGAACATTGTTCCATTAATTTTTTTTTATCTTTAACATTAATTTTACATACATGGGATAGAATATGGGCATATTTTTTAAAAACTAAACTACATACTGCTTAAATGTAAAAGTAAGCAAGTATCTCAACAATTATAAATAACTATTATCATGTCTTAATTACGGTTTGGGTCTATATTATTTTAACATGAGTGTAGTTCAAAAGATCCCAATACAACTTGAACTGTAATGCATTTGTATACATACAAAGATTTTTTTAAAAGCATCAGAAATATTATTTTCACTCAGTTTAAGTGCCTAGTTATTTTCTTTAATTTCTTCTGCTCAGGGTGGGAAAAGAGAGGTAGAGAGGAAGGAAGGGAGAGATGGAGGGAGAGAGGAAAGAAGAGAGATTAACCCAAGCCAATGGAATGATAATTTCTGATGTAATACAAAAAGCTCAGTGAGGACCTAGTAACTCACTTCATGAGCTTCAACGAGTCACAGTCTGAACAGATTTCAATTTCCTAAGGAGGATGACAGCCTACATTCTGGACTCCAGACAATTTCTTAGGTAACTGTCAGTTGTAAGATTCTATGATTTTAATATATATTAAATTTTTACCAGTGAATAATAACCTGAGAACCCTTTATTGGAGGCTGAGGAAGAATGAATTGTTTTGAAAACTCTGAGATAATTGTGGTATTCAGGAGAGAGGAACATTTTGATTATTTGCTTGTTCTACTCTAACACATATTTTTTTTGCATTGATTGGGAATAATTGGCAAATGCATCTCTGTCAGATTTATTGATCATTTTGAAGACAGCTCAACTAGCCTTACATATTGATACAATCAGGTGGGAGCGACACTCTGGTGGAATACACCACTTTCTCCCGCCGTGCGCATGCAAGGCTTCCGTGTTCCAATCAGGTGGGAGCGACACTCTCGTGGAATACATCACTTTCTCCCGCCGTGTGCATGCAAGGCTTCCGTGTTCCAATGTCCTTCTTGCTTCCTCCCCAGTCTTTTAAACAACAGTGACAAAAAAACTTATGCTGCATTCTTAGTTGTACCAGCAGTCATTATTTACTCACCATCTGTGGCAAAACTTGTACTAATCTTTCTGTGTGTGTTAATTATTTACCACTGAGATGTTATTTATTTTCTCTGCCAGTTAGTTATTATTTATCTTTTTCAGCATTCTTGGTCCCCTGAATCATAAGTCTCATGTTCAGAGGTCAAAAATACTCTACTTTTGGCAGAGAAACACATTTTGTATTTAACCAGCCGTTATTTCTTGGAATTCACTGCATTTGTCACTCTCGGTCCCCCTCCCCCACCTTTTGTTCTGGACAATTACTTGAGGGTATTTATGAACTTCAATACGTGTTAACTGTTTGCTTTCCACCCACCTAAGTTTCTACCATCTCCATTTCTCCTTTTCTTTAGAGTCCCCCAAAACTGTTGACCATGCATAACGCCAACATTAACGTATAATCAGGATAGGTAATTTCTTTAAAACACAATTGTCTGGATGCCTGAAGAGCTCGCCCTGGTGGGGACTGGAGACAACATGACATGACAGGCATAGAAGATGATGGGACTTTCCTCTTAATTTTGGTTTTCCGTTTATGTTAATTATAACAAACCTCCTAAATAAAATACGTATTCCCTAACGAGTGAGAGTTGGGCTGAGAAAGTGTAGCAGAGGGAGTACAATAGGTGTTCTTTTTTCAGTTGCCAGGGTCTGAACCTAAACACTCTCATGAAACAGCTGTGTGGCTATGGGCAACAAGGATGCTCATAGGATGTGTGCCATTGTTACATAGCAGGAGTATAAATGGCACCCAGGGCAATGCTTCGTATATAATAGGGGGCCTATAAAAGCTGGAACCCTTGACTGTTCTAGTTTTCCTGCTATTTGCTCTATTAGGTTCCTGCTAAATATAACTGTTTTCAGAGACATAAATTAATCAATAAAAGTATCACACATTTTTATGCAGTCTCACTATTTTTGTAGATAGTTTTCCTATTAGACAAAGAATTCCTGGAGATGTGAGCTTACTTAAAGAATGGAATGTGAACTAGCATTTATTGCGTGTACTAGCATAATACTATATGGTCTTGTACGTTAACTCATTTAATTTGGCAATAAATGCACAAGGAAGACTAAGGATGGCTAAAAAGGAAAAGTCTTTTAGCTCATTCTATGTCTTTCTTTAATAAATACCCAAGTCAAAACTCTATGATTGTTCCTTTCACATCCTTTAGTTTCCCTCTGTCATCTATTTTATACTCCTTTCTGAATTTATGTATGGATAAGAGTTAAAAAGAAAATAAAGATCTGGATACCATGGAAACTTGTGTACTGAGTCACATGTTGCGGAAAGAGTTAAATATTAGGAGGTCCGAGCAGTAGGCCGCTTAGCGTTCAGGTCAGTACCCCGGGGCCTTGGAAGGACAATTCAGCTCAAAGCCCAGGGTGGGAAGTCAAGACCGATACTTGTTTTCTGATGAGAACCCAGGTTTTGTATGCAACATAAGAAGCTGCAATAGAGCTAACATAATGGCTCCCTTGATTTGGATTATATCTGGTCTTTAAATGGATGAAAGCTAAATTCATAGTAAGGAGTAAATGATACTTGTTGCAAAGTGCAGGTCTGCGTTTCCCAAGATCTTTCCTTACAGTACTAATACGCAAGTTTCCCCAGGAAGGAAGGGTTCCATTGTCAAATGGTTTGGAGGAATACACATTTTGCACGTGTTTCTCTGGCAGCAGAGAAACCCATTCAACTTTGTTTGATCTAATGTTTCCCAAACTATTTGATACAGTACTTTTTCCTCACATGATGCCTCTTAATATTTTCCACAAGTGTTCCACAAAACACAGCAAATCAAACACCTAAAGAAGCTAATATGAAGGTTAAAAGGCAACAGGAGTAAAATAAGTATAAGTACAATAAATAATCAGGGGATAGGCAAAACGAAAGTATGTAAAATATGATATCAAAAACATAAAGAGTGAAGGGGAGAGTGAAAATGTAAATGTAATCCTTTTAGAATGCATTTTCACTTAAATGCCTATCTTCTTAAAATAGCCTGCTACAGATTTAGATTGAAACATAGGAACCTCTGTCTATGGCCATACCACCCCGAATGCATCCAGTCTCATCTGAAACATGAACCTCATGGTAAATGTAAACAAAAAAACCTAAAAAAACAAACACACAAAAAAGGATAAAGGAACTCAAACCAAACACTAAAGGAAACCGGCAAACCAAAAGGAAAATGATTAAGAAAAGAAAGGAACATATAACTAAAAAATGACTCCCCCAAATTTAACCAAATGGCAATAAACTCAATCAGTAATTACTTTAAATGTAAGTGGATTAAATGCTCCAAAAGACCTAGAGTGGCTGAGTAGATTAAAAAAAAAAAAAAAAACCAAAGGCCCCATCTCTCTGCTACCTACATGAGATTCACTTTGAGTTGAAACATGCATGGTTGAAAGTGAAGAGATGAAAAAGATAGTCCATACAATTAGAAAGGAAAGCTGCTGTAATGATACTTACATCAGACAAAATAGACTTTACAACAAAAGGTGTGAAAAGAGACAAAAAAGGACATTACACATTAATAAAAGGCTCAAACTACCATATGACCCAGCAATCCCACTTCTTTGTATTTATCTGAGGAAAACAAAATCACAAATTGGGAAAGAAAAATGTACCCCTATATTTATTGTAGCATTATTTACAATAGCTAAGATAGGAGAAGCAACCTAGGTGTGCGTCAATAGATGAATGGATAAAGAAATGTGTGATATTCACATACACACCACAGAATGATAATTCAGCAACAAAAAGAATAAAATTCTGCCATTTATAACAACATTGATGGAACTAGTGGGTATTATGCTAAGTGAAATAAGTCAGATGAGAAAGACAAATACTGAATCATTTCACTTATATGTAGAAGCTTTTACAAAATCAAAGTGGAAAAATAAAACAAAAACAGACTCATAGAGCCCTGACTAGTGTGGCTCAGTTCATTGGACGTCGTTCTACAAAGCAAAAAGTTGCCAGTTCAGTCTGGTTGGGTGTGTACAAGAGGCAACTGATCAATGTTTCTCTCTCACATCAATGTTCCTCTCTCTATTTTTCTCTCTCCCTTACCCTTTCTCTGAGAATAAATAAAATCTGTTTTTTAAAAAAAAGGACTCATCGGAACAAAGAACAAATTGTTGGTTGCCACAGGAGTGAGAGGTAAAGGGATGGGTGAAAAGATGAAGAGGAACAAAGTAATAATGCTATAACTTTGCACAGTAATAGACGGTTACTAGACATCACATGGTATTAATACTGTAAGATACACAAGTGTTGAATTGCTATGCTGTATGCCTAAAATAATGTCGTATGCCACCTATACTGTAATAAGAACCTTTTAAAAAGGTATGTTACAGTATCTGTGTCTGTGTGTGAAGCACAATATGGAAAGGAGACTTGTCACTGTTAAAGCACACATTTGTGGGCAGGTAGATGACTTGGAGAGAAGCTGAGGAAAGACCCAAGCAAAAAATTAATAAGTAATAAGTAAAATAAAAGAGTTGACAAAAATGATAACCGACACACAAATAAGAGGAATTTATTCCAGATGAAATAAATTTCATAGAACCTTCTGTACAAGTCTATAAAACAACTAAATAAAAGGTTAACATCTATTTTAAAAGGATAAGAATTTGTTAAACAGAGGCAGAAATAAATAAAAATAGTAGAATGTGAAAAAGAACCAATTAGAAATATTCATAATGAAGAAAATACTGAAAGTATAAAGAAAACCAAAATAGATTTAGTTTTCTTTAAACTCTAATTTGGAGGCAAAGGCATAATGAATTAAAATATATTATTTAGTAATTTAATTCACTAATGCTTGTAAATGCTTACTTTCTACCAGGTTCTTTGCTAAGTGTTTCACATATGACTCAATCTTCTAACAACCCTGTGGGGTCAGCACTATTGTCAACATTTTACAAATGAGGAAGCTGATCTACAGAGAGAGGTGAAGTGATTCGCTCAAACCCTCATGGCTTGTAAGTAAATTTACCCCAAGCTTCTACCCACGGAGACAAAAACGTAAAAAGCATGAAATAGAAATGAAGAGTCCCAGAAGACAGATTGATAGGAATTATGGGAATGATATCCTATAACTGCAAAATAATGGTTAACTTTGAGAAGCAGAGGAGAATTATTGATAATGATGCTCAAACGGTATCTATAACTTTACATTTGAAAAAGGAGAGAACCCTTTGAAGAAAATAGGAAGATGCATCATTTGTTAAATTTGGATTATGGGTGGTAGGGTCACTGAATGGTTGAAAAAATCATGAAAATTAAAATGTTAAAAAACCTTCAAAGTATTTACAGAACTGAGTATATGAGAATTTCATTTTGTAAAATTAATTTTATAAACATGTCTCTATTGTTTTTTACATTTGGTAGAACAATGCTTTTAGAACTGTTCTGATGTTATGTAAGATGCTCCTGTAAAGAACGTTTGCTGTGGCTTTGGAATCCCATCCAGAACTCAATACTTGCTTTCTGAGCTGGACCAATTATATTTGTGGCCATCAATTCCACAGTTAGGTGAAATTGTGGAAAGCTTTATACATCATTGTTGAGAACCATGAAGAGATCTTTCAAGCCAGTTTACCAGAAGCTGATGGAACGTGCATCTCTTCCCTGTCTTCTACTTACACTTCCACAACTTTCACTGCTATGTGTCCTCAACTCTTCAAGTTTCAAAAAAAGAAAAACCTACCCTGAACTTGTCTACTTTTCAAACTTAACTTAGGTGAACTAAGCAAATATGTCCATGAAAATCTCCAAGAATTCACAGGATTTTACTCTTTTGTACTAAAAAATACTATCCAATTAGTTTTTCTTTTAATGGGTTTTGAATATGCCTATTGCCAAACGGCCACTCTTTCAGACAAGTCTATGAAATTACTAAAAAGATTGATTGGGATAAAGTCAGCCTCTTCTCATTATACGTTCCCCCTGGGCTGGGGAAAAATGTGGAATGCAAACAGGGAAAGAGAGCTCACCATCATTTTAAAAGCTCTGTAGGCATGAGAGAAACGAGGGTGCTGCTGGTAGAAGAAGGAGTAAACACTGTCTGTGGCTCTTAATGTTTATTTTATACTACACCCTTTACAACAGAATTTCAGATTATTGATCCACATTGCCTGATTCCATTTCATTCAGTCCCGTGAGAGTTAAAATTGCAGACTGAGATAAACTAGAAGTACCAAGTTCATCATGTTTAAAACTGCTTTTTCAGGGTATTGTTTTCTCTCTCCTACTTCAGTGCTATTCCTCTACCACTGAGAGGTTATAATTGCAAAATGAATGGGGGGAAAAGAGCAACAACAACAACAAAAAAAAAAAAAACAGCAGTTATGATCTGATGTGTAATAGACAGTCCGTGGTGTGTGTCTAAAAGATTTATGCCCTGATTAAAGAAGCCTTGATTGAATTTTCTGATAGAAATTGTTTTGGTCATTGGCACATGTGCCACATTTTCTTTGATCCAAAGTCTGTCTCAGTTATTGCTTAAGAAAGTTTTTTTTTAAGTCCTAGAGAAGAAAACTGCTGTCAGAAAGGAAATTAAATGTATTTTATAATATACAGCAGGCATTGGGATTTAGTGACCAATAATTCATGGTCAAGAAAGGTTTTCCAATACATTGTCTTTTCCAGTTGACATTTCAATCATTTATTCATTCATGTAGTCATTCAACAAATATCGATTCGACATATAGGAGTGAGGGGCAGGTCCAAGATGGCAGCATAGGTGAACGCTGAGCTCACACTCTCCTAAGAATCCATCGAATGCACACTGATATTTAGAGCAGTTCCTGGTGAGAGGCAACTGTGAGCCAACTGAACAGCGTCTGCACAACAAGCAGGAGAAAGAGACTGCTCAGAGGAGACTGGGGAACCAGGAGAGCTCTCCACGAGCGGAGGGAACCACCCAGGACCAGAGAGACTTGGTGAGTGGCATTTGCTTCCCTTTCCCCTGAGTGTGGATGGGCGGGAGCTCCCTTCAGGTTCTCTGGCCAACCTACAGGATATTGTGGCCCATCCCCAGGCACCCCGCCTGGATCCAGCAGACGAGAGGGCACTACAGTATGCATACAAGGGGCACCTCCACCCCGAAATTGATCCAGTGTGTAAGTGGGATGCCGCTTCACAAATCCACTGGGCTGCAAGCGAAAGGGACGCCCCCTCCTGGAGAGAATGTGGAGGAGTTCACGAAACACCGTGGTATCTGCCTGCAGGGCTACCATACCAGAGAAAGGTGTGGACGTAATGAGGTACTACTGTGTGCTGTCCTGATACTGCCCCTCTTGGAGACCCATGTGGAGCCAGCAAATGCTGTGGTACCCACAGGTGAGACTGCCCCATCCACGGAAAGTACGGAGCTATTAGGGCATTGAGAAACAAGCATGCAGACTCATAGACACAGAGACCAGTCTAAGGCCATACCACCCTGAACGCGTCTGATCTCCTCTGATCTCGGAAACTAAGCAGAGTCGGGCCTGATTAGTACTTGGATGGGAGAAACAGAGACCAGAGGGATGGCTACCAGGAGAGACAGGGTTGTGCAATGGATGAAAAAGGTGAAGGGCAATATAGTTAATGATACTGTGATAAGTTTGCATGGTGACGGACAAGTACTAGAATTAGTGGGGTGATCACATTGTAAGATATATAAACATCAAATCACTGTGTTGTATACCTCAAACTAATATAATTATATTATATAGGATTATAGACAATTATAACTGTATATCAACTATAATTAGAAAGTTATTTTAAAAAGATAAAATATTTTTAAAAATCACATAAAAGTGAATATTACTAATTGCCAGTCATGGTTTTAGGCACAAAGGATGCACTACTTTGCCCTATTTGTAGTGAGGGCTAGTAGCCAAAACAAGGAAAGGGATGACTTGATGATGATTTCCAATAGTGACTAACGCCATAAAGCAAACAAAAGAGGGCTTGAAATAATAACAATTAATAGAGATTGGGAATTTCTTAGATGAGCTATAAATTACAAAGGGCCTCTTTGTATATTTCAAGGGGCAATCACATCTCTCTCTACTAAGGCTGAAAGGTGTCAACGGAAGGAGTAGTCAATATCAGAACATTTAAAGCAAAACCAGTACATACAAAATCTGAAGGTGGAAGTGAGCCTGGTCTAGTCTAATATTGAGCAGACTAGTGATGAGCAGAATATTGAGGGAGTGGGGACCTTGAAATTGGAGAAAATCAAGAGTTCTATTATGGAGGACAGTGTTGCTTAATCCTTTTTTTGCACACCTGAATCACCTGGGGAAATTTTAGAACTATCAACCCTGAGGCTGCATTTGCAACCAATTTAATTAGAATGGGTGGTGCCTGCGCTTTAGCTGAGTATCAGTCATGTGGGGCTTTGCAGGTCATGAAATGAATTCTTAATTTATTCCAAGTATAATGACAACACATCTCCTTGTGAATGTCTTCTAACAGGAGATGATAAAATCCTTCCTAAACATATTGACAAACATCACTGTCTCATATTAACTCCTTGTATACTAAAGCTGAAGAAATTACAGTTCTTGTAACTAAACCTTTTAAACAATAAATGTTACTTTTCATGAGTCACTTCTACATTTTCCCTACATGTCATTGAACGACAACTACCTCTTCAACCTCCCAAGAAGGTCCCTCCCACTATTATCTTACCTTTGTCTGATCAAAGAAACACACAGTCACCAGTGATCTCTAAGTTACAAGCAGAAGATTCCTTAAAATACCCGAGGTCAGACTCCCATGAAGTCTAGGAGGGCAGACTGTCTTTTTCAACCGGTTATTTTTTCCACATAGAATGGAAGAATACGAAGTGTGCCATTAATTACCTCAAATTTCAAACATGCAAATTTGTCTTCCACTGAATCCATCATCAATCTTGGCTTTCAATTCAAAATGCTTGACCTAGAAGTTCTGAGTGATCCTTAGTCCAGACATGCACTCAGGGCTTTGTTAAGAGTTATGTTAGGGTAGTTAAAAGTGTGTCACGTTTTTAAACAAGCATGTTTTAAAAGTTATATTCAGCCCTGTCTCTGCTAGCCCCCATTTTGCTCCCCAAAGTCGCCTTTTCCTTAATGTGTTGTTCTTTGGAAAGCTATTGATGGTAATGCATTGGGGACTGAGAACGGTAGGAGAGGACACATTTGGGATGGCCTCATCACCTTTTGTGTTGAAGTTAATAAGGTTCTAGGGAAACTGGAGAAAAGAGGTGTTAATTTGATTTGGGGCCACGAAGAGGAGATTTAAAAACTTAGAATAATTTTGAAGACATTGATAGCCTTAGAAAATAATGTGCTATCAACTTCATCTCCTATTCTTTTGATTAAGGGCACTGGAGGTGTTTTCTTGGTTAGAAGAAAATAGTGGAGATTTTCTGTATTTGATTACCTGATGTTGAATGAAATGTATGGCAGAAAGGACAATGAAGCCAAATCAAATTCAACTCCACCGCGTCCATTTATCAGATCTCGTGAGATTAGCGCCGTTGAAATACAGTTCTCATTAGAAGATTTTGTTTTCCTCAAGGACGTTGACTCCCTTGGTGCCCTGATCCTAAATCAGAGATTTATGAATCTTGATTACCTGGTGGAAAATAAACTGTATCAGAGAATTCAGCTTTGCATCTATTTGTGTAGGCGGTTAAATTTATTTCCTGCCCACATCAGCAAGTCTGATTTGAGAGGATGCAGCTCCTTACAATAAGTTTACCATATTAGTCTATGTGCTGCTCCATTCCTCACTGCCAGCTGCCCTGAGTGTGACAATGCATCCTGAGAAGCCAGAGAGAAAAAAAGATCCCCCCTGCTCTTGCACCTCATCCACTGATTCTGTTCAGATGAGACAAATGCTTCAGATAAACAGTCCTGTCTTAAAGCCAGAGTTTAGACATGTCCTTCATCAGGTCCAGGGCAAGAGAAGTTCCCTAAAGGCTAGCACCCAAAGTCAAGCGATAAAAAGCACCTGGGGGCGGGGGACTGGTTGGTACGTAGAAAGACCTTTATTGCTACAGTAGCCAGTTTCCAACGGATATACACGAGTCCCTCCTTATCCACAGTGCCACTTTCCATGGCTTGTTACCGAAGGTCAACTGTGTTCTGAAAATATTAATAGAAAATACCAGAAATAAACAATTCATAAGTTTTAAATTGCACTCCATTCAGAACCGCATGATGAAATCTCGACCTTCCCACTCTGTCCCATGAATCATGCCTTTGTCCAGCGTATCCATGACACACACACTAGCCGCCCATTCATCACGTAGGAGCCGTCTCGGTTATCAGATCGACTGTCTCAGTATCTCAGTGCCTGTGTTCAAGTCTCCTTTATTGCGTGTAATAATGGCCTGAAGCGTCATAGGTGTCGTGCTGGCAATTCGAGAATGCCAAAGAGAAACCATAAAGAGCCTCTAAGTAAATAGGCGAGTACAGCACAGTAAGATAT
Source organism: Glossophaga mutica (assembly GCA_039655065.1). Taxonomy (NCBI): domain Eukaryota; kingdom Metazoa; phylum Chordata; class Mammalia; order Chiroptera; family Phyllostomidae; genus Glossophaga; species Glossophaga mutica. Next base: position 11,173,556 of record CM077314.1, read on the forward strand.
TTTGAGAGAGACAGATGTCACGGTCACATAACATTTATTACAGTACATCATTATAATTGTTCTATTTCATCATTATTTATTATTATTCATCTCTTACTGTGCCAAATTTATAAATTCAACTTTATCATAGGTATGTAGGTATAGAAAAGACATGCTGTGTATAAGGTTTAGTTCTATCCATGGCTTCGGGTACTCCCTGGGGGTCTTGGATTGTTTCCCGTTTGGATAAGGGGTAACTACTGTATTTGAACTCTCTTTTCTTTTCCCAGCTTAAAACTACAGAAAAATTTTGTTCACGTTCGTGGGCTCAAGAACTGATCCGTTTTTTCCTTTTTCTAATCCTTCCTTCCACAAATACAGTCTATCCTATTTTTCCAGTTCTGATGTTAGTGTTTTTCAGGCTATTATCATCTTACTCTTGCATTATTGCTCTAGTCTCCAAATTAATGTCTGCTCTCAGATCCTCAGAGAACATTGCTCATCTCTTCAATACACATGCAAATGCACACGCTCATTCTCACACATGAGAAACCTATTCTTCCCATTCTTAGTACAGACTAATCTTATCAAGCTATCATACTTACAATATTGCACTAACAATGGTCACTAAAAACAAACATAACAAAATATTGACATCAATATATGGACGAGCTTTAGTGTATTATTCCGCTATTTGACAATCTTAAAATCTCTCCATTTAGGACAAAAGGCAAGCATCTTAACCTGGCCTGGAGGGCCTCCCACTACCTGCTTCAATTCAAGTGGTTACCAGACCACAGAGCTGAAGTGAGACATCAATGGTACTTATACACACAGTGTGGAACACAGCACCAAACACATCGAATTTAAAAAATATATATTGTAGTCATCATCACCATTTCATTATTTAAATACTTATAAGGTGGCCTTAGGATAGTGAGGCTGTCAAAACTCGATCTCCCTGAATATTTGAAGTTATCACATGAACTTCTGTGTTTATACCTTTCATTATATTGCCCCTCCCCTTCCATCTACATATTCTACTACCAAGTCAATGAGATTCAGTTAGAAAGGGCACTTAGGATAACAGGTGATAACAAAGGGTTTCGCCGCCTAAATTACTGATTATGACTATTGTCTTCACTGTGTCCCAGTCTGTGCAAATCCTTAACCTCTCAGCCTCAGTCTGCCTGTTAGTCTAATAGGACAATCACAATATTTGCCACCTGGATCTGTGAGAATTAAATGACATAATGCATATCAAACAGTTAGTATGGTACATGGCATGCAGTAGACATGCAACTGATACATTTTGAATAATTAAATTCAAGGGCCCTGTTCTCTGTAAATCTTAGCTCAAACAGGCCAGCCCCTGGTAATTTAATCTTTATTTTAAAAACAGTGTTTGTGCCCTGGGTGGTGTGGCTCAGTGGATGAGTGCCCGCCTGCAAACCAAAGAGTTGCTGGTTTGATTTCCAGTCAAGTCACACGCCCGGGTTGTGGGCCAGGTCAGGTCCCCAGTAGGGAGTGCATGAGAGGCAACCACACATTGATGTTTCTCTCCCTCTCTTACTCCCTCTCTTCCCTTCTGTGTAAAAATAAATAAATAAACAAATAAATAAATGCATTTAAAAATAAAAATGCTACCTGCCATTCACTTCGCCTTGTTGCAACATTGTCTCTGTCTTGAATTCTCTTATTTTATTATTAACTTCTTGCCCTCCAAATTACTACTGACTTCCTTACATGACACAAAATACTGGGAGCCACGTTCACTGGTCAGTTTCTCTGGCTTTGCTATCTATTCCCATGGAGAACCCTTGTTTACTTCAAAGTGTGGGCATGATGCAGCAGCCTTCTGTCATCTGCGAGTGAGTATTCTCTATTAATCCCTACCAAAACAATGTTTGCATGATTGGGTACCCAAACTGCTGCTGAGCTGCCGAAGAGGAAACAGGACATTTAGGATGGAATGGTGTGTCAGCAACAGCTGCTCAAACTTAGCATGTAGAGTCTCTTAGCTAGGAAAGTATAAAAAGGAGCATTTATCAAGAGCGGGGGGGCAGGGCACACTGGAAAAAGTAGTTTTATTGATCTACGAGAAGTCTATTTTTTCATTGTGCAATGTTAAAGCAATCAATTTCTTAAATAAAGCAAAACACCAGTATTGATAATCCCAATGATGGTTTCAGCTTTCTAGGACAACAGAGGTATCATATTGACGTTGTAATAACACAGATGCCGGGTTTCACTGTGTTTGGCACATGTGCTCTGGCGTTTTGATTGCTAGAATTAATCCCTCACTGTGAAAAAGACGTTTTCAAGATTTGGGGTTTAAGGCTGGTGATTTAGGAGAATATAAGGGGCTCTTGATTTCATTCTCCCTTGGTGCCGTAGACATTTTTTTTTTTTTTTTGATCACAGAAAGTCAAGAAAGGAAAGTGGGATCGTAAAAGTAACAGTACTTAAAAAACAAAACTGAAAAGCTTCTGCATGACTATGGAAGATGTCAGCAAAATGAAAAGAGAACTGACTGCATGGGAAAATATATTTGCCAATGATATCTCAGACAAGGGTTTGATCTCCAAAATATGTAAATAACTCACACAACTCCACTCCAGGAAGACAAACAATCCAATTAAAAAATGGGCAAAGGACTTGAACAGACACATATCCAAAGAGGACATACAGAGGGCCCAGAGACATATGAAAGGATGTTCAGCATCACTAGCCATCAGAGAGATGCGAATTAAAACCACAATGAGATACCACTTTACACTGGTCAGAATGGCCATCATAAACAAATCAACAAACAGTAAGTGCTGGTGAGGTTTTGGAGAAAAGGGAACCCTAGTGCACTGTTGGACATGCAAACTGGTGTAGCCACTGTGGAAATCAGTACAGAATTTCCTCAGAAAACTAAAAATGGAATTGCCTTTTGACCTGGTAATTCCACTGCTGGGATTATACTCTAAGAATCCTAAAACACTAATTCAAAAGAACCTATGCTCCCCAATGTCCATAGCAGCACCACTTAAATAGCCAAGTGTTGGAAGCAACCTAAGTGCCCATCAGTAAATGAGCGGATCAAAAAACTGTGGTACATTTACACAATGGAATTCTATACAGCAGAAAGAAAGAAGGAACTCCTACCCTTCGCAACAGCATGGATGGAACTGGAGAGTATTATGCTAAGTGAAGTAAGCTAGGCGGTGAAAGACAAATACCATATTATCTCACCTATAAGTGGAACCTAATCAACAAAACAAATACACAAGCAAAATAAATAACAAACTGACAGTAACCAGAGGGGAGGGAAGGGTTAATGGGGGATAGAAGGAAAAGGGCCATCAAGGAACAAGTATCAAAGACCCATGAACAAAGCCAAAGGGAGGCAGGATTGAGGGTGGGAGTTGTTGGATGGGGGGGTGGCAGGAGAAAGTGGTGACAGGAAAATGGAGACAACTGTATTCAAGCAACAGTAAAAAAATTAAAAAAAAAAAAAGTTGGCCATTTTAGCCTACGTTATGTAACAACCCCCCAAATTGAATATATATGAATGGCTGAGTTAGTTCATCATTAATATTTGCTTATGACGGTTATAATAGTTATTTAAAATAGTATGTAGGTATGTATTTTTGAAAGCCTGTCTTTAAAGCAGGTTTTCATATGAGAGATCACTGTGCAGTGAATACCCACTACCTATTTCATTCCTGTTTCTCAAGTTAACCAGACCTACCTCCACTGTTTTTCCTGCCAAATTCAGAATACTCTTATAAATAAAGAAGCTACCACAAAGGTGACTGCCCTGGCCAGGTGGCTTAGTTGGCTGGAGCATCATCTCATATAGCAAAAGGTTGCAGGTTCAATCCCCAGTCAGGGTACATACCTAGGTTGTGGGTTTGACCCCCAGTTGGGGTGCATATGGGAAGCAACTGATTGATGTCTGTCTCTCACATCGATGTTTCTCTCTCTTCCTCTTTCTCTCACTTTCTCTCTCTCTCTCTGTCCCTTTCTCTCTATATAAAATCAGTGAATGCATCCTCAGGTGAGGATTGAAATTTAAAAAAAAAAAAAAATAGAAGGTGACTGCTGTAAGCAGCTTTTATGTCACCCACAAGCAGACACATGCCATGTTGTCATTCAGTTTCCTAACTTGTCAACTCACAGAACTTCTTGGTAGTCTGTGTTCCAGCATTACTCAGTTCAGGGGCACTTAAAAACCACCGTAAAATTGACCCCTTGCCATGTATTCTAACTCCTTCTATTTCACTTCAGCTTTTCGGAGTAAATCGTATTAAAAATATTCTTACTGCCCTGGCTGGTGTAGCTCAGTGGATTGAGCGCAGGCCTGCGAACCAAAGGATCCCGGTTCTATTCCCAGTCAGGGCACATGCCTGGGTTGCAGGCCAGTTCCCAGCATGGGACACACAAGAGGCAACCGTACATTGATATTTCTCTCCCTCTCCCTCTCTCCTACCCTTCCCCTCTAAAGATAAATAAATAAAAATCTTAAAAAAATAATTATTTAAAAATATTCTTACTATGTATACATCACTGATTATATGAAAGACATTCTATAAGCTCAAGAGGTATGTGATAGATTTGAAATTCTAATCTTAAAATAGAGCCAGTATACCAATACAGGGGTGGGCAAAAGTAGGTTTACAGTTGTGACCGCATGAAACACAGAGTTTATTTGTCTATCATTATTTATCATTATTGTATTATTTTCCCTACGAACAAATGTAAACCTACTTTTGCCCCACCCTGTACACACTGCATCAGATAACAAACTCATAAGCCTATTTACTATAGAAGGCAAAAACAACTGAACATATTTTTCTAATCAGTTATAAATCATCAGTGAAAGAAAAATATTTTAAATATTGAAAAATTAATAGGACTCTGTGTTCTCTCAAATATAAAGTACGAGCAGCAATCTACAAAATCCCTAAAACAAGAAAAACTTTGTGCAAATCCTTAGCAAACAAGCTCACAATTTTTGGAGACAAAAAAATCCCCCATGATAGGTGTTATTGAAAGGTCAGTAGCACAAAGCCGTGGTACCGGCTAAAATAAGAATTCCCTCTGGGAATGGTGGAAGTCCCTTAAAGGAAAATGTCTGCCCGCATTTTTGGCAAGATGGTGTCATCAGAAAAGAGATGAAACAAATTTCACACTTAGAGTATGCTATGTGATAATACATTTAACACCTTGCTCAGTGAAATTTTTTACTTGCAAAAGCAATTTATTTCAGTGAAGATGCAACAATTTTTTGTAATAGCTTGTCAAATAGTTGTAAAATTACTCGATTAAATGTTGCTTAATGATAAAAGGAAAAAGTGCAGGTGTTTCATCTCTCAGGTGTCCGGTGCTTGAGTGCTGCTGGAGAGAGGACCGAAGAGGGAGAGAGAAGATGGAGACAGCCACGGTGGTCAGGAGGCTGGAGACACGGAGGAGCCGAGATGTTAGTGGACGCTAACAATGTGAACTAAACTGGAGAGAGAAAGAAGGTACAGAAATACAATGTCTGGAAGATTTCCATGTGAAGCGATAGGTAAAATTTCTACAGTATCTCTTTAAGAAAACTTCTCATTAAGGATCACAATATTCTTCAAGAATTCTGGAAGAGATACATCATATTGAATATATTGAAGAGCAAAGGGAGGACTCGTGATTCCTCAGAAATATTTGCCTTGTATTTTGAATACGGTAGTTTGGGGGGCTTGAACTTTCAGACAGATCAACTGATCCTGCATCAAATCACAGCTCCCAATGACTCCAGGGAAACCATCACTAGACAATGAGGTCGGGGGATCAGACTGAGATCAGAGGGATGATATGCAGAATGACGCTTAGTTTGAGACTGTGTGACCTTACCCTGTTAAATAAGGGCAAAACAGAAACACTCAAACAAAAACTTCCTAGTGAACTTACTGGCTAGTTTAATGAGCTTCAATAAACACCGTTTCTTTAAAAGAGTTCTTTGTGAATTGGAAAGAGTAAAAATATTATCTCAGAATATGAGATTAATGGGATGATAGGAGCATTCTCTAATACACAGTGTTGCAGAATCTGACTAGAGCTGCATCATCCTGATTTTTCCTCCTAGACCAGTGATTTGTAACCAGTGTGCTGCAAGACTTTGTAAAACCTGCCATGCCTGACTATTTAGTCAGGGGCACTGACCTCTTTCCCTTAGACTGTCAAATAAAAAGAAATGACAACAGCCAACACAACAATTGCCATTTGGCATGAATGAATTAAACTTATTTTTTGTCAGACTGGCAAAAAATATATATTTTCTTGGTGTGCTCGCAGAATTTTAGTAATTAGTTTATATGTGCCATGAGATGAAAAAGGTTGAAAATCACTGCTTCAAAGTATGGAAGATTATTTTGCACAGCACGCAAATTCTTTATTCTGAAAAGTTAGTTTCAAGCATTCAAATGGTATTAGAAAAAATTAAAATTCACAATGCATATTAAAATAGTCAAGATTTTTATAGCCTGGGTGACTTAGGTTGTTAGATGTGCCAAAGGAATTTTTCTCTACTTTTTTTTTTCATCTGTCATTAATTGGTGCTGTTTTTACATGGAACTGTCTCCCTCTGGAGTCACCACCTGCAGTAACTTATTATAGATTCCTCAGTTCCATTATTCATATCCGTGCTTCTGCATCTCGATACCACCCTACTGCCATCCACTTTATGTGACACATGGCACTTAGAACTTGCCACCATCAAATGTTGCAAAAGAAAAGAGGGGTCCCATTCATCTAAAGTTACTATCATTTGGCAAGTTTCCCGCATGGGCTGGAGAATTGTCACTTCTCGAATTCAGGATAGTGGGCAGTTTAGAAACACAATAGTTAGTATACAATGGAGATAGTATAGAGATAGTCAAAATACTATGGAGATAGTAAAAATACCCAAAACGTGTGGTATACAGAAGTTAAGCCTTTGAATATAAAACCAATACAAGCAAAGACTGTGTCATTCATGTGCTTTTTGAAAACAATTCCCATTACCAAGGCCCGAAAGCATTACAGAAGCCTACTGAATAAATAGTCTGTGGACCACATAGTCTAGCGTGTTTTGCGGTCACATCAAGTATATATCTTTACCAAATCTTCTCAAATCTTTTCAAAGTACTCATTTTGGAAAGCTTAGCCATTTCTAAAGCCAGCCTCAGAAAATGTCTCTCTGTTTGATAATACAGTTTAAATCCAACAAATCCTTTCAGATAATTCCATTTTCCCCTCATAGAATGGGTCCTAAATAATACATTGGAGTGCTGAAGTCAACTTGGTACTTACAGGCAAAGTTTCCTGCAAGATTTTTGAGCTCTCTATCCAAACGGATTGAATCACAAACATTTTAGATAGACCTTATTATAGAATGGTGTCATTTAATTAAGTACCCAAACATAAGCCTTAAAGAAAGTTCAATAGAGTTGCCCCATGGACCTACATTCTAATGAAATCACAAAGGGCTGATGGCTCATGGTAACAGGTAAAATCGACTGTATTGAAGGACTTACAATGACTGATACCGAATTGAAGAATGGAAATGCCCACCTGAGTCTCGTGAGTTCATTTGGCTTTATTACACCCTGATTTTTCCCCAGAAGTTTGCAAGCCATCTTCTCCAAGGACTGATTCTCAGACACTTGACTGACTAAAACAAGATAAACATTTTAGGATCTAGTCTCTCTGATCAGTATAAAAAGATAAAGAATGACTTAAAAAAAAAAGCTATTTGAGTTACGCTAACTTGTTTGAAGGAGTGGAGCACAGTACTACACGGGCTCAGTTTTAAATAACAGCAAGCCCACCCAAGTACGCTTAATCAAAAAGGAAATCTATTGGCGTCCGTATCTTGGGATTTCACGGGTAGATGGAGCTGGCTCCACACTAGGAAGACTCTGTGCCTCAAGCAACGTCGTTTGGGCTCTTTCTCTCTGTTGGCCGTTCCCTGTGTACAGAGACTTCATTCTAGCAGAGGCTCCCCATCTGTCACCACAGATGCCTGGTGACAGTGATAGCTTGTGATCCCCTTCTTTCTTTGTGGTCACTTAACACATCTCAGGGAAGTTTTACTGACTGTCTTTACTTCAAGCACCTATCACAGACCCAATATCTGTGACCACGGAAACGGAATATATACGCTTGCCATCTGGCTTGCTCTGTAGCCAGGATCAGGTGAGCCAGGCACCGTGAGTCACAGAGGCAATATGGAGGAGATCCTGGCACCCACTCTTCTTCCCCATAAAAGAGGTGCTGGCATTTTTTTTTTACCATGTGACAACTCGTGGCGTTTTCTACGTGCTGAAATAATTCATTTTTGATGAAGCATATGTATAGTAAAATCTAGTCATAAAATGCCTCATTCTGGCCATTTTTGCTATATTAGAATGAAGAGTACACATTTTATTTTAACCTCAGAGACCATGTAATAACTCGAGTATGTATGCCCTAACAAGACAGATGAAGCCTAAAACAACGATTCTCTTCTGAGGGCTGGGATAAAACATTGTAGCCCATCCAAGTCCTCCTGTAGCCACCCCAATATCCGGTACCTGTAAACACATAGGAAATGGTTGCTTTCACAATGGCTGATGGTCCTGGCCCCATTTAGGGCCTTTTTGTTGCCTTACTCATATCCTTTCTCTAATCCACAAATGCTCCCTGTCATTCCACCGCACTATAAGTTATCACGTGGTTGTCATCTCTCCTGTCTTGATCTGTAGTGACTTGGTTATCCCCAAAGGCCAGAGGTACTGAGTCCCATAAGGGATAAGAGGAAAGCTCTACATGTAAGAATTAGCACTTTAATTGGGCTCTTCAACAGGTACTCTTTATGTTGCAACTCTAGATTAGCTTTTCCAGTTTCTAATTATCCCTAACCTTGAAAAACATCAAGACAAATCTTGTAGGGGCTCTGTAGAAAGGTAACTCAAATAGCATTGCCCAATTTCATATTCAAAATTCTTTCTCCATGTATGCTGATCAGAACCTCAGGACTGGGTTAAAAGCCTTAACTCCCTACTTTTAGATGACTATGCCATTTATTTAAATATATTTATGTCATGTCTGTTACATGAGAGGCATTCTTTTAACACTGAGAAAAGATATATTTCTGCCGTAATGAAGTACATATATTAGTGGAAGAAATAGAAGATACACAAGAGAACAAATGTGTAATTATTTTAGGGAGGATAAGTGTTAGAGGTCGAGTGTCACGCAGAAAAGTAAAGCTGACTATAAAACCAGAACTGTTAGAGGAGAAAGGGATATTTTACATAGAAAGATCGGAGGACGGGATATTTGATCAAAAACCTGAGTGAAATGAAGAGTCATACTGGGAGAAGCCCTGGCTAAACAGAGCTCCAGGTGGAAAAGACAAAGTACAAGACGGAGCCAGAAATGAGCCTGGGAGCCCAGGGGGGCTGGAGTAGAGTGGGTAGAGGGCAGGGTGGCCCAGCAGTGCCCAGGGAAGCCGCAGACTAGACTGTGCAGGGCTGTGGGAGTTGGGCAAAGAGCTGGGATCTTAAATCTACTAGGACCATTTCTACCTGTGTAAGAATCTGTATTCTAAAGTTGTCGAAGAACTTGCCTGGTCATCGTTCCCCCCTGTAGAACTATCAGGACTTCTTTGAACTAGGGTGCTTCGTTGATTGTAAACTAATTTTTTTAAACATATATTTTTACATGCCTGAATTTGGGATGTGAGAATGTCTTAAAATGGTGTCATAGTGTCTTTCACCATTTGTCTTTCTTCATGGTAAATTAAAAAATGGAACACCTTATAACTGATGATGTCTTAGATTTGGTGAAATATGGTGCATCCAGGTATCCAAATGGTTCCTAACTGGCATCTCTCCACTCTCCCTGGCTTTGTGGTGACTCAATGGAAGAGAGCTACAGTCAGAAGCTCTTAAGTATTAAGGTCTTTTCTTAGAGTGAGAATGAATGCCTTTCAAGCATGTATACTGTAGGCTGCTCAGAAGTACGCCCTCACATAAAAGAAGCCAGCACCAAGAATAATCATCTTACCTCATTTCAAAATCAAAATAATAAAATAGTTTGCATAATTTCCTCTCCCTACATATCATGACTTCACTTGTGGAGTTTCCCCCTCCCCACAAACCATTTTAAATTAATATACTTGCATCCACAATATTTAAAGAACACATACGACTCAATAACAATAACAAAAGACAACCTGATCTACAAACTGGCTATCGAAATAGACATTTTTCTTGAAGACATGCAAATGGTCAATAGACATATGAAAAGATATTTACTATCACTAATTATTAGGGGAATACTAATCAAAACCCTGGTAAGATATCACCTCTCACCTGTTAAAATGTCTATTATCAAAAAGAAAACAAATGTCAAGCATTGGATGGAATGTGGAGAAAAGGAGACCCATTGTCAAGTATTGGTAGGAATGTGAGTTAGTGTAGGCACTGTGGAAAACAGTATGGTGGTTCCTCAAAAAATTAAGTTTAGAACTATCGTATGATCCAGAAATTCCACTTCCACTATTTACCTGAAGAATATGAAAATTATAATTTCAAAAGATATACGTACCCCTATGTCCATTGCAGCATTGCTTACAAAAGGTAAGAAATGTTAACAGCCTAAGTGTTTATTGCAGGATGAATGAATGAGGAAGATGTGAGATATAGATATATAGATATAGATATGAATGACATATACATTATATATACTAAAATTGCATAATGTATACTCTTTGAAGAAGAGTTGCATAAACTATGCTCTTTGAAGAAGCGTACCTACCTGGAAATATTTAAATTAAAAAACACTTTATTACCTTGTCAAAAAAAAAGGATTGCTTTTGCAAGAGTATTTTCATCGTTTGAGGAAGCAGAGTTATTTACCCACACCATTCAGGCACTGAAATATTGTTGAGAACAAAAAAGAGAAACTTCAAGGCTCCCATCTTTCCAACTGGCTGTCTACATTGATTAAGAGGGAAAGGTAATTTAACTTTCACCTCTGTGAAATTCATGTGTTTCTATTGAAATTACTCAGTTGAACTCAACAGAGATTTATAATTCATTTCCCATACCTAGCCAAACATGGTTAATTTACTATCTAGAAACCCTGGCATGTTTGACCCCTGACTGAAATATGTGAAGAGTCCCTCATTTCATAAACAGTCCTTCCAACAACCTATTATTTTTTTTAATGCTATAAGATTTCTGAAACACAGTGCTGAAATCTAAACTTTCCATTTAGTGTCAAGGTTTACATCTTAATTTGTTCAAGTCTTTCCCAGAAGCATGACACATTCAGCTACTTGCATTGGTATAATCTACTCCTAATTTTACCTTATTGCAATTCTAATGATTTCTCATTTTAAATTTAAAATATCCAATTAGTTTGTGGTGTCAAGGCAGAACTCTAGAAAACCTGCTTGGCCAGCAAATTTACCATTTTGAAATGGAATGATTAAGAACCAAACAAAGGGCTTTATCCAGCCAGCTTAATTGAAACCAATGAAGAGTAGGAAAGACAGAGGAAAAATGAGGGCACAGAACCTCACTAACTCAAGGGCTTGTGAATAAAAGAGATGCTCTTTCTCCTTGAATTTACAGGTATTCAAGGTTTAGTTTGGAAGTTTGCAACTTTTGAAGATAGGCAGAGTAAATTTAGGAGAGAATATTGGTGAAGACTCTTCATTTTTCTGTGTCCAACTATCATCTGAACATAATTTGCTAGGCCCTAGTTCCAACGACTATTAAATAATTATCCATAAAAGGCAGGTCCCAATGATTACAGCAGCAAGAGATGATAGTCAAAGCTTTCATACTTTCTTTTTTAATTGAATTTATTGGGGTAACATGGGTTAATGAAATTATGTAGATTCCAGGTGTACAATTCTATCACACATCATCTGCATATTGTGTGTGTGTGCACCACCCCAAGCCGAGTCTCCTTCCATCACCATTTTCTCCCCCAGCACCCTCTTCAGAATCCGCTCACCCTCCTCTCCCTCTGGTCATCACCATACCGTAGTCTGCGTCTCTACAATTTTTCGGTCGTTTTTTTGTTTTTTTTTTTGGGGGGGGGGGGTTTGCTTAATCCTTTCACCTTTTTCACCCAGCCTCCCACTGCCCCTCCTCTCTGACAAAGCTTTCATACTTTTTAAAGCCTTGAGATCTGTGAATAGAAAGGGAAATGACAGCTGGGCTGCCTGGGCCTTCATGGGATTATGTCTGAAAATGCTCATTAGGTCACTACACCAGACCCCAGTTCCTTTGTCTATCAATATATAAGGACTCTCTATAACAGGAGTGTCAAACTCACCTTCACCAGGGGCCACCTCAGCCTTGCGGTTGCCTTCAAAGGGCCGAATGTAATTAGGACTGTAGAAACGTAACTTCTCCTTAGGCAACCGCAAGGCTGAGGTGGCCCCCGGTGAAAAGGAGTTTGACACCCCTGCTCTATAACAATCAAGACTTCTTAGCCATTGTACTAATGTCATCTCAACAGCATGAAATAATTATTATTATCTCAGAATTTTACATTTTATTGAGGTTGTAAGAAGCTATAACTTGGAAAAGTCAGTCAATGGTAAGAACAATAAAATACTAATAAATGATAGGATCTGACATGAGTCTGTAATGTCCTCAAAACCTATACAATTTTTATTACACTATAGTTGCATGTACACTATACTTTGCAATCTGCAATGGAAAACTCTTATGGCACAATGTCCTTCAACCAAAAACATTCATCTCATTAGAATTTTTTTAGCCTAAGCAATATATTGTTTAGGAACTATTAATTTTTTAAAAACATATCTTTAAGAGTTGTAAAGCCAAGTTTCGAGAGATAAACTCTAGCCACCTCTTGGTATTTGAAATATTACATGAATAGTTATTTTATCTCTTCCAAAGAAGAAATTTTGGGCTAGAAGCATTTTTAGAAATTTTAAAGTCTGTATCAGGCACAAATAAAATGCTTTCTGTAACCAAAATGATCATAACCAAGATTTTCATTCTAGAAATATTTTCTGTCAGCACAAGCATTTTTTTCAAAGCATATTTTTGGTTGTTTTGACAGCAACCAGTAAAATGTTTTTGATGCACCTATATAAAATGGCACATAAAACTTTTCCCCTGAAAACATTTGCTTATGGAGAAAGAGGTCACTTCATGCCAATAAAAACTGGCACAGCAAAAATGGTTATGTCCTCTATTTTATTGTCACTTCATCTCCAATACTTAGAAACAGACTGCTATGCAAAAATCCAATAAGACACCCGAAAGGGGAAGACATCAGTCCAGCAAGGTTTGGCATTGCAGTAATAAAATTATTGAGTCATTAAAATCCTCAGATTAGGGCTTTACTTTGGGGTGGTATCAGTTAAACTACATTATTGTGCAATTTTCATCAAGCATTTATTAGATACCCATTATCTGTGAAACTTTATACCAGGAGTCAGCAAACCTTTTCTACAAAGAGCCAGAGATTAATTACTTCGGTTTCCCAAGACATACAATCTCTTTCACAGTGACTCAGCAGTGTATGTTGTACCACAAACGCAGCCAGAAGCAATGCATAATGATTGGCATGCTGTGTGACAATAAAGCTTATTGACAAATACAGGTGTTAGGTCAAATTTGGGTAGTGAGTTGTAGTTTGGCTGACCCCTGCCATGGTCCTTTAAGACATAGAAAAAGTAATGAATGACAAACCTATAACTAAGGAGCTTACACACCAAAAAGTTGTTAGAATGAAATAAATGATTCAGTTCAGTTGCAGGATAAAAAAACAATATGTAAAAATCACGTGTATTTCTATGTACGCACAAACTATCAGGAAGAGAAATTAAGAAAAAACTGTCCCATTTACAACAGCATCAAAAAGAATAGAAATATACTTAACCAAGAAAGTGAAAGATGTGTACACTGAAAACTGTAAGCATTGTTGAAAGAAATTGAAGACATGAATAAAGTTTAAAATATTTTATGTTTATGGATTGGAAAAATTAATACTGCTAAAATGTTTATACTGTGCAAACTAATCTAGAGATTAAATGTAACACCTCTCCACTGGTATAGTTTACAATAATACAACAAACAATCCTAACATTTATATGAAACCACAAAATACCCCTGAATAGCCAAACCAAACTTGAAAAGCAAGAAGAAAACTGGAGATGTCACACTTCCAGATTTCAAATAATAATATAAATGTATAGCAATTTATACAGTATTGGCATAAAAACAGACCTATAGGTCAATGGAACAGAATGGAGAGCCCAGCAATAAACCCATGCCTATGAAGCCAATTAATTTATGACAAAGAAGCAATAATTATACAATGGGGAAAGAGTAGTCTCTTCAATGAATTGAGTTAGTAAAACTGGACAGCCACATGCAAAAGAATGAAATTGAACTACTTTCTTTCACCATACACAAACATCAACTCAAAATGGATTAAAGAGTTGAACATACGATCTGAAATTGAAAAACTTCTAGAAGAAAATAAAGGGAGTAACCTTCTTGAGAGTAATCTTGACAATGATTTTTTTTTTTGACTTGACACCATAAGCAAAGTCAATAAAGGGAAAAATAAACAAGTGGGACTACATCCAACTAAAACACTTCCGCACAGCAAGGGAAACCATCAACAAAATGAAAGGCAACCTATGGAATGGGAGAAAAATATTTGTATACCACATACGTGATGAGTTAATATCCAAATTATATAAGGAACTCAACATAAAAAAAGCACAAACATCCAATTAAAAAATGGACAAAGGGCCCTGGCTGGTGTAGCTCAGTGGATTGAGTGTGGGCCTGTGAACCAAAGGATCCCAGTTTGATTCCCAGTCAGGGCACATGCCTGGGTTGCAGGCAAGTTCCCAGTAGGGAATGCTCAAGAGGCAACCATACATTGATATTTCTCTCCCTTTCTCCTTCCCTTCCCTTTTAAAGATAAATAAATAAAATCTTTTAAAAAAATGGACAAAGGGGCTGAATAGACATTTTCTAAAGAGGACAAACAAATGGCCACAGGTACATGACAAATGCTCACCATCACTGATCATCAGGGCAATAAATTACAAGATACCATCCCATACCTGTTAGGATGTCTATTATAAAAAAGATGAGATTTAAAAAAATGCTGCAAGTGTTTAGAGAAAAGGGAATCCTTAAAGCCTATTGATGGGAATGTAAACTGGTATACCCACTACAGAAAAAAAGGATTGAAATTTCTCAAGAAACCAAAAATAGAAGAACTACTATATGATCCAGCAATTCCACTTCTGGGTATATAGACAAAGGAAACAAAATCATTGTCTTAAAGAGGTATCTCTACCCCCATATTCATTGCTGCGTTATTCACAATAGCCAAGACATGGAAACATACTGTTTGCAGACAGATGAATGGATAAAGAAAAAGTGATACACACATACATGGCAATTATTCAGCCTTAATAACAAAGGAAATTCTAACATTTGTGACAACTATGGATGGACCTGGAGAGCTAAGTGAGATAAGCCAGATAGAGAAAAGACAGATACTGCATGGAATTACATATATGTGAAGAATTGAAAAAAAAACTGTCAAACTCATAGAAACATGAAATAGAAAAGGGTTTGCCAGTTCCAGTCAAGATGGAGACATAGATAAATATGCTTTACTTCCTCACACAACCAAAAGAAGGATAACAAACAACTTAAAAACAAAAGACAATAGAACTGCCAGGAAATCAGACTGTATGGAAGTCTGACAACCAAGAAATTAAAGAAGAAATATGCATCCAGACTGTACCACAACACAGCAAAATGGTTTGCCCTGTCATGGCAAATACCTAAGGCTCTGCCCCTTGCAGTGTAACAGGTGCACTGAGACAAAGAAATATAACCAGACCTACACAGACTCAAAGTGAAGGGCTGGAAACAAATTTTCCAAGCAAATGAACAGGAAAAAAAAAAAAAAAAAACCAGGGTAGCAATACTCATATCAGACAAAATAGACTTCAAAAGAAGAGTCATAAAGAGAGACCCAGAAGGTCACTTCATAATACTCAAGGGAAGAATCCACCAAGAAGACATAAACATTGTAAATATATATGCACCCAACATAGCGCCTAAATACATCAAGAAAATCTTAGAGGACTTCAAGAAAGATATTGATAGCAACATGATTAGAGTAGGCGATTTTAACACCCCACTGTCAAAAATGGACAGATCTTCCAAACAAAATATCAACAAAGATACTGTCGCATTGAACAACACTCTAGATGAAATGGACTTAACTGATATATATAGAGCCCTTCATCCCAAAGAAACTAAATACACATTTTTTTTCAAATGCACATGGAACATTTTCAAAGATAGACCACATGACAGGACACAAAACAAGCCTCAACAAATTCAAGAACATTGAAATCATACCAAGCATTTTCTCTGACCACAAGGGACTGAAACTAGAAACCAGCCCCAAGGGGAAAAACCCTCAAAATCATGGAGATTGAACAGCATGCTATTAAACAATGAATGGGTCAAGAATGAAATTAGGGAGGAAATCAAAAAGTTTCTGGAAACAAATGAAAATGAACTCACAACGACCCAAAACTTATGGGACACAGGAAAGGCAGTCCTCAGAGAGAAGTTCATAGTGATACGGGCCTACCTAAAAAAGATAAAAACATTTCAAACAAACAACTTAACCCCATGCCTACAAGAACTCAAGGAACAACAACAAAGACAGCCCAGGGCAAGTAGAAGGAAGGCAATAACCAAGACAGAGCAGAATTAAATGACATAGAGACTAAAAGCAAAATTCTAAGGATCAATGAATCCAGGAGCTGGTTCTTTGAAAAGATAAACAAAATTGACAAGCCGTTAAGCAGGCTCATCAAGAAAAAAAGAGAGAGGACTCAAATAAACACAATCAGAAATGAAAGAACAGAGATTACAACTGACACCACAGACATACAAAGGATTGTAAGAAATTGCTATGAAGAACTGTATGCCAACAAATTTGAAAACCTAGGTGAAATGGACAAGTTTCTAGAAAAATATAATCTTCCAAAACTCAGTGAAGAACAAGCAGAAAGCCTGAACAGACCACTAACAGCAGATGAAATTGAAGCAGTAATCAAAAAACTGCCGACACACAAAAGCCCTGGACCAGATGGTGTCACAGGAGAATTCTACAAAACATTTAAGGAAGAGCTAACCCCTATCCTTCACAGACTATTCCAAAAAATCCAAAATGATGGAAGACTCCCAAACTCTTTTTATGAAGCCAGCATCATCCTAATCCCAAAACCAGATAAAGACACAACAAAGAAAGAAAACTTCAGGCCAATATCGCTGATGAACATAGATGCTAAAAAATCCTCAACAAAATATTGGCAAACTGCATCCAACAATACATTAAAAAACATCATACACCATGACCAAGTGGGATTCATCCCAGGGATGCAAGGATGGTTCAACATTAGCAAATCAGTAAATGTAATACATTACATAAACAAAAGCAAAGACAAAAATCACATGATCATATCAATAGATGCGGTAAAAGCTTTTGATAAGGTACAGCACCCATTTATGATAAAAACACTCAGCAAAGTGGGAGTAGAGGGACCATTCCTCAACATAATAAAGGCCATATATGAGAGACCTACAGCCAACATCATACTCAATGGGCAAAAACTAAAATCTTTTCCACTAAGATTAGGAACAAGACAAGGTTGTCCACTTTCACCACTTCTATTCAATATACTATTGGAAGTCTTAGCCACAGC
Source organism: Glossophaga mutica (assembly GCA_039655065.1). Lineage (NCBI taxonomy): Eukaryota > Metazoa > Chordata > Mammalia > Chiroptera > Phyllostomidae > Glossophaga > Glossophaga mutica. The sequence continues at coordinate 11,191,344 of CM077314.1, forward strand.
AATTAGACAAGAGAAAGAAACAAAAGGCATCCAACTCAAAAAGGAGGAAACAAAACTATCATTGTTTGCGGATGATATGATAGTGTACATAGAAAATCCTATAGACTCGGCCAAAAAGCTGCTCCACCTAATAAATGAATTTGGTGAAACACTCGGATACAAAGTCAATACCCAGAAATCAAAGGCATTTTTGTATACCAACAATGAAACAGCAGAAGCAGAAATCCAGAAAAAAATCACATTCGATATAGCAAAAAGAAAAATAAAATGCCTAGGAGTAAACCTAACCAAGGAGGTGAAATACCTGTATGCAGAAAACTACACAACACTGAAGAAAGAAATCAAGGAAGACACAAACAAACGGAAACACATACCGTGTTCATGGATCGGAAGAATTAATATCATCAAAATGTCCATACTACCCAAAGCAATTTACAGATTCAATGCAATACCTATTAAAGTTCCAATGGCATATTTCATAGACATAGAACAAACACTTCAAAAATTTATATGGAACCATAAATGACCCCGAATAGCTGCTGCAATTTTGAGAAAGAAGAGCAAAGTAGGAGGGATCACAATACCTGATACCAAACTGTATTACAAGGCCACTGTAATCAAAACAGCCTGATACTGACATAAAAACAGGCACATGGACCAGTGGAATAGAACAGAGAGCCCAAAAATAAACCCAAGTCTATACAGTCAATTAATATTTGACAAAGGGGGCAGTAACATAAAATGGAGTAAAAATAACCTTTTCAACAAGTGGTGTTGGGAGAACTGGACAGCTATGTGCAAAAAAATGAAACTCGCGCATCAACTTACACCATACACAAAAATAAATTCAAGGTGGATAAAAGATTTAAATATAAGCCATGACACCATTAAAGTCCTAGAGGAGAACATAGGCAGGATAATCTGAGATATTTCACGCAGCAACATTTTTACTGATATGTCCCCTAAAGCAAGGGACATAAAGGGAAGAATAAACAAATGGGATCTCATCAAAGTAAAAAGCTTCTGCACGGCCAAAGAAAACAGTATTAAAATAAAAAGAGAACCAACTGTATGGGGAAACATATTTGCCAATGATACCTCAGACAAGGGTTTAATCTCCAAAATATATAAAGAACTTACATGACTCCACTCTAAGAAGACAAGCAACCCAATTAAAAAATGGGCAAAGGACTTGGGCAGACACTTCTCCAAGGAGGACATACAGAGGATCCAGAGACACATGAAAAGATGCTCAATATCACTTGCTATCAGAAAGATGCAAATTAAAACCACAATGAGATACCACTTGACACCAGTCAGAATGGCCCTCATAAACAAAGCAACAAACAGCAAGTGTTGGAGAGGTTGTGGACAAAAGGGGACCCTAGTGCACTGTTGGTGGGAGTGCAGACTGGTACAACCACTATGGAAAACAGTATGGAATTTTCTAAAAAAGCTAAAAATGGATATACCTTTTGACCCAGCAATTCCACTGCTAGGACTATATCCTAAGAACCCTGAAACACCAATCTAAAAGAACCTATGCACCCCTATGTTTATAGCAGCGCAACTTACAATAGCCAAGTGTTGGAAGCAACCTAGGTGCCCATCAGTAAACAAATGGATCAAAAAACTATGGTACATTTACACCATGGAATTCTATGCAGCAGAAAGAAAGAAGGAGCTCCTACCCTTCGGGACAGCATGGATGAATTGGAGAGTATCCTGCTAAGCGAAATAAGCCAGGCAGTGAAAGACAAATACCATATGATTTCACCTTTAACAGGAACCTAATCAACAAAACAAACAAACAAGCATAATATAACCAAAGACACTGAAATTGAGAACAGGCTGACAGTCACCAGAGGGGAAAGGGGAGGGAATTTCAGGGGAAAAGGGGAAGGGTTTAGAACAAGTGTAAAGGACACATGGACAAAAATGAGGGGGGTGGAAATGGGAGGGAGGTGGGGGGACCAGGGAGGTGGGCTGGGATAGGAATAAAAGACAGAAAACTGTACAAGAATAACAATTAAAATTAAAAATTAAAAAAAAAAGAAATATAACCCAAATGAAGGAACAGATCAAAACTCCATGAAAAGAACTAAGTGACAAAGAGAGAGCCAACTTATCAGATACAAAGTTCAATCAGGATGCTCGCAGAAATGACTGAGTATGGTTGCAAAGTAAAGGAAGAAATGAAGGCTATGCAAAGTTAAATAAAGGAAAATATACAGGTAACCAACAGTCAAAAGAAGGAAACTGGGACTCAAGTCAATGAGTTGGAACAAAAGGAAGAAATAAACATTCAACTAGAACAGAATGAAGTGACAGGAATTCAAATAAATGAGAGTGGCTTAGAAGCCTCTGGGACAACTTTAAATCTTTCAACATATGAATTATAGGGGTGCCAGAAGGAGAAGAGGACGAGCAAGCAATTGAAACCTTATGTGAACAAATAATGAAGGAAAATTTCCCAAATCTGGGTAAGGAACTAGACATGCAAGTCCAGGACACTCAGAGAGTATCAAAGAAGTTGGATCTAAGAAGAGACACACCAAGACAGATCATAATTACATTATCTAACATTAAAGATGAGAGAATCTTAAAAACAGCAAGAGAAAAGGCAACAGTTACCTACAAAGGAGTGCCCATAAGACTATCAGCTGATTTCTCAAAAGAAACCTTGCAGGCAAGAAGGGGCTGGAAAGAAGTATTCGAAGTTATAAAAGGCAAGGACCTACAACCAAGATTACTTTATCCAGCAAAGCTATCATTTAGAATAGAAGGGCAGATAAAGTGCTTCCCAGATATGGTCAAGGTCAAGGAGTTCATCATCACCAAGCCCTTATTATATGAAACATTAAAGGGACTTATCTAAGAAAATGATTGAAAACTATGAACAGTAAAATGACAACAAACTCACAACTATCAACAACTGAACCTAAAAAACAAAAACTAAGCAAACAACTAGAACAGGAATAAAAAAATCACAGAAATGGAGGTCACATGGAGGATTATCGGTGGGAGGGGAGAATGGGGGGAAGGTACAGGGAATAAGAAGCATAACTGGTAGGCACAAAATAGACAGGGGGAGGTTAAGAGTGGTATAGAAAATGGAGAAGCCAAAGAACTTATATGTACAACCCTTGGACATGAACTAAGCCAGGAGTGGGGGCGGATGCTGGAGGAAGGGGAGATGCAGGGTGGAAGAGGATAAAGGGGAGAAAAAATGGGGCAACTGTAATAGCATAATCAATAAAATATACTTAAAAAAGGAAAAGATTTTGCTAGGGGATGAGGGTAGTGCAAATAGGGGGAGGTTGGTAAATATGTACAAAATTTGTTATAAGATGAGGTATGAGAATATAAGAATGAGGTATGAAGTATAAGAATAAGGTATGAGGATCTAATATATAATATAGTGACCATAGTTGATGATACTATATTGAATAATTGAAATTGCTAAGAAAGTATAACTGAAATGTTCTCAAAAAATATATAAAGTGGTAGATGTGTTAATTAACCCAATGAGGGGGATCCTTACCAATGTATACATATATCAAACCATCATGTTGTACACTTAAAATATCTTACAATTTTATTTGTCGAATATACCTCAATAGAGCTAAGAAAATAAAGAGCTCAGTGTTCAGAGGTAATGATATTTTCATACACTTAAAAAAGGAGAATCATGAAGTAATATAATGTAAATGTAACAAGTGCTACAGAGCATTGAAATAAGTTGGTTACAATATGGTTGCTACTTATATTTTTAAGTAGTTAAGAAAATATAGGAAACAGTATCTGCTTGGGATATCTGCACATGAAGAATGACTGTTGGCTATAATTATAGATATCTCTGACTACAAGAGGCCTGTAATAGGGCCTAACCAAGTATATGCCATAACTTTATCAACGATTGTCTTCACCTCAAAAAAAATGTATATGCCTTTATCAACTATTGTCTTCTCCTCAAAAAAAGATACTTATATATTCTTCCTTGAAAATCAGAGAGAGAAGACAGCTCATAATACAAGTATGATTAACCCATTTTATGATCAGTTAGGTCATCCCTTCTTTTTTGAACATCTGTCAAATTACATTCGTAATATAAAGAGGGGAGTGATAGAATTTTATAAACAATTTTTTCCTTATACAGGTATACCTCAGATATATGGCAGACCACCGCAATAAAGCAAGTATCACAATAAAGTGAGTTGCAATCTTTTCCTGTTGAAGATTCTTTCCTTCAATTTGTAAAAATAAAAATAAAAAAAAGCAAATTCTATGAAGTGCAGTAAAGCAAAATGCAGTAAAATCAGGTATACCTGTAACCTTTAATATATCAGAAAACCAGCTCTCTGAGACTCTGTAACAAAACATACAAACTTAACCATGGAAATTATAATGCCTAAATGATTGAAAACACATTTAAACATTTTTTTTATTCCTATGTCAAATCTCATTGGGGGGAAAAAAAGCAAAGCATTTATTTTCAAAAGTTTAGTTGCCTGATGAAAATGTAAAGTACATCCTCTGAAAAATAGTTTGTGTTGAAGGAACAATTTTCTCCCAGTACGACCTCATAGCCTGGTACTAAATTTTGTGCACAGTGAGCATAGCTTCTGTGCAATTTACGGTGTGTGCATTATAGCAGATCTCAAGTAAATTATGAACTCTGTGTGTTACTGAGGCTCTGTCAAACCCTGATTGATTTGGACAGTTTGTAGTTAATTAAGTTCATTTCCAATTCTGTCTCTTCATCCTATTTCAAAGCATTCTATATTGAAAGCCTATTTTCAATTAGTGAGAAGGATGAAACAAAAAGAATTAATTACAAAAGTGACAATCCCCATTTAAGTCTTCATAGTAGAGCAATTATGTATCTTAAAAGTTAAGAAATTGAAGAGTTGTACTTGTCTAATAAATTATGTTCTTGATATGCATCTTATATATACTAAAACTTGATGCAGCTGTGCCATTACGGTTAAGAAAAAATGCAATGATTGAAGCTATCTGTAAGTTAAATAAGAGAAGACCATTTTACTTAGTATTTAATAATTAAGAATTAGAATTGTTTTCTGAACAATATAAGTATGGCAGATATTGTACAAAATCTTGTGATGAAATGTTGATTTATTTAGTGATTCCTATAAATCTGAGAAGTGTGGATAAATTTTAAAAGCCTACTATGTGATTCTGGTATAATAAACCACCACCTTCCAACCTCATCCCATTCCGCCACTCTCTAAGGATCTGCAAATCTGACCACCAAAACCTATTGAGGCAGGTTTGCATAGTGCATAAGTGTTGGGAAGGTACATAGATCTACAATAAATGTCTAGTTCTGCCATTTATTAGGGATAATTTTGGCAGGGATTTTTTTTAACCCCTTGCTTCCTTAGTGAAGATATTTATAAAATGAGGATGATACCATTAAATCTACAGAGAGAGTCAAGGATTAAGGAGAGAGTGCATATAAAATATTTAATCCAGCACTTGGCAAAAGGAATAGTTATCTATCATTATTATAATGATGATGATGACACTTAAAACTTAGAAATTCAAGTCTTAAAAAAATCACACCTATATTATTATCAGAGGGTATTATTTTGCATGGGTTCCTGAAACTGAGAAGGAGATTTGACACTCCAGTAGGACTTCAAATTGGAAATGTCAAGAATCTTTTCCAACTGTAGTAGTTTGAGAATTAAACAAGTACAAGAATAAAACTGTAGAAAACACAAACATTTTGGTTAAGCACCGTACTATTGAACAATTAGTGGATCAAAAAAGTAATCAAAGAGTAAATCAAAAAATACTCTAATACAAATGGAAATAGAAACCAAAATTTACTGAAATTTCAAACATTCTAATAGGAAAGTATAGAGTAATGTAAGCTTACATCAAGAAACAAGAAAACCCCCAAATGAACAATGTAACCTTACAACTAGAGGAACTAGAAAAAAGAACAATAAAAGGCCCACAGTTAGAAGGAATAAGATAATAAAGATCAGAGTGCACATGAATAAAATAGAAACTAAAAAATAATAGATAATCTCAATTAAACTAAGTGCTGGTTCTTTGCAAAGGTAAATAAAATTGCTAAACATTTAGCCAGGCATCAGGAAAGAAGAGAATAAATAAATAAAATCACAAATAAAAGAAGAGGCATTAAAACTAAAACCAGAGAAATACAAATAATCATACAAAAATATTACCAACTATTATGCACCAAAAATTGGACAACCAAAAAGAAATGAATAAATTCATACAATCTTCCAAGACTGAATCTGGAAGTAATAGAAAATCTGAAAATCTGATTACTCGCTATCAAAAAACTTCCAACAAAAGTCTGGTACAAAGTAGCTTCATAGGTGAATTCTACCAAAATTTAAAGCATAATTAATACGCAGCTTTTTCAAACTGTTCCAAAGAATTGAAGAGGAAGACATGGACTCATTCTATGAGGCCAGAATTACTGCCATACCAAAACTAGAGAAAGACACTATGTGAAAAGAAAACTGTGGGTCAATATTTCTGATGAACATAGATACAGATTTTCACAGCAAAGTATTAGCAAACTGAATTCAAAAATACATTAATTAGAATGATCATACATCATGACCAAGTAAGAATAATTCCAGGGATAATTCACTGTTTGCACATCAATCTATGTGATTCACCACATCAACAAAACAAAGGTGAAAAATAATAGGATCTCAATAGATGCAAAAAAGGCATTTGACAAAAATTCAACATCCATTATGATAAAAATCTCAATAAAGGGAACATATACACCAACATAATAAGGTCACATATAACAAACTCACAGGTAACATCATATTCAATAGTAAAAAGCTGAAAACTTTTCCTTTATGACAAGAACGAAGACAAGCATGAAAACCTTCATCAATTTTATTGAACATGGTATTCAGAAGATCTAGCCACAGCAATTAGACAAGGAAAAGAAATATAAATCATTGAAATTGGAAAGGAGGAAGATAAACTGTCACTATTTATAGATGAAAAAATACTATATATAAAAACTCTGAAGTCCCCATCAAAAAAACTGTTAGAACTAATCAACAAATTCAGTAAATTTGCAGCATATAAAATTAATATACAAAAACCTATTGCATTGCTATACACTAACAATGAACTATCAGAAAAAATAAATAAACATCCCCATTTACAATTTCATCAAAAAAACAAAATACCTAGGAATAACTTTAATCAAGCATGTGAAGCACCTGTTATTCTAAAAACTATAGGGCATTGATGAAAGAAATTAAAGATGATTCAAATAAACAGAGGGACCAACCATGCTCATGGATTGGAAGAACTAATAGCACTAAAATAGCTATACTAATCAACAAAATCTGCAGATTAAATGCAATTCTTATGGGCAACCAATGGCATTTTTTCAGAGAACTAGAATAAATCCTAAAATTTGTATGGAACCACAAAAGACCTCAATTGCAAAAACAATCTTAAAAAAGAAGAGCAAGGTTAGGTGGATCATACTCTTTGATTTCATAATATACTACAAAGCTATAGTAATCAAAATAGTATGGTACTGGAACAAAATCACACACATGGATTAATGGAGTAGAATAGAGAGTCCCAAAATAATCCAATATTTATATGGCCAATTTATCTATGACAAAGGGGCAAGAATATACAATGGTGGACAGTCTCTTCAATAAATGGTGTTGGGAAAAATTGGACAAGTTACATGCAAAGGAAAAATGAAACTGGATCATTTTCTTATATCATATGCAAAAATAAACTCAAATGAATTAAAGGCTCAAATGTAAGGCCAGAAACCATAAAAATCCAAGAAGAAATCATGGTAATCAACACTTTGACAAGGATATCATGTTTTATTAATACTATGCAATAGTATCCAATATAAATTTTTTTACATTGGTGGAAAATTAGGACCATGGTACCTGTCACACAACTTAGTAGAAAATACTAGTGATGCTCCTTTCCTCAGAAGCATTAATTATGATTGTAAGTATGGCAGTAAAAATATCAGTTCCATAATCTGAGACCTGGATTCAAATTTGAGGATTTGAGCAAGTTTCTGAACATCCTGAGTATTGGTTCCTTATCTATAAAAATGTGAATTATAAAAACACCTCTTACAGAATTTTGTTATGAGCATGAAATAATTAAATAACACCTTTAATACAAAACTCAGAAGTGTGTGTCTTCAATAAATTTTTATTTTTATGAAACACACCTGTGATAGTTTTCCTGGAAAATGTTCTCTCACTATTTAGTTTGTCATTTCAATACATACGAATCTTTTTTCTTAAAGATTTTATTTATTTGTTTTTAGAGAGGGGATGGGAGGAAAAAAGAGAGGGAGAGAAACATCAGTGTGTGGTTGCCTTTCACACACCCCCTATTGGGGACCTGGCCCACAACCCAGGAATATGCTCTAGACTAGGGATGGAACCATTGACCCTTTGGTTCACAGGCCAGCACTCAATCCACTGAGCCACACCAGCCAGGGCTCAATACATACAAATCTTTAGTTTCAGCTTATTTTATGAGCACATCATACTAGAAAAGGCACTTTTAACATTGAATACATTGTAGTAGATAAAGCACTGTTTAATGTTAGAAGGTCTTCATACTCAGGTTTACAAAAATTAATTAGTTGTCGTAAGAAAACCTTTTTATCCTCACTTACAATTTCACACACAATAAAGTACAGAATGTGTTTTGCTTCATGTTGAGCAATTATCCAAAGAAAAAATCAAGAAATAATACAGTTGGATTCTAGAAGGAACTGCATTTACCACTTCATGAAATCAAAGAGAGAAATCATTTGGATTAGGAGATAGATTTCCTGCCGTTTAAAAAAAATACTCAATTTCATTCAGTCTCCGCTGTTTTTCTTCAAAGGAATGATCAACTTTCGTATACTTCTAATGTTTGCTCCATTGACATGCAGATATAACCTGAATAATGCTCTTATGATTTATTTTCGAAAGCGATATCCTGACTCTTTGCCAGATTGTTGTTTATATGGTCCATAAGACAGCCAGCCTGATGATTCAGGATGAAAATGGCTTCCAGCCCTACCCATAAGTCCACTGAGCTATAAAGCAACTTTGTTAACTTCACTTATTGGATTTTAAATTGTCATGTATTGGAAATTTGTCACTGGCATTGACTTCCTGCCCTAAAGCCAAGATTACTGCTGTAAAAACTGGTTCATTCTTCATCACCAGTTTTATAGCTCACTACTCTGGCCTCTGTAAGGAGGTAATGTCTGAGAACTCTGCCTCACAGTACCATTTTTTATAGTGCCCTGAAAATAGAGCCATGGAGAATTTTGTCCTGGATATTCTACAAGCTATCTTTACAAATTCTCTGTGATTAAATAATTCCATCCAAAGGCTTATTCAGTCAGCAAATACTTATTACAAGACCCCACTACAGATGACTTGGAAGTTTTGGTAGGTAGAAAAGAATGAGACGGTTTCTGCTCTTAAGTAGCTCCTAACACAAACATAGCTATCCATTAGACACAACTGATCAACTATTCCAAATGTCTGGCGAATTTGTCCAGTATTTGCTAGCCTCACTGCTACCATGGTAACACCAGTCACCACCAGCTTTGAAAAGCACTGCATAGCTTCTTAACTCTTCTCCCCTCCTTGAATTCATCCTCCTGCTGGCAGTGAGAGTGGCTTTTCTAATGTGTAAATATAAATAATATATCCTCCATTTATCACATCTTGCAGATTCTTCAATACTTTTATGACAAAGTTCAAATGATAGCTTATATGGCCTACCTGAACCTGCACCCTGCCTACCCCATCACTCCTGACTTACCTCTCATCATTCTCCGCCTCATGCCCTACACTACAACCATATCAAACCCAGTGACTCCCTAACACTCCTTATTCTCTTAAGCCTCTCTGCTGTAAAACATGTTAGTCCCATTGCCTGAATCTTTCCGCTACTGTTTTTCAACCCATCCCCATACTTGAGCCTAGATAACTTCTACTTGACCTTCATTTGTAAGCAGAAATATTACTCCCCATGGAAACCTTTACTGACCCACATATGCAATTACTTCCCTACTCTATTCCCATATGTGTTCGTTTCACACTTTATTTTTAATACTTTACCACTGTATTCTAAGTATTTGTACTGTTATTTTGGCTGCATAATAACATTCCTAAGGACAGGGAGTGTTTCTATTTAATTTATTATTTGACCTAGCATTCAGCTAGTACATGGCTGACTCTCAGTAAATACAATGAATGGATGGATGGATGGATGGATGGATGAACTGCATAAGAAAAGCATAATACAAGTTCAGGGGAAAAAGAGATCCGTGTGACCCCCAGTACATTTCGCACATTTCGTCACACAGTATTCCCAGGAAAACGAAGCACTATTTGTGCCATTCCACTCGGAGAAGACAGCCAGGAGCTTGTGCCTGGTTTCTCCCCACCCCACCCCCCAGGCTTTATTCATGGACTGCTTCTCGTCCTTTGGTTAGGAACTTTCTTCCTTCTGGAAAGTAAGCTGAGATGTAGAGATTTCAGCCTTTTTAACAAGCACACGAGGTGTTTCTTGTACACCCTAAAAGTTAGAAACACAAAGTACTCAATTACAGTTTTCGTAATCGGACTGTTATCCACTCCAAAAGACCAATGACCAAACTGTTTATAAATCTCTCATCTCTTTCTATTGGTTTCATAGTAAAAATTAACATTAAACATCCTTCTTTTCATAATAAAATATATATAAACCTCAGCCGTGACTGGTGTGGCTCAGTAGATTGACTGTCATCCTGCAAACCGAAAGGTCACCAATTGGATGCTCAGTCAGGGCACATGCCTAAGTTGCAGGCCAGGTCCCCAAGTTGGGGGTGTGCAAGAGGCAACGAATCCATGTTTCTCTCCCTCTCTTTCTCCCTCCTTTTTCATCTTTCTAAAATAAATAAAGTCTTTAAAAAATATACATGTGTATAAACTTCAAGTATGTGAGAAACATACTCAATGTCTGGAAGGCAAACTATTCATCTAGTAGTATCTCTATCTTAAATTTTTTTTAATTTATTTATCTTTTTAGAGGGGAAGGGTAGGAGAGAGGGAGAGAAATATCAATGTATGGTTACCTTTTGTGTGTCCCATGCTGGGAATTGGCCTGCAACCCAGGCATGTGCTATGACTGGGAATCGAACCGCGATCCTTTGGTTCGCAGGCCCGAGCTCAATCCACTGAGCTACACCAGCCAGGGCTCTATCTTAAATATTAAATAGTGTAATAAGTACATTACAGATTTTACATTTGTATACAAGTTATTTAAATTTTTTAGTAAAAATGTTTTAGTTTTTTAATTTATTAATAAACTGATTTAACAGAACTGCTTTCTACAATAAGTGTTACTTCTTTAGAAGGAAATAACAACTGGAATTTGAGAAACATAAAAACCTAAATTGGCAAACAATTTGTATTTTTATTTTTTGAGTTGTACTTTGATTATACACCACCCTCACAGTAACTTAGTAATTTTTAAGTGTTCCAGAAAAGATATAAAGTTAACTAATTAAAATAGTTATATAACTATGAACTATGTTTATAAATTTTTAATACGCCCTGATTCAAAAGTTGTAATTTTTTAAATGACAGAAAAATAAGTGTACAAAATAAGCGACAAATCAACTATCCATTAAAACACCAGGGAAATCACTACCTATGAAATTATGTTTACTACTATCTTAAACTAATGAAATAAAATAATTCTGTTGAGCAGTAATCCTTTTTCCATCTCTGTGAATTCTCTGTTGGTGTAACTAATGAACCAATACTTTATGCTTCTGCAGAATAACCTTTATGAACATTATTATTTGGCTGATCATCCTTGTGTGGCAGATTATTTTAAGTAGACCTGTTACTGTAAATGAACTTGCTTAAATGTACGGTTCTAAATTAGTGAACATAAATTACAGCTCCATGATTTATCATCATTTTGGTTGATCTAGAATTAAATTTAAATATTTTATCATTGAGAAATGATTTGAATACTACATGCTCAGCCACTCTGATAGTTGTCATCTCTTCCACTATATTTAGCTTCTTTCTGGTACTATAGCTTTTGGCAATTCAGAAGCTGACTGCAAACCTCTAATTTCCAGATAGCTCATTGTCAGTTGAAAGAGGCAGAGCCTAAATAGCACCTCAGTTTATGAAAACATACCTTAACTCACAAAACTCACTGAACAGAATGGTATTTACAGAAAATAGGCGCAGGAAACCTGCCATGAGTAGATGCAAATGTTCCAGTCTCACATTCTGGCATCTGATAAAAATGTACCATTGAACTTAACATTCCTCTACTTTTTGGCTAATCAGACTATTGTTTCTCATTTAAGAAAAGCCCCGACTTTTCTTGTGAAATGTGGCCCTCTCTTAAAGGTAGAGGTTTTAGCTTATGAAGAAGTTAGTATATCATAAGTATACAGGGAGTCACAGAAACAAAAAAGAAATGACTGCCTTTTGTGTTGGTTCAGGCGAGAAGAAGGACGTTAGGATGACATAGTCACGTAAGAGAGAACATGCCAAAGAGAAAAGATTAGAAGATTTCATTTATCTCTGGGAAAGCAAAACACAATTCTTCAGGCATGTTACCTGACTAGGTCTGCCTCAAGTATGCATAAAAGACTGCAGGATTTTTGAAATAAGAATTTGGCCTCAGTGAGATCAGACAAATGCAGTAGACAAGTGAATGTGTATAAATTTAACTTTAACATTACAGGAATAGTGTCATCTATTCCTATTCCATCTTCTCTTACCCTTGAAACATCAGAATTAATATTTGATTCATTCAAAACTGAACTTTTCATTCCATTTGCTGAGCATCTCTATTATGCCAAAGTCATATATAGATCTCTTTAGTTTCTGCTTTTGCTTCATTTTTAGCGTCAGAAAATTTCTTATTTTCTTACCAGCTCTACACATATGACTGTCACAAATTATCCAATACTCTTATAAGTTGGTTGGGGTATCAAGTCACCACTCTAACAGAAACAAAACTTGTAATATTTTGCTTCAAACAACATACATCTATTAACTTTAATGAAAATAAAATTCATCAGAAGTAAAACTAATTTGCATGATGTAATTTTCTTAGTAGTAATTTCAGATATAAACCTTAAAAAGTCCTAATGAAATTAGTATTTACCTGAAGAATGTAAACAAAGCAAAATCCTTGTCCACCATCAATCCCTAGGTCGGGCTAAAGTACCATATTAAGAGAGGGGAATCATCAGTGTGCTACTCCGGGTCATTTAAAAATCAGGCCCTATTCTATTTTTCAAGTAGCAAAAATTTTCCAAATACCTTATTTTCCTTTCTAAACTAAGCAGATTGTGTCCCTACACCTGTTCTATAGATGTTACAAGATAATCGATGCCCAGATTTTAAATGCCATTCATCCTTCCCTGGTAAAAATGCAGTTTGTAGATAAATGCATCTATATATCTATTTACTCTTTATTAAGCGGACATGGGAGGAGGCCATAAGTAGCAAGCTGTTACAAATAACCTTAAAGAAAATAACCTACTGAGAGACAAATACCCAGTAATGAGTTGTCAGCAAGTATTTTCCCTTAGGTCTGCAAATATGTAATGACATGAAACAGTAATTCTTGATAAGCTGGTACCCCAAAGAGAATATTGGGGTTTTATTATCTATAAATTTTAAACTATATCTGTATCACTAGAAATGGCAATCGCACTGAGGGTAAACAGCATGAGCCACAGTAAAGAGGTAAAAGCAAATTGATATAGTTAATAGTTTAAAAGAAAGGAAGAGAGGAAGGGAGGAAGAGAAAGAAAGGAATAAAGAAGGAAGTTGTAAAAAAAAAAAAAAAAAAAAAGAACAGTAGCTCCCCAAATGGAGTCACTTGTGCCAAGCCCCATGTCAACAAACCAAGCTCAACTGCACTTTCAACCTCCCCCAGGAATGTAATTTTTTTAGCCACTCAGTCTGGAACTACCTGTCAACACTAGCGAGGTAATCTGCCTGATTAGACCCTCACCCTTCTTTCAAAGGAAGGTGACCTGCCTGAATAAAATTCACCGCTTGCTAAAAACATCCTTTTTACCCTCTGCCCACCTTCTGCTTATAAAAGTTTTCCATACTGTGCAACTCCTTGGAGCTATTTATTAATGGGGATGATGACTGTTTCATAAATCATTGAATAAAGCTGGTAAGATCTTTAATTTTTTCTCAGTTGAGATTTGATTTTAACAGAAGAGAGGAAGGAAGGAAGGAAGGAAGGAAGGAAGGAAGGAAGGAAGGAAGGAAGGAAGGAAGGAAGGAAGGAAGGAAGGGAAAATCCTTTCCTTAAATGGTATGAGTCCAGTGGAAAATATTGATTCAAGGATGAGCCAAGAAGATCAGAAGTTGAACAGGAAGTCTGTGGTTTCTTTGCAAAGTATATACCTGAGGCTGGAGAAAATTTGGTGGGGGGAACATAGACTTACTGCCTTTTTGTAGTAAGGGCCAGATATCTCGCTGCTGCCTGGGAAGAGAGAAGGCAATTTAAAAACAAAACAAACAAACAAACAAACAAAAACACCAAAGCCCCTGATAAGCTTAGATTCTAGTAGGGGTGGGGAGGAAGTAATGAACAAAAACTGTGGTGAAAATACTATGAAGAAGTGTGAGGAAAATAAAACAGAATGAGGGGATAAAAAATAATTGGAGAAGAAGGGTATTCTGGAAAGGTGTCCAATAGGGTATTCAGGACAGGAGCGGAAACTCGAGCAAAATGAGCAAAACCAGCCACGTGGCCAGCTGGGGGTGGGAAGAGGGCGTGATGCAGAGGGGAGGAACAATGGATGCAGAGACCTGGAGCAGGAGAGCTCCTTATGCATGAAAGGAACAGCAGGGAGCCCCCTATGGCTACCGCTGAATGAGTCAGGAGCAGATGAAATCAAGAGAGGTTGTGGGTGGGGCAGGCTGCAGGCTGCACTGGAGGATAAAATCTGGAGGGTTCGATTTTACTCGGAGAGGGGGAGCCCTGAGAGTGTTTTGAACAGAGCAGTGACATGTTGTGACATGTACTTTAAAAGGATCACTCTGCCTGCTGTTAGGAAACTAGACTGCAGAGTGACAGGGGTAGAAGGAGAATAGGTAGGAGGCAGTTTTATGTAGTGTTTCTCTGTGGGGTGACTGCCTCTACAAGTTGCAGAATAACAAAGGGAGTTAGTTATAATTCATTTACCAAAGTGATTCAGGGCATGTTTTTGTTATGTTAATTTTTAAAGACTTCAGGTTTTTTTAGAACAGCTTTAGGTTCACAGAACAATAGAGGAAGGTACAGAGCGTTCCCATATAGCCTGAGTTCACACACAGCATAACTTCCCACATTATCAACATCCCCTACTAGAGGGGTACATATATTATAGCTGATGAACCAATACTGACACTTCATAATCACTCAAAGTCCATAATCTATCTTATGGATCATTTTTGATGTGCTCTCTACAGGTTTGGACAAGTATATAATGGTGTGTATCCATGATTATAGTATTATACATTATAGCTTCACTGCCCTAAAAATCCTTAAAAGTTTTTGCAAATATATTATATGGGGCTTGTCTCTTTCATTCCCTTGATTATGGTAACTTTTTAGGAGTTATTTTATTGCAAAAACAATATTTAAAAAACACAGAAATGCAAGACAAAATATCATCTGTAATAAAATCGTCCGATCAAATAAATATTTTTGTCAATTTCTTTCTAACCTTCAGATATTTATGGCCAATATCATATGTGCAGTAATTTTTTAATTAGAATAATATAATCTATCCTTTTACCTTTATATATAATATTTTACCATGTATATTTTCCTATCCTGTGCTTTTTCCTTTCCCTGTATTTTTTTCCTTTTCAAATTTCTTCCTCTACTTCCACATAACCACCATGAACAGGCTTTTCTGAATATTTCCATACCTTTTCCTCTTTTTTTAAGGGTTTTATTTATTTATTTTTAGGCAGAGGGGAAGGGAGAGAGAAAGAGAGGGAGAGAAACATCAATATGTAGTTGCCTCTCATGTGGCCCCCACTGGAGACCTGGCCTGCAACCCAGGCACGTGCCCTGACTGGGAATCAAACCAGCAACCCTTTGGTTCGCAGCCTGTGCTCAGTCCACTGAGCTACACCAGCCAGGGCTCCATACCTTTCTTGATACATATACAATTACTTCTCCAAATAATTTACTATTTAAAAATATAGATCCAACTCCATAAGATGGATTTGATTCTTTATAAGCCCCACATTCTACTTGTAAGATATCTAAGTTGTAATGAATTAAATTCTTTTTGTTTTAAGTGCCAAACTATTCTGGGAGTTGGGGGGAGGAAGAGTACTTAGTCATATTAAGAAATACAAACATGTTTAAATATGGTATAATATTTTGTCCCATTTGATGTCTGGGTCATGAATTCCTTTCCTCTTTTCAAGCCTTTCTGCAGTTCTTTTCAAAGGGGAATGCTGTATTTGTAAATACATTTGTTATTCAAAATCCATTCCAAGAATGGTTTTAGTGAAGCCTATTACTAGAATTGCATTTGCATTACTAAGTATTAAGTACTTACTCCAAGTACTATCTGCGCACCACCATCTGGTTTAACGGCACAGCCAAGGTTGTGACGGCTCCCCCGGGCTCCACAACTCACTGGCATCCGAGAGGGCCTCACTCAATAAGCAGCCCCAGAATCTGCGACCATGCATCCTCCTAGCTGCTACTGGGCCCTGAGAATAGCTTTCTCCTTCTGAAAATCATGAAAATGGCTTCATGCTACAGGCTTAGGATCCAGCACATTTTATTTAGCCCATAGTCCCAGATATTTTAAATATTTTCTTTTCCTAACTATATTCTGATGAAATTACTGGGACAAAGCAAATGTGTTGGTGGGAATAAGTGCTTTCTTATACTTTTCCAGGAGATAACTTTTAGGTGCAATGGAAGGAGGTAATCCATTTTAGTAATAATCAGTTAGGAAAGGTATCAATTATTTGCAAAAAAGAATAACTCAGTTGAAGAAATTCTTTCCAAAATTCTCCCTTCCTTTGAAATATTTTAGAATTACAATTTCCAGGTTTCATATCCTTTATTGCTTTAGGGAAGATCAATCAAACTACTCCATACAAAGTTTCAATTATTTATGAATAAATATGTACTACATATATACACACACATGCATACTTTCATTAAGAGCCTTCTGCAACAAATATTTTGTGTTTAATAGATTTTATTCTTGGTAGTCATTATAAATATCTTCAAATAAGCCCATAATCAAGTATTTGGACAAATGTATATTCAACAAAATAGTTTTTATTCCATTATCCAGTTATTGAAAGTTTTCATTCTTTCATCTGATTTCTTCTGAAGGAAAAATCAGTGCATGAATATCCGGTGTCAGTCCTATCTCTGAGGTCTTTCACAAAGACAACGTTTCCCTTCAAATACATGATTAGGAGAGTGCCCCCATGCTGAGCATATATAATACACTGAAAGCCTTCAATTCAATCATTCCATTGTTCTCAGTTCTCCACATAGGTTACCAGCTGTACCTTTAGTAATGACTTTCTATTTTAGCAACTGAATTTCCAAAGCAATGATCATGAACATAAAATCTAGCTGAGAGGTGCTCTTAGCCAATGGGATCTGAGTTAATTCTCTGGTCACAAGGGCCCTCAGTTTCTCAAATTTGACATATGTATCTAACCAGAAATGAAGAATCAGGTTACAGCCAAACCAAGTGTCTCTGTAAATGGGAAGACTGAAATCTAAACTTATCCAGCCTGTCGGTGTCACAAAACTCTGAGGCCTGCGAACCTCTGATTTTTCAACACCAAACAAGCTTAATAGAATTCTAAAGAGGCAATTCAAAGATTCATCACGTCACTAGGTAATCTTTTATAATGCCTTGCTTGTATCGTAATTGTAAAGCATATATTATGAATTATAAAATTATACTCAGGAAAAACTACCACTAATTACATGTCATGTTTAAAAGCTTAATTTATTTTTAATACTTTTTAAATAGAAACTTTAGGGTCTATTTTCTGTCAACTATCATAGATGAAAGAATACTTTCAAAATATTTTTTCAGAGACCATAGTAAACGAACATTCCTAATGTTGGTATCATTTCGGCTCTGATTAGGTAAAAGCGATGTTGCTTATTTATTAATAATTTATCAATTAATTTATCAGTTGCAGGATCTGAGAACATGAACAGATATTAAGACAAAGACTTTCCAGAGATGAATAAAATCAGTTAGGTGACATGAAGTTGCACTTCCCAGGAGATTCTTACGGATACAGAAATGTTTTTACTCGCTCTTAAAATTATTAGAAGCAGCTCCCTTTTTGTCACAAGTTAAATTATTTTTCATATATACGGACAATTTTTTTAAAGCTCCCAAATAAGAAGACATCCTTAGTGTTTCTTATCATGTGAATTTTTATCCACCAAGTGACTAATTTGGCTTTTCCACTGATATAATCAGTTTAGGTAAACATTCTCAGATGCTTGCTCTCTTCTCATTTAGATTACACAAATCCTGGTAAATCTAAAGTTTTAAATTTTAATATTTTTTACCCAAGAAAGAACTATTCCGAAGGGTGATGCCTAAGGAGCTATTTTCACCGTTATACATCCTTAGTTCTTCCAAAGCTTCTACAGAAGAGCAAACTACAGAATACCGTGGTCATGCTAAGAAAACTTTCCCGGCATGCTCCTCAGCTTTCAGCCCGGCTCATCTTGTTTGACTTCTGGTATTTCTGTTATTCTCAGGTGAAACCTCTTCACTTACAAAGGTAAAGCTCTCCATGTAGTCCAGCTTCCCCAAAACAAGCAAGAGAATTTTAGTCAGAAGTGCTACGTTTACAAGCCTTGACACTTATTTCTTTTAGAAATTTCAGCAATTCTTCTAAAAATGAAAATGCACATTCAAAATAGCTTCATATGCTTCAAATCATAGACTGTGACAATTCACCTTGAAACTGTTCTTATATAACTTCAGATCTATAAATTTATCCTTTTTATCTTTATTTACTTTGTTCTGTTCATGTAAGGAAAGGTATTTGAGTGAGAAGCAGCTGCTATATCCCTGTTAGGAACATCTTTTAGAAACCAGATTGAAGTTTTAAAAGAGCATTGACTATGCTCAGTTCTGTCATCAAATGCTGTATGACCCTGATCAAATTACCGAAGTATTTTGAGACTCAGTCTCCTAATTTTTAAATGTGTGCGGTAATAGTGCCCAGTTCATAGGCGCTATGGACAGAAGTGTGTTCCTCCAAAATTCATATGTTGAAATCCTAGCCCCTAATGTGATGGTTTATAGAGATGGGGCCTTGGAGAGGCAATTAGGTTTAGATGAGGTCCTGTGAGCATACAGTATACAGCGGATATCTTTAAGCCAGGAAGAGCCCTTGCAGAACCTAATCAGGCTGGCACTACGACTGCAGACTTCCAGCCTCCAGAACTGACAAAATAAAAGTTTTGAAGCCACGCAGTCTATGGTATTTTGTTACGGCTGTCCAGGTGAAAACAATGGAATTGTTAAGATATAAATATATAAAATAAACCGGTTCGTATAAAATGCTGTAACAGTGCCTGGCACATATTCAGATCTCCATAGTAGCATAATCTCCATGGAAGAATGTGCTCTGCAGGGTGTGTTATTCAATTTGTTTGATGAGACAGACGTTACTCCTGCCCCACTACTTCCTGGTTCTTATTTCCTTCTCCACCTCTGATGGGATTGTACTGCCTCGGCCTCCGAAGTTAGGCATGGCCATATCACATGCTATGGCCAATAAAATGTGAACAGAAGTTGCATGGATGACTTCTGGTGGAAATGTGAATGTGCCAGTTCGCTACCCCTTTCTCGTCTTCTGCTATTGCAATCATAAAAGCATGTACGGATATGGATGTTCAATGCTGTATGCGCTTGTGGAGGATGAGTGTGTGCACAGTTTCCCAGACTCAAAATGGACTTTGCATGGAAAAGGCATAAGCTTTGGGCTTTAAATCATTCAGATTTAAGCCAGAGAGACTGGTTGTTATCGCAGCATAACCTAACTTATCCTGACTGACATAAATATGGAAAACTATCTGAATAAAAATGGCATCTGAATCTATGTTACCTACTACTCTTTGAATGCATCTCTAGATAATGAGTTGATTGCATTTCTTAGTTTATCTTTACTCACTGATTCATTAAGTAAAGATTCACTTAGGGTTCACAACATGTATGGGAGTGGACAAATTGTTGGGGGTAAAAATGATAAAATGAATGGGTGTGGTTTCTAATCTGATTAATTAGCATTCTTGTATAAAAGGCAAAAAAAGAAAAGAATAATTCAACAAAGAAAACGGTTATAAAATGTTGTAAGAGCTATGAAGGAACTAAGTAAGACTTGAACAAGGAATAACAGGGAACTGAGTTTAGATACAGTATTCAGAAAATCTCTGGCTTGTAATGAGATTTAATCTGAGTCCTAAGGGCTGAGAGGGAAGGAAGGAGAACCGTAGAAGTCCTGAGGGGCAGAGAACAACAAGAGCATGGTAGGAGCCCAGACAACTCGGCTGCTGAGTCACTAAAAAATAAAATGGTGTGACTACAGTCAGGTAACCATGTTTTTGGATGACTAGTACCATCCTAATTTTATGCTCTCTGGACCATGGTGGGATTCTCAGATTTCCTGATGATATATCTCTGTGGAAAGGACACTGTTGTTACTCATGGTGAAAAATTCCTTCGACTGTGAATTCAAGGTTTACTGAAAAAGATTTTTTAAAGAAAACTCAGAAAATAAGGGTGAGATAAAAGTGCAAAGCCATTTACACATAAATTTACAGAAACCCTTGACCTGAGAGAAAGAAAAGAACAACATTACTCCACAGAAAAAAGAGAAATGGTTGAATTGTGCTGCCTGACATTTATAGCCACACTTAGGTGGTTTTTCCCACATGTTGTGGAACTCACTCCAATGTAGAAAAATTGAGGTATGTACAATCTCAAATCACACCTGTCATAATGAAGTAGATTTAAAAAAAAAATCCAAAAACAGTTTAGTTAAATCTTCCTTAAATATTATGAGAAAAATTCTTTATTGTCCATTCATGATTTAGAAGTAGCAATATACAAATTTAGCAGTTTATCCCAAGATATATCAGGTTGAAAATGTAAATAATTTAGCATAGTGACCAGGAAGAATATGCAAAAATAACCGCTTGGTTTTTCTTTTTCTTTTTTTAATTAAATGTATTGGGATGACATTGGTTAATAACATCATAAAGATGTCAAGGTACAGTTCTATGATACACGATGTGCATACTTACCGTGTGCTCAACCCGCACAGTCTAGTCTCCCTCTGTCACCGTATGTCTGACAACTCCCTTTCCCCTTTCATCCTCCGCCTCCCTCTTCCCCTCTGGTAACCTTCATACTGTTGTCTGTGCCTATGAGTTTGTTTGCTTTGTTTCTTTGCTTTTTGCTTTCTTTTATACCCCACATATGAGTGAAATCATGTAGTTCTTGTCCTTTTCCATGCAACTTATTTTACATAGCATGACACTCTCAAGATCCATCCAATGTTGTTGCAAATAGCAGTGCTTTGTCTTTTCTTATGGCTGAGTAGTGTTCTGTTAGGTACCACATCTTCTCTATCCATCAGACACTTCAGTTGTTTCCATGTCTTGACTACCATAAATAATGCTGCAGTAGACATAGGGGTACGTATATCTTTACAAACAAATGTTTAAAAAATTCTTGAGTAGATGCTCAGAAGAGAAATTATGGGGTCCTATGGTAGCTCCGTTCTTAATTTTTGGAGGAACCGCATACTGTTTTCCATAGCGGCTGTACTAGTTTACACTCCTACCAACAGTATATGAGACTTTCCTTTCCTTCGTGTCCTCTTTCACACTTGTTCTTTCTTTTCTTGTTAATAGCCGTTACAACAGGTGCAAGGTAGTATCTCATTGTGGTTTTGATTTGCATTTCCCTTACAGCTAGTGCAGTCGAATGTCTTTCAATGTATCTGTTGGCCATCTGTATGTCTTCTTGGGAGAAGTGTGTGTTCGGATCCTCTATCCATTCTTTAATAAGATTGTTTTTGTTGTTATTGTGGAGTTCAGAGTGGCTTTTCGGACAGTAACCAAGATTACATATACATTTGTATTGACATGTTGGTGCTTTAGTTTTTCTTCATCAGCCTGCTTCCAACACTGAGATATGTCACAGACAATAGGTGGATAGTGTTCTTGGTGATTTATTTTATTAGTAAAAAAAAAGAGGAATCTTGGCAAAGAATGTGGAAAAAGTGTTTGTTAGGAATTTTTTTCTTTGAAGTTGCCATTTGCCAGCCAAGGTTCTCTTGACCTTAAGACCACGGTAGCAACTATTTAAATGTACACATTTAATGTCTGAGAACTTCACTAGATTCTGCTAATCTCTGGTGTTAAAGTGTGGTTCAGTTCCTTCATCTGCACTTGATATTATATTCTACCGCCATGTCAAAATTTGTATAAATCTTTATGCCTGATTGAACAATAGGATTCATCACACAAATCATTTTATAAATTAGCTTACAGGTTAAAATCACATCACATTCCACACTGAATTCCACTGACGTGCAGACCAAATGGCTATTCCCCACTGGTACAGCATTTTAAATCAACACCAATATTAGAATCCCTTCTGGGTCTCAGCGTTTGACCTGTACTCTATTTTAAAGGCAACTTTAAAAATAAAAAAATCCCTCCTTTCTACATAAAAAAATGGATAATTTGTACATATTATTATTATTCCCAAAATAACAGAGGATATTTATAAACCTCTTACATGTGCATGTTTATCATTGCTCCAAAACAAATTCAATTTTGTGGTAATTTCATAGTCATGTTTAAAAAATGTTTTCAGTACTACTAGTATGAAACCTTTTTAACTTCTATGAAGCTTTATTATATCTAAAAATGCGACTCATTAAAACCACACTGTAAATCGCATTTTCAGAGCATTAACTTAGAGAAGAACATGGCAGAAAATCAATAGTGTATGTAGCTTGATGCCTTTTCATGTATTGATTTACATGTCATTTGTCTGCAATTATTGTTTAAATACAATTCACTTTGCTAATAGGATACTATTATCACTGTTGCATTCAAGGATCAGACTTCCATGAAAATGGTTTAGACCCAGCCTAAGCTGACATTTGGAATACTAAATAGTACCCTAATGCAAATGGAACACATATACTTGGGCACTGAAGTTGTGTGTTGAACTCGGTAACTCACCTGAGATCATCTTCCTAATACTTTTCAGTGTAAGATCAGCGAGCCCTTTTCTGGGGCCAGAAGAAGGGAACGCTCATGGCTTGAACACCATCACTTAGGCGGTCCCTGCCTCTCGTTGCATCGTCCCTACTCGGGGTCACTGTAACAAAGATGCTAATGAAAGTCAAATACTCCACCAATTTGACTTAAAAGAAATTATAAAGAAATTTCAAACCAAAGCCAAGGGTCCTCTTTCCTTGATTACTGCTCAAAGACCTCACATGGGATGGAGATGCTCATTTATTTTGCTTCACGCTCTATCTTCCAACTAGAAGCAGTAATCAGATACAATTATTATAAGCCCTGACTTGATCATTCCTACTACCCAAGGGTGAAATGGCCTAGAGTCAGTGCTTCCAATTATGCTGGGTGCCCCAGAAATGGACAAACTGATTTACGGATGGCTGTGCTCGGTTCTATCCCAAAGGACCCAGAGGAGACGCCTGAAGGAGAGGCTGCATCTTCCTACCAAGTGGCTCTCAGCTCTGTCCCTAGTCACAGAATTAAATAGAAGACTGAATCGGGAAGACATTTTTTCTCTTTAGCACTGTGGTTCATTCTTAAATCACTCTGACATTAACATGAACATAACATAGGCACACTTGCATGTCCTCATTAGAAGAGAGAAATTAAAGAAGTAGCAATCACTAAACCAACTACAGAGGAGATACCCACAGGAATAACAGACTCAGTCCACATTTTAAGTAGTTCAAGTTGAAAAATTCAAAATGCAAATTCCTTTTACAGAACTGATATCAAAAGCTTGCTCAGTCACATACCACACTGTTTTGACCAACTAAAATTATTCTTCTTATCTGGGGCTTTTCTAGCTGCCGCAGAAGTCTTCTTTGACAATCTTAAGAGGGACTCAATATATGACAATAAAATGAAACACACAAGTTGTTTTGCCTGTTGTTGGGTAAAAGTTGGGCTCTTTTTGTTCCTCGCCCCTCTGTCAGCCCCTCCACACACACACACACACACACACACACACACACATTTCTCTAACGTATGTCAAAGCCTAACTGTTAAAACACTTGTCATTTTAGATACGGTGCAAAATCTAGAGCCGTATAGTATAAAGCTAATACCAAAAAGGATCGTCTCCTTTCTTAATTTTCAAAGGCATCAATTCTATCCACATAAAAGAAGGAGGCAGGAGATGACAAATGCTACCAGTCCACAGCATGATAAGTTCCAAGGTTTGATTTTTTTTTAAACCAACCATAAACAATACTGGCAAAAACCAAGAAAGAAATGTCTATATTCGAATGAACACGTGAACAATTTTAAAACGCACCCTGATTAGATTTCTGGTTGGGGTGCAAAATCAAATGATACTTAAAAGCCAATTTTCTGGATAGAAAGTCTTAATGGTGAATAAGATGAGGAAGTTTAAACAGAGAAATAACCTTACGATGTCTGTTTGTGCAGAAATAAAGTACAGGGAGGCCAGCATTCCACTGTGGAGATGTGATTTACTGCCTAGCACTGGAATTTCAAAAGAAAACGGTGCAGGCAAAGTTTTCCCTCATGTTCCATCACCTCAATAGCCCTCCCTTCACACTTCTTCACGGGGAGAGTGTCCCAACCACCTTAGCAAGGGATGCAGAGCAGAGATGTTAAACACCTAATGGGTTCGGTGCGGTCATAGTGTGCCCCAGACTTGCACTTGTCATCCTTGTAAGGAAATAAAAAAACTACCTTCCCCAAAAAAGAGTGACAGCTGTAAAACCGTTCCGGACAGAGTAAACATTTTGAAAGCTGGAAAGTAATCACAAGTCTGGAAAACACCCAAAGAAGTTAGCTTCAGGAAGCAGTGCACAACGTTGGCTTGGGGATGGACTGCAGACCCTGGAGTTTCCATTTTAAGGAAAGGAAAATCAGCATGCTTAAAAGTGCTATTTCTCATCTCTTGTGCTTAAAAATTGTAATATTATCATGAACAAGTAACGTTTAAACGAAGAATCTAGAAATCGTTGAAAATGCCTGGGAAAGGTGGCGGCAGGGGGTGGGGAATGGGAAAAGTATAAGGCATTATAAAGGCCACTCTGAAATTCGGTTCAAATATATACTCAGCCAGGCCCTAAATGCCTGAGAGAGCTGAAAGGGCTTCGGGTTTAATACAGGTGAAGAAATTCAAGAACCGAGAAGATGTGTTTATTATAGCACCAGTTATCAATGGAACTCTGAGAAAGGAAAAACCCAAAGGAAAAGGCACCTGAGAAGGTTTCACGGAGAAGGAGGAACACGAACTAACTAACCTAAACGAGAAGATAAGTGAAATTTCCCTCAGCAAGTAGAAGGGAGGGATGAACGTGTTTTAGGTGGGAGAAGAGCCCAAGTAAGAAGGAATTAATATTGCTCGTTCAAGGCCTGAGATTGGTCAGGATAGATAATAATAGACAAAACTTACTTTAGCAGATGAAGAGAGATGAGGTTAAATAAGTATGAAGAATTGTGGAGAGTATTAAATATTAGAATAAGTAGCTTAAATGCTTTATAACAAAAAGTAAAATAACACTATGGGACCAATTTTATTAGACATTTAAGCAGCATTATATCATAACTGAAATAACAGCTCTAGGAAAACAGGTAGTAATATTATCCATTTTACATATTGGGAACAGACAGAGTTAAAATCCAGGCTTGTGATGTCAAAACTCACACTCTTAACCACTATATTTCCTTGTCTCATTATAACTTTATATAAATATACATATTTGGTCTCCAAAAATATTCAAGTTAGGTGAACTAAAACCAGTACAATGCTGAGAATCCTACAGTATATAAAACAATGTTGGATGTTCTCTAATTTTGAATGGAGGGGTAAAATACATTTTTAGAAAATTAAATAATAAGCCGGAGTTATAAGCAAGGACCAGCTCATGGTCCTTACTGAGTGTGATAAGCCGGGTCATGGAGTCAGAACCTTATCCAGAGGGGAATGGGAAGCACTGGAGCATTGGCAGCAAGGGCGTCACCAGATGGGTGCGATAAAAACATGCCACCGTGACAGTGAAGAGAACAATTAGATGAAGATGACGGAGGGGACATCACTTAGCTAGCTATAGAAGGAATGCAAGTGTGCGGTCGTGGTGGCCTGACTAAAGAGGCGGAAACGATAGGTGTTAGTGATTGAATCAAAAGAATATCTAAGAATGGTGATTCCACTATTGGAAAAATAGCGGTTCCACCTACAGTGCAGAGGATCACAAAAGGAGAGGGAGAAATAATGGGATCCATCTGGGACTCGATGAGTTGGAAGAGCTTTAGGGTGTTCAAGTAGAAGTGTCCAATGGCATGAAGACTGGCCTACCTGTCAACTTGTGGTTAAACGAGGGAGTAACAAAGGCAACCCAGGAAGAGCATGCAGAGTTAAAAAGGAGGGATGAGTTAAGACGGAACTCTGAAAAACAACCTTTCAACAATAGAGAGAAAACTTCAGAAGAGAGTGAGAAGACAATAACAACAACAACAACAACAACAAAATACTCCAGAGAGGAATCACCAAGAGTACGTGAAGTACTTGAAACCTAAGTCTTTTCAAGAAAGAAGAAGTGCTCGCCCGTGTCAAGGGCCGTTGGAGATCCAGTAAGACGAATGAGACAAGTGACCACTGAGCCCACAACTGAAGACACTACTAGTTATGCATCTTAAAAGGACTAGAGGTGAAATTGCAATGCTTGAGGGGTTCATTAAACTAAAAAGAGCTTCTGTAGGTAGACTAGAGATTTCCAAAGATCAGTACAAATGCCTAAACTAGTTTTCATAGTCAGAGGCAAACCCAGAAGACTAAAAATATCAAAGTTCTTTTTTGTTTGTTTAATGAAGCTAAATTATTCTACAAAATTGTTACCCTAGAGTAATAGCCTTCTAAATTTCTTGTACTTAAAATACATTTTTAACAAAATGATGGTGATACAAGACTAGTTATTTTCAAATACTATTGATATATATACAAACATATATACATCAAATACTATTGACATGTATACAAACATATATACATATATATATACACATATATACGTGTGTATGTATAAATTCTGCAGCCAATAAATTCTGTTGTTCCTAACTCTCCGAATGAATGTCCAAAAGAGTGTCACAGCAGTCCCTGATTGAGAGAGGGGAGGTAGAATAAAGGGGATGTTACTTGTCTGGCAAAGGCATTTGTTTCTATCTAAGTACAGAATGCGTTTCTGAAGGGTCAGTAGAGAGGGATTTGCATTTCGTCTCTGGCAGTTTCATTATGTTGTCAATTATTACAGTGCAATATTGTAATAGGAGTTTCATCATGCATTCAAATCGAAGAGGGGATGCATTTATCCACCACAACAAATTGAGCTCAGCAGGCTTCATTTCAGGAACTTCTGTGGTGTCAAGTGGTCAGTCCTTCAGTTTTAATTTCTAGATATATGAGATGCAAATTGCATGATCTTTTCTCCTCTGATAGTCAAAGCAAATGGCTCCAATTACAATCTAACATACCCTTAACTGGGAGGTAAATAACATTATCAGCTTGGGATTTGGTAGAATGAATCACAAAGAAAAGATTAATTATCTTGTAAAGGTATTGTATTATCTTAATTGTCCACATCACTCAAGCTTTTCTAATTAGAAAAGTAAATACCAGCCAAAGCAGGTTTTGCCCTTGCACAATGGAAAAAAAAGGCTAAACATTTGCATGAATTATATACCTTTTCAAATATTTAAACTTGATAAGGCCAACCATCAGTTTATACCTGCTTTCCTGTCATCAGACTTCTCGGAGGTCAATTATAGTTCTTTTATAAAAAGTGAAAGAAAAACGATCTACTGTCAAATAACGAACATTTCAGTGCGTTGACGCTGCAAGCAAGCTTCCCATTCCACACCCCTATAGCCCACCACTGTTTCATGGTTTCCCAAATCTACGATGCTTTTCTCTATCAAATTTATTCCGTGTGTCCTTTTAAACCCAGTGGTTTATTTGAAAACCCACAGGAGATTATACACAATCCCTCTCTTTTCTTCCTCCAAGCCGCAGCTGTCACTTCTTGTACAGAACATTTCCCTTTCCATCTTCCTGATTAATGCTTTGTCTCTGGACGAATTTAGTACTATTAAACAATGAGAATTGGATTCTGCCTCCCAGAACTCTGTCTTAACTGGGAGAAGTTCATCAGACTCTCTCATGTTGAGTCTCGAAAGAGCCATGTCCTAGACAGGCTGTAGTGACACGTAGAATACCCTTACTGTTATTATGAATATCTTTCTCAAGAGAACACCCAGCACATCACTGGTACTCAAAGGTGTTGCTTCTTTTTGACTGTTTTCCTCTATGTGGTTTTCTAGCCTTCATTGTGAAGCCGTTTGAAGAACAAAGGCTCTGAAGACACGCAGATCTGCACTTGAATCTAGCTGTGAAACTAGTTTTGTTATTTGGGGCAGGCTGTTGGACCTCCCTGTGCATTTTTCCTCTTCTGTGAAGCGATAAAAAGAATACGAACCTGTTAGGGTGATTTTAGGGACTACATGTTCCCGCATTACGTTATACTCTTAGCTCAGCGCCAGGCACATAAGTACTCAATAATTATTGTTTGTATTATATTTTATTACTATAATGTATAGCCTCTCTACTGAAACTCACTTCGAAAGCTATTTCTGAGGTCAGAATCAGAATGGGAAAGTTCTTGTCAGTTGAAAAGGCCATCTGAACTTGCCCACGTACCAAATGCTTCTCTAGGTCCTAATCCAGGTGGGTGTCTCTAATTCTTACATCGTCAAAGAGGGGTATTTTCAGAGGTCTGATGGGCTGTGACACAGTTTCTGCAGCTGGTTTACCAACTCAGCGATCTGCAGCATTTCACTTAGGGCTGTTCTATTCCTGACAGGAAGGCTTGAGGGAGATGGTGATCTTAAACGCCAGGAGGATTTTCCACGTGGGCACATGGGAAGAACACAGAGCATCTGGACACAGCACGCAGAGCTGATTTTGAGGGCTGTGACACTCCCATGGGTGTGTTCCATTAATGGACCTGAGGGCTTGAGCACTCTGCACTGTGGAAGGGAAAAGGGGTGAATGCATAGGCAGCTCAGTCTGTGAAACCAGTCTTCAGTCTCATTTGTATCTACGCTAACAGGGCACCTTTAACACCGAGGGGGCTGTAGTGTTGGCTGGGATCACAACTGAACTGTGATCGACTGATGGGTATGATCCTTGTATTCTACAGCCAGTTGCCTGGAAGCAAAAGCCATAGATACTCATTGCCCTGAAAGGTCTGTTCCTCTAGAGTGGCCAGGAATTTCTTCCTCGGATTTCTGTCTCGGTCTTCAATCACTTTAGCATTAATGCCCACACTTCCGTCTAACGCATCAGATAACCTATGTGAGTCTTCTCTCCCACCCTTTCCCTACCTGTGATAAAAAATTAATTTGACTTCTTTGGAAAACCCTCTCTTCAGACCTTTGCTCATGTCTGGCCATTCCTTCATGGTTCACTTTAAAATTGGGTCTGAAGTACATGAAGATGATGCTACTGACCCAGTTATTGTGACCCTGAACAACTTACCTAACTTCTCTTAACCTTAAGTAACCCATCAGTACAGGTGGATTCAGAATAACGTATACACTGTATGACTCATCTGAGGACTAATCAGTCATCTGTGTGAAATCCTTGCCATTGTTTCCTTAATCAGCATGCCTCGTATGGACAGGCCCAGCTCTTTGATGGGATGCTGCCAGGGTCAGTGGTTCAAGAGACTAAAAATTGCTTGAAACATCGCCCCAATACGCACATACACACACACACCCCAAAATCAAACTTTTCCCAATCTTGAGTTTCTCTTTCCAAAGGTTTCTTTCTAAGCCCCAACCCAGGAGATTACCAGGCAAGGTCAATTGGAAAAATAGTTGCATGATTTAATGCCCCATACTGACTTCAGCCAGAGCAATGAGAAAAACAGCAATTGATCAGTACCAGAAATAATGCTCTAACGTTTAGGCTCCAGTTAATACTTACACATGTAAGTCATATTTACTCTTCATGACTTCATTCTTAACCTGCATTCTAAACTCTTCTCCAGACTTTTGCTAAAGGGAGGGCAAGATAATATCCACACACAAAATTGCCGTTTACTTCATCTGCTTGTGTTTTCTTCATTATTTCCATGAGGTCTGGTCCTGTTCTCGGGCCAACAAAGAATGGAGCATGCTTTGCTTTGCTGTGCTAGCACCGCCCAGTTCTTCATTAAATTCCTGTTGAGTTCTTGGTTATACTTAGTCTTGTAGCTGAAAAGATGCAAACCATTACAGAGAATTGTCTCTATTCTCTTCATGTTTGGTATCTTTTCCACCTGAGGACTGGCAGGCTGGCATAATTTCATCCAAAATTAGTATACTAACTTCCATAGGTTCTATCGGCTCATCTTCATGACTTTCTACTCTGCCTGTGCAGTAGAAACTCATCTCATCAATACCTCTCACTCAATAGTTAGCACAATCTTTGGTACCCAGTCTGCTTTCAACAAAGGATGACAGTATTACTGTTTCCATTTTCTTCCAAACACTACCCCAGGTACTGCTAACAACAAAGTGAAAAACCACAGTTCTTGTTGGCAGAGAGTTCATCTTTTTGAATTTGTGCTTAAGTCCTGTTTCCATTAATGACACTGACTTTTCCCTGAAAACTCTCTTTTCTTTCTCAATCTCTCTTGGATGCAATGGCAAGCCTATCAAGATTTCTGACTAGTGCTTGTTAGGTGATATTCATAAATGATGAACTGAGTTACAGTGGTGAAACATTCTATGAACTTCACCCCAAACATCTTTTCTTAGCTCAAAGGGGATTAATTATTGTTTGCCAAATGAGGAAGCAGCATGTAACATAACCTATCAAACTAGAGAGTCCACAGGCTGAAAGGGAGAGGTACCCAGATCACCAGCCATACTACTGTCAATACGGCAATTTTTTGTATCACTTTTCCATATGAGGACAGCTGTAGCTTAAAATAAATATTCAAGTGTGACAGAGTCAAATTGCTACTATAAGAAATATTTTTATGACATTTTCCCACTCAAGGCTAATGGCACTTAGCCTAGAAGAGTAAATATAACCCATGTCACCAGACTGAACTCTCCTTGAGAGGGAGAGTCATTTTTTCATTGCTCATTGCCCGACACAGAATTCAAGCTCCAAAATATGTATTGAAAGAATAAATTTATTTTGCTACCAATTTACCACCTAGGGAAAAAAAAAACAGATGGATAGCAAGGAAATTTGAAAGCAGTAGGAAATGTATTTGCAAGATTAGGAAAAGGCTATTCTGAACACAATGGGAAAATAAGAGATTAAGTGTAAAATAAGAATAAATCCATCCTGTCACCCTCCATAAATCATATTTGTTTGTCTCTCACTGATAGTTATTCCCCGCTCCAAGTTTAGAGATATTAACTAATGAGGACAAAGAATTGAAATGCTGACTTTGTAAGATTTGAAGAAGTTGGGGGAATTGCTATGCCTTAGTTCTTTAAGTTAATGAAATCTCGTTCAAATCCATCCACTAAGCCTTCATTTGAATGTCACTTTCCTGATTGTTTTTGTTATATGTGCCACTGAGTCATGGAGATTTCATGGCTGACTCCTGGACTGGCAAGGTGATAAATCACAACCACCAAACAACGTTCAAGAAATTACAAATGATGGGCAGCATTTCAGAGGACTGCCTGTGGGAAACCAGGTATTTATTTTCACTTTGTACCCACTTCTAAACAGCCTACCCTGGGCAATGGGAGTTGTCAGAAATGTGAAAGTTCCTGCTAACTCACTGCTGTTCAGGCACTCAGGGAAAGCGTGTCAAAAGTAGAGGACCAGCCCCTTTGCTGTGCTGGCACCTTGCACTGATCTTGACAAGTTCAGCATAGACATGAAGAGGAAGAAAAGGCAATGTGAAGTTCAGGCTTTTGGTCAAGAAAACCAATTGTCGTTTTTTAAGGGATCTTTCACATATTTTCTTCAGCAAAATGAAAAAAAAAACATGGAATGAAGTAAAACATTTTGTGTCTATGTGTAAAGCTGTATTTGATACGTGAATTTTCATTTTGGACTCAGTTTATCAGCTCATCGGGTAAAGACTGAACATTGATTTTGGAACAACGTTCAAGTAAGAGCAAATGTTACACACAAATACCAAACACCTTTAAATGCGTAGTAAAGACTATTAATGCCCTGACTGGTGTGGCTCAGTTGGTTGAGCATCTTGCTGCAAACCAAAGGATTGCCAGTTCAATTCCTGGTCGGGTACGCCCCTTGGTTGCTGACTCAGCACTCCCCCCAAATTGGGGTGCACGCAGAAGGCAGCCAACTGATGTTTCTCTCACCCATCAGTGTTTCTCTCCTTCTCTTTCTCCCTCCTTTCCCCTCCCTAAAAATAAATAATAAACAAAATCTTTTTTTAATTATTAACTAGTGTGTCTCTAATGAGCATTTACTTTCCATGTTTTACAAAGTAACTCAGCCTATAATGATAATGTCTTCATGTGGGGCTTCCAAAGTTGTATTTAAATAACAGTGATAAAATTACTCTTCTATTTTAGGGAACACGGCTGTGATGTCCAAGTAAAAATAGTAAAATTTCAAAACGTTCCAAATCCTAGAAAGTGGCTATCTTATAACTTGATATAACTAATACATTTAAGCACATATGTATCAAGGGCCAAGGGAACTTCAAGCACCCACACAAATCTGGGGGTATTTACAAAGCCTTTGTCCTCATAAAAGAGGTGGGCTTCTGTATACTGTAAAACCAGGAAAATTTGAGTTAAGCATTGATTTTTTTAATTGGCTTTTCCCAAAAATTGTTTTTGGTTTTTAACATAAAGCTTAGAAGTTTTTTCACACAATGTGTGAGAGCACACAGCTTTCGCCCAGACATCGCATGTGCTGTAGAATCTCCTCTTGCTAAACAATTCTCAGGAAAAGTCTGACTATGGACCTTGACATGGAAACAGCCCATGTCACTTCGCCTTCTGGGAAACTCACAGCCCTTGGGAATGAAGGAAGAAGAGGAGGAGGTGAGCTCTTTCCTAAGAATATCTAATGAAAGCCACTTGAAGTTTTTACAGGAGTGTAGCATTATCTCTGGAGGGCCCTGAGAGGAACACGGGCCTATAGATATTCCCATTGTTTTAAGAATTGTGCCAAGAAAGAAAAGCTGAGAAGGCATCTTCCTCCAAAATTTGAAGGGAAACTAGCCTTTAAGTAGGCACTTTTGGTGCACTCTGCATTAAAGAGTTTTAATAGCATCCATTTATCATTTTAACAGCAAGCATTTCCTGAAAGGTGTATGGCCAGGTGCAAAGAACAAAGTTTATCACGTATCCTGAGGCTTAAATATTCAAAAGACAATGTGAAGTCATGTCATAACTCGGACTCTGGCCCACAGTGTCTGCAATATTAATGCTGAGACGAGACAAATTCACACGCACTACCAAGTCCTGTGGAGGAAAAGGGATGGCAGTGGCAACTCTCTCAAGGGGAGAGCACCCCAACCCTTACCTTGACAAGCTTTTATTGGCTTTAATTTGCACAGGAATACAGGGCATATATGGAAAGCTCATCAACAATTGCCAGGCAGTAGTGATCAAATAGATAACATTCAAAGAATTCTGAGGGCCTATTTTGAGTCAGGGTCAAATAGCTAAAGGGCCATAAAACTTTGGGGAAACAAACTAATTTCATGCTTGGGCCATTATCATTTAAATTGAGGGTATTAGCAAAGCAGGTTTCAATGGATTTTATGCATTCTTTCTTAGGCCTGATTGCCCAGGGAACCCACCCTTTTCAGCACAGGGCCTCACCCTCCTCCAGCGTTGTTTCAGGCTTAGGTTGAGCAGGGGAAATAAGGCAGCCAAGAGATTAGGAGACTTCTTGCAGACAGAATGAGGACTCAGGCTATGTCAAAGCTAAGGGGTGAGGGTACATTACCCCCTTTCTCCATAGCTCCCCAAGTCCTTCCCTGAGGGCCCCCTCATGACCATGTCTGTCTTAGGTCATCCCTCCCTTGAGGAATCTTACCCATCATTGGCTAGGCAGTCATGCACTGGGGGCCAGGTGGGGTGAAGTAAAGTAGGCAGAGGCAGCGCCCCTGCCAGGGGGATAAGCTTTGTCTCCTTAGTGGCTTAGGGTCCCAAGGTCTCTCATTCAGCCTTAGCCATGGGGCATTACAGCTTCTGAAACCAGGCAGGGCGGTTCCCAACAATGTCAGAAATGGGGACTGCTGTCCCTTTCCCTGTGCTTGCCAGTGGCAGGTGATTTTCAAGTCCTAGCTCTACACTGACAAAACTTCTGATCAGAACACTGTCAATGGCCTTTGGATGAGGAGGTGATTGAAATGAGAAGCAACCACATCAGGTTAATCCAAGGTTATACTGGAAAACTTCTGACTATTAGTCATGACAATAAAGTAAATATTGTAATGATAATAGGCAGTGTGGAGAAAAACAGTTTACTTACTGCCTTCACGTATGTTATCTGAGGTGATCCTCCTAATTCCCCTATGTATCTAGACTTTACCCCCATTTGACACAGGCAATCTGCAGAAAGTCCAGCCAACTTGTCGCCCCATTGATGTATGGAACATATTTAAATCATCCCAGCCTAGCAACCAAAATAATTTAAAAGCCATTTAAATCTGCAGTCCCTCAAGAAATAGAGATAATACCATTGATAAATTTCAGCAAAACCTTTCAAAATCTGCTTTCTGTCAAAATCCCAGTGCATTAAGAGTATCCTTTGTGCCAAGGATTCATTATACCATGGCTATTCCTGAATATATAACCAATCTCTCTCCCTCTCTCTCTCTCTCTCTCTCTCTCTCTCTCTCTCTCTCTCGCCCTCCTTATAAAAGTACAGTGTTTTCATGCCCTCAGCCTGTCTTCTGCCTCCAGCCAATCTGAGCTATTTCTGTAGCCTTTTATTTCATATTCTGATGAGGAGTTTTGACTCACGTCAACACTCAACAGGTGAATGAAAGTTGGCCCCTGTGCACAAATAAAGCACAGAATATCACATTGTATTTTAAAATACAAGGTGAGAAGCAGCTCGGTTTTCAAGAAAATTGTGGAAAAAGAAATGGTAATTATCTTCAGACAGGGACTGATGGAAATAAAAAATATGAGAAAAAAATCTCCATAAGTATTAGAGTCTCAGAGAGTTGACTGATATTTAATTGGTAATTACTGTAAGAAAATGAAACTGGAAACCATCTATGACATTGCAGTTGTTGCCAATGAGGAATCCCAGAAATGCATTTTGCATTTTCCATATGTCCTTTGATCATAAAATAACTCTGAGGAGGCTTTCATGGGGGCCCATTTGCTGATCCCAAGGCTTAATGTATTGTGTATAGCAACAAAGCTACTCTAGATTTTTAGATCAGGGATTGCAATTTTTTTTAAAGGGCCATATATAGTAACTATTAGATACTCCTGAGCCAGATTTCTGTCACACTGGTTTAACTCTGCCCTCACTGGGAAAACAACACCCGCAATACTTCAATGAATGGGCGTGGCTGCATGCCAATAAAACTTTTTAAACATCAAGGAAGGACTTCCAACCCTTTGTTTTTTAGTTGATAGTTGATGCTGTTGCTTTGGTTTGTTGCTTTGTATGTTTTTCTTTTTTGCTATGCTTACTGCACAGTTTGGCTCTCTATAAACTTTTATGGCAAGTTGAAAAATATATATATATATTTATATATTTATATATTTATATACATATAAATATATATTTCAACAGAGTAAAGCAGTTTCTAAACTGCTCCCTCCCATCTATCCTTATTCCTGAAGGAGGATCTCAAATATTATTGTGTAATAGCTTATCTTCTGTCACTTACTCTCCCCCGTGAGGGACCTGTGGCTAGCAAGGTGAAGGCATTCCTGGATTCTAAGCATGGACCTCTGTCTCCAAGTCTCACATTCTTCCTTTCCAGCATATGGGATTTATTCTTGGGGGCCTCTACAACTTGTCTTCTTGTGCTTGGAGGCTTTACAACTGTAGATGACCTATTTGATGGTCCCTTGCTACAGTTCTGGCCATGGGTCAACTAACTTCTATAAAGGCATTAACAGGAAATATCATTTGGTGTTACACATGAACGTGTTTTTTCTTATTAAAAGGAGACTCCAAAGACTGAAATGTCTTGAGTGTACACAGGAATACATCTCTAATTATACATGAATAGATCATATCAGGCATTGGAAAAGGGATTGCAGGAGAAAGACACCTATCCAATTGCACTAGGTAGCCTTTCTTTACTTAGAGGTGATGTTTGAAAACATCTTTCTCCTCTTTCCCGTCATATTTGAGTTTCGGGGACTAGGGTAATGCCATCATGGAAGCCCAAGTTTCCTCCATCTGTGCTCTAGGTGCCGTGAGCTGTCTCCAATTGCCTTTGGAGATTACAGGCTGTTATTAAGGCCTCAGACTCAGTGCTGAAGAACCTTAGTGACATTTTGCATTATTTTGGCACAAAACAAAGCACACATTCCTGCATCCAACCCTAGTGTAGCCCTGTTCTGATCTCTGTCAATGAGGTTCCAACTTACAAAGCTCTGCTCCTCTTATTAAGTGTCAATATCAGAAGAAAAAAAGACCAATATCAGAAGGTAGCATAGAGAGTAATATATTCCATTCTCCAGTCTCATCGTTGGTACTAAGGATGGAAAATTTTAAAGAATGGAAACAGAGGAGATAGGAGGTACCAGCGCCATATTGACAAGCCAGGTTGTCTCAGAATTGTGGATACAGGGGATAAAAATGAAATGTATGTTTCTGTTAAATACATTTGTTAACTCAAATGTATAGTTCACACATCCAGAGGCAGCTGCTGTTTTTTGGCTGGAAAAGAAGTCAGAATAAGAGGTATAGGGACAGACAAAGAGTCCGGGAATTTAAATCCACAGCCAGAGAAAAAAAAATCCCTCCATGTTCCCCTTATACTCTCAGAAACGGATGTGCCTCTCTCTGCGGTCCATGTTTTTAAACACAAATAAGAAAGCTGCCACACAAGGACACAGACCCAAACTAAAAAGTCATTTCCCAGCAAGTGACACAGCAATCACTGCTTTGAATTTGACTTTAGCTCCACAGCTGTGGTGAAACTCACAATACGGCTGTGGGAAGGAAGTGGTTCCCAGGTGAGAAGTAAATTATCTGGCTTGGCACAAAAATGTCGAAAAGGCAAATTTCACCTGCTTTTCTCGAGGCAAGATATTTTTGTTCAAATATCTCCCTGCCACCTGACTTTGCATTCTGCAATACACATAGGATACATGCATGTGGAAATACACAGGAGACCTAAGGGCTGAATTGTATGCTTTCTAATTCACTAATGAGGGAATTTTAAGAATCCTCTGATATGGATGTCTTGATTCATTCAGTCATTCATTTTTTTCATTCAACAAATGTTTCTCCCATAAGATCTTATAAAACATCTTTTCTTGGGTCACGTATATGACCTCTAATTATCCACAGTTCTAATTTTCCCATGTGCCTCAGAAACTATTTAGATAACAGTACTGCTTGTGTGGCGCTTCAAGTTAAAATCTTTTTAAGTGAATTCCCAGGGGAAAAGATGGAAACTACAAACTGGAATTGTGCCCAATGGTTGAAGAATAACAATAATTTGAAATTTTATTTTATAGTGACAATTACTGAGCAGTTATTATGTGCCAGGCATTGTGCTAAAACAGATATAAACATCCTATTTATCTTTGACAACAGTCTTGTGTCTTAGGAGCCATTATTATCTCAACTTAATAGACCAAGAAAATGATTCCTAGATAAGATAACTAGACTACTGAAGGCCCATCCTAGTAAGAAACAGAGTTAGTTCAAATCAAGGTCTAACTTCAACAATAACCCTTTGGATCAAACATCTATATCATCTCCCTGTTATTGGGTCATCTCATAAAAGCCATTTTCATTTCCTATGTATGCTTAGTTTAGAGAATATCTGTATGTGTGTTTTAGTTATTTTGGTTGCATAACAAGTTACCCTAAAAAAACAGTGAATGAAAATAATGGTAACGTTTATTTTGCTCAAAAATCTGCAATTGGGGCAGAATTTTTTGAGACAGCATGTTTCTCATCCACTCAGCATCTCATCGGGTGGCTGAGGGCAGGAGGTGGGACTCAAGTGACGGCTCACTCACTGATATTTCTGGCAGTGATAGGTGGACCGAGTTCAGACAGAGGCTGTAGCAGAAACAATTACACACGGCTTCCCCGCGATGTGATTGCTGAGCTCAAAGGGGACCGGGAGAGAAAAGAGAGAGGTAGAGAGTCGAGGAAGCAGGGCAGGAGGGAGAAGAGGAGAGGGGCAGAGGAGTGGGGAGAGAAAGAGAAAGAGGGGGTCTCCTATTTCATTGTCTAGCTTCAAAAGTCTGGCAGCAGCTCTTCTGGTACATTCTAGTCGTTGAGAGAATCTCAGTCTCCTTGCCACTTTTAAGAGGAAGAGAAATAAACTCCCTCTGTTATTGCAAGGTACTGGAAGAGCATGTCAAAGAAATAATTCTTTAGTCATGTTAATGCAATCTTTCTTATATAAGTCCTATACGAGAATACAGGGTGAGGCAAAAATAGGTTTACGGTGGTGCGTATGCGAAACACAGAGTTTATGGTTGTATTATCACTGATTAATTATTGTATTCTTTTCCATATAGACAGCTGTAACCCTACTTTTGCCCCACCCTGTGTATAGAAGTGAGTTACATAAGTCATGCATATAACTATATATGCAAACATACGGACACACACACACACGTATATATAAATGATGACTTCCTGACATCATGAAAATTTTCCATCTAGCTGTGAGGAAGAATGCAGAATCTAATAAAGGAGGCAATTTAGCAGAAACCATTCGGAACCCATCAACAATGAACTGCCATTCTTAACGACCGCTTCTTGTACATATGCAGTTTCTTCTGACCAACAAGGTCCCAGCCAGCCTATGTCAGCAGACACTTGCTTTTGTTTGTGTCACCTGCACTGCATGTGCAACACGCCAGCTAGCTCTGGAAAACAGTGTAACAGAGACGTGGAGGGAAAGGGGAGAGTGGAGGCTCTGCAGGGAGAGCCGCTAGGAATCTTGGCTCCATCTCTTCCTAGCTACACAACCTTGGGGAATTTATTTAACCACCGAGCCTTTGTTTTCTTATCCCCAAAACAGGAATATCATTGCACTTCTTACAAGGTTGTTGCTAAGGTACATTAAATAGCTTCTATAAAGTACTTGGCGTAATGCTCACCCCATAGATGTTATGTAGATCATTTTACTGCAGTTAAAATAAAGAGTGAAATGCAAGTGCTTTTTTATGAGTGTAAGATTCTTCTGGAGTTAGCTCCGGTTCACAACCCTGGCTCCTTCTCGTGATGACTCTGTTACTATGATGGTTATGCTCTAAACTCTGTGACCTTTCCATTTTTTGAAATTGTCCTGACCTCAAGGCTATCGTATCTGTTCTTCCCTCCTCCTGGACGATCCTCTTCTCAGAGCACTGCAGGGTGAATCCCTTCCCGTCGTCCAAATAATTTAACTCACCTCATCAGAGAGACCGTTCAGTGATCAACCCAAGCACCTCCGCTCCTCCCAGTAACTCTTTATCATGTTATATTTACTGTCTAACAATTCTTTCTACTCCTAATTACCTTTACTGTGGACTTATTTACTTTTTAATTATACTGTTCCCCCACAGGACTGTGAGCTGCATAAGACAGTGATCCTCTCATTCTTATCCCAGGGGCCCCAAACAGTGCCTGAGCAATAGTAGGGCCTCAGTGCATAATGGATGAATGGACAGATAGACAGACAGACGGATGGATGGATGGATGGATGGATGGATGGATAAATACACATGTGTTTATGTGTGTCTATTGATGGTAAAGTGGGAGAAAAATGAAAGTTTTAAAAAGAACAGCATATGAAATAGCATTTCCATGAGAGAAATGAGCCTGACATTTACCTGCTATCCTTCACTGGGGGGACACAACAGAAAGGGAAGTGGGTAGCTGCTCTTTGGGCTGTAGGGCTGGCTTTGGAGACAGATTCACCCCACGCTGCAGAGGAATCATGCCATCCGGGTCTTTTCCTTGATGCTCTTCATTCTCCCCCTCAGGTCTTGTGAATGTGTAACCCAGGGATTCTCTCTCTGCCTGTCACTTCTAGTCTTTAGGGTTTAACTAGAGGTATCTGGCTAGATGCCTCTCAATCAAAAAAAAAAATTTGCCTTTCTTTTCCAAGAAGTAGTATTTCCAGTGTCTCAAAAACGAAATACATTGCACATGCATATCATTTCTCCAAACCGAAGCAATTCTAAAAATTACCCAAGCTTGCATAAAAATAAATGTTAAATTCATTAGATATGTTATTTTCACTTTTCTGGCTTTTTCACTGGAGCTATTTGGCAACTGAAAATTCATCAGTGTATCAATAGATGTATGTGCCTGTGTAAGAAGCCTCTAATTAGCACATACAGTGGAGTGTGGAGTGTTTTCTCCATAACGTTCTCTGCCTGTGGTTTAAACCAAGGGCTGTCCTCTGAAATACGTGGACAGCTGCTATGCACTTTGAAAAAAATACATAAAAGAAAAGGAAATAAGTTGTTAACTTGGGACTGTGAAATGGAACCTGACTCTGTCTCCACGACAGATGTTTCAGGTCTGGGCCATTTTGCATGGAGTCATTAGAGACTTCACATCCAAAGGCTCCTGGGGAGCTATCTGGCTGTTTTGCTTAATTAATAGACCTCATTGCAACTCTGGAAGCAGAAGTGCCATGGGACAAATATAGGTGTGCAGTATTGCTTCTCCATGAAAAACATTAACAGTCATCCAGGTGGCCTTGGATTGATCACCAAGGCTCCCTAGGCCTCAGTTTCCCCATTAATTAAAGAATATGTATCCTTCCTTGTTCCACAAGCACGTGTCAGAGAGCCCCAAGTAATGAATTGTACCAAAGTCATTTGTTTTCTGACAGCCCCCCTTTTTAATTCTTAATGCCTTATTTTTCTTTATAATTATCATGAAGTCAGGCTATAATAATTTGGGGGATTACAATGGTCTAGTAGTCTTTAAAATCAAATATGTTACATAAAATTTGGAGGTTGAGAGATAAAGTTACGATCAGGACCTCTGGTTGTCTACCTGAGAATACATCATCAATACATTATCACTTAGAGTCTAGAGTCAGTAATGACAGGTATCAAAACCGGCTTTACCTTGCAGTGACTGTAGTATTTTTTGGAAAGTTATCATCCTTTCTTAACTTGCATTACTTTAC
This sequence comes from Glossophaga mutica, assembly GCA_039655065.1. Taxonomy (NCBI): domain Eukaryota; kingdom Metazoa; phylum Chordata; class Mammalia; order Chiroptera; family Phyllostomidae; genus Glossophaga; species Glossophaga mutica. Next base: position 11,233,070 of record CM077314.1, read on the forward strand.
ATATAAAATGAGACTACTAATAATTTAGCTACCAAAAAGAAAAGTTCTGAAAATTTCAGGAGATAATGTATACAATACTCTTGTACATGTTTCTAGTACACAGCAATAAATATTATTTCTTAACTAATAAACATAAAATCCAATAAAAAAGATTAATTTGGGGGATTAGAGACATGTAATATGATATCCTCACAATAGTTTAATGGCACTAAACAATTTATATTTTTCATCATCTGTGTTCAATCATTCAATAACAAATTTAGTATTAAGCAATTTCATAATGGCTTCAAAAAAGATTAAAAGAACTTTCCTCTCCTGTGCTCACTGGCCACTGTCTCTTTTCCTCGTAATCCTGAACACTTGGAGAACAGACGAAGTGAACATGGAACTCTCCATGGGTTGCTTTGTACATCACCTAAAAAGGTACCTTTCTTCCCGTTCTGATTTACAGCATCATGCCTAATCTCCACATCTGGCTTTGCAAAGTACCACTCCTTAGCTAATAAGAGGATATTGTTTTAATACTGACAGAGAAATCAAAATGTTTCAGTGAGTGGTGGTTGCAGGTTCTCCTCCTGGTGGAAGATGACTTCCTCGTGTCCCTGGGAAGAGAACGCATCCCTCTCCACACCCCCACCCCACTGGAAAACATTTCCACTCTCTTTGTTTCCTCAAAGGAAGAGACTTCCTATTCACTTAGTGTCATTCCCTTGTGACTTGAAGTCATTTCACCTACAGAAGACGGATGACTTCAACCCTCTATCTTGAGCTTGAATTGCAATACAAACCAAATTAGATAAAATAAATCAATAACACCCTTGCAGGCCAAATTCACTTAAGTAACATTTACAGTACAATTGCCCACTTTGTTCATATACTTTAATCCATTAACACTCTACATCTGGCACCTGAATAAATAGGTTACTCCAGCTGAATATAAATGAACTAGGATCGCATCATTATTTTGTGTTGAGTGAAAGGTTAGTAAATTTTCATTTCTTTAAAAAAACGATTTTGAAATGAAACAAAAAGCTGGTATATCATGAAGCCCTAAGATTTTGTTCAAGTGGCTACTACAATACCCTGAAAGCTCACTGATGGCTCAGAAGCTCCTATGACAGTTTATGGATTACTGTACGCATGTGTCTTACATTAGGAACCCCCAAGCACAATATAAAGCCCAATACATTTGTACTGGAATGCTAACTTGGAAAGGAGAACTTAGATAAGGAACAACACACACACATGCTGAATTGTGCCATGGAAAACTTCGAAGTGGGTTTTACAAAATGAATAGGACACCTAAAGATGACTCTGGCTAACGCTGACTAACTGAAACACCTTCGTCAGTCCAATTCATTCCCTCGCCATGTAAATGACAAGTGAATGAGTCCTTCCAATTGCCAAACTACCTATGGAGAGAAGTATATTACACTGAAAGGCTAAAGGGATAAGATCTTCATTCAGTTAGTGGTTTGAACTTGGGAAGGGCTGTCGAATAGTTTCTTTCAACCAATACCAGAGCCACAGTAGTGTCAAAACTTGGCTCTCAACTGCAAAGGTGTGACATTTTAGGTTTTGAAAATAGAATGAAATGAGTCAAGGGCACACTAAGGCAGGTATATAAAAGACCATTGTGGGAAAAGGAGCGACAAGCCTTTAAGCGACATAATTGTCACCAGATGCCCATTTCAGGGTGCCAGTTTACCTTATGTTTCTGGACTCCCCCACCCCTAAATTGCCAAGGCGGACTGCCCATCTGCGTGATTTACACTCCAGCACAGGGGTAAAGCCAAGCTGCAGCGTTAGGAAGCCTAGATACAAATGCTGGCATTGATACTTACTTTCTGAGAGGGTCATTAAACCTTTCTTTTAGGCTTATCCGCCAAATGGAAATTTTAAAAAGATCAATTCTTAAAAGCTTACAGGGAGAATTAAATGAGGGAGAAAGCAGGGGAGACACAAAGGGAAGGGGATAGAATGAATGACAATTTAAGGAGGGGGTGGGTCTGCCTGCCATTATCCTCCACGCAGGTAGTCACAGAGCAGGAGGGAGACAGGAGATGGACGACCTGAATCTCCCCTTTCCTCAGGTAGTACTAATTTACATGCCTCTCCTATTGTTGGCCCAGGTCACCATGTTGAATGCTACCCTCATTTTTAAGATTTATTTATCTTTTGCTCATGATGATCAGCAAGTATGATCCCAGTATTTCATCTGATGCTCAATCAAAAAACAAAGGGCTCTCATTGGGAGAAAAACCATGTCAGACTTGAAATATTAGTGCAGATATACCTGGTTTCATTGCACTTCACTTTATTGCACTGCACAGACATTGCATTTTTAACAAGCTGAAGGCAAGATCTTTCCCCGACAAGTCGATTGCAACTTGCTTGATCGCAGTGATCGGGAACTGAGCCCCCTGTGTTTCTAAGATGTGCCTAAATGTTGGTCTCCAACGCATCACCTTCCTAAGAAATTTCTGGTGGTTAATTTTTGACCACACCTAATTTTCATCATGTGTGGTGACTTTAAAATGTTACGCAGAAAAACACAGAACCCTTTGGCCATATACTTTTTTTTTTTAATTTGTCCATGCATATTGCTTTCTGAGCCAGACTAAGCTCTAAGTACAGCGTACCACTGAGGATCATGGATCAGAGCACACGACCTGGCACACTTGGGAACAACCAAATAGCCATATTGGAGCCTTGGGAAATGACCCCTCCATTTAATTGTGCTCTAAAGTTCTCTGATACTTGAAATTGAGTTGCTGATTCAGTAGAGAAAGCCCATATTTCAGAAACTACTCAGAATACTTATCCAACAAATTGTGCGGATAAACAGGAAAAAATTAGCTGCAAAGAGAGTGAGAGAAAGCATTTGTGCTACAGCCTAAATCGCATGAAAAACAATTTACAAAATGAGCATTTTAATAGACAAAGCACAGTGTTTCTACTGGTTAAAAAATGCTGCAAAATGTTGGCAATAATACTTTGCATCCAAATAGTCAAACCTAATTGTTTGTGAATGCAACATAATTGAGTCTTCATTGTGAGAGCTTTAAGAAAACCAAGTAATATAACATGAGTTTTTATGACATTAAAAACAAATAATTTGTGCAGAGTTATTATGTTTGAAGAAACACACACCCACTAACCCATTAGATTTCATTAGAGACAGACACAAATTGTTAAATGCTTTGTTTGGTTTGCTTTCTGCACTGAACTTCGCAAAGGATAAAACTCATTTCTTTGGAACATTTCCTACTCTATTTCCTTAGAAATAAGCTTTCGAAGTATGGATTAAAATAAAACCACACAAAGTAAACATGGCACTCAGTTATGAGTATCTGTTAATTCTATTAATCAACCTTCAGTGGCATTTACAGTACTGTCACAACCTCTAAATTTCAAAGCAGTGTCCAAGTGACACTGTGAAAATGTGAGACTCATTGACATAAATGCAAACTTATGCTGAAAGAATATATCTACTCAGTCAGGAAACGAAAGGAGAGATTCATAATAACCTGGACTAGAGCAAATAGAAACAGACAATGAACCAAAATAAAATAAATCTAAGTGACTTTTGAGAGCTTTAAACAGATTCCTTTTTTGAGCCCTACTGCACACACAGCATTGAAGTGGGAAAGAATGAAGCACAGAAACAAGTTACGGATCACACACTCTAGTGTAATCAAACGCCAGCAGTTACAGCAAGTACAAAATGTCAACTCTAACTAACTACCTTATTGAATTCCCCCAAATCTATGACCCACACGATAGCCATATTAATTTGGTCATGCCCAGAGCCTAGGGAAATCGGTCAGAGAATAAAGGGTATCTGACAGAGAGATAAAACGAAATTCAAGGTAGTCTAGCTTTTAAAATAGGCACAGAATCATTTGGCCATAATGACAACATGTCCTGGTTTGCCTGGGACTTACCTGGGGTTGGCCCCAAAAGTCCTGGATCCCGGAAAACCATGCCATCACAGACTGTGATGATGGGTCACCTTCCCATGTGATATGAGCTTCTCATTATCAATGACTTTCTCACCTGAGCTTACTTTTGATTAACCTGTATAGAGAGCAGAGGTGCTCTGACTTCACTGTGCATAAGGATCACCTGGAAATCCATGAAAACACTGTGTCGTGGGCCCTGGGCCTTAGATTCTAATTCTGTACATTGAGGTGGGGCCAATGAATGTGCATTTCTACCAAGTTCACAACTGATATAGTGGCTGCTGGTTCAAGTACCACATTCTGAGTAACACTGGTTCAGACTTCATGTACCCCCTGCATTTCCCAGTTTTCCCTCCTATGTCCATGAATTCAGTTTTTAAGGGTACTTATGCATGGACAGATTGTATAGGTCTTTTAGAAGTAGAAACAGCTCATCTTGTCATAAATGATGCCAATATAATTGATAGAAAACTTATCCAATAAACTGGTTATTATACAGAACTAAAAGTGTGACCATTTTGTTTACAGGTGTTTCATCAGTTATTAAAGTTATAAAGCATTTGTACAATGCTATTTCAACTTCAGGGAATTAAGAGAAATAAAAAGAGAATGGTGATAAGCCTTGGCCCTAGCCAGTGCGTTTTCCACAGCTGTAAAACTAGAATAAGTACAAACTATTTAAAGAAGTTCAGCAAGGATTTTGTAAGGAAAACCTCAACTAAATTACATTGGCAGGTCTATGACTCTCTGACACCAAGTGGGTATCCAACCATCAAGTTCAGACGTTAACAGCCTGGAGTTAGTGCAGCACTGCAGGCTAAGGACTCAGTCCCACAAACAGCCTGCCCTTCCCATACCAATCTCAGGAGTCCCAGGGGCCAAGTCTGCTTCTGACCTACTGGCTACAAATCTGGTCACGGCCCCCTCTTCAAGTTCGATAATTTCTGTACTGACTCACAGAACTCAGGAAAATACTTTTTTGACATTTACTGATTTATTATGAAGGATAACACTCAGGAATAGCCAGATGACAGAGATGCGCAGGACCAGGCTTGGGGGAGGGGCCGTGCAAAGTTTCAGCGCCCTCTCTAGGCGTGCCGCCCTTGCTGTGTTCACCAACCCAGAAGCTCCCCGAACCCTGCCATTTAGGGAGTTTTGTCGAAGATTCATCACTTAGGCATGACTTATTAAATCATTAGCCTGGGGTGGGGGACTACTGAAAATTGAACCCTCTAATCACCTGGTTGGTATTTTTGGTGACCAGCATCCCCATTCTGAAGCTATCGAGAAGACTCCAATGTCGTGTCATTAGCACACAAAGGAGGGTAAATTCTAAGCATTTTATGAGTTCTGTGCCAGGAACCTGGAACAAAGAGCATACATTTATTTTTTGTACTATACCAACAATTTATTTTTTTATTTATCTCCCCTAAAGGTAAGATACAAGTCTTAGGAGAAAACAAAGACCTATCTTTTATCAGGGATTCAGTTTCAAAAGTCACAACTCTAACACCTATAAACATAATTTGAACCAAAACCGCAGTGTCCACGAGGTGATTCTGGCCCCTCTAGTCTAGTTACTAGGGTAGAGAAGTCAGTGAAGGTGTTTCACAGAGACTTCAATAGCCAAAGGCAAAACCAAAAGAAATCCTCAGGAACAACCATTTAACTTGTACATCATCAATGATCATCACTGCATCCATGATCGTTACACCTCTATTAACTAGCATATCATTCATGATCATATGTTGAAATGTGCTATTTATTTAAAGATAATCTTTACAAGTTCAACATCCTTCTATAACTGCTAACATTCAAAGAGAGCCTCCAACTTCTTCATTTGCCATTGTTCAAGTAGTCAGTTTCAAAACTAATGCATAAACCCTCACACTCATATACACTGTCCAATCTTCACAGGCTGCGAATGGAAATAAACTCCCGATGTTTTCTTCTGAAAACACTGCCCAATCTTTTGTCACAGTTATGATTTCTAAATCCCCATTAACCCAGCACTAAACTTCCAAAGTCTTCTCCAATTAATAATAGCAACGTCGCTAATAATACCAGCAATAATTATATTATTTATTGAGTGTTCCCTAGGGTACTGGCCCTTTGCTATGTAATTTACTTTATTACTGTTAATCCTCACCAGGGTCAAGTAAGGTAAGTGAAGCTCTCACCTCAGGTGCAAAATTGAGGAGCCGTCAGTAACTTAGCAATCAAGATAAATAATATTCTATTGCAATTCCAGGGGAAATGAATATTAATGAAATATCTGTGGTAAACAATTTTATATAAAGACGAAATCAGCATTACTGATTTTTTCCTTGGCCACAGGTTCTAAACTGGCTTGGCACATCACTGTTACTGATTCCTCACCACAACCCTACGAGGTACAAAATAGTATTATTCTCATCTTATATACAAAAACTCAGAGACGTTAAGTAACTTAGCCAGAATCACACAGTTGGTTAATGGTCAAGCCAATGTGTCTGACCTCAAAGCTCTCAGCTATGATGTTACAGCACCTCTCAATGTTGACTTTGTGCTTTGTGATGTCAGGGACAATAGTGCCCCACCTAAGGTCAATAGTTCATCAGAAGGACTCCGAGTACCCACGGAAAGCTGTTATATTCATGGTTAGGTTTTATGATAGTGAAAGGACATAGATTAGAGTCAACAAAGGGATGCCCAGATCTGGAAGTTCCCCTTATCCTTTCCCAGTGGAGTCATGGACAGAGTCACCTCCCCCAGCAGGGACGTGTGACAATAGGCACAGAGCGCTGATAACCAGAGATGCTCACCAGACCTTGATGTGACGAGTTTTTATTGGAACTCAAGCACACAGACACAATTGACTGCCTGATCTTTGGTCTCCTGCCACTCCAGAAGCACCGCAGATACGACATGACCCAAAGCCTTTGTCATTAATCACAATGTTAGACTGTCTGGGATGGCCCAAGGTCCCAAGGTCCCAAGGTAAACAAATACACTCTTAACAGGCAGGACATTCCCAGGGCCTAGAGCTCACCTCCTCAGCACCAAGGCCTGGGGCAACCTCACTTTGAGACAGATGCTGGTGTGTCAGCACCCCGAGCAGGACAGAAGCAGGGGTGTGAATAAGGCCACAGACCCCTCTTTTTGGAAAAGAAGATATAAGTCTTAAGTCCATAAAGTAACATGATCCCACAAAATTCTATTTAAAAATCAGCCACACTGTCTATATGTTTGGTAGAAAAAATACATATGGAAAGGAATTCTGAGCTGACAAATGACTTTCCTTCTCAGCCAGTAGGAAAGACAGCACCAGGTCTTTAGATGCAGCGCGATTTACTTCCTAAATCCACCTGTCTGCTTGGGTGAAAGTGGACGCCTGACTGTAACAATAGTCAGTATTTAAGTCAAGAGATCAAAGAAGACGCACAGGCATCTATATATTATGTATGTATAACATCCATCAGAAACCACAGCTGTTCCATGATCCCTAATGTATTTCCTCAGGACTTGCAGAACATTCTACGGATTGTCCCAGTCTGGGTTAGAGAAAGTGTCTAAAAACTGGAAAGTGCACTGCTGGTGGTATGTGAGAGATGGTTTTAGATTCTATAAACAAGCAAGTTTTACTTTAAGCAAAAGTAAATACACATTCTAACACACATTTATACTTAATCTGTATTAGAAAAGTGTATTATAAGCCTGCTAGAAATGCACTAAAGAAAATATTTAAGCTTTTTAAAAAAATTATCACTTTAAAGAAAAATATGGAGTACCTTAAAAAAATTAACAGAAAACAAACTTAGGTATGACACACGGAAGGAAGGAAAAGAAAATAACAGAACTTTAGGAAACCAGAGATTAGTAAGATAAAGATTTTATCCTATCTTCCTAAATGAAAGCATTTTAATTCTATGGCTATCAGAAAACCAGCTTCCATCAGATGGAAATCTAGTCATGTTCAATCAATCTAGGTTTTTATTTATGTAAAATTTTCTAAATTGAGGAATTTCTTCCAGCTTCCTTCTTTTGCTAGGGATGAGTTTTGAAGAAGGAGGGGGAGCTGAATTCTTTCTAAGCCAACTCAGAAAATCGGATCACTTGGAAATATTTTTAGTCCTGCATTGCTTCGTCGATCATTTTCTTTTCCAAGTTTCCCTCAGTGCTAACCATTGCCATCAGAAGCTCCAACCCCTCTTCCCTGCGCCCGGTGCTTGGATCTTTCATCTGGAAAATCAACGGGAGAAGCAGAGGTGGAGGCAGGTGGGCCTGGTGGGAGGGGTACCCAGGCCTCCAGGGTTCCTCTCCCACCTCAGTATGACCTTTAGAAAGCTGCTCCTCTCCCCGTACCTCACTTTCACCATTTGGGAGGGATGGGCTGGTGACCTTCTCTGCACCTGGTGGGAGGGATGAGCTCCTGTCTGCTGGCACCCTGAAACTCTTGAAATGCAAAGAGGGAGGAGGGGAAGGAACAGCGGGGTGTCTGGCTGTGTCTGTGATCGCACAGAATGAACAGAGCAGGTGGCTAGGTGATGCAATGGTTCTGAATGTGGAGGAAGGTGCAGGCTGTACTTGGAACCCCTGCACTCCTTTGTTGTAGTAGAGCGCGATGAAAATGCATGAGCAAATGTTAAACTGGGGGGTAAAACCATGTCCTGGATTTTTTTTTTTTTTTTGGTTTACTTTTTGGTTTAAAATGGATGAGGAGAAAAATAGTGTTGAATGAGACTGGATTTTAAGATTCGTAGCTGGAAAGGTGGGACAGCATAGCAACTAATTAGAGGCTTTAGAGCTGGACGGATGTAGCCATCAGTCGCTACTTCCTGGGTGACATTGAGGGAATGGCCGAAGCTCACAGGATCCTGAGCTGTAAACTGAATCTAGTGATAGCAGCAACCTTGCTGTGTTTGAGAGAATTAAGTGAGATAATGCAGTGATTCCTACAATGCCTGCCACTTATTTCTGCCTGTGCTGTTATTGTTTGTTTAAACTGACCTTTCTCAGTTGCATTTCCTTATCTGTAAAAACATAACAACAACGTCTTTGTGTCTATTTTATTATGTTAATGTGAGAATCAAAAAAGAAGCTGGGAGGTGAAATTTCTGTAACTTGATGGTACTTGGGAGCCTTTCTGTCCCTTGGAGATTTAAGTAAAATAGGCTCAAGGGGTCTACATTTTAAAATGCGTGTGTCCCCAGTGTTTACTAACACACACACCGCACACACACACTCACACTCAGAGCTGCAGATTTCCCATCTTACATTCTCACTGACCCTCTGTCTCTAGGCCTGGGTGCTCACGGACATTCTCCTGAACCCCTGAATCAAATCTGGACAGGAAGCTCTGTTCTCTCATTCTTTTCTCCCAAGAAATCCCATCCCTTTGCCCAAGCACAACCAGCTCACTGAAGATCGTGCAACTGTCTCCTACTCCTGTACTCCTCGCCCCCACCTTCCGTTGTGGGCCACACCCCACCAGTGCCAGCATTCCCGAAGCCTGTCTCACCACACGCCATCTGCCCTGTCACGCAGAGCTGGCTGGGAAGCTGGTCTGATGCCCTCATTGTAACTGCTTTTCTAATGGGACCCTCCCTTCCTCTTCTTCCCCATGTCCTCTGTGTAAACTTAAGAAGCATGAAGTCCTTCCAATGGATCAGAATATACAAATTATAAGAAAACTGGAGTTCCAAGTCCAAGTCAATTCAGGATCTATTTACTGGTGTTCATCCTGTGTCCTAGACGATGCTAGTTTCTAATAATGCAATAATGACTAACGCATACTTCCCTCCTCCAAAAAGCTGGCAGCCAGGTGTACAAAGAGCCAAGAAATGAAGGGTTTCAGGACAGCTTCCCAGGGAAGGGCAGGGTCTCGGGGAGAGGGGGTGGCGGTGAGACAACGGTGGGTGGAGCCCCACCCCAGGAGAAGGTGAAAGGCTCAGCAGGGTAATGAGATCTGTGTGATGAAGACAAAATAACAACAACAAAATGAGATAAAGAGAAGCTGATTTCAGGGAGAGAAAAAGCCATAGCAATGAGAGACAGACAGACAGACATAAAACTTAGAAGCAAGCTCTATTGGGGAACAGAAAAAAAATGCACTGTGACCGGAGTCCAGGCTAGGCACTGGGCTTGGATCTCTATTCCAATGTGTACATGGCTCTAAAACCAAAACTGAAAAGGCCTATTTTAATATTATTTAGATAAAAAATAATTATTAAATCTAGCTCACAATTGTTAGAATAAAAGTAAATCTCAACATTTTATGCTTGTTCTCATGAAACATTTTACAATCGACTGAACCAATAATTACACAAGCTTTGTGAAATCTTCATACCTGTAGAAGTGACACATAAAATATTTGCTACTGAAAAATGTGAGCATTTCATACTCTCCATAAGAAAGAAAGAGTACATAGGACTTCTAGGGCATATGTAGATGCAGGCTTGCATTGTCTCCTTTGGGGGCATATGTTTCTGTTTCTATTTCCCATCATTACAAGGTACTCATTGCCATGCAAATAGAATTTTACAGCTAGGACTAAAATTTCCATTTAAAAGAAGTAGCCAAAATGGTATCATTATCATAAAGAGAAGAAACACAGCATGAAGTTGGAGGCTATAAAGGCCCAAAAAGAACCTTGACTTAACACCACAGAGAAGATCCAAGCAACAAGGAGTGTGTGTGAGTATGTCCCTTTGGGGAGATGAGAATTGTCATGTTTTCCCTCTACATTTCCTAAATATTTCCAATATAACTTAGGTCCGACCTTCTAGGTTTGAGGAGAAGTCCAGACATGTTGGAATCCCAGCATTTATTCGTTTCACCCCAAATTCAAGGAATGGCTTCTGGCCTTCGGATATCCCCCAGCTCTCCACCTTTTATTCAAGCTTGGGGGTGTCTTCATTTTCGTTGCAAAGCATCAGGACCAAGTATGTGATGAGCACGTATTTACAATAACTTTTGTCTGCACAGTAAGAGTAGTTGAATAACATCTGAAGCACCCTAATCAGGAATCTATGCTCCAGGTGTACACTCCAGAGACGGCTGCATTAGAGCTTCAAACATCACTATAGAAACTTGTATATGAGTTATATGAGTTGTATATACACTATAGAAAGTGTATATGAATTAGCATAATGGATTCAAGATGATTCACTATTGTTAAAAAGCCACAAAAGTGGCTTTGTGGAGAATAATGCATTGAAGAGGGTTGATAAGCTCAACACTTCAATGCCTTTACAATATTACTCCAGATCTGGAAGTCTTCTGAGAGTCTATTTCCCTTAAAAAATGGAGGAATTTGTGGTCTGCTCCAACCAAGTAGCCTTGCTGATCCTGTTGCATCCCCCTGGGAATGAATTCTTCACACAATGGGGTTTTTCAAAGGGTATAAAAGGATGGGAAGTCTACTGAGCATAAGGAACAGGTTCCATGACTGTTTAGGTACCTAGTTAACAATAATGTTTGCTTGTGCACCAGGTTTTGACCTGAGACTGGCTGTCACTGAACCATAGCACCTGACAGTGTTGCTGGACTTGGTGAAGACGTATGGCTCCCACCTACCTCTGACTGTTGGAGACAACCAATATATACAAAAAGAACCTGACTCATTGTGAAAGCTAAAGGATTTTGTCTGGGCTTCAGAAATTCCAACCTCTATAGGTATACCCACCTGAACGCATCCCTTATCAAAGTCCCGCCACTGTAGCGCTATGATGGCTTTATTCTTCAGAAAATGTTGGCAACATCTGGGGACATTCCAGTTGTCACAGTTAGTGGTGGGGATGCTACTGGTGGTTAGAGGTCAAAGATACTGCTAAACACCATACAACATAGAAGAGCGCACCTTTCCCTCCAACATAGAATTCTACAGTCTGAAATGTCAGCAGTGTCAGTGTGAAAGACCCCGCATTAAAGGTGTAATTGTAAACAATATAATGTAAAACATGGTGACCAGAGTCTCTAACACTGCATTGCATACCAGAAACTTGCTAAGAAAGGAGAACTTAAATGTTATCAACAAAAATAAATGAACAAGCAAACAATGAATAAGTTAGGTGATGGATGTGTTCATTAACTAGATGGGGGGGAATCCTTTCACAAAAGAAAAAAAACAAGATCCATTTGGGGTCCAGGCCCCGGAAACTGATAAAACCCTATCTTCCAAGTCTTCTTCAAGACATGCCATTTCTCTATTTCCTTTCAGGATATTCTCCCCATCCTATCCAAGCACCCTTTCCCTCTCAAACAGAAACGTAAATGAGGATGCTCTCAACACAACTCATGAAATATGTAAATTTGCTCATTCCTGGGAAGCAAAGGAGCTCCACACTGAAGCCTTTTATACTTCCTCACCTTTGAAAAAATGAGACTTCATCTTCTTTGGTCTTATTTTTGTCTCAAAGGCAGGAAGGGCAAGCATGGTGGGGTATATAATAGTGTCAACAGTAATAATAGAGGTGATAGTGATGATGGTAATAGTTATTTCCTGCTCAAGAGCCACTTTCTTATAAGACTAGCACTGTGCTATCAATGTGCCTTATATTACATTTTTAGAACATCTGCCTTATTAAGGAGGTATTATAATTCCTAGTTTGTGGATGAGGAAATGGAGGCCAAAGAAGTGATTTATACTGCCCAAGGTCACACTGATAATGAAAGAGGTGAAATTAAAATCCCGTTTACTAAAATTCAGACCCAATAAAATGCATTTAACAAAAAATATTCAGCATTGACCACGTGCTAGGCACTTATTTGGGCACTTGAGATAAATCAGAGTAAAAGGGGCAAATATCTCTTAATTGTTAAGTTTTCCTACCTATTGTATAAACATTTTCAGCTACAGTGCTACGGTAAACTATTTTCTCTGCTCATAACTGGATTATTTTATGAATGTTTTTCCCGCCACATGTTTGTCATCCTTTGATTGCCCATGGAAGCAGATCTCATTGTGACTCTTGCTCACTTTGTAGGTCAGCCAAATACAAGCATTAGAACAGAGCAAAATCCTTCTGATTTTCCCAGGATATCAAATAATAAAGCTTGGGGACAAGTTTCATAAACTAGAACCCGAGCTCTTACAACTTACATACTTGGAGAGAAAATTTTACTTGAGGCAAAAATCTCTTTTGAGATCTTCATGACGAATTATACTGAGACTCAGGATCCTTGAATCACGAAAGATTCATTCTTTGCTGTCGGCAGACGCAATGCCACCACACCATTCTTACCTAGGCATATATCCTCTTTGTCCTTAGGGGTCTAGGATGTGTGATGGGAGATGAGCCTGAGGAAGGACCCGCATCCAGGCCCGAGGGAGAATGGGTTTTGCAAACACCTACTGGTTTTGCCTCATGGCAATGAAATTGCCAGTCATGGAACTACAAACATTAATTTACGTTATCCTGTTAGCAAAGGTGACAGTGTCACAAAATTATCGTAGAAGAGTAGTTAAGGGTTTCTATTTTTGAAAGAGATAAAGAAGGAGAGATTCAGGATCAAGGGACAGGACAAACCTCAGCCCACACAGGGATGTTACCTGTAGCCAGCAACCTATTAATTTCAACCACACAAGGAAAGTGTTCTGTCTGGGCAAAGGCAAGTTCCTAGGGATGGGCTACTGTCACCAGCCAAACAGCTGACCTGGAGAACCAGAGAAGGCTCTAATCATTGCCCTGAGACCTACCAGCTATGAGACTTCTTCCAAGTTACCCACTGCACTCCCTTGTACCTCAGTTATTTTTCACCTACAAGAAAGACATATTAATAGAGTTTCACCTTGGAGGCTAAAACAAAATAATGTACATACAGCACCTAACAGAAGTTCTGGTGCATTCTAACAATAAATATTAAGTATTGTTACTACATGTTGGCCTCCTTATTAATTGAGATAAATGCATTCAACCAATCTTGGGAAGTCTGAGATAAGAACTTTATTTTGCAAATCGTTTTCCTTGTAAAACATGAGAAAAGATTATTTATTTTCTACTGGCCCTTCAAAATGTAAGAAGCTGTAATTCTCTTATTAGTAACACATATTACCTGCAGTTTCAAATCCTCTAGATTACACATGTATTTTTGCCACAGCAAAATCTCTAACGCTTTGTTTAACCACTAGTTGTGTGCTTATCCTTACCCTGAAACAAATATGCTTCTCACCTGCTTGAATTTGTCTGTTTGTTTTCTTCATAAGTGACACTCTTCTACACTTGAAGAAAGAATGCAGTAGTTTTACATAGGAAATTATTTTAAAACTAGGTAAATAAAAGAAGCTGTCTAGAAAATACTTTGCATTCTGTAAGGGAACAAGGATATTTTGTCACTAGTTCTGTGGCCATGAACTAGGGAAGAAAAAGTTGGTTACTAAATAATGTTCCAGTGAATTGTGACATGAGACAGATCATAAAATTGAGATTTAAACTGGAAAGGGCCGGAGGAAGCGATGAAAATTAACTGAGATAGTCAGAAAGTAAAATTGAAAAGGCACGGAAATGGGACTTCCAGAGGAAATACAAAACCACGGTGTGAAGCACTGCTCCTTCGGATGTGTTGGCACCGTGGAAACCGGGCTCCTAAGTGCTATTGAAAAGCAGGCCGTCATTAATCTTTTGTGACAAGATACTTTGGAGGAACCAAATTGTGATGGTCCTACACTCTGAATATCCTGCGTGATCCTCGGGATTGAGGGTGACTTCAAATACAGTCATCATTGTATTGTGTTTCTCCATCGCAGTACATTTGAACCGAAATGGCTTTCAAAAGCTGTCTTAATGAAAAGTGATTTAGGAGGGAAAAAAGAGCACCCAACTCCAGTTATTCCAGTTATTTCTTTTTGCACAGTGTTCACTTAAACATATTTGATTTTGAAGTTCTTTCAGAGAGGCAGAGCGACTATGTCATCTAAAGTTGAAGATGTGGGAGGTTTGCACTCAGTTGAAGGTTTTCCACCTCACCACGAATTGTACAATTAGTGGTGTTTACACATCTCTGAACTGTTAATATATAACATTTGGGCTCTTCACAAGGGAGCTTTGCAGGGAGAGGTCAGCATCAGAGTTGGACAAATCCAGATCTAAAGTGTTGTCTCTCGGAGAAAAATCAGAATGGTTCCCTGAGCAGATGACAGGCAGAAAGAGGGCCTTCCTAGTGGTTACAGTAATTCTAAAACCTTATAGAAAGATGGCAAATGTGAAAATAATAACAGGACAGAAATCAGCCCGCCCCTAAAATGCACTCCGTTTCATCAAAGAAGAGTCACATTGCTGGTCTGAGACTCTGGAATCAACCCCTGGGTTTTATCTCGACTCTACTTCTTATCTGGGAGAACTTGGGCAAATCATTTTACCTCTCTGAGCCTTAGTTATGCCATCTATTAAGTGTAGGTAATAACAATACATATTTCATTTCCAGTTGTTTTGAAAATTAAATAGCTGAGCTAGAAATGCTTACAAATGGTGCCTGCTACGCAGTAAATGTCCACTGAGGGCAGGAGCTTGTAGTGGATTGAATGGTGGCCCCAAAAAGGTTCATGTCCTAGATTCTGTGAATGCAACTTTATTTGGCAGCAGGGGGAGATGACTCTCCGAGCCATTTTGGGAAGCTTGGACAGCAAGGGGCATCTAAAAAAAGTTCTGTGCATAAAAGTAGCATAGTCATATGTGTGTACCTTAGAAAGATCACTCTGGCTGTGTAGAGAGAAGGGTTTGAGGCATAAAAGTGGAGATGAGACCAGACAGGAGACTGCTAAAATTATCCTGGTGAAAGATAAGAGTATCTTCAATACAGGTGTGGCCAAAAGTAGGTTCACTGTGACATTCTTTTGAGTTAATAAGCCATTGTAATAATCATAAGCTGCATGTCTTTTTTCATACAAACAACTGTAAACCTACTTTTGCCCACCCCTGTAGGATAGGGGTAGTGAGTATAGTTTGAAGAGATATTTAGGAGACAGATTGACTACATTGGCAGATGTGAGAAGTGATGGATATGAAAAATTAAGAATAGTACAAAGAGTCCTAGTATGGCAGACCAGTGGCTGACTATATTTTCATTCTGATGGGAAGGGATCTCAGAAAGAGGGGATGTGCTCTGGAAGAGAATCCTCAGCTCAGTTTTAAACATGTGAAACATATCTATGAGCTATTTAAATAGAGATACATAACCGGGAGGAAAGTGATGTTCAAAATGGACTGGAATTACAAATTTGGGATTGACCAGCAAAGTGGGGGTCACAGAATCCCTAGGGATATTTTTTAGATTGCCCACGAGGAAGAAATAGAATGAAAGAAAAATGGGGATAAAGACAGAGCCTGTGAAACACCATCATGTTGTAGAATTGACCGATATAGAGGAGCATACCAAAAAAAAAAAAAAAAAAAAGACCTGGCAGGGGTAGGCAAAGAGGTAGGAAGAAAACCAGAAGAGAGTTATTATTGCATTAACCAAGGAAGGGGGCAGAGAGAGGAAGAAGTCAACACTGTCATGAGTTACAGACACGTGTAGTGATGCGCCACGTAACTACATTTGGGTCAACGGCAGACCACTTATATGAAAGTGGTCCCATAAGATTATAATTTCCTAGCTAAAAATTTCCTATCACTCAGTGAATGGAAGCTCTGCAGAGCAACACATCACTCGTGTTTGAGCTGACTCAGGTGTGAAAGGATAGTATTTATAATGAGGTACAGGAAATAATGCTTGATAACGATTATGTTACTGGTTTCTGGATGTACTATACTTTTTATTGGTATTTTAAAGTGTACTCTTTCTATTTACAAAAATTGCTGTGAAAAAGAAAGAAACCTTACCTTTTGTAACAGCATGGATGGACCTGGAGAACATTATGCTCAGTGAAATAAGCCAGTCAGAGAAAGACAGATACCATACAATTTCCCTTATAATGTGGAATCTAATGAAGAACATAAACTAACAAACAAAATAGAAACAAACTTATGGGTAAAGAGAACAGACTGACAGCTTTCAGGGAGAGGGGTTTGGGAGGTTGGGTGAACAAGATGAAAGGATTAAGCAAAAATAAAAATCCTCGTGGACACAGATAGCAGTGTGGTGACTAGCAGAGGGAAAGGGGGTGGTAAAGAGGGGCAGGAGAGGAGGGCAAGGGGAGATAAATGGTGACGGAAGGAGACCTGACTTGGGGTGGTGAACACACAATTCAGTGTACAGATGATGTGTTATAGAATTGTACACCTGAAACCTATATAATTTTATTAACCAATGTCACCCAAATAAATTCAATTAAACTTTTAAAAATCATTTGCTATAAAACACTATGCAATGTTATGCCAGCAGCAGCCTCATACATCCTGTCTTTACATCTCTTGATTGCATCATTTTCATTTGTGCTTGATTTAATCTCATGTTGCTTTATAAATTTAGTGTAGCCAAAGTATACAGTGTATGCAAAGTCTACAGTCACGTATAGTAATGCCCTAGGCCTTCACTTGCACTCACCACTCACTCACTGACTCCCCCAGAGTAGCTTCCAGTCCTGCAGGCTCCACTCATGGTAAGTGCCCTTCCCTTGGGCGGTGTATTACTTTCTGATCCTTTATATTGTATTTTTACTGTACCTTTTCTGGGATTAGATGTGCTTAGATTCACAAGTGCTCACCATTGTATTACAATTGCCTACAGTGTTCAGTACAGCAACATGCTGCACAGGCCTGTAGCCTAGGAGCAACAGGCTGTACCGGGCAGCCTAGCTGTGTAGCAGGCTATACCATCTAGGTTTGTATAGGTGCCTCTATGATGTTCCCATGACAACAAAATGATGTAATGATGCAGTTCTCAGAAGGTATCCCCATCATTAAAAGGCACGTGACTGTAGTTTAAAATTAGGACTACAAACAATTTTAGGTAGATAACTGTAGACACATGACTAACAGTCAAGGAAATATTAAGAATAAATGTAAGAAAAGAAGGTAGCAAACTGAGGCACTTGTCTAAGCACAAGAAGAGATGATGAGAACCTGGGCTAGGTCAATAGGAATGGATTAACAAGGGAAAGATATAGATTTGGGGATTATTACAGAAGAGGAATGAGGGGAAAAACAGAGTCAGGGAGAAGAGAGGTGGTTAACTGAGTTAGGAAATTGTGGAATTTGAGGAACCACTGAGATTTCCTCAAGGAACACTGAATGAAGAAAAATGATCTCCAGCTCAGAAGAGATGTCAGGAAAACAGAGATTCAGTAAAGGTCTCTCTTCCGCCGATTATACCCATAAGCGAGGAATGTGTGCAGAGTGACGGGTGTGTCCAGGGAGGATTTGGGGACGTCCCCTTACAAAGGCGCAGAAGGAAAGCTGTGAAGAGCACTCACTGATGTAGAGACAATGAGGCAGAGACAAAGCCAGGAGAGCCGTGTAGTCCGACCAAACTGAGAGCAACAAGAAGAGCATTCACAAAAGACCGAAGGCTACGGAAAGCTTCATTCGTGTGGGGCGGTTCTCCTGGACTGACTCAAGGAAATCCAGTTCTTATTCTAGTTACTTACAGCATGAAGTTACAAAGACTGGAATACTCCTGCAAATATCAGGACTTGGATTAACGAATTATTAAATGTATCTAAAGAGGAGATACATATGCATGTGTGCATATACATGGTTTGGGTTAGGAAATCGTCGAATTTAAAGAACTGCTGGAATGGATGGAGATATATATGTATCTGGAATTAGAGTAGTGGTCCCATCAATGATACATATTTTCACATTGCAATGTGTGTGTGTGTGTGTATGAAATGTATGCGTGTGTGTGTCTGTGTGTGTATGAAATGACTACCAATATATTTGGCAGAACTTGAATGTTTTAGTTTGGCTGAAGTTCATTGTCCAAGAGTATATCTTTAACAGCATGTTGAGTAAAAATTAGGGTGGTCAACTGATAAACAAAACTAACAGACACACTGTGTAAGTTTCGGAAAAAAACTCTCTAAGCAACATTGTGAAGGGCCCATCGAATGAAATGCTATCTGAAATGCTCCACGGCCACTCTCCAGATCCCCATGGGTTTACTCAGCTGCTCGCCGAAGCCCTGTTACAGTCAGGAAACTGACACACAGCATCCTCTACGGCTATGCCACACACTAGACATAAGATTCATTCCAGGAAAATAGATAAAATATTTTAATGACAATCACCAACATATTTTGGCTGAATATCATTTCAAAATAGATACTTGAGAGGAAGTTGAAAATGTTTAAAAAGCTGAATGAGAAGAAGTGGGTACTATAAGCCATGGAGAGAGAACAGGAGTAACTCAGACACTGTTCTGAAAACCACAAGCATTTCAACCTACATTAACAAGGTACTTTGGTAGAACCTACATGTCTTAAATTGGATAATGATTATATTAATGGATAAATACATTAACCGTAATATAGGCTTATCTTCTTCCACGCACAAGCTGTTTTCCTTCATGTGTTTGCTAATTTGAATGTTTTCATATCTAATTAAATTGGTAGCTCTAATAAGATAAATGCTACATAGTAAATGCTAGGTGGATCACTAAATATAAATCATCTTGATGTACAATGACTGCAATAAGAATGAAGCATATCTCAAAGTACAGGCTCGGTCCCCCAAAATAGCACCAGGTTCGTACCACTCCCCCCAACTCAACCCCACCCTCACAACTCCAAGCGGTTGTTGCACTGAAAAACCCAGGACTGTCTGTACTTGAGGAAGTCCGTCCTCACATTATAAATTCAGACAGCTTGAAATTACTTTATATCCAGACTCAACAATCTCCCAGCCTCTAATAAACCCACAAAATGGAATTTATAAGCAACAGAAACAATATAGAACTTTTTAAACAAAAGTTCTGGACCAGTGGTTAGCTTAGCGGCCAGAGAAGTTATATTTTGGCCTCAGACCTCTATAAAATGCCTCCTATGGATTTAATAATAAAAACAGAACCTCTATCTTTGAGAGTAAACTGCAGGGGTTCTTTTCGCCACGTTCCAATGTAATAGAGTAGCCATGACTTCATATTTATTAAAATCCATATCATCATTTTAATATACTACTTTATCTTTCCAGGAGAGTGCGTAGAGTGCAGCAAAAGCCATATTTTACAAGCCAATTTTAAATGCCTTTTAATGATGATTCACGGTGCTCTAATACAGATTCCTCATCAATATCACCATCCTGCAGGCACGCATTAAAGCTGCAAATCATTTCTTGGGTGGTGCAACTGTCAGGCTGCAAATGTACTATAAACATAACTCAGAGATTTGAGTTAAGCATTTCCCTTGAATGCAATGGGTATAATCTGAATTCTGCAAACTGGAAGGAATGTCACTTATGCCAAAGATAGATCTGAGTGCCCTTCATTGGAAGACATACCTGATTATCTATCTATCTGTCTATCTATCTATCTATCAGTCTCCTCCTGCTTTATCCCACCCCCCCCCCAGTGAAGAAGAGCAGGCAGACACTCTTCAGTTGAGAGCTGCTTGCCCACTTCTCCTCAAATAACCATGAGTTGAACATCTGTCTAGGTTTCTACAGTTTACAAATTGTTTGATTATTTAATTCTTTTTTTCCCCTAGTAAGTGTTAATCAGCATTCCTGCTGGTGGTCCTTAGGGTCATTACCAAGAAACTTGTAAATGATTTTAAAGATGTAGCTGAGATAAAGGGGGACACCTGTGGATGCGTTCTTTCCATTATCATTAGCATAAACCCTCACAGGCCCATTCCTGCAACATTGTGATAAACTGCTGGAAACTGAAATGCTTAATACAAAGCTTGGTGGGAAGGTTGAAATTGTTCTGGGTCTTTAGCATATTTTCACATTGGTATTAAGAATGTTAGAAATAATTTAATCATTGCCTGATTATAGCGATGTTAGGAGTAATGAAATCCTTGCCTTATTACATATGGACTCATTCAGAGCCTCATTATTTATTTGGCAAGCATTAAGCATCAAATCAATTTAGTCAGATACTTGAAAATGGGGAATTCAAGATGAAAGTTAAAGTGAAGATTAAGAGGTAAAATTAAAACTATTTATTTCTTGCAGCCACAGAGAAATTTTCTTTGCAAGCCACCTATCCCCTAAGGGGTGAAAGGGCAAATGGGAGAGTCCACCTCAAAGAAGGGACTTTAAAAGGAAGAAGAGTTGGCTAGGTGTCCCCTGCTTACATTTGCCTGGGTCAGATGACATAGGAAGAAGAGGGTGATAACTTTGATTTGCAGCTATGGAATATACTCTGTGCTTTTATGCAACTGATTATTATTGGAATGGTTTCCACTTCCAGCTCAATAGAAATGGGAAGAAGGGAAGTACATGCTAATCACTTGGGAATCTGCACTTTCATTTTGCATACAACGATGTACTGACATTAGCAGGATGCACTGATGTATTTAGCAGTGTTTTGATTCTGGAATTAGAGTAGTGGTCCCATCAATGATACATATTTTCACATTGCAATGTACATGGGAAAGCATCCCACCCACACTTAATTGAGACTGGAGATAATGCCATTGTAAGCAGTTATCTGCTTGTTCCTTGTAAGGAAATTTTCTAATGTATTGATCCACACAATAATTACTGGATTGGGTCACAGGAAGCTGATGAAGCTCATTGTGTAATGGGGAATAATTGCCAATAAACTCATACAGGAAGCCTTAGGGGGGGAAGATAACTTCTTCCTTTTGAACATAGAAGTAATTAGATGTAGAAGAGCCAAGACTATCATAGCACAGTATTGGGATTTGTTATCCTCATTCTTATATACCACACAGAATATGTACGATAACATAGAAAACCAGTGGCAGATGTGAGAAATTAGACTTATTTCTGATCTTTTTGGACAAGGTGAGAAACTCAACATTAAGAATGAATGTTGGAAGTGTGTCAGAACATGAACCACAGAAAAAAGATGCATGTTTATAACTGAAAGGGACATGGCTTTGCACAGGCACAGAAGGAATCTATATGTATATTCAGTATTGTTAACGGTAAACAGCAACAGATATTACAGGTGGCATTATCCCTTGGTCTTTGAGTCTGGCTAAGAGAGAATTCAGAGCCAAGAATGCTAACTGTAGGAGAGAGTTTATTTAGAAAGTCACAGAGGTAGAAGAAGTGAACCAGCTAGATGCAGAAAAAAAGTTACAGAGGCAAAAGAAGGGCCCTTAAAGCTTAGGAGAAAAGAAGCAAAGGTGCCCACCTTGAGGGAAGAAAGCGAGTGGGGAAAGGCTCAGGCATTCTCAGGGGACAGAGAAAGAGAGCTCACCGAGTCCTTCATCTGAAGGGATTTTATCTGTTTTCTAAAGGTGGGGATTTTAGGGGAGGGCTCAGGAGAGGATCGAAATAGAATATTCATCAGCTTCCCAGGTGTGTCCTTCTCAGGGTCATGGTCTTTCCTGATTGGACAGCGCTAGGGTAGGGGATCATCGATCATTGCCACTCAGTCCCGATATCAGCCACGGCATCACTTCATCTGCTTTTGCTGCTTTTCTGGGCCCGGAGCTGAAACACAACTGAGGCCTAGATGTTGTCTCTAGTTTGACCAAAACTCTATCTCTGTGGTCCACAGAGGTGAGGCTTTGCCCCTAAGATAATTTGATGAGGGTCAGAACCTCATTGTTCTGAGGGCTTAATGCTTAAGGGAGTGGTCGTGCAAGGGCTCATATGGGAGTCTTATGAGGTTATTCTCCAGCCCCCTTGTTCCTCCTCTAAGAAGGTCTCAACCACATGACTAGTGACAAGCCAAGCACTGAAAGGTGACCCTGGGGTAAGGTCCTAGCCTGCAATCCTTGTTTTTCCAGTTTGCCCCTTGCTAGGCACAGGGGCTTTCTGCCCTGGTGACCTTCTGTGCCTGGTCTATTGTCCCTACTCTGCTCATGTCTGTATACATGCCTACTATTACCTTATTAAGGAAATGGGTCAAAACAAAATGAAACAAACAAAACCCTACCAAAAAAAAAAAAAAAAAAAGGGAAACCAACTTTCTTATTGGGCCAGGCATTGGGTTAGAAGCTTTTTACACACAGCGTTTTATGTGATCCTGCTAATCACAATGTAGGCTGTAGAAGATTCAGATTAAAAAAAAAAATAGACAAGGAAACAGATTTAGGCAGATTATGTCACTGCTGTAAATCACATGTTTTAGAAATGATTAGCCTGGATTTAAAACTAACCGTTTGAATCTAAAAACCCGTGTCTCTTTAAAATTGCACCTTTTGTTTACCCAGCACATGCCATTGGGTAAAATAAACTCTATATCCACCCCCGCAACATCACCCAGTGGCACAGACCCCGTCCTGGCCTCCTCCACATTTCTGCGAGCCAGCTGGAGAGGCTGATGGAGAACCGCTGAGGTCAAACAGCTTCTGTGAAGTGACCCCAAATTCAATAAACAGTCGTTTAATCTGCTGAAGTGGTGAAAGTGACTTTTGTCTCAGTCAGGAGTGAATCAATTCATTCCCATTGGACTTTTTTTTTAATGCTCAAATTTTACTAGTCAGCTCAGTAGAGAATCAAGAGGAGTGTTAAAAGGAGAAATTCTTTTTAAAACCTGCTTTTGTTTCACTTATATTTGCTTGAAGGTCTGTCAAAAAGGGACAATGCAAAAACAGGGAGTTAATGTGCTCCTTTGCAGAAGTTACCTTTGCATAATGTTTTCACCCCTCGCCAGTCCCTGTGTGATTTTCGGGCAAGACCTACTGACTCCTTAAACAGCTCCACATCACCAGGCTGCCATAGTCTCTTTATTGTATCACGTTTTGTTCTGTTAATACCCTGGCTAAAAACATGCACCAAGTAGAATCAAACATATCGGAAATGCTCTTTGGCTCTTGGTAGAAGTCAATTCGTATTGTCAATGCCTTTGCGGATAATTCTTTTATTCTTAGGAAGTTTACATTTTTCCTTCTTCAAAGAAATTTTAACTCTCCAGTATTTCCTGAATTCACAATTGTCCATTTGATAAAAATTAAAATAGGCTTGCTACTCTGATAAAGATTTGCTGTCCCATGTGGTCATCGGTCCTACGTCAGAACAGTTTGGTTTTGTCTTTTAAATAAAGATTCTTTGCAAAGAAGAGACATCCCATTGTTAATGATATTGAGCCCTTCTAAGAAATAAAAGGAAGTGGGGCTGTGGATATACTGGAGGAGAAAGATGGAATGTGGCATCTGTCTAAATATTATATCAAGATGGAACTATGTGGGAGATAATATTATAAACACAGGTTAAAATGAGTCAAACACTTTCACAGCTGG
Source organism: Glossophaga mutica (assembly GCA_039655065.1). Lineage (NCBI taxonomy): Eukaryota > Metazoa > Chordata > Mammalia > Chiroptera > Phyllostomidae > Glossophaga > Glossophaga mutica. The sequence continues at coordinate 11,257,277 of CM077314.1, forward strand.
AGGCCCTAGAAAAGAGACATAAACAATTCCAAATAGATACATGTTTAGTTTTGGATTACAAACACTGGGAGGCAATATTAGAATTCCTCAAAGTTTAAATATTACCCAGTAAATGTTAAGGCATTGTACGCATGTGAAATCAAGGTAGTGAAGGAAGAGAGGATGGACTAACACCAGCGAAGGAAGTAATTTTGACTACTTCAAGACAGAATGTTCAAGAAGGAGAAGAAGGCAAGGAGGAGGTTATGCTGTGAGGGGCAGAGGGAGAGTACACGAGCCCATGTGATATGGGTGTGCGATGATCTGCTCCAGCAGAACGACGGGAGAAAAAATACACAAGCTGTCTTTTTCCAAGTATTCGAGAATGTACAAGAACACCTCAAATGGATTCTTTTTTATGGGAATTGCTTTTTTATGGGAATCATTTATTTTTCTCCTCATTTTGAAAGGTTTTTCAAGGTCATCTTGCTACCAGACCTGACAAAAGTCATGCGGCAGTCCCATTTCGTTTTTTGGGAGGGAGGACGGGGTGAAGGTCTGTTAATAAGCGAAGGAGTTGCATTTCCTACACTGAAAATGAATTCCATGTGCCCCCCCACCCCGCTCCACCTGCCCCACTGTGAAGTCATACAACATGCTACAGCTATAGAATATTTATAGATGTATATACACATGCATACATATCGGGTTGGTTTATAATCATCAACTACCTATATGCCTGCGCTCCCCATACTGTGGAGGGAAAATATAACAAGGAAAAATATTAGTTAGAATTTATATGAGAATACCATGATCTAAAAAGTTATTTTGGAAGATTGGGCCAACACCAGCTTCAGAATACCTTGTCATTTCCACACTCATGCAGCCTAAAGAGGACATACAAAAAGGGGCCCTCTGAACCGGCTATACCTGTATGTACAGGGGGCATTGCTCCAGCTGTAAACCCTGTTCATGTAAAGCATGATGCAATCTCTCCCATCCTAAAAAATCTCCTCTCTGGATACCATTGACTTCTCCAATGTCTCTCCTCTCCCTCACAGAAAACCACCTTAAATTCTCTGTCTCTCATTCCTCTTTTGTCATTCTCATTTTTTCCAGTGTATGATTGTGAACTAAAGCACGCGTGTATGAAAGTGCACCACACATGAATTTGTAGCTTAACCAATTGCTGTAAGGTGAACATCCATGTAACTACCACCCAGGTTATGAAATAAAATATTTCTTGCAGCCCAGAATCACCTACCTACGTTTTGATTGTAATGCATTCCATCCCACCTATAAATAACCATTACCTTGATTTGATTTTTATGCTGTTCTTCTCCTTGATTTTAAAGAGTAGTCTATATAATTATGCTTCCGTAAACAATGTATTTTAACTTTTCCTATTTTTGAACATGATATAAATTGAAACATGTTGGCTTCCATTTACTCAAAATTATAGTTTTAAGATTTGCCCAATCTCAGTACTCGGAATTGAGGGTAGCTAAGGTTCCTCCATTTCTGTCTGTATTTAAATTTTTAAATATATCATAACATAGATAACTTGTTGATTATAGACAAGTATTTGAGTTATTGATAGGGCTTGGTCCTTATGAACAATAATACACCAACCGGTTTTCAGAAGTACCGATTTCCTCCACTTCCGGCAGCGTGGGAGATTCCCTGTTGGTCCACATTTTCACCAGAACTCTGTGCTCTCAGGTGTATTCCCCCCCTTTAACCCGTCAGGCAGACATGCAAGGGCACTGCACTGAGATCTCAATTTTCCCTTCACTGAGCATTTTTAGTGTCTATTGACTATTTGGATTTTCATATTTAAGAAGTGTTGGTGAAAATTTTTTCCAGTTTTTAAAAACAGAGGTATGCTTCTTTTATTTGTAAAATTTCTTTATATATTATGAATATGAGTTCTTTGTCAGGTAAATGTATTTTCAATTTTCAATTTTCATGATTTTAATGGAGCCACCAAGGATAGAAACTCTTATAGTGTAGTCAGTTTAAAAATATTTGTATATCTAACTTAAGAATTTTTCTACTCTAAAAGTCATGAAGATATCCTATTATTATCTGAAAATTCATTGATTTGACTTTCACAGTTATGCTCATAATTCTCCCAGAATTCTTTTTCCCGTTGCTTATAAGACTTGTATTAACACTTTTGTTGTCAAACAAGTCTGTTTATAATTTATGTAGAACTAGTTTAGAAAAATAAAGGACAAAAAAAATGAAAGCATATACTGTTGTAAGGTTTATATGATATATGTAAAAGGACACATTATTAAGGAGGCAGAATGTAATAAGTTAAAGCCGTTATTGTAAATTTTAGAGATGAACCCTAAAAAAACCCCACAAAGATATACAGCTGACAATCAACAGGGGAAACAGAATGGAATCATACAACTTAATCTAAAAACAAAAAAGGGAAAATCAAAGAAAGGAGATCATAAATTTAGAAAATAAATATCAAGATGGTAGATTTAAACTCAAACAGATTGTTAATGATATTAAGTGAAAACGGTGTAAGTACACCAACTATAGACAGAGATTGTCAGAAAGAACAGAACGGCAAGACTTAACTATATGCTGTCTACCATAAACTCATTTCAAGGAAGTAATTTTGACAGCTTAATATCTATACATAAGAAATAATCTCAACCTGGGTGGTACAGCTCAATGGATTGAGCGCAGGCCTGCAAACCAAAAGGTTGCTGGTTCAATTCCCAGTCAGGGCACATGCCAGGGTTGCGAGCCATGTCCCCAGTAGGGGGTGCTTGATTAAACAACAACACATTGATGTTTTTCTCCCTCTCTTTCTCTTTCCCTTCCCCTCTCTCTAAAAATAAATAAATAATTTTTTAAAGATGAAACAATAATGTCAATTCTCACTTTACATCATTACAAAATGAACTCAAAACAGATTCTCTATGTTTAAGAGATAACATCTAAATGTTATCTCTTAAACTACAGAAAATCTAGATCTTTGTGCCACTAGGTTACACTAAGATTTCTTGAGTAAGATGCAAAAAGAAAAAAAGACTGATAGGCCTCATCTAAATTTAAAATTTTACTCTTCCAAGGACCCTTTAAATATATTGAAAAGGCAAACCAAATGCTGAAAGAAAATATTTGCATAATGTATATATCAGATAAAGAACTTCTATCCCAAATATATAAAGCACTCATAATATGACAAGCAATTTAATATAAAAATTGGTAAAAAAAAGTATACTGTAACTTTTTTCAATGGAGACAAACAATATATAAGCACATGAAAAGATGCCTAACATCATTAGCTGAGGAAAATTCACATTGAGACAAAATTATATAGTACTGCACACTGACCAGACTAGCTACAATGAGTACCATTGAAAAGACCAGGAGTTAGAGAAAATGACAAACAACTGGACCTCTAATACACTGTTGACATTGATGCCAAATAGTAAGCTACTTTGTAAATAAATTATTTCTTATGAAGTTAATCATACTCTTATTATATGATAATGCATGTCTGCCCAGAGATTTGTATGCATATATTCACGGAAGCTGTTTGTTACAGTCAAAATTGGAAGCAACACTATGTCCATCAACTGATGAACGGATGAACAAGTTGTTACGTATCCATACCGTGGAAAGCTACCCAGGAATGAGAGGAAAACAAACTACTGGTCCATGTGACAAATGAACGAATCTTCGGGCATAACATGAAGTGAGAGAAGCCAGGCACAAAAGAATATATTCTGTATGATTCCATTTTTATGAAACTGAGTACATGTTAATAAAAATTTATTACTATCATATATTATAATTCCAGATAACAGAACTTACATGAAATTCTAGGAATAGTGACAGAATAAAGGCAAGTGATTGGCAGGATGAGAGTGGGATTTTACTGGGAATGAGTGCAAAGGTATTTTGGAGTGATGGAAATTTTGTATCTCACATTTGAGGGATAGCTACATGACTGCATTCATTCATCAAAACCCATCAAATTTACCAGTATCGTATAGAAAGTATGCACTAAACATATGATTTTTTAAAAGATTTTATTTATTCATTTTTAGAGAAAGGGGAAGAGAAGGAGAGAAACATAATGTGTGGTTGCCTCTCATGAGCCCCATACTGGGGACCTGGCCCGCAACCCAGGCATGTGCCCTGACTAGGAATCGGACTGGCGACCCTTTGGTTTGCAGCCCATGCTTGATCCACTGAGCTACACCTTAAATGAATATTCTTTGGATTAAGCTCTAAGAGGCAGAGATATGTTGGTTGGCAAGCAAAAATTATAATCATAAATAAAAAAGGGAAATCAGTGCCAGCTCGGAAGTGCGTGCCTGTGCTCTTTATGGGGCCTGGGACCACACGTGGCAGCTGTCCTCCCAGAGCTCACATCCCAGGAAACAGCGAAGGAAAAACTAGTTCCACCTAAGTTCTCAGAAAGGACTTTGTAAAGGTAATTTCAGAGCAAAGTCTCAATGAAGTAGTCCATTAGGCACTGGGAAAAGCAAGTACAAAAATACTGTTTAATTTAATACCATGTCATTAAAACAAAGATAGTTTTGTGTGGCTTTTCCTAACCAGTGAAAGCATAGTCGCTGCAAAATTTCAAAACACTGCATTCATGTAAACTACCTGATACCATGGTTACCACCTCAAATTTGTATTTTCTGGTTTTGGATTCGTCTTCAGGCTCCCTACTGAAATGCTAGGAAAAAATGATCAAATTTAGTTCTTATAATGAAATAAAAGGTGTGTTCTGGCAGGTGAAATTTTCCAGTGTGTTCATAATTTGTTTTCAAAGACTCACCATTAAGATGATGTTAAAAGCTACAAGGGCCACAAATTGTCATTAACTTCTATCCACGTGGGATCTTGTCCGTCTGTTTACCCGTCCTTCGCAGTGTCTGAGATGTGATAAAGGTTCAGTCGATATTGTTGTTGAATGAACAGAAAATCATGTTCTGACAACTTATTCTATCTGCTTCCTGCCCCTTCATAGCCAAGAAAAATACTTTGTAGCTCAGTGACGCCAACAGTGCACTTTTTATTTCTCTCTGGTAATGCCCACTTTAACCTTCTAACGAATGGGTCAAAATAAATATATTAGCATTAGGATGAGGTATTCCATGTATGAGTCTAGGACAGTTCAGATGATAAGTGAAAATACAGAAATATTTGTACATTTAAGAAATCTGGATTTTCATGATATTTATCCAAGCACTCCATGGAATCTCTGGTTTCTGGACATCTGAGTGGCAGCCAGAAGTCTCTACCTGTCGCCCATAGGTAGCTGACTGTGTGGTATCATCAGACGCTTGTTGAACTGACAAACCACGAACACTTACCCTGCAATCTGCCTGCAAAGTGCTTTACACCTGTTAAATATCTTACAATCAAAACCAAGTGACACTGAATGTTTATTTCAACACTTCTCGATTCAACAGGTGAGATTAGATTGTGTAGTATCTATTGTATAGTACTATGTTTGAGATGTGGCTCAACATAACTGCCTGCAAGATGGTTGGATTTACTAGTAATTCAAGACCCTGTGAATCGGCCCAGCTCATTTCTGGCATTCTGTCACAGGCTTTTCAATCTGTGTTTAGCTTTTTTTACCCTTTTTGTCCTATGAGTGGAGAATGTCTTTTATTTTTGAAGGGAAGGAAACAAAATAGTAAATACTATATCCCCCTTTACATTACTTTCACGTGGCATTTGTGACCAAGGAATTATAATAATGATAAATTTTTCTATTATTACCACAGAGAGCAGGAAACCCAGGCGCCTAGATTTAATCACAGTTTTTTTCCCAAAACCGTCTTGTAAAGTCAACTTTAGAAGGAGAGTGCGTTAATTTTAAATTAGTTGTCAATTAGTTCAAAAGCACAAACATGAATAACTAAACAAAAATTTTTTTGAACTAGTCAAAGCAGCTGTTTATCTCACAATGTTAAAAGGCATCTTTATACCTAAAACCTGTATAATTTTGTTGACTGGTAAATTCAATTAAAAAAGCATCTTTGTGGGTAGAGCTTTGGACTATAAGTTAGAAGGTCCTGTTTGCTGTGCTACGCCATTATCAGACCCTGAGACTGTAGATAAGATCATCAAATAGCAAGTCAAAGATCGTTTTCCTTATCTGTCAAATAGCAGTTGATATTACAGTTTTCTATGAAAATCAAGTCTGATAACATAGGTTAAAATGCCGACGAAAGTGTTGTGCAATGTGCAAACATTTATTATCACATAGAGTTTTTTGTATACCCAAAGCATTGTGTTATACCTTATACATAAATTACTCAGGCAGAAAAAATTATCAGGGCTAGTGAAATTCCCTTTGTCAACCACTTATAAATTCTGTTACAATCCCCACCACAGCAGAGAATAGCTCACATATTTTTGGCTTCTCTGGACGCTGAGCAACCCAGGGTCCCAAAAGATGAAAAACTAGTTGACCTTTAAAAATGCTTTAATTGAGATGAACCAGAGAAATGGCTCAAAAGATATATTGAATATTGACTATAATACAGTTCCTTGTCTTCAGGGAGTTTGTAGAATTTAGTTGATTTATACACATAAAATTAAAATTTTATCTTTCCCCAAAGTGTCCTCCAACTGAAAATTCCTATCAAAAGTCCTGCTCTCTGCATCCTCCTTCCCTCCGTGTTTTCTTCCTCCGGCTGCAGCGGTCATTCATACTACACCTATCTGTACCCCACTGAGGTCTCCCCTACCTTTAGCCCTTCACTGCTTCTCCATCATCCCCACCCAAGACCTTCTCGTCCTTCCCTGTGCAGCTTAGACTTCACATCAACCATTTACAGTCTTCCTTAAGATATTCTATACTTACTTTCACTGCAATATTTCCAATGACTACAACTCTCTCCACTCTCAGAGAACACGGCCTAGATCAGTGGAGGGAGCTGGAGCACGCTGGAATCACCACTGACGCCTGGTCCCTAATCCCAGCCAGACCTTCCAGTCTGCCCCCGACCCTGTCTTCCTGGGTTTCCTGAGCCAGTGCTCTCATCCGCTCTCCAAAGCGGCAATGATCAACTTTCTTGTTCATTTCCCATCTATCCTACAAACCCTGATCGTTCTCTACTACTGCACAATAGAAAGAGACCATTTGAGAGGAGAATTATGTCGATGTTTGCTGTAATTCTACACACCTACCTGTATCTCTGAATTGCCAAACACTGCCTCTTTGCTAGCTTGTTCCCATTACTATTTAAACAGAAGTGAGTGTCATCAGCAACATGGCAAAATACAGGTGCCTACCATGAATGCCTAACCCCGGATATATGCCATCAGGATTTGTAAGTCAGAAGCAGTTACACTTTTAACAATCCTCAAGGTATTCTGATGCTTATTCCTGGTTAATGGACACTGGACATACCCACACATATGCACAAACACACACAAAATTTTAAAATAAAAGAAAGAAAAGAAACAGCGCGCTTGATCAGTGGTGTTTGAAGTTTCATCCCTGAACCAGTAGCATCACTAACATCTGGACACGTGAAAAAGCACCAATTTCTGGACCATACCCCAGGTGTACTAATCAGAAACTCTGGAGAGTGGGGCCCAGCAACTTGTATTTTTAAAGGCTCTCAGGGGTGTTTCTGATGTAAATTAATGGTTGAAGGCATTGCCTGAAGCCAACCTATGATACGGGTGGTATTTCCAACCCTAGGTTGCGTATGCAGAACATAATTTGGCATTTGATTACAGTAACCTTCCTTTCTGAGACCAGATGATGGCCTCAGAATCCTCAGCAGAGACACACAGGAACTATTGGCAATCAATCAGAGTTATATCTTGATTGAAATCTTTCTTTGATTCTTGTTACCATTTCCTACAGGATTCATGCTACTTCTCAGTACGCAGAGAACTGTTGAGGACATAGGCTTCAGAATGGAGGAGAGAAAGTTGGACACATAGACATGAGTTTTAAGATACCCTTGAGAAAGGAAAGAACAAAAGAAACGGGGTGGAACGAAGATCTCCTAAATGCAGAGAGAAGAGTCGTGGGGGGTGGGGAGGGACACCAGACAAAGGGGGACTATAACAGGACCCGACAGACAGAACTGACTGGAGTCCAGAACAAAAGGAGATTTTAGCTACTGTAACTTTTAAATACAATCATGTTCATTTACATTCCCAAACTACTGAGACCGTAACTGAGGGCCGAGTGCCAGGTGTTCATAATAGTGTGATGGCAGGAATTTTCCTAAAATTGGTCTTATTGAAGAGGGAAGAGCATGCAAATAAACACTGTCCAATTCATTAACCTCAGGGCAGTATTCCCAAACAGGCTAAATTTAAGGAATTTAAAACAATTTTGAGAATTTTTGAGTTTTTAAAATTTCACCATAATGGGTTTAATACAATTAATACTAAGGCTTTTCAGCCCCACTCATTTGATTGTCTTTAGAAAGTCTTTCTTTCATTAATAATGTTGCCTAGGAGTGACTGTCCCCCCCTTTTTTTTGAGAGGAATAGGACATTTTATGGGAAGAACCATAATTTTTGTTTATCCAAATCATTGTCTGTTTGAAACCTCAATAGATCCAAAACAGTGTATTAACAGAAGTAACCGGAGAGCTTCAAATGCATTTCTAACAGCCTCATTTAATACCTCTCCTTTGTCCATTATTTCACAAATATTTTGAAAGCTTGAATAGTCTCATTTGAATGTATATTTCTGTGGTAGAATTTGTGTGACTTTGCTGTCACCAGCAGGTTGCTGTGTGAATTAGATGTTTTCATCTCAGTACGTTCTCATTGCATCTAACAGTTAAAAATTGAGAAATAAGCTATCCTGTTATTTTTCTTCAACTTGAGATGCTCTGTAGAGAGCAATTAAGCATTAACATATTACATCTGGGAAAGTAGTAATTATTATTTTTTGATTTGCCTGAAGAGGATAGTGTGGACATATATCAGCCAAAGAGCCATTTGTATTTTTTTCTCCAGCAGCAGATTTATCTCTCCATTAAATGTAGAAAGATCATCAATATCCACTACATGACTTCAATTAACTGAACATTTTGTCAACCACTGCTATTCTCCAGCTGCCAGACGTACCAGATGAAATAATAGAGAACCTGTCCCATTTTCTCATCTTCCTTCTCAATTGAACAAAAAAAAATACAATGACAAGAGGACATTAAAACTGAGCCAGCCTTTTAGTTGGCATCTGCTCTCCCACAGACAATTTATAAAAAGTTGGGGAAGCAGCAGTGTAAAGGCAAGAAGACAAAGGTATTAAAAATCTTCCCTTCCCCCACACCATCCCATTGTCAGTGAGCTTGGTTCTTGTGCTTCCCAGAAAACCTCGGGCTCACCGAGGCACAAAAAGAGAACAATTCAGAAAATGTTCTCCTTTAGCAAAGACAGAAGCGCCCAAGAAAACTATCGGTCCGTCACAAATAGTTCATTAATGTCACTTGATGTGATAATAGATTGATTTATTATTATCAACTATATATTATTTCTCAAGGTTTTGTTAAACCTAAAACATCCCAGATGACAACAGAGCCTTAAAACGTGTATTTAATTTAGGTTCATCTTTTTTTAATAAGGAATGTACAAGAATTTACAACATAGAGGTATGAGCATAAATTACGCTTATTAAGTTACGTTCAAGTCTAGCCCATATGCACGGATTGATGTGGACTATCTAAAAGAACTACTCGATTTTTTATACACATATTCATACGGACTATGAACGAAGAGGGGGGAAGACAGGAAGGAGAAGGAGGGGAAGGGAAGGAGACGAGGGAGAGGTAAAAGGAGGGAGGAAAGAGGGAGAGATGGTGGCGAGAGAGTTTGTATGAATTTGGGAATAAAAAGGAAGAAGCCCCTTATTCTTCAGGCATCCCTAATATTCTTCATTCAAAAGGACAGACTAGTCTCCTAGTGGGGGATCTGGGGGCAGGGACGCCAGAGGACAAAGCGCAGAAGAGCCCCCGGATGAGGAAAACCGAGGCAGTGGCAGAGGGGAGGAAGTCCGCACAACAGCGGCTTCAGCCAGCAGGAACTCGGTGCCATTCCTCGCTGTCCACCTTCCCTCTCGGGAAGGCCAGGATTGCGTCAAAGAGCATTTGAAGGAGATTTGGGGCATTTCAGAGAGCCTTTACCTCATGGATGCTCAAAAGCACACTTACCTCCTCCCACCATCCCACAATAGGGCCAAGAACTGGAATGCCTGTGGTTTTGTGACTCTTAGAAGAAGCCCGAGAAATAAAGCTCTCGCCTTTCCCTACCTAACGAAAGGAAGTGACCCTAAGGCAAGGCAGTTGGGAGTGGCAACAGAAGACTTGTTAGAGATTATTTCAGTTTCCCAGAATTTGGTTCAACATTCCAGAGATAAGACATCTCTCAGCAATGATACCATCTAGGTATCATTTAGGCCACAGCGTGACTAAAACAGAATGGAAATGAAGGTGGTTGAGGAAGAAAAGGTCAGAGATTCCAGTGGGTGGCCACGCAAATGTTTGGAGTGCGTGAGATAGCCGACAGCAGTTGGACTGAAAGGAAAGGCCGAAGCAGGAGCCAATTCACAAAACACAAAAAAAGTCTGCAGGGCAGGGAGAGACAAGAGCGTGTGAGAATGGGTTTCCCGGAAAGGGGAATAGACACAACTTTGGCGGTGGAAATGGAAAATTAAAGAAGCTCAATGCTTCCTACCACCTCCAAGACATGCAGAATCGAGGTGTCTTCACTAAAGTGAGCAGCAGAGTAGAAATTAGTTTTCTGTTATAAGAACCCAGTGAGCCACAAACTCACCTCATAGCAACTTGAACTTCCTCCTACATAACATTCACTGTACTTGTGATATAACAGCATACCTGTCTTTATCCTATTTAACTTCTGTCAGCTACTGGATTTTATGTATTGACCCATCATCATTAGGTTCATTTTTGCACCTTTCATAGAATATATCTCAGACCTGTACAGGTGATCACCTTCCAGTCAGTAATAGTGTGTAAATAAAGAAAATGGATGTGTACTCATTGGAAAGGCTCCTTGTCTTTTACAATTGGGTAACATAACAAAGTGGATATATCTCCTCTACAAGTCATTAATACAGTTGCATTGTTACTTATATCATCAGTAAACAAGCTAGTCGGGGCTTTGAAGTGTGTATTCCAGCCTCAAAGATGGTCCAACTCAGCTATATTTTTGACCAATTAATCATCCATATGGCAATAGCCCTACTTCGATTTATGTTGTTCATAAAGGGACACAGAGATAAACAAATCAAACTCATTAACTTTTTAAAATCTAGATACTGAAACCATGTTCGAGAAAAGAAAAACAAAGACAACAGGGTGATATTGCCAAAAATTCATTATGCATGCCAGTTTTTACTTCAGCCTCCCAATTCAATTCCCTTTAATCCGTCTCACTGTTACATTTCCTGATGATGCTTCCACGTGCCGTTTCAGAATCTGAAATTACAACACCAGGGACAGCGTCGGAATTCTCAGCGCTCAGCGAGACTGTGGTAATGAGCGAGGCTGCAGGTTCAGGCACTGGTTCAGTTAAAGGATCAATATTTGTATCTTGTCCAAAGCCTGCTGTCTTTCCTTGACAATAACTTCCACCACTCCCTTGAGGAATAACCTGTAAACATCTGCAATTTTCAATCTAAAGTCCTCTTTTCTCTCTTACTCTCCGGTCTCTTGGCAAAATACTTTTCTTTTTCACTGCCTCAGAGATGGCCCTTGCTGCTCCCTCATCCAATTTGGCATCAGCACCACTACTGCAGAGGAGGCCTGCAATTGGTAGAAGCTGATCTCAAAGAGATCGGGAGGTCAGACTGGCATTTAGATTTTTAAAAATGTATTTCCCATCAACAGAATTAAAGTTTTCAGATATAGAACCATTTGCCAAGTGCCGAATGTCAATATAGGATCGATGTTTGATTTATATTCTTTGAAAGTGTCAGTTTTATAAAGCCTGTTTGACCTTAGGTGAGTTATTTTGCCTGCATTTCATTCATTCTCTCTTTGTTTGTAAAATGAAAGATACAAATCATACCTTCTAAGTTTACTTTCTATTCTGTGACTCAAATCAACATGTGCAAATATTACTACTGTGTTAGCTTGATTGCATAGCTAATGCTTCTATAATTACCTACCAAGATCTGTCTTCCAAATATTTTAATCCGAATGTTTTTCTACGATGTGGTAAATTCTAAGCATCTTAAAGAATAATCCATGGAAAGATGTTGAGAAATTTAAGCTTTCCTATATTTTTCAGGACTTGTCTTTTCATAGATACCTTGTAAAAATGCAAGATGCTTGAACTCTGACTACAGAATAGCCTTTTTTTTTTTTTCAAATAACATCATCAAGTATAAGCCAATTAAAGAAAGCTTCTATTTATACATTCAGTGCTCAACTTTAAGGTAGACATCTTTTTTTTTTAATTTTTATTTTAATTGTTGATCTTGTACAGTTTTCTGTCTTTTATTCTCACCCGAACCCACCACCCCAGCCCTCCCCTCCTCCCTCCCATTTCCACCCCCCCATAGTTTTTGTCCATGTGTCCTTTATACTTGTTCCTGTAAGTGATACGACTGCCAAGGTCGAACTCAGCATACTGTGTTAGATATCATGCATGCAGGCACTGGGTTTTCAGACACGTGTCACAACGTCAAACTAGCTATTTAAAGCAAAATATATGTCAATCTCCACATTAGTATATCTTCAACTGTGTTGCACCAAATCAACCCACCTAGAGATATTTCCTATAACAAACTTTGGAAAAGAGAACATAGCTTGCATTATTGGAATTTTAATTAACTCCACTGTTCAACAACACACTCAGAAATTTGTCTCTCTGATGGTGAGAGAGAAATGGAAATGAATAAATGAATGAGCAAGTGAGTGAAAGAGCAGATATAAAATTGTAAGCCAGGGGTATGTTATTTATGTCGCATGCATCATTTCATTTGATCTTCACAAAACTCAATAAGGTTCCCGCTATTATTATCATCCCCAGTAAAAGCAGACTTAGAGATGAGTCATTTGCTCAAGGTCGCAGAGTAGGGAAAAAGAAAAGTGAGCCCATGAAGCCCAACTCCAGGACCCACACTTAACTGCTATCTGCCATGTCCACATCACTGCGGATTAGTGGGCATTCGATCACATGACGTAGGTAAAATGGTTAGGAGAGTGTGTAGGACATGACTAGCTCCTGGCATAAAAAAGAATACAGAGCAGCGAAGAACGTGGACTTCAGGAACAAAATGCAGGGATCAAATCCCACCTCCGTCACTTACCAGCTAGGAGAGCAGAGGCAAAATACTCAACCTCTTTGCGCCCTAAACTGCAAGTATGTAGGTGGTGATTTGAAAAAAATTCTACCCATTTCATGTGGTTGTTGAGAGAATTAAATGGATGAATAGATGCTAAGTCCTTAAACCAATCCTTTGTACAATATTCCAGAAATGACAAAGAAATCACAGAATCTTCTTTGCTTCTCACTTTATTCTAATCATTATTCCTGTTTTGCTGATAGGAACCCTGAGAATCAGAAACATAATTGTTCAAAGTCACACGGGGACAGAGTGCCTTGGCCTCAGGCTCACAGACTCCAAAGTCACTTACTGCCTTAGAAGTCATTTTGTTTTGGCCAGGAACCCAAGCCAGGTCATCCTCAAGGGAGAATTTTCACCTCAAGGGAGGTGAGAATTTTACCACAAATTTTAATCTCTAAACTTCTTTGGAAGGAAAATATGGGTATCAGCTTAATGTAAAGAGACAGATAAATACAGACAAACCAATCAATCAATCTAAAGAATGAAACTCAGAATTCTACTTCCCTGGAGATCGAAGCATGCTTAGACAACCAGAGTAAGTGTACTCAAACTCTGGACCACAGGACAACTCCAATCGGCCAGCTAGCTTTATTTGACACGGCTTGCAAGCTGAGAGCGGTTTTTACATTTTAAATAGTTGGGAGATAAAATCATAAGAATATTTTGTGCCACATCAAAATTATAAGGGATTTAAAATTCATTATCCATAAATAAACTTTTGTTGAAAGACAGTGATGTCCTTTGGTTTCCATACAGCTTAGGGCTGCTTTTACATCAGTGAGGGCATTGAGTATCTGAGTCAGAGACCCTGGGGCTCACAAAGTCTAAAACACTTCCTTTACAGAAAAAGTTTACTGCTTCCCCTGCCTCTGCATCTTAGTATTGGGGGCACTGGACTGTTAGGAAGAAATCATTTTTTATGAAAATGGTGATGATCGAATGTCCTGGGATCCTTTTATACACCTGGCAAAATCCCCATGGTAATGGCTGTCTATGCTATGTCTCTGAATAAGAGGACCTGCAGTTATTGAAATACGACATTGAAATACTCACCTTTTGATTACAGATCCTTATACCCTACTTGCCATGAAAGAAAGTCCCTTCTAAAAGGCTGACAAAAGCCAGCCCAGTGTCATTTCACGGAGAAAACAGAGTGGAACTGACGGCTCTGGTTGAAACCTAAAGTGTGTCTCTTAGAGCTGAAAACGGAAGCTTCCCAAGCTGCTCAACTCCCCAAGAGGCACTGTAACTTGAGACAGAGGGAAGGGCTGGTATAATCCACACTCAAACTGTAGAAAGCAGGGGACTTACTGTCTAGGCGTTTAAGGAGCCCCATGACCACCACGTGTTCCGACCCCTGGAACTGGATAAACGATTCGATTTGGTAGGTGTTCTCTGGTTTAGCATTTCTAATGACCTTTTGAAACCGTAAGTCCAACATTATTTCTTAATGAATTTCCTTTGTCCTATTTCAGGAGCCCTCAGCACTCCGTGGTTACACTTGGGTGACTCATAATTAGTTCTGCAATACTAACACAGATTACAATTTTGAAAAAGAGCGAGTAAAAACAAATATGCTTTCAATCACAGCAGAGGGGGAAACAGAATTGTAATAAAATGTGTTGGTATTGCAAATTACCTGGTTTGTATTACTTGTTTATTTATTTAAATTGAGATTCTAGGTCCTTTAACTTGGGCTTGTTCTCAAAAAGATGTTCTATTTTCTAAGCGTTGAACGAATGGTCATAAAAGAATATTCTTTAACCGTTAGGGGAGTTGCCTAAGAAAAGCCTCCCTGGCCAGTGAAATTCGATCTTCAAATAAACGGCACAGTGATTGTTGCCTAGCGCATCTAAAAGTCATGGAATTGAGTGCCAATGAGCAGCGCAGCAGAATCTGCAGGAGGTTTTGAATCACAGGATTTGGGCTCTGACTAACCTGTTCTGCTACTCACTAACTTGTAATCTCAAAGACTTCATCACAACTCTCTAGGCCTCCATGTCAAAGGATCATCCCCATAGTTGTGATCAGAATAAAACTTAGTCATTAAATAAAGTGCCCAGACAGGACGTATTCATTAAACATATTCATTATTACTCCATTATAATGCTGCCTGACAATCCCATCTCCTACAGACCCAAAGCCCAGTGTCAAATGCATGAGTGTTCTAGAGGGTCCCTGGGAGCCTTCTGGATGAGCAGTCTCTACCTGAACTCACCATGTGCCCCCAAAGATGCCCATTTTTGTTTCATAGATCAAATTACTCAGATTCCTCTTACATCGGTTTTTGATTATGAAGTGTCTCTCCCAGTCCAACTCTGCTTCCTGGAGCTACACAAAATCAATCTGTCTTATTATCATCCACATCAGGTTTCTCTTCTCCAAACTGATTAAACCAAGGTCCATCATCCATTTCTCATTATTTTATCAATGCTTCTGAACACTGGCCACACATAAAAATCACCTGAGAACTTTTTTTTTTTAAATCCCAGATGCCTAGAAAAACTCACTAGAAAAAAATACATCGGAATCTCTGGAGGTTGAGCCCTGGCATTTTTAAAAGCCCCCCAGGCAATTCTGGATGTGCAACCAGGATTGAGAACCATTGTACGTGTTTCAAATGTTTTATTATGTTAATTGTTGTATTCCTAAATAACTTCAGTCTCTGATGACGCTGTCCAAATTGTAGTTCTCAGATAAGCATTATACTCTCACGGTGGCCAGAGCAGAATCACTATCACTTCTGCCATTCTTAGTGCAAGAAACTGTTCTGCCTTATCCAAGTGAGCACAGTCCAGGGTGTCTCAAACACGACTGTGCCTAAGAATAACCTGGGGATTTTGTTAAGCTGTAGATTGTGGTTCAGAATCTCCAGGATGGCACTCAGAATTTTGCACCTCCAGAAAGCTTCCACAGTGCTAATGCTGCTGGTCCACAGACCATACTTTGAGTAGTAGAGGACCACATGCCGGTGAACTTACATTAATGTGAAATGCTAGTACAAAGAGAGAGAGAAGAAAGAGAGAAAACAAATACTGTCTTGCTTGAATCATAAGTCATTCCATGGAATGTTTCATAATCTCTACACCTTTGGTGAGTTTATAAATTGGTTGGCGAGCCATTTATCTCAAACATTGGCTATTTTCTCAGATGTTGAGCTTGGTGCCTCGTTTGGAAACCAACATCTATTTGTCTTTGTGGCAGCCAGGATGGTAAATTTAGCCAGCTGAAGGGATGCACAGAAATGTGAATATTGCACTTCCAAGTTTGCAAGAAAGAAAGCTTTCAAAAACATTTATATAATTTGAGCAAATAAACATCCTCCCGGAGTACAAAGATCATGTTCTTCTTTAATAATGTCTTGTGACACTCAGTGTCTTCAACATGATGGATGAAAAGAACATGCTAGTAAAGAAGATACCAATAAAATATTAGTATACTAACTAATTGATGAGACATATTCATTTTTATGCTCATGGAATAACTAAAGAGGGAGATGCTACGTTAAATAGGACAAATTGCACAGCATAAACAGTGAATGTAATTTCACTAATATATGGGAAAATTCAAAGGAGTGATCATCTATAAAAAGCAGGAGAAAGAGGGCAGGGAAAAGACATTGCAAGCTTTAATATGGATAGTTTTACATCATGCCTGACTTGGGATATCTAATGAGACTCCAGACCTAAACGGTGTAGTTGTAGGACCTTTTGTCACATAATGTCAGGGATAATATATTAAGCCCAGGAACATGTGAGTTATATTACAACTGCGAGGGAATAAAAATTAAAACCCCTTCATGTGGAAATAGACATAATTGTGCTACATTTCCCTGTAGAAGAGCATTCAGTGGCAATTTTTCTTCATATAATATTATATTAGTTTTAATTCTTATTAATAAGATACAAGAGTCATTAACACTATTAAAAATCTAATTATGTTAGCAATTTTCCATCATGTCATATTTGAGCAGTTAAGTATTGGTATTTGTTTTTCTTAATGGGATTCAAAAGTCTAATTAATAGGCTTTCTTTTATGGCTAAGTTGAATGAATCTCTGTGAGAAGGAGCCATTTTTAGTATCTTCAAGCAGCTTGTATATTACACTACCAAGCCATCTGTCCACCTGTAGCATAAATAACTAAATATGAATTATAAGATTATCCTATGAAATTGAACAATGCTTTTCGTTACATGTCATGTACATGTTACAGCACCATGTCCTAAGAACTTGGATACATCCACAAGACAAGAAACATACAGAAAGGGTGTGCAGCAGATTATTAATGAAGGGAATTTCAGAAAACTGAAACGGCACACTAAATGAATCAAATGTGTTTTCTGTTTGACTTGGTAGTATTTTGGGGTGGTATGCATCCAAATAATAGCTAGAAGTTGTGTTTCTTAATTCTAGATTGTTTAATTAGCCTAAATTAATGACTTAATGTGAAACACATGTGTGTTCACTGTGCCTCTTCCTTTACTCCTTGGCAGTATGTGCACATAAATATTTTTATAGGTATGTATATATCACATACATACAGAAATACATATACACATACATAATAGTATAGAGACACAGATTTTTAGTTTTTTATAGGTAATATGATATACATAAACTATATATGGCATATATAAGTAATACAATATAAATTACAGTGATATATATATAGAGACATATCTACTAGCATTTTACCAAAGAACAAAGATATTTATATAGACAACTGTTCATTGGTTAATATTAAAAATGCCCCTGTGATATGCTGGTCATTTGTTATTAATCATGTAGGCATTAAATCATCATGTTTTTTCTTCAGACACTTAATTGCAATTTTTTAAAGCTAAAACTATTTTAGAACAGTTTTAGATTCACAGAAAACATTAGGGGAAGGAACGGAGATTTCCCAGGTATTCCCTGTCCCGACACATGCACAGACAGCCTCGCCCATTATCAACATGCCCCCCAGAGGAGTGCATGTGTTACCCCGATGACTCCATACTGACATCGTAATCACCCAAAATCCATAGGTTACATTCGGTCTCACTCTTGGTGTTCTATATTCTGTGGGTTTGGACAAATGTACAATGACCTGTATCCATCATTAGGATGTCATGCAGAGTATTCTCACTGCCCTAAAAATCCTCCGTGCTCTGCCTATTCATCCCTCCCTACCCTCCAACCATTAGCCACAGCTGAACATTTTCCTTTCTCCATAAGTTTGCTTTTTCCAGAATGTCATATAGTTGGAATCATATAGTATGTGGAGTTTTCAGATTGGCATCTTTAACTTAGTAATATGCACTTAAGTTTCCTCCATATCTTTTCATGGCTGACAGCTCATTTCTTTTTAGCACTGAATAATATTCCATTGTCTCTATGTACTACAGTTTATGTATCCAATCACCTACTGAAGGACATCTTGGTTGCTTCCAAGTTTTAGCAATTACGAATAAAGCTGCTATAAACATCCATATGCAAGCTTTTGTGTGGACATAAGTTTTCCGCTCCTTTGGGTAAATACCAAGAAGCGTGATTGTTGGATCATATGGTAAAGAGTATTTTTAATTTTATAAGAAACTACTAAACCATCTTCCCAATCAACTGTACCATTTTGCATTCCCAGCAGCGATCTATGAGACTCATGCACAGGAATTTTAAAATTTCTTAAAAAACAGTCATTAATATATTCAGAAAGGTAACTGAAGATATTTGTTAAATGAAACTTTAAATAGACTGCTATAAAAGAGGAATGCTCATACAAGAAAGAGCTCTTATAAATTACTATGTTAGCAGAAATATAAGACTCAACACTAAGTGTTAATAGTAGAACAAAAGATAAAGAAATGGAAAAATAGCATAAAAAGATAAGAAAATTTAAAATCCAGGGCAAGAGGCTCAATATCAGTGTACTTGGAGTTCTGCGAAAAGAACAGAGAAAGGAAGGGAGGAAATAATAAAATTCAAGAAAATTTCCCAGAACCTGAGTTTTGAGATTGTAAAGGTCCACTGAGTGACCAGCCTAATGTACACCAATATACTGGCACTGACAATAAACACTATAATTTCATCATGAAATTTTATAACACTGGAAATTGAAAGAAGATGCCCCAGTCCTCCTTATGGAGAACTGAACAGACTTTCCAATAAAGGGAGTAATCAGCACAGCATCTGAGTTCTCAACAGCCATGTTAGATGACAAAGCCAAGACACCTTGAAAATTCTGATAGAAAAGGGTTGTCTAACCATAATTCAGAAGCTGGATGAACTAAAGTGTAAGGGAGAAGAATGCTTTCTATAGACATGGTATATCTTAAAAAGAAAAAAAGCACTCTTCGTGAGATCATTTTCCAAAATCTCCTAGAAAATGGGCTTCTCCAAAAAGGGATAATTTAAGAAAGGAGAAGGCAAGGAATCCAGGGAACAGAGGGAGACAAATGGAATCAATCCTCAGGAAATCATAATGAAACACCCAGGACCCCAGTCTAGGGAACGACCAGTCTGGATGGGAGCATGGGTAGGCTTCAGGGAAGCTGCTTCTCCAATAAAACATGGAGATTATCTGACGCCTTCTTCCTTGTTAAAAAATACATACATGACTGGGGGAAAATGAGCAGTTGTATTTCTGATAAGTTCATGGGGAGCTAAGCAAATAAATGGCAAAAAATGAATTCCAGAAAAACAAAAATATGGCAAAAAGGAAAAGTAGTCATTACCTTGCTCAGCTGAGAATAGCATTTGCATAGTCAGATAATGTAAATGCTAAATATCGATCTAAAGAAATTGATGGTATAACTGTACACTGGGAGGCCAGAAAGATCAGAAATCTGTGTGTGTGTTTGTGTATATGTGTGTACTCACGTAAACACAGCAGGTGGGAGAAAGAAAAGTAAGAGGTAAAATGCTAATATTCTTTAGATGAAAGTCAATAAATAAATGTTAAAAAATGAAAAGATAGCAGTATACATATATTATTTAGAAATATAAAGGTAATAACTGAAAGAATGAAGTAAGTGGATTGAAAGTAGTTACTTTGAAAAGTGGAAAATAATTTAGGGAATGGGGTGAAGGGTCAGTTATTTTTCATAAAATGTCTTTGTAGAACAATTATATGCACACACTTTATAAAGTTGTCCATATACTTAAAGACTATATCTATATCCTTCGATAAAAACAAAAATGAATTTTAAATTATCTAAATGAAAAAAAATAAAAAATAACATTAGTTTCCTAAAGCCCAAAAGGCGGTATGACTTCAATTAATACTTTGACTTAAATAGCCTAGACTAAGCCCCATGAGCTAAAGATACTGCACTGCAGCAAAACACACCCCACAAGAGTGACAAAAATTTCTAAAGCCTTCATCCTCCAGATCCTCATTTTCAGCAGATGCTGATTGATGTGGCTTCAGGGATGCAGGACCCACAGAAGCATTCAAATGGCACTTCCTGCTCTCTCGGACCACATGGACCATCGCTATAGAAACGCCTGTGCATGATGGAACATGTCTACCCCAAGGTACGCCCGAGATCTGAAAATAAAAAGTAAATCTCCTCCTTGGGTGGGATCCCCATTATCATGCAATTTGTGAGCTTGCCCACATGAGCTCCGTTCAGGTGCTTGTACATCAGTGGAGTCGCTATTAAAGTGCCATCAAAGCGTTTTCGACTCCACAGAATTAATCATGAAATCTGTTCCTGCCAGCTCACTTATCATATTCGAAATATTAATTTAGAGCAAAATTAAATCGGACACCCACCGACAGCAACATTTTGCCCTTCAGAACTTCCCTTCATATTGATTTATTAATGGCTGCCAGAACAGGGTACTAGAACAATTTATTACTTCTTTCTGGATGTTTCTGTATGCTTACAAATAGTCCTTGGGAATGGCAGGTGTTATCTGACAGTCTTTCGACAGGAGCATTTTCCAATTTGCATAACATTTGGGGGATCTATAGGGATTTAAGGCGGAAGTTTAATTTTAGTGTCAGCGGCAATGGGAGTGATTTGCTTCAAGAAGTTTTAAAGCCGGGGTGGTCATTCGACAGCGGTGCAAGTCGGAGATGATATAAAACTCAGTGCATCGCTGCACCCACTCTCCATGGTGACGAGGTGCTGTAAAATGCAGGCACGAAGCATAGGGTGTCCTTTATGAACTATGTAAATATTCTTTACACTTTCGCTATTAAGATCTTAAGTACCTGCATCAGCACTTGAATGCCAGGAAAGTTCAAATCATCAACCCTGACGGTACATATTCTGAGCTGTAAAAGCAAATAGTCTAATCCTGAAACAAAAGGCCTTTTCTCCCTGGGCCCAAGAGGAATCACACTGAACACAGTCCAGAAACAACCCTCGCAAGGCACGAATTCACCAGCCTGTTTCCGTAAATGGTACCACCGACACAGATCCAAATAACAGAGAATCCTCTCTGAGCAACAGACTTTGTGAGCACCCACTCCCAGGCACACCACGTTGACTACGACAGGTGAGCTCCTAGGTAATGTCCCCGCTCATGCAGAGCTTACGTCCTCACTGAGGCAAGGAGGATAGTGACAGAAAATAAAAAAGAGCTGATTTTAAAGAGCGGCAGGTGCAGTAGAGAAAATAATACACTGTAAAGCAGGGGTGTCAAACTCATTTTCACGGGGCGGGGTGGGGGGCACATCAGCCTCGCTGTTGCTTTCAAAGGGCTGAATGTAATTTCAACTCCTTCACAGTTAAGGAGTAGTTACATTTATACAGTCCTAAAATTATTTTGGCCCTTTGAATGCAACCATGAGGCTGACGTCCACACCCCCTCCCTCCCCCCCCCCCACCCCTGTGAAAATGAGTTTGACACCTCTGCTGTAAAGGAATAGAAGGTCCCCGTGGTGTGGAGAAAGAGGGGCTGCATTTCAGATAAGCGCTCAAGGAAAGTCTCTGTGACCAGTTGGGGTAAGAGCATCAGGGTAGAAGAGACAGCCGGTGTAAGATTTTTGCGTTGGGATGACTGAGCTGTGTATGCACGCAACAGAAACTGAAGCCAGAGAGACTTTAGTCTCTGGGCGTATGGGGAAGGAAGGGCAGAGTGCTCATATGAGGTCAGCCTGGTTGGGGTCACACCTGCATGGACCTCATGTACGTATAATGTGGTTTATGTTTTAAAAGATCACTCCCCTGTGGGGAGGCACTTAAATTCCATTAGCTCATTTAAGGCCCACCCCCACACTGTGAGGTCAGTGCTGGCCCCGCGGGCATTTCAGAGAGGTTAGCTAGGCAGCTCAGCTCAGCCAAGGACACAACTAGTTAGGGAAAGAGCTGACATCGAAGCTACCCTCAGTGACCTTCATCCCTGTACTCTAAGACCTGGAGTGAAGTACAAACATAACACAGTTGTTGGAAGCTTGTTTCAGACCCAAGGCAATCAGCACCCAGTGTGAAAAGATTCCTTAGAAGGGGATCTGTTACCCCACCAGCCACCAAGGCCCACAGTTCTGCGCACAAAGTCAAATCTTAAAGGGGGTGCCTCCCATCCATTGCCTTTCTGGCTAGATACTTGGGATGGGACATACCCACTCTCTCTCTCTCTCTCCTTGACCTGGGACCACACGGCCACCTTCTGAACACGACCAAAATGCAGGAGTGACAGACTCGCTCCTCATTAGTGTCTGTGAATGCGGTTTGTGTCTTCATTCGCTTGGTCCAGATGTCCCTCATCATTACGCGTCCAGTGTGAGTTCAGCTAGCTGGAGCATTTCCATTACGGGCAAACAAAAATAAACAGTTTGACATTTATTTGCTACTCTCTTAAAGCAATTTTTCCCTTTATGATTTTTAATTCTCTCCTGTAGTCGTCAGGACTGAATCATGCTGTAAAAATTAGATCAGCCAAAGATTATATGAGTTCTGAATAATAAGAATTGCCTCAAATTTTATTAATAAATACAGCTTGTGCTAACTAATATTTAATATTTTGTAACTAGGTAACAGTTTTGGGAAAACAAAATTTAACCTTCATTTAAATTGAAACACTTAACAGATATCACCTATCCACTCATCTTTCTATATCTATCTATCTATCTAAATTTATTACTAAATTGTTTACCCATGAAGATAAATAACAATAGTAAAATGCCAGATTCTAATTAAACTACAATTACAACCCAATTTAAATAATGGCCTGCCAGAGCCTATCAGCCCTTATATTTAGGCACTGTGACTATAAGTAGGCAAGAAATTTTTTCCTAAACACATAAAAAAACAGAAGACAAATTCACACACATAAATTCTCAATCTCTTTCACATACTAGAGTATCAAAATCCCTGAAATAGACAAGAAGATAAATAAAAGGAAGCGAGAAGGAAATCACAAATCTCAGCCAGGAAATTAACTGTGCTAAGAATATAGACCTAGGAATTAGAAGGCATTGTTCTAGCTCTGAGTTGTCACGTGAGACATTTAACCACACTGCACCTTGTTCTCCGCATTACATGAGGCTAATAGCATCACTTCCGACCTACTCTATTTTGTTAATATTCAAATAAAATTTACTCTTATCTTTCTCAATCTCCTTGTCTCCCAGCTTGCTGTTGGCCACCTAGTATCCATGAAAAGAGGTGCCAAAAACTCAACTGTCAAGATAAATCATATATTATTGGAATATTTTTTCAAATCAAAGCTAATGCAAAATCCGTGGTGACAAAAATGTCAAAAATTTAAAATTTAGAAAGACAGGGTGGGTGTTACTCGTTGTTCATTTTGCCTTAGGCTCCAGCATGGCAGCGTGCTTTTTTTATTTTCCATAAAATTGATTTCAATTTTTAAAATTTTCCATAAAAATTGATTTCAATTTTTAAAAATGTTGTACTTAAGCTTTGCAAAGTGGCAGCATCGTAGCCAATGAGGTTTATCCAAGGCGTGATTGTTACTAATTGAAAGATGTCATACTTACATATCCTTTACCCTGACCACTGATATTTTGATGATCGTTAAATGTTGTGTGCTAGGAAATTGCTTCGCTCCCCCACCCTTCACTCACCTCACTCGGGCCTGTCTTGTTTACCAACCAATTCCCGAGGAACTCTGAAGAAGCTAGTTTGTACTATGGATGCAGATTTAAAGAATAACAGAGAGAAATCACTAGATCAAGTGTAAAAACAGAAAATGTTGCAAAAACCTGTCCACGGGGCCTGGTGTGCTTGTCTCCATGACTGCTCTCTGTTTCTCTGCTGTAGGATCCCAGACGTGCGCTCGCTCGGGAGCTCGCTGTGTTTACCAGGTGCGACAAGAAACCCGCCAAGTGCCCCATGGCGTTTGGAGTCTTTCCTGGCGATGTCCAGGGTCAGCCCCCTGCAGCATGAATTTCCTCTTGGCCTCCTCGCTGCTCCTCTTCTCCCCTCACCATGAGCCCCTTCAAATGCTTCTGAAAACTCGGGACATATGCATTCAGGTTTCAGAACTAGCTTCTCCCCTCAGAGAACGGGCTTATCAAAAAAGTTTCCCAAAAGGAAAAAAGCTTGACCTTAAGAAGAAATCTCTTAACTAATTTTACTCTTCGACATTCTGCTATAAAATATTTTTAAAAGATTTTATTTATTTCTAGAGAGAGGGGAAGGGAGGGAAAATGAGAGGGAGAGAAACATCAATGTGGGATTGCTTCTGGAGCCCTCCCAACTGGGTACCTGGCCAGCAACCCAGGTATCTACCCTGACTAGGAATCAAACCAGGGACCTTTTGGTTTGCAGGCCAGCACTCAATCCACAGAGCCACCCTAGCCAGGGCTGCTATAAAGTATTTGTAAATGTGCTAAAAGCATAATGTACATTATAATGTTCAAAAAGACTTCCTTTAGGAGCCTTTGTGCTATCTGAAATTGATAATTATCTGTCTCCTCATACATTTCTTAACGCCAGCAAAAACTTCTATCTAAGGTAACACAAGTAGCTTTCTCTCTTTCCAATTATTTTCGTTTTTAATGGTTACCCTTGCTCTGATCCTTCATCCTTCCCTGTAGCAAATATTTATAGGTTTTTCTCTTGATCTCTGTGGGAATGGAAATACAGGGAGCAAAACCATAGGAGACCCCGGAGGTCCACGTGGGGTCCAGAAGAGAAAGCCTGGCCCGGGCATGGGGCTCGGGATGCCTGTGACCAGCAACGCAAGCAGAAGGCTCCCTGTCCTGTGCCACCGAGTTCCAGAGGTGGCACCAGAGCTCAGCCTCTCATTTCCCTGAAACACACCTAAGCTGCAGGATGCCTCAGACACACGTGGTTCCCATGCCTGGAGCACTTTTTGGGAGCTTTGTGCCTTTGAACATGCCGGCTCCATGGGAACATCCTTCCTTTATCTGACAATACCCATCAGTTCTATGAGACTGTTCCAAAGACTCCCTCCCTAAGAAGCTAGTTTCCTACTGCTGCCACAACAAGTTACTTAACACAGATTTATTACTGCAAGTGAAAAGTCCAAAATCAGTCTATAATAGGCTTGTAGGGAGCTGCTGTTTCTCTGCCTTCTCCGGCTTCTTGACGCAAACTGCACTCCTTGTCTCTTGGACTCTTCCTCTGTCTTCAAAGCTACCAGGATGGCGTCTTCTCGTGTCTCTCTCTTCCATTATCACCTTGCCTTCTCGGCTCTGACTTTGTCCTCTCACTTACAAGGTTCCTTGTGGCGACAGATGGCCCAGAGATGCAGTCCATCATAATCTACCCAGCTCAAAATTTTTAACCTAGTCAGACTCACAGTTGCTTTTGCCACATACAGTAACAGATTCATGGGTTCTGGGCGTTACAACGTGGACATCCTTGGGAGCAGGACGAGGCCTTGCCATCCTCTGGCTACAGCAGAACTCCGCTGTGCTCTCTGGCAGTGCTGATCCACAGAGCATGTTAGAACAACACTGTACGTGTAGTGATTTGGAGGAAATTGTACTTGCCAGAAACGCCCCCGGGAAGGAATTCTGTCTGGTTAGAGAGAATACTCAGAGGGGAACCTACTTGGAGAACAAGAGCTGGGCACTAAGGAAGACTCTTGTTTGTAAAGTGGACCCGAGGCAGCCACGGACATCCTCCTCTGCCCCTTCCAATTCCAGACTCAATCCCTTTCTAAAGCAACAGTGAACAAACATTGAAACAATATTCGCTGAGAAAGAACCAAAACTACCAGCTGGGACAGAGGGCCCACAGATCCCCCGGGGGCGGCCTATCCCTCTGTTATAAATTTCCTCATCAGTAAAACGGAGATAAAGCTTTTTCTCATATGTCGTTGAAATGCAATATGTAAAATGTTTAAAAGAGTGCCATACACATAGTGCCTGCTTAAGAATCCTAACTACACTTCTTGGGCATTACTGGTCTTAGAGCCGGGCCATCTGGCTTTGGTGGGCTGTGTATTCTTCAAACCCCCGGTATCAGTCATTCCTGCAGTGGCTAGAACTTCACTGTCCAATACAACAGCTAATAATCACGCTTGGCTGTTTACATGCAAATGAATTACAGTTACATGAGAATCCATACTAATTGCATTCCAAGTGTCCAGTAGCTGCCCATGGCCGGTGCTCACCTTATTGGACAGTGCAGGTGCGGGTCATTTGCATCATCACAGAAAACGCTACTGCACAGCCTATTCGACAAACACCCCAGTGTCGTGGAATTTTGTACAATTTTTAGAGGAGCTGTAGAAAGTTTAATGTACTCGTAGAATCACACATATGTGGTGGTCATAGTCCTCTCATGATCAATCTTAAAACCATAATGAAGCTGAAATCAAATAAACAGCATTGTTTTAAACTCTAAAATGACTATATAATTTGGGCTTTGAGGTTTCTGATACCGTGATCAAGAAATTTTTTTTTTTGCTTGGCCTCCACCCTCTGGTACGAGCCAGCCAAAAACTATTAACCTCCTTGGGGGTGATGACGCCATTCTCTCATCATCTTGAAAACTCTGGCCAGATTAGGTGAGGCAAGAAAAGAGGACACTTATAATCCAGGTCATGTTCACATTATAAAGGCTGAACAGCGTGCTCCAATATGCTGACTCTCGACACACCACCTGTCATCACTCGAACATTTTCTGTATGTCACTCATGTTCTCTAGCTAGCCCCATGGGAATGCAGAACTCACCCTTCCCATAGGTCTTTGGTACACAGAGCTCAACACGTAAGCTAAAGCCAGCCTGGAAAGTGTGTCACCAGCCAATGCTCCTCACTCCCAGCAGACCTTGCTCATCAGTCCATCACATCTCCGCACTGACTTGGGTGTGACATCAGAATCCTTCTGGACACAAGGCTCTAGGTAGCAACAACTATCAAACAGTAGATCCTGACATTTGAGTTTAATCCTCCTTGTCATTCCTGAGTCAGAGGGTATTTAGTAGATAGAAAGAATCAGACAAAAGCCAACTGTCCCATGTAAACAATGCTACTTTCTTAGGGTAAAATCGTGCTTCATTTTTTTTTCTCTTTCCATTTTAGTATAAATGGTCTTTAACCAAGAACTCAGTGGAGCAACAGTGCCACCCAATGGCCGGTTAGGTTAGTTTCGCATTTAACTTACCATTCTGACATAGAAACTGTCTTCCCAGACAAAAAATGGGAACTGGAATTGGCTATTAGCTGCTTAAGCTGTTATTATTCACCGTTTTTCTAAATGATAGATACACAAAAGGTAGGAGGCATCCTGAGAAATGGAATTGTCTTAAAACAAAACCTTCAGCACCTTTCCACTATGAAATCAAACAGTCCAACGAAAAGAAAGGTTCCATGTGTATTTACAAAGGGACAGAATGGATTTTCATCTGCCATTTATAAATCAGTGGAATGGGCAACAGCCCCCCAAAACCTCTCCAACCCCCAGGTGAGCACATTTTTGTTTTTAGAGGGTTTGGGGGGGTTGCATATTTTCTAATGAATCAGTGTGATGAACATACCCTATCCAAAACATTAGAGTTGGTATATGTATTGCATCATTTAATATGCAAAAAGACATAGAAAGCTATGACAAGCATTATAAACTATTACTTAGTTTAAAGGGAAGCAGAATTTACATTTTCCAAATCGGAGACCACTCAAGCTTTAAGATTCAAGTAAGCAAAATAAACCTGAGCTTTTTGCAATGTAACATCGAAGCTCTAACTCTATCAGCAGAAGAGGCCAGTAATAGACTTCCCTGGTTGGATGGTGCTGGGCTTTTATGACCCAATCTCCGTGATCTGCATAGCTCACTGCACACTTCCAACTGGAGGCGAAGGGAGCCCCCAGGCACTGAGGCTGTGAGTTGTAAGTGCCGGATGCCTTCTGCCTTGGAGGGACTAACTCAAAGATAGGGCAACACCCCCACAGCACTCAAGACCAAGGAAAGAAAAAAAACGCCCACTCTTTTTAACTTCCAATCAATCAGAGTGCTTATAAAGTTGTTTTTTTTTTTTTTTTTAACTACATTGATGTTCCAACAGTCAAACCAAATGAGCTGGTTCTGGGTTGCTCTGATCTTTTTCTACTGCATAAAGAGCTGACACAAAAAAGTATGAATTACTCTTTACTAGCGATTGCTATGATTAATCACTTTTGAAGAAAACCAAAATTCCCAATCTGGCTTCCATTTCTGCTCAAAAGGCTTTTGTCCAGAACTTTTTTTGTTCAACCTTTGTCCTCTTATTTCATTTAGTTTTTACTTCAGTGACTTGGACTGTGTTTTGCTGATAAATATGATTAATTGGAAAAAGACTCTGGCTTTGAAAATGAAATGTATACGCTGAACAGAGGCACACAGGAAATATTTTGTGTAAAGACCAAGAATCACCCCGAGTGAATCTAATAAAAATAGCCGATTAAGTTCTTGTTTCCTCACTGAGTCAGTATGTAGGATCTTCAGTTAAAACAAGTTTCATGGTTTATTTCCATATTTTTTGAGTAATAGTAATTTTTTGCTTAGAGTGGTGAAATTGTAGAAACTAATTCCATACAAGGCAGGATAATGTGAGATTTTAGATCAGCGGAACCGTGCTTGAATCCCAGGTCACAAATTATCTACGTGAAATGAATGAAAGTCTACGGAGCCTCGATGCCATCACCTGTTAAATGGACTCACCAATGGCATGGATTCATAATACTCTTATGAGGATTACTGTGTATCGTCTATGGTGAAAAGAGAATATTCAGAGACCGTTAAGTCCTCCAATGTAACTGGAGTGGCAAGAGATGTGGGCAGAAAGAAAAACTTAAGTCGGAAAGTAACTGTGTCTCAGAAATGCAACTCTAGCAGCATCCTAGAAAGTAGTCTCAGAAGAAAGCCGGAGACAAAGAAGGAAACAGAGAAGACTGTGGGCTCTGGGGTCAAACAACCTAAATTTTAATGCAGCTTCACCACTTCTTCACATCATGATTATCCCCCTCCGAATCTTGGTCTTCTCCTCTATAACTGGGGAACAGGAATAGCACCTCCCCCGAAACTACAGGGGAACGACTGAGCTAAGACACATGTAGGTAAGACACAGTGCAGGGTAGTGTGTCAGAGCTCAGGGTAAGGCTTTAATAGGCAAAACCAGAAGCAGAGCTCACCGTCGCTGGAGTCCAGACGCTATGTGGCTGCGCCTGTGCTTATTTTCACTGAGGGAAACGGGGTTTCTTTGTTAACTGTTTGTAGAAGACAGAACCAAAGGGAACACAATCTGCAGAATCTATAGTAAGTGCCTGAAATCCATAAGTCTCTTTTAAACCTAGTGATTCTTTGCTATAAATGCTGTTCACACTTATCAGGTAGAAGGCATCGGGGAGATAATCCCGGTCTTCAAGGAGGAGGAATTCTGGTTCAGGAGACAGACTTCACACATGAAATGTCAAGTGAAGGGGATGCAGAGCAAAGACTTGGAGAAGCACTTTGCACTGTAGTCAAGACTACAGACTCTAAGCCAGCCTGCCCCTCTTTGATTACGGGCATTTCCCAGCGGTACCACTCAGGACTATGGGACTTGGGGCAAGTTACCTCACTCTGCTACGCCTTACTGTTCACATCTGTAAAAGAAGGTTAATAATAATATTTACCTAACAGAGGTGTTGCGTGGAATGAAGGAGTGAAAGCACCTGGAGCATATTCAGGGCTAAATGACTATTTACTCCTCATATTACTTCCCCTACTACTAGTAAAGGTCCATGAATAAAGGCGCTGTTGGGCCAGATGTGTTCCAGAAGGTTTCTGGTATTAGAAAGAGAACATGGCATGAATACCATCCGAAACACAACCATCCCAGTGGGATCCAGGGCAGCACCTATATTCACAAACATTAATATCTCTGCAGGATGAATTTTCACAAATAAACGCCTAGCAAGAGACTCACATCAGCAAAGTCAGATTTTGTTGAGGAATGAGTTCAGATCAGGTAAGATGTCATCAACGTGGGAATTTTTAAAAGCTTCTCGTTTCCAGAGCTCTCTGAATTTTTGGCTTTGTGGGTCTGTATGGCTATGCACATCAGAGACAGGTTGGGAAGGTGTCACAAAGGGGTGTGGTTTTCCTGGTTGGTAAATAAGAGTGCAGAAATTGCAAGCAAAGGAATGTGCGGCAGACTCTCTGGTCACAGTGAGCAGGATACGTACTCCTCCCTGCAAGACCTGACCCCACAAAGCTGTCAGAGATCAGACAAGTGCTGAGCTGTTTGAATCCAATGACGTTCATGACCTCTCAGATTAGTAATATATCTTTAGGCTTCGTGTGTATGGCCAGACACCGCAAACTAATAGATCTGGACCAGTCAGACGGTGGGGTGCGGCTTGCAGTTGCATTTTGCTTGGTGATAGGCTGTTTAGTGTTTGCTATGTGGACACTTCTCAGAGCGCGCACACTTGCCATTGGCCACAGACGGTCCCTTCAGTCTGTCACTCTACTGTCTTCACCCAGCTGAATTCTCTCATTTCTCTCTCTCCGCTCTTTCCTGGCTCTGAAATTTTTATCTCCGGGTAGGCAGATAAAACTGTTTGAAATGAGTCCTGAGGTTTGAAATGATCGATGATGTGGCTGAATTCATCTTAAGGTCTCTGTGTGGCAGGCCGAGGGGTTTCATCGGAAACGCCAGCTGTCTCGATCGCCAGTGACTTCCCAAAATGCTCCGTAACAAACACGCTTTAGGCTGCTGCTGGGCTGCTACGGAGGACAAAGAGAGCGTTTACCTGTCCTGTGGCCTCTATCGCTGGCTCCCAAAGTATAATCCAGTGAGTATAAATAACACATTAACTGACCTTTTCCTGCACTGTGCAATATGGTAGTCAGTCACTAGCCACACACAGCCGTTTAGCACTGGAAGTGTGACTAGTCCGATGTGAATTATGCTATAAGTATAAAATATACATTGATTTCAATGTTTTTTTTACAAAACACAATATAAAATACTCCATTGATAGTTTTTAATACTAATAGTGTAATATAATGATAATCTTGAAATACTGAGTTAAAGTATATTAGTAAAATTAATTCGCCTTGTTTTTTTTTTTACTTTTTTTAGTATTTCTTGAAAGATTTCATCTATTTACTTCTTGGAGAGAGGGGAAGGGAGGGAGAAAGAAAGGGAGAGAAACATCAATGTGTGAGAGACACATTGATCAGTTGCCTATCATATGCTCCCAAACGCAGACCTGGCCTTCAACCCAGGCATGTGTCCTGACTGGGAATCAAACTAGCAGCCCCTTGGGTCACAGGCCAGTGCTCAATCCACTGAGCCACACCAGCCAGAGCTGTTTTTCATTTTCTTAATGTAGCTGCTGGAAAATTTGAAACCACATATGTCTCATATATTTCTATTGCATATCACTATTTTATATATATTATACATTAATGACATAGTAATATTTGAAGTGATTTCTGATGCTCATTTACATTATTTACACAATTAATTAACTGTAGACCCCACCAAATTATGATTTCAGCCCAAAAAAATAATTCCCTGGTAACTGCTGATTGGAAAAAAGATGAAAATTTCCGGTAGAGATTCTCTTGATCTATACCCGCCAATGAGTTCCTATCTCATTTGCATGTTGTCTGTGGTTCCCTTTGCATTGCAACAGCACAGCGGAGTGACTGGCAGAGAGGGTCCCCAAAGTCCAAATTATTTACTCTCTGGTCCTCTCCAGAAAGAGTTACTGACTCCTGCTCTAGAACAACGATTCCAAATGGATTTTTCTAAACTAGTCCCCATAACAGACATTTAGATCAGTTTACAGATGCAGAAAGCTGCTTCGGACAAAATGTGAATCACCAGTGCTAGAAAACGCTAATACATTCTGAAATAAAACACTTTTTTCCAGCTTCTAAAAATCTTCCAATGGGTTTTTTTTTTTTTTTAAACCATGCGTTGTAAAATGAGATTCTGAAGCAATGTTAAGAGACTGAGGATTACTTGAGGCTGTAATGAGCCATCATTTGCACTGCAAAAGATCCCCTGGAACAGCGTGTTTTACTGCCCGCTTTCCAACCTAAGAATGGACATCTGAATTAATGGTAAGTTCCTGAGAATGTCCTTTCGCTGATCGTAAGCATCTAAGCATCCTAAACTTTTGACTGCTGAGTTAATATTTTTGTTTCTTTAAGAAATTGAGAATATTATATTACCACCTCTGGCATAACACATCATTATTTTCCTTATCAGTTGATTCTAAAGGTCCTGGTTTTTAGAACTCATTCGAGAACGCTCCTGGTTTGTGGTTTATAGATCACTGTACAAAAAGCACAGCGCGCTACTATGTTGAAACTGGAATTACACTGAGAAAAGTAACTTCTGGAGGTCGAGACAGCATTGTTCCAGCCTTCTAAGACCTAGTCATCGTATTAAATATTGCAGATGTTCATTTCCCAATTTCATTAGCTTTCTTATTGGTTGAAAATAGAAAGAAAAGAAATTACAATTCTAATTGTGACTCAGCTTAACTAGTTCAAACTGATTTACATATGAACATCTGAGAAGCCTTGAAAACTCAGCAGCCATTGAAAAGTCTATTTCAGAGAGAGATCAGAACTCCTTAGAGAACTGGAAAGGTGCTTTATAGTCTAACGTCTCCTTTTGAACTGTATATCACTTTTTCTGCTTGAAATTCATTTGAATGCAGAAATCAAGTTTGGCTCCTTTTGTTGCTAATACTCCAAATATTTTGACAGTTATTTGAATACCATATTGACAAGCCCATTATATTTACTGGCCCTAAAACAAATAATTTCCACATAGTCTAAGCTTTAAAACTCTTTAGTACAAATTATTAAAAGATTATAAAGTGTTTGTCTGTGAATTTTGAAAGAGAGGGATTTGTGACTTCTTCAAAAAAGGAAAATATTTGAATAGCAGCTATAATTCTAGTATATTCACAAATCAGTCATTAAAATGCATGGAGCAGAGTTGTTGCAGCTGTATACGGCTTTTATTATTCAGACGGCTAAATGGGTGAAACATATATTTTAATTTAATGTATAATGCACAACTCAGAATGAACCAGAACAATTCTTCCTCCCCTCCCTTTCTTACAAAGAAGCCAGAGATCCTTCAACAGGCTGGTGATAATTTCTCCTGGACAACAGCCAGCTGAGATTTATTGAATGTGCTGACATCTCTTCATAAAACATTGCAAGAGCTGGCAGAAGGTTAGTCAAAAAATCAGCCCGTAACATTTCTACTTTTATTCATATATTTTTCAAGGGGGATTTAATTGCTAAGCCTTCAGCTGTGGTTACCAATTATGGAGCAATGGGAACTCCAGCTCCTATAGAAAGTTAACAAAGAGCTGTCTTCCCATTTCATTTTCATGGGAATAGAAGACCTGGGTTTGGGGAGGCGGAACCCTTGAAGTCCTGACTACAGGGAGTTATGAAGCAACACCTGGGTGTTAATCACAAAGGGGATGAAAAGGTGAGGGGGTTATTCTCATTTAGTGATCACAGCAAGTCAATGAAGGTACGTTTGAAGGCAA
Organism: Glossophaga mutica; assembly: GCA_039655065.1. Taxonomy (NCBI): domain Eukaryota; kingdom Metazoa; phylum Chordata; class Mammalia; order Chiroptera; family Phyllostomidae; genus Glossophaga; species Glossophaga mutica. The sequence continues at coordinate 11,291,536 of CM077314.1, forward strand.
AACAAATTACATGATACAACTGTTTTGAAAAGATATTGTGATTCCTTTCTGATTTTAAATGACTTTTGACTGGAGGGTGCATACTTGGAGAACCCTATTGTCTACTTAACTTGTTCTCCAGTCCTTGGAATGTCACCTTGAGCCTCCCTGAAAAACAAAGTCCCTCCCCTTACATTTTAGAACAAACAGAATCCCATTTATAGCTTCTCATATCTCCAGGAGTACTTGTAATCTATTTTATTTCTTTGCTGAAAGGTAAGGTTCTCTCAGATGCAATTTATTCTTTTCTTAAGGTGTCCAACAAGCTCTCATTGGAGTCCTGAACTCAACTTCTACGGCACAAATCTCAGTGGTAGTGTTTAACTAATTTATTGTGCTTAATCAGAGACTATGAAAAATAATTGTCTTGTGTCTTTCCACATCTAGAGATTTGTACCGGTGCTCAGTCTTAGAAAGGACAGTGCTAAACTTCATGTCAGTTATGCTGGCTATTGCATTTAGTCAATTCACGACCACACCAACAGGGGATTGTATCTCTTAGCATTATGGGTAATTTTACCACAGAGAGGAACAAATTAGGGCTGAGAGTTGCATGGTCTTAGGAGACCCTGCACTGGGCTTACTGAATTGCTGAAGCAAGCCGTGACACACAGTAGCCTTCAAAGCTATGAGTGTCAAAGGATTCTCTGTGCTCTGTCAGAATGCCCCTGCTTTGCAGGAAACACCTGCAAGAGTCCAAAGGCCTTTTCTTATCTTCAAGATGTCCAGATTGAACACAAAGGCCTATGGTATCTCTTCTAATTTTTTATCTTTTTTAAGTCATCAGTGATAGAGCCCCGTCACTCCCATATCTAGACTGTTTCTCAAACACCCTCAGTATGTATTCATAGTTTATCTACTACTTTCTCAAAGGGATTTGACGTGTTCTTATTATAAGGGAGACAAATCTTGTGACTGTAACAAAATATGTAAAAGGAATTCAGGACCGTGGGGAGGTAGAGCATATAAATATGCTGCCTCCTCAGGTTTATATAATTGAAATTAGACTTCACACAGGACTTGATGCTTCTTGCTGATAGTACAGGAGGAACACAAGCCGAGACCGCACCAACTGTTTCTTTCCTTCACTTCTAAAGCGTATTTATCCTTGTCATCCATATCCACATGACTTTGTCACCCAATTGTCTTATATATTCAAAGTTTATCATTTCATCACACCAAATTTATCAAAAAAGAAAAAGGAAGGTGAATAAGATTTCTGTTACTAAAGTTTTAACATAGCTTCCTTTATTTATTAGAGAAGAAAATCTGATCCTAATCTCTTCCAAGACATGGCAGACATCTTTGCTACCTATTTTATTCTCCTTCTGGATCTTTCTTCATCAATTACCTGTCTTCCTCTCGTCTTTTCCCTTCCATCTATGCATATCACAAGTCTCTCCTATAAGGAAAAGCTGTCTTCATTCAGCCTCATTTTCAAGCCTACCACCCCCATCTTTCTGCCTCTTTTTGATTATCAAACTCCTTAAATGAATAGAATATTCTCACAGACTACTCACTTTTGCTTCCTTAATCCTCTGACTACTACTGTCAGAACTCCCTGACTATTAGCTTAAAAACCAGTGACTCCATTTGTCAAACTGAAAAGCTCCTCTCTCCCCATCCGTCTAGTTCTGAAATATCTAAAGTATCTCAACTCCTGCCCCCAATTTCTTTCTCCTTTTGCTGAAGCTTTGTCTTTATTACTATCAGAGTTACCTTTCAAAGCAAAAGTTGGATCATATTGCTTGGAAACTCAAGATCTTTCCTGGCTGAATTTTACCTCAACTCTAGATACTCATTCTTTGAGGCCAGATTACCCTGCTATCAGAGCCAGACAAAGACACCATAAGAAAAGACAGCTGCAGGCTAATATCCTTGATGAATATTGATGCAAAAATTCTCAAGAAAATACTACCATAAACCATGACTAAGTGGGATTTACCCCTGGGACACAGGAGGATTCAACATTTGCAGATCCATTAATATGATGCCCTACATTACAAATGAAGGACAAAAATCACACGAAAATTTCAATGAATGCAGAAAAAGCATCTGACAAATTCAACACCCTTTCATGATGAAAACTATCTACAAATCAGGTTTCAAAGGAGTGTACTTCAAAATAACAAAGGCCACGTATGACAAGCCTAAATGTCCAAAGAAGAAGCACAAACAGCCACAGATACATGGAAAGGTGCTCCCATCACTAATCATGAGGGAAATGCACATCAGAACCACAGTGAGATGTCACCTCATCTGTTCCAAAGGTTATCATCCGAAATACAAGACACGTGCTAATAAATGCTGGCTAGAAGGCAGAGAAAAGGGGGCCCTTGTGTATCGTTGGTGAGAATGCAAGATGCTATAGCCATGATGGAAAACAGTATGGCAGTTCCTCAAAACATTAAAATAGAATCATTATATGATCCAGCAATGCCACTTCTGGGTATATATTCAAAAGAACTAAACCAGGGTCTTGAAGAAATATTAGCATTCTAATGTTCACTGTAGTATACTATCCATAAGACATGGAAACAACCTAAAAGTTCAGCAATAGAGGAATGAATGAAGAAAATGTGGACTGTAGAGACCAAGCAATATTGAAAAGACATCTTGCAGTATGCAACGACATGGATGAATTCTCAAGGCACAGTGCTAAGTGAAATAGCCAGTCACAGAAGGATAAATACTGCATGATTCCACTTCTCTGAAGTACATAAAACAGTCAGGCTTACAGAAGTAGAGAGAGCAGAGTGGTAGATACTAAGGCTGAGGAGCGGGGAGAGGGGAAAATAGGTAGTTGCTAACCAATGGGCATAAAGTTTCCATTTGACAAGGTAAGTTCTGAAGGTCTGCTGTACGACATTGTGCCTATAGTTAACAATATTGTGTTGCACACTTAAAAGTTTGTTGAGAGAGGAGATCTCATGGTAAGTGATCTTACCACAATACATTTGAAAGAAAACTTATGAGGTAGCGGTGATAGTATAATTTTCTTAGCAGGAAACTAAGGCCCAAAGAGATAAAATACTTTGTATAAAATTCAATAGCCAGTCTGTTTCAATTTCGTTTGTTTATTTTGTTCTTTAGATTCCACATATAACTGAAATCATAATGGTATTTGTCTTATTCTCACTAATTTATTTCACTGAGCGTAATACCCTCTCTGTCCATCCGTGCTGTCACAAATGGTTAACATTTTATTTTTTATGGTCAGGTAACATTACACTGTATATATGGAGCACATACATATGGAGCACATATATATGGAGCACTAACATATACACTGTATATATGGTTTTTTGGCCATTCATCTGTTGATGAGCACTGGGTTGCTTCCATAGCTTGGCTATTGTAAATAATGCTGCAATGAACAAATGGGTGCATGTGTCTTTTCATGTTAGTGTTCTGGGTTTCTTTGGATTAAGTCCCCAGAAGTGGAATCACTGGGTCATAAAGAAAGAACAAGGTGTGTTTGCCAGAGGGGAGAGGGTTTGAGCAGTAGGTGAAAGGTAAAGGAGCTAAAAAGCACAAATAGGTAGTTACAAAATAGTCACAGGGAAGTAAGCATAGGAAATATAGTTAATAACACTGCAAGAACTACGTGCTGTGCCAATTGGGGTACTGGAAATAACGAGGCAACCACTATGTGAAGTATATGACTGTCTAATCACTGAGCAGTACATCTAAAACCAATACATAATAATAATAATAATAATAATAATAATAATAATTAATAAACTGACTCAAAATAAAAGGAAAAGCTTCCATAGCCATTTAGTGATACAGTCTATTAAGTGGTAGCACGAACTGTGTGCATCTATCCACTTGGCTAAAAAAATATGGTAACATCAGAAAATGTTTTTTTTCTATTGTTATTTATCTATTTATGTTGTTTCATGACACGAGCAAATTAAAATGTTTTGGGGAGGCAATGCCTACCTGTTTTCTGACAAAGTTGTGAACCTCCACTCCGATCAAAAAAGTAAGGGAGGGCCCTGAGAATGGCTCAGTTGTTTGGAGTGTCGTTCCATACACCAAAAGGTTGTGGGTTCAATCCCTGCTCAGGACACATACCTAGGTTTCGGGTTTGATCACTGGTGGGGGCATGTACCTAGGTTGTGGTTTCAATCTCTTGTAAGGGGGTGCATATGGGTGGCAACCAATGAATGTTTCTCTCTCACATTATGTTTTTCTCTCTCCCTCTTTCCCTCTCTCCCTCCCTCCTTTCCTCTCTTTAATCAAGAAATATATCCTCAGGTGAGGATTTAAAAAAATGAAAAATAAAAAGAGGAGAAGGCAGTGTCAATGGAAAAGAAGGAGTTTGAAAGCATCTGCAATCTTTACATATGAGATCTGTCCAGAAGATATCCAGCCATGTAATATGAAAGAGACATTTATTGAAGAAGATACAAGATACAAGAAACATTGTACACAGAACAATGATGCCTCAGTCCCTTCAAAGTAGGCACCTTGGGACATTGCACAGTTCTCCCAATCACCATCAGCTGCCCCATCATATTTTCCTGGATCTCAGTGACAGTCTGATATTTCTTTCCTTTCAAAGGTGATTTTAGTTTTGGGAAAAGCCAGAAGTCACAGGGCACAAAATCTGGGATGTAGGGGGGCTGAGTCACCTGGGTGATTTGATGTTTTTGCAAAAAAAACTCAGCACAAGACATGAGGCATGAGTGGGCACATTGCTGTGACAAAGCTACCAATCACTAGTTGCTGATAGCTGTGGCCTTAGGAATCATCCAAATAGTTTCCGCAGAGGAATGTTCCAGCTTAACACAAAATACGATGCAGATTTGTTGCTCTACTCACTTAGTCATTTTGAATTCGATGGCCACCCAGTACAAATACTCACTCAATAGCATCTACCACCCCTACTGACTAGTACAGTGAAGTCATCGTTGTTCACACATGTTCATTCCAGTCCACTCCCCTTGGCTGGAGGTTACATCATTGTGGCGCAAACTGTTCTCTTATATTAGCAATGGCTGGACTTTTTCCAGACAGACCTCATCATGTACACTGTGGAGTTTCTCCTACTAAGAATCTAAATGAAAGCCCTGAGACCAGGTTTCATTTTTAAGTTTGTCTCTTCCTCACTCTGCTATTAAATCTAGTCTATATCTTTGTACAGTACCTACTTTGATGTCATGCTTGATTAATGTTTTGTTCTAATTAATAATAAAGTAGAAAAATCAGATCCTTGAGATTTAAATTCTCTATCCCATTGTCTGTCCCCTTCAGCCTGATTGAAACGATGTTCATTATCTTTCTACAATTAATTCCTAATTCCTCAGGGTCATGCCTGCTATCCCAAGGGATAAACTTCCTAAAAGGAGGACTTCGTCAAGATGATTAGGTCACACTATACTCACCAATTAAACAGTAGTTAGCTATTGATTTCTACTAAGAAACATAAATGATCAGCAGACCCTTTACAGACACAGCTGTCGTTCTAAGAGGTTACTATTTTATCGTTCTATTTCTAGAGAATTACTTGGCATTTCCTTAAGGTCAGATGGGATAGCATAGTGCTAACTATTGAGAATAAATCTGTATCTTATCACCATTAGAGAGTGCTTTCAGGGCCACTGCTAAAGCTCATCATATAGACACAAATATTAAACTTCACATATGAATAATGCAGTGTTACAAAGAAAAGTATGCCATAATTACTTCACTATTTGAATTTCTTTAAGGCTCTACTAAAGCTTTCTCTCTCTCTCTCTCTCTCTCCCCCCCCTTTCTGTGATAAAGACGTGTGTGTGTGTTTATGCATATCTATACACACATGTGGATGTATGCACTCCGTATATGAACTGTCTCTCATGGACAAACATTCCATGTTCTCAGGACCAAAAGTGTCTAATTACCCTATAGGGAAATTATTTAAGAAACTATATGAACGTAGGCTGATGTTAATTTTAAAAAATGGGTATAATCAGTACGGCTTCATTAACTGCAGCTCCCTTTCTCTTAAAATATGTTTCTAGTTTTTGCATAATATTAGAAATAGATAGTTTTAGGCAGATTGGAAGCCCCAAGCAAATAACACAAAACTGTAAGTACATGTGTATATGTAATACTGGCAGGGTGAGAAAGGATTTAGCGTGACATGTTACAACTGCTTTTGTCAGGCAATATGTTTATCTTATGTAATGTAATGAAAATAGGCAAAACTTATAAAATCATGATCTCATATCAATAAATGCTCGGTATAAAACTAAGTGCCGATTGAATTGAATTGAAGAAAAATATTGTAGGTATGGAAAATTTTTGAAGGCAGTACAAAAATATTAGTGGTGGATATAGAGTTAGAAAACAGATTAAATTCAGAAGAGAGAGTACCAATAATAGTTAGCATCTATAAGGCACTTTCTAAGTGCCAACTGCTATTTTGGGGGCTTTGGGGCCATTAATTTATTTAGTGCCTGAAACAACTCTAAAAAATAGATACCATTATTCTCTTTATTTTCTGGGAGAAAATGAGGTAAATTACATCTAAATGGATGGCCCAAAGTCACAATGGAAATATGGTTCTAGATTCTTTATTCTTAACTTCCAGATCACACTCTTTTCATTTATCATAATAGTCAATTTACCAGGGAAGGACAAAAACAATGTAAAACTTAACTTGTAATCATAAAAAAAGAAGACAGGCAATAAGACATCAGAGAGGACATTATTGGGACCCCCATGCTCCATGTAGACCCCTCCTAAACTCGGCTCACTCCTTAATTGGTCTAAATATTGAACAGATGGAATTCTCCCCCAGAATATCTAAATTATTTTGTAATTTTTGGAGCAACTTAGAAATACACTGAAAAACTATCTTTTCTGGACATTCTTTGTTCTCAGGACCAAAAGGTATCTAATCAACCTACAAAGAAAATTATTTCTGAATCGATACACAATCTGAACATGGCTATCCCAAGCAGTAAGTGGCTATCATTCTTATGACTTCCATTTATTGTGCCTTTTCCATGTGCTACACACTGGTTAAATTCTTTTTGTGCATAATAATATTTACTTCCTACAGCAAGTGAAGTGGTTATTATATCCCCATTCTACAGAAGAAGGTTTGAAGGCTCCAAAAAGTTCAGCATCTTGTCAAAGTTTTCATAAATAAGTGGGTAAACTTGGAATTTGAAGTTGGGGCCACCCAATTCAAGCTTATGCTATTTTGCCTGTGTGTAAATGATGTCAGAGCATTTTCTTAGCATTGTCCTTAGCAATAAAAAATTTATTCTATCCACAGACTCAACAAATATCCAAACACATATCTTAGGATGGTAGCCTCCTTCTCTTAGTTTATTTTAGTCTTTCTATAAATATCAACAACTTTCTATCTGGATTATATATGCATCAATCATTATTGGATGAGCCAACTCCTATTCACACTCATCTTAGGACCTATGAGAAACACTGGATTTTCCAAGGAATTTTATTTTTTGTTCTGTCTAGAAGGAATTACAATTTAGGAATTCTCAGGATGAAAATTATAAATGAAATGAAAATCAATAGGAGAGAGAGACATAAGTGATTTGGGGGGACTCACCTCTCCCCTAACCATGCATTTAAAAGAAGGAACTGTATCTTCTGTTCCAATATAATACAATCTATAATTTTACAAAATTTTAATGAATTTAGTGTATTAGCAACTTATTCTTTTTTAATATATTTTATTGATTATGCTATTACAGTTGTCCCATTTCACCCCCATTATTCCCCTCCCCCCTGCACACCCCCTCCCACCCACATTCTCCCCCTTTAGTTCATGTCCATGTGTCATAAGCTCTTTAGCTTCTACATTTCCCACACTATTCTTGCCCTCCCCCTGTCTATTTTCTACCCACCATCTATGCTACTTATTCTCTGCACCTTTTCCCCTTCTCTCCTCCTCCCACACCCCTGTTGCTAACCCTCCATATGATCTCCATTTCTGTGGTTCTGTTCCTGTTCTAGTTGTTGGCTTAGTTTGCTTTTGTTTTAGGTGTGGTTGTTAATATCTGTGAGTTTGCTGTCTTTTTACTGTTCATATTTATCTTCTTTTTCTCAGATAAGTCCCTTTAATATTTCATATAATAAGGGCTTGGTGATGATGAACTCCTTCAACTTGACCTTATCTGAGAAGCACTTTATCTTCCCTTCCATTCTAAATGACAGCTTTGCTGGATAGAGCCATCTTGGATATAGGTCCTTGCCTTTCATGACTTGGAATACTTCTTTCCAGCCCCTTCTTGCCTGGAAGGTCTCTTTGGAGAAATCAGCTGACAGTCTGATGGGAACTCCTTTGTAGGTGAACTGTCCCCTTATCCCTTGCTGTTTCTAGAATTCTCTCCTTCATTTGAATCTTGGCTAATGTAATGATGATGTGCCTTGGTGTGTTCTTCCTTGGGTCCACCTTCTTTGGGACTCTCTGAGTTTCCTGGACTTCCTGGAAGTCTTTTTCTTTGCCACATTGGGGAAGTTCCCCTTTATTATTTGTTCAAATAAGTTTTCCACTTATTGCTTTTCTTCTTCCCCTTCTGGTACCCCTATAATTTGGATGTTGGGATGTTTAAAGATGTCCTGGAGGTTCCTACGGCTCTCCTCATTTTTTTGAATTCTTGTTTCTTCATTCTTTTCTGTTTGGTTGTTTCTTTCTTCCTTCTGGTCCACTCTATTGATTTGAGTCCCAGTTTTCCTCCCATCACTATTGGTTCCCTGTGTGTTTTCCTTCATTTCACTTATTGTAGCTTTCATTTGTTCATCTAATTTGTGTTCAAAATCAACCAGTTCTGTGAGCATCCTGATCACCAGGGCTTTGAACTGTGCATCTGATAGGTTGGCTCTCTCTTGGTCACTTAGATGACTTGGCTCTGGGGCTTTGATCTGTTCTCCCATTTGAGCCATTTTTTTTTCCATTTTTTTTTGTGCAAGGAGGGTCTGGTCATGCCTGTTACATATGAGGGGAGGAGCCTTAGGTGTTCCCCAGGGCGGGGCAGCCCAGTTGCTGGGTTGTGATGCTGTATGTGGGGGCGGGGTCCAAGAGGGAATAATGGCGCTTGCTCTGCTCTCTCTCGTATTTCAGTCCCTTACGCTGCTTTCCCTAAGCAAATTTGGCCCTTCTGGTGCTGATTTCCATGTGGGTGGACTTGTGTACATTCTAGGACCCTGTAGATCTCTGCAACGAACTCTGCAGTGAGGCTGGGAGTCTCTCCCAGCACCTCAACCCCCACAAGTGTTTTCAATCGGTGTTTTTAGGTTTTATTTCCTGGCGCTAGAGACCTGGGTTGCGAGGTCTGTCTTGCTCCCCATTTTCGCCTGGATTATCTGCATGCTAATGTGGGACCACCTGGTCAGCCAGCTGCCTTGCACAGCCTCACTGGGTCTGCCCATTGCCAACCTGGACCCGGGGTCTGCTAGCTGCCACCTGTGTGTCTGGGGTTCCTGTGTGCCCAGATCTACCAACCTCCGCTTTTTCCTACCATGACTCCGCCCTTCTTAACGGTCTGGATGAATGGTTGTCGGACTTCCGTGCAGTTCACTTTTCTGTTAGTTCTACTTGTTTTCTTGTTTCTAAATCTTTGTTGTCCTTAATTTTGGTTGTGCAAGGAGGCACAGTGTGTCCACCTACTCCTCCATCCACAACTTCTTATTCTATACTACCTGCTTCTATTATTTCCACCCATTCAAAATTAATGAACTGCTAATTAAGCATGGGGAAGACAGACAGACAGATAGATGGACAGATAGATATAAGCTTCACAAATGAACCCTATTTTATTAGCTTACCATAATTATGTTATTTGGAATATATACCTGTAAGATAACAATCTATATTTACATAACAATTTTCTCAGAGTTCAAAACATTTGTAATCTTTGCAATTTGTAGGCCCATTTTTCAAATGGAAAATGCAAGGCAAAACATGTATACAGTGCCAAAACCCCATTTGAGATGCTTAAACTTTAATCAGTGATTTGTCCATCAAATGCCTGCCAATGAAAAAAATTTAGTGATTTATTATTCCCCCATTTGCAATTACTGTCTCTTTAAAAAAAAAATCTTAGTTTTATATCCTATTTACTTGCCATGAATTAGCCTATATTTAATACTATAAAGAGAATTCAACATTCATTCGGAACTGAGCTTCTGTATTAAAAGAGAACTGAAAGCCAGTTCAATATATAGGAATACACTCTTTTTAACATCCCAAATGGTCAGTAGCACCAACACCCTAGTTGTCCCTAAACGGAAGCATAATTCACATTTTGTTGCTTAAAGTTAACAGCTTCAACCTAAGGATCTCTAAAGAGCTCCAAGGCCCAGACGTTGCTCACTGTTTGTGGAGCTCACCTGACACGCAGTACAGCAAGCTGGGAGATAATCGCCCGAGGTCACCCATGAGCAGCTGTAGGGAAAATCAAATCCAGGGGTCGCACGCTCTTATAAATGTTTTCATCTCAAGAACACCAAGAAAAAATAATGCTTTGCAATATGCTAGTCCTCAAGTGTATTTATTATTTCAACATAATAAGCATTCACCTAGTAAGAGCCCCAGAGCCCAAATGAAAATAAATGATACTTATTAGTGAATAATGGTTTGTTCCAGTCTCTGGGTCTAAAATAAAGTAACCTCATCAAAAGATAAATACCAGCACTGCCCTTGGAAATCAACAGGTAATGGCAAATAGGAACAAATGGAAAGAAATAAGAAAAACAGCTGAGAGAGTTGGAAGATTGATTTTCTTATATCAATGATATATTCTGTTTTTTGTTTCTCCAGCTCCTTGATTGGCTAGCACAATTACATTAACTATAGGAATTTTTCTTTGCTAGATTGTGGTCCATTTCACTCATAAATGGGGCCTAAGAGAGGGAGAAAAAAAGAAAACAGTTTCTGATAGGTATAATTTCTGGAAATGAAGAATGACATTTTGCCAGGTTTTTAGGTATTCTGTGACCTTAGATGTAGCATTGGTTTGGCCACCTCATATCCCTTCCAGAGAAGCTGCTTTTAGGCAGCAGCTTGGCCTCAAACAAAATACATCTTCAGAGAAATGTCTGTCAGAAATTTCTAATAGACAACCTGGGATCTTGTTCAGAGTGCCTCCAAGTATCACTATTTTTGCGTAGCTGAGGAAAAACACAAACTGCATTGAAAGTTCCATGATTATCTAGTGAAGGTCAAGGTCAGGAAGTAAGGCCCATCCTCAGGAAAAGCTTACAACAAAGAACTGGAAATACATCATCACACCTTCTCTCTTCCTCGCCTCCTTTAGCCTGTGTCTTTCTCCGTGAAATGGTTCTTCCTCTATACAGGCCTCCTCCCCTGTACCCAGCAAAGTGAAGCCTGCCCCAAAAGTCAAAAGCTGCTCCCGAGGTGATGTCATTCCCTAAACGCAGACCTGGAACTGCAGCAGAAACTAAACACTCTGCCTGACCACATTCAATTACGTGAGCTGAAAAAGTCAGAGTGGAGAGTTTAAAAAACATACACATATATAATTTATAAACTATATTGATACATAATACATAGTAATAAATATATAAAAGAAATAAATAGAAATATGTTATAAATATATAAAATAGATACGCAATCATTGTATCTTTTTAACCTCAAATGACTATATGTAAATGCTGCACTAAGTTTACACATGAAGTCCTGAAGCTAGAGAGGAGGGGAGAGGCACGGTCCCCACATGTCCCAAGGGCTGGCTCATGTCCTAAGTGCTGGCTCGCCTGTACGGACTGCTGAAATAGACAACGAACAAGAGCAACCTCTCATTTCCTAACAGGACAGAAGTGAGGTTTGGTGCTAGGCCGGCTGTCATGGCTCCTCAGGCTGGCCTGTAGGCAGGCTTTGAAGGATGCTGGAGGGGGCCACCCCTACGGCACAAAACTCTGACATGGAAGCTCCTGTTTTACCTCTTTTTCTCTTCTCAGTCCCTCCACCAAGGGAGCCCAACTCAGACCCTTACAGCAGGTGCTACTTCTCCTCACAGGAGGACAGCTTTAGTTCAGTTATGGCAAAACAGCCCAAGTCCAACCATCTTTAACCTGCTGCTCAAGCCACAGAAGCTCACACACCCCTGATCAAGAGCATGCTGGTGGAAAAGACAATCTGGAACATTCAAGACTGGTTCATTAGAAACCTTCAACTTTACCTGTGTCTCTTAGAATGCTCACTCTTCAAGAAGCCAGCTGCCACTTAAGAAGTTCAACTATTCTGAGAGAATCGTGCAGTGAGGAAGCCCAAGCTTACTATCTAGAAAGGCTCTGCAAAGAAAAGAAAGAGGCCTGATAAGTTTCAACCATTCTGTTCCGGTTAGACACGTGAGGGAAAGCCATCTCCGACATTCCAGACCCAGCGGACATGATATGAAAAAGAACAAAGGAATCCAGTCAACAGCCAGTACTGAGACTCCTAGCATATGGCCACAATGGAGCCAGCCCAGCTGAAGCCAAGTCATCATGAAGTAAACACATGTCATCCCCATGGGGCCCTGCCTAATGTACTGATCCACACACTTGTGGGCTTAGTCAATGGTTGTTGCTTACACAGGTAGTGTAAAAATATATTTTTTTATATTTATACATACATATATATACATATATACATATATATACACACAAAACATATATATAAATAAAATATAGTCTTTCAAAAGTATTAGGGTTTTTTGGGTTTTTTTTTGCCTACGTTATCTTAGACAAGTAACATTAACTCCTCTATATTTTATTTGACTAATTAAAAAAATGGAAAAACATCAGCCACTTCATGGGACTGCATGGGAATTCAATAAAATAATATGCATAAATTGCCTTTCACAGTTGCTAGCACATCATAGGCACTTACCAAATGCTGGCTCTTTGCAGTGACAGTCTTAATACATTTTCATTTTCATAACTATCTTTCATAAGAGCCAGACATGCACAAATACCTAAAGAAACTGTTTTTGAAAGAAGTAAAAATCTGTGGAAATATTAGATTTTTGCATCTGCTTTCATACCATTCGGAATTAGCTTGAGAAATCTTGTCAGCTTGTTCTACCAGAAGGAAACCTCTTAACATTTTGAAGTTACCTCATCCTTACTGGAAACATTGTGAAACAGAACTTCACATATAGCAAGAGAAAGTAAACAAAAATAAATCATAGAAATTTCATCTGTCGCAGATGCAATGAAAAGAGGAAAAATGCTGCTGTTAAAAAGAAATAGTGGAGTGTTAATTCTGGTAATATAGTATTTCAGGATTAACTTTTTGTTGGAAGTACCTATAAATAAGAAAATCTGAGCAGTGTTTGGTGTGAAGGTAGAGCCATGTATAATCAAACCCTGTGGAAGCAGCCATCCATATACAGACATTCCATTTCACCAGGTCTTAATCGGAGATTATTATTTTGCATGCCCATAATCAAATGCTTCTTTTGAAACAAATGTTATCTTCCAACCATGCCTTCTGCTTTATTGGAAAAGCGGAATCTGTGAATCCTTTCTTGAAAACTTTAGGCTGTTCATCTGGAATGATTATTCATTTTACTTGAGTCCTTCTTCAAGAGGGTGTCAAGGACTTTCATTTTTGTCATAGAAACCATTAATTTGCATTTGAAAGATGGAAAGTTGGAAATAAAGTCTTCAACTAATTATAATCAGCAGCTACATCTCTATGCAGAAGCCTGTGCCTAGTCACAAAGGATCACAGAAGCAAAGCATCTGTTTTATTCCTCTTTGTGTTTCATCAATATCGTGGAAACTTTTATTGGTCTCCTCCACATTTCATTTCTCATTTCCTATCTTCATTTCATTGGCCTTTCAATAGTCAATATTTCTAATTCTCTCTCTGATGATTTCTCTCCTCTTCCTCCTCTTCAACTTTCTTTGTTGTTTTATTTTTCTCTTAGTGAGAAAAAGTACAGGAAAAGAGATGGATCTAACAAAGATGATAGCGACTATATTCTCTAATTTATATTTCAAAAGAAAAGGAGAAAGATATATTCACTGAATATCTTTACAGAAATAATAGGCATAGTATAACTAGCTAATTAGTATGTGGAATCACAATTAGATTTTATATTGATGGTATCTTTGAAAGAAAACTATATTTCAGAGATAATATTGTTACAAGAGAAAGAAAACAGAGGACTTCTGTGAAACAGCAAAATAAAATTTCAAAGGCAATTCATCTATAAATATGAGAAAACTGAAAAACAATATGAAAAAATAATGCAACAATGAACAGAAGCCACATAATGTTCAGTAGAAAGACAGAGTTGAGTAATGAAAACTTGATATAAAATTAAAGTGGTTACAACAAAACAAGTTCAAATTTCAAAGGTCAAAAGATAGGGAGGAAAACATTCCCATGACGGGAACAAAATACATTAGTAAAAATAAGATTTGGTGAAGAAGCTCAGATAAAACAAAAGAAAACAAAAAAAACCCTCCAAAAATCGCATTCATTCAAATTTAATCAAACTGTCTTGAACTCAGTCTGTAACCAAGCAAACCCGGTTTGGCCTCATGGCACCTTGATACATGACCCAACAATTAGCGTTGAAGGAAACAGGTTTTTATTTGCAGGGTTCCTATCTCGGAGGGGCTGAGAGCACTCCTGCTCAGAGCCCTTTTCTCCCACGAGACCCAGCACTTCCTTTGTTCCCCAAATGGCTATAAGCCATATCCATGCCCAGAAGTTCCCCATAGCCTTATCTGTTCTTAAGCCGGCTGCACAAACAGTCCTCCATTTCCTCTGGAATGTGCACTTGTGGTTTCAGAGTCACCATCCTCTCACAGCAGTACTGTCCTTCAGGATCTGGGGCGCATTGCTCTCAATAGTTTAGGAAAACATGTGCCATGTTACACTGGATTACGGAAGAGTCCAGGGAGGCACATGTCCCAAGAGGGTGGCTTCTCCATACATCCTTCGGAGAAGCAGAAGTTTGCAGTTCTGCCTTCCCTTCAGCTCCAGGCACCTCCCACGAACCTGCACTTGGTTAGGCATGTCTCCACACAGCTCCATCAGCTCTGCCAGGTCTTGCACAACTCTATCAGCTCTCTCCTTTCACCCTTTCAGACCACATAGCTCTTCCTCTCTCTCAGCCCACATGGCTGCTTCTTACACACCAGACCTAATGGCAGACCAGACCCCTGTCCTACACCCTTTCAGACTTCATGACTGCTTCCTCTCTTTCAGCACTCCCTTATGTCAAATGCTTGGCCCAGAACTTCCTATGCAACCTCACATCTGGCCCCTCCTATCATAGGTCACTTCTGGCAGTTCTCCTGTATCTTTTACCTTCTTTCAGCTGCCATCTTTAGTCAGGACCAGAGTTCCCCGTGATACACAGACATCTGTGGTGGGCATCCACCTCCCCTGGCTAGGCCACGCATCACTTACACTCTTAAAGTCACATACACCTTCCACCCTGGGCAGCAGCCCTCTCAGTTCAAAAGGCACAGCTATTAACTTGCCATTGTTATGCAAAGTATCTTAAATGCCCTGTCATCTACTTCCCCCAGCCAAAGGTTTAGGGATTTTCTCCTATTTTGGGGGGACCTGTGCTCTGCACCCCATTGCAAACCCACACTTCCATTTTATATTTTAAGAGTGTATACAGAAACATTCTAGATCATAGAAGAATTTAATTTTTGACATTAATAAAGAGCAAAGAATAGTCATAATATAGTCTTTAAATTACAAAGATCGAAACACAATGAATTTCAAGTTTCTGAATATGAAAATAGGTGACATATTAGGGTTGATTTCATATAATAAATCAACCATCAATATCAGTACACATTTTAATCAGAAATATACCAAAAGATATTTTGGATCCAATATTCAACAATGCTGTCAAAATACACTTCAGCCATGATATCGCTCTAGGTCAGAAGTGCCTCTAACTCTGTTATTTTTTAATTATTATAAAACGCATTTAAGTCACTTTCAAACCTGTATGTTTTCCAGGCTAATTTTCATTAAAGAATTTTTTTTTTAAAATTTCCTCTCAGTCTTCTGGCTTCAAAAAGAGTCCTACTAAACATCGATTAGAAAAAAATAGTAACTACAAGAGAGAAGATATATTCAGACATTGATTTCTTATCTTTGGAATTAGACTGGCAAAGCTAACAGCCAATGAATGAGAGAAATATTGCACTAATAGGTACTTCAACTGTTTCCCTTGGAAATGGCAATGAGACTAATATTAGCTTGCATTAGCAATAATGAATCTTATTAGCTTTTCCTGATAATGATGATGATGATGATTACCCTAGGTTGAAAATAAGATTACAAGAAAGAATTTTGTACAAGATGTTCTCTGAAATTATAAATGAAATATGTTATCTTCCATATGTACAACATTTCTTCCAGACAATGTGCAAGGTGGCAACTATTTTTTTTTTTTTTTTGGTGCATAGTAACAGAAAGATCATTCTAATCATGCAAATTTAATTCTAGTCATTGTGTCTGTGAAATACACACCAAAGCAGTCTATATGCTTTCTTTTCCTATATCTGCATCATTGCTTCTTATCTGAGAAATCCTCTCTCCCCCAACCCAGGGAGAAATTAGCTCATATTTGACAATGAATGAAGCCATTCTTGAAATTTAGTATGGGTAAATTTAAGTGTGTTTAACTCTTACTGTAATATTTGGTTTTATATCAAAAATACCTAAATTATGAAATCCCTAATGTGTAATATTATTGCTTTACCTCATGTCGCTACATGTGTTTAAAAATGGCAGTCCTCTATGTTCAGCAAAGTTGATGTCAACCATGCTATCCCTAACTGCAATAACTTGATAAAACAGTGGGTGGTTTTAAGGCACTATCATTTCAAGCCACTGTTATAAATATTTATAAAAGTTCCTATTTCAGTAAGACAAGTTATTTTCTCCCAACCTGTATGGTGCATGATTAAGCAGTCTGTAATATTATGAAACTCTGTAGAACATTATATATAGCCTTCTATCCTGATTGAACTGCAAGATAGAAAATGAATAAAGAAGAAAGCAAGCCATCGTTAACAGTTTGGGTAACTAATGAGAAATGTGTCACCTAAACTTTAGCCACTATTTATTCCATACTTTCAAATCTCATCCTATTACATGAAATTATTTAATGTAATTAATTGTGCCTTTCCTTAAGGTCACATACAAATCTCCTCCCTCCATCCATCCCAACCATCCTTCAAAGGGGATATTACGAGGCCTGTCTGCCTTTATCACATATCAGAGGAGGGTCAGGCTGTTTAAAATGAACTGTTGGAACTTGTCTGGGGTAAATAATGATTCCTTCATTCAAAAAATTGTCTCTAGGGCACCATTGCTATGCCAGTCTCTTTGTTCTGAGTGCTTAACTCTTCCAGGACTAAACCCTAAGAGGGCTTATTGACATTTTCTTTTTTAATACTTAGAGCTGACCAGCAGTCAGTGTGTAGCCTCAGTGGTATATGAGCCTCTAAGATGAGCCCCTGAAAGAGGGGAAAAGGAGTGGTGCAAAGGAAGTTGGATCAGAAGTCAGTAAAAATGGATTCAAATCTTGTCCTTGTCTTGAACTCTATGATCTCGGGCATGTCACTTAACCAGTCTGGGCCTTAGTTTCCTCCTTTGTTAGACTGGTGAGTGGTGAAGATGATCCCTCAACTCAGAAATTACAGCATGCTTCCTTCTAATCACTTTACACCATTTTGTCTATGATTCTGATTTAAGCCTTTTTAATTAATACTAACATAATAGATCTCCAAGTTATCCATATTTCATTCCTTCTGCTCAGTATTGTGTCTGATGTCCCTATATTTGCTTCCCAAAGCACAGTTTTCATCATGCCTATCCCAGGCATTCTTAAAATTCATGATTTCAGATTGTGTGAGCACTTGCCCCATTTAGGGGGACAGCTGTTACTTGGCTCAATGAATGATAAACAGACAGAAATGTGGAAATAATGTTGCCCATTTTTTAAAAAGAATCCAGAAACCTAGGGGGGTTGTATAAGAAAATTTATTTTTTAACATTTTTCATTGTTGTTCGAGTACAGTTTTCTGCTTTTTCCCCACCCTTCCCCACCACCCCAGCCCTCCCCACCTCCCTCCTGTTTCCACCCCCCATGTTATTGTCCATGTGTCCTTTATAATAGGAATGGTTCCTGCAAATCCTTCACCCTTTTCCCCTATAATCCCCTCCCCCCCCCCGCTCTTCCCTCTCCCCTCTGTTCACTGTCAGCCTGTTCTCAATTTCAGTGTCTTTGGTTATATTTTGCTTGCTTGTTCCAGAAACCTAGGTTTTTACTTAAAATCTAATTTTTAAATCTTACCAAATAATTTTTAGAAAAATGAACACCCTACATGGATCAAACATCTCTGAGTGTTTGAAATCTCTACTTTAAGGCTTCTAGCACATTTCCACAGATGCCCAAAGGCTAACTGTCCTGGGTGCCCATTCTGAAAGGCATCCGCATAAAAACAATATAAGATTGCAACCACCCAGCTCTCTAGTAGATTGGCAGTCAGTTTGACCCCATTTGTTTTACATACAGGAAAACCGAAATCTGGCTTTCCAAGACCTCCGGCCAAGATGGAGGCATAGGTAGATACACTTTGCCTCCTCGCACAACCAAAAGAAAGACAACAAATTTAAAAACAAAAAAATTATCAGAACTTTCAGAAAATTAAATTATATGGAAGTTCGACAACCAAAGAGTAAAAGAAGAAACATTCATCTAGACTGGTAGGAGGGGCAGAGATCAAAGTCAGGGCGGAGAGGATGTGCAGCAAGGTGGTGGCTGCAGGACCTGGGCAGGTGAGGCAGTTGCTGGCGGACCACAATCCCACATTTGCATGTGGATATACTGAGAGAAACTACTGGAGAATGAGACAGCACACTCAATCCAGGGTTCCATCATAGGGAAATAAAGCTTCAAAGCTTTTGGCTATAAAAATCTGTGAGAGTTACTGTTGCAGGAGAAACTCCCAGGCTCACAGAAGAGTTTGTTGGAAACCCACAGGATCCTAGAATATACACAAAACTACCTACTCGGGAATCAGCACCAAAAGGGCCCAATTTGCTTGTGGGTAGCAGGGGAAGTGACTGAAAGCAAAATGAGAGCCAGGCAAGCAGCACTGTTCCCTTTCAGACCCCTCCCCCACATACAGTGCCACAACGCACCAACGTAGGTTGGCCTTCCCTGGTGAATACCTAAGGCTCTGCCTCTTACAATGTAACAGGCACGCTGAGACAAAAGAATATGGCACGAATAAAAGAACAGATCAAACCTCCAAAAATAGAACTAAACAATGAAGAGATAGCCAACTGATCAGATACTGGTTCAAAACACTGGCAATCAGGATGCTCACGGAAATGGTTGGATATGGTTGCAAAATAGGCAAAAAAGTGAAGACTATGCAAAGGGAAATAAAAAATATATATATACAGGGAGCCAACAGTGAAGGGAAGAAAACCAGGACTCAAATCAATGATTTGGAGCAGAAGGAAGAAATAAACATTCAACCAGAACAGAATGAAGAAACAAGGATTCAAAAGAATGAGGAGGCTTAGAAACCTCCAGGACAACTTTAAATGTTCCAACATCCAGATCATAGGAGTGCCAGAAGGAGAAAAGTAAGAGCAAGAAATCGAAAACTTATTTGAACAAATAATAAAAGAGAACTCTCCCAATCTGGCAAAGGAAAAGATTTCCAGGAAGTCCAGGAAGCTCAGAGAGACCCAAAGAAGTTGGACCCAAGGAGGAACACACCAAGGCACATCATAATTACATTAGCCAAGATTCAAATGAAAGAGAGAATTCTAGAAACAGCAAGGGATAAGGGGACAGTCACCTACAAAGGAGTTCCCATCAGACTGTCAGCTGATTTCTCCAAAGAGATCTTACAGGCAAGAAGGGGCTGGAAAGAAGTATTCCAAGTCATGAAAGGCAAGGACCTACATCCAAGATGCCTCTATCCAGCAAAGCTGTCATCTAGAATGGAAGGGAAGATAAAGTGCTTCTCAGATAAGGTCAAGTTCAAGGAGTTCTTCATCACCAAGCCCTTATTATATGAAATGTGAAAGGGACTTATCTAAGAAAAAGAAGATAAAATATGAACAGTAAAATGACAGCAAACTCACAGTTATTAACAACCACACCTAAAACAAAAGCAAACTAAGCCAACAGCTAGAACAGGAACAGAACCACAGAAATGGAGATCACATGGAGGGTTAGCAACAGGGGAGTGGGAGGAGGAGAGAGGGGGGAAAAGGTACAGAGAATAAGTAGCATAGACGGTAGGAAGAAAATAGAGGGAGGGCAAGAACAGTGTGGGAAATGTAGAAGCTAAAGAACTTATGACACATGGACATGAACTAAAGGGGGGGAATGTGGGTGGGAGGGGGTGAGCTAAAGAACTTATGACACATGGACATGAACTAAAGGGAGGGAATGTGGGTGGAAGGGGAATGATGGGGGAGAAATGGGGCAACTGTAATAGTATAATCAATAAAATGTATTAAAAAAATTAAAAAAGAATAGTATAGGAAATGGAGAAGCCAAAGAATGTATATGTATGACCCATGGACATGAACTAAGGTTGCGGGGAAGGTTAGAGGGAAGGCTAGAGGCAGATGGGGATAAAGGGGAGAAAAAATGGGACAACCGTAGTAGCATGATCAATAAATATATATGTTTTAAAGACTGAAATTAAATATTAAAATACCTTTCCAAGGTCACATGGCCAATTAGTAACAACTTGGAACAAGAATCCAAGTCTCACACTTTCCAGTAAGACTTCTGTATCTTTTAGCCTCCCTCCTCATTTTTCTAAGACTCCTTTGATAGATAGAAAATTCCATTGCTTTTAAATTGCAAACAGTTTTCTCATTTATGGAAGCTAGGACCACTCTGTATACTATTTATCCTGTTCATTTATATAACATGTAATATGCAGTATTAAATTATACATAAATTAAAATAAAAACACATGTACTTTATGATATATATGTACTTTATATACAATATGAGGTTTATTTTAACATACACACAAACACAATATGAGCTTTTAAGAATGTGAGTTCTCCCCACAAAACCCTCAGTTCCGTGTACACACAGGACACCATTTCCACCACATTCTCTTGTTATGAATAAATTTCTCCTTCTTAAGTTCTTTGCCTGATATATGCGTGCTTCCTTGTGAGCACTATTTAAATCACGGTGGAAGAATGTTAATCCTGACAGCTCAGGAAAATCACTTGGATAAGTCAACATTGATCCATCCTTTTAGATGCCTTGTCATTTTCAACCAGCGATTTGAATTTGAGTTCTCAAATACAGACTGCTGTGAAAACCGTAAGCAGCTAATGGCTGTCAAAAAAAATAGTAGGGTAACAAGAAATGATTTTTTCTTAAAGTGTTGCTGCATTCAGTATTTTTTAATCCACAGTTATTCAAACACTACAGGAAAAACATACACACGAGTCCTTTTTATAGTATTGCTCGAAAAGAATGAAAATTAATGAATAGTAGAAATGAAAATTAATATCTCTGGGAACGTTAGGCTACTTGAATCATTTGTAATCCCATTAAATTGTATGAATGTTCTCAGAACTGTTTCTTGTCTTAGAAAATGCTAAATCAGGGAATGAAAAGTAGAAATCTACAGGACAAACCTTATGTGCACACATTTTTTATGTGATATATATGTATGAATATGTATTATACAGAAAGAGGGGGGACTGAGACATTGTTATTATTTTTGTTGAGGTTGTGGAAATTATTAAATTGCCTAGTTTGATAAAATCTGCAGATTTTTAGAGATGCAGTGGATTCTGCCTTCTCTTCAATAATTGGAAAACCTGGAAAGAACTACCCAAGCCCGTCACCCCCTCCCTTAATGGAACGCACTCTTCCACTTCACCACCTCAGCTTTTTTGCTCATGTCTCCAACACTGAGCCCATAAGAATTGCCTAATACCCAAATGTCATCACTCATTTACTCTACTTACGGGACATTTGTAGGAATAAAATTATGTATTTTAGCTCTAACAAGTGCATACTTTACTAAAAAGACAGTAATTCATCAGTGCCTATACAACCCAAAGTAACCTGTTATTTCAATATAGAATGATAAGAGTTCAAACCAAATGGAACTCTTAAACAAATTTTCCAGTCAATTCAAATGAAGTTGCAAAGATGGGAGATAATTCTCCACGGATCTCTTAAATCTCTGCACAACTTATGAGCGAGAAGGGCCAGCCCTTTCATTCTGGACGATCATGTCAAAGATGTTTGTATTTGGAACAGCTTTGGGAGAGAAAGAGGATATTTTCTTCTGAAGCAAAGGACAGTCAGGCTTACTGCCCGTTATAAGAGATTTGGGTTCCTTAGCTCAGACTTTCTCTCTTGTAAAGCGGCCCACTGTGTGTGCGGACTTCAATCTGGGACCATTTATACTGCCTCCTCCCATCTTCTGAAAACACTCATGTTGCAGGCTCACTTGTTTACCTTGTAAATAGGATAAAATCTCAGACCCTTCACAGCTTTTGACAAGTCACTCCACTCACTAATTTTTTGTCAACTTGGAGTTCACTAATCTAAGGCATGCCATATGATTTCAAATGTACTTGTTACTTTATTCCTATGTTCATTTAAGGACTAGGATTGATCAGCCTCCTACATAGGTGTTCAGAATATCTGGGTGAGTGGTTCAGGATCAGGGTTCTGGTGCTCTGGGGCAGCAATTTTCAACCTGTGTGCTGCAAGAGGAACACAAAAACATTGCGTGCCACAAAAATTTTTTAAACGTGCAATGCTTGACTACTTCATCATGGGCGCTGATCTCTATTCCGTTCCATTGTCAAATGAAAAAAATGACATCAGACAACAGAACAATAGCCATTTGGTGTAAATGAATCAAATTATACCTCGTTTGTTTTGGGGTTTTTTTGGTCAGATTGGTAAAAAATATAATATATTTTGTGGTGTGCTGAAGAATTTTAGTAATCAGTTTATATGTGCCATGAAATGAAAAAGGTTGAAAATCGTTGCTCTACAGATTGGGATGCTATAGTGACCATGAACACAGGCTCTGCAATCCGACAAACTGGATTTTAAATCATGGTTTCCCACCTATTAGCTGTGTGAAGTTTGGACTGTTGCTTACACTTATTAAGCCTCAGCTTCATCTATAAGATGGGTCAATAATTCCTATGTTATAATCTCATAAATATTAAATTCAGTATTTGTAATAATAGAAATTTTCTTATGAAATTCATGGATAACTTATTGGCAAATTGTTTCTTTCTATTATAGATTTACTAGGAAGAATCAAAATAGAATGTGCACGCTTCCTTTTTTCACTCTCCCCTCCTGTGTTCAGTTGGGTGTTCAGGCCTGTATCCACAAGTTCTAGGTTTTCCTTATCCCTAGATGCAGGGGTATCCAACCTTTTGGCATCTCTGGGCTACACCAGAAGAAGAGTTGTCTTGGACCACGTATTAAATACACTATGACATGTAACCACAAAAAAAATCTCATAACATTTTAAGTAAACTTACAATTTTGTGTTGGGCAGCATTCATGGTCATCCTTGGCAGCATGTGGCCTGTAGGCTGTGGGTTGGACAACCCTGGAGAATATTTTTTGAAGTTATTTATAAAAGGCCAGGAAGTCAAGCCCAAACAGATCACTAACCCCATGGTGATGAAATGTTTGCTTGGGGAGACAAAGATGAAAGAAAACAGACTTAGATTCAGGTGTGCTAGATATCTTGGAACTTGACACAGCATAGAGGAGGCCTGAACCAAACCAAAGACCATGTTCTTAAGGTAAGAGACATAGCCGAGGTTTAAGTCTGAGGTGAAAATGAAGACCCGACAAGCAGTCTTCTCACCTCAGTGAAGACCCTCAGACAGCTGCGTCCTCCAGGAAGTGCTGCACCAATGGAAAAGCCCACCCTTCAATCACTGCATGGGCCTGGGGAGAAGAAAAGCTGCCAGGGTCAACTGTGGATCACAAAACCAAGACCCTTCCCATTTCTGTGCGCTATACAAGGGGTAAAAAAGATTACCGATAGGAAAATGGCCAACATTGCACTTCTCACCAGTTTTGGAATGAGGGCCATCAACTTAGACTTCTGAGGTTTGGGAAAAATTTAAACTTGCTGTTTATTATATGAATATCAGCACTGAGCAATTTAAATCTGTTTAGTGAAGTGCCTGGAAAAGAAAATGTGCTCAACATTGGAGCTTTTATTCGTATGATAATTACCGTAGTCAATAGAGGCTATTCTTGATTAAATATCTCAATTCTGTGACACATACCTATTTTCTTCTCTGACACTTCACATCATAAATGTTCCAAGAGTTCATCAAGACCAACCTCTTATTCAAAGCAGGAATTCCTTGTATAGCTGCTCTGACAGATGGTCACATACCCTCCGCTGGAAGGTGTTCAATGACAGGGACTTCACAGCTTTGGTAAGTAGTCATTGTGAAACTGCCATCCCCCCACTTTCCAAAACAATCAAAATGTTTTCATGAGGGAAGAACACCAAGTTCCCAGATGAAGATCATTTTTATGACTGTTCTTCGTTCTAAAACACACTAAATTATTGTCTTGGCAAAACAAGGAATGTATAGGAACAATGAGTTTTAGTTCATTCATTCAATGATTTATATATCAAAATAAATGTGAAGGTATGTGTACTGTTCTTTTTAATGTAATACATCCATATGTGAGTTTTTATACACATGGAACTTGGGGTTTTCTCTAAATGTAACAATGACTGACTTAGAAGGATGTAAGGAAGTCTGAGGTATGATGTAAGAGAGTAGAATCATTGTACCTGACAGATTATCTCTGATGTAAACTAACACACATCTCCATAACAGTTGAGGATAAATAATAATACAATAGGGCAAGTTCAAAGAGGAACAGCAGCATCTCATTTAACGTTTGTAATTAGCTCACCAAAAGTGTTGTGACTTAAATGTAATTCAAATTAAATTTGGCATCAGACTTCGGGGTGATGCATGGGCACATTGAAAATAAAGTAGTGTGGAATATAGAAGTTCTTCTCTTGCGGGGGACCCTGTCTTGGGTGCCAGATGTCGAGGGGCTCCGCCCACAGAGCCCCATCCCTCCGTCACGAATGAAAATAAAAACTACCAAGACAAGATCTGCTTGGGGAGGAAAGGGGTCAAACTCTCAGAGGAGAATGACCCAAAGCCCCATCCTCACTAGGCTTTTATTGGGCTCAAATACACCGGAATACAAGTTTAACATGTCAAAGAAATCTGAGGGCTTAATCCAAGCCAGTGTTTGTCAGGAAAGGGGGTTGCCAAACTTTGGGAGACATACTCATTTCCTCCTGGGACACTTATCACCTAAGGGAGAGCACTCTTAGCAAAGCAGGTTTCACAGGACTTTAGGAGCCGTCCTGGCCAGCACAGGGCTGCACCGCTCACCCCCACAGTTTCAGGCTTTAAGCCTATTAGGAAGCAGGAGACATTTCAGGCTTTAAGCCTATTAGGAAGCAGGAGACATCTCCCATATGGAAATGAGGACTCGGGCTATGTCAAAATAGCCGGAGGGCGAGGGTCCATCACATCCTCTTTGCTGTAACCGCCTCCCCCCCGAGTCCTTCCATGGGGCCTCCCAAGTGGTCGAGTCTGGCTTAGGTTGCCCCTCCCATGAGGAGTCTTACCCATCATTGACTGCCAACCAAGCTATGCGGCCAGAGATGGATGAGGCAAAAGCAGTGCTCCTGCCAGGGAAATAAGCTTTGTCTCCTTAGTAGGTCACGTCCTTGTGACAGAACAGACCCAGATGAAGTGGGTCCCTTGGGCTCTTACACAGCCCACCATGGGGTGAGGGTTACAACTCCTGAAACCAGGCTGAACGGTCCGCAACATTCTCTTAGGGACCTTGGTGACAGTCCTGTCCACCTGTCCACCTTATGTCCAAATGGTGAGTCATATTAAAACTGAAGGAAGCAGAAATCATATGCACTACATTAACTTAATTCTCATAGGCTCTGGTGAAAACTTGGGAAGTCATTCTACTGGGGAAAAGCTTAAATTAAAGGTGGTATATCTTCTGTACAATGAACCTGAGTTATTAAAAGCACTAACTAATCTTATCAGCCACCTAAAGTTAGCCAAAATCTGAAATTCATTATAGTGTTTTCCCACAGAAAAATTTCAAGTGATTCAACCAAATGAATTTATTTCAATTCACTACATTCATTATCTATTTTTACTCTTGTTAAGGCATTGTGGGGAATGTACAGATGAATAAGGTCAGGCCCTGTAATTCTCCACCTTTAAGAAGTTTTAATCTAATAGAGGGACTTTTGATATGGTCCCAAAATACCTACATTAGAAGTATAACACAGAAAGTACCATTATCTAAGAAACTATAGGTTTCTCCACAACAAAACCTTGGTCTCACAAGCCAATAAAATCTCTTCTCCAAGCACAAGGTACAACATGTCTATTGAATGAAGAATTTTTAAACTGGAAAAAAGGAAAGGAAGATGGAGCAAGGTTGGGTACAAAATGAAAAACAGAGGAAATGTTTCCAAGTGTAACTGAAAGAGAAATGCAATAATAAACCTTAAATGACAGGCATTTCTGATACCTAATGTCCGAGGCAAGACATCAGTGGGAAAGAGACATGAATATGTAAACTGAAAATAGAGATATACATTTTAAAATCTGATTGGTTTCTAGTTACACTTTCCTTCAGCTAGGAAAGACTTCTACATTATACACTTAACCTTGGAGCTACTACCATTTTCCCATGGTCTCAAAGAAGTCAATGAGCAATTGATAAATTTTCTGTCACTGTGGGCAATTAATAGGAGTTACACAGCATCAGCTACATCAATTTTCCTGTATCTGAGGAGCAAAAAAATTGATTCTACAAACTTACTGGTGCATATTGATTCAATGCCTATCCCTAGGCTATTTCTATTTAATGCTTTTGTGCAGTCATTGAAAAAAGTCTCAGGACTGTCAAATAAAATCTAGTTCTGTGGCATGTTTATCTATTACTCTGCTTTGCAAATAGTTTTGGTATCAGTAATGCACTTTCAAGCTGAGGGATGTGGATATTCTCTCTCTTAAAACATTTTTATATGTGAAAATAAGAAGAGGAAACAGCTAAAACATATTCATTTAAGTCTGAAATCTCAGATGACACCTTTGCAGAGGTATTAGAGTGTGTGTTTTTTGAAAAAAGAATAGGATTTGTGTGTTTTAAGCCTGTCTCCTGGGTCTCAATAAGAGTTTGGAGATAAAGGAATACAAATAAATTTCCAACACTATTACTGAAGGTGTTCTGCTTCCTCCTCTCCCCAAGGAGGCCTGGGGTAGCATTCAAAGTCAAGGGAGGCATGTGACTGCGTATTATATCAGTGAGAATAGACCTTAAAACATTTCTGAAAATCTCCTTCTTTAAATATGTCCCTATAAACAAATGTGGGCAAAGTTTTCATTCTGTGCCAGGTATATTCTGGGGATAATAGTGCGAGCAAGACAGACAAGACTCCTGCCCTCGAAAAGCTTACACTCAATCCAAGTACAGATGGATAGGGAGAGGGAAGACAGGAAAACACAAGAAACAAATAAACAGCATCATTTGGAATAGTGTTAATGCTGTGAGGAATAGCAAAGGACTCTAACAATGGAAGGGACAGGAAGTGGTATAGGTGGCAGTTTGCTATCGAGATGGGGTGGTGAAAAAGTCTTTTTGAATGAGATGAAATTTGAGCTAAAACCTGAACGACAAGAAGGAGACGGTGTACAAAAACTGGGTGAAGAACATTCGAGAAAGAAGAGACTGTGCAAAGACCCCTAAGGCAGGATAAAGTTTGGGTTGCTCAAGGACCAGGCAGAAACGCTAGTGGACTTATCTGGCCCAAATGTTAATAGCGCCAAAGATGAGAAAATGCTGCTTAGTATAAAGGAACTTAAACAATAAAATTCAAAGAACACACAGCATTTTTGTATAACAGGCTTTTTCTGTTTGTTTGATTTGATGCTAGTCTCTATTTGCTTAAAGTTTCAACACCTCCCCTGTAAATGAGTACATAAATACATACACAGAAACAGACCAAAAGCAATCAATCTTGTATGTTATGGGCCAAATTGTGTACCTCCCAAATTCAACTGAAGCCCTAACCCCCAATATGACCACATCTGAAGACAGACTCTCTAGGGGGTTATTAAGGTTAATGAGGTCATAAGAATAGTCCTAATTCCATGGCACTGTGGCCTTATAAGAGGAAAAGGAAGTGTCTGTCTGTCTCTCTGTCTCTCTCTCCCTCCCTCTCTCTTTCTCCCCCACCCATGTGAGGACCCACAGACAAGGCAAAGAGAAGTGAAGACAAGCCAAGAAGAGAAACTCGATCTTGGGCTATCCATCCTCTAGTAAATGTGAGAAGTGTGAGAAAATAAATTTCTGTTATTTACACAGTCTACAGTATTTTGCCATACCAGTCCAAGCATGCTCAGATATTTGCATACGAGCTTTCCAAACAGTGATGGATGTAGACAGAGACAAGAGCTTGAGACACACTAACCCCTGTGACACATTTCAAAATTATAGTGACTTTCCACCCAAAGCTTATCCAAACTATTACACTGGATTTGATAGATGATCAAGAAATTGTTTTCCAAACTTTGCCCCAGGACTGAAGAGCCAACAGTGCATACACAACATCCCTGACTTATTACCAGGAGCACCCTCCTGAAACCAGTCACTTCCTCGATAACGAGGTAAACCTTCAAACATATGGCGGCATTCAACAAAGTAGCAGTTATGCTGTACATATTTTCATTGTGGAACAACAAAGTTTATCGTGTGAGATTTATTTTCAAATTGAAATTTACTATCATTTCCTCCTGAGACATTATTCCTGAAGATGTAAAAGTATTTTATGTATCAGCAATTGCAATTTTATTCTTTATAATTAATAACACAATTGCTGTGTGTTTCTCATTGTGATGCATTGCAAGGATCTTGACAGGTGGGAGAGTTTGCAAAATGTGTTATGTGGTGTTGCTTAATACCTTATTAGAAAAACTGTCTTGCCTCCACGTTAGTTCCATTTGCTACATTACAATAGACTGTAAGTTATTTTGACAGGGAAACAGAAAAAGGAAGTCTATACTTATAAATATAAATAAGAGCCCAAACGAAAGAGAAAATGTAAAATTACTCCATAACCCACTGATGATTGAGAATCCTGATCAGCATAAGCATAAAACTCAAACACAAGGTTATTTTCTTTTTCCTCTGATATCTTTATGAACATAATCAAGACCCTGATACAGTCCTTACTAGCCAGTATTATAAACACTGTTAATGTTTATGAATACATATGACTCATTCCCATTTTTAGCATTTACATATCCCTAAAAATAAATCCCCTATAATTCTGCTCAATTTAAATATTGTTAAGAATTTATCATAACCTGTTCTCTTCTGTACGAACAACAAAATAAGCTTATTTCATGGTTATCTGTGATTATCTACTATAAAATATTCATAAAATTGACTGTAATATATGACTATCTTCTTCAATATGCAGCCTAATAACATAAAGAGGGTGGAGAGAGCGAAATGTTGCTCATGATCAAGATTTGTTATTAAACTGAAATAATAGAAAATTAAGCAAAGGATTTTCAGGCCAAGGGAAACAAAATATTCTGTTTTCCTGATGAATTGTTACAGCGTTAAAGCTAATAAATCTTGTTTGGTGAGTGCTCTTGTGCTAAATTTGTAGAGTACAACATTAATCATCTTTACCCTTGGAAAAGAATCCTTAGTTTTGGTTTTTCTCCTCTCTCAAAAGGGAGGGAGGGAGGGAAGGAAGGAAGAATGGTAGGGAGGAGGGGAGGGAGGGAGGGGGAGTGGGAAGGGGAGGAAAAAAAGAGATTGAGGGAGAGAGGGAAGGAGGGAGGGAGGGAGGGAGGGAAGGAAAGGAAAAGAAAAAAGGGGAGGCAAGGAAAAAAAGAAAGAAAGAGTGTGTGGGCTGGGAAGTAGAGCTTGAATATACATTGAAAAAACAAATAAGTTTCCAGTTGCTTAAGAAGCAAGGGAAAAAAACATGGAAATCATAAAGTCGGTTGACAGTCAAAAGGTTGGTCAAATGTCACAACCACATGGAAGCACAGTTACATGAGCCATCATCAGATGGGTGCCCTACAGGGCCAATCAGCTTGGGGAGGGGGGCGGCGGGGGGTGTGCAGAAAAACCAGGTCTACACACCTAGCTCCACGTAGTTGGGATAGCAAAACAAGGTTTGGCCTGATCACCTACACAGCAGCTTTTGAGTATCTTGCATCTCTATACAATACATCACCCTTTAAAGATAAACAAATCATACCCTCCAGCAATCATCTTTCATCAGTCATTTGGGTCTCAGTAGAAATTAGGAGCGAGTGTCCAGGGTCTGGTGCAAATGTTCCTTTGTAATCACATGTGGCTTCATGAAACTTTGTTGGTGGCTATTTGAATAATTTATAGCCCCAACACCTGGCCCAGGATTATAGGAAATCCATGCCCTCTGTCTGTATTTTGTTCTTTCCTTTGGCTGAGCATTTACTTTAAAGAGATAATCTTAGTGATTTTGTTTCCACTTTTCTTCAAATTTCTTCTCTATTTAAACAAATATTTAGTGCAAATTTTTAAAAAATAAGAAGAAGACTTTCTTCCCCTCTCTACCCAGGGTACCTACTCATTTTGCCTTAGTCTCCAAGGCAGGACAAAAGAAATATTCCACTTATCCATGTTGCTTCTGTTAACCACAGACTGCTTTTCAATCTTCCCATCACAGATCCCCTTAACAAAAAATATATTTGTCTTTTTATAGGGCGCTATATTCCTCCTAGCATCCAATGTATATTTCTCAAATAAGCTGTTCTCTTTTAAAGGTAAAAGCACTAGGGCTGATTGTCAAACCATTAACAATTAGAGGAGAAGCTCTGAAAATGTATATGTAAACTGAAGTAGGTTTAAAATCGAGGTGCTGCTAATATGCATGTTGTCTTAGCTTGGGCTGCTATAGTAAATAAGGATAGACTAGGTGGCGTAAACAACCACCATTTATTTCTCACAGCTCTAGAGGGTGGAAGTCCAAGGTCAGAGTCCCAGCATGGTTGGGCTCTCGAGGAAGGCCCTCTTCCTGGTTTAGGAATAGTGGCCTTTGTGCTGCTTCGCACATGGTAGAAAAAGAGCTGGTTAGCTCTCTGCCTCCTGTTGTAATGGCACTGATTCCATTCACAAGAGCATCACTCTCATGGCCTAACTATATCCCAAAGGCCCCCAGTCCTAATGCCCTCACAATGAAATTAGGATTTCAAATTGAAAATTTAGGGGAAAGAACATTTCATATACTTATGTACACACATACATACATACATATATACATACACACAGATAGAGGTATACATATAGATACCTTGATTCCAAGTGCAATGAGAATAAAGGCAAACTTATAAAATATCATTGACATCTTTCACCTACCACAAAACTGGTAATCAGTGTCTTTGAATGGTCTCTACCACTCCCACCTTAAAGGAAGCGTGCTGGTTTTATTGCTGCTTTAATTGCATCTTAAGAGACCACATGAAGAGTATTAAATATTGCAATGAATGTATCTCTACTGGTAGCATACCTGGTATTTACAAGTTGATAATAGAGGAGATACAGTTTTTAGCAGCAAGAACTGCATGCCTTCTTAACTAAAAATACACAACTTTAACATCTATTGATTTCATCAGCAAACACAAGGCTAAATCAAGTTATCCAGATGAACTTGTGTGTCTTAGTACTACTTGTCATACAATTATAGATTCTTGTTTACTGTTTAAGTGAAACGAACAGTTAAAACAAATTACTGCTATGTGGCTATTGATATATCAACACATGCGTAACTACTAGTGTGAATTAATAGAAGAAAATAGAGTCCATTGTTCCTTTAATCTTGATCTTCTCCGAAGATATAAAAAGCAACAGCTATCTTTGAGAAAAATATAATGTGCAACAAAGGCCAAATTGTGGGACTTTCTCCAGACATGTGCCTCCATGGTGCCTTCCGTAAAGAGAGGAACAGTACCAGCACCAACAAATTCAAGCTTCCTAAAAAATAAAAATAAATAAAAATAAAAACCACCCCTGCAAAAGAAGTAAGAACTAAGATCTTCCTCATTATCCCCTTCCCAGGGAACACACACATGACCTTGTGGCCTGTTTCAGTAAGTATCCAGGGAAGTGACACCCCCAGTCCTAAATCCAGCACTCCGCTTCAGAACAACTGCTCATTTAGGACCCTTCTGAACAAAAATGGCAGACTACACTGTCATTCCTCTTCACCTGACCGTCCCTTGGAAGAGTGGCACTTGACATTCAGTGACAAGTCATCTCCCTTAAGGGCCTTAAGCCACATATCACCTATTGCAGACTTGAGATTTAAGTCCTGTGTAAGAATATCGCTCTCTACCAAGCCAAAAATGTGCTTCCAAGGGTTCTCACCTCCTCCTTCAAACCTGGGCCCCTCTGCAGCTGGCTTCCTCGAGGGAGGCTTTTAAAGATAACAGAAAAGAGCTGTGTTCTCCTGTCTTGCAACATACGTGGTATCAGGTAGTGTCCCAACTATATTCACAGGGGTTTTATCATAGCAGCGAAATGCATGTTACGATACGAATTTACTATATGTTAGTTATTTTCCTGTGTAGGAAATAAATGAGAATTGATTAAAATTACAAAATTTGAACATTATTTCTAGACAATCAATATGAAGTTAAATAGAATACGAATACATAGTTCTACAACGGAATAGAGAGATATGTCAGACAACATTGTTTGTACATGCATGGTGATGGAAATGAAGAAAATAACCTAAACTTTCCCCTCTAATTGCAATTTGAGGGGTCCAAGCCACCAGTTGATGTGAACATAATCTTTCTAGGGTTTTGGTTATTCCTCATACTCTCCATAGTACGGGGGTCAGTGGACTTTGTCACTCAACAACTTCACACCGACATGTCCAAATCAGTCCAATCACCCGACGGCCTGCATAACACAGAGAGCTTGTGCAATTTTGTGGGTTTAGAAAAATGAACCAACTGAATATTTTAGGCCCAAACTGGCATTTACAATGAAAGCTAACAAGGTCTAGAAACATTTGCAGATAGGAGTCAGAGATAGGAATTCTGTTGGCTGCACCCTCTAACCGGACAAGACAAGAAAACATCTGTATGACAAAGAGTCTCATCCTTCTCAGATTTACCACCTGGCTTGATCATCTGTTACAACTTTCCTTATTTGTATGTGGAAGGGAGGCATTCCCTCAGGAAATATACAAAATTGAGGTATTTTATGGGTGCAGTCAGCATGTAACAGATGACTTATGGCAACCATCTGAAATGTAGCAATTTTGCATTTTCTAAGTCCATTTACTATACTCCTGCTATACTCTTGAGATATGCCAAGACCCTAAATGTTCCATCGTGTCCGGAAGACACTTAAAGATGAACTTTTTATAAAGTAATAAGTTTCCGTGGGCATGTGTATTGCTTCCAGGTACCCGCTACTGTGATGATCATTAATATTGTCGTTGGCAGAAATGTCCTGAATGTCTCAGTTGCAATTAAAATAAATAAAAGGATGCCAGGGGTTACACATAACCCACCTGAGCCTCTAGGGAAAACCACTGTCAAGATTTGCCTGGCATCTTTTTTATCAAATGGACCTGAGCTTTTAAAAAAGCAACTGTTATCGGCAGAATATCAAAATTTCAAATGCACTTAATAGTAGGTAGCTATAGCTCCATGAAAATAATGAAATGCTATGTCAATAATATTTTAGTGGTGAGTTGGACCTCTGATACCTTTACTCTTTTATTGTTAAATTACTCTTCTTACTGCAAAAAATATATTATCTTTTATTCAGAATCTAATGCTTTCTCACCAGACTCTGCATAAAGTCCGATCTCCTTACAACACAAGATTTAAC
Organism: Glossophaga mutica; assembly: GCA_039655065.1. Taxonomy (NCBI): domain Eukaryota; kingdom Metazoa; phylum Chordata; class Mammalia; order Chiroptera; family Phyllostomidae; genus Glossophaga; species Glossophaga mutica. Next base: position 11,325,594 of record CM077314.1, read on the forward strand.
AAGTCTACCCTCCCTCCTTCCCTAAACTTAACTCCTGCTGCTTCATTGGGTAAACTGCCTCAGCTACCTCTACAACCTCACACCTCTTCTTTGCCACCCAGCCAACAGGGTCCCAGCATGCTCCTCTCCCCCTCCCTGAAGCTGTCTATTTGTCCAGATCCAAATGTCTCATCTGCTCACAGTCTGTGTTAGTCAGCCTCTCCAAAGAAATGGAACCAGTAGAATGTATACAGAATACATAGAGATGCCCAACTCAAGACCCAGGAAGAGCCAACGTTTCAGCTGGAGTCCAAAGAGAGGAAAGGCCCTATCGCAGCAGGAACGGCAGTCAGGAGGACTTGCCTTTTACTCATAGGAGGCTCCGCCTTTTTGCTCTATTCAATCTTTCCACTGACTTGACAAGGCCCACCCTCATTAGGGACAGCCATCTGCTTAACTCAATCTACCAAGTCAAACAATAATCTCACTCAGAACACCCTCCTCGAAACACCGGAATGATGTTTGACCAAATATCTAAGCACCCCATGGCCCCATCTAGTGGACACGTAAAGTTAGTGCTCACGCTGACTTCCACAATGTTGCTGAAAAATTTTATCAGATAGGATGTCTCCAACCATCTATATAAAATCACAACCACATTCTCTCTGTAATTTCTTTACTGATCTTTATTTTTCCCCTAGCATTCATCACCAACTAACATCTACGTGTTCTTTGTTTACTCTCTTCCCTCCAAACCCCCACCCAATACATTTGATTATAAGCTCCATGAATGCCTGGGCTTTGTTTTACTCACTGCTGTATTTCCAGTGCTGGGAACAAAGAGGTAATCACTCAACAATTGCTCATTGAATGGATGAATACCTTCGTTCCTTGTCACATTATTTAAAAGGTGAACAAGCTTACTCTTTTATCACAAAGAGGAGTAATATACCATAGAATTTAGTCATTCATGTGTGATAACCTAGAGACAACATTCTATAAGGAAGCCAATGATAACATGTGGAAACTGCTTTTTGTTTTTGAATATATATATTATGTAGACTATGATTACTCTTAAAAAATAGATGTTTATTACTTAGTATTCACAAGACAGCAGCAAAATCTTTCAATGAGCTTTTAAGAGATTACCAAAGTCTGCATAATTGTCCAAAAAAAAAAAAGGATTGACTTGTATCTTAAAGCTTTTTCTCATTTTTTTAAAGAACAGGTAAATTTCTCAACTACCGAAATAACAGTTTTCACAAAATAGTTATCAGTTGGGCGTTGTGATGACTACATTTCTGAGTTAAAATATGCTGGCATGGTGATCGGTTAACGAAGAGTAGACAGATAATGTGCCTTTGACTCTGACTTCTTGTTGTTTTTCCTGACACCCGCCTCCATTCTTCTGCCCAGGCTCATTCTACAGATAAAAGAAAAACATTTTTTTCTCCGTTTTCCTTCTCCCAGTTGCCCTCTTTGATCTCATTTGATCTCATTTCTATTTCTGACTTCTGTTAGGAAATGGAATTTTCTGTATTCAATCTACAGTGCCCTGTATCTTCACAATTTTGCTTCAACGATATGCAAATCTGGCAACTGATAACTGCATCCTGTCAGAAAGAAATATCTATGGTTCGTTTTTATGGGAAGTTTCCTAATGAATTTTTAGAGCAAACACTTTTTTTCACTCTTAGCATCAAAGTCTATTATTTTCATAAGCAGCTTTGGGAATGGTGTATCCACATGTGAAACTTTGATAACATCCTTTATTATGTTCTTAACAAATGTAGAACTCAATTGTTTCAAATCATTTCAATTAATGCTCTATTGCTTTTTCATGCTAGTCACTCCGTCTTTTAAGCTCTTTGCAGAAATTACAGGAGCTTAAACCACATAATACTTGGTGTTTGAGGAGGGGGTATGCTTTAAAAGGCTCAATTTGCCAAGCAAAGTAGTTCTGAAAACTGTTTTTATTTTCTTGACGATAATCCATCCATTTCTACAGTCCTTACAATAATAAAAGCAGTTAAGCCATGGTGTTTAAAGCCTTACCTACCACTGAAAGTAAGCTTAAGTCCTGCTTGTAAGAATGTAAAAACATTCTTATACAAAGAAAAATTAATAACCTCAAGCATTTAGGTAAGGACAAAATAATCCATCTTCTCTAATATTTTGTTTTATCCGGGGAGCCTTTGTAAAGTGTCAAAAAGGAAAAAACAAATTTCTCAAGAATACCTTGGAAGGAAAATTCTAGAAATCAAATCTTTTCCTGCTAATGGCATACATGTTCACTTATTGTAAAGATAGTGTCAAAGCTGCCAGTATCAAAATCACTGCTCCAGCTCAACAATGCCAGAGAAATGCCAACAATGCCAGAGAAAATGTCCTGGTTTGGTAATTGTAGTAGTGGTCCAAGAAGCTCGAAAACGAAGACTATGACTCTCTTATCGTTGCTGAGAAATTTCAACGCAAGTTTGTTGTAAGGCAGCAATAATCACAAGCTTCTAGAGCAGAGGCAAAGGTCAGCAAATCACTGTCCTGGACCACCACATAAATTACTAAGTAGAAATTATTTCTGTCAAAGAATCTCAGAGCTGAAATTATCTTGCTCCGCCCTCTTTTTCTAATGACGTGGTCCTTAGCCGAGGGCATTCACTTCTTTTGACTATGAACTTGCTTGCTACGAGGGAGCCCATTCAATCTGGGATTTGTGCGACAACCCGTGTGGGCCTCCATTTCTACAACGCTATTAACTGAAAACCTCCTGCTACTAAGTAGAAGAAATTTTAGGAGATAACAAGCAGTCCTTTAGAAGCATACCAATATGCATGTGTTTTGTGAGAGAAATTGGGTCGTCTCCCAAGAAACAAAAACTAAAAGAAACTAGAAAGCTGGGGGCTGGCATGGGAGCTGACTCCACAGAAGCCACACGCAGGGTTATTGCTGTCATAACTGAGGGAGTCAGGACTTAGGGATCATAGGAATACCGAAGAGGAAGGGGTGCTATCGCATAGATTCTTAGATGAAGGCAGAACATTTGAGTGGCTACCAAATCAGGAAAATGCTATTAAATGAGTTGCTATCTAACACCTCGTATAGGGAGACGAGAAGAAAATGTAGGCTTGAATTCTTTTTTTTTTTTTTTTTTAAGTCTTCCTTGAAAAGTCATAGGCCAGACATTCAGATTTCAATCACTTATTTGATCTGGACCCTTCCAAGCTGAAAAATTAAGATTAAAGAGGCAATGACAACAATGAAAAGCTCTTGGCAAAAGCAAGTGCAAACCTCTTTAAAAGATGAATCATTACAGATAAAGGCCTTCTGACAATAAGGCCGCAAAGCACAAAGTTGCAGATCACTAAAGTCAACAACAGACCATGAGGTAAGTCAGTAGACCCAACACACGCATGCATGCGCGCGTGCACACACACACACAACTTCAGATGATGAAGTTATGAGAGTGACGTATTTTCAAACCATTATATTCATGAAAAAAGAAAACAAGGCATAAGTCAACATAAAAGAGGCAAAATTTTTAAAACCTGGCAAAACTAAAAAGGAAACAAGTTAAGCTCTTTGGAAATAAACAAAATAAAGTCACTAAAAGGAGATTTAGAAAACTGTGCATGTAAAGAAATGACCCAGGAGTGAGAACACATGAATAGAAGAACACTTGGAAAAGCAGTCAAGAGACATCCGGGATAGAATGAGGTCAAGTGCATACTATTTAGTAGTCGTATACAAAGGGGAGAACCCAAAGAACGCGGAAAGGTGATATACTGAATATTTCAACTGAGAATTCTCCGTAACCAAGTGCAAGAATCCTTTGCCTTGGGAAACATACAGAATACAATGGAGGAAAAGTAAAACAAAACCCACACCTGGATACACTGAATATAAAGATAAAAAACAAATCTTAAAAATAGCTGGGTAGACAAAAACAGATAACCTTTAAAAAGAGACAATTACATTTTTAATAAAATTTTAGTAGCAACAATGGAGTGCAGAATCTATTGAAATAAGAAGAAATTGTTAAATTACTACCAGGTAAATTATTATTCTAGAATGAGGAAAAATAAAAGAATTGTCAGTCAAGAATGAGAGAGAGAAAGTGAGTTCGCTACAAGAACTTCTGTGAAGAGAATGTTCAACTCAGAAGGAATGAGTAGTGGAAGGGGGCAGGGAGAAAAGAAAATGGTGCGTGGATTGTGAAGTGTAAAGAAGCATAGACTCTATGCCTCAGTCTGCTTGGGCTGCCATAACAAAGTATCAGAGACTGAGTGGCTGAAACAACAGAAATTTATTTCTCATGGTTCGGGGGGGCTCTAATTCCAAGATCAAGGTGCCAGCAGGACTGGTTTCTGGTGAGATGTCGCCTTGGCCGGCACAAGCCAGTCTTCTCCCTGTGTCCTCACATGGCCTTTTTCTGTGCATGTACATCCTGGGGTCTCTTCCTCCTCTTATAAAGACAATTAGATCAGAGACCCAGCCTTAGAATATTATTTAACCTTCATTAAATTTATAAGAAAGACAGGGGCACAGACAAGTTCACACCATGGCAAAACAGAGAGATGGGTACAGAATGGAGAATTTTTGCCTGATGGCTGGCCAGATCTCTTCACAAGTCAATACCATTTAAAAGAAAAAAGGAAAGAAATGTTAGAAACTAATCTAGATTAAATAAAACTAAAAAGGAAATTTGACTATGAACTATATTTATGAAAGAATTATTGCTTGTTTTCTTGGGTATACATAAGAATTATTTATTTTGGGAATATGTACATAACAACATTTGGACATAAAGTGGTTTGATGTTTGCAATATATGTGCAAATGATTTAGCATAGATAGATAAATGCACAGAGAGATGAAGTTAATATGACAAGTACTCCTTATAATAAAAATCAGTTTCAAATGTTCATCTGTTAATGCTGATCTGTAATGAGATTATACCAATTTCATCTTCAAAAATGTCTTTTCACATAGATAGGTATTGTCAAGTACTAACACCAATTCATGAGCATGTAATTTTAATTGAGGATATTCATTATTTGGAAGACATTTATAAATTTCATTAGATTCTCTCTTGGTATTTGTCTTTTGGCATGTCATTACAATGTAAATTAATCACTTCCAATTGAAGGTTAAGTGGAAGCTCCTTGGTTGTACAGTAAAATGGATTTTAAAACATGGAAATTTCCTTTTCACTTGCACTAAGGTCTAAAAAATACTACTAGATCTGTAGCTTGAGCTTCAAAACTATAGCTGTTGTAAATGTGTGTGATTGAAGATCTTTCTTATTTTAACTCCTAATAGTACAGAAAAGGCATAAGAAGCTTGACATTACTTGTGACTCAAGCAACATTAGTTGTCATCAAAATAGCATTATCGTAGAATAATTTCATATATGTGCTGTTTGCTTTGTAATTTTAGTTTTAGTGTATTACACGTTGTCAAGTCCTCAGCAAAAACAAATTAATTTCCAAAATGGGCAGTGTCCCATGACAGTTGAAGATGGTTCTTCTTGTTTGGAAAAATTTAATCTCAGGCCTGAGCTCAAACAAGTGCAATAAAACTTGATCCCTGTAAAATATTCAGACTCCTGAGTTCAGGGCACGTCATGATACTGAAATTCCCTTTTTGACAAAAATTCACAAAGCTGATGATGGCTACGTCCACAAGAGTGAATGAAGTTCACCATGGAGACTACCACCTTAATAACTCATGAAAGATTCTAATATTCTTTGCAAAGTACCTGCCAATGCATGACACAAGGAATAACTATACTGTTTAAACACCTCATATTGTCACAAGTTTTTCAAATTTGTCCAACTAAATCTATTCCTGCTCGACACGTATGGTTACCACCTTCAGTTATAACACGTCTTAGCAGATCTCACTTTGGGTAGTATTAAGTCAGCATCTGCTTCAAGTCTTTCCAAAAAGGCTTGCCTGTAAGTATCCATTTCAACTGATTCTCCAGTGACTTCAAACTCTGTGTTACTCCTCTGATAAATGAGAAGTAAGGTAAGATCTGTGAACTCACCAGTAACCAAAGAAATCCACTCAAAATTGTTTGCCTTGCCTTATAATTAACTGTTGATGTTTTTCCAAATGACCTCAACTCTCTAAGCAACAGTTCTCTCTGAAAAGCTCACAGTCTTAAGCAAGTTTATTTTCTCTAAACACATTTCTTCGGCTGTTTCAATCAGACATGATTTAATTAACTCACTATCAGTAAGTCACATTTCTAGCTTAGTTAAAAATAAGCCATTCTAAAGTTTACTGTGTGCAGCTTCCTGTTTGGTTTTCATTGTTGTGAAGAATTTCTGCTGGAAATGAGATAGTCTTGTAATATTTTCTAATTTTCCTGACCATTGCTTTCTAGCGCACTGGGCAAATTGTAACGAGTGCTCATTTGGTAATACCATCTCATGGTGTCGTTTTTCATGGTGTTGTTTTTCACCACTGCATAATAAACACAACTTTGGGGATCTGATTCACTAAGACAATTCACACTCCAATGTGCATTAAAAGTATGATAGCCCATGTTAGTTTCCTGTAGCCTCCGTCACAAATTACCACAAAGTAACTTAGTGGCTTAAAAGAGCACAGATTCATTCTCTTATAGTTCTCGAAGTCAGGAGTCTGAAATAAATCTTTATGGGGCTAAAATCAAAATATTGCCAAGCCCAGGTCCTTTGGAAGCTTTGGAGCGAATCTATTTCTTGTTTCTTCCAGCTCCCAGAGACTGGAATGTCTTAGTTTTGGGCATGCGCTACTTCAATCTCTGCTTCTGTCATATCAACTTCTCCAACTTTTCATATTTCCTGCCTGCTATCACACTGGACACACCCAGATAATCCAGGATAATCTCTCCCTCTCAAAATCCTTAATTTGATCTCATTCACAGAATCCCCTTTGCCATACAAGGTAAGAGATGGGTTCCAGAAATTAGGATGTGAACACCTTTGAGATATTCAGCCTACTGCCCCAAATATACTGTTCTCAATTTTATGTAACAAGTAGGCACTGAAAATAAAAATATATAAGACAGTATATAATGATATGCATTTTGAAATGCGGTCAACTTATAACAGCTCATTGCAATTTGTAGCAAACTGAATATGATGATAATATAGTCTTTCATGCAAACTACTCAACTGTGCTCTCATAACACAAAAGCAGCCATAGAAAATACATAAATGAATAAGCATGACTGTATCCATACTCAAATGTAAGTTTCATATAATTCTAACATCATGAAATATTAATCTTATTTTTATGTTTCCAACCATTAATAAAGTAAAAAAAAATTACTATATATCAGGTAATATAAAATTAGGCAGCAGGCTAGATTTGGCCCTAAACTATAGTTTGCTGACTCCTGGCAAAAACCTATAGCCAACACCACCGCTGGACAAGATGTGTTCCTCCCAGAACTTCAGTGTGGGAACATCCTGAGTACCTGAACATTCAGGAAAGTAAGGTTTCACAATTAAAGGGGAAGTGTTGCCTTAGTTATTATGATAGACCTTTTTAAAAATTTATTGGTTGATTTTAGGGAGAGAATGAGAGCAAGAGAGCAACAGAGAGTGAGAGGAGGGGAGAGAAGGAGAGAGAGAGAGAGAGAGAGAGATCGATTTGTTTTTCTGCTTATTTACTCATTGGTTGATTCTTGCACATCCCCTGACCAGAGATCAAACCCACAACCTCGGCATATCGGGATGATGGTCTCATCAACTGAGCTACCCTGCCAGGGCCATGACTGCCTCTTTTTGTCCAAATATGAAAGTTATTGACTAGCAATAAACTTTAAACATGACTAATTTTAGGAGATCTTTTGTCCTCTGAGTATACTTATGCTGTCCTTGGAATTTCTCCAGGAGAGAAAAGGGATTTTCGTACATGCCTCCTTCTTGTGTAGCGGCCAAAGAGACAACTGGATAGAGACTGAAATTTCTTCACTCACAGAGGTCTTCTCTCCTGGGCCATTCTAACATTCACGTTATATGAGAGGTGGTCAGATCTAGAGGTGCAAGCTCAGAACCACAAGCTTTGCTGTTGCTTGCTCCAGTCACTCCTCATAATTCATCTTGCATGCTTCTCTGACCATTCACAGGGAGTCACAAAAAAGAGCTACCAGTGTATTTTTTTTTAATCAGGTGTAGGTGAGAGTGCAGGTGAATTTGCCTGTGAATCTGTGTTTACTCATGTTGCAGATGGCTGTTATATAATGAAATCACACTGCTGTTCAAAGTTCTAGGAATGTCATTGATGCAAATTTTATCTTTTCTCCCATCACACTTCCTTCTCCAAAAAGGTCTTCCCATTCTCTTATTTGACCCAGATTTTCTGCCCTATGACTATAATTACACTATATATTTAAAAGCAATAAAAAAGTGTTCCCACTTTAAAAAATACAGAAAGATATGTCTCTGTCGTCACTTCTGATTAGCCCTCATCTGGCTCTCCAGAGGAAAAGGACATGACATTGAACATCGAGTCTCTCTATTCAGAAAGCTGATCCTTAATAGCAGTGAGGGAAGAAAAAAGATTCTTTTGATCTTGTATTTTAATCTTAAATTTTAATTTGCACCATACAATTTTAATAACTGTCATCTAGGATTCAAAGCTCACAGAATTAAGTATTTTGCACACGTGGCATATTACACATGTAACTTCAGAATCCTCTGTGTCTGCGAGAGCTTTGAAGACTGCTTATTAAATTAATAATGACCAGCAGTTAAGGGCTGTCAACCTCTTCATACACTTATGTGCCCTGGCCACAAATCAAAAATAGATGTTGAACTCCTTTTTGTACCCAAGCGTAATATAATGGTATGACCATAATTAATAAACTTCATGTTTCCCATGGGACTATAAATAACTATATCTCTTGGTTTTACCAGGCTCTGCCTATTACACACAAATTAATAAAGATGCCAAGTGACTGCCTAAACCATCCAAAAGTCTAATAATTAAGTTGTAACACTGCAAAATTGGGAATACTTCTGCGCAGCATGGCCCTAACCCCATTATTCTAAACTAAAGCAAAGTTAATGTTCCCAAAATATGCAGACATCAGTAGTTCAAGCCTATTTAGAAGTGGCAATTTCACTTTCCTTTTGCCTTTTTGCTTTATGCAAAGATTAGGTGGTATTTAAAATCAAAGAATACTTCTTTAAGAAGTCACATCCTGTACTTCTTGAATGCATCTGAAATAACGAATCTGGATTTATATATTTACAGTTCAATTTGGAGGCGAACGCTATGAAGGCACGAATATGTAATACAATGGGTGAACATTTTCTATTTTTCCAAGAAAGTATGCTTTTATTCATTTGTTCACTCAAGAGAAACACACTGAGAACTTGCCATGTTATGCACTATACTGGGAGCTGAGGAGATGTAAAATTCCATAAAGCAAGGAGATCTGTCCAGTAATTCACTGTTGGCTAAGGAAGCTAAACGTGGAATCAGACAGTGGCATGAAAGCACTGTGAGAGAAAGAATGGAAGAAGGGCAATGGGCTAGAACAAAGGTGCAGGAGCACTGCCTGGAGGGAACGGGAGGCTCCAATGGGAACGAGAGGCTTGACTTAGAGCTTGAAACAAGAGCGACTCGGAGGCAGAGAAGTGGAGCAACAGCATTCCAGGCTGACCTGGAATGAGGAAACAGATACAGAGGCGAGGAATGTAAGATGCATTAAAGGCTCTCTGAGTTATCAGAGCTGCTAGACAAGGGGGAGAAGTAGATGATGCTGTAGAGGAAATCAGGATTCACACACACACACACAAGTATGGATCCTAGTATCTGAGAATTAAAGTGGCTACCTAAACTATCTCTGTACACTTAAAACACAACCGTATTAGAAAAAAGAGAGCTAGAGATTGCTATTATGTTCTCCTCCATCTCAATGCCTCCACGCACCCACCACACACACACACACACACACACACACACACACACACAGAAATTAAATTGGCCCAGAATAAAGTATTCAATGAGTACAATTCACATCTGCTAATGATCTGATAAAATACAAATTATAATACATTCAAGCCTTTATTATCATGATGATTAACACTATTGTTGATTCAACAAATTACCTGATATACTTTGTTTATTGAGCTATAATTTACACATTGTAAATTAGATCTTTTTACTGCAAGGTTCTGTGAGTCTGAAAAGCATATACAGTTGTATAACTCTCATAACAATCAAAATGGAGTACAGTTCTACCACACTCCCCCAAATTTCTTTGTGCCCCTTTCCCCACCTTCCCCACCCCCAGCCAATGACAACAACTCATCTCTTTTCTGTCCCCACAGTCTTGCCTTTTCCAGAATGCAGTATAAATATAATCACAGAGTTTCTAGCCATTTGAGTCTGGCTTATTTCATTCAGCTTATTGCTTGTCAGATTCATTCACATGTGTTTGCATTCATACCTACATGTATCAGAGTTCATTCATGTGTATTGCTCAGTAGTTTTCCATTGTATGGGTGCACCACAGTTTGTCTATCCGTGCATCAGTTTAAAGATATAGGATTTTTCCAGATTTTGTCAAATATTAATAAAACTACTATAAACATTAAAGTTTGCAGGTAAATGTTTTTTAATTTTTTTAGGTATGTATTTTGGAGCTCAAAATACATAAGTTTTAATTTTTTTAGGTATGTATTTTGTAACCTACAGTTACAACTGTAACCCTACAGTTACAACCCTAACAGAACAGGTGGAAAGACGAGGCTTGAAAGGACACCAAAGGATCTAAAAACGTGAGATTCCCAGATGGTAATGCAGAGCCATCCTTCTTTGTTAACCGATTTTCAAGAAACTGAGGCACCTCGCTTTATCAGAAATATCGGGCTGGATTCTTTTTCCGTGGATGTAGTGACTTCAACTGAAGCTGACACATCACCTCGAAAACCAGACGGGAGGATCTGACCTATGGTGGGCAGATCCACTGGAAGCCTGCACACATCACAGGGCCAGCGGATAAAGGACAGCTTTGCCTGGCTCTGTGCACAGAGCCTGCAAGGTGTCGTTTGTTTTTTTCCCCTTTTCCTGACTCACTCGACGTGCACTGGTAGCACAGTCCCTCGAAGAGCACTCTCCTGAAAGGAAGCTCCCCAGGTTCAAAACCTTCATTCTCGGGCAACAGTGCTTGATACTTTAACTGTCCAAGCTCAAATCCGCAACTTTTTTTCCTGTATGTCATCCCTGTTCCTTTGTGCAGTTAAGGGCATAATTCATATAAAAGTCATCGCTCTCTTTCGCAGGCTGTAATTCTCCTTTAATTAGATTGTAATTAAAACCAAATAAAGAAACATGCACATGAATAACTTCCTAAGTTTATCCTCCCAGAAAATAATTATTTTTTTCTTTGATAATCAGCCTAAAAGAGAGTGAGAAAATGGTTTTGTGCATTTTTATAGTAAAACACTGGTGTGTGTTTTCCGACGAATGGCACTCAGACAGGCAGCATTTTAATTTTCCATGGTATTGCTATTTTGACCTCTGAGCCCTTGCAAAGTAAAGTATTTATGATCCTGGGCTTCTTTATGGTATTGTTTCAATATTTTTGTAACATTTGTATTTCTTGCTGATGTTTTTGGCATTAAAAATCACTCAAGCTGTGCTGAAATATAATGGTATTCACTGAACCGTACCATGGAAGGATAATTCAGTTCGGTGAGGTTATTCTAGCTCATCATGTACACAAAAGATTGAAAGAAATTGGAGAAGATTCTCGGTTCCCTACATGAGCAGCACTGAGCCTTTTTTCCCTTTAATAACTTGACATAGACAAACCTTCACAGGAATGTAGAAATATCTAGTTTTAAGTCTTTAGAGCAAACCAAAGGAAATATGCAACGGCCCGAGGGGTACGGAGGCAAAGTTCTGGGGATCGGTCGCTCTGGACCTCTAATTCCCTTTACCTGTTACCCAGACAACAATCAAACCTGAACAAACAGCTTTTCATCCCAGTTTCAACACATCCCTAGACAAGCCCCCAAAATGATGAGTTTCAAACTCTGATTAGAGTAGTGGACTATGCTACCACAGATATAAACCAGGGATGATCTCCTTTTCATATATTCAAGTTGTTCGTGACTAGGAATATCCATAATGTCTCAGTTGACTGCCATGTTTGTATCATTTTATATATGTTTTGAAATTTCTGCCCCAAAGACAGATAAACACAGAGCCTTTCTGCCTCTTGTCACCCTTAGCTTGAGATATCAATTACAACAGCCTCAGATGTTTTATAGTTTGTATTATTTTCTCCTTGACTGGCTGATCATTCAAGTTCTGGCCTTGGTAACACAATATGAACTCCTAAGGGATGAAATACAAAAGCTGATTGGCCAAAGCACTGAGGCATGCTTAAAGATGAGATAGATAGATAATCTCCCATATACATATTTTTATCTTCAATTACACAAGACAAATATATTGAACTATATATGACTGATTGAGATCTTAAATTTAGTGCACTCATCTGAGAGAATCCATAAATTCCTGGTAAAGATGGAAAAACAGATCATCCAAGGTTTACTCCCTGAGAAGTAAAAAGTAAATATTGTCAAAATACCCAAATGCAGTAGATGGCTTAAGTTTATGGGCTCTGCAATCTGACACCAGGTTCAAATGGTGCCATGGCTATCTATCTACTTCCTCGGTGGCTTTGGACAAGTTTCCTTTTCTCTCAAAAGCTCATCCTCATCTGTAAAATGGCTATAGTAATAGTTTGGTTTCTGGTTCAGTTGCTAGAGTACAGACAATAAAATAATATTGACTCAGACAAGATAGTTTGGTTTGCTCTCAAACGGCATGCTGAACGTAACATTCTAATATAGCAGCTCTACGATGCTGGGGACATGGTTCATACTATCATGTGACTTGGCCATCCTCAAAATGCAGTTTCCATATTTTAGCAAAAAATGCTGCTTAAGATCTTGTAATCATATATGAGGTCTGTCCAGAAGGTATCCAGCCACGTAATATGAAAAAGACATATTTATTGAATATACAAAGCAGGCACCTTGGGACCTCACAGAGTTCTCCCAATTGCTATCAGCTGCCCTGTCATATTTTCCTAAATCTCATTGATGGTCTGAAATCTCTTCCCTTTGAAGGGTGATTTTAGTTTTGGGAAAAGCCAGAAGTCGCAGGGCACCAAATCCAGGCTGTAGGGGGCTGAGTCACCTGGGTGATTTATTTTTCACCAAAAAGCTCTGCATGAGATGTGATGCATGAGTGAGTGCATTATTGTGATGAAGCTGCCAATCACCAGTTACCCACACCTGCAACCTTCTGAATCATCCAAATAGTTTCCACAGAACAATGTTCAAGTTTAATGCAGAATTTGATGCAGATTCATTGCTCTACTCACTCAGTCATTTTGAATGCAATGGCCATACAGTATACATGCTCACTCAATGCCCCCACTGATTAGGATAACAGTGAAGTTGTCACTGTTCACACATGCGCATTCCAGTCCACTTTCCTTGGCTGCCAGGTTACACTGATATCATACAAACCATTCTCATCATATCAGCAATGGCTGGACTTTTCCCCTACATACCTCACATATGTACCAGCCAGTGGGAAAGTGAGCAAAGGAAGAGGAGGTGAGGTACACTATAAAAATGATCACCATTCTCCACTCTTCCCTGAATCTATGCCTCTTTACACGGTGACTCTGTAGTATCTCCCATAAAGTAGTTCATTTCTCTAGCCCTTGAATCCACACATGCCTATGACTTACTTTAACCAAGGGAATGCACCAAAAATGACATGTGGACTCTGAGTCTAGCACTCCTCTACTTCATCTTTGGTACCCTTACAGTACCCTTGTCTGAACAAGCCCAGGGTAGCCCTCTGGATAAAGAAAGGCATGTAGCACAACCATCCTTATTGCTTTAGCTGATGGTCAGCCCCCAGCCAATCTGATGGCTAATCACAGATGTATAAGTTCAGATAATGCCAGAAGAACCTATTGGCTGATCACATCTCCATTGCCAACCTGCAGAATGATGAGTAAAAATAAGCTGTTGTTGTTTTAACCCATTCCCATTAAGTTTTGTGGTGGCTGGTCAAGCACTAAGTGGTAAAAGGAAAAGACATCACTTTCCTATTAATGCTATGACCCAGAATTTGTACATATCACTTCCACTCCTGTGCTATTAGTAATAATTTAGTCATACAGTCATAGTAGCTGCAAGGGAAGCTGGGAAGTGTGGTATTTCACTGGATGTGTTCAGCTATAGCTAGGTTCCTATTACTAAAGAAAGAAAAGGGGAATGGAGGCAATCTATACTGTGGGACAGCTAGTTAGGTCTCCGATACCTCTATCTCTTCAGCTCGTTGTGAAGATTAAATATCAAATAACTATAACGGTCTTGGTTCAATAGCTGTAACCTAGAAAGGGCCCCAAAAATGTGTGTTGTCTTTTATATTCAGAATCATAAATAAATGAAATTTATTTAAGAGGTCATAAAGAGTAGTCAGAAGTGTCAAATTCTCTAAACCTACTTCTCACTTGCCCATTATCTTCAAACAACCTTCCCTTGTCCCCAACTGAAGTCAGGCACCACACGGGAAGGGGGTCCACAGAGAGAATATAAAGAGCGGCACTGAAACACTGTGTCTGCTGATATGATGCAGACAAAGCCTCGATGTCTGTTAGAAAAGATTAGATAGAGCTGATGGCATAAGGCCAGGGGACACAACTAAAGAAAGTTCCTTCAATTCTGTCACTGTCACTGTGTAATAAATAGAGAGTGTCACTGGGCAACTGTCAGAAATCGAAGTGGAAATGGCTTTTCTGTTCTTCCTTTTCTTTCTTTTTTTTTTTTTTTGGTACTGGGAGTTTTGTTAAATAATAAAAAAGGCAGTGGGTATGGTAATAAACTATCTTGGCCTTGAGGAGAGAAAAGAACAGGTGTCCATTGCACGCAGCCAATCTCCGTGTCTGTTTCCAGTTTTAATGGAAAAGAAATGAAAGACAAGAACAGAATGGGAGATGGGTTGTGGGAAACTGACAGAAAAGAAATCTAAAACAACAGCTTTTGAAAACAGTTTGATGGATGTATGCACCCCCCCACCCCCGCATAAAAGATAATCATCACTTATTAACCAGCTAGGTGATTACCTAATGGCAACAGCAGAACACAGAAGAAATCATGAAACAAGTGTTAGTCAAGAACACGGGTTCACCTGTATTCTGAAATCTAATGTTCTGAGTTATCCTCCGACTACTGGATGGCCTCACATTCGGTAAACAGTTATTATTGAAATCTGTGTGAATCGTTTCTCTCTCTCCTTCCGGAGTTGCTGCCAACTCAGGATTTGCTATTACAAGTCAAGCCCTGAAATAACCCCAAAACGTATAACTGAGGGACCCTGGGTAGAAGAGAGATTAAATAATCAATAAGTGAAGTGACACATGCACAAAAGAATGAGATAGCAGTGAGATGCCAGGCAGACGTGGGCCATGTGGTGAGTGGCAGGATTTACAGGACATGTCCAACTGAGACACAAGGAAGGGCTCAAGGTCAACAACAACGAGAAAAACAGAAAGCCATAGAAAGAAGCCTTTGTCAGGAGCCATATACAGATAGGGCCTAAAAGCTGAAAGAGGTGTGCTCAGATGTGAGCCAGAGAACACGGAAGTCGTCCCAAAGGACAAAGACTTCAGAAATGGAGAAAGGGTCACAGTCCAAGATAATGGCGTAGAGGCGAGGAGGAAGATAAGCAGCTCCAAAGCAGCATCTTTAGAAATGTCTGTTCTGTTTAAAGTAATTAACAAGCAAACACCTACGGCACCTACAGTAGCTGACATTTTAAAATACGAGAAACAGTCAGGGGGGATAATACTATCAAAGGATTAGGAAATTGCAATGTACAGCATAGGAAGAATCTAACCAAATATTAAAGTGTGATACCCAAAAGGCATAAGCCTACATTTTCAGAGGGTATTCAAAGGCATACTAGTCTCTCCTGAGGGTAATACACATCACGTAAAAACAATAAATGTGAAAACAACCAGGTTCCATACGGTTGCATAGCCTTCTTTCCTGTGGGGAATATTCACCACTAATGTACACACTGTGATGCTCACAAAGGGAGGTGCTTGGTAGTACCTGTTCTCTGTTCCCCCATCAACACCTCAACACTCTTCCTTTGAGAAGCAAGACGGCTGCTTACATTGGGATTCTCTGTAGGAGTGTATGGGTTACGGCCCCTCCCAAACTTGTGGACACATGGCCAAGTCCAGGCCAATCAGGTTCTCCCTCCTAAGAATGGACAGGAAATAAAAAATCTGTCCCATGGCTATCACTGCTTTTTCCCTGCTCTGGGCTTCCTCTCCCTCCCAAGGCCTGGTGGTGCGGGTCTCCTCCAGTGTTCTGAACACCTCAGACCTTTCTAGTGAATCCCGCTCGGGCTCGGTAGCCAGAGCTCTTTGGTTCGTAACCAAATTGCTCTGAGAGGAGCCATTTACAACACTTCACAAAATCCATTTGACTACGGACTTTTCTTTTCTCTTTTTGGTAAAATAAAACAGTGCAGTTCATCTTCAGAACACACACTGCTCTAGATAATAACAGAGGCCTTTTGGAACATATTAAGGAAACATAAACTGTATTCAATGCTTATATTTACCCACAGGAAGTCATCAAGCAAGGAGCAATAACACATCCCTCTCTGAATGTTCTTGCCAAAGAGCACGTTACAATGGCCTCACTGATGATGGTCAGGTCACCAGCAAAGGTCCTGCATTGGCTCTAAGACCACGAAGGGTCAGGAGACTCCTAGTCTGAGGAGAAATATAATGTCCTCAGCAAAACATAGGATTTACCAGGGCATAGTCTTTTAAAATGGCCATAAAAGGGAACTTTGAGCTTACCACAAGGCAGGCCCTTCCTGGAGAATAGTAAGACCCAGTTAATTTAACAATCTCCCTCAATTTGGAAGGGTGCAGAAGGGTAGGGGAGGTACTCCTCGCAAGTCCCCTTCCAAAGTCTAGTAATGTGGTGGAATACATATTTTTGAAGGGAAAAAAAAGCAGCTTTTAAAGTATATTCACTTAAGAAAAGTAAAATTTCCCTAACATATATATGCACAACAATAAAAAAAAATCCCTTAATAGGATAATGGTGGGGGGGGGGGCAGCGTGGAGAGGACGTTCTAAACAGAAAAAAGGAATAAAAAGGGGCTGGGAGCACACACCCAAATCGTGTTAACTCCATATTTCTACACAATCTGTACAATAACAGGTCCAGAAGCAACAACAATAGCAAGAGAAAATATTGATGCTATGATTTGGGTTCTATTCTATTTACAGTACAAACCCTATTATCTCCATTATACAGATGAGAAAACAGAGGCAGGAAGATAGGTGAATTGTCCAAGAGCCTGCATCTTCCACCAATGTAACTTGTCAGCGAATCCTCTTGCCCTAATTGTCTTCCTCTCTATTTCACAGAAAAGGCGAACAGGATACAATCTGTAGTAGTAATGGTGATGCAAGGAATTGTATATAGGTTGGCAGGCATATACATATACACACATACATACTCATACATATTCAAAAGGCTACAGAAGAAGGCTGAAAAGGAGAAGGAATAAATAACTACTGAAGCGAGGCCCTGAAGGGAATAGGGAAGAAAAAATGGGAACTATTCTTGAAGAGCACTTGGGAACATACCTTTCTCTAAGTCTGGGTAACAGTAAAGATAGAAATGTCGTGCACTAGGATTCAGGACTTTGTGAGGAAATTCACTCCTGGAAGCGTTTCTTGGAGAAGTATCATGCAGAGCAATCTAGGAGGAAAAGTGTTTTCAGTCTGTTTGTTGAGTCTGTTGGGCTGAAGTGGCCTGGCCTCCCCATTTCTAACAACCTTCTTCATCAATGTAGCATATAGGTATTTGTCTACTATGGAAGTTAAGTGAATGTATACGGAGCAAACCAATCGTGTGTGGTTACACTTATGTTTACATAAATTTCCAGCTCTTGTAGAAATATTTTCAGAAATTTTCAAGCTCATCATGAACTTACAGCTTGGTCAGGCTTTGTCAAGAGTCCCAGTGCCTTGTTTTATCCTCATTCTAAAGTCCTGAAGAATGTTCCAGAATTAGAAGTCATCTAGGTCAGGTGTCCCAAACTCAGATTGCCCCAGAACCTAGGCAAACAGTGTAAGTGAATGACATGATCTATGCGTGAAAAACAATGGGATAGCCTCTCACGTGCCCACTTTTCATAATGGCCTGGAAGCAGACAAGCATCTCCCTGAGAAAGTTACCGCCAAAGCACAATGATAATGACAAAAGAACATTGGTCTTCATCTCAGAGAGATGAGGAGTGGGTGAGCATTGTCACCAACTGGCAAATGCATGGTCCCCTGAAGCTGGCAGCTGCTCCCGGCCTTACCTGTCACTGCCATGCCTGCTGTCTGACTCCAACATCGTCAGAGGGGCTGAATTTAAAGCAAAATGTGGCTGATAACCAAAATGCCCCCTCTTTTTTGGGTCTCTGCCCTTTGTTGTGCAGCTATACAATGAGCTCTGACTTTGGGATCACCTACAACACTCACTTTGACCACCAGAATGACGTAAAAGTGACTGTAGTGCCTAGAGCTTAGGAGGTCTTACATGTTTTGTTGTGTTCCCTTTCACCATGAGCATGAGGACTCACCACAGCTAGCTGGAGGTGTATGAGAGACAAGGATGGGCAAAAAGCCAAACAGCCTGGCTGACAGCCGGAGTGTGAGCCCACCAAGATCATGAAGCCACATAGCTCCCTGCAACTTACCCCAGGCACGTGAGCAATAAACTTACTTTGGCACTGCCACTGAAGCTGTGTGCTCGGTTGTTACGCAGCACTCTTGCGGTAGTAGAAAGCTGATACATGCATCCAGATTCTTACATGAAATCTTCTGATTTTTCAAATTCATGCCTGAAAGAAGTTTGGAGAAGTATCACACAAAGTGATACTTTGTGGGAAAATAAACAGTGTTTTCCATCTGTTCATTGGTCTAGCTTCCTCTTTTCTAACAACCCATCCATTATCCCTGCAGGACAGAGATATTTCTCTCCTAATGGAAGTATTATTTTTTTAATATTAGCCACTAATGCATGCTTTTAAAAAAGAACACAGTTCAAACACAGGATTTCTGTGAATCTGATCCAGCCCACAGGCCATGATTTTCCATTGTGTGTTACAGCTTAAGCCTTTCATTTTACAATTAAGAAGGAGATAAAATCTTTTCCAACACTAAGTACCTGGAGCTCACATGCACCGATTCACCTAATTTGGTCACTTTTTAAAAAGTATGTTAGTACTTTCCTTTGAGTGTATGGATATTTCCAAAATCACACTGGTCTTCCCTGTTTCTCCTTCTGGCCACTTCATTTTTGTCCAGCGGCTAGATCCTCCAGAAGCATCTACAATGCATTCATCCCTCCAAGCCCCAGCTGAGCCCTGCTCGCTACTGTCTTTGGAGCAGGGGATTTGAATTCTCCTTTTTCCCAGGAAAGGTAATATTTCTAAAAATGTGCTTGAGGCCACTAACTGGGTATATTCTTTCAGCATTAAACTCATACCACCTCTCTCCACAACAAAACGAATAAATGAAATTCTTCTACTTTAAAATGAAATTGTTTTTACACAGTGCTGACTAAGGCCAAATTCCCATGTAATCAGGATCCCACTGGCCTTGGCCAAGCAAAAACAATCTAGGATAAGAGCAGACAGGCACATTCTAATAGGGCACGTGTCCATTCCTTTAGAAAAGCAGTTTCTCTTTCACGAGGCTACTGAAGGAGAACCCATATTGAAAGTTGTGATTATTGTTTTAGCTGGGATTCATAAAGAGGCTGAACAGCTGCCCACTTTATTAGATCTAACCTAAATACCTGCTCCTTGTGTTTTTGTGCTGGGAGATATTTATGTTATCAATTCAACTCTACACTAGCCATCAGGAAGAATACTCCCTGTCGCTCCGCTGACTCAAAATAATGACTTGTAAGGGAGCCCTAATGACAGAACAAGGGGCAATTATAGACGCAGCATGAGATTTGGAATAACTGTGTGATGTATTTTGTGCACTTGATTGACCTCATGTTCAAGTTCATTTGTGCCTCACTGTTGTAGATACGACCTACGCCTCAGGGTATATGCCTTGTTAATTTCAATATACGAAGACAGAACAGATTAGATCAGATGGCTCAGACAAAAAACCAAGCTGCACCAGTGCAGGGCTTGGCAGAAAAGTGATGGCACATTGGGGTCTACCAGAAGGAACCATCAAATATCATTTGGGGGAAGAAGGAGAAGTTAGAATTATCAATATGGAGTGTTAATTTATTGCTACTCTCGGGATAACAATGTACATCTTCCTGTGTCTTGACATCATTGTGGTCTCTTCCAGGAAGATTTGGACTTTGTTGTAAAAGGTGAGAGGGAGAGGTAAAAACAAAGTGAGAACAAGAACTCAACGTAAAAATAAAGTTATGGGTGAGAAGTCCCTGGATTGTATTGTTTTAAAGCAAAACCACTTGGCAGTCTCCTCTGTAGTACCTCTCAGTAAACACACACCCGCTGTGCTGCTATTCACTGAATAAGAAAGGGGAACGTCTTTCCCGATGGCTCCTTTATAATCCCAATTCCAAACATGCGTACTTAAATAAGGGGGAGGGTGAAAGACCGAGAGTGTATGAAAGGAACTGCTGTCTGTTTATTTTCATCAATTTTAGGGTTTATCCCACCCAACCCCCAAAAAGAAGAAACAAAAATCTTCTAGTTTTGTTGCATACAAAATTATAGAGGGAATTCATGCACGTAATGATATTTCAGGCTGACTTGAAAACAACATGCAATAGCTGGCACTTACGCAATTTCTCAGAAATACAGCCTTGATTCTAAATTGGTTGAAAAGAGGCGTTCCGAAATAGTCATTTCATCAGTCTTGGTTGTTTGCTAATAGTACCATCTAGCCAACTCCACCTACTGTTTTAAAGTGGTTGTTAGAAAAACCTATAAAAGCCTCGGTGAAAATTTGAAATCGATGTCTTCTAAATGATCCTGGGAACCACATCTTTGCTCTTCCATTGTGAGACATGTAATCTTTGAGAAAGTGCATAACTAATATCTGATATTGAATGAGGAAGTTCCCCACTCAGAGTATAAAAATAAAGTGCCAACCTAGCAAGGAATACATGCAAACAATGCCAAGTGATTACCAATTGAAACACTGGGAATCTACTCCATATTTATCTGTCATTGCTAAAACTATGGAAACGTAAGACCTGTTATAGGAAGGGACAAGACGCTGATGTTTTTCACACATATTTTCTGCCTCCAGTGTTAGGGAACGAGTAAGAAATGTAGCTTAAATACACAGTGCATTTTTTAAAAATTGATTTTCCATAGGGCAAGTTTTAAAAAACAAATATTAGTAAATTCTGTTTAAGACACTAGTCAGATAAACATACTGATTTTAAATAGTATGTAAAAGAATGGATTTCCAGATTTCTCTGAGAAAATAGGTTTTTGACTGAAAGCTCTTCTTTTAGCAAAGATGTTCCTTCTCCACTGAGGCAACTTTTCTCAGAACATTGACTCAGACACAGGCATCCAAATAAGGCAAGTATGGCACAAGGGATTGTTTCGTTCATTTTAAATCACTGCCTTTCAGTTTTATTTCAACAGAACTGCCACTACTTTCTCCAAAATTAAACTAAAGAGAAAACTCTCAGAAATAGAGTCGATCATGGTATTATTTTATAGAACAATTGACCCAGGAACAGCACGGGTTTGAACTGCACAAGTTCACCTATACATGGATTTTTTTCAATAAACACAGTAAATGTATAAATGTACTTCCTCTTCCTTACCATGCTCTTTTTTTTTAAATCCTCACCTAAGGATGTGGTTATCGATTTTAGAGAAAGAGGGAGGGAGAGGGGGGAGAAGGAGAGAAACAATGCTTCAAACAAGTGAGCCGCCCAGCCAAGGCCAAGGCCCATCTCATGTTCTTAATAATTTTCTTTTCTCTAGCTTACTTTATTGTAAGAACACAGTATATAACACATATGACATAAAAAAATACATTAGTTACTATGTTATCTATAATGCTTCTAGTCAACAGTAGGCTATAAATAGCTAAGTTTTGGAGGGTCAAAAATTATATGTGAACTTCCAACTGCACAGAGGGTTGCTTCCCTAAACCCCATGTTGTTTAAGTGTCAACTGTACATGTTTTTTAATTCAATGCTTTAGAAAAGTAAAGCTATTTTCATGATATCAACAATTAGAAAATAAGGATACAGATAAAATTTTGTCATATAAAGCCTCAATTCCATCTATTTCAACATTTTATTCAATTAAGCTGGAGAATGTTCAGTAATAAAAAGCCTATGATTTGAACACATGAGTATCTTGTCTAGAAAGTATCTGTTAAGAGTTCCTGAATTAACCATACTACTCCAGAACTTTTATGTTTTATGAACCAACAAATGATTTTCCTCCTTTCTAAGTATGTTGTATTTGCATCTGAAATAGCCCCAACTAAACAATTTGGTTTGCTGAGATGACTGATTGCAAAGTAACAGTATTTAAATACCATACATTTTAAGTTTTAGGGGGCTGGGGGCAGGAGTGGGGGCGCGGAATAGAAACAACTGTACTTGAACAACAAAAAAAGAAAAAAGAAAGAAAGAAATCTTAGGATTGTATATCCTTAGCTCTAAGGGGTAAAATAAACTTTACCCAGATATCTAAGTTCTGCATAAAAAATGAGAACCTCAAAGGAAAAACACACTAGTGATCTCTAGTGAGTTCAGATTTGGCAGATTATACAAGGTCTGTCCTGAAAAAGTCCACGCATTGTTAATATAATGAGAATGATTTGTCCCACATCTATGTAATCTGGCAGACAGGGAGAATGGATTGGAATGTGCATGTGTGAATGATGACTTCACCGTACTAGTCAGTGGGGGCATAGACACTGTTGAGTGAGCATGTGTACTGTGTGGCCATCGCATTCAAAATGACTGAGCAAGTAGAGCAATGAATCTGCCTCAGATTTTGTGTTAAGCTTGAATATTCCTCTGCAGAAACTATTGAATGATTCAGAAGGCCACAGCTATAGGCAACTGGTGATTGGCAGCTTCTTCATGACAATGTACCTACTCATGTATCACGTCTCTGCAGAGTTTTTTGGTGAAACATCAAATCACCCAGGCAATTCAGCACCCCCAAGCCTAGATTTGGCATCTTGTGACTTCTGGTTTTTCCCAAAACTAAAATCACCTTTGAAAGGGAGGAGATTTCAGACTGTCAATGAGATCCAGGAAAATACAATGGGGTTGCTGATGGCAATTGGGAGAACTGGGTGAGGTGCCAAGGTGCCTACTTTGAAGGGGACCGAGGCGTCATTGTCCTGTGTACAATGCTTCTTGTCTCTTAATACCTCTCTAAATACCTCTAGTGTTCACATTACATGGCTGGACACCTTCTGGACAGACCCTATATAGGTAGGTGCTTTTATTTCAATGAGATTTAAGACCCACTTAGTTTCCTGGGGTGCCATAATAAACTACCACAAAGTTGGTTGTTTGAAACAATAGAAATTTATTCTCAGACAGTTGTGCAGGCCAGAAGTCTAACACCATGGTGTCAGCAGGCCAGTGCTCTCTCCAAAGCTTCAAGGAGAGAATCCTTCCTGCCTCCTTCATCTTCTGGTGGCTCTGAGTGCTCCTTGTAATGGCATTATGCCAGTCCCAACCTCCGTTGTCAAAGCATCCCCCCGCTTCTCTGGCATAAGGGCATAAGTGCCCTTACGAAGGCACTTTTCATTGGATTTAGGTCTCACCCAGTTAGTCAGGGATGATCTCATCTCCAGACCCTTAATTACATCTGCAGAGACTAGTTCCCCAAATAAGATCACATTACAGGTATCGAGGGTTAGTACTTGGACATATTTTAGGAGAGGATACCATTCAACCCACTAAAATACAAAAAGAAAATACATTTTAAGTGGAAGGGAAAAAAAGAAAGCATTGTGGAATGTCTAAAGCACCATCACAAGGAACCCAATTTGAAAATCATGACTTTAATTTCAAAGCCGTATGTTATTCTATTTTTTAATGTTACGATTTCACAGGATGATGAAGAACTGAGTTTAAGAAGGACCAACAGATGGAAGAAATGAAGTTATACTTAATGGACTGCATACCCACAGCAAAAACCTACTTAAAACATTTGAAACTCTACTGAAAAAATTCATTTTGAGAGTCCCAATATTTACAACGCCCACCTCACTCTCCACACTTAAGACATTTTTATTTTCACCGTGTTTTCCCTGAACCATCCTTACTCCATTTACAATGTGAATTACAATGTATGTTGCTGCCCTACATGCCTGAAGGTAACTCAGTGGGGAACAGAAGAGGGAATCACTGTAATACAGACAAGCTTGGTGATATCTGTCACACAAAAAGAGCATCCTGTGAATGTTTACTAACTCTGTTCTTTATGTCGCATCCGATTGAACAGTTGAATCAAAAATAACTGTAGAGAAACAGAAATTAGAGAAATCACCGAAAAGGCAGTATGTAATTATTCCAATTTAAAACTATACTCAATAACAATTTTCCTTTCAGGCTACTGATGTAAACAATGTGCCCGTATTCTTAACGTGAGGAATGTTTACATAACCTTTATGTCGGCACATTTCTAATTTCGTGTCTAAAAATACTGTGTTTGTCAGAACGATTTCTGTTCCAAGTAACAGAAAATACAACTCAAATTGAATTCAGGACAAACAAAAAAAGACTTAGTAATTTAGAGAGTCCAGAGTTTTGATTATATATCAAGCCAGGTCCCTAAATGGCCAAGTTCATAAATGACACCTCTCTGTATCCTAAATTTACTTTCCTATGTATTGGCTTCATTCTCAAAAAGGGTTTTCTCCATGATGTAGTCCTGCAAGTCTCGTGTTATATTTTTGCAGTTTCAGACCCAGTAGAAGACTAAATGCTTCTCTCTCAAACACTCCATCAAAAGTCTCAGGTTTAATAAGCCAGGCAGTGAAAGACAAATACCATATGATCTCACCTTTAACAGGAACCTAATCAACAAAACAAACAAACAAGCATAATATAACCAAAGACACTGACATTGAAAACAGGCTGACAGTCACCAGAGGGGAGACGGGAGGGAATTTCAGGGGAAAAGGGGAAGGGTTTACAGGAACAAGTTAAAGGACACATGGACAAAAACTATGGGGGGGTGGAAATGGGAGGGAGGTGGGGAGGGCTGGGGTGGTGGGCTGGGGTGGGAGTAAAAGACGGAAAACTGTACAAGATCAAGAAGTAAAATAAAAAAACTTTTTAAAAAGTCTCAGGTTTATTCTGGCAGGGTCATGTGCTCAACCCTGAACTAACCAAGGCAGGTAGAAAGACGCAATGCTCCGATTGGCCAGAGCTAATAGGCATGGCCGGCCCTGGAAACTTGCCTGAAGTCAATTCAGGAAATTTAGGTTGTTCTCTTTAATTTTCACTATACACATCTTTTCAAGGGCTATCCTTATGTGTGTCTATGTATTATTTTCCAATTATCTTAAATAGAATAAATTTGTAGAAGTGTCAAAGTGTATACATATATTTTGAAATTTTTTTTAAATGTAGCAAAGTTGCCTTTGGTAACACCAAGAAAGTGGTATCAATTTCTATTTCAATAAGTAGTATGTAAATTTGCCTTCATATAGTTTCATCATGCATGAATATTACAATTTTTGCTAATCTTTCCCACATTGAAAGACAAAATAAGTTAATTCATGTTTCTATATTATTGAGTTCACTTCTTACTGTGGTTAAAACTTTTGAAAGTAAATTATAGCTATTAAGACACTTTATACACTTCCGCAAATATCTCTTATATAACCAAAATACCATAATCATAACCAAGAAATTTAATTTTGATGTTACTATTTTATAAATGGTCCACATTTAAATTTTTCTAATTGTCCCCATAATGTCCTTTATAATTTTGTTCTTTTAGATCAAGAATTCATTTGGATCATGATTTACATTTACCTCTCATGACTCCCAAATTACATACCTTTTATTTCATTTTGTATACTATTGCATCGGCCAGGACTTCCAGTACGATACTGAAAAGGAGTGGTGAGGAAAAATATCCTTGTCTTTTTCTTCTGTTAGAAGGAAAGTTTCTAGTTTTTCACCATTAAATATGATGTTAGCTGTAGATTTTTGTAGATGTTCTTTACCAAGTTGAGGAAGTTACCCTGTCTTTTCCTAGTTTACTGAGAGTTTTTATCATAAATGGATCTTGCATTTTTTCAAATACCTTTCTATAACTACTCATATGATCATGTGATTTTTCTTTTTCAGCATGTTAATGGAGTAGGTTACATTAATTGATGTTCGAATGTTAAACCAGCCTTACATAACTAGGATAAATCCCACTTGATCCTGATGTATAATTCTTTTTATTTTTTATTTATTTTCTTTAAGATTTTATTTATTTATTTTTAGAGGAGAAGGGAGGGAGAAAGAAAGGGAGAGAAACATCGATGTGTGAGAGAAACACCAATCAGTTTCCTCTTAAATATGCCCCTGCCAGGGACTGGGCCCACAACCCAGGCATGTGCCCTGACCGGGAATTGAACCAGCAACCTTTTGCTTTGTGGGATGATGCCCAACCAACTGAACTACACCAGTCAGCGCAATGTATAATTCTTTTTATATGTTGTTGGAGTTATTTTTATACATTGTTCAATTTGCTAATATTTTGTTGAGGATTCTTCAATCTACATTCATGTGAGATATTGGCCTGTAGTTTTATTGTTTTATAATGTCTTAATTTAGTTTTGGTAAAAGAGTAATGCTTGCCTCTCTGAATGAGTTAGAAATTATGGTCTCTGCTTTTATCCTTTGAAACAAATTATAGAGAATTGGTATAATTTCTGCCTTAAATGTTGGTATAAGAGTGAACCAATCAGGGACTGATGCTTTGCATTTTGGAAAATTATTCATTATTGATTCAATGTATTTAATAAACATATAGGACTATGCACACACTTTATTTCTTCTTGCATTCATTTCATCTAGATTATAAAATTGTGGGCACAGAATTATTTATTGTATTCCTTTACTATTTATTCAATGAACATGAAATCTATAGTAATGTCCCCTTTTTATTTCTGTTATTAGGAATTTGTGCCACCTTTTTTTTTTTCTTAGTTAGCCTGGCTAGAGGCCTAAAATTGTATTGATCTTTTCAAAGATTTTAGTTTTGTTGATTTTCTCAATAACTGCCTGCATTCAATTTCATGTATTTTTGCAGTGATTTTTATTATTTCTTTTCTCTGTTTTCTTTGAATTCAATTTGCTCTTCTTTTTGTAGTTTCCAAAGGAGGAAGCTTTGATTATTTATTTTAAATCTCCCTTCTTTGTAATATATACATTCAATGCTCAAAATTTCCCCCCAAACTGCTTTCACTGCATCCTACAAATATTGATAAGATATATTTTCATTCTGTTCAAAATGTTTTTTATTTTCACTTCAGAATTCTTCGACCTATATGTTATTTATAAGTGTTTGATTTTATCTCCAAGTACTTTGGAATTTTCCTGCTATTTTTCTCTCATTTATTTCCACCTTCTTCCACTGTTGCCTGTGAGGAGACATATATTTTCTATACTTTTAAGTTTGTTAAGGTATGTTTTATGGCCCAAAATGTGGTCTTTCTTTGTGAATGTTCCGTATGAGCTTTAGAAAAATGTATATTCTGTGTCGTTGGATGAAGGGGTCGATAGGTGTCAATTATACCCAGTTGATTGATGGTGCTGTTGAGTTCAACGATGTCCTTACTGATTATCTGCCTGCTGGATCTGTCCATTTCTGTCTGACACTGGGTTGTTGGAGTCTCCAGCTAGAATAGTGTTTTCATCTGTTTCTCTTGGCAGTTCTATCAGTTTTTGCCTCACTTACTTTGACACCAGTGCTAGGTGCACACACATTAAGAATTATGTCTTCTTGGAGAATTAACTCCTGTATCATTATGTAATGCCTCTATCCCTGATAACTTTCCTCGCTTGGAAGTTGGAAATGTTTAAATTAATATAGTGGCTACCTTTTACTTTTAATTAGTGCTAGCACGGTATATCTCTCTCCATCCATTTGCTTCTACTCTATATGTGTCTTTATATTTAAAGTGGGTTCCTCGTACAGAACATATATTTGGGTCTTGTTTTTCTATCCACTCTGGCAATCTCTGTCTTTTAATTTGTACATTTAGACTATTGATTTAGACTATTCAAAATGATTGCTGATGTAGTTAAATTAATCTCTCTCTTATTTCTTATTGTTTTCTATTTATTTCCTCATTCTTCGTCCCTATTTTTGTCTTCCACTCTTTTTTCTGCCTTTTGTGGTTTTAACGACATTTTATATCATTTCACTTTCTCTCCTCTTTAGCATATCATTTATATACTTTTTTTTATGTTTTTAGTGGTTGCTATAGAGTTTGCTGTGTATGTTTACTAATCCAAGCCCATGTTCAAATAACACTATACTTCTTCACAAGTTAGGGCAAATACTTTATAATAACAATGCATTTCATTTGCACTATTATTATTTTGAATGCAAGATAATAAATATAAAGTTGCTAAATGCATACAATTGTTTGTATAAGATAAATTACAGGGTTGATAGAATGAAAAGTAAATTTAACAGGACATGTGGTCTAATAGGCAGTATGCATGCAGAGGCAAAGACTAAAGATATTTTATTTAAAAGGTGAGTAACAATAATCTAAATTAAAAGGCTTCTTACATTAAAAATCACTGAGATGGTTGTAAGTGGTAGCAATGATGGAGTACAATAGAAACCACATCTGAAGAAGAAAGTCTCGAGCAGGGATCATTAGTGCTAAATAAATATTCAACATTCACTTTCCACAGCATCAAAATGCCGGCGGGCTGGATCCCAAAGGCTCTGAGACCTAACTCTCACAGAAGTGCGGTTTGAATTAACAAATATTTGGAGCTCAGTAAAAGTCCATCAGTTCTCAGGCCCCAGAGGCCATAGGAGGGGAAGGAGATATGTTGAGATGCCAAGTAGTTTCTGTTCTCATCCCACCCCATGGAGGTAAAAGTGGAAATCATATTGCATTCTCTATAAGTCCATCAACCTTGTGCATTGTACAAACATTTACTGAGCTCCTAACAAATGTCAGGTGAGATTTCCAAACGTGTTTTAAAGTTTGAGTTCATGGTGCACTGTGAACAACACTAAGAGCTCAAAATGATTCTCTGCATAACTCTCATTAATGAGACATCAGGGTGACCAAGGAAGAGGAAGACAAAGGTGAAAGGTAGCTTTTGTTCTTGGGGAAAATCTTCTCGGAGCACCAGAATTCTAGTACACAGTAGTGGAGTAGGAAGAGCATGACACTTGGCGTTAAGTAAACTTGAACATGAGTATTGACAGCACCAATTGCAGAATATAAACTTTGGTCAACTTGCTGAACTTCTCTGAGCTTGAGTATGATCATCCGTAAATGGGTGACTGCTCCAAGTTCACAGGTTTGCTTAGAGCAAAGATTCTGAATCTAAATTTGGGGGATATTTCTTGCTTTTGGGGAGGGAGTTAAGATTTTTATTTATTTATTTTTAGAGACAGAAAGGGAGGAAGAGAGGGAGAGAAACATCAACGTGCGGTTGCCTGTCATGTAAACCCCCACCCCCCCACCCCCACCCACCCCCACCCCCACCCCCACCCAGAGACCTGGCCCGAAACCCAGGCATGTGCTCTGACTAGGAATCAAACCAGCAACTCTTTGGTTCACAGGCTGGTGCTCAATCCACAGAGCCACACCAGTCAGGGCTAAACTTGGGGGAGATTTCTTTAATGACCTAAAATTATGTGGAAAAAATATATCTGCATATGTATTATTTTGCATGGATAGCTACATCATCATTCCTATTGGTACACCATTGTTAAGTGGTGCAATAAACTAGCGTATTAAATCTTACATATCTTTAGATTTTATTGTAAAGTGTTTTTTATGTATATACATGTTAATTTACCATCTATCTCTCTATTTCCAAAGCGGGGGAAGCATAAATTTACTCTGACTATGCTTTCCAGAAATGTCACGTATTTCTGAGTTTCTGAGTATTGGTTAAGGATTTGTGGCATAGGATTTCCAGGAAGCATCTTGCTTTACCTCAGCACCTAAGAGGTTATTTTCACTATGTCTAAAATATCTTATTCAGGAAGGACAAGAGGGAAAAGAAACTTCTGCATTTAATTGCTTCTTCGATTTCTATCGGCTGCCCGAGCTTTGTTGCTGAGGCCAAGCATCGTTAGAAGAGTTGGAAGGTGAGACAGAGCAGAGGAGTAGCTTCTGTGTGGCTTACAAATGCAAAGCGATGCATCGTTATTGATATTCTTCTTAAAGGGTTCGCTGAGGGGCAGCTCACGGTTGTCAAATGGAATGGAAAACAGAAATCCCTTTGAAAATGAGAGATAGAATTCAAGGTCAGTTTCCCACAGGCCAGTATTCCTTCTACCCTCACCTTTTTGTAAATGGTAAACCATTTATCTGGGTTTGTTCGCTGCATGCTGATGGTATCGCACCTTATCGCTGTCTAAAAGAACTCTTCACCAGCATATTTTTAAAACAACAATTTATCTTCTCTTGTCCCTTAAGCTAATTTGAACCCCAAAAGGCTCATTGGAAAAATATGTGTAAGTTGCCATGGTTGGGATAAAAGTTAACACTTTCTTAGATCTATCACTCAATGTTACTGAGTAGTAGGTACCTGTATAACAAATACATTTTCTCTTAGATGGGCCCCCTATGCCTACTCCAATGACAAATTTTTTTCAGAAAATATTCACAGCATTTAAGACAAGAGGAGAACAATCTTATTATTCCTATGCAAGTGACGACATGTTTCTGGCCATTTCTCCATTTCTTTTATTCTGGAATTCTCAAGAAATAAACACTGGGGAAAAGTGGCCGAGACCACCTTATTTCTGTAGCACAAGAGGCCTAAGCCACTACCACTCAAACTTTAGCTCCACCTGGATTTCTGATTCAGTAGATCTGCAGTGGAGCCCAAGAATTTGTATTTCTGACCATCTCCCAGGTGTTCCTGATACTGCTGGTCTGGACACTCTGCACACTATGATAATCACAGGCTTAGCCACAGAGGGAAAAATTCATTCGTCATTAGCATCAGGACTTGACTTGAACGTATTAGCTCACTGCAGATGTAGGTATTTCTAAAAACACCTGAACTGTAAAAGATGCTCAATAAAACAGAGCAATATCTATATCGCATGTGTGACAAAATCAGTTCAGTGGGCATGATATTCTGAGACTAATTAAAATGTAAGATTATATTTTCTGCCAACAGACAAATAAGATAAAAACCACATTCAATTATGAAAAAGTAAATTAGGTTTTTCTGCGCAGCTAAGTTTTATGACCAGAAACATAGTTAAAGGCTTAATGGGGCACATTGGACTTAAGAGTGTACATGAGCACACACCAATTCAAGTCGGGCAGCACCCAAACCGAAGGTGGTGGAGGAACTCACCACTGACGGGAGCAAAGTGGGAAATTATTTGATTGGTCATAGCTTAAGAAGTTGCCTTCTGGGGAAAGACTAGTTGGCAATTTGTGATTGGTCGTGCTTCACTTTCATTTTCGTGGATTTGAGCGCATCGGCTCTGGCTTAGGTTTTGGTTCGCTGACCTCGGCTACCAAGGCATGAGAACCACCACAGTCTAATGGTCCCCTTGTTCAAACACTTCCCGGTGTTACAACTGTTTCATTTATTGTAACGGGGCAAGTGTTACAGCTGCTTTCCTAGTGACGGCTAAGGCAGTGGTTTTCTATCTCTGTTCCAAATACAATTAGCACACGCATTTGATATTGGTTTGGCCACATCTTGATCCAGATATAAATTTTACATTTTCTATAACTTGAAAATTCACATGGTGAGACGACTCCAAGTGTTGCTGTGACAATAGAGATCAGAGCACCTGTTTCCTCAAAGAATAAGTAAGAGGCAAGTAGAACTGCAAGTCAAGATAGAACATCAGCCGCAACCTAAGCGTTCGTGTTGACTGGGACACCGACAGGCTTCCTATCTGCGGGGGGCTCCGCCCATAGAACCACCCCCCCCATTCGTCACAGAAGAAAATAAAAACTACCAAGACAAGATCTGCTTGGGGAGGAAAGGGGTCAAACTCTCAGAGGAGAATGACCCAGAGCCCCATCCTCACTAGACTTTTATTGGGCTCAAATACCGGGGAATACAGGTATGTCAGGCAGCAAGGATCAAACAATGGTTAACATGTCAAAGCAATCTGAGGGCTTAATCCGAGCCAGTGTTTGTCAGGAAAGGGGGTTGCCAGACTTTGGGAGACATGCTCATTTCCTCCTGGGACACTTATCACCTAAGGAAGAGCACTCTTAGCAAAGCAGGTTTCACAGGACTTTAGGAATTCTTTCTTATGCCCGATCACCCAGGAAACTGTCCAGGCCAGCACAGGGCTGCACCGCTCACCCCCACAGTTTCAGGCTTTAAGCCGATTAGGAAGCAGGAGACATCTCCCAGATGGAAATGGGGACTCGGGCTATGTCAGAATAGCCGGGGGGCGAGGGTCCATCACATCCTCTTTGCTGCAACCCCCCGAGTCCTTCCATGAGGCCTCCCAAGTGGTTGCGTCTGGCTCAGGTTGCCCCTCCCATGAGAAGTCTTACCCGTCATTGACTGCCAACCAAGCAATGGGGCCAGAGATGAGTGAGGCAGAAGCAGTGCTCCTGCCAGGGAGATAAGCTTTGTCTCCTTAGTAGGTCACATCCTTGTGACAGAACAGACCCAGATGAAGTGGGTCCCTTGGGCTCTTACACACCCCACCATGGGGTGAGGGTTACAACTCCTGAAACCAGGCTGAACGGTCCACAACACCTATCGTTGTTACGAAGGACAGAGCTGTAGCGGCAATACAGAGTTCTCTAAAATAGCATGTCCTAAAGAACACCCAAGGAAAGAGAGGAATTCCTGATGATGTTCAAATTAAAAGCAAGACAAGAAGAAGTGTTTAATGTACCTCCCACAGTTACAATTTAACGTTCTGAGCCTTTTAAGTTTGCCTCTGTCCAAAATCAAGTATTATTCAAAAGTACCCTAAGAACACACAGAGGATTGGAATGAGAGCTGAACTGTGTGATTTACACAAAATAAAACAGGAAGGACAGAGCAGCCACCCCGCAAGGTTATCAAGTATTGCTTGAGAAAATTAACGGTCCCCAAAAACCTAATTGGCTAATTCTGGAGTAGGCGCAGGAATCTATATTTACACATGATTATGACAAGAACCAATACAGAAAACTCTGAAAGAGATGGTAATCCCTGGAAGGTTCTTTCATCGTGTATGCCTTCCTTCTCACTCCACTGTCATTTCCTTCCAGCCCACAGTCACACCTAGGGACTCACCACTGCCCACTAGACTTACAGTGAACTACGTTATTGAAAATATACTCCATACACCCTCCCAGGCTCGTAGACATTCTGCCAATGGAAATGACTAATCATCAACTTCTTTTAAAAATAAGAGATTTACAGACTTGAGCAGTTCAAGATGCCCCTTTCTCTGAAAACTGTGGCATGAGGTTTGCCCAACATCTCGGTTTTAGCACTGAAAATCCTGCAGCCCAGGATCCTCTCAGCTGATAATGGGGCAGGGAGTGACCCTGCCGATCATTCTGTGATTGAATGCCCATGTTTCATTCCCAGATGCCTGTATAGCAGACGAAGCAATGAAAATAAACAAAAACCCTCCAAGGTAGAGTTGTTTTCTTCTTTTCCAATTGCACTCTTGCTTCTATTTTGTTGATACCCTTCACGTATTTTTCAGAACAAAACAAAAAACAAAACATCAAACAGCCAACACATCCATGGATGACTAGAAGGCAAATACAGTATCATATTCAGCTTCCTCTCCCCAATGTATAGCCCAGTGTCTGACACTGTGAGAAGCATTCAATAAACTCTTGGTGAATGAAAGAGGATGGATGACTTTAAAATATTGCTTTCCGTATACAGAAAGAAGTCATTTCCTTCTGTGAATATGGTCTGGGTCAGTTCTCCTCGCCCCAATCCACCGACAAATGTATGTTAGCGATCTTAAGTTATGTTTCAGGTATAAGCTTCATTTGCAAAGTAGGCTTGGTCTTCCAAATGCTCTTTGTGAAATAACAGCTCTCAAATTTATCTGCCAGAAGAACTGTTGAAGTGTCAGAGAAGAGATCTGTTCTCTGTTGTGAAGTTTGCTTTAGGGAAATAAAGAAATGCATATATTTGCACAACCAAAGATTAGGACATCGATCCCAGGCCTCTGGTTTTCATCAGCAAGGATCCCAGAAAAGTCAGATGCAGTTCAGATGCATTCCTCCTGATCCCCAGTGAGAACTGGGAGGCATTTAACAGCCATTCTGGCAGAGAAGAAAATTAAGGAGGAGAAAACTATAAGCCCCAGCTAATAACACTGAAGTGAACACTGAAGTGAACACTCCAAGCTTTCTCAGGTTTTTTCAACGAAGAGGCTTAGGAAGAAATTCTGACTCTCGTTCGAAACATGTATCACAGAAGCATCAGCAACAATTAAAAATTCGGATATCAGTAAACCCATCATCTCCATCATCACCTCCCCACATCAATAAAACTTATGAGGACTCCCAAATATCCAGGGAGAGGGAGGGAGGAAGAGAGGGGGTATGGAGAGAGGGAGAAAAAGAAAGAGAGAACACATCTGGGCAAGTGTG
Organism: Glossophaga mutica; assembly: GCA_039655065.1. NCBI lineage: Eukaryota > Metazoa > Chordata > Mammalia > Chiroptera > Phyllostomidae > Glossophaga > Glossophaga mutica. The sequence goes on from CM077314.1 coordinate 11,360,463, forward strand.
CTGAAGTTTGAGAAGGAAATAAAAGAAGACTTTGGAGAAGACAGAGATCCCATTTCTCTACAAAGAACAAGCAGCTGGCCATTCGCACTGGTGTAGCTGATTTGAGAACTCTCTATACTAATGACTGTTCTCCACAAATTCTAATCTTCGCCCTTGTACCAACTCAACTGCACAACCTCCTTCACACACTTCCGTTCCCCATTAATAACGATGAAATACCCATGGAAAATGTCCTTTGAAACAGTCTTTCAACAGAGTCTTTCACTATTCCATTGCTCCTGACTTCACGACACATATTTTCCCATCACCTCTGCCTGACACATCAAGTTCATGGTCTTTCCTCTCCCTCTCACCTGTGTGCCATCACTTGGAAGCCTTTTCTTTAGCATCTTAGCCACTCTTGCCTTGACAAACTGATGAAAGAGAGAGGCACATGACTTGGACAAAGTCTTTTCACTTAGGCCATAGGTGGCCAACACAAGGCCTGCGGGCCGAATCCAGCCCTCTACTGTGTTTTATCCGGCCCAGTACCTTGTTTCTACCTGGCGACAGCACCGAGCTCCTTGCCCCTAGTTAAGGAATAGTTACATTTATACAGTCCTAAAGTTACATTCGGCCCTTTGAAGGCAACTGCAAGGCTGATATGGCCCCCGGTGAAAATGAGTTTGACACCCCTGACTTAGGCAATGCTATAAGACTATATAGCGCAGTCAAATTCTCCCAAAGAATTCAGTAGGCACTGAGGGTGTTTCTGTTACTTCTTCCATTTTACACCCCATCTCTCTGTGCTGACAGCTGGCTTTGGTAGGATGGTCTGTTCTAATGTCAACCAGGGCATGTGATAGTTAGGTCAAAACTTTAACAAGAGTGAATCAATGGAAATGAAGAGAAAACACATTTATATTCTGGGCCTATTGACTTGATAATAGCTTAAGATGATGGAGCCATTTATTCTAAAACCCAAGCAATTATTTTAAATAGAGCCTCCCACCAGTAAAAGCTTTGCATTTGTTTTGTTTTACTCTGCTTCTAGTGGAGGCAGGAGGAGATTTTTGTTTTGTGTTGACTTTATCACTCAGTAATAAGTTTTGTGACTTCCTTGGCAGAGACTAGCACTACCCACCAGAGCTGATCCACAGATGACCTGCAAAGTTTTTCTTTCAAAATATGTCATTTGACTCTCCTGGGCATTGCCATGATAAACAGCAGTTGGGTTAAACAATAAATAAATAATAAAGTGTATATGCACTCTGCAAAAGACATTGTACTTCACACATTAGATATTTAAGAGGAAGTCAATGACTCTTTATTGTTAGAACTATAAAATCATCACACAATGAGTTGCAACACATCTTATATGTATTATAGGCTTGTGTGAGTCATGAATTTTTATGGATTTAGACATGAAACCTTTTACGGCCTCATGCAGACTGGTTTAGAAAAACAGAAAATGTCAGGTCACGCAAAACAGTGACCGCCATCGATGAGAGCAGGTATAAAATCTGGGCGTCTGCATGTCCTCTCCTCACCGTTCACCCTCTAGTCCTGCCGGAATGTGAGTTTATGGACTCGTGCATCAAGCTGATGAAAGCAAAGGCCAAACTCTAGTCGGGTTCCCCTAAGCTCTTGTCACTAGGTACTGTCCTTGGGCTCATCCTCAAAGCCAGTTTTAGAAAGAATCTTGCCAAGACAGATTAGCAAGCATCCTCCACCCTTGATATTTGATCACGCTTCTCATCCTGTCCTTTACCCCAGGTTATTGGCTGATCGCCCTGCCTGGCCTTTGGCAAGAATCCTACTGCATCAGTCTGGCCAGAATCCCTCCCTACCCCTGATGTTTTCTCCTAGCAATTCTCTACCTACTGCATTGCCTTGTATTCAGAGTAGAGCCCAATCTCTGAACCCTCCTGCAAAAGCCCATTGCAGTGGCCCCTGGACCTATCGTAATTGTCCTTATAAAGTCTGCTTTGCTGTTCCTTAATAAGTGCCATGAATCATTTTTCTTTAACACAAGACACTGAAAAGATATTTTAGGAAACAATTATTGTTTTGTCAATTTAATGCTTCATCATATTGTGAAGTTTGTTTATCTGGGAAAAAATAAGTTGTTTCCCCTTGGGTATATTTTTGTTGCCCAAGGAGAAAATGTGGTCCTGCCAAGGAAAACAGACCTGGAAAGGAAAAGCAACACTCTCCTGGAGAAATGCTCGAAGAACAAAAGACAGAGCAGTGAACCTAGTCAAAGGCAGAAAAGATGAAAATTCATGATCTCAGGGATACAGAGGTTGTCTCTTGCCCAAACACATACTCTGGGTGATTACTGGGACTCGGGTTACTATGCAGAAATTATGCTGCCTTTTAGAAAGCAAAGGCTGTTAATAAAGTTCACGTGACAGCTCTGTCACCCTCATATGTCATTAGAGATGGTAGAGTTTTGAGAGGCTGCTTTGAATTTGTGTATTATCAGTCACAAATGAACCATAAAAAATGTGGTGGGTCCCATCACTACTGAGTTCACAGCCACTGTTTCACATTGCACTCCTTGCTTCAGATTCTATTTGGGAGGGATTCTTCATTCGATTTTAAATATTTGGACTTTGAAAGTGAGATCCGATTCCTCGGGTGGAATAAACTCTGGTGGGTTGGTGAGAGTAGAGCCCAGATCATGAGGATACAGCCTTTTGTCCTTGGCCCTCCCACTGCCTGTCACCTCTCCAAATTGCTCAAAACACATTAAGGAATATTTATCCCGTACATGTTTTGGAGGTCAAATTTCCCTCATGACTCCCTTCCCAAGAAGCTTTGATGAAGTTTCATCAGTTTGTCCTTACCAAAGCCAATAGTCATAGGTAAGATTACTTTTGATTAACCACAGCCATTCTAGCCCAAGCGGCTTCTAGTGTTTTCCCATGTGAGCTGTTTTCAATATCTAATGTTTATTTCATTGGGTTTTCTGAGTCATTTTAGGGAGGGAGGGAGGAAGGAAATACTCCCATAGGAAATTGCCCCATATACTACAAAAGTTTATTATAGGGTGACAATTTGCATATATAAATATAGAGATAGAGATATACAAATATACACATACAAAACATGTATATATGTATCTGTACTATATATATGTATGTGTATACCTATATATCTATAACTTTACATGTGTGTATGTCTCATGCACAAAAATCATGAAACATGGGAGGATTAAAATGCATTACAAAAATAATCTTTTATATTATAAAAAATTTACATATTACAACTTTGAAATGGTGCTTTTGCTGATTTTTTTAAAGGCTTTTTTTCAATAAGCCCCCTATAATCTCACTTTCATTAGGAAACATAAAGCAAGAAGTCATGGTCTTCAATATGGAGGTGAGTAGACAACGTATACACATTTAAAACAATTGAGGAACAATAAAATCGAGTTTAAATTTCTACGACACAAAGTTCAGAAGTGTGCATCATGGTATTCCATAATGACACTCCAGCGTGTTGAAGTCATCACTGAAAGCGAGTTGACTCGGCTGTCCAGAGAGCAGCCCAGGAAGGAGATCCCATCGTGAGAGTGCACAGGGGAGGTACAAGCATGGTATACACATTTTAACACCTTGTACACGGCAGCTGAGGCAGGGAAGAAAGAGTAAGGGAGAAGGATGAGAAGGGAGGAGAATTTATAGCTCTATCTGTCTGTTAAACATATTAACACTAAAAGTTAAATTGAAATCTTTCCATACATGTCTACCCAGTTTAGAAGCACGGGTATATGTTTGGCATTGGTTTATATAATTTTATGGGGTTTTTAAAGTAGAATTTACCATTTCCAATCGTGATTTTTTTGACCCTGCGTCTTCATTTAACCAAACGTATAACAGGTGTCCCCAAAGCAAAAAAAAAAAGTGTTACACTTTTTTTCTTCATCTTAATCGTTTAACTGACAGCTAAATTAATGCTCTCACGTCTAAGAAAATGAAAGAGTAAAGTTGTCCATTCTTGCTCTGATTCCAAAGTAAAAAGCAGCTGGAGTTTACACAAGGCTCAGACCGTTCAGACCCAATCAGAGAAGGTTATTTTCCTTTTCCACTTCTGACTGTGAAAGGCACGGTTATCATTTCCAGGAAACATCTATGCCAGAAAAACCTGCAGATAGAGACTTTTTTTTTCTTTCTGAATTGTTAGTCAGTCTCTCAGCACATTTTGAATGTAACCTTTTTAATCCCTGCATTTGCAATTAGAGATTAAAATTCCATTCCAAGAGCCATTCGGCAGATGGCATGGCAAGAAAAAAAAATAGAGGTAGTTTAAAATTGTATTTATACAGAACACCAGATGAATTTGCCAGGCTGTTTCTTCCTGAGCTTAGACATTTGCTTGTGAAAATTGATTGTTTAAGATGTAAATTTCATTTGCTAGGATTTAGCATTTTTATAGGATTTTAAAGCATCAATTAATCCATCTCTTTTGTTCAGCACAGTTGCTTTAAATATGGAAGTAAAATCTATATTTTAAGAAACTGCATCTTAAGAAGATTAAGCCACCTGTGAAGGGGTCACCGAGGTAGGCTCAGAAGGGCCCCATGATTATGGAATGGACAGGCCTGTAACCAAAGCACCTATTAAGTAGAAACCTCATCACATCTTAAACCATCTACGTGGTTTGATTCTTAATTAAGATTTTTCCTTCAGCTTCCTCCAAGAGCTTTTTGAAAATCCTTCCAACTTTTAAATGCTTATTGACATCTAATAGATGCAGAAAAGTGAACAAACCATAAATGCATATCCTAAATTTCTGAAAATGAGCAGGCCCATACAAACAGCTCCCTAATGAAGAAATAAAAAATTGTTTATGCCCCAGAGCCTTTCTTCTGGTCCTTCCCAACATAACCATTATTCTAATTCCAGCACCAAATAATTAGTTTACATCCTTCTGAAATGCACGTAGGCAGACTCTGTTTCACCATGTGGTGTCTGTCTTCATTCACACAACACTCTGCTTCCTCCCTTCATCCATTCCGTTCCATGCGGGAGTACTGGTTCACTGTCCTTGCTACAGGTAAATATATTCCATAAATGCACCATTGATAAACTTTCGGGATTTCTAATTTGGGGCGATGACAATAGTGCTACTATGACTACCTTTATACATGTCTTTTTGTGAACGTACATATGCATTTCCGATAGGGTTAGATCTCGCCGTGGACCGGTCACAATTCTCCGAATCAACGACACTCGCCAGCAGTCTAGGATGGTTTCAGTCGCCCCACCTCCTGACCACACCTGAAAATACCAGCCTTTTTTCACTTTAGCGATCTCATGGGTATGTCATGGTTCTGATTGTAATTTACACTTCCCCGATGACTAATAAAATTGAGAACACTTTCAAATTTATTGGTCATTTGTGAAGTGTTTGTTGAAGTAATCTAGCCATTCTTCGACTGATTCATCTTTTTATTTACACAAGATGCAATCTCTTGTGAGATAGATGTATTGCAATTAATTTTTACCCTGTGGCTTGCTTTTTCACCCTCTTGAGTCCTTAAAAGGTCCTTAATTTTTAAAAAGCTTTAATTCATCAATATTTGAAGGTTTTTATGTTTTGCTTAAGAAATCCTTGCCTCTTTTAAGTTCACAAGGTGAACCTTGCCAGCTTCTCACATCTTTGCTGTTTTACCTTTCAAATTGGGTCAACAATCCAAATCGATCTTTGTATACGATGTCCATGGGGATTAAAATGGTTTTGTTTCATTTACATACACAATTGACCAGAACCTTTTATTAGAAAAACCACCCTTACCCCATACCCTCGATGCACGGCAATGACATCCTTTTCATAAATCAGTCAGTTCTGTGTGTGCGAGTCTATTTCTGGGCTCCATTTGCCTATCCTTGCATCGAGAGCACACCTTTTAATTGTACAGCTTTAAAGTCGCAATATCTGGTGGAATAACTCCTCCAATTTTGTTTTCATTCCATAATGAATTCCTAGGCTACTTTGGTCCTCTGTCCACAACAAAATGTAACTTGCAGGCAGTTTGACTGCAATTTCGTTACGAATAGATTGTTTTGGTGAGAATTGACATCTTTGCAATACTGAGTCTTTCTCCCATTAATATGGTAGGTCCCTCTAGTCACTGACATTTTTAAACTCTCTCAACAATGTTTTATTATTTTTCTGTGTAAATATACATCATTTAAGAAGCTTCTTCCAGTTCTTTGCTTTGTTTTGCTACTATGTAACCAACTATTGGGTTTACAATTGCTACTTATTTTCAAGTTCTAGAATTTTCATTAGATTTTTTGTTGTTGATTCTAACAGTTAATTCTTCATATTCTTTTCTATTTTCTTAAGCATAATAATGAGCTATTTTAGTCTGGAATGCCAGCATTCTGATAGAAACCCTGCTTAGATTTTTAGCCTCCATTCATTCCGGCTTGGCATTAGCCTTCTGCCATGCACAGAATACGAATCAGGAAATGCCTCACTTGGGAAAGAACCACGGAATGTCAAGTCTATTTGATTATTGTTGATCCCTTCTCTCTAGAATCTTGGCCTCTCAGGCCCTGACTTCCTTCATAGCCCTGAGCTCCATCTTTTGTCTACTCAACCCCAGGGGACAGTCAAAAGCTCTGAGCCATTGCCCATACCACTTATGAACCAGGGAACACCTTTAATGAAAACTGGAGGAGAATGTTAGGTTTACCTCACCCTTTTCTATAGCATCTTTAACCCTCAAATCCTGGATCCTTTGGTTGCTTTACTATGCTTTTTATGATTGTTTTCCATAGAGGGTTAGACAAATACAAGTTCTTCTATCTCAGCCACAAGCAAAAATGTATCACAGAGGTGAGCCCAACCTTCAAAGTTGAAAGCTGTAAGATGGACTTGGGAAAAAATCAGTGTCTTTGGTCATTTCTTGCCATTTAAAAAAAAATATGCTCTCATAAATTGAAATATAAGGTAAAAGATTACTATAGGTCCAAATTGGTAATTAACTTATTATGAATAAGAGCAGAAGGAGGGAATTATAGGATATGGGATAAATGGACCTCTTTTTAAATCCCAGTAATGAGATTCAATCGCTCTAGGTCTATGGCTACTCATATACTTTTTCTCAGTGTTGGTTTTATCCATAAAATAATAATAATAATTAATGAGATTAGATGATATTTTAATGTGAATGACATTTGTAAACTAAAATGCAAGATGAAAGTGAGACAAAACTGCTTGTAATGCCAAGGAAATACAGAAAACTTAAGATATTTATGTTTAAAAGAATCAGAACTTGAAGGGTAAGAATTGACAGATCTCAACCTCCTTCACACATAATAGTATCATTAGTTATTAGGGAAATTCACATGAAAACCACCAGCAGATACCACTTCACACCCACACGTATGACTAGAACCAAACAGCCAGATGACAGCAGGAGTTCGTAAGGATTGGGAAAACTGGAACCCTCATACAACCCTTGCAGAAATGTAAAATGGTGCAGCTGCTTTGAAAAAGTTGAGCAATTCCTTAAAAAGTTGAACATAGATTGACTATTTAACCAAGTGATTTCACTCCTAGATTTATACTGAAGAGAAATGAACACATACATTTACACAAAAATTTACACTCAAAATTCAGGTTATTTATAATAGCCAAAATATGGAAATAATCTAAGTGTTCATAATTACATGGTTCAAACAAAATGTGGTTTATTTGTGAAATGAAATATTATTCAGCAATAAAAAGCCTTGAAATATTAATACACGTTTCACTATGTATTAACCTTAAAACGTTACACTAAGTGAAAGTATATGGTCACAGAAGACCACGTATTATTTTATTCAATTTATATGAAATGTCCAGAATAGGCAAATTTATGAAGATGGAAGATAAGGCAGGGATTGCCTAAAGATGAGGGCAAGTGTGGCAATTAGAGAATTATAGCTTAAAGGGCACGGGGCTTCTTTCTGGGGAAATCGCAATGTTCCAAATTGCGGTGATGTTTGCGCAACTCTGTGAATATACTTAGAACCATTGAACTGTCTGGTTTAAATGAGTAAATTGTATGGTATGTAAATTATATCTTAGTAAAGCTGTTACTTCCCTATCCAAAGAAAGGGCATACGCAGTCAGCACGGACACTAAGTACCATAGGGCTTAAAGCACATTAACTCCCATTTTTGATAATATAATAAGATCTATAGAAAGAATACCTGGACATATATTCTTTAAATTAAACAACAAACCAACAAATACACATTTGCCTCCATTTTTAGGTCCTAAATAGCAGTAGATTTTAAAATCTTAACCTATCTAAAAGTAGAATATATCTTATCCTTCCTCAACAACTGAGAATTGAGTAAGTGTTGAGGAATGTAATGGAAAATGCTTTGTATTATACAGGTCACTCCTCATTGTGAATTCATGCAAGAAGTTCCCGTACACTGAGGTGTGAAATGGTCAGTGCAGCCTTTTTCAAGATTTCTGCTCAAAGAAGCCTTTGAAGAATAAGCAAGATTGGGGGGAAACCAAGAAAGAGTGTTCCGGGCCCTTTTTATGCAATTTCTGCAGATGCCCAATACTTTCATTCTCTTTGGCTTGAACTTCTGTTCCCTTGCTTTGAAATATATTGGGCACACATACCTGCTACATATAATCATTCAAATGAAGAATGAGGTCCGTGACTTTTCTTTTTATAAGTAGTACATATTTCCAGTACAAATACTTCACACCATCAAGATACTATGAGCAAAAATAGAGGATTTTTTAAAAATAAAAAACTAGGGAATTACAATGATTCCCTCATAGTCTATTATCTTTTCCATACATGGGCAACAACTGTATGCCAGAAAAGCAAATTCCTAGAGATTTGCCATTTTACATAACTTATTCCCTCTTCCTCAAATATACAACTAACCAATCCCACAAAACAATACAGCATAAGCCCAGGCACTAGTTCCTTTTAAAACTAAAGAGAACAGTGTAATTGCTAAGAGCTTAGGCTGAGTTCAAAGCCCAAACTCCATCATCTCTCTGCGAGAAGTTGTGCCGGGTCCCTAACCTCTGAGTCTGTTTCCTCATCTTACAGCAGGAATAATAATAATAATAATAATAATAATAATAATAATAATAATATCTGGCTATGGGAAAATGATGGTGTTTCCATGGTCCTTACATGAACTCAGTATCAAAAGCACCCAGATCAAAGGCCGTTAAACTAGAGTTGAGGTAGACTTCAGGGAAATGGATTTCCGTAGTTCCTGAAAACTAGTGGAAGCTATACATCAATTGCGTTCTGCTTCCAGACAAGGACATAGAGTTGATATTCCTGTTGGGTTCCAGAATCACAAGTGTCCCATTATCGTAAAAATTCTCTCCAGAGGGAACATAGATATTGTTAGTACAACCTATTGAATGGGGACACAAAAATGACTGAGGCTCAGCAAACACCACACTCTCAGGTGACACGAGACCCTATCTTGTCTGTAGATCTGAGTGATCTCCTGTTAGGGACTCCAGGACACAAGGGAAGCTAAAATCTGCTGAAACCAGTCCCTCTGCCTCTCAGCACCCACCTAACTCACACAGATATTTTGCACCCTAAGCCAATTTCCTGGGGTCACAATCTGACCTACAGAGGATGTTTGTATAAGTGTCAGCCTCTCCCAGGATCTGCAACCTCATGGGCTGGTGTACGCACATCACAATATAATGCATTGCAAAATGCTTAGCAGGATGCCTGTTGTAGAATAAAGCCCTAAGTAATGATGCCGATTATGAAATGATGATGTCAGCATTCCATTTGGGTGGAGGATCAACAGGACAAAAAAAGTAGGGGAAATGCTACCTTTACTCCTCTAAAAGCTACTACCATTAAAAAATAGGGATTTTAATCAGGTCCTGGAGAATCTTGCTTCTCCTCTTCTTGTGAGATTTTTTGATTCAAGATCATTAAACGCAACGTGGTGGCCCAGAGATTACAGCAAGGAACATTTCTTCTTCCTTTGTCTTTAAATTCAAAATGCAGACTTCCGGCCAAGATGGAGGCATAGGCGGACACACTGTGCCTCCTCTCACAACCAAAATTAAGGACAACAAATATTTAGAAACAAGAAAACAACCAAAACTTATAGAAAATTGAACTGTACGGAAGTCCAACAACCATTCATCCAGACCGGTAAGAGGGGCGGAGTCGCGGTAGGAAAAAGTGGAGGTGCGGACCCAGGAACGCAAGTAGCAGCGGCTCGCAGTTCCCAGGTGCACAGGCGGTGGCTGGCGGTCCCCGGGCGCACAGGCGGCAGCTGGCGGTCCCCGGGCACAGGGGGCAACTGCACAGACCCAGTGAGGACGCACAAGGCGGCTGGCCGACCAGGGGGTCCCACATTCTCTCACGCAGACGGTCCAGGCAGAAGGGAAGTGGCAGAAGGGACTGAATCCAGGAGAGAGCGGAGCAGGCGCCATTGTTCCCTCTCAGACCCCGCCCCCACATACAGCGTCACAAGCGAACGACTGGGCTGCCCCACACTGGGGAGCACCTGAGGCTCCACCCCTCACTACGTAACAGCACGCCTGCGTGTGCAGATAATCCAGGCGAAGGGGAAGCAGCAGAAGGGACCGGAGTCCAGGAGAGAGCGGAGCAGGCGCCATTCTTCCCTCTCGGACCCCGCCCCCACCAACAGCATCACAACCCAGCGACTGGGCTGCCCCCGCCCTGAGGAACAATTCAGGCTCCACCCCTCATACGTAATAGCTGCGACCAGACTAAAACCAAAACAAAACAAAACAAAAAAACCCCACCAAAAATGGCTCAAACTGGAGAAAAAATGAAAACCCCGGAGTCAATTCCTCTAAGCAACAAAGAGATAGCCAACCTATCAGATGCACAGTTCAAAGCACTGGTCATCAAAATGCTCACAGAATTGCTTGATTTTGCTCATAAATTAGATGAGAAAATGCAGGCTACAATACGTGAAATGAAGGAAGACGCATGGGGAACCGATAGAGATGGAAGGAAAACTGGGACTCAAATCAATGGAGTGGACCAGAAGGAAGAAATTAACAACCAAACAGAAAACGAGGAAGAAACAAGAATTCAAAAAAAGGAGGAGAGGCTTAGGAACTTCCGGGACATCATTAAATGTCCCAACATCCGAATTATAGGGGTCCCAGAAGGGGAAGAAGAGCAACAAGTGGAAAACTTATTTGAACAAATAATAAAGGAGAACTTCCCCAATATGGCAAAGGAAATAGACTACCAGGATGTCCAGGAAGCTCAGAGAGTCCCAAAGAAGTTGGACCCAAGGAGGAACACATCAAAGCACATTGTAATTACATTAGCCAAGATTAAAATGAAGGAGAGAATTCTAGAAGCAGCAAGGGATAAGGGGACAGTCATCTACAAAGGAGTTCCCATCAGACTGTCAGCTGATTTCTCAAAAGAGATCTTACAGGCAAGAAGGGGCTGGAAAGAAATATTTGAAATCTTGAAAAGCAGGGACCTACATCCAAAATTGCTCTTTCCAGCAAAGCTGTCATTTAGAATGGAAGGACAGATAAAGCGCTTCCCAGATAAGGTCAAGTTCAAGGAGTTCATCATCACCAAGCTCTTATTATATGAAATGTTAAAGGGACTTATCTAAGAAAAAGAAGATAAAAAGTATGACAATGAAAAGACAGCAAACTCATAGCTATTAAGAACCACACCTAAAACAAAAGCAAACTAAGCAAACAGCTAGAACAGGAACAGAACCACAGAAATGGAGATCATATGGAGGGTTAGCAACAGGGGCGTGGGAGGAGGGGGGGGAGGTACAGAGAATGAGTAGCATAGATAGTGGGTAGAAAATAGACAGGGGCAGGGTAAGAATAGTATGGGAAATGTAGAGGCTAAAGAACTTATGACACAAGGACATGAACTAAAGGGGGGAATGTGGGTGGGAGAGGGTGTGCAGGGTGGGGGGAATGATGGGGGAGAAACGGGACAACTGTAATAGCATAATCAATAAAATATATTTAAAAAAAAAATGCAGTGATGGATATTAAATGAAGCTGGAATCCGACATTCCAAATGTGGCCTTTTTGTGCGATTCAGACGGATTCTATGTTCAAAGTTTAATTCAACCATGGTTCACACACTTAGCAGACAACTCTGCAAGATCATCCGGAAGATGCAGATCCAAAATCTAAAGGCCCCTCAGAGTGAAAGTAATAGGGAGGGATGAATCAGCTCAGCCTTAGGCCTCTGTCTTCTCTGTATCAAAGCTCTGCCATTACCAGCTCTGTGGCCCCAGGCAAATACTTAATCTCTCTAAATCTCATTACACTCACTTGCAAAATGTGGAAGGAGAAGCTAAGCTGCCTCATAAGTTGTATGGGCATTGTTATTATCATTTCACCGTTACAGGTGTTACCAAAATAGCTTCCTTAAAAAGGCTGAAAGAAAAGGAAGCCAAGATTATTCAGAGGTCATGAAGGTGTATCCATCTTCCTTTCTAGCCTCATCCCTAAAATAGCCTTCAACTCTCCCTACATTTCAGATACACCAAAATATTAATGGCTCCTTAATTACACCCTAATTTATTCATTCTCAAACATTACTTAAGTGCCTATTATCACGCAGGACCCTGAAATACAAAGATGAACCCAGCTGGATGCTGTCCTCAGAAAACCTACAATCTGATAAAAGACCATTATTGTACCACTATTGATATTCATTCCTTTATCAAACATAATTCTCTACTCTCATCTCTATGCAGGAAACATTTTTCAATATACCTAAAGAATCTGGACCTATCTCCCTCCTTCTCTTGTTACACTTTCCTTTAACCTTCAACATGCACTTAAAACACTGGCACACACAGAACAGTTAGCTGTACATATAATAAATTTCATATGGGAAGAATGGTGCCTTTTCTGACACAAAGCCTCCTTTCTCTGTACCCAACAGCACCAGTAAGCTGTCTCAATCAGCAGATACTACGTACAAGTATATATTCATGCGCACAAATAATAATACCTATATTCCTTTGGCACTCTATATTTTCGAATGTTTTCTCACAAATCAGTTGTTAATTTTACAATAACTTCTGTAAAATGTGAGAGAAGAGAAAAGAATTGCTTTCATGAGTCACCAAAAGCCACCAAAACACAGAGCTGGGGAACCTGGAACAAAAGACTTCCAAACCTGTCCCAATGATTTTTCAAAGGTGATTCCATTGCCTTCCAAGAGCAGTCCTCCAATTTGGCAATTTTCAATGGACTTCAAAGAAACCTTTAGGCAGAAGACTTGGAGTTAGGAGTGAAAAAGACCAGGAGAGTGAGAGAGTCCCTGCCTTCTTGAAAAGGACAAGAAGCTATTGTTAGCAAATGACAAACCTAAATTTAAAATGCTATTCTAAATCAATAGCTTCTAGTGCCATTTACCTATTAAAACATAAGTCAAAACTGCTTTACCTGTGGGCACTGCCAACATTTTCAACTTCATATCCATAGCACTAGGCTTCAGGGTGATGTTCATCTCCCATTAATAAACCTTGCAATATTGGTTGCTGTGCTCATCAATGACATGATTGGTTCCCACACATAGGTGTGTGGGACTCCATCCTGGTACAGACGCAGTGCCAGATGAGCTCCAAGATTAGAGAGCTCTTTCCCCAAATATTCTGCCCTTTCAACATGGTGATTCTCACGTGGAAAAAGAGGCAACTGGACAGAATCCAGTGACCTGAGCCTAGAATTCATGACCCGTTATCTTTGATCCAGCCGATTCTTTCTGTCATCTAATCTTTTCTTGGTAAACTAGGTGTGATTTAAACAGTTATTTTTCAACATGGACGATTTGCTAGCTGACGGTCCTGCTAGATGTGTATGCTTACGAAGGAAGGTGGGTCCGCCGAGGGGGACAGCATTGCCTGAAACGGATGGGGCTGAAAGGGTCCTGCACCACATTCCCAATGACTAACAGACGTGAGACCTGCCTGAAGCCCCCCGATCTCAGTTTCTCAGCCTGGCCACCACCTTCGCCCTTTGGATAAGCCCCCCAGTGAAGCAAGAACTTGCCACTGCTGATGAGCTCGTGACTATCTCCCAAACTTCAGCAGGGTGACAGGGGAGTGATATTTTATTACCTGTGAAAAGGCAGGGGGAACTTTGCACCTGGGAGAAAAAAACGGGAGATGCAAGAGGACAGGCAGGAAAGCAAGATGTTCCTATCGGTTGAAACTCGTTAGGTTCAAAATGCAGAACCCACCCCCGCAACCCTCCCACACAGTAAATGTCGCCAAAATTCTACCTCCACAACTCCTCATGTGCACTTTCTAAAAGTCTCCAGATGTGGTTGTTCCCCCCCCCCCCAAGCTCTTCCAAGTTTTAATGTTCAATTTACATGACGGGTCTAAAACCAAAGGCAGATTTATTGCTGTGGGGACAAGGCTCTGCGCATAAAATATCAGTTCCGATGGCCAACTGGCAGCTCCCTCGGTTTGCACACTTTTGCAATTACTTCAGGTCATTAGGCCCGTCTTGAGGAGATATTTTACTGTCACTGAGAAAAGTGGTGTAATGACATTCAGTGATTTCTTGATTACAACAATAATAGAGCGGGGAGGCGGTGCCAACCAGGAAGACCTACAGGCATTGACTGAGACTTAAATTTTACACGAAAAATAAATTAAGAAAAATAAAAACAGCATTTCTATACATTGATTATCAATGGGTTTATTCCATTAACAGAATACACTGGGGGCCTAGAGTGAGCCAAGTAGTGTTCCAGGTGCTAAAGGACAGAGCTTGGGATAAGACAGGCAAGGCCTCCCATTCACCAAATTCATTTTTAAGTGGAATGAAATAGCCAGATGAACAGATGTACCAGAAGCTATTAGCTAGTTGTAAGGGCTACGAAGACATTAAACTATGTAACATAAAAGAAAATGACCAGGGACGTAACACAGAAGTTCTTCCTGAGGTGTACACTAAAACTTAGTCCTGCGTGACAAGAAGTTCCCAGTCATCTGGAAATCGAGTAAATGTTGGGACAGCTGGTACAAAGGCTGTGAGACAAGAATAAATTTAGCGTGTTTTAGGGAGCACAACATTTTTTCAAAAGGTCGATGTGGATGGAGAACACTGACCTAGAGGAAAGGGGACCAGTTGGGACTGGATAATGTAAGACTTGGTGGGCCCTAATAATTGCACAGTATTTCCTGAAAACCTGCCCAGTGCCAGGCACTATGCTACACTCTGGGGATATGTCCGTGAACTAAAGGGGCAATTCTCTGACCTTAGGACCTCCCTTTCTAGTTGTCGGAGACAGATAATAAAATTGAGAAACTACAAATGCTATGGAGAAAAATAAAATGGGATAAAGCAGATAATTAGTCTGTGGTGGGGGAAGGTATACTATATTATACAGTGTAGTGTGGTAAATGAAGGATGACAGCAAATTCTTTGCAATTCCTTGCATTGAAACATTGAACCTGGCCCTGGCTGATGTGGCTCAGTAGACTGAGTACTGGCCTGCTAACCAAAGAGTCATCGGTTTGATTCCCAGTCAGGGCACATGCCTGAGTTGTGGGGGCGCAAGACAGGCAACCACACATTGATGTTTCTCTCCCTCTTTTTCCTTCCCTTCCCCTTGCTCTAAAAATAAATAAATAAAATCTTAAAAATATATATATATAGAAAAGAAAAGAAAAAGAAACATTGAACCTGATTCCTTTACCCTTGAACCTGACCATTGAACCTGATTCCCTTACCCTTGAACAAAAGGAAGCAGTACAAGTGACTTTCTGAAGCTTGTGTGACCAGAACATAAGAATTCTTGCAGCTATTGCCCAGTTCTCTTGAAACACTCCCTGGGAACCCTGGGAGCATCAGTCTGGAGATGTCATAGGTAGACACTCTGGTTGTAGTTGGCGGCATCCAAAATGGCTCCCAAAGATCTCAACATCCTAATATTCATGTCCTTGTGTCTCCCATTCCCCTTAGTATGGCCTGGACCTAGTGACTCACTCCAGCAGAGAGAATGCTACAACATGTTGGGGCATCACTTCCAGCATTAGGTTACAAAAAACTAGGTCTTCTGTTGGACTTGATCTCTCTTGCTCTTTCTCTCCCAGATTCCTCACTCCAGAACCAAGTCGCTATGTGGGAAGGTCAGGCTCTGAACAGACCCGTGTATTAGGAAACTAAGTCTCTGACCGACAACCAGCGAGGACTGAAGACCTAGCAACCACATGGGTTTGGAAGCTGCTCCTCCCCAGCTAAGTCTAGAGATGACTAAAACCCTAGGAAACACACCAGTTGCGGCCTCGTGGGAAACCCTGAGCCAGAGGACACAGCTAAGCTCCACTTGGATTTCTGGCCCACAGAAACTGAGTTACTAAATATTTGTCATTTTAAGCCATTATGTTTTGGGGTAGTTTGTTACACGGCAGCAAGTAACTAAAACCCTGGAAGACAATCCTGATTGAGGCCAGTCTTTCATTCACTCCTGCCAAAGTGCCAAGCATGCGAGTGAAGGCTCCTTACAAAGCCATTCCCCAAGGAGATACCACTGAATGATCTCTGTCAATGCCAAGTGCATTAGACCATTCATCCAGCTAGGCACTGTCCAAATTTCTGACCCCAAATTTGTGCACTATAAAAAAAAATGGTTGTTGCTTTAAGCCATTATGTTTTAGGGTAGTTGATATGCAGTAATAGACCAGAGGAACAGGGAGGTGGTCAGGAGTACCCCTTTGGTAAGGCAACCTCTGCACCAGCGTGTGATGGACACGCCAATATCAGGCAAAGGACCTGGTGAAAGCACGCTCGTCGTGTTCAGGGATCACCAGGTGGCTCTGCCAAAGCACAGTAAGTAGAGAACAGAGTGGCAGGAGATGAGCTCAGAGAGGAAGTAGGATAGCAGATCACGAAGACCACTTTAAGGACTAACCTGTACTGTGAGTGAATTGCAGAGTTTTGATTAGCAGCTCAAAGTTCTGAGTAGAATATTATCATGAACTTCTGTCTCTCAGTCCTACTTCCTTCCTTTATAATAGCCATTTACATCCAAATGCTGACAGCCTGCAGCAGACCCCTTGCTGGCATCCGCACCCAACATCAACCAGGCATCTTCAAACTTGACCCAAGAGAATGACTGGTGGACTCAGGAGCCTGTGTGCGGGCCTTCCCCTTCCCCTTGGCCTTCCCTCTGCTCTGCCTGGACACTCAGCCCTGCGGCTTTCATTTTCCAAGTGTTTACATTAACTTGAACTTGTTAACCTAGTTGTGTTGCAGAATGTTTCAGACAGTGCCAGAGGCTATAAATAAATAACAGTTATTTCAGGTCTGCCAGGCAAACAAGCGCCTGGATTCCGCTGAGGCCCCAGAGACTACGACGGCTGCACAGCTGAGTCCATCACATGGGGCTAAGCGCTGGCAGACTCCGGGTGACACAGTTCTGTCGCCCATCAGCACACATCTCCTGACTGCCACCGGGACCTGTCAATAGCCCTCTCTGTCACACCCACTTGGAATAAAGCACAGCAAACCTGAGCCCAGTGATCCCATGTTACCGACGAGGTTTCT
This sequence comes from Glossophaga mutica, assembly GCA_039655065.1. Classification (NCBI taxonomy): domain Eukaryota; kingdom Metazoa; phylum Chordata; class Mammalia; order Chiroptera; family Phyllostomidae; genus Glossophaga; species Glossophaga mutica. The sequence continues at coordinate 11,378,013 of CM077314.1, forward strand.
CAGCTCTTCTTAAACTTCAGCAGCTGACAAAAGACCAAAACAAAGTGTCCCGAGGATTTTTTTTCATTTATGCTGTCATCTAGAGCTGTGGGCAACAATTTTTTCAATTGGACCTATTTTATAACAACCCATTAATTACCAATATCTAGTTATATGCACTTGGACCCGATAATTCAGCTCTCTGTGTGTTGGTTCCTATACTTGAAAAACAGAAATACATCACTGAGAATTTAAATAACACATGTGGTGTGCTTAGAAAAGTATCTGGCCTACTGTTAACAGTAAATACTAGTTAATCATAATTTAAAATATTAACTATTCTACTCACCACATAATAGTAGGAATACTCATGTTTTCTTAAGAAAAACTATCATGACCATGTCACAAAAATGCAGTAGCACTGAACACATGGATTTATAATTCATTGTGCATGAGACAACTACATATACTTGAAACAGAGACCGTATCTATTTATTGACTCAGTCCCACTTTAGAAATAGGTGGCCGTAATAAGAGTTGGGAAACTCCGGTCCAAGAAGCACAGCGTTTTTACTTCCATCAACTTCATCATTTATATTGCTAGTCTTATACAATGAAAATAATAGTTCAGAATTTTGATACACCACCCCAGAAAGAGTCTCATGTACCAAAGAACACAATTAAAAGTTATAAAAGTGCATTTTAAGAAAAAGATGCAGGTAATATGAATTCAGAACTCTTTAGCAACAAATTAGAAACAAACAAATGAAAGTCCTACTGATTTATCTTCAGTTGAGTGGAAAATTCAACTAATCAGATTCCTTTTCAATTGGCAATGTAGCTTGGTTAAGGTTTTATAACAATGCCATTTCATTGAAGCACATCAGTATGTAAACTGGCAGTCCATTGCTTGGTCTGTATATTTTTTATTGTATTCAACCCCATCATTTGACAAAATATCACCTAATATAGAGACTAAGAGCCAAGGGAAAAGGTTAAAGGTGGTCAATTTTCTCCTCTGGTAGATTTCTGTGCTCCTAGCAATTAAATAACTATGTTTGGGAAAAAACCTTATTTCAGCTAATCTAATTGTTAGCTTATATATTAATTTCACATAAAAATAGAACTAAATACTTATTTCCAATATAGAAAACATTCACTAGATTCTCATATGGGAAAGGAAAGTCATGGAGATAAAAAAGCCGAAATTTCCACCCAATTTTCATTCACATCTATAGCAATAAAATTACATAATATACTGTAAATTTGAATTAAGGCAAAGTCATAGATACTAAGTAACAATTGCCTTTATCCAGTTTAACTTCATTAACATGTTTTTGGACTTAAGTTTACAAGGGTAGTAAAGAGGAATATCCTTTGATGAACTGCAACACAACAAGGTTAAAAATATAGTATTTTAGGAAAAAAAGGAAAGAGAATAAACTAATGTGGTTTAGCATGGATACTATTCATAGATTCATTAATGAACCCACCCATCTTTAATAACTTTCCTTCATAACCATTTCCACATTTGTCTTTTTTAGGAACATGCAACACTCCCTGTGAATAAGCCAAAGTGCAAAATTAAACGCTATCGTGACATCTCATTACTAAGAACAATTCGGTCTGATGAACAACAGAACTTATTACTGCTGATCGTTAGTACGGAACCTGGATCAAAATGTTGACTGTGTCTTTCTTGCTGGAATTAGCTGAGCACACCCACTTCAAGTCCCTGCCTTGTTCTCTTGCTAGTGCTAGGGTTCATGGGTCCCCAACTGCCATTTGCAGGCTGCGGTTGGGCTAGGAATGATTTGCTGGCTTTTTACCCTGAGAAACTCTTGACAGTATGGGCTAATTATCTCTCATCATACCTCCCATAACTACTCACTCCATTAAATACAAATTTGAATGGCAAAAGCACTTTTCTTCCCACACAAATGTTTGTTTTTAGCCTAATGCACTTTCCAAATAACTGGTTGCCATGGTGGCAGGCACTCTGGACAAAGTGTCAACAGAGTGAGTAAAGATCATTACAATTGACTAATTGCCATCCGATAGGAAGCTGCTATTTTCATGACCAAGTGAGACCAGGATTGTCCTTGCAGATTTCATATACAAGCATATCAAATAGGAGAGAGGGGAAGGTGAGGAAAACAAGGTTATCTTTTATCCTTCTTTCTCCCCATCAGAATTCTATTTGAAAAGCACATGATAGGCCAAAAAAAACTGCTTGATCCTCTTGGTACCGATTACTGCCGCCTTCCAAGAATATCCATCCAGTACCCATCCTTTCGAGGGTCAGTGATCTGCAATGCCCGTGAAAAGAGGGTAGTCACTGGCAGTTGGGCCATAATTAGATTCTGCTACTTCCCTCTCCAATTCAAAACTCGTGATTGTATTTCCAGAGAAATGTTCTGAGTACAAGGTCATAAAACACTACCAATTTCAGTTTAACCTGCCCCTTCAATCAACTGCTGAAACTGACATGTCTAATTGTCCACTAGCGGACACATTTATGCACTAAAATGTCTGGTTACGTTGTTCTAAACCAAAGGATAATCTGACTTCAATAATCAGGTCTGAATTTAGAGGCTAATTGCATCTCATCCTTTAACCTTTACAATGAGTTGCCTATACCATTTAGCAGGATCCTCTCTGCACATTTGTCTAAAACCATGGGTTCCAAAGGGGATGAAAATGAAGAGATTATTCTCTGCGACTGAAAAGTAACAAAGCAATGACTGCCTCCACCCCTGATTCAACTCTTTAATTTCAAAAGGGAATGTGAAATCTATGTTCGTGTTGTGTATTTGCTGGGTTTATAATTCATTGACTATTGCTCTCATTTGTATGGGGGGCAGGGGAAACAAGGGAAAAGTCACTACGTTCCTTTTAAAGTATTTAAATTTTGATTCCAGAAAGCACTGCTTAAGGCATGGCGTCTCTCTTTTACTCTCTCCCTTTCTTCCTCTTTTTCTATGTCCCTCTCTCTATCTTTTTCCAAAAGACACACCCCCATAGTGTAGATCTGCATTCCGCTTCAGAAAAATCTGAGTCTTCATCCTAACGCTCCCCTACGAAGTCAAATAACCCACGGAAAACGTTCATCTTTTCTACAATATTGTTTGTTTCTTGAATGTAAAGACTATTTTTACAACCTACTCAGTTAATAGCAGCATCTTGCAAATGTTTAACAGATAGTCATTAGATGTTTGTTGCTTGCCATACCGTTTGGCCCATTTATAAAAGGTTAACTAGAAATGAAATGAATTTCGTATGTTTATTAAGGACTTCAGTCACTGTCCTCAGAGTGATTATAAGCATACACACATCCAGCTTAAGGAAAGATTGGAAATGAGTCCTCAGAGGTAAATCCATAGGTAAATAGCAGCTGTTATTACTTATTTCGATTATGCTACCACTTGTCTATTCTGCTTCTTAAAAGAAACAGTAGCTCAAAGCTGACTTGTTTTTCTTCTGATTCCTAGACTGACTCTAATTATAGTTTCTATTCACATTCAACACAACTTTCAACTGGGTAATATTGGTGAAAAAATAATTCCAAGGAAAATAAAGTACAAATATGTTTACTTATGCCTATTTCACTGGACCATCGGGTTGAATCTAGTATTTGAGTTTTTGACATGTTGCCTGTTTGAATGGGATGAAGAAACTCCCTTGTCTCCAATCAGAACTGCTCTATCAAAAGCCAAGGAAAAGTTAGGGGTGAGGGGAGTTGCTGGCCAATAGGTATAAAATTTTAGTCATGTGAGATGAAAAAGTTCTCGAGTTCTGCCTATCAACATTAACTATATTGTACACCTAAATTTTGTTAAGAGAGTAAACCTCATATTATTTAGTTTTTCTACAATAAAAAAAATAAAAAGTCTAGGAAAGTCCTTACTCCACGGATGATTAAGATACCGTGGGAGCTAAAGGACACATTTGAATAATCAGCTGCTTATCATTCATGTATTTAGTAATAATCTGCTGACCTCCATACGTAAAAATGCTCTCATTTTGATCTCATTACAGTGAGCAGACCAGATTTGGTTTGCTTGTTTGACAATCAGTTTCTAGGACTCCCAGAGAGTCTCATTTAGTAGATCTGGTTCTCATCCCCAAATCTGCATTTGGAACAACACCACAAGGGTTCACAGGCAAGGATCTACAGACCACACTCTGAGAAGTCAGGGTCTTGTGCCTCTTCTATACCTTCAATGCCATGAATGGATGTGATGAGCTCCTTTATAATACCTTTCATAGTTTCTGTTGAAACATGCATGCCCTTGGAAAACAATGACCTGGGTGTACTTGGAAGCCTAAACAGGATACTATTGAGGGATCTATTCTGGAAATAAAATCCATGACTCTGGCACTATTAATAGCAATAACAACTTCCAAGGTGCCTCACATAGAAAGTAAATTTCATTACAAAGGACTAATTCACCATCAACAGGAAATTTACTAAAATAGCTATAATTCAAGAGCTAGTTAGCTTAATAAAGGAAGAAATAAAGAGAAGAAACATTACCTGCGTCTGTCAGATCTCAGAGCCTATATTTTTTTAAAACTCCTTACAAATACAAAGATATATCTGAATAGGGAAGCTGCAACTGTAGCCATTTGTTTGGCTTTTCCCGGGGCAGATCAGTAGGCCACAGGATATTTCAAGATCACAATTCTCTTCCTTTTCCTTTTATTAGAATGAAAACCTTTTCCCACTCAAAAATCTTTAAATTGCTTTCCTGACATGTTGGTATTCTTGGAATATCTGTCTTTTCTATATAAGGTCCAGTGATTATAAATCAAAACCATCAAATAGAATCATACTCCCAGACAATAATTTCCTGGATAACTAAACTTGTACATTTTAAGGTGTCTTTGAATATGTAAAAATCCTTTCTCTAATCAGACCTGCTTCAGAGGGAAGTTTAGAAAAGTCTTTCATATCATAGATGATTAAGAAACCACTGGAATGTGAAGGAAGGATTTAAATAATACAACCTCCATGATGCTGGAAATTTGTCAAATCATTCACAGATCACCTACATCTGTATTCTTTCTTCATATTTGTGAGCTGTAAAAACACTCAGAAGCCCAAGTTATCAAGTAAAAAAATATTAGACTCAAGTAAATTTGCTATCTACAGTTCGGGTACACTAGACGGATTAATTGACATCATAGCATTTTAAAAATGTGTTACAGTGTCCTACTTGGCAAAAGTACACCACTACCTTCAAAAGAGAAGCTGCACACTGTAGCTGTAAATGGAGTCCAAAACCCACGTTCCATCTTTGCAATCCAAACAAATGATTTCACACTAACGACAAGGTGAATAACTCGGAGATTTTGCTTCCATTGATGTAGCAGACACTGATTAAGTGACCAGGGTCTTAGACTACGTGTTGGTGGCAGAGACACCAGGTTCAACAGAAGGAGCGGCCTTCTAGCAGGCCTGAGCATCACAGGGCCAGCGTCAGCCCGAGTGATTACGAATCACAACAGCGAGGAAGGCGAAGCTTGCGCGGAAGTGCAGCTGAACAGGAGAGGGACTCTCTCCGCCTAGAGAAGTGGATACTTACTTTACAAACCCCATTCCGGTACGCAGTAAAGAACCAAATGTATGGCGCACGTGTGATGGAGGGGGCACTTGCCACGTGCGTGACTGCGTCAGAGGCCGGAAGAAGAGAGTAACTGGTGTGGGGCGGGGGGGGGGGGGCAATCAAAAAGTCTTTCCAACCAAAAGTTTTTAAAACAAGTTCGTCTCTTTCTTCAAGTCACCAGCATTTTCTGAGCGCCATCCATTCTCCTTTCCAGCTGTTTCATGTTGTCACACACGCACATGCATGCGCACACGGGCCCTGGGTAAGAGTCGCACTTCTCCGAATTCAACTCTCAAGACTTAAAGGCTGATTTGCTGGCTGTGCAAGCTCGGAGAGTGTTCTTAACCCAGTAGGAGTTTCTACGTATAAATTTGTAAAATGGAGTTGATGAAACTTAATCGCCCTGTGGTGAGGATGAGTAGATCATGGAAGTGGGTAAGAAAATATGTGCCACAGCTCATCAACCCTTCGCTACTAATATTCTCATTATTAGTCACTGTGGGGCATACAGAAGAAATAATACAATCATAGCTATTATGCGCTCAATTCCTATTAAGAGTTAGGAGCTGTTCAATCTTCATAACATTCCAATGACAAAAGCACTATAATCATTTCCCTTTTACTTTTGGTGCAACCATAGCACAGAGAAGTTAAACAATTACATAAGGTTGCACAGCCAACCAGTTCTAGTCACATGTAACATGGTGGGAAAATTATTCTCTTCAACAAACAAAAAATAAATATTCCCAGTTTCTCTTAAGAGGCATCATGCCATTTTTAAGTTTATCTAAACCCTCTTTATGTTCTTTTATGTTTTCTGCTCAGCCATCTACTAGTGACTCTGTAGTGTTTTCCTTCACTTTTTCCCTTTATTTACTTCACTCAAATCGCACGGCCTATCTCTTTGGGTTGGTGTTTCCAGATTTAAACAGAAAGCCCATTTTCTCCTTAGACAAACTCTGGATTCGTACAGTAAACCCTTGACCCCATTCTTTACTAGATCATTTTTTAAATGGCAGCATGTCTTTCTGAGGTGTTTCTGCTGGAATTACACCTAGTATTTCAGGATAATTCGGGAAGTTGTGTTGAGTTTGGTTTGCAGTACTTTTTTGTTTAAACAACTCTGCTCGCAAAAAGCTTAAAATATAGTTGAGAAGGGAGAGGCAAATATTGACACAATGCTAACTGAATGGTAGAGATGATTTTACACTTTCCCCTACCCACAATGCTCTTCCTCTTTCCTGACTTACCTAAATGCCACGTACCTGCCCCTCTTATAGGATGACTAGGATTTTCATAGAAAGCAGTGAAGAAAAAGTTGAGGAGTGTTATAGATGAAGGAATAGCATAAAATGACACCTTTAAAACTGGCTGCCTGCTCATCAGACCATTAGTAATTGTGCTCCAAACATGCTCCAGTTCAAACAAGCTGCAGAAAGGCTAATTTAAAGAGTTAAATAAAATATTCTGTTGTTCGGGGGGTTTGTCACAGTGGAGGAATTCTCAGAGCCCTCAGTACACTCCTGCCAATGGCAAAGCTGGGCAAGAGAGGCAAATGGTATAATAGTTCCCAAACACATTTGACCATGGGATTCTAGTGAATAAACCCTGGAACCAGTATACCATAGAAGACAGTCTCAGAAAAACATTTCAAAAAGCATAGACATAAAACGAATGTTATTTAGGGAACACAAGAAAACCAGCAAAACGTAGAGTATCTAGCACGAGGGCTCCCGGGGTCTGACAGGTGGAGCCTGACCCAGCAAAGGTATCCAGGGTTGATACTACATGAAAAGGTTATAAGAAGACTTGCTATCATACGTATGCAGTAATGTGAAGATATACAAGCGTGGCTAGGGTAAAGTGTTCACATCCAAGAAGTGTTTTTGCTCAGCAACACAGAGCTCCCAGCGTTTATTTCACTGTCATTTTGCATGGTCCAAGCCCAATCCAGGTAAAACATCTGGCTCTATCTAACATCATGAATTTCTGACTTGGCACAAATAATTTCTACAAATTCAGTTGACACCCAGAAAAAAAAGTGTTGTCTGTTCAATGCAAATCACATTTGACTTTATTCAAAAAGGCTGAGCTATACATTAATTTTTTAAATCACCAAATGAAAAGTGGTGACTGCTTTTGGAAAACAGACCGGACACACGTGACAGAAGACTTCCCCAATCATCATCCTTGCTGTAGCAAACGATTCCCCCAAACAGTATGCAGGACAACCTTGCTACCAAGGACACGGGCATAAATCCCAAATGAAATGGCTAAAATAGTTTAATTTTTTTTTTCTGAAGAATGGCGTAGGGGTAGGAGGTTGGTAGGTAAGGAGCAAGGGACAGGTATTTTTAACTATGCATTTTAGTATTGTTTGGTGCTTGAAAATGTGTGTAAATTGCTTTGTCAACTCTATTAACTACTTTTTAAAAAACTGGGCCTATATTTGCCATTTAATGCACGTTTGCTAAAATGTACAAGTGCAGAAATGAGTATTTACCCTGCAGATGCTACAGCCACATTATATAGCTAACACTGTGATATGGGGTCTATTTAAAGCTTAATTACTAGTAAAATATTCACCCTCTATTTATCAAGCAGAGTTTAAAACAAAGTCACTGAAGGCAGTCTAAAATTTTTTTTAATGTTAAAACTTGAATCACTTTGAATGGAGTTTTCTCCTCTCAATTTGAAAATATAATTTACTTTCTTCTTTACTGTGGCATTTATTATCTGTGTTATTTATCAGACAATCCTTTAATCTTTGATGGAAGGTCCATATTTTCTTTAATCCTTATCCCAAATAGTCACTTCACACTGCAGATGCATGATTGAGGGAAAAAGAAAAGGAGAGAAGGTGGGTGGTTAAAAAAAACAAGTGCAATTTCTTATTCAGGGTTTTTTACAAGCAAAACTGTTTTAAAACCATCTTGAACTTTGGCAGCATTGCTTTTCTGTTCTTTGGGTGTTTTTATTTAATTATACAAGAATAATCTCAGAAGCCCATGGTTTCCATTCATCTGATAGCGAAAGCCAGAGAATTACCCTTCCTAATATTTAATTAAACATTTCTGTCAATTACACTAAATACGTACATAGTCGCACTACCGCTGATTCAGTTGGTGTCTAAAAAGATAGCCTATATTAAAACCCCAGTTTGGCTATACAACGCATTAGAGTCGGGTAGCAAACACAGCAATTGTGTTTCCTAAGAAAATCGTTCCTTTTAATTAAAGCATTTGCTCTTCTCCTAGCACTTGACAATGTGTGATGCAAAATTAAACAGTACTGCAAATTTTTCCCTCAGCCTGCTCAGTCCCCATTCAAAACAATTTGATTCAGAATAATTTCTTAAGGGTTTATTTACTTGAAGTAGGTTGAAAAAAATACAACTGCAATTCTGGTAATCATCAAAGCTATGTCATCAGTGAATCGCACCACCTGGAAAGGTCCTACGGAAACCATGGTGAGACATGGGAACGTGGGATCTTCTACATCCTTTCAGCTCAATGACTCACAAATGAAATCTCCAGCCATACATGCAGATTGGGTGCTGAAGACAATGACCCATGTGAAAATGGCCGTTTCCAACACTGAAGATCAAGTGGAAATAAAGAACGTGGGTCTTGAGCCTAAGGTAATTTATCAGAGCTGGGTGTTTTTCTCTTTGAAATACTGCAGTTATACTTTTCAGTTCTTTTTGATTTTTTAAACTAATCTCCGATCGTAATATAATTGACCAATGCTTCAATTACAATGTAAAAGTATTGCGATTCTCCTCTGTCTGTCTGTCTTTCTCTCTCTCTCTCTTTCCACTTACCACCCTCTCCCCCTCTCTCTCCACAGAATAGGTCCTCACTTAAGGTCATTGATAGGTTCTGGGACTTGAAGCAAAACATGTAACAAAACCAATTTTACCATAGGCTAATTGATATAAACAAGAGTTAAGCTCCTACAGCATCTCATCAATGTTACAATGAAATGACATTATTCAGGGACCTGCTGTATATTTAACTCATGCCCTGGATCTGCTTTTTAAAAATGAGTATTAAATGGAAGTGTTCATCTGGTGTGCCTGAATCATCTAAAAAAAAAGGTGTGATTCTGATAGATGCTCTCTTCAAGTAAAAGTTAGCAGAGATTTTAGAAGCTCTGGAAAGGATTCCTCCAACAGAACTACTTTCAATGGAAACAGTATAGAACTGTTAGCCTACACAAATAGATGCATAGCTGAAGTGTCTAAAGAAAAATTCAGTGAAACATTTTTATGGTCTAATTGGATATTTAGAATTCACTAGATTTTTTTTTAACCTATGACTGTAAGTAACGAAAGTCCACCCCAACCCTCCCACAAAATGGATGTGTACATGAAAGACAAAAGTAGAGGTCACACAAAACTAGAGACACAAAGTTTGCCTTTCCTCCTGAGAGCCCAGAATTACGAATGAGAACCAGAAATGAAGCCCTCTGTCACCTCCCCATACAGGCGTAAGTGCCCCTGCCACCTGCCGTCCTCCTCTCTGTCACTTCCCCCCATTCCTTGGACTCTTCTCTCTCCGCCCTCTTCTCGGTGAAAGGAACATTTCTCCTTTTGTTCTGAAAAAGTCCCAATATCAACCTTCATTCTGAAAAGGCAACATTAGAATGTCTGAAGTGTGTTTGACTAGTAGAACAATCTCTGCCAAAACCCGAATGGAACTGACTGAGTCAGTGGGCAGCGGGAGAGCCAGCGGACAGTCACCTGGAACAGGGACTGCGTGATGTAACAGGTGCCGTTCAGGAATGCGTGTCCTGCAGGTGCGGGTGCAGAGGAGGGCTGACCAGTGCCTGTCACCCAGAGAGCCGAGCCCCCACACACTGAATGTATTCCATAAACAAAGAAATAAGGGAATGCATGAATTCAAAACATGAGAACAGGTGTAAAACCATAGGAATCCAGATTGAGGAAAGACACTTTGCTTTCAAGTTAAAACACCTTGCATTCCTTTTCTGACTGAACTGTTTGTTGGACAAGTAACCCTAGGGAAAATAACCTCCCTGCGTGCCTGTTTCTGCATTTGCAAAATGGGACAGTGCTATCTACTTGCTGGGTGGGAGAAGTAATGAGCTCGAGATACAGGCGATCAAGGGTAATTCAAAGAAGAATGCACAACAGCGTGTGTCATTCCCTACTCTGATCGGGGCCTCCGGACTGTGGTCCCTTCCACTTCTCCCTGTAAAGTGCAGAGTGCCAGATTAAGGGCACACTCACACCGAGCAGCTTAAAGACTGCCTGGAACACCTGCCTTCCGCACGCCCACCACGGGCTGTAGGGAGCAGGTATCATTTGCAGTGGCATCTGTGCCATCCGGAGTCCAGGACTGGCAATCACTGTCACAAAAAGACTCCGCATGAACCCTGGCACCTGCCTGGCTGTGGTCTGTGTTGTCATTGGTCTTGTATGGTTAGCCCAGGTCTTTGATGCTGAGAACTGCACAGTATTCTACAAATAAATTAATTCCCTGCTTCAATCAGTCACTAGTGGTTCCTGCTGCCTGCAACCAAGCCACCTGCATGGTAAGGAAAGACCACATATATAATAACTGGATGATCACATGAATCAACAAATGAACGAGTAAAAACAAAAAATCAAACGAAGACTAGGTTCAATTTCCATATTTGTCATTCATTTTCTCTCTCCTGCTATGACTTGGTCTCCTTATCTTTTCCTTAGTAACAATCAATTTTAAAAACAAATAAATATTCCAGTTTCCTAGAAACCCTAAGATTCTTATATAATTTATAATAACAATTCCTCAGATATTGGCTTAATTATTTTCAACTAGACTGGAAGCCCTATATCCTCTCCTCTAAGCTCACTTATTTTTTAAAACTAAGAAAAAGATTACAAGAAAGGAAATGATCATCTTTGCATGTATAGTAACTAGCTGAGCTTAGTCCTATATTAAAGTTTGAGCTTCAATAAATAATTCTGCTTGCGATTCCAAAAAGCAATTATAGATCTTCCTGTGAATATCCCTCAGGTACCTTAAGTTCAACAAGTCTTTAAAAATTAATTTACCTCTTACTTCTAAACATGGTTTAAAACTTTGTTTATTCTTCAGGTTCCATATAAAAATGTGAGCCCATACATAAAACCTCCACCACTCTTTATCTTCAAATTTCCTTAAAATTCGTTTAAAAAAATGCAATAGAACAAATCTGTATTACTCCTGGGAGAAAATTTTTTAACTGTTCCATAAATGCTGGATGTTTTGAGATACTTCTTAACAACGGAAGGAAAAGACAGAAAGTAGAATTTTCAGTATGCAGAGGAAATGCCAAGAGCAAATGATGGGATGAGCAGAACCATCCTTGAACCTCATACTCAGAGAAGCAGATAAGCTAAAAAATTTTCAAAAAGAAAGAAACAAGAAGGGAGAGATCCTACTGGGACAGGTGCAGACCAGGGCAGCAAGTTTTTTCATGCTCCTCCCACTGGATGTGAGGGTCCAGACCTTTTTACTCAGCACAGGCGTATGAGTGCCTTGACAGGCAGAACACAGCGGCTGTGACTGACTTTCAGGATTTGGAAAATAGCGAAAAGCCCATGCAGCTTCTGCCTTGTTCGATGGAACCCTCACCAATGGAGCACCACCGGGCCCCCATGTGAAATATCTTACAGCTCTGAAAAACCCGTGTCGGGGAAGCCACATGTGGGCACGCTGGTGACACCTGCCTCCGGCCATCAGAGCCCTTTTATTATACCAGCAACATATCATGGCATGACTTCCATCAATGCCCCCTTCATCAGAAGAAAAACCCAGTCAAGCCTTGCCTGAATGCCTGACTCAGACACAATAAAGTGGCTGGAGGGTTAAGCCCCTGTGTTTTGGGGTAGTTTGGTACACAGCAACAGAATCTGATAACAGAAGTGGTAAAACCAAAGGTGTAACATGCAACATGGTGTAACACGGGGAACGGGCCATGGATGAAAACATGGGGGGCCTCCAGGTGCCTGCCAAAGGGCTTGATGTTAAGTGAGGAACAATTTTGGAAGGCTGGAGGAAAAGAGATTTCATTATGCTGTAGCAGAAAGTTGGCCTACACTGTTTCCTGGAGTGCCAGGGCAAATGGGAAGCACCTATACTTAATGAATTCGATGACCTAGCTAAGGGGACTTCTAAACAGTGCTGGAGAGGCCATTCTGACCTATTCTAGATGCCGGTAATAAACTGAAAGAGGAGAGCAATGAATCAGAGAATAAACTCTTCCTTTTCTGAATTGGATTTGGAGGAGCTATAAAGGCCTCCAGACATTCTTTCCAAGCAACTTGATGTTTTCAAAGACATAGCCTAAGGAACAAGATCAAATTCAGAGTACTGCAAATAAAACACAGCCCCGAGGAATCCAGCTTTCAGCTGTTAGATCCCTTCTTAAGAAGTGAGAAAGCCGCAAGTCGGCGTCTCACTCTCTCACTTACACAGAAAGGCTTCTGAGAACACCGAGAGCATGCCTCAGAGACCCTGTCAATGAGACAGCGGTGCTTCTAAGACTCCTAAGAACCTCAAAATCTATATGGACAGGGGACAGGCTCAGACAGTGTCTCAGTTGCAATATTCACCATGTTTCAGATGAAGAATAACTCAGAGGGCAGAACCAAGACTTGCAGAGAATGGTTCCCAGAGAGCAGGATGGAGCCCTATTCATCCATTACTAGTTCTTTCTTTTTTTAAGATTTTATTTATTTATTTTTAGAGAGAGGGGAAGGGAGGGAGAAAGAAAGAAAGGGAGAGGAACATCAATGTGTGGTTGCCTCTCACGCACCCCCCCCCCACCAGAAACCTGGCACACAACCCAGGCATGTGCTCTGACTCAGAATCGAACTAGCGACCCTTTGGTTATCAGGCCTGTGCTCAATCCACTGAGCCACAGCAGCCAGGGTATCCCACCTTTTTTTTTTTTTTTTTTTTTTTAACAATTCACGATGTAAATAATTTATTTTACATGTGCTATTGCCACCATTCTCAATTCTTGAAAACCTAAAATGTTATCTCTTTAAAACTCTGGTTCAAATGTTATGTATTTTATGCTAACTGGACAAAGAAATAGAATTGGCAGAAGAGCTATGACCATCCAATGTTTTGATAAGAATACTTCACATTTCAAAGCTTAAAACCCTTTTCATCAAATAAAAACCCAAAAGCTTCTTCCTTCTCCCACCTAAAGTCACTTCTTTTACCATAAATAAAGCCTTTGGGAATAGTCATGAGCATTATCCTATATGGTGGAAACCCCCACCTCCTGGATAATATCTTAATGCCCCTGAATGATTAAGTCTGACTATCCAACCATGTACCTATTGGTTGATTTCCCCACCAAACACAGTGTCTCTACTTCCCATCACTGTATCTTGCCTGTGTGTATGCTGGGGAGGGGAGAAAGGCAGGGCATCGTTCCTTAAGTTCTCAGTTCTTCAGAACAAGAGGAATTGTGCCCAAGTAACTAACTCGACGAAAAGCTTCATCTGCTCCTGGACATGATTTAACATGAGATCCCCATCTGAAGCCAGAGTCTGATGCTGTGAGCCAGGGGGATGACTCCTTTTCTGCTCTTGTTGGACTAACTTGCTTTGGATAAAGCCTCTGGAGAACAGCTAGAAATCTGGATGAAATTTTTTATCCAGAGACCAGCATTCAGTGTCTCTTATCCAATCATCAGGATCAGCATTTGCTAATCACCTCAGTCAACAGGTTAAGTAACTGAAAAGCTGAGCAGAAACTCCTTTATCCATCCATATTGAAAAATTTGATGGAGCATAGAACCAAAAACGGAAACGTAAAGTTTCAAGAAACATATATAGAAGATATTTCTCTGGTTGTGGCATAGGCTTGGACAGGACACAAGACACAAATGCTACCAGAAGAGAAATGACAAACTGGACTTCACCAGAATGTCTACCTATCAAGTAAGAAAACGAACAAGCCACAGACTGGGAAAAATATTTGCAGCACATATAACTGACAAAGAACTTGTATTTGGAATAAAAACCTCCTACAAATTGCCAATAAAAATGTCCCGCAAACTCCTAAGTCGAAAAAATAGATATAAGACTTAGACACTGGGCACCATAATACAGGGGTGGGCAAAAGCCAGTTTGCAGGTGTGAGTATAGAAAACACAGTTTCTTCTTGGACTATTGTTTATTGATTAATTACTGTATTATTTATTCTTAGTAACCTACTTTTGCCCACCCCTGTATATTTAATTGGCCAAGACACAGAGGTATATTTATTCAACACCATGAGTCATCAAGAAAAAATAAATTAAAAACCACCATGAGATACTTCAAATATGACAGATGGCAATCCCATTCTTCCAGGATGGAAATGTGAATATTATAACCACTTTGGAGGACTGCTGACAGTTTATGACAAATAAAATGTAAATCTACCTGATGACCCAGCATGTCCGCTCCTTGGTATCAGCTCAAGGGAAATGAAAACACATGCATACACAAAAACTTGAACAAGAATGTTTACAGCAGCCTTGTTCATACTGAGCAAACACCAAGGAAGAACCCCCAAAATTGGGACAACTATAATAGCATAATCAATAAAGTATACTTTAAAAATCACAAACCAATAAAAATTCAGGGTTCAAATCAAATAACAAAATATGCTTAATTATATGCATTTTATATAACCCACTCATTAAAATGAATCATAACTTTTCATTAGATGATTTTCATCCAATCTATACACAATTATCATTTCTCCTAGATTTGATGTGAAGCCAGCCCGTATTTGTTGAGAAAAAATAAAACAGAATGAGAGAAAAGCTGTGAACTTTTTTATTGGCTTGTGTAACTGTATAGCTAAATAATAAGTATGGAATACCATTCCCAAGACCTCTCTGCCATGTCCCAGGCTCTCTTAGGTCTCGGAGATAGAAGTTATCATTTCATTGACTGAACTCTCCTTAGCAACTTTTGAAATAACATTTCCCTATATCAGGGTTAACAAAATTTTTCTGTAAATATCAAAATAGTAAATATTTTTACCTTTGCAGGCTACTGGTCTTAATTACAACCGCTAACTCTGCTATTGTAGTGTGAAAGTACCCACGAACAATACATAAATAAGTGGTTGTGGCTGTGTTCCAGTAAAACCTTATTCACAAAAACAAGCAGTGGCCAATTTGTCATACGGATCACAGTTTGCTGCCCCCTGCCCTACCTGATGCAAATAATCATAATAATGATAGAATGAATTGACTGACCATGTAATTTATCATTCAAATTGGGAAAATTTGGAAAGTAAAAGCAAAGCTAAAATAATTAAAATATATACTTTCTGAAATATATATTTACTGACCAACAATTTTGTTTCGTTATATTGTTAGATTTATAAAATAATTCTATTCAAAACTTATTTTCAAAAAAGAATAAAATTCTCCTGAAAATGTATACACACGTTCTTTTAAGCATATCTGTTTCTATTAATTTTACATTGAAAAATAGCATAAGAACAATAATCATTCTTACCCATGTGTCTTTCCTATGAAGTCACAGGTATTGTTCTGAAGTATGTATTCTTCCAATAGAATCTTATTAATTAGTCATAAAGTTGCTTATAATCTTTTCAAATGGGCATTTTAGAGTTAATAAAATTGAAATCACTGACCCTTTCTATTGACTTTTCTCCATATAATATATTTAACTAAGAAAGTACTCTCTATTTAGGTTCCAAGGTAAGCAGAACAAACTGCTAAATAGAGAATATTCTTGCTTCTAATGCTTTCTTGTTGAATTTTATAAATACTTCTCAGCCCACTATATTTATAAGTACTGACTTTTTGCCTCCATTATGACTCTTTCTTTATAGCCATTTTTACATATAAAAATTTTCAAATGTCTTCTCTATGTTTATATATTATTGACATCTTTCACAAAATATAAATACTAAAAACTTACAGAATTACACAAATCAACCATTGCCAGTACAGAGGATAAATGTATTCCATTAAAAATAGCAGCTCCATCAAAAGATCTTCCCCACACTTTGAAATACTCCAATGTGCAATCACAGAATTTCACATTTAGATCTTGTACATACTCAAGGAATAATATTTAATTTGTTCTGAACGTCCTTGCTTTGGGAGAGATTCATTGCAACAGTTTCCTGTTTACAGGTTTTGTTTTGAACAATTGCAAATCACTAAAAAGTGTTCAGAGCTGATGTTTCTTGGTGTTCCATTCACACATACATTGATTAAATATTTCCAGATGATTTTGCATAACATATAATAAAAATTTTAGATGACTCATTATCAAAAAAAAAAAAAGCTCAGTATCATGGAAGAGAAATTCAATTTACTTCAGAAGTTTCTAGAGCCTAAAACATTTCTAATCTTTGACTGATGGTGGGCAGCAAAGATGGAAAGCACATCTGCCAGCTAATTTTTTTTTTAATTCTTATTCAGAGGAGCTTCTCACGTAAAAAGTTTGGAGTTCAGTTACTCTAAATTGTGTACAAGTTTAAAACTATAAATCAGAGCATTTTTGCTTCTGATAACTTTGCTGGAATAGAAACAAGGACGAATTATGTGCTTGCCATGATGAATACCAGGCACATTACCACATGTTTTCTTAATTTAATAACAATATTATTTTCCTGCCCTGGCTGGTGTAGCTCAGTGGATTGAGCACGGGCCTGAGAAGCAAAGGGTCATGGGTTCGATTCCCAGTCAGGGCACATGCCTGGGTTGCAGACCAGGTTCCTCAGTGAGGGGAGTGTGAGAGGCAACCACACATTGCTGTGTCTCTCACTCTCTTTCTCCCTTCCTTCCCCTCTGTCCAAAAATAAATAAAATCCTTTAAAAAATATTGTTTTCCTATGAGAATATGTTCCACCATTTTAGTAACACAGCCAAACCAAGATACTTTATTTTGAATGGTGAACTTATTAAGTCTTATGAAAGCATCCACCACAGTATTAGATATTTCAGCTTTGACAGAAGGTACATCCAAAGCCTTAACTTTGATTTCATAATTGGATGGGGAAAAATTGATACATTATTGAAATTAACTAGTTTTCTGTTTGAAGGATCTGAACATTCTGATGCAAACCTGCCATCATTTAATTACTGGATATCATCTTCTGCTAATGCAGCCAACACATTCACAGCTACTGCTTAAGTTTTCATACAGGCACAAGAAAGTCTGGAATAAAAATGGAATAAAAGCTATTTTAAACAAGCATTTTATCTAAATGATGAATGATAGTTCACAAAGTGATATATAAACATACCATCTGCAGCTGCATATTTAATCACAGTTTTCAGGCACATTTTTCTTAATATAATTATTAAGGTTTGGAGTAAATTCCGATGCTTCCTCAGCATATTTGTCTTTTCTATCCTTTGTAGTCACTGATGTCACTGTGGTCCCCTAGCAAGGAGCAATTGTCAACAAATACTTTGATGAAGCTAAGTGTTCTATATCAACTTTCTTGAAAAACAGAAGTTTAGTACTTAATTTTTTAAGTATGCACTTCTAGTTTTTAAGCTCATTGCACCCAAAAGAATTGATTACAAAATGAAATATATCACCAATGACATACAGCTTGGAATATTTATTTGTCCATGTAATAAAAATACCAATATCACTCTAGCAATAATGTTCAGAACACTTTTGATATTCTCAGCCTCTTTGGGGTACACATTTAATATACATTTAAATCAGTAATTGTCCATTTCACCCACTAGTTTCTCTGACTGCTGGCCTCATGCATCTCACTCCACAGCCCAACTTGGAATTCAAGAAATACTACCTATATAAAAGCAGAAAACACCTAGAGGTAAACTAAATAGATTATGTGCAAGAGCAATACACCAAAATCTACAAAGTGTTGCTGAGAAAAAATTTTAAAGACCTAAAAAAAGATAAAAGATTATCCTCATGCTTTAGAAAACTCACTATTGGTAAGATGTCAATGCTTCAAAGTTTGCCTATAGATTCATTGCAAGCCAATCAAAATATTGACAGATTCTTTGTAGAAACCAAGGAGATGATTCTAAAATTAATATGCAAAGACTAAGGAAATTTTACAAACCCAAATGATTTTTAAAAATGAAGAACAGAGTTGGAAAACTGACACCCCTGGATTTGAAGCTATCTGAGAATGCAGCAATCATCAAGACAGCGTGGAACTGGACAGACACGCAAACTGAGAAAGAGAAGAGAGGGCATGGGCAAGACACACACACACATACGTATAAATTCGTTCCCGTGACATTCTGAACAAGGCAAGACTACTGGGCCAGAAAACAGGTCAGAAGAAGATTTCCAGAGACTAGGAGTCAAAGTCAAAGTCTGACTGCAAAGGAGCAAAAGAGA
This sequence comes from Glossophaga mutica, assembly GCA_039655065.1. Classification (NCBI taxonomy): domain Eukaryota; kingdom Metazoa; phylum Chordata; class Mammalia; order Chiroptera; family Phyllostomidae; genus Glossophaga; species Glossophaga mutica. The sequence continues at coordinate 11,396,982 of CM077314.1, forward strand.
ACCATGGTGTGGTTGTGGAATGTTACACTTTGACTGTGGTAAGGGTTATGCAACTGTATACACTCGACAAATATCATGGCACTGAGCGCTTTCAAAGTGTGGATGTCATTGTATGTAAATTTTACCCTCACTTTTAAAAAAGAGGTAAGGCCCAGGAAACCTCGAAGGAGCTGTAACATCCTCTTGGAAATGTCCTCATTATTTTCACCCTGGCCTCTCACTCCACTCTCTCTGACGTGCCTCTGTCCTTGTGCTCAGTCCTCTAGGTTAACTCACTGGGTTACACTTCTGGAGGGTTTTCGCCCTCAAGTTTCATCTCCATGCTGAAAGTCACATCAAGCATATAAAGATAATAATAAGTGGCTGGGAGAGGAAACAAAAAAATGAATGAAATAAGAGAAAAACATACTCTTTTCATTAGTTTTTTCTCCCAACCACCCCTGGGATGGAGGGATGCTTTCTTCTGTCATTCTGTGAACACCAAAGCTAACCTGAATTACACGAATGTCTTGGATTTGTACCTGAAAGTCAACATGCGATTTTGTTTTTATTCAGATGTGGTGAGGCCAACAGATGAGGAGAGGATTGCCACTGAAAAGAGACTTAGGTGTTCACAGTCCCTATGGGGAGGGGGCACACATGCCATGGCCAGGGCCACCCAGACCAGCAGCGGGTTAGTCAGGAAGCGCAGGGAGTGAGGGGCAAGGTGGGCAAAGCCTTCACTGTGGGTTTCATGAGAAGGACTAGGCCAGGCAGAGCAAGCAGCGGAGCGGGTTTGGGATTGGGTGGCTCGGATGACTTCAGGGAGCGCTGGGGCACGGGGCGATCTCTGGTTTTCCAGCATCTGGTTTTGTGTGATGCAGAGCAAGAGGACTGTTACCCGGACATCAGGAGCCAGATAAATGGAGGCAGAGTGGGCATGGACTCAGGATGGGTTGGTGTGTGTATCGAAGTCTCACTCACAGGCGAGCAGGTGCTGGCCCTCTAGAAAAGGGGCAGTCTCCTCCCCCCACACTCCCTCACTCCCTACCCCTATTAGTGAGGCCCTCTGTGCAACATAACAATACGGAATATAGGTATTTAATAAAAACTGTATTTGAAAAATAAAATTAAAATTGAAAAATAAGGATAATATCATTTTGCCTATCAAAATAGCAAAGATTAACAAGTAATCATATTCAATGCTACTTTGGATGAAACAAGACATTATAAGTGTACATGTGATTTGATGCAAATTTTCCAGATTAATATGTATCAATACCCATCAAATATTCATGTCTTCTGGTCCAACAACTCAATTGCAGGAATTTGTTCTAAAGAAATGATCTTATCCCACAGAAATATGGAGAAAATTTACATAGATAGATGTCTGTGTTACCACAGATAGGGTGACACATTGCAGGCCATCTGAAAAGTAAAAACTACTTAAACATCCAACAATAGGGGAAATGTATGCTTGATATACATACACATAAACATTAATTAATGCACAGAGACTAGGAAGAAACACACCCAAATTTCAACAGTGAATTCTTTCATACGATGGGACCATAGATAGTTCTTTTATTTCCCAAACTGTCTAACATGTATCTATATAACTTTAACAAGCAGGGAAGAAAATCTCACATACTTTTATAATTTTAAAAAAACTATTTCAGATGTTGAAGAAAAATAAATGCAGAAAATAAGGAAATATAGTTAAAACAATCTCTATAGCATGTTTCCTGTACCCATTACATTTATTTCGTAACTTTAGAATACAACTGGGTGTGTACCACTGGTTATCTGGTTGTTACTGCTATTTTTAGCCCATAATATCAGTCTAACATCTTGCTAAATATCAAGTAAAAGATGGCTTAGCTGAAGTGCTAGGGCATATTCCTCTATATTCTGCCATAAGCACTACGTAAACATTGAGAGACATATTTAATTTGTGTATGGAAAGATGGATTACACAGTCAACTTCTTTAACTTTTATTTCCTACTGTGAATCAACAAAAGCCACACTTTGGTGCCTCCCAGGAAAAGTAATAGAAAATGCCACAGACACAAACTGCTGAGTTATCTTCACCCTTGCTCTTTTATTTGAGATTATGTCCATGTTATTTCATTTGATAAAAGATACAAGGGCTGAGAAAACACAGTACTCTGTCTCTGCATGTAAAGATATAGGAGAAATCAATTACAATATAATAGAAAGTATTATACTTCATACATACATTTTGTTTAAAGTATTATGGAAAAGTCACACTACATTAGCCCCCAAAATATATTTACTTTAATATAAACTCCACTATAGCAAGAGAACAAAACATGTTTTACTTTTCTAAGATTACTATTACATTTTCATTTGCGATCTCTCTCCTACACATCTGCTTTTGGCATCATTCAGGGTTAAAGTTAGGAACCACAATTAAATAGAGGCCATCAAATAATTGCACTATAAGCTTCTCTACTGCTGGGTAACTGTACAAACCAACGTATACATATAGGAAATTGTGTTTTGTGTCTGACTTGGCCTTTCTCAATTGCCCTGTCATTTCCAAAAGTATAAACATAAACACTGGCTAACTCTAAAAAGAGTTTTAAAACATCACCTATAATAACAATGGTGATATTAAACAACTAACATCTGATGCCTTACTCTATGTACCTATTAAGTGTATGACATACATTCTCACAGTTATTCCACCCAGCACCATCTAAGGGATGCATTCATGCCATCCTCCTTTGTGGATGGAGAAACTGAAGGACAGATGGGTTAAGAAAGCCACTCAGTCACTCAGCTAGGAAGTGGTAAACCCAGGACTTCGATGAAGGGCTCTTTTACTCCTGAACCTACACTTTCAAGTGCTCTATTATATTGAATCTTGATTATAAGCTGCTCATTGGAGCATTTTCTCCTAAAAACTATGTTACAATGTTTATAGCCCTAGGAGTCCTCCACAAAAACATGTTACATCCATATAAAAGTGTGAATACTGTGAGACAGAATCTCACCATAATGTATAAAGTCGCTTCCGTGAGACAATGCATTCTAAGGTTTTTATTCTCAGCGTAGCGTGAATAGATTTTTTTTTTTATTTATGTAATTGGACAATAGAATCTCTCTCCTTTCCCCTGTTCCCTATTAAACTTGAATATGGATGAGTATGTGGGGTTTTGTGATATAGTAAAATAAGAATCATTCTCACCATCAAGAGGACAGAGACAGGCAATTCTAGAAACACTAAAATAACTATAATGGGTATAATAGAAAATGAGAAACTGTCCCAAGTTTGTTTTCAAGAGAATATATTCTTACCATGCATTATGTACCCATAGTTGCTAAACCTTTGTTAGATATTTTATTTTTATGTTTTAATTTTTTTAATTTTTCAGTTATAGTTGACATACAATATTATATTAGTTTTTAAGTGTACCACTCAGTGATTAGACATTTAGATACCTTACAAAGTGATCATATTTTATAGATACCACCTCTAATTCTCACAGCACCATTGTGAGGTATGTACAAATTGTTTTACATTATAATTCAGGGTCAGCTGTAACTAATAGTGGTTCACATAGCTAGGGAAGCACTAGAACCAGCCTCTGAATTCCTGGAATGTCTAAATGCAAAGTCTCCACTATGTGTGGTCATTGGTGAAGGAAGATTCCTGAAGGGAGCAGTAAACTGTCAGCCTGAAGGTCAAGATTGTCCCACGAAGTGTCTTCAGCAGTTTTTAACTTAAATTCCTTTGCTCAACAATGTGTTACAGTTCCCTCACATACCATCTGTTAGACTGAGCTTCCAACAGTTACATTAAGTTCATGGCTCCTAATAAAATTTAAGAGCCCCTGCGGAAGCCTGATCGGTGTGGCACAGTTGGTTGGGCATCATCCTGCAAAGCAAAAGGTTGCCAGTTCAATTCCCAGTCAAGGCATATGCCTGGGTTGAGAGTTTGGTCCCTGGTTGGGGTGTACACAAGAGGCAAGTGATGACGTTTCTCTGTCACACTGATGTTTCTATTCCTCTCTTTCTCCTTCCCTTTCTCTCTCTCTCTCTCTCTCTCTCTCTCTCTCTCTCTCTCTCTCTCTCGAAGAAGAAGAAGAAGAAGAAGAAGAAGAAGAAGAAGAAGAAGAACCACCACCACCACCACCCCCCCAGTGGAAGATGATGATGATGATGATAATGATATCAAGAAAATACAGGAGCACTTCACTAAATGCTTTATGTATATTATCCCACAATCAAACATAATACCCACCCAATGTGTTAAACATGGTTATTCCCATATTACAGATAAAGTAATGTATTCATTTGCCTAAGGTCATGCAATGCTCAAGTGGTAGAGCTGGTATTTGAATCCAAGTCTATATAATACCCAAATTGTGTACTCTAACTACTATTTGTATTGCTTCTAAAGGACTATGTTGTAAATGTTTCTATTAAAAACAACTCCCAAACAATAGCTAAAAGCATCAGAATATAATCTAAGAGCTAATAAAGGAAAATGATCGCCTTGTTCGTTAGTGATCTCTTTCCCTTACTTTATAAATGAATCAGCTGAATTTTCAACTCAACTCAATTGCAAACACCTTCTATTGAGGACACCTTCACCCCAGGAGGTGAATTGTCCAGAGAATTGGAGGCTGGTCTGTATTTTGATGTCACTCTTGAATCAATGGCCCTCACGTCCTTCTCTCATGGTGAAGACGACAGCTCTCATCTCTTCAACAGCAGAAGAGCGAAAGTGCTAGAAGGGAGGTTCGCTGATGTATTAAAGACAGTGGCAACCTGAGCAGAGGATTGATGGCAGCTTCAAGGGAATGTGCTCTCCCATCCACTCACAAGTGTAATTTAGGGAGGATTTTTCAAGGCATGGGTAGACACCATTACTCACATCGATTCCCGCTGCCTTCTCCCTCCATAACTCTTTACCGATTCTGGTCCACGGCTTCTCTGCCCTGTTTAATCAACAGCATGCATTTGAAAAGCATTCTCCAGCATCCCCAAATGAATTTCTTATAACGCAAATTGAATGAAGTGGTAAAAATGATAAATATGTCTGCATGAAACAGATTTGTTTCGAGTGGCATGATCTGCCTGAGGGTAAAAGGGACTTCCCAAACCAACTACACCAACTTCAAATTTGAAATGATCTATTTGGGCCACAATTTTTCTCTCGGTTTTTCTCCCATGAATATTTTTTCCTATGAATTTTTTAATCTACAATGTTTTATGATACTGAGGTGAATTCTCTGCTTGGAAAGCAAACATATAAATAAGTTCAAGGACATGAGTTTATGCAGGATAAAAATTTCATAAACTAGTATGCATATGTGATTCCTGATGTTTTTCTAACCATTTCCTCATGCGACAATCATGGTAGACATATTAATATGCCCTCAAAGATGTCCATATCCTAATCGCTAGAACTTAGGAATGTGTTATGTTACATGTCAAGGGTGTTAATGTTGCAGATGGAATTAAGGTTGCCAGTCAAGGGACCTAGAGATGGAGTCATTATCCTGGATTACCTGAAATAGTTCACCGTAATCCCCAGGGACCTTATCAGTGAAAGTCAGAAAACTGAGTGTCAGGGGGACATGATGTGAGAAAGGAAGGGCCATGTGCCTTGGAAGGTGGACAGCGCACGGAAGCTAGAAAAGGGAAAAAAACAGATTCTCCCCAGGGTCTCCGGGAAACAACGCAATCTTTCCAAAGCCTTGATTTTCCCAAGCAAGATCCATTTAAGATTTCTGACCTTTCCATACCCTAAAATAACAAATTGTTCTTTTTAACCCACCAAGTTTATGGTAATCTGTTAGAGAGGCAAATAAAAACTTAATGCAGACTTTGTACCTGGAATGGGTGGGCAGGTGATGCTATAGCAAACATCTAAAAATGTGCAAGTGGTTTTGCAGTTGGGAAATGGAAAGAGAATGGAAGAAACTTGGAGATCGTGGTAGAAAAAGCTTAGATTGCCTCAAACGGAGTGTTGGTGGAAACATGGAGGATAATGACTCCACTAGTGAGGAAACTGAAAAAAATGAAGTAAAGTTAGAGAAAATATACTATGTCTCAGAGAACACCTTAATTGTTAGGAACAGACTGTTGGCAAGGAAGCAGGATTTATATGGTTATATGCCTGCCATACATGGGAGAAAACTCTGATATATACTACTCTGTACAGCTATGGGTGAAAATGTGTTGGGGGTATGGAGACCTCAGAATATGAGCCGGTAAGGTGGAGTGAGCATGGGACAAGGGGAGAGGGATTTGAAGGCCTTGAACCAGAACAGCTGAAAAGAGACTTTATTTAGTAAATAAAAACACTGAAAACTGAAAACATACCTAAACAATCAACATACATATGAAAAAGTTCTTGGACCTCCTTAGCCATCAGGAAAATGCAGGTTAAAATCAGAACTAGATACCACTATACCAGGTAAAAAAGATTGACAATATAAAGGTTAACAAAGATGGGGAGTGATAGGAATCCTCAGAAGCAACTTTTAAGGAATAAATTGTACAACTTTAACTTAGCAATGTCACTCCAAAGCCTACATCAAAGAGCAGCATCAGCTGTCATAGCTGTAACCTGGACACAACCAGAATGTCCATCAACAATGGACTAGATTCCTCATTTACGTTGTGTTCACAGAATGCAATATTATGCAACAATAAAATCAAATGAAGTATGGCTACCCACAACAACTTGGATATTGAACATATACTCACAGACATATTACTCTGCTCAATTATCTGACACAAAAGAATACAAGGTGTGTGACTGCCCGTAGAAAGCTGGAAAACAGAACAATAAAATCTATCCTCCAGCATGTAGCAATGCACACTTAGGTCTACACTTAAAAGGAAAAGCATGAAGTAATTCCCATAAAAGTCAGGATTGTGATAACTTTTGAGAGGCATTGTGAGAAACAGGAATGTGGGGTGCAGGGGTGCGTTTCATGGAATACGAATGGTGATCAATTCCTTGACCTGGGGAGTGGTCACACGGGTACCACCTTTGTTTTGTGTGCTTTTCTGCATTTGGGTTATATTTCACAACAGTACTGGCAAAAAGAAAATGTAAAGCTGCTAATGGAAAATTACAGTGCTAAAGTTCTCAAAATCACCAGAAACAATTCTGTTTACCTCGCTGTTAGTTTTTCCCAAAACAACATGGTTTTTGAGCCCAAGTCATCATTTTTACCCCATGGATGTAAATTGTTACCACTGAGCCTTACAATGCACTTGAAATTACTTTGCATAAATGTGCATGTATGTCTCTTTGTCCCCTTTTAAAAAACTTTAAATCACAAAGCATTCCGGACTTGGAAACAGCAGCACAGAATAACAGCAACCTAATCCATGCCACTGCATCCTTCATTGCTGTGATACTGGACCCAGCCACTGCAGTTAAGAGCCCCTATCCAATCAGGAAGGGAGAAAAGGAATACCTTTTTTAAGCCATAGTTCTTCCACATATAATGTGCATGAATGAATGAATGATTATAGACTAACGGAATCATATTTATTTTTCCTAAAAGTTACTGCAACTAATTCCTACACATTTCACCAAATAAAATATTACACGATCATTATGATCTCTGGTAGCAGTTTTAGGAGCACAAAGAATAAAGCCAGAAGCCTAACCCTCTGAGGAGACCTTTAGAGATGTTTCCTTGGTACAAGGGGATGCAGTATCTGTATTCCATGTGTAAATAAGTTCAATTAACTACGAGTTTTAATTGCACAGGGAGATGAAAATTAGTTTAACAAGTCAATTAAATCATAAACATTTCAGAAATAAGAGGATGTGTTTGTAATCCAATTAGTGTGTTAATATACTAATAAATTTACTGGTTTGAATGGTATCGTAATTGTATAGTGCAGCATCAGAAGAGAAAAACAGTATATCTTAATTGTCATAAAGGGAGCTTTGGCTGCAGTATGACTCCATAAGTTTGGAGAAAATTATCCATGTTAATGAGATCAAAATGTTTCTATCTAGAATAATAAATAAGGTTACTTGGTGGTTTGGCTAATAAAAATGCATCCGAGGGACAGGCTAAATGACTGAACACTGGTGTCTGCCAGATGCTAATTACACTAAGTTCCTGATGGGGGAGAATGGGACATTTTATACTATGACCAAAGAAAGCACTTTCGTATTTTAAACACTTAGATAATCATGGGAATAAAATATTCCAGGGATAATTCTTTATTGCTACCTCATTACCACAAATTAAGCTGATATTAATATACTTGACTGCTGCTCAGCCTTAAGTGAAATCAGTTGCACTTCATAGATAACTCAAGGGAATGAACTGATCTCCTCTTTCTGCGTAATTACCTGTAATTTATGGAGCACAGAGAGAGAGACCTGTGAGCAGCCTAGTCAAGGTCGCCTCAGAAGGTTGAAGTGCGTTGTTTTCCGCGCCCACCTGTAATCTGGGCTGAGGTTGCCACCTCTCCAACGGCCACAAGAGGAAGGGACCCCTGCCCAGCACGGGGGTCAGAGGGCCAGGTCCTCAGGCCAAGGGGCAGCACAGCATGAGCTTTACACAAAGTATGCATTTTAATGAGTGCGTAGCATTCCAATGAAAATGCTCAAATAGATAAATAATGGGTTTTAGTGCTAATTGCAGCATTTTAAATCAATTGGAATGCCTGCAGAGAATGTTGAAAACCCACTTTGGATGAAGTCCAACTTACGTCTGCAAATTCGTCTGCTCCTCGCGCCCTCTAGTCCGGTGCTCTAGGTGTCTGCAGCATCCTCTCCGGGTCTCTCCAGCCTGCTCAAATCCCCAGCTATCTCAAACCTCACCAGAACCCATTACCACCCCACTAACATGGTTCAGCATTTACCTCATCCAAAAATACTCATTGTGAGGACTTTCTATTTGCTTTTATGTTTGTTTTCTTGCTTTAAAAAAAAATTCAAGTGGAAAAGTACTTGGGAAATGACATGCAAGGTAATCACCTAATCCAGTAACGAACTGGGAGTAGCTAAATGTGAGAGGGAAAGTAATCTGGGGTCTCTTGGTGAGCACTGTTTGTCGAATTTTAATAAAACAAGAGTATTTTCTAAGCCAAAATCAGGAAACTCAGAGAGAATGATCTCATATTAATTAGTTTAACAAAGATGTAGTAAGCACTTGCTTTATGTTGCCCTCTAGAAATGCAAGGCCCCCAGTGGCCTGGAGTTCACAATTCCAAGTTCGTTGCTTGGAAGACAGGTGGTAAACAAATAAACAACAGAAAATATAAACTAGGGGGGAAATAAGACACGATAAGGAAGAAAGAGAAAGTGTGGATGGAGGAAGAAGCCACTGGAAGATATTGTAATCTGACATATTTTCAAAGGGTCATTTTTGACCACTGGATTGCAAGTGGCTATTCATGTGAGAGCATAGGAAAGAGAACAGTTAGGAGGCTACTGCGATAATCCATCCAGGTGAGAAACTATGACTGTTAGAGAACGTATCGGTGGTGCACAGAGACAGGCGGTTGGGAGGCCATGAGAAAAAAATTACAGTTGTTGCATGAGTAGGATAGCAGTAGAAGTAGTTAGAAATAATCAGAATTCTGTATATATATATTAAAGGTAGAGCCAAATGATAGAGGAGGATAGGAGAAAAAGACAAGAGTGATAGACCAATCCAAGATTTTGGCATAAACAATTGGAAGGATGGAGCTATTCTTCACTGAGATGGAGAAGATAAGAAGAAACAGGTTGAGACAGAAAGAGAAGAATTGGCTGTTAAACTGCAGACAATATATATTAAGTTTGTGATGCCAATTCGCCATCCAAATGGAATGAGAGAGAGAGCAGCCAGAGAGATGAGTTCCTATTGGCCTCGGCTGGAGATATAAATTTAGAAATCAACAGTTTTTTTAAAGCAAGAGTCTGGATGAGCTCCCTCTGGAGTGAGAGTAAATAGAGAAGGGAAAACATCCAAGGACTAAGGCGGGGAGATGAGAAAAGTAGCAAAGGAGTTGGAGAAGAATCTAGTTTCTAAGAGGAAAACCCAGGATCTAAGAGTGCTATCTGAGGTCAAGAAAGATGAGAACTAAGATGTGACCATTGGATTCAGCCACATGGAAGTCACTGGTGATTTTTTTTTTCACCCTCACCCAAGGACATACTTACTGATTTTAGAGAGTAGAGAAGGGAGGGGAAAGAGAAGGAGAGAAATATCAATGAAAGAGAGAAACACTGATTGGTTGCTTCTCGTATGTGCCCCAACCAGGGATTGAACCTGCAACCTAGGCGTGTGCCCTGACTGGGAATCGAACCTGTGACCTTCAATTTACAGGACAATGCTTCAACCAACTGAGCCACACCGACCAAGGCAATTGGTGATTTTTGACAAGTGGTTTTAGAGAGTGCTGGGAGTAAAAAACTGCTTTGAGTATGTTTAAGAGACTGTGGGAGTGAGCTGGTAACACCACTTTCAAGGAGTTTTGCTGGAAAGAGGATTGGAAAAATAGAGCAGAAGCTATAGAGAAATGTGAGGTCAGGAAATATGTATCAGATATGGGAAATTATAGCAAATATGCATGCTGATAAAAAATAAATCAATAAAAGGGAAGAGAGGGTGGAAATTGCTGGAACACAAGCATTGAGATTGTTCTTACAGAGAAACACAAAGATTTCATTCCTACAAATTAAGGAAAGACAGATTACATGGGTATAGTTTCCAGCAGACTGGCAGATGCCAGAGTGGAACCAAGTATTAATTTTCTTTCAAGCACTTCTACTTTCTCAGTGAGATGCAAAGCAAGGTTATCAAATGAGAATGAAGATGAGAAAGTCTGAGTTGAAAGTGTGATAAAATGAGATGACAAGGAAAGAGTCATCTAGGACAGTCACAGGGCAGACGAGTAGGGAGGTGAAGTAGGACGGCTCAACAGTAGGTAGGCTCACTTGAAGAAAGCAGCCCTAGGTTTCAAGTAAGACTATTCAACATAGCTTTGTTTTTCACCCAGTCATGCTCAACTACATAGGTCCAGAAGCAGAGTAAGTAGAGAGTTGGATTCTACCAGAGTCAAGGGTTACCAGATAAATACAATGCAGGGATAGAGAAAGAAAAGGTGATGTGGTTGAGAGTGGATGTAGGGATGCGATTACAATGGCCAACCTGTTAAAGAATAATGGAAGACAAGACATATCAAAGCTGAACAAATCTATCAGTCTGCCAGGCAAAGGAAAGTCACTCTGGGGAGGAAAGTGAGTTTCTGTGCATGTAAAGTCTGACACTAGAGTTAGGGCAAGAAGGAGGAAGTTCTATTCTATCCAAATAGGATTCTGAAAGGCACTTTTTGATTCTAGAGAAAGAGAATGAAAGCCTTTCTTAGTATTGTTCGGTTTATCGGCATAACTGGTCACTTGGGCAGGAATAAAAGAGGGCCTGATTCTCGACATGATGGGATAAAGTAACTTGGTGAGTAACTGGTACAAGATTGAAAAAGACACAGTATTATACCCTGGCTGGTGTGGCTTGGTGGATTGAGCACTGGCCTGCGAAATAAAGGGTTGCTGGTTTGATTCCCAGTCAGGGCACATGCCTGGGTTGCGGGCCAGGTCCCCACTAGGGGGTGAGCCAGAGGCAACCACACATTGATGCTTCTCTCCTTCTCTTTCACCCTCCCTCCCCCGCCTATCTAAAAATAAATAAATACAATCGGAAGGAAGGAAGGAAGGAAGGAAGGAAGGAAGGAAGGAAGGAAGGAAGGAAGGAAGGGTGAAAAAGAGAAAGAGAGAAAGAAAGAAAAGACACCATGTCAAGCAATGGTCAAACCCTGAAGTGTCAGTGCAAGGTTTGAGCAGAGACATTTCTTAATCTGAGGGGAGGAGAAGAACACGGGAAATGCAATATCAGTGTAAACTCAATGCAGTGAAAGAATTGTTGGTGAGCATGTTTAAAAGAGTGAGAAGAATGAAAGGTGGTAGTTGGAGGAGGAGATGTTCATAATTCAAATTATGGAAGGGGTGTCATTTCAGAGAACCTCAAGTCTGGGATTCAACCAAAGGAGGACATGGCTGTATTAAGGTAAAGCACAAGATCCTCGGAAGAGGAAGAGTCAAGGTATTTGGGAGTTAGGGTGGCACAATGATGATGGGGACGTGTTAGAGAAAATGACAGGGAGCGAGGAGCTGAAATCCTAATGACAGGAGGAAATACTGTTTCTCCGAAGACTGCAGCAAGGAAGGGGCAGCAGGCAGTGTGGTCTGACCCTTTGCGCTTCAAGACTGGGACTTTCCGGGAGGACAGAGAGAGAGTGACCTCTAACTGACGATGACAGACAGAGACACCACACCTTTAGAAAGATTAGAAGGAACCCAAGAAGGGGAAGATGAAGTCATACTAGAGGGTGTGCCAAGCCAAGCGGGGATGAGAGTCAAGGTCATGAAAAGTTACCTGAGGCATCTTAGGCTTCTGGAAGAGGCTAAGCATATAGAAGCGAAGGGTGCCTGAGATTATTCCTGGTGGACTTGAACTCAGATTGCAGAGAAACGACCATGAGTGTGGGGCAAAGGGAGAGAAGTACGGCTCTTGCCAGGACCACACTAAGCTGGGACGCTTTGTTATGACCAGTTTCAGCTCTTCCCTTTTGGCTTTCTGCACCAGCCCCGGAAAATGACTTCATGCTTCATTCACACTTTCCCATAGATCTTGGCAACTACCCCCTGCTTGAAGAAAATCTTTGCACAAGAGACCAGGTCCTTTCTGATCTGGAAGCAGATACCACATACCCTCCAGAGAAGCCTGAACTGCAGACCACTTTTGTCCAGAGCCCTCAAATGCGCATAACCAACCAGGTGCATCTTACAATAAACCCTTATTGTGCAGTGAGGCCAGCTAAAGAGTTCAGCTAAAATCTGGAGCCATAACTTCAAGTCTGCTGCCTTTCCCTCCATCAGAGTTTCTATTGCCTCTTTTTAGCCTGTTGGCCATTGTCTAAGTCTTGCTTAATTAAAGCAAGAATCCAGAGCTCCAACTCCCAAAACTTCCCTGTCATGACTACCTGTCAGCAACTACCGCCCACCAAGCCCCTTCATATGGGTTTGAGTACTTACGGGAAGGGAAAAAAAAAAGCAGATCCAAACTGAAAAAGAAGACTTTAACCACAAATCCTATTTTATATGATAATGCATTCACTCCATTATTCTTTCACTTACATGTTCAGTATAAATACTGATCGAATAAAATTTAATGTGGTAGGCGCTGAACAAGGTGCTGCTTACTGCCTAATGAAAACAAATTGGGGATAATTTAGTTTATTACCTTGGTCTCTTGGGGAAAATATCACCAAGCAGAAAGACACTGGGGCTAGAATGAAGTATCACCTACCCTCTAATAACTCATGCAGAGGCAGAAGAACGTGCCAGTCAGGAAGTAGACTGATGAGAATACCACACTCCTAGGTCAGTCTGAACATGAAGTGTCCTAGCAAGGGAAGATTCAGTACCAGTCTAAGGTCCAATGTTGTGGTTCAAAGCCCTATAAAGAATATTTTCACAATCGACTTGGATCCTTTGTGACAGAGATAGTACAGGATTCTAGGTTTTAGCGTAGAAAGTCCTGGGAGTTTCCACTGGACGATTTCAATTTTTTCTCTGTAGTTACTCATACCAAAGTAACAAATCACCTTTCTGCTCTTGAATCCATTGGACACTTTGCTATTCTCATCTCCTCTAACCTCTTAGCACCGTGTAAGCTGTTCCCAGTTTCTCAAAACACTCTTCTCTCTTGCCTCCCCGACATTTGACTCAGCTAGATAGTTTGCTGTGCTCTTTCATTTCTTCAAAAATGGTGTGCCAGTTAAAACCACAATAAGCAATGCACACATATTGGAGTGGCTAAAATTAAAAAGATGAACACAGTGCAGTAGGTGAGAATGAGGAGCAGCTGGAATTCTCAGACCCTGCAGGGAGGAATGTAAAACAGTATAGTCACTTCGCAAGATTTAGCGGCTTCTTAGAACCAAAACATACATGTTCCACGTGATTTAGCAATTCTACTCAAAAGTCTTTACTCAAAAGGAAATGAAAAACTTTGATCCATAAAATGACTTAGACATGAAAACTCATAGCAGCATTATTTGTGATAACTAAAAACTGAGGAAGAAAATGACATCATCACACGTGAGCGAAAACCCAGTTGCGGTACAACCATACAATGGGGTTCCATGCCAGCCATCAAAAGAACTAAAATGCCGACATCTAATATCGGTGGAGAACGCGGATATATCTCAAAATCCTTCTAGTAGGCAAAAGAAGCAACACACAAGAGTATTACTGCACTTAAATGAAAACTCTAGAACAGGAAAACTATTCTATAATTTTAGAAAGCAAATAAAAGGTTGGTTGGGGCCTAGGACTGGTGTACGTAGCAAAGGCCATGAAGGAAGTTTGGGGGAAGAGAGTGGTTAGTTCTGTGCTGGTAAACACTTAACAACCAGCTTGCTGGGGGGAACAAAAACAGAGTATGTGCATGTGCCTATGTAAGTTTTACTCGTACTAAACAATGTACAGCACACAGTTTACAAATAACAAAATATACAACACACTTTACAGTAACTTCCACCTAGCTGATTAATTCCCACAGAATGCTCTCATTGATTTTTGCCAAACTCTTACCTGCCTGAGTTACCCACGACTCCAATTTACCGAGGTTTCACAAATGAAGTTGCATTCCAGTTCTCTAATTCTTTTCCCAATAAATTTATTTTCATTGCATCTGATATGTGACAAACTGTTAAATTCTTTCTCATTCTCTTGAAAATTACATTTATTGAGCTTCAGCGTTCTGTATGTTGGAAACTGACTTGTTCATGAAAGACATGAGTGATTTCCTTGCTGGACCAGATAATAGTATTCAAATACAGGAAGAAAATGTCCTCGATGTTTTTGTGCTATTCGTAATGACGGCTACAGACATGGAACTTTTACACTTAATCTACATTATTAACTATTTCTCCTTCTCTTTCTTATGTCTAGACAATCAACTAAAAAAAAAAAAAAAACAAGTCAAGCCCTGATTTGTACAGTTTGCCAAATTCCATGGTACGTGTACTCTCACCAGGGCTGAATCCAACTTACAACGTGACAACACTGAACCTATACCGATACATAGTATCTCCTCTGTTCAATAAAACACACGTAAATAACCCCAAGATCACAAATAGGATTAAATATAGTGAATAATTAGGAAGTGTTAAGTTTTAGCATGTTTGGTTTTTAATATAAGTTATTTAATTGTAAGATCATATAATTTTTAACTAATGGCTGTATTTCATAATCAGCATCCAAAATTCCTAAAAATTAAATCATCAGAACTTGCAAGCAGATCCAGCACAAAACTAGGTAATTTCTATACCTTGAGTAGCATGTTGGTTGAAGGACTATATACATACGTCAAAATCATTGACATGTGTACTTAAAATGAATGCACTTTGTTGTACGTAAGTTACACTCCTATAACGATGATTTAAAGAAAACAACTGGTGTCCCTTAGAGTGCTGTTTGGCCTCCTTTTCACTCCACTTGCAGGCCATAGGTCAGTTTATCTCCTCCCTGTGTTTCAATTAATATTCACATCTTGATAGCTCCTGGTTGCGTGTCTCCAAGTTTATCTCCTGACTACCACTTTCATACAATCCATTTCCACTTGGATGTTGCAAAGACATTCCAAACTCAGGACATCTGAAACGGTACTCAATACCCAATGTTACCTAATCATCCTCCCTCCTGGCTCCCTGTTTTTCGCTTCCGCCCACTGAGATGTGCAAGTCAAAAATCAATACAAAACTTAAATCTCTCACCTCTCCCTAGCTGCACACCTCTAATCAATCCACACCTGTCAATTCTGCTCCTAAGTATCTCATGTTCCTCTGTCTCCAAGTCCCTACTTTCACAGCTCTACCTCGGATCACAGCTATTTCTCACCTGGATTACCTCCGAGAGCCTCCTAAGGATGTCTCCTGTTTAGTCTTGGCCCCTCGAATCAGGCTGCAAACTAGGCAGACAGGGGAAGTTATATAGCTTACAGGTACCTACATGATCGGGCCCCGATTGCGTCCCCTACATATTTCCTTGACACTTACCCTCCAGCCTCACTGAATTTTTTCACCTCCTCTACACAAACTAGTCCTTTCTCTAACTACTTCGTACTCATCCTTCAGATATCAGCTTATGCATCACATCCTTGAGGGAAATATTCCCTGAACCCTTCCATTGAAATACGGGCCTTACCTGTCTAATCCCACACCATCATATTACGTATGTTATTTTCTCTCCCCTGCCAGACCAATGTTCCTTTCAGTCAAGGGCCATTTTTATTGTGCTTGCTGCTGGAACACTGGCTCCTAGCAAGGTGCCAGGGAAAACAGCAACTCATCACTGAATATTTATTGAGTCAGTCTCATTAATACTACAGACTGAAAGGTTGTCAGGAACTGCCAACCCTTCTCCTTGTCTCATACGCATCAGATTTGAAGGTTTGGCATCTCAAACCTTGGCATGGTAATGTAAGTCCATGGTGGAGTTACTGGATGGATTTAGGGTTCTGCTTTAAATTTATTTAAAAATTTATATAGGCTTCATACACAGCTAAGCATAATTCACTAAATGCTTGATTACTTACAGGCATTCCAATGATTTCCAAAACCCAAATTCCTACCAGATTCTTCAAGCTGACATTGAATATCTTTTCAACAAACATGTAGCATGTTTTGAATACCCTCTTGAAAACGCAGATTTTGTGCCATTTATAGCCTATTTTCAAATATTTTCCTGCCTCACGTACTCATAGTTCACTCCTCCCCTCTCCCCACATCTGGTTTGTGCTTAATCTATTGCTCCTATCTTGAATTGTCTTCAACTCTTACAATTAATTTCTCAAACAGTCTTCCCAGGACTACTTCAGTTCTTGACTTTTTCCTGCTTTCTGCTCCTTGCTTTAGGAACATTTTCAACTCTCTCTCTCTGTTCTAAGTACAGCCTCTCTCTCTCTGTTCTAAGGCCATTAATAGATTATACCCTGTAAATCCTGCAAGCTGTGGGGTGGGAATGGCAGGTATTTAAATGCATAGTTTTAATACAATGCAATGAGACACTGTAGAAGATGCTGAGTCAGCCTCAAGAAGCAAACACCTTCTGACTGAGCATGGAATGTAGAGAAATAGGAGAAGTCATTACGTCCCCTTTCTCTGAGTCCCTATAATAAAATACCATGTCGCATTCATCACGGCACTTTCTGTAGCTAACATCTGTTGAGCACACCCATTGTCTTATTTAACCACTGTGCTGCAAAGCCTCAATCATTGCAAGTGGATACAAAATACACTGGGAGCCAGGGGAGGGGGTAGATGTGTCAGATGAATTTTAGGACAGTAGCAGGCACACCGTAAATTGTTTGCAAGCACAATCTGTAAACCAGGCTCCGGGGCAGAAATGAAACCCACAGCTGCAGCCTCTCCTCTCCAGTATGCTCACACATCAGACCCAGATTTCTTTTTTTCTCTTATACGTTTATTTGTTTTGTTTGGATTGGGGTTGGGCATGTGTTTGCCTAATGCACGGAAGTCCCTCAGGGAGCAGGAAGAAGGAATACCACAAAACCTGCTCCTGTAGGAAATAAGCCCATCATTCTCTGCCATCTTTATTAGAAAAGGAGTCTCTCCCCCTGCCCCCCACTTCTCCACATAGACATGGAGGCAGCGAGGCCAATACACAGGTTCCCTCTTCCTCTGTGCACTGAAGCCAGCAAAGCTGCTGTCCAGCTGTCCTTCTGCAACTCTCTTGCTGTTTGCATGAAAGAAAAGCTAGAAATAAAATTTACTCTTTGCTCTCAGCAAGAACTAATACTTATCAAATGCCCTGGTCAAACACAATAAAATCATACTGTGTAAGAAAATTGCTTTTGTAATTGATTTACTAGTTTTCATAGAGGAAAACACATTTCAGTAGCATTTTCATTAAATTGCTTGTCTACAACAAGCAAAAAATATCTAGTTTTTCGTTTTTTTTTAAGGCCCAGTATCTTCGTTGTTGGGATTTTTTAAAAAGTGAAGTAATAGAATGAGGGAAAATAGTTAACCTAATGGTGCACTGTATGGTAAATAAAAGATCTAGAGACGTCCTTCATTTGGAAAAAAGCATAGAATTAGAGATAATTTATAGGAAAGACAGGGCTTTGCTTTTGCTGTCTTAGGTTGGAAGACAGAAAAATAAAGTGAGAAAGCACTAGTTTGGCTTCGTTTGTATCTTAAAATGACTCATCCCAGGCCCCTGAGCCTAGAAGGTGAATCCAGCAGACAAAGAACAAATTCACCCACTCCAGTTCCTCTCCCCAGGACTCTGCAAGTCACCTGAGGCCCTGTGATGAGCCCATAAACACCAACGAAAAAGCTTTTAATCACTTAAAGTACACTTGGTTCAAACAAGATCAAGGTAATGAACTTCTTCCAAGTTTCCTGTTGATGAAATTATTTGATATAAAACCAAATTACTGAGCCATTGGATAAAAATGTGTACTTAGTCATTTCCATATTAAACTGTAAGCACCATAACAATGAGAGGGGTGGGTGTGTGTACATATGGCTGTGTCCCCAAGGCTAACCACAGAATGTGGCTCACAATTAACACATGCCTTTTAAAAAAGTAAGTGAATTTGAATTTCCCACCGACTCAAATAAAAATTATCTTTGAATGGAAATCAAAATATCTTTCACCATTAGCTTTTCAGGCTGGAAATCTTCCCAAGCTCCCACTTGATCTCCCATCTTTAGAGTGTATCAAAGGAAGAGAAAGAGATCTGGGAGCCAGGGTAGAAAAAGGGGAGTGCTAGAAAGAAATGCTTTAGGAAATGAGAAAATATCACCTGGCACCATCACACCTAGAGCTAGCGCTCCAAATCCCAAATGGCAATCTTCCCTTACCTAAATACAGTTGATTAAACTGTAGCTAGATTTGGTGCGCACTGCAAGATACTAGCTCAGTCGAGAAATTTCCTCTGGACAAACTAGAGTATTCCAGGAAACCCCCTCGATAGGCTGACATGACTTGAGAGGAGTCATTTACACAACAAATATTTAAAGACTTATTATTTGCTAAAGACTACGTTAGGTGCTATGGATACAACAGTGAAGCGGCAATGCACAAACCAGATTATTTTTGAAGGCCCTGCATAAATCTAAGGATCTGATATATAGATGCGCTCCTCGTGGGGGAAAAAAGGAGCACACTCGAATATGTCTGTGTCTTGCATACGATTTCAGGGGAGTTACAGATCTTCCAAAGACAATTCACATAGCCAGCATGTATGTATGCAGCCAACCTACTACTTCCTTTGCCCTCTGTCCAAGCAGTAATCGCACATGCTGCTGTGTTGTGCCTTTCTGCATTTAAATTAAGCTCAGGTTATGTTCTGGATAGAAGTCTCTTGATTAGAACAGGTTACAGAAGACGACTCCTAAAAGCAGGTGGAGGTGGCTGGTGATCTTGAACCCCACCTCTCCCCCACCCCAATCTTAGTAAAGAGCTTCCTGATGTAGCTCACAGACAGGAAATAAATCCTTTTCATGTAGCTTTTAGAAACCTTCCCTAACTTGATTAATCAACTGAGATTACTTTCTATTTCAAAGGTATTACTCATTTAGGACACTTTTGCAGTTTCAATATGTAGATAACAAGCCATATATAATGTAGAATTTTCGGGAGAAGTCAAGCTGAGTGGTAGAATTCCACACAGAAAGGGAAAGCTAGCTTAACGTTGAAAATACTTATTTGCACAAAGGACACTTGGGTGTTTTTTTTAATTAATTATCCTGCTCTCACTTGCTTTATGTATTATAATCCACGGATTACTGGACTTCATAATTGAATAATATGCAGATGTCACCTGGAGGCGCTAAACCAATTCTCCTACTTGGAATTGCCTGTCTAAATAAGAATGACACTAACTTCAGCATTTTCTCTTTGATTAGAGACCCTATAGATCTGCAGTCGCCTCCATGTAATATAAATCAATAAAGAATAATTTTCCAGGCAGTAAATCAATTGTCAGTTCACAGGCCCTAATACCCTTGTGCAGGATTTATTGAAAAAATGAATGGCAGTCTTGTTAGGAGATGTACAGCATGCTTTATAGGGACCTAACCGTGTAAAGCCCAGATTATTACATTCACTACGGTGAAGAATCCAACAGGAATAACCCTCTCCTTTCCATGGGGAACACACTTAAGTGGATAAGAGATGAAAGAAAGATATGTCAGGAGTGGGAAAATGTGTCAGTTTGGGGGACACGGTAACCCTTGCTGGGACTTTCTGCCCTCGGGTTGTGGTGGGCCTGAAAAGTTAATGTTCCATCCCGGCCACCCAACAGGTTATCCACTAGCCACGTGGGGTTTCTGAGTTCTTGGGATGTGTCTGGTCCAAACTGAAATGTGCTGTAGTATAAAATAAACATTGGATTTCAAAGACTCAGTATAAACAAAAAACATAAAATATCAAATTGATAATGTTTACAATGATTGTATGTTAAAAGAGTAGCAATTTAGTTATATTAGGTTAAATAAAACCTATCAGTAACATGAAATTCAGCTCTCACCTGGAAAATTTTAAATCACTTATGTAGTTTACACACTATTTCTATCACATAACTTTGTAAAGTGACTCAGGTGACTGACTGAAAATTATATCATGGTTCTCCAACACTGAACCGGCAAATCCTAAATTGTGTGAGGGAATGACAAAATGAGACTCCACTTTGTAGAAGGGAGTAATATGTGGGTCCCCTGAACAAGTGGGGAGGAGACAGCAGTCGGATGTTCATAGGGTGGGAAGAGGGGTCCGCAGGTAATATGGTAAGTAGTACTATTTACAGCATTTGGCAGATGAAACTCCAGAACCTGAAAGGAGAGAGATTTCCAAACCCGCTAATGGCTGCAGATTGCAACAAATGAGAGGTAGAGGGAAGAGGAAACCAAGAGAGGTTTAATTAATGCCCTAACAAAGATATTTTAAGTTTGTTTGGGTCAAGTGTTATCTTCAGATTGTTACAAGCAATCTCGTTTATTATTAGATGTCTAGAATCTTTGCTAAGTGAAGGAATGAGTGAAATGATTAAATAGGGGGAAAAAAGACCCAATAAAACTACTGCACTAAATTAGAAATGCCCACGAAAAGAAGTGGAAAGATTGTACATCCAGAAGATGGAGAAGGAATTACTGAATAAAGGAGAAGAAAGATGGAGAGATTTGTGGACATAAGAGTAAGGAAAAGCTTAAATGCACAGTAGTATTCGTGACTCTCAAATCACTGGAAGGTTAACAAGGATTATAAGATGTAAAGAGTATGATAGGGTCTAGGCCAGTTTCTACCATTCTGTGGCTGGGGGAGGTAAGCCGTGGCTTTCTGAATCTCAGGTTTTGGATTTGTATAATAAAACTTTGGAAAGAATTCTAAAATTCCAGTAGTCTGTAATATCAACGACATGGGAAAAATAAAGGATGCAACTGACCATTCCGAAATCTTCAGGAAGTCCTTTGATTGATTTAACATCAAGGAGAAAATGCATGCAAACTTCAGTGCTTCTCAACCAGGGGTGATCTTGCTCCCCAGGGGGTGTTTGGCGGCGTCAGGAGAGGTTTGTGGTCACGGAAGGTTGGCAGTGCTGCTGGCACCTAGTGGGCAAAACCAGAAATGCTGTTAAACATCCCACAATGCACAAGAAAGCACCCCAAAAGGAAGAATTGCCTAGTGCAAAATGTCAACAGAGCCATGTGTTCAGAGTAATGCAGAAATAGCGTTTACAGAAGGGTGGAGGGGGCAAAGGAAATTCCAGAAAGGCCCAAGTGCTGCACTGATAAAGCAAAAACAGCTTCTATATAAGTCTTAGGCTTAGAAAAAAAATGAAATAATACCTAAATAAATTATTCACCCTGGCTGTCGTATCTCAATATCACTTCAGAAGTTTTGCTAGAATTCCTCTTAAGAAATCATCTCTAAGAAAATGAGAAAAATAATTCAAGTTTATCTGGGAGATATATGGGCATTTTATGCAGAGGAAGTAAAAATTATGCTTTCTTCTATTATGAGTAAAAAGACTTGTCATAAATTTAGACTGGGTTCATTTCTTTATGTGTAATAAAGCCTGCACACAAGCACCTGAAGAAAAAGTAGATAGAAAATGTACCCATTAAAACATTTACCCTTCCAAGTAACCTAAAGTGGTAAGAAATACAGGCTTAATTATCTACGATTTCCAGCTAGCACAGGAATTTTCAGTCCTACTATCCTTGAAAAACAGAGAACACATTCAATACCAAATTTAAATCTACTGCTTTAAAAATGTCTTCCTTTGGGCAGCAGACTATAATCAAGTATTCTATATCACCATGAGTTTTAGTACATTAATGATATAAAATATGCTTCAAAGATAGATTCATGATTTATAATAATTGCAACACTCAGCAACTAATAGCCAGAAGCATTTGACTTTTACCTTCAAATATCCTAACTCAAATCCAGTTAAAATACTGTCCAAATTGGCCTACGAGCTTTTAGAGTAAAATGTTTGGAACAATCATCATTTTTTAAAAAGTACTCTGCTGTTGTGGTCATGTTTGATTTGCTACTCTTCCCAGGTAACATGCATTTATTTTGTTAGGAATTGCATTAAGAATGTACTTCAACAGAGTTCTAGCGGTAATATTTTCAGAGACCCAAAGCTGCAAAGCATATTCAGGTATCTGGCTTGGTGGGACGGGGAGGTGGGGGTTAGGGAGACCTTTTGGAGTGTCTCACCTTCTGAGGCCGCTATAACCAAGTACTACAAACTGTGAGGCTTAAAAGAACAGAAATTTCCTCTTTCATGGTCACGGATCCTCGAAGCCTGCAATGGGCAAGGTGTGAGCGGGTCTGGTTCCTTCCTCGGACGCTCAGGAACAATCTGCCCCATGCCTCTGCCCTAGCTTAGGGTAGCAGCCAGCACTCCTCACCACTCCTTGGCGCGGGGCAGCATGGACCCCAGGGCCCACCTGCATCTCCACATGGTCTTCCTCTGTCTCTCTCTACTCCTCTGTGTCTGTGCGTCTCTCTGTGTGCCCTCTGCTCTTATAAAGGCAACGTCATGAGCTTTAGGTTTCCTCCTAACTCCAGGATGATTTCCTCTCTAAACCCTTAACTAATTACACCTGCATTTCTATTTCCATAACTAATTATATCTGCAAAGAGCCTGTTTCCCCAGGAGGTCACATTCTGAGGTTCTGTGTGGACGTCAGATTTGGAGAGGATACAGTTCTACCCAATATGATCACCATGTCTTACCTGTGGTCTACTCCTTTGTTTAAATAAAAGTCTGTCTGTGTCTCCCTCTCATATTTTCCTTCTGGCTCCAAGCCTGGAATTACATACAGATAATTCTTCCCAAGGGCTCATTGTCTCATCCATAAAAAGACATTGGTATCAACAGATGTCAATGAAAGAATCCAGGCTAACTTAGCATAAAGGGGTCAATGAATCAGTTTGGGCTTTTTCAAAAACTACCTGGGGACATTAGAGCTAAGTGATCTAACTTCTTGTCTGTCTTATCAGGAAGATAAAATGAATTAACCATGATATAAGGTAGTTGGAGTTTGATCCTAGCTCTTTCACAGAAGAATACCCTATTTGACTTCCGACAAATTACTCAACTTCCTCTAATCTCAGGTCCTTTATTTCTGAAACCAGAATAATGTCATATTGATCTTTAATGATAAAATAAAAATCCTGCATATGAATATGCCTACCACAGTAGAGTCAGTGATTAGCCTGATGACAGGTTTTGTTTGGCCAGGATGATGGACTTTATTTTTTTTTTCCTTTGGATTTAAATGACTTTAAGCAGAGAAGGAAAATGTAACCAATTGGTCATAGGCACCGCTCTTTACCACCTTAAAATGGTTTCTCTATCCTGAGAAGACTTTGAGTTTATTAGTACAATGTAGATATACAACAAATATTCAGAAATTAGCATGAAAACAGAGGCTACCTGCCTCAAAACTGACTGTGCAACTCAGCAACAGAGAATTTCTCACCACCTAGAGAGAGATTTAATTCTGTTTTTTAAAATACCTCCACTTCCGGTAAATTCTTTCTTCTCTTTCCTTAAGTTTCATTCGTTGACTTTAACTTTTACTTCTAAGACAATATTAATTAAATCTAATCCTGCATCTAGTCAACTGCCTTTCATTTACAGGAATGCATCTGTTGTGACTCCCAACACATGAGATCATTTCTATGACAACATCCAAAGGCATAATTGTAAATCACAATTAGTATACATCATTGAATTATCTATCTCACCACAGTGGAAAGATTGTCCAAGGAAAATTTTATGTCATAAGACGATTGTATTTCAAGCTTATGAACAACTAGTTCTCCTTTAATTTTTTGTCTTTGTGAGATAAGATGGAAAAAAACCAATTAGTCACTCCAGCTGTATACAGCAAAAAGGACAGAAATCTACCTTTGTGCAAATTTAATAAGGCTTCTCCTTGGTCCACTTTACTTGAGCTCAAGGTTCATAGCATCAGAGGATTAGACAATTTTCCTTCTTTTTTTCCCTTCTTTCTTAACAATAATCATTTTTAAACCAGTCTTAACCCTCATATTTAGCAATAGGATGTATTGATAGTAAGCTTTCCCCCCAAACCTCTCACCCCCAGGCCACCTTGAGGTTTGAAAGTACAATGAAGATGCTAACTGGAAACTACTGACCAATGGTCGTATGACAGGAATCTAGAGAATTGGAACAGGGGCTGTGAGTCAGCCTTGGTATTCCTGATATTTAGAAAGCATGAGAAAGAAATATCAATCGCCTTGGACAGCAACTTCTTGTGCAAAGGCTGTAATTGCCAAGTGATAATAGTCAGCTCTCTGCAATGGTTACAGGAATTCTGTAAGGTCTGAAATGCTAAGATACTTATTTTGCTGGCAGCAAAGAAAAAAATTAAAATAAAAAACCCTACTTACTGTCACCAAGCCCTTGATACTTAGGCCCTATAGAAACTAATCCTCTTTAAAGATATGGCAATCCAAAACATCCAAAATGCCCTGTCCATTAGCTATCGGCGACGAGAAAGACAAGGACACCATTGCCAGTAATTTCTGAAGTAATAATCATCTCATTACTAGCAAAAGTCTCTGAAGTTGGTTGGATTATGCTAACTTATCAATTACAAATTTAGAAAACAGATTCCGGTACGGCCGCAGGGTTTCTAAATTAATCTGTCAAAACCTACATTGGAAACTGCATGTACATTGATACAAATACAGCAAAGCAGGACAAAAGGGGATAAAAATCTCTTGGGATCTCAAGCATCAGAGACAACAGATGGTGAAATTTTGGATTTCGCATAGTACCTTTCAGACAACCAGACGTATGACACCTTATGGAAAGTAAGGTGATTATCGACCCCATATGGCATGATTACTATTCTATTCAAGGCAGCATTTTGCAGTCATTCTGCCCAATGGGATGGTCCGCCATCAGGTCAGCCTTGAGAAGCCCTCCTGCACTGCTGAACTGAATATACTCTCCAAACTTCCTGACCCCCATTACCATGTCATTCCTCATGCAGTTCAAATGGCTGGGGAAATTAGTCTACATATAGCCACATTTCATCATATATAATAACTAAATTCATATACCTCAGGCTTAAAACTCCTCATCTTTAAGAAACCCAATTCAAGAAAAATGAATTTTCTCCAACTTGATGATTGATACTCAATACATTTAAGTTTTTAGAACCAGAGATCCTTATTTGGCAAATGTAACCAAATACATTTAAGAGATTTTAAAACATTAAAATAAAACATGCATAGTCAAAGTAACTTTTCTTCAAGAAACAAAAAGAAAAATATATATTTAACCAAAATCTGTCCTTGGCTCTAGTGTGCTGATGAGTTATAAAAGTGCCAAAGGGTGAAATTAAAGAATTAAAACAAATAACTTAAAAAGATGGTAATTGTAATTATAGGCTCCTACAAAATCATGCATCTTCAGTTCAAAACTTTCAGTGTATAATTCAAAGCAAAAATGAATCAACTCAAAAACTTCTAATAAAAATTCTCAGAACTGGAACTAAAACAAAATCCCTTCATGTGTTAAAAAGAAACTACAAATAATCTGCAGCTAACATTATTCTTCATGGTAAAAGACCAAATAAAATGCTCTCTACCTCAGATGAGTAATAGGACAAAGACATCCACTCAATATTTCTATTCAGTTCTATTCAACATTGTACTAGAGGTTCTAGGCAGTACAATCAGGAAAGGAAAAACATAAATGCATCAAGAAAGGAACAAAACTATTTATTTACAGCCAACATGATCATCTACATAGAAAATCCAATGGAATCTACAAAGAGGTACTAGAACTAATATATGAGTTTACTAAGGTGCAGATAAAAGATCAATATGTAAAACCAACTGTATTTCTACATTCTACCAACAATTAACTATTGTTGATAAAATTTGAAATTTTAAAAAATATCATTGATACCTGAAAAAACATTTCTCTCAAGAGGACATAGATATGCCCAACGAACATTGAAAAAGATGCTCGCCATCACTAATCATCAGGGAAATGCAGATTAAAACCACGGTGAGTTAGTATATTAATTTTTAGAAATTAAACCAAAAGCATAGAGAAAAAGTTCCTATGAAAAGTTAATTTAACAGAAAGTATTACAATCAACATGTGGGAATATGTCAGGGCTACATTAAAATGCAATAAGAATTTTTTAATTGATGAGACTATTGAAAAGTTATAGTTCATTTATACTTACTTTTTAAAATTACTTCATCAGAAACACCTGCTTTATCTAATTAGGGTTTTATAAGTCTTGCTATATTAATAAAAGACTCATTTTTTAAGAAATCAAAATTTGGTTTTAAAACTTCACAATTATAATATTTTACTCTTGACTTCTGGTTATTGGCATATATTTCATAATTTTCATAGAAGTTTGGAAATGCATTCTAACTTATGTTTTTTATTCTTAAGATTTATAGAGTTTTTTGTGTCAGGGGAAATCTGAAGTATAAGCCCCTGACATTTTTTAATATATCTTATACTTTGACATAGGTAATTCAATTTACATGTTTAAAACCATCATTCAGAGTAAACTGAATATAAATAAATCTTGCCTTTTCTCACCACATTTCTGTATTTTGTATAGACAGAGAAATGGTTATGCATTGCATAGGAAAGCTTCTCAAAGGTAAAATATAGCTCTCTTATAAATTCCCAGGTATTTAATATATAATTTTCATATGAAATATTGTGGGCTAGAAGCTATAGAGCATATTCAGTGGTATAAAATATATTCTCTGCCCACAAGGAGTTCATAATCTAATAAAGGAAATAAAAACACACAATAGTAAAGTCTATAGAACAGATAAAAATTAGTAATGTAATTAAGCAGCCAAAGAGTAATTTCTATCAGTTCAGAGGAGCTGAAGTGGTTCAGGATGGATTCCAGATGGGGATGGAACTTCACCACATTTTACCATCATTGCCTGCTTACTTACCAGATTTCCTGTTACAACATAAGTTCCTGTGATGTTATAAGCTGAGCACTAAAGACACAGGTGTCAGACTCAATGCCTGCACATAGCATGCACTCAATAAACTGTTGATTAATAACATGTGAATAACACAACAAATCTTAAAGGATTTAGGCATGTAAGATTTGAAAACACAAATTAAGGCAATCCAACTTTTGGCAGAGCTAGGGGTGTTAAGCAAAAGCACATGGTTGGAAAAGCAAGACTAAGCAGGCCAACGTACTTGAAGGATAAGATGCAAACAGAACAATCAGATGAAATAGAATTGAAATTGAAGTGGCTAATACAATCCCAGCTGAAGCTGAAGGAATAACATCAGTAAGTGGCCAAAGAAGACCTAAACCAGGGTGCGGGCAGTGGAGGAGACTAGTTGTAACCCACTTTTATCAGAAAGAACAAACTGTATTTACCTTGGTAGTAGATACAAAAACTTGAATGACACAGAAAAGACAACGCGGACCTTGGGCAAAGATAACACGTAAAGTCACTAAGTGTTTCATATCTTATATGAAAAAAAACTTCCAGCACGTGCTGACTGAGTTGAGAGGGAACGTAAAGTGTGCAGAGTCAAGATGCCCAAGTCTTCCAGTTTGGGTGACAGAAACAACAGCTGATGCCTTTTCAACATAAGGTGAGCAATAAGTATTGACAGAAAAATTATGAGTTATGTTCTACTATTAAACATAGATGTGTGCACATTGAACAAGAAATTTCAAGGAGAAAATAATGAAATTTTAAGGCAGACAGCTGGAGAAATCAGAATTAGATATATTTTCTCACAGAAAACATAAATCAGAGATTTTGGCTCAATCCAGGAAAGAAGAGATCTGAGAACAGTAATATCCATAACACTGAAGGAAACTGGAAAGAAAAGAAAAGAAAAGAAAAAGACTGGTGGGAGAAAAAGGAAGATACTCAGGATGTCACAGCACTTAGGAGGCTAAAGGGTGGTCTTCGGGCAGGGGTTGGTCGTGGTGCAAATACCACTAGAAGGTTAAAGAGACAGAGGTGACCTCCATGGAAGACCATGGTAACCTTTGAGAATACAACTCAGGGATGAATATTAGGTTCCTAGTTTAAAAGAACAAACAGTGAAGAATTTGATTCAACAGAATATGTATATAGTATAGCCTCAAGAAGTGTAATAAAGCAAAAAAATTTAGTGCTTCATGAAAATAGAAGAAAAAAATGGAAAAGAGTGTGTGTGTGTGTGTGTGTGTGTGTGTGTGTAAAATCAGTGTGCACGTGTGAGGAAGGAGTGCAGAGATAGGTAGGAACTGATGTGCATTTTAAGCACAAGAAAATATACTACTAATATGAATGCAGAGAAAAATAATCTAATTAGCAAATTGCATAACCAGATGATGACCTTTTGAAAAGTATTTCTCAACATTTTTGTAGACCTACTTTGTCCAAAATGATAGCCTTTAATAAACACCGCTATTTAAATTTAAGTTAATTAATTTAAGTTTAAATTTTACTTCATTTCAGCTGCTCCATAGCCACATGTGACTCATAGCTAATGAAATGAACAGTGCAGATTTAAGATATTTCTCAGATCTCAGAAATTTCTATTGGACAGCATATTCTAGATAATAGTCTTTTGAAAGTATTTAACTAGTGTTTTTCCTGAAATGTGTTGGTATATAATGAAATAATACTATTTTTTCAAATACAAGTAAAGTTTATTTAGAAAGTCACAGAGGTGGAAGAACAGAGCCATTGAAAGAAGTGAGTCAGCTGAGCTGCCTGGGCTCAGGAAACAAGTTACAGGGGCAGAAGAAGGGGCCTTGGAGCTTAGGAGAAAGAGAGGGGCAAGGAAAATACACCTAGAGGAAGGGGTTGGGGAAAGTGGCTATTCATCCTCTGTGGTCCTTCTTCTCCAGAGTAAGTACAAGCACACACACACACACGCACACAGAGCATTTCACCTTGAAAAGCATAAACAAAAAAGTCAAAAGTAAAATCCAACTTGCATGGCACCATAAGCCTTGATTACAAATCACTAGAAACACAGTATAACTGGTCAGTGTCTTCTTTTTCAGTTGTTCTCCCTGATGTGTCAATGCATTAAGCATTTTCAGTAAACACATTTCACAGATGAGTTTTCCAGATGGGCAGGCTGAGGCCTAATGTGAGGAACAGTTATGACGAATGTCAGTGTCCTTCTCTCTCTGAAGCCTCTTTCTCAACAGCCAGAGCTCAGTCTGCTCGCTCCCCAGGAACTTCCAGAGATAGCATTTCCTTTCATCTCCCTGACAGGTGTCCAGAACCTCTCCTGGGCTGTCAAATGCTGGCTGAGAAATCAACCAGGGACCAGATACTGCGTACTAGATGTGCCCTATATACATAGGTGGTATCTCATCTGACTCAAGTATGAGTCACACTATTATGGCATAAAAGTGCACTTGAATATCCAATTTTATATTGCTTTTTCTGCCAAGGAACCAAATGAAAAGTATTCAGCAAGGCATCTTCTTCAGTTTTCCTCTCTGTTGGCTACAAAAGTCATACTGATACTTATTTGTGTGTGCTTAATAATGTCATATTCATAAATGCATCTAGAGTAAGCTCCAGCAACTCAGGAGATAACCTGAATAATATGACATAACATGTTGAAGAGATGGGAAGGATGATGAACTTGGCAGAAGAACCACTTTCCCAACTTCCTGCAGTGAAAGACGAGATTTTCCTGGCACACGACTCCAAGTGAAATTCTGTAGAGCATTTTAGGAACTTATAGGAATAAAGAGGGTCAACAATATTTGACAAACTTGAATTCTATTTCCTGGTGAGTTTGTTTTAAATTTTCTCCTTGTTGCCAATTGTGTTGGCTCACTGCACCCAGCCAGGTAAAAAAAAAAAATATATATATATATATATATATATATATATATATATGTGCAGCTACTACTAACAAAAAGGAACAGACTCCATGATTCCCTGGAATTGTTATCTCATTACTACTGTTCCTGCCTTCTGTCCAGTGACTCACATGATTATCCTCCTGAAATGCCTAAGTCCTTCCCAAGTTCTCCCTGCCTTCATTCAAGAAACTCATTAAATTCAACATCCTCCAAGAAGTCTTTGTTTCAGTCAGTGGCTTTAGAAAATTGATTTTTTTCACCCATACCTTCCACTTTCTGTCAGTTCCATTCAGATAATATCTCAACTGTATCCACAGTGAGGTCCTGTTTGGTCATCCCACATGCCACCAAGTGTCATTAACTCAAGTCACATCGTTGTACTTTATTTTCATCATAGCATTTACCATTATGGGAAGGTAAGATGTATATGTACATATACATATATATGTGTGTATATATACACACACACACAGTTTATAATATAAAGTTTATAATATATTTGTTTATTGTATGCTTCCACACATAATTTGAGCTTCATGAAAATAAGGCTTTGCCTGTTTTGCTTACCACACTATGCCTGGTGCATTATAAACTGTCAAACATTTATTGAATGTAATCCAACAGAGTCTCTCGATCTAAATACCAGTGAACAGTATATTCAGGGGACAGAGATACACATTAAATGATGCCATGAGGAATCAATCAAGCAAATCAAGAATGTGGGTGATTATACATAATAACTACCTTGAACTCTTCAAAAAGTCAATATCATGGAGAAAACAAAGTAGAAGAATAATTCTAGATTCAAAGAGACCAAAGAAGCATAAAATCAAAGTTATTTGCATGAATCTTAATAAGACCTTCATATGGGGGGAAAAAGACTACAAAAGGACATTCTTGAAAAAAATTCAAATATTTGAGGAGGATTTAGGTATTCAAAGATCTATTGCTATTTTCTTAGGAATGATAATGATATTGTCATAATTCAGGCAAATGTCTCTATTGTTAAGATTCATGCTGAACTATAGATGCGTAATTTTTTTAAGTATCTGCAATTTAAATTTCCAAATGCAATGGCAAAATAATGTGTGTGTGTGTGTGTGTGTGTGTGTGTGTAGACAGAGAGAGAGAAAGAAGTAGAGATGGCAAATCTTGAAGAAATTATAGAGGTATTTATTGTAACTTTTGACTCATGTGCATGTTTTATTATAAAAAATTTCAAAGTTGGGAAAAAAAAACATTTGAATAAATGACTAGCCAGAAGAAAGGTAGTGAATTCCCTTTGACTCTAGCCTACCTAGTACGAAATGCTCAGGACCCGCTATTTCTCCGATTTTTCAAATCAGAAAAACTGACTACTACTCAGTTGTACAAGATGTCCTTTACGCCATTTGGTTCACTAATGATCCTTCACAGAGGAAGAGCCCAGATGTTGGGATCATGCCAATCAATTCATTTCCAATGCCCACACTAGGATGCCAAACACAGAATGATGATTACCAAATAATTCAAAGGTATCAAAAATGCAGATCGACTGCCCATTCAGCTAAGTCATGGATCCTGAGCACCTCGAAAGATATCTTGAAACCAGCCCCAGGGGAGCTGGCCTGAAAGGAACAGGACAGCTGACACTGTAAAATGAAGTCAGTCTGGTTCAGTTCTGAAAAGCTCACGCTACTTTTGCCAAGCCTACCGAAAAACACCATAATCACTAAAAAGAGCGCCTTGCAGGCCCCAAAGGGTGGACTTAAACTAATAAATTCCTCGTTTCTTTTGACCTTCCAAGAGAGCAAGAGTTTGACCATTTGCTCATACTGCTGGAGTATCAGTGTCTAAAAAGAGTGTCCGGCGCACAGTAGATAGCCAATCAGTGTTTGTGGAATGAATGAATGGATAGAATTCCAGTAGAACAAGATTTTTCTAACCTTCACATATATCTGAATCACTTGGAGAACATCTCAAACATCAATTGCTAGACCTTACCCTTAGAATTTCTGATTCAGTAGTTCCAGGGTGTGGCCCACAACTATGCATTTCTAACAAGCTACTACATAATGCAAATGCTACAGGCCTAGGGATGATAGGTTTAGAATCACCACTACAGAAAATCTCTTTTAACTTTCCCTTTGCTTCGGATAGCTACTGCTTCAAAACTGAACACTGTACTAGGCAGTTAGTTCTTTTGTATAAGATACTGAATGTACCTCATTGTTTATTTGACAAATAATCTTCTTATGGTGTTAAGAAACATTTGAGCTTGAGTTCAGGTTACCCAAAATTCAGATACTTTCCCATCAATCAAGCCAAATATTTACCATAAGTATTTGTCTCCCTGCCAAGGGAAGCAAGAATTGCCTATTAGTAGCTCAGCGTACTACTCCTCCAGCTCGTATCTGTGCATTTGGAACAAGGCTGGGAAGATACACACTATCTTTTTGCTGCACAATTGCTTTGTGAAGCATGTCTGCCTCCAGAGCAATCAGGTGTCTCGCGCACAGCAGAAATTTATGTTAAAGAAAGTCTGTTTATGAGAGACGAATGTGTGCCCAAATTTATCTCCCAGTGACAACTTTGGAATCTAAAAAATGTTCAACTTCGCCCCTTGTGAGTTGCTTGGAATTGCTATTTTTCAAGTCAAGAACACCTGTTTAGTGTTTTTCTCCTTGCCCTCCCTGGTAAATGGACCTGCCAGGAAAACAACCTCTGAAGGCTTTAATGAGTAAGAAATACAGAGTATTGACAGCTTGTGGCACATTATACAACTCTGACCCTGTCCCCCTAATGAAGTAAGATCAAAAAGGAAGAAAACAGTTGGGATATTGGGCTCTGGAGTTTGTTTTTAAACTGCTGCAAATGAGCCCAGATAGAGAGGACCATTCTACTGGGTACAGTCAAAGCAATCTGCATGCTGCTGTGACATAACATACAGAGATGACTTTGGTAAGCGAACGACTAAAGGTTTGATGCTCAGCATCAGGCATCCTTCCAGATAAAATTCCATCTCAACTGTAAGGCACTCCAGCAATCAAATTTCTACTTGTGCCTTTATCAAGGGGCCAAATCTCATCCTATACGTATGTTATATATGTATAAAGTAACAATATATATTTTAAAAATAAAGCCTGAGCCACTTATTGAATCTTACTCTAATCAAAGCACAGATTTTGAGAACAGAAAGGGAAAATATTAGTTACGACCAGGTGGGATGAGAATTCGGGGTGACGTGAGCTTTACTCTCCTGATGAATTGTGAAAGGGCACCTACTTCGTGCCCATCACTAACCTTGGGGCACATATTTATTTGACAGTAAGTAGAACTGTCACAGTCCCTGAATGCCTTGCGGACCTTTGTCTCGTTATGCAGACAAACAGATCAACACATTGGTGGATACATAATTACAAATTAAGAAGAGTACACAGGGGCGGGGGGCGGGGAATGAATAGTAGGCCTTTCATTCAACCACCATTTGTGGGGCAACAGAAGTAAGCCAGGCCCTGGGGCTTGCAGGACAGGGGAAATGTTGAGATGAGGTAAACCGGGGGAAGGGGGAGAATGGTAGTCTGTATAGAATGTGTAACAGGAAATGCATAGGATAGAAATTTACAGGTAAATCAAAACTGGAAATGAGGTCATAGAAGGTTTTGGACTCTGTACAAGAGAGCACGGGCTTCATTTGCTTGTGCAGGGGTCTACAAACAGGGTTTACAGAATAATTCATCCATTGAGGGTAGTATAGTAAAACCACATTAAAATATCTATTTCTTACTTAAAGTGTTGAACACAATAACTGGCATGGCCTCCCTACTTAACCCGTATGTTGAATGGACACCATCTTGAAAGGAATCTCAACAGAAGGGGTGTATTTTCCTCAGGCTCCCCCTCACCTGCACAACTGCAGTACTCTATAGCTGCTCTGAGACATTATCAGTGTGGATAATTTTAGTTAGAACTCTTGTAATACTTTATAACAAAATGTGGACTCATCGGGAACATCCTGTATATCACTCAGATGTTTGTTGGTTTCCTCAATTTAAAGATGAATTGTACATTTATCTTTTAGAGAGATAATTTCCCAGTTGTTGGCCTTTTCTATGATAACAATAGATTTAAAGCATCATACATGCCTTGTCTGTCCCTTCAAGATAAGTGTAAATATTTTAAAAACTAAGAAAGTAACTGCTTTGGGGAGAGAAAAGAAGGTCTGGAGAAAACACTTAGAATATCAATGCTTCAGAATTTTTCCATATTTAGAAATTTTGATACCAAAATAATTTAAGAATGTCAAACATTTAAACAAATACATATCAACACATTTAAATTTGGAAACGAATCTTCCAAATGAGATTTGGAATAGTAAATTAAATTTATATTAAATTTATATTTTCTATTCATATTATATTTATATTAATTAATTTAATAAATTAACATTTATTAAATTCGTATATGAATCTTCTTAATGAGTTTCAGATGGTTTAAAGTCATTTGTTATAATATAAAAATGCTTAATAATTTATTTATGAGATTAATTAATCTGCAAAAAAACTGATTGTTAAAAAATAAAAATGTCACGTCAAATTTCAGTCAAAGAAAACACTTGTGCACAACTGGAAAAGCAGACTGAAAAATGAACTTCATGATACTACAGTAAACAACGTATTCTTTCATATGTGTATTATGAGGCAATATTTTTTAGTTACATCTCTAAAACGTTATCAAAATAATCTGGATATAATCCAAGATATTCAAAGTGTTAAATCAAGAGTTTCATAAAATAATGGTGTATAACTTCATCACTTTCTATCTTTGATAATACTGCCACTGCCACCGCCACCCCCACCCCCACCCCCACCACCAGCATCACCAGCATCACCAGCACCTCTGGCCCCGCCACCATCCGAACTGCTCTTGTCACATTCCATCCTAAACTGCCTTGTGTCAGTCCCACTTCTTACACTGCAACAGTCCCTGCCTTCAAAGAGTTTTCGTTCACTACTTTGAGGGAAGAAAGAGAAAAGAAAGAAAGAAAGAAACCTCACATAACGAGTTGCTCTGCATCCTTTGCCCCGTCCACATCACAGCAAGTAGAACGGATAAGTGTTTTGTAATTTAAACCACGTGGGGCTTCATCCACCAACTTCCTTAAGAAACCCAACTGCCGTTAATAACTTTGTTCCTCTTGACTATCAAATTATCATCCTATTTTTGTTGCTGAATCATGAACACATCAAACCTTAATCACACCTCAAACGGGAACAGTGTTTTTGGTTAGCAACTAACTGTGGCCACTGAAACATATTTTCCTTTTATCTGTAGAAATCGGCAGGGGAAGGAAGGAATCTGTAAGCAGCCCAACTACTGAAAGTTTTTCTTCCAGAACTCCCACCCATAACACGCCTCCTCAGACATGTGAGCAATTTTCTCCAGGCCAATCGTGTCACTGGTACCGAGTTTCTCTTCACAGCAAGGCATCCTAATGGCATTTTGTTCTTTCCCACAAAAGAAGCCAGAATAGCTGCCTCATTTTCTCCAAACTATTTACATCTCAGGCAGTATCCGATTATTTCTTGCTCTCATGCTTGGCTACCTCCATGTCGTTGACAATAAATCAAACTTACCTGAAAGTCCCCAAATGTAGCCAGAAGAAGGATCTGATTTTTCCTTTAAAAAAAAAAAAAAAAAAAAAGGCACACCCCTGCCAATCATTTAGACTACTCTGCACTTCTAGAGCAGGAGACATTCCCATTACCTCACAGTGTCCCCATCAGTTCTCTCTGGTTTTATTAAAACCTTTTCTCTTTCATTAAAATAAAAAGCCTCTGAAAAACTACAGTTATAGATTTCCTGAAACCCACAATTTACGGCTGCTACTTGCAAACTTCAAAAGCTCTTAAAAATAGTATCGGCTCTATTATTCTATATTATGGTAATTGTAGTAAAGATTTAAGAGGCACTTTAAGACTTTTTAGCTCCACAGTCTCTTTCTGTTCCAATTTCTTGCTTAGGCATTTGGGAAAGAAGCCTTATTTGAAAGCCTTACCCTCTGGCCTCTGATACACAGCTTCCCTCCTAACTACAGTAACTAGACCTCACCGCGCAATTAGGGAAGCTAGGCCTCCACTTAGAGCGAAGCAAAGCGCGGGTCAAAGCACATCTTTCCAGAAACCCGCTCCATTTATATGCACCTGACAATAATCCAAATTTTCCTCATGTGCCATACACCTCTGACCCTTTTGTTCTGCTTCGCATCCCCTTGTTCACTCCCTACCCCTCCTTGGCTCCCACAGGAAATCAGTGAAGATAATCACAAGATTAAATAACTCCAATGCCACTGCTAACATGTTCAAAGCCATTAATATAACAAACGCCCAAGTGGCCACAGGGATTTATGCAGTATTGAAATTGAACTGACCTCATCCTATCTTCCACATAGAGCTGTTCCTCCTAGTTAACCTGTGTTTTTCTCTTGTTGCCTAGCCTAGGATGGTTACGATTCAAAACACCCAAGGAAATAGCTAATGGAATTTCCACAGCTGTGAGCATGCACAAAGTCCCGGTCTAAAGGTTGCCCCAGCATTGTCCTTTATGTTCAATGCCCCAAATGGGATGAGCATGTGAAACACAATCCCCTCTACACACCATACTGCTCGGGATTTTCCTTGGGCACACACCATATGGAAAAACCACACGCTCTCTGCTTCTTCCCTTCCCTCCTCTGGGATTTCAGCAGCGTCTGGACAGCACAAATCTCTTAACAGTCCCCACCTCTGCAAAGGACAGAACCAAATCCCAGACTTTCCTTGTTCTGACAAGAGCCCTCCTACTACAGAATCTCAGTCTTTTACTGTGTCAACAGTTATGGGCTTAGGGAGCCTTTCACATGAACTTCCTCACTGAGTGTGTAGTTTCCCGATTGCCGGTTTGCTTCCAAAGCGAAGGATAGCTCTCTTGCACACCTGCAGTAAATAATCTTAAGTGTTTCCGCTTTGTTTTGCCTTGCTCCAAGTTTCCATGTAAATTTCAGAAGAGTGAAACACACAGTGATTCCTGCCCACTGGTATTTTATGATTTTAATTTGCTCAGGAGCTCTGAATTTCATTATATTTTCCCATTCCGTGCATGGGATTTTTACAGTTAACAGATGTTCACTTAATAGAGCCTCCCGATGAGCAAATCAGTTTTTTCCCTCTGGTATTCTTGTAACTTTCCAGTCCTGCGGTAGCTGTTTCTGGAGCCTGCCAAGCTTTCTGGCAGTGGGAGCTCAACTCGAAAAGTGCTACAGCTCTTTGGAAATGCATATTCACTTGCCTTCCATCTCCCTCCTCCAACTGAACTCCTTCCTCATTAACACCGTGCGACCGAGAAAGCCTGCAGGGGCAAACACCAGCTTCAGACACTCGACAGGTTTCACTCGC
The DNA here is from genome assembly GCA_039655065.1 of Glossophaga mutica. Lineage (NCBI taxonomy): Eukaryota > Metazoa > Chordata > Mammalia > Chiroptera > Phyllostomidae > Glossophaga > Glossophaga mutica. Next base: position 11,434,875 of record CM077314.1, read on the forward strand.
AGATGCAAAGATGTTCTGCACCCAATAAATATTTACTTAGCCTACGGACACGGCGAATGGCAAAATTTTTAGCGTGTCCAAAAGACTGAAAGAAGAGTTTCCCAAACAACCGCTCTCGACCCATCTCCAACTAATGCGTCGTGTGGAGATTTTTACTTGAATATCTCTCAGGACATTAAAATGAGTCCCAACGCTGAAGCAAGTTCCCTATCACAGGAATTCTGAGATGTCTGCCTACAGTGTCTTAACTGGGAAATGTGGGTGGGTGTCTGCAGAGACTGTTACTATGGGCCGCCTTCCAGTTGCAAGCTCCACCTAAAATCCTGAATATCCAGTGACCCACCAATTTGATTCAGGATACCAAGAATGATCTCTCTTGAGAGTCCACCTGACACCCCCAATTGTCCAATAAGTAGCACAGCTACAGGACAAATTTCTTTACAAAGAAATTAAAGATCTCAACTTGCTAAAAGTCCTCCCGATTATTTCTCGGTACGACTCCTAAGATTAGGGCTTGTGACGAGTATAAGATTGTCTTTTTAAAAAAGGGGGAGATAACAGGAATTTGGGGATGCCATCAGTCTTATCCCTTCTCTCCTGACTGAAGATCCCCGAACCTTAGCAGTGGACTTGCTCATCCTGGAATGCTGTCCGGCTTCCCCGGGGTCCGTTCTAACGCCCTCGCCTAGGATGTTTATACGCTGAGGAGCCCTTCCATCTTGCTCTGACGTGGACAGCCTCTGAATGAGTCATTCTTCAGGACTCAGGCAAACCGTTTTCCCTCCTTCACGCCATTCCCCACGACCCCACACCATTTATCCTCAATCGAATTAATATGCACCTTTTTGTAGCTTAGAAATACATTATTTTCCAAATGCCTTACTGAACATGTAGGTATGCTGAGGTCGTTAGCACTTCCCCAAGCTGTGTGACCCTGGGCTAGTGAATGTCCCTTTCTGAGCACGTTGGCCTGTAAGATGAAAATAATAGGATCTACCATACAGGGCTGTTGAGAGGACTAAATTAGATCCCTTACGTAAAAGAGCTAATTGATGCCTAACACAGTTTGAGGGCTTAATAAATATTGGAAGAGATGATGATAATACACATTCAAAAAAACATTCCCAGGAAGAAATGCAGCTTTACATGAACTGACCAAACAGGAAGGCCTCTCTCAAGCACTCCGGCAATCATTTGTGGTGCTGCAGTGATTAAACAGCAAGTTGGCAGTAACGAGCCGGCAACCCAGGTCATCAGCAAACCCCAGGGTCTCTACTGCTATGAGAGCAATTAAATGGTTTTTTTGACTCTTAATTGGCAATAAGTTGGTAACTCAAAATTATAAAGAATTTTATTTATCTGCACCAGCTAATCAATATTCACTGAGTGTGCTTCAGCTCCATGCATCTCTGAGGAATAAAATAGTCGGTCAGCGGCACAATTTCGTTTGTGATGGTGGCAGTAATGTTTTTCCCCCTAAATTATTCACCTTCTCAAAAAGCAATTTGATAAATGTTTATTTCTTCATAATAGATTCTAACAACCGCTGATTTGTGACCCTGGCTGTGGACTGAATTTAAATTGGGGAGGAGGTGAGGACTCCACGAAAACGCCAAGCCAGGGCCACAGACAAGGTCTGGGGCTGCTTCCTTCTTGCTCTCCGGGGGCGCGCTGGCCTCCCCCGGCGCGAGGGCACTAATTGAATTGAAAAGAGTAATAAGTGAGAAGTGCATACAAGCACAGCCCGCGGGGTGAACGCAGAGGCATCGAGGGCTTGGCAGGAGAATCGGGAGCACAGAGCAGCGGGTAGCTGCCCAGCCAGGCCAGAGACCTGCACTTGGACTTGTGCTGACAGTGATCTGGGAGCCCGGGGAGACAGGGAGGAATTCTGAGTGCTATCTGGCATCAGCGAACTTTCTAACAGGAGACCCCAGCTACAAAAAAAATGATAGACGACGTGGCGAGGTTATTTTCTTCTTGCTTCCTCTTCGGAAGAATCTCTTTCCACTGCTCCCACAACTACCATTTAGATGGTTTCTGTTTGAGAAAAAGCAAATGCTTCTTGCAGCTAGCTGGGTAGAAAGGCGGTAACGCCTAAGGGGCCATGCTCCTGCTTCCCCATCATCTTGATCTTCTTGATGGCCTTGGTGGCAAATGACAGAGTTTCCACAGTCTTTTCTCCCAACATTTAAGAGGGTTTAAATTAAGAAGTGAAGCTTGGTGTGCCTGAAGCAGTCAGACAGAGTGTTATTTTCCTTCACACAGGAGAAGGACAGGAGTTAACTCGTGCTGCTGGTTCTAATCCCTGCTACATAACCACATGACGGAAAGTCCCCCTCCTCGAATGCACACCACACACGCCAACACTAGGGTCCTGCCTGCAGCCTGAGCAGGTTTCTGGGATTCATTTCCATTTGGACTGTAAACTTCTAATCAATCATTCACATTTCCAGTGTTTAAATTCTGGCATAGAAATTTCCAGAAAAGGAGCCACACCAAATTCTTTAATGTGGGTGGTCCTTTTTTATCTTTCCAACCACCACGTTTAACATATACAATTTTTAAACTAATGCAGTAGAAGATATTTCTAAGTGAGGCAGGGCCCCAAGCTTTTGAACTCATGGTCACTACGACGTTAGGGCTCATCCTTTAGATTAGGCTGCAAACTTAAATACCTAGAGTGAAGGGATTACATTGGTCGTTAGAGAATCACTGACATGTCTAGTACATGTCAGTACTGTGATGGTAACTACGTATGGAGCCAGATGGGTACTTGAAGAGGCAGGGGGACCACTCTGTAATGGACATGATTTTCTAACCACTGTGCTGTGCAACGGAAACTAATACAGAATAAAGCAAATGGAAACTGTAATTAAAAGTTTAGCCCTGACTGGCGTGGCTCAGTGGATTGAGTGCTGACCTGTGAAGCAAGGGGTTGCTGGTTCAACTCCCAGTCAGGGCACATGCCTGGGTTGCGGGCCAGGTCCCCAGTCGGGGACACGCAAGAAGCAACCACACATTGATGTTTCTCTCCCTCTTTTTCTCTCTCCCTTCCCCTCTAAAAATAAATAAATAGTATCTTTTTAAAAAATAAAAAAATTGTAATTTAAAAAAAAGAAATAGAAAAATACCTACAATAATCAGGAAAAATGAATAAAGGAGTGAACGCACTAGGCAAATGCAGCCATGTTTCAGGGATGATAATCACCCTCACCCTCTCAGCCCAGAGATTTCGTGCAGAGCACCAGCTCCCTGGCCAGACCCAGCAGCCCTGCGGAAAGCCTGAGTGAACTGAATGAGTGGCTCAACATCAGAATACCGGGAAGAAAGAGCGGTAGGCCACAACCAAGATCTCCAAACGTCCAGGACAGCATAAGAGACAATTCAACCTTCTCCTGCATCCTTCTCACTCCATCACTGCCCACATGCTCTCAGTACTATAATTATCTGTATCATATTCTTACCCCAGACAACTGCAAAGAATAAAGGCATCAAGTCTTGATGGACAGACGTAGGGCTTTGCTGTCTGGTTTTAATCCTTCCTGTTTCTCTCGCTATGTGTGAGGTTTTGAGCAGGCTGGTTAGATTTCTAAGTATCTGTCTGCTCAAACAGAAACTGGGAATAAATGTCTCATCCACTAGGTTGTGGGCGCATGGCAAGTACCAAATGGCAGGTCTTCCTTTCCCACTCCTGCCCACACCCCGGGATCTCTGCGGAGCCTGATTTTCAGGACAAGGCACACACTTTGGGAGCCGTCAGCCGTGAGGGTTCCCTGAGTCCTAGTTCTGATTAATGAGAAGTGGGCAAAGCTCGGTGGAGCCCCGGCTAGGGCGTTTGGACGTATGTACCGAAGGCATTCCTCCCTCTCCTCATTTATATTTTACGAGACCCAGATCAGTCACTCCACATCCGCTTTCCTCCCACAGGACAGAGTTGACCTAAAAGTACAAAGGGAGAATGTCAGTGATAATTTTGCCAGACAAAATAGCGCTGATTAGTCAGAGAGGAGAAAAAGCACTTCTCAGCTGTCAGGAGAGGGCAACTGGAAAAGAAAATGCAATAACCAAAAATGCTCCTAAAATATCCAGATAAAGTCATAGAGAAGTCCAAGTATCTGGTTCAATGCTATTTATATTCAAGTAGAAAAAAAGAAAATACCTTCCCAAAGCCCAGTGTGGCAAGTAACGTTAATACCTCATTCTCTGACAAAAAAGACAAAAGCCAAGATGAAAGCAAATATGACTCCTTTTCAGAGGAAAAAATAAATATTCATTCCATTTCTTTTTAGTATCCACTACATGCTTTCTATAGTGCTACATACAGGATGGGGTAAAAGTTGGTATACCATTGTTCATATAGAAAATGATAACTTCTATGGCTGGTGTTCTACAGAATATTTTAGGAAAGGTGACTTACTTTGTGGTTATTTACATGTCAGTCTCCCAGAAGAATCTATGCTAGTGGAGAGTAGAACTGATTTCTTACTGGTCTTTGCAATCTCAGTAATCATTACACAGTAGTGTTAATATATCTCTTTTGAATTAATTTACAGAAAGAAGGGTGTTGGTAATAGGGATGGTCAGTCTCATATACCTCTCATGACAGAAGGAAATACACATTTACATATACACCACTCCAACCATATAACCCAATGTAATATGACTACAGTAACAGAAACCAAACTCAAGCTAACCTTCATAAAAGAGAAATGCATGGGCAATGTAGCTAAATACTGGAGTGGTTTAAAGAATTGATGGAAGGCCACAAAAATCTCAGACCTGGGGAAAAGAATGAGTAAGTCCTTGCTGTTGGGACACATGTTCTCTCTATACTGTTTCTCTTTGCGTTTCTGTGACCTGTCACTAAAATAGGGTAGTCGAAATAGTAGGAAAGACAAGAACCATAGCCAAACAAGGACTCTCATTAGAAAAGGTGAGCCTCTTTCTCCCAGTGTCTATTTACCAATATTACTTAAGGACTCTGCTGACCTTTGCATGGTTCATGAGCCCATGCCTAGGACCAATTTCTATTGCCAAAGAGATGGAAAATAGAATCAAAGTCGGACCCCAATTCCAGCCATTCCTGTGTTTGGGATCCTAGGTGAGTCACCAAAAAAAGGGGAGGCAGAACCTTGATGAGCAAACCTGAGAAGAGCGCCACCATCCCCTCCAGTTGGTGAAGCATGACTCAACCCTCAGGCTGCCCGTATGCTCCGCCCTCAGTAACACAGGAAAAGGAGGTTTTGCTGCTGTTGTGGGGAAAGCTGTGTCTTCCTTTCTATTTTGGCTTCAAGCATCTTTCTCCCACTGTGAAAGTGGAGCTTTTCAAACAGCAGAGCACAGGGACATAGAGAATATGTACTTAGCTGATTGATGCAGAAAGACGCTGAGTTTGTCCTCAGAATGCAAATATCTGAGCCCTTTAAAAAACCCCTAGAAGCCAAGTAACAAGAGAAACACCTGTCTGATAGGACAACCATGTCAAGGTAGGTCTTTATTTCATGTGTCTTTTTCTGGTAGAAAAACACAATTTGTCGCCCACACTACCTGTAAAATCTAGGTAAAAACAGGCTGAGTTATATGCAAGACTGTTACAATTGCCATACATCCAACATTATTTAATACTTACCTTCTTTGCCATACCAGGAAAAAAAAAATCAGAAGATTTAGATTCTACTTTCCCTCTACTGCTTACTTAGAGTTTTGTGATCACCAATGGAGCAGAATTTTTTTTTGAGAAACAGAGAGAAAAATGAAGAATTAAAATTATAATTAGAAAAATTGCCTCAATCGGAATTGCACTCCAAGATGCTTGAATGGATGGGCTAACTCAGTTCAGGCATCCATTAGTTTCCAAATTGAATTAAAATATATTGAGTGCTAATTTGAAAATCGAAAGGCAGCCAGCTGGAAGAGAATGGAATCATATGGGTCTAAGAGGGTAGAGCAGACGACACAAAGCAAGGAAAGTAGATGGCATGTTTGCTGACCTGAAAGAACAAAACCGCAGTCTTAAAAACCACTAGTAATTCATTACAGCCCATTACACTGTTTACTCCAAGCCTGCATAACGGGGGGTCGCTTTTGATTCTCCACAGCGCAACAGCCCAGTTCTAACCCTCCTCCCTGCTTCTTCCCACAGGAAGCCCTTTTTCTCTGCCATTTGCTGTGCGCAGCCCAGATGACCTGTGGTAATTGCTGAAGACATTTTCACCCATATTTTTCAACAAATGTAATTTCCTTTTGAAGCCGCCACGTCCTCTCCCTGCCCTGCTGTGACAATGAACTCCAATAATCACGCGATAGAGATCAAGTAATGCAGCCAGCTGTATCACAACTTTTGACTTTCAACTTTGTACTTATTTGGGTGCACATATTATCATTTGAGAAAATGAAAAAATATATATTTTTTTCTTTAATGAAAATAGCTTTTGGCCTGGGGTGAGGCTGGTGAAATTGTCCTGTGTTTGAAAAAAAAAAAAAAAAAAACCTTCATACAATTTGGCTTTAACAAAAGTCCTTTTAAAAAACAGTGAATGCTTTTCTTCACGTTTTAAAAGCACCCTATGATTAAAATACTCAAGACTATACTTTCAGGGATCATTCCTATAGTTCATAAAATAATCATTAATTATGGTCCTGAAAAATAGTCCTTATTTTTAGGACTGTCCTCCAAATATTCTGAATCTTTAAAGTAATTTATTTTTTGGAGGAAGAGAAGGAGATAGAGGAATGAGGGAGGAAAAAAGCATAACATAACAAGGATGCCATGAGAAATTACTCCAAAACTTAGTGGCATGAAACAATCATTTGTTAAGTTCATGGATTCTTTGGGTTGAAATTTTGGGCAAGACACAATGGAGATGGCTTATCACTGCTCCCTGTGGGCTGAAGCCTTTGTCCGAAACTGGAAAGCTGACATTTGGAAGCATTTGAAGGCGCGCTCACGCAGCTGTCCGGCAGTCAGCGTTGGCTATCAATTGGAGAACTGAGCTGACACTGGTGTCAGCTGGAACACAGACACGTGGTCTTTCTTCTCAGCCTGGGCTTCCTCACACAAAAGCAGCTTGGGACCAATACAGTGCAACCTTCCCGACCCCCACCAAAGACTAAACCATGATATGACTTTATATCACTTGTCCAGACAGACGCTCAGTGAACTAAAGGACTAATTCTCATTGGAGACCAGCCAACATACACAACATACCATTTGAACCAAGGTCACTCCACACATGGTATCATCTTGGGAAAGAAGGTTGCCTAAGAAGGAAGAATTGACTTTGATAAGTTCCTGGACTTTGAACTGGCTGAATATTTACCCAAAGAACATTGTTTCACACCCAACAAGTCTGAGATAATTTCAAACATGAAGTTTAAGTATTTTCTGTTGTCAGCAGAAATGGGAGTCCAAGAACAAGATGAGATCAGACAAAAACCACAAAGACGGCTCTTTTATTTTGATGTCTGAGTTGTAATACATACACGTTGGGCCCTTTTGAACAAGGAATCTGTTTAAACTTTGAATATGTTAAAAAGCAAGATCTTTCTTAGACCATAAGCTACTTGAGGTGATGAATTGTGACTATCTTTCATCCATTTAATCAACTTTTATTGAATATCAACCATGACCAAGGGATTCTAGTAGGGACTAAAAATACAGAAATGAATGGCACAGTCCCTTCCCTCAAGGAGCTCAGAGTCTACAGTACAGAAAGAAATTATTTTAATAAGGGAGCTCCATAAGTTCATTCACAAAAAAGAAATCCCTTTCATGTTTTAAAACCTCACAGAGAATGCAAGAACCATCAAAGTTGCACACACATGAGTGACACGCACCAAATTGCCAAATGGTTTGCTATTATCTGCTGTGCTGAGCCAGTCGCTCAGACTAGCAATAATGTCAGGGTGGTACACGCATACACTCTGTGGCCCAGTCAGCTCTGCACACGACAAACTACCCCAAACCTGTAAGCCATCTTCCTGTTTCCAGTCAGTCATCACCTTGAAAATGCACAATTGGAAGGAAGACCGAGTCCTAAGCGTATATGTCTGAAAGGCATTCATTCTCACTCTAAGAAAAGACCTCAATATTTAAGAGCTTCTGACTGTGGCTCTCTTCCATCAAATCACCACGAAGTCAGGGAGAGTGGACAGATGCCAGTTAGGAACCATTTGGAAACCTGGACACACCCTATTTCACCAAATCTAAGACATCATCACTTATAAGGTGTTCCATTTTTTAATTTACCATGAAGAAAGACAAATGGCGAAAGACACTATGACACCATTTTAAGACATTCTCACATCCCAAATTCAGGCATGTAAAAATATATGTTTAAAAAAATTAGTTTACAATCAACGAAGCACCCTAGTTCAAAGAAGTCCTGATAGTTCTGCAGGGGGGAACGATGACCAGGCAAGTTCTTCGACAACTTTAGAATACAGATTCTTACACAGGTAGAAATGGTCCTAGTAGATTTAAGATCCCAGCTCTTTGCCCAACTTCCGCAGCCCTGCACAGTCTAGTCTGCGGCTTCCCTGGGCTCTGCTGGGCCACCCTGCCCTCTGCCCACTCTACTCCAGCCCCCCCGGCTCCCAGGCTCATTCCTGGATCCGTCTTGTACTTTGTCTTTTCACCTGGAGCTCTGTTTAGCCAGGGCTTCTCCCAGTATGACTCTTCATTTCACTCAGGTTTTTGATCAAATATCCCATCCTCCGATCTTTCTTTGTAAAATATCCCTTTCTCCTCTAACAGTTCTGGTTTTATAGTCAGCTTTACTTTTCTGCGTGACACTCGACCTCTAACACTTATCCTCCCTAAAATAATTACACATTTGTTCTCTTGTGTATCTTCTATTTCCATATACATCTCATTAAAAATTAGCAGTGTAGACATATAGTGTTTTATATATGTGTATATATATAAACACATAAAAATAAAAATTAGGTTTGGTGGAAGAAGTGGATTATTATTATGGACATTCTTATTTTATGCATTATATAGCTGTATAACGTTTGAATTTTTGACACCAAGTATATATTACTCTTATAGTTGGGAAACAACAGGTGGTTTTAATTTTCTACTCATTGCCAGAAAACACCAGATCAGCAAAAATGTTTACAATGTAAGAGTCATTTTTAAAAAGTAAACCATTTTAAAAGTTTAAAAACAGAAGTGAAATCTTGGAGCCAAGGAAAATGTACTGGAACTTTCATTACCAGTGCTCTGGGCTTTCATTTGGGGGAAAATTGACAAGGTGCAGCATAAAAGACATAAGAGGGAAGAAGCCCCTTTCTCATTTACTGGAGGAAGAGGATTCAAAAAGTACAATGAAGCGCATTGACAGGCCTAACTGCAGAATGCACTGGTCATTAGAAGGAGGAAAAGCAGAATTCAGAACTACAGGCACTTGTTTTATCTGTCATACTTCTTCTTGACGGAGGCACAGTACATTTGCAACCAGCTACGAAAGAAGAGTGGCCAAGGAACACAGAGGGAACGGGAACCAGTCATTCCCCCAGGAGCTCCGTCAATTAAATGCAGCCTGGAAGGGATCTAATCTAATATCAAAGAGGCTGTCAGGGGATCAGTTCCCCAGAGTGGAGGGTTAATGATGTACAGCATGGCAGCCTGGCCAGGAGCGGAGAGAGAGAAACCGCACGGAGATCAGGTGTGACTAGAAAAGACCAAAATAAAACAAAACAAGCATTTCCCAGGGTAATGGAGGACCTTGGGAGAAACCTCCTGCAGAGGAGTCACAAGATCCTCTGCCTGTAGCCGTCTTCAAGGGGTTGGGCTCCCCCAGATTTACCGTGTCTTGCTGGAAATCACAACTACGGTACCTAAAATCATGACCAGCATCGAAGAATGGCCTCCCTTAACGTCATTCAGAATTCCTGGAATTTTAACCCAGGAGATCCCAAAGTAAGTACCTCTTCCACCCAGGGTGCAACTGGAAGCACATCATATGAATCCTGAAATTTCGGGACCAAAGAGCTCTGAGATGAAAGTCACTGGTCAAGCTGTACCTGGAAATCTGAGTGTGAGTTAATTTCCTACCAGACTACGGGTAGTGACCAACACAAATAAAGACAAGGTGAACTACTAAGTGCTAGGCCTTCACCAGCTAGGGTCCCCAGAAGCCTCCCCTCACAGGGCTGTGCATTTGTGAAAAGATTCTCTCATTATTTCACAGGTCAAGGGAGAGATGAAGTGAGAAAGAAATATTACGCCTTCAGATGAACAGGCACACAGACCACCGCCCATGTCTAGTATTTAATCTTCAAAAGATACTAGACTTCATAAACCACTTACCTTTTTGGTTTCATAAATTTCATATCCAGCAATGTGGCCGACTTGATATCTTAAACACTTTTTAAAAAAATGTTTTTTTCTTATTTATTTTTAGAGAGAGAGGAAGGGAGGGAGAAAGAAAGGGACAGAAACATCGATGTGTGGGAGAAACATTGATTGGCTGCCCCTTGCACATCCCCACCTGGGGACCTGGCCCACAAGCCAGGCATGTGCCCTGACTGGGAATCGAACCAGTGACTCTTCATTGTGTGGTACAATGCCTACCCACTGAGCCACACCAGTCAGGGCCAGACTTGATATCTTAGATATATTTAAAGTTCATTCCACCTGTTCATTCCTTCCCTTTCTTTCCTTGTCCTTCCAGGAGTTATCCTGATAATTAGTATTTCTTTTAGCTGTGTACACTAATTAAATTTTTAAAAAGACCCACAATGCCCTTTAAGCCTTTGAGATATGCTATGCTTTTCATTTTGCTTAATTATTTTATTTAACTATTTTATTAAACTCTGTGGTGATTTAACTTTTTCATAATCAGTAAATGTTAAGTCAGATAATAGAAAGGCAATATGAGAAACAGAGAGGCCTTTGTTAACCTTTGCTGGAATTACTCTCTTTGATGGAAATCAAAGAACAAACAACTCAATGACAGAGCTGTAATAGGCCTTTCAGAAGGAGAATTTTTAAAAAAAAAGTGTATTCCTCAAAGCAGTCATAGAAGCTTTACCATTAGTTTGAGTTTAACGGGTCTAAAAATTGTAGTGAGAAAAGGATAAACTACTTTTCCTTTTTGTTTTGCTTTTTTAAACATTTTTAAAGTAATGTATTTATTCAAATCAGGATCAAACAAATTTATTAATATTAATTAGGTAATAAATTTTTAGGCCTTTTAAAATCTATGAGGTTGAGGTTCCCCTTTCTTCTCTCTCTCTCTCTCTCTCTCTCTCTCTCCTCCCCTCTCTCTCTCCCTCTCCCCTTCTCTCTCTCTCTCCCCTTCTCTCTCTCTCTAGGTCCTTCTCTCTCCTCTCTCCTTCTCTCTCTCTCTCTCTCTCTCTCTCTCTCTCTCTCTCTCTCTCTCTCTCTCTCTCACACACACACACACACACACGCGCGCGCGCATGCGCTTTAACTCTCTTGGATTTGTCTTGTCCAGTTTCCCAAAGTCTGGGTTTTACTAAGTGCAATATATACCTTTGTTCCCTGGATTTCCTGTCAACTGCAAATTGGAATTAGAAGTTCGGTCAGGTTCGGGTTCAGTTACTTTGGCCAAAACAATTGTAATGCACACAACAAAGCACACATTGTCCAGTTGCCAGTCTTCTTACGATGCTAATGTGATGGATAATCAACACCTAGACCTAGGGATTTGTTAATGGATGGAAAATGTCTACACCGCATTCCTGTCCGTATCTATTCATTTCTTTTTTTAAAAGGTTTTATTTATTTTAAGACAGAGGGGAAGGGAGGGAGAAAGAGAGGGAGAGAAACACCAATGTATGGTTGCCACTCACATGCACCCTACTGGGGACCTGGCCTGCAACCCAGGCATGTGCCCTGACTGGGAATCGAACCAGTGACCCTTTGGTTCACAGCTTGTGCTCAATCCACTGAGCTACACCAGCCAGGGCAATTTCTTACCTAGAATGCTTTCTACAAGATGAATCTTCCACTCATATTACGGGGGAAGAAAAGTAGGTTTATGTAATATAAACAAATATTACAATAATGACTAACAATACAAAAATAGCCTCTGGGTTTTATATTCTCATGACTGTAAACCTACTTTGCCCACCACTGTATATTTGATTCTCCTGGGGTATGCTTTATATTTATATAGAAAAAAAGGACAAATATTTGCACGTATTCTTATATCTGAAGTAATCTCTTATAGGCAGCATAATGGGTTTTGGTTGTCTATCCACTTCACCACTATATGTCTTTTGATGGGAAAATTTGGCTCATTTACATTTAAAGTAATTAGTTATTGATAGGAATGTATGTATTGACATTTTCTTTTCTGGCTGCTTTGTGGTTCCCCTCTGTTCCTTCCTCCTCTCACTTGCTTGCTTCCCTTGTGGTTCGATGACTTTCCATAGTGTCATGCTTACGTTGCTTTTTCATTATCTTCTGCGTCCGCTACAGGCTTTTGCTTAGTGAGCACCCCTACTGTGGGTCTCCACACTGGGAGTGAGGGTTTGGGTGAAACCACGTCTCTGCCTCTCCTGGCAGTCTTGATGTGCGGCCCCTTTATCCTTTGTTGTAGAGAAGCTGTTTAGCTAGTTTTCGCGTCTTTTCCACAGGAAATTGTTCGTGTATCACCATGGAGTTTTGCCCAGGGTAGGAGCTGCATTCAGGATCTGCATTCACGAACCACCTCCACTACTTTTTCCTTTTAGGAAAAAAAGACTAACTCTTCTAGAACGTCATTTAGGAAGCCTAGTGGGTCAGTTTACTCAATGGTGCATAAATAGACTCTAAAAATTAAAGACCTTTCAGAGGTTGCTCCTTATTATTACCTGACACGGAGGTCTAGGACTAAACATTGTTGAGCAGAAAAAAGGAAGAAAACACAAATGCTCACGTTTGCAAATTAAAATGAGTGTGGTGGGGAGGGCTGGGGTGGTGGGCTGGGGCGGGGTAAAAGACAGAAAACTGTACAATATCAACAATTAAAAAATACTGATTAAAAAAATAATAAAAAAATTTTTAAAAAGGCAAAAAAAAAAAAGAAAAAGAAAATGAGCATAGGTTTTGCTATAGCCTATTGTCTAATTCTGAGAGTACCAGTGTGATTGGGGATGACATTTTTTTTAGCACTTACTAAACAGTGCACACGGGCTCAATCCCCTACATTCGTTAGCATACTCAGTCTTCACAACCTAAAGAAGTTACTGCCAGCATCTCCACTTTACAGAAGGAAACTGAGCCTTAGAGAAATTTAAAAAGTGGTCCAAAAGATCTTCACAGAGGAGAATTTTGGAGCATAAGGGGAAAAATTAAATAATGAGAACTACAAAGCATTTATGTTTCCGGACAACTGATCAGAGGCCAAAAAAGTCGTTATGCCTCTTAAAGATTATAATATACAGCAACTCAAAAATGCATGATCTCAGGAACACTGTGAATTCCAACCACAGAACTCGGAATAAGCCAACGATAGCCATGAGGAATTTAACACCAAGGGAAAACGACGCACAATTAATATGAATAAGTTCACATGGACATTTTATAAAACCATATTTATGAGATTCAGAATCACAGACACTGTGGATCATGACCCCAGAAGTTTTTGTGATAGCAATAAAGCAGTATCTGATTAATGTGAAACTCAACTGTCATATTCATAGCCTTTCATTTGACAATCCATCATGTAAATGCAACAGAACTAAAACAGAGAAATTTGTCATCGTTCATGGTATTTGTCTTGAAACTTTGCTGCAGACTCAATATTCACAAGACCTGTTGAAAGTTTCCAACAGTCAAGCTCCCAAATCCTCAGCCCAGGCCAATGCAGACTCAAGAGTAGAGCAGTGATTAAACCTGATCTGTTGGATTTTCACATTTACCTACTAAGGTCCTTTGAACCAGTCACAGACTATCTTAACCGCAGCTCCTATACCTGCTGGAGAGGAAACTACTTTCCAACAGGTTAATTTAAAATAACAGGATGAAATATATACATACACACATATGCATATACATGCATGTATATATGTATACATGTTGACTTGCATACACACACAGTAAAAGAAAATGACAAACGTTAGCATGATAACCATTTCATGTGTTTACATAAGCAACAAGCCAAATCCTAAAGGTTATACACTTCAGTTACCATCAGAAGCAAACACTGACTTCCAGCCAAGACAGAGGCATAGGTGAACACACTGTGCTTACTCTCACAACCAAAATTAAGGACAACAAATATTTAGAAACAAGAAAATAACCAGAGCTAATAGAAAATTGAACTGTACGGAAGTCCAACAACCATTCATCCAGACCGGTAAGAGGGGCGGAGTCGCGGCAGGAAAAAGTGGAGGTGCAAACCCGGGAACACAGACAGCAGTGGCTGGTGGTTCCCAAGCGCACAGGCAGCTGGCAGACCCTAGGCCCACAGGCAGCAGCTGGTGGACCCCGGGCACAGGGGGGCAACTGTGCAGAACCAGTGGGGCCGTGCAAGGTGGCTGGCTGACCAGGTGGTCCCACATTCATGCGCGCAGATAGTCCAGGCGAAGGAGAAGCAGCAGAGGGAACTGTAATCCAACAGAGAGCGGAGCAGGCACCATTGTTCCCTCTAAGACCCCGCCCCCGCATACAGCATCACAACCCAGCGACTGGGCTGCCCCGCCCTGAGGAACACCTGAGGCTCCATCCCTCACTACATAACAGCCATGACCAGACCAAAAACAAAACAAACAAACAAACAAACAAAAAAACCACCAAAAATGGCTCAAACTGGAAAACAAATGAAAGCCCCAGAGCCAATTCCTTTAAGCCATGAAGAGATAGCCAACCTATCAGATGCACAGTTCAAAGAACTGGTCATCAAGATGCTCACAGAATTGGTTGATTTTGCTCACAAATTAGATGAAAAAATGAAGGCTACAATACGTGAAATGAAGGAAGATGCATGGGGAACCAATAGAGATGGAAGGAAAACTGGGACTCAAATCAATGGAGTGGACCAGAAGGAAGAAACTAACAACCAAACAGAAAACAAGGAAGAAACAAGAATTCAAAAAAAAATGAGGAGAGGCTTAGGAACCTCTGGGACATCATTAAACGTTCCAACATACGAATTATAGGGGTACCAGAAGGGGAAGAGGAAGAGCAACAAGTGGAAAACTTATTTGAACAAATAATAAAGGAGAACTTCCCCAATCTGGCAAAGAAAATAGACTATCAGGAAGTCCAGGAAGCTCAGAGAATCCCAAAGAAGTTGGACCCAAGGAGGAACACGCCAAGGCACATCGTAATTACATTAGCCAAGATTAAAATGAAGGAGAGGATTCTAGAAGCAGGAAGGGATAAGGGGACAGTCACCTACAAAGAAGTTCCCATCATACTGTCAGCTGATTTCTCAAAAGAGACCTTCCAGGCAAGAAGGGGCTGGAAAGAAGTATTTGAAGTCTTGAAAGTCAGGGACCTACATCCAAAATTGCTCTATCCAGCAAAGATGTCATTTAGAATGGAAGGGCAGATAAAGTGCTTCTCAGATAAGGTCAAGTTCAAGGAGTTCATCATCACCAAGCCCTTATTATATGAAATGTTAAAGGGACTTATCTAAGAAAAAGAAGATAAAAATATGACAGTGAAAAGACAGCAAACTCACAGCTATTAAGAACCATACCTAAAACAAAAGCAAACTAAGCAAACAGCTAGAACAGGAACAGAACCACAGAAATGGAGATCACATGGAGGGTTAGGAACAGGGCCATGGGAGGAGGAGAAAGAGGGAAAAGGTACAGAGAATAAGTAGCACAGATGGTGGGTAGAAAATAGACAGGGGGAGGGCAAGAATAGTGTGGGAAATGTAGAAGCTAAAGAACTTATGACACATGGACATGAACTAAAGGGGGGAATGTGGGTGGGAGAGGGTGTGCAGGGTGGAGGGGAATGATGGGGGAGAAATGGGACAACTGTAATAGCATAATCAATAAAATATATTTTTTTTAAAAAAAAACCACTAAAAAAAATAGTCTTAGGAAAATCATTACCTCCTTCCCACCCCCCAAAAAGGACACAAGTCTATTCAAGACAAATACATTAATAAATGTATAAGGAAGATGGGATATGCCTATTATTTAAGGATATGCCTACTGTTTAATCAGTCAAGTACGCTAAGCAGCTCTAGCTAATCCTTGAGCTGTACCTGCAACAGCCTTCTAGCCTGGGAGGCTCATTGTCAGCTACACGCAGCACTACCCACCTGTATCTTCCTGTCCTCCCGCCCATTAGTGTTTTCCTGGTAACTTGTTAAAAAATGTAATCTGAGTCAAGGAGTCATCATAGTAAATACAGAAAAAAGGGAAAAATGTATCCCACAATAGAAAAAAAAGGAAAAACGCGAAGTGAAAAAGATATCTGCACCCTCGTATTCATTGCGGCATTACTCACAGTAGCCCGGATATGGAAACGATCTAAGTTTCCATCAGCCAATGACCAGATAACCTTGTCAGTGGAATATTATCCAACCATGAGGACGAAGGACATCTTGACATTTGCAACAACATGGATGGGACTTGGGGGCATTATGCTACATAAAATAAGTTAGAAAAAGAAACACAGATACCCTGTGATCTCACTCATATGTGGAATCTTAAAAGAACAAACTCATAGATACAGAGAACAGACTGGTGGTTGCCAAGGCAAGGGTTGGGGCTTGGTATTAAAATGAATGAAGGGAGTCAAAAGGTACAAACTCTAGTTATAAAATAAATAAGTCATGGGGCTGTAAGGTCTGCAGAAAGTGCTTAAAATAAATCAATTCTCCTTCAGGGCTCAGCTGTCTTATCACTGGAATAAAAAAATGATTTTAATTATAATTTCTCAGTCTATGTTACACCCAATGACAAAAGATTTTAGGCAGAAATTTATTTATAATTAATTTGACTGTTTTAAAAAAGGCACAGAAAATGGCTCTCAGTCACCTTTGAAAGACCTGGCTAAACGACACTTTAAACCTTCCTGTTAATGCAGCCACAGGATGTATTAAATATTTAGGAGAGCAGTGGCATCTAGTTTGTCAGAACAGCCCCACTTAAATTATGCTCCCCTGTTACCAATTGTAGCTGATGATTTAATTAAGTGGATGGAGTGAATTACAATGATCATTAATAAGCTGCATTAATGTCATCAGAATTCCCATTCCCCAGAGTTAGGGGAACAGCAAAAAAAAAAAAAAAAAAAAAAAAAAAAAAAAAAAAGGAAGTTGGCCTATTTCTCTGAGAATTCATTCTGGCTTTTTAGTAATTAGCCTTGTTTTGTTGGGGATGTTAACACTAATTACAGCAACAGCTTTATTTGGCTTTGTCGAAAAGATCGCTTGATTACATTTGCAGAGAGCGTCAGCATTGTGTAGCTATAGCAAGGTGCCCATGGGCGGGTTTGTGTCCTTTTTCCAAGGCATTTGTAACAGTTATTATTATTAAAACTGTGTCAAGTAAATAGAGTAGAAGAATGCTAACATGCAAATAATAGTAAGCCTTTAGAGACTGTAGACGGCGATGACCTTTTAGAAACACTTTATTTTGGAGCCCAGATGTGGACTCCAAAAAAAATAAGACAAAACAAACAATAAAAAAACCCATTTCCCACCTTCTAAACGAAACAGAGATGGAAGCATGCCCAGCAGCTGCCAGCTCCAGAACTTCCCTGCATTAACAGGAAGGTTTAAAGTGTCCTTTAGCAAGGCTCTTGCTCAGGCGGTGGACAGACAGTGGTCCTGCATGGGAAGATGGAACCCATATTCAGTCGTGGCAAGACCCAGGGTGACCTGCCCATCAAGGTGATTCCTGATGGCACCGCAAATAAAAGAGGTTTCCGCTTCTCACCTCTTAAGGTAAAAGTGATCTCAGTGATGAGGAATTTTGTTTCCAACTCTCCGAGTACTCAAATGGCAAACTCTCTACTATTTGCACACCGGGGCGAGAGGAGAAGCGGGAATAGGGTTAGTCCTATGAAGGAGAACAGCAGCCTTGAGGGATCCTTAAAAAAGAGCCCGCATACCTATGTAACTTCCTTTAAACCTGATGAGAAACTCCCACAAAGGATTTATTTATTATTTATAGGAGTTTCTGCTTTGAAATGTATTAAGACTGTTCTCAAAGAAACGTTAGACAAGTAATCCAATAAAAAGGGTTAGTTTATCTCTTGAACCAATTAAAGCCACTATCACCTGGAAAAAGTGAAGTGACCTGAAAAAGGCACCACAAGGCCAGCAGCCTGTATTTGGGGAGGTGGTGGGTGGAGAATGGGGGGCAACATCAGGAAAATCACAGGCCAAGGAAGCAATCGCAGGACACGCTGGTGGAGTGTGACAGACACAAGGGAATTCATAACCACTTTCCACCAAACATGCAATGCGTACAAGGTCCTGTATTCATCGTAAGTGGGGAGAGGAAAGGACGCAGCACGGGATGGACACCACTCTGCCAGCGCTCTGCCTCTGTCACCTCGTTCCCCTCTCACTGCAGCCCCACGAGGCGGGCTGTCTCCTTCATTTTACAGGTGACGAAACGATGCACGGGGCACTGGGCAGTTGGCTCAGGACTGCACCCCTACCACACGGCAGAAGCAGCACCTAAAGTCCTTCCTGCTGACTCGGATCTCAAAGCAAGTCCCTGCAGGAGAAATACAGACATCCTCTCCCCTCCAGGAACTGATCCCCAACCCAGGGAGAAAGATCACTGTATCTCACACACAGATATGTTTGTGACAGGGTGATAAGGAAGGGCACGTGTAGTACACTAGGAGCTGAGAAATGAGGGGAGATTTGCAAGAAGTAAAATTCAAATTGGGCCTGCGGTAGACTTCGACATGTGATTCACAAAACATTGCAGAAAAAAAGACAAAGTATAAACAAAGGAACCAAAACAACAACGACAAAAAGCATTATGTAGGTTTAGGACACAATGAATCATTGATCTTGGATTCAGAACAGGGTCCAGGTAAGCAGTGCGCTTTACAGCACACAGGTGAGCAGGTAAGTGCGTCACTTACAGCATCAGCTCTGGGGTGAGGCGGTTTGGAACCAAATTCCAGCTTCACCGTTGTTAGCTGTGTGAACCTGTGCAAATTATTTAAGCCCTCTCAACCACAGTATCCTCATCTGTCAATTAAGAATAATGGTATGTATCCCTAGACTGTTTCAAAGGCTAAATGACATGATATATATCAATTCCTTAAAACAATGCCAGGCACATAGCAAGTGTGTAAGAGTTAGCTGTTGTTATTGTGCAGGGAGACAGGAGGAAATGAGCTTGAAAGAGAAGGTTGGGACCAGACTGAAGACTGTGAACACCACTATGAAGAGTTAGACAATGTATTAAAGGCAACAGAGAGAAAAGAATGAAAGTTTTTGAGTCAAGGAGTTGTAGGATGAATTATATGGCAGAAAAAGTAATGTATTACTGGGTGAACTGAGAAAAAAGAGAATAGTGTCAGTGAATAAATTAAAACAAAAGATCAAAAATAAGCAAAGATACAGAAAGATACCCATAACTATCACTGCCACCTAAAGTGGTAGAATGGAAGTAAATCTAAATAAAGCCACAAAAGTTATCCCGTAATTATGTAGAGAGTTAGCCCTCACATCCTACTACAGACGCAGCCTAGGGTTAAGGAGGCCAGTATTAACTAAATTCTATAATTCTAGTAAATCTAATTGCTGTCAATCTATAATTATAAATTTAGCAAAATTTACAATTTCAACCACAAAGAACAAATAAACACATTTTTTCAGACAAAAAGTGGATAGCCAACATCTACTCACTAAAATTACTGTAAAAAATGTACATTAGGAAGTTGGAAAATGATTGCTGATGAAGTCCAAAATGCAAGAAGGAAGGTTGAAAAAAGTGATAAATGTTGATAAAAATGTTCCCTAAGACGTAGTGATAATGATGATGTCATCAAATTTGTGGGGCAAAAAAGACAACACAAGAGTAAAATATTACTTAGGAGTGGACACTTTACGTTCAAGTGCCTTTATATCCACATAATTTTTTAAAAGGCAGATTTATTTTCTAAATGAAATTGCAAAAATAAATCTAAGTGTATGACATGTGTTAAGCAAGAAATAAGATTCCCAGAACCCCCTTCCCTGAGTGCTTCTGAATCAGAGCCAGTCAAAGAGGAATGTGTAAAAGATTAGGAAGGCAGAAATGAGGCAGCTGCCTTTACTCTCTGAAGGGTGTCATTGTCAGGCATGGGGACAGACCCGTGGTATGTTGGAGCCAGTCTGTGCCAATTCGCATGAGCTGATCACGTGCATTTCTTCACAATTTCTCAGAAACTTCATATGAATAGCTTGAAATCAGACATGGTAGCAATTATTTACACGACAGACATTGCCAAACACTTAAAACAGGAAGCTCCCCCAATATTTTTAAATATTTATATATTTTCAGTATAAACTGTGACAGATACAAAGGTGTCAGTAGGTTCCCTGCTCATCAACAGTAACCCTGAATCCATCATCAGATGCTCTGAGGGCAAAAATGATCTCTATCTTATTCAAGAAATTCTGGAGAGTAAAACAAGAATATAAATTCCACGATTATATTGCAGAGCTAAGCATTAATAAGCCAACTGCTCTAATGGTATATTAAAAGGTCTACAACGCAATCAAACAGGGCTTGTCCCAGGAATGCAGCAACTATAACACCAGACTCTATGCAACTGTGAAGTGTAATCGACGTAATGCACTAGAACAATGGACCAAAGTGGAGAAGATGCGATCACTTAATTTCAGTAGATGCAAGAAGGCGTTATATAAATCTAAACAGTTTATAGGATAATTTATTTTAAAAACGTAGAAAACCACATGAGAAGCCTTTATTTAAAAAAAAAAAACTTTATTTATTGATGTTCATTTAGAAAGAGGGGAAGGGAGGGAGAAAGAGAGGTAGAGAAACATGGATGAGAAAGAAACATTGATTGGTTGGTCACCTCTGGTACTTGCCATGACCAGGGACTGAACCTGCAACCCAGGCATGGACCCAGGCCCAGAATCCAACTGCTGACCTTTTGGTTTGAGGGACGATACCCAACCAACTGAGCCATACCAGCCACGGCCAGAAGAGGCCTTTCTTAATTTCATAAATATCTGCCCAAATTCTACAGTAAATAAGTAATCAGTGGTATAAGTTTAGACATATTCCCTTTAACATCAAATATTCTGCTATTCTTCATCATAGTACTAAAAGCCATAGACAATAAGAAAGCCATAAGCCAATGTCATAAGTCAAAGAAAAGAAATTAGAGGTATGAGGCTTTTTAATAAGGTGCAACTGTTATTTTTAGTAGATAATATTATCTCTCACATAGCCAACATATAAAAATTAACAAAATATTTTAATAAGAGTTGAGAAAAGCTTGCAAATAAAATATTAACATGAAAATTAATAGATATACCTTTAACAAAACCTGACTAAATGATAAAATAGAAAACAAAATACCAGCAACAGCCACGACAAAGTACCTATCAAATATCTAGGAATTGCCCTATAAAGTAAAAGGGTCCTTGCAGGAAAAAAAATAATAACTTTAATAAAAAGTTTAAAACTAAGTAAAAAGTTATACTATGTCTATGGATGGAATAATTAAATAGTTAAGATATCAACTGTCCCCCAGACTACTCTATAAATTTCATGTCATACCAAAAAAATATGAATATGCAAAGTTGAATGCAATTAGATAGATTCTTCCTACAATTTGTATGGAAGGACACAGAATCAAAAGTAGGTAGAACAATTTAGGGGGAAAAAAGAGGTCTTGTTCTAACAGTTACTATAAAGCCAAACACATAAAGATAAATGACAGATATATATTAGATACATAGACAGATGATAATGACGATGATGTTGATAAATAGATGGTAATCAGTGCAAGAATATGAGGTCTGTCCAGAAAAAGCCCAGCCATTGTTAGTATAATGAGAATGGTCTGTGTGACATCGATGTAACCTGGCTTCCGAGGAGAGTGGACTGGAATGCACATGCGTGAACAATGACGACTTCACCTTACCAGTCAGTGGGGGTGACAGACGCCATTGAGTGAGCATGTGCACTGTGTGGCTGTTGCATTCCAAATGACTAAACCAGTAAAGTGACAGATCTGCATCAGCTTTTTCACTGAGCTTGAACATTACTCCATAGAAACTATCGGGATGTTTCAAAAGACCTCAGCTATAAGCAACTGGTGATTACCAGTTTCTTCATGACAATGTGCCTGCTCATGCATCACATCTCAGGCAGAGTTTTTTTGTGAAACATCAAATCATCCAGGTGACTCAACCCCACTACGGCCCAGATTTGGTGCCCTGTGACTTCTGGCTTTTCCCAAAACTGAAATCATCTTTGAAAGGGAAGGGATTTCAGACCAGCAATGAGATTCAAAAAATACAACAGAGCATTTGATGGCAAATGGGAGAACTGTGTGAGGTCCCAAGGTGCCTGTTTTGAAGGGGACTGAGGTGTCACTGTCCTGTGTGTGGTGTTTCTTGTATGTTATAGCTTCTTCAATAAATGTCTAGTTTTCATATTACCTGGCTTGATACCTTCTGGACAGACCTCATAGACAAGTAAGCCAGTGGGAAAGAATAGAGAAGTCTTGGAATAGACATCATAAATCAGTAAGTTTAGGGTGCATTACAGAGTAGACTGTGCTGGGATATTGTTTCAACACAAAGAGAAAAAACTTAGCTTTACAAAAATATAAAGCTAAGGTAAAAATGTAAGAGTAGATCTTTGAGACCTTGAGGGATAGAGAAGAAAAATATTTTTTTAAATACTCATAATCACATACTAGGAAAAGAAAATAATGTTATTGCAAATTTCATGAAATATTTATCCTCAATGAGGAATTTCATTAAAATGAGTGACAGACTAAGGGAAGACATTTAGAGTAATTAACACAAAGGATTAATTACAATAGTATGCAGGAAACCCTTATAAATCCTTAAGAAACACTAAAGATATATAAGTAAAATGGACAAGAATACGAATAGGCAATTTACCAAAAAAAAAAACCTTTCATGTCTAACAAGTATTTGATGTTTGACCTCATTAGTAATCAGAGAAATGCAAATTCAAAAGAATGCCATTTTACATACATTAGAGTGGTAAAATTTTAAATATCACATAACATCAATTAGTAAAAGCCTCTTGAATTATTGTGGGAGAGCATTAAGTATGAGTACATGCTGGCACCCAACAAGAGTCCTTAAAAAGACACTCACAAAGATAATTCCTGCACACTCTTTCTCATACCAACATGCTGGAGGCCCTCAAAATTTACATCACTAAAAAACAGGTAAGTAGATGTGATAAATGTATATGATGGAAACAAGAAGTAATGAATAATATACTTTAATAATAAATCAAACATTTTTAAATGTTGATGAGAAAAATCAGGAGTGTGTTGCATAGCATGATACCATCTATATTAACCAAAATTTTACTCACACACAAAATAGCAGCTTGTTTGCAAAGGACATATCTTAATGAGATATGAACATAGATTAGAAAGATGTATTAAATTCAATAAAGTGGGTGCATATAGACACAGCGGAATGATTAAAAGGATTGAAGATAAAGGGGGCATAAAAGAAGATAAAAGATATTAAGAGTGATGAAATTGGGCTGACTACTATTAACTAAATTCTAGCACCTGACGTTGACACTAAGAAAACCACAGTGATCTATGGGCTTCACCTTCAGGGACACATCCACTTGTATAAAGAGAAACAACCATCTGTGTAATGTAACTGAATGTCAATAGATAGATTTTATTCCACTCAACTGATTTCCAGGACATTTTTTATGCCCAGAGGATGAGCCTGCACACCGCAATGGAAGGGAAGAATTTTATTTCTCCATTCTCCCTTCCTCCTCCATGAAAGGAGGGGAGGGAAGGGAAGAGAAGGGAAGGGAAGGGAGGGAGAGGGAGAGGGAGAGAGAAGAGAGAGAGAAGAGAAGAGAAGAGAAGAGAAGAGAAGAGAAGAGAAGAGAAGAGAAGAGAAGAGAAGAGAAGAGAAAAGAAAAGAAAAGAAAAGAAAAGAAAAGAAAAGAAAAGAAAAGAAAAGAAAAGAAAAGAAAAGAAAAGAGAAGAGAAGAGAAAAGAAAAGAAAAAAAAGAAAATACTGATACTGGCATGGAAAGAAGCTGCTATCTCTAGAAAGTATGCAGCTTTTCAAATCATGATTTTATAATCTCTGTACTTCTGCAAACTCCCAAATCTCCAAAGAGGAATAACTCACAGATCTCAGATTTAGTCAGGGGATGAGCTTCAGATAGAAGTAAAATGAGGCATAGTTTGTCTAGAGATTTTTTCCTTAGAAAACATAAACTGCTCTATGCAATTACACTGAGAATTGAAAATTGCTACAGATGGCTTACTAAGACTATAAATACCATAAGACCCATAAGACCGTTATATGCAATTTTGTCATTAATTGCTAAAATCCCATTGATTTTAATCTACAAAAGTAATAAATCCAACATACCATAATTGTGTGTATTTTTAAACCCTAAGAGACTAGACATTTTAAATCTTCTTTTCTCTGCCCTTAACTAGGGAATTTAAATGTTAGAAAATAAATTTGAAGCTTCTGCTTTGAGGATGCAAACATAAATTTTTTTCAGGAAAAACATAAAAATAGATTAATTTATTTTGCACTATTTACCTCACTATAGGGTTTCTATAAAAATTGTGATATAAAACTAACATTAGCACAATTTAACATCCTTAACTCAGAACAAGAACAAACATAGTTCTCGGGTCAAATAATATTGCAACCTTGACATATTTTAGAACATATTTCCTTAATTGTAATCATGGCTACATATTTTTATTGTTGTTGTGCTTATGGCTTAAAATAGTATTTTATATAAAAAATTCAAAAGGCTCTGGCTGGTGTGGCTCAGTGGGGGCTGCGAACCAAAGGGTCACTGGTTCGATTCCTGGTCAGGGCACATGCCTGGGTTGCAGGCCAGGTCCCCAGTGGGGGCCATGTGAGAGGCAACCACACATTGATGTTTCTCTTCCTCTCTTTCTCCCTCCCTTCCCCTCTCTCTAAAAATAAATAAATAAATTCTTTTTAAAAAATAATGTAAAAATTTCAAAAGATATAGTCATGATAATATAAATAGTTTTTACTAGGTCTTAGCTTTGCAATTTAACAGTAGTCAAACGAGTTTTAATAATGGTCATAAAACAGATTATATATTTAATGGTAAAAGATATACAAAAGAATGGAACAGGAGAAAGCTAAAGACTAACTTTCAATATGAAATTATTCTGAATTATTTCATTTAACATGCGACAGAACTATCATCACATATGACACGTTAAGGAAAATTTGCCTTATTCAATAAATGGTGCTGAGACAATTGGCTGGTCAAATGGAAAAACAATCAAGTGGAAATTCTCCCATGCATCACACAACCAATTTTATGCGAACTAAAACCACAAGGAGATATTACTCCTACACATTCAAATGTCTCAGATTAATAAGGCTGACGGTAACAGGTGTTGGCAAGACTATGAAAAAACTGGGATTTTCTTGCATGGCTGATGAGAATCCAAAAAGGTGCAACTACCTGGAAAACATTTTGAAGTTTTTAACAAAGTTAAACTTGAACTTACCACTCCTGGATATCTTTCCAGGATAAATAAACATATGTCCACAAAATAACTTGAATACAAACGTTTACAGCAGCTTTATTCATGAGAGTCAAAAAACTGGAGATAGTCCACCAACTGGTACACAGATACCCAAGTTGTAGCAGCACATCCATGCAATGCAATGGACCAGGGCTCGGAAAATAATAATAATAAAGAGGAACGAACTACACCTACAGACAAAATCCCAGGTACATTTTGCTGAGTGAAAGAAGCCAGAGGCAAAACAGTACAAGCCATATGGTTCCATTTATAGGAAATTCAGAAAAGATCAACTTATCTCTGGTTACAGAACAGATCGATGTTCGGTTGGGGCCAGGCAAATTGAAGGAACTGACTGAGAAAGGACATAAGGGAACTCTGGGGGAGACGAAAATGTTCCACACCTGATGTGGTGGTGGCTGTAGAGTGTACACATTTGTCAAAACCCAAATTGTACACTTCAAATGTATGTATTTTATGTGAACTTTACCTCAATAAAATGTATATATGTATATATAATTTCAATATGAATTAAGAACTGAGACATTAAAGATAAAACATTAAACGCCTTTAAAAAACAGAATAATTCTATGTTTACTAGGAATAGAAAGATTTTTTAAATAATCTCAGAAAGAAAAATCATACATAAAAAGACAGATTTATCTACATTAAAATTAACTCCTTTTCTTCTAAGATTCATGACAAAGAGTGACACAAAATAACTAGCAAAAAGATAACTAAAATATAAAATGGCAGAGGGTTAGAACCCAGAATATTTTAAAATGTCTATAAATCACAAAAGACAACCCAATTAAGAAATAGGCGTAAAATAAACATCAGCAATTCACTTAAGCGCAAACACAACTGGCCGATAAGTATATGAAAAGATGCTAAACCTCATTAGGAATATTGAAATGAAAACCACAACTGGATACTGTTTCACACCCACCAGACTTGTAAAAAATTAACCGATAAAGTTAGGTACAAAGACACTAAGATTTCCAGTTAGACTAGGGACAGTTTAATTAGAAAAAGTGTTCATAAACTATTCACCATTACCTAGTAAAATTGAATATATCCATACCCTGTGACTTAGCAGTTCCGCTCCCAGTAGTAAAATACTGTAAATAATTAATAGCAGTCTAGGTAATTTGGGTATACTAAATTTCCATTACACTAGGAGGTCTCAAATCTTTGCATGAATCAGAATCCCCTTTGGGGGGGTCTTCTTAAAACAGAGACCTCCTGGGTCTAGCTCTCTGGGCCCATCTCAGAGTTTCTGATCTAGTGGGTCTGAGGGGAGGGGGGTAGAAGGGTGAGGGGTGGCTACAAAATTCACACTTCTAACAAGCTCTCAGGCGATGCTGATGCTATTGGCATGAGAACCACAGTTTGGGGATCATTGCTGTAGAGTAATGTGCTGTCCCAGATTTATACCTTGACATAAACGTAAAGAAATTTGTCTTTTGCTTAAGAGGTGTCTTGCAATATTTCAAGGAGATGCATTATCTTTGAGGAACAAAAACAAAACAGAAGAAATAGGGAAACAAATTTACTCCAACCAAGAGTGTGTCTCAAAGCAGTTGGCTGCCTCTGATTTTAACACTCAGTAGGTTACTTGCTTCACAGCCCTAGAATCTGAAAATGTGACACTAATACTTTATCAGCTTCGACAAACTAATCAATCATTTTCTAACTGGGAGTCTTTTCTGTCACCATTTCTATTTACTTACTAATCTGTATGCTGCTTTTAATAGAATATTTAGTTTGCAAGAGATTTAATTATACCTATTTTTCAGAAGACAGCACATGTAAACCATGGACTTAAATAGTAAGAAATGAACATCTGATTTTAATTTACTTTCTCTCAACATCAGAAAATTCCAATTACAAGTTCCATTTGCAAAACCTAGTACCAATTGGAAACTTCAAAAAAAATTATTTAAAAAAATTGTTTTGCAATTCCCAAAGATATTTCCCTTGGGATTTTTCATGACAGGTTTAAAATTGTAAAGTGATATAAAAAATGTACAGGCATATAATGTTGGACCAGATTTGTCTTTCTATGTTGTATCATCAAGCAATTTAATAGAATTTAATAACTTTCTATGACAAATAAAATATGCGGTTATTCAAAGAGGCTTGCAGGTTTTCAATAAAGAATGGTATTATCAAAATGAAAAGATCATACATGTGAGCATGTCTTGTGTCTGGATGTTAACAAACTCAATTAAAAATTAATGTAATAATTCTCATCTAAAACTAATATCCATTAAAAAGATATATGTTGTTATGCAACTTCCATGAATGAATAGTAATTCCAATAATTGTTAATAGTATAATAACTAAGAAAATTATGTCATGTGAATCGATCCATGAGGACATACACCTCAATAAGGATGAGACGGTAAATGGGTAATAGGAAGGAGGTGAAACTTGAAGAGGAAATTCAAGGAATTGTTTAATCGAGAACATTTCTCCATAGACCTACCGAAGATGCTGATGAATAAAATCCCATTGTCAAAAGCCAAGAAATGCCAGCAGGTCGCACATATAAGCGTGAGTAGATTGATCCACTCCTCTGAAGCTGCTGCTATCATACTGTAAAATGGGGACAATCGACAAGGCTGCCTCGTCCAGATGCAATGTGGACAAACTCCACAAAGAGGCTGGGTTTAGGAGGAAAGGAACCCAAATCCATCCTTGCTCTACTTAGCCAGACTTGTCCCTCCCTCCAACCAAAGGGGCTTCCTTTTTCTACTTCATGCAAAGGCACCATACAGACTAATGCAGCCCTGTTCACGGAACAATCCCATACTCTTGCATTCAGAATTAAAGGAGGTAACGTATGTCAAGTACGTATGGAGGTACGTAAAGAGGGTAATGACGAGTGTCAAATAGTGTAGTTACTAGAACAGAGTAGGCACTTAATAAATGGGCACTGGAATTGCAATGGCCGTTTTCATTAGGATCTGAATATCGGCCCTCAGAAAATACCATCATGGACAGCAGGATTTTCAGATTGCCAGTTAGAGAAATTGTATTCTACCTGGGTCCATTCAAAAGGAACGTATCAGCCCTATGAAGGGAAGGGAAGATTCCACATATACATGATTGTGGTGTTGGTTACATGACTGTAAACATTGTGACAACTTAATTTGCACCCTTACTTACAAATTTCACTGTAAATAAATTATACCTCAATAAAGTTTATTTTAGAAGAAGGAGGAGGAAGAGGAGGAGAAGGAGAAGAAGGAGAAGGAGAAGGAGAAGGAGAAGAAGAAGAAACAACTCTGCTCTAGCTCTCCTGAGATGTTTTGTGCCTGACAATACAAAACCAGAAACAAACAGAAGGACATGAAGAGGTCTGGCTCTCTTGTCACCCTGGCAAATCCTTTGCCTCCTATTTGAACACAGCCTTATGTGGTCATATCAGGACTTGATTGCTGGGCATTTGGCAGCCACTTTGTGGCCAGAAGGTAAGCCTCCTCAGAAGGGAACAGGAGAATTAGAGAATAGAAGAGGGTAAAAAAACATAAAGCACCTAGGTTCTGTTAATATCGATGAGCTGTCAAAACACCCTCCCTCTGCGCTTGTGTTAATCCAACAGGCAACACTGTGGGATTTGAGTATTCTGTGACTTGCAGTCCAAGGCAGTTCTGCAAGTACCAGATTCCTAGTACTCCCCTCTTCCGGAAGTAACCTGCTTCAGGAGATGCTCCTCTCCCACTGGATCCCTGGCCCAGCCCCCACTGCTGTGTGCAAATGAGCCATTCAAAAAAAGCATTTTCAACTGGTCAGTTGTTTTTTACTAAAAGTGAGTAGTTTATCTTAGTCCCTCAAAGGTAAATAAGATTTTTATTATTATTTGGAGAAATAAAAGGACCCTCCCTGGGTCAGTTCTTCAAAACCACAGCAGAAGTGGGTCCTTCATCACACAAGTCTAACTAAAGTTGTCTTCCCTTGAACTTTCTAGCACTCCACCAGCTATGACCTGTGTGTGCAGAGTTGCTTGTATATGAAAATATGTCTGAATGCTGATATCAGTATGACATCTAATGATTAAATTTTGAGATGTATGAGGTTTTCGTACTCACATCTAGCCATACAGGCAGACCTCACGTTAAAAAATGTATAGTTTCAAGTTCAAATAAAATGCAATGGGTGATTCCTGGTTGAAACTTCATATTGACCTTTCCACTTACATCAAATTCTCCCCATCTTTTAGGCTCTCTCTTGAGCTTCCTTTTAATGGGGTCATCCCAACCTATGACAACCCATGTTGATTTTCTCTGCTCTTTAAACCATATGGTATGTAACTGAACTGTAGATGTTAGCATTTTGATCATGTCATATTTCATTTGACTTTTCAAGCGTATTTCTGAATACAGCATGAAATGCACAGCATGAAATGCCTGATGCAGAGTATGTAAATACTTGGTAAACACTTGTCTTCGAAACCATCACTCTTTACCATCTAGTCAGATGATGTGTAACACAGTAAACACAGACTGTTAAACTTTTGGTTAGAACGTAAATAAAAAACTGGACACTAAATTAATGGCTTTCCTTCAAAGTCCTTTAAAATTAGAATCTCAAAGCTTAGAAATAACAGTTCAAAACTTGTAAAATATTGATCTTCTAAATAAACTAATGGGTTTCTCCAGGGCCTATCGCTCATGTAATAAAAATACACCACTATGCGCTTTAAGTATTCAAAGGTTTTCTTAAATCACGATTTCTCAGATGTGCTTTAAGAGATACGTGAGACAGATGTTATTATCATTATGCCCTGTGGTGTAAGAAGATACGAAAGCCACATGACAGCGATGGGGCCCGCCCAAATTTCAGCTCTGTTCTGCCTGCCTCTCTGGAGACAGTGTTGCAGAAATGGCACGATTTCATTATCCTAAGAAAAGCCACACCCTCAAGAAAACACAAGAACACGAAACTATTGGCGGCTAATAAGTTGAAATCAACCTAACAGATTAGGTAGTGTGATCCCTTTGGTTCTTTCAGTTCTTAAAAATCAAGTTTTTTATCAAAAAATGTGATGTAAATGAATGTGTGAACAGAAACAAAGAAAACATACACTCCGGGTGACAACAATGATACATTCAGAAGTCAAGTCTCCATATTGATAGTCCTGTTAGCCATTTAACTGGTAACACTAATGTTACAGCACATGCATGACCATAAGCACTACTGGAGAAAACTGCCATGGAACTGGTGTGTTCCAATAAAAATATCTACTATCCTCCTCATCTGAAATTGTGACTGCTCAAAAGTAAAACAGCTATCAGCATGCCTACATCAAGCCTTTACTTTCTCCTTAAATCCTAAATATTATTTCACCCTCCAGCACTTAGTAAGATGTAATCTATTTTCTCCCCACTAGTTTTGCAACTAAGAACAACCATTCTTCTCATTAAGCAGACACTTAAGGTTGCAACTTTTTTTCTCTCCCTTTCCTCTTGAGCCTCCCCCTCTACTAAAAGCTGTCTGCTACCCTCGGTCTTCTTCACTCGGGTCTTCTTTTGCTCTTGGTCTACCTGCCTCTCTACCTCCATCTCTTTCACCATCCAAGATCTTGAAGAAGTAGCTCATCCTTGCCCCTGCCCCTTTTTTCTTTTTTGTCTTTTTATTCTCAACCAAGGACATTCTTTCGATTGCTTTTAGAGAGGGAGAGAGAGAGAAACATTGGTGTGAGAAAGAAACATAGACCAGCTGCCTTCCATACATGCCCTGACCAGAAATTGAACCCACAACCTTTTGGTGTATGGGATGATGCTCCAACCAGCCAAGCCACACCAGCCAGGGCTACCCCTACCCCTTCCTCCATAGCCATCTGTGCCAACTACCATGCCCAAACTGCTCCTCTGAAAGTTTTTAATGGCCACTTCACCACAAAATCCGAAATCTATTTCTCAGTCTTCCTTCCTCTTGATCAATTATTTTCCTATGTGTCTGATCCAGTGCAGGTCCTTCTTGCTGCTCCCCCACTAGCTGTGAGTTCCCCTGGAGAAGTACCCTCATCCTCCTCTCTGTTCTCCTTCTCTACCTACCCCTTTGCCATTCTTGGTATTTCCATTCAATCTCATGGCTTTAACCATCACCACTGTTCAAAGGACTGTGATCCATATCTCAGCTCTCTCTTTCCAGCCCAGATTCCTCTTCAAAATGCTTGTCTCTTTCCTGATCTGTTCAACTTTCAAATATTCCATTCCTATATAGTCTGGAAACTACCAGTGATTGAAAAATACATACAATATCTTTTTTGCTTTTAAAGATCTCTATACATGTAACTATAGAATGTCTTTGATAAATTTTG
Organism: Glossophaga mutica; assembly: GCA_039655065.1. Classification (NCBI taxonomy): domain Eukaryota; kingdom Metazoa; phylum Chordata; class Mammalia; order Chiroptera; family Phyllostomidae; genus Glossophaga; species Glossophaga mutica. The sequence goes on from CM077314.1 coordinate 11,466,905, forward strand.
AACGTGTCAAATTGGTATGTCTGAAGATGGAACTACCTGCCTTTTGCCCAGACCTTTCCCATCACCCATTTGAAACCACCTTTTTCAGTGGTCACAATTTTAGTTCATGGCACTGCCATGCTTGTGGGGTTGAACTTTGCAAAACCAGCTCCTCTCCCTTGCTGCCTACTTATACTTAGATTTGGAATCCACCCCTCCACCGTATTCCCCTGGAGCCTGATCACGGTCATCACTACTTCAGGGAGGTGGTGCAGCACAGATATCAGAAGTGGAGGCGCTGCAATTAGCATGCCCACGTTCCTCATCTTACAGAAGAACATAGCAACAAGAAACCCCCAGAAATAGAAGGGGCAGCATTCATGGCCACTCTCAAAGCTTAGGCCAAAAAAATGGCAACAGAATGGGGAGGAGCGATTCTTAACAGAATAATGGGCAGTGAGAAAAGTGTTTTACTTACCACAGTACTCACCAATAAAAGAGATGGGGGGAGTGAAGAAGATACGAAAAGGAGGGAATATACTCCAGTGACTAAGGCTCAGAGTGAATACAATTTCCACTGTCTTTCTTATTAATACCCACAATATTTGTATTGCACCATAATTACTGTCTTCAGAACCTAGCCCTTACATAATAGATACTCAAACACCTGTTCAATGGACATTAACAAACATCAACCATCTATTAAGCACCTATCAAGTATTAGGCATAAAAAAGTCACTCCACATGATGAGAAATTATTTCACCCTACTTAAACGGGAAACATGGAAAATGAGATAGCAATGACTGAAGTCTTCTGCCCAGCATCCCACAATTTTTAAATGAGTGGGTCAGAATTAAAACCCAATTCTACCCAACTTGAAAGTATCCACACTGTCTACTGCATCATACTCAATAATACTTTGAAGATATTAAAATGTGTTTTGAGACATCTCCCAAGGCCTGGACCACAACCTAAAGTTCACATGAAATTTCATCATGAAAAGTGGAATCCCATCCGCAATACATAAAAGTAAAGTTATTTGTGCAGCGAAAGGGTTAAACTGGAGCTATTTTTGTTGTGTTTTATTTGTAGAAAGAAACATAAGAGGGGTTGTAGGAGTGACTGAGTAAAAGGAGGGTGAGAAGACGGTGAGAGACCGTGAGTATCTGTGATTCCTAACACACTGTACAATTTTTCCTAAGGCCAGCCCTGAATTATCATCACCAAATATCCTGGAAATAAGATTCATTTCCAAGAATCAGCAGTCCTCATTAAATAGATAAACAGGAAAGAGGAGATGTGAGAATGGAATAACCCAAGTCCTACTTGCCCCGGAGGAAAACTTGGAGGAAAACAAGGTGAGATCATTTTACTTTTCTGTAACCTGTGACATAATTCTGGATGCATGCACTTGGCTCCGAAGAATTTAAGGACAATATGTCAAATTTTATCATTGCAAGTAGTTAATGTGAATTATTTAAACCAACTGCCCCCTTCACCTCCAATACTTCACGTAGAAAACAAAACTAAACTGTAAAGCACAGTAGCTCTCTTTCAACTAAAGCCCTACCATGTACTAATTGCATCTGAGCAAGTAACTTATTCTCCCTATATCTTAATTTCCTTCTCTGAAAAATGTGGATAATAATAGGACTAGTGTTATTAAATGCTTTTTTTTCCAAATGTAGAATAGAAGAGGGTTCAGTAATGATAAACTGCCATTAAATGTGAATTACAGTATTTCCTAGAAAGTTCCATGAGAGAAGGGCAAGGGATGGAGTTTATTTCATACATTGCTATCTCCCGTAGAGACTATGAAGTGTATATCATATAGGATATATCAATAAATTTGTCAATGAGTGAATTAAAAAACATTTTTACCCGAGTCCTCCAACAATATTAGCAAAAATGAAGTGTGTAATTAGCTAGTCGAACGTTTCTACTCTCACTCTACCAGATTCTTGAGTGTGCTTTACAGCCCCCTGAAGGTAACTTCTCCTTTTTCATAATTAGAAGCGTTAAAGGCAAAGTTGGCCCACCTCCTCATTTATCCTCTTGGTGCTGCATATCACCCATCTGTTCACCAAGATGGTCATTATCAGCTGTGATCTCGAGGGAAAGAAAACACCTCTTTTATTTGAGATTCTGACTTTTACGAGGAGAGTGCCGGAAGTATTAAAATAATAATAATGGAGATGCATTCACCATCATTACTTGCATTAAGAATGTTGTATCCCTGACTGACCAGCTGTTTGACAGGCAGTTACTTCACTGCTCAAACCACCATTTGTGGGGAAACTCCCACAATGAATGCAAATTTGGCTTTACCTGCCTCCTGGCATGATAAGGCAAGCAATTAACAAATGTTCACAAAGTGCTTGGAAAGAGATAAAGGCACTCTGCAAATGTCACAGATTATTGCATCATAAAGCTTAAAACCATAATCAACTCTAAGATGGGCTAATTGGAAAGGTAACAAAAATGCTCTCAAAAAGAGCCTTCTGCAGAGGAATATCAAAAAGGCATTGCTTTCCTGTGGCTGCTAACTCAACAGGCCCTTCGGCCCCCACTCACACCCTTTGGGGAGCAAGGGTAATAAGAAACTACATGGTTACAACTGAGTAGGGCAAATAAAGAATATTGATTTTTAAAAAAATAATAATAAATAAACATAAAGTCAGTCCCAATCCAGAATTAAGCCAGAGACCAAAGTTGAGAGGCCCAGCTGTACACTGGGTTACAACTTTGCGTGCCACAAACAAAATTTCTAGGCAAGACACCAGCAGCCACCTTCCACTTGCTCTAGCAAGAAAAAAAAAAACAAAACCTTGGATTCATTCAACCAACAGCAAGTAATACCTGTTGGCTCTAATTATAAACAAAGTCAAAATCAGACAACTCCAACCACCTTTATTGTTACTGCACAATCCAAACCACCATCACCTCTTGACCAGATTCTTGGAACAGCCTCCTAATTGCTCTTTCTACTTCCTCGCTTGCTCTCCTATAGTATATTCTTAGAGAGTCAAGCCATGAAATTCCTGTGCTCAGTGACTCCCCCTTTAACTCCAGCTAAAAGCCAAAGAGTCTTCATAATGGATTTTAATAACCTACATGATCTGGCTCCCTCACCTCCTCTGAGTCCCAGAACTCTTCCTTCCTCTTGCCCGGCTCCAGCCATACTGCCTTCCCCACTGCTTCTAGACCACGGTAGACATTCACTTGCCTCAGGACCTTTGCACATACTGCTCTCACCTACCCAGATATTCACATTGATTCACTCCCCCACCGCCTTCCCATCTATACTCAAAAGTTACCAGCTCAGTGATAACTTTCCAAGCCAAGCTTTTTCCTTTCTAAAACTGCAAGCCTTACCCCCATCCTGACTGTCCCTTCATCCCTTCTCTGAAATTCTTCTTCATAGTATCTATCACCACCTGGCATTTATTGTCTGACCCTCCCTGCATCTGAATGAACTCTACGTGAAAAAAGTCATTTTTTGCCCATCCTTTGCTTTCTTGTTCACCACTATCTTTCACCTCCTAGAAAAGTATCTGGTGCATAACAAACGATGAATAAATATTTGTTAATTTATTTGCTTGCTATTTTGTTGGTTCTTGCCATCTACGTGCCAGAATTAATGCACTAGTAATCTCTGCTAAAGAACCACATAGCATAATCAAGTAAAGAGAGCAGGAATGTGGTCCAACTGCTCTCCGACTCCCGAAAATATGACTTCTGAGCATGAAGGAATTAAAGGGTGAAGCTGGAGTTTGATTTTTTCCATAGTTATTAATATTGAACACTAGCCCTCTAATCATAAAGTGCAAGGCTGGATTTTACTCGTAATTCAAGCTGGAGGGGAGGAAATCAAACCGAGATGTGCATTGCATACCCTGGCACTGTCCCTTGGATATAACAGGCAGTTTTGTTCAACAGCTAAAACAATGTTTTTAATGTGTAAATTCTAAAGGAAAATTAAAACTGGCAGCTACTTGATGTTTAGCGCAAAAAAAAAAAAAAAAAAAGTAAAGAAAACGAAAAAAGACCTCCTGTTCAGCAATCATTAAGATCTAGAGCTGCTATAATTCCCTCCAATAAAAAATAATTTATGATTTTCTTGGAGCTGAGAAAATGAAGGCATGCCTGAGCTTCTGATTTATAAAAATTGCATTTCCAACTCTTTTTTTCAATTGCATCTGTATTCGTTCTTCAGTTCTTCAGTCAAAGCAAATCACAATAGTAAGCCCTCGGTAAGAAGGTGAAGGCCACAGCAGGAAGGAAGACAGAGACAGACTCTGAAATGCACAAAAAAGCAGGCTTGCAGAATTGTCTCCGAAGGTCCTCTAAAATGAGACACAGTGGCCTTCTCTGACCACCCAACCTGAAGTGTCTCCGAATCAGCTTCTCCCGATTACCCGGTTTTAATTGTTGGCAGGGCAGTCATCTCTCTCTTGCCATGTATGACGCACCTTCCAAGAAGACCCCAAAGACAAGGGCCTGTCAGACTGGTCCACCCAAGTACTCGCATCAAGTGGAATGGCACCTGACAAACAGTTGGTGCTTAGTACAAATTTGCTGCATGAACAATTGCGTTAACCATATGGTCCAAGGAGGAGGTGTAATTCCAACTCTTGTACTAGGTCCAAGGACCTTGTACCAGCTCTTGCCAATTAATGAACTAATCTCAATAGCTATGAAGATTTGAGAGAAATATGTGCTTTGTAAGGTCTAAGTTCTCCCCGTAAAAATTAGTGCCACATTAGAATCCTACAAGAGTAAACGCATTCCAACTTCTGTCCCCAATTCCCAGTACAATAAATAACATGTACATTTCTGCTGTTTTCTATTTGCTGGTGACATTTCGTTTTAATTCAAACCAGTCTTCATAAATTCTGGTACTGTGCGCAATATCTTAAATGGCTCTATTCTTTATTCAAAATCATCCCTCTCATTCTCAGAATTGTAGTAAATAGATCTCCTAAAGGGGAAATAAAACTATTTCAACAACAGGCCTATTTCAGCATTTTTTCAAAAGATACTTCTTTCATTCCCTTGGTTAGAGTTTTCGTTTTATGCTTGGAAAGGTGTGTTATATATACATGTATTTTAGTCCAAATGGACGTGGCTTTTTTTTTTTGTTATTGTTGTTGATTTTGGCTTTTCTATTTTCCACTTCAGTATGCTTGCAAAAGCAAAACTTCATGTTTCTCTTACTCCTCCATTTGTGAGTGTCTGTAATTGAATCCATGTTCTCTTTTAAAGGAAGAATACTCAGGATACTCTGTGATTTATATGTTCTCTAAGGGGGAAAAAAACCCTGAATTTACAGATCAGAATAATTATAACATATAATAATTTCAAATAACCTTTAATTTTCTACAAATGGATAAGGAGTGACTTACATGCATAAGAACCTTCTGAACTTTTTTCCCCCATGTTCCCTAGATATGAACCAGGCAGTCCTCAGAAGTGTAACCTAGTCAGAGACAACTCCATACTATGCCCACAAAGGATTACCAGAAGAACCAAAAATATTACAAAAGTTGTAGTTCCTTCCTTCTTCTAATTACCAATCCCTTTCTCCAGCCCAAAGCCTCATGGTGATTTCAGAGAAATTTAAAGTAATTTTAATTTATGCTAAGAAAATGATTAGAAACATACACAAAAATGTGTGTACAGAAGGGTTTATTACCACTTTATGCTATGTTTGTAGTAAAAATATATATACACTTGTATATTTGGAAAGAATAAGTACCTGAAAATGACACCATTTAGTACTATGATATAACTCTGATTTTAAAAAGTATCAATTGTGCTTGTTTTTCTTTTACATTATTTGTATTTCTAACTTTTAAAAACCAACATGTAATACATTAAAAATTCAGAATTTGAAAATCTGTACACATGAAAATTATATAATATTATTAACCAATGTTACCCCATTAAATTTAACTTTAAAATGTTTTTAAAAATCCTTTTAAAAACAAAAATAGAGACCTCTGATCATAACTATTTTCTTTTTTATAATTTTTCTCTCTGTCTTAATTATCAGATTAGAAGAAACAAGGGGTTAGCCTAAGAGATACTGACAGATCTGGTATTATTCGGTGAAAAAATACCCCCTAGAAGAAAACTACCAAGAGCAACAGGAAAAGGAGAAGAGGGAGGGCTTTCCAACACCGGAAACTCATCCCTTCCTCACCTTACCTATTGTTTCTCTCCTCTCTTAGAAGCCTGTGGGGCCACATGGGATTCCTGATTGATTACATTTATCAGTCCACATGATCAATAACCATTTTTCCAGCCCAATCTTTTGACAGATGAGCACCCACTCACAGCTTTCTGGAAGCATAAAAAACAAGCAAACAAAAAGATTTAACTTTATCTAAAGCCCCCTTTTTCCAATTTTTATTTATTCTTTACTAAAAATATTCATCGATTTCATCATCTAACATACTAACTGCTTTTATTATTGTTTTTCTTTTCAAGCCTCATCTACAGACATTTCTGTCTCATGGAGCTAAGCTATAAACATGTTAAAAGGTTTCACATTCTGCTCTCTTAAATTTGTAGAGGAGATTTTTATTGTAAACCAATGTACATTTTTAATTCAAAGAGAGAAAATAATTCTATGAGACTTTGACTAGCGATAACTCTCGCCCAAAGTATAAACCCTAAAAGTAAATACAGCTATTAAAATTAATTACACCAAATTGCTTAAGCCAGGTAAACAGCAAACCCAGGGCCAAGTACTGAAACTGTGAGTCAATTATCAAGCTATCTAGTAAAAGCCTCCAAAAATCGATAATCCTCCAGCCTTACTTTTATGGAGACATTAGAAATAACATTTAATTTCTTATATATAAGGAACAATCTCATGGAAAGGCGGTCTGTACTAATCTTTTAAACCTATTACCAACATTTTATGCATCCCAATCCTAGCTAAACCAGAGTGTGTATAGATATATTTAGGAGTTCGGTTCTCCAAAGAGCGGTACTTTCTGAAAGGGTCCCCGCCAGGCAGGAACAGCATTCCTTTACTAAATATTGCCTGGGGACCCAACCATGCCTGACTCACATCAATGCAGATGAGAGTTCCACAGCCATACCACAGGTCTGCAGAAGGAATGGGGTGGCCCATTATTGGTTTTTCTCCTCTTGTATCTGTTTAACATGGATGATAAAAAAATAATATAAATTGTGATGCCTTATACCCAATTGCCAAATAGCATAAGGTTCGTATTTTTAGAATTTGTTTTCCTGTGAATCCAGGTATCATTTATCCTCATGAGTTTGCAGATAGGGGGAAATCCACCCGTTTAGCCATTACTATCTAAGAATATTTCTTGATCAGCCTCTTGTTTTGTTTCTTAATTATTTTATTGGCATAATTACAAGAAAAGGGAAAGTTGTTGTATGGGATATACATTTGTAGCCTAATTACACCAAATATTGCATATTATCACACAACAGAGGATGATGTCTTAGAGGAGATCAGTGTGGCAGATTGATTTCCTAACATTAATATCACTCACCCAAATACCAACGCTCACTTGGCACTGCACCAACAAGAGGCACTTGCTAAGTTTCTAAGCTTTCGACAACGTGACAGAATATGAAACAGTGTGACAGCCTGTCCACCCAAAGGGATATGTAAAAGCCACCAACTATGACATATGGGTCCATTTCATTGTCTAGGACACAATGCCATTTAAAAAACAAGCAAACAGCAGGCCAAGATGGCACGTGATGCAATAGTTTCCATGTATACTTGTTTTTAAATGGGGCACAAAAGAACATACGCCAAAACCTTAGCCATGGTTATCTCTGGGCGGTTAAGAGCACATATGAAGACAACGGTATGGTGGTCACCAGAGGGAAGGGGCTGAGGGGTAGGAAAGGGGTCAAAGACATGGTGACTTGACTGTGGGTGGTGGGTACCCAATGCAATGTACAAATCATGTATCACAGAAATGTACACTTGAAACCTACTGATCTTATTAACAATGCTCCCCGCAATAAATTTCATAAATAAAATTAAATAGTCTAAGCCAGAGAGAAAATAAAATAAAATAAAATAAAATAAAAGAGAGTGCATATGAGGTGTTCACTTCTTTTTACGTGTTCCTGTTTTCTATAATGACAATTGTATGCTAAAAAGCTTGGGGACAGTGCTTTGAAGAGAAGAGAAACAGAGAGAGAGAGACTGTGATTGAGGGAGATGACATCCTTCGGTTCAGTAACAGACATATAAATGCTACTGTGTAAAAATGATAACTTCATTGACCTGGGTCAGGAGTCCCAAATTTAACAATCAGTTTGCGACTTCCAGGATACAGACAGTTAAGCCTTAGAATGCCGGAGTGCCTTTGCCATTCTTTGTCCTGAGCCGCAGACTCGTTCAATTTCCTTACCCACATGTCCTCCATTAATTGCCTTTTCAATGGATTACTAATAAGTTTTTGATGTTAAGCAAACATCAATGCTCCTATTAAAGTGAGACCAAACACTGTGACTATTTGTTTAATAACACAGTCTGAATGAAGGACGAAGTTCAATTAGCACTGGAGCTGAGGCAGGCTTCATTAGGAAGGAGAGGCAATTAAAAAGTGGAAGGCGGCAGGAGGCTCTGATGTGCACACCATGTCGCAGGCAGAAAAGGACAAGCGGCACACAGTGCCTTTGAAAAACTGCAACCTGAAAACTTCAGACAGAACGAAGGATCATTAGCACAAAATTAAGCACCCTAATAGGGTGATCCTTGTCCCACTCGCTCCAGAAGAAATATGAGGCCACATCATGTAATCTAAATAAACTGCAGGGTGTCCGGACAATTGGAAAGAACGGAAATGATCTAGCGGGTAGAACTTTATTTAACACAGAGCTTGGTTCACGGACATCGTTCAATGGATGCTACTGGGCACTACCGGAGGAGTTAGAAGACGCACCTGTACCAGGAACTAACTGTGCGACCTTGAATGAGTCACCCAACCCCTGTAAACCTGTTTCCCTTCTTCTAAAATTAGGGGACTAAGGAAATGAGCTCTTCTAGTTCAAAAATTCCATAGTTTTGTCATTCTGGTCAGTTATCGTCATCCAAGGAATCAAGGAGACAATGCAAATTATCTAAGAATAAATACTTGTATTATTATTTTTTTAAAGAAGTTGGTGGTAAGGTTTGCCATCCTTTTAAAGTACACATGGACAAGGATTTTATTTCGTGACTAAAATCCCAGGATTTCTATGATGTACTCCAATTTCAATATATGTTCTAGAAATGTTAAACCAGTATGATAAATCTGATCTTTTTTGTAACTTTTCTTTGTGGTATTGAATGTACACAACTTAGTGCCAGACATTGGAGGAGAAACAAACGTGAGTAAAGTATGAAGGGGAGATGTTTTCATCTGTTAAAAATTGTTTAATGGCAACGCAGTCATACTCCAAGGTCACCCTTGAAATCACAGCCCTTGTGAAGAGGCCCACAGGGACCAGGCCAGCTGCCTAGTGCCCGCTTTTCCTCCAGAGCTCCCAGGAAGCGGGGAAAGCAAGGCAGCCTTCCACAGGCAGACTCAGAACCATTTCAAAGAGGGGCATGAGAAGGGTAAGACAGAGTAGGCCCAGGTGCGGGAGGTGGGAGTGTAAGAACAAAATAATAGTTGCACTCAGTGCAAAAGTAAGCAATTTCACTTCTCGAAATGTATTCTACAGAAGTATCAATTCATAAAGCTATATTCATTCCACACTCATTCAACAAACATAAGGCAACATTGCAATGAAGACCTAAAGGAGAAATAAGAGAGTGAAGTCAGGCAAATACTGGGGGGTGGGGACAGGGGGCCCAGTGGTTTGTAGGCAGTGAGAGCAACAAAAGCAAAGTCCCTAAGGGGAATTGGTGCTTATTACATTTAAGTAATAGCAACTATTGGAATATGGCTGGTGTACAGGGGAAAGTGATAGAGGTCAAGGTTAGAAATGTAGAAGAATGCTTGCTCATGGTGGGGTCTTAAAGACCATGGCAAAACTAGATTTCAGTGAGTTAGATGGGTAGTCATTGAAGAGCTTGGAGCAGAGAGATTTTCAGCTGAGTTTGAAGAGATCAGCCACAGCAGCTGTTGGGAAGTGGAGAGACTGCTAGAAAATGATGACAATAATCTAGATAAGGCGAGATCATGGTTGGGACCAGATGGTGGTGGTTAAAGGTGCTGAGAAATGGCCAATATCTGCATATTTTTTAAATAGAATCTGCATATATTTAAAAAATGAAATCCTCAGGATTTGCTGATGAATTGTACATGGGGTATGAGGACAGTGCCAAAGTTTCAGACCTCAACCAAAAAAAATAAAATTGGCATTTACAGAGATGGTAGAGAATAAAATACTCACATGTGTATAGTTTCCTATTTTCTCATGATGACAAATAATCTAAATATTGATGAATAGTAGAATGACTAAATAAATTATACTATATCCATACTACAGAACCAATAAAATAAATTTCGACAGAATTACACGTCCTTTCTGGAAAAGACACCCATGACATGTAATTAAGTTAGTCACAAGTTACAGAACATGTTTTTTACTGTGATGTCATTATAGATAGGCAAATGAGTTCTTATTTAGCTATTTCATTTATTTAGCTAATTTATTGCTACCAGAAAGCAGTATGTAATTAAGTGCCTCATGAATGTCAAACAGAATCAGGAACTCTGAGGAGCGATCATTTTTGCCTGGACTGGTCAGAATTACCTTGAAAGAAGCTCTGAGTCTCCACGAATTAAGAGGACTCAGGAGGGAGCCCACTCAGCCACCGTCCGAGGCCAGGGAACAATTAAGCTCAAATTATCCAACTTGGAATAGAAGGAACCAGCTGGTAGTAAGGAAACAGGCAAGAACACTGAGGGCATCCCTTCGTCCAGGTCCAAGATCAATAAAGCCTTTCCCTTTTAAGTTTTGCCCACGCTGCTATGCACACATCCACTTCAGAGCTGAAGACAAAAGCTACCCTTTTTTTGCCTATGCTTCATGCTCTGGCGATTCTCCCTCCGTTCCTTTTCTACCTGCTGAGCTCACCTACCCTTGCTAAGTGCCGGAGCAATAGTTAATCACTTCTAGCCAGAAAGAAATGTGAAGATGTTTCTCTGTACCAAGTGCTCTAGGAGAAAGAGCACAGGCTGAGAAACCGCCCTGAAGTTCCAAGCCTGGATTTGCTATGTTTTTTACATTTTGCAGCCTCAGTTCCTCCATCTGTAAAATGGATAACGACAACTGTCATTAAGATGATTCATTTTAGAATGTCAATAAGGTGCTTCGCATAGCTGGCATAGAGTCGGAACTCAAATTAGAAATAGTGGTTCTAATGGCGGCTATAAAAATGAGGGTGAAGAAAAGGAGGTAAGTGGAAGTAAAGGCAGAGCTTCATTACAGTGTTGTGTTTGGGGCAACCCTTGCTTTCGAGAGACTCAAAAACAAATGGATCATTAGAAAACCAAATGAGAAACAAACGCATTTCAAAGTTAATCTATCCTGGGCCCTAGTCTGCCTAAACAGTTTTAGCAATAGATCTCTGCAGTCTATTTCATAATTTGGAATTTTTAACTTATTGGTCAATTTTTTTACAGAGAGGAAGGGGGTAGAGAGAGAGACATTGATGTGTTGTTCCACTTATTCGTGTATTCATTGGTTGCTTTTTGTATGTGCCCTGACTGGAGATTGAACCCACAACCTTGGCATATTGGAATGATGCTCTAACCAACTCAACTATCCACCAGGGCCATAACTTGAGATTTTTTAAAATCTCCCCTAATCACTTCTACAGAAGCAGTTAATACCCATACTAATTTAAGTGCCATTATATTTTGATGAGAGAACCCTATTCTCCTTCTACTTAATTGGGAAGTGCTTGTAAGGTCCTTGAATTCTTTTTCTGTGCACAAATGCCCACAGACATTTTGTCCGTAATAGCCAAAAACCAGAAGCCACATAAATGTCCATCAACAGGTCATATATTCATACAGTGTAACACTACTCAGCAATAAACTGAAACAAAATAGTTCATTCACAACAGGGACAAATCTCTAAAACATAGCTCAGAGGAAAACAAGTCAAACACGAAAGACCGCACCCTGGAGGAGTGCATTTATATGATATTCTAAGTAAGATAAAACTCCGGTAATGAAAATCAGATCAGGGGTTGTCCAAGGCTACGGACCAGGGTGGACTGCAGGGGGATGAAAATGTTCTTCTGTCTGGCCTGCGGTGGTAGTTACACCACTGTACACTATTACCAAATTCGACTTCTACACTCCAATGGGTGAACTGTATTCTGTGTAAATTACATGCACCTCAGTGGGCTGGGGAAGAGAAATCTCTAAGGCAACTCCTGCTTCCTAACAAGTCACAGGAACCTTCTCAGTTTCAGTAAACAACGACGCCATGCCAGTGGAGCAGAACGACGTCCTAGTATTTCTTTCAGCGTCATCCAAAAGCAGACGCATACCTCGAATGTGAGAGAAGCACCACATTCACCTTCTGTTTCTGACGCCAAGGGCTTTGATAGCTCCCGGCGTTTGTGCAAACTGCTGCTTCCCATACATCCTTGGCTTCTCCTGCTTGTATCATCAATGCTGCTGTGTACTCGAGCTCAATTAAACGACAAAAAGCCGTGGCACTAACACCTCTCTCCACCGAAGGTTCCTGAATAAACATTAAGAATTTGTAGAGAAACTTACAGCAAGCGGCCAAAGGTCCTCGAAGTGGTGTCTGTGGGCGATAGGGTGCTTCTACACAGGCTATCCTGCTCTCTCTCTTCACTCACGTGGTGCAGAATCCTCTTAGGATGATCAGAGAACTCCCCAAGGTACTCTGCTGTCTGTTGGGCATGTGTGGCTGCCAGGTCCCTGTGGACACACTCTGTCACCACGTGGGGCTGACTCAGCTGCCCGCAGAGTTCAGACATAAACAAGCCACCCCCACACGCCCTCCTTTGGGTGGGGCAGAGCCAATCCTGAGCACGAGGCTTCCACGAGGGTCAAGGCCCCTATTCCCCTCCACCTTCCACTCGCCCACACCTGACTCCAGGTGTGAACGCTTCTGACCCAGACCTCACAATCAGCCCTTACGTTTTTCCTGATAGGTCTCTCCTTTGCCTCAACAGTTAGCAAGTTCTGAGTTGGGAACTGTGCTAGTTGATGGGACTATAGCAAGGATCATGGGAGAGAGTGGCCATGCCACCTGACCTTGCAGTCTACTGGAATCACGCATAGCTCACTGCCTTCGATGAAGGCAGTGAAGTGACCATCACTGAACACCTGCTGCACGAGGCACTTCACCTGCAGCCTCACTTAATAGGCAGATGCGGTAAGACTGTTATTCCCTAAGTTCTCAAACAAGGACCATGAAGCCTGGAAGCCTCCAAGTCCGTCATCCAGAATAAGGTTCAGAAAACTTCATTTTTACCAGGTGCCTTAAGTGCCTGATTCTTCTGATGCCAGACAGGTGGTATTTCCTTTATTGCTCAAAAATAGCCCTATCTGCACATGGGCACGTGAAGTACAAGGAAGTCAAATAATTTGCCTAAATTTATGTAGCAAGGAAATGGCAGATCGGGGTCCTAACAGAGCACCCAGGCCCCCAACAGAGCACCCAGGCCCCCAAACCCAAGGACAACCCAGAGTTGACAGGCCAAATGCCAGAGGCAATGAAACTCAAAACTGAGAAGATTTAAGGGGAAAGAGAAGGAAGGTTTAGGTTCAGAGGAGGGACAGGTCAGCAGTGAAATCGGAAGGGGCTCGGAAGCCGTTCTTGCCAGCATCTCAACTTTGCCTCAGGCCGCTTCCCCTCCTCTACCCTGGCATAAGCAAGGCCGCTCAGTTCCTGCAAATGCGTCAGACAGGGAAAAAATCACAACTCGAGGTTTTACATGCAATTAACGGCAAAGACATTTTTTAACAGCAGGCTTTTCTTGCCTTTCCAAATTAATGAGTCAGAAAAGCACTGCTCTCGGTAGCGTCGCGTCTTGAGAAGTGGGCAAGCCCCCCTCGCAGGCCCCCCTGAAAACACAATGCAGGACCTTCAGCCTCGTGATGCCATGTCCTCCAGCTGGGAGTGTCGCCTCAAAGCTGGAAAAACCCCACGCTCAGTTTTCTTCCTCAAATCCCTCTCCGTCCCAGAAGAAAAAGAGGTGGGGAGAGAGAAGATGCATCATTTTGGGTAACGAGTCATTCGCGTAACATTTTGGATAACACTAGAAGGTAGTTAGCACATTTGAAAGACTGATTCTTTCTGCGAAGGAAAATGTCCTTTCTGTTGATGAATTAAAAAGTTATACAAGGAAGGAGGGTGGGGACGAAATATTTTTAAAAACCCTGAAACTGCTGCATGTCTGGGAGCCGACTCAACCACAGCAGTTTTTTTTAAGTTCTTTCTGTTTCTACTATAGATGCCTGCCTGTGTGTCTCTGTGTGTGTGTGTGTGTGTGACATATTGCAGAGGAACTAATATTGAACTGCTGATTTTCTTTCTATAGCATCCAATCTATAAATAGACTGGGGGGGTGGGTAGAGGGCTGTAGCCTATCCCCAAACTGAAACTTGGAGTTAAAGGCCCGGGTGGCTGCCCGGCGCTTTGCATTCTTCAGAGCCTTGCTTTTCAAATAAATGAACCAACAAGGGCCCACCTGTGTTTGTTACATGTCCCTGGGATAATTAATGTTGGTAATAACACCTAAGTGTTCGCACACAAAGCACCTGGAATGCGACTTGCTGTACACATTCTAATCACATCAGCTCTCCAAATGACCTTCTTCAAAACAATGACTGTCTTTGAAACCACAGAAGCCAACCCAGGAGGAAGCCGGTTCCCAGGATTAGGCTGGAGCGGAGCAGTTCTTAAAGCTAGAGCGGCACCAAGTGGTCACGGAGGGAATTGGGCAACCGGTTTGTATTCACATCCTCCGCTGGCCAGGCGCGTCAGCTGTTCCCAGGGAGCTGGAGGTGCCAGCCAATCTCCTGGAAGTAGGTGACCGAGGCCAGGGACAGAAGCAAAGCCAGGCATAAGTTTGACAAGATGATTCTGAAGGCAATTTTGAAATGCACACAAATCCTAAACGCTCTTAATTTTAAGGAGGCTTATATTTTAACAAACACCAAAGGAACAGGACGGGTAGCAATTAGAATCACTTATTCCATGTCATTGTTTATATTTACATGGGATTTCATCTTTTTAGTACAGTCTGTGTCATTGTGCCCCACAAAGGTGGTGAGAAACACTGTTTCCACATCACAGATGAGAGAGGAGGGCGAAATGAGAAGAACAACAGGGAAGGAGGTAGTCAGAGGGAGGGTACGTGTTCTCTTCCAGGGGCTTGTTTAACTGCAGAACCACTATCTCCTCCTAGCCATTAGCTGGTCATGGCCCCAATCTGTTTTTCTTTTCTCTCTCACATACATAATCTCCCCTTAAAACGCAATCACTCCCACATATTCAGATTTTCTCTTCTTTGTTAAAAAAAAATTTGTCATACTTTTTTCTCCCTGTCCCCACCCTGCAATGGCTCAGACTCAAATAACTTGAGTGCTTTCAAAGACCCCTACCAGAAAGGGTTTCTCCCTCCTGTGGCTTCCTATAATTATAGGCATATCATTTTCCCCTAATGCTACAGCATCGTTAATCACTTCAACTACAGGGAGAGTGAGGCAGGCTTTTCCGTGAACAGAGAGCTCAGGGTCCCATTTCAATTTGTGATTATATCAATAATCTCAAGACTGCCTTCTGTGAACTAACCCTTTATTTCTGGAGGAACTGGCAGGAAACTGCTAAAATAGAGGCAAACCCTTGTCAACCTACACAAGGAGCATAGGTTTATATGATATAAAATTCTAGGTGATACTGGTCAGCTGCTTTGTCCTGTGTCTCTAAGGGGCAAAAAGGCAACTCGACCTTTCCTGTCTGGACATTCGTGTTAAGACTCTATCATGAGAGCTTCTATCATGAAAAGCACAAATTATCTGTGGCGCTCTCCCACAGATGGCAGAGGCCAGTGTGAATTTAAACTACTTATAGATCAAAACAAAAACAACAAGTTAATCCTCATGTATTTTTCTAAAATACTCTAGTGTAATTTTTATGCTTCCACCCCACACCCGGAGACCACAAGCAAATCTTGTAGCAATTTCATAGATAGTCTTACGGCAGATTGGAAAGATTAGGGAAAGCAAAATTTCTGAAGAAATTATTGTCGTAGAAAAAAAGAGCTTAACATAAATATTGCCATGTGTACTGATTATTTCTCATGAATTCCTCTCTACCCAAGGGAATATCCAACCATAGAATTAATGTATCACACATTGTATCCAACAAGAAAAATACTTATATTTGGGTAATAAATGAGGAATAACACGCCCTGCTATGGTCAAACAGCAGAACTACAAGACGGCAGAAGGAATGTGGAGATACAGCACACCTTTAAAGACAATGAGTTTTGTTTAAAAGTCAATGTTTGTCGAGCACCTGCTATGTGCCGGATCCAATCCCCAGGACAGGAAACAAGGCCACTGCCCTCATGGACAGTCCACTCGGGTAAGGGAACTGTGAGGGTTGTGCGGTAGAAAGACAATAAACAAGTACACACCATGACAGGTAGTGATCGATGCTCTGAAGCCCAGGATACCGGTTGAGAATTACATTATTGAGCTGAGCTGTGGCTGGTGGAGGGGGGCCGGGTACGGAATAGGCCTCTGTAAATATATAAATTTGAGGACAACGAAGGTTCATGATCAGATACGAATTTTAGGGTTTAACTTTAGTGGTGGCCACAGCAAATACCCAAAGAAGAACAGAGAGGAGGCACCAACAGCTGGGGAAGCTTTTAACTCCACAGGGACAGGGGAGAGAAATAACCGATCATGAGAAATAGGAAGCGTGTGTTTCCTCCTAGAGTCTGTAAGTGCTTACCCAGTGGCTTCTACTCTGGCAAAGAAGAAGAACAAGGGTCACACTAGACACAGGTCGTCCTTGACATTTCACAGTGGTTGGAATTAATTGCCATGGGATAATAGCATCAAGACGTAAGTCTATAACAAATGTTGCTTTCAAATCAGTTATGCAAATACAACTGTAAGAAGCCTAATATATGTAGATTTATGACTAGTTCCTTAAAGGTAAAAACCTAAAAGCCTTTTTTTTTTTTTTTTAGCTCCTCTAAATTCTAAGAGGAACTTATAAAATAAAAAGAAGAGGAAAGCAAACAAGGGGCCTCTAACGTTATTCATAAAGAAATGTAGCTTTTCTACTAGAAATAATACTACAAACCCCTGATTTCCCGTCTCACAGACCACGTTTTCCTGAACTCCCGTATATATCAAAAGGCAAAGGCAGCCAGCAATCTGGGACTCTGGCACATGGTGGATGTCACCTCATTTTGCAGACAGAGGACCTCATGCTGTGGAATTAACAACTTTTAGATGGCTTTAGTGCAACCATTGAGCCAGTGCATTTGAATACGATGCACATTTTTTAATTTAAATAAAATGCATTTCATATTGATTTTTTTCATCCATATTCAGTATACCATCCAAACTACAAAATATACTGATGATATAAAAAGTCCTTGCTGAAGCTTAAAAAATCTGTAGTTCTATATAATGTTTCATTTATATATACTTAGTACAAATTTGCCACTCCAGAATTCCTCAGCCTTCTCTGGTTTAATCAATAATTGCTGAGAGTTTATAATATATAAAATCTTCCTCCAGTTATTAATCAAGAATATTATGCAAGGTACTCTTTCAGATTCTATTAAATCTACTAGGTATGTGGCTACTGAATTAGTAAATCAGCACCCTACCTAAATGGCAAATTGTATCCATAGATGTAATAAACATCATAATAAACATCATGTTAGACTATACGTTGAGCATAACCAAAGGTGAATATATTTAAGATAGCCTTCCTCTGGGTAGCAACACCATGTGGTAGCAATTCCCTGGAAATGCCTGAAGGACCTCCTACAATGGAAGGTTTCAAAACAATTACTTAATGACATGGGGAAAGCAAGAACTGACTAGGAATTAACAAAATATACTCATAGCTGATGTCTGTGGAATTGTACCTAATCCAATCCAGATTATAGACAAGAAAACTAGCAAATGTATGACTGGCTGTATTGTGTCATATGGGTCCTTGCTGGGGTTTTTTTTTTTTTTTTTTTCCATCTGCTTGTGGGGTGATATTCTGTATGTCCAAGAGAGGAATGATAAATAAAAATTCAGCCCTGGCTGGTGTGGCTCAGTGGACTGAACGCTGGCCTGTGAACCAAAGTGTCACTGGTTTGAGTCCCAGTCAGGGCACATGCCTGGGTTGCAGGCCAGGGCCCCAGTAGGGGGTGCATGAGAGACAACCACGCACTGATGTTTCTCTCCTCTTTCTCCCTCCCTTCCCCTCTCTCTAAAAATAAAATAAATAAAATATTTTAAAAATAAAAAACAGAAAAAAATAAAAATTCATTTGAGATCATCAATATTTTTGTCACCAGAGATTTAAATTTTTTTTAAGTTTTTCAATGTAATAAAAGTACAAGAAGTAATGCATAGACTCTCATGTAGAACTACAGCCTCTTTCTGAGCTTTATGTGAACTCAAGTGAAAACTTTTATTAAAGCGCAGAAAAGTCAGATCGTATGGTACAGAGAAGCAAAAACCATTTGTTTTCAAATGAATCTCACAAAAATTTCTAATTTCCTCATAGATCTTCACCTGTCATCTTCAAAGACCATCAGTGAAAGTTTTATTTTCATCATCTTAAGCAGAAAGTCCTTAATCATTATCAAAAGAATGTAAACTTGAGGTACCCATCTGTTGCATTTTTCAGAGGCTCCAAACACCCTTCGGAGAGAGAAACCTTGGTTTTGAACTTCGGTTATTAAACCGAGGCCTCCTTTGTACAATCTGCTTAGGCTGCTGTGAGATCGCAAGTATTGTAACGCCAACCTTCAGTTAAGAGCCTCTTGTCCTACAAGACACTCATTAGTCAAGGGAAAAAAAATATCCTCTACACTTAAAAAATGAAAGGAGGAAATCTGTGCTTGCACAAGTGCTGTATGTGGTGTTTTCCTTTTTAATCTCCAATTCAGAGGCTCTGCAATCACCGGAACTGCAAACTTTTCTCCTCTGTGAAATAATAAAGACACCGCTTAATTATCATCTCATGGTCATTTTGCCTGCTACGTGCAGGCTGCAAATCCCAGTAACAGTTCTGATGAAAGGCATTTCAGCAGGGCCATGACCTCTTTACACCTGGACTATTGCTTTCAGAGATGATTACATGTTTGCTGCAAGAAGGTCACCACGCAAGGCCGAAGTCACAGTCCAGGCACCTGAACTCCTCCCAAGCAACTTCCTAGCACATCACACAATGTAACTGGCTCCAAAGGATGGAGTGGCTTATAAAAAGAGACCATTTCAACATTCACGATGCTCTTAAAAGACAATTTTCAATAAACATAACAGTACAGCGAGGTTAAGATGATGGGCTGACTTTACAAAAAGTTAACCAGCTTGTACTTGGAATTAAGGGTAGTGGCCAAAGATGGAACTGATATCTGACAGTAATTTTCACCCAAGTAAATGCAACAACGCTTAGCAAGGAGAACCTAGGAAGATGAGGCAGTTCTGCCCATCAATTTGTTATAAACCGCAGCATATGTCATGTTTTATTTCGAATTCTCTGATAAACGAATGTTTATCCTGGGATCAATGGCTCTGGGTGAATGGCAGATTGCAGCAACAATTGTTTTCTTACCCAGAGAATTATCTCAAATCAGATCTCCTTTGTTTGACGAAACCTAAATTGCAGGGGGAATATTTAAACATCCAAGGAGAAAATCCATAGATAAGCTAGCGTGTGGCTCCAAGATGCATTTAGCAGAACTAATTGTCTCTATTATTCTTTTATCCTAAAAGCTACAGATAGAATATACAAGTGACATAGCAAAATACTATATCATTATAGGTGCCCAGATAAGGGACAGCAAGCCACTAAAATAGTATATTTTCTTCCACTGATATTGGAGGGCTGGGGCGAATAAGACAATTGTGACAATGGCAAGTCCAGCTAAAAATAACTGAATTAAGAATCAAAATTCCTTCCTTCTTCTGTGTCATATTTCTGTGAGGCTAAACAAAATATGGAATGTATCTCTTCTGTACAGTATCTGTGGCCACAAATGTACTCAGCACGCCCCAGGACCAAGGTGGCTGTCTGTTCTGTCTGGGACCACAAACCCCTGGCCTTGATGAACATGGTGGAAAAATTAACCACAGTTAAGAGTTCAGTCCTGCAGGGCAGACATCGATGTGTTTGAATCCTGTGGCTGCCACTCACTAGATGTACAATTCCAGGTAGAGTCCTGAACCTTTCTACTGCCCTTTCTTTCTGATTGGTCAGCTGCAGAACAATGAGAATATGTGACGTACGCAAACACTGGCTCATCACCATATTCTTGCCTCTCAGGCACTTCTCAGCCCACTCCAGCGTGGCTTGTTGCCCATGCCACCCCCCACCACTGAAACAGTTGTCCTGCGGGTCACCCTTGTCGCTAAGCCCAGTGGTCGCTGTTGCCTCCACAGCCTCTCACCCTGTTGTCCATTCCCTGCGTCTTGTGACACAGAATAGAAGCCACCAGGGGCAAGAGACAGCAGTGGCCTGCATTTCTTTTGGCTTTTGGAATCTGGTCCTCAGCTTCCTGAATTTGAGTTCCGTGACACTGTTGTTTATTTTCAATGTTCACTGTGAATTTCCCTTGGGGCGGAGGCAGGAGGCGGGGGTAGGGGAGGGCAGGGAGCAGGGAGCTGGAAAGACCGGTGACACTATGCAAATGAAAGAGAGGAGTAACATTGAATCTCATTTAAAGGTTCCTCTTTACTCCCCGGCATTGCGTATACACACCCAACTCGGTTTCTTAAACTTGGACCGCAGACAGGCATACGAAATACGCATTTCACTGCAACTGAGAAGCAGCGAAAAAGGACATGAAAGTCCATGGCTTAATACGATCCATGCTTAGCCCCTTAACAGTGGTGTTCCTGGAGGGTCTTGCAGGTCTGGTGTCGGAAAGATTTCCTTGCATTTAGAGGAAGCTAATGCAGAACAGCCCTAGGCCTGCGATACGTCTTCACCCCCTAAGACACTTATTTAAAATAAATAGCCAACACATTGTCTCCTTGCCATCATCTTCCGTATTATGAGCTGGAGTCAGGACAAATAGCTCACGTCCCTGACTCACAGCTAAGGATGAAATGGCCCCTTCAAAGAATCACTAAATCATACAATTCTCCTGGCAAAGGACAAATGGAGTTTGCCACTCGCCACCGGCTCAGACAGGTATCAACAGGACTTGGAATCAAGCCTCTTCTGTTTCTGCTTTGCTGGAGGCTCTTCTAACTGCCCGCAGGAGAGGTCACTCCATCTCCCTGGCATCTGGCAGTGCCAGGCGGAGACATTCGGGGCAGTGTTCATGCGAAGGCTCTGTGACTGTCAGCGCCACTTTGCCAAGACAAAGACTGACAAATTGCCCTCCTCACATTAATTTTCAAGTACATTTTAAAGCACATGCCTCTGATGAAGTATTTTGAATAGGGCTGTGGATGTCAAGGAGACATTAAAAATATCTCACTCATAATTTTTGAAAATCTTCCTCATTCAAAGTTGTCACAGCTTGACAGCTTAGCTCTGTTTTGAGTATATTCTTTTACAATGTACTACAAACTGATTGAAGAGCTGACAAATCTGACTTCACCCAAACAAGAACCTTTAAATATATCTGATGGAAAAGAATGTTTAATGAAAGTGCATGTACTGATGTTATATCTAGCATCCTATTTTTAAAAAGTCAAATTACACAATTAACATCTCTATGAAAAACATGCCTCTGTCCCCCCACTAGGAAAAATAAATTCACTCTGCTATCTATTGAGACAAAATGCTGAAGTTATTAGAAATATCTCTGATCCAATATTCATGTATTTTTGCATCTACAAAAAAAGCCAGGAATTTATTTCCTGCATGCATCTTTAAACAGTATAATATGGTTAGTGTCCAACTTATCCACTCCTTTGAGTCCGGTGATTGATTCTGGCTTGTACAAACAACTTATGTGAAAGAGAATAAAGCGCAGAAATCAGCTCATTCTTCTGAAAAGCAACCTTATGATTATTAAATTAAAAAAGGAAAAGAAAAGAGATCAGCAGATAGATCAAAGGAGAGAAATCAGTTGTGTAACACAGGAGACACGCATGCGTTTAGGTCTCAGAGCAATGAGGGTCCCCCCCAACCCTCCACAGCAAGGCAAGCCCGGAAAATTCCACCGATACAGCTGAGCAAAGGAGAGAAGCTCTTCTGAAGAAACAGCCCTAAGGTTATCTCCCCAAATATTTTCTTTTTTGGTTTTGCTAAAATACCCTCGGTTCCCTACATCCTGTCTGCACTAAGATTCTGCCACTAACAGGAGTAGATAAAGAACAAAAAGAGGATGGGAGTATCCTCGCGACCTACATCCTTCAAGGGAGAAACAGGCCCAGCACGACCTTGAGTTTTCTTGGATGTGAGAACATGGCATGTGGTGCCCCGTTTCCCTGCGGGGAGCTGAGGGGGCCAGAAGCTTCTCAGAAAAAGCCAGAGTGTTCATCAGGGCACCACCATCCATGACACGGGAAAGGGACAAAGAAACTTCGTGCTCTGTTGGCCTGGCACGTGTTTAAGCTGGGTGCTCTGGGGGGGTTCGGAGCCTCCTCCCACTCTGAACCCGTCAGGGGACCCGCTCCAAGGGCATGGATGCGGTTTCTCCCCCGGGGTGGATCTCAGCGGCAGCTCTAGGCACAGACTCCCACCACTGGAAGCTCTTCCTCTCCTCCTGGGTAGAACCTGAAACAGGCCAGAGATAGGTCTGATCTTCCTGGACCACATTTGGTCTAGGGGAAAGGTGCATTCTCTGTTCGGCCCTTAGGGGACACGATGTGGTTCCCTCAATGCAGTCAGTTTTCTGGCTGCTCTCTCTGCCTTTAATCGTGTTTCTCCAGATCCCTCTTCCTTATGCAAGTGAGACTCACAGGGGTCCCAGCTGTGAGCTCATGAGTTACATGAGCCAGTTCCTTAAAACGAATCCATCTTTCTGTCTTTCTGTCTGTCTGCCTGTCTACCTGCATCCTAATGGCTTTGTTTCCCTAGAGAACCGTGACTAATACAGGGTTTGATGTAACATTCTCTAAAGAAAATCTCACCAACTGCTCTCTTCTCAGTATTTTGACCCCTTTCTATTTTGATTTGGCTGAACGATGCCTCTCCTTTCAATAGGCTGCATTTTAGTCTGGCCCCTAGTTCAGGAGCATCTGTAACATCTTCTTACCTTTGAAAAATCCTACCTCGATGTTTTGTTGTAGGTGTTTCTAGGGACAGGTGACAAGAGAGGACCAGTGCTCAGAACAAGGAGACATCAGAAAGTAGGGAGCCCACAACCAGAGATAAAGATAGGGGCCCATGGCCCTGGCAGATGCCAGTATGCCTAGGGACCAAACCAGCCATTTGCCACTGTGGAAATCAGCCCCAGACCAATAGCCCTGACAGGCTAGTGTCAGCTCTGAAGTGACTGTATCTCTATCTACAGGAGATGGTCTCCAACTAGAGGAGTCCCAGTTAATAGGACTGGAAAGTTTATGGTGTTTGTCATTCCTTCCACTAGAGAGAAAACTAAAAGAGAAACATGAGAGTAACATCAGCCTTGTTAAAGGAAACGAAGAAAGCTGCATGTTTAGTCACATCTAAGTCATAAAGAGAATTTTGGCTTTTCTGATCTGTTTCACAGAGAAGGTTGAGTCGCTGCAGGCTGACTGACTTTTCTGGCTGTAATCAACCATGATGTAAGTTAAGCAGGAGCACATTACGGATTCAAATAGAATGTGGGAAAGCATGAAACACATAAATAATCAGCACCCACAGGTGAAGGGAGGCCAAAAGAAATAAGAACTACAAGTTGATCAAGACCGGGACACTTCCTAGCCTCTTCTGCAGTGACCCGGAAATCCCTGCATCCTTGAAGAAGACAAATTGTAAGAAAACGCCTGCACCATAACGTACAATAAAAACCGGGTTTTTATTGTAGTGCATGTGTATCACATGCATAAATGCACATACTTATAAAGTATTTGTTACACATTCCTTAGGGAAGAGAAATAAGTCATGAAATTCATCTCTTTTACATCCAGATATTAGTAGTCCCCAACAGTAACACACACTGGAAGTTGACATTTTCACCACCGCTACCTTTTAAGCCACCAAGACTGGCAACATGGTAGAAGAGTTACAAGCGTGTGTTCTGGAGGTTTCGAATCATAGATCGAAGGTGACCTAGGGAATATCGCGTAACCTCTCTGTGTCTCATTTTCTAATGTGCAGAGTAGGGATGACAGTAACTCCTTCCCAGGGGCGTTACGAGGATTAACGAAGGGACTTACTGTCTATTCCACCCTGAGAATGGTATCTGGAATATGGCAAGCTCCATACGAAGATCTGTTCAATAAAACCAAGATGGTAACACACATGAAGATCAACATTATAAATGTTATTCATCATGTGTCTTGTTTTATTTGGATATTTCACTTTTTTGTTGCTCTAAGCCAATCACCTTGATTCTCTTTATCACATTCAAAGGGGAGGGGGACTACAGTGTCAATTTTTGGTTTAAAGTAGCTTAAACCAAGAGACTAAATGTAACAACTACAATTAAAACTGAGGTCCTAGGACATTATTAGAAGTTGGGAATATCACTAAAATAAAGGAATTATAATATCATGGAGATATTAAATTGATATTTAAAAAGAAAAGGTTACGGGGTGGGGGAGGGGAAATGTCAGCCTTTCATAGGGAAAATACAAAAACAGAGAGGACCTTTGAAATTCAAACTACTTTAACTTTTCACTAGCTGGGATTTTCCCATTTAACAAAAACTTAGAATATTTTTAAAGATGAATTTTTTTAATTCTAGGTATGACAAAATCAGCCAACATTTAGGCCACTCTTCCAACTACGGTAATCAATGAAAATTGATAAATTGGAATGATTTACCTGATGCACTATAAGATTTTTAATTAAAAGTGGATCTCATCAGGTATAACATCAGGTTTTTAATCACAGAAGAGTAAATGCAAACATTATTTAAGATTTTCAGAGTTGAAAAAAGGGAAAGGGTACCTAACCCTCAGCTAACCCAAAATAAAGTTTTCATTATCTGGAATATCCCATTCTTCCAGCACTTGAGTTTACCCGAGTTTCATCACTAAGTCCTGATTTTACTTTTGCTTATTGCTTACCACATCTACAGTTCAAAGTTTTTATGCTGGCAAAATCATTTCAACTGAATGTAAATTGATAATGTGCTTGTTAACAAAGAAGAACTATGTCTGCAACCGATAAACCAAAAAATAGCCACTCACAGTAAAAGTCCACCAAGAAGTTGAGCCTAAGCCACTTACAGCTGTTTGTGCAGAATGCATCTGGTTTTCCACAGAAGCTAACTCGGTGGAGGGAAGGAAACCCAATACCGCAGCCAGAAGCACTGAACGTGATGCAGAACACACCAGCCGCAGGTGGATTCCAGCACACACCTGGCTTTAGGGAGCTGGGGTCCATGGTCATCCCTATTTGTACGCTCTGTGGTTTCCCACAGTTACCAACACAAACACAGCCTCGCATCGCTGAATCCTCTTCAGGGCCGCCCCTCTCTGCCTCGGGCTGCCCAGAACGCTAAAGAGGGGGATCCTAGGTCACAGTTCCATCTCTGGGAGACTGAGAGCTTACGGTTTTCCTTCTTGGTGCACTCTTGCTAGAGGCTGAGAATCTCCTGGACGTTTGTCTGGAGTTCCTCTCATTGGTCCTTTGTTCAGAGAAGCCATTGTTGGCTACCCAGAAGAAGCAGCAGTCCGTGTGTCCTCTTGGAGACATGTACACTCTCTCTCGTACTACTCAAAATAGGGGCGACCTTCAGCATAAATGCTCAGAAAATATTCTTAGTCAGGGTGGGCCGCTACGACAGAACACCAGTGACTGGGTGGCTCCCACAACTGGCATGTATTTCTCACAGTTCTGGAGGCTGAGAAGTCCAAGATCAAGGTGCTGGCAGATTCGGTCCCTAGTGAGAACTCTCCTGCTGTGCTCTCACATCCTCACGTGCAGAGACAGACAGAGACAGAGAGACAAGAGACAGAGACACAGGCAGAGTATGGGCATGGTCTCTTTTTATAAAAGGAGAACTTAATCTTATTTAAGGGCTCCACCCTCACAACCTCATGGAAACCTCATTATCTTTCAAAGGCCCTGTCTCCTCTTACTTTCATTTTGGTGTCAGGATTTCAACGTATGAATTTGGAGGGGACACAAACATTCAGATCATAAAAATTTTTCATCCGTTCCTACCTCCCATCTCAAAAGGGCTTTCTTATACCTAGATAGTACCCACGCTGCCACCCTCTCTTTGTATGAGCTCTCTGGCCTGGCAAAAGGACAGCTTTGATAACAAGCTAAGTAGCACTTTCTGATCCTTCCCTCCAGCTGATATGATACAGAGAAAAATCAGAGATTAAAATGGGACAGAATGGCTTAAGTAAAGAGATCCGTCTCTGTAATCAATAGGTGTTTGATTTTGTATAAATGCTTAATCTCGTTTCCTCCTCTGTCAAATTGGGTAACAATAAAAGCCGCTTCTCAGACTGTGCTGTGAATATTAAATGAGACTCACCTGGCCATTCATCACTGTCCTTCTTGAGGGCCTATTCTGGGCAGATGTCATTCTAGCTACTTAGGATAACACAGCGAAGAAGACTCAAAATCTTTACACTGTTGAGCTTGTATTCTATGTGGGGAGATAACCAAATATGTGCCCTCCCTGTACAGGCAGACAGGGCAGAGAACTCTGTAGAGGAACAGGAGCCGTGTGAAAGGCTAGAGAGTAAGAAAAAGTGCTACTGAGAAGGAGGGGAGCGAAGCAAGGGTGATCAAGCAAGGTGTCCCTTAGGAGATGAGTTTGAGTGGAGCCCTACTAAAGTGTCAGAGCGAGCCATGTGCCTGTGTGGAAGAAGAGAATTCCAGACAGAGGATAGCAAGTGCAGATTTGATGGGACAGCCACATGCTTGGGGTCTTCAAGGAACAATCAGGAGGTCATTGTGCCTCACGTACATGGTGGTCATGGTAGCCGAGGGGAGGGTTGGAGGAAATGAGATCAGAGAAGTGAGAAGAAAGGAGTGGAGGCTGGTACAGAGTAAGTATTGAAAAGGAAGCTATCATTAACACATTCCACCGCTGTATTATTGGTGCCGTTTAGGATTAGATGGTTTCCCTTAACACTGCCAACATTTAACTTTTCAAAAACAACATCAACACTTGCTGAACGGATTACGGCCCCATCTCTTTCTTACAATGTGATCAGCACAGTTTTGGATTCTCATTGACCCTGGGCTCTCAGTAAGTGGCTATTGCTTTTCCTCTCTCCAAGGTCCTGTTCATCCTAATGAAGATGCATTGTTGGCACGAGCTTCCTGCACAGCTGGGAAAAGTAGAACCAAAAGGCCCCATCCAGATGGAGGAGCTCAGTGGAACATCTGCCTTGTGTGTCTGTCACCTCCCTACCTCCTGCTGCTGTGTTAGCTGCCAGCCATTGCCGCAGCTCCCGAGTCACGGGCCCTCCTCTTCTGGTGTTTTCCTGGAGCTTTAACAGATTATCTGCACCGTCATTCCCAATAGCACCATGCCATCTTTCTTAAAACTGCAGAAAGAGCCTGATGGATATCTGAGTCCTTTAAAAAACTGCACTATGATTTGATCTCCAAAATGGGATCCATTATATGACAGCCATGCCAGTAAATTTCATATCAGCTGGCATCAGGCAGCTAATTCATTGCATCAGTTACATGGACAGCCTATCCTGGTCCATGCGACACTGAAGAAATGAGACAGATATGGAGAACACAGTCGTCCCGCTCCATCCCCTACCACCTCCCTCGCCCAAATCCCTCTCATCTCCTGCCTGGATTATTATACGAGCCTCCTCAATCATCTGGTCCAAACCACCTTAGTCTCATCACTTCCCTGGTTATTACCAATAGTAAGTAGCCTCCTAACTGGCCTGTTTCCACTCTAGCTCCCCTGTGCCCAGTTGGTTTTCCACATGTGGGCAGGTAAAGTGACATTTTTGAAACCAAATTCTGAGTTTTGTACAAAACCTTCCTATGGTTTCCCAGAGCTGCTAGGAATTATTTTTTCAAGATAGATCAAGATTCCTGTTGGCACCTTTAAGGTGATGCATGGTCTCGCCACTGACTACGTCTTATCGCAAACCACTTCCCCCTGTTCTTGTTCTCCCTACTTTGGCCCTGTTGGCCTTTTGTGATCGTTGTTCTTGCCGACATACCATGGTCCCTTCTGCCTTGGAGACTGTTAAATATCATGACCTCAGACTCAAAGTTCTTCCTAACCTCATCTCACTTCACCTACTAAACTCTCACATTTCAAATCCCAACTCCAACACCACTGCCATGGGGATGCCTGCCCTGAGCTCCCCAGATAAGACACCACTCTCTAATACTGACTATACCTCCGTCTGTCTGCTCTATTTTTGCATGTCTTAGAGCTTGCAGTTCTATGTCACTATGACTATTTCATTAAATACCCGTCTACCTGCACTAGATGGCATTTACCGGGAAGCCAGGGACTTTGCTGCTTTTCTCCCCTCTTAAATCTCAGGACTTTCTGGCTCCAATGCTAGTGCTCCTTCCACTGCTTTCTGGATAAATGTGGCAAAGAAGAAATAGCCATTTTAACGCACACAGCTCTCAATATAAAGACTGCTTACACAGGTTTTCTAAACCTATGCAATTTGATTCATTTTACAAAAGAGAAATAACAGCAGCAGTATTTTCCAACAAATTTGAGCTAAGAACTGAGCTGAGAGCTGAGACTCCCATATGTGTTTGCAGTAACACTTTGCAAAACACTTTTATCCCCTCTTTTCTTCTCGCTGAAGGCATATCCAAAAGGCTTGACCAGAGTCATGAGCAACAAGGTAAAAATGAAAGTGGCCAATCTTCTATATCTGTAAGTTTACCAAATCTGTTTAGTGAAAATGAATATCTATTTACTTCCTTCTGACAGGTCCTACTTGGGTACCTGGGTACCAATTTCATATTTTAAGTGAACTAAAAAGGCAAAACCTTGCTCTGTTATAACATCCCTTCCTTTGAAAAATAAACTATCTCTACAAGTGTATTTAATAACAATGCATTAAGCTTTTGAGTTTTTTTAATAATCTCCTATTTGAGGAAAATGTCATATTTGAGAGAAAAATAGAAGACTCCCACCATTCTAGCTCAATTTTTGATGGAAAAAATAACAAGAAGAGGAGGAAAGAGGGAAAGATAGAGAAAGATAAAGTAGCATTTCAAAATGCTACTTAGTCATAAGGCTTAGAACTAGGGATTCTGTGTAAAATCATCATGTTATTCTACTACCCCCTATAACTGACCACTAAATTTAAGGATTTAAAGCACAGAAACTATTTGATATGCAGACATCATAATATCAAAATCCTATCCAAATATAGGCAACAACCTTATTTCTTTAAAAACAAACATAATATTTATTGATCATCTACTATATGCCAGGCAGTGGGATTTATGAGTAAATAAAGTGCAAGATCTCGATCTCCATGAAATTTAGATATTAGTAAATAATCAATAGGTAATAAGTATAATCAGCACATTATATAATTTTCTGAAAGATGACAAATACTATAAAGACAAAACCAGAGAGGATGGGGGACTGCAATTTAAAACTAGGTGGAGATAGTAGCCCTCATTAGGACAGTGCCATTGAAGCAAAGTTTGGAGAAGGTGAGAGCTTGCTATGTGGATATTTAGTTCAGGTGGCGCATTTAGTTCAGGTAGGGGAGTGCATTTCAGGTAGACGTCAAGACCGTTTGGGGTATTCTAGTGTGTGTGGCTGATGCAGAGCAAGTGAGGCAGGAGAAGAGTCCAGAGAAGTACTTAGGGGCAGGATTATGTGTTTTCATTTCCCTGTTGGCTAATGATGCCGAACATCCTTTCGGTGCCATTTGTTTTCTTTGGGGAAGCATCTGTCCCAGTCTTCGCCAACGTTGCAATTAGTTGACTTGTTTCTTTACCATCAGGTTTTGAGGGGTTTTATATATTTTGGATACAAGTCCTTTGTTGGGCATGCAGTCCGTCAATGTTTCCTCCCGGGCTGTAGCTTGTCTTTTCGTTCTCTAAATAATAAACTTTGCAGGGCAGAAGTATTTAATTTTGATGAATTCCAGTTTTTCAACTTCTTTTATGGACCCTGCTTTTGGAGTTCTATGAAAAACACTTTATTGAACCCCGGGTCATGAAGATTTTCTTCTAAAAGTTTAATAATTTTTAAATTAGGTTTGTAATTCATTTGATTTGATTTTCATACAAGGTGTAAGGATGAGATTTAGGCTCGTTTTGCAAATGGGTCCAAATGCATCCAACACTATTTGCTGAAATCACTATACTTTCTTTATTGAATTGCTTATGCACCTTTGTGAAAATCAAACAGCAATCGAACAATGGAATATTATCTAGGAACAAAAAGAAATGAGCTATAAAGTCACAAAATACACAGATGAATCGTATATGCCAGTCTAAAAAGGCCTCATACTGTTCGATTATATTTAGAAGGCATCCCATAAAAAGCAAAAGTATAAAGGCAGTAAAAAGGCGGGTGGTTGCCCGGGGTCCAACAAGAAGAGGCTGGCTAACCAAAACACAAGGGATGTTTGTAGGGAGGTAAAACTACCCTGTATGATACACAACTGCTGCTAAATGATGCTATGTATCTATCAAAACCCATTCAACTTTACAGCATCTTACAATGGACCTTAATGCACGTTAACCTTTTAAAATTACTTGGGATGCCATGGGGTCCCAGGATGGAAAGAAGACTGTGACAATAATTTAACTATATCACAAACGAATGAAACAAGCTCACTCGCAGTGGTGGGGGAAAGGGTGCTCACCTAAGTAACTTTGGAAATTAGTGGAATTTGTAAAAGGAAAGGTTAAAAACATTATTTAAACCCTATGTTCAATCACTTCTCCTTTTGGCTAAGATCAAGTATAAACACTATGCTCTAGCTGATCAAATTTTCAACTTGCTTGTTTCTTTCTTTAAATTGCAGATAATAATGCCTGCAACATGGAGCCGATATTCATGTTTTGCACATAAATGTAACATACAATTTATATGTATATGTTGGCTATTAAGAATATAAAACAATTAAGGGACAAAAGTTGTAGAAATGAATTAGAAGAACATTGAAATCCACCTTACTAGGTGGCAATATTTGTATTATGATAGTAAGGGTTCAAGGGAAGAACCTTTTAAAACACAGCTTCCCACAACATTTAGAATGAAATTGTCCACAATTAGAAATGTGGCATTTATTTATTTAAAAACATAATCACACCCAAAAAGGATGAATCACCACTAAAACTTCAAAATCTTTGTAAACAAGTAGGCAATTATCTCATCAGCCGGAAACATCCAGTATATTTCTCTGAGGACCAGTCTCCTAAACTAAACCCCATAATGAAGCTGGTGGATTCACATTATTTAGGTCCTCAGGTGGATTATCTGGAGGCCTGGAACACGCTGGCTTACTTGTTTCTTTAAAAAAAAAAAAAAAAAAAAACAACTAATATTAATATGTCCTGAAGAAAAATAATCAGCCTATATACTTACAAAACTCCCCTGTTGTATTAGCGTACGGTTTAGCAGCAAATGGGGAAGGGGAATTTTATTTTCCTTCAAAGGACTTACGGTGAGCTGGCCTAAACACTGTATCTCACAAAGACTTGCTGAATCCCTTCCCTCTAAAGCCCAGAAACACTCCACCCGGCACTGGAAAGATGCCCTCTACACAGAAGTGACCTCCCAAATCTTGAGCTCTGAGAGCCTCAGGAAGGAGCAGGCGGGAATGAGGAGAGGGAAACAAGAAGAAGAGAAGGATTCCAGTTGTGGGGGGAAGAGCATTCGATGGAGCGAACACACTCAGCCATGATTGATGCGATAACCAAGTACTAACTCTCCAGTTAAGAGCGTACTTCAGACGATACGCTGCTGCCAAATTACCATAAATTAAGCTCAGGCAAAAATAAGGCCATAAAATGGACATTTTGCAGTGGCTATTGACTGTGGTGTTCAGTTTGCATTAAATCTTGTGAAACATTGTTACTTTGTCAACAGAGTTAGTAATTGGTGCCTTCCTGGGAGGGAAATATATAATGCTTTAAACTCCATATATATTACTCACCACAATTAAAGTCACTCGCAGTAAGGAGCTGCTGTCTATATGCATCAGACTAATTATTTTGTGCTTTTTTACTAAGAAAATGGGACGTTGCTGCCGGTGGGCAAATCCTGATCATACATTAGATCACACTTCCTGGCAATTTCTGATGAAAACTACAGGTGGAGACAGATTATAATGGGAACATCTAATTGAAATTCATCTCCATTTTGCTTCAGAGAGAAGACATGCTGCTTGAGCCCTGAAACATATTCAATTTCATTCAAATTGGATGCAGGTTTTTTTCAGGCAAAACAAAATTCAAAAAATATATTTTTTTAAAGGATCCTGGGAGAGAGGAGTACCAGAAATGTTGACCAGTCGAGTTGATTAGGCTACTGCTATCCAAGATAGCAACAGAGAACGGAACTCGTACTAACGGTCGTGGTCTTTGTTAGACCATATTCCATGGACATCGAGAAAGTCCAAGGCTTCACAGACACCATGAGAGATACGGCTCAGTCCTGGAATAAATTCACCTAACATTCCACGGTCAGGCCTCCTCCTCAGTGTGCGGGTCCCCACTGTCCCCATCCTCCTTCCTCCGTGTCCTGCTTCTGGCTTCGTCTCCTGGGGCAGAACATGGAGGTTTTCAGAGACATGGAGTGGAAAGCTCTCTCCTTCCTGGGCCACACATACAAACACATGCATCCTAATAACATTCACATGTATTCATTCCTGTACGCACATGCATGTTCATATATTACGTGTGTGCTTATTTTCTGTATTATATATATGTGTGTGTCATATATATTCACACATACATATCCCCTTCCTTGACTATAAACAAAAACACCTCCCAGGGGCCATAAGGCTGACAAAACGCTTAGCAAAACATCAGAGAACTCAATAAAAATAGAATTAAGATAGAAAATGTCTGAGTTATTTTTGCTAAATGCTAGACAATATAATTCTTAAGAACAATTGATGTACTCATTAGTCCACTCATTCATTTAACCAACATTGGCAGAGGACCAGCTATGGGCCATGTACTGAAATGGGTACCGGAGATACAGCAGTGAATGCAACAGTCTCAGCCTTCAAGGTTCCCTCCTTGTGGGGAAGAGGCAAACAGCAGAGCGTGTCAGGCGGCGACACGAGGAACCACAGCACAGAGCAGAGAAAGCAGTGCTGCTGCGTGCTCTCCATAGGGTGGTCAGAGACGGCCTTTCTTCTGGGGTGGCGTTTTAAGAGACCTGAATAAAAGGGTGCACCAGCCAGACAGATGACCAAACGAAGAGCATCCTAGGCAGAAGGAAGGGCAAAGGCCCAGAAGCAGGAACCCACTGCAGCTGGGATACAATGAGAAGGGGAGAGTGGAAGGAGATGTGGTCAGAGATCGAGCAGAGGAAAAGATCGCGGTCTGCCTCATAAGCTTTGGTAATGACTTTGGCTTTTACTCTGAGATGGGAGCCATCGAAGGGTTTTGGACAGAGGCGCTCCATGAGCTGCCCTTTTGCAAGATTTTTTCTCCTTGCTCTGTAGGCAAAAGATGGTAGGGAGAAGGGAGGGAAGCCAAGCACAACAGTTAGGAGGTAACTACACTAATCCGGGGAGAGATGGGGACTCAAACCAGAGCACAGCCAGATCCTAGACATCCTTTGAAAATAGACACTACAGGAGTTGCAGACAGATTCATGTGGAGTACAAGATAAAAAGAAATCAAAGTTTACTCTGAGGTTGCCCCCTGAGCAACTGGAAGAACTGAGTGGCATGTGAAATGCCTGGGACGCAGTAGGTGCTAAAAGACGCCAGCAGTCAGTACACATAGAATTCCCTTGTTGTAAGCCCAGTGACTGTCCTCTTCACCAAGCACAGTGGCGCCATGAACAGCTATAATGGAAGACTCCATCTCTCCATTGTTGGTTTGAGTTGCTGGTTTCTATCCCAAAGGAGGATTCTAAATGCCAAGAACTTCTTCATGGGCATAGCGGGGTGGAGTCTTAATACAGAAGCTACAGATAAATCTCCAGGGACATCATGAACGACTTCTACGGAGTCTTTTAGTGCTGTGTTTTGAGATGTGCTCCAATCTACACAGGCAACATACTTACACCAAAAGCAATCCAATCCTTCTCATATGGCATTATAACTGCCAATGACTATTAATGGTATGCTTTAAATACAGTGAAAGAAATGCAACCAAAACAAAGCAATACAGCTGAATGTGATCACTTAGGAGGTATAGCAATGTGGTTTCTTTAAGAAGATACGTTTAGACTAGTCAACATGAAGACCTTGTAGGTTATACTAAGGAAAGTGTAAATAAATTCATAGAACATAAAATGAGAGGTCTATAATTACTTAATTGGGGAGAGTAGAATAACCTACAGGTATATCACTAAATTTAAAGTTGATCACCTGGTAGACAATTACGATCTTCCAAAATCTTTCCCTTGCAGCTCTTTTCAGAGATCAAATAGGAACTGGCTAAACCATGGGCAGGACGCAGGACATCGAAAGATGTCACCCCTGCTCTTTACGAGTTTCTATGTCACTATGATGAAATTGTAGAGGCAACTTTACACTGAGAAAAGAAGCATGTCTGTAGCACAAAATACACCCATATATTTGCCATCCACAAATTGGCACACAGATTGCAACCAGAAAATGTTATGTGTAGCAGCATGTGCTAGATGGTCTCTGTCTGCTGGGTCCACCCTCCAGCCTTCTCCAGCCTGCTTTGTGCCTCTGGAGTCTGACTTCTACAAACTGCATCATCCAGACTCCCCGGCCCTTCGTCTTTGGCCAATGGATAGCACCAGAAAGAATTCAGAGAGCAAAAGGAGAGTGAGGTTTTCCTCCTTACTGGACTATGGTTTGACAATGCCTGACTACGGTTCCTTTCCAGGGGTCTTTTACCGCTCCGAGACTTACCAGGTTCTGATAATTACTCCCTCCCCTCGCATCCGTTTCCCACTATTGTTAGGTGTGGGTGCCTCGCCATCCCTTAATAATGTCCCTTAAACTTGCCTACCCCTTTGTAAACAAGCCATTATTAAAATATTTTAATAACCCTTTCGAGTTTACTGTCTATTTCCTGCTCCCAAGCTCATACACAGTGACCTCGAAACTTACTTCATAATCATTCTAGAAACATAGGTTCCCAGATCCTACCTGAGACTGAATGAAGCAGAATCTCTATACTTGGAGCTCAAGAACATGTACTTTTCATAAATAACCCAGGGAATTCTGGGAGAGCCAACGTGGCAAGCATTCCCAGACCAGCATCTGCAAACCGCTGCTGTCCAGACCCTGCATTGCCAACACGAAGCATTGGAAACACGATGCCTCCAGCACACACTTCCCTCTCACAACCAGAGCAACCAATACTCAGCCAAAGAAGGGGCTTCTCCATGGGGACACCCAAAGCTGAGAAACACAAGCATATAGTCTTCAGTGATAGATGCTCCTGAGCACGTTAAGTAAATGCTCAACTACCCTCTTTGCGTGTGATTAGATCCTCAATTGAAAATCACTTTCCAACCACTTTTCCAGAAAATGAAATCCATATCCACCTCCATCTGGTGCCCAAATTAACAAAGTGGAAAATGCCGACCAGCTCAGTCCTGTCCAGCTTTAGCGCAGAGTGGGCGTTAGGCCACCCAGTGTCTTTCGCCTTGCGGACAGGAGGCCCATTTGTGCCCGAAGACCAGGAGCCTCTGCTAGGACCCGCAGATAAACAGAAGCAAGAGCCCAGCCTGCTGCAGTCTCTGAGGATCTACTCCCCATTCCAAAGCTCAAGGCATCAAGAGATGGACTAAGCTGACCATCTGTTCTTCTCTCTGATAACATGTAATTAAGTAATTTATTTATTCAGCTCTTGAAACCCCTCCTCTCGCCTCCCCTTAGTCAGGGATGATTATGCCAGACCCAGCTATAGGCAGCATATTGCACACTCAGGCAAGGGCCATGCTGCAAAGCACTATGCTAGCCTCCTGGCTACGGCCCCCTCTCAGACCCAACCGTAAGAGGGACCATGTGAGGCTCGCTGCTCCGCTGGCTTTGCTTTCTTCCCCAGCAATTAGACGGCACTTTCCCACTGTGCATGAAACCATTTACTGTGCATATTTAATTCATTTGTTCACAGAAGAATTCACCCACATCCCCTGATCACTTCCACCAGGCTGACTGACTGGCTAGGCAGCACCAGTGGATCTTCCCATCGGGCAGATTTCATCTGAGATGTAAACAAACACACGCACACAGCACCTGGCACACGGCTACGGAGGGAGGGGACGGATTCCATAAGCCTCTGGCAACACTGAGAGTAGAAACTCTGATTACATTTAGCATGTGTAATGCTTTCTACATTACGTGTAATGGGTTGCAGATTACATGCGCTTGTTTATGGTGGCCTGACCAACAAATAGTTCCCTTTTTCTGACAGCGGCTTTTTAACATTTTAAAGGAGAACCCTCACTCCTTTATCTATGTCCTTGTAGCTTCAGTGAGGCTGGCCCGATCCAGGTTGGGCTGATGAGCTTGGCCAGCTGAATGAATGCAAGTTCTAGATATTATTAAAAATATTGGTAAAATGGAGACTTTTCCACTGAGGTCTAAGAAGATGGCATGATTGCTTGGATGGATGGATGGTAGCCATATTGCCAGTTTACCTTTAGCTTGCTGAATAAAATCAATAAAAAAAAAAAACCCTAAACTAAGCCCTTAGAGGATCAAGTTCTGACCAACTGAGATTCCATATGACTCTCCGGACCCTGCTGGAGCTGCTCACATTCCCAGACTTCCCAGTATATGATCCCATAGATTCCTGTCATTGCTAAGTCACTCAGTTATTTTTTAATGTATTTTATTGATTATGCTATTACAGTTGTCCCATTTCCCCCCCTTCATTCCCCTCCGCCCTGCACACCCCCTCCCACCCACATTCTCCCCCTTTAGTTCATGTCCATGTGTCATAAGTTCTTTAGCTTCTACATTTCCCACACTATTCTTGCCCTCCCCCTGTTTATTTTCTACCTACCACCTATGCTACTTATTCTCTGTACCTTTTCCCCCTCTCTTCTCCTCCCATTCCCCTGTTGCTAACCCTCCACGTGATCTCCATTTCTGTGGTTCTGTTCCTGTTCTAGCTGTTGGCTTAGTTTGCTTTTGTTTTAGGTGTGGTTGTTAATAACTGTGAGTTTGCTGTCTTTTTACTGCTCATATTTTTTATCTTCTTTTTCTTAGATAAGTCCCTTTAACATTCATAGAATAAGAGCTTGGTGATGATGAACTCCTTGAACTTGACCTTATCTGAGAAGCACTTTATCTGCCCTTCCATTCTAAATGAAAGCTTTGCTGGATAGAGCAATCTTGGATGTAGGTCCTTGACTTTCAGGACTTGGAATACTTCTTTCCAGCCCCTTCTTGCCTATAAGGTCTCTTTGGAGAAATCAGCTGACAGTCTGATGGAAACTCCTTTGTAGGTGACTGTCCCCTTATCCCTTGCTGCTTCTAGAATTCTCTCCTTCATTTGAATCTTGGCTAATGTAATTATGATGTGCCTTGCTGTGTTTCTCCTTGGGTCCAACTTCTT
This sequence comes from Glossophaga mutica, assembly GCA_039655065.1. NCBI lineage: Eukaryota > Metazoa > Chordata > Mammalia > Chiroptera > Phyllostomidae > Glossophaga > Glossophaga mutica. Next base: position 11,504,853 of record CM077314.1, read on the forward strand.
TGGGACTCTCTGAGCTTCCTGGACTTCCTGGAAGTCTATTTCCTTTGCCAGATTGGAGAAGTTCTCCTTTATTATTTGTTCAAATAAGTTTTCCACTTGTTGCTCTTCCTCTTCCCCTTCTGGTACCCCTATAATTTGAATGTTGGAACGTTTAAAGATGTCCTGGAGGTTCCTAAGCCTCTCCTCATTTTTTTGAATTCTTGTTTCTTCCTTCTCTTCTGTTTGGTTGTTTCTTTCTTCCTTCTGGTCCACTCCATTAATTCAAGTCCTAGTTTTCTTCCCATCACTATTGGTTCCCTGTGCATTTTCCATCATTTCACTTAGCATAGCCTTCATTTTTTCATCTAATTTGTGAGCAAAACCAACCAATTCTGTGAGCATCCTGATCACCAGTGCTTTGAACTGTGCATCTGATAGGTTGGCTATCTCTGGTCGCTTAAAAGTATTGGCTCTGGTGATTGGATTTGTTCTTTTGTTTGAGCCATTTTTTTCTTTTCTTTTTTTTTTGGTCTGGTCACACCTGTTATGTATGAGGGGTGTTCACCAGGGTGGGGCAACCCAGTTGTGTTCACCAGGGTGGGGCAACCCAGTTGTGACGCTGTATGCGGGGGCAGGGTCAGAGAGGGAACAATGGCACTTGCTTCACTCTCTCTCGAATTTCAGTCCCCTCTGTGAGGCTGGGAGTCTCTCCCTCAACCCCCACAAGTGTTTTCAATCGGTGCTTTTAGGCTTTATTTCCCAGCACTGGGGCCCTGAGTTGCAAAGTCTGTCTCACTGCCCATTTTTGCCTGGTTTATCTGCACGGCAATGTGTGACCTCTGTCAGCTGCCTTGAGCACCTCACTGGGTCTGTTCGTGGCCTACCCATGCCCAGGGTCTGCTAACCACTGCCTGTGCACCTGGGGTGCACCAACTACCACCTGCTCATCCGGGACCACTAGCCACTGCTTTTTCCTGCCATGATCCCTCACCACCGGCTGGGGCCACCAACTCTGCCCCTCTTACCGGTCTGGGTGAATCATTGTGGGAACTCCCATACAATTCAATTTTATATCTGTTCTGGTTGTTGTTTTTTTTTCTAATTTTTTGTTGTCCTTAATTTTAGTTGTGAGAGGAGGCACAGTATATCCACCTATGCCTCCATCTTGGCCAGAAGTCCTCATTGCCCAGTTATTTTTTGACACTTGAAAAAATAAGAATTTTGATTAATATACTTTCTGCATTTTCAATGTGCTAGGTCACTAGAAAACCTCAATAACCATTCAGGCATGAATAGTCTAAATTCACCTGACCTTAGTACATTCCTTTTTTTTAAATAGATTGTACAGTTGGGAGGTAAGCAGATATAAACCACACTGCAAAAGGAACTTCAAAACAGTAATTCCCAAACCATAGATTCTTAAGAAGAGGGTTAAAGATTATTATAGTAAAACCTAATGGCCAAAGACAGCAGTAGTTTTCCAAACTAAACACACTCTGACCATGTGAACTCCCATCATGCTCACTGACATCCACCCAAAGGGAAAGAAAACTTCAGTCCACACAAAAGCTCGCACGTGGATGTTCATAGCAGTTTTATTCATAATTGCCAAAAGTATTCAGCATCAAAAGAAATGAGCTATCAAGATATGAAGAGACATAGAGGAACCTTAAATGCATAGTACTACATGAAAGAAGCCAAGCTAAAAAGGATACACACAGTATGATTCCAACTCTACGACATTTTGGAAAAGTAAAACTATGCAGGCAGTAGAAAGATCAGTGGTTTCCATGGATTGGGGTGGACAGGGAAGGATGACTAAGCACAGCACAGAAGATGTTTAGGGCAGTAAAATACTATGTGTGATATCATAATTATTGGTACATGTTACTATACATAAGTTCAAACCCATAAAATGTCAAGAGTGAGCCCCTAAAGGAAAACCACAAACTTTGAGTGATTATGATATGTCAATGCAGATTCATGCATTGTAACAAGTGTACCACCCAGGCAGGCGCACTTACAATCAGGAGGCTGTGCATGTGTGGGGGCCAGGGGTATATAGGAAGTCTCTGCACCTATCTCCAATTTGGCTGTGAACCTTAAACTGCTTTTAAAGTGAACTCTGGGCCCTGGTTGGGTAGCTCCACTGGTTGGAGCATCATCCCAATGTGCCAGGGTTTGGTCAGGGCACATGCAGGAAGCAACCAATGAATGCATGAACAAGTGGAACAACAGATCAATGTCTCTCTCTCCCTCTCCCTCTCTCTCTCCCTCTCTCTCTCTCTCCCTCTCTCTCTCTCTCTCTCTCTCTCTCTGCCTCTCTCTAAAATCAATTTAAAAATTAAAAATAAAGTTGTAATTTAAAAAATTATAATAAAGGTTACCAGCCAAGGGGGAAAATGATAAAATGTGATGAATGTCTTGGCAGACGTGAAAACAAAACGCATGGAGTGCACGGAGATCACACGTGCTTGGGCAAGTGTTGCTCGACTGCTTTGTATAAACCTTCATGGTACTTCGCCATGTGTTAGCACCTCCCTTCCTTCACTTCCATCTGTACCAATACAACGGCGAGGGTGGAAACTAAAGTTCGGGCTTTACTTCAGGAACTGACAAATCCCCTGTCTTCACAGATGTACTGGCTGTACAGCAGCCATGTTCTCTACAAAGAGAAACAGCAGCTAGGATGTCATATCTAGCTGTGGAATAACATTGAGAAGACTCTACCTTAGATCTGAGTGTGCGCTGGGGGAAGGAGAACAATTTTTAAGAACAATCTCATTTGTCTGGTGGGACTAACACCTCATCTCAAACACAAATGTGCTATTAGGTGAATATAAAATAACTGATACAAATCTCTCTGCTGAGCCATTGGGAAATTCCAACCTTTATAAGTTGGAAAGTGCTGAACCAGCAACCTTTTAGAAAAGAGTATCCATCTTTTTTGAGCTGTTTCTGGAGAATTGCATATAAAGTATTCTGAAAAAAATCTCCTTATTTTTCCAGTATCTGTTTAGCCAGCTTGATACAAGACTGCCCAGGACAGATACTGTCAGAGCTCGAAGTGTTTTCAGAATCGTATTCACAGTAAAAATGTTTTCCAATATGGTGTTTGAACATCAAAACCAAAACAACCCTCGAGGAGATTGGGGGAAAAAAAGTAATCTCGAATTTTTTAGTCCTTATAAAGTGTCTAAAAGAATTTATTTTCTCTACCAACATTCCTATCACTTAATGATTTGACAGTTCTTTCTGAAAAATGTCTTTAAGAGATTTACATTTAGAAGAACTAGACAAAACATTTTGATTGACTACAGTAAGCCACAAAGTGACATATTCTGATTGATTTTAGACTGGAAAGAAATAACCATATGCTAAATGTTTCTGTCTTCTTACAGATGGAAAGAGTAATTATTGGTCAGGTCCCAGAGGTTTCAGAAATGGTTAAGCACCCAAGCTTCAATTTCTAGTTAAATCTTTGAGTCTTTCTTCTGATGATTAATTCAGCTTTGCAGAAGATACTCTTGTGGCAACTTCCTTCGAATAAGAAGTCAATGCCAAAACCTCAACTTATCTTATTGAGCTTATATTTTGACACAACTGTCAAAAGATAGCTTAATTTTTCTAAAGATTAATTTATATGTGATAAATCCAAGAAAGATTACTAAAGGGGAGTTTAGAATGCTTGGAGTTCATCCCTAATCTTTGGAGGCTGTTACGAACTGAATGTTTGTGAGCCTTCAAAATTCACATGTTGAAGCCCTACCCCGCAACGTGATGGTTTGCAGAGGTGGGGCCTTTGGGAGGTACTCAGGTTTAGATAAGGTCATAAGCAAGGGGACCTTGTGATAGGATGAGTATCCACATAAAGAGAGACACCAGAGGGCCAACTGTCTCCCCACCCTGAAGGCAAGCACAGAAGAAAGGCCATGTGAGGACATAGCAAAAAGGTACCATATTTGGCCATGTATGATGCACACCCATGTTTTTGTCTGCATTATACACGGGATTATTATACCCATGGTGTGTATCATTATACCCATGTATCATGTGCACCCTTATTTTTTTCTCAAAAGTTTGGGTGAAAAGCTGTGCATTATCCATGGCTAAATGCAGTAATTGTCTGTACACTAGGAAAGTCTCGCCACAACCTGACCATACCGCACCCTGATCTCAGGCGTCCAGTGTCTGGAACTATGAGAAAATAAAGTTCTGTTGCTTTAAGCCACCCAGTCTATGGTATTTTGTTACGGTAGCACAAGCTGAGTAATACAGGGACCATATCCAAAAAAAGTACCATGCTCTGACATCCTTTAGCAGATAGTTTTTGGAGTGTGCCTGCTGGGACTACTTCCCTACTGCTACAAAGGGACCCCTCCGCCTACAGGGCATTGATGGACTCACTCCCCTGCCCGCCTACAAGGAGACACCTGGTGAACCATGATGCTCCCAGCCATACCGGAGCCTGAGGCAAGAGGAGAAATTAATAGTGATCCTTCCTTTATTTAAAATTTTGCATTTTGTTCATCATGGGATTTTTGCATTAATTTTTATTTTTAAAAATGTTGCATTAAAGTATTACTTTTCTGGATTATTGATATTTTTAGGTAGCACGTTATGTTTTCTACCTGAGGTTTCACCCACCCTACCCTGTTCCATCTGTGCTGACGGAGCTGGGTGTTTCCTGAATTTGGGACACAGTCTGAGAAACACTGGTCAAGGGATCTTAAACTAGTAGCTTCAAGGCCTGCAGACTGTGGCTCTGTTTAGTTTGGCCATCAGCATTATTCCATTTGAATGCTTTTAGGCAAGAAATGCGTTCTATATGGCCACTGTCCCATCACTCCACATTCATTAAAATGTGACCCAACCCCAGAAGGGGGCCTGACTCTGGTCTTCTGGGTGGGACTGGTCGCTGAGGTTGAGAAGGTATAACCTGAACCCCGTGAAGCCTCCATACTCCAAAAGATGGAACTGCATCCAGAAAGTCCAACTGGAGAAGTCCAAATGCAGCAAGAAAAAGTGAATCAGATGTGCAGAGAGAAGCCAAAGAGAGATCACTAGGGAGGTAACAGGGAAGCTTGACCGCGCTGACTTTGAACCTCCTCTTCCTGTCACCCAAGAGCAGCTCTCATTCTACTTTTGGTCTGAATGCAACACCCATGCCCCATCTCAGTAACCCACTCCCCTCTCCGCCTTCCTGAACTGTGCTCCTGATACATGGAAACAAGTAATTCTAAACAAGTCTCCTCTACAGGAAAAAAACGTTGCCCTTTCTTACCTTCTGTTTACTGTAAAATGAGGAGGTAAGCAAGTGAGTTCCATCTCGCAGAGTGCCTGCACTGTCCAAACAGCAGCCATTTGAAAGGAGCAAAGATCTTTCCATTCTACAATCTTTGTTGTGCTGTTCTTAACCCCGGCTGCGCCTCAGATACACTCAGCACTTGCAAACTGGTGAGCACAGAGAGGCTGGATGAAGACAGCCTCCAGGAGTCATAAAGAATGCTGCCCAGGCCCGTGCTGTGACTTACTGTTCGGAATCAATTTTAATCAGGAAACAACACGCCCATTCAAATAAAATAAAAATAAAACACCAGGAAGGAAACCCAAGTTTGATTCCAAGCAAAACTGAAGACTTCAGCCTTTGCATAGAAAATCTAATTCTGCCAAAATTTAGTACATTTTACATTTAATTTTGCTCTGATTTATGACTGAGTCTCCTGGGTACCAGTGGTATGCAGAAAACCATTAACTCTGTGGAGGCAATTGTTAGTTTTTATAATAAAAAATGCATACTGCTTATACCATTATTGCTTAGGAAATTAGGGAGCGCAGCTTCTAGTGCCCTGTGTGTGGAATACTGTAGCAAACCACTTAACTTGCAATAATAGAGTATTGACTGGGTACAGTGATCTGTGAGACACAGCCACAGTCAGATTAAGCTGCCATCACACTGTGCCTGATAGAGCCTCACTTATAATACCTTTATTCCACCTTCACCAAAAACTTCCAAGCAGATTAGCTGCAAAAAGGGCCTCAGAGGCTCTTCCTGTAAAGTATATATTATTTTCCTCTTTTCACTATGTTTTCAAATACTTAATTAAAATACTGACTTCTTTTCTCCTCCTGCCTAGAAAATCTTTAGGACTTTGCAATACTGAGCCCAAGATTTAAGAGCTATCTGAATCCGGAGGAGGCGTTGCGGAAGCTAATTTCATGTTTATCAACATAATCACCGTCCCAAAAGCTTGGGTTATCATTTGCAGGTCTTCACAGTAGAACAGAATAAATTTAAGAGCTTTAAAATGTCTTTGAAGTAAGCTACATTAGCCCCAGGTGTCAAAGCGTAGAGGTGCGCATGCTCTTTGCAGGATGGAGGCAGCAGTTGGCCCCCTTTCCCTCCCCTTTCTCCCTTTCTTTCTCCCGCTGCCCTCTTCCCTCTCTCCCTTTCCTCCCCTCCCTCCCCTCCCCCTCCTCTCCTTCTCCTCCTGCTCCTCTTTCCCCTCCTCCTCCTTCTTCTTCCACTTCCTCCACTTCCTTCTCTTCCTCTTCTTCCACTTTTTCTGCTTCCTTCACCTTCTTTCTTCTTCTTCTTCTTTCTTCTTCTTCTTCTTCTTCTTCTTCTTCTCCTTCTCCTTCTCCTTCTCTTTCTCTCTCTGCCCCCCGCCCCCCGCTCACACACACACACAATCATTCACACATGGTCTTGTCATTATTTCCTAGTTAATCTGCTGAACTGATCTAGCACAATGCACAGTGACAGGAAATGATAAGATATCTTCTGATCCTGTCAATAGTCTTTAATGACCCCTGGAACATTTAGTCAGAGGCCTTCCCTTTGCATCCCAAAGCTAAAACCTATTAGCATTGTGGACAGATCTTAAGCATTTGAGCCACATGAACCTACATAATAAGAGAGAAGAGAGAGAACCCAGAAAAATACATTGTCTGTCACAGGCCACAGCAGGCAGAAGCGGGTATAACTCAGGAAACAAATAGACAAAAACAGCAGGCCCCCAAAATACTTTCCCCTGTTTATCACTATCGGTATTCCCACTGTGACTTGAGGCATTATCTACCTGCAATAATGACAAACTCTGAGACTTGGGAACATATCGCTGGGGGACAGCTCTTGATGGGTTGCTCACCTTCCCAGATGTCTTCTGAGAAGAAGCATTGGCAAGGTTTTCCTCAGCTATCTTCTCAAGGATGTTTGAACAGCAAACGGCCTTGACACAGATAGTGTCCGCCTCTGGGGCAGAGGGCAGATTTATTTCCTGACCAGTGTAAGAAAGACATCATCACCCCCAGACACAAAGTTGAGTCAGGTTTGCTCTCAGTCCTTAAAAATTGGGGTTTTCTAAACTCGGGGCTCCTCAACTGTGACACAAAACCACTGCAGGCAGAGTATTCCCCAAGGGGCCCTCTGCACCACCCTACAGACTCGGGGGACAAGGGGAATCAATGTGGTCTTGAACCTCCTGCCGAGCTGTGAATAATGACCTCCTTTGCCTCTCCCCAGGGGCCGTACATTTCAGCATTCACCAAACTTAATGAATTAACCTGTAACTTGAATATAACCAATTTTTCCCTTATAGGCATAACAAGTTGCTTGACTCCCAAATTTCAATGGTTGGAGTGGCCTTAAAATATTCCCCAATCACTATTACTCCCAAGGGAACGCCCACGAACCAATGTGGCAACTAGGTCCCCGCACAAAACGGCCTTGTTCTCCCTCTCCTGTGCCAACTGCCTCCACAGGTGTTTTGAGGTCCCTTCAGCAACTGCTGACCACATCCACCTTGTTAGTACCAGTGTCCCTGCAAGATGACAATCCCACAGGTGACCAAACAGTACTTAGAAGCTTCGTCCTCTTCCATTCTGTGCCATGCCCTGACACTGAAACCCCGAAGCTGGCACTGCTTGGACACAGCGTCCCTAAAGACTTGTATAAGAAAGAAAAATGTCAGCAACTTCAGACCATTGTCCCACTGACTAATGAACTCAAGCCCATTCCATTGTATAAGCCAAGAAAGACAAAACAACACGCTTGAGATTTTTGTCTCTCCTGTTCCCCGAAATCTTTATTGTAATCAGACTCCCCCCTCCAATGCAAACTAACAATCCAAAGCTCTTGTGTCAAAGGACAAGGACGACTGGGGCAAGGGTCTAACCCCTCCATTCCTCCTGTTACTAATCCTATTGCACATCCCTGAAGTCTATAAAGATACCTGCCAACAAGGAGCAGAGAACCACACCAAAGAAGGTGGAACATCAGTTAGACAAATACTAGAGAAGACAACAGAAGCCAAAAAAAAGATGAAAAGAAATGAACCAGACTTTAAATATAATTTGAGAAGTACGCACCTAGGCACTGAACAAGTTCCTGGCAGAAAGGACGAGATTGTCAAGGTCATTTCCAACCTTGAGCACCTCTGTTCGGGGCAATAATTCTTTGCACATGTGCCCTAGGCTCTGAAATTCATCATACTTTTATCTAGATGTGTTTGTATATTCAAATAGGCTAACTGGTAATTATAAAGAGCAGTACATGCAAAACATGGGTGGACTAGAGTAATTGCTGCTCAATGTGAAGCTAACCAAAATCTGAGTCTGTCATTTTTCTGTCTTCATCTTCCAAAAAAGAAGAAAATGTAGACTTGCAAGGGATCAAGAAAACCATCTGGATCAGAACGCCTCCCAAATTTCACATTCCGCCCTGACATCCAAACAAGGATTTAGAAGTGCTTTCCCTAAACCACTAACTGAACGGTGTCTGCCAATTTCTCCCAGAACTTGGCTTTTCTTAACAAGCCATTCCACTGCCTTTATCCCTTTTGTTCTTTGTAATGAGAATAAAAGAATCTGGATGAATTGTCCACAATCACCAGGGATATCATGGAGGTAAGAGGTGTGTAATAAATTGTATAAAAATGCAGGGAGGGGGGCACTTTTCTGAGAAAAATCCACAAATAAAAAATACCATCTAGAAAGCTGACAGTTTTATAAATTTGTCCATAAAACAGTAATGCTCAAATTTTTTACCAGCTTCGAAATTGTTTAGCTTTGACAGAAATGACCCAAGTAGCAAGACCTATATTTCTATAAGGAAAGTGATAAATACGTAAAACATAACCAGGAGCAATTTTTGCCCACAAATCAAAGGCACTAAGTTGCTTCCAGAGAGGACTGAACTGGCTTCTAACACAACTGAGCAGTGATTTCCTGGACGGAGGTCCTCAGAAAGACCTCTGGAGTTTTCCACTGCTCTGGCCCATTTCCATAACTCCAAGTTTGATCCTACTTTGGTCACTGAGACAATATCCAGACTACCGAGAGTTTGAAAAGATCTAAAACTAAGAAAATTTCCATTGACTCTGAAAGAGAAGTTTTGAGAAAATATCTCAGCTCTGTGCAACAGACTCTCCCAAGACTGACTCTACTCCCTAAAAGTAAGTTAAACTGCTGTGGAAATGCTCAGTGCTCTGCTGGGTCATGCATCATGGGGTCAGCAGCACATGTTTGGGGGAGGCCAGTCTCAGGTTCAAATACGAGCTCTGCCATTACTGCCCCCAATGACCTTAGGAAAGTTCTAAGATATTCCTTACCCCCAAGTTCTGTACCTCTAAAATAGGGGTAATAATACTTCCATGTATGTCCTTTATAAAACAGAAAGTTGGTGATCAACCATACTAATGTATGAGATAGAACCCAGCTATACAGCCGAATTGTCACAGATTTTAAAACTTTTGCCCCCACAAGAAAGGAAGCACCACCATAGAATAACAACCACTTCGATAGCCATGAGATACAAAAATCCCTGCCGCAGAAAAGACAGGGATTAAGGAAAAGAGTAACTATTCATTCCCTCTCCTTCTGGAGGTGTTGGTTTTGCTTCTCTAACCTCTAGAAATGTTGAGGTTTCAACTCCTTCAGTGAACGGGAGCTGACAGGCGATGGAAAAGGATGCTCAGAACAGCAACAACGGGCCACGCAATCAGCACCGGCTGAGAAGCCATGTGCTGACTCGCCCTGACGAGCCATGCCCGGAGGACTCGCTTCACCTCTCTGAGACCCTCACATCCTCAATGGTAAAATGAGAGGTTGGAATGGCATAGGTTCTAGAAGGTCCCATGGAGCTGATGAAAAACATTCTAATTTTCCATGATTCTATTGTACTAAATCAAACACGCAGATGATCGAAAAAAGATTGCAAGTCAAGTTACCTTTTCCCTGGAGAAATTAAGCTTGCATTCCAGGAAGCTCATGCCTTGTTTGGCAATGAACGTCCAGATCCATTGGGTTGGACATCCAGGTGACCCGCATTTCTGTATAAATGCTTCTGCTGGTGCCAAGGGCTGCATGCGGCCTGGAACTAGAAAAAAAGAAAGATTAAACTGAAGGCACAAACACCTGCCTCAAAGCCTGTAGGGAGCTCTAACCATTCCGGCAGGCCAGTTGCGGTAATTGTCCTGTCTTATCCAATAAACTAGCTATTCAGCCACTGAGAGGCTGATGCCTCTTGTCAGTTGACTGTAATCCCAACACCTCCCTTGCACATATATGTTTTATTTGCGTCGCACCTGTACCATCCCAGACCGGGAGAGACCAATTAACACATAGAGATTAGCACATATGTCACCTAAATCTGGCAAATGGTTGTTCTCAATGAAATCAAAGGCCAGATGACCACTTAGGTGTGGGAGGGTCGTACACAATGACATTGAGAATATAAGACATACCGAGATAGATCAAAAATAAGCAGGTTTTGTTAGTTGCGTTGTCTATTGCTACTGGTGGATGAAGAACTTGGAGAGTACATATTCAGACAAAGGAAGGCATTCCATTTTAGACCCTGGCTAGGAAATAGTGGCAAAGGAATAGGATCATGTGGCTGGACTTTAATCACTACATCAATTGCTGGGGCATCTGGACATTAGTGTTTGGGTACCACATCATGTGCGCTATTGAAACACAAACCACAAATACAGACAAGGTCATTGCTGTGACTGATGCATCATCCCGATTTGCCTCCCGGACTGTATTAGTTAGGACAATGCTAACTGCTCTTTAAAATAAAATGAACTATAAGCGTCGACGAACGTGCTCCTGGTGAGCAGGCCACTCTCCTCCACATGGAGATTTAGAGAACCAAGATCCTCCCATCTCACTCGGTCTATCCTGGAATCTCCTGTATCATCCAGGTAAGAGGGGAAGGGAAGGTAGAAGAGATGTAGGCTGCTTACAACTCTGGCCCAGGAAATAATACTTCAGCTCCTTTACAAGAATGGTCACATGGCCACTCTCAGAGGCAAGGAAGACCAGGATATATAACCCCTAAATGGGCAATGCACCCCCAAGGTTGAATATGTGCCAGGAAAGGCATAACACTAAATTGTGCTTAAGATCCAGTCTCGTCTATGAGAACATGTTCTCTTGTATAAATGTGTCTACTTAGCAGGTGTTTGTTTTTTTTTAATTTCTTGGGATGACATGGGTTAATAAAATTACACAGGTTTCAAATGTACAATTCTATAACACATCATCTGTATATTGTACTGTGTGTTTACCACCCCAAGTCAAGTCTCCCTCCATCACCGTTTATTCCCCCTTGACCCTTTCTTACCTTCCCTCCACCCCCGCTTTCTTCTGACAATCAGCATACTGCTGTCTTTGTCCATCAGTCGTTCTTTCTTTTACCTTTGCTTAATGCCTTCGCCCTTCTCATCCAGCCCCCAAACCCCTCCCATCTGAGAGCTAACAGTTTGGGCAGTACTTATTGTACAATAGCCAAGATTCAGAAGCGGCCCAAGTGGCCATAAGTAGACAAGGGGATAAAAAAGCTGTGATACATTTACACAATGGAATACTACTCAGCCAAGGAAATCTTCCTCTTTGTGACAGCATGGATGGACCCAGAGAGTATTGTGCTAAGTGAAATAAGCCAGTCAGAGAAAGACAAATACCATTTGATTTCACTTATATCTGAAATCTAATGAACAAAATAAACTAACAAACTTAGGAGCTGTTTTTACATCCCAGTTATTTTAACTTGTACTTTATCACTTACTACACATAAGTTAAGTGTTTCATCACATCTTTCTAATTTCTTATAGTCAATAATTTTATATACTTATCACGCTAACTTTCTTTTTCAAGGCATTGTAGGAGATCCAACCAGACAACAAAGATGCTTCATAGGCGTACTATTGGAAGCAGGAATAGAGTACAATTGCCTTTCTCATGAAGAAAGAGAAACTACTGATTCTTCTTAATTTTTTGGTCACTCTGCTTCAAAGCTTTACACCCAGTCTGGTGACAGGCTGTTGACAGTGTCTAACTCTGCCTGAGGAACCTGGGTCACAGTGTGAGTACGAAACCAGCTTTGCCATCAGCATCAGCAGCTGCTTCTTGCTCAGGCCAAGCTCAGGGTCATGACTCAGGGCTATGGGAGAGGAAGATGGATGACAGTCAGATGCTGTCATCAAAGAAGATAGTCAGATGGCATAAGAGGGAAAGAAACAGATGTATTTAAAGTGTCTTCTTCAGCATATCAGTTAAAATCTCAAACTCCTGCTTTGCTTACATTTTTAGTCAAACAGAGATGGCTGGACTTTGCTGGGGGGTGGGGAAGACCATAGACTCATAAATGGAAAAACAAAACAGAAAACCCAAAACCTTGTCATTTATAAGAACTGCACTAAAGGGAGGAGGAGCGTATCCACAGCCAGAGGACAGGAACCATCCGTCCCCCGTCCCCTCCCACAGTGAGACCACATTTTCCCCTTTGTCCCTGTGCACAGCTAAATCCCACCGAAACCCGCTTTATGGGCAGCAGGCAGATGCAGCTCGTGTCGCCGAGTGGGGAGGGGGAGACCCTATGACATTCAGCAGAGGAGCAACAGGCAAATCATACAGTCATAAGTGAGTAAACTTCAAAAAAACCTATTTAAAACTTCTAACATGTGTTTTGATGAGATAACAATATTTGTGCCATAAAGCACAGACCCTATGAGCCTCACTTTTTGTCCAGGGGTGTAAATCGCTGAGGATCTGAGCTTAGATGTTTAACTTCCACAATGCAGGATGTATAATTTCCCTCGATTATGGAGAGCCTGCTTTTCCAGTCAGCATCCACCAAAAGCAGCAACAGAAAATGCCTTTTAGCACAATTCTGCTGACTTATGATCTCAGCTTTGCCGACTCTCATCTGCTTCTAGGCACAGCTGTTTTCAAACCGAGCAGAGCTTTCTACAAACAGTGCCAGGCTGGCCCCCGAGCAAGAGAGCCCAGAGCAGAGCAGTCAGGGAAATCAGTATTTCATAGCAGGAGCCCAGAATTTGGACCATCACCTGCAATTTCAGATACCTGTGATCTTACATGGCTTGCTCTTTGCTGAAATGCACTGCCTGAAGCAGTTCTTGGAGAGACGTTATGGCAACCCAGTTCTCTGGGTCCTTGCAAACTTCCCTGAGCCTGCCAAGAAAATGAGCGAATGGAAGGATAATGAAGAAGGTTGAGGCCTCCTCTATCACTGCTCAGCCTCAAGGAGAAAATTGCACCCAGGTTGATAATTACAGGATGAGAATCTGTGTGATTTTTTTTTTTTTTTTTTTTTTTTTTTGCTTTGCAATAGAGTTTAACCAGTGCAAAGTTCCTATTAAAAAAAAAAACACCACAAATAACTAAATATCTGTAGGATAATGGGAAGAGAGTAGAATTTCAGAACCAACAAGTCCTCAACAAGAGCAGGACCTTCGGGAAACTAAGAGAATCAGACACCCTAAAGTGCAACTCTTCCCTGGGGACCCAAGAGAAAATTTCACAGTATCAGCTGCCTCTGCTCAGGGCCCCGGGCTGAAGCCTACCCACTGCTGCAGTCCTGCACCTTCCAGGCTTCGTAAGGCCAGGATGCGATTCAGATGGCCCAGTATAAACTGCAGTGTTCAAGAACAAAGGCTTTGGATTCAGTCTACCTTGTTTTATGTCATGGCTTCACCATTTACTCTATAACTGTCATCAAATTAGCTAATTATTATTAAGCCTAATTCACACATGGGAGCAAAAGAGCTAAAGATATATAGTTTTAAAGTTAATAGTGATTATCTGTAGATAGAAGGATTAAGCATTAAATTATTTTTATTTAATTTTCTATTTAGTTTATCTGCATTATCTATAACATTTTTATAATTGAGCATATATTATTTTTGTGATAAAAACATATTCTACAATAATAAACTTAATGAAGAAAACATACATGAAATAATAGTTTTAATAGAGTAATTCTTTGTTTTCACTTTTTTAAATTTGTAGACATTTTGTTTTATTTACATTTTTTCAATTTTATTTTATTTTATTGATTATGCTATTACAGTTGTCCCATTTCCCCCCCTTCATTCCCCTCCACCCTGCACACCCCCTCCCACCCACATTCTCCCCCTTTAGTTCATGTCCACGTGTCATAAGTTCTTTAGCTTCTACATTTCCCGTACTATTCTTGCCCTCCCCCTGTTTATTTTCTACCTACCACCTATGCTACTCATTCTCTGTACCTTTTCCCCCTCTCTCCTCCTCCCACTCCCCTGTTGCTAACCCTCCACGTGATCTCCATTTCTGTGGTTCTGTTCCTGTTCTAGCTGTTTGCTTAGTTTGCTTTTGTTTTAGGTGTGGTTGTTAATAACTGTGAGTTTGCCGTCTTTTTACTGCTCATATTTTTTATCTTCTTTTTCTTAGATAAGTCCCTTTAACATTTCATATAATAAGGGCTTGGTGATGATGAATTCCTTCAACTTGACCTTATCTGAGAAGCACTTTATCTTCCCTTCCATTCTAAATGACAGCTTTGCTGAATAGAGCAATCTTGGATGTAGGTCCTTGAATTTCATGACTTGGAATACTTCTTTCCAGCCCCTTCTTGCCTATAAGGTCTCTTTGGAGAAATCAGCTGACAGTCTGATGGAAACTCCTTTGTAGGTGACTGTCCCCTTATCCCTTGCTGCTTCTAGAATTCTCTCCTTCATTTGAATCTTGGCTAATGCAATTACGATGTGCCTTGCTGTGTTCCTCCTTGGGTCCACCTTCTTTGGGACTCTCTGAGCTTCCTGGACTTCCTGGAAGTCTATTTCCTTTGCCAGATTGGGGAAGTTTTCCTTTATTATTTGTTCAAATAAGTTTTCCACTTGTTGCTCTTCCTCTTCTCCTTCTGGTACCCTTATAATTCAGATGTTGGAACATTTCACGATGTCCTGGAGGTTCCTAAGCCTCTCCTCATTATTTTGAATTCTTGTTTCTTCCTTCTTTTCTCTTTGGTTGTTTCTTTCTTCCTTCTGGTCCACTCCATTAATTTGAGTCCCAGTTTTCTTCCTATCACTATTGGTTCCCTGTGCATTTTCCTTCATTTCACTTAGTGTAGCCTTCATTTTTTCATCTAATTTGTGATCAAACTCAACCAATTCTGTGAGCATCCTGATCACCAGTGCTTTGAACTGTGCACCTGATAGGTTGGCTCTCTCTTGTCACTTAGATGTATTGGCTCTGAGTCTTTGATCTGTTCTTCTGTTTGAGCCATATTTTCTTTTTTTTTGGGGGGGGGCAATCTGGTCATGCCTGTTATGTATGACGGACGGAGGCTTAGGTGTTCACCAAGGCGGGGCAACCCACGTCACTGGCTGGTGATGCTGTATGGGGGGGCAGGGTCAGAGAGGGAACAATGATGCTTGCTCCTCTCTCTCCCTCTCTCTCTCTCTCTCTCTCTCTCTCTCTCTCTCTCTCTCGTATCCCAGTCCCCTCCGCCACTTCCCACAAGCAAACTGGGCCCTTCTGGTACTGTCTCCCAGGCATGTTCCAGGACCCTGTGGGTCTCTCAAACGTACTCTCCTATGAGTCTGGGAGTCTCTCCCGGCCCTCAACAACCACAGGTGTTTTCAATCGGTGCTTTTAGGCTTTATTTCCCAGTACTGGGGCCCTGGGTTGCACGGTCTGTCTTCCTGTTTTCACCTGGTTTATCTGCGCGCAAATGTGTGTCCTCGGTCAGTCGCCTGCGCGCCTGGGGTCTGCTAGCCACTGCCTGCACACCTGGTCCACCAACCACCACTTTTTCCTGCAGCAACCCACCTTCGAGGGCCACCAGCTCCGCCCTCTTACCAGTCTGGGTGAATGGTTGTCAAACTTCCTTACAGTTCCATTTTCTGTCAGATCCGATTGTTTTTTTGGTTCTAAATCTTTGTTGCCCTTAATTTTTGTTGTGTGAGGAGGCACAATGTGTCTACCTATGCCTCCATCTTGGCCAGAAGTCCTAATAGAGTAATTCTTGATGAATCCAAACAGTAGTTAGATCCCAACTTTGTTCCTCTAAATATGGTTTAAAAAATGCCAAAAGTCCATTTAAAATAAGTGGATGGGCTTAACCCTAAATAAAGAGAAACAAAATCAGAGCAAGATACAGCAAACAAAAATATCCCCAATCTCCCATTTGGTCACTTAATTTCATTCCTCCAGGCCACTGCTGGCGTGGTAACTGGTCCCCTGACAGCCCCGGGTGCCCGCTCTCCCAGACTCTGTGCTGTTATCCAGATGTATGCCTCCCAGGCTTACCACAAAACTGTCCTTCTGAAAGATTCCAGCAAAATAAAACATTCCATCGGAAATGGTTTAAACAAGTTATTGCAGCACAAAAAGTGTATTGCTTTCAAAGTTTTAGCCTGTTCCAAGAACCCTGTTGAGATTCTTGGCTTGTTCCTCTACAACCCTAACACAGACCTCTGCTGATCCAGACAAGCCTAGCTTCATGGTGGCTGAGCACAGACTGTGTGTTGGCCAACCCGCTCATAAAGGAACTTCTGGAAGATGGAAAACACATGCCATGAGATCGACAGTGAACTCCCACAGAACTGAGAAATCTACGACCCTGTGCAGTCCAGAGAAGACCAACAGAACTACAGAACAAGCCCCCAAGGAAGAGAATCAGGTATAGTGGGAGAGCCTTGGCAGAGACAGTAAGTCTTGTGACTGTAAGAAAATTAACTGAAGTGCTGGAGAAAAGTTGCAGTGGCCCCTGATTTCAAAGTGATTTCAATATATTTTGAATGACAAGCCTCAAATATACCACTCTAAATAAAATAAAAAAATACACCCCAAAAGATAACTTGAGTGAGCATGGGAACAGAGGCTATGCATGGAACTCTTAGCATCCAGTTAGTCACGCTACTCACTGCGGAGAAGCTACACCACCAGGTGCTGCTCCATCCTTCCGCCCTGCAGAGCTGTAGAGTCATGGATCCTATAACCCTAACTGAATTATCTATCCAGATACTTACATCCGCTACTAAATATTAATTCTCAGCTGTTTTCATTTATGCTGAAGAAATCCAACTCAACTATCAATACAGTCCATCAAGATGCCATTCATAAATGTGAGCAAGAACTCCAAAATATCAAAACTTAGGAAAATAACAAGAGAATGAGACACTGGGCTGAAAACAAAAGCAACCAATCCCACGTAAACAGGGCTTGTGAACAGTATTTAATAGAAATGTGTGTATGTGTGTATATATATATAAAATAAATATCATCAAGAGATTTGGCAGGATGCTGCAGCTATAAAAGAATACCATAAGAAGCAGTGATCACAGTCTGAAAATTAAAAATATGATTGCTACGATTTTTAGAAAACTAAATGAATCAACCAAATACCAAAATGGACATCAACTGAGTTTTCACAAGCTAAAAATCTATTGAATGGACAAAGAGAGAGAAATCTTCATAACAGAAGTGATAGCTATCAACGGAAGACAGATCTTAGAAAGCCAATACCTGTCTATGATGCATTCCAGAGAAAGAATGAAAAACATGGAGAGGAAACATAAAATGAAACAAATAAACATCTATTTTTCTTAACTTAAAGTTTTCTACAGCACATGACCCACTGTGGGAAAGACAGCTAATTGTCTATCAATCACTCTCCCTTTCTTCTTTTACTAGAATCCCGGAGACTTTTAGCTGATTACAGAAGACCGGGCTAAATAATTTCCCATTCTTTCTTGGAATCTAACCCTGTGACAACATTCTCACCAATTAGATGTGGAATGGGCATTGTGGGCCATGCTCTTAAAGAAAAGAAGGACGCCTTCCACTCTTCCTCTCCCCTACCCATTGGCTGGTATGCAAATATGATGGAAAAGATGTCTCAGATCAATAATAAGCAAACACGTGGGCCATGCTCTTAAAGAAAAGAAGGATGCCTTCCACTCTTCCTCTCCCCTACCCATTGGCTGGTATGCAAATATGATGGAAAAGATGTCTCAGATCAATAATAAGCAAACACAAACATGCCCATTTGTTCACTTATTGTCAATGACTGCTGTTTCACTACAACAGCAGAGTTCAATGGTTGATCCATAAAGCCTAATATATTTCCTATTTGGCCAGTGACAGGAAAAGTTTGCCAACCTCTTGTTAAACTTTTAAAGAGACCGACAACACAGTGTTGGTGGTGATATGAAGCAACTGGAATTCTCAGACAGGGCCGTTTGGAGTGAAAAGTATTACAAGCGCTTTCTAAAACTATTTGGAAAACAGTTTAGCTAAAATGAAACATACAGCTGCCTTGTTACCCAGCAATTCCATGTCTATGCATATTTCCAAGATGAATGCGTACATACATCCACAAAAAGACGTGTTCAAGACTGCTCAGAGCAGTTATATGTATTATAAGCCATAATGGATAAACAAATGGTGATATATTGGTGCAGTGAAAAACCACTACTATAACACCCAACTATGAATGAAACCCCAAAACCTATGGAAAGAAAGACACAAAGGAGGATTTCCTGTATGATTTCACTTATATGAAGGTCAACAAAAGGAAACATTGATTTCTGATGCTAAAAATCAGCATGGCTGATATCTGTGGAGAGCAGGTAATGACTGGAAAGGACATGAGAAAGCCTTTCTTAGGTGCTAGAAAAATCCCATAACTTGGTCCTAGCTGTGGTTACAAATGTGCTTTGTAAAAATTCATCGAGCTATGCTCTTAGTTTGTGTACTTTATTGGATATATAACAACATTTTTAGAAAGCAGAAGAGGGCCCTGGCAGGGTGGCTCAGTTGGTCAGAGCATCGTCCCATGGACCGAGAGGTTGCAGTTTCAAGTTCCAGTCAGGGTGTCCACCCAGGTTGCGGGTTCAGTTGCCGATCAGGGTGCTTACAAAAAGGCAACCAGTGAATGTTCCTCTTACATCGCTGTTTCTCTCTCTTCCCTCCCCTCCTTTCCCCTCTCTCGGATTTAAAAAACAAAAACAAACAAAAAAAAAGCTAAAGAGGTAAGCAAAAAAAAAAAAAATCAATGTATCTTGTAGTTAATACAGAATAATTGTTCTTGATTAAATTTTGACCAAGCAGACTTCCGGCCAAGATGGAGGCGTAGGCGGACACACTGTGCCTCCTCTCACAACCAAAATTAAGGACAACAAATATTTAGAAACAAGAAAACAACCAGAACTTATAGAAAATTGAACTGTACGGAAGTCCAACAACCAGTCATCCAGACCGGTAAGAGGGGTGGAGTCGCAGTAGGAAAAAGTGGCGGTGCGGACCCAGGAACGCAAGTAGCAGCGGCTTGCAGTTCCCAGGTGCACGGGCGGCGGCTGGCGGTCCTCGGGCGCCCAGGCGGCAGCTGGCGGACCCCGGGCACAGGGGGGCAACTGTGCAGACCCAGTGAGGATGCACAAGGCAGCTGGCTGACCAGGGGGTCCCACATTCATGCACACAGACGGTACAGGCAGAGGGGAAGTGGCGGAAGGGACTGAATCCAGGAGAGAGCGGAGCAGGCGCCATAGCTCCCTCTCAGACCCCACCCCCACATACAGCGTCACAACCCAGCGACTGGGCTGCCCCACACTGGGGAGCGCCTGAGGCTCCACCCCTCACTGCATAACCGCACACGCGCACGCGCAGATAATCCAGGCAAAGGGGAAGCAGCGGAAGGGACCGGAGTCCAGAAGAGAGCGGAACAGGCGCCATTCTTCCCTCTCAGACCCCGCCCCCACCAACAGCATCACAACCCAGCGACTGGGCTGCCCCACCCTGAGGAACACCTAAGGCTCCACCCCTCATACGTAATAGCTGCGACCAGACTAAAACCAAAACAAAACAAAACAAAAAACCCCACCAAAAATGGCTCAAACCGGAGAAAAAATGAAAACCCCAGAGTCAATTCCTCTAAGCAACGAAGAGATAGCCAACCTATCAGATGCACAGTTCAAAGCACTGGTCATCAAAATGCTCACAGAATTGGTTGATTTTGCTCACAAATTAGATGAGAAAATGCAGGCTACAATACGTGAAATGAAGGAAGACACATGGGGAACCGATAGAGATGGAAGGAAAATTGGGACTCAAATCAATGGAGTGGACCAGAAGGAAGAAATTAACAACCAAACAGAAAACAAGGAAGAAACAAGAATTCAAAAAAATGAGGAGAGGCTTAGGAATTTCCGGGACATCGTTAAACGTCCCAACATCCGAATTATAGGGGCCCCAGAAGGAGAAGAAGAGCAACAAGTAGAAAACTTATTTGAACAAATAATAAAGGAGGACTTCCCCAATATGGCAAAGGAAATAGATTACCAGGACGTCCAGGAAGCTCAGAGAGTCCCAAAGAAGTTGGACCCAAGGAGGAACACATCAAAGCACACTTGGCTAATTACATTAGCCAAGATTAAAATGAAGCAGAGAATTCTAGAAGCAGCAAGGGATAAGGGGACAGTCACCTACAAAGGAGTTCCCATCAGACTGTCAGCTGATTTCTCAAAAGAGACCTTCCAGGCAAGAAGGGGCTGGAAAGAAATATTTGAAATCTTGAAAAGCAGGGACCTACATCCAAAATTGCTCTTTCCAGCAAAGCTGTCATTTAGAATGGAAGGACAGATAAAGCGCTTCTCAGATAAGGTCAAGTTCAAGGAGTTCATCATCACCAAGCTCTTATTATATGAAATGTTAAAGGGACTTATCTAAGAAAAAGAAGATCAAAAATATGACAGTGAAAAGACAGCAAACTCACAGCTATTAAGAACCACACCTAAAACAAAAGCAAACTAAGCAAACAGAACAGGAACAGGACCACAGAAATGGAGATCATATGGAGGGTTAGCAACAGGGGTGTGGGAGGAGGAGGGGGGGAAGGTACAGAGAATGAGTAGCATAGATAGTGGGTAGAAAATAGACAGGGGCAGGGTAAGAATAGTATGGGAAATGTAGAAGCTAAAGAACGTATGACACAAGGACATGAACTAAAGGGGGGGATGTGGGTGGGAGAGGGTGTGCAGGGTGGGGGGAATGATGGGGGAGAAACGGGACAACTGTAATAGCATAATCAATAAAATATATTTAAAAAAAAAGTTTTTGACCAAGCAACAGATCACAGGATTAAATATATTTCCTGAAAGAGTAAGACTTAAAAATGTAACAGACTAGAGTAACGAATAAGCATTTCTAAATCATGAATGAAATCAACTACAGTAGTATTAAATGAATATTACAATGTTTAGCAAAAAGGCACCAGAAATGCACACAGTATGAGTTCATTAATATAAAATTAAAAAAAAAAACAGACATATTGAAGGTATGTATATTAAGAATGCATGCGTAGGTAGTAAAACTACACAGGAAAAGAGGGAAGTGAGTCTTATTAAGTTAGGAAAGTAAGCACCTTAGGCAGTAATAGATGAGGAAGTAATGGGGGAGAAGGGCTTCCGGCATGCTAGTGAGGTTATTTCTTGATCCACAGAATGACTATGCTAACGTTCGTGTTATAGCTATGCTAAACTGCACATATGTTTTAAGCATTTTTCTCAACATATGCTTTATTTCACATAGCTTTATTTCACATAGCAAAAGGTTTTAAATGAAGTAAAAATACAGAGGATTTGAATAACAATGAGGCGAATTCACTATTTATGGCATGTGTTCTCTCTTCATATACAAGTATGAATATAAAATATCCACATATATTCAATATAGTAAATACACATGAATATAATACATATAATGTATATTTATATATACACACACATGTAATATGTGTGTGTATAAATACATATTATATGTGGATGTACCAAACAGGAAAGATGCATTCTTTTCAAATGTCCATAAAACCTCTTTTGAAAAGCCCATCATTCGCTAGGTCAGGGATGATTTCATCATTTTTGCAGATCAGTGATGGCTTGGAGTCTCTCATGCTTTCATTTTCCAGGATGGAATTTGTGTGTGTGCGATTATTCTATCATTTCATACTGGGTATACGGCAGGGTCAGGGAAGATAACTCATCTTTCTGTTCCTATGCCGAAAGGCACAAGGAATCACACACGTCCACACTGGGTGTAGAAACAGTACATTGCCCAGAAAGCATGGACTTTGACCTGGAAGCAATAGCTGAATGTGACTCTGGATTGTCTTCCTTAGAGAATGGCGAGAGAAGAAATGTAGCCTTACGTATTTAGTAGTCAAAGAAACAAACAAGGGCAAAAATGGCTAACGGATCACCAAAATCTGCGCTGTACTTCCCCCAGAGTGTGGAGTTTCCTCAGAGAAGTGGCTGTTCCCCTTCTCCCTGGGGATGGACTTTTCCAATCTGACTTACCATTAGATGCGGTCAGGTGACTAAGTTCTAGCCAATAGACTGTGAACTGAATTGAAAACCATTACTTCCAGACCTGATGCATCAAGACCTCCCACACAGTTCTCCATTCCTCTTCCTGTCACATTTCAGCTGGCTAGAATGGAGGTAATTCCCCAGGGTGACTTTAAAAACTGTTTGTTAAAAAGAACAAAGCCTCCATCAGCGTGAATAACTGTATTAAGAAACCTATGGTATCTGAGCCATTTTTCATTTGGGGCCCATTTGTTAGAACTGTGAGCCTACACTAACTAATGCAGGAAATAATAATAGTACCTGACCCACAGTGTGGTTGTGGAAACCAAATAAAATCGTGAAAAAAGAAACAGCACAGTCCTCGCACATCCTAAATGCCCAGTGTGTGTTAGATTAGTAAGTACCTGGGAAATTACGACGAGGACCTTAGAGTCTTCAAAATGATTAAGCTGCAAGAGATGAGTTCCTGAAAAAAAGGGAGAGTGATTGATGACAGGCTACTCAGTCCATTTCTTCCAGTTAATCACCCCTTCCTCCAAAGAGTCCTCTGGACTCGGGCACAGGAGTAGCACAGTTGGGCGATAAAGCTGGGAAACAAACTCACTATGCTGACCACTGGGGAGATGATGGACCAGCTGGAGACCCTGGGATGAGTCCCCATCATCGGTGAAGAGAAAGGAGGAAGTCATATGTAAATCGGTGTGCAAAGATCAAGTTATCCCTGCTTTTTCTCTCCCTGCTTGCAGCAAACACGTGTGCAAACACACACGTACACACACACTGATGGATTGCTGCACTGCAGAGTATTGGTGATTTTATTGATGAGTCTCTCAAATCATCACTAAAACAAAATAAGCCGTTCACTTCACAGCTGGAATCAAATGGAGTGCTGACAGTCGTCTCGCCCCTCTCAGATGATAAATGAGCCTTCCCCTCCTTACTTGGGTCCTTGACCCAAATTCGGAGTTATTCCAGTGACCCAGGCGGACCTTGGAAAAGAAAAAAAGCCAGACTCACAAATGCCTAATGAAGCTTGTCTCAACTATTAGTATGGCACCCTGTCATTCTAACTATAATTGATTTGCTGAGGGTTTTTTTCATAATCAGTCCAGCAGACAAAAATACCTAATAGAAATTAAACACATCTCTCTCTCCCCCTCACATTTCACCAGCCCTGCTATCCCGTGTTTATTTTAAACTTTCTATAAAGTTCCTATTCTCCTTTTCTATCTTGGAATTAAGCCAGTAAGTGCCTGGCCTTTAAGATGATCTTCAGTAAAAGGATCATGGGATCGTGTAAAGGGAAGTTTTTGTCCCCTCCACAATCTTTTTTATTGAGGCACAATTTTCAATTGATTGAGAGTGGCTCTCCTGAACCCTCTTTAAAGATGGTTTGGAAGCCACACCAGAGCTTAGCAGGAAGAATGTCATGCTCGAATAGCAGTGTCCACACAGACAGGGAAGGGTGTCCATGCAGTTGTCCTGTGTAGGAGTCAAGGTAGAAGGACACATGGAAACTTCCAGAAAGCAAGGGGTCCAGCCTAAGATATAGAAGTAGATACAGATGCAGATATAGACATAAATGTAGATATTAACATAGATATTATAAATCTCAGTCCTTTAAAGAAGATAACACAACCACATTTCAGAGCACATTCCCTGAAATTGTTTGTACTGGGTTGCTTCCTACAACCATCTACCTGAAACTCCTTATGTTGCAAAACATAGAGCTAAAATTGAACAACTTACACAGGGAAAAAGAGAAAAAGAACTCTCAGAAGTAAGGGCCTAAGGTTTCTACGTTCCTTTCACAGAGCCAGACTCCCTGAGAGATTCCAGAGCCTGAGATTCTACGGGAAGCCACATGCTCTGTGGCTGCCTGGATGTCTTTCTTCAATGGAAAGGTGCATGTTAACAGCCTGTAGTAACAAGACTCCATTATTCCCAGGACATAACATCTCAGAAGGACTCCCAGCTACCCGGAGGTTGCAGAGAGTTCCATTTAGCACCACCTTTGTGAGGCGGGAGCACCTGACCCAGGATGAAAGTGGAGGAGCTGGCCCTGGAGAGGGAGGGCTTTCTCCCTTTCAAGTTCCTGAACTTTTCTAAGGCGGTGGAGGTCCCAACCACAGCACCAAGGAAACTCAAAAGGAAAGCAACAAAAGGAGCTACAAATCAAAAGAGCCCTCTCCACTGAGCAGCTCCTGCTGTTATGATTTCATTAAGCACCGGCACCGGCTGAATGGACGGCGGTGCCTGGCCCCTCGAACAAAGTCAACACCCTGGACTGAGGAGTGTGTACAACTTGCAAGGAGTGGGCCGGCTGCTGGCTAAATTCTCCAGTGCGTTCTCCTTCCTTGCTTATTTCTTTGTAGGGCTGGCATCCAGGGGTTTTCTTTGTCCCACGACTACTAGTTGCCTTTGGGATAATGAGGAACACCCTAAGGACCTCCATCTACGCCCATACGACCATGCTTCCCCTGAGAACTGTCCCCTAACTGGGACCTTTCTTTACCCACCCGCCACACAAGTCCTCTTCTTCTTTCCTCTGCGTCCCACTGTGTCACCAATTTCTTTACAGGTATTCATGTTAGTGAAAGCTCTCCGGGTCGTATGAAACAGATTTGGGTTGCATCTCACTTCCAGCTAAGAAGAAACTTCTGGGAATCATGAAACTGGGTAAGTTCACAAAAACAAAGCAAGATCCAGGTTTTGTAGTGCCCAAGGCTTAAAAAATGGTGGATGGGGGAGTGGTCTTTTTTATTTCAAATACAAAATTAGGTATGAACATGAATATTTATTGAGAATGAAAAAAATCAATGCAAACTAAATTTTTTAATGTTGACAAATGTAACAAATACCACAAAAATCCAGAATTTTTTCAAATTAACTGGCTGATAACACTTCTATAATAACTTTGTGCTATTCTTTAATCACTCCTCCAAGGGACAATCATTTTGTAACTGTAATTTTCTCTAAGAGAATGAAAAGACAGTTCAGTTCTTCTCCTAACACAGTGGGTAGAAATTCATTACTGACAATGGGATGCAGAAAATATGCAATACCATACACAGGTGTGCTCACTGTTTGTAGGACTGACCCATGTCCTCATGCTATTAAGAGAGGAACTCTGACAAATTCTGACTTGCATTATTCCCAACAGAAGAAAAGATATGTGGCATATTTAAATTTTCTAAACTGCATAATCAGATCTATTCTTCAGTACTTCTGTGTCGACTAGACATCAATGAAAATGGAATCCCCATCTCATAATTTTGTATTTCTGATTATTTAAAGGCACAAAATTTTTCCAAACCTCCCCTCTCCTCCACTTTCCAGACACATCTGAGACTAGAAGCTATACGGTATGTTTATATATTAACCTGATCATACTTTTCCATTCTGCCTTCCCACTAGGGAACAGATGATGGACCAAGAGGAAGGAAGAGAAGGTACAGATTGAAAGCAGAGAGCAGTCTGGAGACTCTTGAAGCCATCACGGTAAAGG
Source organism: Glossophaga mutica (assembly GCA_039655065.1). Classification (NCBI taxonomy): domain Eukaryota; kingdom Metazoa; phylum Chordata; class Mammalia; order Chiroptera; family Phyllostomidae; genus Glossophaga; species Glossophaga mutica. The sequence continues at coordinate 11,530,992 of CM077314.1, forward strand.
ATGGCCATGATTTAGACTAAGGTAGTAGTGGCAGAGACAGGAAGTAAGCAGACTCAGACCTATTCCGATGGCAGAGCTGATACGATTTGCTAATTAGATATGGGAGGCAAGAAAAAGAAGTCAAGGGAAATGCCAACTAGACAATATGACCATTTTCACATAGAATTATTCTGAGTGCTAATTGAATGAACATTTGTAATTGTGCCTAGCAGGATGCCTGGAACATAACCAGAGCTCAATAAACATTAGTTGAATCTGAGCCTTGTTTATATTACTCAAAAAAAAAAAAAAAAAAAAAAAGAGAGAGAGAGAGAGAAATGAATGAGAATGAATCATACAGAAGTCCCTATATTGTTACTGTCTTGACTGTTAATGATGACAACAAACATTTCTGAACATTTTTCTCACTGGCCGCTACATATCTGCTAACGCCAAGATAGGAGAACAAACTCAGCCAACAATTAAAATAAGATATCACCAAAATAGAATATAGAGGACTAACTGGTTGGTTCAGTGGCCTGGGCATCATCGTGAAAACCGAAAGGTCACCAGTTCGATTCCCAGTCAGCAGACCTGCCTGGGTTGCAGGCCAGGTCCCCAGTTGGGGGCATACAAGAGGCAACCAATTGATATCTCTCTAGCACATCGATGTTTCTCTCCCTATCTTCTTCCCTTCCCCTCTCTTTAAAAATAAACAAATAAAATCTTTTTGTAAAAAGAATGTAGAGCATACTCTTATATTTATCTAAATAAATAAACTCATATTTAATGTGGTCAGGTTGGGCCCTGGCTGGTGTGGTTCAGTAGACTGAGCGCTGACCCATGAACCAAAGGGTCACTGGTTCAACTCCCAGTCAGGGCACATGCCTGGGTTGTGGGCCCCCCCACACACACAGTGGCGGGCGTATGAGAGGCAACCACACATTGATGTTCTTCTCCCTCTCTTTCTCCTTCCCTTCCCTTCTGTCTAAAAAAATAAATAAATAAAATCTTTCAAAAAATGGTCAGATTGGTGCAAATGTGGACCTACCAAAGACTAATTCTCATAAAACATGCTGGGGATTTTGACTTACCAATCACAGTGACCCAAGCCACAACCCTAAACATCCTTTCTAATTCTAGGGCTAGCCAGCCAGCTTAGAAGTTATACCTTGTAAAGCATGATCTTAAATTTGAGAAATTATTATCATTTCAAATCTGTACATTAAATCAAACATTAACATTTATATCATATCATTTCACATTTTGCTTAAATTTGCACAAAATAAGGTCCTATTATACTAGAAATATCAATATAAGTTATATCCAGTAAATTTCTGAATGTTTCTTCTTTGTTATCTGTATTTTGTAAAAATTTTTGCAATAAATGCTTATTATTTTGAATAAGAGGAAAATAAGTATTTTTAAAACATTAACAAAAAGAGACTAAGAAAAACTCAAGTGGAAATATTACTTGGCAATGCTTCTTCAGTAATAATAACCTCTTAGTAAATATAAACAAAGTGGATCATAAAATTTTAATTAACCAGAATAATCGGGGATAAGTAATGTTTGGAACATTCTAATGGTTTAGTATGATATATATTTTAGTTATTTACATATATTAACATCATCTTTGGTCACTGCCTTCCTCTTCTCTCCCTAATTCTTCCCTTTCCTACTTCCTTCTCCCGAGAATATAGCATAATTCATCAAGAACCTCCAATACGCCACATGCAAGCCTTTATACTTAAGCATTGAGAACATGGAGCCTAAAAACAAGTTCAAGGGCTTATGCTCTGATAGGAGAGATTTAAGTCAGTATTTACCACAAAATTAGAAAATGTCCTTAAAGAATGTGGCAAATGTACCAAAGACTAATTCTGATAAAACATGCTGGCTCATAGAATACTTTTCCCAATTCCCTTTCCTTTTCCCTTACCTTCCTCTCCTGTAGAGACTAGAGAAATACCAACCCACTTTTCCAGAGACACCTGCAACTCAGGGTAGCCATGTGACACATGCATGACCAATGAGAAGCAAGCAGGTGTCTTCTGGGACTTGCTGGGAAACGCTGCCTGCTTGCTCCTGCCTGGAAAGCAAACGTAATGGTTAAAGTGGCAGCAGCCATCTTGGGATAAGAGAGAAACGTCAAGAGAATAACAAAGGCTTCACCCTCAGATCCTTGTGCCACTGATCTAATACCAAATATCACACACCTTCAGACATTTTTGCATACGAAAAAAACTTTTTATATTCATGCCTATGACAAGTTCAGCAATCTGCTGCAAAGGGAAGTCCTAACAGGTCCATTCATATGCCACTTCCTAAAGTGGCTTAATATCTCCAACTAAACATTTACTGCCTTATGTTTCTAAACTAGCTTGTTCCCCAGTCCCACAATTTGGGAAAATATTGGTTATCTAATGGCTCTGGAAAATTAAAAATGTTTACAAAAAATCATATTAGGCTTTTAGGCCCAATGCAAAAATTAATACATTATGCATTTGTGGAACAGGGAAGTGTAAAATGGCAAATGAAATAAGCAAAATAAAATCACAAGCCTGAAGAGTATTGTAAACAGTGATTGGCAGGTGAGGTCCACAGAGTCAATAGTCTTCACGTTTAAGAAGCCCTGTGTTGTCCACGATCCGGTGTCAACCAATCAGCTTTGCCATATTAGAGGGAAAGGCCACTAAGTCCTGACTTCAAGGGTTTTTTCTTCTAGTCTTCGGCCAGGAAGGTATCTGCAACCTACCTTCCTCCCCCAATAAGAAGAGTACCGCAGAGATCGAGGCCATGAAAAGGTAATGGACAGAAGACAATCTCACCAAGATTACATCCCATAAAACGGAATTGGCAACATCTGCTCAATCTAGTGTGGATAAACAGTGAACTATTTTCCATCTCATTAACTGAGAGGATGAGATATTAAATAACCCCCAGGGGCCTTGTGCTTTGTTATCATGTTTAAGACTGGTCCCAGACTTGCTGCATTAGCTAATCCTTATAATGGTTTAGAGTGTAAAAATCATACACAGTTTCTCTCTTTCTCTCTGTCTCTCTGTCTCTGTCTCTGTCTCTATATATGTCTCTCTGTGTGTTTCTCTCTCTCCCTTTCTCATCTTTCTGTCCCTCTGTCTCTCTGACTCTCTCTCTCACCCTCACACACACATACACGTACACACTACATACATACACACACACAAATTCCCAAATGGCTTAAGTTCCTACTTAATCTGACTGTCTCTGTAATTACTAGTCACTTAGTTTAAATTATTAATCATGTCTTCAATGGTGATATATGATACCTGTAGGTCTCCAAACAGGATTTGAATAGAATTATCTAATTCTATTAACTGCAAACAACTGCCCATTAAATATTTATTAGCCAGCTTGCATTTATTGAAGGTAGAATGGCATGTCAGCAAACCTCTAGGTTCCCTTTGCCCAGAGTTCTGTCTCAGGGAATGCTCAGCCAAACCAGCTCATCAGAATCGTGCCTATTGATCATCTGCCAATTACCTGTTTAATCAAAATCAATGGAAATGAAGAAGTTACAAGGTACGGTATTGATTTTTTAAGTACTTGGTTAAATAAGTAAATTGGTTAAAATCTAGCTAACTTGATTGTAAACACCTAAAGTTTATTTTCCCATGGGGAAAACTGCTGGCAGTTAAATAATTAGATTTTCTCTTTCAGAACGGTGAATTGTATTTTTAATAAAGGCGTTGAAGAACTGTCAGTTTGAGTCACCCAGGAGAGATGTTTTTGCATGCCATGTTTTCAGATTAAAATGCCTTCTTTCTTAAAGCCATCTGAAAGATAACCTGACACCTTTGGCAGAAAACCCTCCCTCAGATGGTAAGCATGTGGACAGTTTCAGACAATTAGATTATGCAAGATGGCAAGTGTTCATTCACTAAAAATGCGAGAACCATCTGGATTCTCCCAGCGGATCTGCGGAAAATGAACAGGAAAGTCACTCCCCCACACAAACCACTCTAACATGAATCATTCAAAACCAAATTTTAAATCAATTCATAATAGCAAAATGCCATCATGAAGAATAAAAAAGAAGGGGATGAATGTCATCTAACACGTGTTCAACTAGTTTCTCGATAATCAAAGAGGGTCAAGCCAAAGGCAAACAGGAATTGCTGTAGCAAACAATAAGTCGTGGTATACACTTTGGTTTCCTGGTGGTTGTATTTAACAATTCAACCTCGGACAACTGCCGTACGGGATGATTTTGAGAAAATACTCCTGACTAGAGGCAAAATAATTAAGATATAGAAGCGAAAACCAGCACTAGGATTCTCTGGTCATTAAAAACAAAGCAACAGGTAAATAAATTTTGTTATATTCACACTCTAGAAAGTATTGTGATACAAATGGACAAGTACAACATGGAAAATGGATTGATTTCATAAACATCATGTTGAATGAAAGAGCCAGAGCTCAACGCCACCCCCTCACCACCACCCCCCAAGAAGAAGAAGGAGGAGGAGGGGGAGGAGGAGGACAAAAGATTCCGTATGATTCGATTTACAGAGAATTTAAAAACAGGCAATATTAAGCTATGTGTTAAGTAAAACAGCATGTAGTTGACTTTGGAAGTAGGGAAAGGTGTCGTGACTGTGACGGGAAATTTTTAAGTGCTTGGTAATTTTCTATGCTCAGTATACAAGCTGGTTTTACAAATCTAGTCACTTGGGGAAATTTTTTGGACCTTTCTGTTTGCTTTCCAAAAAGTAAAGCAACAGAGCAATTTTTGTGGTTGGGGTGGGGGGAGCCTTAAGCAAGTCACTTATCTCTGGATGTAAAGATTCCACCGTGTGTAAAATAAGCATTTGGAAATACGGTCTTCAGATTTCCAATGCAAAACATGCTCTGATTCTGCGAAAGATGAATTGTCTCACAAGGACAAAATGGATCAATAAATCTATAATGACATCAGCCCCACTTTTAGCAGTCAGATATCTTCCCTACCCACTCACTCCATTCTTCACCCTTTAGTCAAATAGTAAAAAGTAGGTTTTTGGCAGCATACATACTTGGAGACTCCCCCCCGCCCCGACCAGGAATATAAATGATTATAGGTAGATAGACACATACGTCCATTCATCCACTCATGCAAATATATGTGCATGCATACACACATATAGAAAGATATTGTTATAAAACCAGGCAAAAAGGAGGGCTGGAGAACTTTCTCACTCTCAAGAACCTGCCCTTCAAGTTTCTTTCATTTCCTTATTTACATGGAAAAAATTAATCTTCAAGTTATTTTAGCCCAAGTGAGTCCATGGTTCTGAAATTAGACAGGAATGAGCTTCTAAGGAACATAAAAATATCCTGTCTTTAAATAGCTCCTCTATACAACCACCTAAGTGCCCGATGTTCCCACCATTAGAGCATCTTCTTAGGGGGATCAGCCTTTCACCCAGCAGAGAACCGGACCCTGAAGGTGTGAGGCGTAGCCCACACGCCTCACCCAAGTGGAAGAGAATGGCAGAGAGCAGGAGCCTGGTGCCTCTCTAGAGGAGAGGATACTGCCATTCCATCCCACGATGGCACTTCCTGACCACCCCAGAGCCCACAAGCTAGAGAAGGCTGTAAGGGAATGGGGGTCAGGTAGTCGCCCCCTGCTCACTGCCCGCCTAACACCAACTTATTCCTGACCTTTCTCACGTTTCTGTAGGAAAAAGCCTTATGAATTTCACCACACAATAGGAAAACAATACTCCACCAATGGCCTCTTTTCCTTAACCAACCACAAGTCACCAGAATAAACTGTTCATTTTTAAAACTGTCAATTACATGTAGAACAGTATAGGAGAGCTGCTCAAAATTTCCCTTCATTCTTTGCAGAGCCAGAGCATAGACCTGTCTACTCATAGGGTTCTATAAGAATATATTGGAGATTCACTGGAGAATGAGAAAATGTCAACAATTCACCATCAAAATAATGGACGGAAAGAACTTAAATCCCTCTAGTATGAAATATTACAACTTTTAAATTCTCTAATAGTGTATCTCTTAAAAAGACAAAATAAAGTACAAATTAAGAACTGTTCTTCAGAAGAATATTCCTAGATTATGTTGTCAGGAAACAGATACCATGTCATTTCTCCTTAGTGCTCACAGACAGCTGATGTGTCTGGAGAATTGGCAATCCGCCTGTTGCCGGCAGAGTGCTGTCTTTTACAAATCTTAAACAGAGACCCAAAGCCATTTGGCTGCTTTTCCTTAACAAGGCACAGCATCTCTAGAGAACATACCACATCAGGCAAAGGAAGCCACCTTTGATGTCTGTTTTCTGCACTCCCAGCTGGTCCTGGGGTCACGCTCCTTCCCTTAGAGGCAAAGGGCTGTGTTACCAGCTACGGAAAGGATGGGGCAAAATTATATTTTGAAGGTGTATGTGTAGGTTTCAGTCTGCTTCTTCAGTCTGTAAGAACAGAGGCAATTGTGCAAATACTATTTAAATCACATATGTATGTGTGTGTATAGACATATATATCACTATATATACATACATATGATATATACATATATATCACTACATATACGTGTGTGTGTGTATACATATATCACTGACCTAAGCTCAGTATAGAAAGATCGTGTGATAAAACAGGCTTCTCCATTCCCACAAGGTAGAAGCGAGTTGGGAGAAGAGACAATAACAAGAAAATAGAAGAGGAAAACTAGAGCAGTGGCTGCAGCAGAATCATTCCATGAAGATTTCAGAGCTGCGTAGGTGCTGAGGCTCACCAGCAGGCCACTCAGGGTGCTATTCCTTAAGGACCATTGTGCCTGAGATGTCTTGCCTCCCAGCTGTGTACATGGCTGCCAGAGTTAAGACTATACTTCCCAGCCTTGCTTAAAGCCAGATGTGACATGCAACCAAGTTCTAGCCAATGGGAAATAGGAACACAGGTTACTGGCGCAACTTTCTGGCCACACCCCTAAGCTATAAGGCACGTGCAATTCTATTCTTCTGTCTTCCTTCCCACTTGCTGGAATTCAGACACTGCAGTGGGAGCTAATGCACCCACCATAGACCACAAGTCAGACGGCACATGCTAAAAATGCAAGAGGCAGGTGCTGGCTCCCCACACAAAGGACCCTCTATACAAGCCCTAGCCTGCTTACAGTCCCCAGCTGAACCAATTCCTAAAACTTACAGCCACCAATTGTTATTTATCAGTTCTTGACCACTCTCCATCTCATTCAGAGTGATGATTATCTCTGCCCCAGACAGTGCCCAGTGCCCTTGTCAGGCCTGGGTGACCCCCCAACTAGCAGCCTGGTGCCATGATAATCTCACCCCACCACTACCACTACCAAGAATGGGTACATACAGACAACTCACAGGGCCTCACAGTTTGAATCAAGCTTCCCAGCCTCATCAGGGTCGGATCATGATGAATCAGTGTGAAACCGTCCACTGAACCTGGGCAGCAGTGGCCCTAACACCCCTGATGGCAGTTCATTAGCCTTTCTCTTCAGCCAGGAAATTTGAGAGGCCAGCCGGAGCAGAGCCACCTAAACAGGCTGCACCTGCGCAGACCCTGTGACTGAATAAAGATGTGCACGTGGACTGGAAGTTCAGGCCTGGAACTAAAATAAATTGAGCAGACTGCCTCCTCTTTATGTGCTCCTTATTATCAGCTGGTTTCAGGAGACTCTGCTCTGCAGAGGAGACAGGCCTCGTGAGCATGCTTGCCAGAGACGGATGCTTGTGGTTTGTTTGTTTTGTTTTTTCCTAATTCTATCAGATAGGGATCTGCAAGAAATTTGAATAAGGAGGAAGGCCAATGGAAAACATGATTGGAATCAAGGCAGATTTTGAGGGGCCTTTGTACACTCATGGTTCCTAAAACTCTTTGCAGGGTCAGAGTTTTACAAGTGAAAGAGCTTAGTTCAACTCTATTTTTTCTAAATAAACACTTAGAATGGTATATTACATATAGTTGGCAATTAAATATATTTTGGCAATCGAATAAATACTTATCATAGTATGACCATGTGGCTACAGAATTGGAGAGAGGAGTGATTTGTCCAAGATCATCCAAGAAAGGTTCAGGTAAACTAAGTATTTTAACTCCAGGCCCATAATATTTTCTGTGCTGCCTTCTCTGTTATGTTTTCGAAATGAGCTACAAAATCCACACACATACCTTCCTTTTCCTGATATCTACATGTTAGGCCAATTTTAGTTATATGTAACAAAACCTAGCAAAAACTAGCTTAGGTCAGACATTATTTTTTTGTTCATTTTGTAAAAGTCTGGAGGTCACTTGTCCCAGAGTTGATTTTGATAGCTCAACAACAACATCGGGGACCTAAGAACTTTCCATCTTTCCATTTGCCATGCTCACTCACAAGTTGCTTTCATTTGGGGCCTTTTTCCTCCTGCTTGCTAAATAGTTCTTGCATTTCTTTGTATCTTCTATGAAAGCATCCAAGTAAAAATAAAGGGACAAGAATAAAAATGGCTTCCTTCTCACCCAACTCTCTTAATTAAAAAAAATAATAATTCCCAAAATCTTCAACATATTTCCATTTATGTCTCATTGGCTAGGAGGGGGTCATGTGCCCACTCTTGGACCAATCACTGGCATAAAGGAATGAGACTGTGATGACGAGCTTAGGCCAATCATGATTCACCTACCAGAGCCAGGCACATTCTATCCCACACAAATGAGCTAACAAGGAAGAAAGGCAAACAGCTACCTGAAGACATCTATGGGATTCTGCCACAGGTATTGTGTCCCAGCAATGCTAGATGCAGGACTATGAATTCAACTCAAGTAACATTCATCAATCCCTTTCGATTTGTCAGTCTCCACACAGATCCTGCGACTAAAACAACAAATAAAGCTGGCAGTTTTCTTACCTTCAAGGAGGTCGCTATACGGTGGCAGATGAAGGGCACTAAATGGGTTATTACGATCTAATATGATGTTTGTTCTTCTGGAGAAAGTGCCTGCAGCCTGTGGATAATAAAGACATAATGAGCCCATGTACAGACAGTCAAGAAAGGCTCTGAGAGCAGGTGTCAGAATCAGTAGAAGCTAGCATGGAGAGGATACGGGACAGCAGGGTGTGTTCCAGGCAGAAGGCTCAGCACAGGCCAAGTGCAAGAGACAAGTACAAATATGATGAGTGTGAAGGACTGAAAAAAAAAAATTCAGCATGAAGAAATCACCAAATGTAGAGATCAAGGCACAGAGATCAACTGAGACTAAGGAGAAAAGAGCTGCTATGCAAATCAGTCCTATTTCAAGTTTTTGCCCGTTTGATACAGGATTAGCTGTAGGTGGAGCCACAGGTGTGAAAACAACAAAAAGGCACGGGGCACAGAGGCGACCTCCTTGAAGGAAAGGGATCGCGGCATTGCTACTTGGTGATTCACAATTCCCTTTGCCGGTTCTCCATCTATTGAGGCTATTACAGACCAGGCTGAAAATAATGCACCAGTTCAGAGTGTCAACAGCTCCCCAGCAGAAGGGCTAGCGTGGGTAATGAGTGTGCTTTGACAGCCCAAGGTCAGATATTTAACAATATTCCAGAGTCTAAGTGTGATACACTGAGTGCTGTTTTAGCTCCTTACATGAAAGGCTCACAGCTGCTAATATTTACAGAAATAGGAAGCAATTACAGTTCACTGCCACAGGAGGAACTTAAATAATTTAAGACTCATAATGCCTCTGATTCTTTTCAAGCCATCTTTTCTCCAAAACCAGCTGCTTCTAGCTCTCCGAGAGCCCTCTCTTCAGAAGGCAAAGTCAACCTGAAACACAGCACCACTTTTGCGAGCCCAAAAACTCATACACACAGCTTTTTGGCACCCACAACGTTTCTCCCACACTGTACTTCATCTCTGGAAAGGGCCCGTTTTCTCACCAGCGATGAAACTCTGCAGCCATCTGCCTGGGCTAATCTGGGCAAACTGGCATGAGCGGAGAGAACCATAATGTGATTTCACAAATGAAACGGATTTATTTCAGTAGCCATTTTCATAACACGGATGTGGTAGGACAAGAATAGAGATGAAGAAAAGGGAATGCGGGAGAAATTGAATATGTTGCATACCAAACAGAAGAAAGTCAAATTTTAAGTGCCCAGACTTTCCATGTGAGACATCACAAAAGGGTCCCCTTCTGTCATCACCGTGGACTCAGCTCTTTCCCATGGTGGTCAGCAAGCTGATGGGTAGGGGAAGAACATGTACACAACGGTACATTTTTGGAATTAAAGTTTAAACTGATGAGTTTCTAATGTCAGCCTTATAAAGTGATCTTTGCAAGAATGAGAGAACATGGACGGATCTGTTCCCGTTACAAAGTTTTAAAATATGACCAAAAACGTAACTCATTAGCTTACTTACTCCACCTGGGAGAGATGCTTTTTATAGAAAAGGAGGTCCAGGATCTTTGGCTTCCACAATCTTATGTTTATCACCACCGCTTTCCTTGAGAGGGCAGCAGATGTTTTCCGGAACCCAACACGTTCGTTTTCCCATCCCAGGTCTCCATGTGTGTGGCTCTGGACTCTGGGAGTTATTCCACGGTTCTGAGCCTTGGTTTCTGCACCTGCAAAATGGACGTGACCTTATGAACACATTCTAATGAGAATTAAATTATTTTTACATGAAATAACTTGGATGAAAGACCTAGACTAGAGAAAGCATCCGGCGAAGCCTGGCTGCCGGCTTCCCTTCTCCCCCAACACCCGCTCTTCTGTTTTTCTCATCAGGATAACGCATGTAACTTTCCAACGCCTGTAGCTGTGGGGAGAAATGCTAGTCAGTTGTTCCTGCGCGTACCTTGGAAAATACCAAAACACTTTTTGTATCAAAAAGTGCCCTTTTATAGGTTGAACTGTGTCCCCCCAAAGTTTGTTTGTTAAAGTCTTCCCCCAATGGGACCTTATTTGGAAACAGAGTTGTTACAGATGTAATTAGTTAATATAAGGTCATATTAGAATAGGATGGGCCTCTAATATATTATGTCTGGTGGGCTTATAGAAAGAACCCCCAAGGGGTTCTTTTTACCAGACATATTACATTACATTACATTACATTACATTACATTACATTACATTACATTACATTACATTATATAGCAGCCTTTGGGAGGTACTTAACCCATGAAGATACAGCCCTCAAGAGTGAGACTGGTACGTTTATAAAAGAGGTTCCTCCAAGATCCCCGCCGCTTCTGTCACATGTGTACATCGTGCGAAGGTGAGGGATGTGACCCAGGGAGAGGAAGAAAAAAAGAATGGGTAGAGAACTCTCATCAGAAAGCAACCATGCTGGCACCTTGATCTCAGACTTCTCAGCCTCCAGAACACTGAGAACTAATGTCCCAAGCTATCCAGTCCAGTATTTTGTTATAGCAGCTCAAATGGAGTAAAACAATAATCCACCTCGATGAACGCCCTCTGAGTAGTCGGTCCTGTTCTCCGCGGAGCTTCTCTTTTAAGGTATTATCCCATAAAGAGGGAACACAGAAGCAACTTTACAGAATCCTGCAAGAACTCTTAAAAGTCCCTCCATATCATGCCCTTGAACCAAATCAAACACTTCACGTCTTGCCTGCAGGTTTCCATAGCCATTCTAAGGAACTCAAGGAAAATCTCAGCCATGAACTTTCATGGAGAATTGCTGCTAAATCAGCACCAAAGTCGATGTTTAATGATGAACGGCATGCCTTTGATAAAATACTCAACCACAACATCGCCTGGCAGGCATGCCTTGTGTCAGAACACCTCTCGGAAGGGATGGCAAAGCATCACCAATTTGAGAAACAATCTCCTTCTCTGAAGGAAAACACACCTAAGCAACAAAATTCAACCTTACACTGAGTTTTTTCCCAAAGCAACCATGAGCTCCCTAAAGTCAGGAATGGTGTGTATTTTTTATCCTGAAGACCCAACACAGCGCTGGGCACACTGTGTGTTTCCAATAGATGCTGGACAGACTGACCAATTGATACGTCATACGGCTATGCAGTTGGGCATATGGCTATGCCTGACGGTACAGGTGAGCAAGTCAGCTCAAGTACATCTGTCTGCATATCAACTTTTAAAGCTAGTAGGTTTTTATAACGCTTGCCTTGACCAAGGCTCTAAGAATATGGAAGTGGTGCTTCACCAAGCTGATTCCTTCGTGCCAAAATGTAAGTGACTCGGTTATTCCTGCAACACTCGAGCACAATTTAATTTAAAATAACAATTAAGAAACTTAAGGTTTAACAATGTCTGCTGAACGATTACCTCCCTTATTTGAAACATACAACATATTTACATTATTTACTAATCATTCTACCACGCTGCACATTAGGAGCTTCTGAGTTGTACCAGCAGTGTAAAAAAACTGCTAGTGCTTTTAAACGTTTCAAAATATAAGAAATTACATCCTCGATAACACAGGGAAGGATGACACAGAGAGCCCGTGAGAGTCAAAGCTTATCACTACTCTCTCTCTGATGTTTTGCTTCCACATTTTTTCATTTAAGATCATATATAATTTAGTTCCAAACTGGGATCCTATGCACTGTTTTATAACTGGCTGGTTTTCTTTTTCTCATTTTCTTTGTCTTTCTCTCATGCCTACAGTTTTTAAAATCAGATAAAATTGTCAAATGATTAGCTATGAAATCATATTGACAACCAAGTACTGCTTATTTTTGTAAGCAATGAATAATTTAATAATTTGTACATTTCATCACCCCTGTCAGGCTGGGGTGATGTCAGCCAAGGTGGGCCTCTGTTCAGAAATATATTGAAACCTCCAACTCAGGTATTACACCAGAGCTCTGGAGATTGTCAACAAGAAGCTGAAATGTTTAAAGTGAACTGACCCTAGCTGACTCTGATGGACCCAAACCCTTCACTTACAAGATAAAAAAAAAGAGTCTGTCTTACCATATCAGCTCGCCAGCTGGGCTGCCGTCTGACATCAGGGGTGAGAGTGGGAAGGCAGGAAAGAAAACACCACACATTTAGACATTGGAGTAAATCACCAGCAGATTCCCAGACTTACCGTGGCATACAAACCCATCAATTACACAAACTCCCAGCAAGTTCAGAAAAACAATAAACAAAGAAAAGGTCATCATATAACAGCCCAGCAAGTCCGGGGAAAGAGCTGCCAAGGGCAGGCAATGCTGATCCAATCCAAGGCGGAAAATATCAGGAGATGTGACGACTGCTTCAACTTGAAATCTTCTGGCCGTGGGTTCCCTCGGAGAGCAGCAGGGTCTTGAAAGGCAGCCAGCAAGACCAGTGACCCAGCGGCCCTTTCTGCCAGGCTCTTCATGCCCAAAATGGCTTGTCAACACCTATCTGTGGGCTCAGAGGCCTGCAGTTTGGATTACAGTCTGTGAAACCTTGGAATGGGCTCCTGGAACAACTCAAAAGCTGAATCTGTGATTTTTCACATACCTCCTGAGACTCTTTGTTGGGCAAAAGCAACTGGACCTGCCACACAGGTCCAGAACGAGTCCCTGTTTCGGTGACGCGGGGTGTGATTAAGGTTAGGCTGGTCCGTCTGTGATGCAGATAAATGATCGTGGTCTTGGCAGCCTTCGGTTTCAGGGACTGGTGGAACTTCTCTGTTAGAAGCACTTTGATGAGGAAAAAAATGCAAGGTCATTAAAAGTTGAGGTTCTTGTATCTTTAAATGTTGAAATGAATATCATACACTGTTAAAATGTTTTTAAGATCAGGTTATGAAATTCCTGCTACTAACATATTTCAAGGGCTTTAACTCATATTCCTGAAATGTAGACTTTCCCCTAATTACCTGTATATGCAATACCTTAGTGATAAAAATTGATGGGATCATTCCGTTCCCCTATTCTAAATCCCATCTGGTCCAGATGGGTCCTTCCTGATCTGGGCACAGCCTCGGGGCCACAGTCCTCCACAACCCTCAACAGACAAGGCACATTCAACCATGTGCTACTCCTTACAAATCCCCAGCTGGTGCCACAATGTTTCTCAACCCTTGTCTTTGCACCTGCTGCTCACTTGGCCAGGCAAACCCTCCCAAAGTCCACCAACTTCCCCGAATCCACCCACCCTCCAGGCAAACCCTGCTTGCCAGGGCGTTCGTGATACAGAACCACAGAACAGCATTGGCTGCGGAGCTAGCCAGCTGGATTTGCATCCTGGCTCCACCATCTCATACTTAGTTACTTAACTTCTCTAGGCCTTGCTTCCTCATCTCTGAGATGTGAAAAGGAATTACACCTAGAGATGTGGACAGTTGACATGAGGTAAGACTTAATCAGATAGCTCTTGAGAACATAGTGCTCAAAGGCTATTAGCCATTAACGCGCTATCATCATTATTATTAACATCACTATCTCTTAAGACCACCATTAAAGCTCTTTTTCTTTTTTTGGGGGGGAACCTCTTTGTCAAACACAACCTCTTTTTGCAAACAAATTGATCACTTACTCTTTTGTTCCATCCCTGAAATTTGGACATGCCTCTAATATGGGTCTCATACGGAATCACAAGTTGTTGATTTTGTTTGTTTGGTTTTTAACATATCAGTTCCCTCCCCGAAAGCCTCTCCAAGACAGAAACCACATCTCATTCATCTTGTGTTTTCTGTGCCTTGCACTACCTGACACCCAGGAGATAAAAAACATAAATATTAGCTGAATGAATCAATAGTTAAATGAGTTCCTGAAAAGCCAAGTGAAAACCAAATACTGATCGATCAAATCATGTTTAACTGCACTAAGGAAATTTCATATTCAGAGAATTCACAAGAAAAATCCAAGGCTTGGGTGAAATAACGGAATGCACATGAGTTTAGGAGGCGGCCTGAAGTCCTGAACTGAACCCCAGCTGTTTCTCTTACGAGCTTTCTGACAAGGGGGCCAAGTGATTTCACCTCCAGGAGTCTTTGCTTCCTCATTCGCAGGTAAGAAGATAACATCGGTAAACCAGGAATGAGGAGGTACAAGCAAATGCCTGAAACTGTAAGTGTTAATTTATCACTTCCCTTGGCCTTTTATGAAGAATTACTTTTGTAAATCTAACTATTACTCCATTAATCTTTGTGTTAAATTTGGATCTGCTGAAATGCTCATACAACTAAACAATCACAGGGGTCAGTTTTTATTTTCTTGGCCTGTATCCATGTTCTTAAACACCTGAACGTATGCACGCCTCTGTCATCTACCAGGGGACCAAATTCATGGATTTGGTTGCTATGGGCAGGTGTTCTTTGCTTTAATTCAGCTGCTTTATTTTGCTTCTGCTCAAACCACTAATTTCAACTCAGTCATCATTCGAGGTTCCAGGAACCCAGGTTTAGACACGACCCTGAGAATTCTCATTAATTGACCCCTTCATGTGGCTTTACAAATAAATTGATCAGCTCCCTACTTGTGAGGAAGAGAGAGCTGTGAAAAGAGATGACAGAGCTAAAGGAAGCACACAAACAAATCTTTTTTGTTAATTTTACCAGATCTGACTATGATGATATAAATCCTTCACAATCACTCAGTTTTTTTTAAAATGAAGTCAACATTGTTTCCTACCAATCGACCTAAGAGAATTTGTACATCAATGTCAAGATCACCAGATAATTTTATTTGCTCCTATAGAAAGAGCATAAATTACTCTTGAATTCCAACCACGTGTACACCGTTGGCAGAAAGGAGGATGTGGTGGGAAATGACAGATTTTCTGATTTCCCAAGTCCAGGGCATTCCCAGTTTATCCCTAACTATTCTACCTTTCATTCTTGGCACAAGAATGAAGGGAGCAAGTAGAAGATGGTATCTCAGTTGGTCAGCGCATCCTCCCAATACACCAAGGTGGCAGGTTCAATCCCCAGTCAGGGCACATACAAGAGTCAACCAATAAATGCATAAATAAGTGAAAAAAAGAAGATGGTGTCAATATTACTTTTTATAAACAGAGAAACCACATTAAACCCACCCAAAATCTCAATATTCACTGGACAGACTTGAACCATAGGTCGATGTCAAACTGCTCATTCAGCCCCTAAACCTGATTGTAATAGAAATGCAGGGCAGAAGAATAGGAACCGGGAAAAGCTGAGTGTGGGCCGAGTGTCATCCGATGGAGAGTCTCTCTTATGATATTGTGTAGCATCATCCATTGTATCCTTTGCCATTGCAGGTGTCCTTCGAAATGGAAAACATACAGTAGTCCTCTTTCAGCTGCCCCCAAACCCAAAACACTGCTAACTGCTAAAAGTGAACGGCTGACCTGCGCTACAGTCCACGTCATGAGGGCACCAGCAGACACACAGCGGAATATCTGTATCTGGCTTAACAGAGGACCAGAAAAGAGGACAAGCACCTTTGCCAAAGTAACCAAAAACTACGCTGCTGTGGCTGTTAGCGAATGCCCCCCAAACAGAATGTAGGTCCAAAGAAAGGCAACTTTATTTAAAGCATCAGCTACGAAAAAAAGAGTTGGCATAACAACATGACATCAAACTGAAAAGAACAGTTGATCTGTCTTCAAGAGAAAGGGAGGGGGTAGTGTGTAATATCTTTAATATATGGATGGCTGGGTAGAGTAAATGACTGTCTCACAGAAGGTTTATCTGTAAACACCGCAGTAAGTCTAGGGTTTTTAACCACAATAAATGGCTGCTTTCAATCAGTTGCTGCTAGCAGGAAATCCACGGCCCATAGGAGCAATTACCCATCTCTTGACTGAAGCACAGGACAATTACAAGCTACCGAAGTACACTCATGATACCGGAGCACTTGACTGCGCGGTGCTAATGGAACTGAGACAAGACATAGTGGCTCGTGGCTACATGTCTCCGTTCCAGCCCCTCCCCAGCCCCTTTCATCTTTCTCTTTCTCACAAGGTGGCAGCGTAGACAGAGAAATTATGGTCTGCAAAGGCAGTGTCATCTTCCCGCAAAACAAAGACACCAGGGTCTTCTCTCCTTTGCACCCCCTGCCCCACAGCCCTTTAAAATTATTACACTCAACCTGATTTGTCAAAAAGTACCATGCTTTCATCTGCGGTTTTGCAGATGACTTCTTTCCCGGAGTCTCCCATTCAGCGTTTGGTGCTCATTATTGACTAAATCGATTAGCCAGATTAGGACTTCTGATCTCAAGAAAGTGAAGAGAAACCTGTCAGGGTAATAAATGGGAACATAACTACTCTTTGATGTCACTGTGAAAACTTCGTCAACTAAGTATCCTTAGAGATAGAACCTCTCTAAGATTGGAGAAAGAAAAATAAAAGATGGTAGTGGTCTATTAAATTAACTTTCCATTCTCATTACGTTTACTTCTAACAGGCAGCATTTAATGAAGATCTAATGTGCCAAGTATTACATTATGTATTTTAAATGCATTGTCTCATTTAAGCCTCACAATAACCCCAAAGTAGATATACTGAGACCATCCTCAGCTAAAGGATGAAACAACGGAGACTCGGGGTGGGCCATTTCCTATAGACACCCCGGTTTGTACATTGTGGACTCAGGATGGTAGTGGTCCAAAATCTAGCTCTTCAATATCTTATCAAACTTCCCTTGCTTTGAATAATTCTGTGAGAAACGGTGAAGAATGGGCAAAGCCACCCCAGCTGGTGGCCATGATAGACATAGCGATGAATCCCAGCATCGTTTCCCATAGAGTATACACAGGACCCCAAAGTGTCTCTCATCACAGCGTTTCAGGAAGCCTACACAGAAGGCAAGGTTTCTGCCCTGGCCCTCTATATCTAAGTAGCCTTAAGGCCAGTGAAAGTAACCATGTGCCTGATACAGTTTCCCAGGCATACTGCAACAGAGGTGTGCGGTTCCCTTTTTCTCCCTTTTTATTAAGGTATTTCCTACTTTCTTAAGCAGTGAGGAAAGCAGAGAAGTTGCTCCACTAGACCAATCTCCATTCATCCAGCAGATCAGATCTGGACAGAAGTGGGCAGCACAGTTAGTTGCTTAAACCACACCCCCTCCCTCCCCACACAACATGAGAGGCAGGGTCCTCTTCCAGGCTGTCGTGGCGTTAGAGAGAAGCAGATGCAAAGAAGCCAGAAACGTTCATAAAATGGAGTCCCGGAAGAGCTAGTGGACTACACCCACCTTCACAGAACAGGTTTGGAAAAGAAATGGCAGAAATCTATGAAAACAATGTGTACTACATTGCAAGGAGCCCCAAACGACCAGATGCACCGCAATCACCAACACCTCTCTCTCTCTCATCCTCTTTCTCCCTTCATTATCATTCCTTTTCTGGAGTTCAGGAATCAAGACGTGAGTTTTGGTGTTAGGACAACACACCACACCACTGTGCAGTTAGGGATTCTCCCTGAAGCGTAACCGCCCCCTCACTCCCCACCCCTATTGAAGCTCCCCCTCTTGCTGAGATCACCTATTTCTGGTTCCCATTAGGTTTGTTTTATAGATCAGGAATGTCTCATGCTGAAGAGCCCATACACGCAGACTTTATGGCAATCTGATGACACTCTTATTCCAGTATTTATAAAGTGATTCTTTGGAAAAAAAAACAAGTAGTACTTGGGATCTTTAAGGCACTAACTGCTAGAAAGGTTTTCAACTCTGCTATGACTTCACCAGAGTTATTGAAAATAAAACAAATAAAAACATGCTCTGATGGATTTTGAAAGGTCAAATACCTTTTACGGCACTAAGTATTCAACACAGTGCCAGTTAACCTCAGTTTGATGACAAATGGGAGGCTGTCCTGCTCCTGGGCTCACACGTGCCATCCTTACCCATGTTATACTTGCACGAGGGGTTGTATTCTAACAGTCAGTCCAGTCTCCTTCGTCTCCTGGCTCCCAACCCCTTTCCATTACCTTCCAAAAAAGTAGCCACACAATTCAGAGAAAATACTCGGCTTAAAGGGCAAGGATTTCCAGTGGAGGAGAAAGAGTGGGAAATGAACTATTTCAGACCAAATGCAATTATATTTTGAAGGCAGAAGCAGACATCTTCTGGCAAAACTGTCAAGATGTTACAAAAGGATTAAAGGAATTTTTTATCATTTAAAATCTGCTTCTCAAAAAAAAAAGGTCTGCTGTTCTATTTTTGATTTTTAATAAGACTTTTCAATACACTCCCTGCTTTAGAAAAAAAAAAAGTTTAAGGAAGAAAGAAGCAAAAAGTGAAGGCAACGCAGCAAATACAGCCAAGACTTTGATACAGTTATCACTCACTTTCACCATTCCGGTGGATTTAGACAAGCTTTTTGTGGGAGGTTATACCCTATACAATAACCTGTCAATAAAATATACTTATTGCAGAGACTTTTCAGGATTTAGGCTTCTATTAGGGTTAACGTAGAGGCACCAGATTAATTCCTTTCAAAACTCTGGGAACTTTCTGGCAAGGTGGCAAAGGACAGCATATTTCACTGCTTAACAGTGTGCAATCCTCTCCATACGCTTCCAACGTCCAGTTACTATTTCATCCCCGAGCTTTGGCATCCTGACTCCCCGAGTTCTCTGGTAAGCATTGCTAACCAAGCTCCCGCTGGAGACATGTTTGGTTAGAGTAGCATGGTTTCTAGTACATCCTCCGCCCTGTTCCTGACATTGAACTTGTTCACTGTCCACATTCTCTTCCTGGAAGCTGAGAGACCACCATTTCTCTTCCGTCTTTCACATTTTCTCTGCCTTCACCCCATTCTTCCTCTCTTTCATTGTGGGAGTTCAACATGATCATGTCAAAGGCTGCTCTTCTGGCCCTCACCTTTTCATCCCTCCTGTCCGTCCATCTCCATCGGTGAGCAGGGTGGGTTATAGCCTTGGCCTTCACACACATGCGGTTCGTATGACCTTTGTTCTCAGATAAAGCCTTTGAAGACGAGACCACACAGCTATGTCCTCTTTGGAGAAGTGTCCATTCAGGTCCTCTGCCCACTTCTTAAGTTGGATTGTTTGGGGGTTTTTGAGGTGTTGAGTTTTGTGAGTTCTTTATAGATTTTGGAGATTAACCCCTTATCAGATATATCATTGGAAAATAGCTCTCATTCAGTCTTTTCATTTTATTGATGGTTTTCCTTGCTGTGCAAATGCTTTTTAGTTTGATGTAATTCCATTTGTTTATTTTTTCTTTTGTTTCCCTTGCTTGAGGAGGTATATTAGAAAACATATTGCTAAGAAAAATGTCAGAGATTTTACTGCCTGTGTTTTCTTCTAGAAGTTTTATGGTTTTGAGTCTTACCACTATGGAAAACAGTATGGAGGATCCTCAAAAACAAATGAAATCTTACCATTTGCGACAACATGGATGGACCTAGAGGGTATTGCCCTAAGTGAAAAAAGTCAGTCAGAACAAGACAAATAACCACATGATTTCACTGACATGTGGAATCTAAAGAACAAAATAAACAAATGAGCAAAACAATCAAAATCACAGACACAGAGAACAGACTGATGGTTGCCAGAGGGAAGGGGGCTGGGGGACTGGGTGAAAAAGGTGAACGAATTAGGAAGTACAAGTCGGTCATTACATAATAGTCACAGGGATATAAAGTACAGCATAAGAAGTATAGTCAATAATATTGTAATAACTATGTATGGTACCTAGCGGGTGCTGGAAATACCAGGGGAACAGATTGTAAAGTATATGATTGTCTAACCATTCTGCTGTACACCTGAAATTAATACAAAATAATATTGAATAAAAACAGTAATCGAAAAATAAAATTTTTCAATAAGACCACACAGCTAATCAGTATAGAACTAGGGTTTGATTTTAGATCTCACTTGGAGTCTTGCTTTTACTGCACTATCCTGCCTCTTCAAACAGCCAATCATTCTTCCAGGGGTCCTTCCAGAGTATTCATCCCACCCAACACATTTTGGGTGCCAAACAGACAGGCTTCTCATGGGGAACTTCCAGGCTCAGCTACAGAGGGACACAGTGAACAGATGGAATAGACTTGATTTTCCCCCTCCCCTGCCATTGCCTCTGAGGTCTCCCTGCACAAGCTCACCACCTGGAAAACGGAGGAAGAGAAAAGCCTCCCCCTTCCAGGTGGATGGAGACCAGAAGGGAAAGTGTGTGCTTACCCATCAATCTCCATCCAGCACAAATCTACTCGTGTCCCAATAACCAAGTGACAGAACAAATTTCCAACAGAAGCCAGACCACCACAACCAAAGGTCGTAATTCCCAAGGACAAATGCCCCTGCTCCATTGATCTAATTGAGAGAAAAAGTTGATAAGTTACAAGACAAAAAACGTGCTCCGAGTATTTTGTATTTGTCAATGTGCCGTTGGCACTGGGGTGACCTGTTGTACTGAAATGGGACTGGCTGGGGTGGGGGTGCAGTGCTGCTGAAAGGAGGAGAATGTGGAGGATGAAAGGGAGACAGACAACTCAGAATTTTTTCCCTTTGAATTTCAACCTGTTGGGCAAAAACAATAGCAAATGAGGCACTGCATATGCATGAGGCAGCGAAGGTATTTTAAGTTTTTCAGGAGACAGCTCACTGAATGGAATTGCTAATTATGTCTCACAAGGCTCTGTCCAATTCAGTTAGCTTGATTACGGCTGAGTTGTCAACTCCCCTGCACTTGAGGTTCCACAGTCGCAACCCATTCGGCGGCTTAATATGAAATTAGAATTATCTTTCTCCAAAAAAGAAAATGTTTTCCCTCACGGAAGAGCTAGCTTTACCCATTGTGACAACATAACCTTTCTCAACAAAAATAAAATTAAAACCGCCAAGGGTTCAGATTCAAGGGTTTCGAGAGTTGATGGAACATCGGGAATGTAATCACAGCTGTGACAATTACAAATTAAGATTGAACAATGAGCCAAATTAAAAGGGTGAGAAAGAGCAGAACACCATATGGAATATCTCGTTGCTACCCCCACAGGATATCTTTGATTCCTTAGGATAAGGAGGGTTTGCCAGCTGAGGAGATGGACTAAATAGAGCCCCAGAATCTCACTTTTTTTTTTTGTCCCTAAACTTCAGTGACTGCCTAAATCAAAGTAGGTAAATTTCTCATTTCCTTTGCTTAGATTCTTCACCTCTAAAATGGGACAAACCTCACTTTATAATGGTACTAGTTCAAGGGAGGGATGAAGAGTGAAGTAGTCATCCTAGCCGGACAGTGAGATGAAGATCAAAGACTGTTTAGAAAATCGGGACCTTGGGAGAGTTCACTCTAAAGATAGAGAGAATGGGGCAAGAACTTATTAATCAAATAAAATCAGACTGATTCAGCATGGTACCCTTTGTCAAATTCATTCATTCCCAGCCAAGCTGACTCTGGACTCAAGTCTGACACAGATGAAGAACAACAGAGGGTGGGAAGAGGTTAACAAAATGAGGATACAATGGCCTTGCTTGGACACCTCTAAAATAGTAGCCCAAGGGTGAAAGGAGCAGTGTGCCACCCTGTTCCAGAGAGCCACACTGCCTTGGGGACAGGAGGGTCCAACGCATGAATGAAGGTGTGTGGTAGGAGGTAGAAGGGCAGCCAAACACGGCAGTATCTGGCGGAGCCGGACATTTCAATGGAAGGGTGTTTTCTGAGAACACTCGTGACACCTTCCCAGGAAGTACAGGGAGTGGTCCCAGCAAGGGGCTGACACATTTCTTAAGGGGGTTGAGTTTCATGCTGTGTAGCTGGGAAGTTGCCAATGTGATGTAAGAAACCCATGCTGCCCTGCTGAGGAGCCAGGCAGAGGAGAACCAAGCAACCCTACCAACTGCTAGGCATGTCCGAGAAGCCGTCAGAACCAGCCAACTGATGACACACACATGAGTGAATCCAGCCAACACCTCTTGGCGCAGAGATGAGCCAGCCCAGCTGAGCCCTGCCCAAATTGCACAAGTAAGAGTAAATAAACGGATGTTGTTCGAAGCCGCTATGTTTTGAAGTAACATATCACATAGTGTTAGCTAACTGACAGAATCTGTATACAAGACATTTTCTTCTGGTATCCCCCATTTCTGAGACAGAGAAAAGAATTTCCCCCTGTGTCATCTGCCCATAAAAACATTCTCATTTACTCCCAAGTAATGTCCGCTGCTGACCTTAATCACAGGCATTAGCAAAGTAACAATCTTATGTCAAAATTAACGTTATAGCCATGGCCAGGTGGCTTAGCTGGTTGGAGCACTGTTCTGTACACCTAAAGGTTATGGGTTGGATCCCCAGTCAGGGCATCATACCTAGGTTGTGTATTTGCTCCCCAGCTAGGGCGAGTATGGGAGGCAACTGATTGATGTTTCTCTCTCACATTAATCTCTCTCTCTCTCTCAAATCAATAAACATATCCTCAGATGGGGATTAAAACGATAAGAAGAAGAAGAAGAAGAAGTAAAGTTTTAGCTATAGTCCATCATTCTTCCTGAGCAGGAAAACCCTCCAATAGCAGCATCTTCGATGCCCACATCGGTCTGCCGCAAAGAGCAGCAGGACAGGGCGAAGTATGCGCACACCCTGCCTCGGTGACACACCGAGCCCGCCATGGGTGGTGAGTTCAGGGTGTCAGCGCAGTCCCACAGGCCTGGTTATTTGCCCTACAGAGTTGCCTTCATAACTACTCCCTTGGTCCTCCACACTTCACCATTAGGAAAAGATAAAAATCACTTCTATAAATAAAGCAGCCCAGTTACAGAGAGGGGAAGGCGTGTCAGCCACAAATAGGCATGATAAGCAAAACACAACAGTATCAGATGATGGCATTTTCTAATAGGGCAGATAGCTCAATTGTTCCACCTGCTACAAGAATGGAAACAGATTTCTTGAGGAACGAGCAGAATTACTTCTTATTAAATCCAACTGAGTGAAGGTGGAGAAAAAAACTACTTAAAAAAAATGTTTGACATGTTCCTTTTTTTTCTTTCTCGTCTTCTACTCCTTCCTCCTAGATTCAAGCACCTTTTGGTGGGGCAAAGACGGTTTCTGAAGCAGAATTTTCTCTCTGATTAAATCTTCCCTGTCCTCACACAGTTCCACTGCTCTGGCTCAGATAAGCCTCGGGTCAGCTCTGTCGGAGCTGTGAACTTTCAGTGATCATGGAAACACAGATATTTCTTATTTTCCAGGATAGAAGATTAAGCTGTCATCCCTAAGCAGCCAAGGTAGGAGCATTAAAAGCACATCATGAAATGCAGAAATTATATTTATTCACTTGAACTCTTTCTCATAGATGGTTTAGAAACAAGCACATCAGAGTGTTGTATATAATAAAAAAAAAATCACTACCCAAAAGACATCCTGGTGCAGATGATTTTTTTTTACATGCTCCTGATATCTGTCTTTAAGAAAAAAAATGGGGCGGGTCTCTGAGACCCCAAAGTTGAAAGCTTCTTTGTGGGCCAGGGAACTGCACCCAGCAGCTGTAAGCATGCCACAAAATGAGTATATTGAGTTACACCATAAGCACTGTGGATATCGTTTGGATTACCATGAGAAAAAGAGAAAGAAGGAAGGTCGAGGGGTTCACCAACATTCAAAGAAGGCAAACAAGATGATTGGTCTGAAGGCTAAGCTCTACCATAAACAGCACCATGCTGAGAAAATACAACTGAAAAAGACTATGAAGATGCAGGAAAAAAGAAACACCAAACAAAAGAATGGTGCAGAGACTCCACAAGGAGCAGTGCCTGCATGTCCACTGGACAGAGAGGGACAGTCTCGAGCTAAAGGACTTTCCAATATGATTAAACAAAACCAAAAAGAGAAAGTAGGAAAATGGGAGGGCCCTCTGCCCAAAGTTCATGCCCAGGGAGAAACCGAGGTATTAAAAAGTTATTCAAACAGGAAAGAGAAAGAGAATATCATGGAAGAGGGTAGTTCCTAAATGTTCGTTGGAGATGGTTTTACTCGAAAACCACCTAAATGTGAAAGATCCATCAGGCCAATGGGCTTATGGTTCACGAAGGCCCAAGTCACATCCCGAACAGAAAGCCACCCTTTGCCTGTTGATACTTGGTGTAAAGAAGGATCCCTCATCTCCACTTTATAGACGGGAGGTGTTATTACCAAAGGTATCAAAATAGAGGTGAACATAAATGAGTTGGGCCTGGTGACACAAGGAGGCAAGGTCATTTGGGGAAAATACACCCAGATTACCAATAATCCTGAAAACGATGGATGTATAAATGCAGTCTTACTGGTTTGACAGCCATTTCATGCAAGCAAATCCTTGTAATTACTGAAGGCTATGCACCAATCAGGAAAATCTGTGATGTTTCTGCATGCTACAATATTACAACAGTTTATGTGTCCGCAGCCATCGAGAGAACTGTTCCTTTAAAGAACATTAAAATGACCCAGTTTTACAAATCGGTATGAAAAAGTTGGGTTTGTTTCAATAGATTTGCTAGTTTGCTCTGATGATCTGGGCCAGGAATAAACCTCAACTTTTTTGTTTGTTTGTTTACATTAATTTTTCTTTTGTACTTATTTTTATTGACTTTACTGCGGTGACATTGGTTAATAAAATGATATGGGTTTCATGTATACAGTTGTGGAAAGCAGTATGGAGTTACCTCAAAAAATTAAAATGGAACTGCTTTATGACCCAGCGATTCTACTTCTGGGGATATATCCGAAGAATCCTGAGACACCAGTTTGAGAGTATAGATGCACCCCTGTGTTCATAGCAGCATCACTTACAGTAGCCAAGATCTGGAAGCAGCCCAAGTGTCCATCAGTAGATGAGTGGACAAAAAAGCTGTGGTACATCTACACAATGGCATACTACCTGGCCATAAAAAAGAAAAGGAAAGGAAGAAGGAAGCCTCAACTTTAAGTTGATGGTGCTTAAATAAGAATATGTTTCCATGGCTCCAAGTCAAAAAGTTCAACACGTTTTTTTAAGTCTTACAATGCAGCACACACAAAGAAGCTAAACTACATTCCCTGCTCCTTGTTGTGTGCTGCTCTACGGACTCTACCTCTGCAGACTACAAGAAAAACTCCACACTAAGATAAATTCAAGCCTGAGGAGACAAAAGCACAAAAACCTAGGTGTAGCAGGCTACCCAATAGGAAGGAAAGAAATCTGAGTCACATGTCCCTCTAACGGTGTTTGAGGCTGATCATTTGACTCTGAGGAGAGGTTGGGAAAGTCAACAGACTCGAGGCTGGTGTACCCCTATAGCTGCCACAAAAATGAGCATTTATTACGAGGAGCTACTAGTCAGAAAACACAGGCTTCTTGCCCCTGCTCTAAGCCTTAGTGCCCTGCTCTAGCCTAACTCCTGAGAAGAGAAAAGACAGCTCCCTCCCCTTTCACCTCATGTCACATGACTTCCTGGAACTCTTTTTTAGATGTTTGCAATAAACTTACTCAGAGGCTGTCGAACAGAAACAATTCAGCAAGCAGACAACTGACAGCCACCCGCAGGATGTCTAGAAACAAACATCCTTCTGATGGATAACACTACTAGTAGGAGCTAACTTTTTTCTTTTCTTTGTTCTCTTAAGCACTTGATATGTGTCAATGGCACAAAGGAAAAAATAAAAGGTCTGTCAAGTGAATTCTCACAACAGGCCTATGGAGAAAATAGTAGACATTGGTTCCTTTTGTTCGTCAACCCATCCTATGCTACCGTGTTTCTTGGGGGAACTGCCCCGCCCCTTCTCCACTCACAGGGTGGTGATGGGACCACTGCCCCGCAGGAGGGCACACCGGCCAGGTCTGAACAATCCAAGCCTCCCCTTCACCACACAAACGGGTTGGTCCAGGGTGGGGACAGGACCAAAGGAGAAACGATGAACACTACTTCACCCTGATTTTTAAAATCAGTAAACTGAAGTCAGGGAATGGGATCATGTAAATTAGAGGCTATAACACCTTTTTCTTCTGCGAGGTGGACAAATCCTGTTTGGGAAAAAAAAAAAGTTTGAAGCTAAAAGAAGCCGCAATTCCAAAGAAGGTGATAAGATCATACCTTAACTAACCACTCCTGGAGAGTACGGCCGTCTAGATAGATATATAGCTATATAGATATACAGATATATAGAAATAGATTAGCTACTGCAATCCCTTTTTTGCTTCAGTAACCATAATTTCGATTACTGACATAACCGAAGAGCCTTGACTTATCAAGAGAGATACTGTTATCCTTTTTTCAAAGATGGGAAAGCTGAAACTTAGAGCTATTAAATAACTTGCCCAAGGTCACAAAAATACACATGACAGAACCTGGATTCAAACCAAATTCAGCAGGGCCTCAGAATCAGAGCTCTCAATCACTGCAAAATGTAATCTATTAAGCCAAGCCGTCACACCAGGCATTATCAGAGGGGTGGACAAAGTTGCTAGTAAAATAACAGTTCTGTAGCAGAGATAGGTAATAACGTAAGAAGCGACAATACAAAGCTCATTCTGCTATTATTACGTCATGTGAAACTCTTCAGTAAGAAGAAGTGTTCATTTACAGTATCTGATTTGAACTTCCCAACAGCTCTGCAAAGTAGAACGCACAGGGATTTTTGTTATTCCATTTTAGAGATAAGGAGCATGAACTAAAGGGGGGGAATGTGGGTGGGAGGGGGTGGGCAGGGTGGAGGGGAATGATGGGGGAGAAATGGGACAACTGTAATAGCATAATCAATAAAATATATTTTTTTTAAAAAGTTCTTCCAAAGGGACCTAACTGCGAGGAGTAATGAGATGAAGCCACGACCAGGCACTCTGTCACCTAACTCCAAGTCCAGGGTCCCTTCCCCACCATACCCTTAACTCAGCCTGGCTTGACTGAATCAGAAGTGGTGTAGTAGGGTGTGGAAAAATATGCCTGGGATTTGAAGGCCAAGAGTTAGAATCTCCCTTTCAACGTTCAACTTCTTGGGCAATTTCTTATCAAAATTTCTAACCAAAACTTTTAACAATAAGGAATTTGTTTTTATCCAAAGTAATTCTTAAACTCTCACAAATTTGAGACCTCACCTAATAAGACATATACATCAACCCATATATTCATCAATATTTTCTTCCAGTTCTTTTATACTTTTTAAATTTTTCTTTGAACCCATATGGCTATGGGTTAAGGGAGGATAACTTTTCCTCCCCTATATAACTGATCAGTTCGCCAGCATCATTTATAAATGAATCTAGCCTTTTGCCTCTAGATACTCAAATACATACCCTTAGATTATTGTTTCTGAGCTATTATTTCTATAATCTTAGTGTGGGAAAAGCTTTATAAGAGACAAAACAAGAAAGGAAAAAAATGGAGAGTTTTGCATCTTTGCAAATAAACAGATACATCAATTGATAGATTAAAAGAAGATTTAAGTCAACAGACTATGGATACATGGTCAAAAATCATAAGTTGTAGAATTGTTATAAATACAGAAAGATAGATATCCAAGTAGAAAAATAAAGATTAGAAACAGTCAATTTGCAGAAAAAATTTAAATTAGCAAAAATAATTTAAAATATGACAACATTGCCCTGGCTGATACGGCTTAGTGGATTGAGCACCAGCCTGTGAACCAAAGAGTTGCCAGTTCGATTCCTAGTCAGGGTACATGCTTGGGTTGTAGGCCACATCCCTGGTTGGGGACCACATACTGATGTTTCTCTCCCTTTCTTTCTTTCTCCCTCCCTTCCCCTCTGTCTAAAATAAATAAATAAAATCTTTAAAAATAAATAAATAAACAAAAATAAAAATATGACAATGTTGTCAACAATGTAGGGAAACAGGCATTCTTTTCTACTACTAGAGCCTCTACAATAATTGGTATTTTTCTGGAAGCAATTTAACAGTATGTATCTTAGGCACCGAAAGTGTCCCATACTCTATAGTTCAATAATAGTTCAGTAATTTCTTTCCTAGAAATTTTTCTAAAGATATGACTAAAGGTATAGGCAAGGCTATTTATACAAAAATGCCCATTATCCCATTTATAATGGCCAATAAGCAACCTCTAAGTTAAACCACAGCTGAACAAGTAATTGTCCATCCACGCATGAAGTGTCTTGTAGGTCTGAAAACCTACTATGCATTTGTCCAAACCAAAGTTATCAAAGCACCTATTGTGCGTCAGGCACTATGCTGGGCCTTGAGAATTCACAAACCTGACACTTATGAGGCTCACAATCCAGTGGGAGAAACAGAACAATCAATTTACCACTGTGACTAGTGTCCGGAAGAAGACCACTAAGCAGTGAACATATCCGACAGCAACAGACAGATCAGAGACATGAAAAATGGCTCAGAGTAAAGATCCGAAGGAAGAGTGGGGGTTGCTTGGGTCCAAGAAGGACAGTGTAGACAAAAGAAACAGCAGCCACAAAAGCTATTATCCTTTCCAGGAGGAAAGTATACCGATGTTGGGGGTGAACGTAGCGGCTAAAAAAGCATATACACATCACACTATTTTTTTGTGTGCACACAAGCACATGCAGAAAAACCAGAAGGACTATCAAAATATTAATAGGTTATTTCCAATTAGGGCGATATTTACCCTTACCACCTCCACATTTTTTCCTGTTTTGTTTTTTATTGCTTTTTCTTTTCAAAGATTTTATTTGTTTTTAGAGAGAGGGGAAGGGAGGGAGAAAGAGAGGGAGAGAAACATTAATGTATGGTTGCCTTTCAGGCGCCCCCTACTGGGGACCTGGCCTGCAACCCAGGCATGTGCCCTGACTGGGAATTGAACCAGTGACCCTTTATTTCGCAGGCTGGCACTCAATCCACTGAGCCATATCAGCCAGAGTTTTATTTCTTTTTGTATTGATTTTATAAACAGTAAAAATAAAGAATGAAATAGGACAGAGAACTGCCCAGTTGCTTGTTGATACCATCCTATTTCCATGTGTAGGATGTTGTGTTACCCAAACCAATCCCATTCTAGGTTTCGCTAGAGAATCCCATTCTCTAAGTTGCCTTAACCAGAGAAAAAGTTAGAAGAAGCTACAGACTCCAGAGTAAGCCCTGTTTTCTCACTTGCATATCTTTAGTTACAAATGACTGTTTACCTGTCAGTTGGGTTGAGAACACCCATAGGTTTTCCTTTGAAGCAAACCTCTTGGATTTAAAGAGATTTTTGTTTAAGCTGTTGAAGGTTTGCTTGATCTAAAGTCTCACAGACGTTTGAAGTTGTGACTTAATGGAAGATTATTTTTATTCACAGTGATCAAGCAGTTAATGAGATAAAGTAGTGAGGAGACAAGCTTAATAGAATATGTGGTTGCGCTGCATGTTAATCTTAATAAAAGGCAGACTGAAAATAACAGGAAACCAGGAAGAAATTGGGACAGATGGCTGAACAGCTCAACGATAGGAAAAACAAGGTTTCCCGGCAGAGGGCTTTCAAAAGCAAACCCCTCTCATGTTGCGTTCAGTAGATAAAAGGCAACAAAGAATGAGAAAACGGGAGGGCCAGGACTAGAACCTTCCTGGTGGCTGTTCTCTGAAGACCTTCCCCTAACCCTACCTCAGCTCCTTCCCCAGCCCTCCCCTGAAGGGCAAACTGCACCTGGAGCAAGGACAAGCTTTCAACATGGAAAGAACATAAACAGGAAAGAAAGTCGCCATCTGCCTCAGTGGCCCATCGTGCAGCATTTTAACCTCCGCAAGTCGTAACACAATGAGGGGGCATCGCCTGCCTGGAGGACTCGGCAGCAGGGCGCAAGGGCGCCGGTGGCGTGCACTGGCTCTCCGTGTGGGTTCTGTAGCACTCTGTGGTTGTCAGCTTGTTTCAAGGCCAGCGGAAGACTAAAAAAGCCTAAATCAGCACAGAGGAGAAAAGGAAATCGGTCATTAAAGGATATTCTTCTTTTTTTATTTTTTATTTTTATTTTTTTTAGGTGGATGAGGCTACTTTATTCAATGATCGATCCATATACCTGCCAAGGCCACTATGCACAGGTTATGAGAGGTGGAGCTTTATTTCTTGGTCTCTTCCTCCTCGGACAGAGTTTTGATGATTCCCTCCTTCTTGGCCTGGAGCCGCTCTTAACAGTGCTTGTGAGTTTCCTTGGTCTTAGACCTGCGGGCCTCAGCAGGGTCAGCCAGAAGCTTCTTGCGAGCCTTGTCCACCTTCACCCTGTGGATGTGTTCCATGAGAATCTGCTTGTTTTTGGACACGTTACCCTTCAGTTTCAGGTACAGGCTGTGGTCCATGTGGTGGTCATTCTTCTTAGATTCACGGTATCTTCTGAGTAGCCGGCAAAGAAGTCTCATCCTCCTCATCCAGGTCACTTTCTCAGGCCTTCAAGCACTGGCAGTAAGTACCCTTTCACTTACCTATGCCCATAGGCCTGCCCTTCCTGTGGGCAAGGTGTTACTCCAGCATCGAGCCTGGGAATGGACAGTCACAGGCTTCTGGATGATCTGCTTCCGAATCTGCTGATGGGAGTTGGCATTGGTAACTTCATTGGTCATTGGGGTCCAGCCAGACCTTCTTTTTGGCCCAGCGGAGGACACTGGAGGAAAGCCTCTTCTGAAGCCTGAGCGTTCTCATGGCCACTGCAGATAAAGGTTATCCTTCTAACCCACCCACTAACATGGAGGTGGAACCAAGAGCGGATCCCTTTGGTATTTCAAGTGGCCAATGGAACGAATGTTGGAGCATTGACAAAGCTGCATTTCCCAGTGGGTCCTCTGAGGGCCATCTGCATCTCACTCCACACTGCATCGCAGACCACACCAGTGGTGTAAGGTCGTGAGTGGCAAGCCTCTGGTATAACCCACAGGAGAAAGCCCACCCTCGCCCCTCCTGGGACTCAGACTGAAAGGGTTAGAGCCCCTGGCACTTCCCTTCGCCAATGATAGATCTTATTTTTATTTTTTGGTCTGCCTTTTTAATGAGGAAAAGGCCCTTTAGGAGAGGTGGATGTATGGGAGATCCCAATTCTCACTCTGCACCGTGGGTGAGCCTCGGACCTCGTCTTCTGTTCCTCTCTAGCCTAAAATACGTGACGCTAGATCATTGTCCCTTGAGGCAGCTGTGGTTTTAGTACCTAATTACGTCTCCAAGTCACTGCTGCCCCTTCCAGGTTCTGGCCCAAGGAACTGTGCTTTCCTGATCACAAGTTATGCATTTATAATAATGCCAGCTCTCCTTTATCCAGCATTACTAGGAGCTGTGTAATGGGAGGGTCTTTTCCGACTCTGTGGCCTTACGTATTGCTAGAAATAGCAGTTTTTGAAACTGCATTCTTCACCATAAAAGATTCTTATCCACACACTAAAGTTTGAGGACATTGTAAACTCAGCAAGTAGTGAAACTTTATGGTTGTAGAACAGTAGTTTTTAAAAATGTTTTCCTATTCACTTATTTCATTTCATCCTTGAAACATCCTTGCACAATAAGCCGGACCAGTATTTTTATTCCCAGCTTTCTGATGATAAAGCCTAGTCAGGCTAAGTTTCTTGCCTAAAGATAGAAAAGTAGTTAAAGAGCAAAAATGAGGACTAGAGCCCACATCCCCTGCTATTTGATCTATTGCATCATTCTACATTATTCCCAGGGGATAATTTAGGATTCCAAGATATCATTATCTATCACATGCCTCCCAAGTCACAGCTTTCCATATCAGTTTATAGTAGGAAGAGTCAAATTTTCTCTGGCATCTGTGGGTCTACGTTTTCCTTCTCTGTGCGCGTCAAATATTGAAGCTCCACTCTAGGGCCGCAGGCAACTTTAAAAGCGATTAAAACACACCTGGCAATAATTTTTAAGTGATCTCTGCAATACATTGACATGATTTGTAAGAGCATCCTTTATTTTTAATAATCACCCTTCAGCTTTGTAAGACTCTTACATTGTGGTATCCCTAGAAGGGTCCCCACAAGGGATCTCCTGCCGTGGGAACATCTAGCTTGTGCCTGGCTGCTGAGGGGTTAGGCCCTGTTTGAAGCACTTTTCATACTCCCCACATTGCAATTCATGGGCTTTAGCTGGATTTTGGAACCACTTTGCAGCCCTTAAGGAAGCCTCAGTGGGCTGCCAACCATTCTTCAGGGCTCACGGTCCACGTGGTGGTGGGCCCACCACAAGGTCTCAGCCACATCCTCTTCTAGGTCCGAGTTTGGTCATTTATCCCATGTTCCTTCCACACGCATCTGAGAACTGACGATGGGCCTGGAAACAGACTACAGACTGTCTCATACCCAGCCTATGTGTTATTGCTCTACAGGGCGATTCCACTGTGGAATCAACACTTTAGTTTCAGGTTGCTTCAAAGGGCCTTTTGGCAAACAATCATGCACCTAGAATATTTTTCTGCTCTGCCCAGTGTTAACAGAGTCTTTCCTTTGTTCTTGGAGTTATCCCCTTTTCCTCCTATCTCTGGGGTTTCCAGAGACTTCGTGTTTTCCGTAGAGAAGATAGGCTAAGAATTTTTTCACAAGCAAAATTGCCATGACAACTTAAAAGAATTTGTTTAAAGGGAAGTTAATTAATTTTATTTTACTATTGTTGTTTAAATGCCTTTGAAATTGCTGCCTTTTTCCCTTTAGGGGCAAGTTGATTTTCTTTAGTCCCTTTAGCACATGGTAATTTACATGACTGTGAAAACATTTTATCAGCATTCATATTCTACAACTTGACTTGTCTGGACCATTGCAATCAGTAGGAGGTGGGGAGAACCCATAACCATACATTCATTCAAGAAAAAACTCAACTGCCATCCAAAAACCGAGGTGGATTTAAGTTAAACATTCCAGCATGCAAAGGTCAAGTTATACCATCAGGTAAAAAAAAAGTTAAGTTAGAAAACAAGGTATAAGTTTTAATCCCACTCATATAAATGCTTAACAAGTGGTCAATTTTGAGAAAGAAAATGGAAAATCAAGAAGGTAAAAGGCTCTCATTTTTTAAAAAGTCAAATACGCATCAGTGCATCAGAAAATGTGAAAGCATTCAGGTATGATATTTTAAACAATTACATCGGAGCCACCAAATAGTCCCTACGTGGTTATCATCTATGACTATCTTCTGAAATTACGAGATAAGGAGACAATTCCAGAGTACCCGCTGCTTATAAAACAGTTTCGGTTATCTTTCTCCACATACGGAAATCACATAATAATTTTAGTGTTAACATTGTATTGAGCTGTTACAAGGAACCAAGCACAGTTCTGGCTGTGAAGGTATTAGCCAGAAAAAGAGAACACTAACATCCAAAATCTGTAGGTTAGGGCTGCTCCAGAATGTCTACACAGGCAGGGCCTAGAGGTAGCAATCTGAAAGGGGGCTGGGTGAAAAGGGTGAAGGGGATTAAGTTAAAAAAGAGGAAAAAACAAAAGCAAAAAAAACAAATCCACAGACACAGACAACAGTATGGTGATTACCAAAGGGAATGAGGGGGATAAATGGTGTTGGAAAGAAATTTGACTAGGGGCGGTGAACACCCAATACAGCGTACAGATGATATTTTATACAATTGTACACCTGAAACCTCTATAATTTTGTTAACTAGTGTCACCCCAATAAATCCAATAAACAGTTTAGAAAAAGAAAAAAAGAAATGCATGAACAAGAGCATTACGATACAGCTCTGAATTAATGAATTAGATGACTTCCTCTAAAAAATCCATGCTGGATCGTTCCCAGCATGGTGGCCCTGAAAGGCCCTAGGCAAACGGTGCCAATTTGTTTGAATTCTATCAAGGAGCAGAGAAATCTTCCCCCAAATTCTGAAGATCCCAGATGATCTCTAGGTTGGCTGGACTGAGGGTGGGTGTGAAGTTGGAGCACAAAAGTAGAATACGAAGATATTTGGTACCCAGGGGGAAGCTTTGCGAGTTCTGGTTGGGCATGCTAAGTAGAAAGTTTTGGTTTCGAAAGATACCCTTGGTCAAGTCTACCTTCCTACTCCACTAGGAATTTCTCTAAGTGTGATGAGACGCCATTGAAGGGTTTTGAGCAGAATATCATATGACCTGATATGATAAAAGTTTTAAAAGGTTTTTCCTGGTAAATAGACCAAAGGTGGGGGCAGGAGTGAAACAGAGAAATCCAGAGTCTGCGGCAGAAGTCTGGACAGGAGGTCATGATGCTTGGGGTAGGACCGTACAATAGCAAAAGCGGCGGTGAGCAGGGTTGGGTATATCTTGCAGAGCGAGCCCATCAGACTTGCTCCAGACTGAACTCTGGGTACGCCAGTTTATTCAACACTCAGGTTTTGGTGCTTGTGCCAGAGTCTATAGTGATAAATAAGATTTGGTGGAATTTCTCCATGAGCTCTCCATGGGCAGCAATGAGTCGCCCTGGTTTAAAAAAAAAAAATCTGTCCCAGGTGTTGAGTTCAGTTCAGGGCAGCTCCCCTGTTCTGTCAATTAAATTTCAGGACATTGGAACACAGGCTGGGGGAGATGCTTGGATAGAAAGCAATGCTCTATTCATTTGCCTCCCAGTCTACAAAAAGGGGGGAAATGAAAGAAAAAAGTCTAAAACATAATGACTTTGGGTTAATAACTTTAAAACGTAAAAATAAACAATTTCCCGTGAACATATAACTTAAACATGACTAAAGAAGACATAGTAAATATAAATAGAGTAAGTGTCCATCAGTAAGTGAGTGGATAAAACAGCGATGGGACATTTACACAATGGAATACCACTCAGCCATAAAGAAAAGAAGGAACTCTTACCTTTTGTAACAACATTGATAGACCTGGAGAATATTACGCTAAATGAAATAAGCCGATAAGTACCATATGATTTTACTTAGACGTGGAATCTAATGAACAAACTGAACTAACAAGTAAAACAGACACAGACCCATAGACAGAGAACAGATGCCAGCTATGGCGGGCAGGGTTGGGGGGAGGAGGGCTGGAGCAAGAGCAAAAGGTCTCACGGACATGGACAACAGGGTGGTGATCGTGGGGTGAGGGGCCTCTAAGGGGGACAAATGGTAACGGAAAAATGCAATAAAAATAATTTTAAAGAAGAAGACATAGTAAATATAAATAGAATAAAAGTATTTTAAAAATTAAATCAATATTTATACACACACAGAACCAGACAAGCACTAAGACTGTTTCAAAGGTCAGTTTTCCCCAGTTTTAGGGAATAAGTAATCTTAAGGTCATACAAACTACTGCAGAGAAGAGAAAAGGCAGCAAGCTCTCCAGCTCATTCTATGAGACAGGAACAACCTCATCTCAAAAACAAATTTAATAAATCACAATGAAGAAAAAAATACAGCCAACTCACTGAGCATCAATATAAAAACATTTTTTAATTGGCAAACAAAATTCGATAACATCAACACCTTACCTCATACCACATAAAAATATTAATTCAAAATGGGTCACAGATATACATATAAAACTTAAAATTACCTATAAAGCTTCTAGAAGAAAATAAGAGTATCCTTACAACCTTGTGGTAGGTAAGTTTTTAGACAGAACACAGAATGCACAAGTCCTAAAAGAAGGAAATGATAAGTTGGATTTCAAAATTAAACAACTGTGCTTTTCCAAAGACAGCATTTTTAAAAATGGAAAAGCAAGTCAAAGACTCAGGGAAAGTCTGCCAAAAACATATTAGATAAAGAACTTATAGCTGGAATATACATAAACAGCACTACAATTCAATAATAAGAAAACCACCCAATCTTAAAAATAGGCCAAAACGTTGAAATGCAGTTCATAAAGATGCTGCACAAATAGCTGAGAAGCACGTGAAAAGATGGATAACATTAGTCATCAGGGAAATGTGAGTTAGAACCATAAGCTATCACAACGCAGAGATCAGAATGGCTAAAGTTTCAAAGATATTCATACCGAGTGAAAGTAAGTGGCACAGCTAAAACTCTCATAGATCATGGACAGGAATGTGAAATAGCACCTCCACTTTAGAAAACAGCTTGGTAGTTATTTTTTTAATTAAACATCTACCTATCATATGATAGTCATTCTATTCCTAGGTGTTCACTCATGAAAAAGTGAAAACGTATGTTCACACACAGATTTGTACATAAATATTCATAACAGCTTATTTTTAAAAGCCAAACACTGCAAACAACCCAGATGTCCCTCAGCAAGTCAGTGGGTAAACTAATGGTGATACATCTTGAGCTGAAATACTACTCAGCAACAAAAAGAAATGAAACAAGAGTTTGACTATAGAAACCTATTGCTGCATTTCATCATATCAATAATTAAAGGGAGGAAGGGGATTATGATCATCAGTTAATGCAGAAAAAAGGACCTTATAAAATTCAATATTCAGTCAGACATTAAAAATAAAGCAAACTAGAAAAAAGAAAGACACTGCCTTAATCTGATAACTAGTATCTTCAAACAAAAACCTACAGCAAACAGAATATTTAATGATGAAAAGTCAGAAGTGTTTCCTTTCAAGTCAGTAAAAAGCCAAGGGTGCCCAAGCACCGCTTCTCTTCCACACCGAACCAGAGGGCAGACAACTCAATAAGAAATAAAAAGCGTAACATTGGAAAGGAAAAATAGTAACTGGTATTTTCAAAGGCAATGGCATTGTGAACATAGACAATCCAGATTATTCTATGGAAAAACTATTAGGACAAATTTTTAAAATTCAGAAACTTGCTGGATGGACAATCAATTTCTTTCACAGTCGTGCTTGGATAGAAAATTTGCAAAGGAAAATGCTGCTTTGCAAACTCAGGAGCTCCCCGGGTGACATCTAAAACTGACCCTGTAGCCCTGGCCGGTGCGGCTCAGGTGGCTGGAGCAACGTCCCATAACCCATAACGGAGAGGTCGCAGGTTTGTTTCTGGGTGGGGCGCACACCTGGGCTGCAAGTTCGGTCCTGGTCCAGCAGCGTGCGACCTGCAGTCCAGGAGTGTAAGGAAGGCAACCAATCGATGCCTCTCCCTCTCTCGCTCTCCCTTCTTCTCTCCTTTCCTCTCCAAAAGCGATGGGAAAAAAAGTCCCTGGGTGAGGATAAAAAGTATACATAAAAAATAAAACATAACTGACTGTTGTACGCAGAGTGCAAGGAAAGACTGAAGAAAGTCGCACAGCACTCCAGGAGGCTAGGTGGCTATTTTGAATGAGCAAGGGAACTTGCGTACAAGGCTTATCTTGAGCAGTTGCAAGGTAGAACTCCTCACTCACCTGCCATAATCTTAAAAGCGTACAGAGAGGCCTTAATGGAGTTCAGTGATGATCGCAGTAACACTCTACTCTCTCAAGACTCCGTCCTGAAACAGTCCCCAACGTGGGAAGGGTGGGCAAAATGCACCTTCCAAGGACAGGGGAGGGTTGGGCCGGGGCGGCGCTGATTGTCCCGGTCTGGCTCACGGGTCAGCCAAAGGTCATGTCCTCTCAATGACCTTCTTCAACACAAGTGTGCTGTTGTACAGAGAGAGAGTGTGTGTAGTCAGGAACTACGTTGAGAAATCTTACAGATCATGCATAAAAGTCATACTTTTTCCTAAGGGCAACAGCTGGGGCTCAGAAGAGTCTGATGCAGGGGGAGCAACAGACAGATGCGCCTGGTGGCAGCTCGCTCTAGGGGCAGTGGAGAAACAAAAGCAAGGCAGGCCTCGAACCCTTTCTGAACTGTGGCCACACGTCTCAACTGTCCTAAGGTGGCTGTTCCCAAAATAACAAGCAGGGGAAATCAACAGGGTAAAATTTCCATGAACAACAACAACGACAAAAACCAAATTCTGCCTTTCAGCGCAAAAAGGAATTTATACAAATATGACACCTGGTTACAGTTTGTAAAACAAAGATTTGAGAAATCTAGTGAATGCTGAGTTTATTAGATGTCCATAGTCAGTGATAGTTATTGGTAAATCTACTAGAAAATCATAAACTGAAGAAAAAGAGATGAAAGAAAATATTATGAAAAACCATATGCCAAAAAATTGGACAGTCTGAATGAAATGAAATCTAATGCACAAAATAAACTAACAAAATACAAAGAGACTCACAGTGACAGACAACAGACGAAGAGATGTCTCAGTGGAGGGTTGCAGGGCTGGGTGAAAAGGTGAGGGGATTAAGCCAAAAAAAAAAAAAAAAAAAACTCATAGCCACAGACAACAGCATGGTGATTAATTACCAGAGGGGAAGGGAACTGGGGGGAGGCAGTCATTTTGAATGTGATGGCCACACAGTACACAGGCTCACTCACTCAACAGCATCTACTGCCCCCACTGACTAGTACAGTGAAGTTGTCATTGTTCACACATGCACATTCCAGTCCACTCTCCTGGGCTGCCAGGTTACACTGATGTCATGCGAACCATTCTTGTTATATAACAATGGTTGGGCTTTTTGCAGATAGGTCTCATATATATTTACAGATCATCTCTGGATCTTTCTCCATTCCTGAGGGGTTATGGAGAAATTGGCTGGTTGGTTAAACAGCTATTTGTGGAGGTGTTTTCTGCAGGGGCTTGGACCAAATGACCCTTGAAGGTGATACAGTATCTTTTGAATCCACAAGCTGTGTTTATATCCAATTCCAGATCAGACAAGCTTCACTAACCACAGAAGTTGGGACAAAAGCCAGATGCTTCCCACACATCTTTGTGGTCCTCCTGCCTTCTGGCAAATTCCAGGACCAGATTGGAAAACCTGCACCCCGTTTGGGGGCCAAGTTTGGTGTGCTTTGGGATGATGCATACGGTTTTCGTTGCCGTCCACATGCTCTGTGCTACTTTGGCCAAGTGTAACTTCAGGGTTTCTGACTCATTTGAAATAAAATGTATCAGGTGCGGACAGATGGGCTCCCCAACTGCAATTCGAGGGGTCTCTTCCAAATCTTGTGTGACACCAAGACAACTTAATTTCCCCACCTCTCACAGGCAACACCAGGTTGGGTGTCAGGGCGAAGGAGCTGGACGTATGAGTACTTTTCAGAATTTGTGAAAAATAAAAATAAATTGCTTTTAATTTCGGAAGGCAGAAGAGTTGGATCGATTTTACTGGCTCTCCTCTAAACAGCAATTTACATGTTGAAACTGTAATACTGAGGGTGAACTATCCCTTCCTGGTGATTTGAAACGCGTTGATTAATTTCAAGTTGATGACTTTGTCCCCTGCCATGATAGAACTTTAATTCATCTCACTCAGGCTGCCTCTAACTAGTTTTCAACAGCCCTAAACAACCAGCAAGTGGCTATTTGGTGGATAACATCCCTATTAATAAGTACAAATTAGATCAAGCACGTTTTAAAAAGCCTGATCCCAATAACAAAATAAATAGAATTTTCTCTGAATTTAAGAGCAAAATGTGTCTTCATCAGAACACTCTCAGACACTCCCTAAGGCAACTCTGCCCAGTAAAAATAAAATGCATGCTGCAAATACGAGGCATGAAGTCACTTTAAAATTTTCTAGTATCCACATTAAAACATAAGACCAGGTGAAATCCATTTAAAAATATTTTTATTTCACACAATATATCTGAAATAGCATCATTTCATCACGCAATTAATATAAAAAGATGGATGAGTTTTTTTTTTCACATTCTCAGACATAAGCTACAAGAAGCTGAAAAATGGCTGGAATCTCACAAAAAGGGCAACATTTTAGAGGCAGGTGATCAGGATCTTGGGAAAAGCCTGCCCCAAGCTTCACCACCATGTGCCTCAGTTTCCCCATCTGTAAAAGGAAGGTAAGCGCTCTGGCTATCTCATACGGCTTAGTGCATTACATTGCCAAGTCTGAGTAGAGTGTTTGGAACTAAGCCTGGCACATCAGAATAATCCTCAAATGTCAGCCGGAGGATGCTAATTGGAAACGCCTAAAGGCAAGGACTGGTACTCACAGTCCTGGACACGAAGTGGCCAATGAACATGTTCTTCTACGAGGTTCAGAGTGGTAGGCGCCGTGGTCCTACCCTCGCTGCCCTGGTCCCACTTTCAGAAATAAAAGGACTTTTCCCCGGCTGCTGAGGGGGCTGCCCAGCCAAGACCACTGGCTCCCTTAAATCAAGCCCCTTTCCCAGGGCTGCCGGCTGACAGTACAATGACTATCAGGCGGCTCCCTCCTCCTCCGGGCAGAGAGCTCTGCAAGTCCATCCGGCTCCAGAACCCCTGAGCCCTGTGCAGGTGGCCCAGGGCACGCACTGTGGACCAGCTTCTCTCAGGGCTCCGACCTGCAGCAGCCCCTCCCTCCCACAGGTGTCCTCCCCAGCGCGCTCACCGACACAGGCTGCCTGTAGATACAAAGCCCACTGGGTGATGATACGCAGCAAGAACTGTTGGTTGGAATTACAGTTCAGACAATGAATAAATAACACTTGCCACAGTGTTCCTAACAAGTGTTACTAAGGAGGTCAAAACAAGCATTGCCCATGCTCCGCGCATCATGGGTCGTCACTTTGAGTCTTCCCACCAGCAGCTCCTTCCCCAGCAGCTCCTTCCCCACCCCGATCCCCACCCCGACCCCCACCCGGCCACACAAAACAACGGCAGAAGAAATGGAAAGAGCCTCAAGCACCGAGACTCTCACAGAAACGCCTCTTTCTCCCTTAGGTTTGTCCGAGACTCACAGGCTACGACCAGAGGCCCGCCGCCCAAACCAGCAGTTCTCTCGCATTTCGGACTTTCAAATTCTCGGATTTGCCCTTTACTTAAAAAAGTCAATGATTTCACCAAGAAAGTTTGATTAGCTTCTTTTACTTTCTGTAATGAAGTGCCATCCTTTTTACACTTGAAAGGATCTTTGTAATAATGCAACATTGATCTTTTGAATACAGATGAGCTAACCTAGATAATAGGATTTAGAATGTGCAAGATGGGACTCAGTGCTCATATGTAAGGCTCCAGTGCCATCAGGAGGAATCTCAGCGTAAAACATCTGTTCCCAGAGACAGCCGCCTGATGCCACGGTACTAAGGGCAGGAACCTGTCTCCTCCTGCACGCAGTTCTTATTATTAAATCAACATCTTGAGAGAGGCGCCAATATTCTGTGTCCCAGGATGTCACTCAGAGCACAAAAATTAAATAAATAAATAAATAAAATAGAGAGAGAGATTTAGCTCTAAGGTTGGTCTTTTCTCATCTGTAGCTTTAAGCCCAGAGGTGGAGACACCTGGAATTCGAATCTGACCCTAGAAAGTGGTTCTCAGAGAACCTTAGTTCAAAATGGGAAGTCGTGGATTCCAGCATCATTCTGCACCAGGCAAAGCCAGAGCCCAGGGGTGGGAGAACAAGTCAAACACGGGTCAAGCCCTCGAAGGCCTCACAAGGGGAGGAAGGAGAGTTTATCTTTGGGAGATGAAGTGTGTCCTCCAGAAAACAGCCCTGCAGACCGCTCCTTTTCCATCCCCCCATCCCTTAGACAAAGATGGAAAAGAGCCTTTTGGTGGGCCCCACCCTCCAGAAGAGGCTAAGCAGAGACCTGCTTCTGCACAGCCTCACACAGAGCGGGTGGCTGGTGCTCCATCACACCCTGCGTGTGTCTCCTGAGGAGGGAGCAGAGTATGGTTTAACGTGAGAACAGAATAAAGAACTATCGCAGAAGACGCGATCCGGCGACATGTCCCAGGAGATCTACGCTATTCTTCTCTATACTTACGGTATGTTTGGAATTAGCCATAATTTTTTTTTAATTAAGTCCAAATGTAGTGTGGGGAGCTACAACTATGTCACAACAAAACCAAGTGCTAAGTGTGTGACATGAGCTCTAAAGTAAGTCAATCAGAGCAGACCCTGGGGCTTGGATCTGCTAATAGCTCCCATTGGACACCAGGTGCTATGAGAACTTCGCAGGCAGAATCTCATTTAATGCTCGTTGGAGCTGAAGGAGGGAGGTGCCCCTGCTTTGCACATAAGAAGAGTAGAGGGCCACAGTTAAACAATTTACCCAAGAGTTTGCAATGATTAGATGGTGGAACTGAAATTTGAACTCCGATTTTTTTTTTTTTAGTGTGTCTGACACCAGAGCATGTTTTCTTCAACAACTGTATCATACCAAATACTTTGCGAAGACCTAGGGTGGATCAGAGACACAGGACCAACAATGGAGACCGAAAGGCTTCCTGGGAGAACACAGGTGGGGATAGAAAGGGGCGTCGTGAGGGGAAAGGTTGGGGACAAAGTAGGGTGCCAGGTCTTGGAACGACAAATAAGGCCACGGGAAGCGGGACAACTGTCAGGAGACAAAAGCAGGGATGCCCTTTCTGAATGGCTTACGAGACAGGGACTTGGAAATGAACAAACAAGACAGCAGTAGCCTCATAGACAGAACAGACTGATGCGCGCCAGGGGGGAGGGGGCTGGGGAGCTGGGTGGAAAAGGTGGCGGGATTAGGAAGTACAGACTGGGGGTCACCACGTAGTCCTGGGCATATGAAGTACAGCACGGGGGATAGAGTCACTAACACGGTCTGTGTGTGGTGCCAGGTGCGTACAGGAAATATTGGGGGGAGCACTAAGTTGTAAAGTATATGACTGTCTAACCCATATGCTGTATACCTGAAACTAATGCAAAATAACATTGCATGTAAACTGTAATTGAA
Organism: Glossophaga mutica; assembly: GCA_039655065.1. Lineage (NCBI taxonomy): Eukaryota > Metazoa > Chordata > Mammalia > Chiroptera > Phyllostomidae > Glossophaga > Glossophaga mutica. Next base: position 11,574,391 of record CM077314.1, read on the forward strand.
AAATAAAATTAAAAGAAAAAAAAGACAGGGATGTGGTTACCAGGTGAGATGTTAAGAGCCCAGTTCTAGATGCAAACCACAAATTCCCAGCAGAGCATTCTCAGCAGGGTGGCTGAGGATGCTCTCACCAAGCCCCACCTAGGAACAGAACTGGTTTCAGAGTGTGGCCTTAGGCAATAACCTCAACTGTAAAGGTCAGAGCTATAGCCTCTAATACAGGTATCATGGCGTTCTGGCCCCATAAAACATGAGGAGAAGAGAAGAGAAGAGAAGAGAAGAGAAGAGAAGAGAAGAGAAGAGAAGAGAAGAGAAGAGAAGAGAAGAGAAGAGAAGAAGGACCTTCTAAGAAGGTCCTTAGTTCAAGAAACCCTGCATGCTATATAGCATCCTTCGACAGATTTATAAAGCACACTAGCATAAAACTCCAGTTAAACAATCAATCATTTTCCAAACTTATTTGTCCACTGAGCTCCACAGGCACAGCCTACAAATGAATAGTTTCAAGAAATTCAGGAGGCAGAAGACTACCCAATGGGTACTACAGAAATTGGGGATGGCCTAAAAAAAAAGGCGTGAAGAAGAGCAAAGATTAACCAGAAAGTATGGTTGGGAAGAGTCAAAGATTCCATTAGAAAAAATCAGGACCAGATTACAAAGAAACTGAAAAGAAAGAATGGACAGAAAGTGGGAGGTTCCCCAATGTAATGCTCTGGATGAAAGAGCTCAAAATTTGAATCAGGCGGAAATGCTGGGGAGGGTGGAGTAGGGGGTGTGGTGAGATGGGTTCTTGCTCAGTGGCACTGTACACGGTGGATATGCCAGAGCTTTGGCATCAGACACTTGTATTTGTATGCCAGCCCGGCCACCTACCTCCCGGGGAACCTTGGGTTAGATGCTTAATCTCACTCCACCTGCTTCCCAGCAATCAGGAAACAACGACTGAAAGAAGGAATATGACTTGCTCAACTTTCCACTGCTAAGAAGCATCCCAGCCAGGATTCAAGACCAGACGTGGCTGCCTCCTGAACCTTTGGGCTTGCAGGTGGTACTACACCACCTCCGAGACATTTTTTCCTCCAGCTCCTCAAGGCTGAAGAAAACAGGCACTGGCCCAAACTCTAAGGTTCCCAGCTGCCTCTGGGTCTCCTCTTCCCTATTAGCCAGCTTATGCCACAGGAAACATTTCATTGGAACACAAAGTTACATCAGATCTTTGCTACAGTTTTTTAAAAATCGTCAAAGCCCACCTTTAGCCTACATATTTCTATTCCAGGCACTACTGTCATAGTTATTTTATTTCATCCTAACAGATACACCCAATCCAGTTACAGCACTGGATACGGTTCAGGTGACAAGACACTCACCAGCCCTTGGAGGGATCTTGGGTGGTTTCTCTTCTTTGAGCAGCGCGTTTCAGTACCTCCGTTCAGGCTGCAGTTACCTAAGGCCAGCACCTGTCAACTTCCACTTCACAACCTACAGGTGAGCTTCAACTCTAGCAGGTGCTAAAATTGCTTTTCTTCTCTCTTTGTTTACCAGATTGGACCCTGGGAGGCCTGGGGTGAGCAGTCCTGGCTCCCCAGGGGATGGACAGCTCGTTCTCCACACGAGCCGCCCCCTGCCGGTGACTCAAGCCTGCCCCGCGGTGCCTCCGTGGCAATAGGCCCGCAGGCGACACCTCTGGAGGTGAGCTCCCGAAGAAAGCCCACATGAGCCTTGGCTTTGACTTGTAAACAGAGGCTTTGAAAGAGCAAAGTTGTGAGTTTGTCTCCACTAAAGCAAATTTCCCCTGCTGTTTGCTTTGGGCGTTTTGCGAGGTACCTGCAGAGCAAGAATGGATTTCCCGTCGGCTCCTCCAGCCTCGGGGGCGCTCGGAGCGCAGCTGCCTTCGCCAGGCTCCAGAACCGGCGTGAGGTCAGAGCCCCCTCCCCTGTTCCTTCCCCTTAAAACTTTCTGCACCCCCAGCCGGTCAGTGAATCTGCAACTTGCCAGTGTGCTGGTGACGAGGCTGGACCCGCAGCCTGCAAACCCACTTGCCTCAGGCCCACTCCCAGGCCCGCCCACCTCCAAGGCGGAGCCCTCCCAGGTGCGGAATTCAAGGTGCTTGGGAGACTCGGCAGTTTCTCTGAGCGCTGCAGCAGGCCGGGCTACACTCAGGCTCATGTTTCTTCATACATGGGGCTGGCTCCCTGGCTGTAATTTTTATTTTTCTGTCTTGAGACAGCAGACATGGGCATTAAGTTCTCCTTTTCCTCTTCACTGTAACAAAACCGTGCAAGTGTGATTTCAGTGGGCACCTTCCTTAGGGTTGGGGAAGCAAAAAGAGAAACCCAGGAGTGTCCTGTCTGTGACTGGGCACAAAGAACGTGGCTGCCCTCGATTGTCACTGGGGGAATTCCCAAATTGGGGGTGGAGGGGACCGTACAGATCAGTCGCACAATCATGGTCCAGTGTTTCAAGAAAAGCAGGAAACCTGGATCTTTAATAAGAATTCTTTGCATTTTCGTGTTGGCAACTAATTTATTTATTTATATATAAATAAAAAATATATATAATATATATTTCATATATATAATATGAAATACTGTCTAGGCCAATGCCTCGTAACAAACCAAGTCTGCTCGCAGGACAGACGCTAGAACTCCACCCTGGTGCCAAACCTCAGCATTAGCCTGCCTTTAGAAGAGCCCGCTGATTCGCTCTGAATGAACCCCTGCCCCTGTGGGGGCCACGGGACATTAGGAGGCCAACAGGACTACCTGTGAAAGAGACCCTTCAGAGATCCTGGGGTCGTGGGGTTTCAGGAAAGGTCGCACGGTTCCATCTTCAGAGGAAGCTGCCTGGATTCTGCTTCCTTAAGAGCAGAGAGAAAGATTAAATGCAAAACTGCCCCGATGGCAACCGCAGGATTTAAGTCATATCTAAGGATATTGAGGATCTGGAGGAAGGATGGGCTTATGCATTATCTTTGTGACATTTCCAATTAAATGCAACATCAACAGAACATCCTCTGCCAGGGTCACCCCAGCTTGTTTGTTAGCACGCCCATCCCTCAAAAGAGCAAAAACGAGGATAAATCAACTGCCTTTGCTACCTTTATCAGCATAAACAAAGAGATAAAAATACGGTATAAAATTTTAACTATCTTCCCCTGTTCTACCTGCAAATGTGAAACTCCCCTGTGCTTCAATAAGGGAAAAATACATCCAATGAAGTCTAACAAATGGGCCATCTGTTCAGAAAGCAGAAGGCAGGCATCTTTTACGTGTGGCACCACTGCCCTCCTGTGGTCAAAAGACATAGTGCAGCTGTTTTCCAAAGAGGGTGGAAGGTTTTACAAGGGGGAAAACGTTCTTCCCATACATATAAATCATTTATATCACAGGGCAATATATGCGGGGAAAAGCTTTTAATTTTAAAAAGCACAAATATCACTTATAATAAAGCTTCCATTCCAATCAGTGCCTGGACTTTGCGTTCCATTCCACGCTGAGCTTTCTTATGAAATAGCGAAGAAATGAAGAGGAAAAAATGTCATTAGGAGGCAGCTGGATAACTCGCAGACCTAATGATGACATCAGTCACTGCCCTGCCGCAATGCCCCTACCTGGCTTCCCACCTCACTGCCTTCCTGCATGGGGCGGGGAGAGACACCTTTTACTTTCCACTCTCATTTATTGTCTCCACGCCATTAATTTATACCACCTCTGCCTGCACCGCCCAAGTCCCCGGTGGCGAGGTAAGCCCAGAGGGTCTTCCTGGGTAGGCAGCCTCCGAGGGGTGGCAGGAACCCGGTGCCTAGGCAGAGAGTGAAAAGGAAAACTTCCCCGTCATGGTGAACTGGACAGAGTTATACCTAAAACTGAATGCCTGTTTTCTTCTCTCTTCCAGGGTGACCTCCCTAACTTCTGGTGTGTGAATTTGTACTTGCTCGGGAAGGTCTTAGCCAAGTTCCTGACACAGCATGCATGCTGAAGAATGGTAGGAAGGCTGGCGTTGGAAATAAATAACGCGGGCTTGAAGGGCCAGGTGCATTTGAGCTTGAGGTGAGCAAAGGATTGAAGCCAGAACGCCTCTGGATGTGATCTCGACCTAGTGACGAGGAGGGATGCAAACTCTCCAGCACGAAGGTCAAGGGCAGGCCCGGAGGGTCAGACAGCCTGGCCAGCACGACCTGCGGCCATTTTACTTCCTCCCTTGCCACCTGTCAGGGACCACTATTGATCACTGTCCTGCCCCTCTGAGCCGCCCCAGTGGCCGGGCGGACGAGGGTGAATGGCGACGTGATGGCTCTGAACTGGAAAGGTTTTGCCACGTTTATGGTTCTCCTGCCTCTGCTCACATCGAGGTGCCCTGTCCGGCCCTGGAGTGTTTCCCGTGGGGCCCCCTAGCGCTGCTGAAAACACGCCCACGCCCTCCTCTGTTTCTTGGCCGTGGAGGACGCGGCAGATGGGTTAGGGCTGGGGTCCCGAGACCCCCTCCCACGGAGCCCGTCTCTGCTGTGTATTCCAGGCTCTTCCATAGACCAGTTCCCGACAGGAAGCTCGGCGCTCGATCCCTCATTGTCTTTTCTGTGCGCTTCTGTCCCGCGTGGGTTTTTTTTGTTTTGTTTTGTTTTGTTTTGTTTTGTTTTGTTTTTGTAGATCCACTGTTTCTTCCAGTCACTTCACCATTACTGGGCGGGGGGGGGGGGCGGTGCGCGCGTGTGCATATGCGTGTGCGTGTGTGTGTTGGCCGGTGACACACAGCCCCCTTTGACCTGCCTCCGCGGCTTCGTTGCATCCTGACTCCGCCCGTTACGCACATATTCTTCTCGGTTTCTTTTAATGCACGTGGAAGTACTACCTGCTGATTTTCTTTGTACAGCGGAATATTATGTTACACCATCACCTGGTTTGTATGATATGCGGCTTTACCAGTCAACGTACTTCCACATCGTTCTGTATACACTTAAAACAGCGTTATTAAGGGAATTGGATTTGTCCCACCTTCCCGCTGGATGTTCACGCTCTAAATTTGTCTCAAGTATACTGATCTTTTGAGAAACTTAATTGCGCCAAATTCGGATTATATTTATTTATCTATGAAGCACCCACTTTGTGAAAACATCATATGGAGTGTTTGGGGATTTAATGATGTTAGACAAGGAAGGTTTTATACTGGATGAGCTTGAATTTAGTGGGAAGCCATAGATAAGACTAAGAAATTGGGTTTTCCAAGACATTTCCAATGTAAAGTCCTCTATTCTTTTCCCTCAAAGGCACTAATTCTCATACCCAAATTTTTATTTTCAAAGACAAGGTCAGTGTAAACACAAACCTCCACTGGGTCACTCACTACTAGGTAACTCTGTGCTGCTCGCCTGCCCCATAAAAAGAGAGGTGCTATTCAGAACTTGTAATAGTGTGGAGAAAGGAAGAAATTCTGAGATTGTATCTAAGCTTAATTTTTTCCCAGAAAATAAATGGTGGCAGTTCTGAAGATTCATCAGAACTGATGTGGCAGTTTAAAGATTCATCAAACTGAAATATAAACAGTAATGTCATTATACTCAGTATTATACTAGTATTCAGAGAATTATCTAAACCAAATTCAACTTTGATCCTTTTCGAGCTTAGGTAGACTCTCACTGGGTCAACAGAAGATTATCTGCTCTTAGATACCCTAACAAGGTCATTCGTCTTCGTGAACATTTTACTCAAGGGCAAGAGATCAATCCTGTGATCCATTTACAGTGAGGAGGAAGCCCAGAGGCCCAGAGTAATTTGTTAATGACATTTTCTTTAAATAAGCTCTCTTCATAAGTATGTAATACATTCAAAAGGAAAAGGAAAATGAAATAAACTCACTGACAACCCTGAAGTTTGCTAGAGGACCAACTTATTACTCTGAAATTTGATCATTAAAAAATATATATATAAATACTACACGTTTCTTGGGTGAATATATTTCAAGGCAGTACAAACAGCCTTAGTGAAGGGAAGAAAGTCCTCCTATCTAAAAGAATCCCAGCTAATCAATTCAGAAGAGAGGGAAGAATTTTACAATCATCCTCTTGCAACCTTTTTAATGAAATAGCCGAATCCAGGCAGCGGTCCTTGTGTTCGCTTCCAGATTGGCTGTGACAAAGGACCACACACAGGGTGGCTCAGCACATCGGAAGTGTGTCCTCTCGCAGCTCGGGGCTGGAAGTCTGAAGCGAGGATGTCGGCAGGGCCGCGCTCCTGCTGAGGTGCCAGAGACAGTCCTGCCTTGACCCTTCTGCTGGTGGCCACGTGGCTCCTCGGCGCTCTTTGGCTGGCAGCTGTGTCACTGTCTCTGTCTTTGTCGTCACATGGCCTTTGCCCTGTATCTCTGACTCCGCGTGGCACCTCCGTCTTCGTACAGGACTCCAGCCACTTTGGACTTAGGCCTCCTTAATGACCTCACCTTAACCTGACTGTACCAGCCACAACCCTTTCCAAATAAGGTCACACTCACAGGTACCAGGGGTTCCGGCTTCAACATGTCTTGGGGGGAGGGGTACACAATTCAATGGGTAATAGTCAGCAACTGATGATTTAAAAAGTGAAATAAAATGTTGATGGGAGACTACACACCACCTGACCCCCCTAATCAATATTAGCATCACTAAATGGTAAACAGTAAACACCACATAGCATCACATGAATGATAAAATATCACTTACATAGTACTACTATAGCATAATCTCCCCAAAAAATAACTTGGTATGGGCGCTACCCTGCTTTCAGTCCCACCTTCTCGGTTACACAGAACACGGGCTAGAGGAGCGCGTTAACCCGCAGCGGGAGGAGGCATTGCCCGAATCCGGGATGTGCACCTTCTGTGGGACAGTGGCCTTGTGTCTTCAACAAGCAAAGAAATACAGAGAGAAAGGAAAGGGAGATGCTGGGGCAGGGGGGAATAGAGCTAAGAGAACACTGAAGTCGAAGAATCAAAACAAAAAACAGTAAACAGATCGCATTTAGAAACCAAATCAATAAACTGAGCAATTGTGGAAGGGAAAAAAAATGTTATGACAAAGCAATTGTAATTTATACTGGATATTAGATAATATTGAGTATACTTTCCTAATTCCATTGTTTGCTTGCAAAACAATGTCCCTTTCTGCGAGGCATTGTGAAGTGTTTAATGATTCACTGGGATCATTATAGGATGGGTAATATTTACTTTAAAATCTTCCACATCCGGGGCACTTTCTGCTGAAGGAGAGAGTGAATGAATGAATGACTGAGGGGTCACCTGTGGATTAATAGGTTGCTGTGCTTCAAATGTCAAGAGTTGCGCATCTAGTGAGACCTAAAGACTGCCTCTTACAGACTTCAGACTCAATTCCTGAAAAAGTCCTAGCTCTCTTTCCACCACTTTGTGCTCACATCTTAAATTGACATTCGGGTTAGCACAAGGCTAAGGGCAGCCATTTCCTAAGCACCTACTATGCCCAGGGCACTTGGGGTAACTCATTAAACCTCTTGTTTCAGTTAATCCCTGACACATTCCTGTGAACCAAGTACCCTTTTCATCTTCATTGTCAAGTAAGGAAATTGAGGGTTGGAGAGAGGAAGTGACTCTCCCAGAGTGAGAAAGGTAGCAAGCGGCAGAGCCGTTGTTGGAACAACAATCCGTCTCCCCCCAGAGCCTGCAGTTGTAAGAACCAGGCGGGGAGATAAACCAGCAGGGCTTCTTAATCAGCGTATGCCTCACCTGAGTGGGAACCAAAACGCAACACGAAGGAACTGTTAGGAAACTTCCAATAAAATTCAGAAAATAGAACACACGCATTATCTCCTCCCTCTCCCCAAACCTCACTATATCCATTCTAAAAGGGTGATTTAAAAAGGCGTAATTTTAAAAGGACAAAGAAGAGGAGATAGAAATGAGAATAAAACTTGGGGTTCTGGACCAAGGGGTCTTTGATTTAGCAGGTGTGGGGAAAGAGAATCTTAAGCTGGTGGTAGCGAGGTCCAAGAAGCAACCCGTTTTGATATCAGAACCGAAAATGCAGAGGAGTTGGTCCCCGTCGATGCCCTGGGGATGGTGAGTGAGGACGGCTCTAGGAGCCTGGGGGCTGGCTGAGTCTGTCCCTAACCAGTTAGGCTCTGCTCAGAGGGCGGGTGAGGATAATTCAGGGCCAAGGCAGGGATCACCTACCCAAACCAGGAGAGTTCAGAAAAACTCCACCCACCCAAACGTGAGACCCCCGCCCAGCCTCCCTCCCCCACCGGAGCCTAGAATATTGGCACCCCAAATTCTACCCTCTGGGCAAAACATAACAAAAGAATCTAACCAGCCCCAGTGGAAAAACCTAACAATGCTGATATTTGGGACATGTTAAGGGGACAGTCAGTAAAGCTCATGTTGCAGGACCCCAACCTCACTCAGCTTCCAGCCTTTCGTGCCCTGTTCTTAAAAATGATCCAAGGTGTGTGATTCCAACTATAGGACATTCTGGAAAGCGAAAGCCATGGAGACAGTAAAAAGATCAGTGGTTGCCCAGGGTTGGGAGCGGGGAGGAATGAATAGGCAGAGCACAGAAGATTTCTAGGGCAGCGAAAATGCTCCGTATGACATATAATGACGCACACCAGTCATTATACGTTTGCGCAAACCCATAGAATGCAGAGCACCAAGAGTGAACCCTAATGGAATGAGGGGCTTTGGGTCACTACGATGTGTCAACACAGTTTCGTCAAGGCGACCAGGTCCCACTCTGCTGAGGGGTCTCCATAACGGGGGAAGCGAGGCATGTGTGGGAGCAGGATGGAGAAGGGAAATCTCCCTCCGTCTCGCTGTGAATCTAAAACTGCTCTGGAAGAAATAGTGAAGTGTTATGAAGTCTTATGAAAAGGGAGCTCTTTGTCTTGTACTTGCAAGTATTTTAAAAACTTCTAATTTCATCAGAATAAAAAGTGACCCACTCTACTTTCTCCCCACAAAAAAGATGTGTGAGGAATTGATGGGAGGGGTCAGAGGTAGAAGAGGTTGGGGTGTTAGAGGGCCAGGATGCTGAGACGTGCTTTCTGCTCCTTAGAATTGTTTTGATGTCCCCTGCCTTTCTGCGTAGTTAGCACTCCACATAAGAAAAAATTCCGAGGTAGTCAAAAACCAACCAAACAAACAAAAAATAAGCCTTGGCTGGTACGGCCCAGTGGATTGAGCGTGACCTGAGAACCAAAGGTTTGCCAGTTTGATTCCCAGTCAGGGCATGTGCCAGGGTTTTGGGCCAGGTCCCCAGTAGGGGGCGCATGAGAGGCAACCACACATTGATGTTTCTCTCTCTTTCTCCCTCCCTCCCTCCCTCCCTCTCTGTCTAAAAATAAATAAATAAAATTTGAAAAATTAAAATAAAATGTTTATTAAAAAAAACTTCCTTGATACCCACCGTAAATATCTAAGTCTCAGAAACAGACATTTTGGTTCTTATTTGGTAGGACATACAAGTGTGCTTACAGCCTCATCAAAAAAAGCGGGGGGTGGGGGGGAGCAACAACCTAAAAAGCCAACAGCAGGGATGTGATTATATACATTGTGTTGCATCTGCAGCCTGAACTAGTCTGAAATAGAAAACAGCCCTGGCTGATGTGGCACAGTGGCTGGATTGAGTGCCGGCCTGCGAACCAAGGGGTCGCCGGTTCAATTCTCAGGCAGGGCACATGCCTGGGTCCCTAGTCAGGGGTGCTCGAGAGGCAACCACACATTAATGTTTCTCACCCTCTCTCCCTCCCTTACCCCTCTCTAAAAATAAATAAATAAATGAAATCTGAAAGAAAGAAAGAAAGAAAAGAGACCTGATTTCCCTGACAGCAAGAGCATTTGTGTCCAAAGAGGGCACAATTGTTCCCCTACGAAGGCTGGGAAACTTGACGTCTGTAGAGTGAGGCAGGTGAAAAAATTGTGTCGACACGCCCATGTTTCTAAGGAGCACACGGCAGTGCTCCCAAATCCTCGACAGAACCAGTGGTTAGCTATGCATTAAATCCAGAGTTCAGAACCGTGGGTAGCTGGCTGGGGAATTAACGCTAAAAGCAAAGCAAAGGGTGGCCTTTACTTAACCCGTAGAAGAGAGCTTTGGGGAGCCTACGGGGCCACACTACCCTGAGGACGGCCTCCAGGCTGGAGTCTGGGCGCCCATGGCACATGTCTGGACTGGAAGGTATCCAAGAGCTCCCAAACATGGACCACAGGTCCTAGGTCAACAAGCATGGTCAGGTCTGAAGCTCCGTCAGCTCTTCTCAAAGGCCTCATTCCAGGTGATCATTCCCCGCCCCACCCGTTTCAATGAAGGAAGGCTTTTCACACTTGGGGAGACCTCTTCCAGAAAGTTCCCACACACAGAGTCCCTCAGAAAGAATCCATCTGCTCTCGACTGAATTGTGCCCCGCCCTCAGATTCCTATGTTGATGCCCCAACCCATTGTGTGGATCTGAAAACAAGGCCTTGGAGAAGATGAACGAGGTCACCAGTTTATAGGAGGTCATCAGGGTGGGGCCCTCATCCAATGGACTGGTGTGACCTTATAAGAAGAGAAACCACAGCACTCTCTTTGCAAATGCACAGAGAAAAGGCCGCACAAGAACAGAGTGAGAAAGCTTTGTCCGCCAGCCTGGAAGAGGCCTCTTACCAGAAATCCACTCTTCAGCCTCCTGAACAGTGAGGAAACCGGTGTCTATCCCTGCAGCCACCCAGGCTGCGTGACACCTTGTTATGGCGGTTCAAACCCACTATTACATCACCCTTTCTATTTTAACCCAGAAAAACTGAACCATGCCACAACCGAGGAAACAGATTCTGGAATGATCAGACCTACCAACTTGCATGTCCTAATTCCTTCCTGAAAGGACAGTTTAATATGTAATATTCATAATACTTACTGGTTCCCTTTGTTCCGACTTTCCTCTGTCCAAGGGACTGCTTATATAAGAACCAAAATAACCTTCCCCTGATTACCAAATAAATGTGTAGTGAAAATATGCAAAAGCCATCTGCGTCCACACAAGCCAATCCTAGATATCATTAGTGTTCCCTGTAAGCCTGCTTAACTTTGAATGACAGGAAAATGATAGGAAAATTCTTTGAGTTGTTTAGTTCTGATGCTTAGAAACAGAAAAGGGATTGTGGAGATTTCATCTTTGACACTAACCAAAAAGAACTCCCATTGGAAGGCAAAATGCTTTTATGCTTCAATGCTTTCTAAAATGACCAGAAAGTCGCTCTAAAAATTACTTCTGCAAAAGGGTCAGATTTTTATTGACCTCGTGGGAGCTGGGTTTGGGTTAATTAGAAGCTCATCTACGAACAGACAGCTGAAAATTCAATGAGGAACCATAACAACTGTCCAGACAGCTTTTTCCTCCTCTGTTGTCTGACACAGGAGTCGGTATTGGGATCCGCCCCCTTTTCTTGAGATATTCAAGTCCCGCTTTTGCCACAACACACGTTCAGTGAGCTGGTATCTTCTAAAGGACAGGCTTCGGTTGGCCTCTTTCATTGATTTGCTTGACCCCAGAAGTAGGCAATAAATAGCATTCTGTACAATTGGAAAAGAGAAGCAAGACTCCCAACACTGTCCATGCCACTCTAAAGCTTTCGTTGGTTAAAAAAAAAAGGAAAGAAAGAAAAGGCACTAAGCAAAGATAAACCACAAAAACAATGGGCAGCCAGCCAAAGTCGAGACCATTATAGATAAAATGATCTGCTTTAGAAAGGAGGCCTAGCTTTCTCTACCGAATTTTTAAATCATCAGGCATTAAGCTACTAATCAGACAGGCTCTCTGTGTGGTAGATAAAAGGAGTAATCACAAGACCATCAGTGACTGTGCAAGAAAGGTGTGTGTAGGTTGGTGGTGAGGGTTCTTGACCCTCCAACTCCAACTCTGACTTGACTGACAAGTATGTTTATAATAGATATTATTCCAATTAATAATTCTAGGCCCAGTTGAGTGATTATTACCACCACCTGGTATTAAATTATATGTTTATTTTTATTTATCTGTTGCCCTTGGGTTCCACCAGAATAAACCCCATGAGAGGCAGGGTTTGCATCTCTGTCACCTCCGTGTCCTTGATATTTGCCAAACAGATGATTTCGTGAGAGAAATCCAAGGGGTTGGGGTTGTTGCATTTGCTTTCAGCAAGCCTTGAAAGAGAAAAATAGGAACTTTAAGAGCAATAAGTATAAAGGACACATGGACAAAAACTAGGGGTGGTGGAAATGGGAGGGAGGTGGGGAGGGCTGGGGCGGTGGGCTGGGATGGGAGTAAAAGACAGAAAACTGTACAGGAACAACAATTAAAATAAAAAAGAACTTTAGCGATCCTGGAGCTAGGGAAGTGGAACAACTACTGTAATCAGAACATTATCCCTCGATCATTAGGAAAGAGCTAGATCAGGGGTGTCAAACTCATTTTCACCAGGGACCACATTGGCCTCTCGGTTGCCTTCAAAGGGCCGAATGTAACTTTAGGACTGTATAAATGTAACTACTTCTTAACTAGGGGCATGGAGTTCAGCTCTGCCATGAACTCTGGGTAGAAACAAGGTGCTGGGCCAGGTAAAACAAGGTGGAGGGCTGGATTCAGCCCGTGGGCCTTGTATTTGCCACCTGTGAGCTAGAGAAAGCATCTGGTATAAAACAGAGAAGTCTTGTTGGGAGCTGTCAAATGACTATGTCCTATCACCAATGATGATGTCAACACATGGGGGGCGGGTATGCAGCCATTTAAGAAATCATAGAACATATTTTAAGGTGGAAAAGGGTGAACACGGAAGGTAGCAAATGCATAGCATGGCTCCATTTATTTAATAATCTAAAATTCTACACCAATATGTACTCATTAATTGCCATGAGATTAATTAGGTCTAATTCGATTTCTTTGCACTTATTGCTGCTTTTAGAGGTGTGTGCATTGGCTGTGCATTGATTCATCATTAGCAACTGCTTGATGGAGTTAAAGATGGACCGCATCCCACTGAAACTCACAATTGGACCACAGGACTCTATTTTCATATCATCCACACTTTAGAGACAGCATGGGTGAATGGAAGCAGTTTTCCTTTTAGACATGAGGCGCTTTCACAAAACAAACCAGATTAAGTCTACCTCTTAACCTCATCTGCCAAGCTTCCTAGGACCCAACCCATAGCAACTTGGTTCGTTCTTCCCACTCCCTGCACACCCAGATCCTCTTCCCATGAGCGCACATACATGTGAGTGTGTGTGTGTGTGCGTGCGTGTGTGTGTAGAAGTCTCTCCTCCCTTGTGTCCCATCTGTCCATCCCAGACATCTGTGCACAGGGGAGACTCCTCTCACAAGTTGGATCAAGTATCTGCTAGGACCTTAAATCTCCGTGGAAGCCGAGGCTCAAAACGAAAACTAATCATCTTCTTCCAGCTACAGGTTCACAGATGCCTGCCCCACAGAGCTGTCTAGGCCAACGTGGTAAGCCCACAGTTCGGTGTGCTGGGTGGGGTGGGGAACAGGTTCCTGCAGGTGCCCTCCCAACTAAACACACAGAAGATTTCTCTGGCGAGCTGGCTACGTGAGGAGGTGGAAGACCGCGCCCTGCAGATTCTTTTGCACTGGTCGTCCTTCATGTGTGCACTGAATAGGTGGCCAAGGCAATTCTGCTACAGATGGCCCAGGGATCACGCTCCGAGAGACAGAGCTTGGAAACTTTGTCTAATGACACAGGACGGACAGGCAGGGCAAGGGAAGTGTCTCCAAGTTTTACACTGTCTCCGGCAGAACGGAAGTCAGGAGGTTTGCCTCTAGCTAGCTGTAAAAAAGTCGAAGTGGTAAAGATGTTCTGAGCATTTGGGATTTACTTCTCGATTTCTCCTTTTAGGAATGTGTCAGCGTTCTCACATGGGAACTTCAGGCGATGCTGTTTTGCATTTGTAGTTTATTTTGCTCGGTAATTATTCACAAAGTGCTTTACAGGGTATATGTGGTCTCCCCAGCTTGGTCATAAACTTCTGGGTAGCTGGCAGGTTTTAAATTGTTTTAATGACATGGAAAGGGAAAAACTGTGCTTAGACCAGTGTTGTTAAAAAAGTACACCCAAGGTCATTGAGTGTATATTTTCTACTACCTTGATTCAGCTCTACATCTGGAATATGATTCCTTTTAAATTAGAGACCAGGAGTAGGAATTTCAGGTGGAGAATGGTAACTTTTTTAAGTAAATGAAGCTTAGGTTTTATAATCAAGGACGGTTTTGTTTTAATGCAAGGGTTCTCAACATATAGTCCACAACCGGCATAATGAAGAATGTGACCTTGTCAAAATGCAAAGCCTCAGGCCCAGAAGCTCTGGGGGTGCACTCAGCCATCTTCATGGTGACAAGCTCTCCAGGGACTCTGTCTTAGGTGGCTCAGCTGCTGTGATAGAACACCACGGAACGGGGGGGTGGGGGGGGGCGACACAGTTCTGGAGTCAGAGAAGGCTAAGGCCAAGGGGCCAGCAGATTTAGAGCTTGGTGAGGGCTCCCTTCCTGGTATGTAGATGGCCATCTTCTCACTGTGACCTCTCCCAACTGTGTGCACAGGGTCAGAGAGAGGGAGGGGGCAGGGAGGAAGAGAAAGGGGGATAAGAGAAAGCTCTTCTTCCTCCTCTTCTTATAACTATAAAATAGTAAAGTTACCATGTAATCAAAGTATACAATCTGCTTGCTAGAAAACATTAATGATAACATGTCAGATGTGCATGAAAAGAGATCCCCTCTATAGCTGGGAACTGCCCTGCCTGGTTTCAGAAGCTGTAACCCCCTCATGGCTAGTGCTGAGAGACTTTGGGACCCTAAGCCACTAAGGAGACAAAGCTTATCCCCCTGGCAGGAGCAGTGCCTCTGCCCACTTTACCCCACCTGGCCCCCAGTGCATGACCCGTTAGCCAATGATGGATAAGATTCAAGAGAGAGATGACCTAAGACAGGCATGGTCATGAGGGGCCCTCAGGGAAGGACTTGGGGGGCTATAGAAAAAAGGGGTGATGGACTCTCGCCCCTCAGCTTTGACATAGCCTAAGTCCTCATTCTGTCTGCAAGAAGTCTTGGCTGCCTGACTTAAGCCTGAAACAATGCTGGAGGAGGGTGTGGCCCTGTTCGGGGAAAGGGTGAGTTCCCTAGAGTGATCAGGCCTAAAAAAAGAATGCATAAAATCCTGTGAAACCTACTTTGCTAATACCCTCAATTTAAACGATAAGGGTCTCAGCATGAAGTGAGTTTGTTTCCCCAAAGTTTTATGGCCTTTAGCTATTTAACCCGACTCAGAATAAGCCCTCAGAGTTCTTTGGATGTTATCTATTTGATCATTATGCCTGACAATGATTGATGAGCTTTCCATATATGCCCTGTATTCCTGTGCAAATTAAAGCCAATAAAAGCTTGTCAAGGTAAGGGTCGGAGCTCTCTCCCCTTACGAGAGTGGCCGTGACTCGGTAGTCCATGTGAATTTGTCTCATCTCAGCCATAACGCCTCAGACACTGTGAGCTGGAGTCCGCCTCACTCTATATATGTATAGAACAAGTAAAAGAAATATATAGAACCTATTGAAAACATTTCTGTTGATTTTTACAAAGTGCTTTGGCTCACTTGAACTTAAAGGAATCTCCTAATTTCCCTAAGATGAAGAAGAGTCCTATCATCTTCCTATTTTGCAGCTACAGATACTAAATCCAGAGAGCACCTGGGACAAGTCACATGAGTACCGAGGGCTGCCTAAATCTCTGTTAACTCCCCTTCACCAAAAAAAAAACATTTCCTTCTTTTACTATAACAAGTGAATTCCCCTATTCCCTCACCCTGCTTTGCAAAGATTGAAGTAAACATTACTTTTCAAGAGCTCCTTGCTACTCTTTGTTGTTTGTAGACTTTGACACCTTTTTTCATTCACAAATGAACAGCTTGTCCTCACATTAACCAGATGGGTGGCTGCCTCTGGTTCACTGGTGTTGTAAGATGGGTAAGTGGATTATAGAGCCCAGTACTTGGAGTGCTCACTGCTGGCCAGACATCATTAAGAAAGGAGGAGCAGATTCAACTGGGGCTTCAGGGAGGAAAAGGCCCATTGGATGGATGACTTGGACTGGCTTCCATTGCTGAATGATGAGCCGTGTTGGCTGCCGCAAGGGGGGGACACTGGAATTCTGCTGCTGAGAGGGCACGGAGTTGGCTCTTTCCCTGAGAAGTTCAGCATTTAGATCAATGATTCTGACAGTGCTTCTATTAACCACCTGTCTCAGAATCATCTGAACGTTTATAAAAAATGCAGATTTCCGCATGCTCCCAGGACCCACTCATTTAGGATGAGATTTTGAGGGTAGGGACCAGGAACCTGCTAACAATCTCTCTTCATTGGAAATCACTTACTGTATCCTCAAACATATAGAATTCCCAGAATCACCTAAAAAGGACTGCACAAATCCACACTCCATGAACAATAACTCCGGTAGAGCTCGTGGCTACCAAAGCCTCCAGCAATTTAACCTACAAAACGCCACAAGTCCTTGACAAAGAGAAGAATCTATATGCCAGAAGCCTCCTAAGACAGAGGTGCCAATTCTCGGCCTCAGCCCAGACCTAGGGAATTGGAAATTCTGGGGATGGAGTACCTTCTGGATGAATCTGAGGCAGGCTGAAATTGGAGGACTGCTATTCTACACCTGTGCTATTCAAACTTCAGTGTGCATACGAACTACCTGGGGATCTCGTTAAAATGCAAATCATTTCAGTAGGTTTGGGAACTAATGGTCTCCCAAGCGGTGTCGATGCTGCTGATTCACAGACCACTCTTTGAGTTGCAAAACTCTAGGTTATTTTTTATCTAATGTCATGAGGAAAATTTCCTATTAAAAATAAATAAATAAAGAGTCAGAAGCAGGTCCCCAGGCCCAGGATGAAATGGTTGGTTAATTAACACGCTCCAGGCATGGAAAGCGAAGCGGCTAAACGCATCAGTGGGCTTTGAGCTTTGCACACTTAAGGATGCGTTCGTACTGGTTGTCCCAAGTGCCACCCTCCACACCCCTGGGCATTAAGATCACAAACGTGTATGTGGCTGGGGAACGAGGCCCGAAATGGCTTCGCCAGGCTCCAACTCTGTCTTTGGCCTGACTAAACAAACGTCACCAGTCGCAAACAGCCGACTGTTTGTTTTTTCGTGTGAAACTTTCCTCCTGACACCAGGTACATAAGCTAGAGTTCTGCTACTCGAAGAGTGGTCAGTGAGTAGACCGGGCTGTGTCACTCTGGTCAGGCACCTGGGGAGTCCCTGCCTCAGTCCCAGCCCATGTGGCTGCCTTGATTTCCTCCTTTTTCCAGTGATGGGGTGGGCGTCCCTGCCTACTCTTCAGTCCTCCACGTTTGTATGTGCCGTATTGCTTCCGGTGCCTGACAACTGCCCCCGCCTGCCCTTTGCGCTTACCAGTTCGGCGACGCCACGGGCGTTTTGTTCCTCTGCGTCGGCCTCTTGATGATCCGGGGATCACAAGCTTTGGCAACATGTGTATGAATTCAGATGCTACATGGTTCTTGTGCTTGTACTTCTCACCTTTACCTTGGTAGGTTTTAAATTATTCAGCCTTGATGTTCCATCACGCTGAAATCACTGATTTGGAATATGGTCACATACAGGATTAGTTTGCTGGCTGTCAAGGGTTTACTAAGTAGCTCGTGTCTGCCAAGATAAGGTATGTATAAATTAGAGAGTGAGGATTTGCTTATAATAGGGACCGACCAGAATAATTTGTGCAATAAAGGCTCTGAATAGCTAGTAGGTTTATCGAATTTCTCTAGTGTAATTAGGAGAGGCATTGTTGTGTAATGAAGAAAATTAATTAGAACTAAATGTTCAGGGAATGAGTGGTGAGGTAACTGAAGGCATATTTGCAGCCTAATTGTTTTTTGGCAGCTGGAGGCATTTTATACCCTTTCGGGGTGTTTAGTTAATGGATATTTTAACATGCCCTACTGTTTGCTTTTCCTTAAACTACTCCCATTTTTAAAAAACGTCAATCAAATGTTTAAGCCAAGTATATATCCCATTGGAAAAATGCCTCGATTATCTGGTTTATTTGATCATAGTCTGTCAAATGGTAGCTTTTCAGAGGAAGTCCATACTGAGGGTAAGTGGTGTGCCCTCCTACGCCACAGAATTCGAGCTCTACTGTATGCTTGCAAAACACAAGCACCAACACATTTTCTAATTGCCTATATTTTTGTCCTAACCTGCATCCAGTGCTCAAGTAGTTTGCCTCAAGCCTTTTTTGGAACAAGGCAGAGTTTTTGAAGATACATTAAATTTTAAAATAAGGCATTACTTATCCAGTTATTTTTATAATATACTTAAAATTTTTATCTCAACCAGACATAGATTCAAATCCTGCCTGCCATTTACAGTGTGATCTTGGGGAAATTATTTAAACTACTTAAGGCTTACTTTCATGATCTACAAAAGTAAGCCTGACATTATATGTGAAAATGAGACAAAAATAAGTATATTTTATTCCTTTAGGGCATTTTTGATTTCCAATGAGAGAAATCCAACATAAAATAACTTAAAAGGGAAATAACCTAATTACAATATTTCTCCAAAGGAATTAGAAGAATATTATATAGTTTCTTCACACCCTTCACCCAGTTTCTCCAAATGTCAACAACTTGACTGCCAGTTATTAATACCAGTAAATTAGCACTGGTAACATGCTTTAATCTGCAGACCTGATTCAAATTTTGGTAATTGTCTCTTTTCTGGTCCAGATGCCACATTGCATTTGGGCTTCCTGTCTCCTGAGAAACTCCAACCTGGAGCAGTTCCTCAGTCTTTGTTTCTCCTGATCTTAACAAGTGCGAACACTTCTTCCATGCCTTAAACCGAGGTTATGCCTTTTGGGTAAGACCCAGAAGTGATGCCACGTCCTTCTCAGTGCATTGTTATCAGGGCACATGCATCAGCGTGGCTCATTGATGTGATGTCAAATCTGATCCCATGGTCCAGTGTCCACTGCAAGCTTTCTCCACTGTGCAGTTATTCTTTTCCTTTGTAATAATGAGCATCTTATGGAGTGACACTTTGAGACAGCGTGAATATACTTATACTTTCATTCACTCACGTTAGCACCCATCAATGATTATTGCCTAATTATCACTGTTGTGCCTGACAAATGGCTTTACTTCCACCATACATGCTGTATTTACTAACTGGAATTCTACTTTAAGGAAGAACTGTCCCATCTCACTGATTTGTTTATTCAATTATTTATAGGAGCGTGGACTCAAATATATTTATACTATGGAATATACTGTATTTTACCATGTATAATGGACATTTTCACCCCAATTTTTGAGCAAAAAAATAAGGATACACATTATACATGGGTAGTAATAATTCTGTAACTGTTTTTAATTCTTTTATTTATGCTTATACATTAGAAGTGTGACTCTAGAAAGCAATGATATCTGTGTGCAAAATAATACCCCAGAATATAGTAATCAGTTTTGTTTTAAAATGTAAATAAATTAAAAATTGAATTAAAATACGAAGACAATTTTTTCCTAAAAGTTTGGGCCAAAAACATGGGAGCACATTATACATGGCAAAATACAGTAATCTATTTCTATTATTATCATGGCTAAAGGTGCCCCAGATTTGCCATTGGGAGATTCTTCAGGTTGGCAGTTTGCAAAAGATGTAATTCTAAAAATATTAGTATGCTGGTGTAACATCTTTGTTTGATTCTTAGCTCTTTAGATTTCAAGATCCTTTAGGCCAAGAATCATCCTTTATTCTTTGCGCTATTCCCCACACGCATAGGATATTAAGGGTAGTAGATACTCAATAATAAACAGTTGTGGATTTGCAGACTCATGCTTACATATGGCCAGGTAAAGAAAGGGGTAGGGAAAGATTCGTGCAAACTGATGGTGAAAATAATATGAGGGCTTATTTGCACAAGTACTGGAACACAACAGCCTTTTCATAGTCTTCTTGCTGCACATAAACAAGTGTAACTGACAGCTGGCCGAGGCCTGTGCACTCACTATTGTGAGAAGTGTAACCGCAAAGACAAAACTTTTCCATTTTACCCCCGGAAACTGTATGCCCCGACATGCTTGTCCTGTAACTCGGTCTTGCGCACAGCCACCTGCAGTTGTTCGCCAGTGGAAAATTAATAGCCCGTGTGGTTCCCTGAAAGGATCCAGCTTGGACAAGGAACCTCCCACCAGAGTGTGCAGTTGGCAACAGCTGGCTCCATGGCCCGGGACTATGCTGACAGCCGCCAAAGCATTTGCCATGGGTCATTGCCATTCTTGGAGCACCAGCCCAGCCCCCTAGCTCTCGGTGATATGATACAGACCCACAAGCAGGTGGCCGCTGCTCCGCTCCATTTCTCCATCAAAACATTTCCTGAAGATCATATTGATGAGCACATGTACAGTGAAGTAGAGAAGTTCCACATTAAAAGCAAGTATGCCCAAGAACATGTAACTTGGCACAACCTCAGAGAAGGTGCAGTCCTTGCCTAGGTGGAGTGAATGTCTTGTCAATCTGAAGTGTCAGGATGCCTGAAGTTAACTTGTAAGGGAACATATTCAAACGCATTCCCCATCAACACACAGACATCAGCTCATTTCACTGGCAGACGATGTAGTTGAGGTGGAGACAGTGAGGGAAAGGGTTAGCCAACACTTTATAATTTCTTAAGCACTGTGGCCATGAACTAATTTTATGGGGGTTATGTCAGCTTTCTTCTTGTAAGTGTTCATATTTCACTGCAGAGGAAACTAAAGCTCAGGGAAGGTACTCCACGTGTCCAAGGTGAGGCAGCTAGTGAAATGTCAGGATATGCGTTTGGGCCTGCGTCTGCCGGACCTGAAGCTGATGCTCACCCTGCACCCACTCCAAGGGCCTGTGAGCAGCAAAGGTGAGGGCTCTGGGCCACACGAATCCTGACCCCACCCCTTCCCAGCTGTGAGACAAACAACATGCTGATCATCCCCATTTCTCCATCTACAATTTGAGCACAAGAACAGTAACTGCCCAAGAGGGTTATTTTGAGCATAGATGGTTACCCAAGGCAGGCACCTGGAAATGCACTTCAGCATTATCATCACATCAAACACCAACTCTGGAAAACATCAGGACACACCCACGTCAATGAGAGAAAGAAATGCAGTCAGATTGTTCATCAGAGGAAGGTCGATCAAGGTAAGAGATAATGGGGAGGCTTTGGTGTATGGACCTGTGGATGGGAGCGGGGACAGCTCACCAAGAGTGAGCACGGAGCCACGAAAATGGAATAGAATGCGAACGCAGACCCACAGAGAAATCAGAGGTGCCCTGCGGCAAGGGATATCCTGATGTTTGCTTTTCATTGGCTTTGTTCTTGTTCCCTATTCTTTAAGCAGAAAAGACATCACTGCACTGAACCATCTCAAAAGGAATTGTGTAAAAAGCAAAGTCTACACAATTTGAACTCCTCTGAGGGACGGGGTTTACCTTCCTCTGCTCAGGCAAAGGCTTCTGGAAAACAAAGCACCAACTTTGATTTCTAAATGAGCATTGGTCCCTGTGGTTCAGTTTCTTGAAGCTTCCGGCAGCACAGAACCTAACAGTTCATTCTCCACAGCTGGGTTCTGAGCCCGGGGCTGCTGGTGACTTTTCAGAGGGCTTCATGATTGGTTTGCTTCTATGGGATTTGGATCAAGATGAAAAACGAGCCCAAGGTTATTTGGTAACAGTTCATATTTAAGAGACCTTCAAACTCTTCACAAATAAGTGGCCTATAAATATTGTATAACCCTAGAATAACTTCCATGTGCTCATGTTTATCACAGGGGAAAAAACTAGCGATTGGTACATCCATACTCCAAATGTTTGGGTAAATTTTACTTTATTCAGGATAAAATAGTTTGGAAGAGTTGAAATCACTTTCCTCAGAAGGGACTAGCAGTTCATTCGTGAGGGAGGGAAACTGTATTTGGATTTCCCCGCGTTGTGATGAAAACACTCTATCTAAACGACAGCTATTTGTGACCGAGTATCCCCAGCCACCAGCACTCAAACCATGGACTCCCGTCCCCGCCAACTCATTATGGTTGTTCTTGGCGCTTGCGTTGTTCTGTGGTCGCTGGGATGGGGTTATGCAGACTGAAGATCATCTATGTTTTAATTCCTAAGGAAGAAAAACTGAATGCAACTACCTCACGCACACTTCACTAAAAAGTCTTTCCAACCACGGCCCATCGCCATCCTCCTGTGGCCAGGGGCCCTCTGGGCCTGCCTGCCCCACACCGCTGAGCCAAATTGGCCATGTTCCCGCCGCAGACCTGCTGGCTCCAAAAACTCAGCCTTCACAAAGCAGCCTATAGAGTCCAGACAGAAATGTAATAAACAATGTTTTGAATTACATTTTGGACATTTAAAAATGCTCTGGGCTCAATTTCATAAAGCATTTGCATTGGTAATGGAAAAAGAATACATCTCTGAGCTTCCAGTCTCAGGTTAACAGACTCTTTTATGTTGCAAATTTTTGCAGGAGCAATTACAAATTGTACACAGACTCATTATTTCTCGAGCACTTTATCGGGACATTTCCCCACACGTCTAATTTGTCCTGTCTGAAATGTAACTTCACATAAGGGATTTTCTTAATTGCTTTTGAAGCCCTTCCAAGATAATCAACTGCTTTTTGGAGCATGACAAAGGACAGTAGACAATAGTGCCAATCTTGTCTTCGGATCGCACTGAAGTTTTGGGGTAAGAGACAGCAGAGAGGCAGCATTTGCCTCTTAAACTATTCAGTAGCTCCATTTTAATTTGGTTTCCATTTTAATCTGTCCCACTGTGATGGCTGTCACTTTGGGGGTAGACGCAGTCAATATTTACAAAAGAACAAAACACAAGCTTTGCTATTGTGAAGAATCTTAACCAAAGATTAAACAAAGACAAAGTAAAAATAAAATAACCAGATTTGGGGAGAAAAAACTGTCAAAGGCTGGTTTTGTTTCTGTTATCCTGATTTAACAAATGTAAGCAAATGATGATGGGACACATTCATTTTAAAACATTTTTACCTTGTCCTGGTTGGTGTGGCTCAGTGGGCTGAGTGCCAACCTGCAAACTACAGGGTCGCCGGTTCGATCCCAGTCAGGGCACATACCTGGGTTGTGGGCCAGGTCCCCAGTAGGGGGGGTGCATGAGAGGCAACCACACATTGATGTTTCCCTCCCTAAATTAAGTACATTCTTAAACAAACACACACACACACACACACACACTCTCTCTCTCTCTCTCTCTCTCTCTCTCTCTCTCTCTCTCTCTCTCTCACCTTGCGTTTTCAAGCTGCCATTTCTAAATCATTTCTTTTTAGTTACAGAACTGCATCTAGTTTACATGGCAGACAGGATGATGGTCACCCGCAGATGTCCACAACCTGAACCCCAGAACCTTACATGGAAAATTAGACTTTTAGTAGATGTGATTTAAGGTTACTAACCTTCAAAAGGGGAGATTATTGCTGACTCTCTGGGATACCAATTTGATCACATGCTTCCTTAAAACTGGAGCTTTTCCAACTGCGGTCAGAGAGATGGGGCAGAAGCGTTGGGGAGACTCAACATGAGGGCTCAACCCCCTCGAGCTGGCTTTGAAAATGAAGGAATGTGGTGACTCGTACAGGTTGGGAACATCCCTCAGCTTATAACCACCAAGAAAATGGGCACCTTGTTCCCATGGATGCAAAGAACTGAATTCTACCAACCCAAATGAGCAGGAAATTTATTCTTTCCTAGTGCCTCCAGAAAGACATGCAGCCTGGAGACACCTTGGTTTTTAGACCAGGGATCCATGTGTCAGGCATTTCACTGACAAGAGTGTAAGGTCATACATCCGAGTTGCTTAAGCCACTACGCTGCTGGTGATTTGTTAGAGCCTCATAGAAAACTAATACCCTATAGTAAATCACCCTATTTTGGCACCCAGATCATCCTTAATGCACCTGAATATAAGACAATATTAATTTTCTTTTCATTTAATATTTAGTCAGCACCACCCTGGGCACAGGAAATTCAAATACTGCTTGCGAAAATCAGAGTAAATTACATCTCATGTATGAAAAATAGAAAAATTCCCACATCGGTAACTTAAGAACACAGGGTGAAGGATAAACACTGGCTGTCTTTTAGATCAACAATTGTTAATATGCCATGCCGACCCCCAATCACCTCCCAAGAACTGCTCTTGGAGGAATTAGAAAACTGATTGCTCTTAATTTTAAAGCTTAACCTTGGCAGTCTGTACAAACTCCCCAGGAACTCTAGAAATATTTAAACGTTTTTAACTAAAAGACACTCAAAATAGAGAAGGAACCATGCCTAATAACCGTGTCACTTTTTCCAGATGAAATCCAGGCAGTATGAATAGCCAAAAATAAAATGGTTAATTCAGTGCTTCGTTTGTATTAAATGATGACCTCATCTAAGACACTTATATTCCAATTATGGTTAGCTAGTTTTCCTAAAGGCCTAATAGCAAAGAACAGCAATTCACGTTGGCCAGATCACAAAAACGGCTAAGGAAGATGTCCAACGAAGGGAATCAGTGTTCAGCTTGTAAACTGAGTCAGGAAGAGATTCCTGATCCAAGCCTACAAAAACCCATGTAAGAAGTTCCATTTTAAGATGGTGGGTGAAACATTAAGTATCATTTCTTGCTAAAACTCCAGTGAAAAATATATTTTTTAAAAGAAGGAAATAAAAAGACGTAAAACATGAATAGAGAGACCTGGAAAGACCACAGTAACAAAATCTGGAAAGCTGGAAAGCGAAGGGCACTAATGGTAAACAAGTTAACCAACCCCAAAAGGCTGGAACCGAAGTAATTTACTCTGAAAATCCTGAAAAGGCTCAGACCAAATACTTCCAAGTCTTGGATGAAAAGGAAGGGAAAGAGTACAGAGTAATGAGCGATATTAGATTCCCAGATCCCCTCCCCAAACCGCCAGATTACTGGACTTCTGTCCTTTGGCAAGACTACCGTATTTCCGGATTGGAAGGGGGGGGGGGGACACGTCAGGATGAGGACGAAGGTACGGCAGTGAGAACAGGAAGAGTAGGTGGACATGTGCAAGCTGAGTGCTGATTACAGAACCTGCGAACTGTGTGGGAACTCCAACACAGGGATGCAAAATCACTTATCCTCGTCTGGGGCCTAGGTCTCTACTGGATGAACGGCACACTCTTACATCTATGTTATTATATAGTAACATAATATCAAAGGCAAACTTGGTTCTAGCAATGGCTCTCTCAACCACTAATTATGGAATCTCTATTGTTTTACCAAGTAAAATACCTCCCCCCACCAACACCCCCGCCAAAGGCACTTGGTAAGTGCAATGCTACATTTGCTAGTTATCTGTGTGCTTCAGGCATCTGCACAGCAGACTGGTGAGACAGGTGGTATTCCTCCCACTTGACCCTAAAAACCTGAGACTCAAAGAAAAACATGTCTTAGCGGTTGAATCACATTCAGATCTAGACTGGATTTTTTTTCACTATACCAAACGCTGCCTTTCAAGTCAGAACATTCTCTCCACTCACCTATACACTGTTTGCTGCTAATGACAGGATTTGGCCCACAGTCACTGACATCAGAGCCATGACCCAGGGCGGTGGGGCACCTGTTGTGATCCAAAGAATGATATTTATCAATGACATGAACAAATTGAGTAAAGGAGCTACAGACATGGAAAGAGGGAAGCTAAACTACACCCTGGGGAGCAAGACCAGAATTAGAGGTATCAATGTGAACTTACGATGTCTTATGCAGAGATGTCAAAAATGTCAAGATCGCAAAAGACTGAGGAACTATTCCTGACTGAAGCTAAAGTGTGATGACTGACAACCGCCACAAGTGATGCTGGACTGGACAGACTTCTGAAAGACCTCACAGGACTAGCTGAAGCGTGAAAAGGGTCTATGGATTAGGTAATTCTTTGTATCAACAATGGTAACTTCCTGATTTTGATCGTTATGACATAGGGTTACATGGAAGTGCATTCTTATTTTTCGAAAACATAATTAAGCTTATATACTTACTGCAAAGCGGGTGATTTGGCGCCATGCATGGCTGCAACACACTCTTTTAAATGGTTTGGGAGAGAACATATACCCTACTGAGTGTGCATATAAAAAAGAGAAAGAAAATGACAAGTGTGGCTAAATGTTGACAACCGGAAAACCTGGAAGAGGAATATAGGCATTCTTTATGCTGTTACGGCAACTTTTCTGTAACACTGAAATTTCAAAAATGAATAAAAATAACATGGACTTTCTAATATAAACAAATCCCAAGACATTTAAATAAGAAAGTGTAGAAAAATGAGCACTATGCTGCTCATACGTGCTGTGAGACTGTCTCGCACATGCAGAGCACATCTAGAAACACATACCATGGTCTGACCCACGCTGGTTTCTTCCTCAGTTGGAAAAATCAGTGGCTAGAGAAGAATTTTAACTTTGAAAATTTGAATTTTGGACTACATGAAGTAACACACACACCCAGAAATGTTTCAAATACATGAGCCAGACCAGCTACCTTAGAAGTACCTAGCAACATTTAAACCTAAATTAATAAGCATCGATTCCAGAAATTCTATTTCTGTGGCTCAGGAACTGAGCGGTTAATACTTCCCTATTTATAAAACATAGTGTGGTTTGGGAATTGCTGCTTTAACCGCATCACCCAAATCTGATCTTCTCCAAACCCCCAATTCTAGGTAAATTAGGACTTTCTGTCCAAATGCAAGAATAAGATCATAATCTAGGGAAAGAATACCCCACAAGGAAAATCAGAAAATCTGAAACCAGGGTCTGCACTGACCTCCAAATAGAAGCCCAGTCATAAGCCATCTACCTTTTCCACTTCCTTCCTAAGGACCAAAGAGATTGTTGAGGCAAGGTCACCTGAGTATTACTGGGTATAAGAGCAGTAATTCAGATATTCAGCATTCTTCAGAGGGAACACTGTGTAAATATGCAACAAGATTACACTTATTTTAGTTAAGAATAACAGCCAAATGACACAAGTAGATACAATACCTGTAACAGTCTAGATCTCAAGTGGTAGGTTCATCCTGTTCCTTTCTATGTTTTATCATAGTCTCAATATAGTAACTCTATTCTCTTGTATGCATCCAATATTACACGGTAAGAATGTAATCTTTAAAAATGAAAGCAATAAAATAACAGTTTAGATAGCTGGTTCTTACATTTAAAAAGTAAATACAAGAAAACTAAGCATCACCATGCCAACAATACATATTTATTATTATTTGTGAATGGTCAAGACTTACAAGGCCCATTATTATTAGTACAACCACACGTATGAAATATCAGTGACATGGAGTGAAAAGGACAGTTTTATACATATTTAAAAATTACAGATACGGACATTCTCACGTGTTCACCACACGCTGCTACAAAAGCAGGAGGCATCGAGCGGCAGGAGTTCCCATAAACATAACATGTGGAAGTATCTCAAGCATAAAAACTGTACTTAAGTTGCAAAAATAAAGTTTCTTTCTTCAAACATTTTGATCTGGGCTCAAGCAAAGCAAACAATGAACAACAATGATTTTCACACTACTTAAACACTTTAAAACAGAAAAGGGTCAAAGTTGCAATAGTCCTGCAACTGCAGAGGTTAGAGGAATGAGCAATGCATTTCACCCCCTCCCTCCCAAAAGAAGTCTACAGCAGATCTGCGTCCCTGGCTCTCGAATGCTGGAGAATCATAGTCTACTACACTCCAACAGCAAGTTAGGCCAGAACAAACAAAATGGGGGGAAAAAAACATCATTACTTCAAACAAGGCATTATTGACCTTCATTTCTTTACATAATTTCACTAGTGCAAGAAAATCATTTACCTGAAAGATCATAAGTCACAATTAAGGAGCACTCATACAAAACTATTTCCTTTTTTTCTTTAAAAAGTGCCACATACTTCTATCATAAGAAAAAAAAAAAAAACGACAACACACACACTAGTGGAAGACTGTCTGTCTCCATCTCTTATCAATGAGGAAAGGCCAGAGTGATTCTTTGATTCCAATCCGAAACGGTGTTCTCTGGCCAATGCCCAAGGTCTCCAACTTGGAGCAGTCCAGCTGGGCATTTCTTGGACGCTGCGCTCCTAAGACAGGACTGTCAGTTATCTTGAAAGGCAAATAAAAACAAAAAGTTAAAAATAAGTGAAAGGCTACATGTTGAGGTTTTTATTTCTCTACTTCACTTTGCCCCCAGTGCAAGATACCCGATTTGATCCCTGGACAAATCTTGTTTTAAAAAGGCTGCCACAATCGAGACAATACTTTTTCCATAAACATCACCAATACTGACGGGCTTCTTTACACTTGATTATGTAGACAAAAGTAACAATACACACTGCCAACATACAAGTGAAGCTCACTGCGATTAATACTGGAAAATCAAGTCACCAATCCTTTCCAAGTAACCAGGAAATGTCATCAACAATACACACTACAGGGATGGCTCTGGACTTTGGAAAAGCCAGGTTTTAAATGCCATGTACTTACCGGTCGTAAGTGACTGATGGGGAGGTTGAAGGCGTCTGCAATTGCACACGCCATTTCGTACTTCGTCATCTGTTCGTTGCCAGACCAATGAAAAGTTCCCTTAATTGATGGATCCTGACAAGGACACAAAAATTCAAAATTGCTTCAGTTTTTTGAGTTGAGTGGAGTGGTAGGTTGGGTAAGGTAACTTAAAGGCCAAGCGATCAAAATGCATCTCTCCTTTCTAAAATGCTCTCCGTAAGACATTTAACATCAAACCCCTATAAATATTGCCAGCTAACACGGAAAGCAATTCCTAGAATTTAGCCTTGAGAATTAAAATATAAAAACATAAACATAAATGACTCCATTCTCTTTAGCAGAAATTCCAAAATGATTAAGATTTTTTTTTTTTCAATCCTCACCTAGGACATGCTTGGTTTTGAGAGAGAGAGGGAAAGGGGGTGGGGGAGAGAGGGAGAGACAGACAGACAGACAGACTTCAATGTGAGAGACAAACACTGATCGGTTGCCTCTCATATACACCCTGACCAGGGACTGAACTGGCAACCTAGGTATGTGCCCTGACTGGGAATCAAACCTGTGACTTCTTGGTTTACGGAATGATGCTCCAACCAAGTGAGCTACACCAGCCAGGGTGATTACAGATTTTTCTGGATGCACAGCCCAATTTAATGAGTATTTGTAATTATCCTAAGAAGCTAAAAACAAAACTTAATAGAACCATTTTCCAAGATGAGCTAATTAGTCATAACATCCTTAAATATTGTCATAATACGTACTTAAGATATATATAAATTTTATGCATTAAAAACTATATCCGTACTATTAGGATATTCTAAAATAAATCAGTCTGATGTTTTTATGGACAGTGTTTAGCTCCAACATTCTCAAAACTTTAAAATTAACGATTCAAATATTTTTTAAAAAATACGAATTATTTTTTAAACTGGCTGAAATTATAAATTCCTATGTAGATTCTTCTTTGATATTACATAGATCTTAAAGTACAGCAACCTCTTAAAAGACATTAGAACGCTGACTGGCTGGAGCATCATCCTGTGCACCAAAAGCCTGCGGATTCCATTCCCTGCCAGGGCACACACCTAGGCAGCAAGTTCAGTACCCGTTCAGCGCATGTACGGATGCAACCAACCAGTGTTTCTCACACTGATGTTTCTCTATCTCTTTCCCTTCCTTTCTCTCTAAAATCAATAAATGTATCAAGACTTAAAAAAAAAAAAAAAGATGATGTCACTAGGTGATTACTAGAAAAATACAAGTTTACAGTAGAAGAATGATAGACAGGACCTATAATATTTGAGAAAGTAACATAAGGGTAGCATATTTTCATTATTCATAAATACGGCCTACTATCTGTAAACTATTTTTGCTTGGTCTCCTTGTAGTTCTAAAAGAGCACGTTATAAAGTACAGCATAGGAAATACAGTCAGAATATTGTAATAACTATCTATGGTGCCAGTTGGGTACTGGAAATATCAGGGGAACACTCTGTAAAGTATAAGATTTTCCAACCACTATCTTGTATACCTGAAACTAATACAAAAATAGAATGGAATGTAAAACTGTTCATTGGAAATAATAATAATTTAAAATAAGAATAAAGCTCTATAACGTTCACTCATTGTCAGGATTTTTACTAAGATGTAAGACAGAAAACCTTCCTCCCAGAGCCGCTCACCAGCATTCTCTTCTCGGCCAGCTGACGGCACACGGTGGCCACGTCCTTAACGTGCGTGGGGAACCTCTGCTGCCAGTGGTCCATGTTCGCTGACTTGTTGCTGAACTGCACTTTATCAAACATAACAGTCACAGCACTCTCTTCAAGCTTTTCAACTTCCCCATACAGAATTGGGATTCTCAAAACAGCAGCCCCTACAGATG
Organism: Glossophaga mutica; assembly: GCA_039655065.1. NCBI lineage: Eukaryota > Metazoa > Chordata > Mammalia > Chiroptera > Phyllostomidae > Glossophaga > Glossophaga mutica. Next base: position 11,604,912 of record CM077314.1, read on the forward strand.
AAGAAAAGCAGGTAGTACCCCAAAGTAGACTGGTTCGGAAGTCTTTTTTTTTTTTTTTTTTTTTTTTTTAAGAAAGCGTTTTTTTTTCCTTTTAGATTTTATTTATTTATCTTCAGAGGGGAAGGGAAGGAGAGAGGGAGAGAAACATCAATGTGCGGTTGCCTCTTGTATGTCCCCTGCTGGGAACTGGCCTGCAACCCAGGCATGTGCCCTGACTGGGAATCGAACCGCGATCTTTCGGTTCGCAGGCCCGCGCTCAATCCACTGAGCTACACCAGCCAGGGTTCGGAAGTCTTGGTGTAAGATGAAAGTATGTGGATTGAAACAGTATCGTAAAATACTTGCAACAGACCAAAAGGACAGAGCTCACCTGTAATGATGCCCATTTAACAAATGTGATCCTGAATGTTTCTAAATGTTCTCTCATTTAGGTTATTTTTACATATAATTTCATTATTATGATCGTTAAAAATAAAACTGATCATGACAACTAAATGCAATTAGTGATCCCTGATTGGATCCTAGATTAAAATAAAATGCAATAAAGGACATTATTGGGACAACTGGGAAAATTCCTACAGAGTGGAAATTATATTAATGTTTAATTTCCTGAGTGTGATAACTGCACTGTAATTATATGAAGAACATCTTTGTTAGAAGATGCACTGCACATTATTTTGAGGTAAAATTCAACTAATCCTTAATGAGTACAGAAAAAAAAGTATGTACAAAATACATGTAGCAAAACATTAACAGCAGGTGAAATCTATATATATAAAGGATGTGTGAATATTCACCACATAACTCTTGAAACCACTGATTAAAGAATTATGAGTTACTTAGATTTTACGTTGGTCCTGAATGAAGGGTTACAACAGGCTAGACAATTGACACTTTAATTGAAAATCAAACACTTAAACTTATTGGAAAATCGTTACAGATATATATTCAAGAATAATTTCTGCAAAATAATTTACAATACAAAAAAAAAAAAAAGCACAACAACAACGAAACCCTGAAAAATGAAATGTATATTAGTGCAGTACCTACACTAGGGAACATTCCTCAAAGACACAGCTCAGTCTAAGGAAAGCAGTTTAGTGCAGGGGATCACCAAATCGAATACTGTGCAGCCACTGCCCGGGAAAGTGATACGCAAGTGTTGTTTCCGTTTGTACTGAATTGCAATTTGGGCAGGGGTTGGGGAACGGGACACAGACTACATAATAACATGCAAATATTTTAAAACATTAATAAAAAGTGCCTCCATACATAAGCACATTTGGTGCTTCTTTCTGAGGTAGCACTGTAAGAGAACTTACACTCTGTACAATTTTAAATTAAAAAAAAAAACTTTATAGGAGGCTATATATGTACCTTTTACAATTAGCACATATAGGTGTATATATACACGTGTAGATACAAATACACAAAGGAGAAAAGAAAAACCACACAAGTACCAAAATACCCCAACCTAAGAGAAATGATAGTGACCTATTTTTTGAAATTAGATCACAAACATTTGTACTACAGAATATGTTTTCTATAAATAATGATATTTGCACATGCAATGATACTGGGAGCTATCTGGAAGGACTCACAAATTCTAAAAGACTTCTAAAATTCCAATTTTTCTTTTTTTATTAGCTAATTTATCTAATGATTGGTTCTTTAGTTTTTTTTTAATTACACACACACCATAAACAAAAAGGAATCCTCAAAGCAATAGATTGCTGTCTTACCTAAATTGTTCTCCAGGACAGCCTTTTCTCCTTCTAATTTCGTTTTGCCGTACAGGTTTAGGGGACATGGGATATCTTCCTCTCGGTATGGGGGATTTGTTCCATCAAATACATAATCTGAGCTAATATAAATTAGAAATGCTCCAATTGCAGCTACAAGAAAAGAAAAAACAACAACCTATTAAATACATGACATTTACTCTTTATTGGATTTTTGTGACGGCTTATGCATCATATACAGAAATAAAGCTCTTACAAGCAATCTACAAAACTTTAATCCTTACAAACTCAGCAATCATTTAATATTTTATGAAGAGTTAATGAATCCATCATTACCTGCTTCCTTTGCTAAATTCCCCGAAGCATCCACGTTAAGCTGAGCAGCAGCATCGGGCTGATTTTCCACGACATCTGGCCTTCTCTCTGCTGCACAGTGGACTATCACATGTGGCTGGAAGTTAAGCATAGATTTTTAACACAAGAAAATAAACGAACTACAGGCTCCCAACAGTAAATTAATTCACACACACACAAAAAATGTTAGGTCAACATTCTTTCCACTAAACAAGCACAGTACTTTGTCATGCTTCCCTTTTTCAAGATTCAAACTTCCTTAAAAATATTATGTAGGATCTGAAAAGGAAAAAGCAATTTAGTAATCCTCAGGCAAAACCAGACAAACCTCTGTGTCAACAACTGTATTTCTAAATCAAAATAAGCTTCATGGGTAAAAAGAGCTCTCATTTGTGTGATTAATATGACCTACATATTAATAAATCTGTATTAAAGGGAGAGGAATATCAATTGCAAATCAAATTCATACATTCAAATACCTTAGGCCATTGACTGAAAGAAAATCAACTATTACAGAAATTCTGCTCCCAGCTGAGCATGCAGTATAACACCACCTATATGCTAAGCACTGTGCAAGGAACAAGGATTTCCCTGACTCAGTGGACAAGACAGGTACGCAGAGGAACGGTTTCGGTATCAGTTGACAGATGTCAAGAGAGAGGAATGGACAGGGTGGTCCTTGGCAGAGAGGGGCACCTGCTTCCCAGAGGAGCTGAACCATGCTAAGATTTGGGAAGACCCCAGACAGACAGGACTATCCTACCCACATACCACATCTCCTTCTCAATGACTGAGGAAGCACGATCTTAGCTGTTTTCAAATTTCAACATGCACAATCTGGGGTGCTTATGAAATGCAGAGTCCTGGGTCCCGTAACTGACTCCCTCAATTAAAATCTCTGGGCAAGAGGCCTAGGAACAAGTTTCCCAAAAGATTTTAACACTGGTGTCACTTGGTCCCTATTTTTAGAAAGAACTTAAACTCTCAATTTGATTAGAGGCAAAGAGATGCTAATTTTTTCTGTAACTTTACTGTGACTGTGGCCATAAGTTATTTAACCTCTCTGAGCCTCTGTCGTCTCTGAACTGGAAAAACTGTCTATTTTGCAGTGTTGTAAGGTTTACAGATAATATTTTAAAAATAGCTTCAAAGAAAATGATATTTAGAATAGTACAGAAACACAAGCTTTTTATAAAATGCTTCATCCTCTGTCTTTTGTCAACCTATGTCTGAAGGTAATCATTTCAAGGATTATATATACTTTCCAAAGCTAAAGAAAAAAGAAGTGTACTCTGTATTGTCGCGTAATAGGTTAAAGCCCAAGTATGGCAACTTCCTTCAGCGAAGGAACATTTTCTCCATCACCCAGATGATTCTTAATTTGGTTGGCATGTTAAAATAAGCAGACTGCAGCATACCTGAAAATCATAAACGAGGTGATGAACGGCATTGGAATCCAATAGATTAACATGTTCAAATTTGGGTCTTGCTCTTCTAAAGCCACAGCCAACGGCATGCCAATTACTCTGCTGAAATTCTTTGTATACAGCTCTGCCAAGAAGCCCAGTGGCACCAGTGATCAGAACCCGCCTATTGGGGATGTTAACTTCCTCCTAAAAAGGTGAAGGGGGAAAGAAAAAGAATTACTTTAAAAATATTCTCAACAAAAGTAGTCAATATCATCATTCACTGAATACTTCAAGTCTCAGTAGTTTTCTTCATGTCATATATCTATTAGCCAATTCCTAAGTTAGAACAAAGATCAAGCCAACTGCATTGATAACTACATCACTTAAAGCAATAAGACCCCAAGATGATACTACAAGGAATTAGCAAGTCATAAAGACTGATTTCCTGTGTTTATGATGATGTCCAAATAATACACAGAAACTTTAATTACATTCTTCAGTTTATAAAATCCACAGTTAAGTTTATGCTTACTTATTTTTTGCCCTGATTAAATATTTGGGCCATGTTCCACCAATATGTTTACAATTGACATTTCTGGTTTCCATTTTTTAATCCCAAGTTTTCTTTCAAAACTCGCTGATACATACATACATATACATGTGCATATATATATATGTATGTGTGTATGTGTGTGTGTGTATATATATATATAAAGATTTTATTTATCTTTAGAGGGGAAGGGAAGGAGAGGAGAGAAATATCAATGTATGGTTGCCTCTTGTGCACCCCCTGCTGGGAACTGGCCTGCAACCCAGGGATGTGCCCTGACTGGGAATGGAACCACCATCATCCTTTGGTTCACAGGCTCAGGCTCAATCCACTGAGCTACACCAGCCAGGGCTTAAAAACTCACCAATTTATATTTTGATAAGTCTGAGTGAAGAGAATTCACATTCCATAGGAATTTATATGAAGGAAAAATAAATTTGATGGCACTAATATTCTTTCTAAGTTTAACCAAACTGATAAATGTTTCTGAATTAAAACTAAATTTTCACAAGCCAGCTAAACTAATAAATATAGACATGGAGGATAAGAGAGAAGGAACAACTAAAATATTCTAAACTGATGTGTCACAATTGTGAAAAAGAAAAAAATTCCTTACACGTGAAAATTAAAAAGGAACCACTATTTAGGAAATAAAACCAAGACAGGATTTCCTCTCAAAATCTTGAATTATTCAGTCAACATTTACTATTAAAAAAACAGCAGGAGTTTTGTTAAGTTTTACCATCTTGAAGCTTTTTATTGCAAAGCGTTGTTGTAATCACCTAAAGCCGAGTTGTGAAAACTATTCATAAAAAGACTTTTGCTTAGCCCCTGGAGTTCAGCTAAATAACTTAGCAGGCTATACATTTTTTAAAAAGAAAAGGCCACCAAAATTGAGTATTTCTATCAGAGGAGAAGCCTGAAACAAAAGGTCTGAGACAGTATAAAGGTAAATTTTCAAAGGTATTTTTTTTCTTTAGGTCAACCAATTTCAAGACGTTTTAAAAGTGGAATGAAAATTCATCTGGGCTTTCTGTTGCGAAACTTAGCTGGAAGGCAACTGAGCTATGAAAATAAGGATTTCAGCCAGCAAAATATTTTCTTTAAATTTTGGCAAGAAAATACCTCTACAAAGTGAGGAACCTGAAGTCCAAAGATGTGAAAGGTTTTGCCCACAGTAAAAGGGAAAAAGGTTAAGACCAGAATGTGGGTCCTCTTGCTTCCGAGGTCCAGCCAAAATGCATTGAGTTTTTTTAAATCCTTTGAATTTATATTTGGTATCATGATGATTGAAATTTTATCGGCTCCGCCAAGAACCGTGCCATTGAGGAGTGAGTGCATCTCTACTGATCTAACTCATTGGTAACATGAGAGGCATTAGGACGGGGTGACTGAGGTTCTTCCAGCTTTACAAGTCTTACGATTCTAACATTTTCAACATTAGGCATGTAAGTCACTTTTACTCTTTTCACATAGTCTCTCCAGAGACAAAATGAGCACTCTCTGTCACCAGTATAGGGGCCAAAACCAGACTTTTCCATTTGAATTGTAAGTTTATTTGTTGGTAAATAAAATACACATCACACTAAAATAATGCCAATCAAAAATAACTTCTATTTTTTAGTTTCTATATATAAACAGTAGTCTACCTAAAGCTTCTGAAAGCACACTATTTTGATATTTTCTTTTTAAAAGACATACTCCTCTGAAAATTACTTTGGACTGTTCCTCTATAAATTTAGTCCTGAAAAACACAGGAATGACCAAACACCTGGAAGAACTCAGAATGGAGGAATAAAATGCTGTCTCCTTCATCGAAACCACAGTCAAGAGTTGAAAATATTTTGTGTGCCTGGAAAGTCCACTTTCTCAATTCTTGTTACTTTATGAGTAACTAAAGTTAATTACATCACCCATCCCTTTAAGTTTACTCTGAACATATTTCTCTTACTGAATAAACTCTTAGATGGACAGAATTCAGTAACATCAAATGACCAGGTTTACAAAGAAAAATTCCCGAAAAATTAAACATACATAAATGTAGAATTAGCACTTTTAGTATCCTAACTCGTCAAATAGCACCAAACTGCAGAGGTAAAAAAGATATACCTCTTTAAGAACGACCCAAACCAGCAGTCTGGGTCGGTGATTTCTAACTTACCACACCTGCATTAAAACCGCCCTAGATAAGATTTCCCCTCCAGGGAGATCTTTCAAGAGACACTCCTGAACTTTAAGAAGCTTTCTAAAGGTCCCATGACTACCAAGGTGACCGACCGTCACCTTGGTCTAACTCCCGTCTCGCCACTGTAAGCCCCAGTCAGTATTATGAGCAGAAAACCACGGTCTGCTTCTCTAACACAACCTGTAAGACAGTCCTCATTCTCAGGAGTGAGTTTTAACAGGATTTGAGAGCAGCAAATACGTCCCAAGCTTTTTTGGTTGTACCATTTTTAGGGAAGGAAAACCCATTTTCATGAGGCTACCGAACTCCTACTGTGAAACGTTTTTACACATGCACATATGAAGATACGTAAACATAAACGAACACTAGGTAACAATAGGTAACTCCGCGCTATCTGGGGTACACAGCAACAATACAGAGGTTTAAACAGTCCATCTCTCCTCGCTTTACCCACTCTCCCAAATCCCAAAGTAATGTGAAAACACTAAACATACATTTCGGAAGCGTTAAAATTCTACACTGCCATCCCCTATAACCTCTCTTGTATCAGTAAGACATGCTGGACCGGGCATTTCCAGTCTTCACTTCCCCAGGGCTTGATACGTTCTGGGGACGGAAGAGGGCTGGGAAGCCCGGAATAAAGGAAGGTGGGCGGGAGTGGCGGACCCAAGCGCAGGAAAGGCCTTCCTTATGCAACCTCCGTAGCGGTTCTAAGCCCCAAACACACCTGTATTTGAATCCCGGCTCTAAAAACACTTAATGAACTAGGACGAAGGACTTGCCCTCTAAGCCTCAATTTTCTCATCTGTAAAATGGGATAAAAACAAATCTCCTAGTCTCGAAGGCGTAACATCAAGCCAGGCATATACTAAGACTTCAGTAATCTCCAGTACTGTTATTTCTGGAAAGCTACCTTTCCCCTTCTTCCTAATAGATACAGATGGCTAAAACCGAGGAAGAACAATGGATGCAAAAGAAATTAAGATAGAATCAAAAGCGAGATAGCCCCCCAAACCCCTCTTCATCCCCGGGAGGGGAGCCTCAAAAGTGAAACCCGATGTACTCATTTCCTGCAGCAGAGCCTGGAAAACATTAAAAGGGTGTGCGCGGAGGTAAACAAACTCGATGCCACCGCCACGGCCTCTCGGGGCTCAGAAGGTGGCGCTAAGAGAGCCGACCCTGCTCCGTCTCAGGCGGGATGCGCCTGGAAAACCAAACCTCTGCACCCCGATCCCCACGAGACCCCGCGACCACTCCTTCACCTCGACCACACGGCAGTCCCCCGGAACAAAGTGGATGGTGAGCTCCTTCTCCCGCCCCACCATGTCGGCCGTCTTCGCTCTGCAGCGGCAGCGAGCCACCACTTTCTCCACCTCTCGACCGCGGTGAGCCGCAGCTCCAACGCCCTCGACCCGCGACCCGCCTGCCCTGGGTCTGGGTAGCTCCGCTCACCACTTCCGGCTTCCGCCGCCAAGGCCGCGCCCACTGATTGGTGAAGCTGCGCCCTTGCCCCAGAAAGGGGGCGGGCACAATGAGAGAGCCTCTCATCCCACGTGCCAACTCTTAAAGGGAAACACAAAACAAAGGCCTTGGCCTTAAGCAGTGAACATGCTTTGTTTGCGAGATCGGGGAGTCGTTTATTTTTTGTACTTTTCTTCCTTTTTTGTGTGTGTGTTCTAGACTAGGGATTGGATTGCCTGGAAATTAAAAAAAAAAATCAACCAGTGGAATAGAACATTTTAAAATCATGGGTGACGGGCCGTGAGGCCGGAGAGAGAAAGCGACATAGACATGTATCTCTAGAGCATTAGGAGTGTATTTTAAGAGCTTTAGAAAAAGTCGGAAAAGTAAAAAGTGTTGACATCTGAGTCATTGCAACCTCAAGAGCCCATTTGTCGTTTTGGGATGCTAAAAAGTAAGATCAAAAGTTGCAGAAAGAACCAAAGGGAAAGAGTAATGCTGAACCACCTGTATCTCGCTTTTTCCTGTGAAATTAAAACAAAAAACCGAAAACAAAACCAAAAGAGTGCAGACCCTGAAGGGTTCCCCAGTGTCTCATGCGACTTGCCCAGACACAAAATGCCAAAACCGCAAAGTCGCTCACAAACGTGACTGCTGCTTGGACCTTTCTAAAAAGACCTTATTTTCAAAATCCTTTTTTGGTTTGGAGTCTAAGCAGCCTTTTTCAAAAGTGCTGTGACTTTCCTTCCTATTCAACCCCAACAAGAACTCTTTCCTTATTTTGTGGGAACGCAGTGTCTTGGGACTAGTATTGGAAGACAGCCTGAGGCCCTCGCTTTGCGGTTTGTTTTCACCGAGACTGTTCATCGGTTCAGCATTACTTAGCGAGTCCTTGAGAGCACTGCCCCAGCCCTAAATGTGCCAGATCTTCAAACAAAGAAAAGGAGGGTGGGGGTGGGGGAGAAGCCTCGAGATCCTCTTTTAACTGGATTTTTTTAAAAGTCTTTTGTTGCACTGTGCTGCAATCTAATCTTTGAGAGAAAAAAAGTATTCAATGAGAAGATTTAAGGAAAAGCACGAGTAATTAGCATTTGGACTCAGAGAAGCCTTGTCTAGAGTGAGGAACAAAAAGTTTACTGCATTTGATGATCTGGTTTGATACTTGCAGGTAAAAACGTGGTACATATAGTTCTAGAGGCATTATGTGTGTGCATGGTTTTTAATCATTCTTTTTAAAGATGAAAGTTTCTGTGTGAATAAAAACGCCATCATTATGTAGGCACCATCCGTATTCGTGCTGTGGCTAAATCTGTAAATTTAAAGAGAGCAACCTAGAGCTAAAAGTTTGTTAGCAGATTCAATTTACGCCAAGACAGAGGCTGGAGCACACACTATAAATAAAATCCTCATTCATACAGAATCTTCACCTACATCATTGCATTTAGTCTGGAAAATGAAACCGCTGTTCTTTTCTACATTTTATGTTTTTTTTCAATTAATGAGACTTAGCTGAGTTCTCCATACAGGGTCAATAATTAAAGTTGGTTTATTCTTTCATGTCCCAAAGTTAACGTGTTTTACGGAAATGAATGACACCCACTCATTTTCGCTTTTTGCAGATGTTCGCTGGGAGGATCTAAAGAAACTAACTCCAGAATGCTTCATTTCCTGAGCCGCTCGCTCTTACCTGCTCCATGTTCTCCGGCATTTCGGGCATGCTTCCAAAATGATGTCAGGAAAACAGATTTGGGATGAGTTTCAGCCTCTGCCTCCTCTGGCTGGGTCTTTGTTCTTCTGGCAGAGACCACAGGCTAGGAAAACGTGAGCCTCTCAGCTGCGCTCGACCTTTTAAATTAGCATTTTGATGCCAATCCCAGAATCTCGTGCAGCTTTCAACGTTGCAGTAAACTGGCAGCTGATTCCCCGTGGCAGTCTTGAAAATACCCAATGAGAAGTTTCCTGTTTAATTGCCAGACTAATGAGGGTGCATTAACAAAACCATTGGCAGAACCAACTTATTTTTAAAAGAAAACAGCAACAAAACCTTTCTGTAAAGACTTGCAATTTTCTTTTGCAGAAGAACAAGCAAGAGCCAGCCTTTGGAAAGCATGCAGACCAATCAGCGGATTCCTGTTCTGAAATATTTTATTCAGTTATGCCTCATTACGACAGAATCGATTCAGTGAAGTTTTCCAGTGTGTTTCCCCAGTACTTTTAAATTAACTATTCCAAAGGTCAGTAGAAGGCACGTGGTAACAGCAAGCAGAAATTAAAATGCAACAGGTCATTTCCATTCACATTGTCCTGCGCTCTGTTCGAGAAAATGGTATGTGGGTTGAGCCTTAAATTTGGCCAGGAATTAAGGACTTCTAGATCAGTAATGAAATTCCTAAACCTGCCTGCACCAGGGAACGAATGAGACAATCAATCTGAAAGAGGGGAGCCTGTGAGCTTATTTTTAACTATTTCAAGGATGATAAATGTGCTCGATATTTTGAACCACTGCTTTGGATTATGGCTCTCTAACAATTTAACAAAACTGCCATTCAGATAGACTTTAAAAGATCACTTAAACTCTTTATACACTACCCACTTAGAGTACAGAGCCCAAAGTAAGCTCTATGTGGCATGCAGAGTCTATGAGTAATGAAGAACTTAGAATAATTTAGAAGTTCTGTTCATCAAAAGATAATATTTTTGAAAATGAATAAGAAAAGCACAGACTGGGAAAATGGTCTGGACACAAATAACTGCAAAGGACTTACATTCAGACTATATAAAGAGCTACTACAATTCAATAATTTTTTAAAAATCATTTTAAAAATAGACACAAGTTTTGAACAGATACTTCCCAAAGTGAAGACACAGCATGGCTAATAATAATCATATAAAAATGTTACATAGTACAAGGGTCTCAAGGTCTGGGTGGTTCTTACTAAATGCTATTCTTGCCCAATGTTAAAATGTAGCACAGTATTTTGCAGACTCAGCTGTAACCAAATGTGTTGTTCCAGAACCAAACCTGATAGGTTTGACCAACTCCAGAGAAGTCAATATGTAATTAACCAGCCCTGACTGGTGTAGCTCAGTGGATTGAGCACCACCCTGCAAACCAAAGGGGCACTGGTTCAATTCCCAATCAGGGCACCTGCCTGAATTGCAGGGTACATGACAGGCAACCATACATTGATGTTTCCTTTTCACCCTCCCTTCTCCTCTTTCTAAAAATAAATATTTTAAAAAATGTAATTAACTAAATAGCATATATAAACAATGGCTAAGCCTCTGTTTGGAGAGATAGAGCTTTTGAGGTGAATCCCCTGTCTCCTTTACATGCTACAAGTAAATAAAACTACCTAACACCACCATATTTTGTTCTTAAATAGAATATTCCAAGCAGCAAATCCCTTGAGTTCAGTAACAGAAAGATGCTCAATATCAGGGTGTTGGGGACCACCCTGCTGGTTTCAGAAACTGTAACCCCTTGTGGCTAGAGCTGAGTAGAAAGACCTTGGGACTCTAAACCATTAAGAAGACAAAGCTTAACTTCCTTGTAGGGGCACTGCCTCTGCCCCGCTTTACTTCACCCTGCTTGGCCTCTATTGGATGACTAGTTAGCCAATGATGGGTAAGATTCCTCAAGGGTGGGGAGACCTGAGACAGGCATGGTCACAAAGGGGCCCTCAGGGAAGGACTATAGAAAAAGGGGATAATGGACCCTTGCCCCTCAGCTTTGACATAGCCTGAGTCCTCATTCTGTCTGCAAGAAGTCTCCTAATCTCTTGGCTTCCTTACTTCCCCTGCCTGACTTAATCCTGAAACAATGCTGGAGGTGGGTTTGGCCCTGTTCTGGAAAGGGTGGGTTCCCTAGGGCGATCAGGCCTAAGAAAGAATGCATAAAATCCTATGAAACCTACTTTGCTAATACCCTCAATTTACATAATAAGGGTCCAAACAGGAAGTGAGTTTCTTCCCCAGAATTTTATGGCCCTCTAGCTATTTGACCCTGACTCAGAATAAGCCCTCAGAGTTCTCTGAATGTTATCTATTGTTTAATCATTTCTTCCTGACAATGATTGATGAGCTTTACATATACACCCTGCATTCCTATGCAAATTAAACCCCAAAAAAGCCCATTGAGGAAGACTGCTGGGCCTTCTCCTTTGAGAGATAGCCACCTTTCCACCTTTCCTCCCGAAGCAGATCACCTCTTGGTAGACATCCCTCATCTGCAGCAGATGGGGGAATCTTGGGCAAAGCTCTCCCACAATCAGGGAAATGTAAATCACAATAACATGGCGATACCATTGAATGACTAACTAACAGAATGGCTAAAAGTAAAAAGACTGATAACATCATATGATAACAAGCATTCTGAGCAACTAGAATGCTCATTAATTGCTGGTGGGGGTATAACAGAATACAACCACTTTAAGAAAACTGTTTGCCAGTTTATTACATAGTTAAATATACACCTACCCCTTGACCTAGTAATTTCATTTCATTACCTAAGAGAAATAAAAGCATATATCCCTAAAGACCTGCGCAAAAGTATTTATAGTAGCTTAATTCAAATAACCTAAAAGGGGAAACAACCCAAGCATCCCTCAGCAGATAAATGGATAGACAAATTGTGGTATATCCATACTGTGGGGTATTGCTCAGCTATGCAAAGAAATGAACTATTTAAATTAATCTCAAGATCATTACGCTGAGCAAAAGAAGCTAGACACAAAAGAGTATGATTCCATTTATGTGAAATTCTAAAGTAGGTGAAACAAGCCTATAGTGAAAGAAATCATCTTTCCTTGGAGAAAGGGTAGGCATTGGCTATAAATGAACTTTCAGAGGTAATGGAAATGTGTTATGTCTTGATAGGTGTGTGGGGAACATGGTTAAATATGTTTATCAAAACTTCTCAAACTAAAGCAATTGAGATCTCTTCATTTCATTGTATTACTGTATGTAATTTACAGGTCAATTTTAAAACAGTAATACAGTCGTATTTTGCACCATTTGGGGAACCAGATACTAGGTTGAGGTAGTGTCATCCATTGCGTTGGTACTGAGTGATGAACTAAATAGACAGTATTTAAATTTCCAAACTCATTAGGATCTAAGAAATCAAAATCTTTTTCCATGATGCAGTATGCATACATTTTTCAAGTTTGAGTCTAAGTTGGTATGACGCCCCAAGGGTAAGAAACAAAGGGTTTTGTTTCTTCTTTTTTACCGTCTCCCGTCTCCTTGTAAACTACATCTTTTTCAACCATCCCAGCTGTTCCTATTTCTATGACTGTGACACCCACATCAATGGCCTTGACCTCAAGTCTCTCTCAAGCTGTAGTTTCTCCATTCCAGATGCCTCAAAGGAATCTTTACCTGTATGTTCCTCTGGCATATCAAACTCACAGGTCCAAGAAACAAAATTAATATTAATTCATTGCCTTGTTCTCCAAACCCAATCTTCCTCTTAACCTCCCAGGTTTGTGTGAAAAATACTATTAGACTAATTATCTTGGTTAGACTTAAACATGTATATGGGAGTTTATTAGGGGATAAAGATAACAAATAAAAAATGAAACATTCAAAAGAACAAGGCTGGATTCCTGTTGAGGGAAAGCCCAAAAGTCTAAATTCAGGGTGGATTCTGAAGAACTGACATGTAGCCTTATTCAAATTCCTAACAGCTTTAAAAGGAGAAATTTACGTACAAAGGCAAAGCAAGGTTTAATAGCAAAGCCAGAGGTCAGGTAGTAGAGTAGACTTCACAAGTAAATGTTGTATCACTAAGTTAAAAGATAACATCAGTCAGTTATTACGCCCCATATATTCATTAACCTCCTTGCTGGGGGCATGGTGATGGATTTTGGGTGGAATTTTAGTTTTCCTGGCCAAGGAAAGTCAGCCAAGCATGAGGCTGTGCAGAGAGTTAGTCACAGAGTTCAACTGTCACACTTAAACATCTCCCAGATGCCTTGGCTGCTGGAGCCATATTGCATCTCTAAAGTGAGTTCCCTTACACATTCCTAATTTACTCATACCAAAATAAATTGTTGACAGATGTAAAATCTTTAAACAAAATGCGGAACGAAAGTACTAGAGGTAAATGGGTAGAATAATTTTGGAGCAAGGAAACTGCCCTTAAACAAAATCTTCAGGCCGCAAGTTGTCCTGAAAGAACGGGTTCATTGAGCTACGTGCTAGCCAGAAAAAGGGCCAGGTCCTGGGGCATGGATGCAATCTAAAGCACCAAGACTGGACGGAGAAGACAAAGATGTCCCCCATCCTGGGGTTGACAGGGCTCTTTTGCACAATGAGTTTGGGGAAGACAGACTTAAGTTGATTTGAAAGAATTTACACTGGCTATAGACAAGAGGGAGAGCAGGGAAAGAGGAAGACGAGAAAGTTCTGGGATAGGTGAATAGTGCAGGAGGAAGAAGAAATTGATGCTTTTGAATTGGTTCTGGGCAACAATCTGCAAAGTGCATTACTAACCACGGTGCTCCAGGGTCTGGTGGTTTACTATTCTTTTGAGGAAAGAGCTGTAATGGCTGCTTGATTCAAAGTTTCCACAATTGCACATTCAGGAATGTGAGCGGTCTTTTGTTGATTTGGGCCTGCAGCTATTAATTAACTTCCCTCGCCCTTTCTCTCATCCTCCCACCTGCTGTAATTTACAGCATCTCAGAATTTGTCTCTTCTCACCATGTATAAGCATATCATGAAATTCAGAAACCAAAAGTGAAAATATCAACAAAGTAGACTACGTAGATTTTTGTAACTATCTACATAACAACAGCAATAATAATTAACAAAGTCAAAAGATAAACTAGGAGGCCCTGAGTGGTGTGGCTCAGTTGGTTGGGCGTCTGCCAGCAAAGCAAAAGGTTGCCAGTTGGATTCCTGGTCAGGGCACATGCCTGGTTGCAGGTCCCGTCCCAGGTTCCCAGGTCAGTGAGCATACCAGAGGCAACCAACCAATCAATGTTTCTCTCTCACATTGATGTTTCTGTCCATGTCTCTCTAAAAAACAAACACACACAAAAGAAACTGGGAGAAAATACACACAACACATGAGACATGAAGAGTTAGTTGTCATGCTATAATATATAAGGACCCAGAACAGGGATAAAAATTCTCCTGATGTCTATCGAGTGGAAAAGTATAAAGCCTTCCCTTGGAATTACTATATTTTGAACAATAATACAAGGGGTAAAGACAGAGGATTTGAGTACATGTCTGTTCATGTTGGCACATTGTATGTTTATAAACAAGAGGAAGTCCCAGTTTGGCTGTTTCAGTTTCCAGTTAAGTGTGTGGTAATGCCATCAGAAGAAGGGATGCATGGGTCAGAACTCTGAGAGGCCTGAGCTAAAATTATATATATTTGGGACTTCCGGCCAAGATGGAGGCGTAGGCAGACACACTGTGCCTCCTCTCACAACCAAAATTAAGGACAACAAATATTTAGAAAGAAGAAAACAACCAGAACTTATAGAAAATTGAACTGTACAGAAGTCCAAAAACCATTCATCCAGAGCAGTAAGAGGGGCGGAGTCATGGCAGGAGAAAGTGGAGGTGCGGACCCGGGAACCCAAACAGCAGCAGGTGGCAGTTCCCAGGTGCACAGGCAGCAGCTGGCGGACCCCGGGCACAGGGGGGCAACTGTGCAGAACCAGTGAGGCCACACAAGGAGGCTGGCTGACCAGGTGGCCCCACATTCGCGCTCACAGATGGTCCAGGCAGAGGGGAAGTGGCAGAAGGGACTGAATCCAGGAGAGAGCAGAGCAGGCGCCATTGTTCCCTCTCGGACCCCGCCCCCACATGCAGCGTCACAACCCAGTGACTGGGCTGCTCCGCCCTGAGGAACACCTAAGGCTCCACCCCTCATATGTAATAGCCACGACCAGACTAAAACCAAACCAAACCAAAACAAAACAAAACAAAACAAACACACCAAAAATGGCTCAAACCGGAGAACAAATGAAAGCTCCAGAGCCAATTCCTCTAAGTGATGAAGAGATAGCCAACCTATCAGATGCACAGTTCAAAGCACTGGTCATCAAGATGCTCACAGAATTGGTTGATTTTGCTCACAAATTAGATGAAAAAATGCAGGCTACAATATGTGAAATAAAGGAAGATGCATGGGGAACCAATAGAGATGGGAGGAAAACTGGGACTCAGATCAATGGAGTGGACCAGAAGGAAGAAACTAACAACCAAACAGAAAATGAGGAAGAAACAAGAATTCAAAAAAATGAGGAGAGGCTTAGGAACCTCCAGGACATCGTTAAACATCCCAACATCTGAATTATAGGGGTCCCAGAAGGGGAAGAAGAAGAGCAACAAGTGGAAAACTTATTTGAACAAATAATAAAGGAGAACTTCCCCAATCTGGCAAAGGAAATAGACTACCAGGAAGTCCAGGAAGCTCAGAGAGTCCCAAAGAAGTTGGACCCAAGGAGGAACACACCAAGGCACATCGTAATTACATTAGCCAAGATTAAAATGAAGGAGAGAATTCTAGAAGCAGCAAGGGATAAGGGGACAGTCACCTACAAAGGAGATCCCATCAGACTGTCAGCTGATTTCTCAAAAGAGACCTTACAGGCAAGAAGGGGCTGGAAAGAAATATTTGAAATCCTGAAAAGCAGGGACCTACATCCAAAATTGCTCTATCCAGCAAAGCTGTCATTTAGAATGAAAGGACAGATAAAGTGCTTCTCAGATAAAGTCAAGTTAAAGGAGTTCATCATCAACAAGCCCTTATTATAGGAAATGTTAAAGGGACTTACCTAAGAAAAAGAAGATAAAAAATATGACAGTGAAAAGACAGCAAACTCACAGCTATTAAGAACCAGACCTAAAACAAAAGCAAACTAAGCAAACGGCTAGAATAGGAACAGAACCACTGAAATGGAGATCATATGGAGGGTTAGCAACAGGGGAGTGGGAGGAGGAGAGAGGGGAAAAGGTAGAGAATAAGTAGCATGGACAGTGGGTATAGCATAGAAAAGAGACAGGGGGAGGGCAAGAATAGTATGGGAAATGTAGAAGCTAAAGAACTTATGACACATGGACATAAACTAAAGGGGGGGAATGTGGGTGGGAGAGGGTGTGCAGGGTGGAGGGGAATGATGGGGGAGAAATGGGACAACTGTAATAGCATAATCAATAAAATATATTTAAAAATTTATATATTTGTATAACTTTTCAGCTAATGTAGGAGAACTTAAAAACTTTTTATTATAAAATTGTTCAAGGTTATATAAAATACCCTATACTTTCTACCCAAACTCTGTTCTCTTTTCACCTAAATCAGACCTACTTTTTAAAATTAAACCTTTTTCTTAGAGCAGTTCCAGGTCCATAGAAAAACTGAGGTGAAAATACAGAAGTTTCCCAAATATATCCTGCCCTCGCATATACACAGCCTCCCCTGTTATCAGCATCTCTGCCCAAGTGGTACACATGTTACCATTCATGAACCCACTTACATACATTACTATCACCCAAAGTCCACAGCTTACGTTCTATGGGTGTAGACAGATGTATAATGGCATGTACCCACCATTGTGGTATAGCTCAGAGTGTCTGCACTGCCCTAAACATTCCCAGTGTTTCTCCTGTTCATCCCACCTCAGCCTGCACCCTCTGACAACCTCTGATCTTTTTACTATCATCATAGTTTTGCCTTTTCCAGAGTGTTGTATAGTTGGAATCATATAGTATGTAGCCTTTTCAGACTGGCTTATTTCACTTGCCAGTACGCATTTAAAGTTCCTCCTCCTCGTCTCTTTACAGCGTGACAGCTCATTCTTTTTAGTACTGAATAACATTCGATTGTCTGGCGGTACCACAGCGTATTTGTCCATTCACCCATGATGGACATTTAGGCTGTTCCCACATCTTAGCAATTGTGAGTAATGGGACAATGAATATGGAAGTGCAAATATTTCTGTGAGATCCTCATTTCAGCTTGAATGTGATGGCCACACAGTACACATGCTCACTCACTCAGTGGCGTCTAGTGCTCCCACTAACTAGTACAGTGAAGTCCTCATTGTTCACCCACTCCAGTCCACTCTCCTTGGCTGCCAGGTTACATCGATGTCACACAAACCGTTCTGGTTATATGAACAATGGCTAGACTTTTTTCTGGACAGATTTGTATAGTCAAATTCTTGGCCATTTTTAATTAGGTTATTAGTTTTTTGATGTTTTTTGTTTTTGTTTTTTTTCTATTGAGTTATAGGAGTTTCTTACATTTGGGAAATTAACTCCTTATCTGACATATAGTTTGCAAATATTTTCTTCTCTTTTGTAGGTTGGCATCTCCTTTGTTATTAAAAAAAAACCTTTCTAGTTGGATGTAATCTAACTTGTTCATTTTTGCTTATTGACTGTACTTTTTGTGGCACAACCAAGAATCATTGCCAAGAAGCCTTTCCCCTATATTTTCTTCTAGTAGTTTTACATTTAGGTGTTTAATGGTTTTGAGTTGGTTTGTGTGGGTGTATGGTTTAAGATAAGGTTCCAATTTCATTCTTTTGCATTTGGACACCCAGTCTTCTCAACACTATTTGCTGAAGTGACTAACCTTTCCCCACCATGTGTTCTTGGTTATCTAAGCTAGTTTCTGGCTTTCTCACAAAGGGAATTCATTTCTGCATTATTATTGAGTCAGTGTATCCTTGGGGAAAAGATGGTTGAAGGCTTCCTGACCATCTTGTTGATGTCACCTCTCAGTTTCGTGTATCTTTTCACACACTTACTTTCCACTTATTTTTGTCTTTATACTTGAGGTACATTTTTGTAGGAAGCATATAGTCAGTTTTGCTTTTTAATTTAACTTGGTCACTTCTGTATTTTAATTGGGGTATACAGACAATTTATATTCAATGTTGATTATTAACATGATTAAGTTTAATTCACCATATTGCAATTTGATTTCTCCCTCCCCATTTGTCCTTTGCTTTCCTTTCCCTCTTTTTCTGCCTTTTTTTGAATTGAATTTTTTTTTCATTCTATTTTATCTTCTTTGCTGGCTTATGGATACAAGTGTTTTATGTTAGTGATTGCTTTAGGTTTTACAGTATACATTATTAACTCAATCGCACTCTCTCTTCAAGTAACATATCACTTTACATATACTTAAGAACCTTGAAATCACACACTTCCATTTCTCCCCTCCTGGACTTTGAGCTTGCTGTCATGCTCTAACTTTTTAAAAAGGATTTTATTTATTTATTTTTAGAGAGAGAGGAAAGGAGGGAGAAAAGAGAGGGAGAGAAGCATCAATGAAAGAGAGAAACTTGGATGTGTTTCATGGGTCCCGACTGGGGATTGAACCTGCAACCCAGGCATGTAGCTTGACCAGGAATAGAACGGGTGGCAGGATGATGCCCAACCACCTGAGCCACACTGGTCAGGGTATGCTCGAACTTTAAATGTGTGTAAACACCGAACTATGTTCTTACTTTTGCTTAAAAAATGATCTTTTAAAGAGACTAAAGTACTAAGAAAAAAAAGAGAGAATGCCATATATTTTCCCATGCAGTCACTATTTCTAGTGCTCTTTGTGCCTCAGTAGACTCCTACTTTCGCATGGCCTCACTTTTCTCCTGCCTGAATGTTGGGAACTGCCCTGCCTGGTTTCAGGAGCTGTAACCCCCTCATGGCTAAGGCTGAGTGAGAGAACTTGGGACCATGAGCCACTAAGGAGACAAAGCTTATCTCCCTGGCAGGAACACTGCCTCTGCCCACTTTACTTCACCCTCCC
Organism: Glossophaga mutica; assembly: GCA_039655065.1. Lineage (NCBI taxonomy): Eukaryota > Metazoa > Chordata > Mammalia > Chiroptera > Phyllostomidae > Glossophaga > Glossophaga mutica. The sequence continues at coordinate 11,624,401 of CM077314.1, forward strand.
TGGCCCCCAGTGCATGATCCATTAGCCAATGATGGGTAAGATTCCTCAAGGGAGGGGCAATCTAAGACAGGCATGGTCATGAGGGTCCCTCAGGGAAGGACTTGGGGGGCTATGGAGAAAGGGGGTGATGGACCCTCATCCCTCAGCTTTGATATAGCCTGAGTCCTCATTCTGTCTGCAAGAAGTAAACTATTCTCTTGGCTGCCTTACTTCCCCTGCCTGGCTTAAGCCTGAAACAATGGCAGAGGTGGGTGCTGCCATTCTGGAAAGGGTGCGTTCCCTGGGGGGATCAGGCCTAAGAAAGAATGCATAAAATCCTGTGAAACCTGCTTTCCTAATACCCTCAATTTAAATAAGTGTCTAAGTATGAAATGAGTTTGTTTTCTCAAAGTCTTACGGCCCTTTAGCTATTTGACCCTGACTCAAAATAGGCCCTCAGAGTTCTTTGAACCTTATCTATTTGATTATTACTGCCTGACAATGATGAGCTTTCCATATAAGCCCTGTATTCTTATGCAAATTAATCCAATAAAAGCTTGTCCAGGCAAGGGTTGGTGCACTGATCGAGTGGCCTAGGCGTTCCAAAGCATTCTCCCCTTGAAAAAGTGGCTGCGCTGTCCCTTTTCCTCCATAGGACTGGGTAGTCGGTGTGAATTGGTCTGGTCTGATCCATAACGCCGCGGATACTGCAGTCTGATGTCCACATCACCTGGACTTGCTTTCAGGTTTCTTGCAGTGCAGTTCTGCTGCTGCTAATTTTGTTTAGTCATTTTGTCTGTAAATCATTTTATCATCTTTGTTTCCGAAAACTCTTTTTGTTAAGGAAATAGTTGTAGGTTGACAGTGTTTCTGTATTATTGCTTTTCAGCCATTCATTGTGAGGTTTCATATTTCATGTTCATGTTCATTTCATGTTCATTATGTTCCCTGGCTCTGCAGGTTTAGTTTTCATCATAATTGCAAGTGTTTCCACCATTATTTCTTCAATTTTCCTGTCCCCTCTGTCCATCCTCTGGGAAGACCAATGACATATATATCTGCCTGAACTTGTCCCAGAGCATCTCGCTGTTGCTCGTTTTGTAAATCTTGTTTCTGGCTCATTTTGGACAGTTCCTACTGCCATTGTCAGGGTCACTAATCTTTCCTTTAGCAACGCCTAATCTGCTGTTACTGCCATCAACAGTATTTTTTTTTTTATTTTAAAGATTTTATTTATTTCTAGAGAGAGGGAAGGTAAGGAGAAAGAGTGGGAGAGAAAAATCAATGTGTGGTCGCCTCTTGTGCATCCCCCACCGGGCATTTGGCCTGCAACCCAGGCATGTGCCCTGACTGGGATTCGAACCAGCGACCCTTTGGTTCATAGGCTGGTGCTCAATCCGCCGAGCCACACCAGCCAGGGCAAGAATACTTTTGTTTCACATATAGCTCTTACGTTTGCAAGTTTGATTTGGGGCTTTTTATGTTACATATTTACTAGGTCTTGGTATATATGGAATAACTGTTTTGACATCCTCTGCTATTTATAACCTCTGTGTTTGTTTTGGGTGCGTTATTTTCTCATATGGGTAGTGTGTCCTGTCTCTCTGCATGTATGGTAACCTTTCTGTTGGATGTTAGACTGTGAAATTTATCTTTTTGGGGTAAATTGTAAAATCCTGTAAGTATACTTGAGCTTTGTTCTGGGGTGTAATTCAGTTTCTTAGAAAGAGTGTGATCCTTTTGAGATTTGTGAGGTGGGACACTTTAGGACTACTCACAGGTGTAGTGCGGAGATGGTGTGGGTTCCGTTCCAGGCCATCGCAATAAAGCAAGTCACACAAACTTTTCGTTTTTCCAGTGTATATGTTTACACTATACTATAGTTTATTAAGTATGCAATAGCACTTGTTTAAAAAAATGTACATACCTTAATTAAAAAATACTTTATTGCTAAAAAATGTTAACCAACACCTGAGCTTTCGGTAACTCATAATTTTTTGGTGCCAATAGACTTGCTTGACACAGGGTTGCTGCAAACCATCAATTTGTACCAAAAACCCCCCCCACAACATCTTATTTGCAAAGTGCAATCAAGTGAAGTGCAATAAAACGAGGTAGGTCTGTATTCCCCAACACTGAGGATAAACCCTTCACTGTGTCCTACTCAACGCCTCATAAATCACTAGGGTTTTCCAGTTTGGTTGGTGGGCGCAGGCACTATTTCTACCCTTGGGTCAGCTTTGAGCACTATTACTCCTAATCTTAGGTGGTAGCTCGTCCCCTGGCCTCAGGTACTTTCTTCGTATACACAACTAGTGAGTACTTGGGGGACCCTTTCTACCTCTCCAGATCTCGCTTTCTGTGCAATTCTCTCCTCTATGGTGCTGTGTCTTGCGAACTTGAACCACTTTGGTCCCCTCGGATTGCAGCTCTTTTAACTCAGGGGATGGGGTGGGCTCTGCCTGGGTCCCTCTTCCCTACCTCACTTGAAAAGGCTCTCAAGGCCGTAAATAGGGGGTGCTGGTAGGGCTCACCTTGATTTTTCCAATCTCTGAGGAATTGCTGTCTTTCGCTGTCTCATGTCTAGCATCTTGAAAGTCATCATTTTGTATAGCTTGTCTAGTTTTTGATAGTTTTGGGGGGGGTTGTGTTTGTGGAGGGTAGGGTGAGGATCAGTAAATCTGACACCTATTACTACATCTTGAATAGAAGTCTTGAACTATTTAATTTTATTATACAAATTTCCTAATTTCTACATTTCCTCTGAACTTAATTCAAATAATGCTATTTAAAAATTCAACTATGAATTAAGACACAATACAATAATTTATTATGAAAAGCTATTCTGATTGTAATAAGTCTGTTAGCACATCAATAGAGAAATATTTTTAAAATGTGTTTTATAATATACTAACTGTAACTCAGAAATTCTAGATAATTACCACTTTCTAAATAGTCTACTGCCACTTGTAATTCTACTGACAAGAAAGGGAGGGGAGGGCACAGATAATAAACACACCTTTCATTCATGCATTAATGTAACTTCATAATATAAGTTGAATAATTGAGTTATTGACTTAATGACTTAATTTTTATTTCACATTACAGAAATACTAATCAAGTACCCACTAGTCAGGCTGATGACAAGTGGTATAAAAAAATTCTCTGAAGAGTAGCTAAGAGCAGTAGTTCTCAGATTTTTGATGTATCTAAGAATTAACTGCAGAGTTTGTTTAAAGTGCAGATTTTCAGGAAAAAACTCAGATTTTAATTTAGTAGGACTGGGAGAGAGTCTAGGAATCCGAAAATTATCGACCAGCTAGTGACTGATAAGAGATAAAGAGATTACTATGCAATTAAGCATGCCCTTACCTCTTACTTGAACTGGGTAAGTGTTTGGTGGGTAAAACAGAGGTAACATTATTAGGAGAATCAAAGCAGAGGCAAGAACAAGCCAAGGTGTTTTGTCCTAGCTTAAGAGGTTCAGATTAGAAAAGCGGTCCAGGATCAAACTAAAAACCCGGGGACTAGAATCTTGAAACCACCTAAGGTTTCAGGAGAGTAATAATGTAATACTGATTTTTAAAGGAATGTTGATAGATGGGACGAATAGTAAAACTAGAAAGCCAAGCAGAAGGTTTAGAATGAAGTGCTGAAAATGAGTATCAGGGAGGAAGTACTGACAATAGAAAATAAAACGTCAGATGATATATTGGTGAAAATGTTGAACTTGCTTTCAGATACCTAAAAATAGGAAGTTAATATTAAATACACTTTAAAGTATTCATTACAAACACAACAGTAACAACGGCAATAATAACAATGAAATAACAATAAAGAATAACAGAAAATAAAAATAAAATAATCTTCAACTGGTTTTTCAGATGTTTGCTTGAATGATTCCTGAAACTGTATGGGGGCTCAATAGCAGTTGGTGTTGCCTGGAGGGATTATTAAAAGGAGCGGTTAGTATTCAAAGTCAAAACCAATTCATCATCAGTATAACCTAAAAGTAAGCATCTAGACTCTTCTGTGAGGCGGATGAAGCAATGCTTGCATTCTGTAGCATAATTTTATTTATATTTCTTCACTCACTTTTTGATTTATTGTCAAAGATTCAAAGATTCAAGAAAAAAAGACACAACACCAACTTTTTCAAAACTACAAATTAGACCTTTAGGTTAAAATGCTAAGGGTGTGTCAGAGGGAATAGTTCTGGTGCAGCGTGGGTAGGAGCAAAAAAGTCAGAGGAGGCTTCAAGGAAGAGGGAGTTTGAACCGGGCTTGAGGGACAGGTGAGAGCTGGACATGTGGAAAATAGAGAGTACGGAAACAGGAAAGAAAAGGCATTTTACAGAAAAATCTCAGAAGGAATTTCTTATGCAGCAGAAACTGTTGGCACATTTTCAGTTCATGAAAATGGACAACTTGCTCAATGCTCCCAAAGGAAGGCGACACTTCTATAGTCTTTTCTTACCTTCTTTTAGTGGGGTTTTGGGAGCAAAGTTTTCTTTACTTTCATGAAGAAAAGCCTTCGAAGGATCAAAGTGTTTGATACCCAGAACTTTATTCAATTCCCCCTGAAGTTTTCTCTCGTTTTGCTTTGTTTTAGAAAGTTGAGAGCGGAGTTTCCACACCTCCTACGTAAAAACAATATAGACAATAAACGATTACTTAAGATCATGAGAGTGAAAAGTGTAACCAATGTTATGGACAAATTCCAAAGTTGCTAAGATATCAAACCAAATGGCAAAAATCACTACTAGATAGAGGCTTTAAGACTTTGAACTACAAAATGATGTGGAACAACGGTGACAAAGGAGATAACGTGTCATTTAAATCTTCCTGCTGCTCTTCAGGCACAAAGACATGTTTCTGACAAAAGTTCGTCTCTAACTGAAATGCCAAGATCAACTTCCAGCATGAAAGCACTTGGGCTCTGCTGACCTGCTTCCTAGTGAAACTAAAAATTAGAAAAAGGTAACCATCTAAAGCTTCTAAAAGTGGTCCTAAGACAAAACAGCCAAGGAAGAAGCATCTAGTCAAGCAAATCTACAAAAATGGGGTCCAAAGGCGAGGGTCTGTGGTATTTGAACAAGTCCGCCCCCTCGCCTCACCACTCAGAAGGTGGAATCTCCATGCCGGACTGCTGCGGTGGAGAACCTGGGCTCCCCGCTCCCCCCAGCTCCCCATCAGGACATCAGCATTTCTCATCTTGTCCTCAGCTACCTGTTGCATCAGAGAGATGCAAGTGAAAACCACAACGTGGTACTACTTTACATGCACTAGGATGGCTGGCATCAAAAAGTCTGTCGGGAACCGCCCTGCCTGGTTTCAGAAGCTGTAACCCACCATGGCTAAGGCCGAGTGAAAGACCTTGGGACCATAAGCCACTTAGGAGACAAAGCTTATCTTCCTTGTAGGGGCTCTACCTCTGCCCCCTTTCTCTTCTCCCTGCTTGGCCCTGGCAGATGACTGGTTAGCCAGTGACGGGTAAGATTCCTCAAGGGCAGAGTGACCTGAGACAGGCATGATCACAAAGAGGCCCTCAGGGAAGGACTGTAGAAAAAGGGGGCAATGGACCCTCGCCCCTCAGCTTTGACATAGCCAGAATCCTCATTCTGTCTGCAAAAAGTCTCCTAATCTCTTGGCTTCCTTACTTCCCCTGCCTGACTTAATCCTGAAACAATGCTGGAGGTGGGTTTGGCCCTGTTCTGGAGAGGGTGGGTTCCCTAGGGCGATCAGGCCTAAGAAAGAATGCATAAAATCCTATGAAACCTACTTTGCTAATACCCTCAATTTACATAATAAGGGTCCAAACAGGAAGTGAGTTTCTTCCCCAGAATTTTGTGGCCCTCTAGCTATTTGACCCTGACTCAGAATAAGCCCTCAGAGTTCTCTGAATGTTATCTACTGTTTAATCATTTCTTCCTGGCAATGATTGATGAGCTTTACGTATACGCCCTGTATTCCTGTGCAAATTGAACCCAATAACAGCCTATCAAGGTAAGGGTGGAGGCATTCTCCCCTTGAGAGAGAAGTCACTCCATCCCTTTTCCTCCACAGGACTCCGTAGTCCATGTGAATTTGTCTAGTCTTATCCATAACACTGCGGACCCCAGGAGCCGGGATCCACGCCAAAGTCCGGTAATCATAAGTGTTGATGTAAAGAAACTGGAACCCTCGTGTGTTGCTGCTGGAATGCAAAATGGTGTAACTGCTTTGGAGAGCAGCCCAACAGTTCCTCAAGGGACTAAGCAGTTAACATATGACCCAGCAATTTTACTCCTAGGTATAACCTAAGAGCACCAAAAACCTAGGTCCACACAAAAACTCAGACATGAATGTTTATAGCAGCCCTGTTCATAACAGCACAAAGGTGAAAACAACCTGAATGTCCACCTACTAAGAAATGAAAGAACGAGATGTGACACAGCCACAAAATAGAATATGACGAAAAAATGGCATGCTCATGCAGGCTACACAGGTGACCCCTGAAAACATGATACTGACTAAAGAAAGATGGTTACAAAGACCACGTATTATTTAGGTCCAAAAAGAAAAAATGTCCAGGATAGGGGAATTTATAAAGGCTGAGAGCAGATTAGTGGGGGGAGGAATAAATGAGAAGATAGGGAGACAATAGCCAAAGGGTAAGGGGCTTCATTTTGAGGCGACAAAAATGTTCTAAACACACTTGTTTGCAAATATACTAAAAGCCATCAAGTTGTACATTTTCAGGCACGTGAATTATACTTCAATAAAGCTGTTAAAAAAAACTTAAATGCTTATTTTTGAATGCTGCTTATCTTTACAAGATAGTATTTATTTGCTTCAAGGATTTTGCTACTTTACAAACAGTAATAGATGTATACATCTTTATGAGTTCTTCCAATCATTCTAGTAATTTTCAATATACTAAGGAAGTAGTTAGAAGACCTGAGAACACTAATACCCATCTGGTCAATATTCTGAAATAAATCCTTAATTCTCAGGTGGATTTCCTTCTACAAACTATCACTGTTTTCTGATACCAAAGTCCTTCATTTTACTTAAGTGTTATAAATAGAATTTAAAAACCACACCATATTCAATAGGACTAGATGTTATTTTACAAACCGATTTGAGTTGGCTATTTTCATCTTTCAATTTCACAACGTGCTTGATTTTTTGCTTTAGATTCTGATGACCCAACAATTTAGCATACGAGTCTCTGAGTTTGTTTAGCTGTTCCTGAGCAGCACCGTGTTCACTCAACAAGGCCTGTTTCTCCACTTCAAATGCATCCAGTTGTACCTGAAAAAGAGTTTTTTTTATAGAAACTTAAAACTGTTAAATCTTACTTGTCTACATCAACTATACAAAAAACACAGGTAAAAGAAAACTTAAAAAATGAACAAAACCAGATTTTGTTGACATATTCTCAGGTCTCTCCATAAATTCTCTATGAGATTCTTTTCATTTGAAAGATCAGGAAAAGAAACAAGCCGTTCAGCTAGCCAGCCTAACTTGCATGAACTGGATCACATTATAACCCGTGCTTATCATCTGCCTAAGTGCCAAGATTAGCATTTATCCTTTTTCTTCTTAAAGATCAGTGTATTAAGTTGAGATATACTGAGAAAGATCACAGCACAATAATTATCACACAGTTACATAGGCTAATAATCGAAAGAGCCTTCTAAGCTATTAACTTTAAGTCTCTTACTGGGAGGTGTTTTTATAGCTTATAAAGGCTATATTAAAAATGTATGCATAATAATTTAACAAAACTTATAAGCCTTCTTTAATAGGAAGTTAGGTTGGCACTAAATGCAGAGCAAAACAGTCTTTCCGAAAAACCACGTCACTGTCGTGGCTGTGGCAGAGAACAGAGTGAATTGCTAAAACAAACACGAGGAAGTTCAGTCCTAACTGACAAACCTGAAAAGGCTTTGTTTTAGTATATAGTTCTTCATAAAGGAGACGCCACTTATTCATTTCCTCAGTTAATTCTGCCAGCGAATTTTCTTTTCCAGTCTGTCTGTGAGGGAAGATTAAAGACACAGTGTCAAGGACAAAATGAACTGAGGTGCCTGGCACTCGGGTTCTGAAACTGGAGTACCTTGCTGCTTCTTCTTCCAGCTGCTTCTTAAAGTCTTCATGTTGTTGCTTCAGTTGGTTCTCCAAATTAGTGATTTTTTGAAAAGAAGAGACTGTGATTTCTTTAATTTCTGCTTCTTTAAGTGCTGATCTGGTCTGAAGATCTAAAAGCATCCTTGGGTTTGAGAGAGGAAGAGTCTATAAACATTTTATGGCCACTTTAATTGCTTTTTTCTTTACTTGTTTTCTAAGCTTAAGGACCTCTTCAATAATTTTATCTTTTTAACTGAGTAAATTCTTTAGATTTTACTTATTTTTAGAGTGAGGGGACAGGAGGAAGAAAGAGGGAAAGAATCATCGATGTGAGAGAGAAACATTGATCAGTTACCTCTCCCATGTGCCCTGACCAGGAACAGAATCCACAACCCAGGCATGTGCCCTGACTGGGGATCGAACAGACAACCTTTTGCTTTGCAGGACAATGTCCTGCCAACTGAACCACATCAGTCAGGGCTAAGTGAGTAAATTCCTAATCTGCCGTTTGGTTTATAATCTGCCTTGATTATAATTGACAATTTGGTTTGTAATTCCCCGCAGCACTTGATTGGTGGCTTTCAACAACGCTGAATTGTCTCAGTGGTTGGAGGGCCACAGGGCGGGCGGGCTTTCTTTCCATGACATACCTTGCATATTCTTGATTTGAGTTCTCAGTTGCCAGTATCTGATGCTGAACATCCTCTGCACTTTTTTCAGCCTTGGCCACTTTTTCCTTAAGTGATGAGTTCTCCCGCTTAAGCTCTTCTATCTCACTAGCTGTTAATGCTTTATAGCTTATTAATAAGAAAAGTAAGTTAAAGGACTTTTCTAACTACTGCATACATGGCAAATATATAGCTGATGAACTTACACTTCATAAAATTTTAGGTAAAACAAAAAAAACCTTAGTATCTATGGATTTATAAGAATAAGAATTAGTGTTCCGAGGTTAGTACTAATGAGCTTATATGGCATGTGCTGTTCATTAAAAAAAATCAACTGCCCACTAAGTGTAGGAAGTATGCATACCGAGATGAAAAAAACCAACTACGAAGCATGAAAGTTACCCTAAAATCAAAATTCTACAATCCCTGGACTTTCTGTCAGGGTTTATGGTGTTGTAGAGAAGATAGGAAAATGCCTCTCCAGGATTTTGCAAAAAAAATTGGAAAAAAAAAGTAATAATTAAATTCATGGTAAGTGTTATGAGAAAAATTACACAGCTCCTTAACCTGATAAGGGGACCCTACATTTTGGTTGGTGATTCAGAAAAGGCCTTTCTGAAGAATTCAGAGCTAAGCCGAGTGAGACATGGTGGAAAAACAAGGTTTAGTGAGGCAGTTAGGGGAAAGCATTTGACAGGGAAAAGATGCTCAGAGGCAGGTAGAACACGGTGCTTCAAAAGATGAGACTGGAGTGCTCGCTTTGGCTGCACATATACTGCAACGGGAACAATGCAGAGAAGATGAGCATGTCCCTGGTGCAAGGATAATATGCAAATTCATGAAGTGTCCCATATTTTAAAACAAAAAAAACAAAATAAAAAAAAATGAGAAAAAGGATGAAACTAGAGCCTATTAAATTAGACAGGCAAGAGCAGAAGCTAGCCAGGATTGTGGTCCCTCCTTACTCAGCTCCCTGTGGGGATCCCTGAGGTCTCTAAGGAAGTATGTGTATCATTCTGGAGACAGGTGGAGAAGGCACTGGGGAAGGTGCAGTAGTGCAACACTGGAAGGTTAACTACAAGACAGTTATCAGTCCAGGTGAATGAGAAAGAAGGCTTGGACTAAGGTACTGGCAACAGAAAGATGTGAGATCTCTTTTGAAGGCAGAGTTTTAAAATTCCGGAAGTAGATGTTAGGAGAAAGGGAGAGGAAAGGATCAAAGATGACACTAAGACTTATGGAAGGAGAATCTCGGAGGATGCCATCGACAGATACAGAAGAATGAGAGACTACGGGTAGAAAGAGATACAAGGAAGATCAAGAGTTGTTGGAGTTACTATTAGAGAATAGTGAGGTATCTACTTGGATATGTAAAGTAGGCAGCTGGACATGGGCACAAAGCTGAATGGAGACATGTGGTTTGAAGAAACATTAAATGGTATCAGCACCCTGACGGTGAGTGGAGTTACAGAACGGCTAAGCACCTCCTAAGGCACTCTTTTCCACAGTAGCAAGAAGGGAAATCGCAGTACAGCACTGGGGAAAGCACTATAAATTACATAATATAAAATTTATATAATTTATATTTCTGCACTGACATAAAAATTGCAATCGGAATGTGATCTCTATGTGCACGTATACATGTTATATGTAACACATCACATGAAGGAGCAGATCATGGGGAAAGAAGGTACTAGTCAATGACTGGGCACCAGGCCATTCATTACCCACATGGAAAAAGAAAAATAAATTTGACCCTGTATCACTCACTACACATACAGAAATCAGTTCTAGGTGAGAAAGTGAAAAGTGAAACAAACTTTTCGAAGAAGAATAGGTGACTATCTTTATATTCTTGGGTTAGAAAGAAGTTCTTCAATGAGATGCAAAAGTGCTTACATAAAAATTAACATTAAAAAAAGTTAAAACATTAAAAAAAAAACAAAAAAAAAGTGCTCTACAAAATAACCATGTTAAAATCCAAGAGAAATTACTATATATACTAAGACTACCATGTAACACTAAATGCCCATTTATGGCCGGTCACTGTGGAATTTAAAGTGATACCAGTAATTTTCTTTGTGTGATTGTGTTGTTGACAGTTTTCCCTAGATAAACACCCCGGCCTGCTCTCATTTTGTTAAGAGTGCAGGCTCCCCACCAAAATACCTTTCAAACTGAGCAGTAACCTCTCCAAGGTTTTGCACGGCACTGTTGCACCTCTCCTGCAGAAGGAGGGAGGCCTGAGTGTGAGCGGCATCACTTTTCTGGAGTTCAGCTTCTTTCCTAAAAAAAAGAGACAATTACAAGATAAACTGCTAACTACCAATCATTGCCCTAAGAAAGAGATGAGCACTTACCTTTGACACGGGGGATGTTTACATTAGCTCCTGGATAGCTTAGACCTAAATTCATGTCTACCTCCCACAGCCTGTTTATTATGTGGGCTTCATCTCGTCTTTCCTGTTCCAATTTTACTTTTGTTTTCATCCTCACTTATTTCTAAATTTATCTTTTCATATCACATGTATTGATGTAGTTAGTTTAAACATTTTTTTGGAAGAAAGTAGGATAAAAAGATTCGAATAGAATCTTAACAGCAATAGTCGAGACTAAAGAATGTGAAGAATTACTAGTTAAAAAGCATTTGGGATGAATAAAATTTAATTCTCTGCACGTAGACATTTAAGAAATACTAAGTACAGTCAGGGACACTTTGTTTTAAAAGTTCTTTTGAAATGAGTCATAGGATTATGTAGATTTTTTTTCATTATATCAAGAACCCACGAAAGATTGTTATTCAAAGATTCAACAACTTAGGTAGCGGACTATTTTGCATAGATACATTTCCATTTTTGTGTATATGTACATCATTTTACACAGTGTAAGTTATATCTTCAATTACCTTTTTATGAGGGAGCACAAACACTTCAGAAATAACAATCAAAAAGCAAAATGGGAAAAAACAACCACAACTGGGAAACATTACAAAATAAGAAATGTATCATTAGAAGGACGAAGATATGATGCTTTATTTTTATTCCACTTCCATACTCTTTTTATCCCATTATGTGTCTTCCACTATATTTACTTAAATTAAAATATCTGATTTGATTATTGAGTTCAAATTGCTAATAATTTTATTATTTGAATCCTTGCATTTTCATCACTAAAAAATTTTCTAGCAAGGAACCATGAACTAGACATGAGCCTACATGTAATGTATCTCAGAACTGCAGGCATCTCTTGTTGGATACTATTTTCATTAATTCCTTTACTGTTTTCTTGTAGTGATTAGTGATTTAAAAAAAAATAAAAAACAGCAAGTTTTTATACATGTCTGCTTTGGGGGGAACAGTATCAAAATGTAATTAGGGGGATAGTTCTGTACTTTGTAAAAATCTGAAGCCATGTGTAAGTGTGAGGTCCTATTAATACAAACCCCTTCAGCTTTTCTTCTAGAAGTACCAGCTCTTCAGCTCTGGCTTTTGCTTCTTCTTCCAGTTGTTTGACCAGGTTTTCGGCTTGTCCCTCCTTTTCCTGTAATTTATCCAGCTCGTCCAGAGCTTGCTTTAATTCTTCCTCGAAGAGATTCCTTTCTTTCATTATTTCCTCTTGGAAAGAACAAAGCTTCTGCTGAAGACTAGAAGATAATTCCTTCATCCAATAGAAAACCATGAAAATTATTTGAAAGGTTTAAATAATTTAATAATTTGTGAGGTTTTATTAAGGTCAGAAAAATGTACAGATAATGATGTAAGAATACCAAATTCAAGATCCTCAAGGAAATTTGAAAAAATATGAAGATACCATATTTACTTTGTTAGGGATTATATCCTGTAACTTGTCAGCATTGTGATAAATGGTATTTTAGTCTTTGTTTCTATGTAACACATATACACATACACACTTTTTGTAAAATTAAAACCACGTTCTACAACTAGTTTTATTATATTTTTAGTCATATATTACATAAGGACTATTATTTCAATGATAATGTAAAAATGTTTTAGCCCTGGCTGGTGTAGCTCAGTGGATTGAGCACAGGCCTGTCAAGCAAAGAGTCACTGGTTCGATTCCCAGTCCGGGCACATGCCTGGGTTGCAGGCCAGGTCCCCAGTGGGGGACACATGAAGGCAACCACACATTGATGTTTCTCTCCCTCTCTTTCTCCCTCCCTTCCCTTCTCTCTAAAAATAAATAAATAAAATCTTTAAAAAAATGTTTTAAAGTTACATGTATACCAGTAAAAAGGTAAATATAGGCAAATCACCACTATAAAAAATTCTGACATTTATAATGTGAAATTTATAAAGTGAAAATTGCCTTTGACTCCTCTCCACCTCAATCTTAGCTTCCTCATTCCAGAGATAACTACTTTAGTAAACATATATGCCTAATAGTCTGTTCTATATATTTACCTATATACATTTAAAAATATAAATGTAAAGACATACATCATGTATGAAAAGGTCAGGCAAAAAACCATAAAAATGATTGTTGAGGTATTTTCAAGTTGGTATAGATAGATCTACTTAATTCTTTTTGTTGCAGCCTCCCCAACAATATGTATATTATATACATATTATATTGCCTGACTCTTACCAAGGTTTTTTTAGCAAATGTTTAAATTTGTGTCAATCATATGAGTGGAAAAAAAAGGACTTTGATTCCTTTAATTACACTAAGGTAGAACATATATTAACTGTTAGGGGCTCTCTGAATTTCTACTTCTGCCCATTTTTTCCTAGTGGACAATCTTTTTTCTTATTGATATGAAAACCAGTTTTTACATAAATGCTTTTTTTTTTACAGCCTAACTATAAATGTCTATGTAGTAATATAACACAAGAATGTGCTGAGAAGATTTTTAAAGAATTTCCTTATTTTGCTTCATCTGGTTGCTGGTAATTTTTTCGCATTATCAATAACACTGTGGTGAACACCTTTGCAGTTAAATCTGCAGCGTAAACATGATGATTTCTTCAGGATAAAACTCTAAAAATATAATTGGTGGACCGAATCTGACCACAGGGAAATGTATGATAGGAAATAAGCACCAGTTTGATTTTATACTGTAGTGAACTACCTTCTCTTGTTGCAGAAGTGCATCAGTTTCCAACTCTTTTTGTTGTAGCTTTTCATGTTCTTGTTTTTCAAGAATTAATTTCTCCTTTAAGTTTTGCATTTCAGAATTTAGATTTTCATCCTGTTCTCTGTCCCTGTTAATGAGGTCTTCTAGAAAAGGGAAATGTTAACAATTCTGTAAACAGACACTAATATTAACTTTGAACACTGCAGATTCCTGTGATATTTCATTATATATATGTAGCATGTTAAGAGATCAAGTATTTTCGAATGGGAAAGAAAAAACCCCTGTAAGTTTATAACATTGCTCTATATGTTACATAATAAACCCCTCCAACCTAGTTTTATTTATCTACCAATTTTAAATAGCCACAAGTAGAGAAGTCAAATAGTGCACAACTGTATATAGTTAAATCAAGACAAGCAACATGTTAAAATAAACATAATAATAGACTAAAATTCTCATATGTAGAACAGGATTTTTTGTTGTTGTTTATACCATTATTTTTAAAAGTTGTTTAATTAAGGACATTATGTTGTTTAAACATAGCAGTGCTTTTCTTAAATATTGTATGCAGTACTTAGCTGCAGAAAGTAACACTGTAAACACTAGAATACCTTTTTCTTTTTCAAGTAGTTGACATTTAGCATCCAGGTCTTTTACTTGTTTAGACAAGATAACAATGTTTTCCTCAAGAGACTGCTTAAGACTTAAAACTTCATGATTCTTCTCTTTCAAATTTTCTTCTAACTGGGCAATGTCTAGCTTGTATTTTTCCACATGATCTGAGGCACAGCTGCATTAAAACAAATTATTTTGAAAAGCACATCTATTCAAGCACACAAAAAATTAAATGAAAAGAGATGAAAATGATATATTCATCATCCTTCAACAAAATGAGGACCAATTTGAATCTACCTTTGATATTACCTTATTTCTTCAATGTATTCTAAGAGTTTTTCCATATCAGATTTTTCATCAAGCTTTTCTTTCTGTATTGAAATGCTGAAGAAAAGGTGTATATATTACTACACACAATTTTCACACATGATGCTTACTTACTCTGTACCAGATACTGTTAAATCATGCAGGCTGATTCTTCAGTTGAAACTCTGAACTATTCATTTATGTGACATCTCAGGATGACATTTTAATACATGCAAATAGGAGACAATATTTTAAGTGAGAGAGCTTTCAAATATATTCTGATAAGAGGGCTGTGATGAGGAGAGTCACCAGCTACAACACGCCACCTTTTTTGTAACTCTCCTGGTTCCCCCGCCCACCTACCCCCTCATACAAAATAGCATATTGTATGCCAGAAAGCCTTTGTTCCAGGCTACCTTATGTGCAATTACTTATGTGTTAATCCTTCTCCAAACATCTCAATTTAAGAAATGGACAAAAGACTTAACTAGGCACCTTACAAAAGGATATATACAGTCAATAAAAATATAATTGACTTCAATAGAACAAATTAAAATCATAACGAGATACAGCTACTAGAAGGGCTAAAATCACACTGACAACACCCAGGGTTAGTGAGGATGTGGAACCGGGGGATCTGCCATGAGTTGCTACGTGGGCATGTGAAATGGTTCAGCCACTTTGAGTTTCTGAAAGTGTCAGAAGCAGACTGCTCTGTGACCCAGGAACTCTAGTCCTACATATTTACTCAAGAAAAGTAAATACATCTTGATCAACAGCAGAATAGTAAACAAATGGAGGTTTATTCATATATGGAATCCCACTCAGAAATTAAAAGGAGAAAATTACAACACACACACATGTGTGCTACGATAGATGTTCCTCCAGCCCAACTAATTTATGATGCAGAGATCAGAAGGTGATTGCAGGGTTGGGGTACTACATGGCGGGGGGCAGTGCGGGGGAACAGGCACCAAGGAGCTTTCTGAGAGAATGGCAACATTCTCCATCGTATTTAGGTGGTGGCGATTTAGGTACAAACCACTGTCAAAAGGCATCAAACTGACTAATTGTGACCTGTGAATTTTATCGCGTGTCAGTTATAGCTCAGTAGTGAAAACAAGGCTAGGATTATGCATTAATCATGGCCTCCTACACCAGTGCTTCTCAATATAGGTAATTTTTACCACTTCCACAAGGTTACGCTATTAGAAAGATTATGAGGCCTTTCCTCAGCACTGATACAGAAGACGTACAAAAATAATAAGTCGTATGTCTTTTCAGGCTAAAATATTTTGGAATGAATAGATCTCAGCTATCACGTGGGAAAAGAAATAAGGCAATTAGAGGAAGGCAATGGGGTAAGTACTGTGGGAAGGTTAACGTCTCAGAAAACAACAGCAGGCGAGAGAGGTCAATCCTGAACTGGTCACACTCAACACTTCCTCTTTCCTTTAGGCACTCACAGTTTTCCCTCGAGCTGTGCGGCTTTCCCCTGAGACTCTTCAGGACTCTTCTGGGTGACCTGCAGTTTCACCTCCACGCCTTGTTGTTTAGCCATCGTACTCTACGCGACAGGAATACGTGCGGGAAGTAAGAAATCGTTCAGATCCGAAGGACCAGACACAGCACATTTAGCACAGGTATCACTCACCCTCATCTTAGTTTCTCTTTTGTTTCTAAGTTTCATCAACTCCAGGCTTAGAATCCTCAGATTCTTCTGGTTACCGTCTTCAGAAAACTGAGTACAACAAATATGTAAAAGAGTGAGAAATATTTTCTGCTAAGTCATATACCCAATCACTTAAATATTGGTTATCCCAGCAATTATGGGGGCCGTTCCGACAGAGCAAACTGCCTTTGACCAACGCCAGGGTTACCGCTTTACCCTGCTACTGTTCTCGCCCCTCCTGTTCCTTCATGTGACGTTTTGGTTTCTCTTAGTAGCCTAGGTGGCCACTTACCTCTGTCTGCTGGAACGTACATTGCAAGGCTCTAAAACAAAGTTCTTGGAGAGGATTTTGCTTAACAAAGTGCATCTGAATTGCCTGGTCTACGTTGAAGTATGTGAGGACTACAGGGTCCATCCCAGGCCAACTAAATCTGATCTTGGAAGGGGCCCAGGAATCTGTTCCCTTCCCCATGGTTCTTCTTATGCACCCTCGTTCCCTCTGTAAATGAAGAGCCCAGCACATTACGGGCCCTGAATAATGTCTCTTAAACGGAACAATGATTCACAGCATCCTTCTACTTCTATAAAAAGCAAAATGACCATGTTAAGTACTAATAGTACGTTAATATTGAACATACTCTATGTATTGAACACACTTATTCTTTTTGCACTTTATGTATTCCCAAAGGAATTTGAGATGAAAGCCTGCTATTATACTGCTACTTATTTCAAAGAAAGGTCTTTAAGGTGACTTCTAGATGTATATTCTGCAACTTTGAATAATGTCGTTATGTACTGGAGTTACTTTGAAAGAAGGTCAGAAAAAGTCAGACATTAAAACAAAAAGTAACTCGGTTCTCTCTAACTTCTTGTGTGCCAGGCACAATAAAAAAAGATACAATAGGCCTGGCTGGTGTAGCTCAGTGGATTGAGCGCGGGCCTGCGAACCAAAGGATCGCGGTTCGATTCCCAGTCAGGGCACATGCCTGGGTTGCAGGCCAGTTCCCAGCATGGGACACACAAGAGGCAACCGTACATTGATATTTCTCTCCCTCTCCCTCTCCCCTACCCTTCCCCTCTAAAGATAAATAAATAAAAATTAAAACAAACAAACAAACAAACAAACATTAAAAAAAAAAAAGATACAATAATTCCTAAAGGAAAAAGTGTAATATTTAAGGTACATTTAGTAAAGGAAAAAAAAAAGACAAAACTAGAGTCTAAAATTCCCAAACAACTAGCATGTGAGAAAGAAACCTGTTTATTAGTTATTCAACTGTAAATATTGTCACATGGTTCACATACCTTAGATTTTAGTAGCTCATTAGTCCTGGTTAGTTCAGTAAGCTGCTTTTCCAGGGAAGCGTTGCTTGCAGAGAGAGAGGTTTTCTCCCTGACCACGGCACTTAGCTTTGCTTCCATCTTCTCCAGCTCGGCTTCCAGATCCTGGAGCCGCTTGTCCTGAGCACCACGTTCCTGCACAAGGACACGAATCTGGAAGGAGACAAGGAGACCTGGGAATGATTCACTGATACACTGACAATGTAAATGGCTACTACCGATAATTACATTAAAGTTCTAGGAAAACTTCTGATGGTGACAGGATGCTCTTAGATACTCTAATTTCACTGCCTGTTTGAACAATCGTAATTTACTTTATGATGTAGCTTAAAAATCTGTAAGCATTTCAAGAACACAGGATTTTAATCGCCATAAACCTCCCAGTGTAATTCAACTCTTTATTCATCTTTAAGATCTTTGAAAGCTCTTTCCTCAATATAAGATTCTCTATGCTTTATTATTGGTTTATAACTGGTGTTTATAGCTTAGTAGAAAAAAGGATGCCCTGGCTGGTGTAGCTCAGTGGATTGAGCGCGGGCCTGCGAACCAAACAATCCAGGTTCGATTCCCAGCCAGGGCACATGCCTGGGTTGCGGGCCAGTTCCCAGCAGGGGACACATGAGAGGCAACCATACATTGATATTTCTCTCCCTCTCTCTCTTTCCTACCCTTCTCCTCTAAAAATAAACAAACAAATAAATAAATAAATAAAAATATTAAAAAAAAAAAAAAGAAAAAAGAAAAAAGGACACTGACGTAATCTATATCACACTTTTGCAGCTAAAGAAGTTTAAGCCCCACAATGGTCTGTAAACTCAAATGCCTGCACGACCAAGCAGATAATATAATAAGCAGAGAGCCAGGTGAGGACTGAGGAGCAAATGGGGGTCTAAAGGGGCCAGTTACCTGCTATCTAACTGAGATTCACTGATTGCCCCCATTAATCTCTTGCATGTATCCTCAATAAAATGATAGCCAGTATTATTAAAATAAATACAAAAGAATCAGAGCAAGCAGGACAGAGATTTGCAAAGTTACATTGGCATATTCTTCCTCCAAGCCAATGTTCAACCACAACCAATGGAAAGTTTTAATACATCAAAAGAATATGTCGACGGGAAGGAAACACGAATAAAAGACTGGCAGAAAAGCAAAGCCAGGAGTGACCAGCTTAGTCCTGCTTAGGGGGGTCACGGGGTTCTGCAGGTCAGCTCTGCTCAGCAGAATTTCTGCCATGGTGGAAATGCACTGTCCAGTATGGTAGCTTCCCATTACATGTGGGTATTGAGCACATGAACTGTGACTAGCGCAACTGAAGAACTGAGTTTGCCATTTCATTTAATTTAAATAGTCACGCGTGGTGAGTAGCTACAATATAGGACAGTGCTGCTCCAAGTCATTTTGTCCTTGGGACGCACCAGGTTAGCACAACTCCACCACAATCCAACTAACCTGCTAGGATTTCATGCTAAGTAATTCCCTAGTTAGTCATTGTCTGAACATATGAAGTAGCACACAGGAAAAGTAAATGTAAATACTTGACCTGCACGTAACTGTAGTAAACTAATGTACTGATTTTCAGTTATCATTCTTTTGTTCAGTGGCTTATGCTCAATCTGTCCCTGAGTATGATACCAACTTGACTTTGCCAGCATTCCACAGACAAGCAGGCTCTGAAATACAGTGTCCCAGCCAAGGAATGATTTCCCTGTGGGCACTTATTTGGATGGTATATTTGCCACCCAGTGTGACTCCTGAAGCTGCAACTGAATCCCTGCCTCTTCCTTTTCTGTGTAACTCTCTTTCCATTAGAGAGCACATTTATTTTTCAGTAAGTTGAAAGCATTGCTTACCTCTTTTTCCAACATCTTCAAGTCTTTATCATTCTTTTGAGATTCCTTCTATTTAAAAGTCAAAAAACAGTGATAATCAAATTTAAGCATCTTAAACATCGTAGCTGAATTTGATTCTTAGTTATCAGAAAAGATGAAGGATTCCTAACAGTTCATTTCTATGTTAAACATTTCCCTGAGTCTATTAAAGATTTTCTAGTTGACTTACCTGGTTAATGAAGGTAAAGTTTCTTTAGATCTAAAAATATTTCAGGCTTAAAAGTTTTCACCCCAATAGGTTAGTTTTTTTTTGTGTGTTTTTTTTTTTCCCTAGCAAGTCCAGTGAAAAGAACAGGTAGAGCTTTATGAATAAAGCTACTGACCGTTTCGAATGTTAAACAGCAATACATTTTGAGTACTTAATTACTCCATCTCAGAAAGAAAAGAACCTCACAAAGAGAAATCAGCCTAAACCTAAATACCCACAAAGGGGGAAAAATGCAAAGAAATCGAGAAAAACTGAAAGAGTGCCAGCTCGTATTCTAACCTACTCATTGCCTTTATATCCAACAGCCTTTTTGAGACAATGACCCAAAACAGAATATCTATCTTTTCCATCTAAAATGGAAGAAAATGCATAAGCATCTTAAATGGAATGTGTTTTATATGTTTCTAAGTCAGGGGCAGGGAGGAGGCACGCCAGCCTCATGTTTACTAATTTACCATCTGATGGCATTTTCTATTAAGAAAGGACTATTATTTTGGGGTTTTGCACAAACTTGAAACTTGTTTTTTAAGGGAGTTTTTGAATTCTATAATTAATTAAAAATTTCAGAACTATTTCTCCAAGAAATTTAAGTCAAGAAATTTATATCAATTTCCAAGAAGAATGTCTATATCAGGCATTTTATAATGTAAGCCATATATTCACTTTCAAATTTTCTAGTAGCCATATTTAAAAGGTAAAATTTCTAACAATATATTTTACTTATCTCAAAATATCAAAAATATTATTTCAACATGTCATTATATAAAGTCATCAGTGAGATCTTTTTGTTGTTATTGTTCCAGTTCTTCAAAATTTGCTGTGGATTTTCCACTTACAGCACATCTCAATTCAGGTTCTAAATTTTTGTCAGAAATATCTCTTTGTATTGAGATTCATAAAACAAATGAGAAAGCAGATTTGCATGCTTAAGCTTTTCTGAAAACATTTCAGAATATTCCAACAACAGTTTTTAAATATAGGCATGTCAATTAAAACTAAATAAATACAAGTCTAAGCTCAATCTATGGCTTCAGTTTCTGAACTTTGAACCTTTTTTCACATTAAAATATCAATTTGTATATCTCTTTAAGCAAGTACAACTTGCTTTTATGAATGAATGGAAATAGTGATAGTAGGCTCTTGCACAAGCAATAACATGAAGCGAATAAGAATTTAATCTCCCACCACTCCTCGGAAGTTTCTGAATAGTAAACATCTTTTAGGCATTAGAATGTTTTTTGTTATTCTTTTCTAGTACTAACCCTTCCCTCAGAACAAAAACAAAACAACTCAAATGATGGTAACTAATAAATCAAAGTACCACATACTTTTTAAAAGCTTACTAGGTGTTATAAAATGTATCTAGATATAAAAATGACTGAGTGGAGACCATTTTGTAATTGTGAATTAGGGGCGCATTTAAGCACAATACATTTAGTAATGGTGTAGGTAGAAGTGTAAAGCTTACTAGAGTCTTAAAGAGAGTGTTTCATTAATTTACAGGTTTATTTATTACCTTAATGCACACACTTAACCCATTCTAGTCAAATACAATACCTTTCAGGAATAATTTGAATGACATAGTTAATAAACCAGGTAGAACATAAGAGCGCCTCACCTTTAGTCCCAAAGTCTTAACTTTTCTTGCTGAAGAAGGCAAGGTAGTAGTATCCTTATCAACAGCAAAATTTTGTTGAGATTCTGCAACAATCGAACCATAGACAAAACACAATTTCAAAATTTCTTATTGTAATTATTAGTTGATCAATATAATGTTATTCTTTCCTTGACTTTATAATTCTAAATAATTAGTTGCACAATATTTTCTACACATCTAATAGTTTCCCAGTTTTCCTAATGTTTCCTGACAGAAGGCTAAGGTAATTACACCAAAAGGTAAACTACATATCCATGTAAGTGTCTCACTTCATTCTCCTGGTTATGCAACAGTGTAATGATAAAAGCATTATTTTGTACTTGACCGTTTTATACACCAATCAAATAAGAAAATTTAAATATAGATGTAGTTTCACATTTTTAGAAATACTATAAAATCTTTAAATGTATCACTGTTATTCATAACTTTAAAACTTACAAGATCATATAACCATTTTTTAATTTTGGGATCCATTACCTTTTTGTTTTTTAAATCGCTGTGATTTCTGAAAGGACACTGGCCCTTTCAACACCTCTGAAGTTTTCACGTCATAAGCACCTGGAGATGGTGCACAACCTAGAGGAAACATAAAACGTTAATGTCTCGTCTAATGTTACTTACAATGCCAAAGTAAAGTGAGTGATATAAATGTAAAAATGCCATTAATAAATGCCTTGTTTTTTCAAATGTAAAAATAGCACCCATTTGATATGAGGAACAATATCATTATCTTCCCAAAGGCCCTTTATTTCAATTGAGTCAAAGAACATGGGCAATTGGGCAAAACAGTGAGGACAGTCTTGGGATGAATATCCTACAAGAACAAGCGAGGGCTTTCTTAGTAAGCATTGACTATAAGAAATAACTATAGAAATGGAGCAACTAAAAGTGTCTAGCCCTCAAGATTTAGCCTGGAAAATTTATAATGATGATCTATCCCTGGTTAATCTCAATATATCGGAAAATTTATAAAGTCATAGACTATATATTTATGTCCCAGAAATTTATATTGTATAACCTCAGGTGAATAACTGGAGTCCCAAATTGAGGGCATTTCAGAGAGCTTACACATCGCAAAGGTAAGATCCGGCTCTCAGGATTGACAATAATAAAAATGTCATTGGCATAAAGCTTTAGATGATTGGGAATCAATAGTTATACTATTCTCTGAAAAGCTATTTACTTCAGTCAAGACTATCATGCAAATGGAAAGGAACAGCAAGGAGTCTGACCATCCCAAGGCAACCGAGTGTCCCCTGGTATTTTCCAAATAGAATGATAGAGGCTCCTTATTATAACTTGACTAGCATTTTTTAACAGTGAAACAATAGAAAATATCAGTGTGACTCACATGTGGCAAATGTAAGCACTGTTTTGTGTAGATATATAAAAATATATCCCACACAGAACTATATAATTTATTTCTCACCCTGGGACAAAATAAAAAAGTATTAAAAGTCGATTGCTTTCAATTCTAAGCAGGCCATAAAAACCTCGAGGACAATTAAGTTTCCTCTACCTGGAACAATGATCATTTATATACACTAACATAAAGATTCCAAACCTAGGAGCTTTCAGATCTAAATGTAGTCAACAAGAGGTAGAGGTAGTGAGTTTCCAATCAGGAGAGAATATTAAAATGAAGTGTAGAATTCACCGGGGTATCTAAGGTAAAGGCAGACTTAGCAAGATTCACCGACCTTAGCTAGATGGTATTTCTCATACTCCACAACTGCTGACGCCATGGAGTTAACAATAGGGTGGCAGGGGTTTCCCTAAAATCAGATTCAAGGTAGTGCATCTTACAGCATCTATTTCACTCACTTGGGATAGGGGTGGGAACTTCAGTGGGGAACACATATTTTAAAGCAAACAGGAGACTCCCAAGGAAACTGCCCCTGTTATTGTAGACAATGCCCTTTGGGGGGAAGTAGGGATGAAGTGATGGTTATCTTTTGCTCTTGGTTTTTAGGGACTCTTTTGTGAAAAAGCGTGAGAAGCATTGTTCTAGACTTGGCAGAGCAGCCAGGAAAAAAGTGATGCCGAATTCTAGTGTTCTAGTCCCGCATTGGGTATACACTCTCAAAAGTGGGTAAAGGCCAGTAAAAGAAGGGATGGTGGAAGGTAACTAAGCAGAACCACGCAAGCTGAGAACATTTAAAACCATATTTAAAAACTCTTCCCTAAGGAATGAAGAGTCAAACTTGATAGTTATGGGTACTTAGATTAAAAAAGAACCGGGCTGAAATCCTGCCTGTACCTACCATCTCTTTGTGAGACTGGGAACATGCTGGTTTCACGCTATAGGTCTTTTCCTTACTGACCCTCAAATGTGCTACTTTGTAGACACAGCCTGTTAGAAATCTGGGGAGAGGGAACATCATGCCAAAAGAGATAATTTGGGAGATACCACAAGCTTTCTGGAACAACTTGTATCTTTATCAACAATCATCGGAAGCCAACACTTGTATAAAAACATTTTATGCATTATATAAAATATATGCTTTAAACTTCCAGAACTGTTTAATTTCTATTTCTTCTACTTTGAATGGCTAGTCCACCTTCCACTTGGCCTGGCTAACTCTCACTTTCCCTTCAGGTATCAGTCTGATGTCACCTCTTCTGGTTTTCTCTGAATTCTCCAATCAGGTTAGAAGCCCCACGTAGCAGAGTGAGTGAGTGAGTAAGTGAGTGAGTGAGTGTGTGTGTGTGTGTGTGTGTGTGTGTGTGTATCGTTCCTATCGTAGACCTTGTCAGTTTCGTAAAGGCTCATCATAGGGTACTTATCCATTCCCCACATTAGACAATGGACTTGTCCATCGCCCACACTGGACAAATGGCTTGGAGGTAGGGATTGTCTTAACCATGACTGTGTCCCCAGTATTTAGCTCAGGGCTGAGGTTAGCAGTGTTGGTGAGGAAAACGCAGAAAGTCATTGGGGATGTGGCAAAGGGAATAGGGTTTGGTAATCAGCCAGATTAGGGCTCAAATCCAACTTTGTCTGCTCATGAATAGACATTACTGTGTGTCAGGTACTGTGCAGTCCCTGGGAGAAGTCGGTGAACAACATTTCCATGTTGTCTGACCGAGAGTAAAGACATAACAGGAGACCACTAAATGTGTATGTTACAATGGATAAATCATGGATCAGCTCTGCCCCTTACAGGCTACTCTATAGTTACAAACCGTTTCCTCATCTGTAAAATAAGGACAGTATCAGTACCGTCCTCATTTGGCTGTTGAAAAAAAAAAAAAGCATAACCAGACCTAGTAGTAGAGACCTTAGTACAATCCCTGCATTCAGTTAGCCTCTAATAAATGATGAGTGTCTTCCCAACCACACCCAAGGCTTCTGGTTACTGTGCTTATGCCCTGCAGTGGTTGAGCGCACAGGATGGATTGCATAAAGGCCCGGTTTCAGGCACTAGTTTTGCCAGTTTGGTTGTGTACCACTACGGAAATCTAAGTCTCGGTCTTTTGATCAGTAAAATAATGAATAATATTTAGGATTACCTCTCCAGGATGTTGGGAAATGAAAACACAACTAATACTCTATGCGATGACGTAGCAGGCTGCTTGGGGCACCATCAACACTAGCTGCCATCGCTTCATTGATAGTGATTTCGATACTGCCATAATTTTACTACCACAAGCTGACTTTACCAACCTTCTTTCTTTTTTGGGCCTGAATGTAGTATCTAAAAGGAAATCCACGGCCCTGGCTGTAGCTCAGTCGATTGAGCACCGGCCTGTGAACCAAAGAGTCGCAGGTTCGATTCCCAGTCAGGGCACATGCCTGGGTTGCAGGCCAGGTTCCCAGTGGGGGCCACGTGAGGGGCAACCACACATTGATGTTTCTCTCTGTCTCTCTGTCTCTCTCTCCCCCTTCCCCTCTCTAATAAATAAATAAATTAAAAAAATAAATAAAAGGAAATCCACAAACTCAGACAAAAAGCATGGTCAAGGGTTTCTTTTTCTTTTTAATCAGTAAGGCCTTTCGCACCTGACCATGGACGAGTCACCAACGCTTCCTCACCCTCATTCCTGCTCTCCGCTTTAGTGTCTACCCAGCACTGTTTACGGGCTGCATTCTCCAACTGAATGGAAGTTCCACGGGACAGGGACTTTGCTTCGGTCAATGCTGTATCCTTATCATCCTAAATAGTGGTTGGCATGTAGTAAATGCATAGTAGTATATATTTCAAAAACAAAAAATCAATTGAACGAGCCCCGTGCCAGCCCTAAAGCCGCCTATTTCGTTCAGAGAATCGAAAGGGGCAAGGAGCGTGACAGCAACTCCCGTCCCTCAGTTCCTTCCCCCGTACGCACCAGAAGGGTCATTGAATCGTTTCAGGGGCGCCTTAGGAAAGGACATGCTGACGACCAGCTCCACAAACCGAAGGCCACCAGCGCTCCTCCGCAACTTCCTGATGTTGCTTTTGGAATTTACTGACTTCAAATTCAAATCTCCCAGCTCATTCCCCGCCCACCTACACATTAGCCAATTGAAAAACCAAAACCCTGGATACACCAATCCAGGAACGGAATATCCAAGAGCATGCGCATTAAGCTCTCGCCGCGTCCAATTAGGTGGCCTGTGAGTTTACGGGGGACGTACCCAATCATGCCTGGCGTTACTCCATTGTAACCTACGCACTGGTAGCATTTGCGCAAGCGCACTTCAAATCTGAGAATTTTGGAAGTCGGCTTGTGGCGTCATTGACGTGGAGATGCAGTGAGTTCCAGCCTTGTTGGTTCCAACCCTCCCCCACCCTTCCTTGGATGTAAACTTTTCTGGATGTCAGTTGTTTCGAATTGGGCTCTGCCAGTGTCCTAAACAGCCATTGAGAGGGAAAATCAAATACGCTGAGACCTCAGCTTACATTCCTGCGCATGAGCGGTGACCCGAGAGGAGAGGCCGGGGCGTGGCCTGAGCGTGGAGAGTCAGCGCACGCGCTCATCGCGCTCAGTGCAGCAGCGGCCGGGAGGCGCCTGGAGTATGTCGGCCCCGTTTGAGGAGCGCAGTGGGGTGGTTCCATGCGGGACGCCGTGGGGCCAGTGGTACCAGACCTTGGAGGAGGTGTTCATTGAAGTTCAGGTGCCCCCAGGCACTCGCGCCCAAGATATCCGGTGTGATCTGCAGAGCCGGCATGTGGCACTGGCGGTGGGTGGCCGCGAGATCCTCAAGGTAGTGACAGGTCGGGTCTTACGCCTCCTCCAAATTCCCCAGTCCTACGATTTCCGTAGGAAGACTGTTGGAAGGCCGTTGGTTTTTTTCTGGCTGGTCGAAAGAGCGATAAAATTGGCCTGATTTTGGTCTGGTCCGAGCCCCCACCTCCAAGGCCAGTTATGAGTTGACGTGGAAACTTGAGGAGCCCATTTTTCCGACCTTATTGTTAAACCAAATGAAGCTGCTTCTGTTGTGCCTCTGTGGGTTTTCAGCCGAGAACCCTGTAGCTAGATCGTTAAAGAAACAAGTATTTATATTCTGTACACACTGCTCCAGGCACCGCCCTAAATGCTGAGAGAACAGCCTCAAAGGAGAGTAGTAGGGATTCCGAACCTGAGTTACGGCAAGCAGGGAGGCACAAAAAACCTAAAATACTAGGCAG
This sequence comes from Glossophaga mutica, assembly GCA_039655065.1. Classification (NCBI taxonomy): domain Eukaryota; kingdom Metazoa; phylum Chordata; class Mammalia; order Chiroptera; family Phyllostomidae; genus Glossophaga; species Glossophaga mutica. The sequence continues at coordinate 11,651,560 of CM077314.1, forward strand.
CTACAGGGAAGCAAATAGTCAAGGGTTAAGGATAACGGGATGAGGATTCAGGAATGCTGTCAGGTGATTTTTTGACGTACACCTAATATCGAATACCGATAGTATTGATGTCAGGTAATTTTTTCTCGTCGAAAAATTAGAAAAATTCTGCATCTTTCTGGAGTGATGAAGCAGGTGGTCAAGAGGTGTGTGAAGGAAATAATACCCCGTTCTCACCAGCGTCCTTTGGGTCTGGAGTACACTTTTGCCTTGTTAAGCTTTATAGTTAAATTCAGTTAAGTGGAATTTAGATTCCTTTCTCTGATTACATGCCCAAGATGTTCGATGGCATGGTGAAAATTGGTAGGTTACCTGGTTCTGCCATTAGTCTAGTTTTGTAATCTTGGGCAGGAAATTTTTCAGGGACTCCAAAAAGACGTTCATCCAAAAAGTTCGGTGATTACAGGGCCATTTTTATAGGACTGCTTTGAGCATAACATAGTATCCATGTGACTAAAGAGCTGGGAGTAGTGTCTGATCTGTATAAGCACACAGCACATGTTAGCTATTAGTATTTTCTACGGAAGTGCTTTGAGTGCCTTTGAGAAAAGGAAGATTCATGTGAAAGACATTGACTTATATCAACGTGGATCTAAATGACCTTTCTGAATATTTGTGTAGTTGATAGTTTCTTGAACAGTGGTCTAAGGTTACAGTTCAACTTTACCTTAGTAATTCCAATAACTTGGGAATTGAGCAATCATTCTTAGCTCTAGGATATTAGGTGTACATTTACACCAGTAGAATTTTTTCTCAAGTATTGACATGAGAAAAAAGTTTATCCTTTTTTAACATGATATTTTCTAAAACAAATTTGGCCAGCAGCACATCAAAACAGGTTTCAGCAGGTGCATTCAGTTAAATTTACATTTTACTTGTTAAAACTGGTTTCTGGGGAAAAAAATAGAAACAACTAATTGGATGTCATCCATAGTATGTGCTAAAATAATTTTTTAATACTAAATTGCCCACAAAGAGATTGAGCTAGTTTTTAAAGTTTATTTTAAAAGACATTTCTTATTAATTTCATCAGGAGAGCTCCTGTAATTTAATTGGTAAAACATTTCAGATACAAATATCGTATTTGGCTAATCAGTGATCAGTAGTATTCCTTCATCCTATAAAACTTAAGGAGCCCTGATCTTTCTTTAGAGAACCCTGTATTCTCTGTCAAAGTAGACACTCCAAGCAGCGTAAACTAGTTCCCTTTCACTTACTAGCAGGAAACTTAGGGTTGAGCACTTATCCATGGGTTCAAATGGTATAAAACTTTATCTCTGTGTTCTGTCCAAATTAGACAATTATATGTGGACTAGATAGGAAATTAGGTAAGTCTTAAATCATGACAGCTTTATGAAATTAATGAAGTTTCTATATTTTTAGTACTTTATATGTTTATTTTTCAGGGCAAGCTCTTTGATTCTACAATAGCTGATGAGGGAACATGGACTTTGGGTAAGGGTAATCTATTACAAGTCTTAGAGTCTTTAAAAATTAATTTTGTCTTGGAAATTAGCATGTTTTCACTGTTTTAGGTGCTTTGCCTTTGCAGCTTTGGAAGATACAGTAATAGCAATGTGTTAACAATTTTATGGCAAGATTACCTGATGGTTTTTGAAAATATATAATTTAATAAAAGAACTCCAATTTCTTTGTGATTTTTGTTTGTTTAGAGGATAGAAAGATGGTTCGTATTGTTCTTACAAAGACAAAGAGAGATGCAGCAAATTGTTGGACTTCTCTTCTAGAATCTGAATATGCAGCTGATCCTTGGGTGCAAGACCAAATGCAAAGAAAGCTTACGTTAGAGCGATTCCAGAAAGAAGTAAGTCAGATAACTGTATGATGTATGTCCTTAAACATCTTAAAAATGTAGAAATACTTTTTGAAAGTAGAATTCATGAGGTTATAAAAATTACAAAAGTTCTGTAGAGGAGTTTTTAAAAATAAAGGGAAAAATGACTGGCCTTTTTAGGTATGGATTTGAATTTTTAACAGATTTTCTTGAGAATTTATATTATGACTTCTAAGTTTAGGTTCATTTAATGTAAATCAGTAGTGTATGAATAAATTCATAATAACTCAATCAGTATAAGACTTACATAGTGCAAAGAAGTGAAAGGGTCCTTTACCAACATCTCTGCATTCCATGCCCCTGGCTGAATCTCGTCTCGTCATTGGATCGGCTTGTTTAGTTTGTAACATGAATGGAGAATCACACTGTGTGCATTGATCCTGTTTCTTTTTAATACTATGTTCGGGTCTCTTTCCTTATTAGTACACATAGACGAAGCTTAGTTCTTTACTGCTTCAGGGGGTTTTCTAGTCTGAATGTGTTGTAATATTTAGGTATCCCCGTTTGATAAGGTTTAGATTTCCCCATTTATGTCTGCTATTTCAAACGAACTTTGGGCTTTCATCTCTGCAAAGCTCTTCAAATACTCCTTTAAGATATCTAGGAGAAGAATTACTGCATCAAAGCACTGTTAAAGTTTTCATGGATAATTTCCACCTGTGTAGTGTTTTCCAAATGTGTATCTCTAGCCTAGACTTTTCTTCCGAATTTTGGACTTGCATATCCAGTTGCCTGTTCACCATCTCCACTCGGCTAACAAACGTATGAAACTTAACAAGTCCAACATGAAGTATTTACCTTCCTTCCCACATTTGTTCTACGTCTAGCCTCCTCATCGTCATTGATGGACACAAGCTGTTCAAACGAAAAGAAAATTATGGAATCATCCTCTGCTCCTCTTACACCCTGTCCATTTTGTCGGGAAGCCTTGCTGGTACTGCCACCACCCCTCTGGTCTGGATGTCCTCTCATGTCTTGCCTGGGTTACTTCAGTAACCTAATTGTTCTCTTCACTTCTCCCTTTGCCAGGCTGCAGTCCTCTCCAGATAGCAGTTAGCACAGTCCTTTGCAGTGCAAGGCAGATTACATCACTTCTCTCCTTAGAATTCGTGCATGTCAGTACAAGACAAGGTCTCTTCCAAGGCTCGGTCTGCTCTGGCCTTCCTGGTCCTCTGTACGGCCTCTCCTACCAGCGGCCCCCTGGGTCGTTCTGCACGCATCAGGCCATTCCTTTTCTGTTCTGACTGCAGTGCTCTTTTCCCAAAGCTTGCCTAACCTCACTGCTTTCAAGTCATTCCTCGGTGCGCATTCTTTGAGTCTTGATCATCCTATTTAAATACTGTAAACTCTTCATTTCCCTTATTCTGCCCTACTTTCTTTCTTTTTTCCTATAGCACTTAACTTTTAACATACTACACACTGACTTTTAATATACTAACTAGATAGTGGCCTGCAAACGCGGTCCATGGGTTAAGTCCAGCCCACTGCCTGTTTTTGAAATAAAGTGTTTGGGCGCCCTGCTGTGCTCTTCCGTTGGTGTATTGTCTTCCATAATAGCCACAACAGAATTGAGCAGTTATGACAGACCATGTAGTCTTCAAAGCCTAAAATATTTGCTGCCTGGCTCCTGCACTAGCTAACTCAATGGTTTATTATGTGTCTCCTGTTAGAGTGTAAGCTCCACAGAAGCAGGGATCTTTGTCTGTTCATTCTTGAATTATGCAGGACATTAATGGTGTCTTCCAAACGGCAGGAACTCAATAAATGTTTGTTGAATAAGTGAAATGCTCTCCAAAAGCACTAAAGCCTGAAGTAATGCTTACTTCTTAGGATTGTTACGGGGATCAGCTCTGTTAATGTATGTGTCGTTTTCGAACCCTACCTGGCAGATAGCAAGGTCTCAGAAATGCTAGCTATTAAAATCTGTGTCTACGCTGATACTAACGGATGTGTTTGTCCATACAATTGTCAGCTTTGTAACACATACATAGAATCTTCTTGTCAACCTTGTAACATACATATAGAATCTTCTAAATATTTGTAAGCCTGAAAATTGAAAAATACGTTATAGTTTTAAGTTCCGTTTTGGTGATTACAGTGAAGTTTGGTATATTTTTATGTTTTTTGACCATTTAGATTTCCTTTTTTTGTTACTTGCCAGTTCATATCTTTTTACCATTTTCCTTTTGGCTTACTTATATTTTTCCTTATAAGTTTTATTATACATTTTTTCGTATCTTTTAGAATCCTGGTTTTGACTTCAGTGGAGCAGAAATCTCAGGAAACTACACGAAAGGTGGACCAGATTTCTCAAATCTTGAGAAGTAACGGCTGCTGTCTCACAGCGTGCGTTCTGTGGACTCGAGCAGATGTTGCCAGCTTGGTCAGAGGAACAGATTGTGTGGGGGAAGAAAACTGGATGCCTGCTGTTAACTAATTGCAAAATATATTTAAATATGGTTCTAAAAATTGCATTCAAATATGATTTACATATGAAACACCTTAAATACTGTGGGGAATATTCTATTGCTACGCGGTAACCTTTTTTGGACTTGTTTTTGCTCAGCATGAAGTTTTAAATGCTGCATTTTGCTAGTTTCATATTTTATATTTTTAATACAAAAACAGGGTATAGATCATATGAAATGACAGGTTGCCTTCAGGGAAAATTAAGTTTTTTCTTTTAATAAGAGTGATGCAAGAATAATATTAATAAACTTTTTAAATTAGGAATTGTGTACCCCTTTGTCTAAGTATAACAGTTCACACAAGGAAATTACATTACTGAAAAAAATTTTAGGAAAGGAAAAACTATATTCCGAGTAAGTTAGTTTTAACAGTTAATGAAAATCTCTGAATTAGTATGTTATTTCTTGAGAGATCACTTTATGTCAAGAAGTGAAACCAGTAACCGACAAAAGATTAGGTGAGGTGAATATGCTTTACTGGGCAAGTGCATTGTGAGTGACAAAAACCAAATCATGGTCAGTGATTATAAACAGGTGACATCATTTTGGTAGTCAGTGATCCAGACGTAGAAGTAAGAATTGTCTTTACATTTTATTTTATCCCTTTTATCTCCTTTTTAATTTAAAAATAAATTTTAAACAATTTCAAATGTACAGAAACGTTAGAAGATGCAGAGTTTTTTTTTTTGTTTTTTTTTTTAATTTTCCTGAACCATTCGTGTGTGAGTTGATGACATGATGCCCAGTGATCCCGGTGTACCTCAGCTTGTATTTCCTTGGAAGGAAATGCTCTTCCATGTAACTACAATACAGCGATTCAAATCAAGAAGCAAGCATTGACACGTTATGACCAGCGAGTCCTCTGACCTTCATTCCATTCAAGTTTCATTGTCCCAATACAGTCTCGCACAGCAAGAGGATGCAGTCAGAATCTTGCCTTTGCTTCGGTTGTCCCGGGTCTTCGGTCTGCTTACATCTGGGATGAGTCCTCATTTTTCCCTTGACTTTTATGACCTTGGCAAGTGCGAAGATTTCAGGCTAGCTTGAAGATTTCAGGCTAGTGTTTGTTTTGTTTCGTTTTTGTTTTTTTTAACAGCATTCATTTTGGATTTTGGTGTTTCATTATAGAGTCAGGTTTTACATCTTTGGCAGGAATATTAAAGAAGTGATGCTGTGTTCTTACTGTATACTATCATGAGTTAAGAATTTCACTGTGTTCTTTTTTTGGATGGTTATTACTTAAAGTGGTGTCTGCCAGTCTTCTCTGTTGTAAATCTGCTCTTTTTATGTTTATGTACTTTGTGGACGGTAGTTTCAAAATACTACCTTGGTTTCATTACACTTTCATTTTATTGCATCTTTATAGAGTCATAATTTCCTATTTTATTCAGTGGGTTAAAATCTATTCCTATTACTTTGATGCTCAACATTTTTTCTAGATTTGGTCAGTGTGAGACCATTCTAGGTGTCTTCTATGTTCTATTGACACGTCCCCATCATAATTTGAGCAATTTCTTAATCTGTCACACGGTATACCAGGCTTATTATGCTTTTCCTGCCCTAGCTCAAGAATCAGCAGTTTTTCCAAGGAATCCTGGTTTTCAGTGGAGAACGGTTTTTCGAGGTCAAGGTTTGTGTGCTAGTGAGCAGTTGCTGTCGATGTGTGTATAGTGCGTACATTTACCTCTGTATATGTCAAAAACAGTGACTTCACTCTTAAACTTGCATTTCTAGTCTCATGGGGTCATTTTGTTTTCTTTATAACTCCTTTGAACACTCAGTGGATTCTGTGATCCTTCATACATTGGACTCCCTGTTCTTGGCAATGACCCCATGAATGAATACCTTCCTCACTCTGTTTAGGGTCCAACACCCTATGGCAAGCAGTGATATTCTCACCTCTTTGGACCCTAATTCCCCTCTGTGGGTCACTTCAGCTCAGCCATACCCTTTGGCCAGATCCCTATCTCGTTCAGGTTACCCATTCACTTTAGGAATTAATTGTTGGGAAAGAGGCTTTTTTCTTTTGATTGTTTTCTCATTTTGACATTTAGAAAAATTGTGTGTTTTAAATTGACATGCAGTAAAATGAACTTTTTTTGTTTGTAGTTTAATATGTAGAGAGAGACGTTTCCTTGAAAATCAGGAGATTGAACAGTTCAATTTCAAAAATCACTTCATGTTAGATTTGTCTTTTTGAGGAGTTCATATAAATGGAATCATGAGTAATCTTTTTTAAAAACAGTTGTGTTGAGATATAATTCACATACTGTGTATATTTTACCCATTTAAAGTGTATAATTTAGTGGTTTTTAGTATAGTCCCATATTTAACCATCGCTGTGATCAATTTTCATTTTCTTACCTCAAAAGAACCCCCATACCTTTTAGCTATTATCCTTGCCCCAGTTCCTACCCCAAGTACCCACTGATTTACTTTCCATTTCCTTTATTTCTGTGTTCTGGAATTTCATATATGTGAAATCATAGCACATGGCCTTTGGCCTACTGGCTTCTTTAACAGAGCACAATGTCTTAGAGGTTTTTCCCCACGTTACATGCCAGAATGTTACTGTACTTTTTTGTATGTACGACCACATGTGGATTATCCGTTTGTCAGTCGGTGGATATTTGGGAGGTTTCTCTGTTTTTGGCTAGTATGCGTAATGCTGTTTATAAACATTCAAGGACAAGTTTTTACATGCAGGTATATTTTCGTTTCTTACATAGGAGTCGAATTTCAAGTTGTGTGGAAACTTTATTAGACAATACTTCGAGGAGCTGCTGGATTGTTCCAGTGTGGCAGCACCATTTACATTCTCGCCAGCAGTCCACGCGAGTTCCAGTTTCCCCACGTCTTTGTCAGCACTTAAGTGACTTCTGACCCCAGCTGTATCAGTGGGGGTGAAGCACAACCACACTGCGGTTTCAGTTTGGGTTTCCCTGACTAATTAATTATGTTGAGCATCTTATTTACCATTTGAGCATCTTTTTTGGAGAAATGTTTATTCAGATCATTCCCATTCTTAAATTGGGTTATCTGTTTTTTTAATTGAATTTTAAGAGTTTTTTAAAAAATATATTTTGGATACAAGTCCCTGATCAGAAATGAGATTTGCATTATTTTCGTTGTTTTTTTTTTTTAACTTTCTTGATGTGTCTTTTGAAGCATGAATGCTTTCAGTTTTGATGGAGTCCAATTCATGCTTTTGTGTTAACGTCTAAGAACACTGCATAATCCCAGGTTGTAAGGATTTTCTTCAATGTTTTCTTCTAAAAGAGTTACTATTTTGTTTTACATTTAGATTTGTAACCTACTTTACGTTATTTTTGGTCTAAGCTGTGCAATATAGGGGGTTCATTTTCCGCATATGGATGTCCATTTGTTTCTGTATCATTTGTGGAAAAGACCATTCCCCTTTAAATTGTTTTTGCACTTTTGCCAAAACTCAGTTATTATTTATATGGGTCTTTTGGTCTCCATTCTGTCCCATCGATCTCTGTGTCCCTTTGCCAATACCACACTGCCTTGACAATTACAGCTTTATAAGAAGTCAGAATTGGGTAGCATGATTCCTTCAATGTAATTGTGTTTTGAAATAGTTCTGGCTATTTTAAATTTCTTTGCCTTTTTTTTTTAATTTCTTTTTTTAAATTTTTTAAATATATTTTATTGATTATGCTATTACAGTTGTCCCATTTCTCCCCCATCATTCCCCTCCACCCTGCACACCCTCTCCCATCCACATTCCCCCCTTTAGTTCATGTCCATGTGTCATAAGTTCTTTAGCTTCTACATTTCCCATACTATTCTTACCCTCCCCCTATCTATTTTCTACCCACTATCTATGCTACTCATTCTCTGTACCTTTTCCCCTTTTCTCCTCCTCCCACACCCCTGTTGCTAACCCTCCATATGATCTCCATTTCTGTGGTTCTGTTCCTGGTCTAGCTGTTTGCTTATTTGCTTTTGTTTTAGGTGTGGTTCTTAATAGCTGTGAGTTTGCTGTCTTTTCACTGTCATATTTTTGATCTTTTTTTCTTGGATGGACAGATAAAGCGCTTCTCAGATAAGGTCAAATTCAAGGAGTTCATCATCACCAAGCCCTTATTATATGCCTTTCTTTACAAAGTTTCAAATCAGTCCATATCTACTGTACAAGATGGTTCTTCTGGGGTTTTCATTGGAATAGCATGCAAGCCCTCTATGCTACAGAGATGGAGTGTCTCTGCATTTAGGACGTTTTGATTTCAGTCATCAGCGTTTTGTGGTTTTCAGTTTATGGAACCTTTATATCTTTTGTTACATTTATTTTTAATGTTCACTTCCTGGAGCTGTTGCAGAGGATTATTTTTTGAAGTTTCGGTTTCTAATTACACGCTAGTGCATAGAAATGTTTGATTTTTGTTTGTTGACCTTGTATCCTGTGATGTTGTTAAACACATTAGTGGTAGGAAGTTTTGTTGTTTATTCCTTGGGATTTTCTGCATAAACCACAAATGAGAACAGGTGATTTTTGTCTCTTCTAGTCTATAGGTCTTTTATTTCCTTTTCTTCATTTTCTTGTGAGAACAGAAGAGGTGAAAGCGGCCATCATTTCTTACTCTGGATGCTAGTTTCTAGAGCGTTAAGTCTTTCATCATTAAGTGTTACGTTAGCTACAGGTTTTTATAGATGACCAGTATCAGGTTGAGGAAGTTCTCATCTATTAATTCCTACCTAGCAGAATTTTTCTCATGAATGGATTTGAATGTTCTCAAAATTCTTTTTTGGTATCGATTGATTTAACCATACGTTTTAAAAAATATGTTTTATTGATTATGCTGTTATAGTTGTCTCAATTTTTTTCTCTTTGTCCCCTTCCACTCAGCACCCCCCACTCCCTCAGGCCATCCCTAGAACTTTCGGTTTCTATCTTGGATCATATCTTGGATCACGCATATAAGTTCTTTGGCTATTCCACTTCCTGTACTATACTACACCCCATGGCTATTCTGTAAGTACCGATCTGTAGTTCTTAATCCCCTCACCTCTTCACCTATTCCCCACACTCCCCTCCTATCTGGCAGCCATCAAAACGCTCTCCATATCCATAATTCTGTCTCTATCTTTTGCTTACTTTGTTTTTTAGATTCAGTTGTTGATAGATATGTACTTATTGCCATTTTATTGTTCATAGTTTTGATCTTTCTCTTAAATCCCTTTAACATTTCATAAAATAATAGTTTGGTGATGATGAACTCCTTTAGCTTGTTCTTGTCTGGGAAGCTGTTTATGTGCCCTTTCATTCTAAATGACAGCTTTGCTGGGTAGAGCAATATTGGTTGTAGGTCCCTGATTTTCAACACTTTGAATATTTCTGGCCAATCCCTTCTAGCCTGCAAAGTTTCTTTTAATAAATCAGCTGTCAGTCTTATCTTTAGATTAATAATTTGGAGGATTATATTGATTGACTTTTAAATTTTGAACTAGCGTGTATCTTGCCCTGTTTCAAACTTGGTCATAGAATATTATTTCACTTATATACCTGAATTAATTTGTTGAGGATTTTTGTATCTGTTCATTTGGGATATTAGTTCATAGTTTTTTGTTGTTTATTTCTGCATTTTATCTTGGTTTGGTATCAGGGTAATGCTGGCCTTACAAAATTAGTTGGAAGTGATTCTCCCACTTTCTGGAAGAGATTTGTAGAATTTAAATCTTTTTTAAATGTTTTATGGGATTTGTTAGTAAGATTTTAAACAATGGGTGAACTTTAAAAAATAATCACAGAACTTACTCAGGCTATCTAGTTTATTTTAGCTAAGCTTTTCTTGTCCGTGGCTTTCCAGGATTTGATTCATTTCATTAACTATAGCAGAGGGTTGTTACTGCCCCATTTCCTCAGTCCTTTTATTGAAATAGTTTCATAAATCCATTTAACCTTTTTTGAGAGGTGATGTTCACAGCCTTTTGGGCAGAACTGCATGGATTTGATGTGACCTTGAGCTAATTACTTATCTTTTCTGTGGCTTTAGGTCATTTGTAAATTGGGTAAACCTCATATCCTTTGGAGGATTATATAAGATGATTCATATAAAGTATCTAACAATAGTACCTGATAGTAGAAACTTCATAGCTAACAAATATTAGATCAGAGATGTCTATTTTTTAGATAGTGTGTTGCATAAATGGAAATACAGATAAAGTTCAGGTACCTTTTTAAAAATAACACGTGTGAAAGAGGGCTTATTAAATATCTAATCTGTGTTACGCGCAAAAGGAGACTTAAGTTTTTCTTCATCAGTAACTCTTTGCAGTGTCCACTTCAGTTGGTTTAACTAAGAATGAACAGTTCAAAATTATGTTATTTTAGTTCAATAATAATTACCAGTTCATCTAAACAAACACAATACTTGCAAATTACCTGTTGTTATCAACTATCTGGAATGCTGTTTAATTAGGTAAAGGGGGTGGGAACAAAACTTCAGGTGGGCTGGATCTAAGGGTGAAGTGGTATTAAGGATGTCCATTAGTAGTCATGATTATAAGTGATAACTGCAGTGCCTAAAGCTCAGTTTTTAAGTGCATATTAAGAATATGTCATCATGTGCCTATTTTAAAAAACCATTAGAGTAACAGCCACACTATTAAAGATTTTTTTGCTACCATACATCTTACTTTAGTGCTAAATTTAAACTGACACAGTAGAGATGGCTTTTTTATTGTGGTTCTGCCATCACACTGCCAAAATAGTTTGTTGAATCAGAAGAGAAACAGAAAACCACCCAGCAGAGAAATGCATTTCAATTACTTTATTAAAATGTATACCCCTTAGTACCAAAACATAATGGTAGTTGGTTAGGTTACCTCTGCCAACTCAAAATTAACACGGATGTGATCAAAATATTGAAATGTATCAGCCTTTTGGGAAAACTGAGGTTATCCACAAAACAGTGTTTACAAAGTATACTGTGGTTCTTTGGTTTATTGTCCAGTATGTATTTATCCATAACATGATGTCAAAATTGGGTACAGTCATCCTGGATGGACTCGGGCTACACACTGCCCTGAGTAACCACGTGCGACACTTTTACCATTGTAGATGTATCTCCTTACATGCACCAATCGACTAGAAAATCCTGACCACCACCCTCAGTGATGTTGTGACTATGAAGATGCGTAGTTACTTAACAATTCTCTTTTCGCACAGTGGGGGAAATTAGTGAAAGTACATTCCCTTGTTTTTGAAGAAAATCCTAAATTAGAAGAAATGGCAGTTTTATAAAAACAGTCCTTAGTAAAAACTTCTGGAGTGTTAAATCAGCAGTTTTCAGAGTGATGTTAATTTGAGTCACTAATACAATAAAACTAATTTTCTCATTTGTACTGCATTGAAACAGATTTTGTATAAAATTTTTTTGTGGACACAAACATCACCTTTTTTCCAGGAAAAACTTTAAAGATAAATGGATATGCAAAAATTGCTTAATATGTAGTTTTGCTTTATATAAAATGCCCTCAAATTTAAATGTTAAGTCCCATGTAGCAATAAAGTCCACATATCTGGATAATCTATTAGTTGCATTACTGGTGCTAAGAAACCATTTTCACTGGTTAAAATAGTGACTCTTATGTTTTAAAAGTGCATTTGTGAAATGTTGGTTTTGATGTAAACCTCATTATTCAAAATTTAAATTAAGCAGGTTTCCATTTTTAATATCACTGAAATAGACTGACCCAATATAGAAAGTTGGATCAATGTTAGGAATGAAGATTCACAGTTTACTTTACCAGACTTGTCATTAACATTTCACATTATGTTCTTGGCATTGTTTGTATGCCTCAGATTAATTCAAATTTAAGCATAACTCCGCTACAGCGTAATGTTAATTAGGCAGTTTTCCCAAATCTGAGAATATTGATGCTAATCTACTTGTGATGTTTGAGGGTGCACAGCTTAAATCCACTATAACATTATGGAATCCATACTTCAGGATTGTGGAGAATGGCTTCATAGAAGAGCTTTTGTTGTTGTAATAATCCTATTTAAGCAAACAAAAAACCCCCAAGTTATCAGATGTCTGCCAAACATAAACATTACAAACTGTTAAAAATGATTTACTACTTATATCTAAGATTCATAATCATGTCACATGTAGGTACGTTAAATGTTAACATTTAGTTTTGAATAGGAAAAAAGTTAAATCACCGCTGCGAGTTAAAGTTAGATGGGAAGACTGTATGTCGGTGACAATCAGGTGTGTGCCTCCTTTCCAGTATTCAAACTGCTACATTAGAAAAGAAAACAAAAAACAAAAAAACCCCCAAACTGCTACATTAATTATACAAACTATAGTGTGCCCTGGTGGTTTCCAAACACCCAGTGTGAAAACAGTCTGCTGGAACTTATTTTTTCTTTAGATACAACATCCAAGATCATACTGATTTTGCTTGTAAGCAAACAGTCTCAGGTCACTTCCTTGGTGGTGCAGACTTTTGGGCCTGTGGTCCTTTCTCAGGCTTGTTGAACTTTACATGAGCCAGAGCTTGAGTTGGCATAAAGCAAAATGATGTGCAATTAAAAATTACTGTTTTAGTGCTACATTTAAAATTCAGGTAGGTAAAGAGGATGCTGTTTTCTAAGCTGATAACTTAATGAAGTGGCTAACGTGTACATTGAAGTTTGGCTAATTCCTTACTGTTAGGGTGTTATACCTTGAATGTAATTAATGCACTGAAATATTAGCTGACTAGACCAGTGATTTTCTGCTCGGCTAGTCTGACTCCATCTTGTTTATTCTGAAGGTAATTGAGATGATCATTCTTGAGTTGTAGAAGAAAATTACAGCATTAGAAAACTTTCTCCATATAGAGAATAACTACGAACCAGATTTACCTCTTAAGGAACCGTTTCAGGAATTGTTGGAAGGTGGCTTATTCTGTAGTAACTATGCCTCAGTTGCCGTGCAGTTCGCCCAGAAACAATCCATTTCAACTTCTGAACGTTTGGTTTGGAGCACTTGTCTGATGAATATTCAGTTAAACACTTGGATACCAGCTCTTGCCAGAATGTCAAATCTCTGCTATGTACCTGTACATAAATTTAAAAAAATTACTACTCAATTAAAATAAAAGTCCTATATATAGTACTTAATTGCAGTAATAATTGCAATCTTATGAGCATGTCTTTGCTCGTCAAAAATATTTAAAGATAAGCTACTTAAGTTTCAAACACATGATATCATTTTACTTCAGGAGATAGTGCAAGTTGGTTAGTTTCCTTTACAGCTGTTAACAGGAATGACCTTGACATACCTTGGAATGTTTCTGAAGACATTCTACGTCTTCTGTTAACTCTACACACTTCTGTGCTTGGATCTCCAGTGCGATGATAGACAATGCCAACACAGAAGGCTAAAGGAGACACATTTTAAAGTAAATGTTGACCATACAAACAGGTCCATAAACAGGTTTACTCTGTACGTGAAATATTTACCTTTGCTTTAGAAAACATGATCCTGCAGTGGCATGCCTTGAGTTGCGCTTCTAATCTTTCAAAATTAAGGCTATTCCTCCTTTAAAAAATGAGATTAATTTCATGTAGATAATTTCACATCTAGTCAAAAGACAACTTTTTCAAAAAACATTGAAGTCAATTTTAATATTAAGTTTATACGCATTTATAGAAAATTATTTGAAGTCGAGAAGTCCTCTTCCTTCAGAGACATTAATTCCTTAAAGATGCCATGCATGAATTTTAAGTGATTTAAGGACAAAAAAAAGTATGCCACAACGATCAGGGTTTCTTTTTATTTTAATAAATCTATTTCTGTATCTACTGAATTTCCTTTTTCCATAAATCTGTTAGATGCTTCCCTACAGTTCTGTAAATTAAGTAGTCTATAAATGGCAAATGTAATATAAATAAAGGTTGAAGTGTCCTTTAGTCCCAAGAACTAGTCTTCACATAACTTCCAGAAGCCACTGACAACTGAAGCTATTGACAAGCCACAGACAACCCTGCTCCTGCTAGACAGTGAAGTAAACTTCAAGGAGCTGCAGCTCCTTTGATAGGAATCTTCCCAGGACATTGAGTTTCAGCATCATCCAGACAATACAACTCTGATTTCCAAATGTCTTTGGTTCTGAACAAAGATCACTCACCTTTCGAACGGTAAGTTCTCTTGAATGAGTGAATAATAGAGTTGCAGAAACTGAAAGGCAGTAGTAGCTTTGACTTTCCAGCACACCTTCTCCAACACAATCTTTTCCATTCTCATGAGGTCTGAGACTGTGAACCTGTACTGACTTATTCGGATCAAGTCACTGGCCAAGGGGACATTCCTTTCCTCTTCTATGGACTTTACAGCCAGGTAGAAGCAGCTCAGTCCAACACACCCAAGGTGCTTGGGTTGTACCTAAAAAGACAGTAAGCCCATGTCTTTATTTCAATTAAAAAAACAAACAAACAAACATAAAGGACAATCTAGAATGCACACCCACCATTATGAAAATGTCTTTGCAGTATATTTGTTAACAGAAGAAATTAAAAAGGGCCTATCAACCCTTTGTGCCCCATCTGGAACCAATTTTGGAGTAAATGGACTAAGTCCTGTATAACGGTGAGGTTCAACACGTAAAAATTCTTACTTTTATAAAATTACTCTAGAATGAGCTATAAGCAGAGTGTTGTAGTTGGATCAAATAAGTTAACTGGTCAAAGGCTTAGATGAAGACTGAAATACCTTACAGCATATGCACAAAATTTCATCCCAGGGTGCTGTGTTTTTCCAGGCTGTCATCTTTGTAGTAACACAGGTAAATTAATTTAAAAATACTATGGCACGTAACTTTCACTCTGCCTGTAAAGCTCTATCTACTACCAAGCTTTTTTTTATTCATCATTTTCTGAATGTCTACCATGTGAAACAGTCAAAATCCTATCCACTCCTAAGCTGCAGCTCAAAAAAAACTTTAAGAAGCCTTTACCAGTGTTTGTGTTCTCCTCCTCTTGGAAGCCTTCCAGCAATGTCTTTATGCCTTTGGAGGCATAATGTAATTATGTTTCTTATGTTCTGTATCATAGGATGTTCTGTATTGTAGGATAGTTATTGGTACAAACATTCCCACAGAATACTACCATACACTTAAGGGACAGATGTATTTATTCTGTGCAACATTTATACATTCAAAGGTGATGCCCGCATATGCTGTCTAAAGAGTTGTTTAATTAGTCTGTTGAATGAATTTCTTGAACCATCTAATTGAACAAATACCGTTTTGAGTTCTTCTTCTCTAGGATACATTGTTTTAGGTACCGAGGACTAAAAGATGAGTTTTATTTGAATTGTCAGATAATCTCATTATCCACCAAGGACCACGGGCACACAGAGAAGGCTGATGTATTTGTAACAGTGAAATGAGCTCTGAAAGATACACTGATGTCCTGCTTATCCAACATAGGAAATAATAATATAAATGCTTCTCCAGCAGAAGATACTCTATTGTATGCAAGCTGAGTCTGGAAATGTCAAACTTATGCCAGGCTTGAGTATGTCTAAGGCTAAAACAATTGAATTTTATCCTTGAATGGAGATCTGTATACTCTATTGACCAAGTGATTGATGGGATTAGAAGTGGAAAAAACCCACCCTTCTCATTCTTAATCACAATCTAGCATTTGCTGTTAACACATTTTTAAAATTTAAAGAGTACATAAATGAAAACACCCAACCTATTAAAGATTTTTAATAACAGCCAACTCTCCTACTGGGAAACTGCAATTAATTATTTGATATTGGACTATTTTTCAGTGTCAAACGTTTAATAAATAATGCATTACTCTTAATTATAACAAGAAAGAGTATTCATCAAATCTGTAGTACGGCCTATCTGCTTAAAATAAAAAGGTCAAGTTTATGAATACCAACCCAAAGCTAGCAATCTGCAAAACACATCGACCCAAATGAAGAAAAACCCAGGGTAATGTAACTTTAAACATACCTTCATTTTGGACAGGAATCTGTCCAGTAAATTCACAGCTAGAGAAAATGTCTCTGTGTCGAAGCCAAAGAACTGAGTGAGGCTAAGAAGATCTTTCACTTCAAAGTCCCTTAGTCTTGCAGTCATCCTGAGGCCCTTATCGTGTGCAGATTCAATTAGTCTCAAGCCACAGACCTTTGGCTGACATTTCGGCTCCTGTTCCAACAGTGCATTCAGCTGGTGTAGCAGTTTCTGGGAGTCGGTTGTGGTGAGTACCTCTATCATCTATATATAGAACAAAGCCCAGAAAGGATAAGAACAGCCAGCCCTTCCTGCATTGTATTGTGCCAAGTGCTTGATACCATGTTTCCCCTCCCCCAACGGGGCTATGAATCTAAGTCACAGCAGAGAACCATCTGTTATGCCCACCCTCCCCCTAACCAGTTGGTCACATCCTAAATTGTGAGTTCCTAGACAATAAGCCCAGGTCTTTCTTTTTTTTTTTTAAAAAAAAATTGCAAATCTTCCAAGAAAGACTTGTCAAGTCATTCACTGTCAAGAGATTAACTATGCATTGTAAGACAGGATACCAAAACTTTGAAATTAGATGGTAGTGCATATTCTGCCATATATTAACAATGTAAGCTGTTCAAGTTAGATAATTTTGCTTAGTCCTTAGCTCCTCAACTGTAAAGTGGGTATGAGGTTATTACCTACCTCACTTGATGTGTGGAATGTAAGAGGTCACCTGGGTATAGAGCTTACTGCATACATACAGTGGGTGCCTAATCAACACTGGACAACATTAATGAGCTTATTTCTACGTCTGTAAAATGATGCAACAATATCTCTTTGGCTTCGAAGACTAAACAAGATGACTCCTGTGGAGTTGAGCACACGGCGCTCAATGATTGTGAACCTTTACTAGTGTTGGGAAAGGAAGCTTAAAGGGTGTTGTGGGAGCACGTAGAGGGACGGGAGGCTAACCTAGCCTGCAAGAGGAACGTGCAATTTTATCACTTGTTCATAGTGCACATTTATATGTCCTGGGGGAACATGCTACGCCCTGGGCGCACACACACGGTCCCTCCCCACAAAACTGAAAGACCAAGAGTCATCTGTTCTCTTACTTGCTGGAGGAGGTCATTAAGGGTTGGGCAGCCACTAACTTTATGGGTTCAGCTCTTTGGACCCCGTGCTGGCCCCCAAGACCCGCCTGCCTGGGGACACTTAGACCCCTCTGACCTGAGACAGGTCGGATCTGGCCCCGCCCCTCCAGGCTCAGACTAGTCCCGACTTGTTGCTAACCGCAGCGGGGGAACACGGCGCGGGCCAGACTCACCCCTGACCCAGCGTTCCCCCACCTTTCTCCTTACACACCCCCCCCCCCCCCCCAGGTTACCCCGCGGTCTCCGCAGCTCACCTTTGTCGCGAATGCGGCTCCTTCGCTGTAATCACCCTCCCCGGGCCTGCTCTCCCTTCAGCCCACGATGTCAGATCCGAGAGGCCTAGGAGGCGAGGGGACTCGTGGGCAAGAGGGGAGAGGCCCGGGGAGGGGGAGCTGTCCTGGGTGGAGGGCTCCGCAGTGCCGCACAGACGGCACCAACCTCTTCGGGGTCAGCTCGGAGCCGAAGGGACCTGGACCGGCCTCCGGAGTCCTATATTGGAGGGCGGGGCCTTCCTGCCAAGGGAAAGGGGGGTATTTTCATCGCTAATTGGTGTAGTTCATTTGATGGATGGCCCCTGCGGACCAAAGAGGGCTGATCTGCAGAGAAGGCGTCAAGTTCTCCGCCTCTGGAGACCACGCCCCCTACCTGTAAGCGTCTCTCATTGGAGAATTTTCTAATGTGTCAGTGAAGAGGAGGGCGAACGAAATGCTGCACCCACCAACCCTGGCCCGGGTAAGGTGTCTGCTGTCTGCTGGGGGCCGGATGGGCTGCGATGGCTTTCCAGAATGTACTGGGGCTTTTTGTTCGGTGCCGCTTAGTAGAGCGGCACTGCCCCTCTTTTCTGAAAGTACCGTGGCTAGTTACCGGGAATTGAAAAAAAAAAAAGGAAAGCCTGTCTTTTCATTAGAGATGGAGAGGTGTGGAGATCTTTGTGAACTTTGAAAGTCAATTGATTCTTGCCTTACTTTGCTTTTTGTATCATTTATCAAAGAGTGGAGTTGGGCTACATAAATTCTTGGTCTTACACCAATTTTGTGAATTTGATGTTTTAGCCACTTGAAGTCGAAAAGTTGGTAGTTTTTCCTGTAGCTTAAAATGAAAAGCGTGCAGTTGACTCTAAGAGGACCCTACAGGGAAAATAATTGTTGTGACTGTGAATCTCAGTTCACAGATCTGTGTGGGAAGCAGTATTATTATTATTTTTTATTTACTGCAAATGAACTTAAAGTCTAATTATGAGTCTTTGCCAGGTTAGAGGGCAAATAATGAGTTTGAAGCCCCTGAACACCCTCCCTCCCCTTTCTCTCTCCCAGGTTGTCATCAATGAGACCTGTCTACATTAAGAGGACTGGTGAGCAAGGAGTCGTATATCAGTTTTCATGGGTTGTCCTTGAATGTTTCTGTTCTCGTGGCCTCTTCCCAGTTAGCAGCTATGTGGGCTTTGAAAAAGTGCAAATCTAGAGCTCTTGCTGGCATCTCTGCCATGTGCTTCCCTGAGGCAATGCCCCCGAACCAAGCCCTGAAATGGCGGCAGAGTGGTGGGGAGGAAGAGGAAGGGAAAACTGGGGAGGAAAAGTTAATGTGGCAAAATAAAACTTCGGCCACACGATCAGGTTAGTTTGATAAATTGGCCTTGCAAGTGGGAAGGAAAGTGGCCTTGGTTCTCCTTGAAGATAAACTTATGAATAGAAGTGGGCAATGTAAAACATTTACAGTAATTTGTGAGTTTACAAATATGTGTTTCTCCGTTTGGCTTTTGGTGACAAAATTAGAACTATATGTCCACATGCACTTGTTTATTAATATCTATTGAACACATAAAATGTGTCAGCGGAGAAAATGTACTGGTCCCTGTGCTCATGGACCATGAAGTCTTGTGGACAACATAAATGCATGGACTTTGGAATAAAACGGACTTTTCGGACTTATTTTCAAATCGCAGGCTATACTGACTAGAAAAACATTTTCTCAAAAGTGGGAAGTAGAAGGTTTTACTCACCTGGTTACTGAGAGGATTAAATAGTGCAAAATACATAAAAAGAGAGGTACTGTGCTCAGAATACAGCACTTGACAGATGATCAGATTACTATCATTTCTTTTGAAATGTCTTGTTTAAACAAACACGTAATTGTGTTTTCTCTATTGTCAGACTTACTCTTCTATTCTCAGCCTAGAATCAGACTATTAGCGTTATTTATTTAGTACTAGTAAAAGCATCTAAATTGCATATATTAATTTTTATACTTTATTTATACTTGAAATTGTCACATGAAACTTTAGATCATATATCATTGTTGATGTAATTAAATTGTTTTCTCTCACACCAGGATCTTGTTAGTATTTTATATTAAAACCTGAAATTCTGCATATCAAAAAAATGGTTTCAATAGCACTGCAGAAAAGTTGATTAAGTCAAATGAACATTCTTTACCTTTTCTCTTTCCCCTCACCCCCATTGTCATTTTCATTCCATAAAATTTGAATACAGACTATCATTTAAATAATTTAAAAGACCGACAAAACAAAACAAAAAAACCCCACCAAAAATGGCTCAAACCGGAGAAAAAATGAACACCTCAGAGTCAATTCCTCTAAGCCGTGAAGAGATAGCCAACCTATCAGATGCACAGTTCAAAGCACTGGTCATCAAAATGCTCACAGAATTGGTTGATTTTGCTCACAAATTAGATGAAAAAATGCAGGCTACAATACGTGAAATGAAGGAAGATGCATGGGGAACCGATAGAGATGGAAGGAAAACTGGGACTCAAATCAATGGAGTGGACCAGAAGGAAGAAACAAACAACCAAACAGAAAATGAGGAGGAAACAAGAATTCAAAAAAATGAGGAGAGGCTTAGGAACCTCCGGGACATTGTTAAACGTCCCAATACCCAAATTATAGGGGTCCCAGAAGGGGAAGAGGAAGAGCAACAAGTGGAAAACTTATTTGAACAAATAATAAAGAACTTCCCCAGTCTGGCAAAGGAAATAGACTACCAGGACATCCAGGAAGCTCAGAGAGTCCCAAAGAAGTTGGACCCAAGGAGGAACACACCAAGGCACATCGTAATTACATTAGCCAAGATTAAAATGAAGGAGAGAATTCTAGAAGCAGCAAGGGATAAGGGAACAGTCACCTACAAAGAAGTTCCCATCAGACTGTCAGCTGATTTCTCAAAAGAGACCTTACAGGCAAGAAGGGGCTGGAAAGAATTACTTGAAGTCTTGAAAGGCAGGGACCTACATCCAAAATTGCTCTATCCGATGGAAGGGCAGATACAGCGCTTCTCAGATAAGGTCAAGTTCAAGGAGTTCATCATCACCAAGCCCTTATTATATGAAATGTTAAAGGGACTTATCTAAAAAAAGAAGATCAAAAATATGACAGTGAAAAGACAGCAAACTCACAGCTATTAAGAACCACACCTAAAACAAAAGCAAACTAAGCAAACAGCTAGAACAGGAACAGAACCACAGAAATGGAGATCATATGGAGGTTTAGCAACAGGGGAGTGGGAGGAGGAGAGAGGGGGAAAAGGTACAGAGAATGAGTAGCATAGATAGTGGGTAGAAAATAGGGGGAGGGCAAGAATAGTGTGGGAAATGTAGAAGCTAAAGAACTTATGACACATGGACATGAACTAAAGGGGGGGGGAATGTGGGTGGGAGAGGGTGTGCAGGGTGGAGGGGAATGATGGGGGAGAAATGGGACAACTGTAATAGCATAATCAATAAAATATATTAAAAAAATAAAAATAAATAAATAATTTAAAAGACCTAATTAGCAAAATGTGCAAATATAAAACTTAATTATGACTCTTGTAAAGGAAAGAAATGAGCTTTTCATTTACTATGACTTTATTTTTCAAGATGTATAGATTTAGCAATGATTTTTTTTCTGAGGATTTGTGCAAATGACTGACTTCTAGGGTATTTTCTAGGATTGATGCTGTACGCAGCTACCATCTTCATCCTCTTCTCCATCAACAACAGTTAAGTGCCAGCACGAACCAAAGCTCAAAAGAAAATGGCCTTGAGACTGGGCAAGAATCCCAGATATTATTAACAGGAGGATTTAATAATAATCTCTACATTGTAGACCGCAGAAATGCCTTTGAGCAACACAAATTAAACCAAGCAGGTGTGGGCCCTGGCTAGTATAGCTCAGCTGGTTGGAGTGCATCCTGCAAGCCAAGAGGTGGCAGGTCAGGGCACGTGCCTGAGTTGTGGGCGTGGTCCCCAGTCAGGATGTGCCCGGGGCAATGGATTGATGTTGCTCTCTCACATCAGTGTTTCTCTCTCTCTCCCTCTCCCTTTCCCTCTCTCTAAAATCCGTAGAGATGTCTTCAGGTGAGGATCAAAAAAACCAAAACAACACAAGAAACAAGCAGGTGTTAGCAGTGGTGGTGTGTCACACCCTGCCTGGACACATAGGGAAATTCCTCACTGATTATGTTCGCATCCTGGAGATGGGAGGAGACTTTGCACTTCGCCCTCTGTTCAGACTCCCTGATCAATGTTCGGAAGTTTTGGATGTAGGCTTGGCCAGCGATGAAGAAAGCTGGGAAAGTAAGGATCAAAAAGACCTCAGCTGCGTCCCTTCCCTCGACTTCGTGATCCTTCCTGGAATTACTTATTACAGACCCCTGTCACCTGTCCAACTCCTCCAGTGCATCTGCTCTGTCTTTTTCATTTGAAGAGAAGCTGCTTGGCTGTGCTGGTTTAGGGCTTTGTTAGCTCCTGGAATTATGTATAGTGTGGGTGTTGGTAGGGAGGCAGGGAGAAGGATACATAGAACTATGTATCCTTGCCACTGGAAGATCCTAGCTACCTCAGATACAGGAACCCCTCCCAATTAATTGAGGCTTTACTATATTCCATAAAAAGTTAAACTTTGTCAAGTAAACCACTGCCATGTAAAGACACTGGGAGACATTAGGGGGAGCACTCCTGTTCTCTAGAATTTAGGCCATAAATTCTGTTGAGTGCAGGACTCAAAGCTCAGGTCAGCCAATAATAAAAAGTCTTTGCATTTCTGTTGTATTTCCCATGTGCCAGGCTATATGCTGAACTTGAACATACATGATTGTATTTAGTCCTCTAACAACTCTGATATTGTTACTATTATTCTCTACAAAAATGAGAGCTACTTTGTAACTTAAATTGGGTTAAAATAACCCAATTTTAAATCAAAAAGAGTTAAACAATCACAGGAAAGAGCCATCAGAGAAAAGGAAGCATCTGACTATTGGAACAATCCAAGTCCCCATGTGACACTAGTCAATTTACATTCGGTTTGCTGTGTTGCTATAGAAGCTTCTAATCAAATACTCACAGACTACAATGGGAGAAAACATAAAGGAGCAGAAATCGTGTGTATCGAGCCTTCTTAAAATTCTTTGAATAGATATAAAGAAATATCACTAAATCCTTTGTAAATGTTTATATTTTCTACATCGATTTTATATTCATAGTATCCAGTTTCAAATTAAATGGACTCTTTTTAATTTAAAATATTCTGTCTTGACAAGTTTAGAAGCTTTATATCAGAACTGATGTAAGAATAATAAAACATGATTTTTTTGTACCCATATGTAGTTAAAATATGATGGAATGAGGCACCATTTGCTCAAGACTTCTTAAAATATCAAGCTGTTGTTGGAAGTCACCCATGCATAGATTCAGCACAAATAGAAAAACACTTTAAGGCAGATTATGGAGGTTTCTATTTTTAATGAAAATATACATATATGGAATAAAAATGGAATTATCTTCTGGAAGGCAGCCCCTTGTAGTACAGGCTTCCCCCTCTAGGCGAGTGTTCTAGGAACCCATCTGCATCCGTGCGCCAGCTGGTGGTGTTATGAGACACAGCATTCACTTTCAGTGAATTGTTTTTGAAGACTCGATGCATTTGCCCATTTCACGATGGGTGATTCACAAGTGCACCTGCCCACACCTCATTGCATGTTGGGCAGTTTTTGACTAGAAACAGCTCAACCCCTGTGTTCTCCCCTCGACCTATTCACCTGACCGCACCCTAAGCAACTTTTTTTGTTTCCCTGGGTTAAAAAAGCCCTCAAAGGGAAACGTTCTGGTGATGTGGAAGAGGTGAAAGAAAAAACGGCAGAAACACTTTAAAAGGCATCAAAATTGATGAGCTCAAATACTTTTTGAGCAGTGGAAACCATCTCGATAGGTGTATTGCATCAAATGGAGAGTACTTTGAAGGTGACTGAGATTTAAACAACTAAGAAAAATATAAAATTTTTAATAAACAAGTTCCAGTTTTGGGGGGTCCCCCCTCGTATTTACATCATGCAATGATACTTGCAGTCTGTATGAGCATTAAAATCCTTGGATGTAATAAATACTACTACCAACTAGCCTTGAAACGGCTTTTCAGATAAGAAATCTCTTGCCACGCCTGGCCTTGTGGAAGAACTTCTAATGACTACAAGCAGCAGTTAGTTGGAGAGACCACGGGTGAGGATACCGTTTCAATATCAGTTTTCTCAGTTAGTAGTTCAGTCTCGGTACTTTTGTATTTTAGTCCTCCCCGCTACCTGCAGTTTTGCTTTCTGAGGCTTCTGTTAGGGTCTGAAAATATTAAATGGAAAATCCCAGAAATAAACAATTCATAAGTTTTAAATTGTGCGCTGTTTGGAGCACTATGACGAACTCTCGCGAGTCCCACTCCCTCCTGCCCTGCACAGGAATCCGCCTTCATCCTGTGTCTCCACACCACAGAGGCTCCTGCCTGCCAGGCTCCTAGTTATCAGGTCCGCTGTCGAGGTGTGGCAGAGCTTGTGTCCAAGTCACCTTTATGTGACTTAGTCATGGCCCCGAAGTATAAGAGCAGCCGTTCTGGCAATTTGGAGATGCCAAAGAGGTGCTGCAGAGCGCTTCCTTTAAGTGAGATGGTGAAAGTTCTCCACCTAATGAGAAATGGAAAAATATTGCTTGCTGAGGTTGCTGAAATCTATGGTAAGAACTAATCTTTTTTTTAAAATATATTTTATTGATTATGCTATTACAATTGTCCCATTTCTCCCCCATCATTCCCCTCCACCCTGCACACCCTCTCCCATCCACATTCCCTCCCTTTAGTTCATGTCCATGTGTCATAAGTTCTTTAGCTTCTACATTTCCCACACTATTCTTGCCCTCCCCATCTCTTTTCTACCCACCGTCTATGCTACTTATTCTCTGTACCTTTTCCCCCTCTCTCCTCTCTCCCACACCCCTGTTGCTAACACTCCATATGATCTCCATTTCTGTGGTTCTGTTCCTGTTCTAGCTGTTTGCTTAGTTTGCTTTTGTTTTAGGTGTGGTTCTTAATAGCTGTGAGTTTGCTGTCTTTTCACTGTCATATTTTTATCTTCTTTTTCTTAGATAAGTCTCTTTAACATTTCATATAATAAGGGCTTGGTGATGATGAACTCCTTGAACTTGACCTTATCTGAGAAGCGCTGTATCTGCCCTTTCATTCTAAAGGACAGCTTTGCTGGATAGAGCAATTTTGGATGTAGGTCCCTGCTTTTCAGGATTTCAAATATTTCTTTCCAGCCCCTACTTGCTGGAAGGTCTCTTTTGAGAAATCAGCTGACAGTCTGATGGAAACTCCTTTGTAGGTGACTGTTCCCTTATCCCTTGCTGCTTCTAGAATTCTCTCCTTCATTTTAATCTTGGCTAATGTAATGATGATGTGCCTTGGTGTGTTCCTCCTTGGGTCCAACTTCTTTGGGACTCTCTGAGCCTCCCGGACGTCCTGGTAGTCTATTTCCTTTGCCAGATTGGGGAAGTTCTCCTTTATTATTTGTTCAAATAAGTTTTCCACTTGTTGCTCTTCCTCTTCCCCTTCTGGGACCCCTATAATTTGGATGTTGGGACGTTTAACAATGTCCCGGAGGTTCCTAAGCCTCTCCTCATTTTTTTGAATTCTTGTTTCTTCCTCGTTTTCTGTTTGGTTGTTAGTTTCTTCCTTCTGGTCCACTCCATTGATTTGAGTCCCAGTTTCCTTCCCATCTCTATTGGTTCCCCATGCGTCTTCCTTCATTTCACGTATTGTAGCCTGCATTTTTTCATCTAGTTTGTGAGCAAAATCAACCAATTCTGTGAGCATCTTGATGACCAGTGCTTTGAACTGTGCATCTGATAGGTTGGCTATTTCTTCACAGCTTAGTTGAATTGGCTCTGGGGCTTTCATTTGCTCTCGAGTTTGAGCCATTTTTGGTCGTTTTTTGTTTTGTTTTGTTTTGGTTTTAGTCTGGTTGTGGCTATTACGTATGAGGGATGGAGCCTTAGGTGTTCCTCAGGGCAGGGCAGCCCAGTCGCTGGGTTGTGACGCTATAGGTTGGGGCGGGGTCCGAGAGGGAAGAGTGGCGCCTGCTCCGCTCTCTCCTGGACTCCGGTCCCTTCCGCCGCTTCCCCTTCGCCTGCATTATCTGCGCGCGCATGCGTGCTGTTATGTAGTGAGGGGTGGAGCCTTAGGTGTTCCTCAGGGCGGGGCTGCCCAGTCATGAGGTTGTGATGCTGCATGTGGGGGCGGGGTGTGAGAGGGAACAGTGGTGCCTGCTCTGCTCTCTCCTGGATTCAGTCCCTTCCGCCACTTCCCCTCTGCCTGGACCGTTTGCGCGCGCAAATGTGGGACCACCTCATCAGCCAGCCACCTTGTGCGGCTTCACTGGGTCTGCGCAGTTGCCCCCCTGTGCCCCGGGTCTGCCAGCTGCTGCCTGTGCACCTGGGAACTGCTATCCGCTGCTACTTGCGTTCCTGGGGCCGCACCTCCACTTTCTCCTGCTGCGACTCTGCCCCTCTTACCGGTCTGGATGAATGGTTGTTGGACTTCCGTACAGTTCAATTTTCTATCAGTTCTGGTTGTTTTTTTGTTTCTAAATATTTGTTGTCCTTAATTTTGGTTGTGAGAAGAGGCACAGTGTATCTGCCTACGCCTCCATCTTGGCCGGAAGTCAGAACTAATCCTCTATCTGTGAATTTGCGAGGGAGGAACAAAAAACTGTGCTAGTTAGGCAGAGTTTTACACCTCAGACTGCCAAAAAGTTACGGTCGCAATGAGTGACGAGTGCTTCCTTAAGATGGAAGAGGCATTACATTTGTGGGTGGAAGATATGACGTCATCCTGACTTGCTGATCCTCCTATTTGTCAATCGTAGCTACGTCATCTCATTGCTTCAGCCTTGTATCCTCTCTACGTCATCCCCAGAAAAGGGTGAGTGCAGCACAATGAGCTATTTCAAGAGGGAGACCACATTCACATAACCTTTATTACGGTGTATTGTTATAATTGTTCCACTTCACTATAAGTTATTGTTAATCTCTTACTGTACCTAATTTGTAAGTTAAACTTCCTCGTAGGCACTTATGTACAGGAAAGAACATAGTATATCTTGGTTTCAGTACTGCCCATGGTTCTAGTCACCCAGCAGGGGTCGTCGAGCGCGCCCCCTGCCGCTGAGGGAGACTACTGTGACTGGGAATCAATGGCAGGGCAATGTCAAAGTCAAAGGTTGTTGTGAGGATTGAACTAATACTTGGAGCGAACACATGTAAGGTAAGGGTTCAATAAATGTCAGGGATTCTTTTTTTGTAGAAATAAGTAAAGATTGCTGCGGGTCAATGACTCATTACATTTATTATTGTTTATTTTTCAATTCCAGCTTACACTCAGTATTACTCTGTATTTATTTCAGATGTAGAGTGAAGTGGTCAGAAAATCGTGTACTTTTCAGAGTGTTCCCCCCGATATTTCAAATCCCCACCTGGACCCATGCATAGTTATCACAGTGACTATATTTCCTATGCTGCACTCTACAACTTGGTGCTTCCATAACTACCCACTTGTCTTAGTCCATTGCACTTTTTCACCCAGCCCCCAACCCCCATCTCCCCTCTGCAAACCGTCAGTCTGTTCTCTGTGTTTATGAGTCTGTTTCTATTTTGGTTTGTTTATTTTGTTCTCTAGATTCCACATATAAATACATGGGTGGGCAAGTGTAGTTTACAGTGTGAGTATGCGAAATAAAGTTTATTCTTACATGAGCATTATTATAATCACAAGCTGCATGTCTTTTTCCATCAAAAGAACTGTAAACCCACTTTTGCCCACTCTGTATGGTATTTGTCTTTCTGTCTGACATTTCACTCCGCACAATACCCTTCAATGACTAAATACATTTAAACTGAGCACTATTTTCAGGATCTTTGCTCTCTTCATTACTTACAATAATGTCTTCCAGTTGTTTTGAAGTTAAAGTGAGAATTCATCTCATAGCATGCCAGATTTAAACCTTCATAAACCAGGAGGAATTGACTTAATACAAATCACCTAATAAGCAGAAACCAATGTTTTAGATTTTTCTCTAGTCTTTCTTCTGTTAAGCATTTTCCTTAAGTGGATTCTCTCTTACGTATGAAAGTGTCTGATGATTCTCATCAAGAGATAATGGTATCTTCTATTTTTTTATTAAGCTTCATAGTTTACAAAGGGCTTTCACAGTCCAATATTCTTTTTTTTCTTTTATTTCCTGTGTGTTTGGTATATCCAAAAAAAGCATTGCCAAATCCAATGTCGTTAAGCCTTTCTCCTGTTTTCTTCTAAAAGTTTTATATTGTTTTAGCCTACCCAAAGTAAGTAGAAAAAGTCTTCTTTCCCCTCTTCATATAGTAATCCTTCATGGCTAATCTGAAAAATTAACTTGTACCAGTATTAATGTTACTCCTGTTGGTTATCGATGGCTACTTAAGAAACACCTCAAAGATAAGTGACTTAAAACAATGATGTCATTGCTCACTAACAAGTCTGCATTCAGCTGGAGTTGGCTAGGATGTCTGGGAATCTGGTAGCTGGAATTCTTTCAGGGGTCACTCACTTACTCATTCACATGGGGCTGGCTGTCTAGGACTTCAGCGATGGCTGTGGCCACAGTATTTACATGTGACTTTTCCTTATGACTCTGGGCTTCTTCACAGAGTGGTGCCTGGGTTCCAAGGGTGAGTACCAGATAAATAGATAGCTAGACAGACAGACAGAGACAGAGAGAGAGAGGGCAGTCAGAATCCGTATTGTTTGTGTGATTAGTGTCTGAAGTCACACCACATTCCTTCTTTTGTTCTCTGTCGGTCAAGTAGCCTAGTTCAGTTCAAGGGAAGGAAAAATAAGCCCCGCTTCCTGATGGAAAGCTGTGAGGTTCTGGAGGAGCACGTACGACCAGATACAGTGCTGTGGCTATTTTTGGAAAATACAATCTTCATACCTCCTAATGGTAATGTACACATTTCTAAATGGCAACATCAAAATCTAAAGAAATGATTGTTAAAAGTGGGAACTTCTGGCAATAAAGCACACCTCTGGCAGAGATATTTAGGCAGCTCTTTCAGTAATATTTGGTAGGCAAACACGTATTCCGCAATATGTGGGCCAGTTCTGAAAGAGAATGATGAACTCGCTAATGATTATGTGAACCAAGCTTTCAATGCAAATTCTTGCAAAGAATTTTTTTTTTTGCACTCATTAATCTCAGGATTAGAAAGGAATGTTCTAATAAGTTCCCTTATCATTGCTGCTTAAACTATAGGAATATTGCCCAATGAAATAGTCAGGATGTTATCCGTGTGAGTTCTTTTTGAAAACTCTGAAGCCACCTAATTATAAAACGGGTAAAGTTTAGACAGTTTGAAAGATGAATGTTGGAAAAGTAATATATCAAGGGAAGTTGGAAAAGGACATAGATTTGAAGGTCATCTAGAATTCTATGGAGAAAGAGTGGTTTTGTGGCAGTCGAGTGCCGAGAATATAGGCAGTTCCTTATTCGTGCTGTTTTTGAACTTAAAGTGTAAAAGACTCAGATTTGTATAGCCAGGTCTGATTATTTTCATGGTCCATGTGTGCCTGCCTAGAAAGTTCCTCACACTTCCGGGGAAAAGAAATTTTATTGTTTGTCCATTTGTTGCCAATCAAGTCTTGCGTTGAGGGTGTTTTTATTGAAATTTTTATTTAATTATTCTTATTTTTTTACTTTTATTTTTTAATATATTTTATTGATTATGCTATTACAGTTGTCCCATTTCTCCCCCATCATTCCCCTCCACCCTGCACACCCCCTCCCATCCACATTCCCCCCTTTAGTTCATGTCCATGTGTCATAAGTTCTTTAGCTTCTACATTTCCCATACTATTCTTGCCCTCCCCCTGTTTATTTTTTACCTACCACCTATGCTACTTATTCTCTGTACCTTTTCCCCCTCTCTCCTCCTCCCACTCTCCTGTTGCTAACCCTCCACATGATCTCCATTTCTGTGGTTTTTTATTGGAGGTCCTTTTAAAAGGGTTCAGAGTTCTGGATCTTAAATACAGAAGGTTTGGTTTTCATCCATTGAACCACTGGATGGCAGCCTTGTGCTACTTTTCAAGCAGTCAGAACCCTCAAAGTTCAGAAGGAAAAGAAAGGGAGCCTAGGTTTTTGGATGCCAGCTCATTCATTTCTATCTTGCACGTGATTTTGACATTGTATTCTGGATTTCTTCCATTCATTATGACACTCAGAGTTTTCTGTTCACTGAGAGGCAGAGAGCCAAAGCTTTAATTACACCATGGGGACACTGCCTTCGTGACTGCCGTGCGCCGGGAAACTTTATGTGAATTGTTTCATTTGATTCTCCTAACATCCCCGTGAAATAAGGAGTATTGCCTCTCCCTTTACTGGTGAAAACTGAGGGTCAGAGAGGTTTAGCAAGACTACCCAGCTGAAAGGTAGGCCTGAGTTTGGAACCTAGGTTTGCTTATTTCAATATTCAGTTATTTGAATATTCCCTTGAGGAATATTCGTTGAAATTAATATTTTTTGAAATCTCAGTAAATGACAGCTAGAGTCAACCCCAAGTTTTACAATGTAGAAATGATACATAAGGCTTTAAGATAACTTCTTCATGTGCCAACATTGTAAGTTTAATTGGTTTTACTTGCTAGGATGGCATTTTAACCTTTTCTGGACTTGTTATAGAAAATAAATCATTTTAATTAAGATTGAGAAATAAACATATCTGATTTCTGCTTCAAAGCTCATACAAATTTAGGTGTGATTTTTTTATGGAGTACGGCATCCAACATTTTCTACTTTCTACTATGTTTGTGTTTACAGATGAAATCATGTGTTACTTCCCAGTGAGTTCAGGAAAATACGGTCCAAGCCTGAATCATTTCTTTATATTCTTGCCTTTACTGAGTTTGTATGTAATCAATGTGTGTAATCAGGGTGCAGAAAAATATAAATGCAAAATAATCCATATGAAGAAAATAGCAAAATTTTACACAAAGATGGAATTTGTAGCAATGCTGTCCTGAGCCACATTTGAGCCCAAGGCAAAAGGAGTTTTTTGATGCCCCCTAAATTTAGCACTGAAGACAGATGCTTCATTCACCTGGTCCTAGTCCCAGCCCCGGAAACATGCCTAAGTGGTTATTCAGACAGATTTTCTCAACATATAGCCAATAAAATTTTATTGAGTGACTACTATATACCCAGCAGTATGCTCAATTTTCTAAACAAAATGGTGAGTAAAAATGGACCTAATTTCTACTCTCCTGGAGCTTAGGGAACACACCACTCAAGGCGAGGCAGCGTTTCTATGCAGTAAGTGACTACCAGTCACTTAGCTCTTTGTTACAAAAGGGAACCCGAGGACTGTCCCACACTGTAATGAGCCTTGTGTCTGTCTCTGCTGAACTTGATACCTTCTGAGTACAATTTGTAGACTGAGATCAGAAGGCATTCTGAAAGAAGTTCGATGTGTTGAAATACACCATGGTGTTTAGGGCCTCTTCTTTCATTAGTGCGCTGGCCCAAAAGACTGACACATTTGTCTCATCGGGACGCTACGCATTGTGTTCAGTTTCCTAGTGGTAGTGAGCATGGGTTTGGGACAGTCAGACTGAGTCTGTGAGGAATTAAGAAGAGCTGATATCATAATGCTGGAGTTTGCCTCCCAATCTACCACCTTGTAGTTGGGTAACTTTGGAGAATTTATTTAACATTTCTGTGCTACTGTTTCCTCATTGGTAAAAGGAAGGTACTGAGAGAAATAAGCTGTTGTATGTAAGCTGCTTAGAACAATTCTCGGTCATAGTAAATGCTTTATATTTATGTGCATTTCTGCTAGTAATAATAGCAGTAGTTCTGTGTAAATTACTTGCTTTATCTAAGCTGCAGTTACCTCAATTGGCAAATGAAAAATAAAAAACCTACTCATGAGGCTCTTGTGATGACTGAGAGAATAAATGGAAATCACTCAGCTTGGCATATAAATGCTCAAAAAAAGTTAGCTGTTTTTATTTTAGTGTTTGTCTTCTTAACTAAATAGCTTTAAAATCCAATAAGGACTATAGATTATTCATTTTGTATACCTGGTGCTTTTCACAGTGTCTGGGATTTAACAGGTACTCAAACCTTTGATGGGAGCATATTGAAATGAATACATTTTAGAATCATAAAAGCCCTTAAGTAGCTGAGGTGTGCATACAATTGTGAAGTAAAGAAAGAGCATTTTTGGTGGTGGTGGTGGTGTGTGTGTGTGTGTGTGTGTGAGAGAGAGAGAGAGAGAGAGAGAGAGAGAGAGAGAGAGAGAGAGAGAGAGAGAGAGAGAGAGAGAGAGAGAGAGAGGTTGAATCCATCCAGGAAAGTACTGTGGCCTGAATACCTGTGTGGCCCCAAACTCGTGTGTTGAAATTCTAACGCCCAGTGTAAGAGTGTTAGGAGGTGGGTGGGATTAGGTCACAAGGCTCCTCCCTCATGAATGAGATTAACGCCTTTACAAAAGAGGCTCAGAGAGCCAGCTCACCCCTTCCAAGTGGTGGGGACACAGTGGACATCAGCAGTCTGTGACCTGGAGTAGGGGCTTCACTGGCACCAGCCCACACTGGCACCTTGATCTTGGGCCTCCTGCCTCTAGAACTGAGAAATAAATTTGGTTGTTGCTAAGGCCCCCGTCTGTGGTGTTCGTCACAGTAGCCTGATGGGGCTGAGACACAGGTCAGGGAGGAGCTTGGATGGATCCAGGGAACCTTTTTTGAGCCTTCCCTTGCTCGTGTTTAATAAAGACCAAAAGAGAAGGCTTCAAGAAGACAATGCAGGGTTTTGCAGGTGAGAAAGCATATCCCTACTTCCCAGTTTTATGACCATCAATTTCCTGACAAATCACCCAAGTCAAGTGAAGTTATTCAAAGAGGCACCAGACTAAATGTAAAGCCAAGGAGCAGAGAATAGGGAGTTTTTTTCTTTCCTCCTTGATCCTCCCCTCCTCGATCATGATCTCAGTGTAGCTCTCTCTTTCATTCTCTTTCATATCTTTTTCAAAAGTTAGAGGAGAAAAAACCAGTCAATCAGTATTTACTCTGAAGATTGAAAGTGGCAGGTTTTTGAGAGTACATCTTCTAAGCTGATGCATGGATATGAGGATTCCTGGATGCCCACCCTTCCCCCCATATTAAGAAAAGTTTTCAGTATTTATGACCAATTAAATCATAATGAATAATTGACAATTAAAAGTAATCAGTTTATTTATTGGGAGTTCTGGCTGTAGTGTTTTTATCATCACAATGCCAGGATTGTCGGTCTAGTGAAGAGAATTCCATTATTGTGTAGAATTTGTCTGTACCTGTTTAATAATCAATTGAATTACACTCTCCACTTAACAGAATGGGTCTAGAGGTGAAGAATGTGAGCCTTTTGGGTCAGACTGCTTGGTTGTGAATCCCAAATCACACTGTTTGCCAGCTGTGAGACTAGTCTAGTTGACTGAAACGTTTTGGGCCTCAGTTCCCCCTCCGTAGAGTGGCGATCGTTCCTGCCTCGTAGCACGGCTGTAGAGATTAAATGAACTGATGTGTGTACATGCCCAGCACAGCGTTGGCACACTGCAGGTGCCCAGTGAAGATGAATCACCATCGCTGCCATTAAGCTGAGTGGGCGTTAGATGGCTCCACCAACTGCTGACGTCACTTCTGAGAGGGGAAAGGTCAGAGCAGACATTTCTTCTAAGGCTGCTGTTGTGCAAACTTTTTTTTATTACTGCACTCAGTTCAAGGGATGAGCTTCAGAAAAATTGGAGAGCTGAAGAGGAAAATTACCTAATCACCAATGTAATTTAAAAACATTTCAAATTATGACAAATGCTAATACTGAACTGTGAGGAAATGAGCACATGGATACGTAATGCCCTGGGTTATTTCTTCTTCTCATTTGCACCCAACAAATGACTCTTTTTCGAGAATTACACTTTCTCAAAATATGTTGGTGATTAAAAGTGCTTTCAGTGTATACATGAGAATGTATAGTATGCAAACTATTTCTTTGAAACTGGCTGTAACAACTTTTGCAAAAATATCTAGGGTGCAGGAAGTTTTTTTAAACAGTTGGACACAAAAGAAACATACGTTCAGGGTAAGATATTTTAATGTAGTTATGTCCACCACCAAATGAAGACTGATGGGTATGTGGTTTAGGCAGAACTAGAGGGAGTTCTGTCTACACTACATAATAACTCACAGGAGCAAAGAAACTGTGGCGCCCTACTGTGTGGTGGACTCTGTGTCGAGGTCTGTCGAACATGTCTCCATTCGTCTGTCTCTGCAGGGAGTCGGGAGCCTATTCATTTCTCTCCCCCATAGGTCAAATGTTACGTATTCATTTTATTTTTGCGCACAATTTCAGGATAACCCACCAGTGGTTTTACTATAGAGGAATGATTATCCATGGAAAGTGATCAGTTCTAAATCCGACTTTTGCACGGATTGTAGGCACCTATAGGGATGATTTGTCCCACTGAGAGACTAGGGTCTATGGGTTTTTTAAAGGGCTCTGTTTGAGATCTTAAAAAAATTCTTTTGATTGACTCAAAAATGTAAGAAAAGGCTAAAAATCACAATGGAACAAAACTAAAAAAGTTGCTTACTTATTTTGGATTTCATCTTTATTTCGTTTTTCTTCCCTTACCATTTAGTCTTCTTATACCCCGCTCCCCCCAGCAATCACACACTGCTGTCCACGTCCATGAGTCCTTTTTCCTTTCTGCTCCGTCCCTCCACCCTCTAACCGCACCCCGCAGCTGTCATCCTGCTCTCCATCAATGAGTCTCTTATCCTTGTTAGTTCATAATGGAATAAATTTTAAGTGAAATGTGACAAAACCACAATTCTTTGTTCATTTTGGTAATTCTTAAATGTATTAGTTATAAAATTTCATACAATTTGAGAACTTTTTTTAAGATTAATGTTCTTACCTCATAAGAATTCCTATTTGTGAGGATTGCTGATATAAATTAAATGTTCTATATAGAGCCAAATAATTTAATGAACAAAATTTATAAAATTTTCAAGACTGTTTATGTAGCAAAAATTATTTTTAATGAGGCATTTGGGGTGTATTTTCCTATGATTCATTAATACAGTGTGAAAGAGAAAACTAACTATAAAGCGGTATGCCCTTGTGATAGTCTCAGAATATTCTGGCCAGGCTTTCATTTTTAGCTGGCTCTCTCTCTCTCCATGGCCAATAGGGTAGCGGTTAAGCACTATGACAGGATTAATGACTAAAAGCTAAGACAGCAAGCTCTGTTTGTGCCTGTCCCATCATTAAGTCAACAGAAAATAAACAAGGTAGTTGCTTTTCAGTCAATATTGTCAGCTGGGTGCTGTTCTGCAGTAATGGCCTGCCAGCTCTGATTCACTTCTGTACGAAGGTTTTGGGCATAGGGAGGGGATGCCATTTAATCATCACGCTGGGAATCGACCTGCTCTTTCTCCATAACCAAACAGGGAAGCACAGATGCCTACATGCTCGTTTCTTGACTGACAGGTGGGAATCAATTTTCAAAAGAAACATAAAACTCTCCAATGCAATTACCAATCTTGATTTTGGGGGGCCTTAATAGTCTCTTGGGATCAAGCTGAAGCCTCAGGTTTGGGTGTGAAGTCTTCAGAATCCACCAATGCACTAAACTTGCACCCTGGAATAGATTTAATTGATTAAAAAAAATAAAGCGAACCAAGTGTTCTGAGCCCACATTTTCTGACTCTAACAAAAGACAAATAGGAGTCTGCTTACGTAATCCTAATACAAGATCAGAAAGTCATTCTGGGTCCCTGTTTTGCATTCTTTTGCTCATTTTTTCCAGTGAATATTTGTTGATATTTCTTTCTTGCTGCCAGGAACAATGCTAGGCCTTAGGCATATAGCAAAGAACAAGTCAGATAAGCAATGTGTTCGCATTGCTTATGTAAAACCTACCATCTGGTCATTCTGATTGTGACAGGCGCCCTTTTTTGTTTTGTTTATTTTTTTGTGATAGACACAATTAAAGAAGCTGCTAGGGAGGTAAGATACCAACTAGAGTTTACAAAGGATGGTTGTGGATGTCCTCTGGGAGGAAGTGGCTCTTCAGTCCAGAACTGAAGGCAGAGAATGAGGCAGCTAGTTGATAAGATGGGGAAGAGCATTTTGGGCGGAGCAGGTGCAGAGGGGTGGTCAGAGGGGGAAAGAGCTACGCTGCCTTTTGTGAACAGCACAATGGAGGAGGAGCCAGGGAAAAGTAGGGGAGCCCCCCTCCCCAAATGAGAGAATTCTCCATCATTTATTTCATAAATACAGATTAGGAGGCATTTTAGTAAGTACTTTTAAGAATCCAAAAATGAAGGCGTAGTCCTTGCTCTCAAAATTATATAGGAAAAGATTATTTCCCTAATAGAGATTCATTCTGTAAGTCAATGAATAAATATACTGTAGCTTTGTGTATGTTTGTAAAATATATCTCAGATGAAACTTCCCATACACATAAAAACAGGCAGATTGACTGACAAGCAGAAAAAAATCTTTTGTTGGGTCACATTTTTAAAGACGGAGATTTGAGTCATTCCAGGAAGCTGAACAGTTGCCCCGAGACACATAATTATTTTGATCTCATGGCTTTAGAACTTCTGATTTCCTCTGCTATGTGACCTCCGGAAAGCGACTTTAAGTTTCTGGGCTTCATCCGCACCATCTGGAAAATGGAGGTTTGGTGTGGAATCTAGCTGTGGATTTAAGCTGTTTCTGGAACTGAATAATGTGGCCACATAACTATTGCCACAGAATTACAGAAAGGAAGGAGGCAGTCCTGTACGTGCTGTTTCTTCTCACTGGCATTTTCTGGGGGGACTAGGAAGAACAGGGCAGACATAACAACCGTAGATGTTATTTGTTAATCTACTGCTTTGTCCAGCTACTGTGGTAGGCCCCTTCCTATGATTTATCTTTTTCTA
The DNA here is from genome assembly GCA_039655065.1 of Glossophaga mutica. Taxonomy (NCBI): domain Eukaryota; kingdom Metazoa; phylum Chordata; class Mammalia; order Chiroptera; family Phyllostomidae; genus Glossophaga; species Glossophaga mutica. The sequence goes on from CM077314.1 coordinate 11,688,370, forward strand.
ATTCTAAAAAGTATTCTACAATGTAGGTGTTATTTTATCCCCATTTTACAGATGAGGAAACTGAAGATTAGAAAACCCATGGTCATATATCTAGTAAAATGCTGAGCCAAATTTTTAAACCTAGTTTGTGCTCTTTTAACTTTATGTGGGGAAGTAGGATTGCATGCAAATGGATAGATGACCTCTAGAGTTGTCTTCTAGGGAAAGCTACCTAAATGGGTGGCTTGTTCTAGTCTGGAATGGTTGCTAACAGGAGCTGCGAGGCCTTAAAAAATAGAATAGCTATTTAGCCAGGAGGGAGAAAAGAAAAGCAATCAGGAAGAGCAAGACACTAGCATTTTATGCTTTGTGCTAGACTTCATACTACGTGCGTGCTTTCATTATATCTCCTTTAAGTCTCCAAACAAACCATTAGAGGGAAGTGAAATTATCCTTTCACAGAGGAAGGCATCAGTCCTCACAAAGAAAGCAAAGCCTAGAGGTTAAGGAACTTTGCTCTTCGGCAGATAGCTAGGAAGTAGCAGAGTTGACACTCAAATTCCAATTTTTTTGGCACCCCAAACCTGGGCTATTTCCACTAAGAGAAGCCAAGTTTTAGACAGAAAGATAGATGATTTCTAGATGTTTTTCTAATTAGTAGTATATATTTTTTCCTTTGGTCATATATGTTTTGTTTTATTTCTGTATCCATATTTTTCACATGCACACAAAACATTGTATGTATATTTTTTCCCTTCCCTGACTTTTCAGTCAGCTCATTTTAATATATCTTTTTTTCCCTTTTGGGTTTTCGCCTTTGCTCTCTATGACCAAAGGCTGATTGATGAAAAGTTAACAATTCTCTAGTTAACATATTAAGTAGACTTTTATCCCTCCTGCCAGTGTTGAGGCAACTAATTATCAGCCCCATTTGGGAGCAAGGAAAGTTGACCTCAAATAGACCAACAGAACCCTTCAAAGAGAAATGAAAGAGGGGGGTCTCCCAACTCCCTCAGCTCCGAGCCAATCTGATATAATTGCCTGAGAATAGGGCTCACGTTCTTGGCATCTTTGCAGATAGACAGTCTCAGAAATAATCACTAGAGCAAATCAGGGCTCATGAATATGCAGCTTATTTCTGCTCAGAGACACTTGAGTTATCAAAATTAAAAATACAAAATTATGGATTACAAAGAAAACAGCAGGGATTTTTTAAAAAAAAATTGGAAAATATCACTGGAAATGAAATCTTCCTGCCAACACGAAGCACATGATAATCACGCCAGGGAAATGATGCTTTTCTAACTGCTTGTTTTAAATAGATTTCTCCCCTAATTCTGTGTAAAGATAGACTACGCAAGCTGTAACTCACGTGACTTTGCTTTTTGTGGATTTCAGTTTGAAGGTTACTCGTTTTGGGACAGAGTCTAATACCACCTCATTCACAAGATGGGCCTGTAGTTAGCATCTATAACAAGGAACTTGATTTTAGTGCCTTTTTCTTTCAGAGGTCCCTTCTTTTTTTCCAGGATCTCCTCGGATGATCCTAAGTGTGGTCTGCCAAAGACCTTCCATTCCTCTGGGCTTGACCTCCCAGACCCCAAACTGTGTGACTTAAACAACAGAAATTTATCACCTCACAATTCTGGAGGCCAGGAGCTCAGAATCAAGCTGTTGGTGGAACTGGTTGCTTCTGAGTCTGTGAGGGAGAATCTGTTCCGTGCCTCTGGCCCAGCTCCTGGTGGTTTTCTGGCGTCTTTGGTGCTCCTTAACTTGAAGCAGCATCGCCCCGATCACGGCTGTCATTGTCACATGACATTATTCCTGTGGGTGTCTGCCTCCGAATTTACCCTTCTAATAACAATGCCAGTCATATTACATTCGAGCTTTTGCTAATGACCTCCTTTTAAGTGGGTTACCTCCAAATAAGGGTACATTCTGAGGTATGGAGGGTGGAGGGTTACAACTTCAGCATACGGATTTTTGGGGGACACAAGTGAACCTGTAACACTCAAATATACTGTATGGATCCTGATATACACACGGAATGTATAACGATAAAGCCATAATCATATGATCAAAATGCCATTTTCATCATTAAGAGAGTCTAGCTGAACCAGCTTTCCAAATGTATTTTCCTCTCTAATTTGAAACGAGAGAGTCAGAATTTATCGGCATCTCTCCAGCATTGTGTCGAAGCTGTGCAGCGATCCTTTCTCCTACCTGGAACTAGAACTGGATGGACAGCTGGCTTCAGAGTTTGCAGGGAGAGTACATAATCCTGCTTATGTAACCCATCATGCTTGCAAAATCTGCACTGCAGTTTTGCAGAGGGAATGAGAAGTCTGGAAATAAAACCCACTGTACAGGAGTGGAAAATTTATCCATTCTTCACCTTGTTTTTTGCTCTTTATCTTTTATTTTGCATTCTCAAGAGCCACACAGCCTTGCTTGAGTGTTTTGTCTTTGCTGCACGTGTCAGGACTTCAGAAAAGGAGAGTTATACCTCCCCCTCTGTTCGTTGACCTTCTTTGTGATGTACACATTGTTTCAATCTGCAGGATTGCGATTTCTTAAATCCAGAGCCAATCAGACTAGACTGAGCTGGGATAAGGAAAGAATGCATTAGGAACAAATAGTTATGCCACCCTTAATAGGGGCAAAATGAGCCTTTTCTGAGGGCTCATTTTTCAAATTGTAATTCTGCCAAGTCAGTCATTGTGTCTATTTGCTGTGCATCTGTTTTTTTTGTTGTTGTTGTTGTTGTTGTTGTTTTTTTTTTAATCGGCCCAGCAATACTTTTGCCCTGCTTCTGGTTTACAGCACTGTTACCCCTTCTTTTGTAGGAAGTTATTTCTTCTTTCCAAATGGTGCTGTGGGGGATGCCACTTCTTTGAGGGCTGGCCAATCATATTACCCTATCAAATGGTGAGCAATGACTGGACAAAGGGTAGGCTTGTGAACCAGCGAGCCAATCGTGGACCTTCCCTGGGATTTAAAACACTAGGAAGGAAGGGGTGGAAAAAAAGAAGCTCTCGCTTTCCTCTGGGTTTACTAAACTGGGAAGACTCAGTCTTATCTGAAGTTACAGCCTGCACAGTATCTTATGATAAGCCTCCATATGACAGAAAAGAGTTGAGCTACACATATAACACACAGGGAAAGAGAGAGAGAGAGAGAGAGAGAGAGAGAGAGAGAGAGACAGAGAGAGAGAGAGAGAGAGAGAGAAATTATGGTTTGAATTTTTGGAGAAAGTCAGATTCATTTCTGAAGTTTTAAGTTTTTTGAGTCAATAAAGTCCTGTTGCTAAGCTGGTTTCAATTGGCATTCTGTCAGTGGCAACAGATGCAGTCTTTTTCTAATATAGTCCATAAAAAGAAAAAGCAATAATACTTACATTAAAAGTTTAGGTTATGTGTTTACACTGGCAGGAAAACTTTCTGCAGGCTTCAAAGGTATTGGGAAATAATGCACTTCTCACAATCTAATTTTCAGAATTGAAGCTACTATTTTTTAAGGGAGTTATTCATCTTTCCCATTACTACCTGGGGTTTTACTGCTCAGTTCACCTTTGTGTCTTCCTATAATTTTGGGGGAACTGCAGACTAGCATCTAGGGCTCTCAACAGCCCTCTGAAAGAGACAAGGTGTTTAAGCTTACGCTGTACACTATCTGGAAAGCTTCTTGTTTTCTGTCAGTCCTTTAAGAGCAGCTTGAGAGTTCCTCGTGAATTCTTCTCTGATCTTAGTTAGAAATGGATGGCCACCTGTGCTCATCGCACCCTATGTCTTAATGACACCAATCCCATTCTGCCTTCTGTGTTCCACTCTTGTATAAATTACCCAAAATAAATGGCTTAAAACACCCAATATTTTATCAGATCTCATCATTGAATTGGTCAAGGATTCGAATAAAACTGAGCTGGGAGAGTGTTCTTCACATGTTGCTAACTGAGGTCACTTGATTTTTAGTTCATCCCGTCTAGAAGGCCCAAGACAGCCTTACTCACCTGTCTGGCACCTTGAAGGAGTTGCTCTTGCTCTATCTTTTCTCTGTCTTTTTGGGTTCTGTTTTCCCTTTCCTTTTGGCTTCATGCAGGAAAAAAATCCCCTTTCTCTTACCTTAGTAGGGTTTCTGGAGGGGTCGTCCGTTCAATCTAGCACTTTTACCTGAGAGTCCCCAAACCTGAATTTACAAAGCACTGTCATATTCAGATTTTGTTTTGTTTTCACAAGGGTCTATGAGTATTATTTCACCATCTTTTAAGATAGGGAAACTAAAAAAGACAAGATGGTGTTTTGGTATCGAAGTCTTTTTGATTGCAAGAAAAAAGGAACCCATTCAAGCCAGTGAAGTGTCATTCTTCCCTTTAAGTACCCTTCTGAGCCCCCAGGCAGACTCTACTCGTCATCTTTGGAGATTGCTCAGGTACGCCATCTAGATTCTTCTGATCTCTGGGGCTCAGGTGTTCATTAGGGATCCCAGATGGAATGCAGGATGCCCAGTTACATTTAAGTTTCAGGTACAACAAATGCATTTTAAGTAAAGACACATATCAAACATTTCATAGGATATTCATACTAAAAATATTCATTATTTACCTGAAATTCAAATTTAACTGGGTGTCCAGTATTTTTATTTGCTAAATCTGGCAATCCTAGTCTACTTAGGTTAACACAGGGTTCTTTCTTACAAGGACTGTTCAGGTTTTGTAAGAAAATAAAGAAAACACACGGGTGCTTGCCTTCCTCTTGTTGTAAAACTGGAAGCATTCTTTAGCAATATGTTAAAGAAAAGAAAATGTTGTCTCTTTTAATTTTTTTATCTTTACCTTTGTCCCTCCCCTCATGTAAACTGGCTTGAGTACCTTCAAGCTATTTTTCAGCCACACTGTCATTGCCATCGATCATAATAAAAACAATAGCTGTCCATTATTAGGGCTGTTTCTGTATGCCAGACATATTGCTAAATGCTTTAGATGTATTATCTCATTTAGTTCTCATAGAAACGGTAGCTACTATTAGCACCATCTTATTTTGGAGGTGGTGAGAGGGCTGACATTCCTAAAGCTTCAATGACCTGCCTAAGGTTGGTTAGTAAGTGAAAGAGGGGGTAGCGGAACAGTAGTGTCCAGCGTTTTCCTGAGAGCAGTTTTGTTGAAAAGGAAGGAAGCAAAACAAAGGCTGTGCAGCCAGTTTTTTGGACCTTGTTGTGAATGTATGGGTAAGTTCCCCGCCCCCTCCCGCCCCCCCCCCCCCCCCCCCCCCCCCCGCCAAGGACTTTGTAATTTTATTATGTCTTGGCCACGAAAAAACCCAGGTCTCTAAGTTCCTGGTCTCTCGTCCCTTCACAGGACTATAACAACTTTTCTTCTCTGTCAGTTGCTCACCTTTGCAGACTAGTTGACCAAATCCAAGTTTCAAACCAGAAGAGAGCTAGTTAACCCTGGAGCCATTGACTCGCATGTTCGACAATGCCGGGTGGTGGTGTTTTACAGGACCACACCTGGAAGACTCTCTCTGTTCATTCTTCAAGGCAGTTGATTTGCCAGCAGCTGAAGTCCGTTTACACAGTGACTCAACCTCAGTCCAGAGTTAAGTAATAGAGCTTTATTACCTTCACTTTCTTTCTTAGAAAGAGAATCCACATCACAGCTCTGGAAGTGGAATGATTGAAGCATTCGGAGGTCCCTGTAAAAACTTCAGATGCTGTCACTCAGCACTTTCAAAGATTCCCCAGTATGACTCTTTCCTCATTTCAATCCTTTATCACCGAAAGAAAAAAAATGCAGTTTTCCTTTTAACTTAAAATCAATCACCAAGGTCCTTCTCTGAGTCTACAGTGTGTGTTTGTACTTGTCTTCCCTCAAAAGACACTCATAGTGCTTACTGTGTGATTATATTTTGTAGCCACATCTCTTTCCCCAAATCTTAGCAAACATTGATTTCATAATTTGAGATTGTGATTCAAATGGGGGAATAGAGGAGGCCAGGAAGTCTTTAAACAAAGGGATGATTAAGTACATCCAGCTGAGTGGGGACCGGGGCTCTTTGTGATAGGCCTGCTACGTTTGTGTTGAATAACCACAGCTCGTCCGAACGTGTCTGTGCTTTGGGAAACTTGTCGTGAAAAGTCTCAGGGTAGCTCCGGCTCTGGCTCTAGTCAGCTGTGTGACTTTGAGCAATTCGTGTAACATCATTGCATTTCAGTTTCTTTTCTGAAGAGAAAGCCTTGGGTTAGTTCAGCAAATAAAGCCCTGCTACCTAATTCCGGGCCGAGGTTGCGTCGCTGCGTAAACCAGCCACAGCTGCTGGGGAACCAGTCCTCTTGAAGAATGAATAGTTGGTGTTCCTCAAACTTCGGTCGCCTGTATATCTTCCTTCGTGTTTCCCGCCTCCCATCCTATCACCTCTACATATGCATATTTTTGAGCTGACATTAAAAAAGAAGGCTCTTTCGTGTCAACTAAGTTAAATGATTTTAGGTGGAAAACCACTTTCAGTGGAAGCATCTTTGTTGCAGACGTCTTTGCCGCAAGCATTTTGCCACAAACGTTTTTGCCACAAACGTTTTTGCCGCGTAACTAATTGGCTGTAAGGCAATTTTGCTCTAAAAATATAAAACCATGACAAATAAAAGAGGGACATTAAACAGGACTTAGTTAAACACACAAAAAATGAATAACAAAATTAAAAAGACTATTTAAAATGTGTGTAAATTCATGGCAATCCTGTGCAAATAACGGGTTTTATTTTGTGGGCTGTGTGTGAACCCTTGCCGTTGCTCCATGGAAAAGATGGATTCAATGCCGTGCCCTCAAAGAGCACCTTCGGCCTCTCTTTTGCTCCCTAATGTTGGGTGTTTCAAAATGAGAAACCAGCTCTTGGGGCAGATCACTGCCATCTGGAAGAAATTCTAACTATTTTAAGACCACCACCACATCTGCTTGTCACTGTGTAGACCATTATGAAGGGTAAGATTTACATTGGACATAAAAATGGGAGTAATTGCTAGACCTTCATCAATGGAGAAATGAAACCAAATTGACAGCTTAAATACAGTCTGCTGAAAGTGGTTGATTCATCGGGCAGTTGATTCATCAGTGGGAAAATGAAACCAACTAACCAACCAAATAAAACAAACTGTCAAGCAGTTTTTTTTTTTTTTATATATTTTACAGCAAAATTGCCTTACGGCCCATTAGTTATGTAGCAAAAATGTTTGCATCAAAAGTGTTTACGGTAAAGATGTCAGTGGCAAAGACGCTTATGCTGAAAGCACCTGACTCAGAGGTGAGTATATGAGGACTGAAATTCAAGTGTGGAGGGTAGTGAAGACAATGGCCAGCAAAGAATGAGCTACAGTGGTCCTTAGGGAAGGTGGAGGCTGAGGGAAAGTGCAGGTGGGAGTTGGGGCCCAGGAGGGGAGGTTTTGGAGAGACTCAGAAGTGAGAGCCAAAGGATGGGTGAGGTGAGGGAGGGGTCACACAAGCAGGCAGTTTTAGAATAGCAAGCAGGAGGGACAAGTACCAGCCACAGCAGTTTGAACAGGTTGCCTCTTGAGGTCCTGTGCTGGTCAGCATCTGGTAAGTTAGGTATAAACTACCTAATAATAATTGTTCAGTAGGATTGCTTCTACCTCAATAAGTCACATGGTGTGGTATGTGTAGAAATAGTAAAAAAAAAAAAACAAAAACCTAAAATAACAACTCTAGCCATCTGGGAAATATTGGACTACATGTAATTATATTGAACAATTGTTATGCACTAATACACGTACGCTATCTCATTTAATCCCACAATACTTACCATGAGGGTGGGTATTAGCCTATTTATTTATTTATTAAATATATTTTATTGATTATGCTATTACAGTTGTCCCATTTCTCCCCCATCATTCCCCTCCACCCTGTACATCCCCTCCCACCCACATTCCCCCCCTTTAGTTCATGTCCATGTATCATAAGTTCTTTAGCTTCTACATTTCCCACACTATTCTTGCCCTCCCCCTGTCTATTTTCTACTCACCATCTATGCTACTTATTCTCTGTACCTTTTCCCCCTCTCTCCTCCTCCTACTCTCCTGTTGCTAACCCTCCCTGTGATCTCCATTTCTGTGGTTCTGTTCCTGTTCTAGTTGTTTGCTCTTGTTTTAGGTGTGGTTGTTAATAGCTGTGAGTTTGCTGTCTTTTCACTGTCATATTTTTTATCTTCTTTTGCTTATATAAGTCCCTTTAACATTTCATAGAATAAGGGCTTGGTGATGATGAAATCCTTGAACTTGACCTTATCTGAGAAGCGCTTTATCTGTCCTTCCATTCTAAATGACAGCTTTGCTGGATAGAGCAATTTTGGATGTAGGTCCTTGCTTTTCATGATTTCAAATATTTCTTTCCAGCCCCTTCTTGCCTGTAAGGTCTCTTTAGAGAAATCAGCTGACAGTCTGATGGGAACTCCTTTGTAGGTGACTGTCCCCTTATCCCTTGCTGCTTCTAGAATTCTCTCCTTCATTTGAATCTTGGCTAATGTAATTACGATGTGCCTTGGTGTATTCCTCCTTGGGTCCAACTTCTTTGGGACTCTCTGAGCTTCCTGGACTTCCTGGAAGTCTATTTCCTTTGTCAGATTGGGGAAGTTCTCCTTCATTATTTGTTCCAATAAGTTTTCCACTTGTTGCTCTTCTTCCCCTTCTGATACCCCTATAATTCGTACGTTGGGACATTTAGAGATGTCCTGGAGGTTCCTAAGCCTCTCCTCATTTTTTTGAATTCTTGTTTCTTCCTCGTTTTCTGTTTGGTTGTTAGTTTCTTCCTTCTGGTCCACTCCATTGATTTGAGTCCCAGTTTTCCTCCCATCTCTATCAGTTCCCCATGCATCTTCCTTCATTTCACGTATTGTAGCCTGCATTTTTTCATCTAGTTTGTGAGCAAAATCAACCAATTCTGTGAGCATTTCGATGACCAGTGCTTTGAACTGTGCATCTGATAGGTTGGCTATCTCTTCACTGCTTAGAGGAATTGGCTCTGGGGATTTTATTTGTTTCTGGTTTGAGCCATTTTTGGTGATTTTTGTTGTTGTTGCTGTTGCTGTTTTTGGTCTGGTCTCGGCTGTTACGTAGTGAGGGGTGGAGCCTTAGGTGTTCCCTAGTGCAGGGCAGCCCAGTCACTGAGATGTGACGCTGCATGTGGGGGTGGGGTCTGAGAGGGAACAATGGTGCCTGCTCTGCTCTCTCCTGGATTTCTGTCCCTTCTGCCACTTCCCCCTCACCTGGATTATCTGCACTCGAATGTGGGACCCCCTGGTCAGCCAGCTGCCCTGCGTGGCCTCACTGGGTCTGCACAGTTGCCACCTCTTGGTAGAACATCTTTATGGAATTGAATGTGAAATTGCCAGAGGTGAGGGCCACTGCCCACAGCCAGGCAGGATAGCCCAGCAGACCTAATCCACACGACTAGCATGGCATGCTGCTGCTCGAAGGTATGCTGGGCGGTCATGTAGCAGTGTTAGGTTGGAGTCACTCAAGAAACCGGACGGACGCAGCGAGCTAAGGAGAGCAGGGTTTATTAGAGTGGGAATAAGAGGGAAAGTGGAGCCAACCAAGGGAGGTGAGGACTCGTGGGGGAAAGTGGAGCTAACCAAGGGAGGTTGGGACTTGCTTGCTTGTTCTTAGATCAGGGGTTTTAAACGCAAAAACATGTAGTTGGGGGATTCAAGTCTGATTGGCTATAGCTGGTTGCTGGGTGAAAGCTGCATCCTGTTATGCGGGGTAAGCCGACCCCAAACCCTAATCTTCCTGGGTAGGGTCTGCAGGCAGCTTCGCACGGTGCCATATTCTCACCTGGTGATTTTCATTCCTCCAGAGGCCTGCCTAGATCTAACAAGCCGAAGTTGAGATATATACTTTTCTGGTTTAACGCTTAAAGTACAAAAAATTTTGAGTTGTGTCCCATAGGGCTTTTGAAAACAATGATAACTTGTATTTAGAAGTTTATTTCAAGGGAATTTCAAACATTTCAATACAAAATTTTCTAGTAAGGATTTTATAACTTAATATGAAATTCATGAAAGAATTAAAAAGGAATACATTATTTCAAAGCAATCAGACCTCTTGTTTTACAAGCCAATAGAAAATTTCACCTTGGAGGGATAGAAAAATGAAACAAAAGGTGATTGCATAAACTCTCAACATTCTAAATCTGAGTGTGATTTTATTTCTTTTTTTAATTGTTTTTGATGTCTCCATTTTCCTCCTTCCTCCCCTCCCCGCCCCCTCTCCACCCATCCCTGCCTTCCATCTTTGATCCTACCTCCTTTGGCTTTGTCCACATGTCCTTTGTACATGTTCCTTGACGACCCTTCCCCGATTTTCCCCATTGTCCCAGTTTCTGTTTTCCTAAGGCAGGGCAAAAAAACAGAGATATTTCCAAAAACTTCAAAACTGCAGCATCAAATTTTACTCTCTTCAAGATCTGACATATTTTAACATGTAAATTATTGACAGGTTGGTTATTTGCAATTAAAAAATTCATATTAAGTAATAAAGGTAAATAACTGCAATTTTATTTTTAAGGTAATTAGCCATCATTCAAATATTTCAGATTTAAACCTAATTAGGGTAATTAATTATATCTACCATGTTCCAATACAAATATTTAATTATTTTACTGATTGCAAGTTATATTTCTTCTCTTGTTGAAAAGCAGTGACTTGGAGTTTTAAAATCAGCTTAAGAGGAGTGACATTGGATATGAAAAGTCTGCCTTATAAAAAATAATTTAAGAATCAATTTATGCCAGTGGCAATTTCACAGTTTGATTAAGTGAAATTATCGAAAGAATGGTATGAAACATTATTCTAAATGAGTGATTTGTTTGATCCTAAATTAGAAAAGTTCCTAGGAATTGAAAGTGTATAGGAAGAACACAGAATGGAGTTGTGGGAAAAAATAATGAACTGAGAATGAAAAAGCAAAAACAAATAAAAATAAAATGCCAACCCCCAAACAGGATTATCCTGCTGGCCTCACTTCCCCTCTGCGTGTACAGAAGGTTCAGATTTAATGGCTAGTTCACTTTGCAATATTTGATCCCCAAGGTCAACTTCAAGTCATGAGCATGCTTATTTAAAGAATAGAAAACCTCTGTTTTTTTTTTTTTTTCTTTTAGTCTGCACAGTGTCAGATAACTATTTTTGGAGGCTCTTGGCCATGTGATGTGGCAACCAGTGTATTCATTGTTGTAAATTGAACTGTTACCTGTCGATCTGAACCATGCAGACAATCAAGACTGGATTACTATGAGCAGGTGAGAATGTCCAGGGGTTAGGCTTTCCTCTTATTGGAAAACTACAAAGGAAATCAGTTTGTTGTTCATAGAAGTGATTTATTTAAATATATCTGACCCGGTATAATCACTGTGATCAAATATTAAATACAGTCGTTGTAGACAATGGAGCTGTCTTTTACATTATTTTAAAAATGAATAGTTATATAATTATCATTATATTAAAAACTATTTCTTTATCCAGTTATTCCATTGTTTTATTCAATTATTCTAGAGCGCAACGGTTCTAGAATATTGCGGGAAAAGACCTCGGCGATCAAGTCTTTCCTTCCTTGCTGAGAAGGAAAGCAAAATGGGTGGAGGCCCAGCTGCCCAAGATCACCCAGAATGGAAATTAAGGCCCAGGTCTCCTCTTTTGGAATCGGTTTCAGAAAAACACAGGAAACCTCATTATGGTAGAGACAAACCGGGTTCAACAAAACCAGAATAACACATTTTAATCAATTCTTCACTCATGAGACTTGTGTACAAATTCTTTGGAGCTCAAATTACTTCTATTATAGAAACTTTCAAACATGTACATATGTAGAGAGAAAAACATAATGGGCCCTAACGTACCTATCATCCAGTTTCCATACTCTAAACATTCTTTTAGCCTTACTTTACTTCCCTTTCCCATTACGTCTACGACTATTGATGGCTGTGGTGGTGTTTTTTTTCTGGAATAGTTCATCCTTTAAAGCAAATCCCAAATGTTATGTTATCTGTTTTGAATGACTAGTTTGTTATGCATCTCTAGCATGTAAGGGCATCTTTTAGCACAATTACAATGCATTATCCTACCTAAGAAATTTAACAATTTCTTCTTATCTAATACTCAGGCCATATTAAAGGTTTTTTAATGATTTCAAAAGTGGTATTTTTTAAAGTCAGTTTGTGTGAATGAGAGTCCAAATAAGGTGTGCACATTACACTTGCTTTTTGTATTCTTAACTCATTTTGTCTACAATAGTCTCTCATTTCTAAATTTTGTTAAAGAATGCTATCCATGCATCGAATGCACCATGTTAATTTTCCTGAAGAATGTCTGTAGATTGCTTTTTTCTGGTGTTCAGCTTTTTCTCTAGCCTCTACATTCCCTATAAATAGTGGCAGGTTAGAACTGGAGGCTTGGGTAGATTCAGATCCTCCTCCTTGTCTTCCTCCTCCTCCCTCTTTTCCTTCTTTTTTAGAACAAGTGCTTTGTATTTTTTGTTGCAACACATGAGGAAATACATGAGTTTGAAGGTTCCACTTTCGGATGGTGTTGCCCTAATTTCTTCCTTGTAAAAGGAAGAAATAGAATTTATAGGGGAAAATTGAGCTAAATGCTTGATTTATTCCCTTTGCCGATTTTTACGTTTGGGTTAGTGAGATGGCAAATTCCAGGGATGATAAATGAGTTGTTTTTACCGTATAGTTGTTCACGTATTTGCTGTATATCAGTCAGATACTACTATTCTTGTTATTTTTGATGCTCAAAATGTTCCATTTATTTTGGACCTTTATGAGTCTCTTCAGGCTGGCTCTTAGGTCCTTTTGATATCTTGTTCTCTGACACAACAAAAACAAAACATAAAGAAAAAGACAAAGTTTGTGCCACTCACTCTCAGAGGAATATATTGTAACCTTCGAAGACCATTCATAAAGAGTGTTTTTTAATTAAGACAACAGTGCTGGAATAACTGTTCAGAGATAGTCGTCTGGGGTGGACAATAGACACGTGTGTATTTTGGGGGATATTTATTCTAAAAACCCAATCGCTCCACCTTAGAGTGCAGTATCACTTTAAACCAAGTGGCACAGAAGTGTGGAATATTACAGTACAAAATGTTCATTAACCATCCTTTTTAGGTGCCGAAGATCCAGGGATAGAAAACAACATGGGAGAGGTGCACTGACTCAGAAAGTTGGGGCTACGATTTAGTTTCCAAAGGGGACAGTTTGGTTTCTGTAAAGGCGGTTTAGTTTCCAAAGGGGACACAGTTTGGGTTCTGTAAAGGCAGGCAGAGCACGCTGATGAAACAAGCAGGCGTTGGATTCAGAGGGATGTGGGTCGTTAGTCCTCCAAGTCCTGGCTCCGAGGTCTTCCCGCGTCACCTAACCTTTTCAGGTTTCCTTATTTGTGAAACAGGGTAATGCGACTGATTCCATCATGCGGGGATTAGGATGTAATGAAGTAATCATAGAGCATTTCACACAGGCTATTCGTGACTGGCGAGAGCAAGGTTTGGTAAAGATGTCCGGGTGGGGTTGAAGGAGGCAGGGCCAGAAGTTCCACACGGTGGGGTGAGCCGTCTGTGGGAACTGTCTTCTGGTTTTTCAAGTCTGAAATTCCTTAGTGACCTTAGAGGATATCTAGCTATCTAACACCCTCATTTTTACACTTAAGAAATTGAAGTCCAGTGAAGTCCAGTGACTGGCAGTACTATCACCATGCAACCACTAAATGCAAGAGCTAAGACAAGAGCAGCATTGTCCACCAGAAACGATGCAAACCACAAATGTGATTTAAAATTTCCTGGTAGCCACTTGTAAATTTTACATAGAGCATTTCAATATTTCAATGCATGCAGACGCCAAGTTCCACATGTGGCTAGTGACTACTGTAGTGGACGGGGCAGTCCGAAGCTCAGTTCTCCTCGTTTTCACACTTATACATCCTCTGCTGTAGAACACTGCCTTATTATTATTTTCCATATAAAAAATAATTGCCTTACAACATACAGGGGCCATCAAACATCAAACATCTTGAAAAAAATGTCACCAGTGTTTGTGATGCATTGTGGAGAAGGGATCTTCTAGACAGTCCTGTCCTGGTGACCTACTGCTCCTGGAAACTCTGCCAATAAACAGTTTAAAATGAAAAGACTTTTTTATTTTTTATTTTTATTTTTTTAATATATTTTATTGATTATGCTATTACAGTTGTCCCATTTCTCCCCCATCATTCCCCTCCACTCTATACACCCTCTCCCACCCACATTCCCCCCTTTAGTTCATGTCCACGTGTCATAAGTTCTTTAGCTTCTACATTTCCCATACTATTCTTGCCCTCCCCCTGTCTATTTTCTACCCACTATCTATGCTACTTATTCTCTTTACCTTTTCCCGCCTCTCCTCCTCCCATGCCCCTGTTGCTAACCCTCCATATGATCTCCATTTCTGTGGTTCTGTTCCTGTTCTAGCTGTTTGCTTAGTTTGCTTTTGTTTTAGGTGTGGTTCTTAATAGCTGTGAGTTTGCTGTCTTTTTACTGTCATATTTTTGATCCTTTTTTTCTTAGATAAGTCCCTTTAACATTTCCTATAATAAGGGCTTGGTGATGATGAACTCCTTGAACTTGAGCTTATCTGAGAAGCACTTTATCTGTCCTTCCATTCTAAATGACAGCTTTGCTGGATAGAGCAATTTTGGATGTAGGTCCCTGCTTTTCAAGATTTCAAATATTTCTTTCCAGCCCCTTCTTGCCTGGAAGGTCTCTTTGGAGAAATCAGCTGACAGTCTGATGGGAACTCCTTTGTAGGTGACTGTCCCCTTATCCCTTGCTGCTTCTAGAATTCTCTGCTTCATTTGAATCTTGGCTAATGTAATTTCGATGTGCCTTGGTGTGTTCCTTCTTGGGTCCAACTTCTTTGGGACTCTCTGAGCCTCCTGGACGTCCTGGTAGTCTATTTCCTTTGTCAGATTGGGGATGTTCTCCTTTATTATTTGTTTCAATAAGTTTTCCACTTGCTCTTCTTCTTCCCCTTCTGGGACCCCTATAATTCAGATGTTGGGACGTTTAACGATGTCCCGGAGGTTCCTAAGCCTCTCCTCATTTTTTTGAATTCTTGTTTCTTCCTCGTTTTCTGTTTGGTTGTTAGTTTCTTCCTTCTGGTCCACTTCATTGATTTGAGTCCCAGTTTTCCTCCCATCTCTATCGGTTCCCCATGCGTCTTCCTTCATTTCACATATTGTAGCCTGCATTTTTTCATCTAATTTGTGAGCAAAATCAACCAATTCTGTGAGCATCGTGATCACCAGTGCTTTGAACTGTGCATCTGATAGGTTGGCTATTTCTTCATCGCTTAGAGGAATTGACTCTGGGGCTTTCATTTGTTCTCTGGTTTGAGCCATTTTTGGTGTTTTTGTTTTGTTTTGGTTTTAGTCTGGTCACGGCTATTACGTATGAGGGGTGGAGCCTTAGGTGTTCCTCAGGGCGGGGCAGCCCAGTCGCTGGGTTGTGACGCTGTATGTGGGGGCGGGGTCTGAGAGGGAGCAATGGCGCCTGCTCCGCTCTCTTCTGGATTCAGTCCCTTCCGCCACTTCCTCTCTGCCTGGACCGTCTGCATGCCCAAATGTGGGACCACCTGGTCAGCCAGCCGCCTTGTGGGGCCTCATTGGTTCTACACAGTTGCCCCCCTGTGCCCGGGGTCCGCCAGCTGCTGCCTGTGGGCCCGGGGACCGCCAGCCGCTGCCTGTGCATCTGGGAACTGCCCGCCGCTGCTGTTTGCGTTCCTGGGTCCGCACCTCCACTTTTTCCTACCGCGACTCCGCCCCTCTTACCGGTCTGGATGAATGGTTGTTGGACTTCCGTACAGTTCAATTTTCTATAAGTTCTGGTTGTTTTCTTGTTTCTAAATATTTGTTGTCCTTAATTTTGGTTGTTAGAGGAGGTACAGTGTGTCCGCCTACGCCTCCATCTTGGCCAGAAGTCCTGAAAAAACTTTTTTAGACACAAGGTGCTAATTGCAATGGTAGAGATTTATATGTTTTTGAGAAAAGATTTTTGGCTAGAAGGTCTTTCAAACAGCACGTTATTAGAGAAGGTCAATTTTGTGTCCCTTCTCAAGGAAATGCACAAGTTTTTGCAACATGCATTGGCCTTATTCTTGTCTTCATCATTTTAATTGTAGTTTAATTTCCCGTTAGCCCATTTACTGCTTTTTAAAAATGCTGTCATTTAAACATTTAAGTTATGTGTGTATCTGGCTTCAGGAATGAACTACTGTCTCAAGACTTCTTTTAAAGACAAGTCATCTCTCTATTTCCTGCTTCTCCCTGTGCCCAATCTTCCAGATGCAAATACTTCAAACTCTTCTATTTCTTTTGGTATCTATCTCCAAAATTCTGATGAATGGGCTTTTAGTTATATCTTGATTTTTCTGTTTTAGGCACTTTATGGTGACTTTTCTGCTTTGGAAGATAAAGATTTATCTGTTTCCCCTTCCCCTCACATATATAATCAATCACTCTCCTGACCCTTCTTCCATCTAGTACAGTTGTATCATAATTTTGGCTAGAAAATTCAGCATTCAGCAATATAACGGATGTCTGTCAATATTATTCATACCTTAGTCATGTGGTACACACTAATTATTTTTTCTTTTTTTCATAAGCTTTTTTATTTTCTGATGAAATTAATAATCTAGGTGTGTTGTTTTATTCTGATTTTAGTGCATGTACCCAACCCCAACCTCACCTGAGAAGTGGAGCTTGAGATTTTGCCTGCAGGATGAGTAGATGCTGAAGGAGGGGTGCAAACATCCCGTGGCTAGAGGACAGTCATAGAAGAGAAACTGTGGGGTGGTCAGGGTGAGTATTATTTAGATATTAAGGGAGAGACAGGTGAAACGAACTGCTGGAGAGGCAGAAAAGAGCCAGGCTATGTACAATACATAGGAAACATCCATGATCTTAATTATGGTTTAAAGTAGGGGAGAGAAATGGCCAAATTTAAACCTTCCTCTTCCTGTGCCTTCCTTTGTATTTTTATAATAATGTTCTATGTTGGTGAAGTCAGTCAGGGTATTTGTCTGTTGTTGGCAATCAGCGAAGCTGAACCGAATTCAGGAGCTCCTCTGAGTCTGCGTGCTGGTGTCGACACTCAGCTGCTCGCAATCTTTTTACATTGGGCCCTGTTTTTTTATTCTGTTGCCTGAATATTGCCTAGAGCTACAAACACAGTCTTTATAAGCTTCTTTTGCATTTGTAGCAAATAGTTGTTTTTGGTTCCTTTTGATAGTTATTGGTGCATTTAAGTGAATTCACAGCTGTCACTGTTCAGACACAGTTCTCAAGTGAAACCCCTTTTCAATTAAGTCTTTTCCTGTATCAAAAAACCTTTGACTTGTTTCCCACGTTATTTCTTTTAAGTCCTAAGAACTCCGGGGATGACTATTATCACTGCACCATTCAGTGGCAATTCATTTGTTGTCTACTTTCCATTCATTCAGAATTTTAACTTATTTGTAAAAGGGGCAAAACTTCACGACATTCTTCTTCCCCACCACCTGAACTGGAACATTTTGTTCTTGCCCACACTATGCCCTTGGCCTTTGCATATTATACTCATCAGAAGAATCAGTGAACCAGGGGTGGCCAGGGAGTTGAGAGGTTCTGCAAATTACAACATGAACAGAAAAGTTCTTTTTTAAAAAATTTTTTTAATCAGTATTTTTTTAAATTGCTGATCTTGTACAGTTTTCTGTCTTTTACTCCCCCCACCCCGCCAGCCCACTGCCCCAGCCCTCCCCACCTCCCTCCCGTTTCCACCCCCCATAGTTTTTGTCCATGTGTCCTTTATACTTGTTGCTCTAAACTGTTCCCCCTTTCCCCTGAAATTCCCTCCCCTCTCCCCTCTGGTCACTGTCAGACTGTTCTCAACTTCAGTGTCTTTGTTTATATTATGCTTGTTTGTTTGTTTATTTTGTTAATTAGGTTCCTTGAACAGAAAAGTTCTGCTATAAAAGGGAGTTTGGGAAGGGAACGAGAAAATAAGAGTATCTGTGAGGATGGGAATGTTGCATAATTTTAAAAAATTTCTTTGAGAAAATGAAGACTGAGGAATTGGGAGGACAATTTTGGGTAGTTAACCAGAAACTTGGGGTGGAGAGGTGTGGGAGGCAAATTTTAGGATGCAATGTGATGAGGTGTATTTTTTTTAAACAAATATTTAAAAAAATAACCTCAAGAGTCAGAATCAGAGTTACTTTCTTTTTCGTTGAGTAATACACCGTTGTGAGACTGGGCCACACGGAGCCCCACTAACTTTTGTGTAATAGATTTGTACTAGGATTGGGTAACGAGTGGAACTTCAGGTCATTTTCTGTAAATCTGCAGGCCAGGGACAGAGTTCTTTGAGAGTATGAAGGAAAAGGCTCTGGACATGGTCTGGAAGGAGAGAGCCAATGGATCTAGCAAATTTTTCTGCCTAAGAACACGATGGGCATTGCATTTCTGAGAGGCTATCTCAAAAAAAGTAAGTAACCAGGGACATGGGGAGAGAGTCACACAACCTGATGACAGATGCCAGGACTTTGAGACAAAATATGGCTGTTGAAACATTCCCAGTGGTGAAGATAGCTTTAAAATTTTTATGAGTGTGGATGTATCGTATTGGATTTAGAACTGTTTGCTCTGCCCTGTGTGCTGTGATAGAATCAGTGCGTCATCCACAGCACTTCCCTTTGGGGGTCATACTTCGGGAAACATTTGGTTAACAAAGGATGGACAGGGAAAAATAGCCACAGGATGAGCAAAAATGAGACTTCTGTAGACTCTTAAGTAAGTCATCTTAAATAAGACTAAATAGAGATAATGAGAAAATAAGTCCTTCAAAAATCTGTAAGAGCCTTGGGGGAAGTGTTAGGGGTTGGGGGCATGAGTACTGGGCCATGACTCTATAATAGAAAGTGGAAGCAGACACGTGGATTACGAGAATACCGCAACTTGTTTCCTGTCATTATATTTCGTTAGATGGTTTTCATTTTCTGACTGATGTGAAAATCCTCCACAATGAGCTACTCAAGAAAGAATTATCAAAGGCATCCTTTCTCTCCAGAAAGAAGTGATAATTGAGTTCAAACAAACAAGCAAACAAGCAAGCAAGCAAGCAAACACCCAACTTTGTTCCATTTCTAACAGCAAAGCTGGCAAAATCATAAGACGTCTGATTTTATGGGGTAGACAGACGGGCTCCTGGGAAACCCAAGACTAAATACCTTGAACAACTTGGTAAGGGTTCCGTGCTCTAAAAGGCCCCCAGAGCAGTGCAGCTGCAGGCAATTTGCAGGAGACTGGCAGTGTGGTGTGTGGCCCCTTGGCCTTGAGTGCTGGTCTGAGGCTGTCTGCTCCAGCAGCATTTGCCATTCATCATCATCACATCCAGATGGCTCCCATTGTCTTCCTAGTCCTCTTTTTGTGCAAAGTGGCTGCTCTTAAATCGCAGTGTATTGGTGTTGGAAGCGATTTTATTATTCATCTAGTAGTTCAATTACCACTCTTTGTAGAAGAGGAAATAGGAATCCAAAGAGGGGAAATATCGTGGTCAAAACTACCCATTTATTTGGTATCATGCTGAGGCAAGAATGTTTATCTCTTGGATCTCAGCCTGGTGCTCATTCCGGTTCACCAGGATCTCAGACTTTTCAGGAAAGCACGTAGCCCAGCATTTGGAGTTGGACGATCCCAAGTCTAAATCTGATCTCTGTTACTTAATAGCTCTTTGACCTTGGACAATTAATCTCTTGTTTTCTCATCTGTAAAATGAGGGTGATAATGGAAACTCCATCACAGGCTGTCACGTTGCTTTATCAGCAATAAATCGATGCTGATAAAGTGCTTAGTACAGTGTCTAGTGTATAGTAAATGCTCAGTTAATTAGCTTTCATCATTATAGTTCCAACTTTTGTTCAAATCAAGAAGGAAAAATTGGTTCTTTTTAGGAGGGAGAACCAAAGGAGACAGTATTTTGTTTATGAGCATTTGCATAGGCTTACAGTTCAGTCCAGCGATCAATCCTTGCCAATGTGGTGGCTGAAAATGTCCTTCTGTAGTTAACATTTTGCTGGACAGTAGGAAGGATGAAAATGTTAAGTTTCTTAGTACTGTATCCACTGTTCACCTCTGGCAGGTTATGATAATCAGGTTATGAGGTTATGATAATCGCTGGGCCCCCATAACCAGTTTGGGGTACCATTATATTAATAAGAAATACTCTCTGAATTCATGGTACTGTGCATAGTGAAGAAACAGTTTTATTTTTCAAGATTATAAAATGGCTTCAAAATAAAGTGACACAATTTTTCTATTACTTCATAGGATAGTTGGTGACTGTATAAACTTTGCAATTTTTAAAGATATGCATTGCGACATCTAAAAGAGAAGGCAAGTGATATTAAACAACACATAATCCTCCCTTAAATTAATATACTAATGGTTAATTTAAGACAAAAACCTTGAACTCTTGGAAGGTGATCAGTATCTGGAAGGTGCTCGGGGGGGGGGGAAAAAAAATGAGGCCTGTCCAGAAAGTATCCAGCTGCATACTATGAAAAATAGAGACATTTATTGAAGAAGATACAAGAATCTTTGTACAAAAGACAATGACGCCTCAGTTGAGGAAGTCTGGTTCATTGGTAATGGTTTGAATCAACTTATTAGCAACTACACCACGATGTTCCCTCTGCTCTGGTAGCAGAAATCACAGAATGAATTTTGCCACCACACATTTCATGCCAAGATCCTGTGTCAAAATCTTGGACACAGTGGTTTTCAGAATCCCCAGATCAACTTCTAGTTCTCACACTGTCAGTTGCTGATCTTTGTTGATTACAGCCTGCAAATGTTCAACACTCTCAGGTGTTCTGCTTGTTGCAGGCCTTCCAGAACATGGATCACTTTCAACAGATTCTCCACCATCTCTGATACCTTTGTGCCACATTTTTATTTGTGGTGCACTCATTGCATCATTCCCCAAAAGCCTTCTGACTTACCTGAAAAATTTCCATGGAGGAATGTTCAAGCTTGACACAAAATTTGACGCATATTCGTTGCTCTCCTTGCTCAGTCATTTTGAATGCAACAGCCGCACAGTACACACGTCACTCAATGGCATCTCCTGACCCCAGTGAGAAGTACAGAGAAGTCATCATTGTTCACACATGCACATTCCAGTCCACTCTCTGGCTGACAGTTACATTGATGTCACGCAAAACTGTTCTTGTTATATTAACAACGGCTGGACTTTTTCTGGACAGGCCTCATATGCATTTGGAAAATGTGTAAAAATTGGCAAATAAAACAATGAATGGCCTTTGACATACTGGCACATTTATTCTATACTAAAGCATTTTTTAAAAAATGAAATCATGAGGGCTGGGGTGGTTTGGGGTGAGAATAAAAGACAGAAAATTGTATAAGATCAACAATTAAAATAAAAATTAAAAAAAATGAAATCATAACATTTTTACCATTAATAAGAAGTTCAATTTCCATGGTAACAAAATTCTAATGCAGTATTCTCTGCAGACTAACTGCAGTGGAATTTCATGAGGGAGAGATTTTTAAGATTCAATTCTTCCCCAGAGGTTCAGAAAGTCTAGGGTGGAGTCCAGGAATCTGCATACTTAAAATCTTTCTAGAAGGTTCCTGAGCACCTAAAATTTAAAAACTACTCCCCTAAAAGAATTCCTACTTTGAATATTCTGTTGCTTCAAACCGAAATATGTCATTTCTTACAAAAACCAAGCATACCCAAATCCTCGAATTAAAAAATGATTTTATGCATCACTTAAGGATTTCTTGCTCTACAAAAAGACTTACTTATGTCATGTTTTAAAAATAGCACAGATAATATAATGGTGGTTGTCAGAGGGGAAAGGGGTGGGGGAAGAATGAAGACGGTAAAGGGGGTGAAGTGCATGGTGACGATGACTCTCAGCGGTGAACACACAATGCGGTGCATAGATGCTGTATTGTAGAAATGTACACTTGAAACTCATATACAGTTACTAACCAATGTTACCCCAACAAAGTTAATGCAGCGTTTATGCCTATGCGATGATTCTTTGTACAAATTTGGTTAATACCAACAGCACCCCTTCTGTGGGAGCACCTGCCTCCCCGCCCCCAACATTCTGGGTCTGTGTTCCCCAATCTCCCCAAAGGCTTCTCTGCCTGACCCTTTAGGCGGCTTGAGCAGAGAGAGGGGACAATTGTCACAGCACTCTGTTCTCACAAATCCGCTTGCTCGCAAGTTTGCTCGCTCTCTCTCTCTCTCTCTCTCTTTTTTCCTGAATCTCTGGGTTTCTGCCATCCTGGCGGGAGGTCTGTGATGAACTAGGTGTTCCTACCGGACTGGTTGTATTATCTTAGCAGGTCCTTCAGAGGTGTGTCTGGCACAACTGTGTTCAATGTGAGGACATTAATTGCCCATGATTGTCATTAGGGTCCTCTGAGACAACAAGAAATGTCCCAGGTAAATTGCTGTGTCATTTGTATATGGCTATTTGTTTTCCCTGTTATCCCCCCGCCTTACTGTATTCATACGTGACGTGAGAGCAAGACCTCTTTGAATTTTGCTCAGTTTTAATCCCTGCTCAATGGATAAGTGAGTAAGTAGACATTCGGTTTCCCCTAATTACTAAGTAAACAGGGATTGAAATCAGTGGACTGATTTATTCATTCAGTGTCAACTGTATCAATAGTGTAGTAAGTGCTGGGGACATAGCAGAGACCTAAAATATATAACCCATGTCGTCGAGGCTTTATTTTAGTAGAGGAGATATATTTTAAACAACCACAGGAATACACAATTCATTTCAAGTTCCTCTGTGTGCTGTGAAATTAAAGTGCAGAGTCCTGCTGGAGGGTATACATGGGAACTTAATTTAGCTGGGGGAAGGGGTATCCAGGACGCAGTGTTTAATTTGAGACCCAGAGGATCTGTAAGACATAAGGCAGGCCAGGTGTGGGGTGAGCGCACTGTATGCAGAAGAAATACCATGTGCACAGACCCTACTGCAGGGAAAACCTAGGGTTCTACAGGAAGCTTTGCATGAGGTGAAGGAAGCTGAATGTGAAAGATTGTGAATTGCGGAGCAGGGTGGGGTGAGGTGAGGGTAGAGATAGCCCAGGTCTGGCCAAGAGAAAAGATTTGGATTTTAAGAGCAGTGGGAAGCCTTTGAAGAAATCTAAGCACAGGAGTGGTGCGCTGTCATTTGCCTGCCTAGGTGGTTCAGATTCAATAACTTTGGGGCAGAAGAGGTAGAAATAAAATGTACAGGAAAGGTCTCTTATCAACAGAGGCCAGTGCCTCAGTTTTAGTCTTATAAGTTATCTGCAAATCCTGCCGCATTCTATAAGGGCATTCTTCCAAAAAACATATCATGTTCCCGACTAAACTGAGTGGATTTGATCGTAGAGATGGAGTTGTGTTCAGAGGACAGTTGGCTTCTCTGCAGAAACATTTTGGTGCAATTCTGCAGATTTCAGATAACCTGACGCTGAGAACTCTCTTCTCTCGGTGGGAAACCATAGCAACATGCCACTTAGACGGCACCCTGTGCAACCTATGTGTTCTTCAGTTAGCATTTTGAAGTCTAGAAATAGTCATCATGGCCTGATGGGAGTATGCAAAAGGTCAGGCAGATCCATGTCCGGGTGACTGCAGTTCTCTCTCCGACCGCGGGGTGGGGGTGGGAACCACACTTTCTCTCCGAGATGCCTGGTTAGGTAGGTGCCTTGGGGTCAGGAAGGAGGAAGGAGCTGGGGTGAATAGCTCTGTGTTTCAGTACAGATTGCAAGCCCATCCTCAATCTCAGTCCAAAGAATGAGGCTACCTACGATCTATGAAATTGCTCTTTTTCCCAAACCTCACACACAGACACGCTCAGTACCTCTTGGAACAATTCTTATTAAACTGCAAGATTTATGGTTGAGAGATTTTACGTCCCTGCACCTCTTGTGATTCCATACACACTCCCTCTTTTGCTTTAGTTGCAAAATAATAATCCTTGAGTTCTTGAAGAAATACAAGAAGGATTCCTCATCTTAGTTCAGGAATATGGAGGACCAGAGCTGCCCGCTTGGACTCTATTGATGTGTAGAGGTTAACAGGGTCCTTGCTGAAAAACAGGCAGAAATGATAAGATCTTCAGGGAAAGGGGTTCAAGGTAGTTGGTCACAGTATAAGTGGTGTTTGGTTGGTGGAAAAATGGAGAGGCACAAAAGGAAAAAGGAAAGGGAAGGGACAGGACATTTCGGGGTCTTCCGTGCTGCTGGGAAGACGAACGAATATGTTTTGTTTTGATGGGTAACCACATCTTAAGGTGCCATTTTCTTCTCTTTCCCTCCCAGCTAGAACACGCCCGCCCCCTTTCTGTTTCTCCTTGTGGTGTCATTGGGTCTCTCCTCACCTTTTTGACTCCTCTTGCTTTGTGCCGGTACCAGTGTCCGAAGTGGCTCCCCCAGCCGCCCATCTCCAAGGGCTCCAGGGCGCGGTGTCCTGTACCCACCACCTCTCCACCCCAAGCCACCAATCCAAGCGTTACAAAGCCTGGTTGCTAAGAAGTTGACCTCCTGCCCTTTTTGACTCATGCCCCCAGTTGTCAGGGTCTCACTAAGACAACCTTTGAAAGAGATCGTACAACTCACACCATGGCGAAGGCCTAGGAGAACGGAGGAACGCAGTGCAAACGGCCGTGGCCTGGTGGTCTGCATGTAGGCACAGAGAGGGAGAACGCAGTCAGGGCTCCTCGGAGTGGTGCCCAGGGGCCTTCAGTTCGCTCCCTTCATTCACCATGCCTTCGCTATTTATCCATTCCACAATATTCTGTGAGCACCTATGTGCCAGGTGTTGTGGATGCAACGGAGAACCGAACAGACATATTTCCTACCTGAACACAGCTCACGGTCTGCTGTGAGACACAAACAAACAAACAGGCAATCCAGTGTAGTGCGATAAAGACAGTGAGCCTTGGTCATGTGGATTTTGTGCGAGAAACGAACTTTTCGGGGGGATTCAGCTGGGATTTTATGGCTGTCACTGTGGCATACCCTGTTTTATATAACTAATAGATTCATTTGGATGAAGAGGAATCGTATCTGCCTAAGTCATCTCTCAAGCCTTTTTTTGAGTGTTTCGGGAAGAAAGATGTATCAGTGGCCAGGATTCCTTCCACAGATTGCTCTCTGTTCAGCCACAATATTGTGGAAATTGGCTTTTCCCTCCTGTCTTACCAAAAAAAGGAAGCTCAGGTGGCTGTCCCTGCTGCTTACCTTATGTTTAATGAACTCCTCTTGTGATTTGGCTGAACTTGGCACCTGAGGAAACCTCACACCATCCATTCTCAGAAACCAAGAAGCAAGTTCAGTTTCTTCCCAGCTTCTGGGTTCCTGCCTGATGCAAAGGCATCTGAGTAATGTTTTCCCTACTCTCTGCCCTTCCAGGACACCAAAGTTGTATTCACTTTAACCTGTGAGAGTTACTCATCCAACATAACTATTTCCAACAAGGACGTCCCTACACCTGCCTATCAACAGGGCTGGGGCAAGGACGTGACAAGAGATGTTTTTGAGCTAGTTTCTTAAACTGTGCAGGCTGTCTCTTTTGGCCAACTACCAGAAGGGGGCAGTATAAGAACATAGTTTACATACTGAACCAACTCAGGCATTTTAGAATGTTTTTATTAGGAATCATACCAAGTGTTTTGTGAAATTATTTTTACATATGTTTCTAGGGCCAAGTAATTCCAGAGCATTAAAAAATCCCTCCAACATATAAGATATTTTTGATGCACTTGGTTTAGACTCCAGGAGGCCAAAGTGGATTTTTTTCTTTTTCTAAATATTTTTTTATTTTAATTATTGTTCTTGTACAGTTTTCTGTCTTTTACTCCCATCCCAGCCTACCGCCCCAGCAAAAAAGAAATCCACTTTGTTTTGTTGATATGATCTCACCTTTAACAGGAACCTAATCAACAAAACAAAGTGGATTTCTTTTTCACTGAAAGATGACGTAGGAAGTTGGCTGGAGGGAGACCAGATAAATGAGTTTAAGGCCATTGTGGCCTTGTTCACCTTTCTGCTCTTGGTGGAGTGGTTATTGCAGGGTTGAAAACTTCTCTGTAGAGTGTGGCTTTCTCATATCCTCCCTGCTACTGAAGGCAGCTAACACTCAGCAATCCTTTGGAAAGGGTTCCTAAATAATCACTGATTTAGCCTACCCAAGAGCTCCAACAACTAGTTATTTGGGAGTAGGAATGCTGAATCTGACAGGTGTGGAAGAAAGAACAGTGGATTATGAGTCAGCCAGCGAGAACCTGAGCAAGTCATTTCATCTCTCTGGGCTTCAGTGACCTTTTGCCTTACACGAGGGGCCTGGATAAAATAATTTCTATGGTCCGTTCTGTGTTTGAATATCTGCGATTCTACAATTAAGCGTGACTAGCACTTCCATTACACTTACTAGCAGAAATGGCATTTAGTGCATTATTAATGTGCACCATGCATTGTATTGAGTATTTCACATTTGTTATCTTTAACTTTGCAGCGACACTACAAGGTCGATGTCATCAACCTTATTTTAGCCAGTGGTGAAGACGTGATCCAAACCTACACATTCTGACTCCTGAGTCTTGCTTTTAACCGCTGCCCAAGATAGTGTTTTTGCTTCTAGCACTTGTGACCTTACATTAATTAGTTTTAAACATTCTTAAGCTTGTTGTCAGGCCACAGCGATTGCTCGCTCTTTGGCCTCTAGCCTTTGCCTCTCTGCTCATTCGATTTCCCATGTCTCACAACTGCCCCTCTTCCTGGCTCTCCAAATGTTACTCATCCATCAAGTTCTAGTTTATGCCTGTTCTCTTGCCTGACTTCTCTAGCCCGTACTAATCTGTTTTTCTCATGGGATTTTATTGCATTTATAATCTATCCTGTGTAATTTAGACTCAACTTGATAGTGTCTCTTGTTTTGCCCTGCGTTTAAATAAGTTAGTCTTGTCAACATTAACTACGGGGCAGGGCTCCTGAGGATGGAGAACATAGCGGAGTCTTTTTAATCTCCTGCTAGAAAGAGCACAGGGCTGCATAACAAGCTGGAGATCGATCATTTCTTCTTGTTTGCTAGAGACAGACCTCAGGCAAAAATGATCCCTTTTGCTTCTAACAATTATGACAGTCTTTGAGAAAAATAGTTTTCTAGTCTTGCTTAAGAAAAAAAAATGAAGCAACTCTAAGACATTTCAAAACTCCCTGGCCAATATAGTCAATTATGGCACAAGTTTAACAATCAGAAATTATTGGTATTATTATCATTACTATTGTACAAAAGGATGCGTATTTGCAGGCTTCTTACTGCATTGCATGTGTTGGGCTTATGTTTTCCATGGATTAGGCATTATACTTATTTATTTATTTTTTTTATTTATCTTTAGAGGGGAAGGGAAGGAGAGAGGGAGAGAAACATCAATGTGCGGTTGCCTCTTGTATGTCCCCTACTGGGGACCTAGCCCACAATCCAGGCATGTGCCCTGACTGGGAATCGAACCGCGATCCTTCGGTTCGCAGGCCCGCGCTCAATCCACTGAGCTACACCAGCCAGGGCTAGGCATTATACTTATAACAGCGGTATGAGGAGGCTAAGTACCTCGCTTCGCTGAGAGGGTAACAGGTTTAGAGAGGTTTTGTAACTCATGTAAGACTGAGAGTGGTGGATCTAGGGATGCAACCCTTTCTAAAAAAAGTCCAAGTCTGCTTTTCCTAGGTCTGCCCTAATTGTACCACACTTAGTTAATTAAACTGTTCCTGTTAATGATGATGTATGACTGTTTTTCATCCAAACCCATTCTCTGTCTAGAAAGAGATCTGGGGTTTCATAACTGTTGATCTGATTGGTTATTTAAAAATGTCTGTTTTAGATTTTGCCCCTCTAGCCAAGTGTGCAGCGGGAATTCAGTCTTCCTGACTGTGACAGGCTGAATTATGATCTCCCTAAAGATGTCTGCGCCCTGGCTTCCAGAGCTGTGAGTGTCGCCCATGTTGCAAAGAAACTTTGGGGCTGTGATTAGGTTAAGGATCTTGAGATAGGAAGATTATCTTGGATCATCCTGTGGGCTCTAAGAGTCATCATAGTGGCCCTTACAGGAGGGAGGCAGGAGGACCAAAGGCGGCAGAAGGCTGAGTGACAATGGAAGGAGAGTCGAAGTCAGGCTGCCAGGAGCAGAGGCATGCTGCAGCTGCTAGGAGCTGGCAAGGGACAGACTCTCTTCTGGAGCCAAGGAACCAGCCTTCCCAACAGCGTGGTATTACTCCCTTAAGACTCATTTTGACGTCTCATCTGCAAGCTCTGAGAGAATAAATGCATGTTGTTTTAAGGCAATAAATTGGTAGTAATTTGTTAAAGCAGCAATAGCAGATTGATACACTAGAGTTCTCTGGAAGTGTCCATGTCCAGAGGTGAGTCCAAAAGCTCAAACTCAATCTGCACTCTCCTCCTTGACTCAGAGAAGGTGGACATTATGAATAAATAAGGGTCAGCTTGAAGTACTGTCCAGTGTCTAGGTGGCAACAATTGGGCAGTACAGGAAAAAGATGTAACCAAACACATACTCCTTTTTTTTTTGTTCCTCCTTTTTTTTTTGTTCCGGACAAGAGGGGAAGACTGATGGAACATGACATCACAGTATACCGTGGAGTGGGATGGACTTACAGTTTGTAGGCGCTAATTGAGTTTCTCCTCCCCCCACAGTAGAAAGAATTCCTCCTGCTTGGATTTAAAGGTCTGTTTCAGGATGCTATCACCACCACCACCACCACCACCACCACCACCACTGAAATGGGCACTAGAAGGCTTGCACTTGACATCCTTAAGCCGCCTGCTCTTTGTCTGTAAGCAGTGGAATGTGAATGTCATTGACTCTGCTTTTGAGCACCAATATGATACATTCCTTCAAACCAGGTGGTAACTGTGCACCTGGGGGCCACTCTTGGTTTTAGTGGAAAACAAATGATGTGGAACTACTTGAGTTTGCCAGTGACAAACGGAATCCATAGCTGTCAGGAACTTTGTTGAGGAATTTAGCTATTGAACCTTTGATGAATTTTTTCTGTAGCTCTGCCGGTGAGATGATCCATGAAGACAGCCCCATTTCATCCTCTCCCCTAGAGTTTAGATGCTGAATCAGAACCTGAGAATTGTGAACGACCTCAGGAAGTCATCTGAAAGCTGCTTAACCCAATGACTGAGAACAAAGTTTTGACTTCAAGAGCTCTTAATTACTTGCTGTGTGACCTTGGACAAGTCACTTAACTTCTTTGAGCCACCGTTTTCCCATCTATGAAATTGGGATAATCATGGTTTCTTATGTAATAAATACCTTACCAAAGTATTAGCAAAGAGGGGCTTCTCAAGACCTTTTCAAGTATAAGGAGCAGAAATATAACAGACCTGGATTTGGCACTGCTGAATTTCATAATTCAAAGAATGTCATTAGGAAGAGAGACTCGTTTCTGAGATAGGATCTCTACTTGCAGAGGGCAAGGACAGAGTGCTTAGTTACCTTGGAGAAGCAAAGAAGCCTCTTCCTCCAAGAGTACTGGCTGAAGAGCCCTGGGGAGACCCTGCCTCGGTTTCTGTTAGCACCCTTGAACCCTAAGTACTGGAGTCTGAGGGACGGATATACTCTGACTGTCCAGGCCTGAGTCTCGAGCTGGTTCAAATTTTTTACTGTTTGCAAGAGACCAAAAATTCAATTTAAACTGTTAGAAACAATAAAGGATAGCTATTGGCTCATGACTGATTTGATATGGAGCAAAGATCAATTTATGAACAACGTCATCGGGCTCGCTCAGGGCCCTATGTCACTGACTTCATTGTCGGGCTCCATGTGTGGCCCTGACAACTATAGGTTCTCTCTTCACAGGGTCAATGCGATTTTATGTCTCACAGTGTGCAATGCAGGTTAAGAACACCTTTCTGTGTCCCCGCATGATTTCTGGCATTCACCCTCTGTCTCATCCCCTGGCACTGGGCCATATGCCTCCCATCAAACCGTGTCTGTGGCCTGGAGGGTGGGATACATCAATTGTATTAAGTCAAAAGTAGCTCACTCATTCAGCTAGAATATGACTAAGAATGGGGGAATGTATATTCCACATGAAGCTCAGCATAGTACTGCTGGGTAGAAGTGTATCAAGGTGGCATAAACTCAGTCCAGACTACTTGTAATGATTTTCTCACCTGTAAGATGGGTTCTGTTCTGAGATAGAAGATGAAGGGATGGATATATATATATAGGCAAAACACACACAGGGGTGGGCAAAAGTAGGTTTACATTTGTTTGTACAGTAAACGAGACAATAAATAATACAAAAATAAACTGTGTTTTGCATACTCACAACTGTAAACATACTTTTGTATCCATGACACATAAGTCAATAAATGTTAGTTCATGAGGATATTATCATCTCACTCATGTCCTAGAAACCAGGGTCCTGCATGATGAAGAGACTTCCCCTTTGTAGCAGAGGTAGTAAGTGGCTGAACTGATACCAGAATCTATTCTTCATGCAAAGCAGACGTGGGAATTACTGAGAAGGCCTGGATGTTCAACCTAGATGCTGCATCAACTATGTGTGTGTGTGTGGGGGGGGGGTGGGTTGAGGGATAGGGGTACAAACACAGAACAAAGGGGTAGAGAGATGAAAGTACTGAGGATGGGAAAACAAGGTTTTGAGAAATCACAGTGATCCTTCAAAAGGGAGATCCTTTGATTACCGTTTTATTTCCTGGGGTGTTACTTGCGGATTTATGGTCCGGAACTCAAGAAAACGCACCAATAACTCAACAGCTCTGTGGAGGCACGTTCTTTGCTTTTAGCCACTTCCAGCTTCCTTTTTAGCCGGCTTCTTTTTTAGAGTCAATTTCCCTTTGTTTTTTCTTTTTCAGTCGGTCCTGCTTTTTTTCATAGGAAGAGTCTGTATCAATTTGTGGGAAACCACTTAACAGTTAATTTCTTCTTGGAATAATTGAGGGTCAAGGATCATCAGCCCTATGAAGAAAATGATCACAGTCCCTAATGCCATCTAAAACATCTCACTCTGAAATAAGCAATAATGGATCTATCCGGAAAAGAGGTACCGAAGCCTTTGTCAGTATTGGATGAGGAGTTCAATCGGTAGGTGAACAGATTAGCCTCTTGGAACGGCCATTGGACACAACCAACTAGAGGAAGAAGAGCCAGGCAGATGGGACCTGGTATTTATAGTGTATGATGGCAGCTGCTACCTCCTAGTCCTGGCTGGTGTTTGAAAGGATGGCTATCCGTTGGAAAGGATGATATAGCAGGCAGACGGTACCTGTAGGGAGATTTTTATTTTATTTTTGTCTCAATGCACTTTTAGAGGTGCAGAGAGGCAGCTGGCATCAGGAAGCTTCGGTAGAAGGTAGAGAGGAGGCACAGTCATAGATAAGGTTTCCTGGATGCAGGATTTTCAGGGCCCAAGCCTGGAGGTCCTGGGTGCACCAGGATGAGAGACTATCCTGCCCACATGGGCCAAATCTAAAGGCCGAATTGTGGGAGGCCCATAAGAGTAGATGGCATCTCTTTCCAACTTGTCACACCTGTCACACCTGAGTTGATTCAAGGTATATGGCAAGCATGGGGACAATTTACTTGACTTTGATTACCTCTAGTTTGTCCCCTTCTTGGATGAGGCTTGAGGTTTCTCTTAAGCCTCAGTTACTTTTCAGAAAAATCAGTGACCAGGTATCATGGCTAGAATGGCCGCATGAGATATACAATGTGGGTTGATTCTCAGGCCCACCAAGCAGGACATATATGGTCATTAATAATTTTGGCTTTGGAGCCAGAGGGACCTGGGTTTCCACTCCTGACTTTATATGAGGGCTCAGGTTCCTTAATTTCTGTCTACCTCATCTGTGAAATGGATATAATAGTCCCTGGGTCAAAGGGCTATTTTATTATAAGGCCTAAGTGATACAAAGTATGTAAAATGCTAAGCACAGCATCAGCCTCATAGCAAAAGCTAATTAATGGTAGGTGTTATTCTATGACAGGGGTTCTCTCTCTCTGCTGATGTGGCTTTAATGATAATGCCTCAGTATTTATTGTCTCAACATAACTTTGGGTTTATCTCTAGGACAACCCAAAGCTACACCTGGTACAGAAGACAAATGAATTTGATTAAAAGATAAGACATGCAGGTGTATGAAATGTGAGCATATAATTCATACTGAAATGTTTTAAGCACCCATTGAAGTCAGATAGGGGTGCACATTGTATGAATTTTTAAAAATGAAGTAAAATTTAGAATGTTTATGTGATTTTGAGGTTTTACTGGAAAAAGCTAACTATGGCATATAAATTTATTATTTGAGATAATTTTGTGTAAAAGCCTCCCATATATGAGTTAGAAACTAAGCATTTGGTATAAGGCTTTCTATAAACTGGGGGAAAAATTCCATGCCTCAAAGAATTTTTATAAATTCAGTGTAACTGTCTTTCTAGTTAATTGACATTAATTAATGCTAATTTTGATGGGAATATAATTACTGTTATCTTTCAAACTGAATATATTCACATCCAGAAAAGCAGATCAACCAGGTGTTTATGAACCAAGAGTCTACTTTAGCATTAAATCGGAGGTCTGTTTGCTGGATTTTGCTCCTAATTATATGCAACCTTAAACTGGTAACTTAAGCTCTTAATGTATTAAGTTCCTTGCTTAATATTTTATTTTGAGGGAGAGGGGGAGAAGTGGCATCTTATGTATTTATTATGTAGGTCAGTGGTTCTCAGCTGGACGCACTTTTGCTCTCTAGTGGACATTTGCCAATGTCTGGAGACATCTTTGGTTGTCACATGTGAGAGGGGCCAATGCTCCTGGCATCTGGTGTATCAATTCCAGAAATTATGCTGAAACAACATACAACGCACAGGACAGCCACCACCTGCCCTTCTCCTGCCATATCCAATAAGCACCATCATCGCAAAAAGTAGTTGAAGGTTTTCCTTTTTTCCCATTGAGGAATTACAGAAAATATTTATAAGTATTTTTGCTTTGCACAGCCCTAGAATTTATAAATCCATTTGTAAACAGAATTTTAATGAACAGATCATAGAAGTCCTACTCCATTCCAGGCCCAGTGTGGGGTGCTGGTGTGTGATGAAGAACCAAGTAGTTATGGTCTTTGTCTTCACACCATGTAGTCTTGTGGATGAGTTCGATGAGGGCAAGTAAGGACCCACTTAACAAAATTTCAGATAAATGTCAGGAGGGAAAACAACAGGGAGCCTCGAAGGAATGTTGACGGAAGTTCTCATTAGAGGTGATGTGTCAGGAATGCTCTGGGGAAAGGTGACAATGGAGCTGAGCCTTTGAAGAGTCAGATGGTGCTGGCCTTTTAAAGAGGAGCAGAAGGATGTTGAAGTAGTGGGACCAGTGATTTCTCAGGTCTGGAGGTGGGAAAGAACTTGGGTGTTAGAGGAACTGAATAAAGCTGGTGTGCCTGGAGTGTTGCTAGCGAGAGGGAGAGGGGAATGAGGTGAGAAAGGAGAGAGAGGCGGCCACTGGAGCATGCAAACTCTTGCACACACATTAAGCAGTTGGGACGATTTTGTAAATATAAAGGAAAGGCACTGAAAGGATTTAAGCAAGGGACTTAAACGTTCTTTTTCATGGTTTCAAAAGGATCATGCTGACTCTTGTAAGGGGAATGGATTGGATTGGGGTAAGAATCAAAGAAGGAGTTCAATTCGAAGTTGATGGTCATAGCTCAGGCAGGTGACGGTCGTAGTCTGGACTTGGGTAGTGGCAAGGAGCTGGAGCAACGCTGACGGAGTCAAGACACAGGTTGTTAAGTAAAATAAGATGGGATGGTAACAAAAGAGAAGAGTCAAGGATGACCCTGAGATTTTTGGTTTGAAAAACCAGGCAGATCACGATGGTGCCATTTAGTTAGCTGTTGATGACAGAGGGCAGGGGAAGGTTATGGAGACCCCAAATCAGCAGCTCAGTCTTAGATATATTCACTTTGAGGTGCTTATGAGTCTTGTAATTGGAGTTGCCAAGCAAGCAATTGTAGAATACCTGTCAGGAACCTAGAAGAGAGGTCAGGTTAGGGGTATAATGTGGAGTCACCTGCAAGGAGAAGCCGTGAAGAATAAATATAATCATGGCAGAAGGGACAGTAGTAGCGGGCCTAGGGCTGAGCACATAAATATTTTGAAATCTGGCCCGAAAAATGCAAAATGTTGTATGTTCACATTTGCTAAAAATCCCATTCCATCCTCCCATCAAGCCCTCCCCCAGATTTTAAGTTTTGCTTCTTTCCAGCCATGCTTCTTTTGCTCCCTGAGCTAAGCAATTGAATTCCTGTACTAGCCTTCAACCTGTAGCCCCCTTTAACTGCTGGGGCAAGAAATCTTAATGCCACAAGGAGAAAATTTTCCACCTTCTCTTGTAACTGCAGAAAGGTGGGTTCTGTCTTGCATTATAAAATTCTCACAGTGGATATTTTAACAATAGCATCTTATAAGACCCTGGGACTTCACACATTGATAGGTCCTGTGAAAATAACCTGTAATCTGCCAAACGTCTGTATCCTTCCACCATCATGTTACATGGTGGGTCATCTATATTTTCCTCCTCTATTCTCCCCCTCTTGCATCTGGAACTCTCACATGGGATCCCGGATCTAGGAATTAAAGACACAGTTTTGCCTCAGCAAGGTCCTCCCTACCAGCCTGGTCTGACTCTCTGAGCTGCGTGTGAGCCAGAGCTCCTTGTGCTGAATACCAACAAAGTGCTTTCTTTGTCTTTACTAAGTCTGCACTCACAAATCCATATTCCGTGAGTGATTTGATCTACTTCAGAGCCCCATACGTTGCCTGGATACTTATTTATAGACTCTTAGTGAAGCCATTTAAAAATACCTTTTACCATGAAAACTTTTGGTCAGTTACGGAAGTAGGCGGAGCTGCTGCACACTTTATGTGGAAGTAAAAGGAACCCCGTGGCAGCCAGCCCCAGCTACAGTAATCATCAGTTTGTGGCCAGTCATGTTGTCATCTAAACCCCCTTGACCTCCCTTCCTCCTGTACTGACTTGTAGAAATTCCCAGCTATTCTATTAATGAAGCTTTTTTTTTTTTTTTTGCTTTAATTTACATCAGTGGAATTGCATATGTTTGTTTTTATATTAGTTAAATGTAAATGAATTCATTTTTTCTTTGGTGATTTTTTTTTTTTTTACTTTTTCATAGATAGTACATATATATGGCTGAAAATTCTAAAGATTCAAAAGGGTATCTGTCTATAAAAAGGTCAGACTTCCTTTCTTTGTCTTCCACTCTCTGGTGGCTGGTTTCTAATGTATTTGTTCATAGATATTCTATGCATTTGTAAATGAGAGAGAGAGAGAGAGAGAAAGCAGGTGGGAGGCAGAGGGGGAGGAGAGAGGTAGGTGGTGATTACATTTATGGTGTTACAATGGGACCTTGCTTGTTTCACATATCAAGGTGCCTTGGACTTCTTTGCTTAACAAGACTTACAAAGCATAGAGCTGCCTAAATACTTTACAAGGCTGCATAGCATTTCATTTCTGGTTCTACTGTCATTTAACCTGCTTCTGTGGCTGCACATGTACATTATTTTTAATCTTTTGCTGTCCTATGATATATTTCGCAATTCCAAATTTCTGGCGCATTTTAAAAAATGGAGCACCTTGAAACTAATATTTTAGGTACATTCTGATTTCGTCATTCCAGTCTCTTTGCCTGTCTTTTTGCACCCACATCCTCCTCCGCATGTTTTCTAGTGTGTGATCAAAACTCAAGGCCCACGCCTTGCTCTCAGGGCAGTGGGGGCAGTGAAGGTAGGGAGGCTTAATTGTCTGTGGCACAGCCGATGTTAGTTAAAGCCTACGAGTCCAGCACACTACAGGGTGTTACAGCTGGATCATTTAAATTGATCCCTCTCATTTAATGGTAAACTGAGGCCTAGGAAAATTAGTTACTTTGCCCTGTTCCCCCGGATTCTTAACTTTTTTAATACTCAAAGAGTCACAAAAAGATATTAAAAAAATCTCAATATATTTCTCATTAAAGGAAGATATACAGGTGTCTTTAGGGTGTGGCTCTATACTTGAGGACTTGAAGGGGAGACTGTTCTGCTGACATCACTGGAAGAAAAGAAGGTGGTTATACATATAATGTGGCCCTATTTACATAGCACGTTGAGCAAGACAGGGAGGTAGAACTCTTTTTTCCCTGAGTTCCTCTCAGGGTCCATGTTTATGACATCTTTATTCCCACTCTAAGCCTCTCCTTGGGTGTTCATGATACCTCATTTATCTCAAATACAGAAATAGCAACCACAACTCACACTTATTGAGAACCTACTATGTTCCAGTGCTTTCCATGTTATTTAATCCTTACAACCACCCTATGAGGAAGGTACTTTTGTGAATGGAGAAACTCAGGGCAGAGAAGAAAAATAACTTGCCCAAAGGTGATAGGTAGTAAGTGCCACTCCAAGGTATGGATTCTGTCTGGCTCCAGAATCTCCATTTGCAAGCCTGATACTTACTCTGAATCCCAGTGTTTGGCAGAAGGGGCATGCAGGCTACTTTGACCAGTTCACAGACATCCAAATTCTTGCCCTCATAATGGGGGCCAGGGGTTGGATGGTCCTGAGGTTCTACGAGTTTGAGCCAGGTCTAGCTGGGATAGTATTGCTCAAGGTCAAGGATGCACGGAAGAGATCATAAAGCAAGCATCCAGGCAGGAAGCTGTAGGCAAGTCAGGTGCACGGTTCAGCTGGAGGATTAACTGAGGGGAGCTGAGCAGAGTCTGAGGGACACAGCAGGAAAGAAATTGCAGACATCGGGAAAGAGTAAACTGGTTCAGCATGGAGGGAAAGGGGCTCCTCTCTGAGAGACTCGATAGTGGGGCTGCTTGGCAAACACAAGCCTGTACAATAATCACACGGGAAGCCAGTTACACATTCATATTCCTGGGCTCTGAGGTTCTGGGACAGGAGGTCTGAAATAGGGCCCTGGAGTCCAGCAAACACCTTGGGTGGTTCTGAAGCAGAAGTCCCATGGACCTCATGCTGTGAGGCTGTGGATAAGTGTGGACAGCTGAATTGTTTCCTTTCTGTTGCCTGCAAATCCCATTTAATTAAATGCTGGAAAGGAATGGTGTTCAGGAATTGTGCGTTGGAAACTAATCAGGATTCTAGAAAAAGAAGAAAAAATGTCCACCGGGTGGGAGTCAGGGTGCATTTCCATTTTAGGTGCCCACTGGCTGGGTCCACAGCAGAGAAATAGCTGGGGGCAAGGTTTGTTCACTTGCTCGTATGTTTCATGCACTTGGGAGTGGCTTGTTTTCTGTCTCCAACAAATCTGACGATCAAGGGGAATGAACTAGATTGGGAATTTCGTTTACTCATGTTTTGGTCATTTAATTAAATAAGTAAACATTTAGTAGGCACCTACTGTGTGCCTGACACTGTTCTAGGATTTCAGAGTTTTGCAAATGAATGAGATGGATCAAGTCTTTGATCTCATGGAGCTCACAGTCTAAAAAGCAACCAAAAGACATGAGATTGCACAGCAGCTCCAAAGGAAAAAAAAAATGCATTTTCTGGGGTCAGACTGGTGAAACCCGGACAGCAGTTACACAATAAGAAGCCTGACCCTGGCTTCTTATTGTGTGACTGCTCCACACTGAAGTTCCTCATTATGGATGATAATGATGCCTCTCTCACAGTTACAGAGATTAAATGGGGGAATGCATGCACAGCATTTGCCATAGGCCTGGCATGTGGGCTAATACATAACATACTTTATTCAAGGCTAGAGTCTTAGTCTTCTTCTGGAGTCTTTGGCTTATGGCTCTTGGTGGTTCCCCTCTAGGATCGTCTTCATTTGCTCACTACTGCTCAGGAGGGCTTCCCTCTCCCCAGCATTTCACACAGGAATGAGCTCCCGTAAGCTTCCAACTTGACCATGCATTAAAAAATTGAAATTGACAAATTACGTTATCTGGTTGTTTCCCAACCCAGAGTTTTGAATTATTCTAGTCAGAGTGGGAAAATGTTGAGGAAAGGATAAAGAAGTGATATTCACTCCGTGTGATTTTAAAAAAGTATTATGCATGAATATTCAAGACCCTCACCAGCACCAGTCACAGCAGAGACATTTGCTCCCTCAAGAAAAGCCTTTTCTTCTCCAATTTTATGCAAAATATAGAGGTTATAAAAAAGAAACTTAGAGTGAGATACTAGAAAAAGGTCTGTAGAGCCATTCCATGCC
Source organism: Glossophaga mutica (assembly GCA_039655065.1). NCBI lineage: Eukaryota > Metazoa > Chordata > Mammalia > Chiroptera > Phyllostomidae > Glossophaga > Glossophaga mutica. Next base: position 11,726,769 of record CM077314.1, read on the forward strand.
TTGGTAATTGTGACTGAGTAATTAAGAATGCCTCAAATGCTTCCAGATCTCTCAGGAAACTGCAGAATACTTCATTTCTCACACACACCATTTTAAGAACAAACCTCCCATCATGGAGGAGCTTTGGCAGAGGAGAACTATTTAATGACTAGACTGACTGAGAATGCTTCCATACCAAATGCAAAGCTTGAGGGGGATCTGGGAAATAAAGTGGGGATGAAGCTGGATTCAAGTTGGCTTTCCAATTGGAGCACACTGGCTTTTAGATCGGAACATTGCTTCTTGGTCCAGACCCTAAGGATTGCTCAAAAACTTTTCTTTCAAAACTCTTCCCAGATTCCATTGATCTCAAAAGGGCAGAAACAGGCTGATCTGCATTCTGCAGTGGACTGCCCCAAAGCCTCTGCAGTGTGAGGATTTGAAATTGACTTTGTCCCTGGAGGCTGTTTGTTGGTTGCAGGAGGGGAGGAAAAGTCAGCTAAGCCAAGGCTTCGTTAAAGATCTCTCGGGAAGCAAAATACAAACTGTGCTCTTTAGACAATACATTGCCAATGTTCTAAGCGGTGACCTTCCCTACTTCAAATGAATACCAATGAAAATCAACCTCTCTGAGTGGGAAACAGAATTTACTGGGGTTTGGAGGTAGGTGAGAAGGGAATTTAGTATGTGAAGGGAAGAATAGTCTTTCTAGGGGTTCTTGGATCTGCTAAGCAAATTTTGCCTGTGGGGAAAAAGAGCCAAATTCCTACACTTTAGAGTGGCTAATGGGACATTTACTTCAATCTTGGGGTTCAAGAAAATTTAAGATTTTGTCACAAACCAGGTGCCTCTGAACATAAAAGTACTTTCTCTGCAGGAAGAGGACATTCCAGTCTGATCATGTTTATCATTACTTTGATAAGCGCAATGTTGAAAAAAGCCTCAGTGTTGGATTGGGCAGATCTGGGTTCAAATGCTGGCTCTGTTACTGATGCATTGTGTTTTAACCTCTGTGAGCCTCAGTTTTCTGATATGTAGAAATAGAGACAATATCTTGTAGAGTTATTTTGATGATTAAAATGTGATTATATTACATTAGGCAATTAACACAGTACTGGCACTCAGTTCGGCATCCAAATTATGGTTTGAAGAAATATAAAAAATGGAGTCACTTTAACCAAGCTGCTAAAATTATTAACGTTATGGAGGTTGAGGCATAAAGAAAGATACTGTTGTCTTTCTAACTAGCCTAGGAACTTAAACTTTTGTGAACTTTTCTGCCTGTGTCAATGCCTGGGTATACATCTGGACTTCCTGACAACCTTGTGATTACCCCCTGGAGGATTCACCTATGCATCCATCTGACACCTACTATTCAGACCACTGAACATTACCAGACATCCAAGTGCCTGTTTTCTGGATCACCTGGCATCTTTCATCTGGGCAGCCTGACCTCTGAATGATAATCATCCTGGACCAATCTTAGTGCTAAGAATGCAGGACTGACTTCTGGTCAAGAAGGAGGCATAGGTAAACATGGCTCATCTCCTTGCAAAACCACTGCAAAAATTACAACTAAACTGCAAAACGACTATTACCTAGAATCTTCAGAAATATAGCTGTATGGAAGTCCCACAGCCAAGAAATTAAAGAAGTCACATTCATTCAGATGGGTGGGAGGGGCCGAGATGCAGAGGTGCAGAACAGGCAGTCCTACACCTGTATGTGGTAGATAAAAATTGGGAGGGATATCTCAGGAGCAAGGGATACCAGCCGCACTCCAGGCCTCCCAACCAAGGGTTCCAGTGTCAGGAAAAGTCTCTATAACTTTTGGCTATAAAAACCAGGTGGGCTTGGGACAGCAGAAGGAACTGTGGGATCTCAGGCATCTCCTTTTAAAGGGTCCACAATGGATCTAGGAATTGAGTAGACTCACTCCCTCTTGGCTACAGCACTGGGGCAGCAGCTGGAAGGGCACCAGTGGTATATGGGGAAAAACTGAAGTGTCTAGCATCAAGGCAAGTGCTGGGGGACAGCTTCCTCTGGGACAAAACTGCAGAAGCCAGGCAGCAGCCATTGTTCCTTTTCTGAGCTCTTCCCCACAGAGAGTGACAGAGCAGTGACACCATATCTGACACTCCATCAACCTGGTTCACACAGGTTGCCCCACCCAAGTGATTACCTACGGCTTTGCCCCATCCAATTTACAGGTGTACTTTTCAACATTAGGTCACACTATTAAGACAGGGAATCAAAGAAGCTGTACTTAATACATAGAAACAAATGCAAGGAGGCTGCCAAAACAAGGAGACTAAGAAATATGGCCCAAATGAAAGAATGGAACAAAACTCCAGAAAAAGAACTAAACAAAGTGGAGATAAACAATCTATCAGATGCAGAGTCCAAAACTGGTTATTAGGATCCCCAAGGTACTCATTGGGTATTTCAACAGGATAAAAAAGACCCAGGCAGAAATAAAAGTTACACTAAGTGAAATAAAGAAAAATTTACAGGGACTTAACAGTGGAATGGATGAAGCTGAGAATCAAATCAATGATTTGGAACACAGGGAAGAAATAAAAATTCAATCAGAAGAACAAGAAGAAAAAACAATTAAAAAATGAGGATAGGGCAATGAACCTCTGGGACAACTGCAAGTGTACCATTATTCAAATCATAACAGTGCCAGCAGGAGAAGAGAAAGAGCAAGAAATTGGAAACTTATTTGAAAAAATGAAAGAAAAATTCCCTACTTTGGTGAAGGAAATAGAAATACAAGTCCAGGAAGCAGAGGGTAGCAAACAAGGTGGGTGCAAAGAGAATCACACCAAGACACATCGTAATTGAGATGATGAAGTTTAAAGGTAAAGAGAGAAACTTAAAAGCAGCAAGATAAAAGCAAATAGTTACCTACAAAGGAATTTGCTTAAGATTGTCAGCTGATTTCTCAAAAGAAACTTTGCAGGCTGGAAAGGACTGCTAAGCAGTATTCAAGGTGATGAAAAGCAAGGATCTACAACCAAGATTACTCTGTCCAGCAAAGCTATCATTTAGAATTGGAGGGCAGATAAAGAGCTTCCCAGATAAGGTAAAGTTAAAGGAGTTCATCATCGCCAAGTCATTTTTATATGAAATGTTAGAGGGACTTATTTAAGAAAAAGAAGATCAAAACTATGAACATTAAAATGGCAATAAATTCACAACTATAAACAATTGAATCTAAAAAGCAAACTGAGAAAAGAAGCAAAACAGAAACAGAACCATAGATATGGAGATCATTTGGATGATTACCAGTTTGGAGGGGGAAGATAGAGAATGAGAGAAAAGTTGCGGGTATAAGAAGTACAGATTGGTAGGTACAGAATAGGCAAGGGGATGTTAAGAATAGTATAGGAAATGGAGAAGCCAAATAACTTATATGTGTGACCCATGGACATGAACTAAGGGAGGGTTGCCAGAGGGAATGAGGGGTACTGGGTGGAGAAGGGGCAATGGGGAAAAGTTGGGACAACTGTAATAGCATAAGCAATAAAATATATTAAAAAAAAGAATGAACAGAAGGGATGTGTGTGATGACCAAGGAGACTAGACAAGGGGTGAAATAGTTGGTTCAGCAAGTGAGAAACATAGCTTTCTAAGTGAACATCAGGATTGCAGGGAATTGTTGAATATTCATGTAAGGTTTTTGAAAGTAAATTAATTTTATGAATTGCATACCATTTTATTGTATGGAATAAACTATAATTTAAGAACTTCAAAAAAGAAAAATCCAAGACTGATCATTCTCAAGAATGTACTTTTAACTTTAGGAAATTTTAACTTTTCTCCTTTTTGTAGCACTTCTGGGTTTTGGCTTAGCTGTGTTCACAGTTTGCAAACTCTAAGACCCTTAAATAAGTCTTCATCATTTATTTCTAGCTAAAGCCTCCAGATTCTTTTTGAGTTCATTTGACAGGTCCTCTGTCTGCTTTTCTGTCTCTGTCTTTCTTTCACGCCCCCCCCCCCCCCCCCCGATTTCCTTTGGGGATTGCTCTATCCTCTCTTGCTTCCTCTCTCATTTGCTCATTCTTTAAGGTTAAACTCCTGTCTCCCTCTTCTCAACCCTCCTTCCACAGAGCTTTCCTCTTTTCACTTTTCGTAGTGCTCATTGTTTAGCCTATGGCCCGCAGGAGTTTATTATTTGACTAATGTTGTAAAACCATTATTCTTAAATACTCATTGACACCCAAAACTTTGAAAGACATATAGTAAGTTTACAATATTTTTTTTACTGGTTGGTATTATTCTTCATTTCAGGTAGTAAGCCCTTCAATTTCTTCTTTTCTCTAAGTTGATTGGGGGACATCATTGATACTATTTATGGAATAACCATATAGTTTACATACATTAACTCAAAGCTTCTCAAGCACTCTGTGAGGCAGGTTATATTATCCTCATTTTGCCAATGAGCAAACAGAGGGTCAGAGATTTTCAATAACTTGTTTAAATTGTATGCCGGGGGAGGAGTGTTAGGATTTAAATTTAATTCTTTCTGATTCTAAAGCTTAAACGCTTTCTGCTATATTCTGTGATTTTTCCATTAAGTTTCAGATGAAAATATGTTTGGGTTCTAAGTCACGGCTTTAGAGCAAAACAGATTTTCTCGGTGAATGCTCTTCATTACTAAAACTGCACTTCTTGGAGCAGCTCCAGTCTCTTGTTATTGGCCCTTCTGATATGATGTAGGGGCCCTGGGAGCAGTAGAAAGAGGGTCTTGGTGACTCTCTTCTGTTCAGAGGTTTCAAGTCATATCCAATCTCCTGTGTATACCCCTACCCTTCTTGGCATGAGCATCATTGCATAGCCAACACCTTCCTTAGAGTAGCAAGAGAAAACACTGTAGATAGAGAGTAATTTTTTTAAATGAAGAAATCTCAGGAGTTATATATGTGGCTGTGGCATCTGCATGCAAACAAAGAAACAAACAAAACACCCACATACAAATAATTCACTTCTTAAATACACATTTTCCCTGCTATAAAACTTTGATAAATAGCTTGGGAAATGATACGAACACATCTGTCTGGATAATCCACGTGGTATCTTTTCCCCTTGAAGTCAGTGAAAGGAACACTGCTATTGCAAATAAATTCAGTTTTTCTCCACAAATGAGAAGTGTTTTCTATAGTGCAATGGTTTCCAATTATGTTGGGTAGCCTCATGTTGAATAACAGAAGCTTTCAAATTGAGTGCTTGTGGTCAGTTTCCAAAGTTTAATAATTCTTGTAGTAAATCTTTCCCCTGCTTAAATGCATACATAAATGTAATATTTAGAGGACAAACCCTAGACGCTATAATCTATGCTTGGGACAATGATCAGTGATTGCCTATTATTTCTAACTTTCATATTATTTAGATTTAAAAAAGCCTTGGTACTAGAATTGTAATTTCTGTATTCTTTTGGAGATAACAAGTTCATTAGGTTGGGCAAATTATGTAAGGACTTAGTGTTCTCTTTGCTGTAAATTGCCATACATTGCTGTAAAATTTTGGTGCATTTTTTGCTGCATTTCTTAGAAGGCTGAGTTTCTTAGAGGGCTGAAGCAGTATGTTTTCTGAATGAAGAATGAGAGATGCATGAAGGAGCAGAGCAAGGCACTGTAGGGTCAACTTCATTCTTGAATGTAGTTGGTAATATGTAATCAAACTAGACTGCTAATGGTCAGTGCAAATTAAACATGAGGATCAGTTTTATTCCCTGTCTTTCTCCATTTAATTCCTAATTTTATCTTTCAGTTTTCTTGAGTGTCTCTTCAAGTAGGATTTTGTGTGTGTTTGTTTTTGGAGATCTGGTCTACCTGACCATATTTTTATACATTTAAGACTAGTGATTTGGACAATGAATTATTGGGTCATTGGATTTTTTCCTGCAAAATATAATTTTAATGTTAAATCTTAGGTCAACCTAAGTTTTATTCATTGTAGATGGTTTGTTTTTTTCCCTTATGCCTGAGTTCTTTTAGGATGTTTTCTTTATTTTTACAAACCGAAACATGTACCATGATGTGCCTGGATCTGAGTGTCCATTGATTTCTCCTGGAACATTGGTGAATGTGTTCATATTATGCTCTCAGGCCTTATTTTCTTCAACAAAGGAATGTTTTCTTTGATTATGTCTTTAATTATTAATGTTTTAACATCAGAAACACCCTCCTGTGGCCTTTTATAGGTACTGAGTTTACCTAGAAAATATAGTAAATTCATTCTTAGTGACCCAAGGAAATTTCATTATCCATATCATGAGATAATGTGGTGCTTCAAAGGAGTACTTTTAAACCAATTATATGTGGATTACAGAAACACATTTTCCCAAGTAGGGGGTGGGGAGAAGCTAGTTTTTTTTTGCCCATAGTTTTCAGCATTATATTCTTTTTGATATATATGGCAATTAGTACCTGAGGGTGTTTTCCTCTTAATTTTGGAATCTAAGATAGGTGTTTCTTGCTTCAGAACACCCAAGTGGCATAACTTTAATGATTCAAGTCCCTAGGGGCCAGTAGACTGTTGGTGAGTGGGTGGAAGGGTTGGTGAGCAATTACTGAAACCAATAGAAAGAATACAAGAAAGTGCAAAATTAGGCTATTCTCATTTCACGATGTCCAAATCTTTAGCTGCAAAAAGAGAAGCCATTATAGAATCATGACTTAACTCCAAAATGTAATCTTTTCTCTTTTATAACAAGCTTACATAACTATAACAGTATATATTAATAATTACTTTTGTTTCAATTGCTCTGTTTTATTGGTTGGGAATATGTGTCATTCCTAACTTTAGTCACCAAGTTTTTTCTCTGGATGTGTCATTTGCTGTCATCAGTCATCTTTTCGTCTTTTACTTAATCAGAAACAATTAACAGCAATGTAAGGAACTATACAATGAAGTGTAAAACTGAGAGGAACAAGAAAGTGTGAAAGTAAAGGATGAAAATCAATTCTAAATATTATGTAAGACTGTTAGAAAGACTAACACGTGATCTCTCTTTTTTTAAGAAAAGATTTCTGCCCCAGTCTTGACTGAGCTATAACTAAAGGAGCCCTGATTCCCTTACTAGAGAATGGTTTTAGAAAACAGGATCTTGATAATATGTGTGCTCATTACTGCTGGGATGTTGTTGCTTCTTGGCCCTCATAGCTGACAAATCAAGGGAATATATATGTGTATAATAACCAATGTGTATGCACATATCTAAAGATATCTCTGTATGCAACCATCTGTATCTATGTTAAGCTAAACAGGGTTCATACTAGTATCTCCTACTCTAATCCATTATCACATGCATGGTTCTGGCTTTCTCCCTTGCTTAGCTGTACATTGCTACTCCAATAATGACAAGCCTGGCTCCCACCATTTGCCATCTATTTACTTAATTGCTGAATTCTTATTTATGTAACATGTGATCTTTAAGAATGTATAGGACTAAAGAGGCATAAAGTGGACACCTCAGAGTGATAGTTAGGAAGCTATCTGGTGGGAAAGATTCTGGTTAAGGTGTGGTATCCCCTGTTTGGGCAATTATTAGGTAAAGATATTTCGAGCATGGCTTTGTTTGTAGGCTATGTAGAGTGGGTGTAGCTATGATGACTAAGGAGACCTTTGAGAATTTTGAGCAACAGTGATGCTGTCATAGACATGGCTGGCAACGGGTCAGCATTCATTAACTGTGAATCAGAAAAAGGAGAGAAAGAATAAGATCAGTGCTAATAGAGCTGATGGTGTTGGTGGTGGGCTCGGTGTGAAATCGCAGACTTATCAGAATTCAGAGGCAACCTGAGGTGTGTGATTCAGGCAGTTGAGGTAGAAATGGGGAAACATGGGATGTTAGTTGTTAGGATTAAGAAGCAGGAACTAGGATGCAAAGTGGAAAGAAGGGGCTGAAACTTGATGGTCAATTTGTCAATAATATACCACAGTGATGGACTGACTCCAAGGTGTCTGATAGGAGCAAGACTAACGTACCAGAGGTAATATCCAGGAAGCTCCAATCTACCCCTTATATGCTTCACTGGAGAGAAAGTCTTACTTGAGTTCTTTCTTATCTCAATTGAAATAAAAATTGCAGGACACTAAGAGACAGAGATCCATTAGAAGGTTTTGTTTTCCATTTACTTTTTGTCTGAGACAGCCCCAAGTCCCTTCTCAGATATTACCCACACAGTACCTGCTATTTGCTGAAGGCGGGATCTTCAAGTTTCTGAAAAGTCTTTGCCCCTGAGCTGATGTGGCTTTAAGAGAATGGACATGGACAAGTAAATGGAGATGGATTTCTAGCAATGCTACCAATCTTCTACAGTTCTGACAAAGGGATCATCCTGACTGTGTGTGTGTGTGTGTGTGTGTGTGTGTGTGTGTGTGTGTGTGTGTATGTTTGTGAATCTTTTGCTGCCTTTATTATTTCCCTTAGAGCACAAATTATGCATTTTTGGTGACACCTATTCATAAAATTCTGTTTGCTTATTTGGATCACTGTTGTTTTATAAAATCCTGAAAGCAAAGACATGTGATTTCTAAATAAAGAGTCCATTAATGGGAGATTTAAGGACATTATAAGTTTTTCTTTTTTCAGTGCAGATGTACAGCTTATCTCCCAGAATGGCACATAGACATTAGCTTAAGGACACTGAATAAGGGCTTCCAATTAAATGTGGGGGATTGAACACATACATTTATCTTTGCACTTTCCTAAATTCTCCAAAGTGAATAAAAACATGTTTGTTTGTTGTTGTTGTTGTTTTTTTTTTAAAGAGACATTAAGGAAGATGACAATACAGGAAAGAAGTGAACAACATTTTGGAAACTGAAAGCAAAAGAAAAGTAGTAGAAATTGAATTAGCCAACTGGGAAAGTTGAAAAGAAAGCCTGCTGTGGGTGAAGCCAATGAGGAAAAAATATGTCTTGGAATCTGGAAAGACTTAGGAGTTGGAGAAAAAATGGGGCATGGCAAAGATGAAAAATGGGGATTTGTTAAAATTTTTGTCATGGGTATTGAGACCCCCAAATCACCTTTCTCATGCTTCCTAACCTGGAAACTGCTTCTTGTCCATCCTGGTAGAAAATGGGAGGGTCACACTGTAGTGGTTTGTCCAACTGAGGATCGTGGTGAGATATTGAACGTCTGCAGCTTAAATGGGGAGGTCCTCTGTCCCTAGTGTTCTGAAATGCTTTCAGCATACCTACAGCCACGCTTATTTCCCCAGATGAGAGGGATCCACCAATGTTGACAACTGGAGACTCCCCAACCAAGTGGCTCAGTCTCTACCCCACCATCTGATTGTCACTTTAAAGACATGTGAATGTATTGCTTTGCTAAAATGAAGAAAGCATTAAGTAGGAAAGAATAACTCACAGCCTGTTAAACCATCTGCTTCTAACAAGAAGAAGAAGAAATGCTTGCCATGAGGTGGGGTGAGGGCTCTAATGCTTATGCAGGGGAATTTTTAAAGGCTGTCCCATCACAAATGGGAAACCCTGGGTCACAAATATTTATATAAAAAGTCATTACAGAGCTTGATTGTTGTACATTGGCATATTGTCTGATTAGAGCATACACACATTCCTATATAAACATACTTGTCTATATACGTATAGTGTATATATGAAAATATGTTTTTATTTTTCCCAACAGCTCTTTTTTGTTCTTTTTTCTGTTTTCTTTCTCCCTCCTCCTCTCTCTTCCACTTCTCCTTTTTCTTTTATTAATGCCTTGTTCTTATTTCATGTATATTATAGTTCGTTTAATCTTTTGAGTAGAGCAGAGATTTTAAAGTTTTGTTTATTTGAAGTTTTGTTTTCCTTGCAAAAAGTCTGCTTCCTCCAAGTTACTTTTTTTTTTTAAACTCTGTCTTTCATGTCTGAGGCTTTTTCTGGTGTTGGTTATGCTTTAAGGGTGGGACAATGAACAGCCGATAGGGAGTTCCTGAGTGTGTGTGTGTGGCTTCTGGACTGTGGGTACCATTAGGGTGTGTTCTTCATGGACCCTCTAGTTGAGGAATTTCTAATGGAAAATCTTTTTTTCCCATGCGATATCTCCATACCTCACTATGCCTTTTGCTCTCCCATTTAGAGAGTAAACCCACCTTATTTCCTCTAGAGGAGCAGCCCCCCTTTTCCGTTGGGGCACAGATGATGCACAGATTGGCTACATGGAGTAGGGAGGAGGGATCAGGGCTGTAACTGATTCTCCAGATTCTTTAACAGTCTTTCAAACAATCCTTTTGCTTTTAATTTCACGTCCACATCTATTCTCAGAGAACCTATTGGTGCCATTTTTAGCGCCTTTGTAGATTCTGTAAGGCATATTGGGTTTCTTCTTGGCTGCTTCCTCTGCTGGTTTAAGACTAAACTTTCTTTATGTTCTTTTCTTTAGACTACAGCACTTCCATCCAGCTTTTAAAATCTTGCTCTGGTTTTCTCTTTTGTTTGTCCTTGTGGTTTTGTGTCCTTTAAAAAGCTTTTTTCTGATGTTTTCATGTAGTTTGGAGAAGGAATAAAAGAAATGGAAGTTTACTTGAAGAAATTACAAAATTACAATTAAATAATACATGACTTTTAGATGAAAACAGTTCATCACACTATCAAAACAATGTGGCTATTTTCCCTTGACCCTGTCTTGGATTCCATAGTCACCTCTCCTGAGATGAACAGTGGTTAACTGTTTGATGATTTTTCTAATCTTCTTCCTGTGCGATCACATACACTTATCCATGTATCCATTTCAAAAAATAATTGGGATCCTATCAAACATGGTTATGAGTTGTTTTGTTTGCCCGTTTTTGCTAACTTGGGCTTTCCACTTGAGTGCATGTAGATCTTTGAACTGCTGTGTAATATTCTAGAACTATATTTTACTTAATGTCTTCTTTATTTAGGAACATTTAATTTATTTTCAGTTTTTCTGTATTATAACAGTGTTCCAGTGAACATATTTGAAAGAACTATTTTTCACCTGGAAAAGTGTTTTGTTTTTTTTTTTAAATAAAATGTTAAGTGGCTCCTAGCCTAGGCCTGTGTTTTCTCAACTTTACTCATTGCATTCTGTTTCTTGCTTTTTCCCATATGTGCATAACATGTACTATTATATACTTAATTTTCCCCTTAAATTAACTATTTTAAATAGCTTTATAGTATCTATTTCTAGTTCTTTATATAAATAAGAAGTGTCACTTGCTATAGATGGTAACTGTGAAAGTAAATGCAAATTCAGTAAAAATAGTTCTATTGAATTCTAAGTGGATATGATTGCCCTCTATCTTTGTGTAAAAGCATATTAACAAAGTGTTAAGGTGGCGTGACACAAAACCAGAAATTTTCTCCCTCAAGTCTTCTAAAGAATAAAAATCAACATAGAATATACTTTCTGTGTTCAATTTAATTTAATTAGTTAACCCCATGTTCATGCACTACCTAAAGTCCTTTTTTTAAAAAGATTTTTATTTATTTATTTTTAGGGAAGGGGGAAGGGGAAAGAGTGGGAGAGAAACATCAATGTGTGGTTGCCTCCTACACGCCCCACACTGGGGACCTGGCCCGCAACCCAGGCATGTGCCCTGACTGGGAATCGAACCTGCGACCCTTTGGTTTGCAGGCCCGAGCTCAAATCACTGAGCTATGCCAGCCAGGGCTCAAACGTCCTTTTTTATATCATCAGCTGGTAAACCATTTCTGGGCCAATATATAATACTAACAGTATTACCTTACTTCCATGTTTTCCCATGTCACTTCTCTGCTCCAAGATTCTTTAAATCTTTGTTGTCCAGAGAGTAAAGTAAAGATCCTGAGACTGAATTCTCATCACCTGATCTCAATCAGCCTCAGTATGGGCTGATGCTGTGTCTTTACTAGTCTTTCCGTTTCTATAGGTCCTATACTGTAGGATTACTATTCACACACATTTACTTTGTTGTGACATTCCAGCTTTCTACCTCCTCTTGAATTCTGGTCACTGTGTTTTCTCTAATACACCATTACTTCCTTTGGACAAGACCCACCTTTTATCTTACACTTCTGTTTGCCCTTCATCATGCCTAGCACGGTGCCTTGTATGTGGTGGACACTCCATCAACAAAGGTATTTACTACTTATTGAATACTTACAGGATTTATTTTTACCACAAATTAAGCATTCGTTACACAAAAGCTTAGTAGAGATGAATCAATTATCAAGCCATCTAAATTCTCATGATAACACAGTTAGGAAATTCTTTATGATACCACAATATTAGAAAATGCAACTGGAGGGAGACTTTCTAGTGGCAATGCTTTTCTACTCAGTTTGAGTTCATGTCCGTTATGTTTGTTTCCTTAATTTCAAAGTCTAAGATCCCATAATTTTTAATCAACTAGTTGATTTTCATGTTTCTGAGTCACTTTTGCAACACATTTGATCTTAATAAGAATAGCCCATCAAGCAAGAAAGCCAGCAGTTCTCCTCATTATCAGTCTGTGTATATAGGAGTTTGTCTTTTGGCTGCCAAACTTGAATTCCACAGTGTCCAGCTTTAGAAAAATGGATTGTTTTTAATGGGCAACTTTTGAGTGACAAAGGCAGGGAGCAAGCCAGTGGTCTGTCCTCTCAGTTGATAGGATTAGATCTGAATGAATAAAGACGTGATGGGAGGCGGGATTTGGGGGAAAGAGTGCAGTGTGCATCAGCACCTCTGAGAAGCATTAACATTCTCTGTCTGCTGTACTAACTCTTTAAAATGCCATTTGCATTGACGATAGTATAATTGACATTGCTCCCAGAGGATTTCACAAGGATTGTGGGGAGATGGAATAAAAAAAAAAAATCATCTCTTCTCAACAAGGTTCTCCTCTAGCTACAAAATGCAGAGAGACAAGGACTCTTGTTACTGGGTGATGTCATATTAATAAAAAACAAACAGGCACAAAAATCTATCCATCATCACAATTTTCCCAGTAGTCTTTTTTTATCTCATGGTATATTATCTTCCTAATTCGAATTCATCAGCATTTGTTTGGATACTTGAAATTATTTATTTATTTTTGCACTAAGTGTCTGTTAAGAGTCTTTATGATCCATTTTGTTCCCACTGATCTCCCTTTAAAAAGTTAATTTTGGTAGTTCTAGCAACAGCTTAATGCCCCAAGCACCTATGAAACTGAGTGAAAGAGAAGGCTTCTGCAGGGGAATCAGTATACAGTTTCTGCTATAACTGAACAGGTTTGAAATCACTGTGGATGAACATGACCTTTTAGAGGTCAAAGAACAGCTGCAGCACGTAGAAACCATAATATAGAAAGACACATACACAGGTACATACATAAGGGTTTAAATGAAACTGCCAGACTTCCAACGAGGTTGGTTGTGATGTATTTACTCCTAGATTTGTGCAGGATCGGTGTACATGAGCAAAATTTTGATGTGTTTTGTAAACAATGGATTAGAGGAAATAAGTGATTTCTAACTAGCATTTTCTTCATTAACTTAGGCAACTTTGTAATTTCCCTGCCTCAACTTACAGAAATAAAGAGAAATAAGGTCTCCAAACGTTGCCAAATCTCCCTTGGCAGTCAAATCAGCCTGGTTGAGAACTCAGTATAGGACAATAAATGTGCGGATGTTAGACTGGACTTCCAAACCATTTATCCAATGAAGGGTGAAGAGAAGTGTAGGAGCCTTTTTGACCAGCTCTTTCTAGAGGAAGTTGAAGTTTTGATCATATTTTCTACTTTATTTATTTATTTTTTTTTTTAAAATATTTATTTATTTATTTATCTTTAGAGGGGAAGGGTAGGAGAGAGGGAGAAGGAGAGAAATATCAATGTATGGTTGCCTCTTATGTGTCCCATGCTGGGAACTGGCCTGCAACCCAGGCATGTGCCCTGACTGGGAATCGAACCGCGATCCTTTGGTTCACAGGCCCGTGCTCAATCCACTGAGCTACACCAGCCAGGGCCATATTTTCTACTTTATAGAACAAGGTGAGACTATTGAGGAGAACGAGTATAAGAAGATATTTCTACAAGGCTTTAATGTATAATATATTTTTATAATGTGTTGAGGTACAGCTTTTTGATTCTATTCAAATATGTGTTCAGTTTGGCTCATTTTCCAAAATTTATTTGCTGAGAAATTTAGATCTAAACCCTATACTATTCATTTAAAATATCAGATAAATATGTCAAACAAACTGTCAGCTTAAATGATAGTTAGTGGTTCTGGAAACAAAGGAATTTTTTTCTCACTTAATTCTACTTTAATTGTAGAAGACATTTCTATTAAGTCATGCTTGGTAAATGTGGAACCTTTAGGATTAGTAGCCAACTCTACCCAGTATTCAATGCTTGTTTTGCTTGATTTGTGTTTTAGTCTGGTAGGTGTTTGTTTAGCTTTGGGTTGATGGAAAACCAAACCAAACCAAACTAACATATTGTCAATTCTATTCTTGAATATTTCCAGGGATTCTTGTAATATTTAATTTTAATTTCATTGATTTATTTTAGTCAATTATGTTTTCACATCATTATGCTGTTTTCTTCTTCTCAGTCTAATTCACATTTGATTTTCTGCTCTTCTTTCAGAAAGGTTGTATTCTGGCATCCTGTTAAGGAGTGCTACAATATTTAAGTTTTTTCCCTTTGTTACTACTAGTAAATCACCTTCAGAATCATGATCTTCTTCTAGTTGTTCACTATGATATCCCTTTCTTAATGTTCTGTATATAGCAATCATTCTTTGAGGATGGATATCTATCTATCTATCTATCTATCTATCTATCTATCTATCAATCATCTATTTCTCTCCTACCTACCTACCTACCCACCTAGTCTATCCATAATCCCAAAGTTAGGAGAGATTCATCTAGATTTATTGTTTACCAGCTGAGAGTTGTGTGCATTTCCTATGGTTTTTCTCTGCTTATTAACTTCTTTTATCAAATACCATAAGTAAGTAGTTCATTTCCCAATGCTTTGCAGAGGTGTTCAAACTTTTTGCATCTCTGGGCCACACTAGAAAGAGAAGAATTGTCTTGGGCCACACAGTAAATACATTGCAACACCTAATCACAAAAATATCTTATAATCTTTTAAGTAAATTTACAATTTTGTCTTGGGCCACATTCATGGCCATGCTGGGATGTGTGCAGCTCGTAGGCCACAGGTTGGACACCCCTGCTACAAGTTTAGATGCAGGGTTTCTTAAGCCCTACCGTCTGGAACCTTAGCATCTTGAACTGATTCCATATACATACTGCAATATGTACTTTTTTGAAGCTCTCCCTTTTTTAATTTTCCCAAGATCACATTCTTTTCTTGCAGAAACTATACCTTCTAGGGAAGATATATCTCTGCCATCCCTCCTTCTATTTCTCTTGTTTATTCTAGTTGTGAGAGTTGTTCTTTCTAAATAACAAACAAAATTCTGGCTATTATAAGATAAAAGGGGGTTAATATTTTGAAAGAAAATTAAAGAATCGTGTGAGTGCTGGGATGGCAGAAGATCATCGCAGCTGCATGTGGGAATGAAATTACAGTGTCTTCCACCTTTGTGTCACTTGATTGAACTGTAACATATGGAGTGGGAGTGTCCGGGTAGTGGGGATTGGGTCCTGTACCTGGGCAGAAAGTGGGATAATTTGATTCGTTCCCCTCCAGAGCAGGGCAGTAGGGCATGGTCTCATACAAGAACCACACCTGTTATATGTTGAACTATGTCCTCTAAAAGCTATGTTGAAGTCCCAACCTTCAGAATCCGTGAAGGTTACCTTATCTGGTTCTGCTGTAATCCAGTTAAGATGAAGTCATACTTGATTGGAGAGGACTTCACTCCAAAGCTGGGGGTTCTTATAAGAAGAGAGAAGTTTAGACATAGATGCACAGGGTGAACACCATGTGCAGGCGGAGTGGAGATTGTTATAATGTAGCTACAAACCAACTAACATCAAGAATTGCCAGCAACCAAGAGGCTAAGAAGAGGTAAGGAAGGATTGTTTTTTAACAAAATTAAAAAGACTTTATTGCGATATACAAAGTGTCTGAATGCATTTAACATGTGTGTAGATTCATGGCAATACTCCACAAATAACTGATATTACTTCGTGGTTGTATCCGAGTACTAAACATGCGCTTGCTGATGCCTTGATTCCAGACTTCTGGACTTAAGAACTGTGAGAGAATAGATGTCCTGTGTTCTCAGCCAGCTGGTTTGTTTTCATTTGCTACTGCACTCCTAGAAATGAATACAACACACGACGGGAGATTCTCCTGAAATTGTAACGGGGGCAGGTGATGCCAGATAACTGCAGGAATGTAAAGGTCCAGTAAGGAGGAGACAGAATTCTGTCTGATTTTAGGTACTTTCACCATAAGCACCTTTGCCGCAGACATCTTTGGCACACGTTTTCCCCACAAACATTTTTCTTGCATAACTAACTTGGTGTCAGGCAATATTGTTGTAAAAAGGATAAAATTACACAAGATAAAAGAAGGACACTAAAAAAGGGCATAACAAAATTGAAAATACTAATGCGAAATACAAACTATTTGAATACACTAAAATGTGTGCAATTCATGGCAATACTGTGCAAATAACTGATGTTATTCTGGGGATTGTACCTGAGCTCTGTCCTTTCTCCATGAAAAATGTGGGATCAGCTCGCTGGCTTCCCAGAATGCCCTTGGCCTCTCTCTCCTCCCAATGTCATGTCTTTCAAAATGAGAAACCAACTCTTCTGGCAAATTATTGTCATCTTGAAACAATGCTGACTCTTTTAAGACCGCCACCTCATCTGTTCATCACCTTGAAGACCATTATGAAGGCTAAGATTTACATATAACATAAAAATGGGGTAACTGTGAAAACTTCATCAATGGGGAAATGAAACCACACTGACAACTAGCCTAAATGCATCGGGTCCCTGAAGGTGGTTGATTTGTTAATGAAGAAATGAAACCAATCATACAGGAAAACCCCAAACTATCAACCAGTTACTTTATCTATCTTACAGCAAAATTGCCTTACGGCTGATTAGTTACGCAGCAAAAACGCTGGAGGCAAATATGTCTGCAGGAAAGATAGATATTTATGGTGAAAATACTGGAACTGATTCTGTGCATCTCCGAGTAGCATTCTCTTAGTAGATGAATGCCCACCCAGTTTTCGTATTGGTACAGATCCTGCACCTCACGGGCATCTGACTAGAGATGGAGAGAAAGAAGTGTCTTTCCATCTTCTCTCAGGTGTTGCTCTGTCTGTGGAACAAAACTGTGGTTAAGGGATGTTTTTTCTTACCCAGTTTCATAGCTGTAGTGTTGTGAGAAATCCCTACTAGATTTGGGCAATAATGTGTGTGTTTATCTTTATTCTAAGTCATTTTGTAGTTATTATTATATGTAAATATTCATGAGAATACTTTTTTGTGAGAAGTTAGGAGGACCTTCATCAGTCACTTACTTAACATCACCCCATTACCTTTTTCTGTCTTTTAAATTATGTAAGGAAATTTAGGGAATAGGGCAAAATTTACACCAAATGAGAGTCATGCCGTGTTATGATATTTAAAATTTTGCCTGCTTTTTGTCTTCTTTTTTCTGTAATATGGAACAATTTGCTGATTTCTAGAGACTTCTAGATTATCTAGAGATATCTTACGTGGTTACTGCCGTCTTAATTAAAAAAGTATAGAACTGTGAATTTTCCCTTCCATAATATCTTGGTTTGTTAGCCTTTGAATTATGTAATATGTAAATCCAGCCAATTTAAATAACTTAAAAGTAAAATTATGCATTAAAGTTCTAAGTCAACAGAACCAGTTGAGAGTCAAAAGAATATAGTTGCTTTTGAATAATAATTAGAATAATCTAATGGTGATAAATTCCTAAACAAATGTAAGACAATAAAGGCATAATCTTTAACTTTGAAATATTTTTGAGAGCATTTTACCAATAATTTGTTAGCTTGAAGTTTATTTCAAATGTCTATCCCAGGAATGTAATTGAAGAAAACCATCTAGTCTAATTTAGAACTTTATCCTCTATTTTAAACTCTGAACGAATTAACAAAAATAAGCATTTTGGGGTAAGCATAAAGAAAGTTTTTCAAAAATCAGAAATCTTCCTCTATTTTACTTATGTTGAAGATATGTTTTTTGATTAAGAAGCAGAGAAAGCTACTTTTCTTAGCAAATTTCAAGGCATCTGTTCTCATAGATACAGTATTTACAGATGAAGACTATCTAAGATAATTTAAAAAGCAGTAAGTCTTGATGAGGGGAAATAGTATTTTATTTTTGTACTGTTACTGCCGTCAGTCAGCTCCGCAGAGAACAACAGAGAAGAAAGAAACAACAAAAGGACAAAGTTCTGTGCCTCCCAAGGCTCAAAAGGTGCAGGTGGTGTCTGTGCATTGGTTTGCAAATGAAAGCGTTTTTCTTCCTCCTACTCATTTTTTTAGATCTCCCTGAACAAGAGGAAAAAAGTAATTTAAATAAAATAGTCAGAGTCAGTGAAGATTGTATTGGGAGCGTATAAAATCAAGTTTAGTTGTTAGGCCTTTTAATATCAGGGTGTGTCCTATGCCCTGTGCCCTCTTAAATAATCTTTTTATGCTAGTCAGGGCAGATACATTTTGAAAGTGGCACCTCTATTAACCTTAGCTATATACTTCTAAAAAAAAATCACCAGAGTTATATTTTGAGTGGTCCCCATGCTGAACAATTGCCGCAGAACATTAGTTTGAAATCTAAATGGACTCTTGATTATTCTTTTTCGGTAGGAGAGAAACAAGATAGTGAAGAAAAATAAAGATGCTTCTCACCCTGAATTTCTGTTATTATATTGTGATGGTATATGAAGATCTAGAGATTTAGGAGAGAATTGTCTAAAGGAGTCACAGTGTCAGACAACCAGATGACAATAACTAGTGTTTAACGAGTGCTTACAGGAAGCCAGCACAGCACTAAATGCATTGTATGCTTTAGCTCATTCTTCCCCCTAACAACTCCAATATTGCCACCCTAGTATGGCCTCACCTAATGTTATCATCTTAGTTTTATAGCTGTAAACTGAGGCACAAAGGAGTTAGGAAACCAGTCTGGATTCTCACCACTGTAAGATTTGTAAGGTAAATGTAAGGTAAAGTTTGATTCTGTAGTTTACCTCCTAGATCTTGCTTTTAACTTCTCAACTTTCTGTCTCCCTGCCTCGTAAACCCCCTTCATCTTGTCCTGTTTAGATGTCTAAGGGAGAAAACTTCAGCGAATAAGTGAAATGGTTATTTATAAATTTCCAGGTGTGTGATCCTATTTGCAGAAAAATGATAATGGCCTGTGGTGGGCCTTGGTTGATTTTGTCTGCTTAGTGTCTTCTCTCCCTTATGTCGGTGTCTGCATGTGGCTTAGCTTAGGGAAAGTCTCCTTCCTTCATCGAGTCTGTTTTGGTGTGGGCCTTCCCTTGGCTAAGCGGTAGATAAGGGCTGCAAGCTAGCTGGGTCAGATCTTGTCACTGGATTTTGAATCTTAAGGGTACTGAGAAACACCTAAAATAGCTGCAGCTTTTTCATTCTGTTAAGGACTTTGGAGGAGACTGATCGGACGAAGTATTTAAAATGAATCACAGTTCCTGAAGCTGCTCTAGCCGGGCCCTCTCAGAAGTCTGGTGTGTAGCTTTTCCTTCAGTTCTGTGAGCTGCCTTGTGTCCCTCCAATACATCCCCTTCTGCCTTATTATAATAATGATTCCATTCATTTTACCTGTGTCCAGTGAATCCTAATGGGTCACACTGACAACTGTTCCTTCTGCATCAGACTGACGTGGTGCTGTGGGAGGGTGTCCATCAGTTGGGATTGGAATGCTTTCGTTGGGTTTGCAGCTTGAAGGAAAGGTTTAAGGATGCTTTGGGCCTGTTGCTTTCTTTCTGTCTGAATTGATAGGAACTTTGTTCTGTGAAAATAGCCATTTGCTATTTTGTGTCATAAAAGTTAAAACATTTGTGATAGAAATGAATTCTCCGTTCACTGAGAAGCTCCTGTTTTCCAGTAGAAAGGATCGCAGGCAAAAGATAATGAGTTCTAGTGTTGACTTACTGTTGTAAAAGCTCTATTAAATTCTTATCACATTTAACGTAACTTTTACATGAGCATAACATAATCTTGGTTAACAGGTGAGAAGTAGCTTAAAAATGGTTGAAAGGATGATTACGTTCTGGGGGAGGGCAGGTAGATTTGTGTCATCTCCCCATCACCCCACACACTTTTCTCCCTTGCTTGCCTCTTAATAACCAGCTCCACTCACTGTCTCACACTTTCTTGAACTGACCAGATTCTCAGTATCTCATGTGATTTTCCTTGCTTGGAATGCCTATCTCCAGTATGTCCATCCAGCAAATGTACCTTGATCCTCCAAAACCTAAGTCCAGAATCTTTTGTGTGAGATAGCCTTCCCCTACTTTCTAGGTTTGGTAAATAACTGTCCATGGTGCTAATCTATGTGATCTGATCTTCTAAGAACACGCAACACACATGGTTTCAATGATTTAACTACTTGTTTCTTCCCACCATTTAACCCTGAACTTCCATAGGGCAGCCCCTTGAATTTTTGCATCTCTAGTATATTTTGTGATACTGAAAATGGTTCATAAATATTGAGCACACCTTGACAAAATTTCTAAGAAAATTTGTCACTTAATGGAACTCTGTTCCTGATGCTCTGTGCACCTGAAACTTCTTGGAGAATGATAAGGCCATCGCACAAATGGTATGTTTCATAAATATTTTTTATTATTATTAATACATTTTTAGATTTCGGTAAGCGTTTTAGTCCATTCTAGGTGCTGTAACAAAAATACCAGGGACTGGGTGGCTGATAAACACCAGACATTTATTTCTCCCACTTGGAGAGGCTGGAAATCCCCATGAGGGTGCCCACGTGATTGAGTGCTAATGAGGAACCGCTGTGGGTGGCCGACTGTCATCTTTTCATTGTACCCTCATCTGGCACAGAGACAGAAAGCAAGCGTCTCCTCACCCTTATAAGGGCACTAATCCCATTCATGAGGGATCCACCTAATCCTAATCACCTCTCAAGGCCCCACCTGCTTATCACATCGTATTGAAGGTTCAACTTCAGAGTTTTGTGTCAGATACAAACACTAACTAACAGTCTATAAAACTAAGTTACTTAAAAAAAAATGCAGCTCCATTGTGGAAAACCATGTCTTTTACCTGCACAGCTCATGTCTGGGGGACTTGATGGCTGTCACATTTCCCGTACGCCTTTCTGTGTCTCCTGCCTCTAAATCCCCAGAAATGTCATCAGCTGTGTGTTTGCAATAGACGATGTCACACCAAGTTAGAGTAGCAAGGGAGAAAAAGAAGTTCTCAGCACATTTCGTGCAAAGCACCTGAAAAACAGACTAAGACGTTGCTGAGGGCTATGTATCCATTAAAAGATGTGATTGACAATGGAAACTGTATTATTAAAGCTATTGGAATTTCTAACTTTACATCAAACTAACTGTTTCATTTTGGGGAGGACAATCTTCACCGACAATCTTCCTTATGGTCTAACTTATCTTGATTTTGGGAGACACAGAAATATCTCAAGTAGCAGAATTGAAGGCAGTAATGAGAGAGTGCTCTGTCAGGAGAACTTTACATTTACATGTGGGTAGAGACCTCCTAGTATGTATCCATGCTTGGGGTATTTTTTCCCTTTTATCCATTTCCTGTCTCCCACTTTATACACAAGTGTTTTCCAAAGGGTGTTTTGGGGAATGTTACCTTTTCTAAGTCACAACTGGTATTAAAGGGAGGAGAAAAACATTTTCTGAAGTTAAATAAGTTTGGAAAGCACTGGGTTAAACAGATGAAACCAGTTCCTTCATTGTCACACATGTTAATTGCAGAGGAGGGTGAAGTATTCAGACCAAACCTACTTGACCGTGAACCCTGCCAGAGAAGGTTCCATGGAGCGCACACAGGCAAACACCCCGGGATAAAATGGCCTGACTCTTTCTGTTGCAAGAACAAATTCAGGCTCATGTGTATTGAGTGTTTTGTAGCATTGCTAGCATTTATTCCCTCATCGTTTCAGTCCCCAGAGAGCCGCAGATTAATTCACTGTTTTCTCTTCCTTTGTGGAGAATGGTTTTGTTCAGTTTCTTGCTTGATTACCTTTAACTAGGTGTTTAGGATACTCTGCCTTTATGCCTTTTCTGTTTTTCTTTTAATAATGAATACCAAATGCCAAAGCATTTTCTTCTACAGAACCAAACAAATAAAACAAAGAAACAAAATCTAAGTGCCAAGAGTTCTTCTTTAATGTCTACTACAGGAAATTAGCCAAACAGGCTGGGATAAGTTCTGTAGTTACAGCTCAGGCTTGGTGGTGTCTGAGTCTAGTGCTGCTCTAAATTTGCTGCCCGGACAGGTCTCCTTGTCTACAAAATGAACACGAGGCTCCTAGGTCACATGCACAAGTTCATTTTTCATGAATTCAGCACATTAATTCAACCTGTATTTATTAAGCATGCTCTATTGATCTTAGGGGCATAGTGAATGAAATAGATGTGACCTTTCCGTGGAGGTTTGTATCTGATGTTACAGAGAGAAGAAACGAGACAAGTGCAATACAGGCGGATGGGTGACGTTGATGAGTAACATTTTGAGGGAATACGCAGAAAGGCCATCTCTTTATCTGGAAGATAAGTTATTTCCAACAAGGAAGTGGGAGGGGGAGGATATTGCAGGCATGGAAGAAAAGGAATAAATACAGTTTTTATTTGTGCTTCCCTGTTCTAGGTGCTGGAGATGACACAGTCCCAGCTCACCTGGGAACAAACGTAAATAAGTGGGAGTTTACAGTCGATGTTGCGAAGTGTTACCCAAGGTTTAGGAACATATGTCTCTGGGAGCCTAGAGGGGAAAGATTTTGTGGCTGGGATATCATGAGTTTGACTGACATATGGTGGCTGAAAATTATTTAGTTGTCAGGTACTACCTTAAAGTGTCTCTAAAATGGGTTGATATATATTTGCAAGGCAGGAATTCTCCAGGAAACACTTGTTTTCCCTGCACTGCTGTGACAGTTACTGCCTCCAGCTCAGTTCTGGGTATAAAACCACCCAAACAAAACAAAAACAAACAAACGAAAAACCCCAAACAAACCTGTTACTAGTGTACTGTCCTAAAGATTCTTTGCTCCTGGGCTCACTGAGTAATTCAGAGGCTTGGGAATGGACCCATTTGCTATTTATATGTTTCACAATGACCTTCTTCCCCTGAACATTTGCTTCTGTCTCCTGGTCCTCAAATGTGGTGAATCTGTTTCGCTTCCTGGCCTTCTCAGGTATTGTTCTCTCCTTTTGAGATTACTTTCCACTCTCTTTGCTTAAATGAGTCATCCTATTCATGACTTAGGCCTCAGTTTAAAGGAGTTTTTCTTAGGATTTTCTCTGACCTACCCCTTCCCTGGAATAGGGCAGGCCACTCTGTACATTTTTTTATAGACTTATTACCATAATATTAGCAGAATATATAATTATTCACTTGAATTTTTGACTCAATTAGTGGATTGATGAGGGAAGACACCATCCTGTATATAACTCTGTTGTTTCTTGCTGCATTTCCAGTGTCTACCACAGAGGCTGATATCTTAGTAGGCACCTAGTAAAATAATTTTTAAATGAATGAATTAATGAAGAGTAAGACTTATTTTTTTCTTAGTCTCAAAGAGGATCAGAAGTGGCAAAACAGTAGGATAGATGGGGGAGGGTAAGAATAGTATGGGAAATGTAGAAGCTAAAGAACGTATGACACATGGACATGAACTAAAGGGGGGGATGTGGGTGGGAGAGGGTGTGCGGGGTGGAGGGGAATGATGGGGGAGAAATGGGACAACTGTAATAGCATAATCAATAAAATATATTTAAAAAAAAAGAAGTACAAATAGGTAGTTACAGAATAGCCATGGGGCTGTAAAGTATAGTATAGGAAATGAAATAGCCAAAGAATTTATACACATGGCCCATGGACATGAACAATGGTGGGGTCATTGCCAGAGGGTGGGGGGGGGCTAGGTGGACAGGGGCAAAGGGGAGGAAATCAGGACAACTGAAATAGCCTACTCAATAAAATATAATTTAAAAAATTAAAAAAAAATCAAGCTGGAATTCAGATAATAATAACCACAACTTCTGAGCAAATGTGATATGCCAATGAATCAGGTTTTCTAAAATTATTGTAAATCCATATAATAACTCTCTTAGGATGAAACCTGAAGCTCAGGTGAAAAGGCCGCCCTCAGAGTCATGCAGCTATCTGCAGAAGAGCATGTGTGCATGCAGCTCTCCCTGACTCTAAAACTTCCTTCCACTGTATAACATAGCATTTTATTGGTAGTTACTGTGGGCCAAGGAGACCGGCATTAAGTGATAGAAAGGAAACTAGTGGCTGAGTGCATCAAACTGGCACAATAACTGAATAAAGTAAGGGTAAGGTCCAGAGGCCAGAAGAGTCTGCTGAGGCAAAGAGAAGCATGCTGTGCCATAAAACTACAGAAATGAAATACAGTCTAGGATGGTTGGGTGAATGAGAAGCAAAATAGGACTAAACATCCAAATAGAGAGGAGCCAGCTGCCCTGGAGGGCCCTAGAGGCCTCCACCCAGGTTCTGGGAAGTTCTGGTGTAACAACCATGGACTCCAAGTACAGCAGCACCAAGAAAGGAACCTCTTACTACCTGGATACATGAGCATGGAGTTGTTGCAAGAAGCTGGAGTCGCCATTCCCAAAGGATGCATGGCTAAGTCACCAGATGAAGCTTGTGTAATTGCCAAAAAATTAGATGTGATAAAGGCACAGAGTTTAGCTGGTAGTAGTGTAAAGAATCATTTGAAAGTGGCCTCAAAGGAAGGATGAGGTAGTTTTTTTCTCTAGAAGAAGTAAAAGCTGTTTCCTCACAAATGACTGGGAAAAAGTTGTTTACCAAGCAAACAGGAGAAAAGGGCAGAATTTGCAATCAAGTATTGGTTTGTGAGCATAGGTATCCCAGGAGAGAAGAGCACTTTGCAATAACAATGGAAAGGTCATTTCTAGGTCCTGCCTTAAGAGGAGGTTCTCAAGGTGGTGTCAACATGGAAGATGTTGCTGCAGAGACTCCTGAAGCCATAGTTAAAGAACGTATTGATGGTGCAGAAGGCGTCAAGAAGGAACAAGCTGTCCGGCTTGCACAGTAGATGGGATTTCCACCTAATACTGTGGATTCTGTGGCAGAAAACATGGTCAAGCTTTACAACCTTTTTCTGAAATATTATGCAGCCATGATAGAAATAAATCCAATGGTAGAGGATTCAGATGGAGCTGTGCTGTGTATGGATGCAAAGATCAATTTTGATTCTAATTCAGCTTATCACCAGAAGAGAATCTTTGTTCTCCAGGACTGGACTCAGGAAGATGGAAGGGACAGAGATGCAGCTAAGGCATTATCCACTCCATTGGCCTCCATGGGCATATGGGTTTTCTTTCGAAGGGTGCTGGTTTGGCTATGGCCACAATGGACATCATACAACTTCATGAAGGGATGCCAGCCACCTTTCTCAATGTTGGTGGTGGTGCTCCAGTCCACCAAGTAACAGCAGTGTCTCATCGCTTCTGATAAAAAGGTCCTGGCTTTTTTGGTCAACATTTTTGGAGGAGTCCTGCAGTGTGGTGTTATTGCACAGGACATAGTCATGGCAATAGAGGATTTGGGAATGAAAATACCTGTTGTGGTATGGTTACAAGCTACATGAATGGATGACGCCAAGGCACTGATAATGGATGGCGGGCCGAAAGACCTTGCTTGTGCTGACTTGGACAAAGCTGCTGAAATGGTTGTCAAGCTGTCTGAAATAGTGACCTTAGCCAAGCACCCCAGGTGGATGTGAAATGTCAGTTGCCAGTCTCATCTGAGAATACAGTGGATGGCTGAAGGTTTTACGTGTGCTATAATCGTTAAAAGTACTGTGTTCTGTGTTATTGTTCTTTTTCTCTTCAGTGTATGAAAATTATATTGCCACCGAGGCATAAAAACTTTTAAAAGCATTTGGTCTGCCTTTACTTCCATTGTTGAGAATGGGTTGTTTGTATGAAGAATGCAGGTACCTGCTTTCCTTTGCTGCAGTCTTCTTTGTCACTTCCATGGAATGGCCACATGCCAGTTTATCACTGTTGGGTACAATATTCTTCATTAATGAGTCCTGTGAATAAAATAAATGTGAATATAAAGCTTTATGCTTTAGGAATATTGTATCTAATACCTAGCCTCATTAGTAGAGCAATGTAATAAAATGATGTTTTATGTAAGGAGTATTTATCTTCAATGCCAAATAACTAACTAAATATATCAGTCACTATTTATAGACAAAACTTTCAAACACTCCTCAGAATATTCTTTGCGATATTTCAGTGAAGCAGCTTCACGATTTGAACATTGTTTTCATCATTACAGAACACCGACAGCTGCAAGTCCTCATGAGCCTGTGGTGTGGAGAAGAACCTGTAGGTTTGTGTCCACCGAAGGTATATTTACCAAGGACTTGGCAGACAAAACTAGCCATGTCAATTTAAGTTAATGAAAGTCTCCCAATGTGGAAAGGAAAAAAGAAAAAAAAATCCAAACAGAGGTTCTTTCCCGAGAGGCCTGGAGAGGTGGGAGTCTCGGGGTCATGACCTCTCCAGTCCAGGGGCCCCGAAGCAGAGGTGGCCCAGAGGCCCAGAATGGGGTCGGAGGCCTGTCTGGCGCACACTGTGCCTTGCAGACCACCTTCCCTGCCCGACTCAGGGTCACACCTCCCCTCGGGAGAGAAGCTCCGGTCCCGCACATCGGTGCACATTTGTATTGCTTGCGTTTTCGGAGTCTGTTTTTCACCTGGCTTCTCCTCTCTCTCTCTTTTTCTGGTGAGACTCCTAGTTTCAGTTATTCATTTTTGTTTTACTAATCATTATACCATTTTCCGTGCGAACTGCAGACCCACTTTTGCCCCACCCTGTATATTTGCGGTGCCCATTTTTCTTTTCAATATTAACTTGGCTAAATTTCTCCTGCCAGAGAAGTGGTGAGCCTGATTTTAAATGTCTCACATTGTTTTCATAAGATGTATAACTGCTGTGCTTAGTTTTGTTTCTCTTTTATAGAGGGTCTCAGAGTACTTGTATACACACCTATGGTGTGTATATCTGAGAATTCTTCATATATGTGTATATATAGCATATTAACATCCTATGAAAAAACAATATATACAATTTATAATGTAATTATATATTACTATAGAAATCATATTATGTAAATAACATATATTTTATGTAAATAAATAGAATGTATAAAGGTTTTTTTTTACATAGAATGTTGTCTTAAATTGATCCCCATGAAGTTGTTCCAGATGCACTAGTTTGATTTACTGTCCATTCATTTTTATGTATTTTTATTCTGTTTAAAACAATTACTTTCCAGTGAGATTGTCGTTTATCTGAAAATGAAAATCAGCACTACCTGATTTGCTTGCTTGTTTTTCTCTCATAGGCAATATGATTACCCTTGGGGTGTAGCATGTAAGTTTGCTTTCTGCCACGGAGTGTTCAGAACACGTCTCTCTGCTTCCCCTGACTTGCCCACCTTGTCTTGTTCCCAGGCTGATGCTGGTCTGGGTGCAGTGAAGGCTTCTGAGATCACTGGCTACCTTTCCCTGGTTTTTCTATGATTTTCAAACTGATAATCTAAAATGGAATCTTATTTTAATTTTCTCCCAAAGCAAAGACATTCTAGGATGATGCTTTATAGTAAAAACTACCACGAAGAAAAAGAAAACAACAATAACAACAAATACCATCCCAAATTAAAAATCATGAAATAAAACAATTTAGAGAAGTTTTGCATCTACATTTTTTTTCTGTGCAAGAAAATTTACGTCTTTTTTTGTTTGTTTGTTTTCACAACTCACACGACTCATGGCTAGGATTAATTACAGCAAAAGGATGCAAAGCAAGATCACAGGGAACAGGTTCATTGGGTAAGGTCTGGGGGAATCCAGGAGCAAGCAGGGGGACCCCCAGAGCACATGCTTAATTTCCTAGGAAATGAGTTGTGACAACACATGGGAAATGTTGCCAACCAGGGAAACTCATTAGAGACTCAGAGCCTGGGGGTTTTATCAGGGGCTGTTCATGTAAGCACCCTCCTACTTGGCCCAGATTCCCAACTACCAGAAGGAAAGCAGGTGTTCAGCCTGAACCATATTGTTTGCACAAACAGCTTAAGCACAGAGAGCCATGCTTATCATTTTGGAAATGTTGGAACTGTCCCAAATCTAAGTTCCCAGGTGCCAGCCGAGGGCCAACCTTGCAAGCCCGCCTTTCATAAAATAGAAGTCACGCCTGCTCCGTTAATTATTTTTTTAAATTACATTTTATTGATTATGCTATTAAAGTTGTACCAACTTTTCCTCTTTGCCCCCCTCCACTCAGCAGCTGCTATTCCCTCAGGCAGTCCCCCCACCATTATTCATGTCTGTGAGTCAAGTGTATAAGTTCTTGGGCTACTTCATTTCCTGTACTGTATTTCACATCCCTGTGGCTATTTGGTAAGTACCATTTGTATTTCTTAATCCCCTCAACTCCTCATCATTCCCCCGCATCCCCTTCTTATCTGGCAACCATCGAAATGCTCTCTGTATCCATGACTCTGTCTCTGTTATTCTTGTTCACTTAGCTTGTTTTTTAGATTCAATTTTTGATAGATATATATTTATGGCCATTTTATTGTCCATAGTTTTGATCTTCTTCTTTTTCTTGAATAGGCCCTTTAACATTTCATGTCACAATCGTTCTATGATGATGAACTCCTTTAGTTTTTTCTTGTCTGGGAAGCTCTTTATCTGCCCTTTGATTCTAAATGATGGCTTTGCTGGGTAGAGCAGTTTTGGCTGTAGATCCCTGCTTTCTATGACTTTGAATATTTTTTGTTAGTCCCTTCTAACCAGCAAAGTTTCTTTTGAGAAATCAGCTGAGAGTCTTATGGGAACTCCCCTGTAGGTAACTAACTGCTTTTCTCTTGCATCTTTTAAAAGTCTCTCTTTAACTGTTGGCATTTTAATTGTGATGTGTCTTGGAGTGGGCCTCTTTGCATCCTTCTTGTTTGGGACTTTCTGTGCTTCCTGAGACTTGCATGTTTATTTCCTTCACCAAATTAGGGAAGTGTTCTTTCATTATTTTTTCAAATAGATTTTCAGTTTCTTACTCTTTCTCTTCACCTTCTGGCACCCCAATGATGTGAATGTTTGACCTCTTGAAGTTGTCCTAGAGGCTGCTTATATTATCCTCCTCTTCTTCTTCTTCTTCCACTTCCTCTTCCTATTCTTCTTCTTCCTCTGCCTATGCCTCCACCTCCTCCTCCTCCCTCATTGGTTGTTTTTTTCTTCCTTATGTTCCAAATCATTGATTTGATTTCTGGCTTCATCCACTCTACTGTTGTTTCCCTGTAAATTATTCTTTATTTCAGTTAGTGTATCCTTCATTCCTGACTGGATCTTTTTTATGCTGTTGAGGTCCTCATTGAGTTCCTTGAGTATCCTTATAACCAGTGTTTTGAACTCTCCATCTGACAGATTGCTTATCTCCATTTCGTTTAACTCTTTTTCTGGAATTTTGATCTGTTCTGTCATTTGGGCCATGTTTCTTTATGTCCTCATTTTGGCAGCCTCCCTGTATTTGTTTCTGTGTATTAGGTAGAGCTGCTTTGACTCCATGTCTTGATAGTGTGGCCTAATGTAGCAGGCGTCCTGTAGGGTCCAGTGGCACAGCTTCTCCTATCACCCAAGCTGGGTATTCAAGGTGCACCCTTCATGTTGGCTGAGTACACCCTCCTCTTGTAGTTGAGACTTGGTTCCTTTTGGCAGACTAGTGGGAGGGATTTACCCAGGCCATTCAGCTGCAAGGATTGTCTGACTACTTTCCGCAAATATCTACCCTCTGTGGGAGATCAGCTATGCAGGGGCAGGGTGGTGGTGCTCCAGTGTGATCTGTAGCTGTTTACTAGGTGTGTGGGCTCTGGGGTTTCCTGGGCAGTGTAGTTCAAGGTCAGTCCCCATCTGTATTTTGCCTAGGGCCACCCTGCCTAAAGAAATCTGAGATGGCTGCTACTCATGCTGGGCTTGGGGTTTCCCAGATAAAGCCAAGCTGTGAATCTTGGCTGGCTTGCTTCTAGTGCCAGGCCTGGGGCTCACTGAGGTCAGCTGTTGCTTGTTTGAGAGGATTTAAGAAATTGTGAAGCATGAGCCAAGACTGATGGAAAAGCAGCTTGTGTGGGCCGTAAGTTGTGAGGGGCGGAGTCTCTGGGGATCTCTAAGGTGGCTCAAACAGTATTAGCCAGGTTGATAGAATTTCAGATATGATACCAGCTTGCAGCTCTGTTGGGGGAGGGTTTAGAAAAGGGACAATGGCCTCTGCTCACCTTGGTGCCAGATGCTTCAGTTCTTCCCTTGATGGCACTGGTGCCTTTCAAGCTGCTACCCTGGTGCTGGAGCTCAGAGAGAGTGAGTCTAGTAGGTGTGTCCATCTGTGGGTTCTTTAAGAGGGACTACTTGGGGCTGCAGCAGTTTCTTTCACTGACTTTATTTCTGCTGTTTTGTACAGTCAGAAATTTCGGGGACTTACCTTCCTGGCACTGGAACCCTGGGCTGGGAGGTCTGGTGTGGAGCTGGGACTCCTCGCTCCTGAGATATCCCTCCCGAATTTTTCCCACCACATGTCGATATGGGGCCAGTCTGTTCAGCTTCTGTGCCCCTCCTACCAGTCTGGATGGATGCAGTTTCTTTAGTTCTGTGGTTGTCAGACTTCCATTCAATTTGATTTCTGATGGTTCTGAGTGATGGTTCTATATTTTAGTTGTAATTTTCATGTGGTTGTGCGAGGAGGCAAATCATGTCTTCCTATGCTGCCATCTTGACCAGAAGTCCAAAAATGTATGTGTCTTGGTCAAAATTCTTTTCAATTAAAAATGCAAATTGGGTGATGTTTTAATTCCCTACATCTCTTAAGCACTTTTTTAGAGTTGAAAAATGCTGCCAAATATTATTTGTTGTTAAGATTGGAAAATATTTTATAGTTTGAAAGGCCTGTGTGTCAGTTTTTCAAGTCAGTTCTTTTTCATCAGTATTCTTCTCTATAGGAGTGTTTATCTTTAGGTATTATGACCTTAATATTGTCATCATCTTCATTACCATCATTATTGTCTTCTTCAACATCACCATTAATTTTATACTTATAACCAAAGCTAGCCTTTGTTTGTCCAAGATTATCATCCCTAAATTTTATATTTAATTTTTCTCTGCAAGACAAGTATAGTCTCAGTCTTTAACTACTTGAATTCCCAGAAAGACTCCAAAAAAATGTATACCCCCACAAAGACTGGCTGTCAAAAATTGACCATGTGGTGCAGCAAAAACGAGCTAAAGACTAATAATTCAGAATAAAAAATACGATCCAAATTCTCCAAGTAACTGTCCGTTGGGTTACTTTGGGCGAGTAAGTCCTTCCTCCCTCTTTTAACTTCTTCCTCCCTCCCTCCCTCCCTCTGTCTCCTTTCTTTTTGAGTGATAGTGAATGGAAGATCACTGTGGAAATCTCTTAACCTGAGTGACAAAATGGTATTCACTGCAAGAACAAGACTATTCAGGAAGCTGTCCACCTCTCTGCACACATCATCTACTAAATAAATGCTACTGACCCTTTGTAATGTGCCTAGCACTGTGTTAGTAAAAAAAGAATATGCTCAAAGAACAATGAGAAGGGGGATAGCTTCACAAGTATCTTCATGTCTACTTGGAGACACAGTATATAAACCTGAGTAAAAATAAATGCATATATCTGTGCATGATTATCATGCTTGACCACAAAATAAAAGAAATTCAAAACAACTGCAAAAGATAACCTTGGATGTTGGTTGGACAGGTCTGGTAATATATGCAAATGGAGTTAGGAATCGCTGTGGCTGAAATCATCAGGGAAATAGCCTTATGATAATTTCTATATCTTTCCTTCACACATTTATCTCCTGAAGGACTAGGGACCCCTTATATTTATTCAGCATTTACTAGGTACTTGGTGGATGCCAGGAGCTGCACAGTAAGAGGCCATAGATCAAAGAATGAGCGAGCAGGGGTTTCCATCACCTTACCCAAACTTTAATACTTTCTTCTCTTTTCTTTCCAGAAAACTCTGCATTCCTGATTTTCTAAATATCATTAAAGCCTTTTTCATTAGCCTTAGCCTTTGCCTTAGGAAAAAGTCCTAAGAGAAGGCAATACTCAGGCAAGAAGAGTCTTCTAAGAAATAGTTCTTCCCCATCATCAAACAGCGCTGAATAGATCAGACCTTTACTTAACAGTATCTCAGGGGATGCAAGCAGGTAATGGGGGAGGAGGGACTTAGGGATTTGTCTTAAAGCTACATTTGCATAGCAAGTACAATAATTTTATTTGGACTCTGTATTTTAATTGGTTTGAGGGAGTAGGGAGAGAAGATGGATAATACTAGAAAAAAATTGAAGACTGTCCCAAGCCACTCCTTTGTGTTGACATTGTTGGTAGGACTGTGGTGTTCTACTATTTCCACAGCTGAGTGTCTTACAAGTTAAGAAAGCCACCTTGCAAACTTAAGGAAAAGCAGTTTCTATAGCAACACTCAAACCATTTGAAGGAAGACTAGAGAATCCTTCCCTATAGCCAAGGCAGCAGAAATGGAAATTAATTCAATGTATATTTTATATACTCGGAATAATACATATTCAGGGTAAGTATATTTCTTTCATGTCATGTCATACATCTGACTTAAATCCTAGAATATAAAGTAGTGGTGAATCTCAGTTTCTTAATTAGTTTTTCCAGGATGTATTTAGACTGTTAGAAACATTAACATCACGAATGAGGACATGTTGTGGAGCCTGACTGCCAAATTCATGTTCTGCTTGGACACTTATTATATTCTCAATTTGAGTTTATTGACATCTGCTTTTCAGTTTCTCATCTTTAAAATGGAAACAAACATAATATCTACTCATAATGTTTTTGTAAACCTTAAAAAATGAATATGTATAAGCACTTAGAACAGTGCCTGGCAAATAATAGTTCAATAATTAACTATTATAACAGTTTTTCAGAGACTAATCAACTTTCTACTTCACAGACACAATTAGAGTTCATAGTATACATATTATAAAGACATACTAGTAAATTCAACTAACATTTTATGGCTACCTACTTTACACAAGGCATCATACTTAACACAGTGGGTAATGAAAGATGAATCCTGTATTATTTCCGCCCTTAAGTTGTTTATTATCCAGTGAGAAAAGGGGAGGGAGACATCCAGACAACCATTTATAACCCAGATTCCCAGGGCAGAAGGGCTTGCTAGAGGGCCATTTCTTAGCCTCTCTCCTCTTCTCCAGGTACTCTAGCCTGCTTTTGGTTTCTGGAATGCACTAAGCTTATTCCTGCCCCAGGATCTTGGTACTAGTTGTTCCTTTGTTGGATCATTCGGGTTGGTTCTTAGAGGGACTGGTTCCTTGTGGTCATTCAGGTTTCAGCTCCTGCGTCACCTCCTCAGAGACCCTGCCCTGAATACCCTTCCAAAAGTTGGTTCCTCCTGGTCATTTTCTACCAGAGCACTCTGTTTCTTTGTCTTTATTTCCAGCATTTTAACATTTATAATTATCAATTTTAATTAACTTGTTTATTTGCCCATTTCATCAGTTACACTGAAGTTCCATGAGACAAGGGACCATTTCTGTTTTATTCTCAAGTTTATCCTCAGGGCCTTTCAGTGTTTGGTGTCTAGTAGTTACTGCTGGAATGAATGAACGAATGAACAAGTGAGTGAATGAATGAATATAGTAAATAAGAACACAGAGGAGAAAACAATAGCTTTGGCTAGGAACTCCACAAAATTTTAAGAGAGAGGTGGGAAATGTCGGTTAGGCATTACAGAGGCCGAGAGCACCATAATTAAGATGTGGAGAATTTGATTCCCTTATCTTCTTCTCAAGGAACACCCATCTTCTGACCTTTAGCACATAACTGCAAAGTCACGCTTCACATTTTCTGCATATCCTAAGAGGCCCCTTCTCCCTACCTTGCCCCTGTTACTGTGTAACTTTTCCTTCTATTGTCCTGTCTTTCCAATTTTGTCATCCATCCACTTAAAGAAATGTACCAGAATAGAGTGCCATCTTGTTGCTCCAAAGCTGGAGATTTTGCTAAAACATTCACACCCACGCTCAAATTATGCATTCACCAGGGACTGCACAGATAGTGCAATCATGTTTATGCAGCTGAGAGCACGAAAAGATCAGGTGAATGGTGGAGATCACTTAACTAAGAGCTATGGGCTTCCATTAACAGTGATAACCACAGACTAATTTCACTGCTGAACGAGGGCTGTCAGATAATTAAGAAAAGTGCATGCCAGAATGCCAGTGCATATTTCTTCTAAATTAATACGGCCTCATCAAATAGGTTGTATTAAAAACAGGCACTATATGGTACAAGATCATTTATTGGCTTAATTAATAAGAATCAACAGGTGGAGTCAGAGCCTGCATTAACCTTGGCAGCAGTTGGGGATTTGGGAAAGGCAACTGAGCAAGAATTATCTGCTAGGGCGTAAATCTGTGCTTTCAAAATAGCTTCTAAAATGGAGGCTGGCTGTGCTCTGATGCAGCTGCTGTGATCGCCACATGGGTCTTTCCCCCCCCAAGGATCTCCCCTGGGTGGACCCACTAGGCATTCCAGAGCAAGGTAGGAACCCTGCCTGTGGAGAGACAGATGTATAGTTCAAAGCCACAGGAGCCACTGGTGGTGATGAATCAATAAAATACAAAACTGCAAGATTTTCTAATTCTGTTAGCCAAAAAGATTCCAGAAATCAAAGGCCAGGGATACTGATCAAGTGCAAAAAGATAAAGCTTTAGACGTGACCTTGTCAAAACTGTTAAGCAATACTGCAATCTCTTCTACAGAGTTCCTGATAAGGGGCTTATACAGCCCAAGTTAAACCTCTTCAGAGAGCTGTTAGGTACAAAGTCTCTCATTCAATTTGTGGAGAATTTGGGGATTCTTAACCTCCTAGATCAGGGAAAAAACTTTTGCTTTGGATGAGTGACATACCTGGAAATGTCCAGTTATTGCAATTGCATTCATCTTTGGGTTGCCAGAGTTAGCAAATAAAAATAGTAGATGTCCAGTTTAATTTGAATTTTAGATAAACATGCAGTATTAGGGATATAGTTAAAAATTGTTTTCTTAAATTCAGATTTAAATGGGTGCCTTATATGTTATCTTAACAACCGTAGGTTGTTTTAATTCACTTTATTTTTAAGTGAAATATCTTCTGCGTTCACAATGAGGATGGAGACCAAAATATGCTTTAAAAAATCAGCATACCTGTATCTAGCATTTTCTGAGTTAGCTGGTGAGAATATAAAAATGAATAAGATTCATATATTGTCCTCAAAGGGTTGGAATAGAGGAGGCAGACATCAAGGAATATCATCCTATAATTATTTACTATGCTTTGTATTAGTCATGTATCCAAGATAAGTGAAGCACAAAGAAAGAAGTGACCCCAAAATAGTTGACCATTACTCTCCCAACTAAGGGTTAATACTATCTCACAATTATTATGGAAAATGAGTAGATCTGACACAAGTTAATATGAAGCTGCCAACAGGTACTTCATATTATTAAAAAAAAAAAGAATATGCAAGAAGGTGAATCAACATATTCCCTGTATTTTAAATACAGGGGTTTTCTTTTAAGGATTAAGCCAAGAATTTTTTTGAGACTTGATCTTGCACCATTAATGCTTCCTTAAGACCAACTTTTCTTGTCCTCCTGAAGCCAAAATATGCACATTTTCTTTTTTAAAAAAGATTTTATTAATTTATTTTTAGAGAGAGGGAAAGGGAGGGAGAAAGACATCAATTGGTTGCCTCTCACACGCCCCTAACAGGGGACCCGGCCCGCATCCCCGGCATGCGCCCTGACTGGGAAACAAACTGGCGACCCTTCGGTTCGCAGCCCGGCGCTCAGTCCACTGAGCTGCTCCAGGGTGATGAGCGCATTTTCCAACGTTGTCGTTCAAGATGACAAACTGATGTTGAAAAGATGATAATGATGTGACAATGATTTAGCAGTAAGGATAAGTGCAGAATTTTTGTAATAGTTAAACAAGAAAAACAACTAAGCAGTGATAGGTTACTTAATAACCACCTAATGGCGATATTATCCAATGGACTATTAACAAGCCATTAAAATGATTATGCAGATGGCATTTTTAAAGTATATAAACATTCACAATGTATTATTTAAGGAAAAAACCATTTTGCCGGTAGCAGGTGCTCTAGTATCCCGTGTTGTATGTGTGTGTTTGTGTGTCTGTCTGTGTGTGCATTTGTGTATACGGAATAAAGCCTAGAAAGGCCTCCATCAAATGTTTAAATGGACCAATGTCTGGATAACAGGATTCTTTTTTAAATTTATTTTTTACTTATTTTATTTGTTTTAATTGAATTTATTGGGTTGATATTGGTTAATAAGATTGGACAGGTTTCAGGTGCACAGTTCTGTCACGCATCATCTGTATATTTTATTGTGTGTTCACCACCCCAAGTCAAGTCTTTTTCCATCTGCATTTACCCCTCCCCCCGTAACCTCTCCTACACCCGCAACCCACTTCCCTTCGGTAGTCACCACACTGTTAGATGACAGCATTTTTGACAATATTTTTCTGCACCAATTTCTTTTCCTGTCTTTCTGGGGCCCAATAACCTGTTCAATGTGTTGTTGTTGTTCCAGGTAGGGGGCTCTGTTTTTTTATTTTTCAATTTCTTTCCCTTCTGTTCTTCAGCATGCATACTGCTCTAACTCAGTTTCCATGGCTCTTTCCTTCTTTGTCTCCATGCTGCTCTTGAGCTCATCCAGTTTTTTTCTGATTTATTTACATTTTTTCACTTCTAAAATAGTCATCTGTGGGGATTTTTGGTTTAAATTTTGCTCCTGAGAACCTTTATCTTTTCATTAATTTCCATAGTGTTTATCTTTGCTTCACAGAGGGTTCTTATACTTGCTACTTTAGTGTTTTTGGTAATTCCAACATCTGTGTCATCTCAGGTTTCTTATCTGTTGCCCATTCTCTTGAATGTTGGTTAGATAATTTTGGTTCTTCGTATGTTAAATAATTTTGAATTGTATCCTGGATGATTTGAATATTACGTTGGTAGACTCCTGGTTCCGTTAAATCCTTTGAAGAATTTTTTGTTTGTTGGTTTAAGCAGGCAATTCTAGTTAGGTTCAGACGACAAGTTCTAATTCTCCTGAGGGTAGTGTTTGCAAAGTCAGTTCAGTTTTCTGACTTCTCTGTACTTTTTAAGATCAGCCTGGCACATTACCCCTTGGGGTTGGTCATGGACTTGGGTAGTGGTTTATATCAGGGGTCCTCAACCCCCACCAGTCCGCAGCCTGTTAGGAACTAGGCTGTGAGCTCCACGCCCTGCCCACCCCACCGTGTCTTCCAGGAAACTGGCCCCTGGTGCCAAAAAGGTTGGGGACCACTGGTTTATATGATAGTTCACTTCTTGAGGCCTTTGTTGTTTTCTTTGCACTGTTCTGTAGGTGCACAGCTTGCAGGTAAGCCCAGGGCTTCTGTCACTCCGTAGGCAGATTCAGAGGACTCTCCCTCTCCAGCTCCCTCTCGGGGACTTCTTCCATGTTCCCCAGCTCCCAGGCGTCTCTTTGTCTAGCGTCTCTGGTGAGACAGATTTGTTTACCTCAGTCCTTTAGCTTTCTCTGCCTTTATGAATTTCTTCTTGACTGGAGCCTCCCATTTTGCAGACTGTTGTTTAACTTCTGATTTTAGTCCTCAATCCACCTGTGATTTTAAATCATTTTTAGAGTCTTCAAATAGTGCACTTTGCATTCTGTTGGGGTTTTCTAGTTGTAACCAGTGGAAGGGACCCTGTATTGGCTTCCCCATCCTAGCTGGCATCAGAAGTCCCCTGATATTTTATTTTCTCTCAAGTGTTTATTTTCTAAATTTTATACCATGAACATATGCTATTCGTAAGAGTAAATGTGTTTTTGAAAAAAATAAAAGAAATAATTAGTGTGAGGAATTCCATTATTTTTCAGAATACAATGTAATAATATAATTGTTTTTCAATGATCAGATAATTACACATGAAAATGATTAATTATAGCCCATTTGGGTGCAGGTAGGGGACAGTAGGCAGGCTCTTATTAGGACAGTGTCATGGAAATTAGTACAGTCTTTTCCAAGTCAATACGGCTATCTTGGTAAATTTAAATTTTACAATTTAAATTTTAAAATTTAAAATTCAAAATTTAAATTTTAAAATTTAAAATTCAAAATTTAAAATTCCTTTGAGCTGTCAGCAGAGTAGCAGTTTTTAACCAAATACCAGGTGTTTGAATCCAGACTTTTTCAGAGTCATGAAATAATGAGCTTGGTATCAAAGTTCAAGGCTAAAGAGACCCTTTGCGAGAGTATCACTGAGTTCTAGCATACCAAGTGTCCAAACGCTCATGTAGGCACCTACTTCTCAGAGGATTTGCACAGTTACTTCATGCATGTCAAATTGGGTTCTAAACTCTGTTTCTTGAGGGAGTGACTCTTCATTACACTTTATTTTTCCTGGGCATTTACACTACTTGG
Source organism: Glossophaga mutica (assembly GCA_039655065.1). Lineage (NCBI taxonomy): Eukaryota > Metazoa > Chordata > Mammalia > Chiroptera > Phyllostomidae > Glossophaga > Glossophaga mutica. Next base: position 11,765,504 of record CM077314.1, read on the forward strand.
TATTTTTTTGATACTTAAACTTTATTTTGTTTATTATCTCTTCCCCCCACTAACATTGGCTCTCTTGACAGACTTTGCTTCTCTTGTTCTGGGCTGCAGGCCCAGCACTGAAACCACTCAGGCGGGGGGCTTAATACATATTATTGATTCAGGAATGATGCATGAGGGCTAGACGTGGAGCTTCTACTTTTCCCTCTTTCCTCATATTCTCTTCCAGCCTCGGTTTCCTCTATTTTAGTGCCTAGCCCAGTGTTAGAACTTTGAAATCCATCAAATGGAGGATTTGGAAATCAAGAGAGGATTTGAAAGTTCTTACCCATCTTCGAAGCAGTCTATACTTGGCTAACATTCTCCACTGTCGTGAACATACAGGGTGGAGCAAAAGTAAGTTTATGATTCATATGGAAAATAATACAATAATTAATAAATACTAATACAAGAACAAAATCTGTGTTTTGCATACTCTCATCTGTTGACCTACTTTTGCCTCACCCTCTATGTAGAATGGTTTTTAAAACAGGAATACCAGAATAATTTTTTCCTGCTTGAAACCTTACAGTCAGTTTTTCCCAAACATGGACCACAATGAATGCATTTCAACAGCCCCATTCCAAATTCAAATAATTCTTTATATTGCAATTATCACTACTTCTCAAGTGAGCATTCCATTTCACATTTTAATATATCTAAAATATGAATGTCTCTTAGTATCATTGGCATCTTAGCAATGTGTCGTGGTTTAATTTGTAATGTTTGAGGTATAATACAAATGATGGGCCTGAGATTTTGTGAAATATGGCATTTGGGTTTCCAATAGTTTCTTTTCTTCATTTAAGAGTTTTAAATGGAAATTAGTGTTGTAGAAAGGGGCCTGCAGCTGTAAACAAAAAAACCGAATGTCATTCTGCTAATTACATGTGTGACAATTGGCAGCGACTTTGCTCCTTTGGGACTTGCTCAGTTCTGGAAAGTGGTTTTGAGGTAGAACATTTTAGTGTGGGATTATTTCTTTGTTAGAAACTAGGAACCGTAACTTCCGTGTGGAAGGACGGACCGGGAAGAACCATGAGTGGACATGGAAACCCAGGGCAGAAACTGGAGCTCGGTCTCATGAATTGCTAATACCTAGAAATGGAAAATGGTTGGACTCTGAGGAAGCTACTTAATTTTCTTTTCTCTCTTCCTAGCCCTCTTCAATTCCACACGCATCCTCTTTTTAACTTGTTCCCTTTTTCTCCCGTGCTGTAGACTCCTTTCCCCGCCTAGGTGCATGAGATCAAGGACAGCTTCTTTCGCTTCTCGTTTCCCACCAATTCGCATATCTGGGTGCAAGGCTACTCTGCTTCTTCCACCTTGGTTCAGGAGTCCAGGTAGGGGAGAGGCATTTATTACAAGTGGGGCTGAGAGGTCCACTCCAGTACTTGGTGGGAGTTAATTCTCAGCAAAGAGAGAACCAGCCTGTCAGGTTCTGTGGTAGGTAGATAATCTGTATGGCCTCTTACAGCTGGAAAGAAGAGGTAGGGAGGAATTACAATTTTAATGTCGTCTAGCACTTTTCTGCTAAAAAATGGTCTTGGTGATGGATTTCAGAAGGTGAAAAGTCTTTCCTTAATATCTTAGTCATGAAAATATTACTGATAACTCCTGGACTTTTTTCTTATTTTATAAAAGAGCCTACATAGAAGTGGCTATCTTCCAAATCTAACATGAAGCTGGAGAGGAGAGGACTTTAAAAGGCATAATGTCATAACTTTTATTTTTTCAATTGAAATAACTAGCCCAATGGTAATTATTTGTCATTGCGAGATGTTACTCTATCATCAGAGAGGCAGCAATACTTGAATCAAGCATCTTTCTGTAGAGTTTGTATTTATTCTTTTATTTTCATTGTGTGAAACATTTGAATCTTACTGATGGTTCTACTTGCAGATGGGACGGGTGTGTGTGTGTGTGTGTGAGAGAGAAAGAGGGGGGAGGGAGGGAGAGGAAGAAGGGAGGATAGAGCAAAGAAGAATGGGCATATTTTGTTATTTGTTTACTTCCTGCAACAACATTCCCATTAGATTCCTGAGCACAACCATGTTCCAGGCTCATTCTGGTTATTCCCAAATCATTGAAGAGAAAACTGAGGCCCAGAAACAATGGATGACCTGCCCGAGTTGCACAGGGAGCGTGTGGTGGAGCTGGGATTTGAACGTAGACCGTGAGACTCCGGAGCCTGTGCTCCCTCATCATGCCTCCCTGCGTACCCTCTCAGTACGGTTCCCATTCTGGCATTTGTGCCATTTCTCTGAGGTTTTAAGCAACTCCTTAACATTTTTATGCCCCCTTTTCATCAGGTGCAGTATCTTTCAAATAGAAATTACTCAAAAAAATTTTTGTATATTTGAATTGGGTACTCATCTACAGACAGGGTTATGCTGAGGGTTGTTGCAGATGCTGTGTTTATAGAACAAAGGGATTAAGAGTTTGGGCTGGCTGGTCCACTTACAAGACCCTTGGTTTTATTATTATTATTACTATTATTATTATTATTATTATTAGCATCTAAACACAGGCATGTTCTTTTCCAGCCCTGCTTTTTGAACTTTATTTTATTTTTAATTTTTAATTACAGTTTATGTTCAATGTTATTTTGTATTAGTTTCAGGTATATAGCATAGTGGTTAGACAATCATATACTTTACAAGGTAGTCCCTTCAGTATTTCCAGTACCCATCTGGTACCATACATTACAATATTATTGGCTATGTTTCCTAGGCTGTATTTGACATCCCCATAATTTCTTTAAGCCTTAGTTTTCTCAATGACAAAACAAAAGGTAGTGAGATAACTAAGTCATTGGATCATTTTGAGGCTTAGAAAACATTTAAAAAATATTGGGAACCCAGGCACATAGTAATTGCTCTACAAATTCCAGCTATTCACTGATACAAAAGAAATGTTAGATGGGCAAGGACTTGGAAACTGGTGTTGAAAAAACAGAAGTCTGACCTTGGTTTCAATCCTTGCTCCTGTGGCGTGGCAATCCCATTTCAGGGTCTTGGGGATCCAGAACACTAACCTTTCTCTGTGGCAACTGCTCATTCCAGGCTTGTCAACAGCCTAAAGGCAAAAGAAGAATTCGGGCATCATCAGAAAGCATGTAGAAGCTTTCTAGGGTATAACACTGAAGTTTAACTTCATTGTTTTCCTTACCCAGTAGACAGTTTTGTAACCCTCAGTGTCTGTGGCTTCCTTTCACTGAGAATCAGAAACCTCGGAATTTGGTTGAGCCAAGAAGAAAACAATAGGGTGAAAATTAGCAATCAGTTAACTCTGATGATCAGATTTTGAAAGATTCAATGCCTGTTTGTATATGTATTTGTTTATAATCCACCTCTACTGATATCTTTTAATGTAGAAAAGTGACTAATTTCCCTCCTAGCTGCCACAATTTGAAAGAGATGATCACTTTATCACCTTTAATAGATTTACCATAAATAGGAAATTGAGGAAAGAGCAGTTCAGTCTGTTATGTAATTATATAAACTGCTTTAGAATTCAACTTCAGTTTGAGAGTTTCATTCTGTGGAATGATGGAGATAGCTCTTGGTAATTTGCTCTTTATGAACTAATATTCCTTACCCCTACCCACTGGCAGATAGCAATCTTCAAGGCCCAAATAATGTCCCTTCCTATGATTGAATTTTACTTCTCTTTGTTCAGATGAAATTTTCCTACCCAAACCAGCATACATTTAGTGGGATATTCAAAACCTGCCAGTAATTTATGAATAGTCCTGCTGGGCAAGGATGAACCTTTGTCTCTGCTACAAGACCGTAAGTCCAATGAAATGAAACTACAGGAGAATTAGAATGACAGAGCTTATCAGACTCTGCTGCAACTGTAAAAAAAAAAAAAAAAAAAAAATGGCATCTAGACCTGCAATCTCAAGAATTTAAAGAAAACGTAATACATTTTTGAATCTTGTCTATTGAACATCAGTATATAGCACTTTGTAGGACTCTTCCCTTTGTCTTTGCCTATGGACAATGTATATATGTTCTGGACTAAAACATTTCAAAGTGAAAGGCTGTGTGGTTTAAATTGTATGAGAAGAGATTATGTTTTGGGTCTGCTCTGTGAGGACTCGGAAGCATTTGAAAATCCCTCTTCCCTCTGCCAGCTGAAGGTGGAGCTCTTGTGCCGTGTCCTAGCGGCATTCCCAGCTTCAGCTCCTCCAAAGTTGTTTATGCAGTTTTAGAAAGGACACAGCCCAGCAGAAATGTTGTCACCATGTCTGAACTCCTGGATGGCCCTGTTGGATAGCTGGTGGAGGAGACCGAATTAATGGGATTTCATGGGACACGGAAAACCAGCAGAAAGCCTGGTTGGGAGCTTGAGGTTTATGCAGGACTGTGGTTTTCACCGTTTCTGCAGAACCGAAGGAAACTGCCATTGCCCCTCCAGGTCATTATGGGACGTTCTTCTGCAAACATCCCTGAAGGGCCTCCGTTTACCATTGGCAAAATCAGTGGCTTCTATGAGCTATTTTCTGTCCTCCTTTTCTTTTACAACATTCTGCAAGTCTAAGGTCTTTTTCATGTATTTCCCAGCCAGATCAGTTTGTCTTGAAGAAGTGTAAGGGCCCTAGGTGTGAGGGCAAGGAAAGGACAGAGGTAAAAAAGGTAACACTCTGTGCCCAGAACTTTACAAAGGTTGTCTCTCTTTCTTTCTAACAAGAACCCACGAAATAGATGTCACTGGCACTTTTTTTACAGATCGAGATGTGCAAGCTCGGTAACAAGAAGTAATTCATGTGAAGACACGTATCGAAGTGGCGGAGCTGAGCTTTGGACCTAGCTCTGTTCAACTCCAGTTTTGGGGGTATTTTCACTGTAATCAAAGCTTTGTATATACCTGCTACAGAAAACATGGAACGTAGTCTATTTTTTTTTTTGAAGTGAACACAGAGAGTTTAAATTAAAAATGAAATGGCATGAATTTAAATTATATGCAACCAATGTTTCACCCACCAGAATGGCAAAAATAGTTAGCACATTGTTTTGACACCGGTATGTAGTCATATCATCTTCAAATAGTAACAACTTTACGTTTGCTTATACTATAACTAGAAAATTTAGAATAATATTCAGTAATTAAAGTGAGAGAGACCATCATCTGTTGGTTTTTTTTTTAAAATATAAACTATTTTTTAATGTTCAACCACCTCTGCATTTGGGGATCCAACCCAATTGGTTATTATTTTAATATATTACTAGATCAATTTTGCTATTGACTTTTTAATCTCACAATGAGACTAGTTTGTAATGTTTTATTATACTCTTACTGGGTTTCACATTAAAATAATTATTGCTTCATAAAATGAACTATGCAGTTTTTCATGGTTTTTTCCTATTTATTTATATTGTTTTTCAAGTATAGTTGTCTCCATTTTCCTTCATTCCCTCCTTCCTGCCCCACCCATCCCCACCTCCCACCCTTGAAGTTTTTCATCGTTTTGTGTATAACGAAGGAAGTATTTGTTCCTTGAGGGTTTTGGAATTGTGTCCTTAAAACATGGATGTTTCATTAATTGCCATTTCAATTTCTTGTACGGTAATTAGTCTATGAAAGTTTCTTACTGATTCATGACTTGGTTTTCATAATATATGTTCTAAGAGAATAGTTACTTTTACTTAGTGTTGTTGATTTACCAGTATAAGGCTGTACAGAATATTCTCTGAAAATATTTTTGATGCTAGAGTATTACCATTGTTCCCTCCCACTGAATTAATTGATCCAGGCAATTATTATCAGTGGCAGCTCTATCACAAAACAGATTATGGGGGGTTCTTGATGAAAGTACACAATGTCACCTCTGAAGTAAGTTGTGTTGTCACACAATGGGGCCTGAATCTTTAATGTTTTCGCACCTGTCTGCCAATTTTCAGCGAATGAAGACTACAAAGGAACTTGTAAAATGACACTGCAGGATGTAATAAACAAAATCCAGACTGTGGGCACAGGATGGGGCCAAAGAGTTTCTTCAACAGAAGTGCTAGGGGAAAAGGAGAGGTAAGAAGAGAAGGGACACATGATTAAAGGAAACAGGAAAGACATCAACTCATAGCAGTGTGTGGATCTTATTTGGATTCTGGTTCAAACAAGCAAACTAAGAAACTGTAAGATGACTGGAAAATATAAAAACCGAAACATGAATACTGAAAACATAATGATGATACGGTGGCTGTCTTTAAAAAGAGATACTTACCTTTTAGTAATACATACTGAATATTTACAAATGCAATCATTTGATGCCTGAGATTTGCTTCAAAATCGTCTAGGTTGGAGGGAATGGATAAGGGATAGAGATGAAACAAAATTAGCTATAAATTAGTAATTCTGAAGCTGGCTAATGGGTACATTGAGATTCATTATCCTATTTTTTTCTACTTTTGTACACATTTGAAGTTTTTCAACTCCCCCAAATCTTTGCATTCTAGCTATTTTCCCCCTTCTTATGACTTATATTGGTTATGATTTTTCTTTGTATTTTTTGATAAAGCTTTCTAAAATTTGCATATTTTATTATTCTTTCCAAAAGACTAGTCTGTTTTGCTTTATTAGTACACATCTTCACATTTGTTCTATTTTCTAATAATTTATAATTTTTTCTGATTCATCGTACTCCTCTCCTTTCTTTAGCTTTATTCTAGCCACACCCCAGAATGCTATCTGAGAGCAGTGATTTTGGACCTGTATCCCGAAGCACTTCAGTCCGTAGAACTAGACTGATCACTCTCTCCCCTAAAAGACTGTGGGGATTAATCTCGTCATGTCACACCTTCCTGTTTATCTCAGTCGCCTCTAGAAGATAATAATCTTCCTGAACGTTCATTGTCACCCCCATTTTCATCATTTGCGTACTACCCTGTACATTGCCAGCCCCTTGTTCCTGGGCTCCGAAAGCCTCCACTGTGTCCCCTGGAACCTGCAGTGTTCATCAGTAAACTACCTTGTCTCTCCGGTGTGCACTGTGCTCCCTTGTGGTTGGAAGTGAAATGTAGGTGTCTTCCATGTGAAACGCCATAGAAGGACTGTATTTTTTCTCCCCTCATGCTCCATGTACCTCAAGAGCAGATGCTGCAGGAGGTGCCCTCCTGTTCTCTATTGCCTTTTCTAGATCAGGACTCTCTCCTTACAAAAAACAAAACAAAACCCAAACCACAAAATCTTGCTGCTTCTGCAAAAGCACAGTCTTTTCCCCCAGGGTCTTCCTACGGCATCACATGGTCTTCCTTGTGACTTTTAAGTCTGCTATCGTTTTTGGCAAACCCAGTTGCTGCCCTTCAATATGTGGCTTCTTCATTCCTGGAACTTATTCTTAATGATCTTTTTCTGTACTCCACCAGGCTTTCAGTTCCATGGACACACTCAGAACCACTTAAAAAATGTCATCTCATCTGTAACCTCAACCGTCAACGTATGACCTTGAATACAACCTGATATCTGAATCTACTTACTCAAGTACAAATGTTCTCTGGTTTCTTAAGTACTTTCTCCAATTATAACAGTTCTTTGACTACATCATTGTCTCACACTATTATGACCATCAATTTAAACTTACAGTTTTTGGTATTTAATATAGTTTAATTCTGAATTGTCTTTAATTTGGTTTTTTCTCATATTTTATTATGAACATTCAGCAATTTTGAATTAATTTTAGAGTGAAGACCCATATACCCACCATGTAGATTCTGTCATTCTCCTGCTTACACGTATCTATTCATCTACCATTGCTCTATCTATGCATTAAGCCATTATGTACTTATAGATATTTGTCAAAGTAAATTGTAGACTTTAGTGTATTTCCTTCTACATGTTTCACCATGAATACCTTTAACTAGAGTTCGGTATTCATTTATGGATTATTTTGTTGGAATTAAAAATTATACACAATGAAATGCACAGGTCTAAGTGTGCATTTGCTGAATTTTGACAAATGCTTATCCTTGTGTAATTGAATTTCCTATCAAAATATAGGCCCTGGCTGGTGTGGCTCAATGGATTATTTGCCAGCCTGTGAAGCAAAAGGTTGCAGGTTCGATTCCTGGTCAGGACACTTGCCTGGGCTGTGATCCAAGCCCCCAGTTGGGGGCATGCAAGAGGCAACTGATTGTTGTATCTCTCACACATTGATGTTCCTCTCCCTCTCTTTTTCCCTCCCTCCCCGCCTTTCTAAATTAATAAAACCTTAAAAAAAAGATACAAAACATTACCAGGATTCTAGACAGTTCCCTCATGTCCTGTCCCACTCAATCTCTACCCGACACCTCCAGAGGCAATTGGTATTCTGATTTTTTCATCATAAGTTAGTTTTGCATTTCTAGAATTTTCTATGAGTCATCAAATAGGTGTTCCTATGTGTAAGACTTCTTTCACACTGCATATATAATGCTTTTGAGCTTCGTCCAATGTTTGTGCAGGTTTTGGTAATTTATTCATCTTTATTGCTGAATAGTATTCTATTATATGACTCTACCACAGTGTGTTTATCCAATCTCCTATCGATGAACACTTGGGCTATTTCCAGTTTTTGCTATTATCTTCTTATGTATTAATCAACCATTTGCATATCTTTGTGAAGTTTCTCTTCAAATTTCTAGTTGGGTTAATTTTTTAATATAAAATGAATAACACTCCTTTGTCAGACATATTTTGCAAACAATTCTGGCTTCCCTATTCATTTTCTAAATAGTATCTTTTGATGAACAAAAGCTTAAAATTTTGATGGTTTAACTTATCAAATTTTAATGCTTTTTACTTTCTGTGACTTGCAGAAGATATACTTTTCTACCCAGAATCATGAGGATCTTCTCTTATTTTCCTATAAGAGCTTATGGTTTGAGCTTGTATTTTTGATGCTATTGTAGATGGAATTTTACAAATATTGATGGGATTTGGCATTTTTGTCCTATTCCTTATTCAGTGAGAAAGTGAACTCAGTATTTCACAATTAAGTAAGATCTCAGTTATTGGTTTCACGTGGATTTCCTTTCATCAGATGAAGGATGTTCTCTTTCTACTTGAGGTTCTGTTCCTACTTGACTGAGGGATTTAATCATGAGTGGGTATTTTGGTGTGTCAAATGGATATTCTTTACTCATTGAGATTGTCATATGGCTTTCAATTTTCCTCTGAACATGGCAAATTATATGTATTGATTTTCAAATGTTAAGCTAATTTTGCATACCTTGGTAACCCTATTTGTTAATGATATTTTATTTTTGGTGTGTATTGCTGGAAATAATTCGACATTGAAATGATATTTTCATATATAATTTTGAGGGGTGTTGATTTGTGCTTTTCTTTTTTTTGATATTTCTTTGCTATTAAGCCTTTGAGAAATAAGGCTTTGCTATTAAGATTATGTTGGTCTCATAAAGCAAGTTGAGAAGTGCTTTCACCTTTTTAATTTTGTGATAGGGTTAATGTGGGATTTGTGTTATTTTCATTCCTTAAATGTGTGGCAGCCTGCATCAGTGACTCTATCTGGGACGGGAGTTTGGGAACATCCAGGATACCTCATTACATGCCTTCTTAATTGTTGGGAACCTCCCTGCCTGGTTTCAGGAGTTGTAACCCCCCATGACTAAGGCTGAGTGAGCGACCTTCAGGCTGTAAGCCACTAAGGAGACAAAGCTTATCTCCCTGGCAGGAGTGCTGCTTCTGCTTCATCCGTAACTGGCCCCCAATGCTTGGTCGGTTAGCCAATGACGGGTAAGATTCTCTCAAGGGAGGGGTCGCCTAAGACAGGCATGGCCACTTGGAAGGCCCTCCAGGAAGGACTGGGGGGGGAGACTGCAGCAAATTGGGGGTGATGGACCCTTGCCCCGCAGCTATTCTGACATAGCCTGAGTCCTCAATCCCTCTGGGAGAAGTTTTTCTTATCTCTTGGCATCCTGGTCCTAATCTACTTAAGTCTGAAACTATGAGGGAGGGTGGTGCAGCCCTGTGCTGGCTAGAGCAGCTGGTTCCCCAGGTGATTGGGCATAAGAAAGAATTCGTAAAGTCCTGTGAAACTTGCTTTGCTAAGAGTGCTCTCATTTAACTGATAAGGGTTCGAGCAGGAAATGAGTTTGTCTCCCAAAGTTTTGTAACCCCTTAGCTGACAGACCCGGTCTCAGATTAAGCTCTTAGATTTCTTTGAAATGTTATCTATTGTTTGATTCTTGCCTCCTGACAATGATTGATGAGCTTTACCTGTATTCCTGTGTGTTACGAACCTAATAAAAGCCATTGAGGAAGGGGCTCTTGGCCCTTCTCCTTTGAGAGATTGGGTACCTCTCCTCCCCAAGCAGATCATGTCTTGGTAGATTATTCTCATCTGTGGTGGACAGGGGCTCTGTGCGCAAAGTTCCCCTACACTTAATCTTATTTGGTCTACGACAGTTTCTCAGACTTCCTGTTTTGTTTTGGTTTTTTTTGATGACCTTAAACATTCTGAGATCAAATTTTTAAATAGAATCTCTCTCAGTTTGTATTTGTTGGAATGTTAAAAAAATCATGATTAGTATGTGGTGATGGAAAGAGGATCACAGAGATAAAGTGCCATTCTCATTATATCATATCAAGAGAATATACTGTCAATATAATGTATCACTGGTAATGTTGACCTTAGTACCTGGTCGAAGTAGTGCTTGTCAGGATCTCCACTGTGAAGCTGCTTTTTTTCCTTCTTCCATACTCTTTGGAAGCAAGTCACTAAGCACAGTTCAAACTCTGGGGTGTGGGAGATATGTCTCTTTGATGGAAAGTTTTTTTTAATGCTGTACGAAATTTTAATTTCCTACTGTATTATTTTTATTAGCTAACATGGCCAAATGGTCTTTACTTCTTGTCCTCACCCACCTCTTTCTCTACAGTGCCACGTAGCAAGAAGTTCAGTTATGCTGGAGGGCAAACGTTCTCAAATCAGTGAGGTTGGGTGATATCGGCATTGTGGTTTTGTGAGAACTTGTTGCAGTTTTGTTTACTGCTTCACATGGAGCTACTGCTCACTAACACAAAGGGTCAATTATCACCATGTGTCTCTGGAGGGACATCAGTACTTCTGAACTCCACTACAGAAAATATAAGGCTGCTTAGAGAACAAGGACATAATGCCTCTCAGTCACAAACCATTCTGAAATGAGGATATTGAGTGTTCACGATGTTTTAAACACTTATGAAGTTTGTAGAGTGTCGTGATCATACTGTTTTTGGTGTGGGCGGAAGCGAGTAATTCTGCTTGTGAATCATAGTATAACAATGAAGGCTTTTTAAGAGAAGGAATGAAAATAGTAGGTGCTATTTTGGCTCTGAACAAAAATATTCAGTGAACTCTGTCTGCTGCCATCACAAAGGCACCTGGTGAAAAACACCTGCGGCTCCTCTTTTCTGTCATTAAAGGACTAAATGTCAGGAAACACTTCCAATGACACTTTCTGAAAAGAGAGGAGACAAAATCTATGTACTTAGGAAGCTTATATAGATTTTGAGATGATGGCTTCTATCAACTGTGCTCCTCAGGATGATGATGGCGTAGATATTTTTAATGGCATTGGGCATTAAGTACCCTTTCCTAAGAACTCCTTACCACTCTTTGAGAGTAAGTGGTATTGATATTTTGGTTGACAGTCTTTCAAGATATTTTATATGCCTATACACAAGTATATGTATAGTTTTACAACACTATCCCTGTACTAAGCATTTCTTTGTTAATAAATATTCTATTGCAACATCGTTTTTAAAGGCTACACTATTCCAATGAAGAGATGCATTGGAATTTAATGAGTCTCCTATTATTATTGAATGGGCACAAGGAGTGCTGTGATGGACCCATCTTGATAGTTACCTTTGACATATTATTGATTCATTCCTTAGAGAAAAGTTTCTCAAACTTGGCACTGTTGATATTTTGGGAACAGGACTGTCTCGCGTACTTTAAGATGTTTAGCAGCATCTCTGGTCTCTTTCCATTGATGCCAGTAGCACCCCCACTTCTGGTGGCAACAGCTCATACTGTCCCCAGACATTGCCCAATGTCCCCTGGGAGCCAAAATTTCTCCTCCATTGAGAATCAGTGGCTGTGCATGAATTCTTTGAAGAACAACAGTTTGCTATATAAATGGTATGCACAATTTAAATGGGAAAAAAAAACACAAAAAACAAAACAACAATGTAAGGTTAGATTTTCAATGTGAAGAAAAGTAACATGAGAATATAGAGAAACAACTTAAAAATTCATAAAAATTGCTCTTAGACCCTGCCTACCCAGTTCTTAGAGTTTAATTTGCCCACAGATAAATACAGTGGAGTGCTGTTTCATCTTTAGCTACAAGAAAATTTCTCTGTGTAGCAACAGAGAGAGTGCAGAGAAAAAATGAAGACCCAGCTCTCAAACTGTCTCATCTTATTAGTTGTATACTATTTTGCAGTTTTATATTCTGTAACCACATTTACATATTTTAGATCCTTAATGGTTTTTTTTTTTCATAGGCATTTAATAGGACTGATTAAGTGTTTAGATTTTGGAATCAGTCAAACTAGATTCTGATACTACATCTTGCCAGTTTGTAACTAAGTCATCTGGGGCCACTTTAATCTTCAGTTTCTGTATCTGTAAAATGGGAAAATAATATCTACTGTATAAGTTATTGGGGAAATTAAATATGTTTTGAGGCTCTTAGTGATGTTTGGTATAAGAAAGTACTCATTAAACATTACCCCTTCCACAATTTATTTGAGAATAAATTATAGAGAGAATAATTTATTTTCTCAATTAAATTCTATAGGCCATCTGTAGAGGTATTTCAGTAGCAAGACTGTCCTAAAACTTTTTCATTGGTATAATAATTTCAGTTGTGATATTGTAAGGTTGTGAATATTCTGTGTATTTGATACCATCATAGTTGCTATTTGAGTTAAATACTAGATGCGTTATTATCTGTTTTTAGTTTCAACTATTTTAATTTTAATTTTTATGTTTGCTAATGTTCATAATATGTTAGTACAGTGGTGTGATGTATTTGATTTGTAAATAGATAAAAATATATTGAGGATGCTTGATGAAGGTTTCCTGACTGCTGGGGTATGAGATCAACATCTATTTTGGAGACCATTGATCTAGAAGGTTGCTTTTTACTATTTCTGTGGCCTGGGATGGAGGAAAGGAGTCATAAATCTCACTGCCTGTCAGAATCCCCGCAGTTTATGGAGGGTTATTTCAACATCATTATGCACATAGTTTCATCATTCTCTTGGTTTTCAAGTGCAGCAGAGGTAGACTTTAACTGTTCTCACTCCAGCCTTTCTCTCCAGATTGACCGAAGGGAAGAGCAAGATGAAGCATTTCTCCATGTCCCTGATAGTACCTTGGAAGATTTTCTTTCTCTCTCTTTTGAAAATGGAAAATAAGATACAAGATTCCAACCTTCTATTTTGAAAAACTAAAGGTAGATAATTAGGTGATAGCAATGTCCAAATTAACCCTTCTGTGCCTTCCTTCAGTACGCCCTTAAAATAATGACATGTAAAGGTAATGGAAATGTACCATAAGATTGGCAGCGTGTAAAGAATATCAGGGTTCAGCAGCTGTTGGAAGGGAGTGGTGTGTGTGCATGTGTGTGTGTGCACGTGCACACGCGCACATTAGTGTCTGAATAGGAGACCCAGCATTCATCGGGTTCCTGGTGTTTGACAGGCTCTTTACATTGGATACTTATACTGTCTCTGTTTACCCTCATACAAGCTAAAGAGGGGAGAAAAGAATTTCTTTCTCCTCTCATGGTGAAAAGGATTTAACAGGTAAAGAAGATAAAGTAGGAAGTTAAGGCTTTGTTGTATTCCACATTGGTCCTTTCCCCACTCCACAGGCTATCGGCGTTTTGTGAGTACTTCCAGAAATTTCTATGTATATATAGAGAAAAAATATATATCCACTCTTTCTACAGATGAGAATCATAATGTGCCAGTGAGAGTCATGTTGTACATATTATTACAGAAACTTCCTTTCCTCTCTTTGTAATATAATTGGGATATTTATAATATCAGTATAAATAGATTTACCTTATTCTTTGTAGAGGCTTCATGGCATTCCGCTGCATGGAACTACTGTAATAAATTTAGCTACTTCCTTATTCAACATTGTAATATTTCTGTATGTTTCCTTGGACAGTTTTCTAGGGATACATTTATAGAAATAAAATTCCTGGTTCAAAAATGTATACGTTTGAAATTTTTTAAATTATATTTTATTGATTATGCTATTACAGTTGTCCCATTCCCCCCCCCCAATCATTCCTCTCCACCCTGCACACCCCCTCCCACCCACATTCCCCCCTTTAGTTCATGTCCATGTGTCATAAGTTCTTTAGCTTCTACATTTCCCACACTATTCCTGCCCTCCCCCTGTCTATTTTCTACCCACCGTCTATGCTACTTATTCTCTGTACCTTTTCCCCCTCTCTCCTCCTCACACTCCCCTGTTGCTAACCCTACCTGTGATCTCCATTTCTGTGGTTCTGTTCCTGTTCTAGCTGTTTGCTTAGTTTGCTTTGTTTTGGTGTGGTTCTTAATAGCTGTGAGTTTGCTGTCTTTTCACTGTCATATTTTTTATCTTCTTTTGCTTAGATAAGTCCCTTTAACATTTCCTAGAATAAGGGCTTGGTGATGATGAACTCCTTGAACTTGACCTTGTCTGAGAATTACTTTATCTTCCCTTCCATTTTAAATGACAGCTTTGCTGGATAGAGCAATTTTGGATGTAGGCCCCTGCCTTTCAAGACTTCAAATACTTCTTTCCAGCCCCTTCTTGCCTGTAAGGTCTCTTTTGAGAAATCAGCTGACAGTCTGATGGGAACTCCTTTGTAGGTGACTGTCCTTTTATCCCTTGCTGCTTCTAGAATTCTCTCCTTCATTTGAATCTTGGCTAATGTAATTACGATGTGCCTTGGCATGTTCCTCCTTGGGTCCAACTTCTTTGGGATTCTCTCAGCTTCCTGGACTTCCTGGAAGTCTATTTCCTTTGCCAGATTGGGAAGTTCTCTTTTATTATTTGTTCAAATAAGTTTTCAATTTCTTGCTCTCCTCTTCCCCTTCTGGGACCCCTATAATTCGAATGTTGGGACGTTTAAAGATGTCCCGGAGGTTCCTAAGTCTCTCCTCATTTTTTTAAATTCTTGTTTCTTCACTCTTTTCTGATTGGATGTTTATTTCTTCCTTCTGGTCCACTCCATTGATTTGAGTCCCAGTTTTCCTCCCATCTCTATCGGTTCCCCATGTGTCTTCCTTCATTTCACTTATTGTAGCCTTCATTTTTTCATCTAAGTTGTGAGCAAAATCAACCAATTCTGTGAGCATCCTAATCACCAGGGCTTTGAACTGTGCATCTGATAGGTTGGCTATCTCTTTGTTGCTTAGATAAATTGGCTCTGGGGCTTTCATCTGTTCTCCCATTTGAGACTTTTTTTTTTTGGGGGGGGTCTGGTTGCAGCTGTTACGTAGTGAGGGGTAGAGCCTTAGGCGTTCCCGAGTGTGGGGCAGCCCAGTCGCTGGGTTGTGACGCTGTATGTGGGGGTGGGGTCTTAGTGTTTTTAGGTTTTATTTCCTGGCACTGGGGCCCTGGGTTGCGAGTTCTGTCTTGTTCCCCGTTTTTGCCTGGATTATCTGCATGCAAATGTGGGACCGCCTGGTCAGCCAGCTGCTGTGGGCCTGGGGCCTGCTAGCTGCCACCTGCCACCTGGGTCCGCCAAACTCTGCCTCCTCCTGCTGTGAGTCCTCCCCTCTTACCTGTCTGGATGAATGGTTGTCGGACATTGGTACAGTTCAATTTTCTGTAGGTTCTGTTGTTTTCTTGTTTCTAAATCCTTGTTGTCCTTAATTTTGGTTGTGCAAGGAGGCACAGTGTGTCCACCTATGCCTCCATCTTGGCCGGAAGTCGCATGTTTGAAATTTAGATCCAACAAGAGTACATTAGTTTATCTTCCCACAAGTGAGAAATTTTCCTTAAAAAATTCATATTGTTTAAATTTTATGGGCAATAAAGACATTGACTTTTTCTCTTATTTTTTTTTTTTTGTAAATAGTGAGTGATATTGAGCATCTAAAAGAGGTCGTTTTATAAAATTACTGATATTAGGGCTCTTTCCATTATATTGGTTGCATCCTAAACTGTTTCTATACTTAGGGTCACCCAAGAAGCTGGAGTGGAGGCTGCGGGCAGTACGGGTTTGAATGAACTTTGGCTGCTCCCTCAAGCAGGCTGATGACTGAGAAAACATCAGAAGCTTCACCTGAGTGACTCATCACCCAAATCCAGCAGAGGTAATAGAATAGCTCACATCGCTCAGCCTTTGGCTGTTGAGTCGGCTGTGTGAGGTCAATAGTGCCCACTTTCTCTGCAGGATTTTGCTTTGGGAAAAAGATTTATTGGTTAGTCTTCACATTACAATATAGCCAGGGGCTTTGGAACCTGAATCTCTATATTCAGAAGCATTGAGAAAAATTATTTAACATCTTGGCCTCAGGTAACAGTATCTACTTCGTGGCGCTGGATCCGGCATTCAGTTCTATGGGGATATACTGCTGTCCACTGCAGTAACTATCCTTCATGTCATTTCATTATTTTCTGAGGCTTTACTTTGTTTCAGATTGTGAGAAAGCTTATGGCCAGAGAGAAACCAAAGTGGATATTTTACGAGGCATATAAAAGCATGGCTGGTCGTGCAACTGGATTATTAGATGTTAAATGGGCAACTTCACAGATGTAGTGTTACCTGGCTTGGGATTCCATGCTCTGATTGTGATTTTAAAATTTATTTTTCTTTTCCATGGCAGTCAGATAGTCTGAATAGTCTATATTCTTGAAACATTTCTTGCTTTACTCTTTCATCAGATTCCACCCTTAACATTCAGTGGATGGTCTCTACAGAGAAGCAGAGGTTATGCCCTGCTTCAGCCTTTGTAAGGGAATTCATGTTTTCCCTCCTTTTACTCTCAGACTGCCAGAGTGTTTTAGAGTCTCCCACATACCCTTCTTCTCTCAAAGACATTTTCAAGCTTAATAATATATTTTTAAAGAGTCAGATAATTTTCAGGTAATGCAATTTTGGAATCCTGCAGACTTGCAAAGAAATGCAAAGAATTAAAACAACCCTTTATATACAGAGGCATTTACCATGTCTACCTAAGACTTATAACTACCCATTTGCTAGTTATTATAGAATTGCTAATGTTACCTATTTTTCAAAATCATTAAAATAAACTTGGTTGAAAGTCATATTATTTACTAAAACAATAAGGCAGAATAAAGCATATATCTCTTGACATTGGTTTAAATTTGAAGTATATGGAAAAGTATTTGAAGTTTTATGGAAAATGGGACATTTTGAAGATTAGTCTTAACAGAAAAGTCTTTTCCTGTGTAAATATCTTATAACCTTACACTATGTAATATTGGAGTTTTTCCTGACAATTTGTGTTTTTGAGAACTATTGGTCCTGGTGAAATGTACTGATTTGAAGATTTAGCTTTTGTTGTGAGGGTACAAACCCCTCCATCCCCCAAATCATGTGTATGACAGTAGTTTTGTAGTGCATCTAGTCTGGTCAAATGGAATTATGTACTTCAACAGTATCATGAAAGAACACTAAAAACAGAATAAATTGCATGCAATTGTGGTAAAGAATGAGCTTTTACTGATCAGTTAGAAAATACCAAAGACATACTCACTCTCTGTACCTGTGCAATCAATAGTAGATTAGTCTTTTGTTTGGTGTAAGAAAGAATATTTTAAAAATGTATTAAGTTGTTCTTACTGAAGGGCATGAGAGCATTGCATAAGCTCTGATTCCTGCCAGAGAGAGAACCATTTGTAGAGTATTCATGTATTCCAGCAGCGTGTACTGAAGCAGTGTTCTCATGCACTGTGCTAGATACAGAGCAGGGGGTGGCGCATGATAGGGGTGAAAAGGTCAGGAAGGTGCACTGCCTTAGGGATGTTACAAGTTTGAGGACAAGAGAGCATAGAGAGGCAATCATGTAAATAAGAAACAATAATACAGAGAAGAATGAGAAGTAATCATCTAATGTAAAATGACAATAGTATGTGATATTAGTACTGTCTTCACTAAGTGCCTGTTATTTGCTAAGGACTTAATTCCCCATGGTGGGTGTTAGGTCATCTCCTCAACATCCATTCCTGTCTCTTTTCCCATCTCACACTTACTGTCTGGTTTATGGGAAGAAAGATATTTTACAGGGTTTGCAACCCCCTTTTCTGTGCTGTAGTGATTGGTTCATTTGAGCAGGTCTGAACCAATTAGGGATTTTTCTGTTCCAGGCAATGGTTCAGGAATGGGTTTATTAATCACATTTGGACAATGGAACATGAGAGGTTTTCTGAGACTGTCTGGAAAAATTCTTCGCTATTCTGGAAGAGCTTTTTGAAGTGATGATTTTGTTTTGAAGTGATCTCTTCATCTCTTTTGTTTTGGATGGGGAATCCTATAACCCAATGGTAGCCTCTCCTCACCATGAGGGAGAACCAGCCTTAAACTCAACCTGACCCATTAGAACACAGAGCTGAGGGAGAGAGAAAGAAATACATCCTTGATTCTGTAACTGAACCGCTGGATCAAACCAAACCCGAAGCTGACATTTCCCATGGAATTTGAGATACGTGAGCTAATAAAGCACTTAGGTTTTGTATCCCAGTCTGAGGTGGGGTCCTTCTTACCACCAACCACTCTAAATTATACCCAGGAGTTTTTTTTTTTCTAATCTCATAACAACCTTATGAAATAGATGATATTATTGTCATTATTTTATGAGTGAAAAAACTGAGGCCCGGAAAGGTTGAATAGCTTGTCCTGAACCTCGGAAGTAGTAAGCGACAAAGCCCAGACTTTGCACCACATTCCCAGTCACTATACCTTCCCACTTTGCCAGCTTTGGGGATGCAGAGAGAATGTCAGTCACATTCTAGGAAACTTACCACAATGCTGGAAGCCCTGTATCTGGGCCTGCAGGTGAAATGTAAATCAACAAGAGATGAAGCTGAAGCAGCAGCTCAAGGAGATAAAGTAGTTGAGTCTGGTGTCCAGCCCATGCTTGGTCTCTCAGAGGGATGAGAAAGGACAGGACCATTGGGACAGCTTGGGGGTTCCCCCAAAGGTTAGAAAATAAAGAACAAGATCAGAAGAGGATGAGGTAACTAGGTGGAGGAAGTTAAAAGGAGGGACTAGTCCTTGAAGGGATGTGGTGAAACAGTGGAGGAAATAGCAATATGGAGAGTGAGACTTACCTAGGTCTAGTTACTAAGATACTGGGATGATGGGGCTAAGGTTTGGTTTGGGGGAAAAAGATGATATCACCAGGATCTGTATACATTTAACGGTTCAGTATGATCATTTCCAGGGAAAAGCCAGGTTTCAGTTTAGGAGAGAAGGTAGAGGAGGTGTTGCCAGACATGTTGAGTGAGTGTGTGTGTTCAAGAGAGCACAGTGAAGGGTCCTAGGGGGATTGAGGGAGACAGGGAGGTTGGTGATGCTGGAGAGAACATGGATGTAGGAGGCAAGTGGGGTGGAAGCAGGTGGGTTTTGGCCAATAGAACAAGAGCAGGGAATTGTGGGAAGGGAAGAAGTCATTTCTAGATGCAACTGCCTCCTGGGTTGCATTTCCATCTGTGGGCCCCTTCACAGTCCTGACTCCCAGTGCATCCTGTCCTGCTGGTGGAAGGCGACTGGGGTGGCTCTGGTGACCTGGCAAATGACACGCGATGTTAATATTCACAAACATGTGCGGGCTGCAGTCCTCTAGCAACAACAGTGGCGGCAGCAGCAGCAACAGCCATGGCAATTTGTAACTGTCCCTTCTGGAGAAGAGCAGCACTGCGTATATTTTTTAATAATCAGTCACAAACTAACTAATGGCTACAATTCTTAAACCTATTTTTCCCTGTAGCTTGTCATTATCTGCAGATGTCAAAACAAGTAAAATAAATGGACTAGATTCCCTTCAGATGATTGTCAATAACAATTATTATTCTAAAACAATTAAAAATTGTATGAGTCTGACAGCAAATGCTCCTTCTTGGGTTGTTACTTTAAATTTTTTTTAAATTTGCATATCTGGTAGAGATTTTTAAACTCTGCCTTGCTTCTTTTCTGAATCATCAAATTCAGTGGTTTTTCCCAAATAACTGGTTGAAACTCACTATAGGGGTGTAATTAAAATCGCAAATTTCTGGGCCCCACCTTAGAGATGTGGATTCATTAGGGCTGGGCCAGAGCCCAGGAACCTGCATTTTAGCTACCCTTCCCAGGTGACTCTGATGCAGGGACACTCGATAAAGCTGTGAGGAATAGCTCAAGTCTTCTTGGTAAGCTGGTGGTGGGAGCTCAGGATAGGGAGGTGTCCATCTCTGCTCTGAAATTTGGTTTAAATTTTTTTCTTTTCTTTTTGTAAGTATATTTTATTAACCATGCTATTACATTTGTCCCAGTTTTTCCCCTTTGAGCACCTCTGCCTGGTACCCCTCTTCCCTCCTCCCTTAGCTCATGTCCATGGGTCATGCAAACATCCTATATTGCTGTGTATAATGCATATTTTTTGGTTCAAATGTTTGAGGGAAAAATAAGGATGTGCATTATACGCGGGTATCATAATTACATACCATGGGTATAATAACACTGTACATAATGTGCACAAAAACGTGGGGGTGCATTATACACGACGACTTGTTTGGGACTCTCTCTGCTTCCTGGACTTGTATGTCTGTTTCCTTCACCAAATTAGGGATATTGTCTTCCATTATTTTTGCAAATAAATTTTCAGCTTCTTGTTTTCCTCTTTTCCTTCTGGCATCCCTATGATTCAGATGGTAGCACTTTTGGAGATGTCTCAGAGTCTTCTTATACTCTCCTCATTTTTTTGAATTCTTGTTTCTTCATTCTCTTCTGATTGAATGTTTATGTTCTTTCCTTATGTTCCTTCCTTATGTTCCTTATGTTCCAAACCATTGATTTGAACCCTGGCTTCCTTCCCTTCACTGTTGGTTCCCTGTGGATTTTTCTTTATTTCACATAGTGTAACGCTCATTTCTTCCCTTGTTTTTGCTGTACTCAGTGAGTTCCTTGAGCATCCATATCACCAGTGTTTTGAACTCTGCACTTGATAGGTTGGCTATCTCCTTTTCATTTAATTCTTTTCCTCATTTTTTTCTGTTCTTTCTTTTGGGCCATCTTGCTTTGTCTCCTCAATTTGTCAGCCTCCCTGTGTTTGTTTCTGTGTATTACATAGAGCTGCTTTGACTCTCTGTCTTAGTATACCTGTTAAGCTGTATGGGGAAGAGCCTTAGGTATTCATCAGCTTCACCACTTTGTGGTGTGTATGTAGGGGAGGGGTCAGAGAGGGGACAATACCACTGCCTGGCTGCTGGAGGTTTGCTTGGCACTTGTCCCATTTCCGGTCAGTTCACCCACTTCCCCTATGCAACTGCCAACCTCCCGGCTGTTGCCCTGGTGGTGGTTCCCAGGGTGGGTGGGTTTGTGTACGTTCCAGGACCTTGTGGGCCTTTTAAGTGGACTCTCCTTAGACACTGGCAGTTTCTTCTGCTGCCCCACCCCCCACTAGTTTTTACAGCCAGAAGCTACGAGGCTTTGTTTTCCTGGGGCTGGAACCCTGGGCTGCGCAGTCTGGCCTGGGACTGGGATCACTTGCTCCAAGGATACCCCTCATGATTTTCATCCACCACATGTGAATGCTGGGCCGCCTGTTCTGCCAGTCGCCACCACCTCGCCACTGCCACACCCTGTCCTCTCCACCCCAGCTCCTTCTCCACCCCTCCTACCTGTCTGCCTTCTTCAAATACTTGGTTGTCTGACTTCCATACAAGTTGATTTTCTGGCAGTTCTGGGTTTTATTTTTTATTTTTTGAAGTTAGTTGCGATCCTTCTTGTGGTTGTGCAAGGAGACAAAGTGTGTTCCTGTCCCCGCCCCCCCGCCCTCCCCGCAGGCCTCCATCTTGACTGGAAATTTAAAAAAAGCTAAATCTTTTTTTCTAATCCTCATTTCTTTCCTCTTCACCACAAACTTTGGCCCTTGGACTTTGGCTCTGAATGAAGACCTATCGGTGAGGAGCTGAGCCTAGTCATAGGGTGAAGAAAGGGGACTGCTACTGGACAGAGAGCAGAGCACAGAACGTGCAGACAGTGAGCTCCTCAGAAACGTCTGGTTGTACGCTGGGTGCTGGTAGGAAAAGCACAAGGCAGCACATGGGAAAGGCGTCTGTGTACATTTGTGTTGTCTGTTGGGGGCACTGAGCCGAAAAAGTAGATGCTGTTATTTGTTTCCTATCTGCCCTTCCTTCTTGAAAGTCAGTAAGGCGGGGTTGGGCGGGGATGGGGGTTGGGGAAAGATTTTTCCTTGTTAACGTTGCCCCTCTGCACTCAGTGTTTCCTCTGTGCACTGGTGACACAGAAACTTGGTGAAATGATTGAGAGTTAAGGTATGCTCTGAGTTCTGTGTGCATTCCACAAAAACTGTTACTCGTCCAGTGTTTTGGCATGACAGGAGTTTCTGGTTTCAGAATGATCATTGAACGGGGAACTGTGGACAGGAGTAAATACTCCAACTCCTGTTTTGTGTTGGAGAAGGTCATTGAGCGGATGTGACTGCTGTTGACCTGTGAGCTGGGCCCCGTCGGTCGGAGGCTCCTTACCCCGACCCCTGTCCTTGGAATGCCTGTTTGGCCCACTCTTCCCACGGCCAAAGCTCTTTCAAGGATGCAACCTTGAGAGAGCGATTTGCTGTTGAGACCATCTGGACGTACATATGTGACTGAACCAGTTGATGCCTCTACATAAACTTATAAGATTCTGGCAGGTGAGTACAGAGATCTCCTCATCTTGTGGCCGCCAAGACAAGCTTTGCTTGTAAGTTGCCTTGCTTATTCAAATAGCCACCTACCAATCTAAAGAGGTCTGTCCTCCTCTTCAGTCTCTCCTTGCCTTCTGTACGTGGCAACCAATAATTGAACCCATAGCTTGGATTATGAATCCCCCAAAAAGAATTTCTTGGAAATTCTTAATGTAGTTCTTAATGCATCAGTGCGAAGGGGCTTTGATTGTTTTGTTATAGATTTTGAACTGGCAGCTCTGGGCCAAATTCATCCTTTTAACATTTTTACTTCATAGCAGCACTGCATTTTAAGAAGGGAATGTCACCAATGAAAACAGAGTCAAAGAAACAAACAAACAACCAGGGCATTTCACATACAAATCCGTATTTCTGGCTTTTCTTGAAAAACCCCAAACTCATGGCAATATTGGCCAGGAGGCAGGGAGCAAGTGCAGGACTTATCACAACCCCTGCCTGGTCCTTCCCACTTTGCTTGGACTTCAGGAGCACTGGAGTTTGTGATCTCAGACTCAAGGACACAGGCCCTGGACTCAGACTGCCTGGGCATGAGTACCCACTCTCTGTGTATCCTATGAAACTCTTGGTGAGCTGGTTCATCCTCTTTGTGTCATTTTCTCATCTGAAAAACAGGGATGATGATAGTATCTAGATTACTGGAATGTTAAGAGAGCTACATTAAGAGACATGAGAGTTAAATACGTGCAAAGGCTGTAAATCATGGTTAGTGTCCATGGTAGTTCGCTGATGTGAGCGTTATTATTGTTGTTAGATCAGCTGGCTTAGTTGCTTCATTAACAGCCCGGGCTATCACATGTGATCTCAGCCACTCACAGAGAGAATGAATACTCACCAATTAAGTGGCCGAAGATTTTTTTGATGTTGTTTCCTGTTACATAGGAGAATATTTAAAAAAAAAATATTGAGTGTTACTGCTTGCTGGATGAAGACAGGGGTGAAATAAAAGAGAATAAAGTAATATGCTAATCTTTGTATTATAAAAACTTTCAAAAATGCAAAAAAAGATAGCCAAAAGAACATTTGTATAACCTCGATGTAGATTCCAGGCTTGACATTATATCACATTGCCCTATGAACTATTACTTCCCCCATTTTAATAAGGGATCTAAAAACTAGAGAGATTAGGAAATTGATCAAGGTCATATGAAGCATTTGTTTAATACTCTCATTTTGGAAGTATGGGCTGATTATGTATTTTTCAAGGACCTGTGTAAGTAGTAATTTATTAGAAATTATTTTTAGACATTGAATTTAAATGGCTAAAAACTCTTTGTTGCATAATCTTGTTGCATAAATTATTGGTTTTCAGACTTTTAATGATTGAATCTGCCTGCTGAAATATCTTTTTTTTTCTATTGCAAAGGCTCCTAATATGTGCAGACTTCAGAGCCTCATTTGCCTCCCTTGTAAGATGTTATTGCCTGAGCCATAGAAAATTCAGGTTATTAAAGAAAAATTAAGTGATGTCTTGTGTGACTAAGCCTTATGTCAGTTGCTGAGGTAGGGGCTAATGCTTGTTAGTATTTTTCAGCTCTCTGCATAAGTCATGTCTATACCTGAGGTGGCAGTGGGCAAGAAAAGGGATAAAGATAGAATGTGCAGCCAGAACAAATAATTTGTCAAACAACTTATTCTAAGCATAAAAAAGTAATTAGAGTAAATTATATTGTGTCCTGCATTTCATATGAAAACTCCATTAAAGGTAATAAGGCTTTGATTAGCTTCCCCTCTAAAGAGAATGTTCTGCAGGCAAAATGCTGGATGCCTCCCGGCCTTAGTTCATTGTTGCCTGGGAGCCTGTCGACGGCTACTAATCCATTCTTCTTAATGGGAAGCCCCACAGGCTGTGAGGTTTGATGGCTGGCACCTGCGGATGTGCTCAAGTTTCAGAAAGCCTCCAAAATTCGCCGTATCAGAAAAGGATTTTTGGTGAGAGTAATTAGTAATAATAAATAGTAAGAGTAATCGTTTTCACTGTTTCACTTTGGGCTGTTACTGCAACCTTGTAATATCCACATTGGTTACAAATCAAATGGTAATTGTTATTTGACAGGTGAGGAGCACAAACGTTAGAGCAGTAAGTTGGCTAAGTAACTCCACTACTCTTTGCAGAGATGGGATTGAACCCCAAGTCTGCTTAAGCCTCTGGTCCTTTTCTCTGACTGATGATGCTTTATTGTGCCTCCTCCTCCTTCTTCTTTCTTACAGTGCCTTAAATAAAACATAAACGGAATATTTACTTAAATATTTAGCCTTTTTAAGCAAAAGTTTGTTCTAATTTTCTAAGTCATAATTATGCTGTCAAGTACATAGGAAATTATAAGAACAAAAGAAGTTATAGGTGCAAACAAATGAGAAATAAAAATACCTGTTTTGCATTCATAAGGATCTTATCAGGAAAGAAGTGGCGTACTCGCATTGGGTCATTTGAAAAGAGTGGAGTAAAGGGATTATTGTAAGAGTGTGGCTTAGTGTCTCAGCCTTCCCAGGCTGGCACAATGATACCGTAGACTGGGTGAAATTTTGTGTCTCACAGGCTGGAAGTCTGAGGTCAGGTTGCCAGCATGAGTTTGTGGTGAGGACTCTCCTCCTGGTTTGCAGAGGGCTGCCTTCTTACTATGTCCTCATATACAACTTTTAGGAAGACACAGTTCCCTGTAGAGCAGTGAGGGGAACCACAATGGATACTGAAGTACCCTGGGGCTGGAAACATTAGGGAGTTATTGCCACTCTTAAGCCTGAAGGCACTGGGGAGGGTCTGGCCACCACTCTGGGCAGAGAGGGAATGGGTGTGGTGAGGGCCACCAGAGCGGGGCTGTAACCGTGGTTGTGGAATGCATCCAGCCAGCAGCACTCCTTCCCAAAAGGAGCAAGGACTTCCCTCTCCCGCCTCCCTCCGATTTTGTCCTGTGCTTCCCAGTGGTGGAGCCTAACTGGAAGCCAGTGGGAAAGAAGTCCCTACCTGTGTAGGGGAGGAAAAATAACTTTTCCTTTACTCTTCTTGAGTTTTTAGCAGAGACCTCTGTAATAAAAGAGATTAAACAAACAAACAAACAAACAAAACCTCCAGCAGTTTATTAACATGTACGCCTTATATATACATGCGAGATACCCAGGGAAAATGAGGAACTCCCAAAGGTGTCTTAGAATTCAGACTTAAATAC
Source organism: Glossophaga mutica (assembly GCA_039655065.1). Classification (NCBI taxonomy): domain Eukaryota; kingdom Metazoa; phylum Chordata; class Mammalia; order Chiroptera; family Phyllostomidae; genus Glossophaga; species Glossophaga mutica. The sequence goes on from CM077314.1 coordinate 11,791,633, forward strand.
CGTCTTCCTAGGGAGAGGGGAGGGAGGACGTCGGCCTCTTACGGGAGAGTAAATGATTTTTAGGAAAGATGAATGGGCCCATAGAAGAATGGATGGGAGATACAATGGTTTGTGGTTGAGTTTGTCTGGATGTGGTGTCAGCTTTTAGTGTCTTCTGTGTGTGTAAAAGTCAGTTTCTCTTGGTTGATGGAAGTCCATCAAGGGGACTATGACAGTTGAGCTCCTGTTGGAGATGTGTCTTTAGGCAGATAAGGGGCGTTCAGAGAAAGCCTCTCTCTGTATTTGCTGTTTTTCAAGTACCTGTAGCTCAATGTTGTCAATATACCAAAGCAGCATATTTTAGGGTGGCGTTCCCTCAAAGCATATAGTCCTGTTTTGGGTGGCATATTTTTCTGCCCTTCCCATGTCAACTTCTAAAGACATGGAAGAGGATGGAAAAGGGAGGAGAGTAAACTTGGAAAGGCAAAGATATCAAAATGTACCTGCCGTCTACAAACCACTTCATCTGAAGTGGACCTTCATCTCTCTTTCCTCTTGTTACTCTCTCACATGTCATTGGTTATTTCTCCCAGTGGGAAGTTACCTTCTTATTTATTTGTTTTTGTGTAACTCCCTTCACAAATAAGTTTCTCAGAGCAGGGACTTTTGTTGTTGGGGTCACTGCTCTGGTCGTAATCTTTTTATGTAGGTATGTGGAGAGATTGCATTTTGCTGCCCACTATGGTTGGATGGGGTCATAGGGCCTGTTTTAACCAATGAGCTGTGAAAAAGCGAGAAAGTCACTTCAAGGCAGAAATAACAAATTGCTAGTGCAACACACTCTAGAAGTATCTTTTTCCGACTGTCAGAGTGACCAGCAACATTAGAGATGGAGGCACCGAAGAGCGAGTAGACTGGGGACGCCAGCCGTGCGGTACAAAGGAGAAATAGACCTTCAATTTTATGTCAGTGGAATTGTTTGTAGCAGAAAATAATGTAGCTCTATTCTGACAGAGCCTTACTTGTGCAAAGAATGGATAAACGTGTCCCTTTTAATTTCAGCGGAAGATTCGTGGAGCCTGTGATTACCCAAGTAGCTAATTTACATAGTTTTGAAACTTTACCTTGTCAATAGGTCCTTGTCATGACCTTAACGTTCATAGGTTTAATATTATATTCTGTCTCACAGTGGAAGGATTTCTAAATATAACTCTCATTAATGCCAACACTCCTTTGCATATTGGAATGACATTCTAGCCCTTGAAATTGTAAGTTTGAGTGAGAACGGCACATGAAAGGCAGATCAGGATCAGGCAGGCAGTCTCTCCTGGGAGGACAGGAACTAATTTGAGTTTTGAATTTATCCTTTTGATGTCCTATTATTCCCAACAATAGTAAGTAATTTTAAGACGGAGACTTGCAGCTGCCTAGGCCTGTTCTATTCTCATGTCTAGTCCACTCTTATTATTCAAATGTGACTCTCTTTCATTACTTTTATTTTTTGACAAATCGGTCTATAGACATGTACACTGCTTCATCCTGAATGTTAAGCAGAAGAAAAGGGGCTCTTAGCACAGCAGATATATAAAAAGTGTGAAAAATTTGAAGATGTGTGCATCAAAACCAAGATCACGCTTTTAATTGCTCATTTGAGTTCATCTTACTTTGGATAAAGCTATTTTTTATCTTATAGGTTTAAATTTAAACCAAACTAACAAAAATAGTAATGAGTTACAACTGTTGACCAATTTTTTTTTTTTTTTAATTTGGGAAGGAATATAACAAAGATATATTCTTTGGGGGATATAACAAAGATACAACCTTTATCTGTCAGTTCCATTGAAGAACTTAGAAGTCCACCGCCTATTCCAAAGCAGGGAAAAGTGAGATCATGTGCATATGAATTAACTTCTGTTTTGTCCTAAGTGTCCAAAGACCAGCACTTAAGTACCCAGACCAAGAATCAAATATGCACCTAGGCAGAGATTTTCGGAATAAACTCTAGGATATACAAAATATAAAAGTATTTTTCTAAGTGAAGTTATTACTGAGGATGAGTGGATGTATGCCTCCAAAAAGGATTAAAAGTGATAAGATAATCAAAGGAAACTTGGGTAGAGGAGTTGTCAATCATACAGGGAGAAATCTGCCATTTTGAGCAGTTCTGGGAACTCTAAGGAAAGTTTAGAATGATATTTTTCTATTTCCTTACACTATGTTCTATTTTTGCTACCACAATAATTACTGTAATCACATCAGCACGGTATGAAAGATTCCTGCTGTTAATTGTGGAGAAAAAAGAAACACTTTGTTATATTTCCTCTAATTATTAAATATTATATTTGCGAATCTAGAATCTTCCTCCAGATGAAGAAAAATGGCCCATTTTTTGCACAGTGTCATCCGGCTAGGGACAGTCTTTTATAACCTCTCAGAACCTCCACTCTCTAATCTGTTTCATGGGAAAAAATTCCTCTCATCTAACACAAAAATTGTAGGAGGAAATGAAATGATGTACACGTGGGTGCTTTATAAACTGTAAATGATGGAGTAATTTCCCATGGTGATTATCATTGGGAACTTAGCAAGAAATAAAAAAAAGATAGAACCTTGAATATTTTAATTTTTTTATAATCAGCTAAAGTGTAACTTTTATTTTACTCTCTGACGTGGATATGAACTTTTCTACTCCTTAAGAAAAACAATGTTTTGAAGAATTATTAAGGCCTGCATGGTCTATTAAGTTTTGTTTTGATTTTAAATTTAAATTGGCTTGTTTGCAGTAAGCTGGGTAAGAGTCTCAGTTCCTATAGTGTAATTCCCTGGAGTCTAGGAGCGAATATTATCCAGACTTCCTTTCTGGGACCCTCTTCGCTGTTCTTACAGCTGTAGATGCTTCAATCATGGCATTTATTTCGGGATATTGAAACAATTTGCCTACATGTCAAATGCTTCCTCTAAACTGAGAACTCCCCAAGGCCAGGGTCTATATCTGTTTTAACAACTTCTCAACGCCAAGCAGCTCACAGTAATTGCAACATTGCTAGTACTAAATGAATGTTTGCTGAATTTAAATAGAGGCTATTTACTTCTTGGCTCTTATATTTCTCCAAACATATTTATTATTATTTCCATTAGTTTTGAAAGTTAATACTGACTTTTCTCCCTAACTAGTTTATATTATTGATAGAAGACGACTTGATTATTAGATCAAGCTTTTTGGGTTCTGTCTTGACCAAGTCAGAAAGGTAAATATCAAATCTATTAGTAACGATTCAAAGTACTTGTAATCACAAAAGTAGTGTATCTTGATGAAAATTTTAAATAATTTAAAGTTACTTAAAAATAATTACTAAGCAGAGTGTGAGAAGTATTAACTTTCCTCTTCCCTTCTCCCAATCTCATCTCTTTTCCCAGAGAGAACCCCTGTCATCTGTTTGGTATCTGTCCTTCCACATATTTTTCTTTGTGTCTGGAATCTTGCATGTGTATCCATATGCACCCTATCCACATGAAGAATGTTTACATAAAAATCATACTATGAAGATTGTTTTGGAATTTGCTTACCTCTCTCCCCTTTTAATTAACAGTGTATCTGGGGCCACTTTCCAAATCAGCATGTGGAAGTTGCTTTATGATTTTAAAGGATTGTATTGCATCCAGGACATAGCGCAATCATAATTAATGTATGCATTTCCCTATTGATGAAATGTTTATGTTGGTAATAGCAAAAAAGAAGGCAATAATATATTTTTAAAGATTTTATTTATTTTTTTTAGAGAGAGGGGAAGGGAGGGAGAAAGAGACAGAAACATCAGTGTGTGGTTGCCTCTCACGTGGCCCCCACTGGGGTCCTGGCCCGCAACTCAGGCATGTGCCCTGACCAGGAATTGAACTGGCGACCCTTTGGTTTGCAGCCTGCGCTCAATCCACTGAGCTACACCAGCCAGGGCACAATAATATTTTTGAACATGGATCTTTGTATATAATCAGAATTCGGTAGCAAATATTCACAGAAAGGGAATTACTAAGTACAAGGATATGCACATAAAATAGTCGTCAAATTACCCCCTAAAAAGGCTCTACCAATTGTACTTCTATCAGTGTGAGAGTGTTCATCTCCATACCATTGGCAGCAATGGGTGTTTATTATTTGTTTTTACTTTATACCAACAAACACTCTCGTTGTAAAAATATTTCTCTCACAATTTTATTAGCATTTTCCTATTACCAGTAAATTTATTTTTAAGGATAAAAACTCTCCCAACTTTATCAACAATCCTCTGTGCTTGCTTTGGTCCTTTTATTAAGATTTGAATCATTGCTTAAAAACAATTCAGGCATTATCAAATTGCATTATTTTTAAGTAGGGGATGCTAAGAATAGTGATTCTTAGAGCACTTAGTCATTCTTTAGTCATTTAAATCTTTGACTTATTAGACTCTGTAAACTTATGGAAAATCTAAAGAAGATTCCCAAGAACTTTCTCCACTTTCAAGCTGCTTTCCATCTTCTAGAAATCCTGCTCTCTGGGTGGCCGTGATGGTTGGTTCATTTAAAGCCAGGTGGTCCTTTCTGTTAGAAAACTTTGAGAACTGTATGTAATAGCAGAAAAAATTAATGACCGTTATCATTTGTTGAATCCCTATTAAATTGTAAGCACTTAGAAAGCGTTGTTGCATTTCGTTTCCCAGGGTCTCACCATTAGTAGGTGTCTGACTCTGGAGCTATGATTCTTGCGTGGCTTCTTTGTAATCTCTCATTCTAGTCTGTCTGCTCTACTTCACACCTCAGGGGTCTTTCTTAGTGATCAAAACTTAGGACAGGGAGTAGGGCATTTACAGGTTTTGTCAAGAAAATGTGACTAAATCATAATCCTTCAACCTTGCATCTACCAGCCGTTGTTTTCTGGGCTTCCATGAAAGAATAAGGAAGGGCATATAGAAAATGAGTGAGCTACTCTTTTCTCAGTTCTCCTAAGGATAGTGTGGTAGTTCTGTCTCAGATGCAGGGAAGAGCTCATTTATTATGTGTGATGCGTGTCTGGGGCCATCAGGTTTAATCCTTTCATGGAATCCCAGTTGAGAAAGGCTGGTATGTTGTCATTTTCCACCAGTCTCTGTCACTTGTGCTCAGTGTTAATTGTTTGAAGTTTTAACACAGACACACATGAAAAGTGACTTTTTAGTGCCTATGAGATCACATTTCTGTGACTTTTTGATACCTAGATGTCACTCAAGTAACAAGTCTATTTAAGAATAAACTTGTTGTTATACGAATTACCTGATATTGATAATTCCAGTTGGCCAATATGTTAAGAAGGCTTTATTTCACTTTCAACTCCCTCCTGGCCCCTCGAGTCAGAATGTAGGATTTCTGTGAAGTTCCACTGGACCATAACCATGCCATATTCTTGTGGAATTTTTGCCAGAGGCTGGGTAGTTAAAAGCCACAGGTTGTTTTTTTTTTTTACCTACTCGTAATTTCTTATATTAGTTGATTAAGCTGAATGACTAAACTTGAATTGATCTACAAGACTATATAGGTTCTGATGTTGGTTCTGCTGAATGTGTCTGTACAGTGAGACCAGGTGTCAGGAGGGGTAGGTAAACATTGTCTGTAGTAAATATTTTTGGCTTTACAGGCCATGCAGTTTCCGTCACAACTACTGAACTCTGCCTTTGCGGCACACGGGCTGTCATAGACAGTATGTGGAGGACTGGATGTGCTTGTTGTGTTCTAATAGGACTTTATTTGCAGAAACAAGTGGTAGGCTGCTTGTCCTTTGCTCGTCCCTGCCCCAGTAGAAACAACATTAAGAACTGGAAAATTCTCAATGTAATGCAATTTTCTACAGTGTTAATTTTCCTGTAACCCATAAACTGAATTGCAGGAGCCAGGCAATTCCTAAGATCAAACACTCAGATTTAATTTGGAAAATGCCCCTTTATTTGTTTTATTGAAGGTACTCTCTCAGTCAGGCCCTGTCATAAGTAGCTTCTTTATGTTATTTCTTTAAACCACCTCTCCAGCCCTGTAGATAGACGCTGCCATCACTACCCTTTAAAGGGCCAGAGAGAGATTAAACACATTGCCCCGGTGTTCATGGCTGGTGAGTGACAAAGTCTAGAATTTTTCTCAGGCCGACTGACCTCAAAACTCTTTTCACTAGAACATTCTTTTTCCTAGGTAGCCAAGAATTGGCTGTGGCTTTCATTTACTGAAATAAATGCAGAGACCTATTGTTCTCTGCATGATAGCTAGCTTCGTGATTTGAGAAAGAAGCGTTTTTGAAAGCAATAATAACGCCAACAGCAACATCTAGAAAGCAAATAAAACACCAGGCTGTAATCTTCTATAGGAAAAAAAAATAAGTAACTCATTTCTGAATGGTCATGAAAGTGTGGACTAGATATAATTTGGAACAGTGCTCAGGGAACAGAGAGGTTTGTGCCTCTTGTGTTGAGAAGAGACACTCTCATTGAGAGACCCTCGTCTTTATGACAGATGCACTGAGTACATTCCAAGCTTCTGGCTGCTTGCAGCATTGATGGTGCAGCTTTGAGCTCTGGACCTTTAAGACACAGAACAGCAAACCAGGAGGGCTTCTTTTATTCTATATGCAGAATTACTTTAAAAGTTTGGTCAGTGCTGATAGCCCCCTTCCTGCCTTAAACTGAATGTGATTAAGGATACCTCTTTTAAATCGCACTGCCTTCCAGTTTATTTTTGAAAAACAAGATGATGCTATCTTCTATTTATAAAAATAGGAATTGAACTCTAGTGTTGAAGATCTTTGTAATCCCTCAAACTTGTTCAATAAGGTCAGTTTGTCACTAATACCATGATACTCTTCCCCACTCCCTGGAACTCAGGCTCTGTAAGACGCCTGGGTAAACGAAAGCAAAAGTGAAGATTAGACTGGCTCCTACAACCTTGGTGGACTAACTTTGAACTTGATAACAACAGGAGATCAGGCTGATTTTAGGCATAACTCAAAGAAGAAACATTTTAGATAGAGTTCGTAGGTGACCTCCTAAGCCATGAAGACAAGGTTTCCCAGTCTCCTCATTTTCCTCATCCTTACTCCAGTTTCCATAACAACGCACATCCGTTGAGAGCTGGAGTAACTAATAAGGAGGCCTTTTCAACTGGCTTCTGATGTTTGCTTTTCGGGGAACCTTTGCTCTTGTTGATACTCTGTGGTCTACAACACTGCCAATTAAATTTTAGTGACCAAGTATCCCAGCCTCCCCAGTGCCTAGTGCAATAATAATATTTTAAGTTTCTAGGGTTGCAACTGCAGTACTAATAAGCATCAATAGAAACATTCTTATTGTCTTTGGATGTGTGTAGGGTAGAAAAGAAACATGCCTTTTATCAGCTTATTTCAACCTTAGAAAGAAGAAAAACAATCTTATTTGTCTTCTTGATGTAAGAAATGGTTATAAATGTTTGAAAAGGATTTCTGTAGTGTTTTATCTGAGACAACAATGATTTCAAAACACTCACAGTTTATCAGTTTCTTGGTTAGGACAGAGAAAAGATGCAAAATGTGAGTATTTTAGTTTTCTGATTTTAGAACTAGTCACTTATTTTTTATGTTAATATTAGGACTTGGAGATGTCAACATTCATAGTTTCACCCATTTATCATCTGCTTTGCATGTTGTTTATATAGAGTGACATGAAATTTAGTACTCAGTGACATACGTGAGATCATGATCTTATTATTATGTCATAGTTTTTCAGCTGCTCTTTAAAACCTCCTGTCTTACTTGTCTTCTTTATCTAGTTCCGTTCTCAAATCTCCTCTAAATCATAATTTGAAATTGGCGGAGGATTGATTGAATCATCCCCCACTGTAAGAGAGATCAAGGAATGATAGAAGTTGGTTTGGATTTCTGTATGTAATTTCAATAGATATTATTTATAAGTGGCATAAATTGTATTTCTAGTCAATTAATTTTTAATTTATCTATTGAATCTATATTCATTTATTTTAATAGCATTACTGAAGTAAAATTTATATACTATAAAATTTACCTGTTTAAGTATAAAATGAATAATGTTAGTAAATTTATAGAATGGTGTAATCATCACTATAATCCAGGTTTAGAACATTTTTTGAAAGATTTTATGTATTTATCTTTGGTGGGGAGGGAAGGACAGAGGGAGAGGGAGAGAAATATCAATGTACGGTTGCCTCTTGTGCATCCTCTGCTGGGAACTGGCCTGCAACCCAGGCTTGTGCCCTGACTGGGAATCGAACCACGATCCTTTGGTTCTCAGGCCCGTGCTCAATCCCTTGAGCTACACCAGCCAGGGCTAGGTTTAGAACATTTTCACCAAATCAGAAAGATCCTCCGTGCCACTTTGCAGTCCGTTTCTGCCCCCACCTCCTGCATCAGTGAGCTGCCGCTGTCTGTTTCTCCAGGGGTCACTGAGCTGCTGCCCGCTTCTGCAGATTTCTGGTTCTAAACATCATATACGTAATATTTTTTACTTTTTACATAATTTTGGGGCATATTGTACAATAGTATGGACCACTAGTTAGTTTTTTAAAATTACTGCTCAAGAGTATTCCACAGAGTGGGTATACGAGGTTCTTCATTCATTCTCTGTTTAGTAGGTGTTTGAATTGTTGCCAGTTTTCAGTTGCCACCAGTAATACTGCTGTGACTGTGCATGAGCTTTTGTGTGAACCTGCTTTTGTTTCCCGTAGGTAGGAATAAAATTGTTGGGTCATATGTTAAGTTTATTGTTTTACTTTTTAACAAACTGCCAAACTCTTTCCCAAAGTGGCTGTAGTTTTCAGTATACTCGTCTTGTACTTCTTTTGTTAAATTTATTCCTAAGTATTTTATTCTTTTTTTTTTTTTTTTGATGCCTGGAAGTGGTGACCGCAAACTAACAGCAACCGTCTTGCCATGGGCCCAAATGTAGAGGGAAAGGAAAGGCTAGGTTCATGTTAGTTGCAGATTTTCTTGAATGCTCTTTATCAAGTTGGAGAAGGTTCCCTTCTTTTCCTACTTGGGTGCAAGTTTAAATTATGAATATGTTGAATTTTTATTAGATGCCTTTTCTGCATTTATTGAGATGGTAATGTGATTTTTGTCCCTTAGTTTGATACAGTGGTCCCCAACCTTTTTGGTACCAGGGACCAGTTTTATGGAAGACAATTTTTCCATGGACCAGGGGTCAGGGGAGACAGGGGCAGATAGGAGACGGAGCTTAGGTGAAGCTTTGCTTGCCTGACACTGACCTCCTGCTGTGTGACCCTGCTCCTACCAGGCCCGCACCTGTACCGGTACTGGGCCTGGCAGTTGGGGAACCCTGGTCTATTAGGCATATTACATTCATCGGTCTCGAGATGTTGAAACAGCTTTATAATTCTGGGATGAATCCTACCTGGTCATGGTGTATAATCATCATTATATAGTACTGGATTTGGTATGCTAACATTTTGTAGAGAAATTTTTACCTCTGTGTTCATATTAGCCTGTAATTTATTTTCATATGTGTCTTTGTTTGGATTTGGTAATACTAACCTCATGGAATAAATTTTATAGAAGAAGTAATGAAAGAATATTATATCTTTCTTTTCTAGAATCAGATTTAGTAATTGAGTCAGTTATTATACTTTAAACTCCAAAATTTTGGTGAAAAATAAATGTCTTTATTTTGAAATTATTTAATATGTCAGTGTCATCATAATTTCCTTTAATTCCTGAAACTTGGTTTTTTTTTTTTTTTTTACTACTTTAAACATATTTATAATAGTTGTTTTGTATTCTTTCTCTGCCAAGTCCAACATCTGGGCACCCTTAGAAGTGGTTCCAATTTCCTACTTTTATTTTTTTCAGTAGGAATCAAACATTCCAATTTTTTTCATATCTCATGAAATTTGTTGTTTAAAACTGGACATTTCCAATGTATGGTAGCCATTCTGGGTTCTGTTTTTTTCCTCCTCTGGGTTTTTCTGTGGCTGCCATTTTGTATGTTTAGTAAGTGTCTGGGCTAATTCTGGGGAGTCTTTCTCTTCTTTGGTTGTGGACACTGATGTTTCTTCTCAGCATTTCTGTTGTTTTTTCTGAATTCTTGTTTTCATGTTAAAGTCTAGCTTCCTAGGGGTCACCATTGAGTTATTAGCATGATTTAGTATTCAACCAATGATTGGCCAGAGGTTGTGTTTGTAGGGGAGAGAATTTTTTTCTTTATCTTTCTTAGGTTCTTGGCTGCATTTCTGTAATAAAAAAGAGATTAACAAGGAAAAAAAAAACCAACAGGAGTTTATTATCATGTATATACATGAGAAACTTATGGAAGAATAACTCAAAGAGGTGATTTAGAATTCAGGCTTATATAGCATTTTAAACAAAGAATAATAATTTGTAAAGAAAATGACAGGACAAAGGAAAGCAATTTTAGGCTCCTGGGAGCCAAAAATATGGGAAGGTACATACATGGGAAACTGATGGTCGTTAAAAGCTACCTGATAGGGCTTCAGGTTGCTCCAGGGGTAAACTTTCGTCTTTCCTGGTAGAGAAGGGAGGATGCGCACTTTGAAAATGTGTGTCTTGCTTTTAGGCAAATAGGATGCTGGGAGGGAGCTTTTCTTATATAAGATTCTCAAATGTTTTCAGTTCAAAATAATCATTGGGCCTTAAATTAGCATACTTTGGGTGACATAATTTTTGATTTCCTTTGTGTTCAACTATCTCAAGCAGTTACTGTTTCTGCCTGTTGTCATTGGATCTCTGTGTAGTTTGGGGAACGCTTTCAAAATTCCATCAGTTTACAGTTTTCCCTGACTTTCACTTGCTGCTCAGCTCTCTGGTTTGCCCTCTGCATGTCTGGATAGCCTCATATTCAGCCAGGGCTGCGGCCTTCTGCTGGTTCTGTTTTCGAAGACGTGTTTAGTCCATTTTGAATTGTGCTGATCATTCAATGTGTATTACAGATCAATGTGAATATTGAGACTGTAAAACATTGTCACATGTTTATTGTAGCTACGCACTCCACACATGTGCTTGGTTTGTAAATGTGTCTCTATACTACTTCACCCTACAGCAATACATTTTTTAAAATTATATTTTATTGTTCTGCTATTACAGTGGTCCCAATTTTCCCCCTTTGCTCCCTTCCACCTAGCATCCCTCACAGCATAATTCAGGTCCATGGATTGTGTGTGTAAGTTCTTTGGCTACTCCAGTTCTTGTGCTGTACTTTACATACCCAAGGCTATTCTGTAACTACCCATTTGTACTTCTTACGTCCCCTCACCTCTTCACCCATTCCCCCAGTTTGAAATATTTCAAAGCTAATACAGTCATTTATTTACTCTCTGTTAGAGAGAGTAAGCTTTATATTTTTTCATATTTTTTCAACTCTCTGATTCTTTTTGGTTGAGATTTAAAATTAATCTCAGCTCCTTGGCCTCATCCAAATAAGAACTACTCTTTTCTGAACATATATTATCTGGCAGGCCCCATGCTAGGTGCTTTACAAAGATGATATCTAATTCTTGAAATAATCTTTTAAGGTAGGACTTGCTTTGCAGGTGGGAAAGCAGGCTTAGAGAGATGAGTGAGTGACTTAGGCACTCACTGTTTATAGGTGGTAGGAACAGTTTTCAAATACAGAACTCTTGCTCCAAAGCTTGTATCCTTTTCATTACCCAATATGTGTCCTCCCTGCCTACCACTCTATTAGCTCTTTGAAAGGGTATTTGTCAATATTTCCTATTTTATTTATTTTTGGTTCCTTCCTTCCTTCCTTCCTTCCTTCCTTCCTTCCTTCCTTCCACCCTGCACCCTGCACCCTGCAATCCTGGAAGGACTCATAATCGTTTGGCCCTGAGGTCCCTGCCAAAAGCATGGACATGTAACCCACCTAGGATGGCACAATCAGGAGCCTGACATGGACACTCAGGGGTGCTCTTTGGGCTAAATTTGCTTTTAGACAGTGAGGACTATCTGGGAGAGCAGAGATTAGGCAAAATGCAAGAGATGTGATAACATTGTTTAAACCCCTCAACCGTCTGTGCCTGAGGTCGGTCCACTTCCCCGTCACGCTCAGAAAAAGTATCGACATATTCCTGCTATTGCTTAAACCAGCTCCAGTTGGGTTTCTGATCCCTGCAGCCAAGGCATGCTAATTGAGAATTCCTAACACATACTTGCTCTTATAGGACTTGAATAATACTGTGAGGCCTGTCAATAATAACTTTATCCCATGTGACACTGGCGCGGGTGGCTGTGTGGCTGTTACAGGTGACCGGCCCCCGCTCCTCACCCTGCAGCTCCAATGGCAGCGACCACTTGCCTTTTCACTCAAATACATCAAATTGATGCTGAGTGGGTAGAGGTGCCTCGTCATCTTCCACAGTCAGGAAGGGAAATCTGGGGAGAAAGATGCAAATGACTTAAAAATGATAAGCTCCTCTTAAGGTTCTGTTTAATTTGATGTGCTGAAGCTTCTGTTCTTGGTGTTGAATATTCATGTTGAGCGAGGAGTCCCAGAGGCTTCACAGCAGCATCATTTTCTCCAATTTCGGAGTGAAGAGAAATGTGCTGTTTGCTGATAATGTACCTGAGGAGTGATGAAGGGGAGCTGCGCAATCTCTTTTAACCCTTCGCATTCTGACGAGTCATTTTCATAAAAAGCTCACAATTCAGAAAAGAAGAAGGGCACTATGAGGGCTTTGGTTTAATTCTTGGTAAGCTTGTTTTTAAATGAGGATACATGAAGGGCAAAAAAAGCCTAAGTAACCCATGTTTTAATGAACCCTGATTAAACTCAGCATGGGGTGTGTGTGGTTATTTCAAAGTCATTGACTTCTTGACTCAGTTTAAATTGCCATGAATTACATCTGCACCAAGAGGTTAGCCACCCTCTCCCCTCAGTCATGCAAACTGTCACAGGGTAGTAACAGGGTAGGAAGGAAAGTAAAGCCAGAATGAAATCCGCATTCATGCAGGTTGATAGGATTCCTTATCACTACTCACTGTTAGAATACAAAGACTTGCTATCTTTCTACTTGCTAGCATTTTTAGATGTTCTATAGGGAGATTTCTTAATAAATACTATTCTTGGAGGAAGCAGAGTGAAAAACAGGAGAAAGTGAATGTGGTTAGAATTAGAAAAATAAGCAGATCTCCTACCTGAGGCAATTGAAAAAGTTATTTGGAGCCCTGGCTGGTGTGGCTCAGGGGATTAAGCACCGGCCTACGAACCAAAGGATCACTGGTTCGATTCCCAGTCAGAGCACATGCCTGGGTTGAGGGCCAGGTCCCCAGTGGGGGGCGTGCGAGAGGCAACCACACATTGTTGTTTCTCTACCTCTCTTCCTCCCTTCCTCTCTATCTAAAAATAAAATAAATAAAATCTTTAAAAAGTTATTTTGAGAGGGAATCATAAAATGTGAAATATATACACTTAAATATTTGAGTTTAATGTAAAACATTAAAAAATATATTTATTTGCCAATCTTGCTAACGTAATCTGAGGCCTTTCTTTGAAGGAAGCATTACTGGTTAGAGAGTTCTGTATCATTTTTCTTGACTAAACTCCATTCATGAGGTTGTATCTCTCATATCCTGTTTCCAGGTTCCATTTCTTTAAAAAGCGTCAGAATTTAAAAATATTTGTGAAGCTTTCTACTTCCAGACTCCTTGTAGACTTTTATAATTCCTCCATCTCAGGCCCACCCAATTCAATACAATTTTTGAGAGTCCTGTGTGAACTTCTTTTCAAAACATTTGAGTTGGGTTCCATGAAAAAAAAACACCTTTCATTCTTTTTGAACTCATATTTCAGTGGTTTACATAATGGTTCATTAAATGCTTTCATCACCTTAAGAAGTTTGGGTGATACCAACAGGGAAGGAGAAAGCAAATACAGTTGACTCTTGGTGAAAGTGCAAGTCAACTGAGGGCCCATAACTGGGTGGAGTGCTAGCAAGTTACCTGCAAGCTCATCCCACCATGGGTATCAGTCCGTCTGGTGAGCGTAGCAGAGGGAATGGAACAGGTCTGTTTCTCTAGTGAAGAGTTTAAATGAAGGGTAATTAGAGACTTCCTGCAGTGAAGTATTTTCAGAGAAGGAACTGAACTGGACCTTGTACTCACAGACTGATTGTCTTTTTTTTTTTTTTAAAGATTGCTGAGATTTGCCTCAATGAGCAAGAAGAACAATCCCCCCCCTGCCCCCACCACCACCAAAAAAAAAAAAAAAAAAAAAGAAAAGAAAAAGGAAAAAAACACCTATAGCCTTAAAAGTACACCCTCCATCTGTGTTTGTTTGTTTTCCCAGAGTGGATAGGCCAATTAGGTGTGCAGCCTGGCTTCCAGGGTAGCCACCAGGAGTGGGATGGAAAGGTGAAAGGTGGATTCCTGCTTCTGCTGAAACTGGTGCAGGCAAAAGACTAAAAAAGACCGGACCACTGGAATGCAGGCTTGCTGAAATTCTGCTCCGAGACCTGACTCAATCCCAAAGACAATCTCTAGTGAGCTTATTATCTCACAGATGTCATTGCCTTATTCCCTGCAGCCTTGTGGGGAGCAGTGCCATAGCGATAGACTGGAGAGTTCATGCTGCCCTTGACCGTGTGCTGTAAACAATGTATCTAGCACTCAGTCAATCAAAATCCCATAGCACTTGTTTGTAATCAGGTTCTATCACCACATCCCAGCAAAGGCACCGGGAAAGTGACAGGACTGTGGTCCTAAATGTTTGGCAGCTTGGAATAGGTAGGTAGCTCTCAATCTTCAGTGTCATCCTTTTCCGACTAAACCATGTTGTCATTAAAATATATAAAAACCGTATTTTCATAGATCACTGATTACTGGGGATGCAGCACAGTCCTAATTTTTCATGAAAAATACTGCCTGGTACTTGGGTCTTCAGCATGACTGCCGATGTCATCTACTGAGTGTCTACAGGCTATACACTTAAAGGAGCACAGAGTAGAAAGCAAGAGGGGAAGGCATTAACATTCACATTCCGCTAGATGCTGAGCAGGATCAGGCTGCTCTATTTTATGCTGTGTGTGTGGAGAATCACCAGCGCTTACTACAATGAACGTTACAAGCTGCTGTCAGTATTCATACCACAAATGGAAACTCAAAAGCATTTCCATTTATTCTGCTTTCTGAGCGTTGCCTTTATAGGGACACAAATGACAAATTGTGAAATCTAAGCCACACAGCACTCAGCAGCTGAGGGACAAGGCTCTCCTGAGACAAAGGGCAGACTCCAGATGGACAGGCCTTGTTCTGGCATGTGATCAGTGCTGAGAGCTTTGCACCCTCCATGTTCTCCCCAAACACAAAGAGGACAAGGGGTCTAAACCCAGAAGAAAAGCTTCTAGAATTAGTGAAAGGCTGCTGACTTATGCTACTAGCTTTGCACTTATGGTATTAGGCAACATTATAGAGATAGAACTGTTTCCTTTTAATACGGATAAGAAAATTAGGAATTTTTTAATAGTTTTTTTTCAAAGATTTCCTGACTCATTTCCATCCTTATATTCTTTTGAGTTGTAGCTCATATTCACCAATGAAATTTTTAGGAAAAAAGTGAGAAATCTAGATTTGGTCCCATACGTACAAAGCTATGATTAGAAATATTTATGTATTTATAGTACTACATTTTACATGTGCAATTATATATCAGCTAAGTATATTGGGCATAATTGTATTTGTAGCTATTTCTGCTGAAGTTCCTTATGACAGGTATTTAAAAATGCTATGGTGTTTACTTCTGATATTTATGGGGATTAACAAAAATAAATTGGTTAACATTACAAAACCTATTGCACTATCTGTGCTTTTGGTTCATAGCATTGGAAGGTGGTGTAGATACACACATGAAACAAGAGATATTTTTATTTAGGTAAACAGAAGTGGTGTTGTAACCACTAAACAGACTATTATAAATCTTCTCATGATGCCTTTTGTGAAAAATAAAAATTGTGCCCTAAATAATTGAAGAAATACTAATGATTCATGCAGATTAGATCACTTGAGAAGATCAACTTGTCCTTTGAAACACCCTCTCTCCTCATTGTCAAGTGCTTACATTTCTTTCAAATATTCCCTGTGCTTTTCCAATGACATGTACTTTCTGAAGATTTGTGTATTTATTAATGACTCAGCAAGTAGTGTACCAAAAGGTGACAGTATTGCATATTACATAATGACATTACTTCTTTTCAGAGCTAAGTATTTTATATTCTCATTTAGCCATAGTGAAGTATAGGTAACTGTATGGTGGATAAAGTTTAGGTTTGATTTCTAAAAGCTTTCAGTATTTGCAAGTTAATTTAATTTTGTATTGTAAAAAAGAAGAACTGGTCTGCTTTTAGGGTGAATCTGGGTCTGCTAATTTGGAAAGAGACAGAAGCATTATAACCCTTAGAAGCAGAATGACCGATTCCCAACAATTAATATAAAGAAAGTAATTGTAGGTCTTGGCTCAGCCGTCATTTTTGGATCAAATGTGAAAAATTTCTAGTTCTATATGTAAATATCAGGTATTCTCAAAGAGGGCAAAGCTGTCTTTGCCTTTAGAGCTGCTATTCTTAAGCTTTTGAATCCTGAGAATATGCTGCGTACACTTGTGCTCTATGGAAAAATCAGTGCAGTTTAAGACTGAGTGGTTTCATTATTTTACATTTTTTGTTAGCTCATCAGAATGAGAAATGCAAACCTCAATTGTTCTCAAGGGCTTAATGGCCAGTCTTGTTCAACTCTTCCTATATCACTGATTTAGTTTGGATGTTGATCAAGTCTGACCCTGATCCAGAAACTGATGCTTCAGCATTCTAGGGACTGAAATGGGGTGCCACTCACAGCTGATCAGCTTTTGGAGTCCATCCAGATGTGCACCCTTTCAGTGTTGTATATTTCCACAGGCTTTGAAAATTTGAAAATTTTATTTCAATATCAAGTTTACCATATCCAGGGGACTTGTAAGTCAAATTATAGGGGAAAGTTGAAAGGGATATGGCATCGTTGACTAAGGCCATAATCAACTGTCTCATCCTACAGCTAGGACTGGCTACAGTCAGAAGACAATGGTACATTGTTGAGTTGTGTTTGTAAGAGTAGGATATTCAAGTGGAAAAAGCTTTCAAACTTTTCTCCCTACTTTATTCATTATTATGGGGCATTTGAAGGCAAGATGGTTTTGATTGACTACATAACTGAATGTTGCTTTGTACCTTTCGTTTCCAGCTAATTGAGTTAGAACATCTCTGTAAAACTGTTTGTTCAGAACCTGGATCCAATTAAAATCTTCTAATAAAGGGCTGTCGGTGGAAAAACAGGATGATGACCCATTTTTCTTAATTATCAAATGACAAGTAGATTTATAGGGTTTTTGAGGGCTGATATAGAGGTACCATTTGATGTTACCACACCTATGAGCCTAGATGTATTTGTATTCACTTGTGCTAATTTCCCTTCTGTCACTACGGAAAAACTCTCTGTTCAACTTATGACCAACATTTCCCTGGTCTACTGGATCTCATTTTCCTGTGCTTTTTCAAGAACATCATTCTGGCAATTCTCCTTCCTGAAATCGACTTTTCCATAATTTTGTGTTAGCATAGTAGTATGATGGAATATTATCCACTAAAGAAAAATCTCTTGGTTGTACTTTCTCCACTAGTTCCCATCCGTCTTTTATTAGCCCTGTGTCTTGGGACTGTGACCTTCACAGCTGTTTTCCCAGTAGTCTACCTTTTATTCTCCCCGTGCCCTGCTTCTTTCTTGGTTGCAGTATTTCCAGTTTATTTCCTTGAAGCCCTGGCCCCATTGACTATCATTCCCCCCCCACCCCCCCGCCCTTAGGTGACACAGGAAGGCTCAGAATCAGAAGAATGTCCTCCCCTACCTAGGGCAAGGCTCTGGAAAAGTCTTTTCCTCTGGAGAGAAGGGCTCCTCAGGAGATGGCTCCGGGTGTATCCACACTGCTTCCTCTTCCTTGGTAGAGCCAAGAGAGGGCGTATCTTAGATCTTCCCTGGGAGCACTTGGGGGTGCTCCTGGAGGTAAAGCCCATGGAAGCACCTGCCTCCTTGACTGCAGCCTCAGGAGTTTCTCTCTCACACCAGACCACACTCAGCCTCCAGAAGTCTGTCAAAATTACCATTTATAGTAGATCAAATTGTGTCCCCCTCCCCTGCCAAAAAGAGGAAGGAAGGAAGGAAGGAAGGAAGGAAGGAAGGAAGGAAGGAATGTGTTCAAGTCTTTGAGGTGTCCAAATCCTGATCAGCTCATACGTGTGCTTTTCAGGCCCTCACCTAGGCAGTTACAGAGGCTTTGCCTGCCCAACCTCACGTGGAAAATCTGGCTTCCCCTCACCAGACCTTGTGCACAGTCTTGGAAGGATCTGCAGGCAAGGACCCAGGCCCTCCTGGCCAATCCCCCTCTTACACATGTCCTCATTCCCTGCATCTGAAAGCCTTTGTATTAGGCTTTCTTCAGACACACTTGCCAATACCTCCTTACTTGGCGGAGGGTCCTTCGAAAACACTTTTTCTCCGCTCTGACTCAGAACTCACTACTTTTCCATTCCTAGCCCTTTCCCTCATCCTCCCTCTAGGCCTCAAGGCTAGAATAAAGGACAGGAAGTCTTTGTTGGGGGCTCTCTCCATGGTTTTTCTTAGAAGAAAAACTCCCTAGGTCTGTGTTGATCCACCTGGCCCTCTGCAAGAGCCATTCCACAGAGGAGAACCGAGGGGAGTCAGTG
Source organism: Glossophaga mutica (assembly GCA_039655065.1). Lineage (NCBI taxonomy): Eukaryota > Metazoa > Chordata > Mammalia > Chiroptera > Phyllostomidae > Glossophaga > Glossophaga mutica. Next base: position 11,810,368 of record CM077314.1, read on the forward strand.
CTTTCTGTGGTTCAGGCCCTTGCTTACACTATCGCAGTAAGTGGTAGAGAATTGACTGCTGTTTCATTTGGCTCGTCGTTTAATTGGCCACTCCAAAGCTTGGCAGCTCAGCTCTCTCCAGCGCTCCTGGGGTCTGGCCAGTCTCAATCCCTGTAGTTGTGTGTGAATGAGAATGTATTTGGGTGTTGGGTCTTCGCAGATGTAATCAAGTTAGGGCGAGGTCATACAGTTTAGGGTGGGCCTAAATCCAGTGACTGGTGTCTATATAAGAGAAAGTAGAGAGAGATTTCTGATTTTAGTGCACTGTGAGAGGAAGAGAAAAATTGAGGAAAGAAATGTTAAGCAAAAAGGAGCCAGAACTTGATGATTTGGAAAAATCTCAGTTTATCTATATGGCACAGAAAAGCAGCACACAGAAGGAAGGCCCAGAGACACAGGGAGACACACGGCCACATGAAAACAGGACAGGAAGCCTCCCAGTTAGTGGCGTTTGTTACAGCTGCCCTGGGAAATGATACACCATTTAAATTCATGGCAGCCTTTGTTCAGGAGACAAAGCAGATCTTGGCTTTATCTGTCTATGTGAGCCTGTCTCTTGAGATTTCAGGTCTGCTGTTTACCCTGCAAACTCATTCTCTGGCAAGTCCAAGAGGAGTCATTGATTTTCAGTTTGTCTGTATGTCCAGCTTTTTTTTTTTTTTTTTTTGGTAAGGGTGAAAATGACGACTGCCAAGTTTTTTACTTGTCAGAGCTGAACCCAAAGTTCTATTGAGTAACTTTTGATATATGCTCTTCTTTCCCCGTTTGGCATTTCCTTCTATCTTTTGACAAATATTCTGTGGAAGATGTGAGTTTGTTTACTGGAAGTCCTCTATCATAGAATACTCTCCTACTCTCTCAGCTTCTGAAAATATTGTAGTTATTCTTCAAGTCCTAGATCAGAATGTCAGGTATGCCACGTGATCTCAGGCTCACTCTCTCTGTTTAGTTAGAGAAGTCTTTCCATCATCTTTGTTCATGGAGCACTTTGATGTAGTGCTCATCAAATCATATTATGGATACTTCTTTATTCCTAAATAAACACCCTTAACATCTTTTATGTATTTCATGCTGTTCAGTTATAATTGAACCATTGTTTTTAATTTGTTATTTAATACTTGACTTTCACTTTAGAATGGTTTTTCATAAGTGAGAGACATGTTCTTATTGTTCAACACTGTATCTTCATTCATTTCCTGAACAAATATTTTTGAATATTTACCAAATGCTAGGCATTAAACAAGGAACTGGATATGTTAATAACAAGAACAATGTGTTTTTAGCCCTCTTACAGTCTAGTGGTGGAGGAAAATACACACACACACACACACACACACAGACACAGTGATTATATAAATAGTGATGAGCACCATGAAGGAAATAAGTGGGATACTGGGTGTTAAGACTAAGTGTATGAGGGAATAGTGAGGATAGACTCCTCTTCAGAATAGACTTAGATCTGAAGGATGAGACGGAAAGAGACACCTGAGGGCAAAAGAATTGTATACAGCTTTTTAGATGGAAAAATCATAGGTATGGCACTAAGGTAAGGAAAGAATTTGAAATTTTTCACACTGTGAACTTTTGAGTCAACAGCTGTATCCCACATATTTGTGTTTCTAACATGTAGCAGCACATAGTAGGGTGCGTTGGCTCCAGGAAAGGAAGAGAGCTTTATGAGTAGGTTGACATTTGCTAATTGCATAGTAGCTGTCAAAAACCATATTGGATTCACATGTTATTTAATTTAATTCCACAACAGCCTTGAAAGGCATTATCATTTTTATGTAGAACAGGAACTAGAGCCTCAGAAGAGCCAGGTTTCTCGTCCAAGTTCATAGAATTAGTAAGTGGGAGAGGGAAAATACAAGCCCTGGTGTATATGATACCAAATTTCTTGTCCAATTCACTATACCCTGTTGCTTCTTAACAACAAGTAACTATTGAATAAATGAATACATTAAGGCTGGAAAACCTGGTGAAAACAGACATTTAAACTGTGGTTATAGTATAGTGGATTTAGAATTTTATCTTAAATATCTTTGACTGTGTATTTTAAGTTCTTTAAATTCTATATGGATATATTATTCTATCTCAGTTTTGCAACACTCTGCTTATTGCTATGACAACCACTTGTAATGAACCCATGTTATCATGTTATGAGAGCTAGTGTGGTCAGAAAGTCAGGTTTTCAATCTAGATATTTATATCTGAGAAGCAGAAGTGAAAATATCAAGCAATGGACAACCATTAAGCTGTGGGTTTTGTTAGCTCACCCAACATAGGAATGTATAGCATTGCAACAAACAACACACCATGAATTTTTTTTTTAATATATTTTATTGATTATGCTATTACAGTTGTCCCGTTTCTCCCCCATCATTCCCCCCACCCTGCACACACCATGAATTTTGGGAAAAGTTGGAAACATTTTATAGTCAATGGATTCTAAAATGTAAGACCCTTTTCACCTACTGCTTCTACAGCTGACAGCCTATTCACCAGCATGGAAAAATATATTTCATACTAAGTGGTGGCAGAAGCATCTGTTTTTGTCATTCCCACTGCACATCAACCTCATTCCACATATGCAAATGGTGTACACTCTTGAAAAAGGGGCCCTGTTGTGTAATTGACTTTGCATTAAGGGTTGTAAAATTCCTTATTCTCCTAGACCTTGATTTAACCCATGGGTGAGCTTTGATTACAATTCATGGCCACAGACTTGGAATATCTGATCACTTCAGGAAAGGCTGAAGCTAGATCACAGGTGTGTAGAAAGATGGTAGGTATAGTTTCAATGTTAGCTGGTGAAGATGGTTAGTTTAGTGGATGCAGCCCTGGGCTAGGTCAGAAAATCTGGCTCAGCGTTTATTCTCACTGTTGAATGGTTGCATGAACCAGGCAAGTTGTTTGCATTCCTTACAGAGTCCCAGGACTGCATGCGTGTAAAGGGCTAAACCATCCAGTGCCAGGCACCCCAAAGTGTGAAAAGTCACCACTAATGACATGCGAGTATTTTAAGTAGTATAATTGGCATGGCATTGAATAACTTCAAATCTCATAAGCAGAAAAGTTTTCACTTTTTATTTCCTCCCAATGCCTTCGGTGTCCTCAGGAGCAGACGGTGAGATTGGTGCAGGTGTGTCCTTGTCACCTTATGATCCCTCCGACACATGGTAACCTCTCTTGCTCTCCTTTTAAACAGGGGCAGGCCCAGCCTCAGACTCTGGCTAGAATAATAGCTAAGTGAAGTGCAATAATACTATTCTGTTTTTGATAATTTTTGGATTCCTTTTATTTGTGACAAATGTGACTATGAGTTTTAGTTACTTTCAATTTTTAAAATTTAAAATCTAGCCATTTAAGTAATAAAGGTATTCAATTTAAACAAAACAATGTAAGTAAATAATAGTAAAGGTGGTATATTAATGTGGCAGGTATTGGCCCTGGCTGGTGTGGCTCGGTAGATTGAGTGCCGACCTACAAACCAAAGGGTTTTGCTGGTTCAATTCCCAGTCAGGGAACATGCCTGGGTTGTGGGCCAGGTCCCCAGTATGGGGCGCATGAGAAGCAAACACATATTGATGTTTCTCTCCTTCTTTTTCTCTTTCCCTTCCCCTTTCTAAAAAATAAATAAAATCTTTGAAAAAGAATGTTGCAGGGATCATTCATTCACTCAACAGGTTTTGAGTGTCTAGTAATGTCTTAGTTCTAGACATTGGAGGGTATAGTGATAAATAAGATAGATATGCCCCCTTTAACAACTTTACAACGTAGAGGAATAAGTAAATAACAAAAAAAAATAAATGGGTAAAAAATATATCACGTTATGATAAATTCTATGAAAACAAATAAAGAGCAGTCGGGGATAGACAGTGAAAAGTGTGTGTGTGCGCTATTTTAGACGGAAGATACTCAGGAAGGAATTTTGAAGAGGACTGGAATACATTGAAGTAGTAATCTCTGCACAGATCTTGGAGAAGGCGCACCTGTAAAGTCCCGAGGCAGCATAAGCTTGGTGTGTTAGAGGAACAGCAAGAAAGCCCTGTGGCTAGGAGGCAGTGGGCGTGTCAGATAACCCGGAAAGGTGAAGTAAAGGAAGAGAAAGGATGATACCATGCAAGGCCTTGTTGGCCACTGTGAGGAGTTTATGTTGTATTTTGAGTGCGATGGGAAGTCACTGCTTGAAGTCGGGGTGTGCCAGGGTAATAAGACTGAGAAGACATCAAAGTATATATATGTCAGTAAGAGTGGCTTTAAGATGTGGAGAATGGCTGTGGGACCCTCCTGCAAATACGAGTTTCCAATTTTTAATTCCAAACTTAAGTTTGAAAATGTAAAGCAACTGTTAAAGAAGAACATTTTTCTAAATTCAAATGGAGAGAAAGCAAGTTGTGTAACTGTTGCTTTAAAGCAGCAGCTGGTAGCATATGTCAGGACAATTTGCAGCTATTAGCACCCCTTTAAGATACTAAGAAGATTGAATTGCTGACTAATGTAGCTGGGGGTGAAGGTCACCTTTCAGGAACCCAGTGACTGCAGTATGAGCCTCCTTACAAAACCCATCTTGCAAACCTGCATTTGGAAAAGAGCTTTTCTCTTACGACAAGTTACATTTTATTTTAAGACACATCAAGTTTGACTATGTAAATACATGGATATAGATGTTATATACACATATCTATTGGACATATATTTGTATAACTGGAGGAAAAGCACACATTCCCTTTTTCTTCCCATCTGCCTATAAAAACCAGTTGTGGAGAAGTCAGGGGTTAGGGAATTTGGATGATAGTAAAGGAGAAACAAACAACCGATAATTTCAAGTATTTTTTCCAGTCCTTTTGTACCTAGGAGTGATGATGTAAGGTGAATGTTTATGTTGCTTGTACACACACTTTTATCTGCTATTTTCTTAGACAGAGATAGAGCCTGGCTTGGTGTGAAAATGCAGACTGCACGTAGAGGAAGGAAAACTTCTCTGCATTAAAATGCAAACGTCTGTCTGCCCTGTGCACAGGAGAAACCTTCCAGATAAATTTACATTGGGAAAATACTGTTTTTCCATGAGAGTGTGTTCACGTGTGTGTGGGGGGGTGTGTGTATTGTGTTCTGGCAGTTAAAAGTATGAAAGGGCGTATGTTCACCTTACACTGGTGGTGACCCTTCAAAATGCACAGTGCCTGGCATGTGGGAGGGACACAATAAATAGTGTATGTTTGGTGTCTTAGCCAGTTGGGGATGCTATGACAAATACCGTGGACTGGTGGCTTATCGACAATAGGAATTTATTTCTCTCAGTTCTGGAGGCTGGAGGACTGAGCTCAGGTTTCCACCAAGGCACATGGCATGGTCACTTGGCAGAGAGGAGGGAATGAGGGGGCTAATCCTGTTCATGAAGGCTCAACTCTCATGACCTGATTACCTCGTAAAGGTCACATTCCTCAATAGCATTACATTGTGGGTAGGATTTTGAAAGGACACAAACAGTCAGTCCATGATGAAAAGGTCAGGCCAACCCCCAACCCGCCAGAATGCTAATGACCCCATCCACCCAGTTTTCTGAGCAACTGACTCAGTTATCCCCACGCACTCAGTAGCCTGCGGCTTAATTGAAACTCTCTCCCAATAGACACCCTGTGGCCAGACCAACCCTCCTGTACCTGGGGACAGCCCAGCCCTTTACCTAACCCATTGTCCCAGGTCACATCCTGGAACCCTGAGGCACCACCTGGAAGAACAAGAGACTACTCCCCCCCATTATCCCCTCACAAACCCCGTGCTTTTTCTTTCAAAACCCCCACTCCTGCCCTCCCCAGGCTGAAGTCGACCCTGACTTAGCCCACCTCTCAGCACAGCATCAAATAAAGGCAATTGGTACAGGTCGCTCGGTTCCTCCTTTCTCTATTTTTTGCACATTTCTAACACATAGCATTTGTAAAAATTATAAACCAGGGGCCCCCAACCTCCCTCCTACCCAATCGTGGATGCCACTAGCATTCCCACCTGAGCTCCGCCTCCTCTCTCCCTTCCCACACCTTGGTTCCCGGAAAAATTGCCCTCCATGAACCTGGTCCCTGGTGCCAAAGAGGTTGGGGACCTCTGTTATAAACCATTGAGATCACTTAGATTCAGAATGTCGAAACTCTCTTCCACTGAGCAGTGTTTTGCTTGAGCCCGCTGCTGTCTTCTAGAATGAATAATCTACAGGAAATGTGCTGGATTGTATAATTGTGTGTGTGTGTGTTTTAAAGATTTTATTTATTTATTTTTAGAGAGAGGGATAGGGAAAGAGAGAGGGAGAGAAACATCACTGTGTGGTTGCCTCTTGCATGTCCCCCACTGGGGACCTGGCCCGCAACCCAAACATGTGCCCTGACTGGGAATCCAACCGGCAACCCTTTGGTTCACTGGCCAGGGCTCAATCCACTGAGCCACACCAGCCAGGGCATGTAATTGTGTTTTAATGTGAGCTGTGGAGAGGGGAAAGCAGTGGCTACTATGACAAGACTGAGCATTTCTTCCAAATGAGGATGAGGGTTTGCACTTGGAAGGGTTGTTGAAGGGAATTGCCTTTGAGGATGGAGAGAGGAGGAACTTACAGCGAAAGCGAAGCTGGAGACTTTGGGTCATTCCTTAAGAGAACCCTTGTAAACATCTAACTTTTTATTTATAGTTCTTTCCCTCACCCTCTGAGAAACATTCTGTTTGGTATCCAGATCTATTTTTTTTCCTCTTAACGTAAGTTGGTTATTTCCAGAACTTCAGAAAAATTTGTAAAACACACAGAGCTTTGTTAGAGGTGATAGGGATGTGTATGAAGTGGTGGCGAAGACGCAGACAGAGGCCGTGGGCCATCTAACACGATTTTTCCTTCTACTGCCATTTCTCTTGGCTTTACAGTTTGTAAAGTAAAATATAGCTCAGCAGCCAGGAAAAGAAAATCATAAATAGAGTTGGCCAGTAACATGTCAGACAAATGGACTTTGCTGAAACTTCTTGTGTTTTAGGATTTTGGCTTTGTCATTAATATTGTGGAGACATAAGGAGATTTAATATCCAATCAAAAGCCAAATCCATGGCACCGTTTGCCCGATATAAATAGGTAATTTTATTTGCCAACTTGATTGGGCCACACTGTGCCCAGATATTTAGTCAAACATTATTCTGGATGTTTCTCTGAGGGTGTTTATGGATGAGATTAACCTTTGAATTAGTAAACCAGGTAAAGCATATTGTCTGTGTGATGTGGGTGGGCCTCATCCAATCAACCGAAGGCCTGAGTAGAGCAGGAAGGCTGCCCCCCCACCCCCACCCAAGAAAGAGAATTCTTCTTTCCTGATGGCCTTTGAACTAGGGATTTGGCTCCCCTGGTTCTTAGACCTTGGACTTGGACTGGAACTCAGCCATGAGCTCTGCTGGGTCTCTAGCTTGCTGATTCACCCTACAGATCCTGGGACTTGCCAGCCTCCATAATCAAATGAGCCAATTCCTTAGAGCAAATTTCAATCTCCCTACCCTCCTTTCTCCCTCCATTCTCCCTCTCCATTGGTTCTGTTTCTCTGGAGATCCCTGACTGATACAGCTGCCATCTTTAGTTGATGCTTTAATATAGTTACTTCCTTCATTAGTGAATTCTCAAAAAAGACCTTTTTGTGTCCCTACTACATGCCAGGCAGGGCCTCATGCTGGCTGCTGAACCTTAGGTAAACAACACTACAGACATCACCTTTGCCTCTCTTGAGGCTCACAGACTAATTAGCGAGAGATTGATAATACACAAAAAACATGCAAAGAATCTGATTGAATAGAAAATGGAGAGGGAAAATAAGAGACACTCTTAATCTAGTCCAGACATGGCAAAGGCATCCCAGAAATAGTGGAATTTAAGTTAGGCCTTGAGAGATGAGTCGGGGTAGCCCCTTGAAGGTGCTTGAGGGCTAGGTTGGAAAAGCGTATTTGCAAAGGTCTGGCGCTCAGGGAAGACTTTGCATGTTCAAGGCAACTGCTCTGGCTGGGGTGTAGGGAGGCAGAGGAAAGTGGTAACTGGACGTGTCCACATTATGCTAGGCTTTTAGGCTACGTTAAGAATTTGAGACTAGATTCTAAGAGCAAAGGGAAACCATGTAAAACTCTGACTCAGGAACGCGACATCATCAAACCACGTTCTTGATGGAGAAAAGAAACCACGCTGGCCGCATGGTGTGGAGAATGGATGCTGGAGGACAAAGTGCGTGTGGAAACCACTTGAGGTGACAGAGTTGTCAGACAAGATGGGACAGTTGCTTTGACTGGGGTGTTGTCAGGGAAAATGGAAGGATGTGGATAGTGGCATTGTTTACCAAGACAAGAAAAACGGAAGTGAAGCAGTTTTTGCAGGATGATCAAGCTCTGTATTAGAGATGATAGAATTCAGTGTTTGAAGATACCTACACTGAAATGTCAAGTGGGCAGTGGGACTTAGAAGAAACAGAATTTGCAGTTATTAGCATACACTAATTAGTTGAAGTGATGTGACTAGACAATGTTAGTGAGGGCTGGAGGGCTATAGAAGAGAAAGAAAAGAGGACCCAGGACTGAATCCAAGGGACTCCCAACGTTGTTAGACTACGAACGATGGGGTGTGTTTTAGACAGGTCGCTCACTCTTTCAAGATCAGGAGTGCTTCTCCCTGTGTGATTTGCAGTGGTTGGTTAGGACCCTTACCAGAAGTAACTACTGATGATCTTCCCCTCTATGCTTTGCCTTTCACCTCCAGGTTTCTTCCCTCCCCCCGCTTCCCTTCCTCAGTACTGCAAACTCATCTCCTCATCCTCTTTTTTACCCCTAGATCAGAATGAAGATTTCTTCCTTCCTCTCCAGGTGGCTGTTAGGTTATCTGACATTAGTCAACCTCTTCCCACTCTATAATTGCACACCCACCTTTTATGTTTGTAAGTTTTATCTAGGCCAGGTAAGCCCCCGAGGCACCGCCAGACAGAGTGGGAGGTGCTCAAAGCTTCCAAGTTGAATTTGGTTTATTCTGCTGATTAATGGTCCTGGAGTTGAGTCAGGATTCCAAAGGAGAGAAATGCTAGCCCTTTTGTTATCTGTAAGTATATGCAGTCTACGAAATATCCATAAACATAACTTTAAAAGTAGCTCAGTGCATTCTCCCACACTGCAAAAGTACATTTTCAAGGGGAAAAGAATGAGGCTGTTTCTTACCACAATCAGAGTCCTATTATCAAGGTGAAGCCAATTTTAAAATATGAGGATTTTTAGATATAGTAACCCCTAGAAAAATGTCTATTTTAAACTTTCCTGTTTCTCACCCTTCTGGCTTTGAAGATAACCTTCACAATGTAAATTGATGCAGCAAGGGTTGGAGCCCAGAACCAAAAATTCTGATGCAATATCTCGAAGAATGTTGCAGCCTCTTTCTTCTCTACCGATTGCTAAGAACACTGTCAGTACTTAAAATGAAATAACGTTAACTCAGTCCTTGCCTTCACAGTTTAAGCTCCTCTACCAGTTAAGAAGCACCGCGTAGCCTGCTCTTCCACGAACAGCTCCCTCTTCTCTTCTGGTACCTGGCTAAAGATTTCAGAGGGCAATGTATCTTACGCACTTCGACTACGTAAAGTAGAACAAAGAGCTACATAGCTCTGCATCCTAGAAGAAATAATAGACTTGTAGAAATCTTTAGGTTCAGTTCTGTTTACCAGCAATTATTTAAGATCTAATACATATCAAGATTTGAATTAGGTATGAAGACATGAAGCACAAACACTGTCCTCAAGGGGCTCGCAGTCCAGTGAGGGTGGGTAGGGAGGATATAGAAAAATAATTACCATATGATATAGAAGAGCTTCGACGTGGGAATGGGCCTGTGGTTTTGTATTTTTTTAAAATTAATGAATTGTTCTGAACCATGGCTACCAGTGAATGCATATTTTTTGTGTGTCAGCATGGCCCGAAGGGCTTTAGACATGTTATCTCGGTTTATCCGGACAGCAGCTGGCGAGGTCAGTAGAGATGAGGGAACATGCTGAGAGGACTTAAGTAACTTGTCCTGGATCTCACAGCCAGTACGTGGAGAAAGAGAAATTCAACCTCTACTCTGATTTTAAGCTCCTTGCCTTAACTACTTTGCAAAATTGCTTCTCCAGAAAGATGAGCGTTGATATGGGATCTGGATATTGTAAATTGTAGAAAGACGATCCCATATATATCTCTCAGGGAACTGGCGAGGATGCATTTTATAGCAAATTCTTGGGAATTTTTCTTTCTTTCTTTTTTCCATGCGCTGTAACCCCTGCTCCAATAGCTTCACATTTATGTACCTGCCTGACAACATTTTGGTTTTCTGGACATCTTGCTATAATTCTTACAGTGAGATTGGTTGAGAGTGACATAAAAATCATTTTTTACTTAAACTATATTGAGTGAGTATTTATGCCTTGCAGACAAATGGACCGTAAGGCACAAAGTGATTCTTCATGTTCAGTCTGGGATGGGCGCTGTATCCGCCGAGGCGTGTTTGCTATGTATTTAAAGCTAACAAACCCGGTGCAGTGGGTGCATGTTTTCGCCTGTCCAGCACCCAGTTTTCTCCTAATAATTGCCATTCATTTGATAATCATACTTTGATTTTCTTTTGGAAAAGTACCTCTTCTCAGTTCTTAAATTATATAATTTATATAGAGTTGATCCCTATGTCCAAGCTTATTCAGGGATGAATAGATTACTCAAGTGAGGTACATGGTACTCAACTCCAGGAATGTATATGAATATATAATTTGGAAGGAGAAGTCAAGGGCAGTATAGGCCTGGAGGTGCTGAGAGCTACTCATGGAAAGAACCCATCAAATGATGATGTCAACTCAGAGAAAAGCTGTGCAAGTTATGGAAGGATTGAACCTTGACGTTGATTGAACCTCAGAATTCAGCTGTGTCAGCAGGAAGAACTATCACTGAATTCTTCTATTTTTGAAGACAATAACCTCCTCCCCTTCTTTTTTTCCTTAGGTGGTATGAGTTGTTTCTGTCACATGCAACTCATAATGTTGACCAAAATACCTTGTGAAAATTACCTGGGACACAGAGAATCTAGAATCTGCCCATGAATAATTTGCTTTACATAAAATAAAGAAGAATAACAGGCATGTAATCATTAGAATACAATATAAAATGTCTTATTAAATGTCAGACTATGAAAGAGCCTAAAAATTCTCTCATGAGATGTGGGTTGTAAAGACAGTTCAGAATCTCTATTCAATATGTTGCATCTCTATTCAATCTTGAATCACCTATTTGATATTTCAGAGAGCTTCTCATCTTCAACAGCTATGAAGACAAAGCACCTGGGATGTGTCGAGTGAGCATTTTGAATCACGCAAAGATAAGGAGGCAACATGAAGAAAATCATTAGAAAAGCATTTATATTTCACATTAGACAAAATAAATAGACTAAGAAATCATAAGAAAATGAAGCAAGCAAACACATCCACCAACAGCAACAAATAAAGCAAAAACATAACCAAACAAAAACTGAGGCCAAGAAAGATGTTTCTAAAATTGTTTATATTAAGGTTTTCCTTGCTACTTAATTGCCACTTGGAATCCTCTCATCTATGTTATTATGTACCATCTCTGACCTAGAAATGAAATAAATTTCGGTCCTCATGAAGGTCAACCTACTTGATCCATTGCCTGCATACAGGTAGCGTGGTGTAGCAGATGTGGAAGACAGAACAGAAACAAGCCCTGGTGAGCCCTGGGAGTTCTAAGAGGTCCAAGAGTGGGTTTCAGAGCCATCTGTGATTCTCAAGAAATTGTCAAAAATTGTGCAAATGTGCATTATTTTGAACCAAGAAAACACATAACTTTCATCAGTTTCTTAAAGTGATCTATGACCTACAAAATGTAATTTCTTGCTAATTAGGGACATTTATAAGAAACTATCTTAGGTAAATATTAACATTTGCTATCATATTATTAGCACTTTGAAGTAAATGGACAATGGTAAAATCTTAAATAAGGCTTGGGATTGAATGTACTTGCCTACATAAAATAAACCCATGGAGACCTCAGTCTATTAATCAAGTAATAATTGTTTCAGAATATTTAGCTTAAACTTGTAGAGCAAATATTATTAGTATCAAAATTGTATTGTGGTGAGTTCATAGTTAGTAACTATTTTTGCTTCTATATAGATGTCAGCTTTATTCTGCCTTCCTCCATTTTCAGGGACCAAGACTTCACCTACCTCCTGACCTTGACATTCCTCAGCTTTTCACTAGTAAAGTTCTTTTTTCTTTTTGACATTTCCTGTTTGGAAAACTCCCAGGCGTACATTTGGTTGGTCTCACATGCTCACTCTAGTTTCCCTGTGGTGGAGGGAGGGGTTTCTAGGGTGAGCAGATCCTATTAGAGTATGTTGAGGGGCGAGGCGGGGATAGAAGAGCAACCTCCCTTCCCATGAGCCTCAGGAGATGTGGGGGATGGTGGAAAAATAAAACCATAAATATTGGCTAGAGCTCTCTATACCAGGAAGTCATGGGAAATACGACACGGGTATTTGAAATTATGTAGGAGTTCAACCAGAGCAGTGGTGTTCCCTTGGAGAGGTAAGAAGTATAGATTATTGAAATAGGCAAGGACCAGGTCAGAACTTCGTGTGCTGTGACAAGGGACTGGAATTTTATCCCCGCAGGCCAGTGAGTTGCAGCTATTGCCTTGGCACCACAGGATGGAGGAGCATTTGTTAAAACATAGATTCACAAAGTCAACGTTAGATGCAGAGGATCTAAATCACTGGGGACCTGAGAACCTGCATTTCACAAAAGCCCATCAGGTGATGCTTCTGCCCACTAAATACTGAGAGTCACTGCTAAGGAGAATAGAAAACTAGTGAAGAAACAAAACAGCATAAATGAAAATATGTGAATGTGGCTACTGGTCCCCGATTAATTCAGGTTTGTGCTTTATGGCAAAGTGTGCTTGGGGTGTGTGTGTGAGGGGTGCTTCTCAGACCTATTTTGTTCTAGCTAAACATTTCAAGGAGAACACCATGCAGTGGTGGAGAGTTTCAGAAATGAAGACGAAGGTGAAATAGCCCTGCTTTGAACTGCTCAAAGGAAGCTTTAAAACCCCAGAAAACCTTAGATCCCTGTAAGCACGAAATGTTCTATCTTTCAAAGAAGATGGAGAGACTCTAAAAGACACATTGGTGAAGGGAACTGTCACTTGAGAAGACAGACTAGAGCTGTTGTTAAATCAGTGTACTGTCTTTAATCAGAATTTAAATTTTGGTAAATGTAGCTTTTCAGTTACAGCCTTAAACTAGAAGGTTTCTGATACACTTTATTGGCTGGAATGTCACAAGATGAATACTACATTTGGAATAAGAAGAACTAGGTTGAAATCCCAGCTCAAGCACTCTATACCAGTGCGACTATAGGCAGGCTGCTCCTCTCGGTCTCCGTTCTCAAGGGCATAATAGTCTTCTTTATTAGTTGGAAGACTTTGGTTGCAACCAATAGAAACTGGGGGCAAATCATCAAAAGGTGTTAAATGGAAGTCTACTTAGAGATGTGGAAATTAAAGGAAGGTCAAAGAATAGTTTGGAACAAAGCCTCGAGGCCTAGACAGGAGGAACTGTAGGAAAAGCTGGTATAGGTACAGCCTAGTCAAGACCACACAACCAGGATGACTAACACCCAACCACCCTTTTACTGTGAGAAAGTGTTTGTTCCACCAGGTATAGGCAGTATATTCTACTGCTCATGTACTAGAACAGCATAGAATAATCCCGTCAATTTAAATTGTAGTGGCAGACAGTCACCTGGATCTATGATCCCACCAAGGCTACAAGCAATGGGAGATTCCCCATCAGGAAATAAGGGTGTGGTTAGAAAGGTAGAAATGAGCCAGGATATCCCCCAAATGACACATGTCTACTCTACTTATCTAGTTTAATGAGACATGTGTTTGAAAGTAATCCACAAAGTATAAAGTGTTAAATCATGTTAAAGTTTTCTGAGGTTTATAGACCTAGGACAGCTGGTTATGGTGTCTTTCAGTCATCAGGAAAGGTTTGGCCAAGGCAGAGAGTGAATGAAGCTAGGAATTTTGGACAAAGATATATATATATATATATATATATATATATATATATATATATATGTATAAAATTTTAATTGTTGTTCTTGTATAGTTTTCTATCTTTTACTCCCATCCCGGCCCACCGCCCCAGCCCTCCCCACCTCCCTCCCATTTCCACCCCCCATAGTTTTTGTCCATGTGTCTTCTATACTTGTTGCTCTAAACCCTTCCCCTTTTCCCCTGAAATTCCCTCCCCTCTCTCCTCTGGTGACTGTCAGCCTGTTCTCAATTTCAGTGCCTTTCCTTATATTTTGCTTGTTTGCTTGTTTTGTTGATTAAGTTCCTGTTAAAGGTGAGATCATATGGTATTTGTCTTTCATTGCCTGGTTTATTTCACTTAGCATAATGCTCTCCAGTTCCATTTATGCTGTGTTGCGAAGGGTAGGAGCTCCTTCTTTCTTTCTGCTGCATAGAATTCCATTGTGTAAATGTACCACAGTTTCTTGATCCATTCATTTACTGATGGGCACCTAGGTTGCTTCCAACACTTGGCTATTGTAAATTGTGCTGCTATGAACATTGGGGTGCATAGGTTCTTTTGGATTGATGTTTCGGGGTTCTTAGGAGACAAAGATATATTTTTAATAGCAGGTTATCTATGTACACTTAGCCAGGTCACTCTCTGTCATATTTATTTATATGTTATAGCTCTTTTATTAAAAAGACCTATCCTTAGAAATATTCCTATTTATTTATATTTTTGTTGCGATTTACTCCACTAGAATGCAAGTTCTAGTAGGTTGAGAAGCTTCTCTGTCTTGTTCACTTTCCTGTTCTTTGTGTCAAGGACAGTGCCTGGAATATTGTAAGTATTCAGTTAATGCTGTTTGAATAGATACTAAACACTTTAGTTATGACCTGATTTTGGAGCACTATGGGTATGGGGCGGAGGCTCCCTCGGAAGAACAGACACAAGAATGTCCCCCTGTAAGTCTCTTTCTACCCAGCAGAGCCCGAGGACTTGTACCGACTTCATTCATTGCTCCTTCTACCTGGTTGAAAGTCTAAGCACTGGCCTCTCCTTTAGGCATTTTACTAGTTATGTTGAGTTTCAAAGAACAAACAGAAAAACATTCAACCCATCCATCACTTTGGATTCTTGAATCTTGTGCTTAATATGTTTAGATAATACTTACATTTTTTTTTAACTTGGAAATGTATTAATATTCTCAATATCTAAGTAATGTGTTCAGGTGTTATATCCCTCTAAGAGTGCCTCCAGAGTGCCATTTTTGTTTTTGAAATATTAGTTTTATTTTGGAGAATAATATAGAACATCTCTTTGAACAGTAATTAGTGTATTGAGCTGATCATCTAATGGACTTAAGTAGCCAATATTACTTATAGAATTTTTACTGGATTCAGTTGATGGATATTTTAGCTCTGCTTTGAAACTTCTTGGTGGCATGTTAGGAGTTAAAACTTACCAGGAACAGGATTTTTTCATGCAGTGCCTTTTAGAAGAAGTAAGGACAGATCCATTATCTGGATTGCAGGGTCACTATCTCAAATGACAGCAGAGGCCAGTTTGTGTAAGGAACTGCTGTGAAACTTTTTGTATTGTAGCCAGGCATGACACCTATCAGTGATAAGACTGTCTCCGTCTGTTAGGGCCACTGTGACAGAACGCCATGGACTGGATGGTGTCAAAAACAAACACAATTTATCACAGCTTTGGAATCTCTAAGTCCAAGATCAGAGGGCCAGCATGATCATATTTTGGGTGAGGATCCTATTTTTGGTTATATCATCACATGGCTTCCCTTGGAGCGTGCACTGAGAGAAAAATACCACGTCTCATCCTCCGTTGACAAGAGTATTCATTCCCTCATGAGGCATCCACTCTCAAGACCTAAGCATAACACTGGTTACATCCAAAAGGCCCCCTATCGAGGACCATCATATTGTGGGTTAGGTTTTCAACATGTGAATTCTGGAGCCACACAAAATGTCAGTTTATAGTAATGACCTTTGCTTTATTTTGTATTTAAGCTATTCAACAAGCCATTGTATTAATTAGAAATTCAGCATACTCCCAGTCAAAATGAATTTATTCCCCAAAGACAATTTCTGCCATCTACTTTAGTAATTTGTTCCTCTGCCCTTTATAAAAGTATCTGAGCTAAACAACAAGTATTCTGAAGATGTTGCTGGTGAGTTCCTTGTGCTTGATCCGTAATTTAAGCTGGGTAGATCTGAGGAGATTACATGGGAATCACTGCAGTAATTTTCTTCTTTTAAAACAAATGCCTCTGAACATTGGCTCATTTGTTCATGAATCAGAAGATTCAGGTTCTTGCCTCAGCCCTTCTGCAGAATGGTTGTGTGTTCTTTGTGAACTGTGTATTTTTTTTTTTACACTTTGTCTGTAAAATGAGAATAATGCTGTCCTGCTTATCCCTACAAGACAATGAGAATCAAATGAAATCATATAATGGAAAAACTCCACAGAGATATGTAATCTGCTTTATAAAGGCAATGAGTTACTCCTTAGAAGAAGGTGCAGCTGGTTATATAAAATTAAGTGTAAAATACATAATCGCCTCCAGGAGTTTAAAATCTAAGACAATATATGGGCAGGAAGACAAGAGCTCCCTGCAAATGCTATTGTATCCGGGGAAAATTGTGAAATCTGGACATAAAGTAAGTGTCAAGATTCTGGAAATGTGCCCATTTCCAGCCAAATTTTTGACATGAAATAAAATAATGATTCCATTTAAAATTCTGATAACTGCTCTTTGCTGTCCTTTTCTTTGGAGGGTTTTGTTTTCTGCTCTTCCTACTCTGTCCTACGAGGTAGATAGCAGAATTTAAAAATAGGTGTGTACCTGCATGAATTTTAAATGAACAGAAACCTGCAGAAAGACATCCCCTCTTTCACAGCCTTTCTTCGGATTTTTCTGATGCGACCTGATCTTCGTGTCCAGAGCATGGTTCCAACAAGGCGCCTTTGGTTCCCTGGCCTCTGTGGTGTGGCCCTCATCTGCTCTTCAGTCGGTTATCGCCTTGCTTCACACTGCCATTGCATCCATCTTGCTTGGCAGTTTCATTATTCTTATCCTTGAGGTATTGGGTCCTCTGCATACAAGGGGATCAGGACAGAATTATTGTTACTTTGGTGGAGTTACTTGACCAGCTGTACTTCAAACCTAGTGAACTATTGAAGAAACCAGTGAAAGAGGGTCTCTGGTTTAAAGATTTCTTTTCAGAAGATTATCAATGGACTCTCATGCACAATTCAGTTCAGAGTGTTGGCATAAGTGGAAAGCTTGTGAGTGCATTTATTGTTGTCTTTTGTAGCAGAATCTTGTACATTTTTCCATGCCAATCAAAGGGGCACTATTTAGGTACAACACTTGATATCCTTTAAAATGGCCTAAGTATTCAGTGGGAAGGAAGGGCCTGTCCTCTCATAACGTCCTGGACATACAGGGCTGATGTCATCTTGAGGGTATGAGGGTGTGTGTGTGTGTGTGTATGCAGCATGCAGGAGCACCCCTTAACAGAAGAACAAACGTGAGAGACCCATGAACCTCTCCTCCCCAGTGTGCGTACCCATCTTCAGATCCCTCCACGCAGCTGAGATTGGCAGCAGTCCTTCCTCAGGACTGGGCAATGCTCACTAAAACTCCTGATTGTTTTGAGTCTTTATTTTCCCTTCGAAGCACAGCTTTGGAATCGGACAAGTTTTCGGTTCAAAATTGAGTGCCATGGGCAACTGGTCATCTTGGGTATGTTACTTAACCTCTCTGCAAATTGGGGAGGCCTCAGATAATACCCGATATGTATAAAGTGCTTGGAAAATATTAGAAATCTGTCCTTTTTTATTCATTGTTATGGCGTGAGATGTATCTGTTCATATTTCTCATTGGCCAATATTACACGTCAGAGGATTTTGCAGCCTGAGTTTCCGAAGATGCTTTATGTTTTTATGCATCTTAAGAATGCATCTTGCTGAATCTCAAAACAGCTCTGATCAGTAAATTTAATGAAAAAAGTTAAGTTAAATGAACCAAACTCCTAGTTCTTTTAATAATAGTCTTTTTCAAAAAGACTTTCCAGATTATAGTAAGAATTATCTGAGGAAAAATATTAATTTGTTTTAATTCAATGTACTGTGTGAAATATGCTGATATTATTAAACTCAACTTTCCTCTATTTGGGGCAAATCAAAGCCACTCTCAAGGAGTGAGGCCACATGTCATAGCAACACATGCTGAAGGACTTTGCAAATTGGGACCAACTTTCATTTAATCTGTTAGAGCAAAGCTAGGTATTTAATGCACGTTAAAACATCATAGATGGGTGATAGTAAGTCCATTGTTTGCTTTGATTTGAATTTATCTGAAGGTGCTCAGCACAATAAAATTATTTAACACTGTGGCTTTCTGAGAATGGGCTCCACAGCTTGAAAATTTCTTTTATAAAAATGAAGAAAAAGGGGGGATTTGTTAATAAGAGAGCTGGATTTCAGAGGTCCATTTACATACTCTTGAAAATTGTGTAGGCAACAGTGAGAGACTTTTAAACTGTTCAAATGCTGGCTGGCACTAGTAGAGTTTGTTTGGCATCTGTTCTTTCTTTGCCCATAGAGTAGAATATATAACCATTGTGATCTAACCACTGTCCTGTTAACACACTTCCATTATCTTTCATCATTAAGTGCAGGAGTAAAACACCTCCATGCCTTCCAGGGTCTGGCAGGAAACAAACTCGGCGAAGTGGGCTGGGCAAGGTCTGTGGGCAACTGGACCACACTGGCCTCTGCCATGGTCACTGCGCCTTACCTCTGGGAACACTGCCACTTCCGAGCTTTCCAGAAGGGAAAAACTAAAATATATATATTTTTCTATATAAAAATCTCCTTGCTACGTAAGCTATTGGAAATTAAAAGCAGATTCTTTAGGGTGAAAATTTGAGGTGCACGAACCTGTGGTCTGTCTGGCCCTTTAGTCGGGCACAACAGGTGATGCGTCCAGTCCAGATGTGCCTTTTTGTCTTATCTGTCTGTTTCTTCCTGCTGGGCTCCCACCTTTACACACACAGAGCACCTGCGCTCCAGATGGGTCAGTTACTTATTTTTTTGGTCTTTTTAAAAAATTGTATTTTTTTCTATTACTATTCAATCCCTTTATGCCCCACTCCCCAACAATGTAATCACCACACTGTTGTCCATGTCCGTGAGTCCTGTTTCCTTTTTGCTCAATCCCTCCACCCCCTATACTCCCCCCTCCTTGGCTGTCATCCTGTTTTCTATGAGTCTATCTCTATTGTGCCTGTTAGTTCAGCTTGTTCATTAGATTCCACATGAGTGAAATCAAATGGTATTTATCTTTCTCTGACTGGCTTATTTCACTTAGCATAATGCCCTCCAGGTCTATCCATACTGTTGTGAAGGGTAAAATTTTCTTCTTTTGTATGGCTGAGTAGTATTCCACTGTGTAAATGTCCCCTAGTTGTTTTCTCCACTCAACTACTCATGGACACTTGGGCTGCTCCCCTATCTTGAAGGTTGTAAATAATGCTGCAGTGAACATAGGGGTGTATATGTTCTGAACTAGTGTATTGGGTTCCTTCTGATATATTCCCAAAAGTGGGATTGCTGGATCAAAAGGCAGATCCATCGACTTGAATAGACACTTCTCTAAAGAGGACATAGAGATGGCCAATAAACATATGAAAAGGTGTTCAATATTACTAGTCATCAGAGAAACACAGATTAAAACCACAATGAGATATCATCTCACACCTGTCAGAATGGCCAGCATCAATAAATCAACAAACAACACGTGCTGGTGAGGATGCAGAGAAAGGAGAGCCCTTTTGCACCGACTGTGGGAAGGCAGACCGGTGCAGCCGCTGTGGGAGACAGATTGCTCATCCCGACCAGAGCGCGTCACTTTCACAGCCCTCTGCTCGTTCAGCAGCAGGCGTGCTCTCTCCCAGCCTCCCCCACCCTTGTCACACACCAGCTCACCAACCTCCGAGTCCTCCTGCAAGTATCAGCATGGGGCTCGTCTTCCGAGTCTCCTGGGAGCATCCTATCCCAGGATGGAGGAGAATTCATTGCTTACTAATCTGTATTTCCACATTAAATTGCATTATAATTACTTCCTTGCATGTATGTCTATCTCATTATTACCCCTCATCTCCACACATTCAAGCTGTTGCAGGACAGAGAACACGGTGGCCATAGAGAAAGTGCACAGAATTGATCTGGCCACCGGAGAGCCTTCCTGATTTGTGTTCAGGGTGAAATTGCCACCGATTGTCCTCGGGAGAAGGCTACCTCATGGGGACAACAGCTGGGCTTGCAGGCTGCCCACCGGTCCTGGGTGGGCACCGGTCCCGGGCTTGGCACTTGGAATTTCTGAGTCAGGTTCCATGGGATGGATCACTCATAATTTTTTTGTTTTCTCAGGCTGATTTCATAATCTCCATTCAATACCAGCCTGGATTTTCTTGCCTGCCTACTCTAGTCCTGGTGTTGGCACTCACGTAGGGAAGCTGTATTGGGGAGGCAGGGGAGGAGGAGGCCTTTCATGATATCACTTGGATAAGTAACTCCAGCAACGTGGTCTCCACAAACAGCTTATTCTCAGCCCGTATTGCTGCTCATCTGGTTACTCCAGATGCCAGTTTTGAAAGGTTTCTCATTCCAACCAGACCTGGAGTGCTTGATGGGGGCAGGAGCTGAACCTAACTAGCCTTTGTCTCCTCAGTGCCCGAGAAAAACAGAAGGAGCCCAAATCTGTCTTACATGGACGGTCTACAGGGAAGAATGACTGTACAAGCTGAAGGATTTTGTCTTCCATCGATCCCGAACATTCTGTGAGGCAGGCTGCCCAACCACAGGCTCCGTGACCAACTGCACGTTTACCAAACAATGTGCCACAAGGACCCCACCACATCTGCACTCTGTTCACATTTTAGGCTGATGGAACAAAGAGAACTTGCTGTGGTTTGATTTTATTTTCCCTCAGCCCTCGCTGAACTTGGAGTTTACCTGTTTGCTCAGCCCAGTCAGGGATCTGCTCAGGGTCAATGGCTGTTCTCACCACAATATCCTTGCCTCCTACGTAGAGATGATAGGTTTTAAAAGAAGATTGAACTTTGAGGCCAGGAAGTCATTTTGAGTTTGTGTGAAACTGCCTGATTATTTTGTAGTATTTCTGCTTCTACTGTTTTCTAAAGACACTTAAAAAAGAAGAAAATAAGATCAAAATGATAAGCAAGTTAATAAAATAGCAATCATCTATTGTTGGTCGGTACCAAGCACTTAACAGAAGTGACATAGTTAGTCTGTAGCTTCTGTGTGACTTAGAGATGGACCTGGAGTCTCAGACGTGGGAAGTAAGTCACCACAGGTGCATAAGCTCATACATGTCCATCTGGCTTTAAAATCTGATCTCTTTCTATGATACCAACGTCTGGGACTGTAGTTTTGTCAATTGTCTCTGTAATTCAAAATCCACAGTAAATCATTCTAGCTCCATTAGGAGCAGTTTTAGAGTTACAGAGCCCTCAGTTGTATCGTTACTAACTAGATGCAGAATTATCAAACTAGTTTGTATATAAACTAGTTTGCTTTTTTTTTGAGGTGGTGGTTATGAGGATTCTCAGACCTGCTACCAATTTTATTTTTATTTTTTGAGAAGTTTTATGAATATTCCACTTAATTGACTACATCTTCACAACACAAATCTTTATGGCTTTTATGCCATGGCTTCTATTTCTCTCATTTAGTAGTTATGATCTTTGCTTAAAAAAAACCCAGTTCATGAGAAAAGAGAATTCTTTCAAGTATTTTTCGAAGTAAACTGGGCTGGACAAAAAGTATCTACTGATTGGGATAAATTTCGTGTAAGGGTAATATGCCACATCAATCCATGACAGCTGCCGAAGATTCCTAGATTTAGGATGGAGTCTACATTGCATGGATCCGTGGGAAACTTTTCCCTACGAGCATGTCAGAGATGTAACTTTTTCATAATTGCTTAATTATCTGATTGCAATTACAAAGAAAGTCAGTGTTACTATTCACATTATTGCCTTAAACTTTTTCTAATTTTTTGAAAAATTGTCTTACGTAAGCAGATGCTTATTCTGGCAAACGCAGAACCTCACATTTTGCAGTTGAATTCATAGGTAAAGTGTTCTCCTGAGGCAACTTGAGTTCCCAAGCATTTTCATATTTTTCTGACCCACACTTAACTATTACTAACTTATTCCATTCTTGCCACTGTAAAGTGAAAAAGTCCAGGATAAAATTTCAACATAAAAATTTCAACTTAAACACATAAGATAAAAGTGAAGAACCACAGCAATTATTTTCTAAGATGTAAAGAAAATGCAAATGAGAACTCTCCGTGAGCTTATGAAAGATATATGAAACAGGATAAAGCAGCCATCTGTTAAAATCTAAAAGCAAAAATTTGGTTAGTTTATTCACTGGTCTTAATAAGCTTGAAAGTTGTTAGTTTACATGCAAAGAATTTCAATCTAAAGTCAACTCTTCATTATTTCTCAATCAGCATTTCAGGATCAGTGTCAGATCACTATATCTCATGCACAGCAGAAGGTGGACCAGATGCTGAACATTAAATTAGCAAAATAACAAGGCAGAATTCTCCTTGAATGCTCTGATTCCCTCCTTGTCTTCATCCCACACATAAAAATTGGAGAGTGCAAAAAAGGGAGAGAAGGGGAGAGGCTGGGGGGGCGGGCGGAGGAAGGAAGGGAGAGAAAGAGAGAAAGGGAGAGAGTTTGGAACAGACTGTAGTAATATTCTACTGGATTCTTGTTTATGCATTTAACCTGGTTTTCTTTACGCACTGTGTATCCAATAAATAGCTGGTAGCTGGTAGTGATAGCTCTATTACTTCTCTAAATGTTATTTGCACTTTCTCAAGACTAGTTCACTTGACAACCTGAATTTGTAACTCAGACGCTACTGCCTCACTTTAAAAGATAATTTTCTAGGTTCTCTATTTTCCATCACACACACACACACACACACACACACACACACGTGTGTGTGTGTGTGTGTGTGTTATATATAAATATATATATATTTCTTTTGAAAACAGCTGTTGGCGCAGTTATAGGCATGGTCAGGAAAGAAAGTTGTTAGTCTTTTTTGAATAGCAAAAGCTTATGTGTATAGATATTGAGAATTAAGTCTTCCGTTCCAATTCAGTCATCCTAACTTTAGAAGCTAATCAACTTGATCCTTATGCTAAATGGCGAAGTTCAGATACTTTCCATCTTTAATGAGTATACTCTCTGTTGTATATAACAAAAAGGGGGCAGAAGCATACACATTATGGCTCCCAGAGCAGCCGTTATATTGCTTGACAAAGCAGACCCAGACTACATATTGCGAGTCGACTTGGTGAATTCCTAAATACCTTTTGGAAACATTGTTAGATGGATAATGCATATGAGTTGTCTTCTCTAAATTTGTTTTTTAATTGAAATGTGTCCAGAATCTTCTTAACTCTGAAATATTACACTGCAGTCTGTTGATCAAGATTGATGCTGGGCATGTGGGACACATTTTAAACAAGAAAGAATCTTGTTTGTTGTTTGGAATGCAATGGCTAATGCACTGGAAACAGATTGCACAGACATTAAACTTCTGTCCACACATCTCTGTGCAACAACCCAGATAGTAAATATTTGCCTTGATGATTGCTTTTGCTAAAGAGGTGCAAACTGCCGTGGCTCCAGTTTTTTTGGTGTTCTCGTTCTTTTTTAAAAACACTTTGACTTGAATATAAACACTGGCAAAGAAATTGTATCCTTTTAATACACATTTTTTGGAACCTGGTTTGGTGCTATGCTGCTGGTAGAAACACTAGAGTATAATCAGGCTGCTAATAGGAGCAGAAGGTCATCTCTTGAACTGATCCTGCAGTTAATATCCAAGGTGAATTGAGCGGCATGGTGCCATTGCTGCTTTCTTCCTATGACAGGTCTCAATACATGAAACAGTTTGCATGTGTGATTTAGGTTTCCATGTTTTCCGGTAACCTAATGATGCACGGAAAGCTGAAATGAAATTCCCACTTCCCCCAGATAGAACATGCACATTCTCACTCTTTGAGCATCTGGTAGAGACAGAAGGGTATTGTGGTAGATGGGAAGATGACAGCTTAGTGTCTTTTGGTGGTTTGGTTTCTAATAAATTATTCCTGCCAGTGCTCTGGGGACCCATCAACAACTCTATATGTACCTTCAGGAGAAAAGGGGGGAAGGAGAGGCAGCTTAGCCTAGTATTACCAACGATATTTACTCTCCTTTCCTCTGCTCTACACTGAGCTCATAATTCCAGAGAAGTATTTGAGTGATTTATATTTGAATCAGAGCTCTGTACTTCAACGACGGTTTATAAAATCCTCTTTTCTCTCTCAATTTTTCACATCCCCTAATGGTGCCTGATTCCTCATTTCCTCCCTTTACTACCTGTCTTACCAAGCCCCAAACCATGAAGTCAGATATTTTTGAGGCATCCCCTTTTGTCCAATTAGATATCACTACAATTATTTTCCAAATTTAGAAAGATAAAACCCTGAGGATTGGGCTTGCCAAGAAAACTCCAGTTGAAAGGGAGCAGAGAAGAGGGAATGGAAAGAGGGTGAGGAAAAAAAAAAAAAGAAGACGACCAAATTCTTTATAACTGGAGGTGACTTAAGAAGGCTAGAATCAGTCAAACATTAAACTTCTTTTGTCTCCATCAGAATAATTTTTACCTAGGATCAGGCCCATTAATATGACAACATACTGGTTCAGCCAGATAAAAACATCATGCCTATAACTCACAGTGTGTGCATGAGTGATTCAGCGATATGAAAATAGACATTTGGGAAGGTATAATTTTGACTTTCACATGTAAGAACCAAGACATTAATTCTTAAGTCATTCTGGAGTTAAAATATACAGTTTCCCTCTACATGGAAACTATTAAGCCCAAAATATACAGTTTGGACTTTATACTGAAAACATAACTGAGATGATGGCCACTTCCCTTTCTTCTAGAGAATCTTTGCCTTTCCCCACCTTCCTGTCCTCTATCTTGAAGCTTCTGAAAGTCAGTGCACATGGAGTTTCTGAACAAGTCGTCGTCCTTCCTAACTTGGTCAGCTGAATCGGAAGACTTAGAAGAAACATCAATGTTTCTTTCAAATTTTCTTCCTAGAGTCTTGACCTAGTTATAAAGGTTAACTTCCCATTTCTTAGGCTCTAATGCCTGCTAATCCCTCTTGGTTCTCACTGTGTATTTACAGATCCACACTGAGCTCCTATTAGGTTCCAAACACTGCACTAGGTTAAGCTTATATCCATGATGTGCCTCTGCCAGCATTTTGCTTTTAGACTGAGAACCAGTGTTCATTAGTTCCCTCATACCTACCCTGATAAATAAAATATGCTGTCCAAGTCTCTATCTTCAAAATTCTCCTAAGAGCAAAGAAAATGTTAATTAAAGGGCTCATCCCCTTCCCCTGCCCACCCCCACCCTATACTATTTTCATTTGTGAAAGCAGTTTTTAATGTTCTTTGCTCTCAGGATGAGTGCTAGATTGTACTGTATTTATTTTTCTTTTGTAAGCATGTGTAGCTTTCTTGATGCAAATACAAGATTACCATCAAGTTCGTTTCTAATTTTGAGCAAATAGCATGAGTGTGTTTATAAGTGGTGTGTGGAGGACAAAATCATAACTTACTTGAAGCCTTATCTGCACAGTGAAATCTATCTGTTTGTGGTAGCCTTAGTCTGGGTCCCCCCAGAAGCAGGCCCTGGGACAAGTCAAGGACTCGGATGTCCATAGTTTGTATGACAGGCACAGGTAACCTGAGGGAATCGGGGAATAGACACGGAGAAGGAAGTAGTCTCTGCTATTGGTAATCCAATCTTAACACCGCTGGGAAATTCTGAAAAAATGGTATGGAACATACACCTGATTTGCTTGCTAGGTGACCTACCTGGGCATTTCTATAGCAACTCCATTTAGCCATTGGTTTAGGCTACACTTTGGGGTGGAGGTGTTAGTTCTGTGGTACCTTTGACTCACTCTGGGTTGGCACGGCGGTTTTCCAAGGCTTCAGAGACTCCTGGGCAAACCGAAGCAGATACTGGCAGTTGGCACTTGTACAGGAGCAAACCGAAGTCACAAGACCTGAGGGATATGGGCAGGGAACCAAGAGCAGCCGCTGTAGGCTGAGAGTTCCCAACTTCATTTTCCTTATTTCCAGTTATCTGGCATGTGTAAAACACGCAGCTTTCTGGGCTCATTGTAGGTTCTCAAAAGTTTAGTTCCTTCTTATTCTTTCCAGTGAAGAAAATTTCTGCATCCTGAAATAACCTTTGATGTTATTAATATTTATACCTGAAAACTTACCATCAATGACAGAATTATTTCGAAACTAGTCTTATTGAGTAATACTCAAGGGTGTTGTGTATTTTACCAAAACCATTTTAGTAGAGTCTAGTATGGCTCTGCTTCTTATGATTGGAATTTTGTTTTATGTTTTTAACACTTAGGATAGACATATATTAACAACCCTATAGATTTATAAAATGCTGGAGCTAAAAAGGACATGCAGATTATGTAATCAGGCCCCTTACCACCTGGTAGCTATTTAGCAGATGAGGAAACTAAGGATCAGTGAGAACCACCTGCCTAAAGTTGTGACTATAGTCTTTTCTTTCTATAACCTTGCGTGACACTGGAGAGAACTCTGGGTCCATGGTAAATGTCTTGCTTTTGTTGGACTGAGTATCAGATTATAAACTTCTAGAACAAATACAAAGGTCTCTGTGCTTAGAGTTATTGTTGGCCATGTCTTGGAAGCATCTTGTTCCTGGGGTATCTTTTGTCCTTGAGGCAGTGGTACCCCAAAGATAGCATTTCCCTTTCCTAGTGCCTCATATCTATTGTTCAAATGGTCTTTTTTTTTTTTAATTAACATAAGCTTGAGTTTCATCATCTGCACCTTCCTTGTACCCACCCAGTCTGCTGGCACTATTTGACAGTCAACACTCTTCTTTGATGCTTTAGTTCTTATTAATTTTCCTTCTAGAAAATTCCTTGGACTGACTTCTGTTACAAAGACTTATTAAAACTGAGAAGAGTAAAGTGTGTAAGCAAGTGGGATTAAGTTCCTCCCATCCTGATCCTAACTAGATATTTAAAATTGGTAATAAAGCAACATTGATTAGATTCCCAGACATTCTAATATGGAATTTCTTTTTATTTTACTCATGCTTCTCAGCACAGAGACTATAGAGCTTGTGAATGTTTTCTTGGAAATTCATTTTTTTAAAAAAAATATTTTATTGATTATGCTATTATAGTTGTCCCATTTCCCCCCTTTATTCCCATCCTTCCTGTGCACCCCCCGCCCAGTCTCCCCCTTTAGTTCATGTCCATGGGTCATATATATAAATTCTTTGACTTCTACATTTCCTATACTATTCTTAACCTCCCCTTGTCTATCTTCTGCCTACAATTTATGCTACTTAGTCTCTGTACCTTTCCCCACTTCCTCCCCACCCACTCCCCTGCTGATAACCCTCTATGTGATCTCCATTTCTGTGATTCTGTTCTTGTTCTAGTTGTTTGCTTTGTTTTTGTTTTCAATTCAGTTAATAACTGTGAGTTTGTTGTCATTTTACTGTTAATATTTTTTATCTTCTTTTTCTTAGATAAGTCCCTTTAACATTTTATATAATAAGGGCTTGGTGATGATGAACTCCTTTAACTTGACTTTGTCTGGGAAGCACTTTATCTGTCCTTTCATTCTAAATGACAGCTTTGCTGGATAGAGCAATTTTGGATGTAGGTCCCTGACTTTCATAACTTGGAATATTTCTTTCCAGCCCCGTCTTGCCTGTAAGGTCTCTTTTGAGAAATCAGCTGATAGTCTGATGGGAACTCCTTTGTAGGTGACTGTCCCCTTATCCCTTGCTGCTTCTAGAATTCTCTGCTTCATTTTCATCTTGGCTAATGTAATTTCGATGTGCCTTGGTGTGTTCCTCCTTGGGTCCAACTTCTTTGGGATTCTCTGAGCTTCCTGGACTTCCTGGTAGTCTATTTCCTTTGCCAGATTGGGAAAGTTCTCCTTTATTATTTGTTCAAATAAGTTTTCCACTTGTTGCTCTTCTTCCCTTCCCCTTCTGGTACCCCTATAATTTGGATGTTGGGATGTTTAAAGATGTCCTGAAGGTTCCCAAGCCTCTCCTCATTTTTTTTTGAATTCTTGTTTCTTCCTTGTTTTCTGTTTGGTTGTTTGTTTCTTCGTTCTGGTCCACTCCATTGATTTGAGTCCCAGTTTCCATCCCGTCACTGTCAGTTCCCTGTACCTTTTTCCTTTATTTCACTTAGCCTAGCCTTCATTTTTTCATCTAATTTGTGACCAAATTCATCCAATTCTTTGAGCATCCTGATTACCAGCGCTTTGAACTGTGCATCTGATAGGTTGGCTACTCTTTGTTGCTTAGTTGTATTTGTTCTGGAACTTTGATCTGTTCTTTCATTTGGGCCATTTTTTTTTTTTTTTTTTTTGGTCTCTGCGCACTTGTTACTTAGCGAGGGGTGGAGCCTTAGGTGTTCATCAGTGCTGGGTAACCCTGTCACTGGTTTGTGATGCTGTGTGTGGGGTTGGGGTTGGAGAGGCAACAGTGGTGCTTGCTCCACTCTCTGCCGGATTTCAGGTGCCACCCACAAGCAAATTGGGCCCTTCTGGTGCTGATTCCCAGGTGAGTGGGCTTATGTACATTCTAGGACACTGTGGGTCTTTCCAATGAACTCTCCTGTGGGGCTGGGAGTTTCTCCCACTGCCACCTCAACCCCCACAGGTGTTTTCAATCAGCGGTTTGAGGCTTTATTTCCCAACGCTGGAGCTCTGGGTTGCGTGGTCTGTCTTGCTCCGCAGTTGTTCCTCCCGATTTATCTGTGCACAAATGTGGGACCACCCGCTCCACCAGCCATTGCCTTGCTGGGTCCACCAGCAAGTCCTCTCCGCTCGGGTGCCTGTCTCTGCTCCTCCTACTGGTCTGGATGAATGTGTCTTCTTTAACTCCTTGGTTGTCAGACTTCATACAGTTCGATTTTCGGTCAGTTCTACTTGGTTTTGTTTTTGAATTTGTTGTTGTCCTCCTTGTGGTTATGCGTGGAGGCACAGTGGGTCTACCTATGCCTCCATCTTGGCCGGAAGTCCTTTCTTGGAAATTCTTGGAGGTGTCTTAGAACTATTGTTTTAAAAAGTTTTCTTAGAAAAACAGCATGTTGTGGTGACAGCCAGAGGGAGAGGGGGTGAGTGGTAGGTAGAGGTGGGTAATGGGACCAATGGGGACAGAAAGAGACTTTGCTTGGGGTAACGGGTGCACAATGCAGGGTGCAGATACTATTTTATTGGGTTGTACCCTTGAAACTTGTATGATTTTATTAACCAATTTCACTCCAATAAATTCAGTATAAAAGATTCCATTTTATGTAGAATAAATAAACAAAAAGTTTCCTTAGATGATAATGAATTTTTAACTGTTAACACAAAGTTTTTTTGTAAGGATGACTCTGAATTAAAAGTTATACAATATCAAACAAATACAGTAATCTAAAAATTAAAAGATGGCCAAGAAGAATCTCAACTACATGGAAATTAATGAATTCACTCCCAGTTTACTCTTGAATTCAAGGAAAGGTAATGAACATTGCAAACATTAGAAAACAATGACATGAGACACAACAGGCCCACGCTGTAATGAGAAACCTAACGCTGACATGAGAAGAAAAGGAAAAAAAATACAGGAATTAAGAAGTTAGGAAAAAGAAAAGCAAAGGAAGCAAGAAGAGAATAATGGGGATAAAAGATGTTATTTGTGAAGAAGAAAGTAAAATTGTAAAAATTTAGTAGAGGAAATAAGTACTCACCCAGTTCTTCTAATAACAGTAAAATCAGTAACATCTAGAAAAAAAAATGATAGAGAGTAAATCCTGAAAATAACCAAAAAGCAGCACACATGTGTTTGTTGAATCACGAGTTTATAGAGCAGGAAAGGTGTGCTGAGCATTGTACCAAGCACCTTATTTCATTTGATCTCCACAAACACCCTTTGAGGTGGGCACTGCTTTCATCTGCATTTTACATGTGGAGAATCTGAGGCTTGGGGAGATGACAGAGAGAGAAAGTAAGGTGCGCAAGGTTGTACCATGGGGGGTCAGGCGTCGAAACTCCAGCATCTCCACTGCTAACCTTGGCCTTCTGACAGTACTTCACATTTCCTTTGTTGTAGTTCCGAAAGGAAACTCCACTGTGATTTTATAAATCTCCCTTCTAAGACTTAAAAAAAGTTTGATTTTGCAAATATGGGAAATTTAGTATCCACTGGCGGTGGTGAACCTGAACTTTCAGCTCTAAGGTTCTGTGGTTTTCTGGTTAAGAGGAGAAAACTTTGTAGGAGAGGATACATTCTCTTACCTGTGAAGTCTGTCTGTTGCTCTGAAGTCATGAATAACAGGTGGGAAATTCAGTAACATGAATCTTTCAAAATTGTGTTTCTCCCTCCATCTGTTCAGCAGTCTTTTTAGGACTAAAGAACCAACTAATATTCAGTGAGAAAAAATACTCCCATGGCCATAGATGAAAGTTTAAAGTAGACAGATTTTTTTCTAAAACTACATTATTTTTCTCTTCACACTTAATATGCTCATTACCTTGAACATGCACAATTTCTGAATCAATTCAACTCTACTTTTTTGTTGTTAGTGCAGATATGATATCTGAATCTAATTCAACAGTTGGAACTTCCATTAACACCACAAATAAAGTTGATAAACTCTCTCAGCACAACATACAAATTCTTTCAGGGTAAGGTATTATGTTTTAGATTATGCAGGCACAAATTCCTAATATTTAAATACACTTTTCTTGGTTCCAACATTTCAGAACACTCTTTGATAAAAGGTGAGGTGTTATATTATAGAAATAAAGTCAAATAATTTTGGAAGAAACATAGGGTCTGTTCCTTAGTTGAATGCCAGTGACCATCTGGCCTCCATGAAGGGAAATCTCTAAAGGAACAGCATGAAGGGTAGTAAAACATTTACAGCAAGATAGCAAAATGCATTAATTAGTTATTAAGAGAGTAGGAAATAGCATGGGTGTTAAGTCCAACATTTGATTTAGTAATTGGCCAAAGATATTTAAGGAATCATTTTAGAGATGAAAGCTACTAATGCAAGCTACTAAATTAGAAGATACAAATTCTCAAACAAATACAGTAATCCGCCCCCCCTCCAAAAAAAAAGATGTAATGTAAGCTACTAATTCTTTTCTTGATTTTCCTTATGCATTTGAAGTGGTTGGCAAGAAATAGTTGGCCCACAGTAGGTTCTCAAATATATACTTGAAGGAAGAAAATCTTATTTACTTATGCTAGTGAAATGTGTTTATGCAAAGCAAACATTTTGGAGCTAAGTCAGAAAGGATTTTCTCTATTTGTCGGTATCTGCATGTAATAAAATTAGCTGAGTTTTTCTTAGGACTCCGAGTGGGGCTCAGTAGAAAGGCACAAGTATAATCATGGGTTAGATATTCTTTGCAACAGTAATGAAGCCAGTAAACTTGAAACATTAAGAGATTCACTTCTAAAGAATTACAGTGGACTTTGTCAACTTAATTAAATTCTATGTTTAATATATTTTAAGTCTAGTGGCAAAAGGCTTCTGTTTATAAGACTGAATTAGAAAATTTTGACTTAGAGCACCATGGCATAAGTTATGGAAATATTTCTTGTAGGCTTGCAAAGATTTTAAATCTAGGTTCCTTTCAGTGAAACATGGATTTTTAAAGGGCATGTAAATATATCTCTTAATTTTCCGACAGTATGAAAAAATCGAATGACCCATGCATTAGTCATTAGAGATGCATTTCAGTTATAACCCTAAAGTTGTCCCATGGAAAAGGAATGGGTGAAGGAGGGTAGTAAAGTTTTAGAATCCTAAATGTCACATTGCAGGTGATTATTAATTCAAAATATTTTTAGCTGAGGTCTCCATAATCAGAGCTCATCAGACTATTGACTACACTCAAGAGCTAAATAATTAAAAGGAATAATTAAAAGTCAACATCACAAGTTAAATTTACCTAATCTCTGATTATTCTTGTCCATGTTGTTAGCTTTTATGACTTTCTGGGATGTAACTCTTGGCTTTCACGGTTGACTTGCTAGACTTTTCAAATAAATGTATTTTCTAACAAACTTCAAAGATTGATAAGTTCAATCTCAAGTGACTGTACTAGGATATTTTGTCCTTAATCAGAAAATCGTAGCCAAAAGAATGAAAGTAACAATTCAACATTTAACTTGATTTGACTTTAAAATGGTATTTCAATAAATGATCAAGGTTTTAAACAAGAAACCATTGTTCCCACACGTTTAAATTCAAAAGCACAGTGGAAAGAAGAATTGCGAGAAAGTGCCAGTGGCAGTTTCCACACTCAGTGAACTAATAGTAGGTTCGTGTTATTGCTGTTGACACCTGCACAGTTTCTTCAGAGTGACTCTGATTTCTTCAGTGGGTCCCATGTATGTATCTTAACTTCAAAGATAACATGGAAAAACATAATCCAGAAGAATTGTGCATTTTTGCTCCTTCATTTACAATCCAAGAATTCTGGCTCTGACCTACCTACCTATTTAAATAGTTTGCTTAATAAAGGGTTATACCAGGGATCTTAAGGCTAATTAAAACTTGGTGAAATGAAAATCTTCTTACCAATTTATGCCCCATTGGATGGAGGCCTGTTTGATCTAGGTCAGTTGAAAATCTAGGCTCATTGGCTATTATTTCTTTAATTTATTATGTAAATGTCATTTTTTAAATTAGGAAAGTATTATATGAGGTCTGTCCAGAAGGTATCCAGCCATGTAATGTGAAAAACAGAGACCTCTATTGAGGAAGATATAAGATACAAGAAACATTGTACATAGGACAATGATGCTTCAGTCCCCTTCAAAGTAGGCACCTTGGGACCTGACGTGGGTCTCCCAATTGCCATCAGCTGCCCTGTCCTATTTTCTTGAATCTCATTGATGATCTGAAATCTCTTCCCTTTTAAAGGTGGTTTTAGTTTTGGGAATAGTCAGGAGTTGCAGGGTGCTAATCTGGGTTGTAGGGGAGCTGAGTAACCTGGGCGATTTGATGTTTCACTAAAAAAACTGCATGCAGAAAGAAAGGAGCTCCTACCCTTGCAACAGCATACATGGAACTGGATAGCATTATGCTAAGTGAAATAAGCCAGTCAGTGAAAAACAAATACCATACGATCAAACCTTTAACAGGAACCTAATCAACAAAACAAACAAACAAGCAAAATATAACCAAAGACATTGAAATTGAGAACAGGCTGACAGTCATCAGAGGGAAGAGGGGAGGGAATTTCAGGGGAAAAGGAGAAGGGTTTAGAGCAACAAGTATAAAGGGCACATGGACAAAAACTATGGGGGGTGGAAATGGGAGGGAGGTGGGGAGGGCTAGGGCGGTGGGCTGGGATGGGAGTAAAAGACAGAAAACTGTACAAGAACAACAATTAAAATAAAAAAATTAAAAACAAAACAAAACAAAAAAACCTCTGCATGCGATGTGATGCATAAATGGATGTGTTGTCATGATAAAGCTGCCCATCACCAGTTGCCCATACCTGCAGCCTTCTGAATCATCCAAATAGTTTTGCAGAGGAAAGTTCAAGCTTAATGCATTATGTGATATAGATTCGTTGCTCTACTCACTCAGTCATTTTGAATGCAACGGCCACACAGTACACATGCTCACTCAAAGGCATCTACCACTCTCACTGACTAGTACAGTGAAGTCATTGTTCACACGTGTGCATTCCAGTCCACTCTCCTTGGCTGCCAGGTTACATCGATGTGTACAAACTGTTATGTTTATAATGGCTGAGTTTTTTCCAGACAGACCTCATATACTCACTGTTTCCAGTGAAAAATGAAGCAAAGATGCATAAATAGGTTATTCTTCCCACCCTATTCCTTTCCTGCCTTGATCAATGTTAATGGCATCAGGCGTACCATTTCACAACTTTCTGCTCCCTCATACAAAAGTATGAGTATATGTCAAAAAAGTGTGTGCTTGACTGATGTTCATTTTTATAAAATGCATCACATTAAATATACTTTCCTGAAATTTAATCATTTCTTTTAGCAGTATGAATAGCTTTCTCAAGAAAATGGACATAGATCTAATTATGTATCAGAAATGCCTGGATGACTTGTTAGGACCCAGATTACTGGGCCCATCCTCAGATATTCTGATTAAGTAGGCCTGAATGGGGGCCAGAGCACATGCATTTCACGTTCTTGGGTGATGCTGAAGCTGAGGGTCCAAGGTCACACTGAGAAGACTGCTGGTCTCACCTATTCTTTTTGATAGCTTGGGACTATTGCCTACAGTAGATGTGCTTGATTTATCCAACCATTTCCCCTCTTGGTGGACCTTTATTTTTCTTTTATTTTGCAGTTATAAAACAGTGTTGCAGTAGGCATCTTTGTTCATGTAACACAAGGGTTTTATTTCTATAGGCTAAATTCCTAAATTGAGATTAGTAGGTCAAAGTCTGAAAGCACTTACACTTTTCAAAGCTATTGCCTGATTATTTTCCGAGATGGGTCACTGAAATTTACAAATTATTACATATCAGAGACTACATATCCATATTTCCTCATGTGCTGTATCCTCACTGTGTTATTATTTCTATATGAGATGAATGAAAAAAAATGACACATTATTGTTGTTTTAACTTGCATTGCCCTAAGCCCTTGAGAGGTTAAGGGAATTCATATATATTTCCTGGCCACTAGGACATCTTTTACTGTCTTTGCCTCACTGTCTATTTTCTACCAGTTACTTTTCTTTTTCTTAATTATTTCTGGAGATCTTTCTATGAAAGGAATATTAAGCCTTTATTTGCCATAGACCTTGAAACACTTTTTTGCAGTCTCATTTGTGTTTTTAACTCTGCTTATGACGTATTTGTCATGAGAGATGCTTAATTTTTATGTAATGAAATGTTACTCAGGGCCTGGATGTCTTCTGTCTTGCTTAATATAATCTTGTATGATGCGAGGTAATACAAATATTCTCCTAAAGTTTCTTATAGTGTTTTAACTATTTTCTGTTTTGCATCTGTATCATTATTCCATATGGAATTAATTTTAAAATATTATGTGAAATCAGGACCCCTTGCCCCACATCAGGGGCTGGGGCATTTTTCTCTTCGATATAATTTCTTCCAGGCCTCATGGGTCCATAGAACCACAGGCAGCAACCACAGGCTCTCTGAGAGAGGTACCCGGGTATCTGCTTGCTGATTTCCCTCAGGGAACCCAGAAACCTGAGTCATGATTCGAGACCCCAAACATCAGCAATCCCTCTGCCCTGGGTGTGGCTTCTTGGCTTCAGGCAGACACCCAAGAGAAGAGTTTCTTAGCGAGTCCTGGTCTCTGAAGACACCTGAGAAATATCGTGTGTCCTGCTCACCGGGGCTCCTGTTGTACTACTTAGGAAAGGTATTTGAGTGGATCAGGAATCTGTGTTCAAGCTGTCCTCTTCTCAGAACACAAACATCATGTAACTAATCCATGTGTAGGGTCTTTGGGGGGAAATTAGTAAGCAGAGATTAACAAAAAGAAGGCAGAAAAAACTACATTTCAACCATCCAGAAGCAGGCTCTCCAAGCCTCTTGGTGCACATCTGTTCAGATTAAATAAGTCAATAAATAAGAGACAAATACATACATTTACATGCTGTTTTTAATCTTCCCTACTTTTTTGACATTTTATTTCTTTCCAATTTATTGATGTCATATATACATTTAGATAAATATCACTCTAGTTACAGTCTTATGAAGATTTAGTATTATTTCTTTCTTATAAATTCCTAGAGTGGTAGTTGCCCAATCAAGGTGTAATTCATATTTTAAATATTTCTAAATTACCCTCCAAGAAAATTCTAAAGATCACACTCCCATCATATGTGAGAATACCTATCAATTCATAACTCGGCAGAAAAAAGTTCCTGTGACCAATACAAATACAGTTTCTCCTTAAAAAACATGTGTTCCTTCAATGGTAGATGTTTATTTTTTATTATCTGGCTTCCCAGGATTGATTTTTCCTTTTATGGGTGAAAGAGCATTGCCTTTTTTTCAGTCTTGGGGGTATGTTACACATTGAACTTCTTCCCCCTGCTCCAGCACTGGAATCCTGTGAACACAGCAATATGTGTTATATTCTTATTCTCTAAGACGGAGCAAGTAACCCAAGCAAGGTTTTTGTTTATTTTTTTAAAATCAAGTTCGGAGTTTTATTACAATGAGAGAAAAGTTTTTTTTCTCTCTCTCCTTTCCTAGGATTTGGATAACCACAGGGAAATTACTAGCAAAGCAGGGGAAGGAGAGAAACAAAATGGAGGAGACAAGAGGAGAGAAACAGGAGGAGCAAGACCGATAGGATAGATCCAGCTACAGCCAAAGCATGGGTGACCGCTGAACTTTGACCTACCTAGACCCCGTCACTGACCCAGTCACTGCCGCTGGTGAGTGTACGCTCCTTTTACTCCTTTTTAAGGGCCCTGATCCAGCCCTTTGTTTTCTATTTCATAATCTTCATTCAATCATTTAGAATGTACTCATAAGCTTTAAAACTAAAGTAATTCATTGTTAGTCATCAGGAATCATTTAGAACCAAACAAACACTGGTTTGTTATTTTCTTAGCCTTTACTGTAACAGGTTCACACGAGGTGGGATGTTTGTCTCCTTGATAATGTAGAGAACAGATGTAAAAAGAGACCTTTGTTCTCATTCCTTTCCTACCTTTGAGCTTTGGCTATTATATTAGCAATCTTATGGTGACAAATGATTTGAGTTCCCTGGTCACCTCATTAATCACATTAATGATACCAGAAACCAAAGGAAGGTTGAGAAACCACTTGCCTATCATCTAATGTCTTTCCATTAGGGACCCAAGAAAGTGCTTTTAAAGGCATTGATGCTGACAACTAATAGGCAGTTGATATTAATTCTGCCGAAAGCAATAATGAAGCAGCCAGATTCCAAACAAGCCAGCGATTACCTGGTGGGACCTCAAATGAAAGGGTGTTGGAATTTTAAAACATTCAATATACTTTTTGCTCAGATGAAATTACTTTCATGCAGAGGTATTGAGAGTGGGCAGAGGTTGGGGAGGAGACAGATTGGGTTTCAATCATTTATCAATATTTAATGTATTTTCCAGGGAAGCTCCCTTGAAGATCGGATAAAATATTATTGTTTGAAAAATAACCATTAACTATGGGGTGACATTTATTTGCACAGCTGATTTCTAGGCTTGATGGTGCCACCACAGTTATTATTGGACCAAATATGAAAATGTGACAGGGTCTCATTTGTTGCAGGGATGGCCAAGAGTCATATGCTAGGATAAGAATGACAGCTTCATGTTGAGGAAGAGTTGAAACCCCTGCTGTAACATAGGCCATCTTCTCTGATGCACTCCAACAAGGAATTTATACTTTGGGTCAGTGCAGCATATGGCTGATGAGCTAAAGCCTTGGTTTAATTTGATTAAAGATAGGCAAGTACAAAAATGCTAAAGCATACATCAGCATAGCATTAAATTATGTGCTGGAAGCTAGTTGTCAACAAAGGTATACAACCCTCCCCCCAAAGTAAAAATATACTACAGTGACTTTGATTTTTTTTTTCATGCCATGTGGATAGCAGTAACACATTGAGGACGCTAAGGGTATTTTAACCTCTCTCCCTTTTTTGTATTATAGTGATTAATATTTGGTTAAATTGTATTTAACCAAACACTATTCTAAGAAAGTGTTCATGATACATGCCACATACTTTATTAGGCACATACCAGTACTGATAAAACAGAACTTTTCTTCAATTTGTCTTCCTTGGAGAACCACTGTATTCTTAATTCATTCATTTTTGAAATATTCTAGATAGTGTTGTAGAAAGTAGGAATCTAATAATAAACATGATATACAAATTTCCTGTCCCTATGTAATGGATGTTCTTGTAGGTACAAAAACGCAATCAACAAATAAACTAGATTATTTCAAAAAGGGTTAAGAACTTTGAAAAATCATAAAGAGTTACCTTAGGATAGGAGATTACTTTAGATTGGTCAAGTTAAAAATGTTTTTCTGAAAAGATAACATAAGAGCTGAAACAAGGAAGAAGGAGTGAACTCTTTGACAGCTGGGGGAGGGAAGAGCATTCATGTGGAGGAAGGTAAGTTAAGAGCAGAAGAGACTGAAGTTTTGAGGCACGGTTGTAGAATGTGAGCCTTAATCACTAAGCAAGTCCATGAAGTCTTCTATGAGATGGTAAGGAGAGTATATTTGATTCTTAGCATAATTTACCTACTCAGGGCAGTCTTCTCCTGTCTTTCCAATAGAGATAACAATGTTACAAAACCAGGGAGCCCTGTATTGCTCCTGTAAGCGTTGTGTCAGATTATATTTTCAGTGGAGGACATCAGGAACACCTGCATGTTTGGTCCATCATGGTCCTAGCTATCATGGATTCCTCTAGTTATATCCTGAATCACATCACAGGGGTAATATGCTACCATAGTATTAGTAACAATGTAATCATCAGCCAAAGGCTATCAATTATTTACATTGATTGATATTATTTAGCTTTTTCAGACTTTTAACTATCCATCCAATGTCACTTCAGATTGGCACATGTAGGCTAGCTGAAGAAACTTTGGGAGAACTTTCAGCTCCTTTAAAATTTTAGACAAAAATTTGGGTTTTGTAAATTTCTGGGAAATTTCTCAAAGTTATTTTTATTTCCATACTTTGTTTTTTTCCCCTAACTTTTTAAACATAGATTGAAAAGTAAGAGAGGGAATCCCGAGAGTCTTTCCCCAGGGTCCGCAGGAAGTCCACCTCAGGCAGTCTTTCTCTCTCTGAATGCCTCGTTTTTCAACTCCAGTCCCAGTGCAGGTCTTGTGCAGGTAAAGTGTAAGTAAATCATAAATTCTGAAGCCTTGGATGTCCTTTTAAAAAGACAGGTGGCTCCTGGCAAAACCAACCAATCTATACACTTTGTGATTCTTTCTTGGGTGCTTAGTCTGGGGCAATCAAGACGTGGTCATTGTTAACCTGTTCTTTTGAAGTGATGATTTAAATGGTGGAGTGTTAGGGTGTGGCTGCTAAGGGTAATGAGCTTTGTTGCTTTTTGTCCTCTTTGTTTGAAGTAACACAAAAACTCTTTGGTGTTGGCTGCAAGCCTTGAACTGCTCACTCTCTAGAAAGAATTTAAATGTTTAAGGTATTGCATTGGTTGGTTGTGTTTTTGAAATATGTATGTATTGGAACAAACAGGCAAGCAAAATAGAACCAGGGACATGGAAATAAAGAACAAACGGACAGTGACCAGAGGGGAGGGGGAGATAATGGGAAAGAAGGGGAAGGGTCAAGTCAAGGACATGTATGAAGAACCCCTGGACAAAGCCAATGATGGGGTGGGGAGGATTGAGAGTAGAAGGTGGGGGGTGGGTAGGGCAGGGGAGAGTAGTGGGGGTGGGGAATGGGGACAGCTATAATTGAACAACAATAAAAATTAAAAATAAATGCGTATCAGCTCTGCCTCTATCTCAGGGATTAGCAGCTGACTTTAAGTGAAAAGTCTGTTGCTTTTTCCAAATGCTGTCACACCCCATGGCAACGCCAATCCCCTTTAGTGCCTTCGACAGCGCCTTTCATGCCTTTCAGTTTGGTCCGTTGTGAGTCTGTCGCCCTGTTTCCCAGGCTAGAAAGAGGACCCACCCTGCATGGGGGAGCCTGAGATTGCCAGAGGTTTCCCAACGCCCTTCAAGGCTGTGCAGGTGGCAGGAGGATGAGGGTGGAGCTCTGTGCTGAAACACTTCCCTGAGTGTAGGGCTCGAGGCAGTAGGTGCTGACAACCGGCAACCTTGTGCTTGAATATTCATCGCTCCCCATGAATGATGAACAAACGGTGCTCGCATATAGGAAGGGGAACCTAAGGGACTGATGCAGGGCATTGTCCCTTGATAATTCCCTTTGTAGGGAAACCTAATAGGTGAGAATCCATGCCATAGCCTTTGTTCAAGAAACGATGTCAGGCTTACGGAAAGCTAGTTTTATTAGAAGTAGATAGTGTCCCTGTACTCTAACCTAGCAGCTTCAACAAACTATGTGAAGTTCTTGATATCCCTAGGCTCTCTAAGTAATATCTATGTAATTATCTTTCTGGTTAGAGGTAGAGAGACCTGTCCTCCAGTTTGAACACATTCCCTCTAGGTACATGGCTGGTAATATGAGGAATAATTCTTCTATTATATTAGAACATCTGAGATCTCGTTCCAGGGAAAATCAAGAAATGGAGTTATATCAAGATGAGTAATGAAAACATGTAAAAAATTAGTAATAGAAAATTATCTTAATTTTCTTTTGTGTATCTCCTTTTGTTGTTTTTTTTTAAGATAAGGATGAATTACACTTAAAATAAGAAAAACATTATATTTACAATTATGCCCATCATTATCTAGCAGCAAAATTTAGCTCCTTTGTCTTAATCTACACTCTTTCCCAAGGATTGAGCCAAGGCAGAATACAAGGATTTAGTTACCTTGTCTATTCATTGAAAACCATTCTTGAGGTCCGTTACAAGGAGCCTCTGTTATAAGAACTTTCTACTCCCTTAAACACTCAATCCCCTGTGACATATTCCATTTATCCTCTTGTGGAGACTGTAGCTTTAGCTGCCCCATGTGGTGAGACTTGCTGATTTTATTTTCTCTCTCTGGATTGCTACTTTTGGTTGCTCAAAAAATGAACTTATTCTATAATGCTCAGTTTGTTGTGTTCACTCTTTCTCAAGTTACTGTTCTAAAGTATTCTCCGGTGTCTAAGATAACTCTTTGTCTGCTCAATATAGTCCTTGTTTTTTACTTTGCAACTGCCAACCACTTTATATTGGCACTTTGTGCATGTTTATGCTGAGAGGTTCTTTGAAGAACAAGTAATTTATAACTGATTTGAACTCCCTCTAATCAAATCCTCTGTTTGAAAGCTGCCTATGATTTCACATCTGCTAAACTGTGGACAGCTTTGGCAAAGTTACCTTTATTCTTCCCAGCTGGTAAAAATTTGGAATTAAAGGAGTGATCTTTTTATTTTCCATTTCTAAAGATGCCTGTATTTAACTGGTCAGAATATTCATAGAGTTTTGGGAACATTAAAGTGGGAAGGGACCTCAGAGACCATCTAGCTCAACCTTCTAATTGGTCAGAATGAGAAGAATGAGCCTCAGACCTCAACCACATGGTGGCTAAACACACCCCAGAGTCCAGATCGCTGGCCTCCAAGTCCAGTGCCTCTTTCCTACCATATCTGGTCTGCTTTGTTCTCGATGCAGGATCTAATTTCACTTCTTAATTCCAAGACAGAGAAGTGAAGGAATAAAATCTTGGTTCATCAGAGAAACTTTGGTTGCAAACAACAGAAAATGACTCTGTCCAATTTAGGCAAAGAAGATTTGCTGAAGGTCATGAGAGGCCCACTTAATTCCTTAGCACAGGCCTTCGAAATGGCCAGTGATTAGGGGACCTCAGAGGGAGAAACTACACGTTCATTCACCAAAATGGCCTCAGTGTTCCTCTCAGCTTGATGAAACATTACAGGTTGTTGTTTTTTTTTTTTGCCCTGACTGTGGGCCTCTGAAAACCTTTTCTTAGAATATTTATTTAAAAAAACTTGCAACTATACATTCTTTCTCTGGCCCTTTGAGATATAAATCTTTCCCCAGGCTCCTGCTAGTTTTACAACCCAGGGATGTCTCTCTTAAGGACCTGGGAGCTTCCCCTTTCACATGTAACCATCACAAAAGATAGGATCCCCTGTCTCCTAGTTTCTATGGGAGAGTAGGAGGTAGGTTCAATTAGGTGTCAAATAGTAAACACAGATCCCTTAAAAATTTGTTCAGTTTCTGAATAATGTCCAGAAGCCAGGCACTTTCTATGTTTGTTCCCCCATCCTTGACCTGTTTGATTTTAACCCTGAAACTTACTAATGGCTGCCAAATGTCCTTGTATCACATTTCTGTTCAAAAGTCAGGGCAGCTAGAGAAATACTCGTTTCTTTTACCCAGGAAGGTTAGACTGCTGTTCCTGAAGCATCTTCCCCCTGATGTTTTATTTGCAAGACATGGTTCCCATGCCTCTAACTAGTGGCAACTATAATGGAATTACAAATAAAATAATAATGTCTCCTCTAGCAGTGGCTTAATAAATAAATATTTATTTTCCACTCCCATGTTTGGAAGAGAAGCTTACTTTCCTCAGGTTGCTGGCAATCTGATACTGAAACGAAAGTGTCACTGTTAGCTAGGGACAAGGGTGAGAAAGGAAGTTGTGTAGAAAATCAACAGTGATTTGCCCTGGGAGGCTTTGAGTGAATAAACTGGGCGGGGGGAGGGGGGGCAGGGTTATGTCTGGACGAAGAGGGAGAGACGCCTGGAGCTGGGCTACCTCCTGCACTGGATACAAGAAGCCTTAGCACTTAGCAGTGATAAAGAGGGTTGGAGAGGTCTTTAAAAAGCCCTAGAGGCTCAAAACTAGTTTTCTGTGCCCTCGTGGAAAAGGTAATTGGTATAAGTTTCTGGAGGGAAATTTGGCAATGTATGTAAAATGCACTAAATTTTTCATGTGTGTTTCGACTGGTTCAAAAGTTCTACCTTTGAAACGTCACGCTGGGGAAACAAGCTGGTGTGCGTGCCAGAGGTCCACAGCGGCGTGCCTCCCGCAGCGCTGTTTATAATTGCGTGGCCCTGGAGACAGGAAAGATGTTCAGTGGCAGGGAGTTGTTGTGAATAAATCAAAAATTCATGTTTTTGACCGATATTTAATGATTTGAAAGATATTAAATGCTTCTGTGAAAAAAAGTAGTTTTCCAAAAGGATAACTGAGGGGAAAATGCAACGTATTAGGCACTGTCATTTTTACATGTTAGAATTGCTGTAGGTTTTTTATGTTCTTTATACTTGGGTATTTTCCAAAATTTCTACAATATGTATGAAATACTTGCTGTGAAAGCCATCCCTCCAAGTTTGCCTGGGGTAGAATTAGAACCCGACACTGATTTCAGATGCAGCATCTGGGGCCAGCCCTCCGATGTGGAATTCATGTCACAAGGAAACAATAACACTCAGGTAGAGCCCCCAG
Source organism: Glossophaga mutica (assembly GCA_039655065.1). NCBI lineage: Eukaryota > Metazoa > Chordata > Mammalia > Chiroptera > Phyllostomidae > Glossophaga > Glossophaga mutica. The sequence goes on from CM077314.1 coordinate 11,853,852, forward strand.
TCCGTAGACGAGGAACCTGAGGTCGGAAGGACAGGTGGATAACTTGTTCCCAGTGCCGTGGAGGGGCACCGTCACTTCTCACTTGGAAGACTATTCCTAGGCTTGGCTTCCCTGTTCACTCTGCTCCATTTACATTAGGTCCCCACCCAGCAGTTGGATTAAACTTTTAAAAACCTAAGTCAGATGATGACACGCATGCACTTTCTCAAACCCCCTAGAAGCTTTCATCATGCTCAGGAACACCCATGCCCCCACCAGGAACATCTCTCTTGCTATCTGTCTACCTCATCTACATGGCTATTTAGTCTAGTCACAATGGCTCTTTCTTGTGCCTTCGACCTGCTGAGCTTGTCCATCTTCAGGACATCTGTGCTTGCTGCTGGCTCTCCCATCTAGGACTCTTCTTCTGGTAGATCTTCAAATGGCTCACTTCCTCGCCGTCACTCGATTCTGTTCGCAGGCTTTCTCCTTACAGAGTCCTTCCCTGACTGCCACATAACCTAGTCTCACCTCTTTCCATCACCCCACACTCTTTCTTCTGGGTGCACCTCATTTTTCTTTATAATTTGTTTGTGTTTTGTCTTGCTTCCTGCTGTATACCTAGTGCCTGGAAGGATGACTGGCACGGAGCATGGGCTCAACGAAACCTGTTGAATAAATGTATCGGTGAAAGAGCCCCGTGTTCTCGCCCCAGATCATGTGCTCTTTTTATTATATCTTTTTATTATACCTCTGTTAGGGTATTTATAATGCTATAGATTATTTTAGACATGCATCAGTTAGTGATTAAAACATGTTTTTATAATTCCTCATTAAAATTATAATATTATAGTACTTCTCAAAAAGCGATATAACTGGAAAGAAGAAATTAAAGATTCATATACATTAATCTTCTGATAAGTCTATTTTCTGAGTTTACTTCAAAAGCAGGGATCATTTATACTCACTAGAAAGTCAGTTTAACTTGTCCATAAGGATTTATCACAATTTATTTTTGCCTATTGCTTAAGCCCTGCCATGAATTAAAATAGGTAATTAGGAAATCCACTATTTATAATGTATTATAGCTATTAGTAAGCTGTAAGTATTCAAAGCATCATTAGCATCAGAGAGTACTGAGAGGAAAAAGTTTAGTGTGCCATTTACAGGCAATTATGCAAACCGTCATAGCCAAACAAATATTTCAGCACTGCGTTCATGATTCCTGGGTGTAATGTCAAGTGCCTGAAATGGTGGTGGGAGGGAAATGAGAAATGATTCTGAGCTGATGAGTTCTTAATGACATTATCTCATCTTTTGTCCTTCTATTGCTCTTAGTATTCAAAATTCAATTTGCGTTACCTTCCTAGATGACTGATAAACTTTGTCTCCTTTCTCAATGATCTAGAGTCTGTTTTCACAATTCTTCAGTTTCAATTCCTAGACTTAATTAAAAAACGACAGCTACCATTTAGAAAACACTTAAAATTGTGCTGAATTTTTTGCACCATTATCACATATAATCCCCTCAGCAAGCTTTTTTTCCCTTCTGTTTTTCTTTAGATTTTTTATTTTGAAAGAGTTTAAGACTTGGGAGTTGGAAAGTAGTATAGAGACTTTCTGTCTCTATACCCATCACCCAGTCCCCCTAATATAATGTTTTACATAACCATAGTACTTCATCAAAACTAGGGAAGTGGCATTAGTAAAATACTTACTTGAATTCAGACCATATTCAGATTACATTGGTTTTTGTGTGTATGTAGTTTTCCAACATTTTACCTCATGCGTCCCTTATGTGACCATCATCAGAATGAGGGCAGAGAACTATTCTGTCATCACAAAGACATTTCTTGCTGTCATACCCTCATAGTCACGCAGCCCAGCCTTACAACCTGATCGCCACTGGCCCCTTTTCAATTGCTATAATTTATTACTTTGAGCAAGTTATGTACATGGAAACATCAGCCACCTGTTGAAACAGGTCCTCTTATTATCTCAGTTTCCACCCGAGACCCCAACCACTAAGGCTCTAAAGGGCTCCTTGCTGAAAATGAGCCAGCCAGTGAGACAGGGTTTGGGGTTATAACATGGGCTTCCTTGACTCCGAAGCCCATGCTTTTATCTGTGCAGCTAATTTTTCTCCCCCAGCTTTATAAACCGTAGATGTCTTGGTCCTAGTGATATTAAAATTGTTTCCAGGAATTATACAGGTTTCCCTTTGAAAAATTCTGGTATTTTCCCAAGTGAAATAGTCTTTAATGAGCTCATTTAGCTATTTACATTATTATAGAACAGGGCATTATAAGATGTGCGAGAGTAACATAGATCTCGCCAGTGGAATAAAGCTCAGCTTGGATGATGTCAGCTACCACAGCTCCGTTATCTGGCCTTTTCTGATGTTATATGCCAAGGAAATGTTGACTGTTCTGATGCTGTTTATATTTTCCACCTAACAGATTGGTCACATTGGAGGATTCACGGGGGTCATATAGAAAAGTATTGTAAATCACAGATAGGCACAAATGCAAAAATATTAGAATGAGACACCAAAGTACAAAATTTTGAAAAACAGAACAGAAAAATATCTATCTAGGTAGCTTAAATCAGATGGCAACTGGGGGATTATGTAATGAATCTGGCCTACAGGTATTTGTATTTGGTCTGGGCAGTGTTTAAAAAACTTTTAGGGAAGCTTTAACACAAACTCAGTTTCTGGCTTCCTTTAGAAAATCAAATAATCTGGGACAATGGTTCTGTATCAGAGCTGAAGTTAAGTCATGTCCTTCCTCTACATCATACATGTGCTTTCCAGGGTGCCATAGACCCACCCAGCCCGACTGAACTGTTTGCGTTATCTGCCAGTTGTCACACACGTCTGTGATGTTGGGGTCGCCCATGTTTGTGACATCTGCTGAAGAGGCTGAGTGGCATGATTTCTTGAGATTCCTTCTGGTTCTATAATTTAAAAATTCTTGTAGAATTCAATCACTCTCTCTACAGATGCATTCTGGGTACTCTGTTCTGCAGAACAATGTTTGTAGAAGCTGATAGATGATAAAAAATTCAGGTTCAAATAACATTGAAAAAGCTGAGTAGTTTATTCCAACTTGGAAATCATAATCATATTCACGTTAATAAAGGCTCTGAGACTATCAACAATTATGAGGCCTATTTAACCTGGTTTAAGTCAGTATTTCCTATATTTATTTGACTCTATAAATACCTTGTATATATCTATATGTGTGTGTATTTATGTATGTATATAGTTATATATGTATATCTTTTTGTATTACACATTATCACTTCTTGGAACAACTGTTTTTCTTAGAAAAGAAATTTTTTTGAAAATTGAAAGATTAGAAATGTTTGAGCCTAGATTTTCTCATAATATTCAAGTAACCGACTTTCTAAAAATAAGTCTTAAATTTTAATGTTACTGCTCTGACTCTATATGGCCTTCCCATCAATGCTGATCAGAACAAACACTCATTGCAAACTGGAAAAAAGGTTAAAAATAAAGCTCAAGAATGGTGGAATTGGAGACATCAGTGGTAGATTCCATGGTTAGCACTTTCAGATGAGAGGAAAAGTCATCTTTTTCCAGTGAAAACTGCCCGATTGTGGTTTTGGTTTTTGCTTTTTTACTTACAGTGGGTTCTGAATTTAGTGGATTAACAGTTTTGGTTTGCAAACTGGCCATGTACAAAGAAGGTGAGGAGAGACCGAAGAAAACAGCAGACCACTCCAGATTGGTAGGTGGCAGGTTTAATAAGTGAGAGAACTTACAGGCAAGGTGTATCTTGGGCAGCCGCGAGGGGAGACCCGTGCACCTGTCTGCCAGCAGCCACGTGCACTGTCCAGGTGGTCTTAACTACACATTGATCTCTCGAGGCTCTCTTTGCAAATAGCTCCAGCTGGGGGAACGGTGGGTAGACAACATTCCAAGCACTGGGAAGGCAGTGAGTAACCTCTAGCTGCCTGGGTCCAACTCCGAGAGTCAGCCAGTGGTCATGCCCTCCCAACACCCTCTGACAACTAGCCAGGCTGATGTTTGAAGATACATGCTTTGGTTCTCCAGGGAGGAGCTTCTATCAGTCACTCAGGTAGTACACGTTTGGTGCTTACAGTGTTCCAGATGCTGGGCATAACTCAGTGGGTAAAACAAAGCCCACCCTTCCCCACAGAGCTCACAGTCTTGTGGGGAGACGTGGACTAAGGAAGTAAACAAGGCAATCGCCATCTAATTACTTGTCGCTGTACGTCCTGTAAAGGCAGCATAGACTAGGCTGCTGGGAGGAGAATAGAGGTGTAGGGAGGAGATGTTTCTCTCCAAATTGGGTGACTCTGGAAGGGCTCTGAGAAGATGACATTTATGTTGAGTCCAGAAAGATTAAAAGGAGCAATCACAGGTAAACAGAAGGAAGACAGTTCCAGGCACAAGGGGCATCCCACAAAGTGGGAAAGACCTCTCAGTGCCTCTGACCAGTTTATGCTTTTCTAATATCACTATGGTTGCTATTCGTTTGTGGGGGGGGGTGAGTCAAAAGTGGGGAGTTTAGGTTCTAATGCATGGTGACTGGTGGTGGTTGGGGCACTGTTGTCATGGTGCAGTAAGAGATGACTGTACGGCTCCATTCGTATTTTGGATGCGGTAACAGTAGGATTTGCTGATAAATCTTACATGGGGTGTGAAGGAGTAGGGTGGTTCTCATGTTTCTGACTTGAAATTGTGGCTTGAACACAATTCATGTTGAAGGGAAAGCTAAGGGGTGGGCCGATTTGGACGGAGAAGGCCTCGTATAGAGTTTCAGAGATTTCTATGGAATAACCTAGTGCAGAAGTCAGTATGGAGTGGTGTGAGTTTGGAAGTCAGAGAAGAGGCAAAACCTAAAGCTTTTCATTTGTGGGCACCTCTACATTTGATCAAATGTTTGAGAAAATGTGATAAAGAGAATCTAATAACATATAGGAAGTATTTCCACTAAGTTTTGGTTTCCTAGAAGCAAGTTCCTTTGATTAAGTGAGTTTGAGTCTTCACATTTTATGTCTATAGTCCCCAAAGCAGGGTGAAGGGCCAGTTACATGCTGCTTACAGCTGGGCAGTTTGCCACCCAGTCTTGGCTGAGTCTGATTACCCAGAAGAACTAACAGCTCCTACTGCCTAATGAATAGATTTGCCCTTGGATGTAACCCTGTGAGCCTACATTTCTTTAGTTCCCTTTTGCAATTCTCTGATAAACATGTGGGGATGACTCAGTAAACTTCAAATACAAGTTTTGTATTTCAATTCTCCTGCTCATTATGCATGATGACCCTTGGGCTAGTGTACATGATGGAGCAGAGACTCATCTTAATAAAGAAACTCAAAGAAGGTAAATATGAGAAAGGGCAGTTTGAGGAAGGGAGCCCTGGTCTAAGACACACACAGATCCAAATCCCAGGTGTGTGTTTTTTTAGCTCCTTATGATTTGGGGGATATTAGTTACCCTCACTTGTATTTATTTTCTCCCCTGTGGTGCGTGGGGCTTAAACAAACATTCAAGGGAAACCTAGAGTGGAATAAGTTTTAAAATAAGTAGAATTTTCTGGAGTTCCAATTTATTTGGTTTTGTTTCCAACACTGCAAATATTATTAAACAACTGGTTTTCTGTTGGTATGGTTACAAGATCCCAGAGATCAGATGCTTTTCTGTATATTTATGATACTGATAGATATGATATAAACTATTCATTTGATGTGTATGTTCTGTTTCTGTTAAAAAAAAAAAACCCTTTAGAAAGAGATTTTTTTTCCTTTGCTTTATCGACCTACAAGTAAGCAGTAGTTTTGTTTCTGAGATTCTTTTATTGACAATTCTGTGCCTTCTTTCGATTTAATTATATTGGCCACTATGTCCCACTAAGTAATTAACTCTGCACTTTGGAAAATATAGAGGCTAAAGAGAGCTATTTGAGAACACTGTTGAATAATGTTCTTATTTATAGTCATTAAAGTTGTGCTAAGCTTGATCAGAGACTTTTCAAATCTGAAACCCATTTGTCTGTTTGGTCTGGATGGAAATTCTGTGTGAGAGCAAAACAAAATTACCTCTAAGGGACTGAGAAATTGAGACAACGTAAAAATAAAATGAAGCAAAAAAGCAACACCAAAAACAACTGGTTTTCAATTTGTTGATATCAAAATAACAGGAATACTTACATAAACCTTCAGTGGAGAAAATGAGTTGCAGTTACACATTAGTTTTCATTTGTGGACAGTCAGGTTCCTCAAGGATCTCTTGGGAGACTAAATTCCCTCCTCAGGCATCTCAGGCATGGCCAGGGTCTCAGGTATGCAATATACATGCCTATCTCAGAGTTACATCTTGAGGGACCAGACCTGCCTGAGTGATAGCCCAGAAACTTACTTAGCATCTCCACTTGGATGTCCGAAAGGCATGTCTAGAGTGCAGTACTTTTCTCTGTTCTGAATTTTCTCCTTCATTAACATGTACCCAATGTTTATATTCCTATATATTTTAAGCATGCCCTCCGGAGCTCCAGGCATTATTCTAGTTTCTGCAGTACACCAATGAGCAAGACAAACTGTCTCCCTTCATGGGGCTTCAGGGAGCAAATGCCAGATGTGGACGTAGAAGTATGTTCATACCTGTTCCCTCTCCTGTATTCATCATCAAGTCCTGCTGGTTTTCTGTCGGTTCATCTGCTTTTTAACTCTGACGGTCTAGTTCCAGCTTCCGTTTTGGCTCCACCGTGTTCCGCATGGCCTTAAGGGTTCTTCTCGTACCTGCTCGGCACTTTCCTAATGCAGTCTCTGCAAGATAGGCCTAGAAGTCTTTTCAAAGCACAGGGTTTTATTTTTTATTTTTATTTTTGTCATACACATACCTCCTCTCCTTCTTAAAAGCTTTCAGTGGCTTTTCATGGCTCTTATTTTAAGGACTGTGGTTTTTAACATGGTCCTTAAGGCCCTGAGTGGCCTGGCCCCTGCCTTTAGTTTTACCTCCTGTTATTCTTCCCTTGTAACTCTGTACTCCATCTGAATTTCCTTCTTTTAATTAATTAAAGGTAGGTCTTAGTGCACTCCCATTTCTCTGTTTTTCTGCATCACATCTTACTTTCTCTATGGAGCTTTCCTTAATCTCCCAGGTAATATCAAATCAGTAGCATACACATTTATTACTTCCTCAACTTCATAAAGCAGGCTCCATTTATTTTATTTATTTGCATATTTTGGTTACTATCTATCATTTTCCACAGGTGTACATGTTTCATACTGGCAGAGATGTTAACCTGTTATTTTTAACTATCTTTCGCCTATGGGACAATGACCAGCACACAGCTGAAGCCCCGCAGATAAACAGGACACACTAGCAGCATATCGTAGACACATATCAGGATCTGTAGTCGATGCTGCCAGTCACATTCCCCGACCTTCCCTAGGACAGCGGCCCACAGTTCCCTTGCTGCCTGCAGCTGTCTGTGCTCCTTTGCCTAAGGACATCCTCTCACCGAAGGAGCTAGGCAGCCCAAGAAAGGCCAGAACTGTTGCTGGAGAGTTAATGTCCCTGGAGTAACTTTCAGCTAATGAGGGATGTACATCTTAGTGTTGTTCCTTGAAGACTTGCAGAGAAGTATCAGCAGGATTTATATCCAGTTGCCGATAGCACTAACTTGCCTATTTATGTACCTTAGATGAACTTTTTACTCCCTTCTCTTTCTCACTTTTCTACTCCTTCATCCCTGTGGTATCACCCTTCCTGGTATCACCCCCCAAATGAACTACTTATAGCCACATCAGTTTATAGAGAAACCCCAGCTGAGACAGGGCCAGCACATTGCAGAACTCCAGGGGCACAATTTAGTAGCACTGCTCGCATTGTCCTTCAAAGGGTGACATTTACAGCAGAATATCTAAATGATAACCATGGAAGAAATATTTAAAGAAAAGACTTTGATAGCAACTAGGTCTTAGTTAAAAACTTTAAACTGGTGCTTTTTGAATGCTTCCTTAGTTCTAGGAGTCAAGGAGAGGGAAGGGTGGGAGAAAATGAAGTGGTATGACTTTGACCTCATTGAATTTATTGTTTACTGAACATGAAATTGCTTTTGGAATACAGTGTGAGACTTTCCGTATCCACGTGCTGGGGTTGCCTTAAGGCTCCGGTCTGTTTCTAATCACCACATTCCCGACGCCAAATGTGTTGGGCTTTATCCCCCACTCCGACCACTTCTCCACCTCTCCAGAGATGAACACAGTGTCTTACAGTTCGGTTCAGTTCTGACACTCACCACCTTGCGTCCCCACAGGTCCCACAGGGGAAGCTCTCAGCCGTGCAAGACGGCTGCCCACTTTAGATGCCAACTGCAAGTTCCCGGCCGCCTGTACGTCTGACTAACGGGCTATAAATTAAGGGGTCTCATGATTCCCTGCTCAAGTTAAATAATCTGCTAGAATGGATCACAGAACTCAGGGAGACACTCTCTTTGCTATCCCTGGTTTATTATAAGAGAGACAAAAGGAACAGCCTCTTGGAGGGGTGCACAGAGCACGGTCCAGAAGGGTCCTCGGTTCAGGAGCTTCTGTCCCTCTGGAGTTTGAGGGCACGCCCCTGCTGGTGTACGGAGATACCCTCCAACCTGAGAACATGGGGAACTGCATCATTGGGGTTTTCATGGAAGTCTCTCGACATAGGCAGGATTGATTAAATCATCAGTCATCGGAGATGATGACCACGAATTTTCACATGGGGCCGCCAGTACACCTGTAGATCTTTTTCGGGCTCACAGTCTATTTTATGATGAAATTGGGACTGGATGGGTCAGCATCTATTGAAAAGAAAAGTATTAATAGATTGAATTGTGTGAGTATTGCTAAGTACTACTTAAGGATTATATATTTTTCTTTATAATTGAACTTCAGTTTCAACTTAAGAAGTTGAATTTACTTTCTAATTTGTTCTGGTTTTTCATTCTAGCATATCTTCACATGTCCAAAGCAGTGTTAATTGAAATCAATTGAACCCTGCAGAGCTGGGCTTAGAATAATGAAATTGCTGCAAAAGGCACCAACAGGTTAGCTCAAGATAGTTTATGAAGTGAAACAAAAGGTTTGGAGGGGCAATTTCTACCAAAAACACACAGGTATTGGGCATTTACTCTCTACTAAATACCCTTAAAAGTGTTCTACGTGTCTGTGTGTATTGTGTCAGTGAATACACGTGACAGTGTTATGAGGTTATTCTTCACATTTGACTAATGAGAAACTGAGGCACATGAGGTTAAATTGCTTATAGTCAAACAACAAGTAGTTACTGAAATTTGGCTTTCAACTTCAGGTCTGCCTAGACTCAAAGCTCATGCTCTATCAAGGGTGTCCACCCTTTAGGCATCCCAGGGCCACACTGGAAGAAGAAGAGTTGCCGTGGGCCACACATTAAGTACATCGTGACACGTAATCACACAAAAATCTCGTAATGTTTTAAGTAAATTTATGATTTTGTTTTGGGCCTCCGGCCGGGCACCCCTGCAACTGTTGGATTGCCTTAGGAATTTAAAAATTTTTAGCAATATACAGAAATGGAATGATTGATTGGTTCATTATCCAGCTAGGTGGTTGAAGCAGCCTATATTTACATTTATTTAGTGCTTTGTACTTTTCAAAACGTTTCCATAGTCTCTCTTAATCTCTTTATCTCTCTTTGCCTCTTTGCATTTCTCCTCTCTGTACTTTTTTCTTTTTGCTAGAAGGTACTTGTTTGTTTTTGATGACTGAAAAGACCCTTGCATAATTGCTCTCTGAAATACGGTTAGAATGCATAGACGAACGAATGCTTTCCAGGTCAGTTTCTTTCCTCTTGGCTGTAAATCGGTTCACAGGAGACTGCATTACTTTATTAATAAAAATTGGGTGGTAATTGGGACAGGAGCTAAGGTCTGTTAAAATGAAAAATACCTTTTGATATGTAAATGCTTTCTTTCTCAGGAAAATCAATCACGCACATTTGATTTTAGGGGAATATTTAAATGACTTTAGGCAGTAGTGTTCAAGGACTCCAAAGGGCTTCGTCTGCTCAGTTCTAAAAGCACAGCATTAAACAGCTGAATAGGCCCTCAGTGAGCATTTGCTTTGACTACTTCATTTCGCAGATTTGAAAACAAGCACAGAAAGCTGAGCTTTGCAAGTGCACAGTTCAAAAAGTGGCTGAGTGAGATCTGACCCTAGATCTGCTGGTTTCTTGTCCAGAGATTATCCCACCGAACCACATGGACATAACATACAATACTGGCAAATCCATTTGTAGTTCGGCAAAAAAGCATGAGCGCTGAATTATTATGTCTACTTCTAAAAAGTAATGTAATAGTTCTCTTATGATTCCCATAATCCAGAACTCCCCCTACTTTGCATAGGACTCGACTCTCGTTGGGTTAGAAAATGTGGGGATTTCGTTTACTGCCTCTACCGCCGCTGCTGCTGTTGTCCTTACTGCTAACACTGTCACAAGTTACCTTTGTGGAGTGTCCACTGTGTGCTAGGTGCTGTGGTGAACACTTGATGAATTTATCTATTAGGTCGTTGAAAAAACATACTGTTCTACGTATTTTGAGAAGAAAGGAATTCAAGACAGGGGACAAGGTGCTTGCATAAGCATTGGATGGCTTGGAAAGTAAAGGTCAGAAAAAGCTGTCACTGACTTCCTATTTGCTGTGTATTTTTAGAGGATAAGGAAGTTGCTGTAAGAAAAACACAAATTTGTAGCATGAAGGAAGGTATCATGGGGAAACTATCCAGAAGCCCTGGTAAAACTTTGTGACTGCCAAGTTCACTTGTTTGCCTGTCACCGCTAGAGGAAGAGTAATATGCTCCCGACTGTCTTCTGTCTTCCAAACTCACCCAAATTGGCAGAGTCTAAACTATACCTAGGATTGTGTCCACAAAGGGGTCTGATAAATGTAGTTCCCAAGCTTCTGGTCTCTGCTCTAAAGGGGGAAGCCTCGAAGAGGGCAAAAAAGCTGACAAATGTCTGTAGTCAACACACAGCAGAACACTTGTGTTCTGCTTTAATTCTGTGGGAATTACGGACGAGGAAACCTGAAACTCAGAAATTGTAAGGAACTTGTGTAAGTAGCCCCCAGGTTACGTAATAGACAGGCTGACAGAAGTTTTATAAACTCAAATGTCCCCTAAAAGATATAAATAGTAATGAAATAATGTTATTTGGTATTTCAAAAAGAAGCATTGAAGCAGTAGCCATAAGAAGCATCCCAGGGACTTTACTCTGTGTGTGTATAGTAAGTTTTAAAAAATGTGTATCTTAATCCACACACACGTAACTATAAAAGTGGTGAAAATGCAAAGAGAGCATCGTGCCTAAGTCAGCAGGAGTGATTAGCTAGAAGGCTGACTTCGGTGCCTGCCCCTTAACCACCAACCAACCGGGTTGAATCATTAAGGGACCTCCACTTAACATGATCAGACTTTAATAGCATTCACTTTCATAGCTTCTCCTTGTTAGGTAGCCCAGGTGGCTAAGAAAGGACCTGGAGCCAGAAAAGTCCAATTAAGGGCCTTTATTTGAGGTGAGACACTGCCCTTGGGGAGCTGGGTCCGAACAGGTGGCTGCCACCAGGGAAAGGGCAGAAGGGCTTTTAAGGTGTGTAGCAGACCTCTGGGGGAGGGTGAGTTACCCCGCTGATCTGCTCTGGGTGTCTGGGTATCTGATCAAGGAGGGCTGATTCTGCAGAAAGCTTGAGGGAGCGGGGAGGGGCAGCGAGGATTCAACTGGTTTCCATGAGGATGCCGGCGTCTGCCTCAGTTGCTTCTGATATGGGGAATCTCACATTCGGGTATTTAGCCGGTGACGTATACCTTCTTTGTTCCAGCATAGGTGGTGGCTTTGGTCCATGTCCCAGTACATTCTAACACTCCTGGATCTGAAAAGTGGATTTTTCTCACTGTTGCCCTATTCTGGGAGGAAAAAAAAAGGTTATATTATGTTTTAGATCTGTTGCTTCAAGCTAGAAAGTTAACAGGTAAGTCTCGTGCTCTATGGGGAGGTAAAGATCCCAAAGCAAACAGTATTGACTTTTAGGGTGAAGTGGAGCCGAGAAGACACAGGTGAAGGTAAGGGAGTGAAGGTTTCATATTATGTAAGCAATGGCACCTGCTCAGCTTCGAAGAGAAGAAACTGAGTATCTCCATGTTGATACGGAAGAAGGTGGCCAGTGCTGATGATACCCTTGGGTTCTAATTCCAGCTACCCTTGTCCCTTCTGGAGAATAACCAAACTCTGGTTATGTTGCACAAGCTTCTGTATTATGTTGCACAAGGTTCTGGTTCTGTATTTCCAAAATCTGAAATACAGAATTTGGATTAGGTGATTCTTTCTGCTCTGAAATGCAAATTTTGCGATTTGCAAAGCATTACCATAATATAAAATTTACTCCTGATTGCCATAAACTGGTGACATTTTGTTTCCACTTTTGAGGGTTTGAAAGTTTAATAAGTTTGGAATTCATGGTCAAATGATGCAGTTTTGAGGAAACTTCTTTAAGCACAGATTTTTCGCATTTCTATTTTAGGCAGGCAAATTTTTCATTTTTAAACTTTCCTGTATCTGTTGCTTATATTTTTAGTCCCAGAAGACAACTCTCAAATTATTTAAAGAAAAATAATTTTACAGAGAATTGCTGAATTTGCAAGTTTATTGGATGCATATCAGCCTCAAACTAAAGGAAACTAATTAGAATCTGAGGTGGAAGAATAGCTGTATTTGTTCAATGTCTGATTAGTTTGAAGTTTGAAGCTATGCTTTTATTTATATTGAACTGGTTTTGTGATTCTCTTCATGTTAGTTGTAAAATTGTTAGAGTAGAAAACCTAACCATCTTAACCAACTCCCATCAAAGTAATTAAATCAAGGTAGAGCTTATTCTCATCCAAATTAATTAATATACTAGAAGAAATGGATCGCTTTCTTTGTTGGTTACTTTTAAATCATTCCATTTTCATAAGTAAGTACTTATTTACTTACTTTAGTGAAGTTTCTGAGTTGATTTCCGTTCCAGGTTCTTTGCTCCAATTCCAATATTAGCTTGTCCCCTTAGGGCGTAGCTGCTTTATATTAGAGCAAGTCCCTGTCTTTCAGGGATGGAATAGAAGCTTACTCTTGCATCAGTTCTTATCCTGGCTGGGGAATACAGGGGGTACTGTGGAGAGGACTATTTTAACCTGTGTCTCTGCTCAGTGAGAAAGTGCACTGTGGGAGAAAAGCATTTGTCTCTCATGAGAGGCAGTGTGTGTGTTGGGGAAGGGGTGGCTGTAAGAAGCCACTGGTGTGCTACCTTGGAAAAATCATGACCCAGGAATTAGAGGAAACTTGGCTCCACAGTCAGGTGGGTTGCCAGCTACAACTATTTGAAAGGACAGGATGCTTCATTTCTTGGAATATCATCCTCCTCACGTAAGAAATGAGGGGTTGAGCCTGGTGATTTTGCTGGCTCTGAGATTCCATGATCCTGTTTTGTTCAATTGCTGTGAAATTGACCACAGTCCATTTGGTCCTTGATAGCTCATTTCAGGCCTATCTTTTTGAATGTTTGGTAGGAAAAATAAGAAAGAGGCTTCATAGAAATTGAGAGAGAGTCATTCAGGAGACAATTTAGTCTTTAATAATACCAATTCCATCCACTTTAGAAAGGTTGGATTAGTTTGTCCTGCAACTCTTTGCTTGAGTTGTTTATTTTTTCAGAAGTTCTTTCTCTTGGAATTTGCTAAAAAGTTGGTCTCTTCTAATATTCATATATTTTGAGAAGTGTTCATCTTCCCCATATACAAGTTTCTACGATACTTAATATATGGAGGTACAAATGCATGAGATGCTATTTTTCTTTTTAAAAAGCTCATAAATGTAAAAATATTCAATTTGCTCTCCGTATTTTTAAATTCTTTTTTATTTTTTGTGATTGATACATGTTTTAATAAGCTTATACAATTTCAAATAGCTTTAGATTTACATAAAAGTTATATAGAGAATACAGAATAGTTCCTACGTACTCCACACCTGGTCTCCCCTATTATTAACGACTTACATTTGATGCATTTAGCTTAATTGACAAACTCACACTGAGACATTCTTACCAATTAAAGTCCAGATTTGACTCAAATTTCCTGAGTTTTTTTCTGTTTTGGGATCCCATCCTGGATACCACAACACATTGAGTCGTCATGTCTCCTTAGGGTCCTCTTAGCTGTGACTGCTTCTCAGACTTCCCTTGTTTTTGATGACTTTGATAGTTTTGGTCATGCATTTTCTAGAATGTTCTTCAGGGCAAGTTTATGTTGTAATTTTCGTATGATTAGCTGGTGTTATTATTATTCCAGAAGAAGACAGTAAGAGGTCGAGTGCCATTGTCGTCATGTCATAGAAGGGCACATCCAACAACGTGAGTTATCACCGTTGACCGTTAGCTCGAGTGCCTGCCTGAGGTAGGGTTTGTTGGGGTTCTCTTCTGTAAAGCTATTCTTTCCTATCATGCCTTTCAGTACTCTACCTTTTGGAAGGAAGTCACTACAGGGGAGAAAAATGTTCTCCTCTTCTAGGGTCTTTAGCTGGTCTAGTAATTAAATTGACGTAAGGCAGATTAATAGAAAAAACAAATTTTGTACAAAAGCCCCCAAACCTGAGACTTGTAGTCATCCTGAGATAGAGGAGAAGTGGGTGGGGGTCTAGGGCTTCAGAGAGGATGAAGAGGGTTTGCAGGAAGGTGAGAGCAAATGTTTGGTTAAACAAATGTTTGCCTTGCCATGCAGATACATCTTTCTGATAAGCAACTAGCTTTGGTATTAGTTCTCTGTTGGTACAGGGACTCTTTCTAAATTCTTTTAGGTAGTTGAGAGGAAGATAAACAACTCTTCCTGAGTCTGTTGGGCCTTGATTCTCCTTAGCTGGAAAATCCGCATACCACGTTTCCTTTATTCGTTCGTTTGTTGATAGACACACTGACTCCATGCCTTCGCTACTGTTAATAACGCTGCAATGAACGTGGGAACGCAGATTTCTTTTTGAGATAATGATTTCATTGTCTTCAGCTATGTACCCGGAAGTGGGATTGCTGGATCATGTGGTCATTGTATTTTTAATTTTTTAAAGAACCTTCATATTGTTTTCCATAGTGGCTGCAACAGTTTACATTCCCACCAAATGTGCACAAAGTTTCCCTTTTCTGCACCTCCTCCTCTGCTCTTACTTACTTACTTATTTTTGATGACAGCCATTCTAACAGGTGTGAGGTGATACCTCATTGTGGTTTTGATTGGCACTTCCCTGTTGGTTAGTGATGCTGGGCACCTTTCCTGCACCTATTGGCTATTTGTAGCTTTTTTCTTTGGGAAAAAAAGCCTCTTCAAGTCTTTTGCCTGTAAGTTATATGAATTCTCGTGTATTTTGGATATTAACCCATTATCAAATACATGATTTGCAAATACATTTTTCCATTCCACAGACTACCTTTTCATTATATTGATTTGTTTCTTTTGCTGTGCAGAAGCCTTTTAATTTGATGTAGCCCCAGCCCCACTTGTTGATTTTTGCTTTTGTTGCTTTGCTTTAGGAGTCATATCTAAAAAAAATTGCCAAGACCAATGTCAAGGAGCTTTTTCTTCTACATTTGTTTCTGGAGTTTTATGGATTCAGTTCTTCCATTTAAACCTTTAACACATTTTATTTTGGCAAGTGCTATTAAGATAAGGGTCCCAGTTCATTGTCCTGTATGTGATGATCCGGTCTTCCTAGTCTTATTTATTGAAGAGACTAACCTTCCCCATTGAGAATTCTTGGCTCCTTAGCCAAATATTAGTTGACCGTATTTGCAGGGGTTTGTTTCTGGGCTCTCACTTCTGTTCATTGGTCTATGTGTCTATTTTTATGCCAGTATTATATTGCTTTGATTATTATAGTATAATCAACCCAGTTGGGTTGCCTTTAACAGAAAGTTAAGGTGGATTTGGGGTGCTTAAATGTAGCATTTGGCCTGATACATAGTGTAATTTCCAAGAGTAGGGTCTCTATAATCAGAATGCCTCACGATGAACTTTGGCACTATCACTTACAAGTTGTGTGACTTGGGGAAGATTATGTAACTTCTTTATTTCCCAGTTTCCTCTTCTGTGAAATGTGGGCAATAATAAAATCAAGCTCATTACATTGCTATGGGTCGAATGAGAAGATGCTTGTAAGAGAACATGGCATAAGGCCTGGCGCATGCTGCTTTTAAAAGGTGGGCACTGTTGCTGTTGAATTACTTTTAACACACACACAGGTAGCAAACACAAGGCCCGCGGGCCGAATCCGGCCCTCCACCTTGTTTTATTCAGCCCGGCACCTTGTTTCTACCCGGCGGCATCGCCCAGCTCCTTGCCCCTAGTTAAGAAGTAGTTACATTTATACAGTCCTAAAATTACATTTGGCCCTTTGAAGGCAACCGTGAGGCTGATGTGGCCCCCAGTGAAATGAGTTTGACACCCCTGCTTTAATAGGATTTTATTCTTGCTTTCCATATTGAAGTATTTCTTTCCCTCCACCAGAATTTTCTAACTGGCATGCTCTTTATTTCTATAGATCTGATTATTTTCCTGCTAGTTGTGTATGCCGGTCTTTTCTGTGCAGTGAGCAGAATGGTTATTTCTCAGAGAACACACCTCTGGCTTGGCTCCTGGCTTAAGAAGTAATTATTTTGGCATTATCTTCCATGGCTCTGCATTTTCCATCTGTTGGCGACATCATTTGAATGATCCAAGCCTTTTGTAACCCTGGCGGTATTTTATCTTTGTACTGGTGTTACCGCCAACTTAAGTTTTATCTCCAAAGTAGGGAATCTGGTTAATTTCTGAAGTAGACCTGAATATTTTGGGGTTTTATAGAATGTCCGTAGTTTGAAATTTAGGAGATTGTCTATTTTGTGTTTTTAAATCCTACTAAATATGAGAGAAAAGAATAACTTAAACAGAAAAAAAGTCAGAATGTTGTGTTAATTTTGGCTTACGCTATGATTTTTATTAACTCAGAACTATCCAAAGTGTGGCCTGTCTTTGTAATTTCTGCATTGGGAATGGCAATTACCTTTGAACACTGAGAAACTTTGAAGGTAATCTGTGCCTTGTAATACTTGAGCATAGAGACCGTCTGGTTTTGGATTCTAAGCCAGTTTCCTCATAGGTCTTCCAAACCCTTGATGTTCTTTGAAAATGTCAGTCTCGGGGACTGTTCAACAGGCTGAGTTGGCATTCCCAGAATCACTGCTCCCTGGGGTCTTCCATGTCACATGAAGGGTGCATTCATCCCTGTCACAACCTTTCTCCCCTTGCACATTTGTGTTTATCCTTCCTGTGAATCTATGCCAAAGACTGCAAATCTTAGCCAAATACGTCTTAGCCTCTGAGTTCTCTTTATCTGTCATGCAAACATATTCTTGAAAGGTCTCTAGGAGGAAAGTTATAGTGAGTGACCCTCTCATTTTCTTCAATCTTTCCTTCAGAACTGCCAGGGAAAGTGCTTCTTTCACAGAAGGATGATGCTGACTAAAAGATGCTTTCTTAAAGTGAAGATATTATTGCCTCTGACATGGTTTTCTTTTCACTTGCATTTTAGTTATCAGAGCTAAAAAAGTATGAGTATGAACTCTTGAGAATATTAACTCTGAAACATTATCTGCATTGTTTCTATATAGTGTGTTACAAAGGAATATATCTATCTATAACTATATATATGGTTATAAAGTAGAATTTGACTAGTCACTTGGTAAAAGCTATGCCTATCCTTTGGATAATGGCTCAGTAAATAACTGAGTAACCATCTACAGGTGGATAATGTCTAGTGTTGGGGTAAGTGTGGGGAAGTGGTTACAATCACTTTTACATGTTGCCAAAAAAGTGAAAATGGCTAAAATCTTTTGGGAAGGCAGCATCTAGAAAATTTTTGAGAATCCTTTTTTTTCTTTTCTTAATCCATTTTTGGAGCAGCTATTATTTTAGTTACTGGGGACATGACAGTGACAAAATGAAGTCCTTACTGTCATAGATTATACATTATGGAGATGAAAAATAAACAAGTAAATACAAAGTATGTCTGATTCTGGTGGTGATTAGTACTCTAGGTAAAAATAGAACCGGTAGGAAGAATCAGATCTCTTTCTTTGAGAGACTGTATTATTTATTTTATGTTGAGGGGTCAGGTGAGACCCCAGTGAGACAGGGGACATGTGCTACCTGAGGTGATTGAGAGAGACAGAGAGGGACCTGTGGGGACTGAGCAGAGTTTTAAGCAGGGTGGACAGCAAATGCAACGAGTTCTAAGGTGGAAGCTTGTTCACTGGGTTCAGGGAATTATGCCAAAAGGCCACTGTGTCTTTTGTAAACACCAATAATGACATTATTGAAATTTCTGAAATTCTTATGTTTTCAAATCTGTCAGCCTCTTTATTTATAGTTTTAGACTTTAGAAACATGTTTAAAATGATCTTCCATGGCCTCATAACCATGGAAAAAAATAGTTTCTTCTTTTAAACTCAACTGATGAGTGTATTCACACTTAGAACTTAAGAAACTAGATGTTGAGTTTGAAAATTATCACGTGATGGTTGGAAGCACTACAGCATCTGTCCTAAAATCACTGTGTTTTGGTGACAGAGTCTTTGCTTGATAAATCTTTAGTTAGGATCCTGCTGTTTCCCTGGGCTCACCAGTGCACTTCTTATAAATTCCAGTTTGAGCAAAAATCCTGTCAAATCAGTTTAGCCAGGGTCCTCCATCTGTAATATCTGATCACTCTGTGTGCCTGGTTATGTTCCTTGTCTTCCATCGTCCCCTGGGGAATGCCTGATCATCTTGGCCTGTCCAGCAAAGAGCCCTGCTACGTCAGTTTTAGCTAGAATGCCACTTACCCTGATGTTTCCTCCTAGCATTTTTCTATTCATTCTCCCCCTCCTTGCTCCTTTGCTGTAGACTCCCACTTGCCCATGGTGTACTTAGATTCAAGCCTGGTGTGATACTGAATGTCTTATCCCCCATTACAATAGTCCTGAATAAAATCTGTTTCCACTTCTTTACCTAGTTTTCAGCTCTGTTTTTTTATTTGAGATTGTTTAGTCTACAGTTTAACATCTGAATCACTTTAGACTTTTGTAGTTATATTAATGTTAAGAAAATTATTGTCTGTTATAAGTTTATAAATCTTTGTTAAGTGTAAATTATGTTGATTTTTTTCTCTTGCATTACTGTATTTCACTATGGTTATAATAGTGTATAACTCATTTGATTTTTTAAAAAATACTAATCATGAATTGTTATAGTGATTCAGTCTTGGATGATACTATTTTCTGCGGTTACCCTAAATGTGTATTATTAAATATAACTACCAATTGTAATACAAAAGATCAAATCTGATTCTACTGTACCCAGTGATGAATAGAAAATACATTAAAGACTTAGGTTAAATCACAAATTATTTACTTTCTTCAATATTCCAGTTATGAAAAGTTGCACGCATAATACTAGATTAATTTATGTTATTTTACTTTGTCTGACTTTGTCTAGATACATATGGAATTGTTTTTAGAAAGTAAGTCTTATGTACAACTTGCTTTGAGGAAGAGATGCTCACAAATATTAGAATTTATATATGAACAGTTAACTGTTAGGTGGTGGATGAGTTATGTATTTTTTATTGTTGCTAATTACCTTGCCCTTGGAACTTTTAAAAGATTTGTTGATAACTTCTGCTTTTATCAGGAATCATGTTCTTCACAGGTCCTCAGCTGAAGGGATACATAATTTATTCAATATATTGGGTGGGCAAAAGTACTCACAGGTGTAAACCCACATTTGCCCTCCCCTGTATGTGGGGGGTGCATTCAGTCTTGGAACTGTGTACATTCTGACACTTACTCATTAAAACATAGTGCTTGCTCATACTGCCTTAATCTGTGTTTACTGGTGCAATATATTCAGCAACATTAGAAGCTCCTTGAGGGGGTGGTACATGGGGAAATAGCATAATGTAGTTTTTAAGTGCAATACAGAAGTGTCCGTTACAATTTAACCGTAACTTTGGAGGCCAATATGATTGTTATCAGCAAGCTAGCCAGCATGTTTGTCCACTTCTGCCTATTTCAGGTGTCTACTGTTTCTCCAGACTCTGCAGAAAGGTGGTTCAATAGTCTGAACATGAATTATTCCCTTGTCTCGTATAAATAAACATTCAATGGAAAATGCCAATTAAAACAAGTCTGGTTATTCAAACAATGCATTATTCATGAAAGTTCTCTAATATTTAATGTTAATTTCCTTCTTGGATATCAACAATCTCTGTGACCTTTTGTTATTAAAATTAATAAGTGATTAATCAAAAGCACAAATAAGCATAGGAGTCTTAGGATTTCATATCATTGTTTATAAAAACACATTAGTTGTGGATCCTACAATACATATCAAATATTTATTATTTTACAAAACCTGATGGTAACATCCTCCATGTTGCCTAAGGGCAGTAATTCTTCAACTGAATCTTTTTATTATGACAAGATGTTTTGTTTCTTGTTCTGGTGAACATTAAGGTTAAAACAACGTGTTCTTAAAGCAGTTCCTTTGAAAGGAAATGGGGTAAGCTGGTGGTTCATCTTCATACCCAATGGCCAAGGGCGGCTCTCTTCCCTTCAAAGTGATTTTAATGAAATGTCAATTTCATTTTGATTCGCAGTGCTTATGAATACTACATACTCTCTGGGAATGCATGCATGAGACTATTCAAACATGTCCTTTGGTAGAAGCAAAGCATTGATGTCTGTTTTTTTAAAACTATTTTTTAAGTTTGTTTGGAGACAGCCACATTTTAATTAAATAAAAGTGTTAGAAATAGTGAATAAAGATGAAAAAATGGGATAAAAGTGTATCCACCTGGACAGCCTTGCTGATTTGGAATGAAAGGGCTGCATTTAGGATCTAATTTGAACAACATTCTTTACAGTGTGACCCAGTAAAAAAGTATTCTTCACTGATCGGTCTTCTTCATATTTGCTAAATAATATATTTCTAATTTGCTGAAGTAACAGCCAGTGAAATGGAGGAATAGTGTTGCCATGTAATTTTAGAATAATTCAGAGTATTTGCACTAGCCCTCAGATTCCATGATGTACTTTTTATTTTTGGAGCTGCTACCATAATGTAAAAAATTAAAATTTTTGTTTTAAATATATTTTATTGATTATGCTATTACAGTTGTCCCATTTTCCCCCCCTTCAATCCCCTCCACTCTGCACACCCTCCGCCACCCACATTCCCCCTTTTAGTTCATGTCCATGTGTCATACTTATAGGTTCTTTAGCTTCTACATTTCCCACACTATTCCCGCCCTCCCCGTGTCTATTTTCTACCCACCATCTATGCTACTTATTCTCTGTACCTTTTCCCCCTCTCTCCTCCTCCCACTCCCCTGTTGCTAACCGTCCATGTGATCTCCATTTCTGTGGTTCTGTTCCTGTTCTAGATGTTTGCTTAGTTTGCTTTTGTTTTAGGTGTGGTTCTTAATAGTTGTGAGTTTGCTGTCATTTTACTATACATGTTTTTTATCTTCTTTTTCTTAGATAAGTCCCTTTACATTTCCTATAATAAGGGCTTGGTGATGATGAACTCCTTGAACTTGACCTTATTCGAGAAGCACTTTATCTGTCCTTCCATTCTAAATGACAGCTTTGCTGGATAGAGAAATGTTGGATGTAGGTCCTTGCCTTTCATGACTTGGAATACTTCTTTCCAGCCCCTTCTTGCCTGGAAGGTCTCTTTTGAGAAATCAGCTGACAGTCTGATGGGAACTCCTTTGTAGGTGACTGTCCCCTTATCCCTTGCTGCTTCTAGAATTCTCTCCTTCATTTTAATCTTGGCTAATGTAATTATGACATGCCTTGGTGTGTTCCTCCTTGGGTCCAACTTCTTTGGGACTCTCTGAGCTTCCTGAACTTCCTGGAAGTCTATTTCCTTTGCCAGATTGGGGAAGTTCTCCTTTATTATTTGTTCAAGTAAGTTTTCCACTTGTTGCTCTTCCTCTTCCCCTTCTGGTACCCCTATAATTCAGATGTTGGGACATTTGAAGATGTCCTGGAGCTTCCTAAGCCTCTCCTCTTTTTTTTTTTTTTTTTTTTTTGACTTCTTGTTTCTTCATTCTTTTCTGTTTGTTCACTTGTTTCTTCCTTCTGGTCCACTCCATTGATTTGAGTCCCAGTTTCCTTCCCATCACTGTTAGTTTCCTGTACTTTTTTTCTTTATTTCACTTAGCATAGCCTTCATTTTTTCATCTAATTTGTGAGCAAAATCAACCAATTCTGTGAGCATCCTGATTGCCAGTGCTTTGAACTGTGCATCTGATAGGTTGGCTATCTCTTCATCACTTAGTTGTTTTGTTCTGGAACTTTGATCTGTTCTTTCATTTGGGCCATTTTTTTTTTTTTTGGTCTGGTCACGCCTGTTATGTAGTGAGGGCCCAAGCCTTAGGTGTTTACCAGGCTGGGTAACGCTGGTTTGTGACCTTGTATGTGAGGGAGGGATCTGAGAGGGAACAATGGCGCTTACCCTGCTTCCCCCAAGGAAACTGGGCTCTTCTGGTGGTGATTCCTATGTGGGTGGGTGGGTGTACATTCCAGGACCCTGTGGGTCTCTCCAATGAACTCTCCTGTGAGGCTGGGTGTCTCTCCCGGCACCTCAATCCCCACAGGTGTTTTCATTCGGTGGTTTGAGGCTTTAATTCCCCGTGCTGGGACCCTGGGTTGTGCAGTCTGCCTTGCTCCCCAGTTTCACCTGGTTTATCTGTGCGTGAATGTGGGACTGCTTGGTCTGCCAGCTGCCTTGTGTGCCACGCCCATCCACAATCCGTCACCTTGCTGGGTCCACCCGCTGCCATCCCATGCTCAGAGTCCACCAGCAACCCCTCTCCGCCCGGCTGCCTGACTCCACCACTCCTACCAGTCTGGACGAATGTGTCTACTTTAACTCCTTGGTTGATGGACTTCCATACAGTTCAGTTTTCTGTCAGTACTGTTGGTTTTTTTGTTTCTAAATTTTTGTTTTCCTTATTTTGGTTGTGCAAGGAGGCACAGTGTGTCTACCTACACCTCCATGTTGGTCAGAAGTCTAAAATTTAAAAAATTTTGAGTGAGATTCTCAAATCTAGTGTTAAAAGCATTAAATCATTCCCCATTAAGTTTCAAACATTTTAATAGCAATACTGATCTACCTGAAAGGAAAAAAATTAAATGATATCTATTGGTGGATGTTTGTTTTTGGGATCTACTCATTCCTTATGTAACTATGTTTCTCATCCCTCTCGTATATCATTACATTTCCATTTGCAGTACCTGTGCTTCTAATGTGTTTGCACTGTTATCCTGGCTCCAGGGGTGAATGTGTGTCTGAGCTCTGTCCAGACACAGCACTGCCTCGGCCACAGTGATTGGATCAGGTATGGCACATGACCCCATGAGAGCCAGGAAGAAACAGTTCAGGGAAACTATACAGGGCAAACTCTAAGGGATCATCCTCTTCTCCTCCTCTCCCTCCTCTTCCTCTTCTTACCCACCTCTTTTCTCCTCCTCCTCTTACTCCTCTTCTTCCTCCTCCACCTCTTCCTTCTCCCCCCCGCAAAACACTCTTGACTAGGTCTGAGAAGGATTTATTTCAGTAATATTAAAAATAGCAGGTCATGAAAGTGTTAAATTGTATTATCAAAGCACAACATACCTTTAAAATACAGCTTTCTAACTACTTAAGATTCTTTTTTTAACTTTAAATGTTGTTTTTAATTTTTTAATTATAGTCAATGTATAATATTATATTGGTTTCAGGTTTTCCACCTAGTGATTAGACATTTATATAACTTACGTAGTGGTCACCCTGATAAATTTCATGCCCATCTGACACCATACATAGTTCCTATATTAATGACTCTATTTCCTATGCTGTACTTTACATCCCAGTGACTAATTTGTCCTTCTTCATTTCTGAATACTTAAGATTTTTTCATTCATAGTAATTGTGGTGGTTTTAAAATGTGTCCCCCAACTCTTTGACACTCCTCTCTACAAAAGGTGGAGCCTAATCTCCTTCCTCTTGACTATGGGCTTACCTCAGTGACTTTCCTCTAGTGAACAAAGTATGGTGGGAATGATGGTGTGTCACTCCCAAGTGCAGTCATAAAAGATGTTGTAGCTTCTTGGCTCATTTTCTTTTGAATCATTTGCTTTGATGGAAACTGGCTGCCTTGTTTTGAGGACACTCGAGCAGCCTATGGAGAGGTCCTGATGGTGAGGAACTAAGGCCTTCTGCCAAGAGACAGCAGCTTGCCAGCTCCGTGAAGGAACTGTCTTGGAAGCAAATCCTCCAGCCCTGTTCGAGTCTTCAGAAAACTGTAACCCTGGCCAGCTTGGTGGCTGCAACCTCATGTGAGATTTCAAGCCAGAATCACCAGGCTTAGTAGCTCCCCATTCCAATCCACAGAAACTATGAGGTAACACAGGTTTATGACTGGTTTAAACCATGAAGTTGTAAGGTACTTTCTTCCTCTATATTTTTTAATATTCACCTGAGGGTATGTTTATTGATTTTAGAGAGAGAAGGAGTGGGGAGGGGGAGGGTGGGGGGGCAGTGAGAGAGAGAGAGAGAGAGAGAGAGAGGCAGGCATCAATGTGAGAGACACTGATCAGTTGATCAGTTGCCTCCCATATGTTCCCCAACCAGGGACTGAACCCACAACCTAGTTATGTGCCCTGACCTGGGATCAAGCCTGCAATTTTTTTGGAATACAGGAAGATGCTCCAACCAACTGAGCCACCCAGCCAGGGCTTAAGGTAATTTCTTATGTTTAACCCTTTAATACTTTGAAATAATAAGCACTGATGGAGAAGCTTTTGGGTCAAGTAGAATATTTATAAAATTGTTTTTTTCAGGATGTTTTTCTTTCAGGAGTTATAAATTATGTTTTGGACATTTATTTGAGTAGTGACTTTAAAAGCCCTTTGATTCTCTGTACAACAGATAATTAAAGGCAAGCAAAAGAAGATATTTTAAGATAAAAAAGTAAAACCCTGTAGTAGTATTTATTTTTGAAACTTTGATTTTTAGAAGTCTTAGGATGATAGTTACCAGAAGGAAGAGGAGTGGGAGGTAGTAAAGTATAAAGAGGGTCAAATGTATGGTGATGGGAGATGATTTGATTTGGGAGGTGGGCCATCCAATGTAATACACAGATGATGTGTCACAAAATTGTACACGTGAAACCTACATAATTTTATTAACCAATGTCACCCCAATAAATTTAATGTGTCAGGTGGGTACTTGAATTATTGGAGTATTACTTTGTAAATTACACAGTTGTCTAACCAATATGCTGAACACCTGAAACCAATGCAACATAATATTGAATGCAACTATAATTGTAAAATAAAATTTAAAAAGTCTTAGATGTTATCTAGATGTAAATTAGATGTTAATCTGTGTTTTATTGACCTGTAAGATTGATAAAATTGCTTGAAAGTTTATTTCATACTCTAATAACCGTATGATCATGTCTCTGAGATTTTTATAGTTCCAAGGGGACTTACCTTCTGAAAATCATGGCTGCATTTGCAGCTTTTACTCACCCATCCATCCAAACATCCGTTCACCATTCACTCATTCATTCATTCATTCACTTATTCACTCACCTCTTATGTACCAGGCACTACTTTGAGCCCTTGAGATATGTGAGACTACCGCTCTGATGAATGAGACAGTCAGTTTTGGGATTGTCTGTCCACCCTGTCTCTATCTCTGTTTCACACTACATGGGCCCCCAAATCAGAATTTACCCTTTCCCTTCACTTTTCACCAAACCATTTACGTAAGGGATTTTTGTGTCTAGGTTTTCCTGAATTTTTGAATATATGAAGAGTTTTATATTAAAGAAATATGTAACTTAAAACTCATGGTAGGAAATTCCTTTTTTAAAAAGATTTTACTTTTTTATTTTTAGAGAGAGGGGAAGGGAGGGAGAAAGAAAGGGAGAGAAACATTAACTTGTTTTACTTCTCACACACCCCCTACTGGGGACCTGGCTGGCAACCTAGGCGTGAGCCCTAACTGGGAATTGAACCCATGACTCTTTGGTTCACAGGCCGGCATTCAATCCACTAAGCCACACCAGCCAGGAAAAGGAATTCCCCTTTCACTACTTTGTCTAAGTCAAGTTCTGGGATCCTGAGCTGTGTTCCATGGCCCCTTTGCCCCTCATTCTCTCTCCTTCATTTTCTCACTTTACCCACTTTTAATTCTCTAAGTAATTGAAGGCAAGCAAAAGAGGATACTTTATTGGTTTTTAGTGCTTTATTTATTTGTAGCGTGGAGACTCTTAGGTATTTCGTTTGTTGTCTTTGCTTTTGCTAACCTATAACCACTGCACTTTCTCTTAATTCACTTTCTTTTCGATGCATTTTGTTCCGCAAAACTGGTCCCCTCCGCAAAAAAGAAATCTGGTGCTATCTGTTCAAGAAGTTTTTGCACTGCTCCGAGAAATTTATCCCTTATGTGATAGGTGCTATGATAAATAGCATCCAACAAACTGATTGAATTAGTGGTAAAAAGTACTTCAAAGATTGTTTGTTGTGCAGCTACGTATATACTCTCCAAATCTGTATTCACCAGTGAACTATACATATAATGACAGTGACGTAGTTCAAGAAGGCTAATATATCCAGATAAAGTAGTATTTGGCAATCTTCAGTTTTTAATTTAAACACAAAAACTGACTCAACCTTTCTGTTGCGTGATGTATCAGTTTAATCTAGACTAGTGATTTTCAACCAGTGTGCTGCAAGAATTTTTTATAACATGCAATACCTGACTATTTAGTCAAGGGTTCTGACCTCTTTTCCCTTAGACTGTCAAGTAAAAAATGACTGTAGCCAACACAACAAGAGCCCTTTGGTGTGAATGCCCTGTCTTGAACCATAAATACATAGGTCATACAATGGAGTTGCATCTTATTGGTCACCTTGCATAATAAGGTTGCATTTGATTGGTTAATTCTTGGCACCAAAAATCCTTGTGTACATGTATAGGCACTTGATTTTTTAAAAATTCACTTTGGAGCAAAAGGGGTAGGTAATTACTACTATTATTATTTTTTTTGTAAATCAATCAAAATTATACCTATGTTTTTGTTAGATTGGCAGAAATGTATTTTTTGGTGTGCCACATAGTTTTAGTAATTAGTTTGTGTGCCATGGTCTACACCATAGTTAATATTAGAATCATTATTCCATAAAGAGGCCACAAAGTAAGCGACTTTTAGGAATATATAATCATTCTGGAAGGCAGAGTGGGTTATGGAAAACACACACACACAACTTTTGTGACACAGTTGTGCCTAAACTTTTCAGACAGGTAAGCTAATAATAATGCCCCTTTATCTTTTAAGCCAGTTTGAGTCAGGCTTTCTTTTACTGGTGACCAAAGTCAATGGTTAGCTTTCTGAGTCTGCTAGTTACTTGAGATAATCACAATTATAGGATGATGCAAGCTCCTATGTTATGGAACAAAACCAGAAGAGGTTCCTAAAACACCACTGAGAATCCTCAGCTTGCTGAACAAAATGGTAATGTAATGGAGAACACATGGCTCTGGAGTAAGGTGGACTTTAGTTTAAATCCTTGTTCATTTACTGAGCATAAATCTTAGCTAACATCTATGGATTATTTACTGTGTGCCAAGTGCTTTAAGTTCATTATCTCACGTAATCTTTTTAATGATCCTATTACAGATACTTTTTTACTTCCATTTTGTAAGTGAGGAAGCTAAGCGCTGAAGAAGCCAAGTGCACAGTTGTGTGGTTTAGCTAGGTTTCAGACCCAGGTGTTCCTAATCCAGTCTTTTTGATTTACTACATTTTTGAAAAATAATGCTTGCCAGGTGTATTTTATTTGGCCTATGTGTTCTGTTTTTAAAGTGTTAGTGCTAGCATTTAAAAATTGGAAGATTTCATGTAAAAATCCATTCTTGCATCTTCCCTGGAAACATGAGGTCTGGCCACACTGAGTCTGCACTCCCAGGGGACCTATCAGCTGGAGAGTGAGGACATCTGGTGTGTTCACTCAGGACACGCCTTCTACAGGTTGCCATAGTTTCTAGCCTTGTCTGTTATTGCCCTGACTTCAAAGCTGTGTGAATGACCAGTGATCGTTTCTTTCATTGTAGCTTTCCTTATAATAGAGAAACTTTTATGTGTACCTGGTTGGGTGGGGGAGGGAAGAATTGATCTAGAGGATGGGGATTTTCAAGAAAAAGAAGAGAGTGTACTCTCCCCTACCCTGATTTATTGATATATAATTGACATGTAATACTGTGTAGGTTTAAGGGGTACAGCATGTTGATTTAATATACTTACATGTTGCAAAATGATTACTACCATAACTTAGCTAACACCTCCTTCATGTCTTCATGTCCCATTATTATCCTTTTCTTTTTCTTTTGTTGTCTTGAGAACATTTAAGATTATACTGTAGCTATTAATACTGTATTATAAACTTGAGAAAGAATGTACTCTTTTTTTGCAGTTTTTACCAATAATTTTTTTAAATTTTATTTTTCAAATAGTTTCCACGAGACAGTTTCCTTTTAATTTTAGAGGCAAACAACATATCTTCTAGTTTAACATGCAAGTACACACGTAATTTACTCATTTGTTTTTACCTGCTTGGCTTCTGTGACTATTCTGTGAGTTTGTGAAATGTACACTAAACAAGTTTTTTTTTTCTGTGTAATTTTTACAAAATATATTTCACTTCTCCAAGGTTCCCTTTTTTATTTTAAAAGCAGGGATTTTACTACAGGATTAAATGAGATACCTTATTTAAACAACACAGCCTAATACCTGGTATCCGGCAGCTGCTAAGAAAGGAAAGTCTTAGCTCTCTTGCTCATCCTTTTCAGTATGAATGTAGCTTCCATTACTGCAGGGCAATTGTTAACACATTCCTTACTTTTTTTACATTAACAGGTTTGCTGTCCGTATGACCTACACTCTATTCCCCACCTGGCTGTGTGCCACAGGCCTGTGGGTAATTAGCGCCTTTCGAGTTTGGGGGCTGTTTGGGGAACAGTCATTAGTGTGCCTCGGGGGTGCGGCTTCAGTGGGTTGCCACTTCCCTTGGTGGGAGACACCTGCAGCAGTGGCGTCTGTTTCCCGAACCGCCAGCCAGGGGAGCAGGTTTATGACAGAAAGAGGCCATGCGTAGGACAAAGAGGGTGCAGCCTGTCAGGAAGGAGAGGCACTTCAGCTGGAGATGGGACTGTCAAAGTTTGCCAGGGGCTGTCACGGTGGGAACGGCCACTCGAGAGGAAGGCTGGGTCAAACGAGGGAAGAAAAATATGTCTTTCCCAGAACCTTGACCTTTTGCAGCTGTGCAGTACATCAGATAAAGTAAGAGTTTCATAATCGGAAGGTCATGCTCAATATTTATTTTTCTTTAAATTTGGAGGAAAAATAAATTCTCCTTTTTGATGTCTCTCTAAACAAGGGATTCCTGTTTGAACTTAGTTATTGTAGAAACATATCATTTCATCATTAAATAAGGGATCGAGAGAAAAAAATCACATAGATTAAGAAGCTAAGAAAGAAATTATATATATCTATCAACATACTATGGAATTTAACTCATCATTAAAATAATTCAATTATAAAACTTTAAAGCAACAAAGTGACACTATTTTTATTAACTCTTTTACTATACGGTGACTTTTCGGAGTTTCCCCAGCTGGTTCACCAGATACTGAAAACCAGGTCTTTTGAGCTCCCCAGTGGTGGCCTTTTCACTCTCCTATACTGATGCTTAAAGATCAGACAATATTAATGTTTAAAAAATTATAGTCAGAATGAATGCCTATTCCTGGTCTGAGTCCGTTTAACTTATTGAGGACTGCTGCTTTTTCGGGATTAGACAGTTGCTGTCTCCATCTGCACGGACCAGAGGGAGCTGCTGTGTTTGTACCATGTGACGCCGCTCTCTAGCCACAGCTGACTTGTTGAATGGAGGGCATGTAAACCAGAGACGTCACATCAGTCCTTTCCAGGAGAATTTGCATTTGGGTTTGAATAACATAAGACCAGCATGTTTTTGTCTGGCCGAATGTGTAATACGTAAACTCTGTGGCTGTTGGCTGCCACCTACACTAAGAAAAAACCAAACCAAACAGCAACAACCGCTCCCCCCCACCCCCCCGCCAAAATGGCAGAGAAAATTGGTTACAATAAGGGTAACATTAAGTTTATTGCAGAGAAAATGATCAATGAGAAAGGGAGAGGAAGGATTCCTGGTTCCCTACTTGTAGTCTTTCCTGGGATACCCCTATGCTCTCCTAATGAATTCCCTCCTTTGTTTAAACTAGTGTCAGCTGGAGTCTCCATATTGCTCCATCTTTAAAACACGCATGACCAAGCTTTCTGACTATGGAGACGTCCATTTGTAGACCAAGTCTAAGGAAAATCACATAATGATTAAATGATATTTTGTACCCTTAGGGCAGGGGTGTCAAACTTATTTTCACTGGGGGCCACATCAGCCTCCCAGTTGCCTTCAAAGGGCTGGAATGATTTTAGAAGCGTATAAATGTAACTACTCCTTAACTGTTAAGGAGTTGAAATTACATCTGGCCCTTTGAAGGGACCCACAAGGCTGATGCAGCCCCTGGTGACAATGAATTTGACACCCCTGCCTTAGGGGTAAGGATGGGCTCTGTACAGAGACAGAACACCCAGAGTTCTTCAAGATATTTGTAAGGCTCTGTCCCCTCACCTGGGTTCTGGGTGTTAGGTGCCTCTTTTATCATCATTTAAACCATACATCTAACAAACTTTAAATATTATATATGCTATTTTCTACACATAAAAATAGCTCACAATTGAAAAGTAAGTGAAGCAAGAATCTCTTGCATATACCAAGATGCAGACAAAAAAAAAAAAAATCCAATCATTTCCCATCTTGTTAATTCTTTTTATTTCTTCCCTTAATATCTCTAACATCTTTTATAGGAAAGCAGTTTATTCCTCATTTATCATTTTATATCCTGTTTTAAGACTTAACAATTTGGTTAAGGAAATACAAATTTCATGTTTGCACATGGGTAATCAAATGTGTGGCTAAGTTAATAAAATGTAAATTGTTATTTTCAAATACCTTTACAGACGTCTTGATTTACTAAAGAAAACAAAAAATTCTGTTTTTATTAAATGCTTTAAAAGCCCTTTATAACATTGACAAATGACAATCTGTAAAGAATACATCGAGCTTTATTTTTTCCTGTAGAGATGAGCTAGAATAAATTTATTATAACTGCATAAAATTGAAAGTTGGGAGAAGAGATGTGTAGTAAAGGAGAACAATAGGAATTTATGTGTGTAACACTCTATTTTTTCCCCAAATATCTTCCCCACTCTTCATATCTGGCTTTTTCTTATTCTTTGATAATACTGCTCAAGCATTTTGATCTATAAGTAAGAAAGAACCTCTGACTTTACCTGTTCAAAGGGTAAGTAACCTTCACCCAGTGCCACATTTAATTTCTCAAGAGTGTTATTTCTGTCTCGGACTTTGGTTAATAAACTCTTCCTGCTGAAAATATTAGGAATCCATTTGTAGTGTGGTGGCCCTACTTTATGGTATTATCTTCCAAAATAATGGACACTTTTACTTATTAAATTATTCTTTAATGTATATTGTACAGTCAAAGCTGGAAAGAGTCAAACTGAATTTATTTTCATTTAATTTGCGAGTGGCCTTATCAAGATTTTTCTTGGAAGTTTGTTAAACAAAAAGTGAATTGCTATAGAATTTGAGTTTTAAGTTTGCAGAGTCTCAAGAACTCACTGAGAAGATAAAGCAGGCGAATTTCAACAATGGGACATTTAATTTGTGCAAATTCAAGTGGAGCAAGAGAATTAGAAAGAGAAGGGGGAAAGACGAGAGAAAGAGAGAAATTCTGTTGGAAAAAAATGGCTTCATTGGCCTTGTTAAGAGAAGATATCTTCATCTCCAAATCACCTGAAGGAATGAAAGCTGTGCATTGTACACTGGCTTTAAATATCAAAATATTTTACAAGCAAAGATCAAATTCTGCGAAGTCTCATTAAGTGGCAAGAATTGAAAAATACCTCAGTAGTGTTCTCAAAATGTGATCCCTTGGTACTGAAATTACCTGCTAGTGCTTGGGAAAAATGCAGATTCTTTAGCCTGCTGCGGACTGCTGAATTGAAGTCTTTGAGGGGGAGGCTCAAGAATCTGCATTTTTTACTAGACTCTCCAGGACATTGGGATATATTTAAATTTAAGAAGCATTGTCCTACCAATAATATAGAACACCACTTTTATTTTTAGATGGGATATCTCTGAGGAACAGAGTAGGAAAATAACTTGCTCCGAGTCACACGGCATGTTAATGGATGCTAATGTGTTTATTGATGGCAAAACTTGTGCCTTCTTGCCTGCATGCCATTTTAAACCTCCAGGTATCACCTCTAAATAGGAATAATCATATGTGGGTTATATCTACTTAATCACTATAAATAATGAGAGAATTGGAATTAAATGTGATTTTCAGTGAGCACCGGGGGAGGCAATAAGATGAGATAATAAGGGAAGGGTGGAAGGTCAGTCAATATGTGATACACAGATGGCGCTATGCCTGGGTGAGAAAAACGAAGGTGTCGCCTTTTGTTAGGAACTGTCACCCTGGTTTGCTACACCTTAAATTAGGCTTTTGTTCCTAGAAACACAGAACAAGCTTTCGCCACCTTCACAGAAACCCCAAATTCCAACACACTATCCAGAAATTCCCCCAAAGTACTATAACTATTGTTCAGCTAAGACGGAGAAACAATCTCTGTTTCCCCAGCTGCACATTCTTCGGCAATATTTTCTCAAAAACTGTACCTTGGTGGGTCATTATGCTCTGCCACTTTAGCTACTGAACCTACAATATGGCTTTGTTAGTACTAAAATATGTCTTCATATCATAATCATTGCTGTAATAGATGAAATAACAGAGACTATCTCTTGAGTAAGGCTTTGCTAGGCCCACGGGAGTTGTATATTATGTAAAAACGAAAATGAATTCAAGACGGAGAAACGAAACTTCCTTTCACTGCAGAAATATGGCATTCTATGAAACACAGATGTAGATGTTTGCCACTATCAAAAGTCTGATGCCAGTCCCTATGGCTATTTCAGCTTCCTAAATAGAAGTGTTTCTTCTGTTTAGGTCGATTCAAAAATACCTTTTGTCCTACAGGGAAACAGTAAAATCCTTTGCTTTCTGTAGAATGGTACGAAACTTGTATCTTATTTTGTGCCCCTATTTTAAAGGCATGCATGATTTATTATAAGAGACTCTAAGTTTTTAAGAGTATGTATTATGCTAATTTAGTAGGCTAGTAAAATACTGGGGACCAGATAAAAAAATGTAAGTTTGTAAAAGTTAAGAAATTCAACTGTCATTTGTTTATAATTTAGCTACCTGAGAAACAGCAAATTTACTATTGTCTATTACAAAATAATATTTTAGATTAAAATGAATACATCCACACAAAATTATTTGGGGTTGTTAGAATCTGTTCTAAGAAAAGCAACATGGTAAACAGGTAAATCCACATGCAGATGTTTCACTTTACTGCTTTTTGGCTTGTATTTCTTTGTGTTCAGGAAAAATGCCCAGGGTACAAGCAACTCCCAAACCACTGCCTAAGCCTCCATTTGCTTTCCACTCATTCATTCAGTAAGTTGTTCAGTTATACAGAAGTACTGAGGCCGTATTTTATTTTAATTTTTTCAGTTAGGACATTTAAGTTCTACTCTTTGGGCAAATTGTAATGACATAAAACAATTTTATTAACTATAGTCATCATGTGTTACATGAGATCCTCAGACCTTACTCATAGCTGAAAGTTTGTACCCTTTTACCAATTCTTCCTATTTTTCTCATCTTCCAGCCCCTCCCTGGCAGCAAATCTTTAACTCTCTGTTACTGTGAGTTTGACTTTTTAAAACTTTATTTTTATTTTTATTTCACCAACAAGTGACAAAGTTTTTGTCTTTCTCTGTCTGGCTTATTTCCTTTAGCATAATGGTCTCAAGGTGCAGCCATGTTGTCGTGATAGCATGATTGTCTTCTTTCTCCTGATTAATCTGTATCAGATTTCTTTATCCATTAATCCGCTGATGGATACTCAGATCGTTTTTGTATCTTGGCTATTGTGAATAATGGGAGTGCAGCTCTCTCTTCCGTACCCAATTTTATTTCCTTTGGGTAAATATGCAGGAGTGGAAATGCTGGGTCAGGTGGCAGATCTAGTTTTATTTTATTTTTTTAGGGAACAGTGTACTATTTTCCACAGCGGCTGCATCAGTTTCCATTCCCACCAACAGTGTAGCAAGGTTCCCTTTTCTCCATGTTCTCCTCAGCATCCTGATAGCCGCCATCCTTCTAAAAGGTGGGGGTTGATGATGTCTCACTGTGGTTCTCATTTGCATTTTCTTGGTCATTAGTAATGTTGACCAGCTTTTCAAGTACCTGTTGGCCATTTGTAAGTCTTCTTTGGAAAAATGTCATTTCAATTTCTTTGTCCATTTCTTTCCTGTTGAATTGTTTGAATTCTTTTAAAAAAATTTTTTATTCTTTATTCTATTACAGTCGTCCCAATTGTTTCACTCTTTCTCTCCTCTGTCTAGCCCCACTGCCCTCCGACCCCTGCTCCCAAACTCATTCCCCACTCCATTGTTGATGTCCATGGGTCACTCTTACATGTTCTTTGACTAATCCCTGCCTTTTCTTTCCACCCTTCCCCTTCCCTCTGGCAGCCGTCTGTTCCCTGTCCCCATGTCTCTGGTTCCGTTTTGCTCATTAGTTTTTGTTCATTAGATTCCTCTTATAAGTGAAACCATCAACAAAATAAAAAGGCAGCCTACAGAATGGGAGGAAACGTTTTCAAATTATATACAATAGCCAAGTGTTGGCGTACTTAAATTCTTTATGTATTTAAGAATTCTTTATGTATTCAATGGGTTGAATATCAACCCATTATCAGATACATAATTTGAAAATATCTTCTCCCATTCTGTAGGCTGCCTTTTCATTTTGTTGATGGTTCCTTTGCTCTGCAGAAGCTTTTTAGTTTCTTTAGTGTCTGCTACGGTGAAGAAACCACTTGAGCTAAAGCTGACCCAGAAGCTTTTTAGTTTAATGGGGTCCTGCTTATTTTTGCTTTGGTTGTCTTTAGTGTTGGTGTTAAATCCAAAAAAATCATTGCTAAGACTGATGTTAAGGAGCTTACTCCCTATGTTACCATCTAGGAATTTTTTTGGTTTCAGGTCTTATATTCAATCTTTAATGCATTTTTAGTTGATTTTTTGTTTGGTGTAAGGTAGGGCTCCAGTTCCATTGTTTTGCATCTGAGGATCCACTTTAGAAGGCGTCAGAATAGCCTCAGGTGATTCCAGATGAAGATTTTAGGCCTCATTTCATGAACATCTACCTCAGTAGGTCAAGGATAAAATGGGGGGAAAAAATCCCAGTTTTATCGGGATTTTCAGGCATTTCTGATTCAGGACTGTAAACCACACTTAGGGAAATACTGACTTCCTGTGTGCTGTGCATCCTAATACAGAGGACGATGAGATTATCCCACTATTTAATTCAGGGCTGGTGCTGCAAGCGAGGTACTGAAGGTACAGAATTTAAGAAGACACTCGCTGGCACACGTGACCCTGCTCTGACCTATAGATTCAGCTTAATACATGTTGTTAAATAGTTTAATCCACACCGCCTCCCCCCACACCGCCCTCCAACCAGCCCCTTAGGTAGGGACTTGTATTTCATCATGGCTGTGGTGCCCTGCGGTCTCAGAGGCAGCTGATGCAGTTCAGCTGCGTTTCACATAGGGGAGCATTACGTACCTTCTCTCACACTGGGTTTACTTTCAGGCCATGGCTGAGTTAATTGAACAAAGGGCAGAGACCTTGCCAGAATCTCAGGACTAGTTCTCTGACCTTGTAAGTGGTTTCAAATGTAATTTCGTTTGCATATCCCAAAAGCTTTTAGATAAAAATACTTGGCAGATAAATGAGATTTGGGGAAGAACAGAAAGTATATAAAAGAGCCAAGTGGAGTGAATATTTCCCCCTAGAAGAAAGTCATATTAATTTGTATTTTTCAAAGATATTGCTGTTCACATGGGCATTTGCCCGTATGTTAACATGTTTAGATTCATCTGATACATTTTTGTAGTGTGTTGATCCTAGATGTGAAACTTCACGATGATGTGGCCTGCCAGGAGAGGGGCGCTCGTTGAGACTAAGTGGAATAATGACATGTTACTCCTACAAGGACATTGCAGTTATTCATTGCTGAGTGCACTAGAGTATATCTGAATCTCATTCTTTAGAGGTGCTGATTGTTTTGTTTGTTTGTTTGTTTGTTGTTTGTTTGTTTTTTTTACCCTGGAAGTTGTTCAGTTCAGAAAAGGTTAAAGATCTATTACCTGACAAAAGAGCATCCACCATCTTCAAGTCTGCTCTGTACTGTGTAGTAAATTTCAATCTCCCCACTATAACTAGTAGGGAAGAGACCTGCATTCTTACATCTCTGATGGTACAACTTTTCTTAACCCTGTTTCTGAGGATGTTGTCTGCTTCTCAGCATTTTGGTTGTTGCTAATCTTATTTCCGTGTCCCACATAATTAGAACTGCTACCAATTCTAACTGTTCCATCAGCTCTTTCCTCCCTTATGAAATGTGCTAAGAGACTAGGAAGTGGAGGTGGACTCCCTGTGTTCTTGCTTTGAATTTAAAGGAAGTTAAATATAAAAACTCAGGAAGTGTCTGAATACATTTCAGCGTGATCCTTAGTACATTTCCCTTGAGGTTGGCAGAGAAATCTGAATATAACTTTTTTAACCTATCCAATTTCAACTTAAAATTTTCCTCTACCCATTTAACTGGGTGCCCTAGATTACAAAGGAATGGAGAGAGAGAAACAAAACTTGGCAAAATCACTTGCTACCTTGTGATATTTCATATCATATGCTTGTAGTCTCACTGAAAGTGAATTTATGTTAATTCAAATATCCAGATATAAGAAGGGGGGATGAAATGGGACCCACTTAAATTAAATTAAAGACACATACAAACATGTTGAGCTTTGGAAGACATCTGGGTTTTGGAATATTAGTTCAAATAAGTCTACTTTCATACAGGGTCTCAGAGGTATGATGAAGAGAACTTTTGTGTTCTTATTATTTTCTCATTCAGCAAAGGCATAGAATTGATTTCCCCAGTCTAACTCAAACCTGGGAATTCAGTTCTGAAATACAACCCTATTATACACATTTGAGAACCTGACTTTTTCTAGCGTTTTGGGAAATACAGGTTTATAGTGATGCTTGAGCTCATGAACTCCTGATTGTAAAGGGTGTCGACTCTCTTCTCCTCACATTCAAGAATTTTTTTGTAATCAGTCGAGAGACTGTCTCCACCAAACTTCTGTTAACAGGTGAATTATTGTCCAGTAAGGCATTGAACCCAAACCCCCTGATCAGTTCTTGATACTTAGAGCAGAGTCCTGGTTTCAACAGAATATTGGAAAAAGTCTTGGCATTTGAGAACTGCTGGGAAAGAAGGGTAAACGGCTTGCCATCCAGAGGGATCCGGGGTAACAGCTCAGGCAGAACAAGGGCACTGAGCTCAGAGAGGATTAGGGGGCGCCTCAAATATTGCTTAGTTTGGTTTTTCTGAGGGCTGCCTACACAAAAAGTTTTGTCAGTGACTCATCAAATTTCATTCTCCTCAATGTGATGCCATTTCTGTCTATTTTAAGAAGTTCAATAAGCACTTTCTCCCAGTGAATATATTTCTGGTCAGCAGAGGTTCATAAGCATTTTTGTGGCATGTAAAGGTATAACATAAAACACCTAAGTGTAAAGGAAACCTATTATGTTTAAATATAACCCTAAAAATGTAATAAAAACAGTAATATATATATACTCTTCATCAACATATTTAATAGTAGGACCTATTGTTACCTACGTATTACCTTAACTTTGAAGTAGTGGTGAACATAAGAGATATTTTGAACTATTTGCAGCAACTCAAACATAATATGACCTTATCTGTGGTTTCTCTTGATGACATAGCCTCAGGTTCTGTCAACAGTACTGGAATTTGTTGGCTGCATTTGTAATGGAAAGAAAGGCTAAATCAGTTACAGGTTAATGGGAAAACGTGAAGATCATTTTATTTATCCATGTTCACCAACCTCCTGAATACTCTCCATGGTCTCCTTGGTGGTTTGTGTTCCCCAGGTAAAATATTCTTGCTTATAGATTAAGACGAGATAAATCAGATTTTTTTTCTTACATGTCGAATGATAGTTTTAACATGTTTCCCAAGACATAAGTTATAACAACTGAAAAATTATCTTTGAAATGACATTGTTACAGGAAAATTGGGACCAGATTTTATTCCTTTTGCTTTTGATTATTTTTTATTATGAAACAGAGTGTCCCCTTGACAAACTCATCTCAGTTAAGTGCATTTAATAAAATCCCTGTGGCATCTGTACACTCTGACACTGCCGGGAAAGTGTGTCTATGAAAATAATGTTGTTTGACTAAATAACTACATACAAGGATATAATGAGTCAGGAATAACACATTTTGTGGGAATAGGTCTTTATTTTGAAAAAGTAGATTAATCAATAGCATCTTCTGTTGAGATGTTGTCAGCTATCCCAGTTTGGACCAAAACAGCAAGGCATTTCAAATTGATCACAGGACAGAAATTGGCACTCAGTTCCCCTGGCTTCCACTTGAACATGCTTTACGGCTCATTCCATGAGTAATGAAAATAATGATGATAATGACAACAGTGAGAATATTGCCCAAAGTAGAGCAAGATACCAAAGGGGGACAAGCCATGATTGTTTTCGTACTCTGTTTAAAATCCTCAGACTTTGAGTTTTTACGGTGAAATAAATCCATCTTCCATAGGAAAGTAGGCGTAACACCCACAGTATCCAAGTCATGTTTCATTTCTGTTTTCTGAAAAGCTGTATTCCCAAGGAGCACAAGGAGAGGAAACCAGGGGAGGTTAAAATGCCAGGTCAGGGTTTTGACTCAAATGTTGACAGAGGTCAGGCTGTACACATACAGACCTATAATAGGCGAGGTGTAAAACGGAAGTGCCCGTAAGATGACCGCAGGGCACAAGGAGAGGGGGTTAAGTGAAAAGGAAATCGTGTAGCCAGTAAGAATGCCACCAAGTCCATTTAACCATGAGAAAACAGTCATGCCTGGATTTATATGTTTCTGGACCTTACATAGGTACCAACCAATGCCCTTGGTTCTTGGCTTTCTCTGCTTATGGATTCTTCAAAAAGTGTTTCTGGAGCAAAGGACAGTGGCCATGGTTTGGCAGGGTGGATACAGACAGGAAACGTACATCCATCCCCATTGGACCGGTCTGCCGTGCTGTACTATGGCATTATTGACTGAATTGATCTCCCTTTTGGCACGTTCTTACCACGCTGATGCTTCTATTTTGATTTATTAGATAGCAGTTGACTTTCACACAATAATTGACTCATTGATTTGCCCTAATGGATTGTATTTCAGTTATTCATTTCCGCCAATAATGCTGGAAAGAAAACAACAGCAACAAAAACATTTATTTACCCTTAAGACTATGAGGCGTCTCTGGTTTGAACAGGGCATGGCTGGTTTGGCTGGGCTTGGTTGATCTCCTCTTGGCTCACTCATGCCTTTGCAGTCAGAGCAAGTCAGTGCCGTAGCTCTGCTCACCTTCGACCTGGGATTACCTGAGCACCTGGGCTTCGTTCCCCACACCCCCTTCTCTGACATGCGAACTGAGCACATTTTCATGTTATTGGCAGAGGGCAAGAGTCATGCATAAGCAGTTTTTTATGCTTGTTCCTGAGCTGTTGTACTAATGTTTTATTGACCAAAGTCAGTCATAAAACCAGTTAGACTTGAGAGTAAAGGAATAAATTCAAATCAAAACCACAGTGAGATACCATTTCACACCCATTAGTCTGGCTACAATCTGAAAAGCAGAAAATAACAACTATTGGCAAGGATGTGCATAGCTCACTGGCAGAATCCTAAAATGGAACATCCATGTGGAAAGTAGTATGGTGATTTCTCAAACAGAAAATTAAACATAAAACCATCATGTGATCCATAAATTTTAGTTCCGGTATATGTTCAAAAGAGCTGAAAGCAATGTCTTGGTGAGATATTTGCACACCCATATTCACGACAGCATTGTTCACAGTGGCTACAAGGTAGAAATAGCCCAATATTTCATTGATGGATGGGTGGATAAACAGGCATGTGTGTACACACACCCACAAGGAGGAATATTATTTTAAAAGGAAGTGAATTTTGACACCTGCCACAGCATGATTTAACATTGAAGATCTCATGCTAAGTAACATAAGCCAGTCATTAAAGGAGAGATATTGTAAGATTTCATTTACTTGAGGTCCCCAGAGTAGTCATTTCATACAGACAGACAACTAAATGGTGGTTGCCAGGGCTGGGCATAGAGAGGAATGGTGAGTTAGTGTTTTGGGTGTAAGATAAAAAAGTTCTGGAGATGGATGGGTGTATTGTAATGTGAATGTACTTAAAATGGTTATAGTGGTAAATGGTATGCAGTTATGTATATGTCACCACAATAAAAAAGTACAGGAAAAAGAGTAAGGGAGTAGATTTTCCACATTAGTGATGATTACTTCCAAGTTATATGGTACAATGGGCATGGGTACACAGAGGACATAGTGTCATTGGGGACACGGAGCAGCTGTTCTACCACAGAGGACATGTTCCAAGGCAGCAACATTTTTTCACAGCACAATAAATCATCGCAAAATTTCATTTCTTCCGACTGACTTTGGCATTCATAACAGATTTAAAAGATTGTAGTGAGGTGTTACTTCCATCTTAGCATAGCACTCAATATGTAACAGGAACTTGAATTTTGGAACTGTCCAAATATCAATGTCAGGAATATCAATGACAGAACACCCAGCCCCCTTAACACACAGCATACTAGGTACAATGACAAACTCGAGTTATAGGGAACAAGTCAAAACCCCATTTATTATGTTTTGCCCATGCTGCATGTCATCTACTAAAGAATGAGAGCCTTCTATATCAAATAACATTAAAATAGCTGAATAAATCAGGTGCTGAACACTTTACTCAACTTCGCTCACCTGTCAGCAGTGATATGAAGGTGAAGCCATAGCACTGTCTGTCTGTCGTTGTGATTCAGACTCAGAGTATTTTGATGCTCATCAAAATTCTGTACTATTATCCACGCTTTCCTTCATCATCTGTGCCTATATCCAATGATCTGGTAATGAAAATGATTATGGTACCTATAGCCCAGGCATCTCTCCAATATTCACACACAAGCATCATTAAATACTTCCAACTTCTTAAAATTCTGTGTATGTTCTTTCTGAAATGTTGGATAGTAACTCTATTCATAAGGGACATTTGTGCGAGTTCTAATTTCACGTAGAGAACACCAAACATCACAGAGTATGTTTTAAACACCATCACTGGAGAAGCAGTTTTGGTGATGTATGCTTTTATTATTTATTTTGGGGGATAAAAATCATGATGGTAAAAGTATGATAAATTAATTTTTATAATGTGAAATTCATTTTGATTTAAATTTATTATTTTATTCTTATAACTTTTCCAGGCAGAAAAAGTGGGTATTTGTGCCCATGTCACAGGTGACAAATGAAACTTAGAGTTTAAGTAAGTTTTCAAGGTTTCATTTGTTTAGTGATAGAGACAGAACAAGATGTTGATACCTCTACCTTCTAGAACTGTGGGTACAGTCCAGTAGCCAGCTGCCACATGTAGCTACTGAGAACTTCCCATGTGGAAACTCTGCATCGAGATGCATTGTGAGAGTAAAATACACACCGAATTTCATAGACAGTGGGAGGAAAGAATTGTAAAATCTCACACCAAGAGATTCTACTATTGTAGTCTTGGGTGTGACCTATTTATCAGGAATTTTAAAAGTTCCTCAGGGGAAAAGCCCTGGCTGGTGTGGCTCAGTGGATTGAGTGCTGACCTGCGAACCAAAGGATCGCTGGTTCAATTCCCAGTTAGGGCACATGTCTGAGTTGTGGGCCAGGTTCCCAAGTAAGGGGCGTGCGAGAGGCAACCACACATTGATGTATCTCTCCCTCTCTTTCTCCTTCACTTCCCCTTTCTCTAAAATAAATAACATCTTAAAAAAATACTTAACTATGTAGTTGAAATATAAGTCTTTCAAAAAAAGTTCCTTAGGTGATTCAAATATTCAGGCAAGGGTGAGAACCAATGTCCAAGAGCAAAAGCACAGTCTCGGAGTCAGGACACCTGGGGGCTGACCCGACACTATCTCTGCGATTTTGCTTAGACAAATGGTTTCAGCTCTCTGACTTAGTTTCGGCTTCCTCATGTGTATCATGGGGACAAAAGTACCTGCATCACAGTGTTGTGGGGATGACAAAATGAGGTATGGTGGACATGAAAGGGCCTCATAAACTAAAGTGTTAAAAATAATTTTATATTGGTTGCATATTGAAATTATAACTTTGGAAATATTAACTCAGAGCAAATGTATTATTAAAATAATTTCACTTTCAAGCATTTTTCTTAACGTGGCCACTAGAAAACTTAAATATT
Source organism: Glossophaga mutica (assembly GCA_039655065.1). Lineage (NCBI taxonomy): Eukaryota > Metazoa > Chordata > Mammalia > Chiroptera > Phyllostomidae > Glossophaga > Glossophaga mutica. The sequence goes on from CM077314.1 coordinate 11,896,671, forward strand.
TTATATAGTTTCTCATAGACAGTGCTATCTAGAACTTTATTTTTCTCATAGACAGTGCTATCTAGAATTTTATTTTTTCCTGCTGCTTTGGTTAAGCATCTGAGTGTGAGACATGAGTTAAGTGTGTAAGTTCATATGGTGTGGTTCACAGGTTAAGAATTAGGGTTTGCATTATTATTTCCATGTCAGTATAACAGTCATTACCAGGCACAGCTCAGTGAATTTCTATTGTCATAATGAAATCGTTAAATATATTGTCTATGAAGTTATCGATTCTTTTTTTTAAATATATTTTATTGATTATGCTATTACAGTTGTCCTATTTCTCCCCCATCATTCTCCCCACCCTGCACACCCTCTCCCACCCACATTCCCCCCTTTAGTTCATGTCCTTGTGTCATAAGTTCTTTAGCTTCTACATTTCCCATACTATTCTTACCCTCCCCCTGTCTATTTTCTACCCACTATCTATGCTACTCATTCTCTGTACCTTCCCCCCGCTCCTCCCACGCCCCTGTTGCTAACCCTCCATATGATCTCCATTTCTGTGGTTCTGTTCCTGTTCTAGCTGTTTGCTTAGTTTGCTTTTGTTTTAGGTGTGGTTCTTAATAGCTATGAGTTTGCTGTCTTTTCATTGTCATATTTTTTATCTTCTTTTTCTTAGATAAGTCCCTTTAACATTTCATATAATAAGAGCTTGGTGATGATGAACTCCTTGAACTTGACCTTATCTGAGAAGCACTTTATCTGTCCATCCATTCTAAATGACAGCTTTGCTGGAAAGAGCAATTTTGGATGTAGGTCCCTGCTTTTCAAGATTTCAAATATTTCTTTCCAGCCCCTTCTTGCCTGGAAGGTCTCTTTGGAGAAATCAGCTGACAGTCTGATGGGAACTCCTTTGTAGATGACTGTCCCCTTATCCCTTGCTGCTTCTAGAATTCTCTGCTTCATTTGAATCTTGGCTAATGTAATTACAATGTGCTTTGATGTGTTCCTCCTTGGGTCCAACTTCTTTGGGACTCTCTGAGCTTCCTGGACGTCCTGGTAGTCTATTTCCTTTGCCAGATTGGGGAAGTTCTCCTTTATTATTTGTTCAAATAAGATCTCTACTTGTTGCTCTTCTTCCCCTTCTGGGACCCCTATAATTCGGATGTTGGGACATTTAACGATGTCCCGGAAGTTCCTAAGCCTCTCCTCCTTTTTTTGAATTCTTGTTTCTTCCTCGTTTTCTGTTTGGTTATTAATTTCTTCCTTCTGGTCCACTCCATTGATTTGAGTCCCAGTTTTCTTTCCATTTCTATCGGTTCCCCATGCGTCTTCCTTCATTTCACATATTGTAGCCTGCATTTTCTCATCTAATTTATGAGCAAAATCAACCAATTCTGTGAGCATTTTGATGACCAGTGCTTTGAACTGTGCATCTGATAGATTGGCTATCTCTTCGTTGCTTAGAGGAATTGACTCTGGGGTTTTCATTTTTTCTCCGGTTTGAGCTATTTTTGGTGGGGTTTTTTTGTTTTGTTTTGTTTTGGCTTTAGTCTGGTCTCAGCTATTACGTATGAGGGGTGGAGCCTGAGTTGTTCCTCAGGGCGGGGCAGCCCAGTCGCTGGGTTGTGATGTTGGTGGGGGCGGGGTCCGAGAGGGAAGAATGGCACCTGTTCTGCTCTCTTCTGGACTCCGGTCCCTTCCGCTGCTTCCCCTTCGCCTGGATTATCTGCGCACGCGCGCGTGCTGTTACGTAGTGAGGGGTGGAGCCTCAGGCTCTCCCCAGTGTGGGGCAGCCCAGTTCGGTTGTGACGCTGTATGTGGGGGCGGGGTCTGAGAGGGAACAATGGCGCCTGCTCCGCTCTCTCCTGGATTCAGTCCCTTCCGCCACTTCCCCTCTGCCTGGACCGTCTGCGCGCGCGAATGTGGGACCCCCTGGTCAGCCAGCCGCCTTGTGCGTCCTCACTGGGTCTGTGCAGTTGCCCCCCTGTGCCTGGGGTCCGCCAGCTGCCGCCTGGGCGCCCGGGGACCGCCAGCCACCGCCTGTGCACCTGGGAACTGCGAGCTGCTGCTACTTGTGTTCCTGGGTCCGCACCTCCACTTTTTCCTACCGTGACTCCGCCCCTCTTACCGGTCTGGATGAATGGTTGTTGGACTTCCGTACAGTTCAATTTTCTATAAGTTCTGGTTGTTTTCTTGTTTCTAAATATTTGTTGTCCTTAATTTTGGTTGTGAGAGGAGGCACAGTGTGTCCACCTACGCCTCCATCTTGGCCGGAAGTCCAAGTTATCGATTCTAATGATAAGGTTCCTTGCTTTTTTTTTTTTTTTGGACCACAGATTTCTTATGTTCATTGAGGTTATGCATTTTAACATTCTTGGTTTTTGATGATCATCTTTAATATGCGATACCTAGTGGTCTCATAGTATTAAGAATTTTTCAAAAGCTTATCTGATAATAAAGAGCATTCTGATACCCTGCCAATTAAAGCTTTTCTCAAATGCTTAGCTCAAAGAAGTAGAAAAAAATAAAGTTCTAGGACAGTACTATTTATGTAAATTATATAAGGTATTAAAATGTCAAATCACCATATCATACAACTGAAACTAATATAACCAATATGAGATTGTATACTAACCATAGTTAATAAAAAATTTGAAAAGGTAAAAAATTGTGAGTGCCACATATAAAATTTAAAATTTTCTGGTAGTCACATCAAAAAAGTAAAAAAAAGTGAAATTAGTTTAATAATATACTTTATTTTATCCAATATATCCAGAGCAACAAGAGTAGCAATATTTATTTATTATGCTATTGCGGTTGTCCTGACTTTTCTCCTTTGCCCTCTCCACCTAGCACCCCCCACGTCCTCAGGCCATTCCCCCACCATTGTTCATGTCCATGGTCATGTGTATAAGTTTTTTTGGCTCCTCCATTTCCTATACTGTACTTTACATCCCCATGGCTACAGAATAGCAATATTTTAAGCAAATGTATTTATATCTTCACTTCTTCCAACTCACCCATGCCGTTGTATTGTTCTTGGGGTAATTAAATTTCCTACTACAGTAAAATACTTACGGTGATTTATCTCGAGTTTTGTGCTGACTCCCTCTCAGCCTCCCTCTCCAGTCTCTTCTCATGAATAGGACTTTGTTTGAATAGGTCTTTTTTGTGTCCTCCACCACCCCGGCATCCTCTCATTCAGCCTAGGGGCCTGTGTGCTGCTTCTACTGTTCTCTTTTTATCTAGTTAAAGCCTATTAATCTCCTCATCTGAGCAAAGACTATTGTTTTCTTGGGGACTATTTGCTTGACTTCCAAATGTAGGCTGGTCATTTTTTATGTACTCGTAACACCTCATTTCTTTACTTTAGATAAATTATTTAAATTTAGGATAATAGATTCATTAACACGATTATTTCATTCATATCTCTAAGCCCCAGTGGACTCCAAGATCCATGAGAGCAGGCTCTGTCTCTTTATTTATTCAGTACTGCATTCCCAGTGCACAGCGCTTCGTGCATAGTAGGTACTCGGTGTTAGTAATGAAGGGACAAGCAAATGCATTATCAGTAAGTGAATGCACATTCTTTGAATGAATCATGCTCCATTTAATATGGGAATCTTGATATTTAAGAGTCCCTTGACATTTTAATAGCTATTTTATCTTCCCTATTTGCTTTGCAAACATTTTAATTTCCAAATAAAAATCAGATTTACTATTATAGCATATCCTTATACATTTGAACATTGTCAATAATGTTGCTTAACATAAATCATCATTAGTTATTTGGTTCATGCAACATCCCTAAGAGGAAAATATTGATATTTGTACTTTTGAGAAGAAAAGTTAATTTATAGGAAAGCTAGATAGATGCTCAACTTAAGGGGGCAATGATAAGTGTGGAAATAGATTCAAGATGGCATCTTCTGTGTGTGTGGAGAGGGGGGAGAGGGAGAGAGAGACACTGAGGTTGGATTTTGAAACACTGCCGTTTTGGGTATCAATTTTCACACTTATTTTTATGCCTATTAAATGCTACTTTTGCATTTAGAAATACAGATAATACAATCTTAACTAACTTAGTTATAGCAGAATGTTTTTACCCTTAAGAGAGGAAAATCATAGGAAAACAGCGTGCGGGTAACCTTATCTACAGATTACCAGGGAGCCCTCGGAGAGACGCCATGTCCTGGGGTCCTAAGAGCACAAGTGCTGAATATCTGTTCTGTCGAACGTTCTGAAAAATGAGAGCTGATGTCCAAATGATGATTTAATGACCCAGAGGAACTTCTTATCAAAGAAACATTAAATTATGTCTGGAGAGCATTCTGAAGTAAGAATGCAGACCGCTCACTTTTAAAAGGATTTTCATTAGAAATTTAAAATGCTTAAAATTATTTATGATAAAGTGTCTAGTTGCCAATCAAATACACCAAATTAGACTGATGGTTTTCTTTTTTATTGAATTTGTTGAGATGCTATTTGTCAATAAAATTATATAGGTGTACAGTTCTATAATATACCACCTATATATTGTAGTGTGCGTTCATTGCCCTGAGTCTCCTTCCGTCACCACTTACCCCCCCTTACCTTCTTCTACCTCCCCCAACCCCCTTTTCCCTCTGGTAATCACCATACTGTTGGCTGTGTCTATGAGTTTCTTTTTCATCCAAAGAAATCCGAAACACTAATTTGAAAAGATATATGCACCTCTATGTCCATTAGACCTACGGTTTTCAAACTGTGGTACCTGGGGTCTGGTTAGAAATGCAGATTTTTGAATCCCAGCCTAAATCCAAAGAATCAGAAATTCTCAGAGGAATGCCCAGGAACTTGTAGTTTAATAATTTCTTTATATGATTCTGATGCACCTTAATATTTGAGAACAACTGAACTAGATGATTATAGCAAAGGAAAATTCTCATTAATATCCTTAAAAATACTTAGTGAGTGAAAACATTGATCCATGCTATAACAAAGGGAAAATTATAAGTCTTAGAAGAATTCTGCTCTTTATTAAACAAAACTATACCTATTTTTTTGTTGTTGTTGTTTCAGAAGTCCTCTCTATGATTTTTATTTCAGGTACCAAGTTCTCAAACATTTTTACAAGAATAAGGGTCTTTTAAAAATATATTGTACTGATTATGCTATTACAATTGTCCCAATTTTCCCCTTTGACCCCTCCACTCAGTACCCTCTATTTCTTCCAGCAGTCCCCCCACTTCAGTTCATGTCCATGGGTCATGCATATAAGTTCTTTGGCTACTCCATTTCCTATACTGTTCTTAACATCACCCGTCTGTTCTGTACCTACCAATTTGTAATTCTTTTTTTTTTTAAATATATTTTATTGATTATGCTATTACAGTTGTCCCATTTCTCCCCCATCATTCCCCTCCACCCTACACACCCTCTCCCACCCACATTCCCCCCTTTAGTTCATGTCCATGGGTCATAAGTTCTTTAGCTTCTACATTTCCCACACTATTCTTGCCCTCCCCCTGTCTATTTTCTACCCACTATCTATGCTACTCATTCTCTGTACCTTTTTCCCCTCTCTCCTTCTCCCATGCCCCTGTTGCTAACCCTCCATATGATCTCCATTTCTGTGGTTCTGTTCCTGTTCTAGCTGTTTGCTTAGTTTGCTTTTGTTTTAGGTGTGGTTGTTAATAGCTGTGAGTTTGCTGTCTTTTCACTGTCATATTTTTATCTTCTTTTTCTTAGATAAGTCCCTTTAACATTTCATATAATAAGGGCTTGGTGATGATGAACTCCTTGAACTTGACCTTATCTGAGAAGCACTTTATCTGTCCTTCCATTCTAAATGACAGCTTTGCTGGATAGAGCAATTTTGGATGTAGGTCCCTGCTTTTCAAGATTTCAAATATTTCTTTCCAGCCCCTTCTTGCCTGTAAGGTCTCATTTGAGAAATCAGCTGACAGTCTGATGGGAATTCCTTTGTAGGTGACTGTCCCCTTATCCCTTGTTGCTTCTAGAATTCTCTGCTTCATTTTAATCTTGGCTAATGTAATTACGATGTGCCTTGGTGTGTTCCTCCTTGGGTCTAACTTCTTTGGGACTCTCTGAGCTTCCTGGACTTCCTGGTAGTCTATTTCTTTTGCCAGATTGGGGAAGTTCTCCTTGATTATTTGTTCAAGTAAGTTTTCCACTTGTTGCTCTTCTTCTTCCCCTTCTGGGACCCCTATAATTCGGATGTTGGGACGTTTAACGATGTCCTGGAGGTTCCTAAGCCTCTCCTCATTTTTTTGGATTCTTGTTTCTTCCTCGTTTTCTGTTTGGTTGTTAGTTTCTTCCTTCTGGTCCACTCCATTGATTTGAGTCCGAGTTTTCCTTTCATCTCTATCGGTTCCCCATGCATCTTCCTTCATTTCACGTATTGTAGCCTGCATTTTTTCATCTGGTTTGTGAGCAAAATCAACCAATTCTGTGAGCATTTTGATGACCAGTGCTTTGAACTGTGCATCCGATAGGTTGGCTATCTCTTCACTGCTTAGAGGAATTGGCTCTGGAGCTTTTATTTGTTTTCCAGTTTGAGCCATTTTTCGGTGGGGTTTTTTTTTTGTTTTGTTTTGGTTTTAGTCTGGTCGCGGCTATTACGTAGTGAGGGGTGGAGTCTCAGGGCGGGGCAGCCCAGTCGCAGGGTTGTGACACTATAGGTGGGGGCGGGGTCTGAGAGGTAACGATGGCACCTGTTCCGCTCTCTCCTGGACTCTGGCCCTTTCCGCTGCTTCCCCTTCACCTGGATTATCTGCGCACGCGCGAGTGCTGTTACGTAGTGAGGAGTGGAGCCTCTGGTGCTCCACAGTGCGGGGCAGCCCAGTCGCTGGGTTGTGACACTATAGGTGGGGGCTGGGTCTGAGAGGGAGCAATGGCGCCTGCTCCGCTCTCTCCTGGATTCAGTCCCTTCCGCCACTTCCCCTCTGCCTGGACCGTCTGCGTGCGCGAATGTGGGACCCCCTGGTCAGCCAGCCGCCCTGTGTGGCCTCACTGGTTCTGCACAGTTGCACCCCTGTGCCGGGGGTCTGCCAGCTGCTACCTGTGGGCCCGGGGACCGCCAGCTGCCGCCTGTGCACCTGGGAACTGCACGCCGCTGCTGCTTGCGTTCCTGGGTCTGCACCTCCACTTTCTCCTGCCGCGACTCTGCCCCTCTTACCGGTCTGGATGAATGGTTGTTGGACTTCCGTACAGTTCAATTTTCTATTAGTTCTGGTTGTTTTCTTGTTTCTAAATATTTGTTGTCCTTAATTTTGCTTGTTAGAGGAGGCACAGTGTGTCCGCCTATGCCTCCATCTTGGCCGGAAGTCCCAATTTGTACTTCTTAATCCTTGCAACTTTACTCCCATTCTCCTTTCCCCTCCCAAATGATAACCCTCCAAATGATCTCCGTACCTATGATTCTGTTTCTGTTCTGCTTGTTTGCTTAGCTTGTTTTTAAGATTCAATTTTTGATAGTTGGGGATTTATTGCCATTTTAATGTTCATAGTTTTGATCCTCTATGATAGGAAATATTTAAAACATATATAATTACTAGTAACAATTTGACAAATTTGTTGGCAGATTGCTTCTCTGAAAAAAAAGATGGCAAAATTTGTAGCATTTTCGAATTTCCATGGTATATGTTCTCCCAGCATGGCCAATTTCTAGCTTCTAATATAACATAACTGGAAATAGAGTTGGGGATAAATGCTCAGAATAGATGTTCTTTTTTTTTTTTTTTTTTTTTTTTTTTTTTTGTTATGGAAGAAGGAGGAGACTCTTTAGAAAGGTCTACCTTGTCCAATCCACTTACTTTTTAGAATTTTTTTAACCAAATATTCTTTTCTACCTTGTTAAAAAGAAGTCATACAGATCCTAAGGTTCTCCACATTAAGAGTTATTATACAGGAATGTTTTGGTTTTCAAATTAAGCTACCAGGCGCTTGATTACAATGTCCTTTATCATAAGAGATGTGCTGAATTCTCAAAAATGTATGCATGTGGAAGAGCCCTTTAAATGGGAAGCATTGGGAACATAAGTCATACAGGTCGGAGTTTAGGTAGGTGTCCCAATTATTCCATTTTCCTTAGTGACTCTTTCGGTGACCAGGGTCAATCCTCAATAATTTTACACTATAACAAAACCAAAAGCTTTTGTGTAATTAAGAATCAACATCAATTATTCAAAATAGTATTGAACACACATATAATTGAAAATGGTGCTAGTGGGCAAAAACAGACATGGAAGGTGAGGCCATTTTTTTCATGGCTGGTAAAAAACAAATCTGGCGTGTTGTTAATGGTGATGAGGCCTCTTAAACAAATCTGGCTGGTTATTTTTTCAAGTGTAGGCTGCTGCCCTGGATTTCAAAATATTTCAATGCCTCCGTGGGTCGTTTGCTCCTTTTCTTTTCTAAAATTCCATCTCCTGCCAGATTAATGTTCATAAAAGTGTGGTTTGAATCTGTCGCAGGTCTGCTCAGAAAGTTTGAGTATTTCCTACTGCCTGCAGTACGAAGTCCAGCACTTTAGCTTGGAACTCTTTGGCTTTGGCTATTTGACCCCATCAATCCCTTTGCACCTTAATTTCCCAATAATGCTCTGGTGAGCTCATGCACTTTGCCATCCTTGCAATATCATGTTTTTTCCTGATATACCCGCAATATGCTCTCTCCACCTATAGGCTATTTCTTTACTTTCTCATACTGCAAATACTATATATACTATTATATCCTTGTAATATCTCACGTTCTGTTCAAAATTGTGTCATCCTTCGAGCTACTATTATGGGTGAGCAGTGGGGTACAATAGCTGAAGTCGCTGCCTGCGTTTGGTAGCAGCTATGCTATCTTGTGCTCATTACTCAACTGCTCTCAGCATGTCCTCATCTGTAAGTGAACGTAGTAGTAATTGCTGTATAGAGTTGTGTTGTAAGGAGTATCTGAGAGAAGACCTGTAAAGCATTTAGCAGGGTGTCTGGCAAGAAATATTAACTATGGCTCCCCCCACCCCCCCGGACCACTGCCTCTTTTGAACTCAAAATTCCCACCTAACCACTTGTTTGGCTCTTACGTGCTTTCTTATATTGTAGCTTTTGTGTACCTGTTATTGTATTCTGAATATATTTTATTTTTTAATTATTTTGTATTTTTCCATTACCGTTTATCCCCCTTATACCCTCTACCCTGAATGTATTTTAAGAACCTTGGCCTCAGGGAGCAGGCTTGATGCCGTCTACATAGGATCAAACATATGTCTTGCAAATAGTAGGTGTTAAAAAGAGCTGATAAATCAGTAAAATGGAAGAGGGCAGGAATCACTTACTGGGGTACTGGAACACGGCTCTGTCAACATCCAGTTGTACTATATTAGATAATTACCTTTTTTGATTTTCAGAGCTCTTTTTCCAAACAGAGATAGACCTGAGAGGTAATTTCTATGCTTCTTTTTAATGCCAATTTATAATTACCTGGGATAGGGTTTAACTCCTCTAATATAAATATAGACCACTTATTACAATTCATTATTAGTGTCTTATTGAAAACTTATGGCTTTATTCTATTTTTTTAAGCCCTCATCTACTCAGAATTGAGATAATCATAATCCTCAGTTCATGACACATAATTAACCTGGGTCTATGGCAGAATCTTTTAAAAAATTGTACCATGTGGTTTTCCTTCCACTTATAAACTTTATGTGGATTAAAGATTTAAATGTAAAAGTAAAATTGTAAAACCAACAGAAAGGAACATAAGGGAATGCATTAAATGTAGACCATTCCTCTTGTCTCTTTAATAGGACAACTTAACTTTTTACATATATGTTTGTATTTCATCATTATTTTATTTTTAAAATTATATTTTATTGATTACCCTATTATAGTTGTCCCAATTTTCCCCCTTTGTCTCCTCCGCCCAGCACTACCCTGCTCCCTGAGTCAACCCCCACACCATTGTTCATGTCCATGGGTCAGACATATAAGTTCTTTCTGTACTCCATTTCCTATATTGTACTTTACAACCCCATGGCTATTCTGTAACTACCTATTTGTACTTAATTCCCTCACTCCTTCACCAATCACCCCAAACCTCCCTCCCATCTGTCAACCATCAAAATGTTCTCTGTGTCCATGATTCTGTCTCTGTTGTTCTTGTTTGCTTATTTGTTTTTTTTGTTGTTGTTGTTCAAGTACAGTTGTTGAAAGATATGTATTTAATGCCATTTTATTGTTCATAGTTTTGATCTTCTTAAATAAGTCCCTTTAACATTTCCTGTAACAATGGTTTGGTGATGATGAACTCCTTTAGTTTTTTTCCTTGTCTGGGCAGCTCTTTATCTACCTTTTGATTCTAAATAGTAGCTTTGCTGAGTAGAGCAATCTTGTCTACAGGTCCCTGCTTTTCATGGCTTTGAATATTTCTTGCCAGTCCCTTCTATCCTGCAAAGTTACTTTGAGAAATCAGCTGAGAGTCTGATGGGAACTTTCTTGAAGGTAACTAACTTCTTTTCTCTTGCTGCTTTTAAGATTCTCTCTTTGCCTTTAACCTTTGGCATTTTAATTATGATGTGTGTTGCAGTGGGCCTCTTTGCATCTCGCCTGTCTGGAATTCTCTGTGCTTCCTGAACTTACATGTCTATTTCCTTTGCCTCATTGGGTAAGTTTTCTTTCATTATTTTTTCTAATGGATTTCTAATTTCTTGCTCATTTTCTTCTCTTTTTGCCACTCCTATGATGCGAATATTGGAGCTCTTGAAGTAGTTACAGAGGCTGCTTATACTATCCTCAATTTTTTTTGGAATCTTTTTCTTCTTGTTCTTTTTGGTTGATTTTTGCTTATTTATGTTTCACATCATTGATTTGATTCTTGGCTTCTTCCACTCTACTGTCATTTCCCTGTAAATTGTTCATTTCAATTAGTGTATCCTCCATTTCTACTGGATTTTTTTTATATTATTGAGATCCTCACTGAGTTCCTTGAGCATCCTTATAACCAGTGTTTTAAACTCTGCATCTGATAGATTGCTTATCTCCATTTCGTTTAGCTCTTTTTCTGGAGTTTTGGTCTGTTCTGTCATTTGGGCCATGTTTCTTTGTCTCCTCATTTTGGCATCTTCCCTGTGTTTGTTTTTGTGTATTATGTAAAGCTGCTATGACTCCCTATCTTGGTAGTGTGGCCAAATGTAGTAGGTATCCTGTAGGGTCCATTGGCACAGCCTCATCTATTATTAAAGATGGGTACTCAAGGTGTGCCCTTTGTGTGGGCTGAGTACACCCTCATCTTGTAGTTGAGCCTTGATTGCTCTTGGCTGGTCATTGGGAGGGATTTACCCAGGCCTGTCAGCTGAAAGGACTGGCTGTGACCACTAACCACCAACATCCACCATCCATGAAGGATCAGCTGGGCAGGGCTAGGGAGATAGTGCTCGAACATGGTCTATAGCTGTCCACTAGGTGCCCAAGCTCTGGCGTTTTCTGGGTGGTGCAGGTCAAGGTCCACCCCCTGAGTTCTGCCCAGGGCCACCCTGTGTGAGCTATTAAAAATATGAAATGGCTGCTACTTTTGCTGAACTTGGCAATTCCAAGGTGAAGCTAATTGGTGAATCTAGGCTGACTTCTGCTAATGCTGGGCCTGGCCCACTTAGGAAGAGGTATGGGGTGAGGGTTGGGGGCTTATTGAGGCCAGCAGTTGCTTGTTTGAGAGGTTTTAGGAAGTTAGGAAGCAAGAGCCAGAACCAGCCATTTATACAGAAAAATCACTGTTAACAGTTTGGGTGGGCCCATGAGTTGACTGGGACAGTCTCAGGAGATTTCCAGGGCAGGGCATACATTGTTAGCCAGGTTGATGGAGTCTCAGTAAAGCACCCACCTGCTGGCTCTGTGGCTCTGTGGGGGAGGGTTCAGAAAAGGGATAGTGGCCTCTGTCTGACTGTCTGTCTGGGAGAAAGTTGTCCCCCAGCTCTTGCCTTTATGCCAGACATATCAGTTCCTCCCTATATGTCACTGGTGCCTTTTAAACTGCTACCCCAGTGCTGGAGCTCAGAGTGAGTGAGTCTGAGTAAATTCATGTGTGGGTTCTTTCAGGGTAACTGCTTAGGATTCCAGCAGTTGATTCTACTGACTCAGTCCGCACTTGTTTTTGCACTCAGAAGTTAATGGGGACTTATCTTCCTGGCACTGGAACCCTGGGCTGAGGGGCCTGGTTTGGGGCTAGGAATTCTTGTTGCAGAGATATCTCTCCCAAATTTTTATGCACCACATGTGGACGTGGGAGCATCCCATTCTGTGTCTATGCCCTGCCTACCAGTCTGGATGGATATGGTTTCTTTAATTCTGTAGTTGTCAGAATTCCATTCAACTGATTTTCTGACTTTTCTGAGTGATGGCTGCTCTATATTTTATTTGTAATTTTGATGTGGTTGTGGGAGGGGGTGAGCCTTGTTTACCTATGCTGCCATCTTGACCAGAAGTCCCCTTTCCTCTCTTCCTGGCTTCTGTTCCCAAAATCTCTTTCCACATTTCATTTTTTAACTAATCACACATTCTTTGGGTAAAGAATCATGTTAGATAACACCCACGAAGGATACATTGAACCTGTAGTCAGAAATCACACGTTCAAGTCCCAAATCTGTCATTGTTTTTATGAACTTGGGCAAATTGTAAACTCCATTGGATCTATTTTCCAGGGGGTTACCTAACTGTATTATATTGTTATGTGAGTTAAATGAAATGTAGTAAAATATAGAGAAGAGTAGAGATAATACAGTGTGTTTACTGTTCTTCTGTATAGTCCTCAACACAGTGCAGAAAATAGAAAAAATTACTCATTTATTAAATAAACACAGGGTTTTTTTGAGGCTTGATGAAAATGGGAAATAACTGACTTCATTCTAAAGGATGGATTGAGTTCCCAAATTACTCAAAGTTGTTATTTAAACTAATTAATTTTTTTTCGATCAAGTGACCACAGATCATGGACATCAAGAACAGAATGTGGTTAGGCTTTAGGTTATTAAATTTTCTTCGGAGAATTTCAACATCTGTTCCCAACCTCTGTTTATATTGAAGACTGCATTGAACTATCAGGTATCTGCTACTTCTTTCTGTTCATACAGGAGTGTGATTTTAATATGACTCATTTGTGATCTAAACTGAGCCATATACAATGTCGTAAGTTTCATAAAAGTAAAATTTGTTTAACTACCTTTTCTGGAAAGAGAATTAATTAAAAGAAAGTAATATCCCAGGGCATTTACCTACAAGTGGTATCCATTTAAATACTTATTTATATTCTTGATTTAAGTAATTCAGCCAAAATAACGTCCATTTTGAGCTCCAAGGAACATTTGCTAACTGAATTTAGAGCTTCATAAGAAAGTTGTTCACTAATAACTAAGGAAAAAAGCTAACATGCATTATTTTTTCTATTATAGTGAATATTAGTCACATCGACCATTGAAAATAAATGGAAATTATTCCAATTTTAGAAACAAACTCATCTTGAACCTAGGTAGGGCACAAAGAAATAATACATTTAGCAATTTTGGTCTCATATACTGTTCCCATGATGCACTTAAAATCTATACATTTCATTTGTTAGCTAATGTTGCAACTGTGCTTTGAGAATTTTATAGAGTAAAACATATTATCCAAGGGAGAAATTTAAAAGGAAATCATCATATTACTTTTAGGTATAATCATATGTATTAAAAACAACATAGTAGAAATATCTTTCATAATACAGAGATAAAATACTTTCTTGCAATTCAAACAGATTGTCAAATTATGTGAAACAGTTAAAATTATTTATTCATGTCATATTATGGCAAATCTAAATAGTGCATGCAAAATATAACCTCTAAAATATGACTCAGTATTGCTTGACAGATTAGTCAGTCGAAACATGATTTGATTCTCTGCTGGTTTGTGCTCAATGTGAGTTCACAACCTGAAATTAAGTAATTAGAATGTGCCTTATCTCACTAAGCCAGTGGGAGAGGTTTATTATGAATCCAGAAACAAACTTATGGGCCTGTGGTCATGCATCAAAAAGAAGAGCCGAGATTGTGTTTAGACCTTCACCACGTTCAGTCATCCGTCTTTGGCGTTTCAGCACCACGGACAGCACAATGTCCTGACAGTGGTAAGGGGAAGGGGCTACAGAGTCCATACTAAAAAAAGATTCAACTAGAGCTGTAGTGTCTTTAGAGAAATCCTTTCCCTGGTTGGTGTAGCTCAGTGAATTGAGCGCTGGCCTGAGAATCAAAGGGTTGCAGGTTCAATTCCCCATCAGGGCACATGCCTGGGTTGCGGGCCGGGTCCCCAGTGGGGGTTGCATGAAAGGCAATCACACATTGATGTTTCTTTCCCTCTCTTTCTCCCTCTTTTCCCCTCTCTCTAAAAATAAATAAAAATATTTTAAAAAAGAAATCCTTTTTCTATATTATCAAGCTAATTTACTTGAGGGTGAGTGAATATGTAGAAAAATCTAGATTAGTAATTAGGTGATATTCAAGCTTGCTTTAGGATCTTGACACCAATTCAGTCTTGGTTTGCAGTCAACTTAACTTAGTACCCAAGGGATTTGCCCCGTACATTATCCAACTCTTCCACTCTTCCAGTTTTTAACTACTTTTGCTAACGTTATGTTTGTTGGAATGTCCTTATAATGCCAAGAAAGATAAAAAAATCTACTTTATTTTTCCATGTCTATAGTTCTATTTTGTTCATTAGTTTATTTTGTTCATTAGATTCCTCTTATAGGTGAGATCATATGGTATTTGTCTTTCACTGACTGGTTTATTTCACTTAGCTTAAGATTCTCCAGTTCTATCCATGCTGTCACAAAAAGTAGGAGCTCCTTCTTTCTGGGACTAGTCAAAGAATATGTATGAGTGACCCATAGACATGGACAACAGTGTGGGAATTGACCATGGGAGTTGGGGGTGGGATGGGTGGAGGAGGGCAAAGGGGGGAAATTAGGACAACAGGAATAGAATAACAATAAAAAACACAATAAAAATAAAAAATAAAACACCACCACCACCAACATCAACAAACAGTCTACTTAACTGACAGCCACGGGAAAAAAGACTGCTTTTGAAAGTCTACATTATTGATATAAATGAGTGTTCAGCCATGTATTTGTTTTCATCTATTTTTATTTGTCTAGAGATAGCATTTCTATTAAAACCATGCTTCTAAGTGGGTGAAGGTTAGTGTCGATTCTTGTTCATTTGGCCATCCATCCATTCATTTATTCAACAAATATTTATCAGACCTTGTACTAAGCCTCTTCTGTGTACTGGGGTTAAAGAGGTAAACAAACTGATGTAATCCCTCACTTATGGCCAAGTCTAGTGGGGGAACAGGCGTTAACAAAAACTATAACACAAAAATCTTACATCTATAGCTGGGGTAAGTGTGATAAAGGACAAACACAATAAATAAATAAAGTGACTGGGGGTAAACTCTTTATCAGATTTGGTATTGGTCAGGAAAGACTCATATAAAGAGAGACCTTGAATTCTTTCCTGAATGCCAACAATAACCTCTAAAATGGATTTCAGGCACTGACTTTATTTCCTCTCCAGAATATGCTCCATGCTGTGGTCACAGTGATCTTTGCCGTGTGTAAATATGACCATGCTTGTTTCCTGATTAATTCTTTCCACTGGCTTCATGGCTTCCCATCACTGTTAAGATAAAGACTACAGTCCTTGTTAGGAATGATCAGGAACTGCAATGCCTCTATCTTTTTCTCCTTGGGATGAGGCATTTTGTCGCCATGTCAGGGTAAAGGTAGTACCCACAAAGCTCTGATTTATGCCATCTTAATGATTCTCAATTGAAGTTCCCAAAATTACACGGAGTAGGGGAGAGAGAGCTTCTAAAAGAAAGAGATGAAAAATGGATAAGATAACACATATCCTCATTAGTCATATAAATAAAATAAAATTCTGCATATGGTATAATTTTCTAACCATCAGTTAATGCTCCCTATATTTACCAAGTATACAAAGTAAATTTGGCATAGTAAATTCCCACATGGTGAGATAATATAACAGAGCTTTGGAGATATTGGGTTAGAGATTGTAAGTTTCTGAGGTAAATTATTTACACTCTATATTCTGGTTCTTGAAAATGAGTGAATTGAAACATTGATATTTTAAGTTCATTTCATAATATTAGAGTTAATATTGTTAATTACCTATAGGCATTTTGTTAGTTTTGATTTCCTTCCCAGTACTCTTTTACTCTTGTTTTTGTTGTTCTTTAATTTTTTATGAGAACCTATGGAGAAATTCAAGCTTTCCAAGATAACCATTAAAGTTTGGGAGTTTGTGTTTATTTACAATGGAATCTCAGAAGGAGTATTGGGCAAACCCTCTCACGGAGCTGCTTTTCTTGTTGTCTTGCATAGCTTCTGTGTAGTTCTTTCATTAGTTTCCAGGGGGAAACAAAAGGCCAAAATCATCTCTAATATCAAGGTAAAAACACATGTAACAATTGAGCATTGGAAAGTATAAATCATTTGAAGGTTATGGGTTTAGCTAATCACTTGGAACAATACATTTTATGTGTATATTGGGTCTTTGGTGCATAACTGGACAAAATTTGAAATTGGCTACAAGATAGTACTGAACCCTATATATACCATATTTTCCCGATACATAGATACTTATGATAAACTTTATAAATTAGGCACAGTAAAAGATTAACAACAAGAGTAATAATAAAATAGAACAATTACAACAATATACTGTGATAAAAGTTATGTAAATGTGGTCTCTCTCAAAGTGTCTTATCCTATATCTTGTGCTGTAAGTATCTTGTGCTATAACTCATCCTTCTTCTTGCCGATGTGATATAAAATTCCCACATGATGAGATGGAGCGAGGTGAATAGACATTACTAAATAAGGGTTACTTGAACACAAGCAATTATATTCTAGCAGTTGATCTGATAACCAAGACAGCTACAAAGTGACTAAAGGGCAGTACTGTACACCTTATGTGTAGTGGAGGCATTCAGCTGACCTTTTACAGAACCAAAATTGTCCTCAAGGTGACTTTCCACCCATTTCCATATTATAAAATAGATATCAGCTTCTCTCTCCAAGAGACAAGTGATCTCTTAAGCTAAATGGCAAGGGGTTTTGGATATCAGAGTCTCTATCACACAGTGATGGAATGTTCTTTCAAAAAACAATCTGCTTTTCTAACCAATTGCAAAGTTTAGTGACCAGAGGTGGAGAAGAGGGCAGGGAGGAAAACCCACCACCACAGCTGTCCTTGTGTGAGGATGTCATTGAGAAGCCTGTTCCGGTTCATGGTGTTTGTGTGAGGCCAGTCTCCTCCTTTGGGTCTGGTGACACCAGGAGCTATTTTTGTTGTTGAGTGCAATTGCCTCCATTTAGCAGTATTTAAAACATGCACACATTCTTTCTGAAAAGGTATTCCATTTTCATTTTATTAAATGATTTATTGGATGGCTCCCAAAATGATTCTCTAGAAATGTCAGGTAAAGGTTAATTCAATACCATGGGGGCAAGTGGTATAAAACTTGTGTGGCAAAGTTGATCATACCATTTGTTTTAGGAAAGGAAGGTGGATGATTTAGTGTAACACTGTGGGACTCTGATATTATTTTCAGTGTACCTGATAGTAAAGAAATACATTTTTGGTATATTTTCCATCAATCAAAAAGTGGGAATGTTTTTTTAATTTTAACATTTTTTATTGTTGTTCAAATACAGTTTTCTGCCTTTTCCTCCTACTCCTCCCCACCACCCCAGCACTCCCCACCTCCCTCCTCTGTTCCCCCCACCTTGTTATTGTCCATGTGTCCTTTATAATTGTCCCTGCAAACCCTTCACCCTTTTTCCCTGTAATCCCCTTCCCTCTCCCCTCTGGTCACTGTTGGCCTGTTTTCAATTTCAGTGTCTTTGGTTATATTTTGCTTGCTTGTTTGTTTTGTTGATTAGGTTCCTGTTAAAGGTGAGATCATATGGTATTTGTCTTTCACTGCCTGGCTTACTTCACTTAGCATAATACTCTCCAGTTCCATCCATGCTGTTGCGAAGGGTAGGAGCTCCTTCCTTCTTTCTTCTGCATAGAATTCCATTGTGCAAATGTACCATAGTTTTTTGATCCGCTCATTTACTGATGGGCACTTAAGTTGCTTCCAGCATTTGGCTGTTGTAAATTGTGCTGCTGTGAACATAGGGGTGCATAGGTTCTTTTGGATTGGTGTTTCAGGGTTCTTAGGATATAATCCTAGCGGTGGAATTGCTGGGTCAAAAGACAGTATAACATGGATTTGTGAAATCTACATTTTATTAAAAAATCCCCATGAGAATGTAAACTGTAGGAAGTCAGGAATTATATCTGCCTATTTATTATAGTCTGGCATCTTGCTTAAGGCCTGATCCATAGCTAATATTCAATAAATACTTAACTGCCTTTCTAACTGAATGGCATTTGGAGGTTAAGTGGCTTGCCCAAGGTCGCACAACCAGTACAGTCCTGTCTTACTCCAAAAATATAATTTCAAAAAGAACTTCATGGCCCTTTGGGGTTGAATATTAGGAATTCCTTAGGTCATTTATATTTATCTAGTAATGGCACAGCTAAAGACCTGCTACACTTTGTATTAGCTCATTTGGGAGGATTTTATTCTCAGATAAATAGCACCAGGCTCTTATTAAACACTAATGACATACTTTGAAGGTTTTCCTTTGTGCTATAATAATGTTTCCCCTCATGTTCCAATTTTGTCCTAAAGGAAGTAACTGAACAATGAATGTAAAATTCCTCTTTTTCAGATTACCCACATAAAGTTATTAAGTTTTTCTCATGCCATCTGATTAGAGGCCTCCTATCCCACCCTCCCTGAGTTTAGAAATAGAAAATTCTCCTTTATGAATCCTGACATCATTGTTCTAATAGCCGACTTTGGGTGATTTCACATTTCCTGCTAGAGTGAGTTCCAGCTTCTCTTTTGGGCATTTAAAGTGCTTCCTTTTCTCACACACTGTTTCCAATCTTGAAATCCAATTATATTTTCTGGTCTCACTCCCAGAAAATTCTGTTGATACCCTGTAATGCAGGGGGACTGGAGGACTGGCTCTACTGTTAGCATACTCTGGGACCCTCCAAATCTGTGCCTTTGCGTGAGCTGGTCTTCTTACCACCATGCCTTTCTGCCTGTATCTGTGCTTTTGTGAACCGTGTTTTCTCTTTGTGGCAGATCCAAGGAAAATCCTCCCTTTGAAACTTGTGTCTCCCTCAGAGCTCTTTCCCATGGACTAGAGTGACGGTGTCCATGACTGTAGCTGTGGTGGTGTGGTCCTTTTTGTGACAGTAACTAAGGCTCAATCTCTTTGAGGCCTCAACCAGCACCCACATCACAGAGAGCACAGAAGGGCCCGAGGCAGAGGGTTCTCTTCCTTCCCTAACTACCCCCCCCCTTTACCCTTTCTCTGAGGCCACACTTTCTCCTAAAAGCTCAGGATCCTCAGCATCGCTTGAGAAGTGTTAAGATTTTTCAGATTGAGGTGTTTACATGGAAAACAAAGTTTTCCTTGCTAAAATCAAACACCCCTTTACTGTGCCCTAGTAAATACCTTCCTCTGTGAAAGGGTCATGGAGAAGGGGAAATAAAAAGAATTCTTCAAATGTAAACCCTGTGGTAATTTTTATAATGTGTGTGGGCAGGGGGGAGGGTGGTGTTGATACAATCCCTTAGCTAAAATAAAATGATTCATACCAGTTCTTTATTTTCTGCACTGAATAGTTTGTCAGTTCATCTCAGAAGGCACCAAACATTTTCTTTGTTTGTCTGATAGGTGTCCATATTTTGTCAGCCTTTGGGCACTTTTTCCTCTTTAACCCCCTTGGGGTCTCAGGGTATGAGAGAGGTGATTCGGGGCCTCCCTCCCCACGTGTTGGGAGAAGGCAATTTAGGTGCTTGCTATTCCTTAGGGCAAAATTTTTGTACCAAAAAATATTTCTTTGGATAATAAAGAGTTTTTCACAACATAATTTTGAAGAAAGATGTAGCATGTAAGATTCATGGAAATACATTTGTCAAGTGGGCTAGTTTTGGTTAGCTCATTATGGAATCCCAGCACTTAGTAGGTACTGGCTCTGGAAGTGTTTGCTACACAAATGAAGGAATCTGTTGTTTATTCTAAGAAAGTCTCTACTTTGTTTTACCAACACTGAATGAAGGTGAGAGTGCAGGGGGGTGTGGAACCAAGAGGTCTGGGAGAGGGAAAGAAATTCTCACCCTGCAGCAAATAAAAATGAGAAGAGCTGAGTTTTTAACACTTGTTCAGTGTTGCCAAACTGTTGTCTCTATTAGGTACCACTCTTATTATTCCTTCAGATGGAGTGTGATGAATGTAACCTGTCACAATGTCATTTTGAAAGGCTTTGGTTTTTGAGTACAAGAAGTCAAGCCTTGTCTCCTGTCTGGTTTGTTTAGGGTAAATTGAGTAGCGCAATCTAAGAGTGTGGGCAGTTTGAACCTCCTGACTGATTTTTCATTCAGAGAACTTCCAAAAAGCCTTTTCCCCTCTTGCAGTGAAGTTATGATACTTTTTTATTTGGGCTTCCTCAAATTGGAGTTGAAAGCTTTGCAAGTGAAAGACGTTTCCAATCAGTTTTGGCATTACATGACTTGGGTTTTTTTTTTTTTTTTTGTAAAATTTCACTGTTCTTCCCTGGCTTTGCTCTAAAGCAGTAGCCCAGACTGCTTTAATGGCAAAAGGTGTTGTGCTTCTCTATTGGGTGTATGTTGTCCCACGACAGAAAGGGGAACTTTCGAATCATTCTCAGCATGTGTAGAGGGAAGCAGGAACTTGGCCTGTTTTAGTGGAAGCTAAAATCAACAAACCCATCCAACTTTCCACCTGTGTCTTTGAAGAGCTTCTACCAGTTCTCCTAATACAGGAGTCCCCCATGGGGGTACAGTGAAGACCCCCAGTAGATGCCTGAAACTGCAGATAGTACCAAGTCTTATATATACTCTCTTTTTTCCACACATACATACCGATGATAAAGTTTAATTTCTAAACGAGGCACAATAGAAGATTAACAACAACAACTAAAAATAAAATAAAAACAATTACAGCAATATACTATAATAAGAATTCTGTGAATGTGGTCTCCCTATCTTTCAAAATATGTTATTATACTGTACCTACCTTTTCATAAAAGAAAGCACTTTGCGGCTTCTCCTTGGCATATTGAAATTGCCAGCATCACTTCTTTTGCACTTTGGAGCCATTATGAAGTGAAATAAAGGTGACTTGAATGCAAACCCTAGGATACCATGACAGTTGTTCTGTTAAACGTGACAGCTACTAAGTGGCGAACAGGCAGGGAGCGTATACTACATGGAGATGCTGAACAAATGGATGATTCACTTTCCGAGTGGGAAGGGGAGGGATGCATAAGCTTTCATCTCACGGCTCAGAACAGTGCACAATTTAAAAACTTAAAATTGTTTATTTCTGGAATTTTCCATTTAATGTTTTCAGACCATGGTTGACTATTGGTAACAGATGGTTGTTTCTAACAATGTGATTTATGGTGGCTTTGGGCAGTGCTTTGTCAGTTACGTCTCTAAAGGGGCTGGACACTGAGTAGCCAATGTCAGTTGCATGGGTGTTTCGCATCTATGTGAGGGACCCCCAGTAAAAACCCCAGACAACAGGCTCAGGAGAGCTTCCTTCACTGACAGTGTTTAATGCCTGTGGTCACACGTCTTTGCTAGGGGAGCTAAGTGCTGTCTGTATGACTCCACCAAGAGGGGACAACTGGAAGCTTGTGCCTGCTCTCTCCTGGACTCTGACATATGTGTCCTTTCCCTTTGTGGGTAGTAATATGTGTGCTTTTGCTGGAATAAACCATAACCATGAGTGCAACCGCCTCTCTAAACTCTGTGAGTTCTCGTAGTGTGATCATTGAACCTGAGGAGGGTATGGAGACCCCTGGCCAAATCTATTACGTGGATGACGTGCCAGGGACCCAGCTGGGGCAGGAAATAGGGCGATGAATAAAGCAGACATGAGTGCTTTCTTCATGGATGTATCAGTTAATGATGGACAAGCCACATCACAAACAAGTAAACAGGTAATAAGTAATTAGAACTAAAAAGTAAGTAGTGTAAACAAAACAAATAGAGTGAAACAACAGAGCGTTTGTTGGAGAATCTGTGTTTCTTACCAGACCACGAACTCTGTGAGGGGAGCTGTGTGTTGCATCTAATTTGTTTTCAGAGTGTAACATGTTCCTGGTGGAGAATAGACAATAAATGCTTGTTAACTTAAATCGAATACCTGCTCCCTCTCCTGCTGCTTTTCGTCTCTGAAATTTTACTGAGCAAAGTGGATTAAATTTAGGATGGCAAAATGCACGGGGAATACCGCTAGACTATATATTAAACATGTTGCACGTGTGTGTATGTGCGTGTTTCCCCTCCTAGACGGAAGGCTGAGCTGACTTTTCAGAATGAAAACTTCTCGAGTTAGATGATTTGGGTTTTGGAAGTTTGGTTGCTCTGATTAATCATAAACAGATCATATTGAGAAAGCTATTTTCTGGTATAAGGATAAATGGAATATGAAAATAGATGCAGACGTTTTATTGTATGAGTGTTTGGTGGTGTTAAACATGAAATGTTTTGAACAACAATTAAAATCAAATTAAAAAAAGAAAAAACATGAAATGTAGTTAATGCACTTTGAAGGTTACATAAGGCAGTGTCAGATTTGTCTTTGAATTCTATCTAGTGTATGCTCTATATTGAATAATTTCTACATTTTAAAATCTTTATTAAGATGTGATGTTATAAAAGCATCTTTTAAATAGATTGAAAGATGCTGCTTTATTCTTCTAGGATGTTTTCCAGCTCTGGGTCCTGGGTACCCCATCGGTGTTTGTTGTGCATATTTCAGAGACCGGGGAAGTGTAAGCACTGGTTTAATGTTTATCCATCTTTTCTCAAGGAACTAGACTACATAGCGCTGCTGCAAATATCCTTCTGTGACATTGGGCCATGTGAGCAGTTGTCAAGTAAATGATGATGTGCAGTAGTTTGAATGTTGTAACAGTAGCCACACAATGTGTTGGTTGGCCTGACAGTTGGAACATCACAATGGCACTTTCTCCCTGTGGTGTTGCTTAACCAGAGCTCATCCCTCCTTTTCAGAGGTGCTGACACCAAGTGCAAGGGTATGTGAAGGACGTGGCGTGATGGTCATGTGTGTCTGTATGTGTGTCAGAGGTCATGAGTGATGGGTTAACCAGAGATGCTTGGAGCTTTGTGATGAGACATTTAGCTATGGTCACAGGTGGATATGCTGGGAGTAAGGACAGTTATTTTTGAGAAAATTATTTATTTGCTATTTGTGTTCTTAAAATTACTTTACATTTAAAGGTGAGTCAATGATTGAAATGTAGGGTAATGGGAAGAATATGAACCTTGGGTTCAAATAGTCTAACGCTTTAAATCTCAGCTTTAATACTTTGTAATTGTTTGAACTTCGGAAAACAACTTTGTGCCTTTGGCCCAGTTCCTAATCTATAGCACAGTGAAGGGTCGTCTGAAAGCAGAAATTTGGAAGACTTAATTTAGAGGTCTTTTTAATATTTTTAAAGTACTTAATGACTTTCATAACACTTGCGCACTTTTTCTTCACGTGCTGCGTTCATCACTTCCGATTCTCCTCGTATGTGACAGAGATTCTGCCCTGGGGCTATGGGGACGGCCGAACACCCAGCACCGGGCAGTGATGGCTGAGATGGACAGCGGTGTGTTTGTTAGTCACACGTCTCACAGCCTGAGGGAGGAGGGCACTGTGCCACGCAGGGGTGTGTTTGGGAGCAGAGTGAATAACCAGGGGCTGTGGACAGTGAGGTTTGTCGTATCAAGAGGGTGAGGGGACCTCTAGTTCCTGCAGGAGGGTGTCGGCTTGACTGAATAATTTCATGGGTGGGTAGAGAACCGAAATGTGCTACTCAGGCTTAAGCAGGAGCTGTGCCCGGTCCCTTGGACAGGAAGGGTTGTTTGGCAGGGGGGCTTATCCACAGAAGCACAACAGAGAGGGAAACTTGCCTTTGGGTGGGATATGGAGCCTGATGGAGCCCTCCTGGTTCGGCCCGGATGTCAAGGTAGCACCTGATACTGGGCTTTAATTTTATGCCTTAAACCATACATGCGTTCTTCCATCTGCTCATCAGAACTGTGAATAGGTGATACTGGTGCAAAATTCTGAAACTCTTAGAGGTGACTCCATGTTTTCCTATTAAAAAGATGAGTTAGAGGAGGAGAGGGAAGATCCCCTGTCGGTGACATATCACGTGTGATTACATGTAAGTTCAGATAACTCTGTGCATGTGAGTTCCTTGATATTTAAGGAGGATTTTTTCTTTAGTCCCCCTAGTAAAATAGGGAAGTTTTATCTTCATAATTACCTGGGATTAAGAGTGTTGATAAAGAGAAGTCTTAATAAAATAAAGGGAGACTTTGGTCAATAAAACATTGAACAATTTCTATCCAAACCCTAAGTTGCATTTTCATACTAAATCTGCTCTTGACTTAAAACATTTCATTGTGGTCCTCGGGTCTTAGGAAAAGGATGAAAACTTTAAACGTGGTCTATAGGACCTCAGGTTCAGGCTTCCCCTTGCTTCCTTTGCTCCGTTCACCATCGCCTCCTTCACCCATGTCTGATTCCCATGCTCCCTTCAGCCACAGAGCTTTCTGGTATCTTACCACATGCCTAGGATGCTCTCTCTCCTTCCACCAATCTCCAGCTCTCCTGGTGAACTTAATCCCATTCTTGACATCTGCCCAAATAATATTTCCTCTGGGGTATTTCCCTGATGTCTCGATTAAACTAGGTTTTCCTATTTTAAGCCCTTAAGGCGCTCTGTATTTTTTCATAAGACTTATTACAACATTACGCTCATTTATTTGTATAATGTTTTAATGACCAGTTTCTTTATTAGCTAACCTTTGAAGGGTGAGCAATTGCCTCTTTAAAAAAAATACTATATGCCTAATACCTACAATAGGGATTATGTAGTAGCTACTTACATATTTATTAATTGAGTTAATAAATTTTAACATATTCACAGTGCTTCTCAAAGGTAATAGGGTGGGAATTGGAGTCAGAAATCTGTAGTATCAAAGATAGACTTGTGCATTAAGATGTGCACCTTCTCTGAACATTCATTTACAAAATGGGGATTACAATATATTGGAATATTGAATACATGAAATAAAAATAAAAACACTCACTATACTTCCTAACAGATTACAGGAGGTCAAAATATAACATTTTGATGTTCACTGTTATGAGGAAATGAAAAAAGGCCTCACTTTGCAAACTGGCATACAGTCGGTAATAAATAAGATAGTATCAGTGAGGCTGCTATTATAACCCTTGATCTCAATAGTATAAACAATAAATATAAATGTTTTATATATGCTTCAAATATGTTTTTAATTCAGCAAGTTTTAAAATTATTTCCTGAGAAGAATGAAGAGAGGGAAATATATTTTGAAAATAGCATGTGGCTGGTGATCACAGAGCCTGGAGTAGAATGATGTCTCCTGCCACAGCCAGCCCACTACAATTCTGTTCTATACCCTCTTCCATGTGAGTGACACCTCTAGAGTTTAAACATATAGATTTATAAGAAAGGCAGTCATACTAATCTTGTAAAACAAATTATAATGTTATAAAGACTGCATAAATTGTGATTTCAAATGATACTATTTTCTCACCAGTATTAAACAGAATGGTATTCCTTGGTGGCATTGGGGGTTTACTGAGAATAGGTATTTAAATCTTTGCTAATATTTATGGGCATGAGCATGTGAGTAAAAAAGTTCTAAATGTTTAGCAAAAAGGTCAGGATGCTCAATTGTAATACTTGATTACACAGCTAGAAGAAAATTGATGGATATGTTTTTATCCATTAATTTTATGTACCCTGATTATTTGTTCAATCTCATTATTTTCAGTTTTTATCCTCGGAATATTAGTTAAATAAAAATAGTTTGGTGATTGTAGAGAGTGTTGCCTACTGATGGGCTAAGTTACAATGCAGAAGAAATGTTTTTAGGTTTTTACTTGCCAGGATTTTTCAGAAAGATCAGGCTCTTTGTTATTTTTCATGTACCAAAGGGTCTTTATGTAATACTTTGTCACAGAGGGACTTGTTTGGGCTTCAGTGTTAATGTGTTAATAAATATTTTAACTGCAAGTAAAGGAAATGTAAAGTAAAATTAAAGCATCGGGGGTGAACTTCATTGAGCCTTTGGGTCATGGGTTGTGTGTACAGGATCACATTAGTCAGTCAGGAAAAGAAAGATAAAATCTATCAACAACTTATAGTTGTACCAGTGGCTTTGTACTGGTGTGGTTAAGGATAGTGGCATAATAGTTTTGAGATGATCATGAAGTGAGCTCAGCCGGATTGCCACACGGTGGTCAAGAAGGGTTAAGTTCCCCATAAACTCTCATGGTGCAAAATAGAACCAGAGACTTGAATGTGAAGGACAGACAGACGGTCACCAGAGGTGTGGGAGCAAGGGGATAATGGGGAAAAGAAGGGAAAGAGGCAAGCCAAGGAACATGAATAGAGGACAATGAGGGGGTTGGCTGGGAGAGGGGGGATGGGGTAGGGGTGGGCAATGGGGACAAAGACGGGACAGCTGTTACTGAACAACAGTAAATTAAAAAGATTCTTATCGTGATTCTGCTAGTGAGGAACAAGTTCCTGCAGGCATCCCAGACAGATGCATCAGAGCAGCCTGGGTAGGAAGTCCGAGGGTCCCAGTCCCATCTGGAGGCGAGGGGCCAGGGCTGCACCTGTGGCTGGAAGGAGGTGTGAGGCCGAGAGGATGTGAGGTGAGGCACAGCACGCCCAGTTCTCATACTGCAGTGATTTGACACAAAAGAACACGTAGTTTCCCTTCCTCTGTGGCTTCATGACAATTTACCAGGAGGCAGCGTGTCTGCCAACCTTTGACACCAAAGTAGAAACATTAGCTTTGTGTTACAAACTGAGATTGCTGCTTTGTGTCTAGAGTTTATTTGGGAAGCTTTTGGATACTATAAAAAAGACATTATGTGTTGCTTGGAAGGAGATGAAAATTAAATGGTCTTATTTTCTCATGTATTTAAACCAGTAAATAGAAAGAACGCCATAGCACAGAATTTATTGTAGTGCTACAGAGAGCTTTAAAACAGAAAAAGAAACAAACCAAAACATAACACAAATAAATATTATAGTTCCTGGTCTTTATACATCAGCATTCTTTTCATTGCAGAACCCAGAAATACAGCAGAGACTAGTTTAAATAACAAAGGGAGAGATATTGTGTCATATATCTGGAAAGTCCAGCATATGAAATTGCTTTAATCACATTTTAGTCCTAGGACTTAACTAATGTCATTAGTATTTTTCTTTTTCTTCCTCCATCACTCAGTTTTAATACCTTCGGTACGCTGGCCACGTTCTCTGCTTTTTAAGTGGTCTTTCTGTACGCAGCGAGGGAAGATGGCGGCCAAGCAGCTCTAGTTCACTTTGGCCTTAATGCTTTTGTTTCATGTAGCATTTACTTTATTTCTTAATTAAGCAAAATATTTACTATCGAAGCTGGACAAATAAGCCTAGCTACAACTTATTATCTACCAATAAAAATAAAATTCTTTTAATGTTCACAGATCAACCATGGTGCTTTGGACTTACACCTGTGACTCGAAGCGTGATTGACATGGGTCACACGAACACTCTGGGTCCACAGCTTCATGAAATCACACGGACTAAAGGAAGAGTATTGATAAAGCAACATCTATAAAGCACAGCACTATGAGAGCTGTGCTTAAAGCAGTTTAGGATGTACTAGGAGATAAAATATATGTGAAGCGAGTAAGCCCTTTTTTGATTGATGGAAAATAAATTCATCCATATAGGAATGAAGTTATATTATATATTGAACTGACCAAGGTTTGAGACCTACATTAGGAATGCTTTCTAGAAAAATCATAAAAATACTAAATGTTAGAATACAAAGAGAAAGTACTGTAATGCCTTTACTTTACAGAGAAGAAACACTGAAATCAGAGGAAGGAAGAACTTTTCTGAGGGTACATACGGGGTGTCTTTGGGGTACATGTTGAGGGAGGGTGGGAAGGCATGAAGGTTGGAGCTGGGAATCGGATTTGTGGAAGGGAGTGAGATGAACTGTATATTTCATAAGGCTCGCAAAATGGGGTGGGACAAATCGATAAAGTATATACTTTTTGCTTAAAAGTTACAAAAGCTCAGCATCAAGTTTTTGAGTTTTTAAAAAATTTGGTTCAAATGTTTTTCTCACTGTAAAAACAGTGATGCCATGGTATAGAATGTTATAAAATACTGAACATTCAGATAAGCACAAATGAAAGAATCTATCACCCTTGATACTGGATTTTTTTTTTCTTTTCGTATCTTGGTATATGTCATTAGACTCAGTTACAATTAATGAAATATATGTACATGTATAGTACATATTAAATATAATGTACATACAGAGACACAGATATATGTACTATATTTGAATATATTTTCCCATTGCGTAGTATTTTTCCAGTTATTTTGTTGTTACAAACTGTTTCAAAAGCACTTCCCTGGGTAACTCTTTGTGCAAGTTCTAATTAGTGTTAAAGAAAAATTTATGGAAGTAGAATTTCTAAGACAAGGAGGATCTAATTGTTTAAGAGTCCTGTTTTTATTTTTAAGTAAAATTGGAAGTAGATAAAGTATCTTTACAGCCAATTTGTAGAAAAGCTCATTTATTCCATTTCTTATTATTTCAAAAGCAAGACATCACTTTAGCAGAGGTGGTTGAGTAACATTTATGTTTTGCTCAAGGGTAATTAACTGAAATGTATGTCTCCGAAATTAATTAACGTCCCACTGAGTACTGATTTCATAGTAGTCTTAAGAATTTCAATGCAGCTAATGACCTTTTACAATGATCAGAATCTATTTATGATTTTGAAAGTAGAAACATTTACTAGTGTGTTCAACTGATGAACAGTAAAACTAGTATTTAATAGATGTTGAATAAGATATTAAAATCTTTCATACACATGGAGTTTCAGATGGTTATGAGACTATCACAATAATTTTTATAGTTACTTCAGTTTATATTTTGAATAATTGTTTATAAAACAATTGCTGAACATTAGGATGTTTTAAAAATTTACTGCCTGGCACATTGCTTTATATATAATAAATTTTTAAATACTCATTTAAATAAATTATTGAGTAAATGAATGGAGTCTCTCCCAATTTTTCATTAACAAATTATTATATAATTCTCGTTTAAAATTCATAGACTGGGAAACTAAGTTCAAATACAATAGATTTAAAATTCTTTAAATGGTGATTATTCTAATATCAGATAATGAAAGAGGCATTTTACCTGTTTTATACATGAATAGCAGCAAATGTATATGTATACACATATATGTATATACAAACACACTTTTTGACACATAAAATGACCAAATAAGAGGCATAAGATTATGCCTACTGGAAAAAAGCTGATGTGAAGTAATTACATATTTTCTTTCTGAGTGCCTGTTTTAGATAGTCAATTATAGATAGTCTCAGCAGAGCCTCTTGCTTAGGAATCCAAAAAGTTTTAAAAGAATATTCTTAGGATCATGAAACTATGAACTACATAGATTCTGGTATAAGAGCCTGAATAAGCCACATGGAAAGAGGCCTGGCCTGCGGGAATACTTCTAACACCAATTCTCACAGTTGGAAAACAGGTCCAGTTGCCCCAAGTAGAATGAAAGATCCATTGGAAGGCGTGTGAACTTATGCTGTTCACTTGAGTCTATTTCCAGGCCTAGCACTGTTTGTTTGTTTATATTTTATTTGACTTTATTTTTAAATTAAATTTATTGGGGTGACATTGGTTAATAAGATTATACAGTTTTCAAGTGTACATTCCTATGATGAATGATCTGTATATTGTGCTGTGTGCCCACCATGCAAATTCCATCACTATATATTTGACCCCGTGGGCCCTTCACTAGCCCCACTTCCTTTTTGGTAACCACAATACCATTGTTTGTGTTTAGAAGTTTCAGATCCCACATATGAGTGAAATCATACGGGTCTTAGCTTTTTCTGACTGAGTCATTTTGCTTAGCTTAATATTCTCAAGGTCCATTCATGTCCCAAATGGCAGTATTCATCTTTTCTTATGACCAAATAATATTTCATAGTGTATATGTACCACATATTCTTTATCCAGTCCTCTATCAAAGGGCACAGTGCTGCAGTGAACATGGGGTGCATATATATCTTTGCAAAGAAATGTTTTCAATTTTGGGGGTTAGATACCCAGAAGAGGGATTGCTGGGTCATATGGTAACTCTATTTTTAATTTTCTGAGGAACCTCCATACTGCTTTTCACAGTGGCTGTACCAGTTCGCAAATCTACCAACAGTGAGTGAGGGTTCCCTTTTCTCCACAGCTTGTCCAACTCTTGTTATTACTTGTCTTGTTGGTGTTGAGTTGAATGAGTTCTTTATATATTTTGGATATTAACCCCTTATTAGAGCTGTTGTCTGCAAATATTATCTCCCATTCAGTTGGTTGCTTTTTTTGTATTGTTGGCAGTTTTCTTTGCTGTGAGAAGCTTTTGTTTGATATAGTCCTATTTATTTTTGCCTTTACTTCCCTTGATTTTGGGTCAAATTCTTAAAGTGTGCTATACAACAAAGGCGCGTAAGTTTAGTACCTATGTTTTCTTCTATGTAGTAGTTTATTGTTTCTGATCTTATATTTAGATTTTTGATCCATTTTGAATTAGTTTACATGGAACAAACTGTAGTCTAGTTTTATTCCTTTGTATGTGGTTTTCCAATTTTTCCAGCACTCTTTATTGAAGAGTCTTTCTTCCCTCCTTGTAGTTTTTGGCTCTTTTATAAAAAAATTATTTTTTCATATCCATGTGGTTTTATTTTTGGGCTCTCAATTCTTTTCCATTTGTCTGCGTGTCTGTTTTTCTGCCAATACCATGCCGTTTTGATTATCATAGCTCTGTAGTATAATTTGAAGCCAGGCAATGTGATACCTCCTGCTTCATTCTTTTTTTTCTGCAGATTCCTTTGTCTATTTGAGGTCTTTTGTGGTTCCATGCAAATCCAATGACCTTTTTTTGTTCTATTTCTTTCAAAAATGTCATTGGGACTTTGATGGGGGTTGCATTAAACCTGTAAATTGCTTTGGGTAATATTGACATTGTAAGTATGTACCACTTAGATTTGTTCGACTGACATATGGCTTCTGGGAATCTGAAATGAGAATAGGTAAAGATGTCAGTGAGCTTGACCCAGAGAGCATTCTTGTTTCAGGGCCGTGGACACGGCATATCCCCCAGCTAGCCATTTGAGAGTGCTTTCTCATGCCAAAAGGGGGCGCAGGAGGTTGTGTGGTTGGAGTGGCATCAATGCAGTCAGTGAAGACAAATGAATGCTTCCTTGTTTGTTTTTAGTTACATTGGATTGACGCAGCATCTGCATATGCTTTGGGCAGAAAGCATTAGAATATTATGAGACATTTTAATGTGTTTATATTACATAATGAAAGACTATCTATCAGGTGCTAGATTGAAAGCCACACAGAGAGGCAGAAATGAAAGAAATAGTGGTGGCCCCTTCCATCATGATTCGGTTACTGAACGCTGTATTACTCTTCAGTGGGCTCTATCTTAATCTCTCTCAAGATACTGTGTAATGATTTTTAAAGGTGGACAGTCTGCTGCATCATATTTAGTTTTTATACTATTAGATTGCTGGAATGCTCTGTAAATATATTAAACATGCTATAAATATAAAAATTAATATTTTATAGTCAAAACCTAAACTTTAGAGACAAAGTTTTGTTCAAATTGGTTTCTGCTACTTGGTAACTATGTGACTTTGGGAATAATAGTTATCCTCTCTGAACCGTAATTTCCTCACCTGTAAAATAAAGATAATGAAGCTTATCTTGCAGGGTTGTTGTATTAGAGAATATACTTATGACTCCTTAAACAAACTTTGTTAATGAATAATTTTATGTAGATATTTTTACTTACAGAGGTGATGTTTTTATCTGAAATTTTAAATTTATTTTTATTGTTTATATTATTACAATTACCTCTGCTTTGTCTCCCTTTGTTTTTACGTGTTTTTCAGAGATATTATTTCTTTTTAGACTTTATAAAAATTATAAAAGTAAAATATATGACTTGTAATAATAATAAGGAAAAAGTAATCTATGCCTTTGCCATCCAGTCTAAGGCAACTGATGTTGACAGTTTGGGAAACATTTTTTCATACTTTTTCTATTCTTCAAATGGCTTATTCACATAGTATGGAGTGAGTTTTGTTTATCTTTTAAAACAAGGCTATCTAATTTTATTTTTTTATTTAATGATGTAACTTGGAAAGCTTTCATATTTGTATACTGAAAATATTTTTTCATAGCTTCATCTGTCCTATAGTATGAAACTAATTCATATATTCCTTTACCGGAGAATAGAGTTTGCCTTTGCTTTTCCAAATGCTGCTGCTATAGATAATTATCAGATCATATTAAATACTTTTCTCTTTTGTCAAAACAAGATCAAGTCACTAACGCCTGAGGATGGGTGGGAAAGTTTCTTTAATGTGCTAATGCTCATGGCCACAATATTAACAACATTCTCATTTTCATCAGTGACCATTAGAGTTAATGATGCTGCTGAATTATAATGAGTTTTTGGTAGACAGATGCATACAGAATTAGATAGCTTAATCAGTACTTAGAGTTTATTAATCACATTTACATACACTGCTTTAAAAATTAATGACAAGATTCAGAATTTTAATTCTTAAGGATATCATTAAACATGGTTGTTTAGCTCTGGCTGGTGTGGCTCAGTGGATTGAGCACCAGCCTGTGAACCATAAAGTTGCTGGTTTGGTTCCCAATCAGGGTACATGCCTGGGTTGCGGGCCCGGTCCCCAGTGCAAGCGAGAAGTCACTGATTGATGCTTCTCTCACATATTGATGTTTCTCTCTCCCTTTCCCGCTCTCCAAAAATAAATAAATAAAATCTTTAATAAAATAAAAAACAACATGGTGGTTTAGAATGAGTGCTGATGAATTCCCTTTGCTAATCGACGAAGTTTATTTAGCAGAGCACGTACAGAAGTGCATTGTAATTACTGTTGTATCACCAAGTGACACAATCGCAATCTCTGTCAAAAGTATACAATCTAGTTGATTCATATTTTTAGGTATTATGTATGCTTTAATATTTTTATTTATGTTTTGCTCTTTAGTTTCATAAATCTAATGTAGCACTGACATTTTTAAGATTTGGCAATAAGCTTTTGTTTGTCAGCAGCGACAGACCTCTGGCAGCTCCACGGACACGGAGATGCGGCCTGGGAGAAAGGAGGCCAGATTCCCAGGGAGAGCAGCACTGGGGACACGGAGCTCACTGCCGGTCTCCACACGCTGCTCGTTCTTCATCACTGTAGAGACCAGCAGGGGGCTTTGACGATGAAGAGCTTTGTAAGTAAAGAATTTGGACTTTATCCTCAATGTAATATGAAATCAGAGCGAAGTTTCGTTCAGCAGAGTGGCATGGAGTGATTTATTGTTCCAAAAGATGACTCGGGCTGCTATTTGGAAAATGGATTGGGAAGGCGCGAGGGTGAGGCAGAGATCTCCTTCACAGACCACCTCAGTTCGTGGAGCAGGAGATGACAGTGGTTTGGACGAGGGCGGTCGCCATGGAGATGGCACTTGGCAGCTGTGTTTTACAGGTAGACCTGACGGGGCTAGCGGAAGGATTGCGTGGGGAGGCTGAGGGCAAGCAGGGAACCTGGGGCAGCATGTAGGTTTTCAGCTGTCCATCGCCTTAACCACTCCGCCATCTGGTCCCACGTAACATGTAGGGTTTTTAATCTGTGCTAGAGAGTAGGTGGTGGCTCCCCCCCTTTTTTTACTCTGATGCTAAAAATTGGTAGAGGAATAAGTTTTATATGTTGGAATAGTTGACTTCTGGAAGTATTCAGTTTACAATGTCCATTAGCTCTATTTCCAAGTGGAAGGTTCAAACCAGCCATTGAGTGGATGGATAACGGAGTACAGTGGAGAATAAGCTGTAGAGTCAACAGCAGCACGTAATTAGTACTGAGACAGAGCACTGGAGGAGAGAACCTGGGCAAGACCCAAGCTTCAGCTCTCACTATACATATATATATCGCATCTAAGTTTGTTCAAACTTTAAACTTTTATGGTGCTGTATATGGATGGTTCACTCTACAAAAGGGGAGTCCAGTTAAAGTGCTTCAAGGTTGGTACATTAATTATGGATTCCATGTAGATGATTACTTGGTCTTCTCAATAATGAAGGACACACTTCAGGGCATGTAATTCCTTTTAATGCTAAGACTAATCTCATAGTCCTATAGTATCTTTCTTGGTGTTTCTCCGTAATCAGCATATTACTTTGTGGTGCTAAATACCTGAATGAAGTTAATATAATGTTATTTGATAGCATGGAACAGTTTTAGCTGGTTGCATTTTTTCAGGTCATATGATAGTTTGAGAAATTTGGAGATTTGGAAACATTTTGGAATTTTAGCAAGAAGATTCCCACATATACTGTAGAAGATGTATTGTTTGCAATAGCAAATAACTCAGAATGAGGAGTGAAACATGCCCCCGCCCCCACATAAGCATGGCTGACTTTTTTTTTTTTTTTTTTTTTTTTAGCAAATACAAAAATAAATGGACTTCTTTCCCTCTATGTTGACAGGTCTTTTATCCTAATGATTAGGTACCAGTTAAAGTTGTGCGACCTACACCACAGTTCTTCCCATGGAATCCAGAGAGAGTTTTTATTTAGAGATTTAAGGATTTTCTAAGCATTGCACTGTAACTGGAAATGTTGTGGCTTTGGCTCTTGGGGGAAAAGAGACAGGTTTCTAGTATCAGGTAGAAAGTTAGGTGGGATATGAATGGTTTATGAGAAAAGTGTGCTGAGTACCTGAATTTTTGAAGTGTGGCTATTTTTTTTTCAAAACCTCCTTACTTTAAAAAAATACTTTTATTATAAATATGAACTTGAGTGGTAAGATGACTACATGATAACTTATTCTTATTTTCCTTTAACAATTTTTAAATTAACTATTCAATTACAGTTGACATACAATATTGTATTAATGATTAGATATTTATATAACTTACGAAGTGACCACCCAAATATGTTCAGTACTCATCTTTGCTAATTTTTTTCTTTCCTACTTTAGTAATTTGAGGCTGGTGGTAATTTGAATTTACCTATATGTAGAAAACTTTTCATGAGTAGTGTTTTTCACAGAACAATTTTTTTTCTGTAATCTTAAAGCCCTAGATTGGCACACCTTTAGCTACTGAAAATTAATAGAATAAATTAAAAATGTTCCTTATCTCTTCACCAAAGAAAGAATGGGAACTCTAGTAGGCAGTTCTTTTTTATCCTAGTTTATAGTAGGTCCTACAAATAATAAAATTGTAGATATTAACAAATTCTACATATGGAATTTTAAAAATGAGAACCTTTACAAACTCTACTTGAGAA
This sequence comes from Glossophaga mutica, assembly GCA_039655065.1. Lineage (NCBI taxonomy): Eukaryota > Metazoa > Chordata > Mammalia > Chiroptera > Phyllostomidae > Glossophaga > Glossophaga mutica. The sequence goes on from CM077314.1 coordinate 11,932,356, forward strand.
ACAATAAAACATCATAAAATTAATAATTTTTGGCAGAAAATACTTATCAGCTTTCTTCAAAAATATTTCTAGAGATCATAACATTTGGAGGAGTTTCTTTCTTTTTTTTCTTGAATAAATGGTTAGCAATAAGTCCCTATTGAAACTCCTGGGCAGAAAGACTTTTTCCTCCCTTACGTCTTTCAAGATTTTATTTTAATTTTAAATTCTGACATTTCTGGAAGCATTCAGTCCTTTTGCAATGATGCTGAGAATAGAATCCCTATTTCATGCACCTGTGTATAGACCTGATAAGAATCTATTAGGCTAAATTTTGAGAGGCCTACTACACTTCATACTGCTCCTCTTAACTAACATGTGAAAAAAACAAGAAAAACAGTTCCTGATTTGTTGGAAAATACCCAACAGAGAATGCAACTGGTATATGTAGTTAACTTTGCTTAATTTCAATTCAACATGTAGTTTGTATATTTTACCCATGAATGTTCAGGAGTTTGAAATAAAACTTATAATGACACCTTTGATAATATCTCTTATAATTTGAGAAAAAAGTACCTACCCTCTTTCCTCTTCACTCCCCCACCCCTGATTAAATAAAAAGGAGGTTGCTATTTTTGGCTAAAAAATGTTTTTATTTTATTTTTTTTTATTTTTATTAGATTTTATTTATTTATCTTTTTTAGAGGGGAAGGGAAGGAGAGAGGGAGAGAAACATCAATGTGCGGTTGCCTCTTGTATGTCCCCTGCCGGGAACTGGCCTGGCAACCCAGGCATGTGCCCTGACTGGGAATCGAACCTCGATCCTTCGGTTCGCAGGCCCGCGCTCAATCCACTGAGCTACACCAGCCAGGGCTAAAAAATGTTTTTATTTCTAAAGTCTTTTAAAGTTTAGAAATAAATTAGCCATAAATCTTGGATGTTTAATCCAGGTTTCAGGCAATTTTGAGATCTCAGGATTCAAAACTGATGGCTGTAAACCCACATCAGTGTGATAAACCGTAAATCATCCTCCCTCACCCATACTTGCATTGCTCAGCCGTCATGACGTTGCACCCCGAGTGAGGAGTTCCCACAGTCCTTTGGGACCCAGTCCTCTGGGAAGTTGCTGCAGTGCTAGACCTGACCCATGAGATGGAATCTGTTTGCCAATTCCTAAGGCACAGGCATAGGAAGGGTTTTTTTAAAGGCACAGAAGTATAAAAATAAAGGTAACTATTAAAAATAAATATTGTATAAGTGAAAGGATTATAGAAGAAGATATAAAGATAAATTATAGGCTTGGTACCGTATGACTAACAACTTCCTTAGGGGTCATTGAGAAGCTGTGAAATACTTTGTCTGCTTCTATTGTTAGGGAGAGGAGAAATAGTAGATATCACCTAGGCTAACTCGTATCAATTCAGTAGAGGAGCAAACCGGCACAGAGGTTTAAATGACTTGTACAGTGTTGTAAAACCAGTGAATAGGACCCGAGTAGACAGTCAATTGCAATATCTCCATTATGCCACTTTCCTGCAGCCTGGTCTACCTGTCCCTCTTCACTGCTGACCCTCCCTCCCTGCTGAGTACACAGCCTAGAAGAATTCAGGAATGAAATGAACATCGAGAGAGACTCGTGCTGGGCATGTTGCCCAGACTTTACTAATTCACATACCACTACCTGAGTTTTGTTGTATCTGTACTCTCTACTTCCCGACCACTGGGCAAGCCCAGACTAGGTTCATGACTAAAAATAATTCACAGATGCATTTTGTTTGTGTTAGCATGGTATTTTAGGAACATTTTAAAAAATGTTAAAATAAAAAGATTCGGTGGCTCCGGACCCTCATTCTCAAAGACAGACATAAAATGGGGCTGAGAAATAGCTGATACTTTTGGTGAGATATGAATTTTCATTTTGCTAGGGTGTAAACTCTTCCCTCTTAATTCTGACACCGTATTGAACATCATTTGCTGTTTGTTATCATATGTATATGGTACATAAATTTATATCCTCACTGTATCTCTATCAAAAGATGGATAACAAAAATGTAGACCAAGATGGCCATGTGATTTTTTCCAAAAGGCCCATGCTACTTCTTGACTTTACCTGTCTAGCTCCTGAAAACATTTGAGTTTACAGTTCTCGGTCAGACTATATTGGACCAACATGGCGTCAGTGTACTTAGAAAATTAGATTTAATATAACAATGCTACACAATTTTTCTTCAATTACCAATATAGAAGTGAATAAGAACTAAGGTAGGTTAACTATTTCCTTTACTTCTATTATTGCTCTCAGGTACATAATTATTTTCTGTGTACCATTTGCTCCTAAGAAATGACTAAATATAACTCTCCTTTTGAAGTTTATCATTTAGAATAAATTTGGCAAGCTTTATAACATTGCAAAATGTCACAAGATTTAGAGACACAATGGCAAAGTAGTTTCTCCACAGCAGATGAATTCTACAGCCCCAAAATTAGAGCTACAGTTAAGCCCATGACAATTGGTCAAGCAGTTTTTTCAGCAATAGAGGAAATCTTGGGCTAAATTATTTTGTCCTTCACCAGGGAGACCTGGCAGGCTGTGCTGTGCTCATTCATACATTTCTTCTTCCCTCAACTGATCCCATCCCTCCCTCCCTCTTTTCTCTTTTCTGTTTCTTTTCTTCTTTTCTCTCTTTGTTTCTTTCTTTCATCTTTCTTGTATTTTCCATTACCATTCAGCCCCCATATACCATACTCCCCCACAGTGATCGTCACCCTGTTGTCCATGTCGATGAGTCCTTTGCCCTTTTTGCTCAGTCCCTCTGCTCCCTAATTTGTCCACCCCCCCCACTGTAGCTGTCGTCTGCTCTCTATCTATGAGTCTGTCTCTCTTTTGCTTGTTAGTTCAGTTTGTTCATTAGATCCCACATATGAGTGAAATCATATGGTGTTTGTCTTTCTCTGATTAGCTTATTTCACTTAGCATAATGTTCTCCAGGTCCACCATACTACTGCAAAGGGTGAAAATTTCTTCTTTTTTATGGCTGAGTAGTATTCCTTGTGTAAATGCCCCTGAGTTGTTTTCTCCACTCATCTCATCTACTGATGAACACTGGGGCAGCTTCCATATCATGGTGATTGTAAATAACATGGCAATGAATATAGGGGTGCATTGGTTCTTTGGACCTAGTGTTTTGGGTTTCTTCAGATATGTTCCCAGAAGTGGGTCAACTGACCCCATTTCTCATGAATGTTCATGTGAGTTCTAGACAAACTTGGAAAGTGATGGTTTGATATCCTGGCTATGGTTTAATAAAACCATGAAAAACAACCCTGAGCTTCCTATTATCTGATTTTATATAACTTCAGTATTGATTTAAATGGCATCTTGTTTATTTCTGAGGGAATAATCTTATTGATGAATTTTGAAATATATTTTAACATCCAAGGATTAGACCTTTACTTCCAACTGTGAAGAAAGTTACAAAAATGACGAGCATCTCTTTTCACCCCTTTTGAATAAATAATAATGTAGCTTATTTCCTTATTCAGTCATCCAGCTTTCACTCTGACACATTTGACCTTTTGTGTAAATCTTTTTCTGCCACGGCTTCTGATATGAAACTCATTAAAAAGTAACAATGCTGTAATTTCATCAGGAAAGAGAATTTCAAGACTGTTTTTTAACTTAGCCAGTGAAGTATGAGGATGATACCGATAGAAATAGGAATATAGTCTCCTTATCCATCATTTGGAGCAACGATAAAAAGATGGCACCCATTTTCTCATTTTCTTCTTGGTCTTTCTTTTTTTTTTCTACTCAGTGGGGTGGGAGGAGGAACAGGAATGATCGGGAAGTTTTCAGTATCTCTTTGGATTCTGTGGTCAGCTGTCCTTGGCAGGTGACAGACCAATCTTATCAAGAGGCGCAGTCCAAAATTTCTTCCGTTTCCTTGACAGGATGAAATGCAAAGTAGAACTCCGTGGATGCAGACTGTTGGTTGTGGGACTTGAGATTTTATATCTGTTTTCGTCACTGCCACCCTTTCTGTGTGCCGCTTTCCTCTTTTCTCTTCTTTTCTTTTTTGTCCCTTACCCCACAGTCTTTTACTGCTTACAGTTTGCTCTCTTCTTTGTTTCTCATAGAATCATCATGTAATCGTGGAGTTGAATGTCAGCCCTTCTGGTTCTAGTCATGTGACCTACAGTAAATTGTTTATTTTACGTGAGTTTCTGATTTCTCATTTGAAAATAATATGGACAATGCCTGGCATAAAATAATCACTCAGTTGTAATATATGATGTGATTATAAGTCTATTATGGATTTCCTGAAGTTAAGAGGTTGGAGGATTGCTAAGTACTGAGGAAATATTTTCACTTTTATGAGAGAATTGTACTTGAAAGGAGGGTATACTTTTATTTTATTTCTGAAAGGATTTGGTCAGTTCATGTGTGTAGTTTTCTGACATTCTACTCAGTGCAAATCCACCTTTAATTAGAATTCCGGTCAGCAAGGTGTTTTCAGAACTAGAATTAAAATGGGATGACCCGCGGCATGAAATAAGTGCCCTACAGGCATTCGGCACTCTTCTCTGACTTTATTTCTGAATCTCTTGGACCTTAGAGGCTTTCTGTTTTTCTTTTTAAAGACAAATTTTGTAGGAAATATTGAAAGAGATGAAATGCTTGAGTAGGTGAGAAATTCAGTATCAATAACCAAATTGTCATGGTGATCAAGTATGAACTCTACTTACTCTTTTAGTTATTTTGTTTGGTCTTAATAATTTTGAGCCTACACTTAAAAATCAGTAAGTTTTGCACAAATATTTGGACTTTTGGTTTATCTTAAAAATCAGATGTTCCTTTCCAACTTTTAACATAGAGGTTGTCACCATCACAGCTGCTTAATAGATAATTGTTCAACATATTTAAGAATGATTATGCTAAACAAAAATACAAATTGTGATTAAGTAAAAAATGCTGATGAAACTTTAGGGTTTCAACAGAAGACATGAGAGAGAGCAATAGATATAATCTTTTCCTTTCCATTTTGAAATATTTTTGCAAAATGATTCATCAGACCAATCTTTAAGAAATACCTACTGGACATTTCTGAAGATTCCTTTTCTCCAAAACATTGTGTGGGAACACTCTTAAGCTCCCACAGTCTCGCCTCTTTGTCTTCCCTGTCTCTTCTCGGGTTGCATTCTTGTAATTTCAGGTGGCTGATGCTGTTGAGAAGGTACTTTGTCCAGGCACTGTGCTAGCCTATGATAATTTATTTACTCTTCAAAAACATCTCATGGAAAAAAGGACTTATTACCTCTATTTTTAAACTGGGGAGATTGGCTATTGTGCTGTACACCTGAAACCAATACAAAATAATATTGAATGAAAACTGTTTTGCAAAAATAGCGAAACTAAAATAGAAATAAAAACGGGGACCTGCGTGCATGGGCACTCAGCCAGTACATGGGACAAAGAGAATCCGACTGCAGGCCCAGAGACCACGGTCTTCGTCCTGTGGCAGCGGTGGCCGCACCATGGCCAGCGTCTCCTGGGCACACTTCTCTGTGTCCCTTACGTCAGCTGGCCTTTCACTCTCTCTGCTGCTCTTCTTAAACATGTTGATAACAACTGCAAAATGAAATAATGACTGCCTTCCTCCTATTTTCTTCTTCCAAATTAGTACTCTTTGACTACATCTCACAAATCTTAAAATGGCTATTTTTTTAAAAAAAATTATTGTTATTCTATTATATTTGCCCCAGTTTTTTCCCCTGTGCCCTCCTCCACTCAGCCCAGGCCACTCCCCCGTCAGTCCCCACACTATCACCCATGTCCATGGGTCATTCGTACATGTTGTTAGACTAGCGAGGGGTTATTCTTACTGGTTTTTTTTTTTTTTTTTTTTTTTTTTTTTTTTTTTTGAGCAACTGATGTTTCAATTTACCTCTTGCTTCTAAAGAAGTTTAGGAGATTGCTTTTAAATATTTGAGGGCCTAGATATATTTTTTACTTTTAATTTCTATTGCTTTTCAAAATTAGATTGTGGTTTTAGACTGCTATGTACTCTTTCTATTTCAAAGAATTGATTGAATTTTTTTCTTTGGTCAAATATATAAACAAAATTTGAATATTTTCATGGTACTGTAAAAGAAAATGCACTTTTACAAGAGTCGTGGCTTTAATTGAACTCTCATTAATTTTTTTATTCAGCTCGGATGTAATTTTTGGTTGTTTTAGTCACGTGAAGAATGCAAGCTGTGTTAAAACACCGAGCTGCCTATACTGATTTGTCCCTGCATACCCAGATGTTTTGACCCATTTGTTACTGTAACATTCAGCCCATAGGTAAAGCAGTTATATTCTCACTGTGTATAGTTGTATCCATCACTATTATCAAAAATAAGCTCGCTTCACACTTAATATTAATTTTGACTCTTATTCCAACTTTAAAAATAATATAGTAACCACTGAATATTTAATTATGTGTATTATTTATTATTTAGTCCCAGCAGGAAGCCTCACATGCCTGACATGTTGTTGGTGCTCTCACATTTGTTGTATAAATAAATGACTGGAACTTGGGTTACTGGGCCATGCACATGGTCCTCCACTCCACTGTCTCACCCAAGAGCAGGCACAATGGCCGCATTTTAGAAATATGTCTCTCTGAAGTTAGCTTGTTGAAAATGTAAATAACCCAGGATTTTTCACTGCAAGATTATCCAGTATTTTAAGCTCATATTTTGGGTCAATATTTATTTTATTTTTATGAATCATTTTTGTTTGAAGTAGAATTTATTTTATCTTTCTTAATTCAACAAAGTTAAAGTGTTAAAATATTCAATCTGGGTTTATACGCAGTGTTTCAAAATGTCTAGTGTAACAGTATTGCCCCAAGTGGGAGGCAATGTCAATAAGCATTGAACTTTACTTTTTCATATTTAAAATGTTTTACTATTTTTTATTTCTTCGATCAGTGGTGCTCTCATGTGTAATGTTATTTGTCTAAGAACTTATTTAGTAGCATTTCAACAATCAAATATACCTCATTCCATAAACCTGGGAATACCCCTTACTGTTCACCCAGGTCAAGGTATAATTGGTGTCACTGGATTTTGCTGTCCAATGATGAGGTATATGCCTCTGAAGACTCCTTTTACCTCATTTTTGAAAAAAAAAAATCTTTTAGGATATTATCTCTTTCAGGTTTTTGATATCATGATGTGTGCTTTTTTAAAATGCCTTTTATTTGCAATCTAGTATTAATATTATTGGAAATAAATACCTTTGACTTAAAATATAAGATTACAGTTTTCTAATAAGTTTGAATGTATGTTGAAAGTCCCCCTCACAATTACTTATAATGGAACAGTTGACTGCCATACCTGTCATTATTTTTATTTTTGGTTATTCTTAGTTTAAAACTATTTACACTTAAAGTTCATTCCATTGAGTCTAGGGATTGACATACCTTTTCAGCAGTCAGGACTAGATCAGAATGGTCCCATCGGACTGATGAGGTTATGGGTGCAAGTCAGCAGTGGGAGAGTGAGTGAGCAGGAGACCTGAGTGGGTCTTCCAGGTCCTTCTACTTCAGTTCCAATGCCTGTCCCAGAAAAATCTTTACTTCCTATTTCAGTGCCTTTCTAAATCTCACAAGGCTCAAACAGTGATTGAGTTCCAGTTTATTTTTAGTCATTTCCCCTAAAATTAATATGTGTTCATAGTGTTCTGTTTTGCTTTTAATAGTTGGAATATGGAACATTTTAACAGTTTTTTTCCAAATAATTGCAGATATTCTTGTTTTGCATATATCAAAACTCAACAAGTGATAGTTTCTTAAAGATTAGTTGCAACAAAGAATTTGAAGTCATACAAGTGAACTTTTTTACATTGGTCTACCTATTGCTTTCCCCCTAATTTTTATTAAGATATAATTCACATACAGCATTGTATTACTCTAAGGGGCAAACATAACGATATGTGTAGATATTCCTAAATACTTACCATGATAACTTTAGTTAAAATTTATCACCTCATAAGATTATAATATTTTTCTTACAGTGAAAACTTTTAAGAAGTATTTCTTGGCAATTTTCAAGTAGACAGTACTGTTAACTAAAGTCACCGTGCTGTGCGTTATATTCCTTGGCCCCTGCCCCGGAAACCACCAGCCTGCTTTGTTACTGTAAGTTTGGTGTTTTTAGATTCCACGTATAAGTAAGATCGTACAGTATTTGTCTTTCTCTGTTTGTCCTGTTTCACTTGAAACTATTTTTAAGTGTCATTACATAACCTTACTTATGGAATTCCAGAATAACATTGGCCTGGTTTGATCTGCTTAAACAGAAAGCTTCTGGTCAGTCTGGCTCCATTGCCTGATTTTCTGTGGGTGGTTTTCAGCCACCCTGTTGGGCGTTACAGAGAAGTCATCACATTTTCTTCCCCACTGACCTCCTTCTATTGGCACAGAATCGAAATTTCATTCTTGTGTTTGTGGAAGCACATTATAACTTTTAAAATTCCTGCAGGCATAGTTAACACCATTTCTTGATAAAATCTGCTGTGGATGGACTCAACTAGTGCTGAAAATACATGTTTTGTTTTGTTTTTTCATAAGGATCAAATTTATTTGAGAAGAGAGGATAATGATATTGAGGTCAAATATAATAGTTTAAATGCGATTTTAATGAAAATGAGCTGTGACCCAATTTCTTTTCCCCTGTCTTAGGGAATTGAATTATGAACTGAGTTTGAAGACTTACAAAATCATTTTTGTCTATTTGTCTGTCTCTCTTTATATATATATTTATCTATAAAATATGTATATGTTTGTGGGGGTGTACAAAAGTAGGTTCACAGTCGTGAGTATAGGAAACAGAGTTTATTCTTGTATTATTATTTGTTAATTATTGCATTACTTATTTGCATTACAACTGTAAACCTACTTTGGCCCACCCCTGTATTTGCATGTATATCTCTGTGTACTTACCTATCTATATCTAGATATGTAGACAAACATAATATCAAACATGTAACAGATATATAGAGAGATAAGTAAAAATTCTGATAACCTCCATGGGCTGATAGTTTGATTAACTAACTCAACAAGTGGAGTCTGAGTTTGGACTGTTGTAGAATTGAATAATGCATTTTGCTACTGGTGACTTTTATCATTGAATTCTTATCTCTCTTGAACTTACTTTTTTCCTTACCTGTAAAAGGAACATTTTAATATCTGTCTTGCTTTAGTTTCATTTTGGCACTGAGGGACAGAATCACATTTATAGCAAATGCTCAACAAATGCTGCTGTTATTATTCATGTTCTGCTGATATTCTGGAATGTACCTAGAACATGGAACATAAATTTACACTCCTTCCTTTCAGCCTTTTGCTTCTTTGAGCCAGTTTCATCTCTGGCTTATGTCACTTTGGGTGACAATTGAACCACAGATTTGTTCTTTGTAAAATGGAGGTAAATTGCCACATTTTCTCTTTTCCGCTTTTTAATTTCACTCCACTTTTATAACTGAGAGTGGAGTCATGTTTCCAAGGTGATGCTCTCAGTTTGTACTCAGCAAAGCTGAATATTCAAATATTCATGCTGACTGTAGTCAGTCCTTTGACTTGGAGTGATCGCTTCTGTCTGTAGAATCATCCCACCTACCATTGCTTGCTCTCTTACCGTGGCTCATTGGGAAGTATCTGCTAATGTCCTGTTACACAGTTAAGGGGGGGAAATAAAACTGGCCTGGAAGAACTTTCATCAGAAGTCCTTATATTTCCATCATTCGTACCAAGACTGTTCAGCCCACTGCCGTAGGGGGACAGGCATTTTGTAGTGCCTTCAAGTGACACTAACATGTTTTAGTGCCTTATAGTGACACTAACACTGAGAGAGCCCCCCAGGACAGACACCCACTTGTTGCAGTCCCCCCTACCCCCAGGTTGTAGATGCTAGATGTCGACATGTAATACCTATATAATTGTTGGATCAGAGAAAGATGTCACAAAAATTTTCTAAGCCAGTGTTTCAGAAATAGGCTGCAATTTTAGATAACCCCTTACAATTTATAATATATGACACAAAAAATGAATTCCGATTTTTAACAATTTGTTATGGCTAAAATCTGAACGCTGGATAATACATGACTTGAAACCATGGGCGCCCCATTAATGGGCCTTTATTACAGAACACACAGAAGTCCACGGCACAGCTCACACTGAGTCTGAGCGGTCAAAGACCCTGAAGGACCGATGGGAGCGTGCGGCTCACTGTGTGTGTTTGTCCAATAAGCAAGCACCTTCTTTGATGTGTAGTGCACAGAACCTGGAAAAAGCTAAGGTACAATTCTTAGAAATAAGTATAACAACAATATATGGATGATGTATTCTAGAACTGTGCACCTGAAACCTATAAGGTTTTTTTAAAAAAATATATTTTATTTAATTATGCTATTACAGTTGTCCCATTCCCCCCTTCACTCCCCTCCCACCTGCACATTCCCCCCCCTTTAGTTCGTGTCCATGGGTCATACATATAACTTCTTTGGCTTCTACATTTCCTATACTATTCTTACCCTCCCCCTTTCTATTTTCTACCAACCATTTATGCTACTTATTCTCTGTACCTTTTCCCCCCTCTCCTCCTCCCCTGTTGATAGCGCTCCATGTGATCTCCATTTCTGTGTTTCTGTTCCTGTTCTAGTTGTTAGCTTATTTTGCTTTTGTTTTTGTTTTAGGTTCAGTTGTTAATGATTGTGAGTTTGCTGTCATTTTACTGTTCATATTTTTTATCTTTTTTTTCTTAGATAAGTCCCTTTAACATTTCATATAATAAGGGCTTGGTGATGATGAAACCTATAAGGTTTTATTAAGCAGTATCATCGCAATAAATTAAAAATACTTTAAGTATAAAAACCCTGTCTTTTAAGCTCTGTAATGAAATTCAGCCTTACGACATCCATTTCCAGTTGGACCCTGGGCACTCAGATTATAAAGATGTTAAGAGAAACATGCCCCATCAGTTACTAAACATTTTTGTTTTAAATAGGCCACCGGCTTGTTCCATACACTGGACACACAAAAGCCCTGCAACAATTTATTTTGGGAAAACATTCAAACCCTGTTTGTCTTTTCTTTATTGTAAAATGCTCTTTTAAATTCAATTATAAAGATCTCAATAGCACTTAAATGACTGACAAGAGCATTATCATCCACATTTTAGCAGCTAAAGGCGTCACAGATTTCAGATGGGAACATTTTCAAAGCTCTTATCCAACACTTGATGCTCACATCATCTCACATCATCTTTTTGTGGGGAGGGAGGGGGGCAGTTAAGGTGGCAGCTTTTTTCTGTGTAGGAGGAAATTTGCTTTGGTTCACATATGGATCAAGAAACATCTGTGGTATGGTGCAGCTTGATTAGCAAACCTGTAATTGGCGACTGAAAATATCTATTGCATTTTCTCCTCCCGCACTTCCTCCTTTACTTTCTCAATAGTTTGTTATTCATTATATGTAATTTAGGCAAAGTCACGGGCACTGAAGGGTGGAGTAACTGCTACCTTCAGAGACAGCATTCCAGGGTGAACTCATTCCTCTCCACTGCAGTTATTTACATTTAAACAATATTTTGTCCTCCAGAAAGATTTCAATTCATGCAAAGATGATTAGGAGCTATATGTACTGTTTTCTTTCTAAACTTTATCATTCAGAGATTTAGACTAAACCATTTTTTAAATGCTTTGGGCTAGAACACAGCTTTTAAATATAGTCAAACCACCCAGAGACAATATTTTAAAGATCTTTTCACTTAAACTAGCAAAACATCTATGAGAGACATCGCTGTGTATGATTTAGGGGCGTGCCTGATTAATAAAATGGGAATGGAGAAGGAGAGAGGGAAATATACATGCCAAAAGAGTTGAGTAAAGTCCTATAAACAAAAATTAAACATGATTTGGTGGGAGTTGAGAGACTTAACATTACAGCCTCACACTAGTGAATTTTCCTCTCTCCCTATTGGTTTCGTCATGTGTAAAAGCCCAGATTAGGCAATTTTAGTGGTTATTTCTAGCTCCATTTCTGTGATAGCAAAAGGTAACCAGTACTGGAAAATGCCCTGAATGACTTGAAGGGTCATTTTTATTGTTAGAAAAAAAGACATTGAGCAAAAACACTTTTAGAGGAAAGAAGATGAAAACCATTAACCGTTTATTTTTGTATATAATTTTAATATAGCATACAAAATAAGATTTTTTTGTATGTGTAATTTTTTGCCATATGTTGTATGACTATTTTCCTTTTTAAATATTGATAGTGCTCTTACAGTTGTCCCAATTTTTCCCTTTTGTTGCCCCCACCCAGCACACCCCACTCCTCTTGGGCAATCCCTATACCTTTGTTCATGTCCATGAGTCATGCATATAAGTTCTTTGGCTACTCTGTTTTCTATATTGTGCTTTACATCCCCATGACTATTTCACGACTATGAATTTGTACTTCTTAATCCCATCACCTCTTCACCCATTTTCTCACACCCCCACCTATCTGGTAACCATCAAAATGCTCTTTGTATCCATGATTCTGTCTCTCTTCTTCTTGTTTGCTCAGTTTGCTTTTTCAGATTCAATTGTTGATAGGTATGTGTTTATTGTCATTTTATTATTCATAGTTTTGATCTTTTTCTTAAATATGTTCCTTTAACGTTTCATATAGTAATGGTTTGGTGATGATGAGCTCCTTAGTTTTTTCTTGTCAGGGAAGTTTTTTATCTGCCCTTCAATTCTTAATGATAGCTTTCCTGGGTAGAGCAATTTTGGCTGTAGGTCCTTGCTTTTAATGACTTTGAATACTTCTTGCCAATCTGTTCTTGCCTGCAAAGTTTCTTTTGAGAAATCAACTGACAGTCTTATGGGAACTCTCCTGTAGGTAACTAACTGCTTTTTTCTTGCTGCTTTTAAGATTCTCTCTTTATCTTTAATCTGTGGTATTTTAATTATAATGTGTCTTGGAATGGGCCTGTTTGCATCCCTCTTCTTTGGGACTCTCTGTGCTTCCTGGATTTGCATGTCCATTTCCTTCACCAAATTAGGGAAGTTTTCTTTCATTATTTTTTAAAATAGATTTCTAATTTCTTGCCCTTTTCCTTCTGGCACCTCTATGATGTGAATGTTGGATCTCTTGAAGTTGTCTCAGGGGCTACTTTATCCTCATTTTTTAAAATTCTTTCTTCTTCTTGTTCTGATTGGTTGTTTTTATTTCCTCATATTTCACTTATAGATTTTATTCTTGGCTTCATCCATTCTACTGTTGATTCTATGTAAATTGTTCATTTCCATTAGTATATCCTTCATTTCTGACTGGATCTTTTTTTATGCTTTTGAGGTCCTCACTGAGTTCTTTGAGCATCCTTATAGCCAGTGTTTTGAACTCTGCATCTGGTAGATTGCTTATCTCCATTTTGTTTAACTCTTTTTCTGGAGTTTTGATCTGTTCTGTCATTTGGGTCATGTTTCTTTTTGTCCTCATTTTGGCAGCCTCCCTGTGTTTGTTTCTAGTATTAGGTAGAGCTGCTCTGACTCCATGTTTTGGTAACATGGTCTGTAGGCACAGCCTGCTCTATCACCCAAACTGAGTACTTGAGGTGAGCCCTTTGTGTGAGCTGAGTACACCTTCTTGTTGTTGTTGATTCTTGATTGCTCTTGGTAGATCAATGAGAAGGATTTACCCAGGTCAGTCAATTACAAGGTCTGTGATTACTTACCACCAACCTCTGCCCTCTGTGGAGGATCAGCTGTGCAGGGGCAGGGTGGTGGTGCTTCAGTGTGGCCTGTAGCTGTCCACTGGGTGTGCAGGCTGTGCGGTTTCCTGGGTGGTGCAGGTCAGGGTCAGTCACTCTCTGTTTTTTGCCTGGGGCCACCCAGTGTGAGCTACAAAGCAATCTGCAGATGGCTGCTACTTGTGCTGGGCTTGGAGGTTCCCAGGTGGAGCCAAAATATGATCCAAAGCTGGTTGCTACCGGTGCTGGGCCTGGAGCTGCTTAACCAGAGAAGTGAAAGGTCTGGGGGCATGCCAGAAGTTGGGTGGGGCGGAACCTCAGGCAAACACCAGGGTGGGAAAGCAGTGAAGCCATGTTGATGGGGTCTCAGATATGCCTCCCACTTGCCTGTTCCATGACTCTGTGGCAGGGTTGGGGGGCTCAGAAAAGGCATGATGCCTTTTCCCACCTTTCTGTCTGGGAGAGAGCTATCTCCCAACACTTGCCCTGATACCAGACACTTCAGTTCCTTCCCATATGCCACTGGTGCCTTTCAAGCCGCCACCCTGGTGGTGCTGGTGTTCAGAGGGAGTGCATCTGAGTAAGTTCAGCACAGCAGCTTTCAGGGACTCTGGTAGGTTTTTTTCACTGACTCCAATCTCACTGGTTTTTACAGCCAGAAGTTATGGGGGCTTATCTTCCTGGCACTGAAACCCTGGGCTGAGGGCCCTGGGATCTCTTGCTTCTGAGATATTCTTCCTGAATTTTTATCCACCACATGTGGGAGTGGGGACCCTCCCATTCTGCATCTCTGTCTCTCCTACCCATCTGGATATGTGTAGTTTCTTTAGTTCCATAGTCGTCGAACTTCATTCAACTCAGTTTCAGACGGTTCTCAGTGATTATTGGTTTGTAATTTAGTTGTAGTTTTGAATGGGTTGGGTGAGGAGGTGAGCCCTGTTTACTTACCTGTGCTTCCATCTTCTGTGTAAATTCTAAGACATTGGTTCTCGAAATGGGATCTACGGACCCATAGGGAATCCCAAGATTTTCAAGGAGCCACAAGATTGAAATTATTTTTGGAATAATACTAAGATTTATTTTCTATTTTGGTGGTGAAAGTTGCCATAATGGTACCCAAACAATAGCAGGTAAAATTGCTGGTGCCTTAGCACAAATCAGTGCAGAGGCAGCAAACTGCACTGGTGGCGGTTGTGTCCTTAACTGCCATGTATTCAGTATCCACCAGAGTTCACTGGAAAAAGAAGGCCACATTACATCTGCAGTAAACAGAAAAAAATAAATAATGAGTATGAACAGAAATGGATGAATTTAAAAGCAAGAAATCAACAGAAAATGTCAATGAAACTAAATGCTGTTTTTTTAAAAGACCAAGAAAAACGATAAGCCTGTAGCTAGGCTAACTTGACTACAGATAGATAAAACCCACTTGAAAAAAGGTTCTTGGGGGTCTTCAATAATTTTTAAGGATGTATAGGAATTGTAAGACCCCAAAATTTGAGATCAGCTCTTCTGTGTGACCTTCCGAAAATTGATCGCAGCACATCTGATTTTTTTTCCCCCGGAGGTGTCTTTTCTATTACCAGCATGTTGTCTCACAACACAGAATTTGGGTAACAGTCATCTTTTGGGAAGGTGGGGCCTCAGCTTCTGTGAGAGTCCTGGTGATACACAGTGGCCCGTGTTTTAGACATGAGGACAAGGGACAGTACTACCATATTTTTCAGACTATAAGACATACTTTCCCCCCAAATTTGGGAGGAATAATGGTTGTTAATGCTGCTGTTGAGTTCTGTTTACATTTATATTGGTGAAATATTATGTTATTTATGTTATTAAACATTTTACCACATTTTTTGCTTCAAAATTTTTCCCCTTATTTTTCTCCTCTAAAACCTAGGTGCATCTTATAGTCCAAAAAATATGGTACTTACACCGATGTTAGAACAGATTCTTTTTTCTTTTTACAAATTTTATTTATTTATTTTTAGAAAGAGGGGAGGGGAGGGGGAAAGAGAAGGAGAGAACATCAATGTGAGAGAGAAACGTTGATCGGATTGGTTGCCTATCAGACGTGCCCCAAACATGGTATGGTCCTGCAACCCAGGCATGCGCCCTGACCGGGAAACAAACCAGTGACCTTTCGTTGTGCAGGACAATGTTCAACCAACTGAGCCACACCGGTCAGGACAGAACAGATTCTTAAGACACCTAGAACTTCCTATTCTTTCTTTGGTTTTATTTATTTATTTTTCATCTTGCTTTTAAATCATAAAAATACTCTGGAGGTTTTTAATAGAGTTCTATATAGTGAAAATGGCTAATGCAAGGTGGCATATTGAGAGGTAGAAGTTATTACCTTTTTAGCAATTCCGAGGAAGTTCAAGGAGGCCCTCCACAGCAAGTCTATGAGCCATTGGATGAGTTTGCTCAGGCATCAATTCATCTTTGCTCCTGAAATAACACTGAAACAATAACAAGAGGTAAAACCAACCAGTGGAAATAGGTGTAACGGATTGTGTAAATGAAGCATAGCATATGCATTATTGTTGCTAACCACATGTGAAATGCACTTAGGCCAGACCATATTGCTCATTTACGGTATTACACTGAGGAAAAGCCCTTAGATTAGCAGACAGCTCAGAGCTGGGAACGGTGTGGGAGGGAGCGGGGACTTGTGGGTATGCATGCCATTCCTTACCTCCTGGGAGTAAACTCTGGGTAGGAGCACATCATAAATCATAAGTGTGTCCTGTCCACAGCGCAAGCCTCATTTGTTAGTTTCTTTCTTCCTCTTTTGTTTTTGTAAAGGACTTAATGAAATACTAAATTAAATGGCACTTGCCATTCCCTTGATGTAGCTAGAACAAACCCTCCTGAATGTTCTCAGTGTAACTGTGGAAGTAGATAAAAAGCCACTGAGCAAATCTGAATGGCAAGCTCTGAACTGGGCTCTGTGGGGGACACTGCAAGAAGCCAGAAGATACTCGTTCCTTCCCTGTCTGGGGTCTGCAGCAACACAGGGGGTCTGCAGCGACACAGGGCATCTGTGATACAGCAAAGCATTAGCTAGAGTGGAATCAGAGGGGAGTCACAGAGTGGTAATAAGTTAGCCTGGGTATAACAAGGACTAGAGTGACATTTAAAAATATATTTATTGATTTTAGAGATAGGGAAAGGGAGAGAGAGAAACATCAATGTGAGAGAGAAACATTGATTGGTTGCCTACCACACACACCCCAGCGAGGGATTAAACCCGCAACTTAGGTATGTGCCTGACTGAGACTCAAACCCCCAACTTTTTTTGGTGTGTGGGATGATGCTCCAACCAACTGAGCCATACCAGCCAGGGCTGGAATGACATGTTTTTAAAAAGCCTTTGAAAGCAATTGTGAAAACATTGAAACACATCCAAATAATCAGACAACAATTTAATAGTCTTCTCTGTTATCACTGTGCTTATTTTAAAAATGTTAATATTTGGCTTTTTCTTCTTAAAAATCTTGTCCATCTGTGAGCATGTATTCTTGTTTTTATTTTTATTTTTTTGTAAAAGTATAGAACATGACACCATATAACCTCCCAACCCCGAACTTGCTTCTTTTCAACTCTTTTTCATCTCTGTGAGTGCAACACCTTATCTAATAGATGTTAGCTGTGCAAGCATAACACAATGTCACTTTTAATATTTTTTTCTCTCTTTCCTCAAATCCAATCAACCCCAAGTCCTGTTGGTTTATTGCTAAAACATCTTCCAGATCCAGCAAGTTATTTTCAGGTGTACTACAAGTGTGACTACCAGCAGTCAGTTTCCAATTGCATGTCACTGGGGTGCTGCAATAACCTTTCAACTGGTTGAATGCCCATACACACCTTACCTGCCAAACTAGGCTCCACACTGTAGCCAGAGTGATCTTCAGGAACCACACATTTGATCCTCAAACCATTCCAAGAGCTTCCCATTATACTTCAGATGAAGATAAAACTCCTCGCTGTAAATTTTAAGGCCCTGCAGCATCCCGCTTTTTTAGCATCATCTTGCATCATCACACTGTTCTCCAAGGCTGCTCCATGTAGTTATGCATGCTGTGCCCTGCGTGACTGATGCAAGCACTCGACCCGCTTTGGCGTCTGTGAAGAAGCCTCTTAATTTTATATTCTCAAATGTATCCTTCCCCTTCTACCGTAGATGTTTTACTCTTGTTCCCTTTTCTTCCCAGGATGTTCTTCCATGGCCTCTTTATCAGTAAACTGAAATCCACGTTTCAAATCTCTGCTTAGTCCTTGGACCTTCACTTGGGTCAGGTATCTTTATTACACTTTGGAATGGGGCCATGTAGCTCTCCTTTACATCATGTAATTATTTGACTGGCATTTGTCACTCTCACTAGACTGTGAAAGGTGGGCAATACATTAGCTCATTATATTAGAAATAGGGGGCACAGAGAGGGAGCCTATTAAATATGGTCAGTGGGTGAATGTGCAATGTCTGGACACCCCTTTCACATCTGAATGTGTCATTTACACTCTTATACAGTATGCCTCGGCTGCTGTTGCATGTACTTCACAGCACATTCTGTAGCGAGCTAATCTCAGATGTTGGGCATATTCATTGTTTCCAATTTTCTGGTATTGTTCCTATCATCTCATTTCATCTGTTTGGTTGTCAGCTGGACTGAGAGAGAGGAATATATTTCCTGGATTTATAGAAAAAGAAGAGAACGTTTTTTAGATGGGAAGTAAAGTGTGTGAAAAGGCATAGTTAGGAGGTAGCCAGAGGTTAGCAGGGAGCTGGGCTGGGCTTGGCAGAGTCAGAAACAGCTATGATGTGTAAGCAAAAGTAGGTTCTTATGAAGAGAAAATAAGGAGAATTATAGTAGGGTTGGTAAGAACTGATTCATATAGGTAGATTTCTTTGTTAAAGAGATGTGACTTACATTTTTAGGACTTTTTGTGACATGGATATTGTGGCACTGTTATTTTAATTATTTCTTAGCTTTCTTCCTCATAGTTTGTTTCTTCAAATCTAATCTACCTTCAAATCACTGAGAAAAGAGATTTTCCTTTATTTATCTATTCTGGAGATAGAATAATGTACAAGCCAGAGAAAAGTCTGTCTTCATGGATTTTCTACCCAGTGACAGAAGGTGAAATGTAAAAAGGCACAGAAAATCAACAATATAATTTTAAATATTGATAGTTATCTTTAAAATCAATCACTGTATCACATGAGGCACTCAAATAGCTACTCCTTCTGACAGACATCTCAGTAATAGTGCATGCCAATGGTGATGAAAATAAATTAATACCCCGATCAACATTTGGCCGTGATCACACTTTGGCCGTAATTAGCACTTGGCTGTGGAGAAGTACCGGCATGCTGCGGCGTGGGGATTGAGAACCACCAGCTCTATGACCTTGGGCCAGTTGCCTAGCCTCCTCACACGGCCCAGTTTCCTCAGCTCTGAGATAGCACAGTGATGCTCCCTCCTCTAAGGCGTTTCCCAGAAGATTGTATCTGTAGAGAGTAAACTCTCTGCAGATGTAAGTGGAGTGTATGTAGAAAATGAATAACATATATTTAATAAAATAAATACGTCTTACTAACCAGGAAGTGAAATGTGCCTCTGTGTGTGTGTCTTTTTCCATCATCTGTGACGATGGTTAGAGACGGAATTCAGAGGCATATCGTTCCATGTTCTCATAGTAGGTGGGAGGACACAGAGCTGAGAGAGAAGTAGTGTTGCAGCCAGAAAAAGACCTGAGGTCTTTCTCATTCCTGGGCTCAGCTCTTTATAGCGTTTTATTCTGCCATGCCCTCCACTCACTCCTGTTTTAAGTAAGACGGAAACCGGCCCCCACCTGAGGGTCACTCCGGAAAGAACTGTTAACCCTCTTCCCTGGTGTTGCAGTTTCCACTTCCCTCCTGCACCGGGCTCTGCCCATGGAGTTCGTTTGGTGAGAAGTGCGTGTTTTCCGAGCTAAGATGCTGCGATTACCTTAGTGAGCAGTTCGCGTGGTGTTTTTAGTTAAACTCCTAATTAGCCTTCTATAGCTAATGAGCTTGTGAGTTATAAATCTACTCATTATTATGAATGATAGGGCCAGTGCTTAAAGTTTGCCAGTTTTGCACTAAGACATAATTATTTATGAAAAGGCCTTGCCCCAGAAATGGAAATTATAATAATTAGATTTAACTTTTCTGTGGCTTTTGTATTCCTCCCCCAACCCCCTTAGGGAAGCAGATGTCTAGAGGATACTAATTACTAGTGGTAGAAAGTTTCTTGCCCAGACAAATGGGAAAGTCAGGAGGCTAAACCCTGGAACTTCTAGCCACCACTTAGCCGTGCGTCTTTAGCAAAGGAGCCATCCCCAGAGTGTTTCTGACTGTCACCAATAGATTTGTGCTACGTAAAGTCACCCACTGCGAAGCCTTGGGCTTTGTTTCTTCAGAAAGCAGTGGATGTTTTTGTAAGATGCGTTTAAAAAGTGGTTAAATAGAACAGACTTGTTTCCAAAAGTTTATTCACTTGGTTGAAACTAGACCATGAATAATTTTGTATCAGGAAAAGAAGGTAGAGATTCTCCCTTTGGGTCAGGATGTGGCAGTTCGTGGTCAACTGCGGGCTGGCCCGAGAGCCCCACAGCTAAGCGGGGTGGCACCAACTGAAGCACAAGTACTCGGTTCCCCGGTCTGGGTCAAGAGTATGTCAACTCAGGTTTGATTTTTAATTAAATAGTACAACAGGCATTCATTAACCTTAATGAAAAATTTAATTAAAAACACCCCATTACGAAGATGGAAAGATGGTGGTGGTGGTCCTTGTGGCAGAAGATGGTGTTTCTGCATTTTAATACAATAATAAATAGAATTAGATATGGGGCAATCTTTACAGACTATCATTCTAAATTACTTTGGTCTAGATACTAGACCCAGGTCCTCCTTCAGATGAGGATAGCAGGGCAGCGTGACAGGTTATGTAAGGTGCAATGTCAGACCGGTTACCAGTGGCAGAGCTGGAACCAGGGCACAGGTCTCCCGGCTTCTAGTCCAGTATGCTTCCAACTACACCTCAAAGCCATCGGGCTGTCTTTGGCTCATCAAAACATCCACCCTGCCTGCTAACGTCCTGCAAACCTTTGCCTCGCCTCTTCCATCTCTCTCTACAACACAGATTTCTCCCTATACAGCCCAGCAGACGAAGGATGCACTTGCAATTTCGTAGAAACATTTTCTAACATTAACGTTGCCTGTTGAAAAAGGGATGCACAAACACACAGCTCTGTCTGCTTTGGAGTTGTATTCTAGTCTTTCATCTTTGGCGCTGCGGCTTAATGGATGAGTGTGGATTCTGAAGGCTGACTGCTGGGTTCACTTCCAACTGGCCTCCCTTATCATCTGTATTCCTTAGGCAAGCAACTCCCTGCTTGGTGTTCTCATCTGAAAAAGAAACTGAGATTGTGAATAGTAAATACTTCATAGATTTTTGTGCACGTTAAATAAGCTGATAGTCATAAAGCAGCGAAGAAGGTGCTGGTCCACAGTATGGTACTTAGTAAATGGTGGCTGTTCTTTTTTTATAGTATTAAGTAGAAACAGGTCAAGGTATAAAATAATGTGGATGATAAATGTGCCGTACATAAGCCATTACATTAATGAGAGTCATCACCATAACCCCAAATTGGACTTTATCTCAGTTTTATTAACAAGGGCACCTAGACCCCAAATGATTGTGTCACTTACTCAAAGCCACACAGCTAGTCACTGATGGTGGCTTCCTTCTGTAACTTAGATTTTCGGTACATACGAATTTCATGGTTTTGCCTATCAGTCCAGATTCCAGAGCTTTCCCTCTCAACTTTCTAATTGCAGACCTTTGAAGGCTTTTCTTTTCTTTAAAAAAAAAAAAAAAAAGAAAGAAAGAAAATCATACTTGATTGACAATCATGTTAGTTGGGTAATTTTAGGGGCTTTCAAAAAGGCTAAGGTGTACTATCATGTGTTGTAATGTTTTGGTGGATTCTAAAATTTGGAGGGGAGCACTTCATTTACCAATGGGACACAGCAGGCCCAAGTGATAGCAGGAGACGGGTATGAATTAAAAGACCAATCACCTCCAGCTCCTGACTCAGATGGCCTGTGAAGGCCAACAGGCTGGCTCCCTAACGAAGATCACCCACAGAATGACACCATCTGGCAAATGTCAGAGGAGAGGGGACAGGAGCCACAGCTGCAGCCATCTGCCTGTGCTGCAAATAGCTCGAAAGCGAATGGGCAGGGAGGGTCCGTGCTTCCAGCAGAGTGAGTATGCTGTCCTTGCCCAGCTTGGTCTTTTTTCAGATTTTCTGTAGAGATACTCTTTCAGAGATTCCTAACTTACTCATGTATCCTTCTTTGTGTATGAAAGCTGCACTGATACCTCTAACCGCAGATGTTTTGAAATTAAATCCATGTTTTCTTCACCTCACTCCATTCACTTGTCAAAACCAGGTCTTCTTCCAGTGTTCCTACTTCAGCAAATGGCACTCTATAATCTCTCAAGGCAGGGAAACCAGAAATGTGTGCGTAGAGGTTCTTCCTGCCACCTCCCTCTTCTTCACTCCTTATGACTCCTCAAGCTAAGCTGGGTCCCCTGTTTCTGTGCTCTCGTAATATTGCTGTTTTTCATTCATAGCATTTATTAACATTTGTAATCATAGATTTATAGTTGTGACTTTTCACATATCTGCATGTATTACATATATGTAGCATGTAATATCACATGTACATCCATATATATACATATACATACAATATATATGTCACCTCATTAGCCCGCAGTCTCTTCGAGAACAAGTATCATGTGTATGCTTGTTCATCAGTGCTTGTGTTCTGTTTTTGCTACGTGTTTACCACTTAGTGAGGGCTTAAAAATTAATGGTTGAATTCACTCTCCTTGCTGCATTATCTCCAATGTCATGTCTTTAGAAAAGGAATTGCTAATAGTGACACATACCAAACAGGGATGGACCGACCCTTGACATGGTGTTTCCCCATCACCGTTTTCACTAATATCTGGATGGACTTCTGTCATCACGAATTTAGAGAAGTTTGAAATAGGTAATTTTGAAGTCTGTCCCCAATGCCATGGCTCATTATTCTGTCGTGGTCACTAAGGCCGTATAGATTGTTGTAATGAGAGCTTTGCATTGGAGTGTCAGGAGATCTGGATTTCAGTCTAGACCTCCGTGACCTTGAACCACCTGTTTCTATTATCAGTAACCTTGTTACTTCATATTTAAAATGGGGTGCATTAATATAGATGAATTAGGTCATCCAGAAGTAGTAAGTCATCTTATGCACTGAGGAGTTTAATATAACAGAGTTAACTTTTCGCTCATTTTGCATGCCCCATGGGGGTGAGGAGAAGGCTCTGCTCCACCTAGTCACTCAGGAACCAGTTGAGGGAGGCTTCCCTCTTTTGAAGTGGAACAGTTGTGAACATCAGTCTTTCCCACATGCCTTCTTGTCCCATCATTAAAGGAGAGAGATTGGAGAATGCGTGCCATTGGCAAGAAACAGTAAGAGAAAGGAAGAGAGCTGAGAAATACAGGGGAGCAAATGTAATATTTGCTGATATGACTATCTTCTACATGGGGGCATTTTTTATATTTTTGTTTGTTTTCTTGACCCGTGGTAACATTTCCTGTGATGAAATAGTATATGAACACATGAACCAAGTAGGAGTGAAACTGTACTGATGAAGCGAGCCTGGGGCTCGGCCTGTTTGCTCTGGCCGTCACAGCGAGCGTGCCATGTAATTAGTCCCCAGGCACCGCGATGGCCCATCTAGGGCTCCGCTGGGCACGACGTGGAAACTGCCTGCCCAGATGATGTCTCGAGTCACTTCCAGCTTTTGAAATTCTATTTGTAACCGATGATTTCTTTTTCAAATGCATGTAGCAACTGTATATACTGTTAAAAGTCGTGACCAATTCTTAGGGATGTTTTTATGACTTTTTAAATTGAAAACATGGGTACTATTATTAAAAAGGAAAATACTCCACCTATAATTCCTAACAAAAGTATGTTTTACTTGCCTTTAACTCTTGTCCATATTTGTATATATTTTGCATAGTTGTATTTATGTGCAGTTTTGCATTTTTAATTTCACATTTTATCATAAACTTTGTCAAATCTATTTGGGCTTTATAATAATTATTTTTATAGATGGAATATTATTAGCTAAAGCAATCTTAAGTGAATACTGTAAGTCCTTAACTTAGTATCTGGAAATTTGTTAGTTCCCCAAAAATGGCAATAATAATTAATAATAGTGGCAGGTTGAATTTTTAAGAGAAAATTAAAAATAAATTAGAGAAAAGACTTTCCTGAAGGAAAATCAGTAGGCTGAGTAGTAGGCTCTCTGTGAACCAAATATATTATCTGAACCAAAACCAGAATTATGTCAACACATTGCCCAGAATGCACTCCACAGCAGGCATTGTCTCAGCGCTTTCTGTGATTATAACGCTTACTCCTCACAACAACCTCTGAGCAGTAGATAAAATTATTTTACAATTAATTTTACGGAGGGTAAAACTGAAGCTCAGTTTGTTTAGCATTGTGTCCAGAGTTAGTGGACCAGACAGTCCCTAATGCTGGACTCAAATCGAGGTCTGTCTTCTGAGCTGAGACCCCTGCCTCCCGTTAAATGAGATGTGTAGAGGCAACCGTCCATGAGGAGGTGAAGAAATGTCGCAATTCTCTAGCTGGCCTTCCCCAGTCCAACTGTTTGTTTTCTGTTTAAAATTATTAGCACTTAAAAAAATGCACTGAAATTTAGTTCGAAGATATAAAATATAAGTAGAATGTTAAGGAAGACTTTTAATGCTAATATACTTTCCTGTGGTTTTGTGCTTCATTTTACCATAGAATTAATGAGAATACACAAATGGCAAATTACTCTGGATTAATATTAATTATGTCTGCTGACCCAGTTAAAAAAAAAAAATAGCTAATAGATTATGTAAATCAAGCCCAGCAAGAGAACAACTTATTTAAACTGCTTTCTAGCCAGTGTGAGTAATAGTAGTGGCTCTAATAGTGTCACAGAAAGAGAAAGGGTATGAGCAAATATTGATTATTAATTATTTAAATATTTACAAAGTTCATACTAAAGGACCATGACTATATAGGTGGTACTAACAAATACATGTAGGAGCAAAGACCACAAACCAAATACCCATTTTCTTCTTAATAATATATTTCTCTTCGTATCAGTTAATTTAAAAACATTTTATTTTAAATGCCGTTGCATGATATTGGTTTTGTTCATAACGTTTTTCTCCTAAAGTAGAGGTCACACATTTTGTCCCTAAGTCAAGATGTGGACCACAGACATGATCTGGCTCAAGTAGTGTTGATAATTATCAGAAGGTTTGTCAACATTCTAAGTTTGGGACTGTGGCGGGCAGAATAATGGCTCCCAAAGATGTCCACACCCTAATCTTTTGAATCCAAGAATGCTTCATTACACAGCACAAGGGACTTTGCAGACATAATTAAGGTTATGGACCAGACCTTTAAATTCAATATTATGCTGGCTTATCCAGGTGGGCCCATTCTGATTATATGAGACTTTATCCACCTGGGTGGCAGAGATAGGGCAGCAGGGAAAATCTAAGATAGTCAAAGCTTTGGAGAGCCTGAACTCATTGTTGAGGGAGGCCCCATGGAGAGTACGAGCAGGGATGCGGACAGTGAGGAAGTTGGGATTATGTTCTACAGTCCCAGGGAATTGAATTTGGCCAGACTTGGATGAGCCTGGAAATTGATGAATTCTCGGAACCGCTAGAAGGAAATGTAACTTGCTGATACTTTGATTTCAGCCTTAAGCGACTCTAGGCAGAGGTCCCAGCCGAGTCATCCTGTAATTGGATTTCTGACCTTCAGACTGTGAGATAATAAACGAGTGTCGTTGTAAGCCCCTAAGCTTTGGGTGATTTTTTTTTTTTTTTTATGGTAGAAAAGGGAAACTGATAGAGGTAGCTCACATGGAAATTCATGTTTTGGGGCACATTTTTTGTCTGGTTACACTGGATTGGAGTTGAGTGGCAGAGGCCCCACTTGGTTGAAGCCTAGGACTTTGGTTTAGACAAGTTGCTACTGGCCCAATTTACTCATTTGCATAATGTAACTGCCCTGTGTGTTGTCAGCAGCTGATCTAAAAGCTGAAAGAGACGGAACTAGATAGAAACACCCGTAGTCCACTTGGGATCCACCTCTCTTCCAGTGACTTTGACTCCAGTGTGGCTAATTTTTGCTTGATATATCCTTTACGTTACACTCTACTCTGTCCTCTATTTCTGTCTCTCTCCATTTCTTTCTTTCCTTATTTTTAATAGAGCTCTGGAGCCAACACAACTGGTTGCTGGAGAAACATGACTCTTTCTCTTCACAGATGTTTTTCAGACCTAAATGTTATGATGTAGTTCTTTTATCAAGTTTCTCTCATGGTCTCAGTTGCTATGGAGTTTCTTTCCTCCATTTATTGAACCACCTTGGACAAATATTTTTACTGCAGAATCCAAGTAGAGGCACTGCTCCAATATTTGACATTTAATTGCAGTAGCTACACATGAGGACCGGGTAGTAGGTTGTGTAGGTAGTGTAAATAAACGCATGTTGTTCTTGGCGTGGAATTATTTTGCACTAGATGGAATAAGTCTAAATAGTGAAACAATTCTCTGCCTGGGTAACTGTTGAAGAGATCCCCCTGCCCTCAATATTTGGATGGGTCTTTTCCAAGTGATTGGGAATATCCATAAAGCTTAATAAAAAAAAAAATCTTGGAGAAAGATTTTTTGGAGAAGTCCGAGGTGGGAGGTGTGGAGTAGGAGTCGGAGAGGAGCAATTCCTGAAAGGGTGGTTGAGGCTGAGTGCGTGACGAATGTGTGCTCCGGAGTGTTTCTTAGTGACCCTTCTGCCTTCTAGGGTCACCACCGCCTTGCTTTGGATAACTTTCCGAGAGAAAGGAAGGCCTTTCGAGGAACCCAGTGATCTCAGGGTTTCAGGGCATTTTATCTGATTTCTTCCTTGTGTTCTTCTTTCCTGTAGAGCAGGAATGTGATGGGGAGTCCAAGGAATTGTTGGTGCAATTCTTGTTCATCGCTGCCTCCATCAGTTCCTTGTTTTTCCTCTCTAGGAAATACAAGGACATGGTATCATTTCTTTCTGTATTCCTTGTACCAGAGGGAGAACAGCCTGATATTTTCAGTGTTTGAATTCCTTGGAATACAGAGTTTTGTAAATACAAGTTGTTTTCCCACAAATCCCGCCCCCCCCCGACAAGATAGCAAGGACAGATATATACATATTTTAAAAAGGCTTTTCATCGTACCCTGTGTATCTCTCTTTTTTAAAGTCACTTTTCACAACTGAAATTGAATATTTACTTGTTGAATTACTCAATTAGTCTCTCTCTTTCCCACTACACATTTAAGATTTCTGGTGGCAAAGTTTCCATATCCTGATCCCAGTCTCATACTCAGAATTCAGCACCGTGCTTGTCATATGAGAAGCTTTCAGTAATTCTTTGCTGAATGAAAAGTATATGCATTAATGGTCATCTTTATGGATGGGATTGTGTGGACAATTTCTAATTCTGAATCATAATGTGACAAGACATTGGAAAGAAAGCATTTAAGCATGGTTCAGAAACCATTTGTTCAAGAAGTTGGAAGAATTTCACCTCCCATATATATTCCCACGGGGGTAATGCCTCAGTATTACTGGGGGCAGACTGGGTCTGCTCCATATCTTGTGTAATAACAGCCAGACAGTGTTATGTGTAGGAGGCCAGGAAAGTGAAGAAATAAAGTAATTGGTGATGAACTACAAACTGTCTTGTTGTGGGTGCCAAGCATCCGAGAGTGTCTAACCGTTGCCCCTCAGATTCTTCAGGTAGCCATCTGGACTGGCAACTGGGATCCATCTTAAGATTTTCTAGCTGCTCTTTGCTAAGTGTTTGGACCTTCCTCCAGCCTCAGTGTGTGTCTCCCACCTTAGTTTCTACGTGCCTTGGTTCTGTATTGGTCTCACACTTTATCTACTATCTGTTTGGTTGGTTGCAGTTTCTTTTCTGATCTTACCCACTGGATGTTGTTCATGACCCCATCAGTCATTCCAGGGTAACCTGGGAGCAGAGACATACTTGTACGCTTACAAAAAGCTCTTCCTCTGAGAAGGGTTCCCCAAGGTAATCCTGGAAAAAGAAGTCAGTGTCCAGGGACTGGGAAACTGAGCATGTCCCTCTCTTCCAAGATGAAAAGCACAATTGAAAAATATCCCTTAAGAGTTTTCTAAGATCATATTATTGGTGCATTTATTTTCTACTTGAAAAATAAATGCATATTTATTATAAAAGGTAAATAATGGAGATTATAGAAAATGAAAATTGCTTCTTTTTATCCACTCCTTCATTCTACTTTTCAGATAGAACCACTGGTGGTTCTTGGCATATCTTAAGCCTGTCTTTCTTATGTAGTCTCTGAATTTGGTCTGACCCAGGCTGGAGTTCAGGCTCCTTTATTGTCTTTCTAAGTGAAGTTATGTGAGACACATAACCTTTCTGAGCTTTAGTTTGTTAATTTATAAAATATAATTTCTTCACTTTGTAAAGTACAATAATGTCTAATCACTATGTTATATACCTGAAACTAATATTATATGTCAACTGTAAAACTGTATTTAGAAAATAAATGAAAAACAAGCAAACAAAATAACCCAGCCTAAAAAGTTAGAAAGAAAGAAAGGCCTAAATGGTATCAGAGACACCCCTCCATTCCATGAGCACAGGATCATCTGACAGGGGACTTGGTTTTAGGGTGGGTCTATTTGGATCAACAAATGCCAATTTTTTTTCTAATTGTACTTACTTAATAGGCTTAATGTAAGGTTCCAATGATGTAATGTACATAAACGTGCTCATCAAATTGGTTGGTGTTCAACACATAGCAACTGGTATTAGTGAGGTATTGTTATTCACTTTATAGTATTTTACTAAAAATGTTCTAAGTCAATATGTAAACATCAAACTTATCTTTTAAAATGACCTCAGAATATTGTAAAAGATGGGCATACTATGATTTCCCTACTAATTATATTTCTGTTCAAGTGGTTTGACTATTTCTTGTAAATGTAAGATTAAGACCATTTAAAAGTTCCTCCAGCAAACCCTCAGTACTTATTGAAGGCCAATCATTGGCTATGACATTCACTGCTTACCTGGTTGAATGCCATCCACTGTGATTCCAGTTTAAATGGTAACTCATCAAACACTGGTGCCATTTTAGGGGAATAAATTACTACGAATAAGCTTAGTTAGGTACTAAAAATTATGAACTCTGAAAAGGATTAACTAGCTGAACTAAGCATTTAATCTTTTGCATGTTATATAAAAATATCACTTGGTAATATTGTCTAAGAACAGAATAGGCAATTTTTATCATCTGCGTTTTTAAAACAGGGTTACCATAAAATTTCATAGTACATTCGTGTCTAGTTGCTAGCGTAATCCCTGATAAAGGTGTCCATCCCTTTAAGTGGTTTATGGTGCATGCATATCATTTTGTACATACTTCAGCCATACATTTTATTTTTTATAATAATCAGGTGAAAGTAAGAGCTCATGATAGCATATTTCTGTTTGACTGGGCCCTAGTCACCAGTCCAAAGACTAGATTGTTTCTAGAAGCTGTATAGCATGAAACTTCCCTGGCGTACCTCTTTGCTTAAAGTCAACAAGTAAATAAATGTATATGCCAGATATTATGCAATTTTGTTTTTACAACTGAAGTTACAGACCAGCAATGATGAGAGAAGAGAGGATGGAATTTGGAGTGAGAGAAGCTGTAATTTCTCATCTGAGCACAGCGGAAGAGTTGCACTTTTGTCACCCATGGGAGAAGCTTGCTTTCCACAAGTCTTTTCTTTCTTATGTTGCCTGCCTACTCTATTCATGAGATTTCTAGGGACCTTAGTTTGTTTTTATTATAGATATTTTAAGAGGTGACTGAAACCTAACTGTTGAGGATTAGAGAACGAGTAATTTTCATCCCAAGAGCCTATTATAGATTGCAGGCTCTAAATCTATCCTAATTGTAAAGTTTAAAGTCAATTGTTGGATTGAGCAGTGGCTCTAATTAGGGAAATAAAAAAGATAGAGAGCCTCTTAAAGCTTCACACAAAATCCCACTTCTGAATAAAATGCCAATTTGGTTGAAAGAAAATAGTTTTAAGTGGCCATTGAACTCCCAAGAGGAAGAGCGTGAGGGAAATACTACAGGTTCTCGATGGCTCACTGACTCGGGCCTCCTGCCACCACTTCTTGGACGGCCCACTTTGTGGCCGAATGGAGCGCCTCATTTCCTTCTTTTTCTCTCAGAAGCCATTTGCCGTACTTTCACAGAAAATATGTCAAAAATATTACTGCAGACTTCCTGATATCAAAAGTAGAATGTAGGATACAAATGAAAAGAATCGTAGAAAAGGCCCAGCTTTGGCTAATTTCGGAGTTTTTAAATTTTCGACTTCCTTTGTCCAGCCACTCCAGGCCAGCTTGTTTTACTCCAGGTTTCCCTAGGGTTCCTCTCGTCCTGGTTCAGGCTTTGTCGTTCTCCTACAGACTGAACTTCTACCCGGGAAATAGCATGGACTTAACATTTCATTCATTGAACACATGTGTCCTGAATGCCCTCTCCAGACCGGGCACTTTCCATAGTGTTTGGGAATAAAACAGGAAAGATTGTTTAATCTTTATTATATATTTTTCCCATTACCTTTTAGTCCCCTTATACCTCATTTCCCCCAACAATCACCACACTGTTGTGCATGTCCATGAGTCCTTTTTAATAGGAAAGAATCTATTAATGTAGCTTATATTCTAATACAGGAAGAAAGAAAGCGAACAGCAAATACAGTAAAGAAGTAAATTCATAGCATGTTGGAGAGCGGCTGGTAAGCACCATGCAGATAGAAGGAAGACGGAGAGCCAGGAGTGCGGGTTTCGAGTATGGGGGCCAGGTTGCAGTTTCAAATGTGGTGGTTAGGACAGTCTTCCTTGAGAAGGTGACGCATGAGCGATGACATGGAGGAAGTGTGGACTAGCTTTGTGATTATGGGGAGAAGAACATTCCAGGCAGAGGAAACAGCTGGAATAAAGTTTTCCTGGTGGGCATCTGCCTGCAATACTGAAGTGGCAGCAAGGAGACCACTGTGGCTGGTGGGGAGCGAGAGGGGAGGGGGTGCAGTCCGAGGCACAGCGGGTATGCGGTGGCTTGGGAGAGGTCATGGGGTAGGCGCCAATCACAGAAGACCTCAGTGTTCCCTTCAAAGAGTTTGGCTTTGATCCTGAGTGAGGAGGAGCTACGGTGAGATTTTGACCAGAGGACTGCCAGGATCTGACTTGTGATTCACTCTGGTTGCTGTGTTGAGAATACTTCCTACCTGGTGTTAGGCCACATTCGAGAATCTGTAGATAATCTATGATCAAGTTTACTTCTGGGCCCTGCACACCAAATGGCTAAAATTATGTTGAATTCTTTCTATTTTAAAATAAAGTTACTTAGAACAATGATAGATGTAGTGCTTTTCCCTTTCCCACCAAATATATATTGACTAATTTAAGCAAATTTCCTCTGACTACTTATTATCACTCCTATAATTTGAGATGCCTCGGGCAGATTTTGCAGAGTCTACCCTGTTTTTACAGTTCATAATCAGCTCCTACTTCAACTACAGGAGTTAATTAATTCTTAGCAGTTTTCTGCAACTTACTCTGAGACCTGATTTTAATTGGTAGTTTTTTTTAAATGTTAGGTTTTTTTTTTTTTTTAAAGGAAACTTCATGCAGTAGGATTTTCTGTGACACTAGCTACTCTTAATTCAGGTGAAAGTATTATTTTCTATAAATCCAATCACCTGGTTTGAAAGCACAGAAGAAATGATTAAGCAAAGGTAAATAGTTTTATTAACAGGTACCTTGCTTTGAACAGTGGATTAATTTTTTTACTCTTTTTTCCTACTTGTTTTTAATTTGCAGCAGGATATAAAAACTGACCCATTGAGAATAAAAGATGGTCTAGAATGAATTATGATAACATGAACACAGATACAACTTTATTCAAAGAATTCTTTAATAAAATTTTACTTTTTATTGCTGGAAACACTATTCTGTTGAGTTACATCAAATAACTTAAGATTCAAATTAAAGCAACTTTAATTTGATTGCATAGTCTCCATAAAAAACTCATTTTTATTCTAAAGAAGTATATTCCATAGCCTGAGAGATTATACGTGGTATGCATGTTAATGGAACAGGGTCCTATACGCCCATTAATGCCATGTATACTTGTGTTCAGTGTGCCCAATAATATTCTCAGAGCTTTCAGAATACAATTGGTGGCCCTTATTTGCAACTCCAAAGTCCTATAAACTTATTTTTTAAAAGAAAAACATCAAGTAATACTAATGGTACTAATATTGGAGTCTTCAAATGTTTTAAGCGTATAATAGAGTCTAATAGCTAGATGAAATAGTTTTAAGAAGTTGTTGAGGCATGAGAAATAAAATTATAAGTACAAATTGGAAACATATGAACAGCACTTTCACCATTATCTCGTTTCAGGCTTCCACTCTTTGGGGAGTAAATCTGGCCAAAAACAAAAACAAAAACAAAAAAAACTAATGTGAGAAAATGACTATGGTTGTATCATTGGTTTTCATGGAAAGATTTCCTGACACACAATGTATTTATTTAAAAAATATTTACCATGTTTTTGTCATTGTAGACACTGGATTAAGTATTGGGAAACAATGGTTAATGAGATATTTGTTCTTCTCCTTTGGAGAGTCAATTTTCTGGGGCGGGGAGAAGAAAGATTAAAAATAAACAGATGAGTTAAACAATTCACATTCTAGGAAGAGCTGTGAAGGAAACGAGGGACTTAGGTAATAAGTAAGGGGAAGCTATTTTCCGGGAGGTGGTAGGGGACAGCTTCTCTATGGAGTTGATATCAAACTGACCCCTAAAGGAAGAAGAGAAACTGGCAGTATGAAGACGAATGGGATAAGGGATGAGAGAGAGGAAGGGCAAAAGCGTGCCAGGCAGAGGGCATGGAGAGAGCTTGTATAAAAACCCTCAGGGGGCCATAAGATTGGTTTATTCCGGGATCTGGGGGTGCCTAGGGGAAAGCCATCAAGGAATAGAGCCAGCCAGCAGGAAGGTGTTAAGAGCCCCATGCTAAGTGCTGAGGGGTTCTGCAGGGTGTGGTAAACCTCATGCACTGGGAATCCCCTCCAAGGTTTAGTCATAATAACAACACTCTTAGTTCTATGGTTTAAAGTTTATTCTGTCATTATTCTGTCTGTTGGAGAGAGAATGGATTGTCATTGGTAATCAAAAATTACTCTGAAAAACAGCCAGTTCACCCTGGTTGGTGTGGCTCAGTGCATTGAGTGCCGGCTTGCAAACCAAAGGGTTGCTTGTTCCATTCCCAGTCAGGGTACATACCTGGGTTGTGGGACAGGTCCCTGGTGGTGGTGCGAGGCGGCGGGGGGGGGGGGGGGGGGGGGGGGGCGGGGCGTGCATTAGAGGCAACCACACATTGATGTTTCTCTCCCTCTCTTTCTTTCTTCCTTCCTCCTCTCTAGAACTAAATAAAGCCTTTAAAAAATAATAAAAAAACATATCCAATTTAGATATTACCAAATCTAAAATGTAATGAAGCAATGGAAGCTTTCTCTTGAAATAGTCCAGGCAAGAGTGACCTTGACTAGGGGACAGCCATGATGATGGGGAAAGCAAACACGTGCAAGGCATCTGCAGGGCTGGACTCCTATGGGCTGGATGTTGGGTGGATGTGGGTAGAGAAAAAGGAACAGGTAAGAATTTATGGTTTGAGCATCTGGGTGAATTGTGGCACTAGAAATACAAGTTTGAGAAGATAAGTCACCATAATTTTGGACATTTTGAGGTTGAGATGGCTTTGAGAGATCTCAATAAAAACAGGCACATGGATCCCTACTTCAGAAGAAAAGGCTGGGCTAGATATGAAAGTGTTACAAGGAAAGCAAAACGAAACAAAGCACGCTGGCTTCCTTGATGGAGGACTGTCGTAGCTTGGGCTGCCTTAGCAAAGTATCATAGACTACATGGCTATGGTAAGAAACAAGAAAAATTTACTTCTAAGCATTCTGGATGCTGGAAAGACCAAGGTCAAGGTGCCAGCTGATCTGGTTCCTGGGCGGAGCTCTCTTATAGACAGCTGCCTTCTTGCTCTGCCTTGACAGGGTGGGGAGAGATACCAAGTCTCCTGTCTGTTCTTAATACGGCACTCATCCCACCAGGAGGGCTCTATCTACCCTGGGGACTTTATCACCTCCCAAGGCCCCACCTCCAGCACCACGCCCTTGGGGATTAGGGCTTTAATATATGAATCTAAGGGACACAAACATTTCAGTCCATAGCAAGGACCGAGCTGGAATTTACTCACAGGGATTCGCCTCCAGACAGTGCTTTCCATCTCTTCCCCGAGGCCTGACGCTTCCGGTATTCCAGTTTCACCTTGGAGCCTCTCTTCTTTGGGGACCATAGGACCCCCCCTATCCCCACCTTCCACCTTCCAGTCCCCTTTGGAGCTGTGACTGATGCAAACTCATACTCTTTTCTTTCACTATAATATTTAATCCTTGGTTTTCTTTATTGTTCTTTCTTCAGACAGGGGTAGTGTTGAAATGTCATACCATTTTTCCAAGATATAATAAAAATGTGGAAATGTCTTTAGAGAATGTTTGTTATAATGACACCCCCCCCCCCCCCATCACCACCATCCGCACTTGTTTATAGATAAGAAAACAAACAAGGAGAGAGTGAAGCAGTTTCTTCAAGTTCTAGGAACTTTCAGGGTCATGCAGGGTCTTAGATTCAGGTCAGCTGACATCAGCTTCTGTGTTTTTTAAAACATCAGATTTCCCTTACTTAGTTTTTATGTCCAAAATAGTGTTTCACAAATTAACTTAAAATAAGGGTTATGTTATATTGAAACTGAAATAATCTAAAACATTTGATTTTCTAAGCTCTGCTATAAATTAAATTCCCCCAACCTCTGGATAAGTAAAGAATGGTTTTAGAACTTAAATAAAATCATAGTGTTTTAAATCTAGAAGTATGTTAGAGATGGATCCTAATTGAAGCCCAAAGAAATTATGGATGTTCCCCAAGGTCATGCAACTTGCTGGAAGAACAGCCCAGGCTGCAAATGCGTCTCCCTAAAGGCAACTCTGGAGCCTTGCTCCTCGACCTTCTGAAGCGATAAGCACCTTGCCGTGCAGGGTAACTTTTGTAGAGCGACTCTGCGCATAAATTACTGATGACTCATTGTGAAATGCTTAGTCCTATTTTATTGACCCTTTCAGAATATTAATTTTCTTTTCTGTGAGTGTCTTCTTCTTCAAGATAATTTTTATTAAATTTATCTGTGAATGTCTTGATAGAAGATTTTCAGGGTTTACATGGAATAAAATGTTTTCTGCTGGAACGCATAAAACCTCTCTGTCTTACCGTCATCAAAATAATTCTGGACTTATTCACCAAACACCTGTTCTGTGGCCAGCTTGGACAAGAAAATCGTTAAAAAACAAGCTTCTTCCAAAAGGGCTCTTTGTAATGGTGAGAGACCTATATGGAAAAATAATAGGAAAGGGTTTAGTCAGTTATAAAACTATTTGCTATAGATTATAAGTAGTAGGTAGACAAGAGAAGAGTTAGGTTAATATACAGCCAAGTCAGAAATTAAATGGGTTAAAAATGGTACTTTTAGATAAAAGGTGATGATTCTTATAAATTTAGGTTTGCAGGTTTAAAATTCATGAATTGTATTAATCTTTAAATGATTGGTCCAGCATGTTGTATATCCATCTATTACATGTCAGTGCTTCCCTGTGATTTAAATATTGTCAGACTACATGCCTAGTTAATACAGTTCAGCGTACTCATCAAAAGTTACTTTGAAAGTAGCCCCTTTACATATTACCAAGTCTAAAATGAAAAATTGAAAAGCTGTTAATCTCATATGTAACTAGCAACTCTCTCACTAATCTTTAAATGTTATCAGCTCCTATTTAACCTAGTCCTGGTCTGATTTTGAAGCTAGATTCCTTTAGGCTCTCTGCTCCTTCTCAGAAGTCAGTCTATACATATGCCTTTCTTTGCACTTGTGGGAAGACAATGGGGCAGAAGGGGAAGCACGCTGGTGAAAAATACACAAGATTGAATCCAGGCCAGATCACAACTTTGCTGTGTGATGGTGGGCAAATCTCTTAGCATTTTCTATCATTTGATAGCATGAGGGGTTATACTCAATGTTTTTAAGAGCATTTCCATGTCTGAGGATCCGTGGACAGGGCACATGGACTCTTTTCATATACACAACTCTACAGTGTTAGCTGCTTAGTTAAAAAAAAAAAAAAAACACACAAAAAACCAAAACCAAAAAATGTATTTGCAAACTCTAATGCTTTTTCTCTTATAGGAATTTGACTAGTAGTAAGAAATGGTTTCCTAGCAACAGTTCAGCTCATCTACAAATTTTAAACAACTTTAGAAAATGGGACATGTACATTTCCATAAAATATAACATCCAAAAGCAACATAGTATTTTATGAATGTCAGTTACCACCAGAGGGGAGGGGGAGGGGGGAGGGGGAAAGAAGGGGAAGGGTCTAGTCAAGGAACATGTACAAAGGACCCTGGACATGGACAACAGGGTGGGTGCTGACTGTGTGTGGGGGTGTGTGAGTGGGGTGGGGGAGAGCAATGGGGAAATCAGGACAACTGTAATAGAACCAAAATAAAATAAAATAATGCACTGTGGTCAGATAAAGTTTTAATGTTTTGGGAAGATGAGGCAAGTTATATGGGAACTCTGTATTATATTTGCCATTTGTTCTGAGTCTAAAATTATTCCCAAATTTAAAAGAAAGATTTTTTTTGAAACTTGAATGCCAGATAGTGGAATTTAACTTTAAAATTACCTTCAATAAACTTGACTTGAATTAATTTAATTCCACTATCTTCTGTATCCTTTCAGTTATTTTATACTCTTTAGTTTTCCAGGAAAAGGAGACATTACAATGGAGTGACTAGGATATGAATCTGAAATCTGCTGCTCTTCTTCCGCTCCCAGGTGCTTGGTGGACCTCTGTTCCATGGTCGTATGCAGTAATGAGATGAGGAGAGAGTTCGGAATCAGGTGGTTTAAGATTAATCTCTGGTTTGATCATAGCTCAGTTTCTCCATTTGGAACAAATGGCTGTAGTAACAACACCCATCACACAGGGCTGTTTGTTGTGTGACGTCATGAGGCACTGCATGTAAAATCCCCTAGGAAAGTGCCTGGCAAATTTAGTAAGCTCATTTCACAATAGGCCAGAAAATGTGATGTAGTTGAAGGAACAAAAAGCAGGAGGTTTTTGTTCCCAGGGCTTTGAACTGGGCTGGAGAAGCAGACTAACCATGCACCAGGCAGTGAAGTGCGCACCCCGATGCTGTTCTCTGATCATGAATTTATGGGGACAAAGGAAGATGAAACCTGTGCAGCTGGAGTGATCCAGGAAGGGATTACGGAGGAAAATGGATTTAGCAAATATGTAGTCTTGGAACAAAACAGATCTCAGTCAGTTACTTAAATTTTAATCCATAGAGATAATATCCCTTGTAAAGTACCTTAAAGGTTTTAATTTTTAAAGTCCCTCTCTATAAAAAGCACTATTGTCATATCCACAAATGATAGCAAAATCCCAAGAATTGGAATGAATATTTTTGCTAGAGACTCCAAGGTTAGCTGCAGGAAATTAAAATGAATGATAACAAAATGTATAATAAAACCTGAAGACAGAGATCCATATTTTGACCAGTGATGGTATTTTTCTAGCAGCAGAATATTTATAATACTATTTTTGGCAAAAGAAAGCTGATAAGCTACTGTCCTGAACATTCAGTTCTCATGGTGAAGTTCTCAGAGGAAGAAGTTCAGACCAAATCAGCAATTACCTTTCAAGCTTGTGCCCAGTTGCATCAAAGTCATATCCACTCCCATTCCACTGGCCAAATCAAGTCACATAGTCAAACTCGAGGTTAATGAGGCAGGCACCTGTACTCTGTCTACAAGGAAGCATGGGACGGGTGCAGAGGAAGCAAATAATTGTGAACAATTAATGCAGCTCACTATAGTGGGAAGTATTTTCCTCTTAGCTACTGCTTTTTGATATATTTGACATCACTATTTCAGCACTCTCATACACATACACAGTAATGTAGGAATTCCTTTATACAATGCTTCACATCACTTTTTAACAGAGGTCAAGAAATGAGGACATTGGGAGACTAATTTTAATTGATACTTCCACATCACAATTCATTCACTTATTTATTCATCAATTCAACAAATTGATTGAGTGTCTACCATGTACCCAGCATTATTCTAGGAACTAGAGATTCAGAAGTAAATAAAACAGACATGGTTGTAGAGAATATATTCTTTTGGGGGAAGAGAGAAAAAATTTTAAATGGATAAGAAGAGGTCTGTCCAGAAAGTATCCGTCCATGTACTATGAAAAATAGAGACATTTATTAAAGAAGATACAAGAAGCATTGTACATAGGACAATGACACTTCAGTCCCATTCAAAGTAGGGATCTTGGGACCTCACATAGTTTTCTCAATCACAATTAGCTGCCTCACTGTATTTTCTTGAATCTCATTAACTTTCTAAGGTTTTAATTTTGGGAAAAGCCAGAAGTCACAGGGCACCAAATCTGGGCTGTAGAGGGCTGAGTCACCTGGGTCATTTGATATTTCACCAAAAAATTCTACACAAGACATGATGTAGGATGGGGCGTGTTGTCATGATGAAGCTGCCAATCACCTATTGGCCATAACTGCAGTGTTCTGAATCTGAATAGTTCTGCAGAGGAACATTCAAGCTTAAATGCAAAATTTGATGCAAATTTGTTGGTCTACTCAGTCCTTTTGAATGAAACAGCCACACAGTACACATGCTCACTCAATGGCATCTACTGTCCCCACTGACTAGAACAGTGAAGTCATCACTGTTCACACATGCACATTCCAGTCCACTGTCCTTGGTTGTGGTTACATCAATGTCATGCAAACTGTTCTTGTTATATTAATAATGGCTGGACTTTTTTGAAACAGACTTCATATATCAGATGATGATACTTACTATACAGGTAGGATGGATCAGGATTTGGGGAAAGTATGACTTGCAGCAGATTTAGATAGGGACATCAAAGACAATCTAATCAGGTGACAGTTGAACAAAGACCTAAATGAAATCAGGCAAGAGGACATGGGATATCTGGCCTGGGGAAAGCAAGTGCCAGTTCTGGAGGCATGATTATACTTACTGTGTCAATGAGCAGTGAAATGCAAGATCACAGTGGGCTTTACGAACCATGATGACAAATTACAGTTTTATTTTGAATAAGAAGAGAACTCATTGGAAATTTGAGCTGATCAGTTTACTCTCAAATTCAGGTATCATCTACTTTTCTTTCTTTCACTTTATAACATTCTTTTGCTTAGAAATGACATGTTCTTTTTCTAGAACCTTGTTTTATGCTTTTCAAGAGTACTGATGTGCTCTTGTGTTCTTTTATGTTGGTCATGTCGTTATCCTTCCCCTCCAGAATCTCCCATACCCTGAGGGCTCATTCTGGTTGTCTGTTTTCCCTTTTGTGTTGATGGTGTCCCACTGAGCTTGTGGTAATTTTCCTCTGTATGCCACCAGTTGCTGTGTGCCTTAAGTGTTGATATCCCATGAGTGGTATAAGTTGCAAGACTCTCTGTACATATTGGTTGATGTTGTAATAGTTAACAGATGTCAGTCACCTCTAGATACTCCTCCTGGTCTCTTCTCAGTCCTTAAGTCTAATGGATGGCAGATGGTCTCGATCCACCTCTTCAGTAATTACTGAGTGCTTGGGCTCCGAGGAGAACGGGCCTGCTGTGCCAATCTGATTGCTGTCTCAGGCCTCTCCCATGCTATCTATCCTCCAGAATCACCTTTTGTCCAGAGAAACGTCTGTCTCCATCAGGAGCAAGGCAGAGTTGGGACCTCGCTTTCGCTCTCCCAGGCACTCTTTCCCTGTTCTTCCTAGAAGCTGCTTGCTCACCAAAGGTGGACAGGTGAGAACTGAGAGGCTAACCAGACTGGGAGTCATTCAAGCCTCCATCTTCCAAGAATCCCTGAGCTGCTGAAATGACAGTGCATTTCAATGGAACTTTCTTAACTACTAGATGAAATTAATACTACTCAATCACTGGCATGCATACACACACACATACATATACATATATATGTGTATATATATAAATATAATCTTTATAAAGGCAATTTTCGTTTTATATGTTTACTTTGTAACCACGTAAAACTCAAGGAATATAAAACTTAGTATCCGAAGTGTCTGTTAAGACAAGGCTATTAGCTTCTAGTTTTATTATTAAAAAATATGCTGCTTAATTCCTTAAATATAACCAGTTCTATGCTGATGTTACAAATGCGCAGGCAACATGTTTCTAGTTAGTCATGGGTATGGCTTCAGAGTGGATTCTTTCTGTAATCCTGGAGAGTGGTGCTGTGTGACTTACACAAAATGGGTACAATAGTTGTAAAAACACTTATGCTGCATCTGGAACAAGGTTTGAACAAGCAAACTTGCCATATCCGGAAACTCTTGAACTGTATTTGTAAAATTCAATTCAACTACAAGGGTAGCAACAATTGTGAAAATACTGAGTCATGCTTTTCTGGAGCTTTCAAAACACCACAGTGAAGACATGGTAGGTGAAAGCATTGAAGAGAGAAAAACGTGTAGCTCAGCATGTGACAAGTGGAAAAGCACAGATTTCAATTTTTCTAGGCTCAGTATGTCCATGTGGTCAATAGGATTTGGTTGGCTATTTGTCAAAATTGACTTCTCAAAAGGAGACAAGCATATTTTGGTAAAAATAATCTTATAACCCAAGGCCAGTGGGCAA
The DNA here is from genome assembly GCA_039655065.1 of Glossophaga mutica. Taxonomy (NCBI): domain Eukaryota; kingdom Metazoa; phylum Chordata; class Mammalia; order Chiroptera; family Phyllostomidae; genus Glossophaga; species Glossophaga mutica. The sequence goes on from CM077314.1 coordinate 11,973,221, forward strand.
TTGATGAGCTATGCGTAAGTTTTTTTATCTTTTTATCTCGTAGCTACATGAGTATCATTTTTTTTTTTTTTTGTGAAGAATCATTCTTCATGCAGAAATATGTTCCATGTGGCAACTTCAAAGACAACCTTCTGAGAAACCAAGAGAATATTTAATAATGCTCATGAGCAGTGAGGCATGAATGGTCAAATGAAGGTCTTCTCAGTTAGCTATTGATTATTTTATCATGGCGGGCAACCTCAAAACCACACACACAGTCTTTTGACAATTACCTTCATCTCCTCATATTTCTCCCTATCACCAGAAGAAAATTACTTTTCTTGACCTTGCATAGCAGACAAATGTGTTTTGTATTATCTATTGATCTCATGATATAATATTCATAGGAGAGTCAATGAGACTCATCAAGTTCAAATGAGTTATAATTTCAGGAACCTTAAAGGGAACTCTCTTAAATCCTCCTATACTTAATGCAGGAAAAAAAAAATCCAGTTCTCAGAAAGGCCTTCAAAACACTTCAGGGCTTAAACATTTCAATTAAAAATGGTGTTTTATTTTAGATTCTTTAGCATCACCTGGGGAAGCATGCCAGTTGGCTTAACATCCAGAAAATTAGTGAATTGTAACTGGATTTCACCTTAGCTTATCAGTGGTTACCTTCTTTTTCTATATGACAAAAGAATTCTAAAAATTAGGTTTGGAAAAAAAAGATGAAAATATACTATGCTCAGTGAACACCACTCAGATATAGTAATAGGCTTCCAAAAGGCAATAGCCATAAAAGCAATAAATAAGGCATTTAGTTTTAAATCAGAAGGGCCAGCATAGCACAAGCTACTACCTTACCAATCACAGTGGGAAATTATTTCACTGATGAACTGTAGCTATTATCTATATTCTGAATAAAACCAATTTAAAGACATATAGCTTGACAAGGCAAAAACAATGAAACCGTAATTAAAAATATACCATAGAAAGATGAGGACTACTGTTGCTCCCTGGTGTGCATTTTGCGTCTGGGAAATCTAATTATAGCCTGTGGCTTTTTGCATTGTCCCAAATTCTGGTCAAGTAACGTCCCATGCCATCCCTCTGCAACCAGGTTTACTTTACTATCCTGTCTCTCATTGTGGTTGTTGTCTCACTGAGTTCACAGATGTGTTCTTGTTTCTTCTTAAATCAGAAGCCTGCAGAAGCAAAAGCTGACTTTTTAGAAAAGAAAGTTATTTTTATAGGTGCCAATTCAATTATTCTGTTTTTTTTTTTAAATCTATTTTTTGTTGTTGTTACCTATTGGGCTTTTTAAAAAAGAGCTGAGTGCTCTGGTTGAAAATAAAGGGGAAATGCTGATGAGGCTGAGATTGGACAAGAAAACACATGTACGTGTATTAGCAAAGTGTTGTTTTATCGATTCAGAGACGTTGTGTTTTGTGATATATCTGCATTTATAAAGTATTAAAACAATGCACAGAACTATTCTTCTTGTATCTGCTTTGGTTTATTGCAACAATGTTTTTATTTCTTTCTCAAAACATAAAAAAAAAGCATTTACAAAACGTAGTCTGGGTACGAACTACAATAATCAACTTTTCTCCTTTCCTGTAGTATTTTTTTACCCTGAGAGTTACCAATTTTAAAAAAATTAAAAAATAGCCCCTTTTTACATTTATGCAGCACTCTCCTAAAAGCTTCATAATTGATCATTTGTGCTTATTTCCATGGCAACCAATTAAGGCAGGTTGCTTGAAACAAAGGAAAATAGAAAATCCAGACGAAGCTTTGTTTGGATTCTTGCTTACCTGGAAAGATCAGTTACGTCTGACATGTGCACCAAAAGTCAATACTTTGTTAAGACTTTCATAGACCAAAGAGACTGTCTCTGCTTTCTCAAGGATAATGATATCTGTCTTCCAAAAACACAAGGTTAGACAAAAAGAAGTTTCTTGGCTCTTTGTTAACCCCACTTAACCCCACCTCTATCACCAACTCCTCTTTCAACCATGGGAAAATGTCATAATAATGTGTAGATTCAACACACTCAACATTTCTTAATTTAAACAGATATAATTGGGTGTTAATGAGAAATTAATGAATGTTCATTCATTCTACATATATTTGTTGAGTTCCCACCATATATGATGCACTGTTCTAGGGACACTGGAAGTGCAGCTTTGAACAAGAAAGATGAGTTTTTCTGCTTTCTTGGTAGTTATATTTTAGCAGAAGAAAGTAATATTAAAAATATCAATACTAAGACTTACAAAGAAAATAATACCAAATGATTTGATTTGAAGAGGAAACATGAAGATGTGACATTATTAAGAAAACATGGCATTAAGAAATATTAAATATACACTGCCAATAAAGTTTTCCCTAATGCTTCATGAACCTCTGGCACCTGTAGGCAGTACTCGTGAGGAGCAATAAACTGAGGAATCGGAAGCTGTAGAGGACATGGTGCTGCAGAAGTTGGTGGTACCAGTTTGTAATTGGGTGCCACTCTCTACCTCTACCAGTCAACTAGACAGCCTCGTCTCTAACTGCGTCTCTACACTGGCCTCTCTCATTTTCTTTTGTTTTTTCTTTCGAGCCGTATTGCACGATTGTAATTTGAGGGCAGGCCATACAGTTTTTCTTGCTTGTAAATGTGCACATGTGCTGGAATATAGCTGGATTGTTTTTGCTTAATACCCAATACTTCTTTAGGAATCAAATCACTTCTTCCTTTGATGTCTCAAGTCTTTTTAAAGTATCTTTTCTTATAGTATCAAATGACATACTGTGTGTGTGTGTATATATAATATTATACATATTATATATTATAATTGTGTGTTTGATTGCACTCTCTCATGATAAACAGTATCTCAAGGACTAAGGCTATTTATTATTTATTGTGGTATCCACCACTAGTAATTTGTATGGTGACTGAAAAAATGTGTATTTATTGGTTAAATGATTAAATATAAGAGAATGGGAAACAAACATTTTTTTTGTAACAGCGTAATTGAAATACAGTTCATATACCACACAAATCTCCACCGCAGTGGTGGGTTTCCACGGAGCTGTTCAACAGTCACCAGAGTCAGTTTTTGAACATTTACACGTTCCTCCTACCTCCCCCCAAACCCAAACGGTTTAACTCTCAGCCCTTCACCCCAGTCGCTCCATCCCTCTCACACGTGGGCAATCACTAATCTACTTTCTATCTTTATAGATTTGCCTATTTTGGACATTTATAAATAGAAGCATATAACACATGGTCTTTTCTAACAGGCTTCTAGCACTTAGCATAGTATTTTCAAGGATACCATATTTTTCAGACTGTAAGATGCACTTCCCCCCAATTTGGGAGGAAAAGGGGTGCATCTTACGGTCTGAATGCAGCTTACTTGGCTCACTGTGGGGAGGGGGGGTGGTGGTGGAGCGGGGTCACAGGCTATTAAATATTTTACCATATTTTTTGCTTCAATTTTTTCCCCTATTTTCCTCCCTAAAACCTAGGTGCTTCTTATGGTCCAGTGTGTCTTATAGTCCTAAAAATACGGTAACTATGTTATAGCAGGTATCAGTGTGCAATCTGTTTTATTGTTGAAAAATATTCCAGTCTGTGATTACATTTCTATCTGCAATAGTAGCAACAATGCAATTACACAGGCATTTACTTATACAATTGCTTTTTAAAATAGTTTAGAGAATAAAGGAAAATAAATATATATTTATACTCTCTTAAATTATATTTGACCTTTATCAGCACTGGTTTTTTTCAGTGCGGATTTGAATTACTCTTTGGAGTCATTTGCTTTCAATCTGGAGAATTCCTTCACTTTTTGTAATGTTATGTCTAAACATTACATTGTTTACATGGGAATGTCTTTATTTCACCTTCGTTTAAAAAATGAGTTACTGTGGCTATTGGAGTCATGGGTGGCAGTTCTTCCCGTTGCTCTGTGTTTTCCCACTCTTCTGGTCTCTATTGTTTCTGAAGAAAAGCCTGCTCTTAACCTTAAGGGGTTTCTGTGTAGGTGGAAAATTGTTTTTCTTTTGCTGCTTTTAAGATTTTTTCTTGACTTGGCTTCTAGAATTTTTACTATGGTATGTCTGTTTATAGATGTTTTTTTGTTTATCCCTTTTGGAGTTTGGTAAGCTTTTTGGTTGTGTAGGCTATTATTTTCCAGTAAGTTCAGTAAGTTGTCTGGCATTATTTCTTTGCATATCTTTTCCTCTCATTTTTTTCTGTCTCTCCTATTATGTGTGGTTGGTGTGCTTACTGGAGCTCCAGTTTTTCTGAGGTTTTCTTTCTTCCCTTCCCTTCCTTTTCCTTTTTCCTTTCCCTTCCCTTCCCTTCCCTTCCCTTCCCTTCCCTTCCCTTCCCTTCCCTTCCCTTCCCTTCCCTTCCCTTCCCTTCCCTTCCCTTCCCTTCCCTTTCCTTTCCTTTCCTTTTTCTCCTTCCCTCTTCTTTCCTTTTTTCCCTTTCCTTTCTTCCTTTCCTTTCTCTACTTTTCAGATCCTACAAACTTTATCTTCAAGTTCACTAATTCCTCTTCTGTCAATTCAAATGTACCATCGATCCCCTTCAGTAAAGTTTTCATTTTGACTTCTGTATTTTTTAATTCCAAAATTTCCATGTGGCTTTTTAAAATCAGCTTTACTTCTTTATTGAAGTTGTCTGTTTGATAACACATCATCATTATGGTTTCCTTTAGCTCTTTTAACATATGTCACGTTTCAAATCCTTGTTAAATTCAACTCTCTCAGGCAATTTTAGTTCCCTGCTATCATTCCTTTGCATGGGCCACACTTTCTGTTCCTTCACATATCTCATAATTTTTTTTTTTTGTTGAAACCTAGTCATTTCGGATAGTAGTGACTCTGGATACTGGTCCCCCATTTGAACTTATTATTGTTTGCTTTGTTTGTTTGCTTAGTAACTAGCTGGACCATTTTAGAAAAATGTGTTTCCTCTGTTTCCCCTGCATTGTAAAGCCTCAGAGACACTCCCAAGAGGGCAGAGCCTTGGGCGTGTGCAGTCACTCAGGGATGACAGTGGTCTCAGCAGGCCTGTCTTTGACTAGTCTTCCCCCCACCACACCCCAATGTACCATAACTCTCGGCCAGTTGCTGGGAAGAGGGTCCTGTGTTCCTTGCTGCACGGTACTAGAATGAGGTTTTGATCACGGCAGGCTGGGTGGGAGAAGGGAGGGAGCAGGTGGTAGTTCAGATCCTGCAGTACCCACCCTGCTCACTGAGTTTTAGTAGACATTATTGATGAAATGGGTCTTCATTTACTCTATTCATTTTGACCTCTTCCAGAGACATTAGATGGTTTACACATAATTTTCACCAGTTTTCCTCAGGAGCAGGGAAACTGCTTCCCTGGCGGAGATTCTCCTTTATACATCGTGGAGGTGAAAACTAAGACTACTTTTAAAAGGTCATCTGGCCTAGTCTGGTTTATGTCAGCATTAACATTCTATGAGATTTATGCACTTTATTTGCCTTAAGCAAAGTGATAAGAATGCTTCCTTAGTAGTAGTGGCATGTTTACTTAACTCTTTGATTAGTAATTTGAATATCTGTTTTTCAATATTATTCATTCATCTTATGCTCTATTTTGAGTAATAATAACCAGTCTTTCAGTGTTTGGGCTCCCTAATAATAATATGATCCTGGAATACCTATGTATATCAAATCTTGACCTATACTGATTCTCAAGGTGTCATCGATTCTGGTGTTAGAGCATGCCAATAAAGCTATTGTTCAGACTGAGATACTCATCAATAAAATGCAAGAATGGCATCATGGAGGCTAGTGCTGCTCAAAAATATTGAACACCCATTTTGATGTTTTTGAGCTGTCTGCTGCACCCTGTACCACCTCACACAAACTTTCTTACATACAGAATAGTTGGAAGAATATTAAAACAAATACATGTTTTCCTAGATTAAAAATCTGGAGTTAAGAAGTGTTCTTAGTTGTAAGGATGATTAAGTAAATGTTCGGAGATATTGGCTTTATGGTCTATCTTGCTAAATCTTAGGGAGTAAGTTGTATACCTCAGAATTCATCCTTCCTAAATACTTTAGTATGCATCTTCTAAAATTACTAGATCTCAATAACTTGTGCTGCTGCATTTAGTATTTCTATCAAAAGAAAACTTTCATAGCTATATGTATTTCATTTGGGGGGAAGTGGACTCCTTAGAGGTTTTGTAGCAAACCTAGTACTTTGGCTCTTCAGAAGTCACTCAAGGGCTGTGATTGATTTGTATACAAAATTCATGCACCTGTTGAGAATTTAAAATATACGTGTACTTTATGTGCAGGAAATGTATATTGGAATTACATCTATATAAAATCAAGTTCTTTTTAAAGAAAATGACACATTAGCAAAATAACAGCCATAATTTAAGATTTTTAAAAAGTGATTGATGACATTCAAATAATGAAATGATTAAATTTTAACAGCAACCACATTTTAAATGTTAACTAACCAGGAATTTAAACAATGAAGTTAATAAAATTAATGTAGTTCGAGAAATAGACTTTTATTAGCTTAGTTTGAAAATTACATTTGCCCCCCTGAGTGAATTTAAATGAGCTTCATTGGCTGTCGAGCCATTAATCAAGCTTTTTTTTTTTTTTTTGTATTTGCAGAGTGCGTGTCATCATCCAGGTAACCTCTTTTTATAAATTGTGTGGTTTCTGCATCTGTACTTTTTCTGTAGCTAATGAATGCTGATATTCGTGAATAGTGAATTTGAAAGGTGATCTATTATTTTCTCCTAATGAGTTTGTATTTGATTTCTTAACATTAAGTTTTCCTTAAACCTCAGGATATTATGACTAATGTGAAAAATATTTTCTTCTTTTGTTGCCCATAAAAACATTCCCTGTCAGGGGTGATGTGACTTGTTGCTTGCTTGCTGTGATTTGAATTTTGCAGGGTCTTCGCTTTGATCTACCAGGTGAGATTTGTGAAGTTATACATATAACAGGAGGCAGGATGGCACTGAATGAAGGTGCAAATGCAGAGAGCCATGAGAGAATTTTCTGATTTGTCCCTGTTTGATTTGACATTTGCTATAGCCCTTTAGCTGGCCATTTTGATTTTACTGTTTCAGCAAGGAAAAGGTGAATTGACTCAGTGGATAGAAAGGTGAATAGGGAAACCCAATCTTAGTATTTATGTTAAGAAATAGTCCAAGAAATTCATTATGCTGTTTTAAATATTCAGCTCTGAATCACCTTATGAGTATTTTATTTTGCCACTCTAGGAGTGGTTTGTGCGGAAATTATTCCTGGTCAGTTGCCACTCCCGACACCGGTGCTAACAATCATCCTCTTGCCTTCTGGTCCCTGGAATGCCTCAGAATCTGCGAGGCCTGCAGTAAAAAGTGCTCAACTTCAGATGGCTAAGTTCAACATGACTTAAGATTTCAAAGGCCTTTACCTGTAATTCAGTAGGTGGCAATCTTTTTATTTTGACTAAAGCCAGGGAGGAGGTAAGGCTGGTGTTAGGCGTAAGACAGTTGCCCATGGTGGGTAGATTCAGGAACACTGAAAGATCGTTGTCTGAAAATAGTTTCCTGGACAGGCGCTCACATTACCTGAAGTCAGTAGTTGTTGGCCTGGAAGAGCCTCTTGGTCTAATTTTCTTAAAAACAAACAAACAAACAAACAAACCCATAAATTCCTGTACAATAATTTGCTTTGAAATTTTTATAGGAGTTCAGTTTAGAAACGTGTCATTTTTTTCCTTAGAAAAAAATTAGTGTATTCTTTATTCTCTATGATTCCCAAAACATCACCAGTAACCTGCTCCATAGTCACGTTGGAAAGCAATTTGCCTACACTTGGAAAACCAGACCCATTAAAAGCAGCTTTGTCTTCACCTTTTCTGACTTTCAGCTGATTTTTTTTTTTTTAATTAACTGTGCTCTTTTTTTTATTAACTGACACACAGGTGAATATTTCTACTTTCTTTGACATGTAGGAATCATATCCTACCTACCATACTAGTTCTGGGAAATGGAGAATTAATAATAAAATTTGACACATGGAAAACACATTAGCAATTGTTATTTCATGTCAATACAGTGGTTTTATGTTCCTCTTGTTCTTATTTAGACTTCAAGTATTTCTATTTGTATTTGCTAAAATAGTTTATTTTGAATTTTGTTAGAACATTTTGGATATTTTTTTCTCAGTGACTCGCTTAAGCTTCTTATTTGCCATTTTTATCCTTGTTCCCGTATCTACACCCACATTCAGGGACATAGTAAAGAATAAGTTTATTTTGAATGAATGAAAGAATGAATGAATGAAACTTTTTGCATTTTAATTTTATTTGTTTTATTTTATTTTAATTTTTTAATCAGTATTTTTTTAATTGTTGATATTGTACAATTTTGTCTTTTACCCCGCCCCCAGCCCACCGCCCCAGCCCTCCCCACCTCCCTCCCATTTCCACCCCCCCTAGTTTTTGTCCATGTGTCCTTTATACTTGTTGCTCTAAACCCTTCCCCTTTTCTCCCGAAATTCCCTCCCCTCTCCCCTCTGGTGACTGTCAGCCTGTTCTCAGTTTCAGTGTCTTTGGTTATATTATGCTTGTTTGTTTGTTTTTTTGATTAGGTTCCTGTTAAAGGTGAGATCATATGGTATTTGTCTTTCACTATCTGGCTTATTTCGCTTAGCATGATGCTCTCCATGAAGCAGAAAGAAAGAAGGAGCTCCTACCCTTTGCGACAGCATGGATGGAATTGGAGAGCATCATGCTATGCATTTTAATTTTAAAATATAGATTTATTAGTGAGACTTCTATATAATCTTATTAATTTAATTGACTTCTTTCTCTTTGGAATCATTTGTCATCAATGCCTAGACTAGAGTTGGTACATAGTGCTTGCTTAATAATATTTGTGAAACAATGAATTACTAGTCATGGCATTTGTAGAATTTAGTATTGAATGTCTTTTATAAGAGAAAAATGCATAAAATATTTAATCTCAAAATTTTTACTTATTTAAAAACTGGTAATTTTTGTAAAGTAATAGAAAAAATTGGGTCTGCTAGAGATATGATTCATATTATGTATATAAATATAAATATATGTATGGCTTATGTTCCTACTAGATGTTGATATATATTGATAGTAACCAGAGGGGAGGCAGGAGAGAATAATGGGGGGAAAATGGGAAGGGTCACCAAAGAACATGTATAAAGGACCCATGGACAGAGCCAAAGTGGGTAGGATCAAAGGTGGAATGTAGGAATGGGTGGGGCAGGGGGAGTGGTGGGGGCAAAATAGAGACAACTGTACTTGAACAACAATAAAAAAAAAAATAAAGGAACCAGAGGTACATTATGTCTTGGGGATTTTAAAAATCATCTAGTGGGAGAAATAGCTTTTTTATCCTTAACCAAGTATTAAATTAAGGAAAGTAAATTTATTCAATTTTAATAAATGAATATTTATGTGCCTCTGGAATCAAATAGTTTTATCTTTAAATTCAATCTTTGACATTCAATTTAACTTTAGGACCTTGAGTAAGTGGCTTCATCTCTCTGCACGTAGGATTCCTTATTTGTAGAACAGGAATCATACTAGCACAATCCCATTGGCTTGCTGTGTTGATTAAGTGAATTAATGAATGCCACATGCTGAGAGCAATGCCTGGTATATAGTAGGTGATACTTAAGGGTTTGTTGTGACGGTTAATATTTCTGTTGCTACTGTAACCCAGACACCGTTTTAGGTTCTGGGTTCAGGGGATACTTGCCAAGTATGTGAGATGAAATTGTGTACAAGAGGCAGAAAGAGAGCTGTGCTTTGATTCACAAATGTTCCCTTTCAGCTGACAAAGTGACACAGTTTCTTTAGTGGTTCCACTTCTCTTCTTAGGTGCGAATATCAAAAATGACCATCCTGCTGAGCCCAATGAGCTATTTCTGATACCTACAGTCATCCGTTAGCTTCTCCCTATGATGAGAAGAACTGAATGTTAATGTTTATCTAAAGTTCAGATCCTATTCTTACTGGAATTTTTAAATATTTTGACACAATCTCAAATTTTCAGGAAAATACAAAAACTTCTTATCCCTGTAACTTTACGGAGGGGCCGACTTGACTTGGTGTCCCCTGACCACCTCGTAGTGCAGCACATATTTACTATCCTTTTCGTTTAATGCATTACTTTAGAATTTTTCCTATGATAACTGTGGCTTCGAAATGTGTCTTTTATCCTTTGGAAACATTGTCCTACATACAGTTCATCCCCCGTTCTCTTTTCATTACAGTAAGCACCCCAAATGGGGAAATTAACACAGATACATTACCATCATCTAATCCTGTAATCCTATTCTAGTTATACAGTTGTTCCAATGATATCTTTTATACAAAAAAAAAACAAACAAACAATCTTTTATTCAAACCAGTCAGACGCTCTAACCACATTTCGATCACAGAGCTTTCCTCTGCTTTGAAACCGCTCCTTGTCTTTTTCTTGACTTCCGTGAACTTGATCCTTTTAAAGCTGAGAGGAGTAATTTTTTCAAATGCCCTTCATTTCGTGTCTATCTTTTGCTTACTCATGATTATATTAAGTTCTGCATTTTTAAAAGCAATATTGCAGAAGCAGTGGTGTGTCCTTCCTGCGTCTTATGAGGTGGCACCATTTTGATCTGCGGTATTGCTAATGACGTTCACTTAATTAAGGTGGCATCTGCTAGTTACTGTTTTCTCTTTTGAAATTAACAAATATTTTGTAGGACCTTACTCTTAACCATTACGCATAAAACCATGTACTCATGGTTTCCTATTTTCATCAACACTCTATAATTCATTACTTTGCTTATTTATTTCGATACTTGAGTTTCCTCAGATTTGGTCAGTGAGGGTCCCTTCAGTGTGTCCCCTATGGTTTTCTGACATGCCCTCATCACTCCTTGAAGACATGCTTCCTTTAGGCATAAATGGTACATCCTTTTCTCATCTCGTGCTTTCCCTTCCTCGGCTCTGGAAGCAGTCATTTCTGTAAAGAGTCCTAGTTCCTTTTGGTACAGAATGGTATTCAGAAACCAAGAGCAGGGTATTAGGCATGCTTACTGCTGTGTGTGGGGCTGATTCTAGGCCATCTCTGTGCACACAGTTTGTGCGTGCACACATGCACGGACAGGGGTGGGCAAACGTTGGTGAATACTAACGATTGCAAATAACAATGCAAACATAAACTGTTTTGTATACTCACAATGTAAACCTACTCATGCCCACCCCTGTCTACCGAGTGACTGAATGTTGATTTCTGCATGTACCTCTGTGTGTTGAAAACCATGAATTCACACTATACTCCCAATTTCAATTCCCCACATACATCGTAAGAGAATTCTCTTTTTGTGTATTTGCAATTCCATTCTCTCACATTATCCTAATGTTTTTACTTATTTGACCAATTCTGTCTGGACAGCCAGGCTTCTGTGGCCATTACCACCCCGTCAGTGAGCTGATGCCCCTTCACTGAGCTGAGCTCTGACACCCACGTCCTGCGTGCCTGCTCTACACAGACACCCTCCTCGACCTTTCTGAGCTTCAATTGATGACTGTGAAACATTTTTATAAGACAACAATACAAACTAGATGAAAATGCTGTTTATAACATAGCAGAACTTAATGTTTTTAATATTTCAAAACATATAAAATGAAAGTATTAGTTTTTTTTAATTTAATTTAATTTTTTTATTTTTAATTTTTATTTGAAAGTATTAGTTTTGGTGTCCTCCTAAAACTTGATAGGTTGATAGCCTTCTTTTTGGTCTTGAGAATGTATGTAATTTTAAAAATATATGGTGTAAAAAGTTTCCAAGTCATAGCAACATAAATTGATTTTGTACTTAGATAAAAATAAATGTTTTTTTTAAAGTTAGATTCTGATAGATATGGTTAATACTGAAAATGAAATATTAGCTGAAGTGCTTCATTTATCAAGAAGCATTAAAAAACGATCTTGCCCTTTCACAGATATTGAGTTTTCGGGCCTCACCGCTGCATGCTTGCTAGTGGCCTAGTCACTCATGGATTTAACATTAAAAATTCTCTCTGCTCCCCACCCCGCTTCCCCAATATGTTTACCTCCTTCTGCTGTGGAACCTAAAGCTTATGTTGTCCTGGAATTGGCACATACTTACACTCCAAACCGGCTCTTGCATGGTCTGCAGCTCACGGGGGGTCAGCATTCTCTTCCTCTCTCCCCCTCTTCCCTTTGGAAATTGCCTTTCATTCCTGCAAGGGCCTGGTTGTATGCTAGTCACCAGTTCTTCAGGGAATCTAGGCCACCAGCATATTGGAGGCAAAAGCCCCTCTTTTCTTTGTGACTAGAGAAGTATGCATTCATTATCCACGCTGCTAATTTAAAATTTTGCATGTTAAATTTTCTGCTTAAAATTGATATTCTAAATGGGCTGTGTTATAGTTAGCTTTTCATATGAGTCCTTGTCTCATCAATCTCTCTTTTCCCATGTTTGAATTCAGAATAAGTTTTCTGAAACAAATATACTGCTTTGTAAAAGGGTTTATGTCACTTCCCATAAGTCAAATTTTGCAAATGTGGTTATGAGAGGGCCATGAATCCCTTTCTCTAACCATGCCCAATTAGTTTGTTATAGATGTCTTTATAGAGTTGTGATTTAAAAGATTTTTATATTTCTAACTGACTTGAAGAAAATCAGTATGAGGAATGCGATCATAACACCTGAAACACGCAGAATGTGAGAAACCAGAGATTCGTTATGGTGCAGTGGTGCTTGACTTAGATTTATTGAAGTGAGTGTGATACTATTGATCTCAACTGGTGTCCTTAAATGTTATTTATGAGAAGGAAGCAATTGCTGGAAAGGTCAAAATTAAATGATTAAGTTGATGATAAAATAATCAATATATAGAGGATTACACTTTATCTTGCAATGGAATTGGTCTGTAATATTTAAAGCAAAATGTTTGCTCAAATGAACTTGCCTCAGTCATATCTTTCTCTTAGATGAGAGAGTAAATATTAATCTGAGCTTTTTGCTTCACATCTGAAGCCTTTATTAAAAAAATACTGGTAATTAAACAGCCTGCTTAGATTACATTCTTGTGTTCAGCTATGACCTCTCAAGAGTATGTACATGTGTCATATGAAGCCTTAACTCTTGTCGGAGAAACAGCAGGAACATCAGTATAGATTGGATAGAAGGTAAAATACATTTTCATGCAGGAAATGAAGAGAGTGGCTAGGGTTTAGAAGGAAGACTCTGAAAGTCACAGTTACGAGGACTTGATTATGACGTCCTACAAACCACACTCTGAAGTGCGGAGGTAGATTTAAGAGCAAGCAGTGAAAGTCTTGTTTCATGCAGCACACAGCAGATTCTATGGTGTTATTTGTGTCGCTCTTCCTCTTTCAGATCAGGAGACTTTATGGGCAGGGGCTGTTCCTACGCATCTTGTCATCCACCAGCATCTGCCGAAATGGAGGGAGTGTTTAATGTATGCTTACAGGACTGAGTGGAGTTGGAAGTGGCCTTCACAGGAGGTTAGCTCAGTAAAATAAAGAACTTATGGATTTCGAAAATTGCTACATATGGTATCTCTGTAGCAGCAGGATAATGAAAGGCAAAGGATGCTTTTTGAGGAGTCTCACACTGAACAAAGTTTGGGTAGTAACCTCTTGGATATTAAAGTAACATCCTAACTGGTGTCTTTGCATCCAGTTTGACTTACTACAATCATTCTTCAGCCAGCGTTGTCGTATTAAAACATAAAGCAGAGCATGCCCAGGCTCAGAACTCTTCACTGTGTTCTCTCTTCCTGGTATCGTCTCTCCCAATTTCCAGTGCAGTCACACCAGGTGCCTCCCCAGCTTCCTTTTCCCACCTCTGCTCCAGCCGCAGCGGTGCCTCTCTGTTCACTGAATGGCTGCTTTGCATCTGCTTTTCCTCCTTTCTGTCAAGGTGTCCTCCAGACTTTTCTCATGTTCAGAATAGAATAGACGTTAATCTTTTCATTGTTTTCTATCTCAGACACAATATATAGACAAACTGTCCCTATTCTAAAATAGGCCCAGCCCAGATTGCTTCTGTACATCACCCTGATTTACTTGCTTTTTTAGCATTCTTCACAGTTTTAATATTCTTGATCTTTTAAATTTTACTTGTTTTAATTTTTAGTTCCTGACACTAATTTTCCCTATGACAAAAATGTTGCTTTTTTTTTTTTGTTCCTTTGTGTATTTCTAGTACTTACTACATTTTCCAGAATGTATAAGGCACCCAGTAAAAGTTTGTAGAAGGACTGAGTAGATGAATAATGCATGTAACTCTAAGTTCTTCAGTTTAATATCACAGGGGATTTTCCTGGTGGATATAACTACGTGTGTTGCCTTTAATCATCCCCCTGGAGTTGCTAGTTGCAAGAGATGTGGTTGCTCTTTACAGTCTGAAGCCAGGGGCTGATTATGAAAATCCTGCATGACTAGTGTGGGGGAAGAAGAGAGTTTCTGCTCTTCAAGAATCTTCTGGCTGGTCTAATGATCACATCAGCAGGAGACAAGTTAACATGAGAAAACAAGTACCCTTAATTCCATACATGTACATGGTAACCACACGAACATGAGAGAGTCAGAGACAGAGAGAATGGGGTACATGGCACCCTGAGCTAAGGACGAGGGAGACACCTTGGGGCTTCCCAGGAAGGAAGGGCATTTACAGGACAATGGGAAGACATGTTCAGAAGTTAGATGTTTGCCTTGCCCTATAGATGGGTCATGAAATGGCGTCGCTGGTGATAACTCTTACCATAGGGAAAACACTGAATTTAAATTCTTTGAGGGAGAGGTCAACGTTTCTTGTGAGCCCACAGAATCTCAATGCCTTCTGCTCAAACCCACCCACAAGCAAAAGTAGCACGTCTTGGGGAGGCCTGTTCTGAACCCCTTCGCTGGATGGAATGCAGTGAGATGCTAAGTGCCAAGTGACGTGGATGTTGGGGTGGAAAGGACCTCCTGCTATGGGGTGTCATTGCTTCTAGGCCTTCTCAGCAGGCAGAGCTGGGAATAGATGTGTGTATACCAAACTGTGCATGCACACATTCCAGTAATTATATTATACATTTAATGTATAACATATATTGGAAATATCTGTCTCTATAGTAAGCTAAACATGCATTCATGCTGATGTCTGTGACTTTTATCCTGCATTATTCTAGCCCTCCTCCCTTGCTTGTATGTGACCTTTCCAACGGTGAGAAACCTGGCTCCCACCATCTGTCATCCGTTTACTTATTTGTGCAATCCCAGTATACATGTACTATGCTCTCAGAATTGTTAAACCACACCCCTGTGGGAAAGCACTTTACCAACAAGAGTGCAGGCTTATGTACAATTTCTTTTGTCTTTAGTCTAACAGTCTCTCCAAGCTCCTTTGGGCAGCATTTCCTTCCCCCTCTTCAGTGAGGTTGTGTCACACATTTCCAATCCAGTTGGATACTTCTGTAGCATGTATCCAACACAGGTTCACTGTACAGAAGTGTTTCTGTGCCACTGATCTTTTCACCATCACTACAGTTTTGCCTTTGCAGTATGCCATGCAAATGGAAGTATGTAGAATGTAGCCTCTTCAGAGTGGCCTCTTTCACTGAGCAGTACGTATGTAAGATCCACCCATGCCTCTGCATGGTTTAATAGCTCAGTCCTTATTATTACTGAACGGTATCCCACGGTACGGAAACACTGCCATTTGCCCATCCTTTCTCCTGTTGTAGGGCATCTTGGTGTCTTCCTGTTTTAGAGGGTTATGAATAAAACTGCTATAAACATTCACATGAAGGTTTCCTGCAGACATAAATTTCCACTCAGTTGTGTAAATACCTAAAGATGTGTTTGTTGGTGTATATGATACGGCATTACTTAGCTTTATGAGAAACTGCCAGACTTCCAACGTGTCTTTCAAAGTGGCTGTACCAGCTGCACCCCCACCAGCGATGTGTAACAGTGCCTGGTCCTCCATGCACGTTGGTACTTTCAGTGTTTTGAATTTTAGTCACTATAACAGGTATGCAGGGGCATCCAGTTGTTGTTTTACTTTGCATTTTCATAATGACAAATACTGTTGTCATTTTTTCATGTGGTTATTTACCATCTGTATATCTTCTTTGATGAAGTGCCTGTTCAGAACTTTTGGCTGTTTTTTTAAATAGAGGTGTTTTATTAGTGCTGAGTTTTAAGAGTTCTATGTATATTTTAGATACAAATCCTTTACCAGCTATGCAATTTGGAAATATTTTCTCCCTGTCTGTGGCTTGTCTTTTTATTCACTCAACAGTATCTTTCACAGCCTAGCTTTTAACTTTAATGAAATCTGACTTATTAATTTCTTTCCAGGGATTAGGCCTTTGGTGCTCTATCTGAGAGGTCACCAGTAAAGTCAAGGGCACACCGATTTTCCCCTGTTTATTTTTAAGAGTACAAATTATTCACAGTTCAGGAAGCTCCTATGATAACTAGAATAAATTATGTTAAACACTGACACACAAATCTATTTTTTTGTTTAAAAGAGAAATGGTGAACTTAAGTTGTGTACAAAGGATGGTCATAGAATACCGCTTTTTTGTGTGTAGCAATACAGTCAGTCATTGAAAGCCTCTTGTAAAATACTTCCAACTGTGATGCTAGCCAACTGAGGATTAATTTTCTTTCATTATTATTAGAACTATACAGATAATAGGTCAATTCCTCCCCCATTGTGTATAGATAATTCCCATTATCATTAATCGGAGTTTCATGTGTAGGGAGAAAAGGAAATATTTAAACTCCATAAGGGAATAAAAAATTAACCAGCTGTCCATAAGATGAAATTCTCTCAACCAGTAGATGTCATTCTCTCGCTATTTTAATGTAAATTTTTAATGTCTGCCTTTAGTTAACTGTTCTGAAGATAAGTTATGAAAGCCAGTTACATTTCAGTTTGTGCTTCTCTTGATCATTGTTCCAAGTTGGTATCTTTTCCCTTCCATAATAGAAAGAGTGCCCGAGTGTGAAATTGGGACAGTTTCACAGAAGTGACAGTCGATAAGCTTCGGTCTTTCAGTCACTTAGCCCTTGGTGTGGGATATTTATATACTTATTTGTTCAAATCACAGTAAAACGCTGATTAACTTGGGAGAGAGAGAGAGTCTATTCTCATCTGTCTTTCAGAGTAGGGCATTCCATGGTGGGTTTTGGGGAGTGAAGACAAACGGGGAAAAGCTCTGTATTGTTTTGGTAAGTGCAGGAAAGCCATTACTCAGAAAGCCCTGGTCCTAGTGCCACAGATGCAGACGGCTGTGAATGTCCTCTCTCCCTGGAGAGGACTGTGGCTCACTGAGACCCAGCTCATTGTCCTTCTTTGGGTTCTCACACCTACTGCGATGTACACTTATAACCCTGAAGCCCACATCTGTGTACATTACGCATTGAAGAATAGTGTTCAGACGGTAGAGACATCGCCTTGGCATCAGTACGTATTAATGGAGACTGACTGTTTCAAGCACATTTTAGGTGATGGGAACATAATAGTGAATGACACAGTGATTGTTCATAGGACATGGAGGTGGGTGGGAGAATTCAGACGAGAAAATAGGCAGTGACCATACAGGATAAAAACGTGATGAAAGGATGAAATAGAAAGCACTATGGAAGCATCAAGCTATTTCCAGAAAAGATGATATCTAAGCAGAATTCTTAAATATGAATAAGAAATATCCAGGAGAAAGAGGTTAGGGGAGGATAGCAAAGGACAAAAACTTTTAGGAAAAGTATGTTTACTCTCTTTCTTATTTTATTACCAGTACTTAGAACAAAAAATAATAGATGCATTTTTATGGTCTGACTGGGTAGGTAGCTTTTAAGAATCCAATGCCAAATTGGAGACCCTGCGCTCTCCTAAATATAATTGGTATGCCTGCCATTTCTACTGGCCACTTAGTCATATCAGCAAGAGAAGAAAACCAACTATATCCACAATTAGTGGATTCTCTAAAACACCTAGTCTTTTTTGAGAAAGTATTTTCAAAATATGCTGCTTTCCCAATGGCTGGCTGTAATGGTCTGTGTAGTTCTAGCGCACATTTTAATATTCTGAAAAATACGGAGGCTAAATGCACGAACTTTATGTACTTTAAACCTAAATCAAGCCATTTATTAAACTTTTAAGACTGTAATAACTCATTCACCTGATTTTTCTCTAATTGACTTATGAAAACCAGAAAAAAATGATTATTTTGCCTAAGTGGGTATGTTCATGATTCTGTTATCCATAAATGTCACTTCTCATCTGTCAGGATAGGTATTCAGCACAGTTCACCATTTCTGCAGTGTCTCTCCAGTCAACTAACTGTACTGTATACTAAACATCCTTAGTGCTAGTAATATGTATTTTAATAAAGACATACATTTACAATCATCAGATATTTCAACTTTAAATGACTTGTGTAGTTATTGGATAGTTAGAAATAAAGTAGTGAAGCAGAATTTGCCACCATGATATATGTGTCTGAAATAAAGATGATTTTGAACTGGTTATTTTTAAGAAACAGCAGACTCGGGAGAAGCTCTGAAAACCCGAGTTGAAGTTACCCTTTATAAGAGACATTTACACTTATAAGGGGAATGTCCATTTGTAAGGGGCTCACCCTCTCTGAACCAAGAAGGAGGAGTATGACTAAATCTTTAGAGACTCTTGTAAGAGAGGCAGGCAGAGACTTAACAGCTGCACCCTCCTTCTGCTTTGCTTTTCCCGGTAGCCTCCTGTAACTGCCCATAGTCCCTGAACATCTTTCTCAGGTCTTCAGGTGGACACGGTATTTCAAGTGATGGGTGGGGCCTTTTCTGGGAGTTACTCAGCTTTCCTGGGTCTATTGCGTACACACAGGAGGTACAGAACTCCTCCTTTATCTGTGGTTTCAATTTCTGTGATTTCAGTTACCAGTGGTAAACCATAGTCCAAAAATATTCCATAAAAATTCAAGTAATAAACAATTCATAAATTTTAAATTGCATGCCATTCTGAGTACCGTAATGTGCAAACTAACTGGAGATATTAGAGATTTGCTACAAAGTGCTTAGCCCAGAATTTATAGCACACAGCAAAACTCAAAAACAAAGTTTTTAAAATATATTTGTATCATTAATTAACTGAACCAAGTACAATACATTACCTGCCTAATAATCCCTTGCTTTGCTATTCATTTACATTAAAAATTTTCTGAAAGGGAGCTCAATTGAAAATTGACTTCTAAACTGCTGACATATTTAGGTAGTATATATTTTTTAATACTTTTGCCATTCATATTTATTTATTTGAAAACATTAATCAGCTTTATTTCACCAGGGATATTAAAACAGCAACAGCCTTGGCTGGTGTGGCTCAGTTGGTTGGAGCACCGTCCTACAAACCAAGTTTGTCAGTTTTATTCCCAGTCAGGGCACATGCCTAGGTTGAGGGTTTGGTTGCTGGTTGGGGTGTGTGTGAGAAGCAACCGATCAATGTTTCTCCTCACATCAGTGTTTCTCTTCCTCTCTCTCTTCTTCCCTTCCCCTCTCTCTAAAATCAATAAATGTGTATTCAGGCTAGGATTAAAAAAACAAAAACAAACAGTAGCAACAACAACAAAATTTCAAAGCCTGTCTTTTTTTTGCACCTAGAAACTTCCAAGTATTATTTTGTACCCCAGCAGTAGTCAGAGAATAAAGCCTCTGAGCCATCATCTTGGTGTAAAAATGATTCTCATTATGAAATCCTACCATCTTCAAGGCAACCTTTTTGTAGTATCCCCACATGAATTTAATTTTCTGAGACTCTAGAGAAAGGTCATATGGCGGCCCAAAGTCAATATTTCACTCACTTATGCCCGAGCATAATGCTCTGACTGGGCATCTGTATTTGCCCCATTGTTGGCTTCAGTTGAATTGAGAATCAATGCCCTAAGATGAACAAGAATCTGGAAGATTCGCTAGGCTCCGTAAAATGTAGTTTCTAGAAGGAAAGTGGAGGTCTATGCGCTGATTTAGAAACCTGAGGCCATCTGCCCAGCAAAGAAACCATCTACTGGTCAGGAGAGTGTGTTTTCAAATGTCTCCCACTTCCATCTGTGATTTTGAACAGAGACATAACATGTCTGGTCATTACTCCCCCATCTCTAAAATGGGACAAGCTAATTGCTAGGGTTTAAAAATATATATAATGCTTTTAAATATGAATTCTGATCTTTCTTTTGAGGCCTTCACAAAACTGTGAACATAACTTCTTAGGTAAATTCATTAAACACAAATTTTGCAATACTGCATTTTTTGTTTGATTAGATAGGATGATTGCTCATAAAACTCATAATTTAGAAATCCTAATACAAGGTTAATAATACCCAATTATGAAGCATTTCCTACCAGGACATTATTAAACTTTTATCAAATTTAATTCACTTTTAACCCTATCAGTTGCGTTAATGAATCACAGAGCAGATGTTTGAACCCAGGTCTTCTCTGAACTTTCATTCTCCCGTGTGCTGTGCTCCCCAGTCTATCCTTGAATAAGAAAATATGTCATAAAAGAGAATGAGTAAGAGAGGATGAGAGCAGTAGTTGGAAATTAGGCTACATTATAAATGACTCAAAAGGAACGTAAACCCCTTGGGTGTTTACCCACTGTGCATGGGATGGGTCCGCCTTATGTGACGCTGCAAAGTGGACCCACAAAGGCCAGAGGATTTTCAGACCTCTGGGTTACACATAGAAGATTTTCTATGAGTGACGTATAAACAGAAATGACATTTCAATCCTACTCACTTTCGATGTCCGCCTTGTTTTCCAGGCAGTTGTTCTTTGCATCACCAAAGGGCATGGGACTGTTGGTACAGTGTCAGAGAACCCGGGTGTCCTGTGTGAGTTCGAATGCTGTGCTGCGGCACCTGGGCAGTTTGCCTTAGCAGGCTGGTGGGGCAGACTCTGTCTCTCCCAAAGTCTTCTACCACAGGGGCCTGCTTCGTGAAACTTGCCTCTCGTGTTAGCATTACAAAAGATCATAGCTGGAGGGAGGGAAAAAGCTAACAAACAAACAAAGCAAACTCTGCCTTTGCCTCTTCTCAGACGTGTTTCTTACACTTTCTTTTCCCAGTTCTCGTTTTTACTGTACAGTTTGATATTCTGAAAGCACAGACTCAAGAGGGAACAGAACTGTAGGATTACCTTCTGTGATGCATATTAAAGTCACCTCTGTGAAAAAGGGCTAGAAAGTGCTGAGGTTTCAAAAAAATAGAAAATTACCATACCACCTCACTGAGTCTACCAGCAGCACAGCGTGTCTTTATGGGGAGCTATTGATCATCGAGTCTGAAAGGAGCCTTGCTGAATCTGTGGCTCAGCTTGTGGCACTAACAGGCTTCACAAAACACTGATCAGTGGTTGTTGCAACTGTCGTTTCGCCTCAGTATTTTAGAGTACAAATAACAAGACCGGACCTGGTTTGCGTTTGTGCCTTGGAACTACAGTTAATCATTTGAGTGATTCAATACAAATCATTGGAGCTGAATGCGGCATGTCATGCAAAAATGAAAACATACTCTATTGTTTTATGAAAACATGCAGTTCCAAAGAAAATAACTGGGACAAAAAAGACCCATTTCTGTTTTAAACAATGAGATGCTTATTAAGTAGCTGCTGCTTGTGACCAGAACACATTAGGTCAGGTTTCAGTATTGAAACCAAAAAGCAGACGGTGCTGTCAGGTCTACCACATTTCGATGATCTTAATGCACATGTAGTTAAAAGAAGATTTTATTAATATGGTTCTACGGATGGTATAATGGCCATACAATAGGAATTGGAGATCTAAAGCCCACTTTGCAATAGAAACCCAGTGAAGAGGATATGATACCTTTGATTATTCATTTGGAGACAAATTCTTACCGATTTACACAATCTTCAAATTAGAGATTTACTTTTTATTCTGACTTAAACCATATTTCAACAAAATGTCAGTTTTTCTCCCTCCCTTTTCCGAAGGAATTTTCCTTATGAGGTTTTGGCTTTGCTGCATCTTGGGACCAGATAGGTTACTTGGTCCTGTACTAACATTAAATTCTGCAAGTAAGTTTTTTTTTTTTTTTTTTAAGGTTACTGACTAGTTAAGGGCTAGTTTTTAGCCTGAAGCTTTTGCTATTTCTTCATTGCTTCTGTAGTCTTTTAACATAAAGTTTATTATCTGTATCATGTAAGTGTTTACTTCTACCTAGAGTTGTATATGATTGCTCCAGGTATTTTTTACAATATCCTATTTTGACAGTAATAAAAATCTATGCCTATCAACTGCCTATCATGTGTAGGGCACTGTTAGGTACTGGGAATATAACAAGGAGTGATTGAATGATCAAGGCAAGCTATTTGACTTCAAGGAACTTGAAGTCCAGTTTATCTTTATTTCATAGTAATTTTAAGGGGGTGATATTATATTCCCGTTTATGGAGCAGAGAACATAAGTCTCAAAATTAACTAACACATACAAGTCAACACAGGGAACAATTTGTAGAAAGAGTCAAATTTGAGCCTAAAGCCCTTTCTATTTGCTCTCTGTCATACCTACTGAAAATCTTTCCACCCTTAATGCATAAAATAGAGCTCAAAGGGCTCAGGTTGAATGCTACAAAAAGAGGGAATTTGGAAAAATAATCTTCATCCTTCAGCTATAATTTTAGATGACAATCTATGTTATATATTCAAATGCTACCCAACTGAAATATGCTGTGGAAATTTAGGGAACATGCAGACAAATGAGGTGATGGTGACGATTCATACAAGAGGTGACTAGTGTGGCTGAAGGTATGATAGAAGCACATGTCTGATCTGCTAAAGAATTCAGATAGTTCAGTTATTAAAGAAGTGTTACACTTAGAGGTACTTGAAAATAAGATTGATGGTGTTTGAATATGGCAGCAGTTGTCTTTATGCTAGGTAGTATAAATGATCTTCTAATGTGTGTGTAAGAAAGATGTAAAATGATTGTATTTTCTTTTAAGTGACACTTTCTTATTTTAATGTTTTTTATTGTTGTCCAAGTGCAGTTGTCTCCATTGCCCCCCCCCCACTCCAGCCATCCCCACCTCCCACTCTCGATCCTACCCCCCCTTTGGCTTTGTCCGTGTGTCCTTTATACACGATCCTTGGCATGCATTCCCCCCTTTCCTCCCATTATGCCCTCCCACCTCCCCTCAGGTTGCTGTCATTTTGTTCTTAATTTCAATGTGACCAACAGTTTAAAATGTAACCAGTGAATACCTCGTGCTTTGGGACGTCTGTTGATTTGTTGAAATCTGAGACCACAGTTTGAATTAATGCCTTAATTTAAAATCCACACATCTGGTAAAATCATATAATTTAAAATTTTCATCGAATATTAATTGACTATAGAGACTTGGGTTTATTTCTGGGCTCAAGTCTCCATAGTCAATTAATATTCAACAAAGGGGGCAACAACATAAAATGGAGTAAAAATAGCCTCTTCAACAAGTGGTGTTGGGAGAACTGGACAGCTATGTGCAAGAAAATGAAACTTGAGCACCAGCTTACACCATACACAAAAATAAATTCAAGGTGATTAAAAGATTTAAACATAAGCCGTAATATCATTAAAGTCCTAGAGGAGAACATAGGCAGGAAAATCTCAGATATTCCACGCAGCAACCTTTTTACGGATATGTCCCCTAAAGCAAGGGACATAAAGGAAATAATAAACAATGGGATCTCATCAAAATAAAAAGCTTCTGCACGGCCAAGGAAAACAGTATTAAAATAAAAAGAGAACCGACTGTGTGGGAAAATATATTTGACAACGATACCTCAGACAAGGGTTTAATCTCCAAAATATATAAAGAACTTACAAGACTCCACTCTAAGAAGACAAGCAACCCAATTAAAATATGGGCAAAGGACTTGGGCAGACACTTCTCCAAGGAGGACACACAGAGGATCCAGAGACACATGAAAAGATGCTCGATATCGCTAGCTATCAGAGAGATGCAAATTAAAACCACAATGAGATACCACTTGACACCAGTCAGAATGGCCCTCATAAACAAAGCAACAAACAGCAAGTGTTGGAGAGGTTGTAGAGAAAAGGGGACCCTAGGGCACTGTTGGTGGGAGTGCAGACTGGTACAACCACTATGGAAAACAGTATGGAATTTTCTAAGCAAACTAAAAATGGACATACCTTTTGACCCAGCAATTCCACTGCTTGGACTATATCCTAAGAACCCTGAAACACCAATCCAAAAGAACCTATGCACCCCTATGTTCATAGCAGCACAATTTACAATAGCCAAGTGTTGGAAGCAACCTAGATGCCCATAAGTAAATGAATGGATCAAAAAACTGTGGTACATTTACACAATGGAATTCTATGCAGCAGAAAGAAAGAAGGAGCTCCTACCCTTTGCAACAGCATGGATGGAACTGGAGAGCATCATGCTAAGTGAAATAACCCAGGCAGTGAAAGACAAATACCATATGATCCCACCTTTAACAGGAATCTAATCAACAAAACAAACAAACAAGCATAATATAACCAAAGACATTGAAATCAAGAACAGGCTGAAAGTCACCAGAGGGGAGAGGGGAGGGAATTTCAGGGGAAAAGGGGAAGGATGTACAGGAACAAGTATA
This sequence comes from Glossophaga mutica, assembly GCA_039655065.1. Lineage (NCBI taxonomy): Eukaryota > Metazoa > Chordata > Mammalia > Chiroptera > Phyllostomidae > Glossophaga > Glossophaga mutica. The sequence goes on from CM077314.1 coordinate 11,997,936, forward strand.
AAGGACACATGGACAAAAACTATGGGGGGTGGAAATGGGAGGGAGGTGGGGAGGGCTGGGGTGGTGGGTTGGGGTGAGAATAAAAGACAGAAAACTGTAAAAAAAAAAAACAGAAAAAAATTTTTGATTTGGTTAATGTGGACTAGACAAAGTGGAATATAATTTTAGCTATTTTTCTCTTACTGTTTTCCAAGCTGACCTGTCACTGATGAATAAAAAGGCTTCTGGCAGGAAAGTCCAAGGTGGCGATGTTGTCATCCATAATAGAAATCAAATTAGGGAGGTTGGGTAGGCACATGATGGGTATTTATACACCTGGAATTTGGATAAAGAGGTAAGAGGAAATCAAAGCTGGCTAAAAAATCATGTGCCCAGGAGCAATTGTTTTTCCAATAACAGAAGCATCCCTCAGAGGCAAAGGACTTGAAAGGAGTGCCTGAGAGGATAATGAACTTGGTTTTAGAGGTTGCAGCAACCTCTAAAATTAAAACGTGTATATGATGAAGAGTAGTAATGGTCATGAGTAACTTATTTAACATTTATTGATACCATAAACTCTGCCAAGTTCTTTTTATATATTAATTTATTAATTACTTAAAGTCAAATGAATAGATGGTATTAACTCTATTTCAGAGAATAGGAAACTGAGAACCAGGGAACTTAACTGACTCTCCCAAGCTCACACAATGAGAAATACACAGAGCCTTTAGTCGGGTCTGATTTACCTGTTATTGTTTCCTCTGTGCAATAGAACAGCATAAAATAGAATGTCTATTGACTTGACCACTGACCCCACATTGAATTTTAGTTCTTTATAAAGCGGTACCAATATTTTGATTCTGTTTTGAATTCATGTCTGCTATTTTCCTGATATACTATATTTACATTGATTTTGAATGATTGGTCCAGGGAACCTAAACTATTAATATTCTGCCTTTGCAATTCTGTCGTCAGTTGAGCTGTGCTTGTTTGTACTCTTGTTGGTTTGTGATGGAGATGACTCAGTGACCTTGCAAACCCTTCCTCCTGCTCTGTGTCAGCCGTGTGGTGCCTTCCGAGACAGGGACTGCAGTTCCCAGCCCCTTTGTCTTCAGTGCTGGGCCATGCACCTAGTTTTCATTGGTATAATGTGAGTGGAACTGCTGTGTGCCTCTTCTGGGTGATGGCCTTCAAAAATGGGTGTGCTTTTTATCCCCTCCCTCCGGTTGGGTCTAGACATTGACCAGGTTCTGGAGGTGGCGGAGTGGAAGAAGTATCACGCCTGCTTTGCACTGAGAAAGCAAGAAGCAACTCTTGTGCGTGAAACATTCGAGTTTTGGATTTATTTTTAGAGTATTTTAGCCTAACATAATTAACATTTCTACTATCAATACAAATGGTTCTATTTTATAACCATAACAGTAGAATGAAATGTTATATTATCTTCTGTAGAACATGTTCAGACACTTAGATGCTTTTGCAAGCTACTTGGAAGCCATCTTAAATTCTTTTATGGCACGGATTGAGAGTTTTGTGTGAACCGTGGCCTGTGCACTAAATCAGACGGCTTCCTGCTACAAAGAAGTTGTGATCAAGCTCTTATTTACCATGTTATGCTCCCTGGGGGAGTGAGCAAATGTTTCCTGGCGTCTTGGCCTATGCCTGATCCCCGAGTGCATGGTGTGCTCTGTAGTGGATCCATCTGGAGGAACTCTTCTTTTTACAAATGTCCCCTAACATTATGCAACACATGTCTTCCACAGCCAGATAATTTTGTTCTTTCTAAATTCTATTTGTCTCTGGAAATTTAATTTTTCATATTTGTATACGTTATCTTACCACTACAGATGTCTCTGAGGGAGAGGCTTTTATGGTCAGGCTGCTCCTGAGAGGAACTCTATCTACCTCAAGGCTCCTGTTAGGAGTGCTGTCACTCCAAGGGGTCTTTCGACAATACTTAATGCGTTCTACTTTGTGTACATCGGAAGGCTTGTCTCTGATTCCAGCATGTGGATACATGCTGAAAGATATTATTTTCAGACAAGTTCTCTAGAGGTCAGGAAAAATAAAGAGCAACTTTCAATTCACCTTTTCAAAGAATTAATCATTTATTCCTCTGCACTGTTGTTTGACCAGTAGCACTGTGCAACACAGCCTGCACGTCTGAAGCCTTTAGTTGGCTATTGCCTTCCTCGGGTAGAGCAGGAGAGTAGTATTTGCAAAACATGCTGGGAGGGCTTAAAATTTCAATCTGCGTAAGGACTGGACCAACGGGCCTTGCTAGAGAACAGCTTCTAACTGTAGATACCAGCTACCAAATTCTCAGAGCAGAACCCAAGCAAAAAGCAGAGCAGGCAGGAAGGGCTGTTGTACAAGTAAACCTGCATCCTTTTTCTTGAGCCCCTGAGGGTTTTCTCGTGCATTTCTCTGTCATATCCTGGCAAGACAGGGTCACCCTTGGACCAGGTCCTGGAAAGGTCCACCTACATTTGCATCAGTATGCTTTAGTATTTAATTTTATTTTTTCTACAATAAGTAGGATATGTATTTTTTAAATGATTACTAATTTGGGTTCCAATTCCAGCCCCGAGGTTTTCCAGCTTTGTGACTCTTTAGTTTCAGGTGACTCACCTGTCAATTACAGGTAATAATATTCATTACAAACAGAGTTACTGTGAGACGCAAATGAGTCACTGCACATAAAGGGCTCCACTCAATTTTTTTTTACTTCTAGTAAATAACCGGTCAATAAAGGGCAACTCTTCTTGTGTTGTTTGGTGGCAGTTGTTCTTAGAAAAAGCATACTGCTGTGAATTCCCTCTTTCCTTCAATGCCTTCTTTTCCTTTAGAAGTTGCAATGCATCTAATCCAGTTATGTAGCGTCGAGAGCATTTTGTATCTTAAGCACAGCTCTCCCTCTCTCCTGACGCACTCTGTTTTCGTAGCTAGCTTCCCTCCAGGTCCACGTGCTTCAGAAGGGACCTTACTGTAACACACACTTGACTGAAAATATTAAATGTTTCTTGAATGGCTGTCACAAATGGAGAAGTAGCGCTACTGGCATCTAGTGTTTTTAGGCCAAGGCAAGCGCTAAACATACTACAACAGGAAAGACAGCCCCCAGTCAAAAAAGTATTCAACTGCAAATGTCAGTAGTGTCGATGAAAACCGAGTATGGAAGAACAGACAGCAACTTCAGTGTAGGAAAGGGGTGGAGAAGCAGGATAGGGTAAGGAGTGGGCCTATTTTTATATCTGATATTAATCACATAGTGAGCACTCCATAAATATTAGTCATGCTTGTTGTTACATGGTTAAATTATGTCTCTAGTAATATAGTTGCTTCCTTGTAAGATCTGAATAATGGCAAATGATAAAAAATTTATTAGCTAAATTTATTAGTTACTGTAATTTATTTTACAATGTGAAATCTTAAGATTATAGGTGCTCGTGACTGCCCTACACTGAATTCTACCCTGTTATTGAAAATTTTATAGACACCATCAGAGAGTAAGCCAGCTGACTTAAATTTGAGCTACCTGATAAGAATAAATTAGATTTATTTTCTGAAATAATATTCAAAGCTGTCTGGTGATTTTTAGCGAATTAAGGCACAGTGGATAAAAACTGAGGTTCAAGAAGCCTCCCAGTTCTAAGCATTTGCCAGCTAAATGACTCCAGGTATGTTATTTAACTGCTGTAGACTTTAGTGTCTCTCACAAGTGACTGTTGGTGCCAGTGACTGATGCTCACAAAGCATCCATCGCAGGGCTGATGTAACATATTTTACCCATTGATCCTGCTGCTGCTACTGATAAGGATTTCATTTAGGCACAGGAAGCGCATAATAAAACAGTCATCGGTCAAATGCATACTGGGGCATTTCGGGCATGTGAAATTGTTTTTAGGTCTTCTTGGTAGGTAAATAAATATTCTCCAAATTTTTTATTTTCACATCAACTTTAAAAGTCTGTAAATCTGAGAAACAGAAATTGTTCACGTTGGATTTATAGAAAGCTAGTGTTGCTTTGTTTGATATATTTGTGTTATGATGAACTAACTCATAGACTGATGTGCACCAACATCCAGAAACTACTGGCTGTAAACAGTTACGTCTTCTACAAAACAAAATCACAAATATTTAATTTGACTCCTTTTGAAATGGTCCATGGCTATTTGCTTGTTTTTTTTCTGTGGTACCAAAGCAGAAAGCAGGAAGCATCCCCCGGAACTGCCTGGTCCCCATGAAGAAGTACTGCAAGTACCTCTTCAGCCAGATGCTAAAAGTGGAGTCACATGGAGACACATTAAGTATACTCTGGGCTTTTAAAAAATTGTTGTTGTATAATTTACTTACATTATCCCTTTAGTTTCAGGTGTACATTGTCATGATTTGATGTTTATATACATTATGAAATGTTCCTCATAATAAATCCAGTTACCATCTGTCACCATACAAAGCTGTTACAATATTGTTGACTGTACTATGAAGTATAGTCAACAATATAGTCAGCAAAAGTATAGTCAACAATATTGTATCAACTTTACAATACAATTATATAGTGCTGTACATTATAGCTACATGACGTTTATTTTATAACTGGAAATTATAACATGATTACCTCTTAATCCCCCTCACCTATTTTGCCTGCCCCTCTACACTTCCTCTCCGTGGTAACCACCAGTTGGTTTCCTGTATCTAGGAGTCTATCTCTGTTTTGTTTTGTTTTGTTTCTGTTAACTTGTTTTGCTTTTTGAATTCCACATGTAAGTGAAATCATATATATGTCTGACTTATTTCACTCAGCATAATAACCTCTAGCTTTGTCTATGTTGTTCCAAATGGCAAGGTATTTTTTGGCTGAGTAACTTTCCATTCTATATATACCACAATGGCAGGTGATGTGATACTATACATAGAAAACCCTAAAGACTCCACCAAAAACTATTAAGCTAATAAATGAATTCAATAAAGTCAGAAGATGCAAAATTAATATACAGAAATTTGTAGTGTTCCTATATACTAATACTGAGTTATCAGAAAGAGGAATTAAGAACACAATTTCATTTATAATTGCATCAAAAAGAATAACACAGGAATAGATTTAACCAAGAAGGTGAGAGACTATACTCTGAAAATGATAAGACATTGATGAAAGAATTTGAAGACAGCACAAATTAATGGAAAGATATACTGTGTTCATGGATTGCTGTAATTAACATTGTTAAGTGTCCGTACTACCCAAAGCAATCTACAGATTCAGTAAAATCCCATTAAGAGACTAACGACATTTTTCACAGAACTAGAACAAAGAATCCTAAAATTTGTTTAGAATCACAAAAGACTGAATAACCAAGGCAATTTTGACAAAGAAGAACAAAGCTGGAGGTATCACACTCTGATTTTAAGCTATACCACAAAGCTGTAATCAAAACAGTATGGTAATATCACAAAAACAGACACATAGATCAATAAAATGCAATAGAGAGCCCAGAAATAAACCTGCATATATATGGTCAATAAGTATGACAAAATAGGCAAGAATGTGTAATGGGGAAAAAACAGTCTCTTTAATAAATGGCATTAGGAAAACTGGATAGTTACATGCAAAAGAATGAGTCTGGACCCACTAACATTAAAAAATAAATTCAAAATGGATTAAAGACTCAAATGTAAAACCTGATACCATAAAACTGCTAGAAGAAAAGATAGGCTGTCAGCTCTTTGACATTGTCTTAGAAATATTTTTTGAGCCGGTCTCCTCAGGCAAAGGGTACAAAACAAACAAACAAACAAATAAACAAACAAACACAAGATTGCATCAAACCAAAAAGCTTTTGCACAATGAAGAAAACCATCACCAAAATAAAAAAAAGCAACCTTTTGAATGAGAGAAGATATTTGTAAATCACACATTTGATAAGGGATTAATATCTGAAAAATATAAAGAGCTTATACAACTTAATATATTTTTAAAAGCCCACACTTAATGAAACTGGGCTCTGTCTCAATCTTCCTTTTCAATCTTGTACTGCTTATCACCAATGTATGAAGGGCAGTGTGGTGTAAATTTATTTTACACCTTCCTCCTGTTTTATAACAGCACCCTCTTTTCCTTTTCATGTATATCCTTTTATCTGTGCAGTTCTGTTGGGGTTGCCAATCAAGGCATTGTGCCTTCTGTTACCATAGTGTCCCAAATTAGGCCAATCAGATACTTTCCATTGGAAATTCAAGTGCATATTTAGTTTCTCTGATTTTTGTCCTTTTCTTAATCTGGCACACTAGCATTATCTTTGAATCTGTGTACTACATGACAACCTTTAAGTACTTTTCTTATTTTCTGTGGTTATTTAATGCTGATTTCTGTTGCTTACAACCAACAAAATCTTACCTCACAGAAGCAATACTAATAACAGAGGCTAGTTAGACAATTGGTTTTAGGACCAGGGAATAACTGAATAAATATAGCTGTTTACTGGCCATGGGTCAATGGAAAAAAGCTGTGTCACTCTTGTATTCTAGATGAGAATATCTAAGTATGTATTTAAAAATTTTCAATGAGTGATTTTATTTCCATTGTGACAGAATATTCACTTATTCACTTTCTCACTGATCCTTTCCATTTTTTCTAAGACATTTTTGCTTGGATCAGAGTGTTAGTTGATCCAACAGGACACATTTTTGTTGAATGAACACATTTGTCCTAATGCTTTGAGTTTGCAGTTGCCAAAAAGGAAATCAAACTGACTTACTCATACCAATAGATTGGGCCCCATGCTTTATCTTTCATCCTTGTGCTCAAGGTAGAGCTACGCTTCTATTTTAAGAATCAAGAACAAATTTCTAGAAGAGATAAATTATTATTGAAGAATTTCTACATAATCAGAATCCTTAGAGGCAAATAATAATTGTAATTTGGACCCAGAGATTAAAGCCACTTCAGTAATGATACTCATTAGATATTTTTGTTTCTCTTCTCCGGACTATTGAGGAGCAACAACTGCTTGGTGTCCTGATAGACATAACCAATGTAAACATGGTGATTATTCCTGGTATGATGTCATGCTTGTAGATCACCAGATGAAGGCTCCTAGTGAATGCCCAAGATGCAATGACACATTTTTAGGTTGCACAAAAAACAAACAAATAAAAAGTGTTAGGATAGTCCTTCTGCAAATGACTTGCCAGTAAGCAAACATTTATTATTCTTGGTTTCTCCCAACAAAGTTTCTTTTATTAATAACAGATTGTGAAGATCCATGACAGGAACTGCACAGGAAACTGTAAGATGGTTTATTGTTCTCATTGAGGAAATATCTATGCATCCTTTATACATGCTCCTTGATGATGCTTCCCTTTCTCTCCCTTGTGACCCCCCTCCCTCCCCTCTGGTTACTGGCAGTTTGTTCTTTATTTCAATGTCTCTGGTTATATTTTGCTCACTCATTTTGTTGATTAGGTTCAGCTTTTAGGTAAGACCATATGGTAGTTGTCTTTCACCACCTGGCTTATTTCACTTAGCATAGTACTCTCCAGTTCCATCCATGCTGTTGGAAAGAGTAGGAGTTCCTTCTTTCTTTCTGCTGCGTGGAATTCCATTGTGTAAATGTACCACAGTTTTTTTATCCATTCATTTACTGATGGGCACCTAGGTTGCTTCCAGCACTTGCCTATTGTAGATTGTGCTGCTATGAACATTGGGGTGCATAGGGTAGGCTTGAGGGTGAGAGGTGAAGGTAGATGGGACAGGGGAGAATGGTCGGGGGAATGGAGACAACTGTACTTGAACAACAATAAAAAGGAAATATCTATGCAAATATAGCATAACTAGATATGAATAAAACTATGGCAGTTTCAGTTTTCATTATTATTTAAGCTTGGCTCTCAGAATAGAAAATTTTGGTGCTTTGTAACTTACAAAGTAGTGTAAGTTTCCCAGCAAAAACTTCAAGAGATATCTGCTAAATATGGTTATAATTTTTTTCACTATATTTTCTTCACATAGTAGTCTTGTGTAAATAGAAAAAAGCAAAAAGAATAGGGAATTAGGGTAAAAAAGACATCAGTGCACAATTAAATACAATTTTTATATACACAAAAATATTTTACAGAACAGGAGGAAAGTCTTTAATATTGGAAATAGGATCAATTGTATAGCTTAGACACAAGTTACTCTTAAGGCCTAAGTGAGTCACTTACTTAACCCAGTGCCCATAAAATGTCTATAAAATAAGATGGTTGAACCTTAAATCCAGAGTTTCATCAAGTTAGCTTTGAGTCAGACGTAGTACAGCCGGATGTTTGTTTGATCATCGTGTGATTTTTATAAATGGAATCTGATGCATTTTGTCAGAAGATAGTCTAATTCTGTACAAGCTCTATCACTCTTTGATGTCTTATCTTTCTGTTACCAGTCTGGTCCCTGAGGATAATTGATTCTATTAGGGAGATGTTCTCTGAGAACAGTTATGGTCTCACAATCTTCTGATTCTAACTCTGTGGTTTTGGGATAGGCCAGCTCACCCTGTTTGAGCTTTCTCAATGTACTTGAAGAGCAAAAAGAATAGGAGGCCGAATTATATATTTAGATATATATTATATAATAATATAGAGTCAATTATAATTATATATAATATAATAATATAGTCAATAATAATTATATTTATTATATAATAATATAGAGTCAATTATTATATTAGAATGAATATTTAGAAAGTCTGCAGAAATTTTTGTTTAAAGTGTATTTGTTTATATGTAACTTTATTTTTATTTTATTTTATTTTTAATCAGTATTTTTTAATTGTTGATATTGTACAGTTTTCTGTCTTTTACCCCGCCCCCAGCCCACCACCCCAGCCCTCCCCACCTTCCTCCCATTCCACCCTCCATAGTTTTTGTCCATGAGTCCTTTATACTTGTTGCTCTAAACCGTTCCCCTTTTCCCCTGAAATTCCTTCCCCTCCCCCTCTATATGTAACTTTAGATAAATGTATGTGTACTATGTAAACCACAAGGTTTTCAAATTACATAGCTCATGGAAAGTTATACGTTCTGAAAGCATACCAATAGTTTTAATCTGAAATGGGATAGAGTTTTATTATTTTTATTACATCTGAAGTCCAGTTTATTCATTATTTATTTGTTTATATGTTTTCATTGTTGTTCAAGTGCGGTTGCCCCCATTTTCCCCCATGACTCTCCCAGCCCTATTAATGACTTAGAAAGACATTTATCTGGTAACCTGTGTTGGTAACACATAGTTGAGAAAAGAAATAGAACTGGCATTTAATTTATTCCCCTCTTTTTACTTCATTCCTATCAGAGATCCCTTCATGTTTCCATGTACCTCCTTAATTATCAGGAGCGTTTTTCCTTATCCTGTTATACAAACCAGTCGCATACCAAAAGGACCTGCATTTGCTTTTGCTTTGTTCCGTAGAGAGAGAGGCATTACATTTTAGATCCACATGGTTCTTTCCAAATTGTCAGCTATAACACGTACTTGTCTCCCTAAACTGAACAATTACTCAGTTTGAATCTCCATTTCAGCTGTTTATATCCAGTGGGAATTACTGCATATCTTAGTTTTTACTTAAGAGGCACAGTTAGAAGATGAGGAAATAGAATTTCAAGAACCATTTCCTTTTTTCCACAGGATTCTCTAGATATTTTTCTTAGTTGTCTCGTCTGCAGATATTTTCTGCATTAAACGGTACCTTCATCTGCAGTGGAATAGAGCCTCTGATTGTCATTCTCAAAGCAACAGTGCAGGCTCTTTAAGGATGTGCAATAGCTGAGCAATGCTTACCTGAAAATAATTTTTTCTTTATACCGTCATGTGTAACCCTGATGTGATGGCTTATTACCTGTCCTCACATAGAGATTGGCGTGGGCAGGTGCTACTGACTCATTTGTCATTTCCAGCCAAGAGCAACAAAATTCCTTGTCCAAGGGCATGGACCTGACTAACTCAGTATTAACGTTCAAAACATGCCAGAGACAGTTCTCTTCTCTCAAGCATTCCACTTGGTCTAATTGAGCTTCACTAACCTTTTCTCTTTGACAGAACAACTTTGAATGCATGTCAGGAGGGAGCTCTATAAATATTTATTGAATAGAACAGATTGTTTGGATATGAAATGAGTTTAGAGACAGGAATTAAGGCCAGTAAAACTCTAACTTTCTGGTGTAGAAAAATGTGCACTGGGAGAATGCCCAACATCACATGTTAAATAATAGCCACTTTTGTTTTTAGTATTCAACTTAATGGAGTGTTATATTAGAACAATATAACTCAACAGAAATTTTCAGGGGATGGAAATCTTCAGTGTATTCATCATTCATTTATCTGTCTGTTTATTCATTCATTCTGCAAATATTATTTCTAAGAATTATTTAGGACTTTTGTAAAAATACATGTGATGTATTTTTAATTATATTAAAATATCCAGGAAAAACAAGAAAGTTATAATAAATCCAGGGATGGGCTCTATAACAGAATTATACTCGTAAGTTCTGAGAATTTGCCTTGGTTAGTTATAAGACTTTCCTGCAATCTGCACAAAGAGGAAATGCTGATCAATTGCATGTTTCATTTTCATATGGTTAATTTATTAGAAGAACCACAACAGTTTTCTGGATGTGAGACACTAGGGAAGATTTCCCTCTGAATATTGTAAGACATAAAAATTTTAATAACATCCAAAATTTTTGATGTCAAAAATTTTTTGATCAACACCACTTTTAACTCTGGCTTATAACTGTGAGCATTTATGTGTCAGGGTCTCAAGTGAGGCATCTGTGTACTTTGTTTTTTTTTTTTTTTTTCAGATGAAGAGTCTATTCTGATACTGCTGGTGACAATACATCTTCAATGGTACCTCATTCTCTTATTGCTATACATTTAAAAACGCATGACCTTATTCCCTGTAACTCTTTCCCCATCTCCATTGTGCATACAACTTTATCGCCTTAGTGGTCCTTGGTGTCCTTCTTGATAAAATCTGCATTGTCCAATCAGTGAGTGGTAATCTAGAACAATCCTTATCTTTTCCCAGACCATCATTCATCAATTATTCCTGACAAGAGCTGAATTTTGGCCAACCTCCTCTGGTTAGTGCCCTACTACACAAGTCAGAAACTTCTTCAAAGCCTTCTTCCACCAGGCATTTTCTAATGAAGGATCATAGAGGTGATGCTCTGGTTGACTTTCTTCCTTCCCTAAAACAGTCATGCCTAGCACTTGGAAAATATTTAAATATCCCTGTGGAATAAAAAGTACCTTTTAAGAGTCATCTAAAATTGATTCTAAAACTTTTTGGAATTATAAAATGGTACAAATGATCTTTTTAGAAAATTATTTAAAAATTATTCTAAATGTATAGTGATTTAGATAGTTTAAATCACAGACTCTCTGAACACTTTGATATATTCAACTATATCCCATGAAGTCAACCCCAGTAACTAAGAAGATTTGGTCTTTGATATACCTATGTGTCAAGATTATATTTCTTTGCCAGCAATTTATTTCTTTTTTTACCCATAGGTTTTTGTTATAAAGTTGAACAACTGAATCAAAATATTTCCCTGTGTAAATAGAGTTATTGAATAGCCAAAAAGCAGGTCAGTCAACTTGAAATTTCTTATAGGATAACATAGCTCTATTCCAGAAAATCATATAGGAGCAAGACTCTGAAAATTTGAAGATATGTTTTGTTGATCTACTAAACATCAGAAAGAGTCACCAAAAATTAACCTTTTCATGCTGTGCCAGCATTATAAGACAATGGGGTCTTAGAACTATCCAATATATAGCAGTTAAAACACCAAGTCAGGGCTTCCTTGTCACATTCATCTGGGTATTAACAGGTGTGGAGTTGAGGGAGAGGAATAATTGTCTGAGACTTGAGAGTTGTGGATTTCGGTACTGGTTCCTTCCAGACAGGGTTTGTTCATTTCATAGACAGGAACTGGGATGGGCTTTGGGGGCGGAAGTTTTCAGGGTTGAGTAGGACATGGTCTCTTCCTTCAAGGATGTCATCATGTTGTGGCACAGAATATATTGTGTCCAATTTTGTAGGCACACAGTTTTGTGAGGTGGAGTGCTATGGCCCTGGTCATATGATCTGAAAACTAAAATTGACAATTCATAGTTTACAAAACAGAGAGAGGAAAAACAACCCTGGAAGTAGGGAAAAGAAATGTCAAACGCACGGAGACATGGCAGAGCAGGCCTCCCCTGAAATCTGGTGGTGGGAGGAAAGATGAAGTATTTAACAATAAGAAAAGCAGAACAACTTAACAATGGTGTGGGGACTTCATGGGCTATATGCTCCATACCACCCAGAATGAGCATATGTGGCAAAACAGAAGGCTGTGTGCTTTCATTAATGCTACAGGTTTGAGGTTGAAACAAGAACTCTGTTTCTGCAAGGTTAAATAAGTTCTCTTCTAAAATTGTCATTGCTTTGGTTAATATTTAATCATAATAATTATTTTGATCTCTCTTCTTCAAATGTCATTAATGTAAAGTTGTAGATTATTCATCAAATTGGAAGATTAATATGGGTCATTAAAATCTGAAAAAAGTACTTCGGCAAGAATACACAGGGAAGAAATGAGTGATGTGAATAGGTGCGGTGGGAAGAAGCAGTTTGCTAGAAAGCAGAGCAGAGGAATCATGCTGAACTGTCCTTTAAGTAGTTCACTAGGTAGTTCCTTTTTGTAAATAAAGCTCTTTTTAAAATACAAGGGTAACATTTTTTTTTTCAAAGTAGACCAGTTAAAGTATTAATTCCTGGAGTGAAAAAGACCTGGGTTATATCCTGGTTTCCATATTTACTAATTTGGTAAGAGGAAGTGCTGTTTTCTCTAAAACTTTTTTTTTTTCCTGTTTTCTTAGAAGAAGAAATCTAAGGTAATTCTTCAGACTCTGGGTCAGTGGTTGGACCATTGCTATTAGTAATCAAGATCCATGTGAAACTTTCCCCCCTACTTTCTTCTCCTTAACTCTGGTACCTCTAAGAGAACAAGTAAGGCCCGTTCCTGCACGGGAGGACCCCTTACCCATCCGGTATGTCTATGCTTCCTCTCAGATTATTCCTTAAACCTTAGGGAACCATCCTGATTCGTTGCCACTCTGACAGAGAAGGCTGCTCAGGGCTCATGTCTAAGCTGTGTGTTTGATCCAGCTTACAAGAAAGTCTTACATCTGTATATCACTATGTGCCCACTTAAAACCAAAGTGATGTATTGGACTCCCATTTGTTAAGGATATATTTAGTTTCCTTAGCAATCATCTCAAAGAAGAAAGTTTTTGATAAAATGTGATTGGAGGGTCCTTAGGTTCTTATTGAAATTCCATCAAATAGTGCTTTAAACACTGTCTTCATTAGTAATATTTGTATTTATAACCTAGATGTCCAGAGATTTGAAAAATGACACTATCCGAACTTGGGCTTGTTGAATAACTTATCATATTTTAAAAAATGGCATTAACACCAAGTCAAAGGGTTTCAAGAACAAAATGAGATACTATGCTTTTTGGATCATCTCTTGGCATATAGTAAGGACTTAATAATTTTTATTTATTAGACTCTAAACAATTTCAGAGAAGGAGATTGGCTTGTTTACTATTATTTCCTCAACACTTAGCCTACAGTCAATTTATTGTATGTGTACTTCAGAAATTAATGAATATGGGGAGTATCGAAGCTTTTCCCAATGTAAAATAAGCTAATCATCTATCTGACATGCAGGCATGTATTTCTGATTGGTATGAGAAGAGAAACAGAAGAGACAGTTTATGGAGTAAAATTTTTAAAACCTCAGTATCGCAGTAAAATTTGCCAGCTTCTGCGCAGCAGAAGCTGATGTGTATCTGAAGAATTTCAAGAGAGGAGTCAAGAGAAAATATCTACTCACTCAGAATAGTTTTAGAACTAATTTAAATTTCATGTTTCTAACCAATAAGCACTATGCATTTATGTGGATATGCAAATATGCATATATGTATCATGCATATACATATAATATATAACTTTGCATACCACTTGTACATTAAAGAATTATCAAATAATAATAGAATAATGTATTAAAATTATTTCCCCAAATCTGTATGCATATAGACTTGATTTGACTAGACTACCTAATTGGAGCAATATTTAAAGCATCATTTATAAAGTATATGCTATTAATTTATTTTTAATTCATAGCTTTATTCATAGACATATTTCACACTCCTAAATAGGGTATTCACTGTCAGAATCTTTAGTGTGATCTGTGACTTTTCCAGGAAAGTGCCGGAGTAAATTGTTGCAAACTTTCTTTTTCATTTGCTCGCAAACTGACTGCTTGAGCTAATTTTCCTTTTCCTGAAGTAAAGATGGAGGGAATGAAACAATGTCCCGAAGCAGTAATTTTGAATGATATCTACTACAAATGCTCTTGACAAGAGAATAATGAAGAAGAAGCTGATCAATGAATTTTCAAATAACTGTGCCCTATTCATGACATAAATTCTTTATCGGATGGTTCTTTTCAGGATTCCAATCATAAAAGGTCATAAAAAAGCCCTAAAAGTTGCATTCTAAAAAGAAATGGATAGCTGCGTGACATTACTGACCATTCTAAAGAGCAAATAAATATAAATATTTTTATCAAATTAGATATAAAACAATATTCCAAGATCTTTGGAGGTACTTGTTCACAACTACATGTTTGAAGCAAAACTCTCTTTACTGGGAGCATATTTAATAACAATGTGATAATAAATATAATGAATGTTAAAAAATAGAATAATGTATACTCTCCTTTTAAAAATATGTTTAATATCTATACCTCCCCTACAAATGACCACAGAAGATTGGTCATAAATGACCCATGCTAGCTCAATCAGATTATTTCTCAAGGTAATTTCGAATCACAGCATTGTGAACAAACACATGAACTTGGAAGCTGCGGGGCTGCTGTGTGAATTTGGTAAAAGAGAAACCAGTTTTTAAGGAGGAAAGAATACAGCAAAGGCATGGAGGAAACGGGAGGAGAGAGGCTGTGGAGAGGACAAGAAGGTGAAGGAGAATGAGAGAGAGAAAGTGGAGACAGATGCTCGTGTGTATTAATTAACACGTCTTCGTCTCAAACAAATAATTAGAGTGTATTTATTCACTCTTTCCTTTGTTTAGCATTTAATTTTCTGCTATGTGGCAGTCACTCTTAAAGATTCTGATGAAGTGGTAAACACTGGACTCTCCCTTTTTCATGAGGTTTTGTTCTAGTGAGACATCCTCAAGTAGTAAACCGTATATTGTAAGTTAAGATAACAATGAGTAATATGAAGTGATATGGAGCAGAAGGCCAGGCCGAATTGTGGGGAGTGGGGAGATGAAAGTCCCCTGTGGAGAGAGGACATTTTTAGAGCCGGTACTTGGCAGCTCACACTAATTCTCTATTCTTCCACTTTTCCTCGAGTTGCTCTCTCAGTGTGATATGACTGTAAGATACTGTAGGCAATAGCATAATCCCATGTTTTGCTAATGGTGAAATGGACGAACATCTTTTCGACTTTCAATTTCATTTTCCTCGCTGCCCAGACAACTGATCCCTTTTGTTTTTGTTAGAAAAGCCCCAGCCTGTTCCTGGTATCAATCTTGTTAATTTTTTCAGTAATTAATGCTAGCTGCTACAAGACACAAATCTCAAAATCTCAGGGGCTTACCCCAACAAAAAGTGTGTTTCTCATCTCACAGCCTGATGCAGTTCAGGCAGCTCTCTAAGAATCTCTCTCCTCCAAATGTTGACTCAGGAACCCAAAGATCTTCCATTTCCTAGCCACGCCGTTTGGGGCACGTGGCCTTCAAGGGCACGGCAGCAGAGGAAGGGCAAGGTAAAGGAGGCGCATCAGCTCTTAATTTTCTTAGACCAGAAGTGATACTCATGATTGTCATTCTAACTTACTTGGCTTGGAGTAATTCCCTCATTTTGACCTACGTGCATAGGGACTGGGGAATTTGAAAAAGAATGGGGATATCTGTTGAACATTAATGATTTCCTCCAAAAAAGATATATTTTCAAAGGAGAGCCACGGGATTTGGTGATGGCTGGACTGTGAGCGTGTGAGAAGTGGAAAGCTGAAGATGATTCCTGAGATTTGACCTGTGTCATTGCGGGGGCTGTTGGGAGGAGTTATTGGCACGAGTACAAACCTGACTTTAATAGTCTGCAAAACGTCCTTTTGTCCACCTGTAGCCATAGCTGCTATTTCTCGGTAACGTTATCTATACTTGATTTAGGGGTATGACGATACACCTGCTTTATAAAATCCTTTTAGTTTGGAAAGGTGAGTAATCACTTTTTCTCAACTGATTTTCAGCTCCCCAGGTGGTTCTAACATAGATCCAGGTTTAAGAAATGCTGTTGTCAACTCTTGTAGATCGTTGGAGCAACAAGCAAACAGCAACAGCAAAACTGGGCTTTATTCTGATTGAGGTGAGAATTATATGGTGATTTTGGGGAGAGGAGTGACATGATTTGGTGTTTTGACATGAACTGCTTTGGCTGCCCTTTTGAACACAGATTGCATGGTATTAAAAGAAACAAGATTAGCTAATATCAGCACGAGATCATGGGGCGATAAAAGAAGGGAAAGGGACTGTAATGTGAGTCCAGGGGCATACTGACTTAGAGAAATGACAAACAAGAGGAAAAAAGATGAAAAACAATTCCTTTATTTCCTCTGATTCCCTCGCAGGGCTTTTGAGACAGTGTTTAAGCAATATTTACTGACAAGTGCATAGGCTGGGAGATTGTATTGCAGGTCAGCTACTGCTTTGCATTCTTATCAAGTTTCAATTCAAGTCCCAGAAAAGATGAAGACAAAGAACATGACATGTAGGTTTCACACAGTGTTATTGTTCTCAGGTCAAAAGGTGAGGACCAGCCCTGCCGCAATAGTGCAAAGGCTGTGTTTTTAACAGTCTTGGGAGAGTTGTCTTTCTTCTTGGAATTCTGTGTTTTGAAGCCTGGGACTAAATTAGCATCAAAATTGGTGAAAACAATCAGATTGGTTCTGTAAGACATTTTGGCAACTTTTATCAGGTGCTTTTAAATGTTTATTCCTTGATTTAGTAATTTTCATTTTGGGAACTTCAAAGACATAATATTAAACACTAAACAATTCATACACAAAGATTTATATCAATATAGTTTATAATGATAAAAAACTGAAAAGAAACTAAATACATGATTGTAAGAGAATAGTTGAAACAGCTTATATTTCATAGAAAATAGGCAAATGTTTAAACTAACATGAAAATTACTCATATTGTTAGGAAAGACATTCTGAATACTGATTGCTAGCGCATGCTTGGTGTTCACAATAGGTCAGGTTTTTTTTCTAAACACGTTACATACGTAACTCTGAATCCTCGTAACACTCTGTGAAGAAGACATAGATGTTCTCTCTCTCATGCAGATGAGGAAATCTCGGCACAGAACATGTACAGTGTCTCAATCAAAGTCACAAAGGAAGTAAATGGCAAAGAGGAGATTTGAAGTCCACATTGAGGCTTCAGAAACCATGGTCTTAACTACCGTGAGGTGTGGTCTTCTATCTAGAGCACCGTGACTATGTTTGGTGAGGTCAAATTTCATTTTGTCTGCATGAGGAAAGCACTGATTTGTGCTCTAGATTTGTGTGACGTGAAGATTGTCTTCAAATTAATGGGCTTGTTTACCTGAAGTGCCAGGGACCTTCTGGGGAGAGAAAGGATGAGACCCAAACCTTTCTCATAAGCTAGTTGAACTGAGGTGGCCCTGAGTGAGGCCCTGGCATCAGACAGGAGCCCTATGACTCCAGAGATAAACGTTCAGTAAAAGCAGAAAGGCACATCATGATCAGGTGGGCTCTCCACTGCTCTAAAGTGACAGGTCAAAGGGGAGTGGTGTGCTTCTGTGGGTGATGCAGGGACGAGTGACAGGGATATGCCCAATGCTCCCAGGCTGTGTCCCAGCAGAGCGGTTTTGTGACTGAATCCAAACAGCTGTAATCTTGGGATGCAAGGCTGATGATGGTTTGCAACAGCCTTAGCTTTTATACCACTCATGGAGAGAGACCCAGGGCCTGCGGGTAATAACTGTTTCTCCTCCTTTTCCCTGTCCTCCTCCTCCTCCTCTTCCTCTCCTCCTCCTCTTCCTCTCCTCCTCCTTCAAAAAACAAAAGCGGCCCAGGCTTAATTGTTAATATTGGAAATCTACAGGGTGGTGATGTATTCTAGCACCCACAGTGGCAATGCTGCCTTGTTCCAGGTTTTGATTCAACCCCAGGCATGTGTTTGGGGAACTGTTTGGACCAGACTAATTAGCTCTGATGGCTATTATGGAACCTTTTGTTATAAGGGAACACATTCATATTCTGGGTAACGTGAGGGAATGGGAACAAATAGGACTTGTACTCTGGCTGAGAGAATTATGGGTGAGGGGTGTGTGTGCATGTGCGCGTGCGTGTGTGTGAAGAACATGGTGTGACTCAGGCTTAACTACTGGGCTTTGGAACCAAACTGTAAAGATAAACAGTGTGGTTACAATAGATGGTTGGATGCTCTGCAAAACAAAGCAAGTAACACTTGAGGAAGAAAAATGGGAGGACATGCATGAAAATGCTAAGGTTGATTGCTTTATGATGGTGGTTGTTGGGGTATTAAAAATGTTCTCTATGTTCAAGTTTTTCTTTAAGGAATAAGCATTGCTTTTCAAATGAAAAAGTGAAGGTAATGGGACTTATCATTTTATCTGTCACTATTGATGGGGAAAGACTTATGTTTTCTTATGTTCTCTTTGAACTATTGCTTAAGCATATTATTTCATTCTAGCATTTAAATGTATGTATTCAGTAATTCATTGGATCTTTTGAAGAAGAATTGTTTACAGAAAAATGTACTTACTATCTTCATAGAGTGAACATGACTTCAGCATTTCATTTGTATAATCTATTGCCTTCTAAATAGACAATAGAAGGCCTTAGGGGAGCACTAACAAGTGCATTTAGGATCTATGTGCACAGTGAAACCTCAAGGAAATTGAGATTTCCCCTTACACACTTCATCCTAAATGCCTAAACCAACCATGCCTTAAAATTTGGTGGTTTGGGGAAATGCTCACCACCAACGCCACCTTTGTACCCTCTTACAGGGAGTAAGTGGACAATTCTATAAAGTTGTTCCCTGAGTTCCTCTTTAGTCTGCATTTTGGGCACGTGAACATTAAATTAAGGGAAACCAAGTAAATTGCCAAATTCTATCATATGTTGACATTTTTCCACATTCTTCAAAAGCTAAAATGATTTAGGTTTTTCTTTGAAGGTTGCTTGGGGTGGCTTCTCTGCAGGAAATCACCAAGACATGTGTGTTCACCCAGACGACAGTCTGTGACTTCTACCAGCACACTGGTTCCTTTGCAGAGAGGTCACTTGCAAGTGTCAGCATTGCCTTGCTTTTCCTACTGCTGATTTCATGGTCCTGGGGAAGGATAATAGAAGCCAAGATACATCTCAGTGAATGAATTAGGGTGTATGTTACCTTTGGGAAGTTCAAACACTTAATAGTAGATCTGGTCTACTATGAAGCAGTGGTCCATTGAGGCTCATTGCGTATGGTTGTTCCTGTGGTGCACTGCCCGACTCCAGGGGGGTACCAGTCTTGTGAATGGCACCTTTTGAGGCTGTGCAATACAGGAGGAAAAATAACTATCACAGGACTATGATGAAAAGAACATTGTCCTGCAGGCTGAAAGAATGTAATTCCTTACCTGACTTCGCTAGGGTTGAGCCATTATCTTGATGGAGATTTTAAAGACTAAAAGCATAATCTGGTCTTCTAGGTGACCATTTTCTATAGCTGTTCTGCCTCAGTGCCTGTTTTTCCGTTTTGTTTAATATCACATCAACAAGAAAGAGACCATTGAAATGACAACTTGTATTTGAAAAACAGTGGCTTTGAGATAATCCACACCAGATACAATTTCCTAGCTAAAGTGTTCTTTTCAATAGTGTTGAGTATATTGACAAGATTGTGCAACCACCAACTCAATTTCAGAACATTTTCATCACCCCCAGAAGAAACCACATACCCACTGGCAGTCACCCCCATTTCTCTCCACCTTCTTTACACCTACATCCCAGCTCTGGGAAACCACTAATCTACTTTTTGTTTCTATAGATCTGTTTATTATGGACATTTTATGTAGATGGATTCATACATCAGGTAGCTGTTATGATTGCTTTCATTTAGCCGAATATTTTCAAGGTTTCTTCATGTTGTAGCATGTTTCAATACCTCCCTCTTTGTTGTTGCTGAGTGATATTCCATTGTATGTATATTTCACATTTTGCTTATCAGATCATCAGATGATGGATATTTGGGTTGTTTCCACTCTTTGGCTATTACAAATATGGCTGCTGGAGATTTGTGTCCAAGTTTTTTGCGTGAACTTGTTTTTTATCCCTTCGTATTGTATATCTAGGGGTAAAATTGCTGGGTCAAACGGTAACTCTGTGTTTAACATTCTGAAACACTGTTCGATTGTCTTCCAATGTGGCCGCACCATTTTACCGTCCCACCAGCAGTGCACGATGGCTGC
Organism: Glossophaga mutica; assembly: GCA_039655065.1. Classification (NCBI taxonomy): domain Eukaryota; kingdom Metazoa; phylum Chordata; class Mammalia; order Chiroptera; family Phyllostomidae; genus Glossophaga; species Glossophaga mutica. Next base: position 12,018,549 of record CM077314.1, read on the forward strand.
AATTTCTCCACATCTTCCAGAACATCTGTTACCTGTGTTTTGATTGTAGCTGTTCTGGTGTGTATAATGTGGCATCTTCTGTTTCTATTTGCATTTCCCTGATGACTAATGATGTGCTTAGTGGGCATTTGTCTGTCTTCCTTGGAGAAATGGTGGCCTCAGGGTCAGTATTCTAGTATGGAAATCGTACTACAGTTTTATAAGATGTTACCATTGGGTGGCAGTGCATAAGGGTGTGCAGGATCTCCCAATATTATTTCTAAAACTGTATGTGAATATAAATTATTTCAAAATAATAGGCTTAAAAACAACAACAACAACAAAAAAACACTTCAGCATGTCCTTTCATACTTGTTTGTAGACTGATGGTTAAATAAACTTATATAACTCATAATATAGCCAGGTATCTTCCTCAGGGATGAGTAGGCATTGACTCAATAAATAACTAACAATAATGTGTAAAGCTCAGACACTTTTTCATAAATTATGCACAAAAATTAAATCTGCTCCACAGCTATTAGCCTCTGTGTGACCACTGTAATCACTGAGGTGATAGATCAGTATAGTGCTTAGGAGAATTCCAGCTAGCATCAGGACAGCTGAAAGTGCAGCCACAAATCTGACACCCCAAGTAGCCCCGAAGATGTATTACACACACTGTACATGGCTAATACTGACTTGAAATAATAAAGAGTTCTACAGACATATAGAATATTTAATGTATACTGTTTGCCTTGAGTAAATGGAATCTAGATTATTAAAGGCTGGTTTTATATTTTTATTTTATGCATTATTTATCTTTTGTGCTCCTAGAGATGTTGAAGCTGGCAAGATGAATTATGCTAAAGGCTTTGCTGTTGACTTTTAAAGTCATGTGGTAGGATCTCCCTTTCTTTATAATTCTGCTACTTCATTATTCAGGCTGGAAAAATGATGTCTGTGTGATGGTCTTCTAAGAACACACTTTTATGGTGATTTGGGGGCTCTCCTGAGTCAATGTTCACCAGTGTAATCAACTATATTATGTGGTTAAGTTCTCAGAAGAGTTACCACTTCTATTCCGAAATCTGCATGTCCAGTGGCAGAGCTAACTATCCTGTGTGGTATGTGACTTCGGTAATGACTTTTATTTTTGCTCCCATTGACCCTGTCTTAACAGAAGCTACCTACTTTTAAAATTAGTTTTGCAAACTGGGTGCAGGTTTGCTAATGCCTTGGTTTCCTGTCCAATAGCTTACTTTTTTCAAGGTTGCAGTCAAATCCAAGATTCTACTAAGAGCTTCCCTGACAAGCGACTTCTCTCTGCCACACTTTGCTGGCATTACCTGCTCTGAAGTGTCCTTTTTAAGCGCGTGCCGTCACCATCCTAGGCTCTCTCAGTCTCTGGGTCTAACATGCTCCGTTGGTAGTGACACCTTCGTCGTAACAGAAGCCAGGCCAAAATATACAAATAAGCTGCTGCATGTTCTGAGATCAACTAAATGTTTAAAAGGAGGATTAAAGTATAAAAAGTTATACCATTATATTTATTTTGGGATGAGCAAGGTTCCAATAATTATTTTCTGGCTGGAATATTTTTTTTCTTTTCATATTGACCCAAGAACTCAATTAGATGTACATCAGATTGTGCAAATTAAGTTCCACACATGGACGCAGAGGCATAGCATAAAGGAGGGGCCGGAAAAAGTCTGGCATCCAACCAAACAAAGCTGTATCTTTTCATGCATTGTCTTCTAACCTGTTTCCCTGCCAATTACTGTTACCAAGTCATATTAACATAAAGCAATCTCGGTCGCTGATTTATTTGTTGCTTTGAGGCCATACATCTTTGTCTTCTTTGCTTTGGCTTAACTCTGTCACATCATTTATACATTTCTATAATTAATAAAATATTGAAACAATGGGGGTATGGTCTGTGTGTTTATGGAATAACCATTTTTATCTTCCAACTTGAAAAAAGGTCCGAGAATAATGAAATCATAAAAGTTATTTCTATGAAGAATTATGCAATCATTTTACTTGAAATTGGCAGTTTCAAAAATATAATTTTGCATTGTTTTGGCCAAAAATTGCTTTACATTAGATTCTTTCCTTTTAATCATATTCTGTCTGATCTAGGTATGTCAGCTAAACACAGAAATCCCCATGGGAATCTTGCTGTCACCATAGCAACCAGATTGCAGTTTCCAATATCTGTGTAATGAAGTGGGGACACGTCTTCAGCACAAAGTGCTAAGTGGAGGTTTGTTTCACTAATTAGGTGGAAAAGTCAATTCCTTTATGATTAACAATGTTACAATTTATGCAGCAGACAAATCTGACAAACTTTCTTAACTAGTACTTTGTATCTTAGAAGGAAGGATAAAAATAGTTAAAATCATTTTAAAATTCTTTTGGTTAACTGGTAAAATAAGCTGCAGCTTCTGGGACCAGATTACTCCATTATAACAGATGTGCTCCTTGCATTGCTTTTAAAGTTGTTAGCTTTGTTAACATTTTATGTGATTTAGGATCAAAAGGATGACCAGTAGGGTTTGACGTTTGCTTTGATGGTAGAGGACAGAGACGGATTGTAAATATGTCTTAATCTTATTGCCTTTTGAAGTTTACTGCACTTCCAGTAGCCTGTGCTTTCTCTTATCCAAATAAATCCTCCTTATTAAGCATGCTTTGGATGAATGGGACATCTTGGTTAATTGAGTATATCTGTTAATAGGATAATTACTGTGTCCTTAGAATGAAGGGAATGCAATTTTAGTCTTTGAGAGGTTAGTCCTTTCAAGCTGCAGACATGGAAATCGTTTTTATGAAGCCCTTCTATATAATACATATCATACGGCCCAATGCCTCTTAATGTAGACTAAGTGGGAAGAACTACACCATAATTTCTAAACTTCGACACCCTTGCTTCAGGGACTTACAAGTCTCCAGGACTGTTGACAGTAGGTCACCCCTTCCACTCTGCTCTCCGGTCCTGCAGAATGCAAACTTCTTTTTCCTCAGGTCTCTCAGAACTCTCCACTCTTTTCCTCGCAGTCTCCTCCTGCCCTTCTGCAAGCTCAGGGTTCATGATCTAGAAAGGAAATAAAAGAGAAGCATAGAGATAAGAGCTTTATCTAGTCTTCAAGGGGTGACCGTGACCTTTTAGTCAAGGAGACATAGATGGGCTAGTGCCTTCTTCAGGCCTTTGTTTCTGCTCTGGCTCAGGCTAAGAAAAGAACACTACTCTTAGTACATATCTGAGATGTAATTTTTTACATGCACTTAGGAAGCACCTAACAAAGCACCTAGCACATAATATTTAAAAACTAAAAGCTACATATTGTTGAAAATAATAGTGATCACGATAAAATTACCTAGGCCAGACTTTTTATGCTGAAATAATATGAGATTGGCTGTACATAGTGCAACAGTATAGGACAGACCATGCATAGGCAAATGATTGGGACAGGTTACCCATGATTTAGGGAATTCAGAGAAGGAAGAGGTCATTTCAAAATGGATTGATTATGGTAATTGTTATAAGAAAGAAGGGCATTTTAATGAGCAGGGGAGAGCTTAGAAGGATATTCTCGATGTTACCATGACCTAGGAAATTAGAGGCAGGGAATAAGCAAGGTTTGTACAAAGGGCTATGTCAAATGCAGCAACAATATGGTTGATATGAGAGGTTGCATGTGAGGTTGCTTAAGGTCGTTTCCTTTCCTCTGGACAGAGGAGGGCAAGACACAAGGGCAATTTGGCTGCACTGTCTTCCATCCCTGGACTCTGTCAGCTGTACTGGCTGTCTGGATGGATGATACCTTCTTTCATTGCTTCCTAGGATGCTTACCTGGAGCTGTAGGCTCGGATGAAGAGGATGATTTAAACAAATACAGGAGATCTATTTTTGATCAAACTATACTCTCCAGAAGAGGCCATGACCACACCGGTGACAGTGACCCTTAACCTAGGATTCTCTGGACATGCATCGGACTGCTCAGGTACTACTGAGTCTGTGCGTTATTTTCAAGGTCCTGCATCCCTACTGCAGCTACATACTACCCACTCTCAGTTCATAAATGTATAACCTCCATAAAACTAAAACCCAACACTTCTTCACTCTGATTCCTATGATCTAAATTATGCAGAGGCAAATATGTCCTTATGGTTTAAAAAATTGATGATACCTAGAGTTTGAAAGATATTTTACAAACACAATGTCCATGGCCTAGAAAAGGGAAGCATAGGGGCAAAATTTGGGGGATTCCTGATTTATTCATTTCATAATTCATTCAAGCTTTTCTTCCACAAACATTTCAGGAGCTACTACCCCATGCCAGGTACCTTGCCCAGCAGTGGGAACTTAAGAGTGGAAAGGGCAAAGGACCTTGTTATCAATGGGCTTAAAGTCCACTTTTTCAGACAGTTGACTCATTACTATATCTTAAAATCATTCAGCTTTATCCATGCTTACTAAGACTGACACTGACTTGGTTTATCTCTGAAAGAAAGAGGAATAAATTCATTGAAAAATATATGTAAATAGTCATTCTTTTCAGACAGTGTTAAGAAGCATTAATATGCGTAGTCTGAGTTCCCACTAGCTAATTTATTTAACTAGCAGTTGGCATTTGTGTATTTTCAGTAAAGGACAACCCGTGCCCCACCAATCCAATTGGGTAGAAATCACATCCATTTTCTTCAAAGGCCTAAAAGAAGAATTGTCATAAATAATGGTTGTGTGTGTGTGTGTGTGTGTGTGTGTTCATGCATGAGCACGGGCATCTCTGCTTATACATTCCTAGGCCTCACAGCTGCTTTGGTGTGCTTACTGTAATGAAACAAACAGATGCTGGCTCGGACAGCAAGGCTACAAAGCCACACAGAAAATTTCACGATTGGTCTTCAACTGTACGTTGCACCTTGTTTAAAACAGTGTCAGGAGCCCATAGGAATCTACGTGGGAGATCAGCACATCTACCCTTCAACTTGAAAAACTCACCCTCTTTTCCCCTATGCTTTGTCTTGTCTTTATCAAAATTAGTGTGATGGGGTCTTCAGTGTGAACATTTATAAATATCTTTTATCATTTTAATGAAACTGCCTAATTTCATGAGCAAGTTTTCCAGTTTTCAAGAATTTAACTGCCTATTCTTACAGCTCTAACAGAGCAAAATACAAGGAGACATTGGACAGGCACTGATTTGCATAGCAGAGAAAGGACTTAGGATAGACTTCAACTTTCCTAGGTCACCATACTTCCCGAAGAGCCCAGGACCACATAAAATGCTTTCAAAAACAACTATCTCAAAACTCCACTAATGGTGGCTTTCATAATCAAGGCAGTTGCTGACTTTCCATGGTGAAAAGTCTGGTGGTAGGTAGTCCCAAGGTTGGTGGTTTGAAGGCAGTTGTCGGCGTGGCCTCTCGTGATTCCCTTGGCCGTTGCTTGTGGTGGCAGCTGGCAGCAGGGCTCTGCCCGAGGTCTTTATAGAACAGATATTGCACAGGAAGATGGTGTACGTACCAGAGTTCTCTGTTACACTTCTTTTTGATGAGGAAAATCTTTTTGTGGAGCACATAATAGATTCTCCTTACTTTCATTGGTCAGAACTGATTTAATGTTTATCCCAAGACCAACTGCAGGCAAGGGAATAATGATTTGCTCAGACCAGTCATAATTCATTTGCTATACCTGGGCATATGGTGACCCCCACAAATTGGAACTGTGTTAGCAAGGAAGAAAGAGAAATGACTGTTGTGTAGACAACTGAGAGTATTTACTATTTGGTTCTCATCTAAACAAATATGTTTCTTTAGTTGTCATATCTTTAGTTCTGTACTAGTATGCCATAGCATTAGCAAATTGTTGAATATATATGTATGGTTTCACATCTTTGCAATGCATTCATACTCAGTTTGTAAGTTGTCTTTAATCTGAAAACTGCTAACACATGATAATACAATATACATAGTTTTAGGTTTATCACAGCTTAACACTAAATTCTGTAATATGGTTAGCTATTTGTGTTAGGTTTTTTTGATACATTTCTATTTATCAAGCATTAGAACAGTAAATCAAAGTTAAGAAAGACAATTTCAGAGTATATAGTTTCGTTTGCATACTTTTGAAGGGTACAAATATTCAAAATATTAAATAAAAGTCAACTAACACATGAATTGCAGGTTCCATGGGGTTCTTTAAACAAGAGATTTAAAATACCCTATGGTCTGAAGTTAAGTATCAGTTGGTAACTCAAAATAATTCTGTGAGACTAGAAGGTGCTAAATACTCTCCTTTTCCTTTAAGTCTGCGTGCAAACACCCATACATATTCGCATACACACTAAAAGCAAACCATGCAAACCACCCTACTCTCCTGGATACGAGGGTATATGTGTCCATCACATAGTCCTCAAAAAGCTTCCATCACCAGGTCATTGTTGGCAAGTATGTCTGTATAGTTTGATCTTTAGGAAATAAAGATTACTACAATTGCAGATTATGCAATAAGCACTGTTTGCATTGGTTTCCATGTTATGTTCTTCGGAAAAACTTCAACTCCTCTCTACTTATTTGGAGAGAAATAAAAATCATCGTCACATAGATGGAAAAATTTTGACCAACGTGAGAATGGCTCCACTTCCCCACCCTGCTTGTCCAAAGATAGCGCAGTACTGTCATTCCCATCGGGCACAGATTTAACCTCAACAATGTAGTTTGTAGGAGTAACATTGACGATGCAAATGTTTGTGGCTTTCCACGGTAATGTGTTTATGAATGGGAACTCTGTAGCCATGGAGAACCCATGAACCTGGGTTCTCTGGCTCTATTACTGGCCAGCTCTATTCATTGCTAGCTGTGTGACTTTTGGCCAATACTTATTCTTTCAAAGTGGCAGTCACTCCCTTTGTAAAACTGAAGAAATGTGGTATACCTATCTTACAAGGCTATTTTGAGAACAAACTGGCATCATGCAAATACAGTGTCTAGCATTATTGTTACGGTCTTTTTGCCATGTCTTACTTGGAAAAGCAATAAAAAAGAAGCTTTTTATTGAGGAATTGGAAGTAAAAAGTACTAAGAATTTTCTTTACTTAAGCTATATTTCCCCTTAACATAAATAACTCCATAGACATATCACTGAAAATCATTCAGATGCTAAAGAAAAATTAGATGTATAATACCATCAGTTGTATGTTGCTTTGTTATTAGTTTTATACAAAATCTATTTTGTGCAGGTGCTAGATCCAAAGTTAACTCATTAGTTTACTGGATGGAGAGAATATCAACATAAAAAATTCACACCTAGAGAAATGTGAAACAAAATGTGAACACATGCAGAGTGACATGAATGTTTGTCAATGTTTTTTTGAAGAAAATCATTGCATTTATGCATCTAAGTAAGCCAATTAAGCCTATAAACCCATATTGTCATTTCAAGGTCAATCACAGAAGATCTAAAGGTGATGACCTAAAAGAGTACTGAGTTTTAAATGAAAGCTTGGAGCACATGCGCATTCCCTCTAATGACAATATCTTGTTTTTATGATGCTAGGTGATACGAGGTTAATAATTTTCTATTTGAGTTGAATTGGAGATTTATCTAAGCTTCATTTATTTATATAAATCTGGGCCCACGTGCACATACAATTTGTCATTCCAAGGGCACAGTTGACTTCATGGCTCTCAACTAATTTGTATTTTTCAATGACTAACCTGCAGAGAGTGCATCAGCTCGGCAGTTAGGACACATTTTTGTCTCTTCTTTCCCTCATGGATCCTACCAAAAAGAACATCTAGAAACCCCATGAGAATAGGAGGAAGAGGAGTTCTTTCTCGTGGTTTGGCTGATGACTGCTGTTTTTAGAGTTGCAGTCCTCATGGGCAAAGCACAAAAAGGAAATTATACTTAAATAGTGTTCCATGTGATGTGTGGAAAAGTTTGGAAATCCACTTGGGTCTCATGGGAAATTAAAGAGCAGGAAAAATTGGACCAAAGAGATTAAGACAATTTTTAGATTACAAACACTTTCTGGGAAAGGATTCAAACCAATTCAAAAAAGTAGCACGGAGGAGAACAAGGCAGGATTCAAGGACGACTGGGTAAAACTAAATTGCAGGGTTAGGTTAATTGGTATGGGCGGGAAGGCTTCCTATCAGGTTTAAGCAGTGAGCGTGTCTAAATAATGCTGAGAAAATTGAGTTAGAGAGTGTACACACAACACTTAGGGCCATGATGATTGTATTTCTGCTTAAACCAGAGGTCTAGCTAAAGGAAATCATTTTCCTATTTATCTACATGTGCAGGAGAGAAAGGACATCCAGATTAAATCTGAAGGCAACCGCATGAGCCTGCGTTGGCTATCTGCAACTCTCGTACAATGGTGTTGGTTGCAGATCTTTTTAAAGCTACTTTTACTTACTTAGCTCCTCACTTATGTCAAATGAAACTTAAACAGCATAAGTACATAAACTCAATTGCAGAAGGTTAAGGATGCAAACATAATCAGCTTTCCAAAATTTTGTATATAATGGTGATGCCGTCAAAATTGATTTTATAAATATTTGTTGAGGTTTTCATTGTTTTCTGTGTAAAGGATACACATTTGCTAAATCAATGCCTTATACCTGAATGTTTACCTTAAAAGCTGGGTGCTCTTATTCGGGAAAGAGAATACTGAGAAATGTTCATGGGGTCATTGTGATGCCATTTTAAAAAGGAGCTGGTACGGCAAGGCCGAGTTTCCCCAGAATCAGTTAGGTTTGTAAACGTAGCAGCAATCTTCCTTTGCTTCTCCTGAATATCTGGCACCATTATGAGTAGTCAATACTATCTTTTAAGCCTGACAGTATACCAGTCAGAGCTATTTAGTGTTTGCTTTCCTTATCGCAAGGAACTGAAACCATATCTAGCTATCTGGAGAGAAAGAGACATTTTGTAGAAAGGTTTCTGGAGTTCACAGAATGGAATAAAGCTGGAGAACCAGACTTTTCAGGTGTGAGGGATGCAGGAGACATAGAGAGAAAGCTGGGTAGCAAGCACATACCATATATCAGGAGGCAGGGGCTCTTTCTCTTTAACTCACAATCAAGTGAATGCCAGTAGGTTTGGGAACTCGTTTGGTGACTTAGTTCATGTACCCACCTTTGGCTGCCAGTGAGGTGGGTGGGTGGAATAAGGATTAAGGATTCGATGGTGCTTCCCTGCCCAGCCTTCTATAGAGGGGCAGGATGTAAGGCATCTCACCAGTTATGTTTCCAGTGGAGGATCTCCTCACGGAGGAAGGGCATTGAATGTTGGACACACACACATCGTGATACCGTACATTGTAGTTAGTGCTCAGAAAGTATTTATTTATTGCAATTAATATTGGTAAGGGGAAATGAGTTTAATTTAGCAAAACAGTCATCTGAAATGACTTGGTAATAAAGTTTTGTTATTAACAGATTTTGCAGGGAGCTCTAGCTTCTTTTTCCCAAGAATTTTAAATTGACACAAAATAAGTAGTGTTTCTGGTAAAAGCTTCTTTTGAAAAGGCTGGGGAAAAATCATAATTCACAAAGGTGTTATGTTTTAAAGAATTCGTTAGTATTAATGTGATTTTTATTTTATTTTTTTATTTTTTTAAATATATTTTATTGATTATGCTATTACAGTTGTCCCATTTCTCCCCCATCATTCCCCTCCACCCTACCCACCCTCTCCCACCCACCTTCCCCCCTTTAGTTCATGTTCATGGGTCATAAGTTTTCTAGCTTCTACATTTCCCATACTATTCTTGCCCTCCCCCTATTTTTCCCCATTATCTATGCTACTCATTCTCTGTACCTTTTCCCCCTCTCTCCTCCTCCCACGCCCCTGTTGCTAACCCTCCATATGATCTCCATTTCTGTGGTTCTGTTCCTGTTCTAGCTGTTTGACTAGTTTGCTTTTGTTTTAGGTGTGGTTCTTGATAGCTATGAGTTTGTTGTCTTTTCACTGTCATAGTTTTATCTTCTTTTTCTTAGATAAGTCCCTTTAACATTTCATATAATAAGGGCTTGGTGATGATGAACTCCTTGAACTTAACCTTATCTGAGACGCACTTTATCTTCCCTTCCATTCTAAATGACAGCTTTGCTGGATAGAGCAATTTTGGATGTAGGTCCCTGCTTTTCAAGATTTCAAAAATTTCTTTCCAGCCCCTTCTTGCCTGCAAGGTCTCTTTTGAGAAATCAGCTGACAGTCTGATGGGAACTCCCCTGTAGGTGACTGTCCCCTTATTCCTTGCTGCTTCTAGAATTCTCTGCTTCATTTTAATCTTGGCTAATGTAATTATGATGTGCCTTGGTGTGTTCCTCCTTGGGTGCAACTTCTTTGGGACTCTCTGAGCTTCCTGGACGTCCTGGTAGTCTATTTCCTTTGCCAGATTGGGGAAGTTCTCCTTTATTATTTGTTCAAATACGTTTTCCACTCGTTGCTGTTCTTCTTCCCCTTCTGGGACCCCTATAATTCGGATGTTGGGACGTTTAAAGATGTCCCGGAGGTTCCTAAGCCTCTCCTCATTTTTTCGAATTCTTGTTTCTTCCTCGTCTTCTGTTTGGTTGTTAGTTTCTTCCTTCTGGTCCACTCCATTGATTTGAGTCCCAGTTTTCCTTCCATCTCTATCGGTTCCCCATGCATCTTCCTTCATTTCACGGATTGTAGCCTGCATTTTTTCATCTAGTTTATGAGCAAAATCAACGAATTCTGTGAGCATTTTGATGACCAGTGCTTTGAACTGTGCATCTGACAGGTTGGCTATCTCTTCACTGCTTAGAGGAATTGGCTCTGGGGCTTTTATTTGTTTTCCGGTTTGAGCCATTTTTTGGTGGTTTTTTTTTTTTGTTGTTGTTGTTGTTTTGGTTTTAGTTTGGTCGCGGCTATTACGTATGAGGGGGTGGAGCCTTAGGTGTTCCTCAGGGCGGGGCAGCCCAGTCGCTGGGTTTGTGACGCTATAGGTGGGGGCGGGGTCTGAGAAAGAGCAATGGCGCCTGCTCCGCTCTCTCCTGGACTCCGGCCCTTCCCGCTGCTTCCCCTTCACCTGGATTATCTGTGCATGCGAGCGTGCTGTTACGTAGTGAAGAGTGGAGCCTCTGGCGCTCCCCAGTGCGGGGCAGCCCAGTCGCTGGGTTGTGACGCTGTATGTGGGGGTGGGGCCTGAGAGGGAGCAATGGCGCCTGCTCTGCTCTCTCCTGGATTCAGTCCCCTCCGCCACTTCCCCTCCGCCTGGACCGTCTGCGCGCTCGAATGTGAGACCACCTGGTCAGTCAGCCAGCCGCCTTGTGCGGCCTCACTGGGTCTGCACAGTTGCCCCCCTGTGCCCGGGGTCCGCCAGCTGCTGCCTGTGGGCCCGGGGACTGCCAGCCGCCGCCTGTGCACCTGGGAACTGCCAGCCGCTGCTGCTTGCGTTCCTGGGACCGCACCTCCACTTTCTCCTGCCGCGACTCCGCCCCTCTTACCGGTCTGGATGAATGGTTGTTGGACTTCCGTACAGTTCAGTTTTCTATAAGTTCTGGTTGTTTTCTTGTTTCTAAATATTTGTTGTCCTTAATTTTGGTTGTGAGAGGAGGCACAGTGTGTCCGCCTACGCCTCCATCTTGGCCGGAAGTCTTAATGTGATTTTTAAAACTGTGTCTAATAATAAACCAGGTATAAATCAAGAAAATCACGTCAGTTAGCTATACCATCCATATTCAGAACCACACTTTGTTTTAAGGTAGGTTAGAGGATAAAAGTGTATTGCAGGTCACTTTACTATCTAGCTAATATCTGACATGAAATAGAAGTAGTGTTAATGAACCATAAACACTGGTGTGTGACTTTTACGTTCTTTCTCTTTTTTATTTAATTTTCATTGAAATTCATTTATAAGAAATATCTATCTCCAGTTTTACTCCTTGTTCAAAATTCTGGAGACATTGCCAGTCACAGTTAGATATTGGGCTCTCTGTAGCAAAAGAAGAGAGAGTGTGAAACTGAATAATAAAAATATGCATGGTGCAATCAAATGAGTGATTTAGGCTAGTACAGTGTTTACACCAACTTGTTATTACTGTTTCTGTTGTGTGAAGCTACTTTCAAGGCTTCATAAGAACATATAGAGTTTAATTTTAGTCTTCTAAATGAAAATTTCCAGTTTTCATTAAAGGAAAAATATGCAAGATTTCTCATCTGAATTACTGTGAACATGAATTTATGTCACCGGAATGCAATTGAAAATCATCACACTAATTTCCTATGTAAATGTGTTAAAAATTGGCAATTTTTATTTTGCTTATAACTCATTGAACTTAGTCATGTAAACAGAAAAAAGTGACTTGCTATCAAAACAAACACAAGTAGGAGTTAAATTGGCGATTTCCAAATACACAGGTAAAAAGTTTTCCCCTGAAGTTCCTGGACCAGTGGCGGAACCACAGAAGGACGAAGCTGTATTCCACTGTCTCAGAATCCAGGCCGTGGGTCCCACTGCACCAGGTCCCCTGCTCCGTGCCATCGGCCTCTTCACAATCCCCATCAGCACATCTGATGGTGTCTGGTCTACTCAGTATTCTTGGTTGAAAGCAACCAAAGCCCACTTTGGCTGAGTGGATAGAAAAGGAGTTTATTGTGAGGACGTTAGGCATTCATAGACTTGTTGGGTGCTGCCGAACAGGCTTCCAAGCTGTACAGCCAGAAACCGTGTCGGCCTAAATCACAGAGCCGGCTTTTTAATACAACTGGAAATTTTCCTGGGATCTACTGTTTTCAGACACTGTTCCTCTTGCTATAAAGAGAGAGACCCTCACCACCTTGTTGCTCTAGCTGCTAGCTCTGATGCACTTCTCAGGCTGACTTCAGGTCTCGTGCCTGTGTCATAGCATTGAACTAGGAAAGTGAGTACTGTTGGGCATTTTCTGGCTTTTAGAGTGGGAGAGAGTAATTCAGAAGTTGGGGAACTCCCCAAATGTGGAAACGAAGTTTAGCATTCTAAAAACTGTAATACAGAATTTATCGCCAGCAGGAAATTCACAGGAAGACACAAAGTAGACCGTAACTACAGATAAAAATACCTTAAAACATGCTTCAAATAACCTGAAGGTGTTACTCTCTCATTGGCCTTCCCTGTTACCTAAAGTGAACATCTTCAAGGTATATATTAAACCCAGATTTAGAAGAAGGATCCTGTTAAGCTCTTATCACCATTAACCTTAAGGAAAATGTAAGTTCTTTCTCCTAGGTGGCAGAATGGAATGTAGGACAATTACGGTTCGAAGAATGGGGGATCATGGTAATCAAAATCCTAAAGATTGCTCATCCCCCCAGATTAACATCTCCTGATTTTGCAATCAAATATTTATCTAAGTTGAACATTTTTATCAGGAAAATGTGTTGGATTTTGTGAAATGCTTTTTTTGTATTTATTGAGGTGATCATATGATTTTCATCCTTCATTCTGTTGATTGATTCATTGATTTGTGTGTGTGAAACCATCTTTGCATCCCAGGGAGAAATCCCACTTGATCATGGTATGTGCTCCTTTCCGTCTCCTACCAAATTTGGTTTCCTCGTGCCTTGTTGAGGGTGTTTGTGTTTGGCTCACTAGGGAGAATGAACTGTAACTTTCTTTTCCTGTACTGTATTTGTCTGGCTTTTGTGTCAGGATAATGCCGGCCTTGTAAGATTATTTTATAAGTGTTCTGTCCATTTTTTGACGAGTTTAAGGAGGATTGGCATTAATTCTTCTTCAAGTGTTTTATGGAATTCAGTAGAACTCAGTAGTGAAATCATACAGTCCTGGGCCTTCGTTGTTGTTAGAACATTTTGATTAATTCAGTATCTTTACTGGTTATTGATCTGTTCTGATTTTCTGTTTCTTCACTATTGTTGGTAGGTTGGTAGGTTGTGTGCTTCCGGGAATTTGTCCATTTCTTCTATGTTATCCGATTTGTTAGTGTGTAATTGCTTATAGTTAGTACATTTTGATCCCTTGTATTTCTGTGGCATCAGCTGTAAAGTTTCCTCTTTCATTTCTAATTTCATTTATGTCTCCCCTCTTTTTCCTTATTTAGTCTAGCTGAAGTTTTTTCAATTTTGTTTAATTTATAAAAACACAACTCTTCCTTTTGTCAATACTTTGTATTGATAAAAGGAATGCATTTTAACATAATAAAGGCCATACGTGACAAGGTCACATTATATTCAATGGAGAAAAATGGAAAGTTTGTTTGCTAAGAGAAGAATGAGACAAGGATGCCCACTCCTGCTAGTTGTATCCGGTGTAGTACTGGAAATCCTAGACAGAACAATTAGACAAGGAAGTAAAATAAAAGGTATTCATATTGGAAAGGGAGAAGTAATATTGTCTGTGTTTGCAGACGACATGGCACTATATATAGAAAACCCTGAATTCTACTCAAAAATTTAGAGCAGATAAACAAATTCAGTAAAGCTACAAAATGCAAGATCAACATACTAAAATTAATTGGAATTCTATATATTAGCAAGGAACTATCAGAAAAAGGAAATTGAGAAAAATTCCATTCACGATAGCATCAAAATAATAAAATACTTAGGAGTAAACTAAGTATTAACCAAGGGGATGAGAAACTTGTACACTGAAAACTACCAAAAAATCGATGAAAGAAATTAAAGGAGACACAAATAAATGGAAAGATAGCCTATGATTATGGATTGGAAGGCATGTATATATTCCTCACCTGAAGATATGTTTATTGATCAGAGAGAGAGAAACATTGATGTGAGGAGAGAAACGTGGTCAGTTGCCTCCCACAGAAATGAAGTTGAAGGGTATGTCAGAGGAAAATCAGAGTGTGAAGACTAAATGTGTGGTTGGCACTGAAGATGGAGAAAGAGAGCTACAAGCCGAGGAACATGGATCTCAACTATGGTAAGTTGAGAATGATCCCTAGCCAACAGCTAGCATGGAAATAGAAACCTCAGCCTGAAAATCACGAAGAGCTAAATTCGGCCGACACCCGGAAAAAGCTCGAAAGCAGGTTTCTCAGCAGAGCATCCCCAAATTACTGTGGTCCTGCTCACACGTTGATCCAGCCTGGTGAAACCTGGAGCAGAAAACCAACTGGACCAGGGAATGCCCAGACTTCTGACCGGAGCAGTACTATAATAAATTTGTGTAGCTTTATGCCACTAAGCATTTGTTTTGGTATCAATAGAAAACTAATACAAGGAGATAAGAGACTGGAATATGGAGTAAAAGCTGGTCTTCTGGTACAAAAATGAGCCATATGCATGAAGACGACATCCCAGCACCAAGTGTCTTAGGCACAGATAGGAAGTGGGAGATGGGAAACAGAATTTGAAGAGAAGCTGGAGAGGACTGTGAAAATCAATTTGAAGTCTGCTGAAGACACATTTGGTATTCGTTTGATTGGCCATGCCATTCCTAACTGGTTTTCACTCTATATATGCCTCTCTTGGTAAAATAGTATTTATTCTACCATCATTTACAGATGAGAAGATCCTTATTTTTACATCTTCAAGAAGGACCAATACAATTGAAGGGCAGTTTGGAATTGCTGCTGATTGGCAACATTGGTGAAATGTCCTGCGCTGATCCACACAACTAAAATATACTCAGAACATTTTAAAGAATTTTCTCCTCGATACATGGGCATAAAAATCAAGCCAATACTACATAGTATTTACAGAAAGAAATCCCTCATTTCCCAAATACTGAACTATTCTTTTAACAATGCCAGCATTTGTTTTTATTTGTTTATCCTTCTATGATTACAAACATTTGGGAAGGGTTTGGTTTAAAAACAGCAACGAAATACTAACAGATGGGTTGTTATTTCCAAATAGACTTTGTTTTTAATTCCCTATAATACGAAGATATAGACTTGTGGCCCAATGACTATAATGCTGTTAAAAGTTTATTGGACATATTAATATGTAACCAAATTGGCAACTTGGGAATGTTGGGGGAAGGTTACACTAGGGTACCTGTTACTTTGTGGAGCTGACAGCAGCTGAACAAGTTAGAACTAGGGAGAGAGGGTCCAGATGAACCAGCTTTGTCCCCATATATTCCTGGATCCAGAGGTAGGTTATTCAGCCGTATCTAAATCGTGACACACAGCTCTTACTGGCTGCATGCTAACCTCTCAATCCCTGGCCTGGTTTCAGGCCCCTGCCCCACACTGTCCAAGCGTGGTGTGTGGCGCTGCACCAGAAGACAATCGAGGTCCCCAGGTGCGGACCTCGACCAGCAGAAGGGAAACAGGAATGCTGGGCACATTCAAACAATGCTGTTACTACTTTAAGTTTATTTTAGAAAGTGATGGATTGCTTACAGGAAAAAGAGAAAATGTAATTTTACAAGGTACACTTTCTTGAAAGCTGTTAAGTTGATATTACTTCCATGATATTATTCAGTTACTTGTATTTGATAAGTTAAAATATCAAATATTTGTTGAGTAACAATGTTGATCATAGACTCTTCCTTTAAAAGTTGTAAAGGAAGAATAATTATTAGCCAACTGCCAATTAGTGTCATATCTTCACTTAATCCTATACTTAATTTTCAGAAGATATATATTCCTTGCCGAAATATATATTCAGTAAAGTTCTGGAAGCTTTCGTCTGATTTTTTTGAAGTTTTAATTTTTACTTTCACTACACTGAGAAGAGATTTCAGACAGGACGTGTCTGCAAGTGTTGATATTCTACGTTCACAGACTGAAATTGTTACCCACACAGAGCTGTCGGTGAAAAGTAGCTGCCTGCCATTCCGTCTGGGTGCTGGGGTGCAGTGAGGAGCAACTGAGCAGGGCCTGTCGAGTGCAGCAGGTAAGCAGTTGGGTCTTAAAATCAAACAGAACTGTTGCGTGTTGCAGCTTCATCACCTACCAGCCATGCGACTTTGAACAATTTCCCTCATTTTTCTTTCATTTTCTCTTCTTCGAAAGGAAGATCAAAGGCCTTCAAAAGTTTGTCAGGTTTACATGAGATTAAGCAGTTGAAACGTTTACTGTAGCTCCTGGTGTAATTTGGCATTCAGTTTAGTCATTCTTTATTTTCTTATTGGAACCGACTATATAATGACTTCTAAATTGTAGTGATTCAGGATATAAGCTTCCCCAGCTGGCTGTTTGAAACATGCTCTCTTTTTTTAATTTGCTCTGTCGGAGGACTACCTTCTCATTAACAAAGACATTTGGAAATAGACCACGCAGTCCTAATACAAGTGAGTTAGTCGTTCATCAGCTTCAGTGTGCACACAACCATAATTAACAAGTAAAATGAACACAGACCATTTAAAATTCATTAACATATGGGAGAAAGATTACATTTGATCATAAGTAAAATTCTCTGCGTGTTTACTCACTTAGCAGAAGGCATTTGGACAGAAGTACTTCATTCACGGACGTGTCAGGGGATGGCAAATGGAGCGGCCTGTAACCTCCTGCTGCCGTCATTATGGGCTGGGGTTCCCATTAATGGGAGTATCCGAGTGCTCGGTATCACAGCCTGTGAGCCGGACATGAACTCTTTTTGCATATTTTGTGATTTGTTTTTTTGTCCAATATGAATATTAGAATATCGGATTTTCCTCTATTGCTCATTCTGTTTTGATCGTGATTGCGGTAGACAGAATCTTTGAGACGTGCTGAAGAGATGACCATGAAGGCATGAACATTCCTATCTCTGTCCGAGTGGACACGGGGAATCAGTGTTTGCAATAAAGGCCCCAAAGTAGACCACATTAATTCTATCACCAGCCTTCAGAAGATCGACATTGTGAAGTTGATCCTGTAACAATTTGAAAAAGGAAAGGGAAAAAAATAAAAAAATGCTGTTCCCATTCAGTGGGTATCATGGAGAGAGGGATTTGCTAGTTACTGCAGAGTTAGCTTCTGTGCCTCACTGAGATGATGGCTTAAAAAGCCCACAGAGCCTTTTGTGGCAAGTGCTCTGCTGAACTCAGTGTGCTCTTCCTCTGGATTTGGAATTTAAACTGGTTGGGGAAGGAAATGAGAACAGAGGTGAGGAAGGTCAATAGATTCAGAGTCTCAATGTGTTTGAGGAATTGGTGATGTCAGGCTATTTGAGGGAAATGAGATTTCAGAGGGTGAGTTAGAGAAGAAAAGATTTGGGAGTAGGTAGCTATTGGAATGGGAAAGTGTAGAGTAGAGCTTCCTTTTCAACTCTAACTTAACATTAAAGTTCCTTGGGAAATTTATTGACTTGTTTCTTTCTTTATCCATTCAGTGTATGTATTCCTTCTTTCTTGCCTGCGTTTTTTGGTATTTTAAAGAATTCTGTAAATTTTGCTGCTGTGAACATTCGGGTCCAGAGGTTCTTTTGAATTGGTGTTTCAGGATTCTTAAGGTACTATCCCAGCAGTGCAATTGCCAGGTCAAAATGCAGTTCCATTTTTAGTTTTCTGAGGCAATACCCCTTTCCATACTCTTTTCCATACTGTTTTCCACAGTGGCTGCACCAGTTTGCATTCCCACCAACAGTGCACTAGGATTCCCTTTTCTCCACATCCTCTCTAGCACTTGTTTGTTGATTTGGTTATGATGGCCATTCTGACCGGTGTAAAGTGGTATCTCATTGTGGTTTTAATTTGCATCTCGCTGATGGCTAGTGATGCTGAGTATCTTTTCCTATGTCTCTAGGCCCTCTGTATGTCCTCCTTGGAGGAGTGTCTGTTCAGGTCCTTTGCCCACTTTTTAATTGGGTTGTCTTTCTGGAGTAGACCCATTGTGAGTTATTTATATATTTTGGAGATTAAACCCTTGTCTGAGGTATTATTTGCAAATATATTCTCCTATACAGTTAGTTCCTTTTTCATTTTGCTGATGTTTTCTTTAGCCATGTAGAAGCTTTTTATTTTGATGAAGTCCCATTTGTTTGTTCTTTCCTTTATGTCCCTTGCTCTAGTGAAAGACAAATACTATATGATCTCATCTATAAGTGGAACCTAATCAACAAAACGAACAAGCAAGCAAAATATAAACAGAGACATTGAAATAAAGAACAAACGGATGGTAACCAGAGAGGAGGCTGGAGGGGGATTATGGGAGGGAAGGGGGAAAAGTCATCAAGGAAAAAGTATTAAGGACACATGGACAAAGCCAAAGGTGATAGGATCGGGGGTGGGAGGCAGGGATGTGTAGGGGAGGGGAGAGTGGTGGTGGGGGGAAATGGAGATAATGGTACTTGAACAACAATAAAAAAATAAGTTATGTGAAATAAAGAAAAAGAATTCTGTTGCCTGGCCCCATCCCCTGAAAGTATGACACTATTTGGCATGAGCTGTGGAACCAAAACACTTAAATTAAAAAGGTTCCCATATCAGATATATCAGCAAATCCATGCTCCCATTCAGTGGGTTGCATTTTTATTTTGTTGATGGCTTCCTCTGCTGTGCAAAAGCATTTTAGTTTAATGTAGTTCCATTTGTTTATTTTTTCTTTTGTTTCCCTTGCCTGAGGAGATATATTAGAAAAAAATATTGCTACAATAAATGTCCGAGATTTTACTGCCTATGTGTTCTCCAGGATTTTTATGGTTTCCAGTATAACATTCAAGTCTTTAATCCATTTTTAGTTTATGTTTGTGTATGGTGTAAAAAGGTGGTCTAGTTTCATTTTTTGCACATATCTGCCCACCTTTGCCAACACCATTTGAAAAGCTGTGGTACATCTACTCAATGGAATACTACTCGGCTGTATAAAAGAAGGAAATCTAACCCTTGTATGGATGGACCAGAGGTGCATTATGCTAAGTAAAATAAGCCAGTTAGACAAAAACAAATACAATGTGATTTCACTTATATATGGAATCTAATGAACAAAATGAACTAATAAGGACATTATGGGCACACTCAAAGACAGAGAGCAGGCTGACAGCTGTCAGGATTTGGGGTGGGGGCTAGATTGGAGATTGGAGGGATTGAGGGAATAGAAGGAAAAATCTCATGGATATGGACAACAGTGTGGTGTTTGCTGGGGCGGGGAGGTGGAGGAGGCTAGAGGGGGCATAGTTGGTGACGGAAGGAGACTTGTCTGGAGGAGGTGAACACACAATACAGTATACAGATGATGTGTTTTGGAAGTGTGCACCTGAAACCTAGTTCATTCATGGAAAATTTAAATAATAACAAACATGAATGTATGATTTACACAGTAAACACTATTAGACTTGATTGAAGTTTTATGACAATTACTAATATACTAAATATATTTTATTTCATTTTTATTGATTTTTTCAGTGTCATTCGTTAATATAATTATGTATTAATAGGTTTCAGTAATGCAATTCTATAATACTAACTATATTTAGTAAATATATTTTTCTGTCATGGGCATAAATATTGCTAATACATTTTGCTTCCATGGGCATAAGGCAATCAGGGAGTTTCTGAGTTTGTGGGATGGTCAGTAGCCTAAAAGGCTGCTAGTATTTATTTTTTTAAAGCTTTACGTGTAATTGGATAATTAAGTCAATTTATAAAAACTAAATAAAATTGTACATATTATAATTTAGGAACATTTAAGAGATAAGTCTCAACCCCCTATTTCATTATGAAAGACAGAAAGTCTTAAATCTTTTTGTCCTATTTTAGTTACCTGCTTTACTTCAATTACTTAGAACAAGGGTCCCAAACTTCACTGGCCTGGCTGGTAACTTGGTTAAAGGTGGCCAGGTAGAATCTTCGTTTTTGTACAGAAAATTGTTTCCTTCCAGTTATACTGAAATAGGCCTTTCACTTTGTCATTACTTTTTCCACATTGACAAAGACATGAGAACAAATAAGCATCCCATTCCTTCTAATTCTAGGACAAGAGCAATGCAAGCACGAGGGTGACTAAAAATAGACACTCCGTCTCAGCGTTAGGAAGGCCGTGAAGGGAGAGAGAGTTGGTGGCGACTTGAGTGCTGTCCTATCTTGAAGGGAGGAAGGGATTTCTCCTCAGCACCTGCCGGTGCGCCCCTGTGTGAAGTGGACAGTGTTTTAGCTTCCACTCTCCCCACAACTACAGAGCAGAAATTAAAATCTTCCTAAGTGGACCTAATCAACAAAACAAACCAGCGAGCAAAATATAACCAGAGACATGGAAATAAAGAACAAACTGACAGTGACCAGAAGGCAGGAGGGAGGGGGATAATGGGGGGAAAGAAGGGAGAAAGTTAAGTCAAGGAACGTGTATAAAGGACCCATGGACATGGCTAACAGGGGCACGGGGAGAGGATCGGATGTGGGAGGCAGGGTTTAGGTAGGGCAGGGGAGAGTAATGGGGGAAGATGGGGACAATGGTATTTGAACAACAATAAAAAAAGAAAATCTTCATGTACAATTTCTTAAAAATATACATGGTATAGCACTTAATATGAGATTTATCCTGTTAAAAATTTTAAAGGGTGCAGTACCGTTTGTTAACTGTAGGCGTGGGGCTGCACAGGAGATCTCTAGATCTCGTTCATCTCGCATGACTCCAACTTGACAGCCATTGAAGAGCAACGCCCAAGCCCTTCTCCCTACCATAGCCAACCACACTTCACTGTCAGTTCTCTGAGCTGGACTCTTTTAGATGCCTCATATAAGTGAAATCATGAAGTTTTTGTCCTCTCGTGACTGATTTATTTCATTTAGCGTAATGCCCTCCAGGTTCATGCTGGCAGAATTTGGTTCTTTTTTAAAGACTGAATAATGCTCCCCTGAATGTACGTACCAACATTTTCTTTATCCATTTATCTGTTGGTGAATATTTGGGTTGTTTACTTACCTTGGCTATTATGAATAAGTTACAATAAACATAGACTGTATATGTCTCTTTGAGATACTGATTTTAGTTTTTTTGGATATATACTCAGAAGTGAGGTTACTAGATGATACAGTAATTCAATTTTAATGCTTAATTGGTTCAGTAGGCCCCATGGTCTTTGCCTGCTGGTAAAATTTACATAGAGAGTTTTATTCAGGTAGAAAGTGAACTCATCATAGTCTAGTTTATCTTGGAGTAAAGAATGTAGATGCAGGAGGTTGAGAACATTATTCCCTCTGTGACACACATGTTGTATATTTCTGAATTAGAACTATTTAATATCCCCAATGAGACAAAAATAAGGGACACCTCATCCTAACATGTTTATCTTTCCCTGTTGTTTTTTTTTTAAACTAGCTTAATTTAGAGGTTGTGTTATCTTAGGATAACTAGAAAAATGTTTTAAGCAACATGTAGTTACGATCCAAAAGCTCGAAGGTGGCCACTGAACACAATTAGTTAACTCACTTAAGGTAGCTTAGTAATAAGCTTTTACAAAATTCCTATTTTTGTCTTCTATCCCTACACGCCATCCTACCCCTATTTATCTTTCCACTGTAGACATCCATGCTAACATGTTTACTGAGTTTCTTTTTGTTTATATGTATTCTTATTACATAGGTACCATTGCTTTATAGATGCATTTTTTAATTCACATAAAAGTAATTGGGTTACATAAAAACTTCTGCATTGTAAATTACTATATAATCAACTATATTTGTCTACAAAGTGACGAATTGCAGTTATTTAGGCAAAAAAATTCCACTTTACTGAGATGCAGTGAAGCTTAAACAATTTTATGTTTTGACAGATTTCAATAGATTTATGATCTTTAAAAAATGTTTAACTCCTTGCTTAATGCTTTTTTCCTTCATAGCATCATATTTGAATAAGCCCTGCATTTTTAAAAAATTAGCTATTTTGCAGTTTCTTTACATTGATTTTAAGGTGAACATGTCTAGACTGCTAAATGAGTTAAATATGTATATTGAGAGTAAAAAAAAAAATCACAGTAGTTATTTTTTCCCTTTGAAGTCACATGAAATAGGCCACTCAAATATTTGAAGCTATGTACTAAAATGATAGGTAACAAGTATTAAAAACAGTGAAATTTAAGTTTAATTTTTTTCCTGCCCTTAGTTATTAAGCTTATTTCATCTATTTATTTCATAAGTGATAATAGACATAGACATAAAAATAGAGGTATTATCAGGCCATGCTGCATAATGGTAATTATTACTCTAGAGATATAATAAAAAATTTCCCTGGTGTCATTATATGAACATTTTGTCTCAGTGACAACTTGTTTTCTGTCTTTAGCACTCCATTTCGTGACTGTCATTTTTGCTGCATTACTTCTTCTCTGGTTCTAAAATACTCTGTCAATCTTATTTCCCAAAGTAGGACATGATCGTCTAGATATAGGAAGGAGTATAGTAAAACTGGGAAATGAAGCTCATTTGGGAATATGCAAAGCAACATTGAACTATAAAATTGTAGAATAAGATAACTTCTGAATAGAGTTAGAAATATCCTAGATACATTCTTTTCAAAGTGTATTTAGCAGTGTGAGGCATAATTCTGTGTGACTTAATTGACTTATCTCAGGCATGTAAGGTTGGCTTAACATCTGTCCAATGAATCACATCAATTAAAAAAACAAAATTATCTTGTTTGTTATTCTAAAAGGATTTTTAAGGTTAATAAGTAGTTTCTATATTAAAGCAAATGAAAACATCAATATAACAATGAAACAGTAGAGATATTTCTCCTAACATATAAAGATTCCCTACCGTTAACATGTAATGAAACTTTATTTTGTAAATGCCAGCCCATGCAATGAGATAAGATAATTAAATAATAAATAAACATATTGTGAGTTAAACTATTGTTGTCATGATATACTTAGCTTCAGTGTGACTATATCCTTTCTAAAAGGTATTTCTGAGATGATGCCAAGTGAGAAAGAGGCAATGAAGAAATGCAACCATGTGATTTTAACCAGCATTCTGGCCTAGTCTAGTGGAAACCATGATTGGATTCTACCCCAAGTGCTCACCCTAAATTTCTTTTATTTTCTTTCTCACATAGTTTCAATCATAGTGACAAACCAATCGTCCTTAGAGTCTTCCCTAAACTTTTCCTTAAGGTGGATCTGAGATGTGGCTGTGTTTCTATTTACCGCAGATATGGTTACATGGGGGTGGTGGATGGGCAATTGCAAGGAATGGGAATGTGTATGTGCATCTCAGTCTTAACTGAAAATCTAACCCCATGGTCAAGCTCTCTTTGTGTCTTTAGCTTCCCTCATTTTTGTGTTTCCAATAACCTATGCTGCTCTGATTTTCTCAAGACTTCTTCCTCCTGTTTTGTTTTTCCTCAAGATCTTGGCAGCATGCATCATCCCCCAGAGTTTTCAAATTTTCCATTCTCTTTCTTCTGCCTGTTTCAAGAGCTTTTCATTCTATTCAGATTAATATTGCCCAATCAATAACAAAATTCTAAATATACTCTGTTATTCACTTCCTTCAAGCCCAGAAAATTCACATTACATTTTCTCTTCTCACTTCATACATTTCCCTTTTAATTTCATAGTTTTGAACAAAATGAATAAAGTTATGACTTGACCAGAGCATTTAATACAATTCCAGACAACGCAAAATAGAAATTTCACTTATTTTCCTGAAGTTGTAGGAGAAAAAAAAATGAATCCCCTTTAAAGGCTTTCCTGCCACAAACTATCCTTTTTTAGTTGGCATTGTAAATGTATCATAAGATATATTAATTGCTTTTTTGTCTAAAAGAGTTGCTGAAATAAGTTTAAATAGACTTTCTGTGCCTGTCTCTGGGGGATAGGAGTGAGAGAAAGGGGTAAAGAGGGCCAAAATGTACAAATTTCCAATTATATGGTAAATAAGTTCCTGCAGTATAACATACATCATGGTGGCCATAGTTAATAATATCATATTGTATATTTGAAAGTTATTGAAGAGTATATTTCAAAAGTTCTTACCATACACCTGGAAAAAATTATAACTATGTGAGATGATGAGTGTTTTAACTAAACGAATGTTGGTAATCATTTTGCAGTATACCAGTATGTATACATAAATAAAATCTTTTTGTTGTGCACCTTAACCTTACAACAACATATGTCAATGTAGCTTAAAACAGCTAGCAAAATGTTTCTAAAATAGGCTAATATGGGAAGCAATGGACACAGTTAACAAATTTTAAAAACTTTATGTAGAGATTGAATATTGATATGATTTTCTTTGTATTAATAAAGTGAAAAGTGAAAGATAAAAGTGGGAAGAGTTGATGGATAAAGTTCCAGGAGAAAACTGTAAAAAGTGGCAGAAGAGCCACTTAGGAAGAAGAGCACTTCTATTTCTAAGCAGGAAGAGATGGGAAAACTAGTGGATAAAGGCGGATGTATTAGGAGAAGAAAGGAGCAATAGGAAGAGTAGCCTGTCATTTCATGTAAAACACAACGTAAAAATCGTAGTGGCTTTCATAAAATGCAGACACACATGTACGCATCCTACATTCTGAGTTTAGTCACAGGGTGTAACAAAAGGTATCATTATATTCTAGACAGACATTCCAGTTGTTCTTTGTTGGACTCTACAACTCCGTGGATACTCTAAGGTCTACTAGAAGGAAGAAACAAGAGAGAGAGGGAGAGAGAAAGAAGGGCTAAGATTTGAGAGGGCTTTCTCTTATGAATTAGTTTCCATCTGATATTTTTAGGACTGCAATTCAGTGTGGGTAACTGAAAATGCAAAAAGTGAAACTGGTTAAAGTGGGGCTCTATTTATCTCCTAAAGTAACTGGATAACCATTGTTTACTGTTCTTGGTTAATAGTTTCTAGGAAGATCCCCAGGAGCTGGTAGTTTATTCATGAGATGGGGGGGGACGGAAACTAATACATAAAAATAGAACTCTCATAAAGGTTCAGACATGTTGTCATTGATGGTTTTGTCTGATATTTGTGGGTCTGGACTAATATTAAAGGGAGACTTAGAAAGATATCTAGAACCCACCCAAGGAGGGTTATTACCATTCCATTACCAGCCTTTAAAGGAGAGAGACAAAGTGAAGAGCTTAAAGGGTGATGATTCTTTGGCACATTGTCATGGCATTAACAAAGAGTACATTTTTCATCTAGTTTAGAAACCATTTCATCTAAGGGAGAAATGGCTCAGTTCCTCCAGTTTAGAAATTGACTTTCTAAAATGAATTCTATTAAGGCCATGGTCGTAAAGACCAGAATGGTGATCAGCTGCACAGATACTTCCTGTGAAATGATGGAGCATCTCTCTATTTCCATTGCTCAGATTAGGATCTCTTTGAATAAATGAACTTGGGCAAGCGTTCAGGACCCAAAGCAGAAATCTTAATTCAGCATCTCATTAGCTGGATCTGGCCTAATACCTCCATGTGGCACACAAACTATACTTCAAATATGTGAATTAGTTGCCGACATTTAGAATTCGAGAAATTTATGGTTAGTCTACATTTCTTTCTTCTTGTGAAAAAGAAAATGACAAAATACTGCAGCCCCAGATCCTGTCTCTACATGGCAGGCATCACCTGTAGGTTGGAAGTGGCCGTTACCTGTCTACTCCTGCAGACTTTGGAGACAAGACCTCTGACTTGGGGAGTGGCCCTCGCTGTGTTTTGCTTCCTGAGACAGAAGTAATTGAATGTGACTGTCACCAGTCTTCTGTTTCAGGAAATCTCCAGTGAGCTTCCCATGGTTGATTCTGTTCTTAGGCAGGAATAATCTTAATATGAAAATAGTTGTGACTTGAAGTGAGAGAGATTCAGGAAGAAGACTGCTTTTCAAAACCTGGATTTCAGCCCCTCCCCCCTCCTTTTTGCTCAATAACTTCTATAGCCTCCCTGTAGAGAATAATTACTTAAATAGCACCATTGTGATGATAGCTTGACATTTTAAATAATTGTATCTCAAGACAGATGAACAAGAGTTTGAAAGTAAGAGACTAGTTTGAAATCCAGTTGTAATGAGGTATTAATGTTCTGTGCTGGTGGCCCGAAGCTTTGAGACCATTGCTTCCCAGAGATACATGAAAACTAAAATAGCAACTAGAAACAAAGAATCGTGTAGCGGGGAAAAATTGCTCATTATTTTTTACGTCTTTATTTAGTAGAATTTACAAAGAGCAATTTTATTAAGCACTGTGGCATTGGTTTCTTGCAAAAGTTGCTTCTCTTGAACAAGAGTATTAAGGTAGAAATAAGCGATGATGCCATTAATCTTAAACAGATGAGTGGGGCAGCTGTCAAATTTTAATTAAATTTAATTAAATTTGGCCTAGCTGAGACCAAATATTAGGGTATATGCAACTCAGGCTAAATCTACAGCCACAAATTATTTAGACAGGTTTAACCAGGTGAGTCAGCTTCATCAAAAACATAGTCAAATCATCTTTTCAGTTGTTTACTAAAGAGTATCAAATACTTTAAATGGAAATGGGGAAATGAAGTTGGTAATACATTATCATCAGCTATCGTGTGTTGAACAAAGTGCTAAACATTTTGAATATGTATCTCATTTAACAGTAGCAAACACATGAAGATATAGGTTCTTACAGTATTCCCACTTGAAAGCTGAGAAACCAAAGTTTAGAAGAGCTTCCTATATTGTCTGTGGTCAGGTGGATAGTTAAGTCAGAAAGAGCTAAATCTGAGATTCAAACTTTCCTGAATACCATACTATTCCCTTTGTACAACGGAAGAGTGAGAATTGCTTAAACGTATAACCGTTGTCATTAGTGGATTCCTGCACTGATGAATAAAGCAGACTGTATTTTCCTACTCTATGGTAGTCCCTGAAGCAGTTAAAGGCTAGGAAAATTACTCAAAGACCCACTGTCAGTTCTGCCAATGAGACTGTTTTCTTCTCTAATTCCACACTTTGTGTTTGCTTCCTGTTTTTCTAATGATTTGAAATTGCTGATGTGGCAAAATTTACCAACATTGCTATTTCTCTAGGAAGATCTCAGTATTCAAAAGGTTCTTAATTTTAAATAGTGTGGGTGATTTCTATAGTAGTAATAATAATGATGATGGTCATGTAGTTAGGTAAATGCCGCATAATAATGATGGGGTGGTATTTACTTACCTACAGTTGAATTAATGACCACCTATTTTTTAAAAATCATTGCTAATAAAATATTGTTTCTAAGTGTGGGTTTTAATCACCCACCATCATCATCCAGAATGAAAACTGTGATGAACTTACCATATTTGCTCAGCAAGCTTTTTAAGTAATTTTGATTTCTCACTCTAGTTGTAGAAAATAACTTACTCTATAGCTCTGGCTTCATCTCTTGTTGATATTTTATTTTTATCCAAAGCCAATGGGAAGGTCTTTTCTATTCAATGAGGAACACCACACTTTTGCTGACACTGAGCTCTTCAGTAGGCACTTTGCAACGTGAGGCTCATTTGTATTCAACCACACACCGCTCTGCAAGGTGTAATTTGCGTTTCTGATCATGAATATAATTTTCCATTAACTTTGTTACAATGTGGAACATAAGTACTGATGTTACTTTAACTCTAATCTATTAATTTTAATATATGACATAATTTTAAAAAATCAAATTTCTATCTGGGTCCATTGTACCGCTATTTTCACAGACTTTCAATTCTGTTGTTTACCAGCTACAGATTTAGAATAATTTATTCTCAGATCAGATAGACCTGTGTTTATATTTGAGTTCCGATAAAAAATGCTTTACATTAGGCCAGCTATGTAAATACTCTGAACTTCAGATTTCTTATTTGTTAAAGGAGCACACTAACAGTCTGTGAGACATAGGAATTTGGGGAGGATTACACAAAGCAACGCGTGGAGAGCACTTTGCAGAGTGTCTGGCACACGGAACATATGTTTGTTTTCTCTTTTTTAAAAGTTATCATCATGGTACTTTTTATTTTTCTCTTGTTTTCTTGATTATCCCCTCACTAGGGGCATTGAAAGCAGGCTAGATTCAATATTTTGTCAGGTCTGCTGTAGATAAGATTTGAAAACAGATTTCAGAACTGTCTTCCATTTTTTTCTGGCTTTTCCACCCATCTTAATATATATGATTTCTGTAAACAATAAGACAAACATGCAAGGCTTTTTGCAAAAATTTATATAAATACACATGCAGTTATATCTGGAAACTGGAACATTATTGTTTGAGATTATGAGGTGTTAAATTATTTAAGATTATGAGGTGGTTAGAAGTTCAGACACTGGAACCACACTGAGTCTGAACATGGCGCTGCCACTCTCTGGCTGTTTGGCTTTGGCTGGTGCTGTGACTTCTCTGTGTCTTGGTATCATCATCTGTGGCATGGAGGTAATCATGTTTTTTACTTTGCAGGCTTGCTGAGAGGATTGAGTTAATTTATCCAACATGACTTAGGACAGAGCTCTTGCACTGTAATGACTTAATATTAGCCACTACTTCACTGAGTGAAACAATGCAAGCCAGTCTTTATATTGCCAAGTTTTAAATTAATGCCATAATATGATATGTATTCTGTATTTTATGATTACCCAAATATTTTATTTATTCCTAAAATTGGAGCCTAGAACATTGCAGATAGAGGCTCAGGATGTTTTGTTTGGGTTAATATAGACCTACGCAAATGGTCATAATTTGAGTCATACCCAATTAAAAAAAAGAAAAAATATATGATGTGCTTCTTAAATAGAGTCCTACTAGTGACACAACAGGCCACCTTTGGAGTTTTGTAAGGTTCACTAAAATGAATCTCTTCTTGCTCCTTCTGGTTTGCTGAGTAGGTCCAGGCATTGGAAATAATTTTTAAATATATGACTGACAAATGTTAAGCCATGTCATCATAATGATCAACGGAAACAATCTATCACTCCGATAACAGGGGCAGGAGAGGTGCTCCGGGGGCGGGTAGCAGAAACCAAAATAAGGAAATAAGAAAACTGTAGTCTATGCTGAGATAATTAAATAACTCCAAGTATCGTTGAAATTGAGTTGAGTCCAAACTTACCCCTAACATACAACATGCATTTTTAAAATACAAATAAATAACCCCTTTAACATGCAGTGATATTTCTGATGGAAACCATATTAAAATATGCTATAAAAATATGTAGTGGCTTAATTTGCTGATGAAGAAGAGCACATATTCAGAAAATCGATGTATCTTGACTGTTATCCCACTATTTGCAAATATGCAGAATTATTCTTATGGCAGTATTTATTGGGCCTTAACCATGTGCTAGGTACTGCATTAAATCTCACCTGTTATGAGTCATTTAGACTTCTCAGTAATGTTATCAATTATGCATTTTTTTAAAATTTTTATTTATTTATCTTTAGAGGGGAAGGGTAGGAGAGAGGGAGAGGGAGAGAAATATCAATGTGTGGTTGCCTCTTGTGTGTCCCATGCTGGGAACTGGCCTGCAACCCAGGCATGTGCCCTGACTGGGAATCGAACCGCAATCCTTTGGTTTGCAGGCCCGCGCTCAATCCACTGAGCTACACCAGCCAGGGCCAATTATGCATTTTTTAATCATCAGTTATCCTTCTGACATTTTGCAACTATTACTCAAATTAGTTTCTTGCCCAAGGTTGCCCAGTTAATATGCTGCAGACCAGGCTTGAACCCAGGTCTATGTTCTCAGTCTCCACATAACTGTGCCCAGATACAGTGTGAAGGATAGTGAGAGCTGGCCCCGAGCTGAAGGAGCCTCTCATCGGAATCTGTATTTGAATATGTAACAACGAATGTTTGTAAGAATTATATTTAAAACTATTTAATTGTTTGACATGGTGTTTATTAACTAAGGAAAAAGTCTATTTCTTGGACTAGAGTGAGAAAAAGTCTTTTGGATAATATGTGAACATAAGGTATCATATTAGAGTTCTCAGACTATAGGATGCTCTTAATTCTGGCCGTGTAAGATAATCTCAATGGTTTGTGGAATGGGCATTACATAACATTCAAGGTGGGAAAGCACTCCTTTTCAGTTCCTGTTCTACCAAAATTATCCCAAGAGACAGCGTTATTCTGGTGATTGTTGCTCTGACTTCTTCGAGCACAAGGTAGTTTTTAATTTCCGGAGTCATTGCCAAAATTCCTGGTCATTGGAATCAGGTAGCCAACAGTATCAGCTAGAATTCAGCAATATAATTTTGTTTAATTTGTTGTTAGTGTATTTTCTAGCAATATAATTTTTTTAAATTTATGGGAGTGATATAAAATGAAATTCATTTACATAAGTATTACTGGTCTAAGTTACTTTGGGTATAGCAATATCCTAATAGGAGTACAATACTGCATGAAATTTGAAAAACACTGAATTTCAAATAGATTTTTGGAGTCATTCAGCTTCGAGTTAAATTCTACCAGTTGGTCAAACACTCACACCCACCCCCCCGTCACACTGCCCTCTCATTGTGCTCTACTGAAGAAACCTCATAAAATCATTACTTTGTTAATATTTACAGCTGAAAAATAGGGCATGAGAATACAAATCTTATAGGATTATTTTTTGTATTAAATGTTCAAATATACGTATAGTGCTTACTCAGTTGTAGGTATCTTACAGTAGTCACTTAGGTGGAACTGTTAATATTATTTTCCAACTTTTCATTCTCTTTCTCATTTGCATGTCTCATATTGACTTTCTCTATATCAAAAATTAAATATCACATTAAGTAAACTCAGAATTTGAAATAGCTCCACATCCTGGAGTTTACTGTTTTCCATCTCTGAGTAGAGGTTAGGATCTTTCATTATGAGAATAATATTTATCACAACAACAGTTATTGCAGTACAAAGAGCTAGTCAAATGAAGCAGTTGAATTAACTTAAAAAATTACTTAGTGGAATCATTTATTTTTTCTTACATGTCTGTGTAATCATGAGAGTCTTATATAACCCAAGTGATGACCACAGAGCTTTGTCATCAAGTACAATGAGGGTCAGGAAATTAAATTTATTTGCAACACTTCTTAGATTCTGTGTGACTCACTGTGAAAAAACTGAACAGTGATGGGCCATGATTTTACATTATTAATAACAGCAACTGGTGAGGTTGCTTTTCTCATTCGCTTCTGGTAGGATTATTTCTGGTGATGTGGAAGTAAATGTTTGCATTCTGTGGAGAATCTAAAACTGACACTAACTTTTTCTGGTTACAGGAATTTCACACATGACATTTAAAGTAGTTCTCTCCCTATATTCCTATTCCATTACCTGTTTGATTCCTTAATAACCTTGGTATCACACTTTAATTATTTTGTTTATTTGCTTTTTGTTTGTCTATCATCTCTAGATTATAAGCATCACAAGGTCAGGGACCATGTTATGTTGCTCCCAATGTCTGTAGTGCCTGACCCAATAAACAAGTAAACAAATGAATGGAAAACTATACCTAGATTATACTAGTGTAACAGTTTTACCTAGCCAGATGGTTCTTAAACGTTAGCTTGCATCAGAATCCCCTGAAGGGCTGGTTAAAATGCAGATTGCTGAACTGTCTGATGCAAAGCTTCAATTCAATACTAAGTCTGGGGTGGAGCCTGAGAATTTGCAAATTTGCCATTCTACATTCCCAGGGTGTTGCAGATACTGCTGGTTCAGCTTGAAAACTGACTTATAATAAAAGATATAGTTTAATAGTCCCAAAATATTATGTTGAAAGGCTGATGCTTTTTCTGAGGAAGTATTCAAGCCATCTAATTCCCTTACTTATTTGGCATTGATGACTCAGTTTTTAGTGTTCACCTAACACTTGTGAGTATGGAGCTTATGCATGTGCAGTTATTGTTCATTTCATTATGTTGGTTATATATAATTACATATATATGATTACATATATAATCATGTATCACAATTATAATCATGCATGTGATTATATATATATATGATTATATATACATTTGATTATAGATGGCCATATATACCCTTAAAGAAAAGAAAGGGAAGGAGAGCTGTCTCAGATCCTCTTGTGCATTGCAGGCATGCCAAGCCCCTTTGAAGTTTCATGCTGTGTCCCTTGCTCACTGCCTTCTGCTGACATTTTGCAAACATCAAGCCTGGCCCTGGAGATCATTCACTCCGTCTGACTCCCTGGCTTGGTTTCCTTCACAATAGCTCAAAGCTCCACCGAGCTTCTCTTTTCTTTCTTGTTATCATTTTTCTCTTAGCATGCGAAGCCTTACCTTCTTTCTCAAACTGTGTTCTCTTTTTTTTTCTTTGCCATGGTGAAGCAACATCAGAAAATAGAGGAGAGTGAATAATTTCTGAACAAGCTTTCTAGCGCGTGGAAAAACATTGCAGTCATTCTTGTAAAGGGCATTAGGAATTTTAAGGACAGTATGACATCGCATTCTTCCTCTAATTATCCCCAGAAAATAGTAACTTGGGTAATCAGAATCAGAATTTTGGCCAAATGCAGGATATTAGTGTGAAATGGCATTTTCACTTAAATAGTGATTAATATAAAGGCATTTCAGAGGAAAACGAAACTTTTATTCAATGCAAAAAAGTTAATATCAGCAAGCAGTTCTTAACATGTATATTTTAAGAGAGGTTGAATTAAAGTTTAATTTAAAGCTGTCAGAAACATTTCTGTGTAAATATAATTTAAATAAATTCAATGAAATGCATTATATTTATCACAAATACACAGATACAATAAAGATAACATTGATTTTATTTGTAAATATAAATTATTGTTTTAAATTTTCATTGTATTTTTTCTTGAAAGTCTTTCACTACATGCAGATCTGATGGCGTTCTCATGAAAATTATTGCTTAAATTATACATGAAAGTACATATTGGAATTCTATCAAAATTTGAATAAGAAATATTTTATTAGCTCAGTTCTCCGATCTGTATTTTATTTTTATGTCTGAGTTCTAGCATTTATTCTTATGTCATTTTTGAAGCTGTTATACTCATAACTCTGTAGAAAGCAATGCCTATATAGATTGAGATATCTGATTTTTAGGATTTAAGATACATGGTGTCACTTTGAGGAAATAAAAGAGACATATTTTGGCATTCAATACTTATTATCTTTTTGGAAAATTTCCATTGCTCTGGAGCAGCCAGTGATATGGAGGAGAATGTGAAGTAGAAGTCATAGGTCTGCCATAATATTACAGGTTTATTTGCACTAATTGCAGCATAAATGCCGCATTGGTTTTCAGCAATTCATTTGCTGGACAGTTCTTCAAGCAGTTCAGGCAGCCAGTTTCAGCAGTGCTGAGACTCAAATTAAACTCTGGCTGATGTGCCAGACCTCTCTTCAGAGCCTGGGGGAATAAGAATATTTGTGTGTAAGGCACCACTGACTCTAAGGCTTCAGGTCTCCTTCCCACAATCAGTATTCCAGTCTGGCCTAGAGAGGAAAGCCAAGCATTCCATTTGATTTTATAGCAAGTGCATGTGCTTTTTTTATGAATGTAAATTTTATTGATTAAAATACTCAGTGGACTACCACTCAGAAATAAAAAGGAGTGGAGTATTTTTGCATGTAAAATCATACATCTGTCTCAAAGGCATTGTGCTGAGTAAAGGACAGCAGTCAGTCATAAAGGGTTATATAATAAACAACTTTATTTGTAATATTTCCTGGAAGGAAACAGCACTGGTGATGGAGAGCTGCTAGAGGCTGGGTGAAGGAAGTGTGCGACTGCAAAGAGAGGTACATGAGGGAGTTCCCTGTGTGACAAAACTGTTCTGAGTCTAAGTTTTTTTAATTTGTTGAGACAGAGGGGTGGGGGTGGGGGGAGAGGAGCCAACTGGTGAATCTTGATTATGGTGATGCTTACACAAATATATACTTCAAAATGCACAGAAATAGAGAACCAAAAGTAAATTTTCCTGCAGGATAACTTCATTAAAAAATCATAAAATGCGTACAACTTTAGAAGAATTAAGGCACAATTTTGCCTCTGAGGCAAAATTTTTCTCTATAGGACAAAGAATATAATAGTGCCCGTGGATAAAAATCAAGCTAGCTGCTTAAGATGATGTCTATTCCTATTAGAGTAAAATAATATACATGTCTAATATAATAGGAATCTCTTTTAATGACCTATAGCACATATTAGCAATAAATCATAATTGTACCTCTTGCATGCCTGACTATCCCTTTTTGTCCTCTTCATGCCTGTTTCCTCTACTTTTTTAAAGTACAGATATTCCCCAGGTTGCATCTTATATCTTAATTTCTTTAGCTCAGCCTCCTCTACCAGGACAAGCTCTTTCAGTCCAGTGACTTGATCTAAAATCTCACTGTTGAAGACGACTTCCAAATCTGTCCCTGCATTCCTAACATCCTTGCATCCCTAATTATATGTCTCTGTGTAACATCTTCTTTTGGATAGCCCAGTAGTCCAAAACATCACCATAGCCAAAGCATTTTAATTAGTAGTTCTTATAACAGGTAAGATTCTTCTAAAAATACAGATTTCTTGGTCACTAAAGCTAGAAATATTATCTTATACCACCACCACCTTATACTTACTCTCACTCACAAAACTGGCCACTGAATCTAGTCGATTCTTTCAATTTTGTATTTTTCCTCATAAAATTCCCAAGTTATACCTTCCTCCTTGTGACCAGGAATATTACTAAGCATTCTGTATGGTCTCTCTGACTCTCGTCTGTTGTGTCTCTACTTGATTTTTGTACTCGTATTAATATTACTTTATGAAATCTGACTAATTCCTTTGACTTTGACCAGAAACATTTTTCTCACAGAAAAAATACCAATTTCATTTGGTATTTTTACCTTCAAATTCGAATCTCCTCTAAAGTCATCAGCATGGTGAATACAGTCCTATCGCTTGCTAACTACTGGCACCTCACCCACCTTGAGCTGTAGCCACTTCATGTTTTGTTGTTCCTTGAAACCATTCCACTTCCTGTGGACAACTTCCTTTTGTATGTCAGTGCTCAGTGTGTGTCTGTCTCCTCTGCCTATGAGAACCCTATGAATCCTTCATGTCTCTAATACCATACTTTGCAGGCAGACTTCCTCAATCCAGAAATTTGGAATTCATCTTAGCCTTCTGTGAACTTCCGTAGAATGATTGACTTCTTTGATTTTTTTATGCACACGTATGTTCCCTTTCTAAGATGATAAATGTCTTAAGAGAAATAATCATATACTAATCATACTTTCTTGCCTTAAAAGGGTCATTGAAGAGCATGTATAAAGGACATATGGGCAGAGTCACTGGGGAGTCGGATCAAGAGTGGGAGGCAGAGATGGGTGGGGTGGGGAGAGTGATGAGAGGGGAATGGAGACAACTGTATTTGGACAACAATAAAGTAGAAGTTACAGATATAGAAAAAAGGAGTAATTACTAAATGAAAATACTGCTGATAAAAATGCTTTTTGGAATAATGTGCAGCACAAGTACATATATAAAAAGTCTTCACTTTCTCATATCTGGAACAATGCCTCACACATAACATATGCAGTAGATGTTTGCTCTGTGAATAAATGGATAAATGCAGAGCAGACAGGTTAAGCAGGCTGGGGAGTGTTGGAAACGTTATTCTGTACATTACAATTACGGGAAGATCATCATTAGCCGTAATGTGTTATCACAAATCCCATTCTTCATGATCAGGTAATGTCAACATGTATTTGTTGTGCACCTGCACACACCACCGAAGGCCAAATTATATTTCCATCCTGTCATTCACCTGCTCAAAAGTCACTGTCTGCTTGGATGTGTTAAAGATTGAATGTAAGGTTTTATTTGTTTGCACTTATGACATTTTTACTAGTTTGTGCCCTTTATCCAATAAAACAACACACATATGTCACTTATGACATATGTCGATGTATGAATACTTTCCTCCCTCCTTCCCTCCCATCCTTGGTGTTTCCTTTCTTCTCTTCTTGGCTTTCCCTCATCACTTTCTCTCTTCTTCCTCTTATACTGCCTTGATCCTTCCCTCCCCAGGTCTTTTTAAAAAAATTAACATTCTTTTCTTTCTTCTCTTTAACATTTCTTGTTGGTGACTATGTACTGCTTCCTCATCTAAGAATGCTACACAAATCCTGAGGTAGTTATAGCACTTTAAAGAGCTCACAGGCTAGAGTGAGCCAGGTCATTTTTTATTATTTTTGTTATCGTTGTTGTACTGTTTATTTTTTTTTTTACTATTCACAGTGAGAATCATGCTCATTCTCACTGGGATACAACCCATCATTAACTTTACTCAGTTTACACCTGCCAGAGCAATAACATCATCCTGTCCCCTCTTCACTTGTGCTTTCTCTAGAATGGAGAAACCTTGCGTAACCCACCTCACTGCTGGGAGCAGCAACAATGCGTTAGCTGCTCTGCATTTCCTTGCTTTAGTTGTGCACCGCTCTTACAAGGCCACGCTGCCATCCATGTTTCTCAGTGGGTCATTTCATGTATGCTTGTCTTGTGTCACTCAGGCTTATTTTGTAGTTTTTCTAAAATTCCTCATTTCAGAGGGATTTTAGAAAAATGGGTCCAAGTGGGGGGTTTGCTTAATCAATTGAACATTTCAGATTATTTTTAAAAAAGCAATCAAGAAAGAAAGGAAATACGTTGAGATTATGTAAAAACAAAAGGTTTAGTTAAGAATTTTTGTGATTTTTCTAAAAGTAAAATTGTATGTAGTGAACTCTGGAAGTATGGCATCAGATGTCACGGTGTGGGCCTCTTGTATAGAATTTGGGTGACTTTTATAATCTTTGTGCATTTCTGTATTGCACAGTTATTTTTAAATTCATGTGTATAATTTTATTAAAATAAGAAAACTTAATAAATCTTATAATATGTCCTATCATGTGCTGAAGTATGTATGCCAAAGTAAAAAAATTACCTAAAGGATTTTGAATTTCCAAAAGAAACCACATATGTTTTGCTTTCTAGGAAATATTCTAGGTTATCAATAAATATGTAGAAGGCAGATACACACACACACACACACACACACACACACATTGCCGATTTGTAAAAGATACTCTGTATTTCACCCTGTTCAAGGACATTATTATTCACTGTTTAACAATAGAGGGCAGTAGAATAATGGTTCATAGAATTTATTTTAGACAAAAATTCTTCAAATCCCTCATTCTAACATCTAGAAAAATGATCAAAATAAGTCTAACATTTATTAAAGAAGAAAAGTTACTGTCATGATTTTTGCTTTTCATTTGCCAAAAAAAGAAATGTTTACACTGAGAGAGGAAAAGTCAGGTAGGAGGTTTTCAGAATCTGGCAATCTTTCTTTGACCTTGTGTTCATTTTTTGGGCTTTGAAGTTTCCATCAGAATATTAATAAGCAGTGTTTATGTTTTTCGTTGATCTTGTCAGATAGGGTATATCTATTCACAAATAAATTTAGAGAAAAAGAAAACAATCAATTTAATGTAGCTACTAAGTACTTAATGGTTTTTGACACAAATAACACCTTAAGTGATTGAACTAAACCGTTTGTGTTCAAATGTGCTTATTCATAGAGGTTATGTAAAACGCAGCTACCACAAATTAAGTGTTCTGAGGTTATGTGTCCTCATGTGCAAACTTGACAGAGTGCTGCAGGAAATTCTGATTAAAGAGACATCTATGAGTGCCTCGTGAGTTATAGTGGAAACTAAGGCAAAAGAAAAGTTGCTATTGTGATTCTGCCATCATTTGAAATTTTGATGTTTTATTCATCATGGATTTTTTTTACATTAATTTGATTTAAAAATTCATTAAAATATTATTTATCTTGATTGCTCTCTCTCTCTCTCTCTCTCTCTCTCTCTCTCTCTCTCTCTCTCTGTCTCTTGGCATGGGCTTAAATTCTGTCTCTGAGGTGAGTACCTCACTCTCTTCACCCTAATCCAGCCCTGGTAGTTGCTCAAACCAAAATACTGTTTGAGTCTCAGCAACATACACACAACCAGGATGATGTAGAATGATAGAAAGGGAAATAGAAGGTGAGGCCAATCCTCAGACTATCATCAGTAGAGTGTCCTGCTGTGCTGCATTCTTGGTCTGATACATGATGAAATATGCCTTAATAACTCATGCTTCAAGCCTGTTTGGAATCCAGCTCTGTCTCCTTCAGGAACAAGTATGAACTACCACCTTGGTCAGATACTTTTCTGTATCTACATATATTATAGAATGCACTGGTTTAATTTCAGAGAGAAAAATAAACTAAAAGAGATTATATTGCATCTACACATACTCCTCCATTCATGTCTTTCTTTAGTCATCATCTGTTCTCTTTGGAACCTGGATGACCATCTCAGACCCCGTATATGACATTAGTGCCAACCATACTGGACCTTCTGGGAAAACTCTAACTGCACTAACCTCAAGCAACCTGCTGCTGTAGTGTCCATCTGCCTTTCTCATAAGTTTTTTGTTGTTGTTTTCTTTTTTTAAATTTATTTTAATTGTTGATCTTGTACAGTTTTCTGTCTTTTACTCCCATCCCAGCCCACTGCCCCAGCCCTCCCTACCTCCCTCCCATTTCTACCCCCTAGTTTTTTTGTCCATGTGTTCTTTATACTTGTTCCTGTAAACCCTTCCCCCTTTCCCCTGAAATTCCCTCCCCTTTCCCCCTGAAATTCCTTCCACTTTTCCCTCTAGTGACTGTCAGTCTGTTCTCAATTTCAGTGTCTTTGGTTATATTATGCTTGTTTGTTTGTTTTGTTGATTAGGTTCCTGTTAAAGGTGAGATCATATGGTATTTGTCTCTCACTGCCTGGCTTATTTCGCTTAGCATGATGCTCTTCAGTTCCATCCATGCTGTTGCGAAGGGTAGGAGCTCCTTCTTTCTTTCTGCTGCATAGAATTCCATTGTGTAAATGTACCATAGTATTTTTATCCATTCATTTACTGGTGGGCACCTAGGTTGCTTCCAACACTTGGCTATTGTAAATTGTGCTGCTATGAACATAGGGGTGCATAGGCTTTCTCATAAGTTTTATAAATAGAAGATAATGAGAGAGAGAGGGGGAAGAAGGAGGAGGAGGAGGAGAATGAGAAGAAAAGAAGAGGAAGGAGGAGGAGAAAAGAAGAAGGAGGAGGGAGGAGGAAAAGGAGGAGGAGGAGGAAGAGGAGGAGGAGGAGGAGGAGGAGGAGGAGGAAGAAGAAGAAGAAGAAGAAGAAGAAGAAGAAGAAGAAGAAGAAGAAGAAGAAAAGGAAGGAAGGAAGGAAGGAAGGAAGGAAGGAAGGAAGGAAGGAAAGAAAAGAAAAGGAAAGAAAAAAAAGAAAAGAGAAAGCAATTACTGGTTTAAAATAGACTTGGCCAGGAATGGCAATTGAGTGAATTTTAGCCATCCTGGTAGTTTAAATTGCACCCCTTAGAAAAATTAATTTTCAATGAGCTGAGAGATAATTCTGTGCCCATGAAAGGGCACAGAATTGCTATGTCTTGTTATTGGAGAAATCATGTTAAAAGCTCAGAAAAGTCCTACAGATATTCCCTGAAGTACTAACCCAACATTTTCCAAACATGTCTGACACTGAAATTATAAATTAATAATTAAAATTATAACCCTGATAGAAATATTTCACAGAGTTAGTATTCTGAGAAACACAATTCAGGAAATGTTGATCTTTTTTTCAGAATATTGAGACATCTATATTCAGGCTTTGGGGATGGTTTGTAATAACATTAGAAATGGTACTGATAATAATAATAAGCACAGTAACACATTTGTAGAGTACTGAGATTCTTCTTTTTTCCCTGGGTTGGCACCTTTAGAGAACAGACAGCTCAACCAATATCCTCTCTCCTCCCTTCATATTATTCTCTTCCTTTGTGTAAGTATTAACATTTTGTAAAAAATTACGTATTATAAGTTAGAAAATATTTTACTTATGCATCGAAATACAAGTTTGCAAAGTATTTGTGATGGATGTCTGGTGCAAAAATGGGCACTATAAAGTTGATAGGAGCTACCTTCTTCATGACCTAAATTTCTGTTTCTCTGTACTACATCCTTAGTTCTGAACATTTATGCATGTCTTATCGTTCCCACTAGATGGATTGTTCCATGGAAGTAAGGTGTTCCTATTTCAAATTCATTGCATCATTATTACTATATTTCCTGCAGCTCTTCTTAGGCCTGCAGAATAAACAAATACTTATGAGTAAACACATTTCTAGAACCTTGTTCCCTAAAATTTTAGATATTATGCTATTGTTTAGATGATAATTTGCTTATTAGATATCTGAGTTGTACTTTTTTCAAATGGAAACCTGTGATGGAAAACAATGACTCAATAGATCTAAAACTCAGTTTTATATTTAGAAAAAGGAATTAGTTTAGGAAGAAATTGTCTACTTTTATTTTATATATCACAGAAAGAGATGGGTTTATAACTTTGATAAATAAAACCTAAAGTTATACTTTTTTTGCAATTTTGGAATCTTAGTGTATAGCCCACGTTACAGGTGACTAAGGAGATACTCACGTTCTGCCTCAGCCATTGTTTTTTTTTTTTTCTGAATGATCAAAGAATATGAGGCCATAATGTGATTGCCTGAACATGTCTATCTGTCAAACATTCAGGGGTAGGTTGAAATATGATGGTTAAGTTGATGGAGCTTTCTAGTTAGTGTGACCTTCCTGAAGCTTTATCTGTAAATTCAACCCCTGGTCCTACGAGGCAGGTCACAAAGACTCTTGTCAATGCAGTGACATAATGCTTTTGGGACTCCATATTTACAACTTTGGTGACACTTGAGGTTGGCCTTTTTTTCAGCTCATTATTGTCATCACCAAGTATCTGTCACCTTCAGTGATATTCTCTTGGTTGAAAAAGCATAAGCCTTGAGGGGGGTTGTATGAAACCCTATTTTTTTCTGATAAATGATCCCATCTAGCTTGAGGTTAGCTTGACTATATAAATAAACACACACCACACACACACACTGCATGTCTCTCTCTATATGGATATAGATATATGAGGTCTGTCTGAAAAAAGTCCAGCCATTGTTAATGAGAACAGTTTGTGTGACATCAGTGTAACCTGGCAACCAAGGAGAGTGGACTGGAATGCTCATGAATGAACAATAACAACGTCACTGTACTAGTTAGTGGGGGTGGTAGATACTGTTGACTGAGCCTGTGTACTTTGTAGCCATTGGATTCAGAATAATTGAATGAGTACAGCAACAAATCTGCATCAAATTTTGCGTTAAGCTTGAACATTCCTTCATGGAAACTATTCAGATGATTCAGAAGGCCACAGCTATGGGCAACTGCTGAATGGCACCGTTGTCACAACAATGCACCCAGTCATGCATCATGTCGTGTGCAGAGTTTTTTGGCTGAACATCCAACCACCCAGGTGATTCAGTACCTCTACAGCCCAGATTTGGCACCCTGTGACTTCTGGTTTTTCCAAAGCTGAAATCATTTTTCAAAGGGAAGAGATTTCAGACCATCGATATGATTCAGCACAATACAATGAGACAGCTGATGGCGATTGGGAGAACTGTGTGAGGTCCCAAGGTGCCTACTTTCAGGAGGACTGAGGCATCATTGTCCTGTGTACACTGTTTCTTGTATCTTGTTATTTTCTTCGATAGATGTTTGTATTTTTCACATTAAATGGCTGGATACCTTCTGTACGGGCCTTGTATAATTTAAAATGCTTTTAGAAGTCTGTAACTTGTTTTTTATCCTTTACTTGAGATATCTTTTCAAAATCTATTGAATTTATTTTAACTTGCTATTGTTTTATTTGAGAACTAATTCATTTTATTTCAGGTTTTTCATCTATGCTTATTCTTGAGATTGCCAACATATAAACCAGTTCATATTTCACTCATTGTATGTTACCCTACTGTGAATATTATTTCCTTGAAAATAATTCTTAGTTTTATTTCAAGAGGCAATTCAATTGTTTTAATTTATAGGGTTTAAATTTTGCTAGAAAGGAGCAAGAAAATCATTAAAAGTATAAACTGACTCATAACTATATTGACCCAACTAACAACATTGACCTACTTGTAGTGTGTATTTAATGAAAATATCATTAGAGAGAACAAAATTAACTTCAGAGACTAACCAAAGCAAGTAGCTATAATAAATGCAATCA
The DNA here is from genome assembly GCA_039655065.1 of Glossophaga mutica. Lineage (NCBI taxonomy): Eukaryota > Metazoa > Chordata > Mammalia > Chiroptera > Phyllostomidae > Glossophaga > Glossophaga mutica. Next base: position 12,061,495 of record CM077314.1, read on the forward strand.
CCTATTACTGTTGTTTCATATATTTAAAGACTTTTATCAATGTTTTCTCAAGATAATTTGTCTGACACATTTCATGTATAAATATTTCCCCGTGTATGTTTAATGTTTCCTTATCTTCAGGGTAAGAGTTGTTTTTTGTTTCCGTGTTGTTAGAATTAATGTGTAGCGCAGTGGTTCTAAGTCATATTATACCAATTGCATCAATCCTGATAGAGAGTTCCACCTATGATCAGAGGCTGTTTCTGGCCACAACCAAACTGGTAACTAAGAAATATTTCCCTGTATGGTCTGCTGGGCCAAGTGGACATTGCTAGGCATCCTTCATGTAAGCTTAATGGGGTGGTGTATTATATGACAACTGCATTTGAGGTAATGGAACCACCATCCACTTGACTTGCTCGGAACAAACCTGGGGTTCGCCTTTTATCGTTCCCTTTCTCTCATTGCTCATACCCATCAGCAAATCATGTCTACCTCCAAAACCTATCCCAGAGCTATTTTCTTCCACTCCTTTGTTATCATTCGAGTCATGTCACCATTACCTTGTGGAAATACTGCAACATCCTGCTTTTCCCAGTCGATATTCCCGCTTCTTTTTGTTGCCTCCTTTAGTCCGTTATCCACAAAGTTGCTTTCATGATCTATTAAAAATGGAAATCAGAATGTACCACTTTTCTGGTTAAAATGCTTCAAATGGCTTCTGATTGTGATTGGAATAAAGTCTTAGCTCAGTGCCATACCTGCAAGGCTCTGATGTCTTCCTTCTGTGTGTACCTAAGCTCATCCTCTACCATTGTCCTCTTCGCTCCTAGGCTTTTTTTTTTTTTTTTTTTTTTTAAATTACTATTTCTTAAGCACACCAAGCTTATTTCTGATGCAGGGATTTTATATTTACTGTTTTGTCTTCTTGGAGTTCTTTATACTATTCACTTATTTTTGAGTTGTCATCTCACTCATCAGCCCCTTCAGAGGACTGTTCTGAGCAACCTACCTAGAGTAGCACCTTGCATTAGTCCCTTCTCTTCCATTGGCCTGATTTAATTTCTCCATAGAATTTGTCACTATTTGAAATGATGTATTTGCTTACATTTTATCTTATCTTTCTTGCCTTTAACTTACTCAAGCTCCAATATATTTAAAGTCCCATGGAACAGTGGCCTTTTCTCCCTTGTGCATTACAGCAGTGCCTGGCATGCAGTATGCTCTCAGTTATAATTATTGAATGAATCAACCAGAGTTGGAATAAAATTAAAGAAACCAGCATGGAAACCTGACTTAAGTCCATTTCTTCGCATTTGTTTGTCTGCTATTATGTACTTATTCTTTCTGCTTTGAATGCAAGTGGGAAACCAGCCAACTGAGAGAGCCACAAAGCCTCATGAAAATGCAGTTGAATGTGAAACAGGCAATGGACTCCCTTATTGTGCACTTGTATTTCCTTCAACCTAAAAATTTAACATGAAAATCAAATAAGAAAGAATTTATTTGAAACTAAAACCCTTATAGTGGAGATTAATAGGTAGTGTCACTTGTATGCCAAACACTTTTCCAGAAATGAGCAATTACCAAGGGTAAAGGATCCAGGGCCATGTAATTTCCATCAATAGCTGATACCATACTTAATTTTATTCTTGGCTCATATGCACTGGTCAGTTTTAGAACAATGCATTAAATAGAAAATATTCTCTGTCCCGCAATGAATGTAGGATAGAAATAAATGTTTTAAGAAGCATAATAGGCTAAATTGTATCTTACTATTTCCATAATGTTAGAGTACAGTATTTCTTTTGTTCTGGACTATAATAAGATGTTGTATTCATCAGCAAACTGAGGTTTACTGGTATCATGTTCATGTAGGCAAATGGCTTAAAGTAAATTTCAGGCCACTAAATGACTGATCTGCTTATTATACAAGATTTACCTCAAATATTGTGGAGTTGTTCATAGAAATATTACCATAATGCAATTAGGTAGGTGGTTATATCAGTGGTAATCAATATACCTTTCTATTTTATTAAATATTTTATTCTTGTTCTATTACAGTTTTCCCAGTTTTTTTCTCCTGGTCCTCCTCCACCCAGCCCAACTCCCTCTCCTACAGTCAATCCATGGATCATTCATACATGTTCCTTGACTACTCCCTTTCCATTCTTTCCACTCTTATCCCCTGCCTCTCTCTTCTGGTCGCTCGCTGTCAGTCTGTTCCTTGTTTGCATGCCTCTAGTTCTATTTTGCTCATTTGTTTGTTTGTTTGTTTTTTTTTCATTAAGTTCCTTTTATAAGTGAGATCATATGGTATTTGTCTTTTACTGCCTGGCTTATTTCACTTAGCATAATGCTCTCCAGTTCCATCCATGCTGTCACGAGGGTAGGAGTTCCTTCTTTTTTCAACTGTGTAGTGTTCCACTGTGCAAATATACCACAGTTTTTTAATCCACTCATTTAGTGATGAATGCCTAGGCATTGGTTTCTAGCACTTGACTATTGTAAATAATGCTGCTATGAATATCAGGGTATATAGGTTCTTTCGAATTGCTGTTTCAGGATTCTTAGGGTAGAATCCCAGCAGTGGAATAGCTGGGTCAAAAGGCAGTTCCATCTTTAGTTTTCTGAGGACATTCCATACTGTTTTTCACAGTTGCTGCACCAGTCTGCATTTCCCCCAACCAGTGCACTAGGGTTCCCTTTTCCCCACATCCTCTCCAGTACTTGTTGCTTGTTGATTTTATTAATGATGGCCTTCTGACTGGTATGAGATGGTATCTCATTGTGGTTTTAATTTGCATCTCTCTGAAGGCTAGTGATGTCAAGCATCCTTTCATATGTCTCTGGGTCCTCTGCATGTTCTCCTTGGAGAAGTGTCTGTTTAGGTTCTTTGCCCATTTTGTAATTGCATTGTTTATCTTCCTATGTTGAGCCATATGAGTTCTTTATATATTTTGGAGATCAAACCATTATCTGATGTATCATTGGCAAATATGTTCTCCCATATGGTCGGTTCCCTTTTCATTTTGATGATGGTTTCTTTAGTCATGCAGAAGCTTTTTAATTTGATATAGTACCATTTGTTTATTTTTTCCTTTATTTCCCTTGTCCTATATAATATATTGGCAAAAATATTGCTGTGTGGGACATCTGAAACTTTACTGCCTATGTTTTTCTGTAGGACTTTTATGGTGTCATGATTTATATTTAAATCTTTTATCCATCTAGAGTGTATTTTGGTGTATGATGTAAGTTGGTGGTCTAGTTTCATTTTTTCACATATACCTGTCCAGATTTTCCAACACCATTTATTGAAGAAGCTATTTTTACTCAATTCTGATTCTCTCCCCTTTGTCAAATATTAATTAACCATAGAGACATGGTTTTATCTCCAGGATTTCTATTCTGTTCCATTGATTTTCGTGTATATTCTTATGCCAGTACCAGACTGTTTTGGTTACAGTGGCCTTGTTGTATAGTTTGATATCAGGTATTGTGATTCCTCCAACTTTGTTCTTCTTTCTCAAGATTGCTGAGGCTATTCAGAGTCATTTATGGTTCAATATAAATTTTTGAAATACTTGTTCTAAATCTGTGAAATATGCCATTGGTATTTTAATACAGATTGCATTGAATCTATAGTTTGCTTTGGGCGGCATGCACATCTTAATGATGTTAAATCTTCCAATCCATGAACACATTATATGCTTCCATTTATTTGTATATCCATTAATTTCTTTTTTTAGTGTTCTTTAGTTTTCTAGGTGTAGGTTTTTTACCTCCTTAGTTTAGTTTACTCTTAAGTACTTTATTTTTCTTGTTGCTATGTTAAGTGGGATTTTTTCCCCTAGTTTATGTTTCTGATATTTCATTATTGGTATACAAAAATGCCTTCAATTTCTGAATATTGACTTTGTATCCCACTGTTTTGCCAAATTGACTTATTAGGTCAAGTAGTTTTTTGGTGGAGCCGTAGAGTTTTCTACATACACTATCATGTCATCTGCAAACAATGACAGTTTTACTTCCTCCTTTCTAATTTGGATACCTTTTATTTCTTTTTCTTGTCTGATAACTGTGGCTAGAACTTCCAATACTATGTTGAATAAAAGTGGTAGAGGCAGACACCCTTGTCTTGTTCCTGATCTTTAGGGGCAAGCTTTTAGTTTTTGCCTGTTCAGTATGATGCTGGCTATAGGTTTCTTGTATATCAACTTTATTATGTTGAGGTATGCTCCCTTTGCTCCCACTTTGCATAGTGTTTGTATCATAAATTGATGCTAGACTTTATCAAATGCTTTTTCAGATCAGTCGATATTATCATATGGTTTTTGTCCTTTATTTTGTTTATGTGATGTATTACATTTACTGATTTCCAAATATTGTACCATCCTTACATCCCTGGAATGAATTCTGCTTGACCATGGTATATGATCTTTGTAATGTGTTGCTGGATCCAGATTGCCAATATTTTGTTGAGGATTTTAGCATCTATGCTCATCAGAGATATTGGCCTATAGTTTTCTTTTTTGCATCTTTACCTGGTTTTATAGTTAGGATAATACTGGCCCTGTAAAAAAAGTTTGGGAGTCTTCTCTCTACTTGAATTTTGTGGGGTAGTTTGAGAAGGGTAAGAGTTAGTTCTTCTTTAAATGTTTGGTAAAATTTACCTGTAAAGCCATCCAGTCCAGGCTGTAGAAAATAGGAGTAAGGTACAATATAGGAGTAATGTACCTTTTTCACCTCTGAGTAGCCACACAGTGTTTCATTTGTACAATTGTTCCATATTCCTTGAATAGAGTTTAGTAAGAGGTCAAGCTCGGAGGATCTAATCCTTGTTCTCAAGGGTTTTCTATCAGACATGGTAGAAAATCATGTGTAGCCACATTTCTTCTACCATAATTCTGATTTATTTAACTCAAAGGTGGAGCTAGGTAACTCTTGCCAACTCTCTAGTAATGAGTGGACATACCTGGGGACAATCACACAAACTGTGTTAATGACAGGTTTCAAGCAGATAAAGGTTTAATTATTGTACTGTAGACGGGGGAGAGGAAAGACAGTGGTGGTTATATGAAAAAGGGGATGTGATATAAGAGATCCCCTTATATCACATGGTCTGACTCAACAGACTAGACTTTAAAACAAAATGTTAGCTTCAAAAGCAAGTAGATTTTTGGATATGGTATGGTGACTGATACTGCTCTGATCAAGAAAAATGATAACATTTTTATGTTGGATCGGAGAAGACTTGTTAGTTAAAAATTGAATCATTTAGGGATGTGTTGGTGTCCAAAGCACTTCACTGTCGGTGATCCAGAGATAAAGCACATCTTTATTTAATTAGAGATTGTTAAAATGTTTTGGAGAATGAGAATTGAAACATAAATTAGCTATGTTGAAAGCCAAAGATTATTTGTCAGTGGGCCTAACTGTCTTCATCTGTTTCCTGCTGATGTTGGTATTTGGCCGATCTGCAATAAACCACACCAAGAAGCAAGAACAATTCAATTCGAAAACCAATGAGATAGGACTTCAAATCCTTGAAGAGAAATTTGGTAATAGTGACTAGGAAGGTAACAGCCACAGTCGATAATATTATACAAAGAAGAGTCATCAGAGAGAGAGAGAGAGAGAGAGAGAGGATGCTGAAAAAAAAGCGTTTTAAATTGATGAAGAATCAACTAGGCTAACAGAAAAATAACATCCAGAAAATTGGTTTTATAACAAATTCATGATGGAAGGAGAAAACCTGACAAAAATAGCAAATAAAACATAATATTCTCATTTCTTTCAATGTTAAGAAAGATTCAATATTTAACATATTCAGATGTTCTCCAAGAGATTAATTATTTGTCTTCGAGAACAGTTTGAGAAATTTGGGAAAATATCTGTAAGTATTAAGAAAAAATGAAAGCAACCATAATATTAAAGAATAAATTTCTCCTACATAAATTTCTTGGTGTTTGAGAACCACCCAGATTTTTCCAAGTAGACCTAAATTGAGGAATTATTGTGTCCAACTCTATTGTTTTTAAAGATACTGCCCTTTTCATTTCTATTTTTTCAGGCCATTAATGCATCTTAGAAAATTAGTAAGCATTTCTTCTTCAGCAAAATGGATGAGAAATGTTCCTAGTATAACTTTTGTGTACCTGCATCTATTACACTTAGAAACTCAGAGGAATAAACTTTAATCCTCTTCACTGAAAACTTGAAATGACCACTTCAGATGTGTGTGTGCACATGTATTTTCTAGGGTGGCAAAACCCAACCCCAGATGCACGTTGGCAGCACTTAGAGAGCCTTGATACAATGCCTGGGTCTCATCTCCTGAAAATTTTGACTTTTATTTTGTTGTTTGCTTGCTTGGAGTCTAGACATAGGTACGCTCTAAAAAGCTCATCATGGGTTTTCATATTCTGTTAAGGTTGAGAAAAACTGTTTTAGGACAAAAGAACTTTCATTTGGCTTTGCAGTCCTTAAAAATTCCCCAATGTTGCTGAAGTATATTTCTGTGTGGCTTACATTGTCAGGGACATGGTAGGGAGAAGTCCCTTTATGAGACATGCCTATTTCAAACCCTTTCAGGATGATATTTGCATAGAAGAATATGTAAAACCTCTAAATGTGGTCCAAATTTAGTCTCCAAGGTTTGATGTGAGAATAGAATTTTAGCGTATCTGTTTCAATCATTAATACTATATCCTAACATGAAATGTTATTGGAACAGAGGTTTCCCATAAAATAAACCTTCATTTGACCAGGTCGAACAATCATGTATTAAAAAGTGGTATTCCCATTTCACAACTGAGAAACTGAACAGAAGGCATATTTGACTGGTGGCTAAATAATTCATTTCTTTAGAGCCCACTATGATTCACTAGAAATTATTCAAGATCTACTTTGCTGGAACGGAACCACCTTTATATTGATATAAACCAATAGGAGAGGCTGATCTTGAGAGTGAATGTAAAATGTTCATTAGAAAGGCAGATGGGCGATACAGACAAGACAGAAATTAAATGTCACCAAGCAAAACTTTCTAAGTTTAGAGACAGATGCATTTACATTTAATATGGCTTCTGCTTCTGATTCTTAAATACTTCCCCTAATCACTTGCCTCTTAATAACTGATTGCACTTGACTTCTCAGGCACCTGGGCTGATTAGCAAACAGACTTCACCAGGAGCAAAATGTGAATATGTTTCAGAGAAGAGGGGTTGCAAGAAAAAGAAAATATTGTTGCTGTGCTAATTTTCATGACAAGAGTGAATGAAAAACAGTGCAGACACAAAATGATTAAATTGCCCTTAGGATTTAGTCAACTCCCTCCTGCCATATTCTGCTGGGATTTCAAAGGTATCTCAGTGACCTTTTCAATCTATTCCTTTGGGATTCTGGCCATCAATGGAAAAATACTTAGAATGTAGCTTGCAACTGAGGCCGAGGGAATTCTAATCCCAGTAAACGTAGATAAAGTTCAAGAAGCTCAGAAGAGAAGGAGAGCGCTATTTCAGGAGGAGGAAAATAAATCTCCCTGAATAATCTCCAATAATTTACCAAAGTTTAACAAGCCTTTTATTGTGTTTTAAATAAACTCCGCTATTTTATTACTCTTGATTATAAATATGCATTAACATTTATTTAAGAAATCACAGAGAAATCTATTCTCTGGAATAGAAACAAAATTTGAGGATTAATAGACTGAGTTTCTTTATTGCAATAAAATATGATTATTGTTATGCTAAGTGAAATAAGCTAGTCAGAGAAAGGCAAATATCATATGAGGAATCTAATGAACAAATAAACTGATGAACAAAATAGAAACAGAGGCATGAATACATGGAACAGACTGACAGCTGTCAGAGGGAAGGGAGAAGGGGTTTGGGGACTGGATGAAAGGAGGCGAAGGGATCAATCAGCCAAAGAACAGACACGCACGACCCATGGACACAGACAACAGTGTGGTCATGGCCAGAGGGAAGGCGGGCAGGAAGTGGATGGAAGTGGGCAAGGGAGGAAAGAGGGACATCTGCAATAGTGTCAACAATAAAATTAGAGTTTAAAAAATATTGATTTATTACTTTAAGAATCCAAATATTGGTCATAGCATGTAGTCCAGAACTATACTTTCAAATCTTTTTTTACCTCTTTTGTTTGGAAAGTATTGAGAGGCATTGTGTCAATGGGTTATATTAGAGGACTCTGAGAGGGTATATTTACATACAGGAAGGGTGTCCCTGCACACATGCCCATGCACACACACGTACACACACCATGATACCATAGGGAGGTTCCCGTCACCTTCAGTGTTCAAGAGACTTGGTTTTGTTGGTGGTGTTTTCCCACCATGCTTAAGCAATAAAGTGACCCTCTTTTTTTTTTTTTTCAGTAGATGGAGGAATAATCTGACAAATAGGAGTGAGTGCACCAGGAATATTATTACAAAAGAAGGTGGACAGCCTTAAATTTGACTTTATGGTCAACTCACAAACAGCTATTACTTTGAAATAGTCAACAGTCATACTGGAATGGAGGGCGGGTCCCATAAAATTTATTTGACTAAAGATCTATTTTCCCTTTCTTGTAGAATATCATGAATTGCTTCAGGGAAAATTCCACTAGCCATATGCATTTATATGGCTGGTCTTTTATTGTACTACAAACTTAGTTGTCTTTCCTATTTATATTAGTAGTGTCCTGAGTTTCAAAATCTAATTTGATTTAATTTGCAATCCTCAGTTTTTATTAGGTATCACCTGATACATTGTAGGCATGCACAATATAGGTTTCCAATGGCAAAATGTGGTTAGTCAGTCTTTGAAATTACAAAGGAAATAAACTATGAATGACTTAGTAGAAAATAAATTTATGGAAGGATATTGATAAATTACAGGCCAGATATCCAGTTATAATCAACCTTCTTTTCTGCGTATCCTCATTATGTTAACCTTGGCGGGAACCACAAACAAGTACTCATGTTCATCCAGCCAAGAGATGGGCATATACCCGAAGCCCAGGTTTTCCTCCTGGGAAACTGAATCTTGAACAGTTCATGGAACGATGCCCTAAAATGATTATCCAATTGTTTCTGGTCCATAGAGTCTCCAAGTTTCTCTGTGCCTGCCACTGATGAACTTGTGTTTGTGTGTTTATTATTTATTACGTAAGTGCACATTACCTAGCCAGAGAAACTTCCTACCTGATTGTTACCCAATAAGTCTACTGTAGTTTAACTTCTCTCCAAATGTAGACACAGTACAGAAACATAAACCATGATGGAGGAAAATATTACTGATTTCAAACCTCAAAACAAAGATATTTACAACAAATGAATGCATTGGTTACTTCTGCAAGATCATATAGAACAATTTTGTTATAGCAGGTGACCTATTTGTGGGGGGAAAAAGTCTTTTTGTTTTACTAATCTGTGAATCTGGCTGACCTGATGTTGCTGATTTGTCAACATTCATTGATGTTAAACTTCAATTTCCAGAAAATTACTATATGTGCTTCTGAGTTGTACCCTTGCTAATCAAAGCCAAGACTGTTTTTGAACAAGCGTATGATACATGATAAGCTGGTGAGTCATTGAAAAAGAGGCAGCAGCTGACAGTGAAACCGCAATCCACTATACTGAGGTCAGATCTCCACGTTCAAGGCCAAGTGGAAGATGATTGTAATAATTTATATGGTTTGCATAGAACTTATGTTTTAATTATGGGATTTGTGGTTTGTTTTCTCTGCCTTAAAGGATAAAAATAAGGCTTAAGTCATTATTTTCCTTCAAGTGTAAAGGTAGAGGGTTAGATTTACTCATAAGCCAAAGAAACTTTCATTTTCCAAAATGGTACAGTTGGCTCCTACTTTCGGTTCTAATTTTCTTTTTAAGGACACGTTTCTCCACCACTGTGGGTGAGTAATTTCCCTTATATAGTGTCTCCAAGAACCCAGTATCCTGAATTAGCCTGTAAAGAATGTTGGCTGGTTTTGCAATGCCTTTTCCACTTGCCTGTGAAGTCTATAAAGTTTAATTTGCATTCCCTTTGAAGAGGTGGCAATCGTAGTCATTATACAACTGAGTTCCACTTGTCCTAGGCCTTTCAGATTTTCTCACTGCTTCCTTGGCTGCCTGGGGCTACAATACGCCAGGTTCATTTTGTTTCTAGGAAGTTTCCGTGTCTCCTTTTCTCTCACTGTTCTTGGGAGTTCTTGTTCCTAGACAAGATGGTAGGTTTGTTTTGTTTGCCCTAAAGCCAAACATGATATATTGCATTACCTATCAAAACAATTATACAGTGTTTAAAGTCTTCCAAAGAACATCTTTAAAATATAGATGAGAACTATAAATAGGCCATGTTAAAAGCCCATTTTCTAAATATGAACCATTATTTAGTCAATTTGTTAAAGCACAAACTCCATTATGTGGCTGATGGATTGTTAGTGATTATCTGGTTTTCTTTCCTCTGTCCAAGGAAAGATAACATGAAGTTAAATATGACAATGTTGCTTCTTAAAATTCTTCATTTTCAGTGAGGATAGTTTGTAAATTTACAAAATTGTCAGGTTATTTTCAGATTGCTGCAAGTCCATATCTTTTTTATTTCAATCTGTCATAAAATGTTTTTTGGATTGAATGCAGAAGATACTTTGGGTTTTAAGCCACGTTGTAGCAATGTCTTCAATATTCTTTTTGAGCACTGGTTAAAGCAACAATGGGATTAATGAGCTATTCATAAATCAAGTGTTCATTGCACACTGTATAATTTTTTTGTTGATGGGAATATAAGATAGTTGTATAAAGAACTAATTAATTATCTGCTGAATTTAATCCATCTGTACTTGAATGCTTTAATTCAGAATTGAAAAAAATGTTTTTGTCTAGAGAGCAAAGTATACTTTCAAAATCAGCCAAATACTTATATTACAGAGGATATCTGCCTATTTATATTTTTAATAGCTAACTTCCCCAAATATATTTTTAAAGTCTGTCAAAGGTTTCACCTCTAACTATCTTTTTTAACTAAAAACTATTTTCACATACTTTTAAAGAATATATTGAGTACAGGTTTACTGAGGAAACACAAAAACATGTATAAGATACAGAGGAATCACAGTCAATTTTCTCAACTGCAACAGAATCAGTAGGTGAATATAGTGAGACAGGAAGAAAGAGGCGATGTTTTCATGTGGTGTGTTTGTATGTTTTTATAGCAACTTACAAAGTTGTAAAAGTCATACAGTTTGGAATTCTTGCCTCACTTATTTCCCCATAAAACTAATACATGTCTGTAAATTCTGAAAGTATGGTGAAGGGGTGACCTCTCCGTTTACCTAGCCTCTGTTTGTTTTTTAATAGGACAGGTAAAACCATTCAATGCACGACTGTTCCAGCACCAGATTTCAGAGTCTTTCAGAAAGTGTGAAGACAAATACACAAGGAAGGGATGAGCTAAGCTAAAACATTTAGTCGTATTGATATAGAAAAGAAATAGTCCTATTGATGTAAAAAGAAATGTAGCAGAATACGAGTCCTATTGATAAGAAAAGATATAACGGGATACAAGACCTATTCTGAGCCCCCCCTGATTAAAGAAATAGATCAAAGAAAGGGGGAAAAGGAGTTAAAATTTACAACCGCACCTGCTGCGGAAGTCAGGATGTAAGATGTTTAAAAGAACAGTTTTCCCTGAGATCGGGGCCCAGAATTTGGAGACTGCCTCCTCTGGGACCACGCGTGTAATAAAGAGTCGTGCTTCGTGAACTCCCTGTGTCTGGATCGTTTCATTTCTCCGTAACAGTATGGAGATTTAATATTGCGCATGGCAATGCCATGCTTTGTATTTTTCAAACAATGAAAAAGATAAACTTGTTCCCATGTATTTCTATATCGTGGTCTCTGTGCCTGATTATCTAGTAACAATTTTTCTCTCTCCTAGGTCTTAAACCTCTTCTGCCAGCTTCTTGCTAAAACAAGAATTTAAATAAGCTTTATATGTATAAACTTAAACAAATATAAAGCTATATTTATATTCATATTTAATTTTCCCTGTCTAATACCTCCATCAAACCACTGGAATCTCTCATTCTTCCTTTCTAGGGTCCTGTTACTTGCAAGAATGTCTCCATTTGTTCACCTCTTATTCACCAGACATTCAGCCCATGGTAATTTGTCTTCTATACATACCACTCCATTGAAACTGATGTCAGCAGATACACGAAAAATTATCTAGATGTTAAATGTCATGACCACGTTTCAGGCCTTTTGTACTTGACCCCTCTACAATGTCACCTTTTTGAGAATAACTAGAGTTCCTCCTTGAGACATGCTCTTCTCTTGTCTCCTATGTTGCTAGACTCCTGTTCTATCTCCACCTGTGGATATTTCTTTGTTTCTTTTCCACCTCTGACCATGTTAGTGATAACATTGCCCTTTGATTTGGACTAAGCCTGCTTCTTTTTAAACTTTTTTTTTATCATTTTTTAAGTTGTTCTAATACATTTGTCTCCATTTTCCCCTCCCCACCCATGCCCACCTCTCACCCTCCGCCCTTTCCCCCTTTGGCTTTGTCCCTGGGTCCTTTATACGGGCTCCTTGATGACCCTTCCCCTTCTTTCCCCCATTATCTCCCTCCCCCTCCTTCTGGTTACTGTCAGTTTGTTCTTTATCTCAATATCTCTGGTTCTATTTTACTTGCTTGTTTGTTTTTTTTCAGTCTCTGAACTTTCTAAGGAAACTCCTCTGCTCCAAAGACTGGCTGATGAGTCACAAATCTTTATCTCAGAACGCTGGAGCCAGATACCTAGTATTTATTCTCGGATATTCTACTATGTCATTGTTCCTCTCCTGCCCCCTCCCCCTAACTTGCTGCCCCTTCTGTGTTTTCTCTTTTGGTGAGATTCTCTTGTGCATACAGTTGCTGAGTGCATCTTTGTTCACTTCTGACAACTTCTGTATCACCCTTTGGTTTTGTATACTACCTCCTCCAGGAAGGTTCACAGAGCCCCTGGATTCGAGTGACAAGCCCCCCTCTATGCTCCTGTGTTCCTGTCGCAACACTTGGTGTCCTCTCCCCTTTTTCATGTAGCATGTTCTGCCTCCCTCCCTGGACAAAATCCTGTGTGAGGGCTGGGATATTCTGGTGTTGTTCACAGACTTGTACCACTTGTGATAGCTCAAGTACCTAGTCCGTAGTAGACTTCAAATATTTCCTCAATGAGTGAATATGAGAGAGAATAGGAGGTAGACCATACTGGAAAGCAAAAACAACAGCAACAACAACAAAACACAATCAGCGTTATCAATTGCAACGGGTCTCATGACATTTAGTATGTTGATTTCAGATCAAAGCAAGGTAGTAAAATACAATTTTATTTGCCAGTTGTTACTGCATGCAACTGAAACACAAATGAAACAGATTAGAACTGAAATCAAATTGACTTAAACAAAATAGGGGAATTTATTGCCTCAAGTCACTGAGCGGCACTGGGTAGTCAAGTAGTAGCTGAATCTAGGGGCTTGAGTGATATCAAGAGTAATTTCTCTCTCCATCTTTGGCTCTCCTCTTTGTGTGTGTTAGCCTCGCTCTCAGGCAAACCATCCTCCAAGCTCCCAGTCTAACAGCGTCTCTCTTCTTCATGCCGATAAACGTCCTGCAATTGAGCTTCATGAGTCCAAGTTAGATTGTCTTTTTCTATCTGAGCCAACCATTTATATGAAGGGTTCTCTTCTCTGATTTACAGACCTTGGTCACGTACCATCCCCTTGAACAAGAGGTACTGTCAGATAAATTAAATTACATGAAGTATGGGTGGGGTAGGTGGTTCCCAAATAAAATATGTTCTATTACCAACAGCTGTGGGACTGGATTCTGTGCATGCAGAATTGGTCAATCAGCCTCTGGCAGGTGGGAGAACCAGCTATACTCTTGATTGTAATGCCCTCCATGAGAAGGAGGGAATTTTCAAAGCTTCTAACGCTGGTACTAACCTTTGTATAAACAAAGAAAATAAAAGCTGTTGGATGTTTAATGATTTCCCCATTGTGTATAACTTTATATCCTGATCCCAGAAGCTCATTATTTAAATGAGAACTTGGCATCTACAATTTCTATCTGAATGTTTTAAGAAACCAAGTGTTATTTTTCAATAACTTTTCTAGCTTGCCATGGACTAGATGCCTTGAATTCCCTTCCCTTCTCCCAGGATTTTTTCAGTTGAGTAGTCAAATATCTATAAATGTAGTTGCAAAGATACATGCCAAAAATGTAGTGGTATCTGAAATGATGAGTAATCATTTCTGAAAGTTACATAGCACATTAAGTGACTTTCTCTCCTGGATGTGGGGTGGTTACATAGGTAGATTAGGAATGCAAAGCTAGCTACAAGGTATTTCTCCCTCCTCATGGCAAAAGCAATTAGTATGCTAAGAAGCACATGTCCTTCTAGGTCACTTTGGTTGCAGAATTTTTGCATGCAAAGCTGTCTTTTGAAAGATAAACAGGGCTTTCTTGTGAAAAGAGACAGCAACAATCTCTTTGCATGAAAACTTGGAAGTTAGAAAAGCAATACAATTCATAACATTCATGAATCCACTGATTGTCATTTGTACTGAAATATCTTTTCCCAAGGAACTGTAAATTGAGATGCATCTTAGAAGAAGTGATTGTGAAACATCATTTTAAAAGTGCAACATATTTAGATTACCATTTTTAGGACATCTAGGTTAACGAGCAGGCCAGGAGAGCATGCTGTTAGAAAAAGAATGGATACCTTTATGGTTTAGGCTCTTTATGATTTCTGAGAAGAGACAGGCTAGATTACTTTCATTGCTGTAGATTTTTATAAGGATACATAGACAGGAAAGTAGCAGGCAAGGCCTTGGCAGCCTAACATTTATTCTGGATTTTAGAATGGAGTTCTCTTTCATGGAGAACTGGAACCTGATCTCAGCAGTATTCAAAGAATTCAGTCTGAATTCCAGTAGCCAGCTTCTTTCTGTGCACTTTATACTTCCCAGAGGGAGGGTCTTACTAAAGAGCATTGACTTTCCTCCTATCCAATCTTCACAGAGTGACTTGGGCTTGGGCATTGCTCCTTGGTTTCACCAAAGAAGGCCAGGGGGGTTGTGTTGATGCTATGCATGTGACATAAGTAATCCTATTTGGGGAGAGACACTTGGAACTGCTTGCTCTCTTGCAAAAAGCATACTGCACAAAATTGTAAGCTCTGGCATAAAACTGAACTTTTCTCAAAGTTACTCAACTATTTTCCAACCTTGCAACATATAAGACATTTTAAACCCTCAGAGTATTAATTAGGGTAGGCTAGATTATGTAGTGGCAACAAATAATAGGCAACATTTTAGTGGCTTAACACAAGAGTTATGTCTTGCTCATCTAATCTAATGCAGGTCAGTGACTACTCCAAGGCAGCTGAACTCCACATGTAGCTCAGTAAGCCAATGTGATTGAATCTCGACACCATCATCTCTTCAGTTGGCTTCCAGAGGAAGAGCAAGCTTAGCAAACCCTTCACACCCCTTGTAAATACTGGGAGCAGCACCCACCAATTCCAACTATAGCTCCTTGTCCAGAACTAGTCACACAGCCCCACTTCCTGCAGGTGTGTGGGAATTGGGGAGAAGCATATCCAGTGAGAATGCAGCTTTTCTGTCAGTTTTCTTATTCGTTAAATGGACATGCTCACAACGATGTGTAGAATTATTACAAATTAGTGCTGTGTAGTAAGTAATTTAGGACCACTGTATAATAAATGAAATTGTAAATCTAATGTGCTCGGCACATGTTTGTCATATAGCAAGTGCTAAAGAAATAATAACCTTTGTTATTACTATTCAGAAATGTTGGGAACCACCCTGCCTAGTTTTAGGAACTGTAACCGCCCCCATGGCTAAGGCTGAGTGAGCAACCTTTGGACCATAAGCCACTAAGGAGACAAAGCTTATCTCCCTGGCAGGAGCGCCACCTCTGCTGCTTTTGCTTCATCCATAACTGGCCTCCAGTGCTTGATCAGTTAGCCAATGATGGGTAAGATTCCCCAAGGGGGGAACGACCTAAGACAGGCACATGGAGGCCCCAAGGAAGGACTTGGAGGGCTACAGCAAAAGGGGGTGATGGACCCTTTCCCCTCATCTATCCTGACGTAGCCTGAGTCCTCATCCTGTCTTCCAGGAGTCTCCTAATCTCTTGGTTGCCTTGGTTACCCTGTCTGACTTAAGCCTGAGAAAATGCCTTAAGCCTGAAACAATGCTGGTGGTGGGTGCAGCCCTGTGCTGGAAAGGGCAGGTTCCCTAGGTGATCAGGCCTGAGAAAGAATGCATAAAATCCTGTGAAACCTGCTTTGCTAAGAATGCTCTCAATTAAATGATAAGGGTCTGAGCAGGAAATGAGTTTTGTTCCCCAAAGTTTTGTAGCCTTTTAGCTAACAGACCCTGACTCAGAATAAGCCCTTGTAGTTCTTTGTATGCTATCCATTGTTTGATCCTTACTGCCTGACAATGATTAATGAACTTTACCTGTACTCCTGTGCAAATGAAACCCAATAAAAGCCTGTCATGGCAAGGGCACAGGGCACTCTCCCCTTGAGAAAGTAGCGGTACCATCCCTTTTCCTCCATAGGATTCGGTAGTCCGTGTGAATTTGTCTCGTAGCTCATCCATAACGCTGCAGGCACTGCGGGCCAGTGCACGAGTCACAGAAAAACAAACCATTGGCGTGGCAGAGTTTCATAGTACTATATAATAAGTTTTAAGATCACTTCAAAACATTGTCATGAACTTCAGATATGTGTTTATCTTTCCTCTGTCGTTTTTCCTTAGTGATTCAACTTTAATCCCATTGAGTGAGACTGTGAAAGCAGCTTGAAACACTCCAACATTTGATTCTATCACAATAACTGGGAATATTTGTATTCGACATGGAGTTTAGTTCTGTAGGTATCCATGTATTAGGATTAGCTTTAGCTGTGGTGTGGCGGGGAGGGGGGGCGGTCAGGATACATTTAACCAAAGTTTCATGCTCTTTCTACAGTTTTAAGGGGTCCTGTTCAAATCCATTTAAGCAACATGTTTATTTTGTGAAAATAATTGTATTATACGAGTCACAGGGCCCTGGCTGGGTAGTTCAGTTGGTTAGAGTGTCATCCCAATGCACCAAGGTTGTGGGTTCAATCTCCAGTTAGGGCACAGACAAAAATCAACCAGTGAGTGCATAAATGGGTATACAGTGATTTGAAGTTTTTCTCTCCTAATCTCCCTCTTTCTCTCGAATACTTAAAATGTACTTGCAATCAATGAATTATTTGACCTATACTATACCCATAAGAATTGTAACAGCATTTAAAATTTATTAATACATATTCATAGTACACATAAAGCACTAAATTGGTCATCAGTTTTCTTTTTTTTTTAAAGCTACAAGAATGGCTCAGATACATCATAGGCTTCAAAAGCTCTGAGTATTGACGAATAGGTAGACCAAACATACAAACATATGCGTGGCCAGAATGCATGTAAATTAACCTCTTGGTGTTAGCAAGAAGGTATTATATCTGGTCAGGCAGCCGGGGGCCACCTGAAGGAAGGTTATAAGATGATGTCAGTGGATGTGGAGGATTTTAGAACATGAGGTGAGAAAAAAGGCAAAGCAGAAAAGAAACCATGAGCAAGACTGGAGCAGACCCTTGAGTATGAGCAAAGAAGGTTATAAAGAGCAATTTTTAAAAACCAAGCCCATGTAGTAGGGGGCAGTCAAAGCTATAATTACAAATAATTCTAAACCTGCTGAGTAAAGTGGGTCTGCAGAAGGCTTATTTTTTCTACATTATAATCAGGTTTTACCTACTTGAAATTTTCCATGTTTTTTAGTCACTAGGAAATTTTTCCTGCATTAGGCATCTGTTCCATTATAAAAAATATGAAAATTTATATCTTTAAAAACCCATTTGACCTTGTGCTATGACCTTTCATCTGAAATATTTTTCAATTAAATTTCAATCCTTTCTAAACCTGATAAAAGAGATGAAACAATGTTCCCAGTGTAGATAGAAACAGCCGATATGTATATAAGTTAATGCAGTTGATTTTCATTTTCCATTCTTAGACTTTTGGGAGTTTTGAAGGAGTGAGGAAAAAATAAAATAGAGAAGGCTTTTAAAGTTTGTCAAGTTTTTCCAAGTAGAAGTTAAAACTCTTTAAATAACTAATGGAAGGCTTGATACTTTGGATGCAGAAGAAAATTTCCAGGAAGCTTGCTTTACCTGTTGGAAATATCAGATAAAAGGACTAGGTGGTTTGTTTGTTCGGCCTTTATATTCAGAAAAATAAGAGGATTAAATGGAACATAACAATAGTTTGAAATTATATTTGAATTACTAGTTCGATGTTGATTATTTAAAAATTTTATTTTATCATTATTAAATTGTTATCCTCACGCAAGGACATTTTTTCATTGCTTATAGAGAGAAAGGAAGGGAGAGGGAGAAACATCAGTTGGCCCCCTCCCATACATGCCTGGACCAGGGATCATACTATCACCCAGACCAAAGACTATAAGCACCAGGACCAGGATCGAACCTGCAACCTAGGTATGCACCCTGCCCAGGAATCAAGCCAGCAAACTTTTGGTTGTGGAATGACACTCCAACCAACTGAGCAACAACAACCAGGGCTTAATGTTGATTATGTAAGAAGAATATTACTAGAAACATTTTTTTTTGTTAGAACTAGAGAAATGATTCCATAGAAGGAATACTTTCCAAATATGTGTTCATTGTGAATATGTTCTCCGTTGTCATCAAGCCACTGGGAGGAAAATCAGTTATAGATTTATGCATTTATTACCTTTTTAGAACAGTTCTGGTTGAATGATTTTTAACTGCTGATTATGTACAATAGCATCCTATAACAAAAAATAGAGCATGTGTTTTTAAAATCAAGTGATAACAAATTATAAAAAAGAAGACTTGTTATACTCACATCTGCCAAAGAACAGAGCAACTTAGGATCAATATTGTCCTTTAATTTATTTACAGGTTTATAGGTGCCTGGAGTAAGTAAGTGATCAGATGAAAACATTATACATAATGTGTCAGGTTTTACATACTTATTGTTGCTGTAGGAACATAAGGAAAATAATGAGGATTTCTTTTTCATTTTTTTTTGCAGTGGATTATTCTCTGCTATTCATTTGGGAGCAGCCTGTAATAAACTTGTGTCTTTGGCTTCATTGCAGTTTAAAACTAGAAATAGTGACTGCTTTAGTGTCAGTTAAAGCCATCTTCCTTAGAACCATCATGGTCTTGCCATTTTTGCAAAACTATGTCCAAGAAATGAAATGAATCTCAGCATTTGGAGCTATGCAAGAGAGTTTCTACTGTTTTAAGGTAAACAACATCAAGTTCAACTTGTACTCAGTGTAAATGCAAAATTGATGGTGGTATTGTTGATAAATATCAAATGGCATGCTATATAATTACTAGGTAATATCTATGGAATATTTTTATAATTGATTTTATGATTATAATAATTGAAAAACCCTCTTTACCAGATTTAGAGTATGTTTACAATTTGATATGCATCGAATTAATTATTTTCAAACTGAAGTCAGTGAAAACATTTTTTTTTTCTGACAGTTACTGCACAATAAGAAAGCGCACATTAATTTCTATCTTTTTTCTCTTTGTTTTTAAAGTAAGGAAATCAGAGCTTCCCAGCATAAAGACATAGCTTCCCAGATTAGAGCTTTGGAGAGAGAAGGACGCCTGCAGAGTAAAAGGTAATTGCAAGGGGATGTCATCGAAGCCATGAACCACTGACCCTGGCTGAGTGGGTCAGTTAGTTGGAGCATCATCCCACACATAAAAAGGATGCACATTCCATTCCTGGTCAGGGCACACACCTAGGTTGCAGGTTTGATCACCACTTAGGCAGTTGATCAATGTTTCGTTCTCTCTCTCTCTCTCTCAATTCAATAAGAATAATAAGAATAATACAAAAATTTCCTCAGGTGAAGATTTTAAAAAAATTATCAACTATTTGGTGAGTTCAAGATGTGTATTCTCAAAGCCAGGATAAAAAAAATGGGATAAGGACCCACCATTTCTAAGTCCTTCTCCAACTTCATTGTCCAGGGCCTATATATTTCTAAGTTATGTTTGACAATATTTTTAATAATTGGGACCACACAAATTGTAGCTATGTTTTATCTCTCTGATTTGTGATTCTTGCAACAGTCTCCATTAAGTTGAATTGAAATGTCTCCTTTATTTTTATATACAATCAGTTCTTTTTCTAGAAACTCTATTTCTTTCATTGAGCTGTAGGTCAGTTCTTACTCAGTGCCACGTAGTTTCAATTACTATAGGTTTATAATGTATTTGCTTTTCCACAAACTATACTACATGCTCTCTGTCTCTTTCTTTTCATAGAACCTCCTTCACTCACCTGCCCACTCCAAAGGCTAATGCCTAAGGTGTGATGGAGGTCTTATACTCACATGAAGTCATTGTGGTATACCTGCTCATGTCAACACCAGTTCTGAATGAGTTCTGGTGAGGAAACCAGGTGTTTCCTACCATCTGCACTTTCTCCGTCATGATTTCTTGTACCTGGTCCAACATGATGTCTCTCACTGGAACTCCTTCCTTTTCCCACAATTTCCAGTTCAGGATGTTCTAGGTGTAAGTTGTTCAAGGGATGGCTAGGAAAAGGGTGGAGAGCGGAATTATTATTTTTTTCCAAATAATAGGCAACAAACATAAGAAAATAACTCAAGCCCTGGCTGGTGTGGCTCAGTGGACTGAAGGCCAGCTGTGAACTGAAGGGTCGCTGGTTCAGTTCCCAGTTAGGGCACGTGCCTGGGTTTCAGGCCAGGTATTTAGAAGGAGGTGCACAAGAAGCCACCACATATTGATGTTTCTCTTCTTCTCTTTCTCCTTTCTTTCCATTCTCTCTAAAAATAAATAAATGAAATCTTTTTTAAAAAAGAAAATAACTCAAAGCATACTAAATTTCATGTCTGAATGAATGTCAAATTTATCATTATGGTCTTCATGCTCAATAATTGTCGTAAAGAATAATGTCAGAACAATTCTGAAATCTCCTCTTTCATGTACAAATAGAAACTTTTATTTTCATTTAAATGAACTAACCAGTAGATACTCATGAAAACCAGCTAACCAAATATACTTTTCTATCAGATATCATAAACATCTATTTCTGATTTTTCAAAAGCAGCATTTTCTTAGGAAAGTATAGTTGTTGTTGACATATTCTGTAGCATTTTTCGTAGGAAGAAGTTATTTGAAACTTTGCTGGTAGTCTGCCCCAGGTTTGTTGAAAGAATTACCATACTTGTACCTGTAGGCAATTATTCTGTTCAGAATATTTTCTTCAAAACAATGATTTTCAAAAATTTACTTGCACATCAGCTTTCTCCAGGGAGTTTGATAAGAGCTTGGACAAACAGTTCTCTAAACCCAGTGAATAAAATCCTTGGGCTGGGAACCATAACTTGAATTTTTACCCAGCTGGCAAATTTGCTTACCTGAATGTGGAAAGCACTCTTCTGAATATTTTCTTGATATGCCCACATGGAACAGATGTTAAACCTGGCTAGCTATCAAAGTTAC
This sequence comes from Glossophaga mutica, assembly GCA_039655065.1. Lineage (NCBI taxonomy): Eukaryota > Metazoa > Chordata > Mammalia > Chiroptera > Phyllostomidae > Glossophaga > Glossophaga mutica. The sequence goes on from CM077314.1 coordinate 12,083,134, forward strand.
CTTGGGAGCTTTAAAAACACTTATATTCACAGTTCTCATCAACAAAAGAGTAATTATGTAGATGTGAAGATGGGCAACCAGAATCCGTATTTTACAAAAAGTTCTCAGGTGATTCCTATCAGAACCACACTTGGGAATGACTTTTAAAAAACACATTAATAGAATTTCATTTTGGTGTTCTGTAGTTTTGGAAAGATCTGAACTTAGCAATTATCTCATTTTAAAAAAATAGACCAGAGTTAATTAAAATGTTTGACAATTTAAATGCTTAAACATGAGACAACCCTAAACTGTTTGAAGGATTGTTAAAAATAACTTATTAGACTCTGGTCTGTTTAAAAATATTCTAGATTTTCACTTAAACAGTCAGTATATCTAAATATCTAAAGTGCCCCCCCTTCCTAGTTAATGTAGTATCCCATTCAACCTCTTATAAAATTTATTTTGTTTTTAATTTGTTTATTATATCTTCCTCTACTATAATAGTAACTCCATAAGGATTTGAACCTTGTATGCTCTGTTCATCACTGCACTCCTAGGGCCTAGAACAGTGGTTTCTGGTACATAGTAGGTGTTCAATATCTATCTGTTGAATGATTCTTCATTATACACATACATATATACATATATGCTATTTATGTACAGACTGTATATGTATGCTGTCTCTCAATATATGAGATTGGTATACTATCCAGTCATTTACACACATACAAATGATGTGTGCAATTTCTTAGTTGCCAATAAAAGTACATTTTAATAGTCATGACAGCTGTTCTCTTATCATCAAAAGCAAATGAATCTCCTCTAGATCCCAAATATAAAGAGAGTTTGGTACTCGTGAGTAGATAGCTTCATCCGTTTTATTCAAAAGGAACCTGGAGGCCTTGATCTGGATTTTTATTAGCGTTTCTCTTCCAGGGAGTCACGCTGCTCCTCAGGTGTTCTGAATCACTCTCACCTCACATACGTGAAAAGCAGCTGAATCATGCTGGAATCACGTCGCCCCACAAGGAATGTGTCAACTACTTAGTCTTCATTCACATGATGGAAAGTGCAGTGAACAGCGCTGTTAAATCATCACATTAAAACATTTAGAATCAGTGGCTAAAAATATTTTCTCATTGTGTAAGTAGAGAGGACACTCAGAGCTTACCTTTAAGAAATATTTTTAAAAGATGAGGCTATTATAATTGCACCTTTCTCTGTGGGTAACAGCCTCTCAAGAGAAGAGTGCATTTCAGAAGGGTTCAACATAGTGCTTCCTGAGATCCTCAGCCAGGCTGTGACACCAAGCTGGCCAGGGAGGCTGTGGATGAAGGGCACAGTCATTAACTTTTCATTCATACATTAATGAATGAAACAACATTCACTCTAGTGCTCGTTGTATTTCAGGCATCATGTTGGGCTCCTTCTAGAAGGCAAGGGAGACTAATAATGATGGATTCAGCACCATGTGCTATATCCTGACAGTGGTATCCACGGATTTCTCTGGAGACAGAGAACAAGAGTGCCTACAGGCTGATAGTATCGAGGATGGCTACCTGGAGTTGCAGGTATTTGTGCTGAGTCTTGAGGATGAGTTGTATTTACCCATTCCATGAATATTTGTTGAGTGACTTTTGTGGAACTAGGCTAAACACTGGATATACTGTAGGAGCAAAACAGACACAATCTTCCTACAGCTCACAGCCTGGCAGGTGCACAGATATAGAGCAAATAATCTCAAGTAATAATATGTGATCAGTGATGGAAAGTGCAATAAGGTGTAAGAGTGCATTGCAGATGGACCAAAATTGTGATTTATTGCTCAGGAGGAACCTCTCTTAAGGAAAATGACATTTGAGATAACTCCTTAAGTTAAATGGAAGATGGCTAAGCCAAGTCAGGGAGACGAGCATACCAGATAGGGAGAGCAGGGTTCACTTTATTTTATTCAGGGAAATTTGCCCTAAAACAGCCAAAAGCAAAATGCAAACAAAGTCTTTAAATCATCGCCTTCAATGCACATTATGCTAATTAGTAATTTCAGAACATAACCAAGAGAGGCGGGTTAGAAACTCCTGGAAAAAGAGCCTGAAACTGCTTTCCCCACCTTCCCCTATCTTTTCAAATTATTTATGAAAAGAGAGGAGAAAGTGCTTTAGAGGTAGTCATCAGAATGTTGTTTCAATTGAATTTTGTTATTGTTGTTTTTAAGTTATATAGTCACTTTTGATTTCATGATTTTTATTGATACTGGGGTTTTCTGAATTTTTCAAATGTCAGCTCATACTTGGCTCAACGTAGCCATAGAACACTAATATATACAAAGACCCAATGTGGAATGACTGTGTTTCTAACTTTTTACTCTCCAGCAAACTTTTCTACTCATTGCCCTCCAGCCAGCATAACTCACTCTTGTCAGATTGTGTTTCCCTCTGCCCGTTTTCAGTACATTTTTGCTCTCATTCAATATTGATTATGCTGAAACGGAGCACATTCATGAGATCTGGGCTTCTGGTTTCTAGTGACGCAAGTGCTTTCTCATGCACGATGCGGCAAAGGCTCCATTTGGCTTATGATCTAGCCTTAGGCTAATGGGCAAATCCAAGTTGCTGGGCTCTTACTTCAAGGCTTTTTTTGAGGAACTGATGTGTAAACAGAGATTTAGTGAAATTCGTCATGCAATAAGAGTGAAGAAGAACACTGCAAGTGAATAAGGGAGAGGCAGGCATTCTAGGCAGTGAGAAGTGGGGTGTGCAAAGGACTCAGTTAAAATATTATGATCCATTCAAGAAACTACTCTTAGTTGTGTAGGCTACACTGGCATGTAAATGCAGAAGGAACAGAAACAAAGGCATCAGTTTCTGTCTTACTTAGAGGAAGAAAACAAGGAATAGGGAATATTTGTAGCTTTGGCCTCTCCAGTACGCATTCCTGCTTCTCCTAGCAAGTGTTGTATCCCGTTTTCCATGGGATCCACCATTCCCTTTAGCCACCTCTGGCTCCAAGCTTGCCTACCAATCTGCTAATTCCAAAGTGATTGGTTTAGAAATGGATTTATTATCCAATCAGGAACACTGATCTTAATTCTAAAACATTTGCCTAAAATCTCAGAAGAAGGTATCTCTCTGTCAAATGGAATTGGAGTTGGAAGGTTTTAAGGGTGACATGGGGAAGGTTTAGTGGAGAGTAAATCCACTAATGAAGTATACAGATCTTAAAGATGAAGAGAAAACTACCATTACATAAAGACAGGAGCACTCATATCCCAAGCTATGGGACTTTCAGTTACATGAGCCAACAAATCCATCTTTCATTTACATAAAGTAAGCTTGGGTTGAGTTTCTGATGTTGCAATGAAAGCATCCTGAATAATATGAAGTTTACTGGAGGAAACTTTTCTTGGCCTCATCTAAATATTTCTGGGGCTTCTCAGATTAGTTCAATAGCATACTGCAGGCAGCTTTGGTCTTAATGAACCAAATTGAGAGTTTTACATTATATTTGACTTACCTCCTTTTTTCTAGCTTCTTTTTAAGCTATAATATGGAAATATTTCTATATATCAGCTTTCTAGTTTTTTCCAGCCTATAACTTGTGTTATCTTCACAGTAAATGTACATCTTATATTGAAGTATCATATCTATCCCAAAATCATATATAGTAAACTGGGTTTTAAAAAAGTCCATCTTTGTGGGTATAAAACTAAAACTCATAGACCCAGACAGCAGCATGGTCGTTACCACAGGGAAGAGGGAATGAGGTAGTAAAGGGTAAAGGAGGCCAAATAAATGGTGATGGAGATGATCTGACTTTGGGCGGTGGGCACATAATGCAATAAACAAACCATGTATCGTAGAGATGTGCACTTGAAACCTATACGATCCTATTAACCAATGTCATCTCAGTAAATTTAATTTAAAAATTTCCTTTTTGGGAAAAATTTGATCTCTACTTTTATGCTTTCACACAATAGGTATTTTATTTTTAGCATTATCTTTTTTGGGTTATTCTGCAAACATTGTTTTGTCCTTCAACTGATATTTCAGAGCATTTTTTTTTTTTTTTTTGCATCTTTCTAAAGTCATTGGAGATTTAGCTCCTCAAATGGTTGCCTAAAGCCTACATAATCCCCTTTAAGCTTTCCTGGTTATTTGATCTGCCATTTCAAATAGTTTCATCAGCAAATTTTTTTTTTTTCTTTATTGATCTGATAAGCTTACTGGAACAGAAGCTGAGGCACTAATGTAATCAAAATGAGGAGGTTTAGTGAGTCAGAGCCTAGATTGGGAGTTAATAAACATATTTAATGAGATAGAAAGAGCCATCATTTTATATTCAGGATTTTGTTCTATATATTCACAATCTTGCATTCATATACATAATTCATCTCATTTTCCTTAATTCCACACATAGCTTGTGATATACTAAGGAAGATTCTAAACCCAAATTTTACGTGGATGTTTCAGAAGTACAATAGAATTGGTAAGTTGCTTTGACAAGCCATGCTAACATGGGGTGATTAAAAAAAAAACTGTGCCTCAAAGACTATCCTATCAAGAAAATCCAAGTTCTTGTTTCTTACAAGGACAATTGGACAAATGGCCAGGTGAGCGGGCCAAAGTCAGACTTCGAAAATGATAAGGAAATGTGTTGATTGTTGGGGGAGAATGCAGGGATGCGAAGAATGAACAAAGGGTATTTGTTAAGCGACAGGGCTTAGTTCACAGACAAATGTAAATTGAACCTCAAATCCACAGCTTACTAGTTCAGTGGTCTTGGTCTAGGGATTTCACATTGAACTTGGACAAGTAACATATGGAATCTCCAATTCTTTCACCCTGTCAGTGGCTCAACTGTAGATGTCAGTTCATGTGTATAAAAAGTAGGTGTTTAAATGCATATTATAGAACTCTTCTGAAGTATGATGTGATAACTCATATAGGGGTCTTAATAGAGTACTTGATTTATTATGAGAACTTATTAAATGTTAATTATTGTAACAATTATGATTAAAATGGTGATATTTTAAAATTCAGTAGAAGAGAGAGTCTCTTATGACAGGAATTACATGTTAGCTGTGTTAAAAGTAATTTTACACATGCTTAACTAACACCACTAGCTTAAAAACTACATGAAGACAGGAACTTTGTTCAATTTATTTTGTACTTAGCGCCGTGAGTTTTAATTTATATATAGGCAATACATATTTTCTGAACAAAAATAGTCATTTTGTGATTACATTCTTAAGTGAAGTCTTTTGTGTTCCCAAAATGAGTTTTTGATCCACTCATATACAACTACACTTTCTTTAAGAATTGAGTTGTGTCCTCCACATAGTAAGAAAGTTGAAATGTCTTCTTAGTATTTTTGGAATACTATAAAGCTCTAGAAAACAGATGTTCAAGGTTTGCCAGTGTAAAAGTTTAGAAAAGAAAAATGGTTGATATGATTTTAGAGTACCTATAAGTTTATATCAAAAAATTAGTGTCAGCTGAGATTCTATCACACAAATTCACTCTTCACATTTACCTATTTCTTGACTTAGATAGTAGGCTTGCTGTGGATGACATTCTGATTTATGCCATGGAAAAAATCAGTGAAAACACATAAAGTAACTTGAAAAAGAACCAGGTTTTAGCTGAGTCAGCTAAATAGATATCTGTATCTTTCCTCATATTTTTCTCGTATGTTAAATTACAGAAAAATAGAAATGATAGAATTTCAGTTACCAGATATCATAAGGACACCAATGTTTCACGAGACCTAGGAGAACCATCTTTAAATAAATTGCTATGCTCTTTTGTAAAAATAAATGAGAACTAAGGACTTCTAACAGTTTAAGCATCACTGCGAAGACTAATGACTCACACAGGAGCAAAACAGCAGTGACACATGATAGATGAGTCTATATGCATTTCTAATAGCTAGTATGCTACAGCTGGAGGGTGCAGTGATCATGGCTCTGTGACTGCTTAGATGATACTGTTTCCCCTTCTCCAAACTTTGCACTCAAAACTGTCACCCTCCTTCAGCCAGAGGAAATGTGTGACCTTCCACAGCCACTTAACCCCTGTTTTGTCTTCTTGAAAATGATAATGTTATAATCAACAGGGCTTCTGTGTGGGCAGTGGGTAGTGTCATCCTCACGTTGAAGATGCTTTATGTAAAGCAGGGTGAGCCTGCCAAGCATGCTGTGGTATAATGAGAATTTTTTTATTAGGAGTCCTAACGAGTGGCTACTAGCTGACTTAGAGCACGAGACATCCAGGACACGGATGTCAGGCTCCAGTCAGTCCTGAGTGAGCAGACACTCAGATCCAGTTCTGTGAATCTTGGCCTAGTTTTCACTCTCAGAAAGCCTTTTTCAAAAGTGGCTGTCAGTGGTCAGAAAGGATGAGGGATAGTAGAGATTTTTAAAAGACATTTTAAAAGGAAGAGCTTCGAATCACTCTCTACTTTTTCCGCCTTAGCTCTTCGTCATATTCCAGAGCTAGGTTTATAAAAAATCGGTTTTGAACTCATTACTTATATTTAAAATAATAACCCTTCAAGTTACAACAAAATATTATAACGCATTTGACTAATAGTGCATGTGTTCTGAGATTTTGAACCCTTTGTAAAATGCCCTTAAGGGATGCCAGGCTCTTAGTGGGCTATACCTCTGGAGTACTTGGTATTTATACAAGACCTGAGTTTTATTAAAAAATACTTTCTGGACAAAATTTGTGAAGAACACATATATACTTCCGCCTGTTGAATTACAGTCATTGCGTTCTAGAGAACAGGCTGCAATAAACCATCCTCTGTAAAGTTCGATATTAGAGCCAGTCAAATGGGTGCTGGTAGATGGGACGGGACAGTTGTCAGCAGTGACTTTGGAGACAGCAGGCTTCAGTGTGACTTTTATTTCTGCTTAACTTGGCACTTTACCCAGGTTTCCATGTGAATACAGATAATATGAGGGTATAATGGATAGAAATTGTTCTCATCAGTTTAACATCCATTCTGCTCCTTTCCAGTAACAGCATCATGAGTTTCTTTTGGGAACCACCCTCCCTCAGGTTCAATGCTTGTGCTTCAGGTGGTGCAGCGTCTGCTGTGTGGGTTCAGAGGGAGGCACATGACCTGGATATGGCAAAAAGGGTATCAATGAGAAAGAAACGGTGCTAGGATCTTACTTGGAATACTAGAAAATCTACTGGAATGACAAATCTAGAAGTGTGGTTAAATGTTTTTCTGTTTTGTTTTGTTTTAAAATAATTTGCTTCCAAATAAAATTGGCATAATGCAAACAAAGCAACTAGAGAAAATGAGGGAATTTATACAATATTGTTTGGGCATCTGAATCTTGCTTTTCTTGAAGCCAAATCACTCCCTTATGATTTCAATTTCATTTATTTTTTGCAAAAAGAGTGCTAAATACACAGAATATTAGAATACTTATATCCTTCTTATCAGAATTTTGTGCATGTCAAGTATTTGCCATAGTGCCCGGGAGTATGTGCTCAATATGGTCTGTTGGTCTGTTATCTGTGTCGCTCTAGATCAATGGCTGAGCCTCCCTGACACTGTGAGCTAAAGACTGAGGGACCTGGCAGTCTGCCATGTCATATGTTCCTAGCCACCACAAGCAACTCTGGGAACCAGGACACATGGTTTAGAAAAATTTAGGACACATCATTCCAAGAACTATTCCTGGGGTGCATTTCTGGAGCCCACTCCATGTATCAGGTATATATTCAAGTTCCTAGGCACCATCCATGCTAAAGCCAGACTCCCCACTGACAACATCAGCACCAAGACTCTGGGACAAATAGCATAGGAGTCACAAAAGAATATTAACATGTGGAAATAATACATATCTTAAAAAATCTGAATCACACAGTACTTGAGACACTCGGAATCACATCTGTCTAAAGGTTTTTACCGGTATCTTTGGAAAGAGGACTGGAAAAAAATATATCTAATTTCACTATTGGAGTCCAGTATTTCTTAAATTTTTAAAAACTTCATCATTTCCTGAAACTCCTGCATTTAGACTGCCTTTAATTTTATTATATTTAGACCTGGACCAGGAAGCAGAGATCCTATCTGCCTATTGCAGATCAGGGTTCTGGCTCCCAGAGTAGGCACACCTGGGTAAGCAGCATCCCTGGAAGACTGTTACTTTAGAGACCCAGCCAGCAGGTTCTCTTCTACCCCCTGCAGACATTTGCGTGTAGAACGCATATGGGCTCCTCAGCATCTATGCCAACCTTCCTGTGCAGTACTGCTTTAATACGGAGATTGCAACTTCATAAATGGCATAAAAAATTGCATCTTCGAGAGTCTTATAATAGAGCTGTTAACATATTAGCAATCTGCTAGCAGTCTGGGCTGTCATGAGCAAGAACCTACGCACAATATGAGCCATCGTTTATTTCAGGGCACACCAAGAATGTACAACATTTATTTGAATAAACTAAGACCTAAAAGAGGGCCAGGTTAAGATGCACCAAATAGGGTCCTGAGAGACAGCAAAGCATTGTCGACTCTTTATGAGGACAGAGGAGAGACTGGGTGCCTGCAGTTTATGTTTAATTATCACAAAAATAGGCAAGTTTTGCTCTTGGTCACTCTAGGAAAAAAAAAAACGCTCAATTTCTATGTTACCTGCTCTTAGTGGTGATTGGTTGATGCCATTATTTACAATCCACAAAGATTGTTTTCCAGAGAGATGCTCTTTTGGAAACACGCCATGATATGCTCTTAGTTTGTTGCTGAACACTAAGTTATTTTCATTTCTCTTTGCAGATAGGGCGGTGAGTCTGCACTTATGAGTACATGATTCTGGCAAGACGTTTTAAATGGGAAACTATTTAGGGTGAGTACGCATGTGCCAGGGTGAAATTTCGGCAATTCCTGCAGAATGTAATGGACATGATCTGACCTCTGGCAGTTGATATGAAGGAGAGAATCCCATAATTCTATTATTATACATAGGACGCATACAACTCCGGAGGTGCTATTTGTACATCATTTTTGAATTTTGGTCTCTCTGTTGAAATCACAGGAGTGGAAGTGCTGATTTAGAAAGCAGAGGCTAAAGAAAGGAGATGGAATTAGGGCTTTGGTGCGAAAGCACAGGCTTGACGTGCAGCATGTGGACTGCACCTGCACGAGGGTTACGCAGAGTAAATAGACTCTCCCAAACTCCAGATGTGATGGAATTTTTGCAAGAGACTGGCCATCACAGATGGGAAGCAATGTCAGGCATGGTAGCTTGCTCCGCACAGGCAGGACCAGAGGAAGAGGTGTTGTTAGGACTGTGATCTGCTGGGGCAGCGTGAAAATTGCAGGGCAGAGATCTCCTGTGATTTCCATGCAGGGCGAGTCATTTTACTGTTTTCTTTCCATGGCACTGAAGAAGTAGGATAGTAAGTTAGCTTTTTCCACTTTCTTCTGAAGTTTCTTTTTTGCAGAGATACATGAGACATTGCCCAGAACCACACCTGACTGTTTTTCTGAGAATCAGCCATTTTCTCTGATAGCTATGGCTTTTGGGTGAACTGGCCTGGCCGGGATGGGTCCCGAAGAGATGGAGCAGGCAGTAGGAATGTATTGAATAGTTGATTTGCAAACTGGTGTCCATGCCCATGGGGGGCAAGGAGAGACTGAAGGCAGAGGCAGGCAGACAGACCACTCCAGACTGGTAGGTGGCAGGTTTAATAAGCAAGGAAACTTACATACGAGGCTTGTCTTGGGTTTCCGCAAGATGAGTAGGTCTCCACACCTGCCCACCAGAATCTTGAAAGTTGATATAGAGACCCTAATGGGGTTCAGTTCTTGCAACAGCTCCAGTGTGGGAAGGGGGGTTAGAATGAGCCTCCCAAGGATGGGGGCGGGGGTGAGGAGCCTCTGATTGCCCAGGTCCAGTCTGAGAGTCAACCACAGTCATGTCCTCCCAATAACCTCCTCCAACAAGGGTTTGCTATGAGTGTGAGTTCACAAAGCATGAAGACAAGCGCAAAGTTTTGTAGATTATATGGGCTAGGGTTCAAATGAGTATACTCGTGAGATTTCAAAATGAGATGCAGGTATCTGGGACTGAGTTCCTACCAAGCTCTGCTATTAGAGAAAAAGGAACAGTGAGTTTAACAGGGAAGCTAGTGACTAACTTCTGGTATCTGGACTTTGTCAGAGAGCTGCTACATGGAAGGGGTACATTGATTGTAAAAGCATGAGACATAATGCGCACTTAGTCCATTTATGTGTAATAGAGATATAGTTGTGGCTAAGAAAACATCAGGCTTGCTCATGGAGCTTAAAGTCTCAGTCCCGTTCTTTTTTTAATTTTTTAATTTTTTAATTTTTTATTGTTGTGCAAGTAGAGTTGTCTCCATTTTCCTGCCACCACATTCCCACACCCCACCCTCACTCCTTCCCCACTTTGGCTTTGTCCATGGATCCTGTATCCATGCTCCTTGGCAACCCTTCCCCTTCAGTCCTGTTCTAATTGATGAGATATTTGTTTCTTTCAGGAAATGATGTGGTCATAGAGTTGATTAAAATGGTACACACATTGGGTTATATGATTGTTTTAAATAAGTCAAAGTATAATAATTGGCAGTAAAGGACTTTATTTTGCTCCTTCCCAAATTCATCATGAAAATGAGCTGACCAAATATTTCAGCTAATGTATAGATTCTTAGATTGTATAAAGTGATTAATTTTCTGGAACTTTATGTAATTTTCTGGAGATAAACTGAAAAGATAACTGTCTTGATTGGCAGGACTAGCTGCTCATTCTCCTCTTTCATCAAATTTTAAAAAAGAAGGAAAAAGTAAAGAAAAGAAAGAGAAGACTCCTGGAGGTAATTTGTAGAAATTTGTGTCCTTTATCTCCTTGGTATGGTCAGCAGCTGTAGTGTTATTTAACCGTGATTATTGATCCAATTAAGCTAATAAACTACCCTTATAGTTCTTATTTCACTAGAAAATTCTCTTCACTTTATATCCCACATCTCTGTAGCATCTTTGCTGTTTAGATTACGTTTTGACTTGCTTATTTGACTTTTTGTGCCTTTTGAAACTACTAATACAGTTCCCAGAGATAACCACAATTTTTATTATAAAAATGTAATTCACAGAAATATGTATCAATTTTAAAAACACACAAGGAAATACAATGTTAAAAAATAAATTTGTTATTAAATTCTATTAGATAGTTATAACCTCTAGTTTCAGGATATTAAAAACAATCACTTTTCCTGTCATATTAAGTCATGCAGCTCATATAAATATTGAGTTTTGGAAATATGATTTGAAATTTTGCAACTTGCCAAAATCATCTCTCAAGCTTTTTTTCTAGTGAAGATGTTAGTATTAAACTTTTCAGGGAGAAACACATAGCCCCCCCTGCCCTCTTATACACAGCTGCTTACCTGGCTTTTTTTTTGTTTAGACATCTATGAGGGACACTGTTTTAGAAGGAACTGAGAAGAATAATTTAGCAATTATGTGCAAAAATGGAACTCTTCCAATGAACCTTGTGAAAATGAACTTAATTGGAGCCCCGGAAGGCAGAAAATAGATCTGCCCCGTTGCTCACAGTGCTGTCCCAGCTGTTTTTGGCTACGGCGTAGGTGTTAATACAAGAGTCTCTCCTGAGAGGAGGGACCGTCCACTTCATCGAACTGGTGATAGGGTGCGCACTGGCTACGGTTTTCTCTGAGAACATCTTGCCACTTACCAGCTGCATAATCTTGGTTAAATTATTTAAGTTCTTTGTGTTGAACGCATTTTCATTGAAAAATGGATGTAATAACAAAATCTACTTTATTGGGTTATTTTACAGATTAAATAAGTTAATATGTAGAGCACTAAAAACATCAACATTTTAGAAGCATCTCGTTTTTGTGCTGTACAAACAAATTACAAAGGCAACGGAATAAAGCAATATAGTGCCTCAGTGCTTAGAACATACTAGTTTCAATTAAATATTAGATCCCCACTCCTGATTCCTTTTTCCCACGTGAGAAAGGAAATAGATTAGGCAATTCTCTTTCAAATGAATGAGAGGCTGTGGAGTGCGGTCACTCCCTGTCACACTGAGGAGGATCAAGTCCTCCGATGATGCACTCTTGTGACCTTAGGCGGGGACGTTACACCACACTGTGCTCCATTTTCCTCATTTGTAAAATAATAGTACCTAACACATCGAGCTTGTTATGAGGATTAAACAAAATAATGGATGATAGGGCTCATCTATTACGATGCCATTATAAATCCCAATGATGTTGTTTTTATTATTACTGTTAGTATGTTACCTATGGACAGCTGAATAAAATAGTGAATCCATATATGACAGAAGCGTGATGTTTCTCACCTGAGTTAGGTTGGTTTCGTCTTATGTCCTGAATGGTTTCTCCAGATTTTCCATTATTGGCACACCTATGAATTTAGTGAAGAGTGTGAAAGAACTAAGTAAAATGAATGTGAAAACAACCTAAAAAGTAAGACACTGTTTCTTTCCTGATCCCCTAAGGACTGATATTACAGGTGTACCTCATTTTGCAGCAGTTAATAGCCGCTGGTTTTGTTGCTGTTATTTGTTTTGTTTTGTTTTGTTTTGTTTTGTTTTTCCAAATTGAAGGCAAGACCATCTATGACTTGCTTTATTGTGATACTCATTTTATTGTGGTGGTCTGGCCAGAACCCACAGTATCTTGGTGAATATGCCTGTATATTAAAAAATAGAAAGTTGGCTATTCATTACCTGGGTGATTTGCCTACTAGTTGAAATGACTTTTCCATATTATAAAGTGTATCAAAATGAGCTTCTAAAATTTTGTCCTCAGATTGCACAGCTGAAGGAGGAAGATCTACGAAGAACAAATGGAACCGGGTAAGGATGTTTAAGACGTGAAATGTAGCTGGGGTGGAGTAGGGGCTTGGGGTCTTAGCAGAATCTGGGCTGGTGGAGAGTTTCATTGCTCGACTTCCATGAAAAATGCGAATTGGAAAGGAGTGGAAAATATGTCCTTCCTCCTCCACTGTTGTTCATTTCAGAATTGAAGTATCTAAATTCTCTGGATAATGAAATATGGGAGCAGATGATTGGTGGCTGTCTAAAGGCAATATTGCTCTTCAGCACCATTAATATTTTAGGCTTGCACTGAAATAGCAGGTGGGACTTGTACAGTGATTTTGGCCGAAGGGTAATGCTAAATCTTAAGAATCGGAGAAGCGCTTTGAAGAACAGCGCCCTAAGCTCTAGTCCACAAACTTGCTTTGATGATTGATAAAATATCACAGCAACTACTGTACTTAATTCCAAATGTGAAAGAAACACTTACTTTCTCTCCAGTTTTGCTATAGTGTGCAGCTCTTCTTTCAAAGATGCTCAGACTCATGTGTTATGTGCCTCAGATTTTGCATGCATCACTCGCCCGCCCCCTTCATACTGTGATGTGGGTCTCTCTGGCGTGCGCTCGCCCAGGGTGCAGCTGGGTGCTTCCAATACCTAAACTGTTCTGCTGTCCAAAGCAACAGCAGCATCCTTCTCTAGTGTCCTGGACTCTGAGAATCATATGCTTTATTTTAAAAGCACAAAGAGAATGCGGCTCTTCGGTATTTCTCTCGCCAGGGAGGCTGTTCCATTAGCGCATTCAGCTTTTCTCAGGGCTCAGGTTGTTTTGGTGGATGCTTTGAAATGTCTGGTCACTTTCATCCCATCACCCAAGGCCTTTCACTTAAAAAGTCTAGTTATGAAATAATGGTGATGCCATAGAAACAAAATCTGACAGGCTGTCTACTCTCATTGGGAAGTGGAGTACATGTGTGCACACCGGGCAGAGGGAAAGGGCAGGAGAACGCGCCGACTGGGTCAGAACAACTCACTGTTCTCTAGTTCGGATCATCTTAGTTATGGAGGGGTTATTAATTTTCATTAAGTACTAAAGAATGGAACATGGAAATGACTGAACTCCAGTTGTTTGATGAATGATATAATAGAAAAATTGAAAAGTAACTAACAGTTTTCTGAGGCTGACTGTAAGGGAGAAAAAATAATTTTCCTTCTACTCTTCTGAGTTTTTAGCTGAGACCCTTGTAATAAAAGATGGATGAACCAAGAAGAGCAAGCAGGAGTATATTATTGTGTAAATCTCCTATATCAGTGGGAGATACCCAGGGGAAAAGCAAGGAACTCCTCCAGGTGGCCTAGAACTTATTATTAAATACCATCTTAATAGGGAAGGGGGAGGAGGACTGCAGACCTCTCCAGGGAGAGAGTAAATGGTTCCAGGAAAGACAAATGGGCCCTTGGAAAGGCTGGTGGGAGGTAGGATGGTTTGTGACAGAAGTTTCGTCTGGGCGCACTGTCTGCTTCTAGTCTCTGTCCTGTGATGAGTCAATATCCTTTAATTTATAAAACTCCAGGGAGGGGACTGGTGACAATTGAGTTCCTTTTGGAGGATCTGTCTTTAGATGGATAAGGGGAGTTTAGGCAAAAAACCATCCTTGTATTTGGTGTTCTTAAAATTTCTACAGCTCAAAATAATCAACATACCCAGGTGGCGTATTTTCGGTGGTGTGTCCTGCACTCCTACGGTCATAACTTGGAGTGGTATTTCTGCTGTTCCTCTCTGATCATTGGTAAGATCCCATGCTTAGGACATTACTTAATTCCCTTCATTTAATTTATAAAGTGATCTGTGATCGAGGGCTTTGATGAATATTCAATGAGCTAATGCCTATAAAATACTTGCAATTACTGGTTTCTGGCACATAGTGATTGTACGACAAATGTAGTATTATTCTTTCCCTTTTTTATTCCTAGTATGTGAAACTTGAGCATACATAAACATACTATATAAGATTATAAATACCTACAATACTCACAACAATAAAGATTCAAATACATTTGAATAGTGATTACATTTGAAATATAAATTGACTCAAGAGAAGTATTTTTGACCTGGTCACTTCAGTTGTATTCACATATATGTATTATGTACTGATCACTGTGGTTATAAATATGAAAATTTTTTTTAAAAGTGGCCTTTGACTAGTATGTAATTAAATTAATTGGGAAGATGCCCTAAGCTTGCAAAACAATTACAGAGTAATAGTTGCAGAAGTATAGTCAAATGTTAAATAGTAAGATATAGGTGATATTGACTAAAAATAGAGTTTGGAAAATTTTGCTTGAAGAGCTGAAGCTTGTTTGGGTCTTCAAGTTTGAGGAGAATTTAGGTGATTTTATTTTAAAGAGAAGAGAGAAAAAAATCAAGCTATAAGCAATTACCAGAAGTTCTTTTTCCCCATGGTGAATAGTGGGAGATAAATTCTTAAAGATGCTTCATTATATCTATAAATTATTTAATAATTTGTTGCCAAAAGTACTCTGCAAATGTATGATTCATCACCCATACAACTCCATACCTTTTGTCTTAGAACCCAGCACTTCATTTCTGGCTTCTCTACACCCCGCCCAGAACTGGTTGAAGGCAACCCAGCTTCTGAGAGTTGAATCCATGTGCTGAAACTGCACCTGAGAGCTCAGGACTGGGAGTTGAGGCTAAACTGAATCTGCCGACTTCAGCAGCATTTGATTCCTCTCTTTCTTGCTTCCTCCATTTCCTTCTGTCTTCTACCCGCTCTCTGCCATAGTTATCTATCAATATTTTATAACTTATGTTAACAAATGAATTGGGGTCACTTAAAAAATTCTCATATGTTTTTGCAGTCTTGTAAGTTTTGCAACGCCTGCGAGATGTCTTCGTGTAACTTGAAGTGGGGTTTCTCTCTGACTGTTCCCTGGATGTAATCTGTCTTTCCCCTACTCCATGCTCTTGTTCTCATGGATCCCTCTTTGTTTGCTGTTATTCCCCTTTCCCTTTCTTTGGTGAGACAGAAAGTAGCCTCCCCCCATACATGTCTTTGTCAAAATCCCTGGAATTTATGCATGTGCTAGGTTACATGGCAAAGTGGAATTAAAGTTGCAGATAGAATTAACATTGCTAATTAGTTGACTTTAGGATATGGAGATTTTCTTGGATTATCCAGGGTACCCTGATAGAATGGTGAAGGTCCTTAAATGGAAGGAGTGTATAGATGAGGAGAGTCATAGGGGGATGTGACAATACCCAAAGGCAAAGACAGATGTAAAGTCTCTGGCTTTGAAGGTAAAGAAAGGGGATCATGAATTAAGGAATGTGGGCAGCCTCTAGAAGCTGAAATAGGCAAGGAGATAGATTCTCTCCTAGAGCCTCCAGAGAGGAATACAGCCCTGATGGCACCTTTATTTTAGCCAAGTGAGATTTGTATTGGACTTCCAACCCACAAAGTTGTGCTGTAATAAACTAATACTGTGTTAAGCCACTAACTTTGTAATAATTTGTCGAAGCAGCCATTGAAAACTAATACTCCTTTAAAACCCAAACATACTATAGATTCCATGACAACAGGAGCTCTTTTATGAAGTTCTGTGGCTTTCATAGTTGCTGAAACTGTGCCTTATATAGAGAAGTAGTTTAGTGAATGCCTGTTGGGTAGATGGAAAAATGGCAATCTAAGTGTAAAACCAGGTTGAGGGATTATGAGGACTACAGAATATGGGGAGGGCCCGTAAGGAATGTACCTGCAACACGTTGGTAAGAAATGGTACTAATAAGTATCTGAAATGCAGCAAAGAAGGATACAGTGAGATCAAGTATAGCTATAGCAAATCAAATAGTACTGCTTAGACCTCCGTTTTCTGACAAAGTTGTCAGGAGAGTCATAGAGAACAATACGTGCAGAAATCTTAGTGTCCGAAATCCAGTGAATGAATCGATATATGATAAGTTTTATTATTTTAATAATAATGTCATACACATAAATTTATGAAGGCAGAGACTTGGGTGTTTAGTACAATGATGCTCCCATCTGTTGAAGCGAAAATGTGCCCTATTTTCCTAGAGGGTCTAAAATTGGCCAATGTGGCATTCCACTCCAGTGTAGTCTGGCAGAACATTCTACTTAATATTACAGAAAAATGTGTTAATGTTAGCTTTCACAGCTGGATATTTATTAAATGTAAGCATTTCATCAGCAGGAACAAGAATTTTAAAACATACACAGGTGTTGTCTTATATAATTAGGACACATAAGTTATTGACATTTCTGTTTCACATGATTTGTGCAACATGGAATTTGTAGGTAGGCATATATACATATACACAAACACACATTAAGTTTTATGGGGATCAAAAATGGCATCATGTAATCTATAGCCATTAAAAAGCACATGTTAGGTATATGAAATGATTGATGCATTGAGAGCAAGACTGTATGTAATAAACTGCAAATTTTGGGCAACAGAAAACTAGAAAGTAGACTGTTAATAACCAAAGTTTACATTTGTGATTGAAAATGATATTAAAAATGGATCAGCAACAGAGACTTATGATGGCTAGAATAACCATAGAAGTCTTCACGAGAAACTGACTTTATTTGGGCTTTGAAGCATGAATTGAAAGAGAGCAATGGGGGTGGAGATTTCAGAAAGGAAAAATGGCATCGGAAAAGCATTAGAGGAAATGTGACTGTACTGAAAAAATGGGCGACAATGCTGACCACCCATCACCAAGGGGAGCTGGGTGAGGAGGCAGCAAGAGAGATTTTCAGTTTCTGGAAATTTTGTTCAAGCTCCCAAACCACCCTGAACAGGCACAGAGCTGGCATTTGGTAAATGGTCTGCAAACCATGTGCTATTATCTTTATCATAACTTTGGCTCTTTCCTTCATTTTGTACTTTAATTTATGGGTGCTATACTTTGTCTTGCAGTGACAAAAAAAGGGGGGGCAAGTAAAGTAAAAAAAAAAAATCAGGTTTAATCTTAAACCAACCATGCCTTCTGATGATTCCTCTGAAGACGTTCCTTTTCTACTAATTGCACTATCTCATGTATATAATTTATTCAGAAGATTTTTGCTGGAGAAGGAAAATAAGTGAAGAGCAAAATGCAGATGTTCAAGTATCAAGCCTCATTAATTAGATATGTATTAACTAATTTTAATAGACTACTTGCTGTGCCTTACAGGATTGAGAGAAACGTTAAAGAGGTTTTATTTTATATCAAATCTGTCCTGTTCTCTTAAGTTTTTATGATCAGTCCCAAGCAATATTATTTTTATAATAGTCCCAATCTGAGATGAATAAAACATCATCATTTTCTTATATTATGTTCTTATCCAATTGAAGGTATATGTAGTGCCCTGAAAACCAAGTGAAGAAAGTATTCAGTGAGGGTGGATGAAATGTTAAATGTACAGAAAGTTCAGCAATGATGAATTTTAAGGATTAAATGTTCTGTTTGATAAAATAAAATGAATGCCATTGGTTGCTCGTAATGAAGGATTAAAGGCAACAAAGTGATTGGAGGGGATCCGTAGAGAACAGTTCAGGAGACACCGGGAAAAGGGAGCATATAGAACTTTCAGAGAGTTTTGGTGTCATCGAGAATATAATATTGATGTTACTTGGAAGGCAGAATGAGGTCAGGATAGGGTTCGTTTACATGGTGGAAGAGATTACAATTATGTGTAAGCTGAAGAAAATGTCTAGAAAAGCGAGTAGAAATCGTGTCAGAATGATGCAGGGAAACTGCTGGATCCATGTGCTTGAAGCAGCAGAAGAACAAGACCTAGTGCACAAGGCCGGGCTCGCTTTCAGAAGAATCTGGACAGCTCATTTGTAGTCACAGGAGGCAGCAGGAGGAGCATGTGGGCTCAGTTCGCCTCTGTTCCATGACTGTGAATCATTCTTCCGTTTTCCCTAAGTTATGTAACATTCAGGGGACTTGGTGTGCTCTCTGTGTCCTAGCATATCTTCCAAGACACAGACCCAATTTTCTTCTTTTAGAAGCTTTCTTCAGTACAAAGTGCTCCCACTTCTGACTTTCTTGAACTCTAGTAACATTTAGTAAATGATGCCACATATCTCAGTAGTCAGCATACAGTGAAGTCTTGTTTGTCCTCTGTGTCTCAGTTAAAAGCTGAAAATCACTGTTGTGTATTCACACAACCACCTTGTAAGCTCACAAGCATTTCTGAGACCCCACGTAAGTCCCTGTTTTTCTGAGAAGCCCCCTGTGACTTCCCGCCTTCAGCCCATGTCTTCATAGTACCAAACCTCAAACTCTCCGTTGCAAATATTCCTGTTGATCCCGCTGTTGCTTCTTTAGAGTAGGGTTGCTTGTTACTTATATTTGCATTCCCAGCTCTAAGCAGATCATCTGCACATCAAAGTTACAAAATTTATACCTGAAAAATAAAACAAAAATGCTAGTATCATGTTTAGTATGTGAATATGTACTGATTGGATTAAGCTAAATTATTGCTCCCTACAGTTTGAGATTGTGATTTAGCAGGGTACTGAAAGTGGTGATTTAATTTGCCAAGAAATTATTAAATGGAATTTAACCCAGGAAGAAGGATGCCTTCTCTCTGATGTGAGCAGAGTATATGTATTATTGTTTATTGTGGTAAATATGAGTTGTGTTAGGAGTGGTCTCAGTCTAGGAACATTATCACCCTTGGGCATTTACAAATAGCATTTTATATTTGTTGACGTTTATGTTTTACTCTCTTCTGTACAGTTCTTTTTTATTGTTGTTCAATTATAGTTGCCCCAATTTTTCTCCCATTGCTTTCCCCTGCCCTGCCCCACCCCCCGCTCCCAAGGTCAATCCCCCCTGCTGTCCGTGTCCATGCATCCTTTATACATGTTCCTTGACAAGACTCTTCCCCTTCTTTCCCCTGTTATCCCCCTCCTCTGTCCCCTATGGTCACTGTCAGTTTGTTTTTTATTTCAATGTCTCTGGTTCTGTTTTGCTCGCTTATTGGTTTTGTTCATTAGGTTCCACTTATAAGTGAGATCATATGGTATTTGTCTTTCACCACCTGGCTTATTTCACTTAGCATAATGTTCTCAGTTCCATCCATGCTGTCATGAGGGTAGGAGCTCCTTCTTTCTTTGTGCTGCATAGTATTTCATTGTATAAATGTGCCGTATTTTTTGATCCACTCATTTACTGGTGGGCACTTAGGCTGTTTCCAGCACTTGGCTATTGTAAATTGTGCTGCTATGAATATCGGGGTGCATGTGTTCTTTTGAATTGGTGTTTCAGGATTCTAAGGGTATAATCCCAACAGTGGGATCACTGGATTAAAAGGCAGTTTCATTTTTAGTTTTTTGAGGGAACTCCATTCTGTTTTCCACAGTGGCAGCACCAGTCTGCATTCCCATCAACAGTGCACTAGGGTTCCCTTTTCTCCACATCATCGCCAGCACTTGTTGTTTGTTGATTAATTAATGGCCATTCTGACTGGTGCGAGATGGTATCTCATTGTGGTTTTAATTTGCATCTCTCTGATGGCTAGTGATGTTGAGTATCCCTTCATATGTCTGTGGGCCATCTGTAGATCCTCCTTGAAGAGGTGACTATTCAGGTCCTTTGCCCATTTTTAATTAGATTGTTTGTCTTCCTGGTATTGATTTATATGAGTTCTTTATATATTTTGGAGGTCAAACCCTTGCTTGAGGTATCATTGGCAAATATGTTTTCCCACAAAGTTGGTTCCCTTTTCATTTTGCTAATGTTTTCTTTAGCCATTCAGAAGCTTTTTAGTTTGATGTAGTCCCATTTGTTTATTCTTTCCTTTATATCCCTTGCCCTAGGAGATATATCAGCAAAAATATTGCTGTGTGGGACATCCAAAATTTGATCAAGGGGGCAGGAGCATAAAATGGAGTAAAAATAGCCTCTTCAATAAATGGTGTTCAGAGATCTGGACAGGTATATGCAAAAAAAAATTAATTTAAAAAGTTAAATTAAGCTACATATAACTCTCTGATCCCCCTCATTTTAATAGTTGGCCTTATGTCTCCCAGTTTCACTTTGTTCATTTCACTGAATCATACATTTGACAAAAATTTATTATTTTTGCCTGTGTTACAGTGGTATCATTATGTTAGTTCTGGGCTAATATAATGGTCTATCTCCATTTTATCATATGGCAAAAATTTTTAAAGAAATTAGAAAAGCAAAAAAAAAAGGAAATAAAAACACAACTAGGTTACCTCTTGTGTGCCCATGTAATTCTACTGATAGTGGATTGTTAGTTGAGAAGATTTGTGAGGCAGCTTCAGGCTCAGTGGGAAAGTTTATTGAGGTAGTTTGTATCTGTCACACAATACAACTCTATCAGCCCTCTTTCAATTCTTGTAATGAACTAAACTCTGGAGACTTTTGGAGCCGGCTTCTCTGCTGGTGCCTTAATATGTCAAGAACATTCTTCCTTTCTTTGTTTTTCTGGAAGATGTTTTATTTATTTATATTCTTTCAGATGTCATTGACGCAAATGTAAATTACACCTTCCTACTCGCCCTTTTCTCACTGCTGCCATCCTATCTCAATCACCACATACTTTTTTTTTTTTTACCATATTCTATTAAGATTCTTTTAATAAATAATGACTGGCATTTATTTTTGTGCTTAAATAAGATTGATCTAGCACAGTACTTGACACACTATTTATACTTTATACATATTTGTAATGAATGAATGAGCATTGCATGGATGGATCGATGTGTGGATGGATCAATGGATGGGGAATGTGTATGTGGATTGCTCAGACCTGTCATCTTTCACCATTCACTTGGTGTATGCAAAATTATCAAGTTGTGGGCTTGGGGCATTAAAATAAAACAGGACATTCCCTAGCTTTCATTAAAAATATTTTAATTGTTATTCAGTGTGTCATTGAATAGATGTATTATAGAGTCTCTACTGTAAGGCGAACATACAAAAGTGCTTTCTCCATGTATCAATTCTATTTCTCACAATGGTCCTGCAGTGTAAACAGTATGATCTTTATTTTAAAGATGGGGAATCTGAGGCTTAGTAAAGTCAATCAAACTTCTGAAGACCTTATAGCTATCATGCGGGAGACTGAATATTAAAGCTGGGACTATCTGACTCCAAAACCATGAAGATGGGGATTGCCCTCCCCTCAGCTCCCAGTCAAGGCTTACCATACCATACGGGAGGGGAAGATTGCCAGCACTGTCTGTCTTTCTCAACTCCAAGATGCGGAGTCTAAATTCAGGGGAATGAAGCTCCCTTCCTCCATCCAGCCCTGTTGAAACCCAGCCACTCTTCCCTCAGCTCAGTCTGAAGGCCGAGGTTCTATGCAGAAGACTCAAGCCAAGAAGACCAGAGGTTACTATTCCTCCCAGAGCCCAGTAGTGTCTCAGAAAGTTTACTCGGGAGGGAAGGCAATCAATAAGTGAAGGAACTATAAAGCTCTCACAATGTGAACTGACTTTATTTGAAACAAATATTAGAAAATTAAAGCCTGTGAGCAATCTTAAAGATAATAGCCTTTTTTTTATATCCTCAGTGTGATAATCAATGGTGAATATATGTCACTAATTATTGTCCAGCCCCATAGAATGTACAACACCAAGAGTGAGCCGTAAGAGAAACTGTGACTTGATTATGATGTGCCAATGTAGGTTCATCCTCGCTAAAAATATATATCATTCTGGTGAGTTACATTGATAACAAGGGAGGCTATGCATGCATGGAGGCAAGAAGGATCTGGGAAATCTCTAGCTCCCACCGAACTTTTTTGGTAAAAAAATTGATGTAAAAATAAGTCTTAAAATTAAAAATATGCATAGCAAACTCTAAAAATATATACTTGTTTCCTTTTCTCAGATTTCTTAATAGAAAAAATAAGTATAGCAGTACATATTGTTGTAATAATCAACTTATTGTTGATTTTGTGATGAAATTAGACATAATATGTTTAATGATGATAGTAAAAGATGAGGAAGACAACGTGGAGCAGTACGGGAGTGATGGTGCTATGTTTCACCACAGTTCAGAGAGTATATATCTGAGGTAGGTTGTGATAAAATAAGTTATGCAGGATAAGCACTAGAAAATGACTAAAAAGAAGTAAAAATATTGTTAAAGAAATCAAGGTGCTACACTGGAGAATATTCACATAATGCAGAATAAAGTAATAAAGGAAAACAGAGAAACAAAAAGGGCCTGACACATAAAAAAAGTAAAATGATAATAAAAATTCAACTATATAAACTATATGTTATAGAATTCAACTATATGCTATATAAATAATAATATTAAATGGCAATGAGTTGAAGAATCTAATCCAAAGCCAGAGATTAGCCCAGTGGATTTAAAAGCAAAAACAAAACAGAATGAATCCAACTGTGTGCTCTCAAGATCCACACTTTAACTCATAAATATGAATCAGTTGAAGGTAAACAATGGAAGAAGTTAGCATGTAAGTTGCAATCATAGGGGAGGGGCTATACTAACATCAGGCAAAATTGACTTTAAGATTTCAAAAACAAAGTTTACTGGGGGAGCAGGATAACGGGGAAGAGGAAGGGACAAGAAGGCACACGCATGGAGGACTCATGGGCATGAGGGGGGAATGACTGTGGGAATGAGGGAGATAGGATTGGAGAGAGCAGTGGGGAAAAAGGCAGACAACTCTAATTAAACAGTAAATAAATTTAAAAAAGTCCTGGCTGGTGTGGCTTGGTGTATTGAGCACCAGACTGCAAAGCAATGGGTCACTGGTTTGATTCCCAGTCAGAGCACATGCCTGGGTTGCAGACCCAGTCCCCAGTAGGGGGCACGTGAGAGACAACCACACATTGATGTTTCTCTCCCCCTCTTTCTCCCTCCCTTCCCCTCTCTCTAAATAAATAAAATCTTTTAAAAAATAAATTAATTTAAAAAAAGATTTTATGGTAACCAAAAGTAGAAAATTAAAACCCACAGAAATTATTTCACATTCATCAGATTCATAAAATTAATTACCATGATGACACTCAATGTTGGAAAGCATATAGGGAAATAGCTATTATTATTAATTATTTTTCATACTGCTGGTGGGAGTGTACATTGTCGAGGTCACCCTGGACAGCAACTTAGGCAATACTTCATATATTTGAAGATGTGTATGTCCTACAACACAGCATCTACATTGCATACCTACTATAGAGAAACTCATGCATCCGTATCTAAGGAGACAAGTACACAATTGTTTAATGGAGCAATGTTTGTATAGAAAAAAGTGGAAGCAGTCTGTCCCTCAGTAGGAGAATGGCTGAGTAAACTATGGATTTAAAAATAAAAAGCTACCGAAGATATAAAGCTGTATTTTGTAATGAAAAATGGGCCAATCTATCTGCAGGTTATAACCATAACCATTTATGCAATAGACAATGGAGTCTCAACATACATATACATATACCAAAGGCAAAGAGATTTAAGAAGAGAAATAGACAACTTGACGGTAAAGATCAAGTTCACAAAAGGTGAATGATCAAATGACTGGCATAATGAATCCCTACCTTTTGTGACAGCATGGTTGCAACTGGAGACCATTAGGCTGAGTGAAATAAGCCAGGTGGTAAAAGACAAATACCATGTGATCTCCATTATTACTGGGATCTAATAAACAAAATAAACTAATGAGCAAAATAGAACCAGAGACATGGGAACATGGGACAACGTTTATGAATGACCCATGACATGGACAGTAGTGTGGGGATTGACTGTGAGAGCAGGGGGAGGACAAAGGTGGAAATTTTGGGACAACAGTAATAAACCAGATAAGAATATTCAATCCTTTTACCTCCTCCAGTCATAGGAAACTGTTGGATACTAACCTACATTTGTCTGTATAGATTTGCCTATTCTAGACATTTTATATAATGATAGCACATAACATTGGCCCTTGTGACTGGTTTCATTCATGTAAGATAATATTTCCAAGGCTAATATGTAGTTTAGCATGCATCGGTTCTTCATTTATTTTTATCACTTAATAATATTCCATTATATGGGAGCACTGCATTTTTTTCATCTTTTCATTAGTTGATAGACATTTGGTCTGTGTCCACTTTTTGTCTATTAAGAATAATGCTGATACAAAATTCATGTTCAAGTTTTTTTTTTTTTTTATTTTTTTTATTTTTAGAGGGGAAGGGAAGGAGAGAGGGAGAGAAACATCAATGTGCGGTTGCCTCTTGTATGTCCCCTGCCGGGAACTGGCCTGGCAACCCAGGCATGTGCCCTGACTGGGAATCGAACCGCGATCCTTTGGTTCGCAGGCCCGAGCTCAATCCACTGAGCTACACCAGCCAGGATGTTCAAGTTTTTGAATGGACACATTCTTTTATTTCTTTTGGGTATATACCTAGGAGCAGAATTGCTGGGTCAAATGACATCTCTCGGGCTAACATTTTATGGTACTGCTAGACTTCTTTCCAAAGTGACTGTACCATTATTCTACATTCTCCCCAGTAGTATGTGATGGTTCCAATTTCTCCACATTCTCAACAACACTTGTTATTGTCTATCTTTTTTATTATAGCAATCCTGGTGGGTATAAAGTAATATCTCACCTGTGATTTGATTTCTGTTTCACAGATAGCCAATGCTGTTGAGCAATGTTTTATGTGCTATTGGCCTTGTGTATATATCTTCTTTGGAAAAATGTCTATTCAGAAATCAAAAACTTGGAACAAATGGAATGTCTCTGAAACAACATGTTTTAAAAATGGAAACTCCAGAATATTTAAATTCTTTTTTTTAGATTTTTATTTATTTATCTGTAGAGGGGAAAGGTAGGAGAGAGGGAGAGGGAGAGAAATATCAATGTACGGTTGCCTCTTGTGTGTCCCATGCTGGGAACTGGCCTGCAACCCAGGCACGAACCCTGACTGGGAATCGAACCGCGATCCTTTGGTTTGCAGGCCCGCACTCAATCCACTGAGCTACACTAGCCAGGGCTTTAAATTCTTAATAAACTTATGAAATATTGAATTTGCTTTATTATGTTTGTGCTAAAATTAAATGGTGTATGTTTAACATAGTGCTTTATACACAGGGAACCCTCAGTCGATGCTCGGCATTTCTGTCATCTCCACTTAACCACTGAGGAAATAGAGGGTCAATTGCATTGTCTTGCCTGTGTCCCCACAGATGTAAATTAGCAGAAGCAAGATTTGAATTTGCTTCTGTCCAACTCTAAAGCTCATATTCTCTCTTCTGCAGCATGTAATCATCTGTATTAGCTGATTTATCTCCTTCACATATGGAGTTTCCCTTTTTTGCTCTCGTTTATCTGATGCCTTCAATGACTGTCTTCCAGTACAGAATGTTTTAGTTGTGTATCACCAATAACAAAAAAATCAAACCTTTGTATGAAATCAGGTTCACTTTTAGTTGGCTCTTTGTAAAAATTATACCTGAAACCACTAGGAGGGTCTCAGTGTGAGAATAAAATCATAGAAGAAAGACGTTAATGTAATCTGCACTGACAGCAAGTATAATTACTAGGATCCATTGTAAAACTATGTGTTACATTTGCATATGAATTCGTTCCTTGAACAAAATAATGTAAACCAACAATTATGTAGCGATTTTGCACTTGCTATTATTAGAATTTATAAACATGTTATCATTTCACCCTTACAAAAACTTGCTAAGGTAGGTTAGAGAGGTGCTATTATAGATAGTAAAGAAATTAAGGCTGGGCATGAACAGGGTTGGCCAGTGTTGCACTGTGTTGCACGAGGAATTTGAACCCGTGCTTCCTGACTGGGGTGGAGCACCCTCAGGATATCAATGACTGTTACCAAGTCCAAGTTTCTTTAGGCAAGAAATGTGAAGTACTTTGTAACTTAGTCACATCCAGTTTTAATACTAGCATGCTTCCCGCCCCCCCAACTGACATTTCCTTCAAAAACAAATAAAGAATCAGTGGCATTTGAAATAAAGAGCAGTCATTGCTCTTTACGCTGGACATAATGCTTATTGAAGGTTGACGTAATGTGGACAGATGAGTGCAGGGTGAACCATTGTTATTGCAAGGGGTCCAGAGCGTTTTGTGCATGCCCAATGAGGCTTCAACTCTATGGACTCTGTGTGGCCACCAATGAGAATAAACCATGAGATAAACAGATGAAGTGGGGAGATTGTGTCCATGTGTTTTATCCATCTTTAATTAGAAATATTTTCATGTCATCAGCCAGACTCTACCTGATGACTGTTACTTGCATCCCTCCCACTGATAACCTTTCTGTACCTATGAAGAACTGAGGTAAAAAAAATAAATAAGAAAATAAACTGCTGTGTGATATGTGCTCAATCTTGACTATCCAGTGGCGTGGAAAGGAAAATAGGATTTGCTTCTCAGCGCAGCAAAGACTCTGCTTATCAGAAAGAAGTTCCAGACAGCTGACTGGAGATGCCTCATAAACTCTGACCATCTCCAAAGGGAAAAAAATCACTTTATCAAATGACAACTAGATGGACTATGCACTCTTCCGTGGTGTGATTTTTATGCCCTAGCTCTTGTTTCCTAATCAAAATCTCTGGCTTGTTGCCCTCTGCTCTGCAAATTCGGGTTCTGTTTATATCACTGAGAGACATAGAGATGATAACAATAGCAGAAAATCATTACATGCAATCAGCGACTAGGCCAGAATACGGATGATAGCATAAACGATATCCTATTCTCGTACTTTGCAATGTGGAGGACAACGTGAGGGCTCACGTTTTAAGCTCTGGGCCTGGATTCTTTCTTTTCTGCTACTAGCTCTGCGTCTTTGGACAATGTAACCTCTCGGTTTTTTCAGTTTTCTGATCTCTAATATTAATGATTAGGACGCACAACAAGTCAGGATTTTTGAGGATTAAATAAGGTAACATATGTCACATGCTTAGAATATTATAGCTATTAGCTATTAATTAGCTATTATAATTATAAATACCACTATTATAAATTTATGTGGCCACTCAACTGCATATGGATATACAACTCCCTTTTCATACATTGTTATATTATCTTTGCATGATCTCCACGCTCTCATTTAATGTTGCACTCAGTCTCTGCCTCATACATCTTTGTATTTTTAAGTGTGTGATGTAAGGCCTCTTACAGATGAGAAGCTCAGTACTTATTTGTGGGCAATAAATTGGTGCTTCACTAAATTCCTTACTGCAGTGATTCGAAGTGAGAACAAGGAGAAATCCACCAGAATTATGTGGGGAGCATTTTTTCAAACTTCGCACACAGCCCTAAAAAATCCTAGTTTTTCCTGCCATAGTAAGTTGATGGTGCTCATGGGTGTATGTTGTGGTCAAGTGTATTGGGGTGTGATACAGTTTGAGAAAAACTGCTCTCGTTAAAAAAGTTATTTGGAGCTTCAGCTGCATCATTATTTCACATCAGTTATAGCCACACTGCACAGACTGTCTCCTGTGACCGATGCTCCTCTAGCTTTTTGCCATAAATATAGAAATTGAGAGACACTGTTTAGAAACTTGAAGATAAATTTGACATTGTCTTGACAGGCTTGCATTTTCTTTCTTTGCATCTTGTTTTACTGTTCATTCTTTAAAAAATATATTTCTTAGTTCAATACATACAAAATGAATTGGATAATAAAGATAAACACTAACTTTAGTTGAGTTCTGGTAACCCACTACCATCGGAAAAGCTTCTGCACGGCCAAAGAAAACAGTATTAAAATAAAAAGAGAACTGACTGTGTGGGAAAACATATTTACCAATGATACCTCAGACAAGGGTTTAATCTCCAAAATATACAAAGAACTTACACGACTGCACTCTAAGAAGACAAGCAACCCAATTAAAAAATGGGCAAAGGACTTGGGCAGACACTTCTCCAAGGAGGACACACAGAGGATCCAGAGACACATGAAAAGATGCTCGATATCGCTAGCTATCAGAGAGATGCAAATTAAAACCTCAATGAGATACCACCTGACACCAGTCAGAATGGCCCTCATAAACAAAGCAACAAACAGCAAGTGTTGGAGAGGTTGTGGAGAAAAGGGGACCCTAGGGCACTGTTGGTGGGAGTGCAGACTGCTACAACCACTATGGAAAGCAGTATGGAATTTTCTAAGAAAACTAAAAATGGATCTACCTTTTGACCCAGGAATTCCACTGCTTGGATTATATCCTAAGAACCCTGAAACACCAATCCAAAAGAACCTATGCACCCCTATGTTCATAGCAGCACAATTTACAATACCCAAGTGTTGGAAGCAACCTAGGTGCCCATCAGTAAATGAATGGATCAAAAAACTATGGTACATTTACACAATGGAATTCTATGCAGCAGAAAGAAAGAAGGAGCTCCTACCCTTTGCAACAGCATGGAACTGGGGAGCATCATGCTAAGCGAAATAAGCCAGGCAGTGAAAGACAAATACCATATGATCTCACCTTTAACAGGAACCTAATCAACAAAACAAACAAACAAGCATAATATAACCAAAGACACTGAAATGGGAACAGGCTGACAGTCACCAGAGGGGAGAGAGAAGGGAATTTCAGGGGAAAAGGGGAAGGGTTTACAGGAACAAGTATAAAGGACACATGGACAAAAATGAAGGGGGGTGGAAATGGGAGGCAGGTGGGAAGGGCTGGGGTGGTGGGCTGGGGTGGGAGTAAAAGACAGAAAACTGTACAAGATCAACAATTAAAATAAAATTTAAAAAAAAAGATAAGCAAAATACCCCACTGATCCTTTACCACAGATAGTTTGAGGAGAAGTGAAAAATAGCATTTACTTGGTATTTGGGATTCTTCTCTTATCAATGTTAGTGTGGTTGTTTAACACATAAGATATGCCAAATGTATCCATTCTCAGAACAGGAAGGATATAGATTTGGAGCATGTTTATGGAATTATCTATAATTTCTTATGAAGAGATTTGACTATTAATATATGCTTAGTTGTGGCCAGTTTTATTTGTTCTGGAAGGGGATTGGACCAGGAGCAGTGTGGAATGAGAACTGCCCACATTACCCTGACCAGGAGCCTTATTGCCCTCAGCTCCTGATTTTCATTTCACAGGACTACTTTGAAAGGAGGACCAAATCTGTACTGTATCAGAATGTTTGAAGTCTTTTGACATCTACCTGCCAACTTGCCACCTGAAACACTATGTGCAGTGGGAATAAAAGATAGCTTGTTTCCCAAGAGAGTTCAGAAATCAGGGGAGAGAAAGATGTTCACCCCAGTGGTGTGAAGTTCATTTTTTTTATAATAAAATGCAATGTAAAATAGTTGTATAATAATATACAGATATTCAAGCAGCCCATTTCATGTCTCTCAAATATGGAACAACTGCCCCTTTCTGAAAGCCAGATTAAACGGCTAATTGCTGGTCTAAAATTGTGAAAGCCTTTTAATATACGTAACATATACACTATAGGGAAATATTAGGCAAAAAAAAGTTAAATGAGTCCTAAGTTCGTCTTGTGTCTGTTTTTTATGTAAATGGCACAAAAAGATGTGGAGAAAGACACAAAACACAAGGGAAAATGTTGCTATTAAAAGAATAGTGAAAAACCAAAAGCACAAATAAGAAGACAAGTCAATAAACATCTCCCAGTCCCTTTTCCTTCTTCAAGAGGTGGCGGAATGCTTGATTAACAAGGTGCCTTCCTGGCGTATGCACCTACAGAGAGTGCTTCCACCCGCCCCCTCCCTGGAAACATAATCACCATGTCTTTACAAATGCTGCCCGCAGAACATGGAAAGTCTGTTGAACTATCTGCCAGAAAGGTAATTTAGTTTGGACTTTCCGTTTTAATAAAAGAGCATGAGGCATAACGGCAATAATCTCTTCTCCCATTTAAAGTGAAAGGAAGAAAAAATAAACTCACCTCACTCTAAAACCCTCTAAACATATCAGAACTATTTATAAACTATGCAATATGTCCTAGTACTAGTTGTGATTGGAAACAAGGAAAGGAGAGGGAAAAACAACCAAAAAGGAAGGTGTGCTGTAAACCGAGTTATAACGCAAACTGCATGCTGATTAGAAACCACAGACCTGTTTCAAAAAAAAAAAAACTCTTTAAATCACCTTATTATCCATCAGGGGCTGATTTAAATGGTTCACTTTACATGAACCCCACATTCTGACTTGTCAAAAAAAGAAGACAAACATCTACCTCTACAGGTTTCTGATTTCCACTGAACTTAGCATGCCATCGAGAGTTAATGAACAAAAATATGACAATAAACGATAAAACCCATGTTCTGCGTCGCGTGGCAACGGTGAGTTGAGAGTACACACCCTCACTTGAGTCAGTCACCAGATCCCCTAAAGGCCAAAGAGAAGCACCGAACTGTTTGGGACATAGATTGCAATGGCACAGAGACTGCTGCTAGAACGTGCCCTACCCAAGGAATGACACCGCCCAGTGAGCAGAAGCTTGCCTTTTGCTCAGGAAGCAACCGTACTTACAGATACAATGACAACTTGGAAGGCTGATTCACAAGTCCATTTTGAAAACATTCATAGGAATGACACCAAAGAAATAAGTATGTGGATAGAAGTCATGCATTCTTCTTCGTTGACTCTTCCGGTTACGTAAATTGAGAAGGTTTGGTGTTTTCGTTATTGATTGCTGTGTAATAAATGACCCAACATTTAGCAGATGAAAGCAACACAAACATCATTTCAGGCAGTTTCTTAGGCTCAGGAATCTGGGATGAGCTTAGCTGCGTACTTCTGGCTCAGCCCCCCTCAGGAGCCTCTCGGAAGGATCTGGAAGAGCCACTTCCAAGCTCACTCACCTGGCCATTGTGGTGAGGTTTCATTTCCTTACCATGTGGAGCTCCCCATAGGGCTGTTCATAACAAAGAAACCTAGTATAATCGTATGATTGCTTCATATTAGTGAAGAATTCTTGAAAAGCTGTTAAAAATGCAATTCAAGTTACAATTTCACTAAAATTAAGAGAGAAAATAAACGCTTTTCTTTCTGTTTGCCTTTAAGAACTCACTTAAAGGCAGGTAGGGAGTCAGTTTCAAATATGAAAAAAATAGATACGTTACTTGATGGACAGATGTTATTGGCTGATGTTATGTAAACAGTGCAGAAGGTAAGAGTAATGTGTAATGTTAACCCATTCCAGGTTTCTGCAGCATGCTAGGTATTAAAATGTTGTATCCTTCCATCTTCCTCAAACACGTTAAATTTAAGCTTCCTAAATTCTCAACTGCGTACAGTGTGGTTTTTAGTATAAAGTGGAACAAACAGTTAAGTGCTCAGCCTCACGTCCACTTGTAGTCAGAAACAGACACAGCCACCTTGTCACTGTAGATGCTTCCAGCAGTGGGCCTGGTGCCACCGACAGTTTTCTGATGCTTTTGTTCCGCGCTGCAGCTTCCTGTTCCAAATATCCCTGCGAACATTTGAGCTTACCATGGCATGCTCCGGGAGTAACAACAACAGATGCCTCCGTATGCCTGTTTTGTCAAGACTATCAGGATATCCAAGAGGCTATTTACAAACTACGGCAATTTCCCTTTCATTTCCACGGGGATGCCAATTCTGTTTTAAATTTAAAGTGTGTTTTATAACCAGAAAGAGAGGAAATGGAAGGATTAATATCTTAGTTTATACTATTTTGATTTAAAAATTCTGTTATTTCACTCTACTGACCATTTTCCTTCCCTTTCCTTTCCTCTTTAGCCTATTTTGCTGAGTTATTATTTTATTCCCCTTGGGTAAAATGTTGAGAATTTTCCATTTATTATTTCATTTTCAGTACCAAGAGTAAAAGTGCCTTTCCCTCACAACAGAAGTTGTTTAAAGGGTATTCATAAGGGTTGCAATTGTTTAAAGATTTATTTATTTTTTCCATTTAGAAGCTGAACAAACTAGCATAGCTAACTTGAATTACAGCATCCCACTCTAGATTTTGAGTGGAATGACACTGATGTTCTTTCTTACCATCAGCATTAACTTTTGGTATAAGAGGGGATGAATTTCTTTATCTCGCCAACAGACAAACTGGCTGGTCTCTGCCTTCCTGCACTAGTGTCACGAGTACTGCCAGAGTCAGATCAAGACTTTATTTAGTCAAGTCCTCTTTCCGCTACATCTGCCTGCTGCCAGAATATTATTTACTCCGTATTTGTTTGCATTGGCACTGTGCATTGAATTTTCTTTGCTTACTATTTTTTTTTCATGCATTTCACAGCTTCTTTCCTTCTTATACTCCTCCTTCTGGAGTATTTTGCAAAGTTTATTAAGGGTATTTTATGGGAAACACTCTGCTATTATTTGACATTTTCATTATTTCATTCTTATTCTTGAAAAGTTTACATAAATATGTGTAATACTGATAGTTATTATTTCTCAATAATTTACATATATATTATTTTACTCGTTCTTATTGCTAATGGCAGGAAGCCAAATACCTTCGTTGTTCTTGTTTTTGTTTGTTCATTTGTTCTGAGAAAAACTGTTTTCTCTCTGTTTTCTTTGGAGAACTTTTGGTGTGTTGGGGTCCTGGGGAATTCTCTGCAGTGTGTCTAAGTGTGATTTTCATTACTTCTGCTGCTTGGGCTTCATTGACAACCCAGAACTTACAGTTGCATATTTTCTAGTTCTAAAACTTTCTCAACTATTACTTTGAAAAAATACTGCCTCCCTTCATTAATTAAAACTGTCATATCCATCTAGGACTTAGATATATATGATTACCATCTTTTCATTTTTTTATATTAAATTGTGGATAATTTTTTCAGATCTATCTTCCAATTTGCTGTGCCCTTTGGGCGAGGTGACTGTGCTATCTACCCAACCCAGTTCTTTGCTAGTGTTAAATTTCAACAGATTTGATTTTATTCTTTGAAAATAGTCTTCTTCAGTTTTAACAGTCACTCCTTATATATTTATCTTGATCTCTTTTTAATATCTTCAAACATACTAAACTTTTTTAGTCTTAGTATGTTTCAGATCGATGCGATATTTGAATTTGTGGTGGTTTTGCTGTTTGTTCTACCTCCTGACTCTCCATCATAATGCTTCGCTTACGTGTAGCTCCTGTGATTTTTTTTTTTTTTTTGGTCATTTTATGCTTGGTGGGAGCTATGTGGGACTCCTTTGAAGTCTTGTTTGATAGCATATTCCTCCAAAAAGGATTTGCATACACTTCTGGCAGACAATTAGGTGTATTATCAGCCTGACATCAATTTAAACCAACATATTTATCATGAGTACTGACTGTGGCCCTTAGTAGCTGTGTGATTTTGGGTGAAGTATGTCATTTATTTGAATTTTAATTCTCTCATTTGAGTGATTGATGTAATAATAGTGCTTAGCTAATAAGTTGTGAAGTCCTGTAGTTCCATGTCATATATCTCTGTGTTATCAACTCAAAAGAAATAATTAATAACACTAAAAATTATCACAATGCATAATCAATTTAAAAATTAGAATATAAAGTTTATTTTTTGATGTTTAAATTTAACTGAAAATTCAAGTAAAACAATGAAGCTAAAAACAGTAGCTCCAAAGACAGCTAAAATTTGTTTCTTCCCCCAGCTCTTGTTCACCTTTTCCTTCTCTCTGTAGCATGTGTTGGAGGAGAAAAACAATCAAATACTTTTTCTTTCCCCGTTGCCACCGGGGAACGTATAATGTACATGTGCACACCATATACATTACTGGTTGCAAAGATATGGTGGGATATTTGTTATCTTCTGCTTTAGGTTTCATCTGTTGAGCATAGTCCTTCAGAGATTATTTGTTTCCTTGTTAGTGATTTTACTGTGTCTGCTCTTTCCAGATTCACAGAAAACAGAAATGCCTCAGATAATCCTCTGATCAATAGAATCAAAGCTCTTTTTCTTTATCTACAGGCTAGAGAGTTGCTAACTTTCATCATGGAAAAAGCGAAATGCTTCTTTCTCTTATGAAACTATAAGAGTCTTAAAGTTTTAAAGGTAATTTTCCTTGGCAAATAAGATAAATAAAACAAAGGAAAATGATGTTTTCATAAAGGGTGGATGGTATAAAAAAAAATCTCCCTGCAACCCATTCCCAGTGTTTGATATCTATCACTGATTTTTCAGATAACTGGTCCACCCTCGGATGCATCACGTGGTACTCCCTGGATGACAATACTACCAATCAAAATCTCGCCTTTGTCCTTGACCTCTTTTTATTCCACCTGGTCTGTTTGTCAATGTACAAAATTTATCGTATTCACTTTCTTCCCACATATGCCACGACCCAAATCCCAATTTTGCATTCAGCCATAATGTGTGGGCTCTGTCTTTGTTTATTGGGAAGTGCTTTGGAAAAGAAGGACTAGTCTTTTGACTCTAGTGAACTGACTTTTTGAAAATTAGAAATTTAGGTCTTTCTTTATATATCTCCCCTTTCCTTCCCTTAGGAGAAGGAGACAATGGTTGTATCTCACAGTAGGCATATGACTGTTCTGTGAGAATCATCAAATTTAGTGATGATTCTTCAAATTAAACTTTTGAGGGAATAAAATAATACAGCCATTTAAAAAATCATGACTATTGTGTACCAACACTCTGAGAAGTAATAGAAAATCAAAAACAACTAAGTGACGGTGTTGGTGCTATGTTTTTCAATAACATTGAGGAATCTGTTCCATAGAGTATTTATGTAATAAATAATAATAAGAAGTAATATTTATTGAGTAGTCAGCACTGGTTGATTGTGTCTAGGTGACAAATAACATTCATGGGTTTTTACAGGCAAAGAACCATCATTCCATCTCCAAGAAAACAAGGGGAATACTAGGGGACACTGACCCAGGTATAAAGGCAGGCTCTGGAGAAAAGAAAGAAAGTGGTTTCAATCCTAATTTTAGAAGCATTGGTACCAAATAATCTAATAAAGCTGATCTAATAAAATTTTTTTGGAAGAGGTTAGAAATGAAAATGGAGCCAAAGGATTTCTTTAGAATATATATGTAGTTGTTACTAAAATATATAGTAAAATATCAAGGATGTAGACGAAACTAAAATGCTTGGTTTGAGAGAAACAATTTCTTTTTTAATTTAGTCTATACATCTGGTAGGGGCTCAGTAATATTTGATTTGAATTTACAGTCTATAAAGAATTAAACCAATTATGAGAATCACAATATATGGCAGTAGAAGTGTTCTGCATTCTCTTAAATAAAGTTAATAAGTAATAGTGTGCTAATGTCTTAATATTCTTTATTTAAAAATGATTTCTGAGACTTAATTTTTTTATATTTAAAAGTAAGCACTCAACTCTTGGTATTTAAGAATAAATATATTTAAAATAACATATATGCGATATATAGGCTTTTGATTACTATTGATTTTACAATAAAATATGGCAAGAATATAGATACCTGTTTGCATGATCAAAAAGGTTTATCTCTGGATTATGTGTAATTTTATTATTCTACTTTTCTGTATTTCCAAAATATCTACAATTCGCACATATTCTGAGTATAATGAACGCCAACATTTATTTTATTTCAAAAAGTAACAGCAAGGAAGAGAGCTGTTGGGGAGAGAAAATAGAAAATAAAGTTAATAACTGAGAAGACATAGTTTCTTACTTATTTGTTTGTCTTCTTCAGCTTTACAAGAGATAAAGGAGTCTGAGTTAAGGACCCGAATTTGTTATTCCCTTAGTAAGTTGAAACTTACGACGTGGTTCAGCAGACTTGTGGGGAAAACGGGAGTGTTCTGCACTGTTGGCGGGAAGCCACCTCTTGTATTCCTAGAGTATTTAGCCTGTATATTGGGATGGCAGAAATAGAAAAACCTGTACAATGTGCTACCTTATCCAGATAAATTAAAGCTGTTTATTCATGTAAACATCCAAGAAACTGCCCCTCTGCGAAAGAAATGCGTGTGTGCCGTGGTCCCTTTCTATTTTATCATCTAAATAGGGAGGCCAAGCTTAACATATTCGAAACAATTCTAGAATAGAGTAAGTCAGGGACATTAAGTGTAAGGCAGTTTACCATAGACTGCTGAAAGACTAGAGATTCAAACAAGGAACATAGTCCCCTGTCTTGAGATGACCGTGGAAGGTGTGGTGGAGGGTCTTAAAATGAGATGTAAAGCAAAGTTTTGAGTTAATGGAAGAAAAGGAGATTATTTCCTAAAACTAGTTTGGAAGAGTTCAAAATGTAACAAGAGAGATTTGGGAGTTTGCTTCAGCCTTGATTGCGGGGGTGGGGGAACTCATTCAAGTCAAAACATATTGGGCATGTGAAACTTAAAACTGCTCTAAAAAAGGTCTTTTTTAAAAAAAATCAGGTTATGTAATGATAACAGTTCCCAGTTGTTGCTAGGCCTGAGTGGTTCCCTGCGCAGTCTCTTCCGGTCTGGATCAGTGTGCCGACAGGGTGTTGGGAGAGGCGCGGGAGGAACGTTCGTGCAGAAGCACTTGCTGCGATTAGACATACAGAGCAGTTCCGATTTTTCCCCAAGAGACACGCAGCGGTTTTAGCACCTTATGTATTTGCTACAGAAGCTGCAGGTGGGGATATCATTTGTTTTTCTTCAAAGTCTGTTTAAGTGCACACCGAGTTGTTTGTAGTGAGTGTCATAAAGCCTTATGGAGTCACACGAGTCCATCTTTACAGATTAGTGACAGTGTGTGCTTAATCAGGACAAGCGTTTGGAAGATGATCTTCATAAAACCAAATTTCTACACCTGTCATGAGGAAATGTGCGGTGTCCTACTGTATTTTTTTCTTGTGTTGATAATTATGAGGACTCATGCACTTTTACAACAACCATTTGTGTTTTCTTCCACTCTGATTTAAAGATGGCTTTTGAGAAGGCAGGGAATGGCAATAGGAGTTAAGGGATGAATTGTTGGGACTGACTTGAGTGCTGGGTTGAAAAAGATTCCGCGACTGCATCCAGACTCAACAGGATTAAACGGTCCATCAGTAACTAGTGATGTCCACTTTAGGTGTGGTAGAGGTATCTGTGGTGCGTGTGCCTAGTCTTGGCCACTCTTGTTAGAACCAATTTCTTGTTAAGTCAGACTCAGAACAATCAGAATTGTCTACAGAAATGTTTTTCCTCTGAATTTAAATCTCTTGGTTTGAAGAAACATTATATTATATATTCAGTATAAATTTAGAATCGCATTTTTTAATGGTTCTAAGTCATCGAAATCAACCATTTTAAGTGTTGAATATGCTATAGGAACAGAAATTGAATATGTAAGTGAACATAGAGCTTCACTGGTAAGATTTCTATCTAAATAATGCGTTATTTTAGCTTAAGTAGCATTCAAACTTTATTAGTAACACGTAACTCAAAATATATAATTTGCAAAAGTTTTTTCCAAACTTTTTGTTTTAATTTCAAGTGACTTCAAACCCAGGAAAGTAAAAAGAGAAGTTGAAACCAAAGCCACCGGACAGTATTGCCACGGACAGCCTTCATGCTCTTCTAGAGGTGACAGGCTTGTTGTATTCCAGATTTGCTTTAACAATACCTTAAGAGGTCATCTACATGGAATATGATCAGTGAATTTGGGAAGACTAATGGATGCTGGCAATCATTGTCTCGGTGGAGGTGAAGGAAGTGAAAATGAAACCTTCAGGCACTTACCCACCCCTTTTAGCCGTGTCCCTTGTTGACAGAGTGGAAAAGTAACGCGACCTGCACTGTTTCCAAAGAACTAGCTTGCTGTTGTCCACACTGCCACGTTCCTTACTTGAGAATCAAATTTATTTTGGTTCCTATGTGCTCTGTGCTGTCTGCCTGTACTACCATAAGTTATTTCCACTAGAAATATGGAAATGTGCAACAGAAAGCACTGGGTGTTTTCATGCAAGAGAAAGGAATCTTTCCCAAAGGAAATAATGTCCTCATTACACGCTGGTGTGCAGCCTTGTGTATTCAGAATCTCTGTCGACACCTCGTGTGGGGGACATTATATTATTGTCATACAGTTGCTACAAATGTTTAAACACATCGCTAATCTAATACTAAAACAAGAGGCTGCTAGGCCTCTCATCGCAAAGCATTTAACCAACATCTATCAGTGCTGAACATTTTTCTTTGTTCCGTTGAACTTGAATCCAACATCAATGCTTTGCTTTCCTAAGATTTTCTGTGCACTGTTTCACAAACACACTGACCTAATCTCATCTCCAAACATATGTGCAAATAAATATTTTGTATTAAATTCATAATAGCTAGTTACTGAGTTAGGAGCGTTCCTCTGCAGTAATCTCCTGAGAACAGTGTTGTCCTAATTTAACTGGTGATAAGAGTTTGGATAAAAGGAACAAAATTTCTACCACTCACTGAGAACTTGCTACGGGGTATGTCCTGTGAGACGTACTTTACACACATCATCTCCTTCACGTCTCACAGTAGACTTACAGGAGAGTTCCTCACGTAATTGCAACATACAATGAAATAACCTAGTGGTTATTAATTTCCTATGCAACTTGTAATTGGTTGAGCAAAAGGGTAAATGGGTTGGTCTCACTCCAAGCCTAACTCCTCTTTCTCTTCCACATATCCACCTCTCTCCTATCCTTTAAGGCTAAAACTGAATCTCACATCCATCAACAGTGCCTCCTTAACTGACATTCTGAGGTGGTACTAGTACTGTGACTTACATGGAACTTCCAGCTGGTACTCTGAGCATTGTTGTGCCATTCTGGTTGCTCTGGTTTATTACCGTTGCTCCCTTCTTATGCCATCGATGTCACAAAGACGCCAACTTGGTGTGCCAGGTGCTTTCGCCGTGCCGGGCTCAATGTTGAGTAGCTACATGGAGGTGGGGAGAAGGGCTTATTTCTGTGCAGAGGAAGTTCTGAGATTTTCATGCTGAGTAGTTCTATTTTGGCATGTTCCAAAAAAAGAGCCTTTCTCACTGCTTTGCCCTTTCCATCAAAGAATTAAAATAGGTAGCCACTTAGCCTGATTGTCAACATATTCTCTACTCCATTGCCTTTTAACATCATTTTAATAAACACAAGCTGAGGTGGAAAATAATAGCCACCTCATCAAGTTAGTGTTGCAATTGTAAAAAAAAGCCCCTCCTAACAGCACACCAGCTGTGCACTTTCCCACTTTAGACATCATCTTTTCTGTCCCAGAAAATATACACAATGTGCACTGTGGGTTGTCTTAGTTACCTATTTTTTTAAGTAAGCAGAAAGGACAGGGAGAGCCAAACTTATGTAATATTATTTCACTAGATGTATATTATGAGAGTGGATACTGGCTCGTAAAGGCAGATGAAATGCTCATCATGATCGTGAGACATTTACGTAATTTCAGATGACATTCAGAAGATTATTTGACTTAGCTTCAGTCATTATTCAAATATGAAGGTTTTTTAGTGGAAAATTATAAGTAAATTTTTCTTCTCCTGCCTTAGGAATTATGGACTGGGAATAAGCCCAGTTGGTTTACACACTCTGCTGCTATTTATTGCCGCCACTCATTCATTTATTCAATCATTCATTCATACAGTATTTACTAGGTTTCATTAATAATATATAGATATTGCCACAAAACAATGTACATTGGATCTCAAACCTCTACTGTTTGAGATCAATCTGAATAGTAACACAATTCATGAGTCTGCATATCCCAGGCCTCGTGTGTGTGTGTGTGTGTGTGTGTGTGTGTGTGTTTAATGAGGCAGAAAGGAAATTCCATTGTCTTTGCACACCATTTCACTAGTTACGTGACAAGATGAAAATTCAGGCATCACGCCTTGTTATCCAGATTTCATGTGACCAGTCTGATGGATCTTTGTTCCACTTCAGTGACTTATTTGCTACACAAAATGTAAGAGCAGTAGCTCCTTTTGTTAGATGTTTAGTGTATGGCAGGCCCTGTGCTATGTGCTTTGCATGTGTTACCTCGTATAATCCTCAAGAGAGCTTAATGTGGTAGTCTTTGATTTTATATGTTAAAAAAAGAAACTTAAAAGAGGTTGATATCGCTTATCCTTCCTCAGGTGGCCACATGGATGAACAAGGGGTAGAGTCTGTTTCTGACTCCACATCTGATGGACACCAAAGTTTATGACCCATTTACAGCATAGAGAGGTATACCTGAGTCACTACGGTAGCTAAATGGCCTTCCTTGCTTTGCTTCAAGGAAGCTGTATTTTCTTGCTCTTCTGCTGTAGTATTTACTGAACAAGAACCATAAAAACTCCCTCTGCCGTTCTGGTAGAAGGAGAAAAGATCAATACTCCTCTTGCTTTCTAAATTTTAAGTCACGTTGAGGTGGCTGTGCTCAGTCATGCTCCTCTTTATTTCCACTTCAAATCAGGTCTAGAAAATAGGACTATTATTTCTGAAAATCATTAACGCTGCTTTGCTTTCTCCCTTCTTCCCACACCTTTAGCACTTAACCATAACTACTATGGAAACCAAAGCAAATATTGTCTCATTTATTTTAAAACTCATAAGTAGAAGGGCATTAAAAGTTCAGTTATCTATTCTTGGTATTGACGTTGGAGGGATTGGTTTTTGTATTCAACTAAAAATGCTTATTTGAGAAATCAAGAGGTCAATTTTATAGTCTAGACCTGGAAGAAGTTGATGTTGTTGGTGACTTAATATGCCACATTCAGAATTGTTCTGATTATTAAGGGCACA
Organism: Glossophaga mutica; assembly: GCA_039655065.1. Lineage (NCBI taxonomy): Eukaryota > Metazoa > Chordata > Mammalia > Chiroptera > Phyllostomidae > Glossophaga > Glossophaga mutica. The sequence continues at coordinate 12,124,664 of CM077314.1, forward strand.
GCTATTATTCCAGGGGCATCATTGTTAGAACTGACTTTTCACAGGCAGAAGGTTCTTCACACACAGTTGGCCTGGCGAAGAGTTCTGGTCCATATCACAGTGCACTGAAGCCTCAAAGCGTTCACCTGCTAAGAGATGCATCTCATTCTGGTCTCTCTAACTGTCACTGAGACTGCTACCACATGTATCCAAGCCACCATCCATTCTTGCCTGCTAATACAGCCTGCTTACTCTTCCACCTGTTTCTACTCTTCTAATGATTGTTTCTTCTCTGCTCAGCAGTCAGAGTGATCCTTTTGAAATACAAGTCTTTTGTTGAACAAAAGAAAAAAGCAAACAAAATATAACCAGAGTCATTAAAATTAAGAACAATCTAACAATAGCCGGAGGGGAAGTGGGAGGGGACTGTGGGGAGAAGGGTTTTCAGGAACTACTATAAAGGACACATGGACAAAACCAAGAGGGAGGGTGGAAGCAAGGGAGGGAGGTGGATTTGGAGGGGGTGGGGAGAAAATACAGACAACTGTAATTGAACAACAATAAAATAATTTAAATTAAAAAAAGAAATAAAATACAAGTCTTCTTAGAGTCAACGGCCAACTCAAATGATCCCTTGGCTCCAAGTTTATGTAAAGAACTGTCCATATCCACGGAATGCCATCCAAGGTCTTTCACGATCTGTCTACTGAATCCCAATCTGACCTCCTACTCCTCTCTTCTTCTGCTATGTCCCCTGAAACCTGACTTCACTATTCTCCAGTTACGCCAAAGTTGTTTCTGCCTTAGGACATTTGCATTTTCTGTTCCTTCTGCATGGAATGCTCTTCCTCCAGATATTCACATGATTTGTTTGAAGATTCTGTTCAGATGGCACCTTCTCAGAAGAGCCATCTCAAGAAGACCCTATTTAAAATGGCAGCACCCACCACCCCTGATCTTCCATATCAGACTCCAGTTGTCCTACCTTTACACTTATTACCTTTATACATCACGTACTTATAATAATAATTTACTTGTTAGACTGTAAGTTCCAGGAGGTAAAAGATCTTTGTCATCTGTGTCTATTGATATATCTTGAACACTTACGTAAATGCCTGATGGTCAATTTTTATTGACTGAATTAAGTAAGTAAAAAATGCCCTGACAGATCCTAACCACCTCTGCTAAGATGGTTTGATTTATAGCATGGGCCATAGCACAAATGTACCAATTAAAAGGATAAGCATTTATCTTTGAGAATGGTCTCATACTTTGGTGTCAAACCTAGCTAGTTTGAACATAGACTACTTCAGTTTCCAGGTATATAGCTTCAGACATTTAATTATGCAGAGTTAAATAATTTATTATTATTAAATAAGGGACATGTATTTGAAATTAGTTATGGTATATTCAATTATTCTATTTCAGAGAAGTTCAACAGTTATTTATTAATGATATTTATTTCTTTCTCTAGAATGTCTTTAATATAAGAGTGCTTATTTTGCAGGGTGATACCCCTATTTATCAATAGTGAAGAATTACATTTCAGGGGCTGGAGGGAGGTAGAAGAGGGAAATGGGAGGGTAAATGGTGATGGAAGAAGACTTGACTTAGGGTGGTGAACGCACATACAATGTACAGGTGATGTATGATAGAATTGTACACCTGAAACCTATATAATTTAATTAATGTCACCCCAATAAAAATCAATAAAATTAAAAAACAAAATAGAATAAGTAAGTAAAAATAAGAAATTTTTGGAAAATAAGTTATAAGGAAGTTGCCCTACTAGTTAGGATAAAATATTATAAATCCCAAATCACTAAAATAATTTTGTACTAATACAAATATGAAATGTTAATTAATATTAATTCTGAATAGCGGAAGTATGAATGATTATTATACTATTATTTACCTTTTTATATTTAAATATTTCAAATATAATTTAAAAGAGCTAATAAAAATAGTTACCACTTAGAGAATAAATGGATGAATCAATATAGATAGCCTAGGTAAACCTTAATAAATGTAATAATTTAATATGTGATTAAACAAGCATCATAAAAGAATGAAGAAGGAATGAAATATTCAGATTATGCCATTGATAAAACTAACTCTGTAGGTAGAAACAGTTTTAGATTCCATGCCCCATATACTGAGATATATTTAAGTTGCTGTCAGAAATCCATGAGTAAAACTCTTAAAATATAAGAAAATTTAAAAAGAATATCTTACTTCTGAAGTAAGAAATGCTCCCTAACTATAAAACTGATGGAAGAACTATGACAAATTTCAATATATTTCAAATAGTTTTATATTTAGAACTTCTGTTTATGAAAAATAAAAAGTTAAAAGACATAAAACACATTTGGAAAAAATATATGCCATGATATTAAAGGAAAGGAGTATTCTTAAAATTTAAAGAATGCATGGAAATTGAGTAATGAAAATGCTATCTAAGAATCAGTCGTCTGAGGAGTGAATATCGTAAAAGTAATTAAACCAGGCCATTAAACCAAGATGACTCTAATGCCTTGTCTGTTTACCTAAGCAAACCGAAGGAAACTTCAGCCAGAGTCAGTGCTGGTGCATGCGTCAGGGTAAGAAATCAACACTCAGAAGTTGTGGAGAGAAGGGGACCCTAGTGCACTGTTGGTGGGAGTGCAGACTGCTACAACCACTATGGAAAGCAGTATGGAATTTTCTAAGGAAACTAAAAATGGATCTTTTGACCCAGCAATTCCACTGCTTGGATTATATCCTAAGAACCCTGAAACACCAATCCAAAAGAACCTATGCACCCCAATGTTCATAGCAGCACAATTTACAATAGCCAAGTGTTGAAAGCAACCTAGATGCCCATCAGTAAACGGTGCCCATCAGTAAATGGATCGAGAAACTATGGTACATTTACACAATCGAATTCTATGCAGCAGAAAGAAAGAAAGGAGCTCGTACTCTTCGAGACAGCATGGATGGTACTGGAGAGCATTATACTAAGCGAAATAAGCCAGGGGTGAAAGACAAATACCATATGATCTCACCTTTAACAGGAACCTAATCAACAAAACAAACAAGCAAGCAAAATATAACTAAAGACACTGAAATTGAGAACAGGCTGACAGTCACCAGAGGGGAGAGGGGAGGGAATTTCAGGGGGAAAGGGGAAGGGTTTAGAGCAACAAGTATAAAGGACACATGGACAAAAACTAGGGGGGTGGAAATAGGAGGGAGGTGGGGAGGGCTGGGGCAGTGGGCTAGGATGGGAGTAGAAGACAGAAAACTGTCCAAGAACAACAATTAAAATAGAAATTAAAAAAAAAGAAATCAAAACTTTAAAACAACCAATCACAAGCAACCAAGCTGGCTTTCCCAGCAAAGGTAACCTTAAGCCAGAGCCAGTCATCATATTCTTGTCTGGCTTCCATGTCTTCTCTATAAAACTCTTTCCCTGAGCTCCTGTTGGTGGAGCATGCTTAAGTTTTGTCTTCGCACTGACCAGTTTAAATCAATGTTTGCTCAAATAAACTCTTCAAAATAAAAAAGAAAAGAATTACCTTTCATAATGCTCACTAACTCATGTCCTTTAGGGTACCAGTATATCCATCACATAATTACCATACCTGGCTTGATTCCTTTATGCCATCTTGCTGCTGTACAGATGGGAGAGAGGAAGCAACTGTCTCTGGTTGAGAATTCTTGATAAAGTTTATAGTCTTTAAACCTGGAAAGCCTCCAAGTCATGCTAGCATCTGCTTCTAGAGAAGACATGAATATGGAAGCCATGCCACAACCTCTTTATTTTCCAGGACACAAATATATTGTTGTCCTATGACATTTGCTTAGTGATACTGTAATATTGTCAGGTATCTATAAAACTTTTATAATATGTAGCTACAATATGTTTACTGATGATGGCTTCAAACAATTTTCCTCAAAACCTTGGATTTTCTTAAGCAGTGGAGGGAGGATGAAAAGCAGATGGCATTGTAATAACAGCAACAACAAACGCTGCACAAAAGAAGAGGAAAAATAGGGACCATAACGCAGGAGCAAGATACAAATAACAAAAGACAACTGTGGGGATGCCTAGCTACCTCTCCTGCTTTTCTCTCGGGCAAACTGATAGAAGCCTTCCCACTTACTGACAGTTTTGGGGCATCGCGTTGTAGAGGATAGCCCACTGTGGAGTTCTGTGCTGCTACTGGAAAAACCATTTTGTATATCCGTTGGGTCAGCCAAAAGGTCAGTTTAATTTTTTCCACAAAATAAAAGACACATTTTTTATTTTCACCAATAATTTTATTGATTTGGATATTTTGAGTATGTTGGCTATCTCCCACATGGTATAACATTGATCCTTCTCAATTAATGTCTCAGTTTGATTGCTATCAACTTCAACTGGTCTACCTGACCATGGAGCATCATCCGGTGAGAAATCAACAGGAAACTTCGCAAACCACTTTTGACACATTCAATCAGTCACAGCACCTTCTCCACACACTGCACTAATCTTTTCTTGTGTTTCAGTTGCATTTTTACCTTTCTTGAAACAACAAAGCCTAATATGCCAAAAAAGTTGTGTATTTCCTTCCTTCTTCAATATTAAAATGGCTACATAAGAATTCAGCAATTTTGATAAGTTTTTTAAAATGCATGCAGATTTGACAGCTGTCACAGTACAATTTAACAAAATTGTTTTGAATGAAATTAAAGTCAACTAGGCACTACTACAGCCATCTTACCAAAAAAAAAAAAAAAAAAAAGAAAAGAAAGAAAAGAAAGAAAGAAAAGAACGAACTTTTTGGCCAACCCAATGTAATTTGGAGCCTTTTGTGACTGGCTTCTTCTATCCAGCATAATTTTAGGGTTCATTTATGTTATAGGAAAAGTTCTACATTTGTTTTATTAACAACTAATATTAAATTGGATAGATATGCCCCTATTTATCCATTTATCAATTTATGGACATATGGGCTGTTTCCACTTTCATGGACGTATGAGTTGTTTTTGGCTGTAATGAATAAAGCTGCTATAAACACTTGTATACAAGTTCTGTTTGATGATCCTCTTGATTATCTATCTTAGAGTGAAAATGCTTGATCATATGGTAACTCTGTACTTAATAATTTGAGAGACTCTCAAACTGTTTTCCAAAGTGGCTGGACCATTTTTCATTTCGACCAGTGAAAACACACCGCCTTGAGCACTCGGACATACAGGGCACAAAGTACATACAATGGGGGTGTGAGGGAAGCAACCTGAAGTTCCGGCTCCCGTGAAAGGAAGTGCTAAGGAGGCTACTGTTTTCGGAGGGTCTACTTCGTTCCAAGCAGCATGCTAAGCACTTGGCCAACAGTGACTTACTTTTATTTTTAGAATAACCCTGAAATGTGGGTATTATTCCATTTTGTTGAAGGAGAGTTTGAGGTACGCAGCTGTGAAATAACTTGGCCAATGTCACAAAACCAGTAGCTGGTGGAGCCTGATACAAAGGTTGGCATTTCTGAATTTTAATTTCAATCTTTTTCATAAAACTATTTTAAATCAATTATTGCGTAACTGGCAGTGAACTGTAGCTTCTGCTTTCCCCATTTGGGGGCATGATAAAAATCAGTGGCCTGTTGGACCGACTGCATGTTTCTGTCTTATCAGATAATGTCACATATGCTTAGATCTTGTCTATAAGCAAGATAGCAACACTGCCTGCCATTTCCTGAAGAAACAGCCTCCCTTGGTGGGAGATAGAGGTCACTGCCAGCTAATAGGTAGACCTATCTTTGAGAAGCAGTGTTGGTTAACGATCTCAAAGCCGAAACCATTTATCCATACTCGAGTATCAAATGTAGTAGGTTATCCTCATGAATTTTCCCTTTCCCTTCGTCTACAATAACGGATTGATGGCGAGTCTTTGGATAATGCCTCATTTTATTTGTTTCAGCATCTTCATGATACTGGGTGCTATGAACAAAGTTGGTGGCAAAGTATATATGAACATGTTATGAAGATTCCTCATGTGATTGGAAATTACGTGTGTGCTTTCAGCAAATAACTGGAATTCAGCCCAGTAGGCTAGTAGTTTGAAGACAGCATGGTTTGCTTCTTTGCGTTGGCTTCACTTAAGCAGTACGTCATGTTCTGCCGAGACAGATTTCTGGAGTGGGGATGTGTTGTATAAGTGACCCTCTCCATTACACTTATATGGCACAGTTTTATCAACACTCAGCTACTTGGAAAAGAACCATATGGTCAATCTGACCCACTGGGGTTCTTTCTAGAACCTCTCAAGGCAAAATATTTTAATATGTACCTTCCTGTCATATTCACAGTCACCAAATTATGCCATACGACTGCAGATAGCAGTTTTATTAGCACAGGCCTTGGAACCAGACAGACCTCAATGCAGATCTGTCTCCACCTATGTAAATAACTGATGTCGTCTAGACTCTAGAGTCTTCATTTCGGAAATGGGAATGACATCTAGCTCTTCGTTTTTTTCTGGGGTTTACGTAAAATGATTAAGGTAAAAAATGTACTAAGTTGTCTTGTGCATTTGGTTTCTTAGCCTACCTAGCATTTAGGGGTTTTTTTGAAGTGGGGTGTTGAGAAGCTTTCAGAAACGAGTGTTGGACTCAGCGTAAGAGAGAACCCTGGTGTATTGGTGATATTGTCATGGGCCTAGAATGTGGGTTGAGAGCACAGTTTGCAGTCTTGTATCTCTCACCTTCAAATCTTGCTCTGTCATTGTCATCGGTGGCTGCAACTCCAGATTGAAGGGGAAAAAAATTAAACAGAAGAAAATACTGTTCTAATTCAGGATGCTTCTTTTCAGAAAGGCTGGATTTTAAAAATTGTAATTTTGTGATAAAAGGAATTTAAATGTAATGTAATAAAAGATTTCTGATCATTGAATCTATTTGCTGATGGGAATAAAATCCCAAGAGGCATTTGGAATGATTTAGAAATTTTAAGAGTAAGCTAATATATATCAATCGACATCTCCAGAGTCTCAGAGAAATTAGTCTGGGATTAGTGGACCATTGAGTTTAAATTAAAATGTAGGATTTTTTTTCTGGCATTTCAACTTATGTTTTTATTTCATAGTGGCATGCATTTCAGTGAGTTATTATCATTTCTACAGTTACAATGATTATTAAACCAGCCAGTTAGCAAGTTGAAAATGATGTGTTTTGGATGCTGAGAATAAGCAAAGCTACAAAGAAGGAGCGAAGAAGGGAGAGAGAAAAGAAAGAAGTGAAACAGAATTGCTTTGTTCAAGGAACACAGAGCCTTGCTGGCCTGCGTTAACATTTTATAGCTAGGTAATGATTTCAAAATTATTGCAAGTAGCAGAAACATTTTGGATTAGGAAGGCAACTGCCAGTGCACATTATTTGTTTCTTAAAGCTTAATGTGCGTACAAAATCACCAAGTCTGGGTATTAAACAGATTCTGACTCAGTGAGGGTAGGACATGGATTGTGTATTTCTAACAAGTTCCGAGATGATGTTGGTGTTCTGCTCCTGAGTGACCTGCCATCATATGGGCCTTACCTCTAGTGAAGAGTTCATTCGGAGGCAATTGAGGTCTTTGTGGAGACCAGTGAGTACACTTTGAGCAGCAGTTCTGAAACATGGCTGCACATTGGAACCTTCTAGGGAGCTTAAAAAATTATTCATGTGCGGTTCTCATCCTGGCCCCTTACATTCCCCAGAGATTTTAATGTAATTGATGTGGGGTAGGATCTGGGCTTCAGGATTTTTTAAAGGTCCAAGGTTTATTAAGTTTCTGTTGCTTCTGTGACAAATTGCCACAAGCTTGGTGGCTTAAAAAACACACATTTACAAATGTATTATCTTACAGTTCAGGAGATCATAAATCTACAGGGATCTCACTGGGCTAAGATTAAGGTGTCGTCGGAAGGATGCATTCCTTTCTGGGGTCCCTAGAGGAAATCTAATTTCCTTGCCGTTCCCAGTTTCCAGAGGCTGCTTGCTTTCCATGACTGATGGCCCACTTCAAAGTTAGGAAATTGGGCCAAGTCTTCCTTACGCCTCCATCACTCCGGTTCTTTTTTCAGAATCACTGTTTTGCTTTTCAGGGCTCTTGTGATTACATTGGGCCCATCCACGTATTCCAGGATAATCTCCCTATTTTAATGTTAGCCAATTAGCAATATTAATTCCATCTGCAATTTTAATTTTTTTTTTTTACCGTGCAACCTACCATGTTCACAGGTTCCAGAGACGAGGATGTAGACCTCTTTGGGGGCCCTAATGCCTACCACGCCATGTGATTCTGATATGCAGCCAGGGATGGAAATCAAAATAGAGCAGGGTCACTTAAATGAGACCAGAGGGAAATAAAAATGAGCTAGAGGCATCAGGGGGTGGCAGACATAACCTTTTATACTTCTCAAATATTCCTCACTTTAATAAAATATGTGTATGTCTTTGTGCCTCAGGATAAAGAATCTCCTCTTTAATATGTTCAAACTTGGTTCCTGTTAAATATACAAGATATAGGATGAACTGAGGAGAAAAGGTCCTAAGCAAGGGAAATGGGCATAAGCAAGGTGATGGGAGAGCCTTCAAATACCAATTTGGTATTTGTGAATTATTCACACACTGTGGATTCAACCTTTTCACTTTATTCTTCGAGTTATGATCCTCACCCTTTTTTATGCCTGTGGCCACTGCCTGGTTTTACATGTCTGATAAATCTCTTAAATGCCAATACCCTGGGCACAGAAGACCACTCTGTGACCCCTAAGCTTTAAAGTGACAATTTAAAGTAAAGATGATACTAAAAGAGTAATGAATCACCTTATTATTAATGTGTACCCTATTGTAATGCAGATATAGTTGTTCTGAGTAGTCTTATCCTTCAAAACTTAAAATAGCATGGCTTGACAGTTAAACGTGGTAGGAGAAATAATGACATTATAATGAAAGTAATCAACTTCTGAGATCTGCATATTTACATGCAAAATGAGTGAATAAAACTCTTAGGTGGGAAAAAGGGTAAATATTTTAAAATTCCAAATACAAGGGACCTAAATGCTAAGTGAAATAAGCCAGGCAGTGAAAGACAAATACCATATGATCTCACCTATAAGTGGAACCTAATCAACAAAACAAACAAGCAAGCAAAATAGAACCAGAGACATGGAAATAAAGAACAAACGGACAGTAACCAGAGGGAAGAGGGAAGAGGGATAATGGGGAAAAATAGGGGAAAGGTTGTCAAGGAACATGTATAAAGGACACATGGACAAAGCCAAAGGTGGAAGGATTGAGGGTGGGAGGCAGGGACAGGTGGGGCCGGGGAGAGTGGGGGGGGGGGAGATGGAGACAACTGTACTTGAACAACAGTAAAAAAGTTAACCCTCTCCCCCAGACAGGAGTTAAATATCTGATATCACATAATTAGCTTATGAATTCCTTTCTGATTCTTATTTTCTATCAAGAAAAGTTTTGGAAGTTTGAACAATGGACCCATGGATAATGGGTGTGCATGATGTAAATGTAGTAAACTGATATGTAAAACACCCAAGGAAAACAGATTATCACAATAATCACTAGCTAGACATTTTTTTTTTTTCAGGAATCCTTTTCTAATCCCAGTAGATTGATTGGTCCTCATTTACAATCGTGTCAGAGTCTTTACTCGTCCAGTCAAAGCCTTTGTCGCACTACTAAGTAATTGTCTTTTTATTAATCGGCATCCCCAACAAGTGCTGAAACATATGAGCACAGAAATCTCCTGAGCTTCCTCATCCATATGTCTGTTGTGTTTGCCACATAGGGATCAGTCCATTAAAGTTTGAATGAACCAACAAATAAATAAACTTATTCCAAAACTACTTAATTGAAGTCACAAAGAAAATAACAAAATCTCTAGATTTAGCTTTGTGGTGATAAAAACATGTTTTTAAAAATTCAAATATATATTGCCCTGACTGGGGCAGCTCAGTGGATTGAGCATGGGCTGCAAATCAAAGGGTCACCAGTTCGATTACCAGTCAGGGCACATGTCTGGGTTGTGGGCCAGGTCCCCAGTGGGGGCTGCATGACAGGCAACCACACACTGATACTTCTCTCCCTCTCTTTCTCCTTCCCTTCCCCTCTCTCTAAAAAAAAATAACAATAAATAAAAGTCTTAAAAAACTTGAAATATATTGTCAAGGGTTTATTCTGGTGGCTGGAAAGGCAACCAACCAGTAAGACCAGATCCTTGTTCGTCAGGAGCTCACAGTCTCTGAAAAGAAACAGATACTTAAACAGAAAATTGCAATGTGCTCTGGTAAGGGCTGTGGTAGAGATAGATGATCACAGCATGCTCTCATTGGAAAAGAGAGTAAAGAAATACTTCAAGGCAGATCTTCTGGAAAAGATGATTTTTAAGATTAATGTACTGTAGGAGTTAGCCATGTGATGGGTCGAAGAAGTGTATTCCAGACAAAGGAAGAAGCATATAATTATCTGAAAGGCAGGGAGAATGGATATGATGAAAAGTACGAATAGGAGGTAGGAAGTTATTTGGTTTAATTAAGTGAGCTTGCCTAGCAGGATGCCAAGCCAAACCCTGTCAGGGATAAGTCCTACTGGACCTGTGTCTATTGTAATCATGTAGCACTCAATATAATGTAGTTATTTCTCTCTCTTATCACATTAACTGTCATGCTTTCCTATTTTAAATTTTGAAAAATAAGACTACTCAGAACAACTATATTTGCATCATAATAGGGTCTGCATTAAATTTCAGTGGGTGAAATTCTATTAACATATTTTAAATGTTTCTCTCTGTTCCCAAACCAACCACATCAGTGTCATCTGGGAAGTTGTTGGAAATAAAATTTCTTGCGGCCCATCCCAGACCTACTGAATCAAAAACTCTGGGACACGACCCAGAAATCTGTGTTTTAATGTGTGCTCCAGGTGATTTGGGTATATGCTGAACTTTAAAAACAGCTGTGTCCAATGAACACAAGAACAGTATTGCAGGGAAACTTGGGTTGCTGTTATTCACGCTGCGGTGGTGGTGATGGAGGTGCGAGTATGGGACAACAAGGCTCAATCTCAGTGAACCTGTTTGGAGTTTGAACATCACTATGTGTGAGTTTCTTGTTTGTTTTGTTTGTTTTGATTTAGGGGGTTCATGGCTTTCGCCCATATTCCCTTAATCACGTACTTTCTGGGAGCATAGAAGGGGGAAGTCTCACAAGGTTCCGGGGCTAGAGAGAATTGCCTCATTATTTTAATTCAGACAGATAGTTCAAATTAAGATGGTGTCATATTTTCTTAGAATTTGTGAAATTTTCTGCATGTGGCTCTGCAGTTTTGATGAGAAAGGAGACAAACATATTTTGATCCAGCCTAGATCCATGGGAGATTTATTTCGTGTACTAACAGAAGCCAATTGAATTTTACGTTTTAATGATCAGTTTGGTTGATAAGCACTTTAACCAGCTGTTAGTCAGAACCACCGTTGGCTGCTTACGTTACTAATAAAAGATTAGGTTTGAAACATCTGTCATTGTCTTCCAAAGTCTATAGATGTGAAAGAAAATGCCTTTCTTCTACTGTTATTCTGCCTAGAAGAATCAGTCAGAGGCAACTTTGCCTTTTTACGTCCCCTACAAATTGTGTTCACATTGCTGCAACTCCTATAGCAGTGACTTTGAAGATCTGTGGTAGGTAGAGTTCTGTATTTTCCAAACTATATAATTGGGAGCTCACCTAGCACAAGTGTGCCCAGTGAAACAGCGTTTCAGAGACAATTTCCCTTACCCCTGCAGGAGCAACCATGCCACAGAAAAATTTCACTGAATAAACAGGTTAACCAGAAAGTTCTATTGGACATGCGTTACGTTTTCCAGCCATTGTGGTTAAATGAAGTCTGTGGTGCTTCCTATTCCAAAGATAAAGTTGGAAATAATTTTATGAGTTTAATGATGCCAATCACCGAATTCTTATTAAAGCTAGACTGATACCTTCCCGTTAGGATATTGTCCAATATTTATTGTAATTATATAAGTTTGCAATGATTCTAAATCACTCCATTTCAAAGTGCATTCCTCAGAACACTAATTCTCCGTTTGTGTATGAGATAGAGGAGGGTTGGGGGAAGACAGGGACAGATCAGAGGTCAAACAAATTTGGTCAATGTGCCGTACACCAGCTCCCTCTTGGAGATACCTAAGACATATTAATGTATCAAAGACTTTAATAAATTTTGAAGTTTGTTTAATGGAAGTGCCCAACACATTTTTGAATATGAGTCCTTTTATTTTAAAAGTAAACTGCTATAAGCACATCTTTTTAAAATGTCCTTCGAAAAGGTTTTCCATTACGGTTAATGGCTGCTTTATAGTTATTAATAGAAAAGTCATTATAAATTTGGGCCTGAACACTAATTGGATAAAGTTATTAAGCAGAATAAATGTTTTACTTTTCTTCTCCATAAAATACTTTAAAAACATTTTGATATAAAATATCCTTTCCATACTAAAAACAGCTGTTCCCATTCCTGTACCGAGTTCTTTTCCCCACATCCAGCACACAGTGTCACTGTGTCCTTCAACACAACAAACCTCATCATGCCTTGTTCTAAATAGTAGAATCATACATGAGAGATTACATCTCTGTGAGACCACATTATGTTTCAATCATTCTGGAGCAATTACACTTGTTATTTACCAAATATCCCGTTAGAGTAGGTAATCCATGTTGGGGTCAGATAACTTCTGAAGGCTCAGTGGCTAATCAGAAAAGCTTATTTCCGACTCACATTGAAGTCTGAGCAGGTGATGCTAGAACTCGTGCTGTCTACATCTTACATTTCTCTCATGCTGAGGCTTCAAGGTCAGGCTAGTGTCATCCACCAGGCAGGTTAGGCAGGAAGGCTTGAGGTGGGTTTGGAAAAGGAACCGGATAAGACATTCTAATGCTAGACCTGAAAACAGAATACATCACTTGGTCCACTTTCTCTTGGCCTGAACCAAGCCAGATAATTTAACTGCAAAACAGAATGGGAAATGTAGTTGTTCTATATTCCCACAAAAACAAAATAGGACTGGTGAGCATCCAGGCAGTCTTTTCAGTAACAAGAAAGATCGTTCTCAAGAAGTCATTTCAACCAATTCCATCTAATGAGAATGTACTAAATAGGAATTCTAGAACAAATTGGTGTGTATGTGTTCTAGTATACACATACATAGAGACATTTATGCATTTGAGCAAATATTGTGGACTTTTAAGTCCTTAGCAGTTGTTGATCTTGTCACCTCTCCAATGCTGTTATTCCAAAAAGGGAAGCTCAGTTTCAAAACAGACACAGAGATACACTTTTCAAAGCTCTTCTATAGCCACAGGCTAAAGCCTTTAGCTAAAGCATTTCACAAAGTCATCAGTAAACTTTCTGACGCTTCCCATGCCTAGATAGTCCAGCATCCCTTCCGAGGGTGAGATCACACTCTGTCTACATGGAAATCGAAGGTGATGCAAGGAAAGAAAGGAAGGAATTCCCAATGACATCTTCGGTGCTTGGAGAGCCTGCTGTTCATTTTCTGTTTACTAACAAAGAATAGGCTATGCTTTGGGGTTTTGTCATTGTCCTTTCTGACAGAACTCTGTCTTTATTTTCAAATGTACATTTCTATTTTAAAATCAAGAATAGAAGAGGTCTTCCAGTCAAGATGGCAGCATAGGCAGACATGGCTTACCTCTTCACACGATCACATCAAAATTACAACTAAAATATAGAACAACCATGACTCAGAACTATCAGAAATCAAGTTGAATGGAAGTCTGACAACTAAAGAATTAAGGAAATCACATCCATCCAGACTAGAAACCCCAGGACCAGCTCACCCAGTGGGCAGCTACAGACTACTTTGGAGTACCACCACCCTGCCCCTGCAAAGCTGATCCTCCATGGAAGGTAGAGTTTGGTGGTAAGTGGTCACAGCCAGTCCTTGCCCCTGACTGGCCTGGGCAAATCCCCCCATTGATCTGCCAATAGCAACCGAGGTTCATATACAAGAGGATGGTGTTCTCATCCCACATAAAGCGCTCACTTCGAGTACATAGCTTGAGTGGTACAGGAGGCTGTGACACTGGATCCTCCAGGACACCTACTACATCAGGCCACACTACCAAGACATAGAGTCAAAGTAGCTCTACCAAATACATAGAAACAAACATAGGAAAGCTAGCAAAATTAGGAGACAAAGAAACATGGCCCAAATGAAAGAACAGATCAAAACTCCAGAAAAAGAGCTAAAGAAAATGGAGATAAGCAATCTCTCAGATGCAGAGTTCAAAGCACTGGTTTTAAGGATGCTCAAGGAACCCAAAGAGGACCTCAGCAGCATGAAAAAGATCCAGTCAGAAATGAAGGATACACTCATTGAAATACAGAACAATTTACAAGGAAACAACAGTAGAGCAAAAAGCAACCAATCAGAATAACACGAAGAACAAAGAATCCGAAAAAATGAGGATAGTAGAAGCAGACTCTGGGACAACTTCAAGAGGTCCAAAATTCACATCATAGTGGTGTTAGAAGGAGGAGTGAAAGAGCAAGAAATTGGAAATCTATTTGAAAAATAATGAAAGAAAACTTCCCTAATTTGGTGAAGGAAATGGACATGCAAGTCCAGGAAGCACAGAAAGTCCCAAAGAAGAGGAATGCAAACAGGCCCATTCTAAGACACATTATAATTAAAATGCCACAGATTAAAGATAAAGAGAGAATCTTAAAAGCAGCAAGAAAAAAGCAGTTAGTTACCTACAGGGGAGTTCCCATAAGACTGTTAGCTGATTTCTCATAAGAAACTTTGCAGGCTATAAGGGATTGGCAAGAAATATTCAAAGTCATGAAAAGCAGAGACTTACAGCCAAGATTGCCCTACCCAGCAAAGCTATTATTTGGAATCAAAACATAGATAAAAAGCTTCCCAGACCAGGTAAAATGAAAGGAGTTCATTGTCACCAAACCATTATTATATGAAATGTTAAAGGGACTTATTTAAGCAAAAGAAGATCAAAACTATGAACAATAAATGGCAGAAATACATATCTATCAACAATTGTATCCAAAAAAAAAAGAACTAAGCAAATAAGAACAGAGACAGAATCAAGGATATGGAGAGTGTTTTGATGGTTGCTAGTTGGGAGGGTGATGTGGGGAAATGGGTGAAGAGTTAACGGAATTAGGAAGCACAAATGGGTAAGCTACAAAATAGCCATAGGGATGTACAGTGTAGGAAATGGAGTAGCCAAAGAAGTTATGCCTACGACCCATGGACATGAACAATGGTGTGGGATTGCCTCAGGGACTGAGGGGTGCTGGGTGGAGCGGGGCAAAGGGAGGAAAATCAAGATAACTGTAATAGCATAATCAATAACATATAATAAAAAATATCAAAAACTTAAAACTCAACAATAATAATCTTATTAAAAATGGAAAAAGAGCTATAGCCATAGGTTTAAAAGTCCCCTGTTAATAAGTGGTAATTAGGTGCCTTTATCACTTATTTATTAGTCACATATTTTTCCATGTTTAGCAAAAATGAAATTTACCCCATCAGTTATTAGTGACATTTAACCAAAATAATTATCTCCCTCATGCAATTGTGTTAGCAGTCAAAAGTTCTATTTTAGCTCTTTTCTGTGAAACCTGCAGAACAGCATCTTAATTTCTATGAACCAGATTGTCTTAACATTGCCAAATAGAGCCAAGTCTTTTGCATTTTCATTAATAGGTAAACACATGTTTTGTTAAGAGCTGAGACGTGGGTAGTTCTGTCTACCTTTATTTTCTTCTCATCTTGGGCTAAGCTTTGAAGCTTTCTAAGTTCTGAGTCACCACATTGGTGCCCTTTTCTGAGCATGGTGGCATTTGGGCACATTACCTCAATTTAGTTCTTGCTTGACCTAATGGTCTGTTGTTGACAGACCCATGATTGAATCCCAGCTCCATCTCATACAGACAGCTAGAATAACTTTGGACCAGTCTCATAACCTCTATGAGTTTAGGTTTTTTCACTTGTAAAATGAGGTTAATAACAATATCATACCTGTCATATAAGTACTCAGTAATACGAGCTGACATTATTCAACACACATGTTTTCTTTCTGATCTCTTGTAATTCTAGAGATATTTAAGACAAAGGTTGTTGGAAATATTTGACTACCAATTTAATTCTAAAGGGCTTACTCCATGTCATCCCTGCAGACATAAAGAAAGAGAGTGGGGGAAAAAAAAACAGTCCCTGACTTGGAAAAACACACAGTCTAGTGAAGAAGATAGACAGGGAATCAGATCACTGGAATAGAGTAACTGATGATATTAAAGTACAACCAAGGAATCAATGATTCATTCTACTAGAGCAGTTCTGTGGCAACTGCCAAGTGAAAGAGGAATTTACACGAGAGGCTGAAGGATGAGCAGGAGCTCACCAAGGAGCAGCAGGATTAAGCCCTTCTGCCAAGTCACAGACCAAGGGGCTAACACTGGAGGGCTTTCAGCATAAGGGACACCAGCTTTGCTGATGCGTCCTGATGGGCTTAGGTAGAGAACACTCCCTTACCTGTATTCCAGGTAAGCAGGGAAGACAGGAGAATGACAAAGGCATGAAGCTCGATTCCAGTCCTCAGAATCCAGTTTTTGCAATGAACCTTGTGTTGGTAGACTCAGTTATGTAATAAATATATTTGAGAAAACTCTGTGGGTGAAAAGATTCACTCATTACAGTAGAAAACAGGCATTGTTCCTATACTGAAGTATTTCTCGACTGTCATAGTTGTTTCATTTCCCTATGTACTGTCTTGTGACCTGTTATTGTTTAGTTTTAAAATGAATATTTAATTCAGTGTGTATACAAATACATATTAACTACATATATGTGTATAATACATGTGTAGATAATGCACATATCCATATGTAATGCATATGTAAGTATAAACTTCTAACTAGAAATTAAGCTCCCTGTCAGCAAAGTTTATGTCTAACATTTTTTGCCTGCCCGAAAGTGAGTACTTCACAAAAACTGTCCAATATATAAATGTATGTGCTGCAAATAATCACATGTATAACAGAGAAAGCTCCTCTCTCTCAGCCCTGCCATGTTTTCTCCTGGTTTCTGCCCAAGATTTCTTGGTTTATATCTTATACTTTCTGTTACGATCATCCCGCTGCTATTGCCTAAGAATCTTACGATGTGCAGAAATGTATCAACTTACTAGACATAATAATAATAATAACGATGATCACTTTTATTGAGTGACAACCATATGTTACATTTGGTTCTTTGGTGCTGTTTTACATGACAGTCTTGCAAGGAACTATTCTTACCCTTTTGCACACCCCATGTCTTTGCCCTGAGGGGGGTGCAATTTACCTGATGCCACATAGCCAGTAGGCTTCTGGGACCAAGGTTTGAATCTATGGTTCTCAGTCTCAGAAACTTTATTCAGTTACTACTGTGGAGTTTACAAAACAATTAAATCCATTATTTCAATCAAACCTCACAACTTTCCGGTTTGCGGATAGTCACCAATTCTTTAACTCGGAGAGGTAAAGTGACTTGCTCCTGACATGTAGTTGAAAGACGGCAGGATTCCCATCTTATTCCAGATCTTCTTTTTAGCTGCAGGATGGTTACTCCACCAACCTGAGCTGGATAGGGTACCTCACTACTGGAATGTTGCAGTCCCCCCTCCGGATGTCAGTCAGTCAAAGTGGGCATAAAGGTTTAAATAAGTTCTGACCGAAATAGAAGTGCTTAGTAAGGTTAAATATTTTTAATGCAAATCTTTTTTAATGTTAATGGATTCTTCTCATTTAAGCACCAATCCACTATGACCATCCACATGGCCCCACAATGAGAAGCAAATTAAGTCGTTAGAAGGAAAATTTAGTAAGTTGTGTTTTTCCATGGACCAGTAGTGGCAGAGAGAAGGGAGAGCAACTGGTGGACAAGAGTCCATGGCATTCAGGCTTGTGAGATGGATGTTAATGGTTCCACAGTGTTTGCCTTGGTGTGCTCTTGATGGATTTTCCCCTTCTGAATTAATGTCTGTCTCCTCTTGATTAATTTAGAGTGATTGGACTGTGAGTCAGTTAATTACATTTTCTTTCTCAAGTCAAATATCATTCGTTGTGATGAAGGCAGTCATTCTGATTTCTCACAAAAACAGTCCCTGATTAGCATCGAGTGTAGATCTCACAAAATGAGGAGGAAAAGTTTTTCTTCATCCGGGAAAGCGGCACCAACGCCAGAGGAGCCTTGTCATAAATCTCACTTCAGATCTGATCCTATGAGTCCCTGCGCAGAGCTCCTTGGGGTACACGTGGTGCTCTCTCAGACCGGAGACTTCCCTTAGCTGATGTACCAGATGTATTTTTTTAAATGTTCTGTAAATGTTTTGCTCCAGGGCATGTATTTTAAAGAGTTTTAAAATACTTTAAGATTGTTCTCTGGAGGGAGAAAGCAGTATTGTGAAGAGAACACTGAATTTAAAGTATGAAACATGTTTCTTCTAAAAACTAAGTGAACTTGTGATCTAATCTCTTAGACGAGTACAATAGGCGTTGTCTCGTCTGCTCTCCGGACTGAAACACAGTGACAAGAACCGTGCGATGTTTGAATCATGCGACATATCATCCAATTTAGACATGTGGTATGGTTGTCACTGATTTCTCAAGTTCATCGTCTGTGAAGAAGACTTTCTACTTTGCTTCTAAAATTGTAACTGTTCTCTTGTAAACTCATTTGTATAGGATAAAAAAATAAATGCAGATGTTCCAATGCCTGGCGCCACAGTAGCACTCAGTGACTTAAGACTTCAGGTTTGTAGTCACCCAGACCTAGGGTCATCTCTGAGCTGCTCTATGACTACGTGCAGATCCTTAGGCAATTCACCTAAACTTGATAGGGTTGAATTCTCTAATGGGAAAAACGTGGTTACCGACAGCAACTTCCTCTTAGTATTGTTGAGAGGATTCGGTAAAGTGATGACTGTAAAGGACCCATTATAACCCCTTGCCTCTCATTTTGCCCAATAAATGATAGTTCTGCCTTCACATAATACAGAGACGGTTTATTCTGGCAGAGAATGACTTTTCAGATAATTTCAGCAAACGGAACCCTCCGAGTTGTCTGAAATCCAGTTTGGCCTCAGCACTCTTACTGCTTGTCAGAAAGAAACGGAAGGCGCTGGCCGGCCGCTCGCTCTCTCTGTGGGATGTCTGTGGACAGCACCCCCCCACCCCCACCCCGCACCTTCCCCCTTGTCACGTGCACCAAGCTTTGCTTCAGGTTGGGCTGGGAAAATGAAATTGTGGGTTTTTCCCCACCTTAAGATGCCCGAGAATGTCTGGCATTGTCCTTGGTCCTTTACGTAAGTTATCTCATTTTGTCTTCATAACCACCCTGCAAAGCAAATACACTATTTTACAAACGGAGAAAATAGCAGTTAAATTAAGTAATCGTCCAAGGTCACACAGCTGGGGGGTGGCAGGGTTAGTATTCCAACCGAAGGCTCCGTATGTCAGCCGGGAACGATTTAATTTTCGGTTGTCCGTCTGAAGACGTCCAACTCCGTAAAGATGCAGGTTGTGGAGAGATAGCTGCATGAAAGGACGTCGGCCCAAATGTTGACTGTAATTATGGGATTTGGGAGGCAGGACTGCAGCTGAAATTGGGTTTACTTCTTGTACTTTTAAAATATTTTGAATGCTTTTTTTAGTGAGTGTGCGTATGCTTTTAGAAAATAGTGGTTTTAAACTAACTGGCTCGTCGTGAGGGTCGATCCTGTATCAGGTGATCCACGGCAACAGGAAAAAAACTGCTCACTCGCTTGAGCTGGTTTTCAGTGCTTCTGAGCTGTACTGACGATCAAGCCGGAACAATCACTATTGTTCATGAAAACAGACTTCTGTTTTTAGAAAGAGTGACTCATTACAAGGCAACGTGATTTGCCTGTCCCCACCCACTGAAAATAAATATGGAAGGACAATAGAAGCCACAGAACAAGCACTTGTTTTGTCTTCAAAATCTGAAAGCTCTCTTGGCTGACACTAACAGTAGCTTCCTTTTCTTTTTTTTTTTTTCAAGTTGACAGAGGTTACTTTGTAATTAACTTGTACACTCCAAAATCTCCAGGCCCAAGGAATTGTGGGTTCTGTGAAAGCAGATGGTGAAAATGCCTTTTATTCTTTCTGACAGTGGAGGATCTCTGGGCGATGGCGCCGCCCCCCGCAGGGTCTGTCCATTTCCATGTTTGGCCTGCTGATGAGCCGCGCACAGAGAAGGGAGCTTAGAGTCAGAGGACCCACACATGCGTCGTGGCTTTGTCATTAATTAGCAATGCATTTAGTCATATGTTATAATCTCTCTGAAGAGCAAATTCTTCAGCATTTATTTGTATAACAAGTCTTTATTGAGTTCACGTGTACCCATTATTTTTCTGTGTGCAGGAGACATAAAACTGATCAAAATCAATAGAGTTCATGATCTCTGGCAGTCATTACTCCAGTGGAATAGGCAAGCCCTAGTCAAACAGTCACACTGAGCAACGTAGGCATGTGCAATGGACTGAATCTCCTGAAGGAAACGTACCAATAATGACACTGGCGGGACAGGAGCCATTTGGGGAAGAGCTCCCTAAGGAAGTGATGCTTAGCTACGATTGCAAGAAAATAAACATCAGCTAGGCAGAGTGGTTGGGGACAGGGAAGGGGAATATGATAGGAAAGAATATTCCCCACACAGGTCAACATGCAAATGCCCTATGGGAGAAGGGAGCGTGGCTTATTGAAGAAAAAGTATATAGCCAAGAGCTCAGGGCAGGTTGGAGGGTGGTAAAGGTAAGGATGAACACGGAAGGACGTGAGGAAGGGACAGTGTTGCTTCTCAAACGTTCATTTGCTCACATACATATCCCACCTCCCTTTCAGTTGGGTGAGTGAGCTCTGTGAATAATGTCACGTTTGGGCTGAGGGCCTCAGAGGCCACGCACAATTATTAGTCCTGTGACGCACGAGGATGCTTCCTATGGATTGGTGAAGACTCCAAAGCTACTGCAGCCTGGATGTAGGTCCCTAGTTGGAGGACAGTTGATCTGGAAGGCTGGTTGAATGCCATTGTGGCAAATTTTGTGTAAATAAAAAAAATAAAATGTTCTGAATTAAGACACTTGTATTTTAGGGTTGTTTAGTATTGTAACACAACATAGCCTATCCTGACTATTAGAGATGGTGTCCCACAGGGACCGTGCAAACCAAACTAGTAATTTGGATCATTTTTCTGAGACCTTGGGGAAGCATCGAACTATCTTAAAAGAGCCAAAATGATCAGATATTTTTCTTTGAAAAAATATTAGTCTGCACTAACTAGTTGTCAGGACGAGGAGGAGCGAGACGTTGAGAGAGTTCCAGTGAGTGTAGCATGAGAGCCGTTACCGCTGCTCTCGTCCTCCTCCCAAGAACACCGAGGAGAACAAATACGGGGACTCTGGCAGTTTGCAAAGCACACGCCATAAAATAAATACTCTGGGTTTGTGGACGTGGGTTTGTTCTTGTTATTATTGATTTTATTTACGTTTTTGACATGAACCCATTGTCCCAGCCAGTTCTCTTGGCCCAAGAAGCCAGCCCCTTTGATCCATCTGCTCTGCCTGTGTGGCTGTCATCTGTATACCGAAAGGTAATTCTGTAAACTTGGTGAGTCCGCTCTCCCCTGCAGTCAATAGCAGTTTGGTATACGTGGATGTAATTGTGGAAAATTGCTTAGTGGGAAGGGCTTCGGATGCGTCAGGACCAAGCACTGGATCAGCAGCCTTGTTGAAGTGCCGGTGCATGGTACTTAACTCAGGCAGAAACAAGATGTTCTCGTGTCTTTGCCTGTGGCTACCCATTGGAAGCTGAAGTGAGAAACAATTTGGGACCTGGGAGAGCGATGTAGTAAATCTTAGAAGATGAGTTTTTTAATGATATTTTACTTTGATGATATTGCTACAGGGTAAATAATGAAGAGTCTTGGTTCCGTGCTATGTGGAGGTAATAAAGACAGAGAGATGTTTACTCAACTGGTACAAAAACATAGTACATGTGGTGTTTTAGATGCTCTATCAGGGAGGATATGCTGACCCGAAGCAGACACAGCTCCTTGCCCTCCCTGAGTTCACAGTCTGGTGAGGGGATTGGACAGCTGTAGCTGTTCTATTTAGTCAAATTTGCTTTTACCAATGAGGAAAAGGTAACCTAACTTGCTACTCTTTATTAACCACTTGTTACATGGTTGGTCTTGTAGTAGGTCATTATCAGTCATTAAATAATTTAATGTATGATACTTCCCCATTTAATTTGTTATAGTAACAACGCAAATTGTTCCCTATGTGCTAGACAGTATGCTAACAGTTTTATATAAATTATTTCAGTGACTCCGTAGGACAGCCCTGGTGAAAAGGGGTTGTTAGTGGCATTCTACAGAAGAGACATGCCTTGATGTGCCTCAGATCGTGTTCCTAGTCCATGGTATATGATGTGCATCCCTCTCCATGCTCTTTCTCCTGCTGCTGTGCACAGCGTGCTTCTAGGATTATCTCATTTAAGATGGCTAGATGAGATGAATTTTAGACTCGTGCCTAAAGTTGTACTCAGTATAATGCTGGATGGCAGAGTGGTACTGGTGTTTTAGAAAATAATTTTCCATACTGTACCCCAAACAAGTTTAGGTACAAGGTACAATGTTACAAATATATCTTTACCACTTCCCTTCAGACAGATTATGTCTATATGTTTTGCATATTTCCAAGAGAAGACATGATAGGTAGCCTCTTCTAAAGTTATTTGGTCACTGAGCCATTTCTTCATGGGGTAGCATCTCAAGGAAATTATTTGTCTTAAAACACACCTCAGGACCACTGCCCAGCATACTCTCCTTACATCTTCTGATTTGCTTCTTGCTGCCCTAGAGCCTCATAGTGAAAGGGTCAGAGGTCAGAATGAGACTGTCCTTTGTGATTGAGAAGAGGTCAGAAAATCCCTGCGGGGACAGAAGATCACTTTTGTTATTTGCTCCTGGGCCCAGGATGGGAACTTTGTAGCATCTTCCACAGGTGTAAGTGTATTTTAAAACCATCCAAGGCTTAACTGCTCCCTTCCTATCAGTCAGGAATGCAGCTGCAGAAAGCACCCCTGGCTGATTAACACAGGAAAACAAATGCACTGAAAGGATTTTGCAAAGCTCAGAGGATCACTGAGGAGGCTGAGGAATAAGGTCTGGGGGCTGTGCCCTGGCCCAGGACACAGCGAGGGGAGGGAGCACCAGGATCATGAAGTCCAGGCCCCTGAAGTTCATTGCACTGGCCCTGAGGAGGCTCAGCACACTCTTCCTGGCCTTGAGCCTGCTAGTCACTGATTCCTCAAGGGTCTAGTCCTTCCGCATTCACCACTACGAACGAAAAACCCCTCGTGGTCCCTCTTACTCCAGGCTCAGGCCATCGGGTTGATAGAGTTTAGCTCCTGAGCGTGATTCATGGCTGCAAAGGAGGCTTCAGAAACCAACTGTCTGCCGTGTCCACCTTCCATGAGACAGGAGGTGGTTTTGCTTTACGTTGCTCACAGTTCAGAGAACAGACAGATAAAATGAATGTGTCGATGACTTCATCATTCTCTATAAAATGTTCCAGTTGAAAACATACATTTGTGTTGTCTCAGTGAACCGTACCTGACCTCATCATTTTGATGCTCATTTCCAAAAAGAGATTAATTTAGGTGAGGGCGGTACTCAGATTAGGATCCAGACCATGATATGTGCTCAATAAAAGTTTGATAAATGAGTGTCCGCAGAGTTCAGATGCACACCCAGGGCCACACTATAAGTATCAGCGTTGGGGTACAAATGGAAATCTTATTTTTTTGTCTTCAGATTTTTGATTGCTTCATATAAAAATAATTATATTATTTATTAGTAGTATTTTTTTCTGCCACTTACAAAAGATTGAAGATGCCAATGTATTCTAGACATGTGGGAAAATGCTAGCATTCTCAGTTAGGAGATCATATGGGTAGGAAGATATTTTTACAATTGATATTACTAGCCCAACTTCAACAGGAATAAATGAATCATTTATTTTATCACCAGGTTAGCCAAGGGGGTAGAAAGCAAAGAAAACCCTCCTATTCCATTGTTATTAACACACAATAGCATTTGTTGACCAGCTTCCGTGTACAGAGCATTGACTTTGAGATTTAAAGAGTGGCCACATTAAATAACAGTGTTTTTCTAGAAGGCTCAGATTAGCATTTCTATCTTAAACTACCTAAAAAACAAACATACATTGTTTGCCAAGAAACTTGACTCTGTCTTAGAGTTTTAAAATTCCCTAAAGTTATTTCTTGTGGGCCTGATGGAAGGTAATCTTCAATTTAAAAAAATTGTTTAAAGTACTAAAAACTTTAGCCTTCTGAACCGTCCATCTAAGGGATGGAACCAAGGCTTTAATTCTAAATGAGGCCGCAGGAAAATGAGGCCGCAGGAAAACGTGACTGCATGGGCGGTCCAGGGCAGGTGATAAGGAAGTGCATCAGCGCTCTGCTGAAAGACAACACGGGAAGCACCAGCCCTATCATCTCAGCCCACGTTTCCAAATCAAAACCACAGCAGCCAGACAGCTGGCTCTCTTCCTGAACACGAAGCTCCCTGTCGCTCAGGAACACTGGTCCTGAGACTCCCGCTAGCAACTCGCCAGCATTCCCCTCCCGAAGCCCTCGCCCTGAGCCCAGCGCTGACATCTTGGAGTCACCTCCAAGCTCCCAGTGTGGCCTGGGGTAATGATGTGGATGAGTTAGTATACTTCATTTGCAATCGGTTCTCTTGGTCCAACTGTGGATGTTGAGTTATGTATTTCTTGATAACAGAATTTTTTTCAAAATTGTATATGCCTTTCATGTTGCAGAAGTTAGATTTTATGTGCATCATTTCATATGACATGGGCCACCTGACAGCAATGTGGGTCATTATTATTATCTTCACCACACAGATCAGGAAACATACCTAGTGAGTTAGCAACATAACGCAGGTCGCACAGCTAATAAACTCAGAAAGCAGAATTTGAATTCCAGCTCTGGCTGCCTCTAAAGGGTTTGAAAACAGCTCTGGCTGACTTCAAACAGTGATTTATACTACCCACTATAATAACTATTTACTGAGTGAGTATCCATTTATCTATCTATCTATCCATCTATCTATCATCTATCTACCTGACCATTGTAGGCTGAGGAATGGAAAGGAATGATCAGAAGGATAATCACTAGTAAGTGTAATACACTGTTTTCCCACTGGGTCCTTCTCACATTCATTGCTGAATAATTTCTATTTATACATAATGATTCAACACAGATGTCACTTGCTCTATTTTCAGTAGCTGCCCCTCTTCTTTGTACTTTCATTTATTATAGCACTTCTCAGAATTAATTGCCATTTATTATACATTAACTTAGAAACTCCCTGAACTATTAGCTTCTGGGGAACTGGGACTGTATCTTATTTCTTTTTCCTCAGCAAGTGGCAAAGTGCCTGGCCTCTTGAGTAAAGTACAGAGGAGACCTGGTCACAGACTTGGTTGTCACAGATTGTGGCATTTGGGTCCCTTGTATTAGGGAGGCATTTTCATGCACTAGTCATTTCGCCAGATCAGTACCGACAACCTCTGGACTGAAGGTGGCCTTTAGTATCCTCTCCCACTCTCTACCACGATTATTTTAATTGCATTTTAAAGTCTAAGATGTTTTTAATACTTTTTCCCATCCTATAATGATTGCAACCCAATATGCTTATTTGTGAAACCTTCCTCGCCCTGTAAGTATTGGAGTCCGCCACTCCTGCTCTAGATATTTCTCCATTAACCTAACTGTGAATTTGTATATTATACAGCTAATGGGTTAGCACATTTGGTTTAATGAGAATTTGGATTCAGTCCCAGAATCAATTATTTTCTGTCTGATCCATGTCCTTGCATTATGTTCCTAAACCATCAGTATTATAAATGCATGAACTCCCTCGACACCATTCCATTCTCAATGGTGAAAAATAGTAACAATGACAAAATAACAAGCAAACAAATCTTAACTGGAAGGATCTGCCCAACTGATGGTGGTCTTCCCTCTTTAGAATTATAAGATTAGGAATTAACTGTCTCCTGAGTAGATACACCCAAGATTAGATTACCAAATCATATTATTTCTTTTTTTAAAAGATTTTATTTATTTATTTATTTTTAGACAGAGGGGAAGGAAGGGAGAAGGAGAGGGAGAGAAACATCAATGTGTGGTTGCCTTTCATGCGCCCCCTACCAGGTACTTGGCCTGCAACCCAGACATGTGCCCTGACTGGGAATCAAACCCCCAACCCTTTTGTTCTCAGGCCGGCACTCAATCCACTGCACCCCCCCAACCCCCCTACCACCAGCCAGGGCCATATTACTTCTCATGATCAGTATTTCTTAGAAATGAACACACTGCTTATAATTAAATGGGTTTGACCAAATTTTCTTTGTCTTCATTGTGAATTACTATTACTAACTAATTAATGATATTATTTATGTTTCAAAGCAATTAAATCAATGTATTTTTTAGACCAATGTTTAGGATTTTTCCTACTTATTATTTTTTGTTTAAGATCTCCCAAGTATGACTCTTATATATATGGTTTGTATTTTGAAGCAACAGCCAAGAGCATCATCATGATTCGTGTCATGTAACTGGTAAGGGATGACTGTATCTGTTCTCTCCATCTCCTAGCGAAGGCAGGCAGATACAAATGTGCTATTTCTTTGAAAGACTCATGTATAATGGAACAGAATAAAACTGAGTCTGATTCTTCACTTAAAGCTAAGCTGGGAATAATAACAGACCCTCAGAAGTGCTCATGGGAAGCCTTTCTCCTTGGACATTCGTTGGGGAAGAAAGTGATTGGAGAATTGCCCGGTGTTTCTTGCTTTTCCTTAGTCATTCTGATTCACTGCTTTCAAGTGGACTGGAAGCAGTTTATAAGATAATGCTAAAAATTACACACTGTATTAAGATTTAAATAACAGTTAGGAAAAATGTATTCCACCAAAGGATTAGTTTTCAAGCATTTACCTAGGCATTGTCAAGCAGGATCACAATGATACAAAGATGTTTTCAAAGTAACTTTGGAAAATTATGGAATTATTTTAATCATGTGATAATTGGTGTCATTAGATATTTTTTATGTGCCAACTGAATATGAATTACAGTGCTGAGCCCTCTAGTCTTCATGTGGAATAAAATTGGCACTGTTGGCAAAAGTACCCTTTCTGGCTTCAAGGAGTTCATAGTAGTTAGTTAGATATATAGCTTATGTATTTTGTATATTTAATTTAAATACTGGCTTTGTTCACTGTCTGGAGTAATCTTTTATTTTTGTAAGAATAAACAATGATGTAACAGACACCCACGAAAGGTAAAAATGCTTGGTCACAAGGGAAGAGTATTATAAAATTTTTTGTACATGTTGGCTAAGGTATATTCTAACATAGATTGTAACCAACTTTAAATTTAACCCTTCCTGACATTTTTTGTAACACAAAGGATCTTACTGTTTTTAATAGTCAGGAAATTAACCCAGAACTATTAGGAAGTTTATGTTTCCTTCAGCAATCTGAAGGGTTACCTTTATAACTGATTTAAAACCTATACTTGTCTCTAAATTTTTTATTTTCTTTCATTAATCGATCTGTCTTGTTCTAGTACCACATTATTTTAATTATTGTCATGTCAAGCCTACTTTATATAGAATAAATTACTTTATACATTAAGATCCCATTTTTAATTGCTTTCTTGGTTCACATCCTTCTCCAGATGATGCAGGAGGTGAGGAAGGGATAGGATAAGGACAGGCTCAGTTCACACCTGCTGTGACACCTTCCAAACCCAGCAATCTCACTTCCTGCAAGAGTTTTGCCTGCTGCATTCCAAATGCAGACTACTTTCCATAAGGCATAGAAGGTTTACGCCTTGGCGAAAAGCTTTCTTTAGTTTATTTGTTAAGGAAAACAAAAGTGGGCAGGGCAGCAAAATCCTACATAAGTTTTCAACTAATATCTTTTTTTAAAGATTTTATTTCTTTTTATTTTTAGAGAGGAGAAGGGAAGGGGAAAGAGAGGGAGAGAAACATCAGTGTGTGGATGCCTCTTGTGTGCCCCCCACTGGGGGCCTGTCCCGCAATCTGGGCATGTGCCCTGACCAGTGACCCTTCAATTCGCAGCCCACACTCAATCCACTGAGCTGCACCAGCCGGGGCTCATCTAGTATCTTTTAATTGTGTTGAAAACACATAGGCCATGTGTGGAGTAGCAGTTGAGTTTCAGTTAACCCACCTCCTACAGTGTAAGTTTGGTCAAATTTCTTAATCTTTGGAGCCTTGTTTCCCATAAAGTAGGGATATGAATAGTTCTTATCTCACATCACTTTTCCTAGTAAGCACTCAAAAAAGGT
Source organism: Glossophaga mutica (assembly GCA_039655065.1). Taxonomy (NCBI): domain Eukaryota; kingdom Metazoa; phylum Chordata; class Mammalia; order Chiroptera; family Phyllostomidae; genus Glossophaga; species Glossophaga mutica. The sequence goes on from CM077314.1 coordinate 12,153,176, forward strand.
AAATTTTATTATCATGATTAGGTGCCTTTCAATTCCAAATTGTCATAGGCAAGGAGAACGCGGCTTAGAGGAAATCGCCTGATCTGAACATTTCAGATGGGCTTGTTGATGGGAGACTCATATTAGCAGAAAGTCTGAAAACACCATAAAGAAAATAGGGAAATATTTTGCTTTTCAAGTTTTACATGTATTTCTTGCTTTTACAAAATCCATTGTATAAATCATCACAAGAATGCAACTTTAAAATATTTCACTGCGTGCCTCTGTATGTGTATTGTAACAGAAAAAATATATGTAGTTGTTTGACGCGTTGGGGGCTTGGGAGAGAACATATGCTTAAAGGTGGGGAGTGGCTGTGCCTGGAGTTGAGATAATGAGTGTTGATGTTTCTGACATGTTTAAAAGATGCAATTACTTGACCTACACCTTTACATTCGGAATGCTTTGGGCAACTTTTCCAACAAGGCAGGTATTGTATTTAAAAAGTGTGGGGGGGGGCATGATGAAAGAGGGACAGAAAGAAAAAGGGAAGAAAGGAGAGCCACGCACGTCTGCGTGTTGATTTGCTTGGGTGAGTCAGGCTGGCCAGGGTTCCAGAGCAGACCTCAGCTCCTAGTCCAGGCTGCCATACTGATGGAGCTGAGACAGGTGGCCTCTGCCCTACTTTGTCAAGGAGACTTCAAAATCATAGTCCCCTGAGCCTTGGGACAGTAGAGAAAGCAGCTGAGCAGCATGCTCAGCTCGTGGCGTGAAAAATAAACCCTTGGACAAAGGCGCAGTCTGCAGACTGAGTACTAGCCCCACCTTCAGCTCTGCAGAGCAGCTGTCAGCTTTGATTAGCTTTTCTGACTCTTAAGATTCCTGGGCTCTATAAATTGCTCCATCCCCTCAGCCCTCCTCAGTCTTCCTCTCCTTGGCTCTGGTACCATGAGATGAGCTGTCACAGCTGGCTGGTCAGACTGCTGCTGCCCAATCAGCTTCTCCTTGTGCCCAGACCCTTGGCTGACCTTGTCCTGTCTTTGCCCATCCTTCTGATCCCCCTGCAGTTGAATCTCCTACCCCTGCTGTCTGATCCCACTGCTTGTCTAATCAGCCCGTTAGACAGTTTGATTAGCTGCTCCTTCCTCTCACCCTGCCAGCTCTTCCTGCTGCTGCCAGCTGTGCTCAGGGCCTGCTGCAAACTCACCATCAATTCCTTCTGACCCCCCCATTAGTGCTGCTGGCTGGTTGACTTAATACTGTTTCTCAGCAACTCCCTGATCTCATGTTGTCTCCTTCCGCCATGGTCCTCTGATCAGCCTCCTAACATCATTCCTTTCTGTCTCCTGTGTAAGGCTCTTGCTATTAATGGAGCCATCCCAGTGTCCTGTGGCAGGCACTTCACCATTAGGCTTTAGGCTAGGGTTACCTGGGTGGCTGGCTACCTTTGGCAAGTAATAACATTTCAGTGCAAAGCTCAAGGCCTCACTGCACAGCTTCCTCCAAATTCCAGTGGCCGGTGCTGCCGTCAGACCGTTTATGTTCAGGGAGCTGCATCAGTGGTTCCAGCCTTCTTCCCGGGACAGCCTGACGGCTGGCAGTTTGTAACTGGGTTTCGAGGGCTCTCCTGAGCATCATCTTCCTCCTTGTTTTTCCTCTGAGTAATAATAGTTCTTTATTGTAGTCACTATTCTAGATGGAGAAATTATTCTAATTCAAATTCCATAGTTTTACCATTTACCTGTGTGACCTTGGGTAATTCACTTGAAGAAAATTCATTATTTTTTTAACTCTCATTATTGAGTAACTACTCTGGGTAGTCACTGAGCTTTGAGCTGCAGGTGTGTCTGTGAACAAGAAGATATCCAAGGTCCATGAATATCTAGAGTTTGCATTCAAGAGCAAAAGCACTAGACATAAGCAAAGGGATAAGAAAAATTCCTGAAGTGGCAAATGCTATAAGGAAATAAAATAGAGTAATGGACTAAAAAAGGACTTGGGATGGAAGGGCTAATGCAGATGGAATAATTCTAAAGGGATCTTTGGGAAGGCGATACTCAAGCTGGTACCTGAAGGACAAGTGGGAGGCAGCCATGTGGTGAGCTGGGACAAGAATGCAAAGGGCGAGGGAAACAAGCAATTCCAAGATCCCAGCTGCACTTGGTAGATGGAGAAGCACAAGGAAGGCCAGTGTGTCTGGAGCATGGCGAACAGCAAAGATTGGTATGAAGTAAAGTCGAAGAAGTAATCCAGATCCAGAATATATCAGATGGGGAAGGCTAGGATAGCATGTTTGATTATATTCTAATGATGACGAGTAGTCATTGGAGGTTTGGTCTAGATCAAGGCTGTGCAACAGAAACTTCTGTGTTGGTGAAAATGGTTTATTCCTATGCTGTTTGATGTAGTAACTGCTAGTCATGCGTAGCCAATGCGCTCTCAAAATGGGGCCAGATGTTTCACACTTAATTTATTGTCATCACAAATTCATAGTTATGTCCAGCACACTGCCCATCAGACAATTTAAGTCAAAGATTCACTTTCTTCACAGGGATGTAGAGACAAAACTGCTAACTGTATAAAACACAGTGGGAATCCCTCCATCTTGCCTTCAGGCAAGGCTTCTAAGTGAAAACACATACTTCAGATTGTAAATAGGCTAAAAAGTTGTGTTGTAAGTACTCAAAAGAATTAAATTGGGTGAAGAAACTGGAGAAATAGTATTTTCCACACATAACGGTGTTCTTTTATTTATTAATCAATTCATTCAACAGATATTTATTGATCACCTATGTGTTGATTGCAAGTGTCTGGTCCAGGTGGTCAATACAAAGCATGGAACAGGAGCAGCAAATTCTTGTTCTTATGGGAACTATTTTTTAGCCATTGAAAATGATAATGAGCAATCTAAATTAGTAATTAGATGATATAACCCCAGGAGATGATTGTAAAGTGACCTATGTGTAGAATGGAGGATAGAATTTCTTACTGCCATAACTAAGTATAGTAAATGCTACTTTAAAAAAATATATTTTATGTATTTATTTATTTTTTAGAGAAGGGAAGAGAGGGAGAAAGAGAGGGAGAGAAACATTAATGTGTGGTTGCCTCTCACATGTCCCCTACCAGGGACCTGGCCCACATCCCAAGCGTGTCCCCTGACTGGGAATTGGACCAGCAACCCTTTGGTTTGCAGGCCAGTGCTCAATCCACTGGGCCACACCAGCCAGGGCAAATACTACTTAAAAAAAATTCTGTACAGTATTCACTCCCTTCTTCTATTGAGAAGGAATTCTGCATCTGAAGAAGCGTTAGTGAGAGGTTGTACTGCACAATCTGGGTCTGAAGCTAGAGCCCTCAGATCCTTCCTCACTCCAACCTGAGAGAGCCGGGGTGTGGGAAGCTGAATTAGCTGCTAATTGGATAACCTTATCTAAGGATTTTTAACCTTGATCTACTGATGCAAAGATGTGGTAGGATACTTTTAAGAGTTGTTCACTGCATCAGCTACAGCCATGGTGCCCAAACTTTTCCTCTTCAAAAGAAAAAGTCTGTGTTTTCTGTTCAGTAGTTGTCCACCCTCGCATGGATCTTTGTTTCCTGAGCCCGAGTTTCCAAACTGCCGTCAGCTCTATGAACTCATAGTATTGCTCATATAGGTAATCATTCGTTAGTTTGTGGCTGCTTGCCAGTAAACATATCTTAACTGGTACACTAGGTCAGATACCTTTACTATTTAAAATGTGTTTCTCACGTACACAGATCCCCAAGGCTCTGATGGTTGGAACCATCACCTCCCCTTAGCTCTGCTCTGTTCCACAAATCTGTCTTTCTCTGGAAAGCCCGGATGTTTGATCCAAAGCACTTCCTTTTGCATCTCAAAGAACTTATGTACTGAGAAAGACAATGGAGATAGTAGGGAGTTTTGGGCATGGAACCTTGAAGAAATATTTTCCTTTCCCTAAAAGTCATGATGCAATAATGTTTTGCTCTATTTTCTATAATCTATAATTAAAAAAATAGACATTTTGTTCATTTGTCTGAGAAGAAACTAGGTTTTGTCTGATCTTCAGCAGCTTTTTAAACTATTTGTAGAGGAACTATGTATATAGATGAACAAAATCATATTTAGACAATTTCTTGGTATTATCCCAGTAATTAGAACTTTGGATTTTATATTACATTGAATCTTATGTGCTATAATATTAGAATCCAAAATATACTATATAATATTTGTATTATTTTACTTATAACATTAGTAGTATAATTATATTATGTTATCCTATATAAACATAGTATAAGCCTATAACAGTTGTCACTATTAAGTAGTTTGTGTTCTGTGGAGAATAGGTCCTTTAAATTTTCTTTTATATATAGTTAGTAATAATTATGGAATAATCTTTTAAGTTTTAATTCCTTGTTATCCTTGTCTCCAATATATGTGGTCTAGAAAGAATACAAAAGTAAAATAGAAAACCCAGACAATACCCTTAAGGAATTTAGGTGTTTTTCAGTTATTTCAAAGTCAGCAGATGATATTTCAAAGTGAAAGAACATCTTGTATGTGAACATACGAAATACTGACATGTACATACACACATACACATGTACTTCATATACATGTAATGTATAACACATATATATTCATGTATACATTCATTGATTTGAAACAGTAAAACTTTAAAAATTTTTGTTGCCCTCTAGAGCAATCTTTACATTGGAAAATGTTTTTTTGACCTTTTACAAAACAATATTATAATACCACAGTGCATAATTTAGTTTGAAATCATGCAAAGGTCATTTTCTTGTTGATATTTAAAAGGAAAGGGGGGAAGTTCTAGAAAGGAAAGGCATTTTATTAGATTAAATAGAAAATCAATAGTGTTCTTTTATCTGGAATGCTTACCTTTTATTTTCTGATTTCTTCTCAATTCCTTCATACATGAAGGGAAGAAATCACAAATTGAAGATGAAAGGATCGTCGGCAGTGAAATGTGGTCTTTGAGATTGTTGATAAATAAGAAAGGAGAATTATCAGAGAGGAACTCATTCGTCATGTTGGAGCAATTATTATTGAGAGTACAATGAGATAGAAAATTGTGGGATGGGATGGGACCGATATACTCCATTAGGTTTATTTTGATTAAAGCCCAAAGTATGTGAATAATTTTTGATCTTTGACTTGCTTGTAATTTAGAAACAATACAGACAAATGAAACTGCTTGTGAGTAACTGATTAAGCAGTGGTGGCAGTTGCCAAATCCAATGAATGTCAAATACAATTCCGTTCTGCTCCATCAAGGGCCTCCCATGGATAAAACAAAATGTTTATTCTAGGAATAGATAGTTTGAGTCACCAGTTGACTGATGTAGGATATTTCATTGACTTTGGCAAATAAGGAAGTGGAATATAACAGTTTTATTGTTTGTCTTCTTGTTGCTGGGTATTTATGATCCTCATTAGCTTTTACTTTAATTAGTGTTAGTACAGTGGCTTGTGCTTTTAGGCTCTAAGCAAATATTTGTTCAATGAATTAATGAACATTATTCAAGTCAATTCACATTTTCTGAGGACGTATCAAGAGCAAGAAACAGAAGGAAGGGGCACCCCTTAAGTAGATGAGAATGTGGGAGAGTACCGTCAGTCTAGTGGGATAGTAAAAAGTAAACATGCAACTTGATGGGTGTACTCTTGAATTCTTGAATGGATTACCTGCTCAGAACACGGTTTTCTGTTTCACTAGTGAATTCAGTCCAAGGGCAGACCTAGGCCATGCACGTTATAGGTAACCTGGGTTAGGAAGTGCTGCGTTTTCATTCCGCCTCCACTCTGACCTTTCCGTGTGGCGTGAGGCCAGCCCTTAGACTCTCTGATTCTCAGTCATGTGCTCTCAGAGGCTGGATGGATGGAGGGAGGTGTTAAAATGGTATTTATCAAATGACTTCTGACTCAAAGAGAGTAGGAAAACCAGCTCCAACTCATATCCGGAGGCTTTTGAAATGAAGTTAATTCTAGGGGTGTGTTGTGCGTTTACTCAGCTTGTAATCTCACACCGTCCTTTTGGCAACAGAATTACCTAGCACAAGCCAGACACTGCTTGTAAGGGAAAACATCGGGGGGATGTAGGGTCATGATTCTTTTCTCAAGAGTACAGATCTATATAAAAGAATCTACTGATCAATGACATGTATTCTGGTAATTGTTTTCATAAAATTATAAGCAGTAAGCAACATTACTCTATATATTTTTTAAGGTAAAACTGAAGATATCCAATACTTTAGAACAGTGTGGAGTACTGTGTACTGTATAAAAGGAAATATTTACACACAATTTGCATTTTAACATTTGTGTCCTCGTTTGTGTATGCAACACTAAAAGATTATGCTTTTGTGTGTTCTATTTTTGTGCAAGATTAACAAATCAAGTTCTTAGTGTGGAATTTTGCTGGCTGGATTCAGGTATGCTCCTTCCTTCACTGAGATGGTAGATAGGAATTATGTACTCTGCCTATGCACTTCTGCATTCCCTGAGCTTTGTTTGGCTTGTGGAACTTTAATGTACCTCTCTACAGAGTTCCTGAGTGTAATTTGAATTCAGTTTTATTATTTCTTATACACAATGGATAATTTCGTATTGAGTTAGATGCTAATGAAAAGCAAATTGCAGATATACACACACACACAGAGTATGATAAACTTTTTGTAAATTACAAAAACAAGAAACAATACTATGTGTCTTTCCTGGAGACAGAACTAGAGTAAAAAGTATACAAACATGGATAAGCACTAAATTTATGATATCAGTTGTCCCTGGAAAGAGAAGGTTAATAAGATGATGATGAGTACATAGAGGATGTCTACCTTATCCTTAATAGTTTATTTCAGATAGATAGATATACAGGGTGGGAGAGAAGTAGGTTTACAGTTGTTCCTGTGGAAAATAAAATAATAATAAATAATACAAGAATAAACTCTCTGTTTTGGGTACTCACAACTATAGACGTACCTCTGCTCCATTCTGTAGAGATAAATGTGAATCAAATAAGGGATACTGTGGACATTTGAGGTGGTTTTATGGAGGCTTATCATTTTCTCTTTTGTATTTCTGTGCAATTTAAATGCCTTTCTAAGTTAAGAATGGAAGTCATATTATTATACTTATTAAGATATAAAGAGAAAGCATAGAGAAAAAGATTTCAGTGCTGAAGTGACTTCTATCCTTCTCAAATACCTTCCCTTCTCAGTTACTTCCTGTCTCCATTGAAAAAAAAAGAAAAGTTTACCATGTATTAATAAAACCATGAACATTTTATTTTTCCTATTATAATTATCCTCTATAAAATATTTTGGCAATAAAAATGTGAAATATTATAACATTGCCAAAGAATATGAATGCCTTATAACAATTTTAATATTACACAGCTATAAGTTATTGGTAGCCTGTTTTATGTAGGTGTATCCTCTGATATCCAAATAGTATGTAGAAACACTCATCCAGAATATGCTTTCATCCTTTGTCATGCCCACTGGTGTCACTTAAAATGAAGTGACACACTATTTGTCTTTGCCACAAGCACCGGAGAAAGTATGACCTGAAATCAGGACTCGCTGAAGGAAGAAAAGATCGGAACTTTGTCCTGTCTTCATTAAAGGCAAAGATAATCCTCTAAGCTCTGAAACTTTGAGTGAGGTTAGTCTAACTTTAGGTCAGACAGCAGTTTAAAGTATTGGAAGTAAGTGGATTTTATGGCTAGCTGATTTTACTTTCTATTTTTCCGCAACTGAAGGAGAAGGGAAAAAAGACTCTACTTAGAGATGGTAAATAGAATATTTGTTCTAGGTTGTCTTAAAGCAAACAGGCAAAAGAGAAAGTAAACTATCCCTGGTACCAACACTCTACCTGTTATTCAGAATTGGCGAATACACACACACACAGCCCCTTGTAGGTTGAACTTATATCATAGACTGAAGATGCTACTCGGGGCTTGAGCAGGGAATAAAATTCCAAATGTAGAGGAATTCTAATAAAGCAGCTCACAGTTCAAAGAATTGCTCTCAGTAGCTTGAAACTTGTTTTGTCTTCAAGGATATGTGGTAATGCAATGTTCAAACTTATCAGTAAGTGATTATGGTGAAATTGGGTATCTTTTTCTTACATTCCCTGTCATTCACCATACTGTCTCCATACATGTTTGAATGTGACACAATTGTGTTAAGGGTGCACTTGAAAAATAGTTTTAGAGCCTGTGTGAATAGACCAACAAGAAGGACAGCTCAAAACTTTAGACTCCTTTCCCACTATAAAATCAATTGGATAAGGAAGCACTTTCAAAATGGCAGAATAAGGAAATCCAAGAGATACTGGTAAAATAGTCTCAGAACTCTGGAAATTAACCGAATACTTGCAGCAATCTGAGGAGATTTTTTTAAAACAATCAAATCTTGGTAAGAACAGGGAACTTTGGAGTTGCCAGAGAATGTGCTAGCTTTGACAACCAACATTTCTATGAAAAGTTGACAGCAGACACAAATCCATGGAGATCTTGTTTTCATGACAAGATCACAGAGATGTTGGCAGCAGAGCTTTGATTCCAGTTCTAGTTCGCATGACCCTAAAGTTTCACAATACTCTGTACTTGGGTTGCTGCAGCTCAAAATGCCTCTTGCAGAGTATCGCACACATTTAGGTTAATCATTGCCACCTTCCAACGGTGTTTTGTGTTTACAATGATTGAAGGATGTGACTTGATAAACCCTCCCATAGCAGGGAGTGTTTTCATAGAATACAAACCAAGTGCTTTGTCCTTGGTTTCATCATGGCATGCAGAGTCTATTGCTAAGTCTACAGGTTGCCCAAACCCGGGCTTGGAGGTTAAAGAATACACCTTAGTCATTCTGAACCATGTGAATAGAAGAAAAGGAAATTTTAATGTGCTACTTGCCTGAAATCTGATTTTAATAAATACTCCATAAAACATTTCCTATATTCCAGATGCATAGCTAAAAAGAAGCATATTTTGGGGCCTGCTTTTAGAAGAATTCATAGCAATTTCATGTGCACAGGAAAATGTCTTTTTTTTTAATGAATGCACTTTTATTTTGTAAGTTTCTAGTCCTTTCATATGAAAATGAAACCTTTACTTTTTTGGCTGATGGTATTCTCATTAATCATTATTTATCCTTCTAACCTCTTCTCTTTTTTTATATTATGGAAATGACTGCTTGAATGATTAGTTCTTTCCGTCAATTTATATACATAAAGGGAGAAAGAGCTTTGTATATAAACCTTTAGCTAATCTGTTCCTTGGCACTGTGGCTAACACCCTGTGAATGTCTTAGGAGATACAACTTTGCAAAAGAAAAAGGACAAATAGAGGCTCTCTAAACCCAGAGAGGTTTTTTACCATATCGCCTGTTACAAAATGATAAACTAGTGTAGCACCTCTTTACTTCCCAAGTCACTCAATAGGGCCGTCGATGATTAAGGATGGTTTTACTCTGGGAGAGACAACCATTCTAAGGACTAAATGGTTTGTTTTTGTATTTGGGAAGCATTTTGAGTCATGTAATTTTCCAGCAGTAGCATCTAAGTTTATAATTATCTATATTTTTAAGGAAGGCATTTTTTTTTTTACTTTTTACGAAAGAGCTCTTTCCCTTTTGCTTTTATATGCCAAAAACATGCTGATATGTATTTATACATGTAAACTTAATGATACACATTTATCATATTGGTTTTCCATAAAGAAGTAGGTATTGGAAACTATGACAGTAATGCAGTATTAATGGATTATCATTTAATTTTGAAAGGGAACTGTGGGATATCTAAATTCTACTTAAGCCTAAGTCACTGTTTCTCCATACAAAGACCTAAAGGCAATTTCTGCAAAAAAAAAAAAAAAAAAAAAAAAAAAGGAAGCAAATAATAATCAAGATGTTTTACATTTTCAGCTGGGGTTTGTTAGGTTTAAGGTAACTTCGATTGTGTACATGACTCTCTTACCTGAAGTTCTCTTTCTCCATTACCCAAATTCATTGAGATAAAATGTTCAGGTCACACCTACTAAAATCATAGTAAAAGGAGTTAGAAAGCTATAAAGCAGGGTGGAATGTCTGCCTGGGGCAGAGTGCTAGCTGAGCACGGGGCATTTCACATGGACGACAGGATGTAATCATTCCAGCAATGCTGAGATGAGCACAGCCGTTCCCCTCATCCACAGTCTTGCTTTCTGTTCAGTTCCCTGTGCTAACCTGGTGTAAAAATATTAAACGGAAAATCCTGAAACTAAACCATTCATACAGTTTAAACTGCATGCTGTTCTGGGTCGTGTGATGAAATCTCCGGAGCCCTAGACGTGAATCGTTCCACTGTCCAGCGTTGCTGCACCTGTACCCACCCTTGGCACAGCCGTGAGTAGCCATTTTGGTGATTAGAATGTGGAGGTATTGCAATATTTGTGTTTAAGTAACCCTTATTTTTTTAATTGCTATTCTGTTACAGTTGTCCCAATTTTCCCCCTTTTGCCCTCCTCTGCCTAGCCCACCCCCTGCTCCCACAGTCAGTCCCCACGCCATCATCGGTGTCCATGACATTGGGTCCATGGGTCATTCAAATGTGTCAAGCAACCCTTATTTTACTTAATAATGTCCCCAAAGTGCAAAAATGCTGATGCTGGTGATTTGGACATGCCACAGAGAAGCTGTGAAGGATTCCTTACTTATCGTCAGACATAGTCTAATACTGTCACACCTGTGACATTCACCCTACTTCATGTCCTCACTCGACATTGTGAAGGGTGCACACAGCACACTAAGATATTTAGAGGGACAGGAACCACACCCACATAACTTTTATTATAGTGTATTGCTATATTTGCCCTATTATATTATTAGTTAGTATTCATCTCTTCCTGGTCTAATTTATAAATTAAACTTTATTACAGGCAAAAGCAGTGTGTCTGGAGATTGGTACTGTCCACAGTTTCACGTATTCACTGGGGGTCTTGGAACGTATTTCCCACAGATAAGGAGGAACGATTGTATCACCTTCATGTTGTAGGTGAAAAAACTAAAGCTCAGAGGGTTGTACAGTTTCTTCAGCTTCACTTGTCCAAAGCCTTAATCTACGTCTGGTCTGTCTTCCCTCCACTGTATTTCACTCCCACTGTTGTCCTTTGCAACCCAATTCTCATTTCGGGGCACAAAGCCCCGGGTCAGCTGTTATCCCTGAGGGAGGGAAGAAGACAGGCATCTGTAGAGGTTAAGAGGTTTCCCGGGCTGCTGGAGCTTAGAGTTCTTATTTCTCAGGCCATATGGAAGCAAGAGGACGAGGTGGTTACTCCTACCTTCATGCTCGATCAGTCTTCCATTGCCTAAAAATCTTCATGTCCGGGAGTGAGACCCATTCTCACATCTAGAAATGAGACCTATCACATCAGCCTGTTTCTCTGTAAGAGATTTATTAATTACTCAACAAAGTGCCTTAGGTGTGGGGATTCAGCAGTGAATAGGGTGGTCTCTCCCCTCAAGAATTTTTATTCAATTGGATGGGGAGAGGGTTGAATCCCTCCTATGGGTCAACACATACACTGGAATTTTAGATTGTGACAGTAGCAAGAGAGAAAACAGGAACGAGATAGAGAAGGATGGGGTATGGGGAAAGAATAATTCAGATTCTAATTAGTTTTTCTTAACATGGGTTGGACATAGAAAAAAAATTCTCTGGGGAGGTGACATTTGAAAGAAGAGCATTAGCATCATGTTAATGAAGAGAGAGTATACTATTCCAGTCAGAGAAAATGGCCAGGTGCAAATGCCTCCGTGAAGCGTCAAGCATGGAGATCTCAAAGGAAAGACAGGAGGCCGGGGGCCGGGGGGGGGGGGGGATGAACTTGTGAAGGGGCAGTGCCGGTCAGTGTGGGATGAGTTCAGCTGAAGAGAGTCCGATCAGTGGGCCTTTAGGGATTTGGGGTTTCATTCTGATTGTGTCGTGGGGTCTCTGATATACAAGTGATATGATCCACTTTATATTTTTGAAAAGATGACTCTGGGTACTGTGTGGAAAAATAGGTCTGGAGAAGTGGATGGAAGGGTGATAAAAGAATTAGAGAAAAATAGCAGAAACAATCCTTATGAGATACAAATGAGATAGATTGCACTGTGCATTGACATTTCTTGAGCATAATCAGGAAGACAGTTCAAATTAACTGCACTCATTGACTAATCGGGTAACTACATACTCGTATACGTTAAGTAAGAGTTATTTCTCTCTTGCCCTGGCTGGTGTGGCTGAGTGGATTGAGTGCCAGCCTGTGAACCAAAGATTCACCAGTTCGATTCCCAGTCAGGGCACATGCCTGGGTTGCAGGCCAGGACCTCAGTAGGGGGCATTGGAGAGGCAACCACACATTGATGTTTCTCTCCCTCTCTCTAAAAATAAATAAAATCTTTTTTAAAAAAGTTATTTCTCTCTTTATTATTATAATCAACTGTTCTTCATCAAAAGATACCTTAAAATCTTATCACATAGTTGAATATTTTGTACAAAGCAGAAAAAAATTCAGAATGAGTTAGGGGAAATTTTTTTTTTAATATGAGTGGAATTAAGTTTAAGAAGATGAGTTAGGCATTATTATTTGAGCAGACGAATACTTTGAATAAATGTGGTTTCTCTTTAGCAGGTCTATCAATTAGAATAGTTTATTATATCCTTTCTGCTTCTCCTGGTAAATGTAAAAGTCAGACAAAGAAAACACTCATGCTATCCAGTTAAGGAAAAATACCTAAAAACACCAAGCATGTCTATTTATGTTCAGTATGTGCTCATAATGCGTCAGGCCCTGTGCTAAGAATGTGAGCATGATTTCATGAAATCCTTAGAATGATCCAGTGAGAAACTATTTCTCCCCATATTGGGAACAAGAAACATAAAACTTAGTTAATCTAATTTGACTAAGTTCACATAGTTTGTGAGTGATGGGCATAGCTGTTATCCCTGGCCAAAATAAATAAATAAAATAAAAATTACTATTAAAAGAAAACTTTAAAGCAACAGACTATCAATAATTATAAGCAATTCAATACCTATTTGGGAATTCATGTCTTGCTATCAAAACTTTATAATTCCAGTTGTGTTTTCTAGTAGTTGGAAGGAAAATAAAACAAAAATCAGTTTGGTGTACGAGCTGTTGGCAACAAAGAGAAGAAAGATAGAAAGAGCAATTAGAAAGACCAAAGATAGATATAAAATACTAGGTTTTATTCCAAATGTTTCTGCAAATACGCCCCATCAGCCCCATGTTGCTACTGGATAGTTGAAATTGGCTAGTCCAAATTGGCTAGGCTGGAGGTACAAAACACACAGGATTTTGAAGACTTCACATAAAAAATAAATGTCTTATTATTAGTTTATATTGATTATATGTATATTTTAAGAGTTAAGTGTTCTTTTTAAGATTTTATTTATTTTTAGAGAGAGGGGAAGGGAGGGAGAAAGAAAGGGAGAGAAACACCAGTGAGTGGTTGTCACTCACGTGGCCCCCACTGGGGAACCTGGTCCACAACCCAGGCATGTGCCCTGACTGGGAATCGAACCGGCGATTCTTGGGTTCACAGCTATATTGAAATGATAACATTTTAATAATGGGGCTAGATACAATACATTATTATAATTAATCTTACCCGTTTCCTTTTATTTAGTGCGGCTGCTTATATGGCTCACTTTGGGGAGGGCACCATGTTTCTGTGGGATGGCGCTGGTCTGGAGGGTTTCCTCTGTCCAGTCCGGAGCCGTGAGAACCCGGAGATATGAAAAAAACACTTTTCTGTTGTTATCTGTTCGAAGAGGGAGATATTGAATAGGGGAACTTAAGCAAGAAAAGTGCTTAAAGAGTTCCAGGGGATTGATTTTTATTTCCTTCATTTCCCATGACACTAAATAAATTTTATTTTAGTTGTATAGTGAGACAAAAATGAATTTTGTAAAGAGGAGTTTTTATGGGATTTAAAGGTGAATGAAGAGCTTCCATTTTGACTTCAAGGTCAAAGAGCACTCACGAAAGAGAAAATGTGATTTCTAAGGTTGGAAGTATTCTGGAGCTTAAGATATTACGAAACTTATTTTGCTGAGAAAGATAGAATTTAGACCTTGAAACAGTAAGGAAAAAAACGATGGGCTGCCTTTCTCGGAATATTTTCAAATTAGAAATTTGGTCTTGTTTTCCTTAGGAATCGCACCAAAACTTGGTCAAATCGGGTTCGTTTTTTTGTGGCATCTACATGACCTGACACATTGTTTATTATTCATTTATCAAATCCATACCTTGGTGTCTTCACCTTACTGAGTGACCCCAGACTTAGAGGAAAAAAAGCTAAGGTTTTAGTTCATATCCCTGCTTTAGAAACTTAATGTGTAGTTTTTGCTGAGTTTCAGTCACACTAGGGTCCAATAGTACTTATTCAACATGCCTCATTTCTTCTCCATATCAGTTCAGGATAGTTTTGCCTTGGAGAACAACATGTGGAGTCTTAGGAAGTGACAAATATGCTCTTAAGGGTTATTAATCAGATGAAATCTAAAAGGCATTTGTGTCTGGCCTTTAAGTCGTTGGTCCGGAACACAAAGCAGTCAAAGTCACTTAGTCTGGAGTGTGGAAAAGGGCCGGGGAGTTTATGTGACTGACCAGGCTTCGGCCGTGAGTGAATCTCTCTGTGCATCTGTCATAAAGAAAAGCAACGTACTTTTAATTCCTGTCAAACTCATGCTTGGATACATGCACCGTTGGAAGGTGGATTCTTAATCAGTGGAAATGAAACACCCAGACAGCATTTAGACAGTTTTTAAACATTGAGGGATCCTGTTCAGTGTTTGTTCATTTCTCAGTTCTCTTTGCCACACAGATGACAACGTTGGGCCTTTCGTCTGTTCTGGGCAACTCAGATCAAATAAAAAAAAGAATAGAACTAACCATTCCAACCTAACCATTCCAACATTTAAAAATGTTTAAATCATTAGAAAGTTTGATCAAATGGTCAGCTGTTAAGTGTGATGTAAGAGATACCCTCTCTAGCAACTTTGTAGCTGTGGAGAACTTCAAGTTGTTTTATTGGTAAAAAGAAGAGAGTTGGAGAGTTTGGTATAGATTCACTCACATTTGATATGTTTTGAGAACTACTCAAGCCAAAATCCTGAAATTATTACATTTTCTGGCTCTAATAAAGTGTAGGTGGGATATTTTAATCACTGTAAGTATTTGGAATATTTAGTGAGATAAGAATAACTGCATGATTTGGGGGTTGGTTAGAGATTTTTTTTTTTAATTGGACAGAAGAGCTAAAAAGAGACTAAATTTTTAAAACTACAACTAATTTAGAAATTTTATTAATCAAGAAACATCACTAAAAGAGGAAAAAAGTCAAACTATTTGGTGAGTGAATATGTTTATAACACATATATCAAACAAAGGATTTGCATCCAAAATACATTTTAAAATCTTAAAAGTCAATAAGAAAAAGGTAGATAACCTCAAAGAAAATTGGCAATTGTCTTGAATAGGCATTTGCAAAAGAGGATTTCCAAATGGCCAGTAAATATGTAAGAAGTTCTTTAACTTCACTACTTGTCAGGGAAATGCAAAATAAAATGGCAAGAAATGCCACAACACATTTACTACTGTAAGAGCAAAAATGTAAAAGACAGAAAAATGCCAAAAGATTTGATGAATTAGATAAACTTAAATTCCCAGACATTGCTGTTTGGATTATAAAATTGCTTAAACATTTGAGAAACCACTCTGAAGTACCTACTAAATATGTGCATAAAACTGAAGCCATAAATTTGACTGATATATATATATACACCCATTGAAATGTAGACATATTTTCACACAAAAAAGAATAATCATAAAAGCAACACTTATAATAACCAAATTAACTGGCAGTGACCCAAATGTGTTTCTAAGTACAATGAGTAAAGAAGTGATTATATTTTCATATATTCAAATATTGTCCCACTAAGAAAATGAGTGAATTACAATTAGATAAAATACCATGGATGGATCTCTCAAGCATTAAATTGAATGAAAAATGTCACACACAAAAGAAGACATACAATTTATTTATATAAATGACATACAGTAAATTTGATATGCACATGGGAAAAATAGATATTGATACATAATAATCAGTTGTAGGTTGATTGTGCATAATAGTGTAAAATGTTTCTAGAAGCAAGCATAGCAGAATATTTTAATTACCTGGACAAATAGTTCTTAAACAGGATTCCAAAAGACACTAACCATAAGAGAATAATAATCATGGATAGACTATCTCAAAACAAGGAAGTCATGTTAATTAAGAGAATAAAAATTCATGATACATAGTAGGGGAGAATACTTGCAATAGTATTACTTCAGGGAGGACACCTATATGGGAATATATAAATACTGTAATCAATTACAAGGCAAATAATCCAATAGAATGTCTGTAAAGACTTGACAGGTATTTCACAAAAGAGGATAGCAAATGGTCAATAAACACATGAACGTGTGCTAATGGCATTTGTCGCCAGGAAATGCAAATAGAACCATGATCAGATAACACCATATTGTCACTAGTAATTCTAAAATACAAAAGACTGGCAGCTGCAAGCATGAGTAAGAATGTGGAACAATAGGAACTCACACACTGATGTTGGGAGTGTAATGTACTAAAATGAGCACAACCACTCTGGCAATTATCTTCTCAAACACAGCACAAGCGAGGCCAATGAGCCCACAATTCTACTCCTAGGTACGTTCCTGGTAGCAATCATTTTTAATAATGTTGGAAATAGACCTCATGTCCATCAAGAGTAGCAGAGTACATCAATTCTGATACAGTGAACTACTGTGTTGCAATGGGAATTAGTGAAATATGTGTACACACTGCAGCCTGATGAAAATCAGAAAGGAGAACATTCCGTATGTTTTTAGTTACACACATTTTAAATCAGGAAAAATCAAACATGTTAGAAGTCAAGTTGGTGGTTATTCTTTGAGCAGGAGTCGAGATTAGGAGTAGTATGAAGAGGACTTTGGAAGGCTGGTAATGTTCTGTTTTTTTCATGCAGAAACTGACTTTACAAATGTGCTCTCTTCTAGAAATTTCATTAAACCATATATTTATTAGTTGTGCATGTTTTATTGTGTATGTCATGCTTTGATAAAATATACTTAAAATATGTGAAATAATAATTTAATGAAACTTGTTTTCATAGCAACTAATTTATAAAATATGAATTGATGTTTCCAAATACAAAGTTAGGAATGTTAATAATGGGGGAGGCTGGGGGGGGCAGGGGGTTTATGGGTAATATCTATGTTTTACTCAATATGGCTGTGAACCTAAAACTGCTCTAAAAAATAATGTCTATTAAAAAATAATAAATAAAATGGTAAATGTTTGAATTTAAGTACACTTAGAACTGATGGCTAAGATTAATGTCACTGGAATCATCTGAACTCATTTTCCTAGATGAAAAATTTTCTACAATTATGGTTTATTTATTTGTTCTGCCATGATTTTATCAATATCATCAGCAATTTAATGAGGGCCTTATATGTCCCAGGCTCAGATTACAAAGGGAAGCCATCTTCTAACCAGATGTTCCAGTTGTCTATTGCTGTAAACAGACCTCCCCAAAAGAGCAATTTGGACGGGAACTCAGTCATGTCTGAGAGCTGGGAGCCCAGTTCCTCTTCCCGTGGGGCTCTCCATGTGGCCCGAGCTTCCTCATGTTAGATGGCTGAGTTTCAAGAGAGAGAGTCTGAGAGAGAATTTGGTGGAAAGTATACTGCTTTGTATTGTTTGAACATCACAGAGTATCCCTGTGCTAAATGGACGACTACATAGATCTACAATATGTACCTTTGAGGAACTGCCTGTCTTTAGTAGAGAAAATTTTATGTCTTCCTAACCATGCTGTCACACCTACTGTGTGCTCAACAGTAATCTATATGAGGCTTGTCCTGCACATTTGGACCATGGAATAAAAAAGCTTATAGAACCATCTGGGAATAAAGTTATAGCATGGCATCACACACGATAGACTAAGACACTGCGTTAACACCAAATACATCTAGCCTTCTTGTACTAGAGTTTTTTATCATGGTACCTCTATGTAGTCACGTCCTCCATCCTACTCTTACGACCCTAAAGCCCAGACCAATGCATCATCAATTCTCGCCTTTATTAGGACAGTACACAATTTACTGCTGTCCCAAATTCTACTCTCCCGATTCTATTTCCACAGAGCCACCAGAAACAACAATTTTTTAGCACACAAATTGGATCACATTAAGCCTTTGCCTAAAGCTTGCTAAAGGCTCCCTAAAAATTTTTGAGTAAATCTAAACTTCACTGTCAAGGCCATGGATAATCTAGCAGATCTTTAGCTCTTAGCCTGGTCTGATTTCAACTCCACATCACTACATTGTAACCAAAATGCTCTCTCCACTCCTTGAAATGCTAAATTTTTTCATGCCCCGGGGTCTAGATTCAATCTATTCTCTCTGCTTAAAATAGTCTTGGCAAAGGTACTGGTTTATCTCATCTGCCTCAGTTTAAGTGGTACTTCCTCCCAGAAACTTCCTGACCTCCTTAAGTAGATCCAGCTCCTTCCTACCTTCTGTTACATTGCAATGCTGGTTTCTGACCTAACACTAATCAGACTGTGTATATGTATGTGTGTGTGTGGGTGTGTGTATGTATGTTTTTTTAAATTTTATTTTTTGTCTACCCCATTAGATGGTTAGCTTTATGGGAGAAAGGATTGCCTGCTTTGCTTACCCTTGTATGCCCAAAGTTTAGTACAGATTCTGAAATATAAAAATCACTCAGTGGCTAATTAGTTGAATAGTGAATGAGCATATGTACCCGTGGCCACTATCTGTATGATGGCTATTATAGATAATTATTCTACAAATATGAATATATTCACTTGTACGTTTACCACCTAGTCATCATATTAAAATGATATGCTGATGTTTTAATATGGAGTATGGTATTAAACAAATGGGAATCAGAGTAAATTAAAACTGATTTAATGGCAGCAGGAACTTCATAGAACAGACTCATGATTTTGGGATGTTCCAGATGCAACTTTTTCATTTACCCATTAAACACTAATTCAGCACCTGTGTCCTTCCAGTTTTTGCTTTAGACTAGGTGACTAAATCATGATCCCAATCCCTGAAAAGCTTACAATAATATCATAGAAAATAGCATATAGATAGACCAGACACGAGTAAGTGTAATACAACGTGTTTAGCGGTCCATACAAAGCACTGTTAGAGCTCATTGGAAAACATTCCCAGTTACGCCATAGGCAGTCAGAAAATGGTTGCCTGTGTATGTGCCATTTAAGAAGAGGCTTAAAGTATGAGTGGGGTTTTGGTTGATAAAGGAGAAAGGAATCCTGGATAGAGAAAACGATATATTGAAAAGCAAGATGCTGGAGAAGAAAATGATATAGGGTAGCAGGATAATGGGGAAACTGGAGTTTATGCAAGTTGTTGAGTAAGGCTAAGTTAACTTATTTTGAAATTAGAATATGAAGAGCTTTATACACAATTTTAATGCATTTGGACAATTTTCCTAAGCTCTGAGAAATAAGTTTAATAGGTAGATTTATTTCTCTATACAGCACAACTACTAAAGGTGAATTGATTGTGGTGGGACTACAAGAGATCAGTTAAGAAGATATTACATTTGTTCAAGTAATTTGTAGCAGCAATAATGAAGAAGATAGAAAGAAGTAAAAATTCATTCATTTTGGAGGTAGGATTGACAAGACTTAGCAAATAAGAAAGTGGTATTAAAGCATAGTACACAGTCTAGACCAAGGATCAGAAAATTTTTTTCCTAGGGTCAAATGATAAATATTTTAGGCTTTATGGACCATTACCTTTTCTGTTGCAAGTACTCAACTCTACCATTGTGCATGGAAGAAGTAATAGACCATAAGTTCAGGAATGAATGTGGCTGTGTTCTAACAAAGCTTTATTTACAAAAAAAAAAGGAAAAAACAAGCAGCAAGCTGGATTTAGCTTTCTGGAGTCATTTGTTGACTCCTGGTCTTAAGAAAGTTTCAGGCTATGATCTTTGCCAACTTATTGTATAATAATGATTGGCTTATGGATATCATTGCTTTACTGGTTTTATGTACACTTAAGTAGAACCATTGTAATTCAGAATGGTAAGTTTTGGAGGTCAAAATTTTGGATAAATTTTATTCTGGATTCCTAACATGGTTAAGAAGATAGTATTGGTAGCTGGATACTGGGGCATACCTTGAGTTCATGCAAGGTATTGGAAAGTTTATTCTGTAACCATTATTGTTATCTAAATAAGTATTTTTGTTTACCTTCACTACATGTAGTTAATACTTTACAAGAAGCAGATGACTAATATTAAGGTACATTTACTCTGAGATACAGGCAATGAAAGAGATACCTATCAAGCACAACAAGTTTACAAAACTGTTCATCTCTTTCTGATAGTGGACTCCAAGGATATTACCTTAACTCAGATTATGTACCAATACATTGAGAAAAAAATCTGTACTACTATGCATATCAGATAGTTCCAGGGACCGCACACACGTGGTTTCTGCATAGTCAATCTTCAAATAGCTCATTATATAGCACAAATTATTAAAGAAAAGTCTCCTGTAGGAGAAAGATTTTACAAGATCACTGTTTCAAATAAATTTAAATCTATTTTCCTTTCAAAGTGACAAAGAACAATTGCTCAAGGGATGTATTTCCCTTCTTGTTCTGGAACTGCAATTTCTCTTAGGGTCTCATACAATTTGTTTTTCTATGATTAGTAAATCTAAGAGTAAAAAATGGCCATTATAAGCATTTTCTGCCTTCACTTATTTCTCCCAATAAAGTAACAAATGATGCCATATTCAGCAAACTGGGTTCATGCCAAACCCTACCTCATTTTACACCTCCCAAATTAACAGATGAACGCACTGAGGTGCACTTTCAGATCATGTGTGCTCCACATTTAACTAGAGGGAAAGTTGCAGGCTTTAGCAAGAGCCAGTGCTGAATTCTATGCCCATTAGCTCAATTGAGTAGAACCTAGTGCCATGGTTCAGAGCTTTACTCAGCTCTGCACTCATTTTCTATATCACTGCCTTTAGCAATTTATTACACCAACAAATGAATCTCATTCTCAATAGTCAACTTGGTACCTATTTCCCTTTAACTGTGTTAGTGACAAATCTCTGTAAATAGAAGTCTCTGTGGCTGCTTTCTAATGATTTTATAAAAGCCTCTGTGCCTGAGCTATTAGGTGCCTAACACAGGATTTGGCATAGAATAAAGGTTAAATAAAGCGCTTTGTAACAAATGAATGAAAGACATGAATGAGTTTATCGTCTTTCATTTTTTATCCACTTTATGAACAGTTAGTACATATGCTCCAGTTTGCAAATGTAGACAGCCAAATCGTGAGTTTTCTTTAACATGGGATCTGACTTGGAGTCCTCATCTGTGGTTTAGTATCCGGGATTTCAGTCTCAGCTCCTTTTAGTGATCACACTTTTGCTGACATATTTTTCCCTTCTGGATCTGTTTCTACAGTTTTAAAAAGAAGGCTACGTCATATTGTTTAAAAAAATTCTAAAAGAAAATTTTTGCAGACAACCCGAGGGGACTTTTGAAGGTAGAATTTCTGCAACTGTAGTCTTAATGTTTACTATATACTTTTACAGTCATAACCAGTGAGTTTCCACTTTATTATATTATTATTGTAGTGTAAGAAAGGCATGGGCACTGTAAAACGCAGATACATAGAAAAACAAGGAGAATACAACTAGAATTCAAGATATTGAAGTTCTATTGTCTTCACATCTACCTTCAGTAGTAAAATGAGTGTGCTTAGTAATGAAAATGCTCCAAATTGGTGAACACTTACTATGTACTAGGTATGTATTTATAGAGACAATGCATTGCATTTCTTGTGATTCAATAATAATAAGTTATGAAACTTTGTCAAGGTTTCTATCTTTTTAACCAACTGCAAGAGAAGGTAAGTAACATACTCCTACAAGAACACAGAGATAATGTATTGTGTAAGGATAATAAGACCCTAACGACAGTTTGCATTGCCCCAGCTGTAAAGCCTCCCACCTTCTGCTCAGGAAAGGATATCACAAATAATTGAAAGTGGTATTCTTATGAAGATGTTTTTTGAATATGCTCTACGTTTTTTACAAAATTTGTTACTTTATAAGTAAATTATTTCTGTAATACATTAAAACTGAATATGATATATCAGTGAGTTATAACTCTATAATGAAGGCCCTCCTCCAGCAAATAAAAAGATGTAAAATATAGTAACCACTTTTCAGTTGTTACATTGTGGTTCTAATTATTTAATATGCACATTAAATATCACAAGCCTCTGATGAGCTAAGGACCCCCTCCCCGCCCTGATGAGGTGGTATGTATGGCTCCCCTTTGATTGATTGATTGATTGATTGATTTTCCTTTATTTTAATTGTTGTTCTTGTACAGTTTTCTGTCTTTTACTCCCATCCCAGCCCACCGCCCCAGCCCTCCCCACCTCCCTCCCATTTTCACCCTCCCTAGTTCTTGTCCATGTGTCTTTTATACTTGTTGCTCTAAACCCTTCCCCTTTTCCCCTGTAGTTACCTCCCCTCTCCCCTCTGGTATCTGTCCGCCTGTTTTCAATTTCAATGTCTTTGGTTATATTTTGCTTGTTTGTTTGTTTTGTTGATTAGGTTCCTGTTAAAGTTGAGATCATATGGTAATTGTCCTTCATTGCCTGGCTTATTTTGCTTAGCATAATGCTCTCCAGTTCCATCCATGCTGTTGCAAAGGGTAGGAGCTCCTTCTTTCTTTCCACTGCATAGAATTCCACTGTGTAAATGTACCATAGCTTTTTGATCCCTTCATTTACTGATGGGCACGTAGGTTGCTTCCAGCAGTTGGCTATTGTAAATTGTGCTGCTATGAACATAGAGGTGCATAGGTTCTTTTGGATTGGTGTTTCAGGGTTCTTAGGATATAGTCCTAGCAGTGGAATTGCTGGGTCAAAAGGTAGATCCATTTTTAATTTTCTTAGAAAATTCCATACTGCTTTCCATAGTGGTTGTACCAGTCTGCACTCCCACCAACAGTGCCCTAGGGTCCCCTTTTGTCCACAACCTCTCCAACACTTGCTGTTTGTTGCTTTGTTTATGAGGGCCATTCTGACTGGTGTCAAGTGGTATCTCATTGTGGTTTTAATTTGCATCTCTCTGATAGCAAGTGATATTGAGCATCTTTTCATGTGTCTCTGGATCCTCTGTATATCCTCCTTAGAGAAGTGTCTGTTCTAATCCTTTGCCCATTTTTTAATTGAGTTGCTTGTCTTAGAGTGGAGTCATGTAAGTTTATATATTTTGGAGATTAAACCCTTGTCTGAGGTATCATTGGAAAATATGTTTCCCCATACAGTCGGTTCTCTTTTTATTTTAATACTGTTTTCTTTGGCCGTGCAGAAGCTTTTTATTTTGATGAGATCTCATTTGTTTATTCTTTCCTTTATGTCCCTTGAATTAGGGGACATATCAGTAAAAATGTTGCTGCGTGAAATATCTCAGATTATCCTGCCTATGTTCTCCTCTAGGACTTTAATGGTGTCATGGCTTATATTTAAATCTTTTATCCACCTTGAGTTTCTTTTTGTGTATGGTGTAAGTTGGTGCTCAATTTTCATTTTTTTGCACGTAGCTGTCCAGTTCTCCCAACACCACTTGTTGAAGAGGCTATTTTTATTCCATTTTATGTTGCTGCCCCCTTTGTTGAATATTAATTGACTGTAAAGATTTAGGTTTATTTCTGGGCTCTCTGTTCTATTCCACTGGTCCACATGCCTGTTTTTATGCCAGTACCAGGCTGTGTTGATTACAGTGGCTTTGTAATACAGTTTCATATCAGGTATTGTGATCCCTCCTACTTTGCTCTTCTTTCTCAAGATTGCTGCTATTCGAGGTTGTTTATGGTTCCATGTAAATTTCTGAAGTATTTGTTTTATGTCTGTGAAATATGCCATTGGTACTTTAATAGGTATTACATTTAATCTGTAAATTGCTTTGGGAAGTATGGACATTTTGATGATGTTCATTCTTCTGATCCATGAACATGGTATGTGTTTCCATTTGTTTGTGTCTTCCTTGATTTCTCTCTTCAGTGTTGTGTAGTTTTCTGCATACAGGTCCTTTACCTCCTTGATTAGTGGGTTTGTTTTTTTTTTTGGCTATATCAAATGGGATTTTTTTCTTGATTTCTGCTTCTGCTGTTTCATTGTTGGTATATGAAAATGCCTTTGATTTCTGGATATTGGCTTTGTATCTGGCTGTTTGGCCAAATTCATTTATTAGGTCAAGCAGTTTTTTTTGGCCGAGTCTATAGGATTTTTTATGTACACTATCATGTCATCTGCCAACAATGATAGTTTTGTTTCCTCCTTTCTGAGTTGGATGCCTTTTATTTCCTTTTCTTGTCTAATCGTTGTGGCTAAGACTTCCAATACTATATTGAATAGAAGTGGTAAAAGTGGACAACCTTGTCTTGTTCCTGATTTTAGTGGAAAAGATTTTAGTTTTTGCCCATTGAATATGATGTTGGCTGTAGGTCTCTCATATATGGCCTTTATTATGTTGAGGAATGGTCCCTCTATTCCTACTTTGCTGAGTGTTTTTATCATAAATGGGTGCTGTACCTTATCAAATGCTTTTTCCACATCTATTGATATGATCATGTGATTTTTGTCTTTGCTTTTGTTTATGTGATGAATTACATTTACTGATTTGCAAATGTTGAACCATCCTTGCATCCCTGGGATGAATCCCACTTGGTCATGATGTATGATCTTTTTAATGTATTATTGGATGCAGTTTGCCAATATTTTGTTGAGGGTTTTAGCATCTATGTTCATCAGCGATATTGGCCTGAAGTTCTCCTTCTTTGCTGTGTCTTTATCTGCTTTTGGGATTAGAATGATGCTGGCTTCATAAAAAGAGTTTGGGAGTCTTCCATCGTTTTGGATTTTTTGGAATAGTCTGTGAAGGATAGGGGTTAGCTCTTCCTTAAATGTTTTGTAGAATTCTCCTGTGAAACCATCTGGTCCAGGGCTTTTGTGTGCCAGGAGTTTTTTGATTACTGCTTCAATTTCATAATAATTTCATTGTTATTGGTCTGTTCAGGCTTTCTTCTTCTTCTTCGTTGAGTTTTGGGAGATTATATTTTTCTAGAAACTTGTCCATTTCATCTAGGTTTTTAAATTTCTTGGCATACAGTTCTTCATAGTAATTCCTTACAATCCTTTGTATTTCTATGGTGTCAGTTGTAATCTCTCCTCTTTCATTTCTGATTGTGTTTGAGTCCTCCCTCTCTTTTTCCTGATGAGGTTGCTTAAAGGCTTGTCGATTTTGTTTATCTTTTCAAAGAACCAGCTCCTGGATTCATTGATCTTTAGAATTGTGCTTTTAGTCTCTATGTCATTTAGTTCTGCTCTGATCTTGGTTATTTCCTTCCTTCTACTTGCTCTGGGCTGTCTTTGTTGTTGATCCCCTTTGATTTAATTGTGGGGGAGGCAAGCAAAACAAGAGGTAACACAATTCCAGAAGAGAACGTTTTCTATTATAAATGTAAACATGCCAGATGGCCCTTCTTCATGCATTTTCTCTTTCTTTTCTTATTTTTAATCCTTTTCCTCCCCTTCTGTTTCTGGAATTATCATTATAGGACACAACTAACCTTAAAGCCGTTAGTTGAGGTGGAGCAGGGCTATTGGAGACTGAGCAGGGGAAGGAAGCTTTCCATGTAGAAGTTCCTCACAGCGTGAAGTTTTAGAGGAGGGGATCAGTCAGAGGTAGTGACAATGACTGGGGATGATTAATTCAATAAATATGCAACGGGGCCTTAAATAATGCTGTTTACTTCAATGTTGTTCCATAATAATGCTGATGAAATTCTTTAGGAATTTAACTAGTGTTTATATCAATTAGCCTATAGTAACATTGATTTCATTATACATTGTTTCACTTAAAGTCACAGAACCTATCAATGACATTATATCACAGAGAATGGGAGCCAGACTTCTCACTGTCAGAGACTGAAATTACAAATATGAAAAGTGGAACAAACTCTGTTGAATTGGAATTGGCGGTATCAGTGTGAATTCATAGTTTTAATAGGCAGATGGATGGTTAGAAAGTATAATAAGGAATGGAATATTTACAGAATTTGAAAATAGTTTCCCACAAAATACATAAAAATAACAAATTAAAATTATAGTGCTTTTATAATTTTATAGCTAAAAATTATAGCTTTCATAGTGGAAAAGCCTGGCACACACCACCTTAGTTATGCAATCAAAGTGTACATCATCGATGATAGGGCAAACTGAATTTGTGTGTTACCTGATAGATTTCATTGAGAAGAACACAGCATCCTTCTGGGCTACTCTTCATAACAAGGCAGACTTATATTACTGGTGAACAAGAAACATCACACGGCCTCAAATCATGACAAATTTTATTAAAACAACTTGCTTGCCATCTCCAAAAAAAATTTGCAAGTTCATAGAAGTTAGTGAAAGACTGGGGATACTCTAAACTCAAGGAAACCAAGACCTAACAAAAGGCAATGCACAATTCAGACTTGAATTCTCATGCCACTATAGACACCATTGGGACACTGACAAAACTTGAGTGGGATCTAAGGATTTGACTGTAGCAATGTATCTGTGTTAATTTCCTGAGATTGATGGCTGGGCTGGGGTTACATAGGCGAATGACCTAGTTTGTTATGAATGATACACTGAAAGAATGATGGAGTGGTGGGCGTTAGGTTGGCAACTTGATTTTGAATTGTTCAGGAGAAAACAGTGTACTTATATTGTACTTGCAACTTTCCTGTACATTGGAGGCTTCCAAATATAACAAACAAACAAACAAACAAACAAATAAATATCAAGTATAGTTCCCACCAATTCAGGACAAATAGCAGGAAAGATTTTAAGGGGGCCTAGACACAGGGTCATATTAACCACTGGGGGCAAAAAAAGGATGTCTAAGGTCCAGGAAAAATCTGAGATCTGAAAAACAAACATATAATATTATTGACTTGAAATTTAAGCCACCACTAAAAATTAATAAGTGCTTAAGCAAATATATTACATCAACTTCATTAACTGCTTAGATTAAGTATTTACAAAATTTGCACTCCATTTAAAAGCAAGTTGCATATTCAGTTTCTCACAGTGAATGATCTCTCAGGCTTGTGTAATAATTGTTTTAAAAAAAGCAGTCAACCATAAATGAATTTTAGTTAACTATATTAACTAAATACAGTTAATGTGGGGTGGAGGTGTATTGTAATAGCATTCACATGGTATTCAGTAGGGTCCCCAAATGACCTACCACCGGCCTTCCCAAACCCCACTGGCATATAGTTTGATAACTATCGTTCAGACAATTTGACTATTGATCAAGAAGGAAAAACCTGGTATCCCTCTTTAAAGAGGCTGACAAAAATATGAGATATGGGATTTTTAGAATGAATGGTATCTTTAAAAGGTCAGATATTCCAAAACCAACCAGATGACTGCCACGTAAAAGTGACCCCTTCCCCTAGCCGCCTACTTTCCTGGCAGCCACCAGCATCACCAGTGCCCTGTTGGCCACTGGGATCGTGCCTGTAGTTGAACAAGCGGGTTTATTACTCTTTGCAACCAGGCGAAATGCACGCTACAGGGAACCAGAAGGTGTCTAAGAAAGATGATGTGAGAAATAACGTATTAAAGGGTTTGGGCTTTGGGCAATTTTAAGGAAGGTCTAAGGAAGCAGAGGTTTGCTCTAAATTTGGTCTGTCAGGAAGTGGAAGATTTCTACCATTTCAATAAATTCCATTTACAGAGAAGACTAGCATGAGCACAATACTCTAAATATAAAGTTTAACAGTAACTCTAAATATAAAGAGTCATAACTCTAAATGTAAAATTCTAAATATAATGTTTAACAATAACTCTAAATATAAAGTCTAAATATAAAGTTTAGCAATGACTCATTTTGGCCAAGAAGTGAGAGATGCTTCTTACTCCCATGTATTATGGGAGTGGTACAATTACTGTGTTTTTGTATCACTTTATTATGGCCTCAGGATGACCTCATCTGATGCTGATGATCTATAAGATTTTTTTAATGTTCAACAGGAGAGAAACATGGTCTAACTCTATAAGCATCAGGCAAGTTCTCAGATGTCAGTTTTCTTTTTTCACATTTCTGGACAGGACCTCTTCTTTACCACAGTAAAAACCCCAGGTTTGCCTGATCTCAAACTCTTTTCCCTCAAACGTGGTGTGACCAGAGCAAGACTTGCACCTTCTCTGGACTTCCGTTTGCGAACAGTAGAATGTGTTATTTTAAATAGATGTGAACTCCTGCTAGCATTAATGTCTATAAATGTTTCATGTACATATACTATTTCATAGACTGTAACCAAGCATCCCTGACTCGGAAAACTTGACAATGTTTGCTTGTGAATATTGTTGGTACAAACTGATTATTCTCAAACTTCAGTGGTTCCCAAACTGAAGCCTGGATCAGAGTCACTTGGAGAGCATCACTTAGGAGGTCTAGAACAGGGCCTGGGAATTTCTGTTTCTAACAAGTTGATACTTGATACTGATAATACTGTTTCGGGAACCCGCTTTGAAAACACTGGTAAAAGCATAGGGCCAGCAAACCAGGAAAAACACGTTTATCATGTGTGTTTAGCATACACATTTGTGATGTAACAACCTGTTGGGGATTAAGATTGGAAATTTGTTTTAATTGAAAGTTTGCAGAATGAATGTCCCTTTCCTTGGTGTTATTTAGAATTTTACAATGATTTTGTTTTTTACCTCTTATGTAACCAGGGGCTGAACTCTAAGCTAACTTATCTGACTTCTAGCAGGAGGCCTTTTACCCAGTGGTTAAGTACCTGTACTTCAGGAACAACCTCCCCTACCCCGCTCTCCCCTCAGCACACATCACATATCCACATTTGCTCGTTAGCAAATCACTCAGAGTCATGTTTCTTTAAAATCATGGCTTTTCTTTCAAAATATATAGCTCTTCTACTTCCAAATGACAGTGGCTTCTGACTGCTCTTAGAATAGGGATACACATTTCTTAATGTGCCTTGTATACAATGCAGACTATTTCCAGATGCTCACTTGTTTGTTCACCAAGCGTCAGCTACACGGAACTTCTTTCCAGTCCTTTGACTTGCCCCGGTTCCTTTTCTCTTCACGGGGCCACCTGTACAAAGCTGGTTATCCAGCTGGCCTGTAAAGGACCCCTACTTTTCCCTATCGCTACTCACTTTTGCCTAGCAAGTTCCTACTGATCCCCCAGGTAAGTGTTTACATGTCCTTTCCTTAGGGAATGGCTTTTCCCGATAGCAACTCCTACTCCTCAGTAGGTGAAGCTCTCAAATATGCTGTGCTTTTTCAAAGGACCTAAGGAATCTATAATTCAGTATGTCATGGAATTATTTGTTTTATAACTGTCTTCTCCTTCAGGTAAGTCCTTAAATTCCTCCAGGACCTTCGGCATGTGTGCATCGCTCAATGGTGAAACCCCAGTGCCTAGCACAGCGCCTAGCACACAGTGGGCACAAAAATATATATTTGTGAATCAGTAAATAAATGAATGAATCAACCAGGGAGCAGCACATGCCTTGTGGACATATGAACATCCTGGAATATTCCTTTTGGGCTTAATAGAAGCTACAGACCTAACATTGTAAATAATTTGTTTATGGATTTATAGTTCAATGCTTTAAGTTTGGTTGAATTTTGAAATAACAGCTGGAGCCTTTTACACTCTTGAGATCAGAGCTGTGTCTACACACCTTTGTCCTCTCAATGCGACTGCTTGTCAGTCTTCTCCCCCCGCGCAGGGTATAACAAAGGCATGCGCTCTGGCTGTGGCAAGGATGTTACATCTACAGAGACTCCCTTATTAAAATGCTGCCTCTCCACTAATCAGAAAAAGATGACTCAGAACAGTCGGGGACCTGAAACCTTCTGAGATGAATTCCAAATTCCTTCCTATTCTGTTAGCATGCAGCAGAGCTCGTGAGATTGCAGAACAGTCCCTTCTTTTAAGGGCATCCTTTACAGCCATTGTGGACCCACGGGGGCCAGTTTCAATGAAAATGTTTACTTGCATAAATAGGTACATATGTGATCCTTGTATTCAAAATGCAAAAAAATGTAGAGGGTGCGGATGGGACTGTGACTTGGGCGATGTTGCCTGGATATACCTAACCTATTTTCTTGTAAACCTTGGCATCTAACTTTTATGACAGAATCCACAATATTATTCTTCTCAGAAATTACTTGGATGCTCCTGAACATTGCGGGCTTTCCATTTGGTGAATATAATTAACACAGTGTGAGAAGTCTCTGAATACCACAGATGATAAAAGAGTCAAGGACCTTCTTGTTAAAAGGTGCAAATCAAATACCAGTAGGGGGTATTGGCATATCTTATTGCCGGAAAGGGCAAAATCTGCTCCTTTTCTCAAACTTGGCTGCAGCAGTTACCTTCAGAGGATGAGGCTAACACCAAGCAAAACATTTGAGTCTGTCCATTGTTTGAATCCTTCTCATCTACTAGGTTTCAACTTAAAAAATAATCTGAGTCCAAAGTCCTATTTTCGGTTCAGCACACTATACTTTCTTCTAGCTCTTATCTTGAGTTTATAGCAGAAATAATGCCCACAGAACCCATTCTTTTTTAAAACATATTTTATTGATTATGCTATTACAGTTGTCCCATTTCTCCCCCATCATTCCCCTCCACCCTGCACACCCCCTCCACCCACATTCCCCCCCTTTAGTTCATGTCCATGTGTCATAAGTTCTCTAGCTTCTACATTTCCCACACTATTATTGCCCTCCCCCTGTCCACCTTCCACCCACCGTCTCTGCCACTTAAAACAGAACCAAATTGGGCAAACAACTAGAACAGGAACAGAAACACAGGACCCATTCTTGATGACTCTATCCTAATTAAGTATCCCCTTCACAACTACTACTTATTTCAGCCACTTGTATTTATTTTATGGCCTGTATCATGATTTATTTTTCTATATTTTTAATCTTTTTAAAATTTTAATTTTTTTTTAGAGAGAGGGGAAGGGAGGTAGAAAGAGAGGGAGAGAAACATCAATGTGTAGTTGCCTCCACTGGGGACCTGGCCCACAACCCAGGCATGTGCCCTGACTGAGAATCCAGCCTGTGACCCTTCGATTAGCAGCCTATGCTCAATTCACTGAGCTACACCATCCAGGGCTACATTTTTAATCTTATATATTATAAGGATAGGGGCCATGTTTACTTGGTTTTTCTTTCTCTCTTTACAATTATAGCCCCTAGATGAGTACCAAGCATATAGTCAGTGCTAAAAAAAAAAAAAAAAAAAGATGAATTCTCTGATTGAAAGATTTATTTCTTCAAGGATACTAAGTATCTCTCATCTGATTGATTGATTGATTGAACATGTTAATTTTTATTATTATTAAGCAGGTAGAAAACTGAGACTTAGAGAAAAATCATGACTTTCCCACATTCTTTCACCTGCTAAGGGACAAAGATAGAATTTGAACCCAGGATTTTTTTATTTCACATTGCTTTTCTAAAAGTCTTTTACTTACAGATTCCAGTTCCCAGTATCCTGGAAAAGAGCAAAATAGTTGAAAATTAGAATTTCTTAACCCACCTGATCTTGCTTTTTCCTTCCAACAATCTTGGAAGAAGATGTATGTTCCTTTTATGCATCCATATCTCTCAGTTTGGGCTGAGTAACACATTAGCTCATGAGGTTTTATATAGGGGTGGGTAAAAGTAGGATTACAGTTATTTGTATGGAAAATAATAAAATAATAAATAATAATACAAAATAACCTGTGTGTCTCACACTATAAACCTACTTTTGCTAACCCCTGTGACTATTATTCTTCATCTCAGCTCTGGGTTTGAGACTCAATATCTCTAATATTTTTAAATTAAACAAATGATTCCTAATATAGTTAGGCTTAAAGTATGTCTCCATATGTGAACAAAAGAGACTATTAGAGGTTAATTACCCAAGCTTACAATGATAGATGATAAATACAGTACTCAAGCATCAGCTTACACAGCTCACGCATTTCTTCTCTTTTTTACAGCTCTTATAGCACTCTATATTTTCTCCTTCCTATTAAAATTGATCTCAAAGCATCCATTAGTTTTACCCTATAACCAACTCTCATTGTCTTCTTGTAGAATCTTACATAGGAAACAATATTTTGCAATGATTCTTAACCACACATAATCTTTGCATTTCATCTATGAACAGATAGATAAACTCAGATACATAAATTTCGCTTTAGATATTTAAATGGTCATAAATTCAATCATCCATGAGAGGATGTAGCAATTTTTAGCTGATTAAAATGTTCAAATGAATATTCAAATGTTCAAAGTCATTTTCTTTCATGGGTGTCCAACGTGCAGCCCAGGATGGCTATGAATGTGACCCAACACAAAATTGTAAATTTACTTAAAACATTATGAGATGTTTTTATTAGTGTTTGTGTATTTAATGTGTGGGCCAAAACAACTGTTCTTCTTCCAGTGTGGCCCAGAGATACCAAAGAGTAGGACACCCCTGTTAGCACTTACATTGAATACTTAAAAATTTCAAGTGTACAGTTGCTAGAGAAAGAATGATGAATACGATCAACACTGATGCATCACTTAAATGCAGTTGGTGTTGTAGTAGAAAGATAGATATGAGTTTCAGTAAAATTCTATGAGCACTGCAAAGAGATAGAGTCCCAAAAATTACAGGGCAAAGGCTTTTGGGGAATCAGGACAAGGTTCATATGCTGTTCATTGCATAGAGCTGGGAGAAGGGGTGGAAATGGGAGGAAATGGAAAATGTCGTCAAAGTGATACTATGATTCCGGCTTGCACAACTTCATGTATACTCATATAATGGTGTCATTTGCTGAGCTGGATGGCAATGGAAAATGCGAAGTTTACACGATGAAATGGAGGACGTGTCAGGAAGAGATGTGTACATATTGAGTTTGAGATGTCCTGGAGATTCCAGGTGAGAGTATAACTAGACTTCTGCAGTTTCGTGACCTGGAGCTTGTAGAAGAGCTCTGGGATATGTAAGTGCAGAGGTAGTCAGCATGAAGGCACAGAAGATAAAAAACTCACCGAAGGGTAGAATACTGAGTGATTAAAGTGTTAATCTAAGACTGAGCCTTCAGGGGGTTTAGTATTCAAGAGCCAGATGGAAGAGAAAGATCAGGAAAAGGGATTGAAAGAATAGGCTGAGAGGAGGGGAGATGAAATAAAGGGGTGGTATTGTGAAAAACAAGGAAGGAGACTTTCGAGAGGGTGGAAATTTTCCACTAAGTTAAATTTCTGAGAGAGCGACAAGATGAGAACTGAAATGCCATGTAAAGATTCTTCAGTAATCTTTGGAGAAACTGCTGTGGATTAGTGACTAGAGTCAACAATGACAGTAGGTTAATGAATGAGTAAAGTAGGAAGATGCAAAAGCCAGAGGTAGAGCAATTGGCTTTAGATATGAAACACTTTCTTTTTTGTAAGAGGAGAAATTGATGAGAGAAGGTAGATCATTTCCAGCAATTTGTAAGTACGGGAGCAAAAAGACAAGGAGATTTCTGTCTGACAGCTTTTATTTTCTCTGTAAAAGGATATATGATCTTCTGAGAGTGATGGTGTATCATCAGATAGCTATTGCTGAGTATCAGACAATCTTAAATCTTTGGGACTAAATGGCAGCCATTTATTATTTTATCCTATTATTCAGCTGATTCCATTGATTTGGGCTGGACATGCACGTGTGTCTGCAGTCAGCTGCCAGCTGGGCTGCAGGCGGGTTGATCCAGAATGACTGCAGTTGAGACAACTCATTTCCTTTCCATGTTGCTTCTCATCCTACAGTGGATTGGGCCAGGCTTGTTCTAATGGTGGTAGCAGTATTCTAGGAGGCGAAACTGTTGCCTATTAAATGTTTGCGCACCAACCCCCGAAGTCATATGCTGAAGCCCTGATCCCCAATGTAACTGTTTTTGCAGATTATGGAAGTGATTAAGGTAAAATGAAGTCATAAGGGTAGGGCTGTGGTCAATAGAATTAGTGTCCTTCCAACAAGAGACCCCAGAGAGCTTGCTCTCACTTTCCTATTATGTGAACCCATGGCAAGAAGGAGGCTGCCTGTGTGTCAGAAAGAGAGCCCTCCCCAGTATCTACCTGATCGCGCTGGCACCTTGATCTCAGACTTCCAGCCTCCAGTGTTGCAGAAAGTAAACATTTTAGTTTAAGCTGCCCTGTCTGTGGTATTTTGTGATGGCAGCCCAAGCAGACTGATGTAGAAATAAGTAATAACCCCATGTATATGTTTATCCAAGTCTCTGCTACCCCAATGGCCGAAGCAAGTCATATATCCACCTCTGAATTTTGAATGGAAAGGGTCTCCAAAGTTACAGGGAGGTCATTCATTTTCCATCCTGAGATGGAAAAATACAACAGAAAAGGGAGAGTGGATTTGGATATTTGAGTAGAATGAGCAGAGTTTAATTCATTCACTGTGGGTTGTGGAAGAACTTATTGATGAGACCAATGCATTAGTAGTTTTAGTCCGTGATGAGTCACACTAATCAACTTTGTGGTGTGATTTTTTCCAGAAATTCTAAAATACCAGGCCTATTAGTAAGCCGGGGCTGCCATAACAAAATACTATAGGCTGGGTGGCATAAACAACAGAAATTTTTTTTGCCACAGTACTGGATGCAGGAAGTTTGAGATGAGAATGCCAGTATGGTCAAGTTCTGGTGATGGCTATCTTCTTAGCTTCAGTCAGCTGATTTCATGGCCTTTCTGCGGTGTTTGCACATGGGTTGGGAGGCAGGGGACGGGGCAGGGGTGGGGAGAGAGAGAGAGAGAGAGAGAGAGAGAGAGAGAGAGAGAGAGAACATCTTTCTCTTCCTTTTCTTATAAAACTACCAACCCTATTAGGTTAGGCCCTCACTATTATGACCTCATTTAACATAAATTACCTTCTAAAATCTTCACCTTCAAATACCATTACTTTGGGGATTAGGACTTCATCATGTGAATTTGGAGGAAAATGAGCTTTCCATAGCACTGGGGAACAGGAAAGAGAGGAAATGTTTATTTGCTTTATATTTGTTTTCCCAAGGGTTTTGCCAGCTGATGATGAAAGTACAGAGGTGCAATGGAATTAATGTTCTTGGTTAGAGATCATTTAAAATACAAACAGAATATAGAGGGCAGTAGAAGCCAGAGGGAGAGGGAGAGGATGAAAACAGAGATGCCACCAGACTGGAAGTCCAATTGCTTATAATAGCTGTGGTGGAGCAACCGAGCCGAAAAGACCTTTGTTAGGCTATTAGAATTAGTGCTTTGGGATGGAGAGTGGTTTCATCGATGACAAGATTCACAGCGTATTCATGAATGTGGATCACAGGGGAGGTTGAGAAAATAAGGAAGGGGAGGAGGTAGCAGAACTGAGTGGCAAACGTGCTGTGACAGGCATTCCTGTGCAAGTTGGCATCTTCCACTCCGACGGCACGGACCGGGTGGAAGGAAGCTCATGTCAGGCAGCACTACCTTTAACAAAAGGGAGCGACTTGTACAATGTGGCCGACACTGTTGAGGACATTTCCCACACCTTAGTGTTTCTGAGTAATCAGCAGTGAGGTGACCATGCTGGGCCTAGAAAGTTATTTACGCAAATAATTATCCCACATTTGCAGGGAACAGCTCCCTCAGGAAGATCTGTATAGTGCAGCAGGAGAAAATACTCAGGCAGGCCAGTCAGGTACCATTGGTCCTAACTGTGCTCTGAGTAAATGTTTTGTTTTGAGAAGCGCTCCAAGAAATGAGACAAATCAGTTCTTACCTCCGAATTCAAAAGCTGCATTCTGCTCATCTGCCAAAGGAGAAGACAAGGCTCGGGTTGTGTGTCTCGCTAACACAATTTTTTAGCCTCATATCTGACAGATGGCTCTTGAATTTCTTCACCTCACCCTGCTGCTTTGCTAAGTCAATCTTCCACTCTCACATTCCTGAGATCTGGAAGGGCTCAGCTGTCTGAGTTAGTTTCCTGTTTATATAGAACCTCTCAGTGTAGTCTTTTTGAAGAAGGTTAACCATCTTCAAAGATGTCCTCAATTTTCTTCCCAGATGGAAAATGCTAAATATAGGAGGAGCCAAGAAAAAGGGTGAAATTCCCTGGCCAGACCTTACCCTACAATCCCTCTACCTCTCTTTACATATTTTCCAGTTGGAAATAATAAGGTCTTACTTTTAAGAGACATGGTTTCTGATAGAGCTTTCAAAATATCCTATCTCCCTGTCTACAGTAGCACATAGAAGAAATGATGGGCTGAGGTTGCGAGTAAAAGGTAAGGTTGTCACTATTTGGGAAGCATTTTCAATATCTTCTAGCAGAAGCTAGTATACCTTCTCCTCATTAATATAGTAACCATTACAAGGACCTCTTACTAGCAATTAACCCAGTGTATCATACCTGTTTCCTCTACTAGACTGTGACCTCTTCATGGGCAGAGTGCTGATCTGGCTAATCTTGAAATGACCCACAGCTAGCAC
This sequence comes from Glossophaga mutica, assembly GCA_039655065.1. NCBI lineage: Eukaryota > Metazoa > Chordata > Mammalia > Chiroptera > Phyllostomidae > Glossophaga > Glossophaga mutica. Next base: position 12,189,929 of record CM077314.1, read on the forward strand.
AGAGTTACCGAGTAATAGCAAGCATTTACTTAGTGTTGTTATGATCCGAGAACTAGCCATATACTTTGTTGTTCTTCACTCAACTCTTTGAAATGCCAAAAAGATAGATAGATATACTTACCTCTATTTTACAGATGGAAAGTAGCACAGCCATTAATAGGTTGAATCGAAGTTCAAACCCCCAAAAATCTAATTCCAGAATGTATGCCCTTCAACACCATGCTGTCACTCAACAGATATTTATTTAGCGTGGGCCATGTGCTATATCTTGTGCTGGTCACTGACAGTCCTCCAGTATCTTGTGAGACTCGTGCTAATGGGGTTAGAATAACACGATGTCTTAGTAAAATACAGGTTGATATTGGAAAGTGTTATCAATGAGGACTTCTCTTTTTAGTTTCAAGTAGTGAGAAGTCACACTAACCATGGCTTAATTTCTAAGAATAGCTACTATTTACTTAAGAAGAAATTCAGAGGTAGGCAGTACCAAGATTGTTGGTGGCTCAGAGTGTCATTCGAGACCCAGTCTCCTTTCATCTTTCTATTCCATGTCCCTTGGTGTGACCGTGATTTCCCCCTTCATGGTTTTAAGATGACACTACAGGTTTAAATCAACATCACAACTACAGCTGCATCCAAAGCAGAGACCAAGGTGAGGGAGGGAGCTTACAAAGGCTCCCCTTCCTAAATCTGTTTCTTGCGAAGAAAGATATCTTTCCTGGAATTGCCACCTGGTAGAAGGGAACAGCACTTCCATGATAAGAATGGCTGTTCATAGGAAACCATGCTGCCTGCCATAAAGGAACCCTGGCTGTATTTAGCAGTTATTGAAAAGCTGGGAACAGCCTCCTATAGAGGAAATGACATCTCTGTAAAACTTGCAATGTAGTAGAAACTGATTGGCAAGAACACATGTTGAGCTGGGGTGCCTCAGTGGATTGAGTGCTGGCCTGTGAACGGAAATTTTCAATTGGGGCACATGCCTGGGTTGCAGGCCAGGTCCCCAGTTGGGGGCACACGAGAGGCAACCACATATTGATGTTTCTCTCCTTCTTTCCCCGTCTCTTCCCATCTCTCTAAAAATAAATACAATCTTTAAAAAAAGAATATATGTTGAGGAAGAGAATTCAGGGAGAGGGATTGTACATAAAGCCCAGAGTGAAGAGAAAGCTTGGCATTCTTAATGGTGTTAAGGAGTCTACAGGTATTATGAATGCCTGGACTAAACAGAGTTAAAGAAAAGCGATAAGGAAGACTCAGTCAGGAGTCAGATTGAAGAGGAGTGTATAAGTCACTTTAGGAGTTGAGTTGAGGTATTATATTTAGCAGAATGGAAAGTCATTGAAACTCTCAGGAAATACTGAAAAAAAATAACTGAAGACAATATTAAAATATCTATAATTGTTTTGAGGAACAGCATAAGAGATTTCAGTATCTATGTACAAATGTTGGTTTTTAAACATGAATGCGTATTTCTTCCCAGCCCTCTTAAAAGACATTTTTATTCTGTGAGCCTTATGAAATAACCACTCAAGAAACTTGTAAAGGAGAGTCCAGGACTACTTTGAAGACAGGTTTCTCGCCACGTTTTCTGATTTCCAGCTGAAATACGCTAGGAGAAGGTCAATCCATAGGAACGTGACAGGGGAAGGGAGGGCTGATGTCATCCGTACAGGCCAGCCTCCCGGGGCAGAGAGGGGGATGGAAAGGGCGGGGCAGGACTGGAACCAGGGCGAGGACTTGCGAGTGAGTGCCTCACCTAGTGGGTGCTCTTGGTGCGTTTCAGCGTCGGTCTTGTCCTAGCCCTGGGACTGAGGGTGAATCTGAATTTCTAGCTACTTGTAGCCAGAAGTATCTCCACTAACGGAAGTTTTCCTGCACATCCGAGTTTGAATAGCTTACAGTTTTGTGTCTTTAGGTAAGTTACTTCCTCCTCACTATGTCCTTATCGATTAATGTGGTTACTTTTAAGGATTGTATGGAACCAGTTTGGTAAAATGCTTAGGATGACAGATCACTATCACGGTGAAGCTCAGAAAATAGTAGAGTATAAGCATTGTGCTGGTAATGGGTTGTAATTAGATTAAGTTTTTACTAGACTTGCTCTGTCTTCATCTTTCTCTAAACTTGTTGTCTGCCCTAGGAGTATAGGTCATAATGAGGATTTTAATCCACTGAAGCAAATAGTGAGGAGATATGTTTTGGAATTGGGAGATTGTCATGGGGGTATTCATCAATGTTGCCTTGAGATATAACATGTCCAGTTAAGCAAAAATTTGTTTAAGTAGCGTTCTAGTTAGTCGGGATGATGCAAAGAATATGAACATATTCTCTGATGTCTGGTGGCTTTTGGGCTAATTATACACATTAGGAAAATTATCCTATGTACTAATGGGAAGTAAAGCTATGTTCTCAGAATTTATTTAAAGTCTCTTTTGATTTTTTCATGGAGTCTAAATGAGGAGCTTACAAACATAAAATGATTAATGTCACCTTACACCAGAATCAAAGTTCAAGATGTATAACATTTTCCAAATAGCAGAATTTGCGTATATAATAATGTATATTTTTAAGAGAAATTGAAGACCATACTGTTATATACATAAAAATGCCATAATAACCTGTCATAGTGCTTTGACATTGGAGAGAAATCTATGATACTCAAACATGTTAGCTAACAGTGCAGAGTTGGTGGAAAATGAATACTGTCACCATAGCAACCGGATTTGAGATTCACAAGGTGGGTTTTAACTGAGGCTCCTGTCTTAGGAGTGAATACAAGCAAGTAATTAGATAGCTAAATTGCTGAGACAGCACGTGAGAAACACAAGTAACATTTAAGGAAAAATCTCTCCCAAATTTATATTATCGGCAGTTGTAAACAGCATCGGAGTAAAACCATAATGCACTCAGTACTGATTTACTTGTATTTCAAACTGCTCTGTGTGAAGGTGTGGGTCCTTCCTTTTATCTAGAGCTATAGCATTCCTTTTTAAGATTGTTATTGAATTGCATAAAATATGGCTATACAGAAAGGTTCCTTACCCATGAAAATGAATCACCAGAATATTGTTTCAGTATCCTAGCTGGCTGGTGTTGATTTGGACTTTCAGACCTTAGCTGTAGTTTGAAGAGGCCTCTTTCATGCTTCCTCAATAGATTTAAAATGCTTCTCTTTCGTTGTTTGGCATGTGTCTTAGGCCTGTGATAATTTGGGTGAAGTGTGAGATACCTGGTCACATTAGCTTAAGCTAATGAAGGGGGGAGGGGCACATGGACTTCAAGGCAAGGAAGTGTTGCCATGTCCATTTCCGGTATCATTGCATTCACTGCGTCACATCGGCCAAGGTGAAGAGCAGTTTGCTCTGTGGACTAGGCCAGCTGTAGGGCTTTGTTAAAACAAGCATGTTAAGAATCATGAGCAATATGGTCAATGACTAACATTATTCTATTGTATTTGAGAATTTTAGGAAAACGCCTAGTTTCCCAGAAAATTGTGTGATTTACCAAAAGTTAGTTCATAAGCATAAAACCTAAAATAGACCAGTTGTCATTAAAGCAATAGACTAATTTCTTTAAATATTTGTTAAAAGTATTTTAAAAACCAGTATTCTAGTTCATTCAAGAAATTATAATAGTCTTTGTGTAAAGACAAGCATGGTATAAGAGAGAAAATTATAGGACAATGTCATTTAACATATTGAGAAACACAAATAAAACACTAATGAACACAATTCAGTAATATATCAAAATACATCCTGGGTAAAGTGATGGTTATTCCATAAAGATGTATTAGTAATATTTACTTCATATGGCAAGGCTTCCCAGAGTCCCCTGAAATCTGTTTTCTCTTTCTTCCATTGACCTGAATCTGTAGCTAGGCTTGCAACAACCTAGCGAGGAGCCGCATTTCCCAGCCCTTGCAGTTAAGAGTGGCCAAGAGCTGGCCAGTGAAATATGGGCTCACATAAACAGGGGAGGGCCTTTGGGTAGTAGGTGTCCTTTTTCATCTGGATGTGACAGGACCCAGCTGGACAGGGCGGATGAGGACAAACCTATAGAGGGTGCTGGAGCAAAGCTGATTTTAAGAAAACAATGTCTACAGAAAAGTAAAGAGACTGTGCCTTTTGATGGTGTGTACTGTTTAACTTAGACTTTTTCCTGATGGAGGAAAGTTATTCGTACTTCTGTGTATATGAATAGGCACATCTGTAAACATCTATCCTCATTTATTCACTAAAATGATTTTTAAAATTGTTTAATTGCTACCATATTTTAACTTGTCACTTAAGATTTTTCATGACAAGTTTGATGGTTTCAAAACATGTGTTCTGGTAAATTGCTTATAGCATTTTGGCTTTTAACACATATTTTAATTGAGTTTGGATCTGCATATTTTACTGATTGACTATAGAACTGCTTTATATGTAAATTGAGTAGCAGAGACTTCTTAATTTTATTTTTACTATATTTTTATCATCATTTGTCCCTCTTTTACCTTCTGCCACCTTGAACTACCCCCAACTCTCCCACAATCACCACACCGTTGTCCATGACCATGAGTCCTTTTTTTTTTTTTTTTTGCTCGATTACCCCCACCCTAGCATTGTCCATCTGTTCTCTATCTATGAGCCTGTCTCTATTTTGCTTATTAGGTTAGTTTGTTCATTAGATTCCACATGTGAGTGAGATCATATGGTGTTTGTTTTTCTCTTACTGGCTTATTTCACTTAGCATAATGTTCTCCTGGTTCATCCATGCTGTTACAAAGTGTAAAATTTTCTTTTTTACAGCCAAGTGGTATCCCATTGTGTACATGTACCATAGTTGTCTTACCCACTCATCTTCATTTAGAACAACATGTCACATACTGTAACCACTTTTTCATGTATGAATCTGGGAAAGAGAAAGAGAGAGATTTTTGAATGAATGTATGGAAAATAGGTAGACAGTCATTGAAGAGACAGAGATAGCAAAAATCAGGAGCCTTGGAATTCAAAATCCTACTGTAACAACTATGTATGGTACCAGGTGAATATTGGAAATATCAGGGGAAGATTTTATAAAGTGTATTATTATCTAACCACTATGTTATACACCTGAAACTAATACAAAAGAATATTGAATGTAAACTATAATTGAAGAAAATTTTAAAGAAAAAGAACGTGAGAACCCTGCCATGATTCAATGCAGGAGTAAAACCGCAGTACTTCCCACTGACTTACTTTTGCTGCTGTTCTCCTGGGTTTCTTTGTGAACAGAGTACCCCTCTGTTCATGCCCGTATGATTTATACCTAAGGGCAACACATTCTGGCAAGATTCATCAGCCAGGAGAAATGCTATTCCTTTAAAAAGTGGTGGGTAGGAGTCAATTAGAATCAACTGGAAAGCCCAGGTGGTTATGGAGAACTGATAGGAAACAGACTTGTTTGAGGAAGATCACCTTTAGGCATTCAGAAGTTGGAGAACGGGATATCTATTTTCTTAAAATCCTACATGCCTACATATCACCAGATGCACGCATACGCAGGGGGCAACTTCCCCAATTTGAAGACTGACTTCTAGACTAGGGGAGTACTTCGAATAATGTGGTGTGTGGACTATGTGCCCTAGAAATACCCAGGGTGTTCATTAAAAATGCAGATTCTGGAGATCTGGCTCCAAACATGATTTGTGACTCCAGAGATGGGGCCACACAATCAGGTTTAGTGCTATCCTGGTGATCCTGATGTATGTGGTCTAGTCCAAACACACACACACACACACACACACACACACACACACACACTAAAAGGAGCCTCAGTCTTTCTCCATCTCCTCAACACACGTAAAAGGAGATTTAGTTCAAAGCCTCAATGAACCCTGCTGGGATCTCTGGGGCGTATGTGCACAGAATTGTCCCACTGTAGGCTGAAATGGCCAGGGTGGGGTCTTTACACCCCCACTGCTCTCAGACACCAGACATGAGCTGCCCTGGGAAGACCGGTGAGGCAGCCCTTGAAAGAGCCTACCTCTGGAGGCTGCCTGCTGGCCACACTCCGCCAACTCGTCAGCAAGCATCTCCACCAACTCGTCAGCAAGCATCTCCACCAAGGGGACTCTGGGTTGGACCTCTCTCCAAGTCTGTCTTTAACAGGAGCCATAGAATGATTGAAGAGGACAGGGAAAACCAGAAGTGATGCTGAAATGGAGGTAGAGAAGCAATTTTGGAAAAGGTCATGAGAAATGGAAATAGTAGCGATGGTACTGGAAAGCTTTTGACTTAGGGGAGATGGTAAAACAAGATGCTGGGACATTCTGTGCTATATTCATTTTATTGTCATGAAAATGTCAGTTAAGATTTCCTGCTCTGCCCTGGGAAAAGTAAGCAAATGTTATCTGTGAAATGTGTTCTCTGGCTCGCGCTAAAGCTGTTCCCTTCTGTTCTAAGAACTCTGAGGAATCCTGCTAATAAAGTCCTTATCTACCTCCGTTGGTTAGAATCAGTTTCAAATGCCTCGAAAAAGTATTCTAAAAGACAGCGTATTTTCCCCAGATTTCTCCAAAAACATTAAGCCAATTTCCATTTCTGTCAATAAGTAAATGAAAGTGTTCAGGTAGAATACTGAGAGAAATGGAGAAAAATACCCAACTGGACAAGTGAGAACTGACAATGTTTTGTTTAGAATTTGCTTGATCAGAAACAACATTCTTTCTTCTTTCATTGAAACCAAATGATTCCAGGCTTGCAGTTAATATCACAGTGAATAAATGAAATCTCAACTTCAAAATTAGAAAACGCCTTTTGTGATGGGGGCATAGTTCCCTCAGCAAATACAAATGTTCCTCTTATACCCTGTGAAGCTTTTCTCTCTAACAGTGTGCTTAGACCTCCTTTAGAGTCGCTTTAGAATTTGTCCAGTCTTGCCAGTGAGTGATTATAAATTAGACATTTCTGCGAACAAACATCTAATTTATTGCAATGATTTGGAGATGCAATTTCACATCTCTCTGTGTATTTGTCTGGATTTAACTGCATGTAGCAGCAATAAATACAGTATGAGCATAAAAATAGCGAGGTATGTATTATTGTGAGTGGTAATTAAGAAGCAAATCACCTGTGAACCTGATGGAATGATGTTTAGGGTTTATTGGACTTGAATGATATCATCTAACATTTGGAGTTCAGTTTAAATGTAAAGAACAAAGGGTTTACCCAAAAGAAAATGTAGGTATTGAGGTATGAAGATGATGTGGTTACTGACACTATAGCTGAAGACAGTTATGAAGAGTAGATTAAGATATTTCCTTTCTTAGGAATGGAGGCATAACAGGAAACCTTTAATTAAGGTGTGTGTGTGTGTGTGTGTGTGTGTGTGTGTGTATTAGGGGAGGGTGCCTAATAGCAATGAACCAGTAAAAATAAGCAAGTTGACTGAATCAACTCAAAACAACACATTGTGTTCAAATAAAGGGAACACATTTAGAATTATGAGAAGTAGGTATGATATAATTATTGGTAAAAAAAGTATATATCAGTTTGAGATATTGGCAGTATTTAGGCAAGGGGAGTTTACTACCATTTCAATTGGAAATGTTGAGCTACAGAATCACTTATCTACTCTGACCATTGCATTAAAAAAATACATTCAGTGGAGCCCTGACCACTGTGGCTCAGTTGGTTGGGTGTCATCTGGCAAAGCGAAAGGTCACCAGTTCAATTCCTGGTCAGGGCACATGCCTGGGTTTCAGGTTTGGTCCTCAGTTGGGGCATGTGGGAGACACAACCAATTGATGTTTCTCTCTCACATTGATGTTTCTCTCCCTCTCTTCCTCCTCCCCCTCTCTCTAAAAATAAATGCATAAAGAATCTTTTTTAAAAAATACATTCAGTGGAGAAGGATGTATGTTGGATGGATATTCATGTAGGTTTTGGCATCAATATATCTAGGTTCAGATACAAACTCTACTACTTATCAGTAAGTTAGCTAATCATGTCAAATGTCAGTTTCCTAAATGTGAAGTGACGACTGGTATGTAACTGCCCTCAGTGTACTTCAGTGATGTTTAACATGCCCAGTGGCCTAACATGTAAGTAGTCCAGAATGGTAAACTTCTGTTTTCTTAAAACAATATCATGCAGTATTGATACTCATGCCATGTGTTTGACAATTTTTATTGGTACAAATTAAAACATGTTTAAAACCAAATTAACTGCTAGGTTACACCAGGGTTTCTTATGAGTGGAAATGATGACATTTGGACAATTCTTTGTTGTGAGGGCTATCCTGTGTATTGTAAGATATTTACCGTCATTCCTGAACTCTATCTAGTATATACTAATAATACCTGCCCCTGCCCCCCACAGAGAGTACAATTAAAAACAACTCAAGAAATTGTCAAATGCCCACTGGTTGGGAATCACTGACTATATTCAGAATTGTTGGATGATGGGTTTTGGAGAGTATTTCAGAGATATTTTTATTTTAATGATCATGTGGATGTGTTCATTAACTTAGAAAAGTATTTACTAAAATTTCCTTGTAAAACATGTTACTAATTCGTAGTATGACAGTAAACACTCACAGAGGCAGTCAGTCATCTCTGAAGTACCGCTGCGGTTGAAGTTGAAACGGAGAGTCCAAAATGTACCATGTGCTTAAGCCCTTCCCACCCTCCTCTTTCATGGCACCCCAGGGGTCCTCTGTAGAAAACAAACTGAAATCAACTGCCTAAGAGGAAGGACCTAGAGGAGAGGAAGTGAGATGACCCTCAGGAAGAACTTGAGCTAAATTTTAAGCATATCTTATATAAAAGTGAAACGCTAACTTTCCATCATGGAACCAAGGCCATAGATGCCTGGCAACATGTTCCCTGTATTTGTACATTTTCAGTCACTGAACTTACAGAAGGCACCTCTGCGCTGAGTGTTGTGCTAGGGGATGGCAACACGGAGACGTTTTCTTCAATGTCTGATTAATAGCCTAATATGGGGAGTCATCTATGTACATATTTTACTTGATTATATCCCCAGGCTTATTGAAATTAAGTCCATGTAAAAGATTGGTACCATACATGAATGAATAAGTAAAACTCAGAAGAAAACTTTCTGTTGTTCACCTGTAGTCCCTCTCATCCCTGCTCGAAGGGGTCTGGTTCAATTTGAGGAACGTTCTACTTGGAGCCCTTGTGGGCATAATTTAGGTTGACAGAAAAAAATTTGCATCGCCTGGTTGAATTGAAATTCTAGATTAATAATAATTTTTCTTCTTTTTAGTGTTGTCCCAAACAACACTTCAGATATATTGAAAAAAATTGCCTGAAGTTTACATTTAAACTCACATCCTGTGTTTTATTTGCCACTTCTGGCAACCCTCCTGGAAATTCTTTAATCAATCTTCTCTGTCCTTAAGCTTTTCCTATTCCTGGAATGCTCTTCCCTCTCATTTTTTATTTACTTTTTTAATTTACTTTTTCATGTCATCGCCTACTAATCCTTGAAGTCTCTCCACAACACTCCATCCCCAAGAAAATCTTTCTTGCTTCATCACATCAAATTGGACTATATTATGTGACATCATATACCCCGTATTCTTCATGGTATGCTTCAGAATTATAATAGTAAGATTATTATACGTGCATTTATTGCTCTACTGTTTTTTTTTTTTTCCTAGCTAGATTTTAAACTCAGGACCAGCAAGACCAGGATCTGTCTTGTTCAGTGCTGCAATCCCAGCACCAATTGTTAGGAGCTCAAGAAATATGCAAGGCAAGTGGTTGTGTGGTGCTTATCTTGAGTAGCTCTGCTGTAGGCTTAATAGAGTGCCAGAACAGAACAAAACATTTTACCCGGATGAAACATCATTTTAATGTTAAGTGTTCCATACTGAGGCCTGGAAGAGAATTCTATGAGTGTAAGATCAGAGCCTTTTCCTCTTGTTACAGAACAGAATCTCCAGAGCTTTTTTTCATTGTTTGATTTCAAAAGAGACAAATTAATAAGAATGGATTTATTTACCCAAATGTGCATGAGAATTAGTAGCAGCTACGTATATCACTAAAAACAGGCAAATTAGTTTTTTTGATGTTCAGATAGTTGATCTGATGCCAGTCTCAGGTCTCACTAGCCATCCCCCTCACCACTGAGCATGAATTAATAACGTACTTTATCAGGGCTTGAAATATCATAAAACCATAGAACTTTCTATTAGAAGGAACCTAGAGTCACACAGCACAGCCTTTCCTGAAGAGGATATGGTAACACATTCCCTGCAACGTGGTCTGTGTTAAAAGCTATCTAAGGGCAAGTGATTTGGGGAGCATTCTACTCAAAGACCTCGTGGGTATTAATCATGTACAATGATGGCCAAGAAGCCTTCAGTAAAGAAACTTGCTTACCTGTTATCAAACCCAACATTTCTCAAGATCGCATGACTAAGAAATTATTTTTCAAGATTTATTAACATCCTACAAAATTTGTGAAATGTGTATCTGTATGAGGACAGTGAGGCATAGACTGGGTAATTAACCTTTTCAAATTTACACAGTCATATACAGGTAGATAAGAAGCCCCCTGAGACCAGTTCTGTAATTCTGACCCTCATTCAGGAAGTTCAAATCAGGATTACTTGAATGTGGACAACTGTACCTCAAATGCAAGAGGATGTTGACCATGGCATTGTCCTAATTTTTCTATGTCAACTAGTTATTTGGTGTGTAGGTTTTTCTTTTCTAGCATCACAGTAGAGATGGCCAAAATGGACCTGACAATCTATGTTGGATATTCAAATACAAATTTCTAAACGGACAGGGTATTCAAAAAATATTTCTTTCCCTTTCATATCACCCTGCATATATAAATCAACAACAGAAAATAGGAAACATTTATTGAACACCTATTATGTGCAAAGCACTGTCCAAGAAACTGGAGATATGGTTGGAACAAGAGAGTTAACTGCCTCTCCTCTCCAGAAGAGAGACAGACATTTAAAGTAATTGTGTGTGTGTGTCTGTAAAATATGATTTCAGGAAGCCACCAAACCTATCAGAGTATGACAAACGTAGACCATGCTCTTTTTTTTTTTTCTCTCTGTAAAGGAAAACTTTATTTTTCTCCTCTACATTCAATGCTCTGACCCCACATGTTTGAGGGTTTATCCCACAACAAGCAATTCTTCCACAGTCTCTCCCCAACCCTGCTTAGCTTCCAAGATCAGATGAAATTGGGCATGTTCAGGGTAATATGGCCATAGACATCACACCAAGGAGTTCTCAACAGACATTAACTGAGTGTCCTATAAATTTAACTCAATTCTGACAGTATCTACTTGGAGATAGCATCAGATCCCTGAGGTTAAGAACAGTGATGGTTCATTTTATGCGTCAACTTGTCTGGGCTAAGGAATGCCCAGATGGTGACCATGCTCTTTTAAATAGCATGGTCAGGATTGACCTCTCTAGAATTAACATTTGAAACATTCTTGGATGAATTTAGAAAATCAGTGAAGATAACCCTGTTGAAGGAAAAACAAATGAAAATACTCAAGAATGGGAATAAGCTGGACACTTTTGAAGATAAACAAGGAAGGCTATATTTCTGAAGTTAAGTGGGAAAAAGAGAGAGTAAGTAGCTGATGATAACGGGGAATTACGTAGGCACAGGTGATGTTGGGCCTTATCAATCATGATACTGCATTCAAATGGTATTTTACAAGGTGACAGTGAGCCATTGATTATTTTTGAAGTGGGTTAAGATACAAATATTTTTATTTCATTTTATTTATTTTACTTGTTTACCAAATTGATTAGGATGGTATTGGTTAATATGATTATATAGGTTTCTAGTATATATTTCTATGATAAATGATCTATACATTGCATTGAGCACCCACCACCGAGATTGAATCTTCTTCCATCACCATATATTTAACCCTCTTTGCCCTTGACTGCTCTCCCACTGTCACCCTCTGGTAACCACCGTACTGTCATCTGTGTCTATGAGTTTGGATCACAGAGTCATAGTCAGCTATTTCCTTGTCTCCTGTCTCTTTCCTATTAGACAGAAGACTACATGATCACTGGTTGGTGTCTGTCTTCTTCCCTGTTTATAGCCCTTTTTTCTAGCATGGCTCATACAGAAAGCACCAAGCATTCATTAAGCACCTGTAGAGTTTACTTAGATATAAATATGGTTCCACAACTTTTAGTGAAAGTTCATGTTTTAGCTACACTTAGTAAAAATGCAGGGGGAGATATTAGAATGATTAGAATTTGGAATCAAAGACATATATTTATACCTTAGTAGATGACTGGGGCAGTACTCTCTTTTGCGTTTGGTCATGAGCCTTTCTTATTTTTATAAGGGAATTCAACCAGGATGTAAATGCTTTCACTTTGGGCAGTGTGTTTGTAGACTAAAGTTTATCCTTCAGATGCAGTGCTCACCTTAATTGGAATAGAACAGTAGGGAATATTAAATACTTAAGATATTCTGTAGGTTTACATCAAAATACATCACATTGAATACTTGGCAAGTTTCTCTTTTTAACTGGATTGTCTCAGCTTTTACTTAAGGTAGCACATTAAGTACAAAATAAAGGCTTTGTTTCTGCTTCTATTCTGCAGAAAATAATCTAGATTTTTTCAAACCTACATAAAGAATCTTCATTTATGAAAATGAAACTATTATTGAATCTCCTATTATTTTCACATTTTTGTGCCAAAGTTGGAGGAAGTCTTTTCATGATTATGCTATTACTTCTGCCTGAAATTTTCTCTTCCAGATCTTCTCTCTAATTTTTATACTAGGAAGCTAATATTTATTTTTTAGAACCTTCATTAAATATCTATTGACATGACTGCACCAGGTAACATTAATTGCCCATCTTTTATATTCTCACAGATCTTTGTCTGTGGAGCTCATTGTGTCTTCCCGAATGCATCACTTCCCAAATCCATCACCTCCTTGATTGAGAGCTTTCCTGGAGAAGGGATTCAAAAGCATCTTATCGAGATCCTCAAATATTAGCCAGGGTCTGGCATGCACTGTGCTCAAAGCAAACAGCAGCCCAATGAAAGGGTGTCAGGTAACACAGGAAAGATACAGTCCTTGTTTTCAAGAAGCTTTTATTATATTTTAGACTAATAGATTAATAACATAATGACACAAACAATGAGGTGTCAAACTTTCTGGCTATAGAAATGCAGAAAAGACATTAGAGTTGTTGCAGGAAAACTTTATGAAGGAAGATAACTTGAGGTGCTTGTCTCAACTATACAATGTAGAGATTTAAAAAGTACCTGTGAAGCTTATTATAATTGGTATTTACATGTGATGTAACTGAACTAACAAGAAATGATGTGAGTTCTGGGAGAATAACAAGCGATTAGGAACATACCTACTTAATTCACTGTTCTAATAATGAAACAGGCTCTTTACAGAGTTTGTTGAGAGAAAATATTCACTCCACAAGACTCTGGGCACACATTCCAACAGATGCTTTAACTGGAGTTTAATTAATTAACTGGCCGATAGTAGTTATTATGCAGATTAATTTCTCTAGGGGAACAAAAGCAAAAAAAATCCTTAGGGAGAAAGCTAGTTTCAGAGCAGAATAAAGAAGTCGTTTTCTGCCCTCTGATGCCTTTTCTTCACTGCATGGCAATGAGGTGCTGCTTAGGCAGCCTAGCTATTGCCAAGGCACCAAAAATTAGAAAAAGGGCTAAGGAAATCAATTAGTACTCATGTGTGTAACATCTATTTGTCTAGAAGGAAAGGCAGGATTCTGTGTGATTTTGGAAGCATGGCGCCTGGTTCATGTTCACAGAATTCTCAATCTGTCTCTCAACATGAATGAACACAGACAAGGAGGAAAGGGTGTTTATTATGCTGCTTGTTTGTATATTGACCACATAGGTGGATCAAATTCCAAAAGCTAGACACAAAGTTATCCCAGCAGAGATGGTATGGACTGTTCTTTTAAAGAGCACGAGGAAGGGGAGCCTGGTATATGTGAGTCTCTAGAATAACCAGCTTTCACTGGAGTTCAGAGCTCCAGTTGTGCTACAGGCATAATTTGTGTTCTACAGTATTGGAATAAATGGTGCAGAATTAAATTTTTTTTATTTTCTTAAAGACAAGAAGAAAAAAACTGAACTTTTTATTCTGGAGATTATTATTGTTATTATGCTAAGATAATTCGACTTAGGGTAGAAACTACATATAATTAAATTAGGATGTTAAAAAAAATGTTTGAACTAATCATTTCTGGAAGAGAGAAAAAGGAGAAATGACTTTCACAGATTGTTCTTTTTCTCTTTTGATTGTTTTTTTTTTCGTTTCTCTTCATCTCTGTCTTCTCCTAACCCTACCCTAGCTTACTTTACTTTTCTCAAAAAAGTGATCTGATAAAAAATATGAGGGCTGAATATCGATCTCAGTTCATTTCAAATTACTCAGGTCAGAAATATCTAATGTCCTTTTCATATAATGATAAACCAGACTTTGTGTAACATATTGGTAACTGTAAAAACATATTTTTGAAGGGCATTTTTTATCAAGAAAATTAACTTATTTTTTTTTTAACCGAGCGCTTTAGCACAAGTTCACTTTACACTAATGTCGTGACCAAACGTGCCTTGCCTCCTTCCTCCTCAATCTTCTTTATCAGAAGGCTTCGCTGGCCGTTGTAAAACAGTGAGGGGAAGGAACTGATTCTGATTTCCGTAGAAATGGCAACGGGCCAAGTCGAAATCAGTGCATTGCTGGGACACGTTGTCAGTGCGGATTCCTAGGGTGCACTTTCCTGGGCGGATGAATACGAGCGCGTGGAAGACTGGCCCTGAGGGAGGCTGACGTCAGTTCAGCACCTGCCCTTGGGCAACACGCTGAGCCCTTTTATTACTGGGAATAGCTCCACTGAGCCTGCTGCGCGGCCCTGGACCAGAGCAGCAGCTGTTTTTTCCTTCTTCCCTAAGAGCACAAAGGACCACGTCCATGGCAGGGGTCTGAGTGGAAAGCACAAAGGACCACGCCCATGGCAGGGGTCTGAGTGGAAAGCAGATTTCTCACTTCACTTTTTTTTCCTCGTTGAGTTGACTACCAACGTCTGCACAAGGAGGTGGGGAAAGTTAGCCTACGACCCACAACACTCTCAGTAGGTTTACGATTTAAAGAATGGGCTCAGAACCTGAGAATATGAAACCACCAAGGGCATGGTGGGAGGCACTTGGAATGGTATTTGTTCTTCCTGGTGTGATTTCTGGCGAATCAGTGACTGCCACCACCATCCACGGCAACTTTGTGCAAGGTACAGTACCTAGGAGCATACAGCTTTTGGAGGGCTTCTGAAAATGTTTGAAATGAGATATAAAATTTATGTACACGTACTTGAAAACAGAAAAAATAAAATTACTGTTTAATTAGCCACAAGTTATTTTATGACTAGACAACTACTTGTCAGTGCAATTCTTATGTAGATAGGAAAATCATGAAGTATAATCTAATCTAATAAGGCTAAAATCATAAGAAAAAAATGAATAATGGATCTTGTGATAAACTCAAAATTTAAAAAGATAGAAAATTCCACTTTTACTTTGTTGTTATAATTACTTATGTAATGGGTTTGTGGGCATATTTTAATATGCCTAGTGCAGCATGGGGTAAGGACTCTCGAAGTAGGAATGTATGGACTAGGAAGGCCCTAAAATGGCACTGCCACCATCTACTCACACAGAAATCGGGAGTTCTTTGTCGTCACTGTGTCGCTCACCCACGCCATTCCCAACCCACAGAGTCCACTTCCCCAGTCCTAATCATCTGGTCTCTCCAAGTTTCTAGTAAGAGTTCTTTCAGCCTCCAGTTGTATTCTTCTCTTGTAAACCATGCTCACTGCTGCTTCATATTGGACAGCTCTGACCTTAAGGTCTCACCGCTCGGACCTTCTTCTCCCCTCTCAGTGCCACCCGGTACTTGCAGAATAAACATTCACCTCACGGTTCTGGCCCAGCAAAGCCACCTCCCCAGACTCAGCTATTTCAGTCTCATCCATTGTCTTCTCTTTCTCTTTTCCACGCACACAACACTTCCTTCTGGTCATATTAAAGTTCTTGTGGTTCCTTAAATCATGAACATATTTGTCTCCTTTGGGCTTTTGCTTGTGGTCTTCTCACCGCTGGAAATGTTGCCACACCCCTAACCCCACAGTGCAAGGCGGGTCACAAATCCTCATCCTTGAGATCTTAAAATATAAAACATTCCTTATCCTTGGACCCTCCTCTCTCTGGCCATCATACTCTACTGATTGATCCTTCTTCGTGCCATACTCAGGCCTCCTTCTCTGTATTGTTTTCACACTGTTTTCATTTTTGGAATTCCCTAGCTCATTCTTCTACTGTTTAACCTGTATGCCGTTCCCAAGTCTTTAATTCATACTACCTACAAGAAGCCTTCTTTGGTTACCACCCTTAACTATTATAAATTTAATTCGTGTCCTGGCCAGGTGGCTCAGTTGGTTGGAATGTTGTCCCTCTTGATCCCCGGTCAGGGCATATACCTGTGTTGTGGGTTCGATCCCCGGTCTGGGTGTGTGCAGGAGGCAAATGACCCATGTTTCTCATTCACATTGATGGTTCCCTCCCCCTGTCTCTCCATCTCTCTCCCCGCCCTTGTTTTCTCTTTCTCTAAAATTAATAAATATATCCTAGGGCGAGAATTAAAAAAATTCTCAGAACACATAACATACATTATCTGTTTAATTTATTCAACATTTATTATATCCTTCTCTGAAACATCACTGAAGCCTTATCATATATGGTTATTCTGCTACGGTATGCACAGTTTTGGTATGGGAAGAACAAGTTGCAAGGATTCTGCGTATTCCTTGAAGCACCTGCCAGAACGGTTTATTTACATATAAGAGACTTGGCAAAAAATAAAATAATTAACTGAGTGAATAAGTGGATATGTGACAATATGATGATTTTGTTGCAAGTGAGAAAGGGTTATTTTATACCAATTGAAAAAATAAATTGTGAAGTTATCAAAAAAATCAGATTATAAGAAATTTCACAAAAACTATGAGTCCTTAATAAATGTGGCTTTGAGAAATGGGTAGTGGTAACTTGCTATGAGTTTATGGCCAAAATAAAATTGACTCTGATGGGAAATTATTATATACAACATATCAGTGTTCTGTGCATATCTCCACCTTCTTTAGTTTGTACATTGTTTCTGTGCATTCAGACTCCTTTTATATTCAAAATGGAAGGAATTAATATAACGCAACATCTGCCGATGAAGTGTGTTTTGATCTGCTGGTATTATAACCTCGGAACACAGTATTGTGGTAATTGCCACCTGTTTTTGTATTTTCAGTCGGTAAAATGCCATTGTAATATTTAGCCTTCATGTTTTGTGAAGATGGTAAATAGTATACTGCTGTGTTAAGTACACCAAACACAGTAATTTAAAAAGCAATTAATTAGCCTCATCTTGATGGGCTACAGCAGTATAAATACGGGATAAGGCGTAGACATTGTGATTACGTATGCTAACTAGTATCACTTTTGGGAGAATTCACACCTAAAAATATGAAGCAATAATAAAAAAGAAATTAAGATTTGGGAGGAAATCACGAGTTTATTGTACTATCCCAGCCTGAGGTTGTATTTTCACATCATTTCAAAACAACAAATAACACAAGCAGTAAGAAAACAGAAACAGAACCATAAAAAAAAAAACTAGGTCACCAGGTTTCAGCTTCTGTGTTGTTTGATGTTTTGTTATGTCTGTACTGCAGGAAAAAATGTTGAGCGCCTGAACTGCTCATTTGGCTGTCAGTTTTGTTGGTAGGATGCACTGTAGCTTTTTGAATCTGAGAAACCAGCTTACTGGAGGCTTTGCCTACCATTTAAACAGTGTAGTGGCAGAAATCAGTAGCTGACCACCACACATTCCTACTTTTTTATCCATAGTGTTACAGCTGTGGCTGGCATTTGGGTTGCTGGCTAGAAATTACATTTTGTTGCATCTAGATGGGACCATACGTCTAGCTCTTGATGAAGAAATGTGAGTTAAAATGATGTGTTTCACTTCTGGGCTAGGGTGGTTAACAAGACGGGGTATTCCTTCTCCATGCTCTTGTTCACCCTTGATTTGATTGTTGAGCGCAAAAGATTCCCAGTACCTAGAGATGGTGGAGCTATAAAATGAAAGGAATCCCTGAGTTACCAGATGGGTAAGGGCTACTCACTGACCAGGAACATCTCCACAGAAATGATGTGAGCAAGGAATACACTTGTATGTGCAGCTTACTGAAATGCGGTGGTTTGTTATATTAATTAGAGTATTCTGAGTAATTCATTAGCACTAGTGTGGAGATCTCGGTGTTGCACTACTATTCACAGTTAGATTCTTTGGCTACCAAATTTGATTGCATACTACAAAGAAGTCTTACCACACATAATTCTAGAGTTAACATGCTTTGTAATCATTTTTTCAATCATCTGTCTATTCCTGTAAAATACATATTCATTGCCTTTGATGACAAAGTGCTAGCAATGCAGAGGTTAATGATTTAGTAGTGCACTTTGAAATGTGAAAAAGCATGATGTTTTGACATTTCATCACCATTCCAAGATATTGTGTGTGTTCAAGTAGCGTGGTCATCCTGCATCATGAGCACGGTATTTCTGCCCAATCAGTAAAGGATCAGTTATTGCGGAATGTAAGGATCAGTTGTTATGTACACTGCCCACTTCTTGGTGAAATAGGGGATGTAAGAATATATAAACAAGGGTCCTGACACCTGGGCATACAATCTGCCAGGGAGTCAGTGTTGCCATTCACATATCAATTAATAACACAGATATCACATAACTAGATTTCACTTCTCATTTATTGCGAACATTCATGCACAAACAGAGCTAGGGTGAGTACTTCCTTGAATTTATATGCAGATTCTGGCACAAAAAAAGGTTGACTTCCTTCTACTGGGGTAACTAAACTAAAATGCTGTGACCTTCGGTTTGCCATCTGTTGGTTGAGTATCATGTAAAAGAAAGCAACATAGAGAGAGCTGGACACAAACAAGATAAACCATAAACTACTTCAGTTCATGGTTCCAGTTGTACCCAATACTAACTGTCTAATCCTTACTTGTCTTTTTCCATTTTTTCTTATTTGTGTTCCTCTTCCTTTTCTTCTTCCTCTTCTTCTTTAAGCTGGTTTGTATTGTGTCAACTGAAAGCATGCTCGGTGAAATAACACCAGGCTACACACAGCCCTAAAATCAGAAAAAGGGTCTTAGTGATGATAATTAGGCAGAGAAAGTAAAGTTGATGGCCACCTACAGTTAAATTTAAGTGTACCAGTAGGTCATTCAAGGGGATGTTCTCATGTCTCAGAAAATGTTTCAGGATGAGGACAATGAACTTAATAAAAGTTGTTGAAGCAAAGAGCTGCTGCTTAGAAATACTTTGACTTATTCATAGTTACATGAAACTCTGTGTGTCCTTTAATTAAAAACTCAGTAAAATGGAGGTGCTAAGGCATTTGTTCTATAAAATATAAATGACTCTCAGTCAAAAGCATCTTTCACTCTTTCTCAGTTTTTAATGACCTGCATACTGTAAACCCAAAATATGTTTCTCCTCGAACCTAAGCCTAATGGACAATAGTTTGATGAATTCACGTGCCATTTCACAGCTAACTTTTAATTATGACTCAGGCAACAGTCATGAAAGATTGAAGGCTAATATATAAAGCCTTGGGCCATACCACAGTAGGTTCCTACAGAAAAAGCCAAACTTTGCTCAAAGAAAGAATAACAATGAATAGCTTTTCACACACATTTAAACATAAGAAAGCAAAATTGAGTCATTAGTACCTCGAATGCGGTTGATGGCAAGCATTCTCTCAGTATAGTCACAGGCACTAACCTGAGTAATAGAGGAACAAGTTTTCCTCCTCTTCCAACTGTATATATGTGGCACTAAAATTCAGTGTGTACCATATACTTCATGTTAAAGCTCCTTTGGGTATACTTCTCATTAAAATCACTCATTCAGAAATTTTGTGTGTTCTGAATCAAAGATATCATCATGAGAGATTCTCAGCTGCTCTACTCATTGGATTTTGTTGCAGTTACCTTACCAGCCATAGGTGAGTTGAAAGACATCCTATGAAAGGCTTTGTCTTCAGGAAATCTGCCTTCGCGCTCCACACTTCAGCCTTGCTAACGACTGTTTTCTGGATTTATTTTCAGATTTTAGCTTCAGATCCATATTGACCCAGGCCCATATGTTTTGAGGAAGAATGTCTGAACACTTCCAGATAACCCTTAGAAACAGAAGTCAAACCAAAAATGGACTAGCTAAAATACTCAATGACTCGCCTAACTTAAGAGCAGGTAGTGATTTTCCAGCATGTCTAGAGTTAGAATCTCAAACAATGCCCACCAAACTCATTTTCTCTCTATTTTGTGACTTTTCTCCGTTTTGGAGCCTGTCAATCTATTCCCACATGGAAAACCTCAACACTGTCAGACTTATATGTCAGCTTAGGATAAAAGAAAGTTTCATTTCCCTGATAGTTCCAGAATAATACAAGGATTTAGTTTCACTGGACTGGCTGCCTTTGGTCATGTTTTTATTCTACTGGGGCCAGAAGAGAGAGAACATGCTGATTGTCCAAGACTGAATTGTATACGAATAATTCAGAGGACTAATAATGAGAAATGGGTGCTTCTAAAAATCAAGGTCATGCGCTATTATCAACGCAAGGAAAAGTAGATGTTCAGCAAGCAAACAAACCAAAACAAAACAATTCAAATGCCTTTTATATGCCCAGTGCAAGTGAGGCAGATCTTACTTCTGTGATAAAGTCTTATTTCTTCTTAATACTTAATATACTTAATCCAGGCTAGAATTGTAATGATTGCAAAGATTACAAATTGCTATGATTTGTACAGCTCAGTGTCAGGTACAACCTTTTTCCAACTGCAGTCTCTTTGAACTTACGATGATTAATCCTCATGTAAATGGATCTCTAAAGAGGTAATGATGATTGTGCAGTCAGTCCCAAGCAAAGCATTTTCAGTGTCAGGAGCACAAACAATCCCAGTGCCATTTTCCCAAATTCAGGAAGCCTATCTATCCATCAACAATAAACTGAAGCCAAACTCATTCTGGGAGACCGTATGCAGGGAAGGAATTGATTTTGTTGGGTTTCCGATTTTTCTATGTGCCTCGAATGCTTCTTGACAAGGAGATGAGCTACCTGTTTGTGGCACATAGCCACTCATTTCCATCTGCAATGAAGCTCGTCTTTGTCCTGGTTATACACAGACTGATGAGGCAGTCACATTATTTGAACATGTGTCACCTGATTCTAAGGGACAGGTTAATATGAAGTAATCTTTTTTTGAAGACAATTTAATAAACTTCAGGTATACCTTGAGAGCACTGGTTGCCTTTTAATTTAATGAAATAGGGATTTAATCAAATTATGGTTTTGGCCACTGTTATAGTACATTAAGGGAGCTAATAAGTAATAACATATAAGCTACACATAAGATCAGGATTTTTTTTGCCTTATCCATGGTTGTACTTATGTACTTATAATAGTGCCTAGCAAAGGATAGGCACTCAAATATATAGATGAGCAAATAGATTGTAAGATAAAATAAAAGTTAAATCCTTTTTTTATTGTTGTTCAAGTACAGTTGCCTCCATTTTCACCCCACCCTGCCCCTCACCTCCACCCCTTAAGCAGTCTAAAAGTTAAGTCCTGTTAAATGAGGTGAAACATTCACTGAAACTCGATTCTTCCTGAAATCCAGAACAACATGGACACACAAGTTAATTAAAGGGATCACAAAGCTAAGGGCTCAGTGAGTTGAACCCAGGTGTGTTTGATTCCGGAGTCTACTCTATTTTTTTTTTTTATTCAATTTGTTAGTGCAGCAGCTTTTATGCCCCGGGACAGGAGCTCCAGGAGCAGACTGCTGGGCCGGATGCCAGGACTCCTCTAATCATTAGCAGTGTGACTTTGGGGCAGTTGCTTAAACTTGTCGTGTTGAATTTCAACAACTGAACCTGGGGGCCATTAAGATAGTTTAGGTGTTTAGTAGAATTCCTGACCTGTAGGAAATTTTACACATTTTCTTGTTAAATTAGTTCTAAAAACAACTGTATTTTTCAGCAAAAACAAAACCAAAAAAACCAAGCAAAACAACAAACCTAAAACGTATTTTATCCAAAGTCACCTAATATGCATTTTATTAAAGCTTACTCTAAATTAATGTTGAAGCCAAGAATATGGAAAAGATTTCATGATCCCTGTAGTCTTATTTGTAACATGATGGAAATGTCAGAAGGCAAAGTAACCGATGGAAATGTCAGAAGGCTTTGGGTTTAGTTCTTAACACAGATTATTATCAATTTTAGGGCACATTGTGTCAGAGATATCAAAATGTGACATTATCTATAATAAAAAACAGTCATGTAGCTTGAGTAGATTCAACATAACTTTTTATTTTGTGGCTTCAGGTTTTCTGTAAGCCAAGCTAAATTTTCTGGAATAAGGACAGGAGAGAAAACAAAGATTGCATAGAAGAACTCAGCAGCGCTAGTTTACCTTAGATGCCTATGAAGCATTAGGATGTTTTAACAACAGCCATTTTCATTACTTCACATCATTATTTTGGAGATTCAAATAATAGAAACAAAATATTTGAGGATCATCATCTGAGAAAAGGAAAAATAATAGCCCCAATCCTTTCCCCCTAGTTTTCTGGTGGAAATTGCTATGATAAGAATATCATCTATTTTAATGAATAACCACTTTTCAGGTCCCAGAAAAAAAATAAACACAGCAGCATACATATTTTCCCTGAAGCACTACAAGTTGGACAAGGCTTCACTTACACATCTGCTCTCTGGTTTATTTCCTGCCTCGACCTAACAAGTGGGTATGAGACTATTAATATATTTGGGATGTGTAAAGCTATCATCCACCATTCCCAAATGCTTAGCTTCCATTTTATTATAGCTTAATGTTTCCACCAATTAAATTAACTGGAAAGTGGTATGTGCTAAGCTGAGAGATACAAAGATAAAAAGCTATTACCTCCCAAAGAGTTTATAATCTAACAAGAAGACATAAGACATAGACAAGGAGAATGTCAATATAACGTAAGAAGTATTCTGAAGTTATTTATACAAGTTAAAAGTGTGTATGATTCAAATGTCAAATGAGTCATTTAATTGAGATATAGTTGAGACTTAAGAAACATATGCAAAATTATTCTGTGCTTGAAATTATGAGTTGTATTCCTGTAGATATCTTTTTCATCTTCAGCACAAAGTTTTACCATAGTAAACATTGAATTATAGTAATATCTATTGTATCTGTGAATTGATTTTCTCTAATGTATTCTTGTTCTGAAGACTATTATGTGCAAATAAATTGATCCATTTTGTTAGTTTGAGTTCTCTTAGCAAGATGAATTCCCAAAGAAAAAGTAGAAATTAGTATGGATAACATCTCCATAAGTATATTCATTTTGAAATTAGTAAGTGAGAAGAAAATAAGAAAACTTTGGTATGCGAAAAGTTGAAATGAATAAATGGAAATTGAATAGGGGACTTTGAAAAAATGAATTTTTTTGGTTAAGGATAAAGCAGAAAAACATCTGCGTCAGCTTTTCTGATTTTCAAAGTGCCATGTAGTGAAATTCACTTAGTATTTTACAGTGGCCTATTCCATAATCTTAGATTTATTATTCTGAACATTGTTTGCAAATGAATGGAATACCAGGTATAATAGATAGAGAGGAGAATTCATAGAATAGTTTCAAATACAGGTGCCGGTGTCAGGAAAGCTGCACTTCATGAATTGTGCATTTGCAGGCTTTGTTATTCATGTCAGGTTCACTGTTTCTCTCCTGTTTGACTTTCCCCTAAAAATAGACTGCCCCAAATTAACTCTTCTGTCAAAGTTTCAATCTAGTTTGTTTTCTGTGACTCAAGTTTTATTGAATATTAATAGTGACTTGATATCTAATAACATTTTTTAGAAATCTCTCTCTTTATTCAAATGTACCTTACACACCTATTCCTGTAAATCACAAAGGAGAAAAATAAATTTTTCATTCATTACACAAACTCACAGGGAATAATTAATATCATACTTGACCATATCAGCATTCACAAGACTCCAAATTTCTTGAAGGAAAGTATTGAACATCTCTCTCCCCTATGCACACGTACACACAAATGAGTGCTAAATAGAAACACGGATGTAATATTAGATGGAAGAAATTGGGCTTGACAGAAGTCCATAATAACAAAGCATAACAACAAAGCATGACTTTTAGATGATGCTGAGCTTGGTAAACATCGACACTGTGAAATGACTCAGAAGGCTCCTAATCACACCTGAGGATGAATAAACAGAGCGAAGGGGAGGACTATTCCATTGTGCTTCGTACTGATCGAACTGTGTCTGGGACTCAGTGCCTAATTCTCTCTGTGAGGGCTCTTTAGGAAGAATGTTGACCACCAGAACTACTGCAAAAACTGGAGCTGTTCTAGTAAAGCATAAAGGCTTTTCTAGGAGAGGGGCATCTAGAAGCTAAAACCCTCCTCAAATTAATATATGTATGTAATAGAAATTAGACTTGTATATATTATTAAAACAAGGAGTGGGTATAAAAAATTTGGCTCAAACTTAAGAGCTCTATGTCATTTTGTTATTCTTAGGATGGTTTGCTGTATGAGTTAATGAGATCCATTACCTTTAGCAGACTCATTGCTAATAATATTTCAGAGAGTACCTTACACCGAACAACAGTACATCAACTAGATCCCTCAAGGCCTTTTATAAGCCTCCTCCCACCAATTGCTTCCATGACCCATGCTGCAAAGCACATATTCCTCCTGAGGGTTCTCATTTCTTTGCACTGGCAAAACATCCAGTCTCCTAAGAACCTGAGGTTTTTATCTTATTTTGGTAGATCATGTGACTAGCTTGAATCTGGGCTAATTGAAAAGGCATGGTTCCAACACTAGATTATCAAATCAATGGTAGCATAAAATATACTTGTACAGAAGGCAGATTTTAGATTCTAATTAGAAGCAGGGGCCATGGTACATTGAGTTACTAACAATTGTCTAAGCCTAAAATTAAATTAAAAAATCGTTTTCTTGCAGAGGCCTCTTAATAAAAATATGCTGCTGTTCAAACAACTTTATTTCCCTTGAAACACTACCTTCAACTGCTGTATCCAGTCATTATGAAAATAGAGTGTTGCTGTATGTCATTTGTCCCAAAGGTTTTAATTTTCACCGTTTCATTATGGCTGATTATCAGCTACTGAGCTACATCAAGCCTCGAAGTACAAGGATGACACTATTCAGAGCATTACTTTCAGGACAGAAACAAGAACATAAATGATTGTAATGTCAGGCACAACATACATTTGAGATCAGAGGGTCATTTTACATTCGTAATAGATGCTGTTATTTCTTAATTTCAAGTGAATGGTCCTCTGAATGCTGTTGCTAGGTTGGAATAGAAGTCCTAAAATAAACCTATTTCTTATTCAGGAAACCTATATTCAGCTTGGAGAATATAGAAGACTCTTCGTCTACATTGTTTTACATATCACAATAACCACAGCATTTGTGTGTGTGTGTGTGTGTGTATACTCCCAAATCTTCCAAATGTTGAATAAACAAATGATAAAAATCAAGAAAAATAATAACTGATAATAAAATAATAATAAAAGGATTGAAAACATATTTTCAGAGACAGTGTTGGGAGAAATAGTTCTAAAAATGGAAATCTGGGAGTTATTTCCTTTGAGAAAAGTACTTAGCCTCTTTTGCAAAGTACAAATAATTCTCCAACTTTTTCATCATTGGAATTCTCTCTTTTAGCTGACAGAAAAGTTGAGGACTGCTATTTCCAGCTCCTAACCAAGGCAGAGTGAATTTAATGAGTGCCATTCCTGTTAGTGTGATTTTTCTTTCGCTCTGAGATGAACTGGGACTCTAGATATTAAGAGGTCATTAAGCCTGCCTTGCAAGAGAACTATGGAGATGCTTGCCTGAGCTCTTCAATAAATAAACAACAGCCATATTCAATTAATCCGTTCATAAAACAAAAGACTTGCCAAAGAGAGATGGTCACATGTAAGTGGCATCATGAATATGGGGCTACTCATATAAAAATGAGGTTAACACCATAAAGGAAAGGACTTTTCTTTTCCTGGGTTAGGGAAAAGTCTGAAATTTCTATCTTTGCATGTTATCAAGAAATGTATTCTCCCTCAGTCATTAGCTTCTGTTACAATATAAGAATGAAATGGTTTAGTAGATGGAAAAACACAATCTAAGTATTTTGTGGCTTCTGCAATGAAGAGGAGAAGCCTATGTCCCCATTTCTTGAGTATGGGTTGGTCTTGTGATTTGCTTCGACTGATAGACAATGGCAAAGTGGCATTGGGGTTCAGAGCCTAGATCTCAAGAGGTCTAACGTTTAGCTTCACCCCCTCAGAGTGCTTGGTGCCCCGAGCCACGGTGTGAGGAGGTTGGTCTGCACTCCTGCAGGGTGAGAGGCATGTCAAGGAGATTCAAGTTGCCCAGGTCATCAGCCAGCATTAATGCCAAACTAGTCATATTGGGTCTTCTAACTCTTGAGCTGTATATAGTCATTCATGGATGTGAGCCCAGGCAAAATCAGCAGGGAAGCCACCAAGCTAATGAACAACATGTAAAATAATGAAGTTCTGTTTTGAACCACAAAGTTGGAACGCAAAATTAAATAACCAAAATCAATGGTTTATAAGTAAGAAGTCATTTGAGAATTCTTTGAAAGTCACTTATTAGATAGTTATAATGGAACCAATAATGATTTCTTATTTTGATAAATGTACATTAAATGAGCAAAGTTAGATATTATATTTTCTCAGAACACCCAATATGTACTAGTTTGTGGATGGCAGGAAACTAAAAATAATAGCATTTGCTTATTTTCATTTACTTTTTAAATAAATTAGCACACTGTGAAACTGACCTCTATTTTAACACATTGTAGAATAATGCAACCACTACCAAAATCAGGATATAGAACACTTCCATTACCCCCAAAATGTCCTGATATCTGTCCGTACTAACAACCCAGTCCCTATCCCCTGAAAATTACCAAGCTATTCTTGATCACTATAATTTCATGTTTTCAAAAATATCATGTAAATGGAATCATGTGGTGTATGATAGTTTGAGACTTATTTCTTTCACATTCCACATAACACCTCCGAGGTCCATCCAAGTCTCTGCATGTATCAATCATTCCTTTTTGTTGCTGAGTAGTATTCCGTCGTGTCCATGTGTCACTTCGTGTAGATGAATAGTTTTAAGTCTTTCTCTGTCTTTTCATTGGTATGAATCAGTATTTTATATTTAATGAAATTGATACTTCAGTTATTGAAATTATTGATAATGAAATTAGGGTATATGTTGGTATGAACTGAATTGTATCCTCCCCTCATATCTTATTTTAAAACCTTAACCCCCAGTGTGACTGTGTCTGGATATTGGCCCTAGAAGGAGGTAAAAAGGTTAAGTTGAGGGCCTAAGGATGAGACCTTAATGCAACAGGGCCGGTGTCCATACAGGAAGAGAGAGAGACACCAAAGATCTCTCTCTCCTCGTGAGCACAGAGAAAAGGCCACACGTTTTAGGGTTCTAGGATTTTAGGAGTTTCCTGCCAGGAATCTGGGACAGAGAACAGACAGATTCTTTATTATACAACAATAACCTTTTGTTTCAATATATATTTCACACATCTGAACAGAAGAAGCTAATGTATTTACTCAAATGTTTATCATTTTTGTTGCTTTTCAGATGTTCCTAGTTTTTTTAACCTGCTATCATTTTCTTTCTGTCTTAAGACTTTAATTATGCTTCATAGCAGTTTTATTCATAAGTTATATTCCTCTTTACTTGCAGAGACCTCAGATAGCTATCCCATGCATTCTGTCCAGGTTCTATAGCTGTGAATAGTGGAAGAAACAAGGGATGTGCTTATTTCATCTTAGAGCCAGGACCAGGACTTTTTGACAACAGATATTTACAGAGTAGATTTCATGTGACAGGTCCCATGCTAAGCGATTTATATAGATGATCTCTTTATCTCTGGCAGCAGATCACTAGGCTGGCCCAATTTTACAGATGATAAAACTGACGATTGGAGAAGCTAAATAACTTGCTCACGGTCACGCTGCTGCTAAGAAAGAGCTCTCTGCGCCCAGACTTTAGGCCTACTGAGTTATACAGCATAACGCGTTTTCCTGGAATAACTTCATCTGGGGCGATTACCCAGGATGCTGATGGGATTCTGGAATAGAGAAATTTCTGTGAAAGCTGTGGAGTGTTGTACTTGAGGAAAATTACACATGGGATGCTGAAGACTAATCTGCCTCTTTTATTATTTTATTTGGCTCTAGTCTTGCTGTCAAAGTCTTTCCAAGGTCAGAAGTATGGGTTTCCCTGCAGGAATAAAATGTGCTCGAAGACTTCTTAAAGCTCTAGAAGTCTATGGGCAGAAAAAGAAAACACAAACCTCAACAAAGACTTTTAAAATAGAACATGAAGATGGAAGAAAGCAATAAAAAACTTCCCTGATAATTCTCTGACTTTGCCCAATCGTAGCTTAGCTTTTGGCAGTAGTGACTCAATATTTAAGGTGGGAAAATATTATTGACATTTTAAGAGTTCAGAATTATGTTTCAGTATATATTCAACATGTAAAAGCTGATAAAATAATTTTATTGAATTAATGAAAGCTTATCATCTGGAATTTAAAAAAAAAAATTTGAGATCCCTTCCAGGTAATTTTTGCTAAGCAAATGCCTGAGGGAGACCTAAGAAATGAATTGTTAACATAAATTGGGAAACAATGAAAAGAAAAGTACATTTTAAGATCACCCCATCTTGACTCGGAGCCTACTTTTACCTGTCATCATTTGACTTCACGAAGCATGCTCTTTTGTGTGGAACTCTGTGGTTTTATTTGTCCTGTGCACCTCCTCTTTTTTGGGTTTGATTTTGCAAATGAAGCTGAAAAATACAAAAGGAAATAAAGGGAAAAATTGCCCAGACCCAGCAGCCATGTGGTAGGAACCTACTTTAAAAACCCAGTTTACAACCTAATTCTAACCTCTTCCGTTGGACTGTAGGGTTAGATATGACTGTTTGAGGAGACCACTTGTTTGCTGGAAGTGAGATGTAGTTCTGCAATAGAGACTGTCATCAAAATTGAATTTGCTTAGGCTCTTGGAAATACTGTAGATGTATTTCCTAAATTAAAGCTTCCCCATAACAGGGTTATTTGATATTCAGGCCTATTAGGGAGGGATGTGATAGATCACCTTAACTCATAAAGCAACATCTGTGATTTCTAACTCAGAGATGACTTATGTACTCAAAATACATTCAGCTTTGCTATAACTACTAACACATTTTTAATGGGATGGAGATTGTATTAGCTTGGTGGGGTGGCCATAGCAAAGTATCCCAGAATAGGTGGCTTACAAACAGACATTTAGCTTCTCATAATTCTGGAGGCTAAATGTCTGAGATGTCAAACAGTGTTGGTGTCTTCTGAGGCCTCTCTCCTTGGCTTATAGATGAATGTCTACTTCCTGTGTCTTCACATGGTCTTCCTGTATGACTGTCTATGCCCTAATGTCCTCTTATAAGGGTACCAGTTAAATTGCATTAGGGCCATTTGGATTTAACAACTACTTTTAAGACCTTATCTCCTGATACAATCATGTTTGGAGGTAGTGGGGGTTAGGAGTTCAACATATTAGTCTTGACTGATTTAGACAAGTCAGCCTTTAACGTAATATTTAGATTTCATGTTATCATATATACGTTTACATGAGACATGGGTGTGTGTAACTAAATAGAGAACATACAACACTACACTAAATTGCTTTACAACTAGATCTGGTTATATATTACTTGCATTTACTCAAGGTAACAATTGCTTAATCTTTCCTTGGTCTTTACACTTCTCTTAGCTCTGCAGAGTTTTTCTCACAAGCACTTAGAAAGGCAAGCAGAGAAGCCCATGGCTCTGTGGTACTTAAGGACATGTATTCATGTGTCAGTTTATAACAAATGCTCTGACCACTTACGGACCACGTGAATCACACCAACCTGCCTGATTCCAGGCCTTCTCTTCTGGAGGGGAGGAATGGTGTTTTTGATTTATTGTCCAACACTTAGACGCTTCTGAAGGCATGGCATAGATAAGGGTTATAGCTCAACATCAAGTAAAAAGGATTCAGTATCCTTGATGCTTGCTTGTTTGGTAGGTTTTCCCCTGTGAGTGTATTTTCAAACACAGACAACATCTGTGTGTTTGATGCAGCCATATCAATTCAGTGCAATTAAAACTGTGTCTCTACAAAAACACTTGAAAAGTACCATCTTCAGCCAAACTCCTATTTTTAACTTACATTGAGCCCTACAATGAGCTATCTCACTTATTTGTTTTTAATAATTTGACCAAGCTTTATATGTGATTAGCTATCTTTTTAGGAGGAAGTGAAAAAATACCAGTAAGAGCTGTTTATTTGTATGTTACATAATTTTGGAAAAGCTATTTAAATAGAATTTTTTTCATTTTTCACTGGTTAGCACCCTGGGGTAAACATGACCACAGACATGGTGTATAGGTTCTACAAAAGTTGGAAATTAAAAGTACTCTGATCCGTTATTAACAGAAACAGATTATCATCAAAATAAGAGGCTTTCAAAGTTCTAACTCGCACCAGGAGTCAAGTAAATAATAGTAAGTGAACCTCATTTTGACCTCACAAAATATTAATGAAAAGCCTGAGTTTTTTTGATTTCTAGGTTTGAACAACCTTGAATGAATTTCAAATTTAATTTTCAAGTGATTCACCTACCAGGGTACCTCATTCTAAGCTTCTTCCTGTGGTAAATTACTTGCGCCTTTCAAACAGCCACATGATGCATACACACACACAGCCATGGTGCTCTCAGAGTTGATGAAAAATGAGCATAGTAACGATGCAGATGTCTTTCTCTTTCTGCCATTTTCCATTTCCTGATTTTGATCCAGTATTACTGTCTGGTAATCTCCTTTCAGCAAACACTGGATGACCAGTCGCCCTCCTGCCTCCCCTTTTATGTGGCACCGGTACATCTAGATGTTGCTAAGTGTGGAAGGGCTGCGTTTCTCCAGGTAAATAAGAGTTACCTGGGACAAAATTTACTGGGAATTCTATTTATCCTGCCTGACTATGGCTTGCATTTTACCATCATCCACAGTCCTACTTTTGCTTATTAATTTTTCTCACCCTAGCCATGTGGATCTGCCTTAGCAAATTGTGACATCCAGGGAGACAGGCAGCAAGGCGATGCCTTTGGTCACATTTTCCACTTGTCGCTTCCTGCAGTTACACTGCACATCAGGTCCCGTGGCTTCTAAAGGGCCCACGAAGCGCTCTAAAGAGGCCAGCTTAATTCTGCCATGACCTACGCTGCTTGTCTTATTTGAGGATTCACTTGATTTAAAACTTCGCATGACTCTGGGACAGAGCAATAATTACCATGCCTTGAGATACCTTCCCCTTATGCCTGCACATCCTGGCAAGCTGAAAGTCAACTCGGCTGCCAGCCCAGCCGTGCCACAGTGAGTGACTGCAGCCCAGGGCAAGCATGTTGTGTCAGACATGATCGTGGGGAGCAGGGTGAAGGGTAACAGCGAGATCTCAGTTGAAAGAAAGCATACTTCAGCAACCTTCACATGGGCCCAGAGGCTCTAGCAAAGAACACAAGTGTGACCTTGGTCATTCAGAGGGTAGCCTGGCACCTGTCCTGGCATACTCCAGCAGGACGGCCTGGAGAAAGGCAAACCCGAAACTTCCTCTACAGGGCTCGCTTGGAATGAAAGCCTTCACCACTGACTTTCCAATGGGTGGTCACCCCATTTTAGTTTTGCTGATTAGTTAACACATCCAACTTAATTACCAAGGTGCTGTTCCTGAATCTACTTACAGCCTTCTACTGTTTGATTTCTCATCCAATCCCCCCCGGCCCCCAGAGTTTTAACCTCCCACTAGTAACAACCCCAGCTGACTGTTGTTTTTCTCTCTAATCCCTGCAGTTCTTGTGAAGCTGGGAGTTTAAAATGAAAGGTGATCTTGCAGAGAAAAACAAACTTCTTTACAGTCTCAGCAGCACCTTCAGTCAGCTCTCCGGTTCTGATTCAAGGTGACTGCTTTCCTTGCTGCCTTTCCTATCCTCACATTCTGCTGCAGGAGCTGCCCGGACATTCGTTGGTTTTTAGAAGAATGCAAAAAAATCTCCAAAGCCTCTACCAGGACCATTGCAGCTTGCTAATTAGATTCATGAAACAGTACTCAAAAGCCAAGGGAATTTGCCTCTTACTCATTCCCCACCCCCCCAGAATGCCTCACCACACTGCTTTATGAAATAATATGCTGTGTTTAATGGTCCCTTTTGCTAAACATTGGGACACAAATGGCAGGTTCATTAGACTTTTTGCTGGTGCAGCGTGGTTAGTGCCAGGGTTTCCTCCTTTTGGCTGCATCTGGTGTGCTGGCATGTAGGGGTTTATAAAGTAGTCAAAATATGCTTGGCATAATATCTAATTTTGGAGCTATAATTGTGCTAGGGGAAGTAGCATAGACAGCCTTCTTGGGTTTTCTTTTTATTGTAAACAAGAGGAAAAATTCTATTATTGTGTTGGCTTTTCAACTTTCACATAAAGGAAAAACCTCTTTTTTATTGTACATTGCTGAGTTTTAATACATCTGTAAACTTACGTAACAACCAATACAATCAGGATCCAGAATAATTCCAAATGAAAAAGTTTATCCTGGCAGTCAAAGCCTCGTCCATCACACTCATTTTCTAGCAACCACTAACCTTCTCTCCGTCAAGGTTGTTCTGCCTTTCCCATAGTATCTATGAATGAAGCCATTCAGATTGTAGCCTTTGACAGTGGCTTCCTTCACTTGGTAGAGTGCCTTTGGAATTCGTTTGTGCTATTGCGCATATCAGTTGTGCATCTGCTGTATGGCCAAATGGTATTCCGTTGTATGTTGGTACCAGTGTGTGTTTGGCTATTCTCTCGTTGAATATCATTTGAGTTGTTTCCAGGTTCTGGTAATCATGACTAGAATGCTGCAAATATTTATGTGCATGGGTAAATATTACCCAGGGGTGATGGGTCATTTGGTAAGTGCAAATTTAACTTCATAAAAACATCAGATTTCTGGTTTCTTGCCTGGCATGAAAGGACCTTAAAAGTGGCCACTCTGTCCCTAACAAGTAAAAACCTGAACAAACTGAAAAATCACCAATTCTTCTTAGATTCATTAGAGAAGGGAGGTCGTAGGGGAAATGCTGCTCCCAAACTTAGGGAAAGACAGGTATGTACAGGGAATTGCCATTCCCTGAAGTAGAAACCTCCATGGGAATCGATGCCAAGGTAGGGGCAAAACAAAACAAAACCTAAACTGTAATTGACCACCAGAGCCCAATGTGGCAGTCTAAGAGTTTAAACTCCAGTGGGGGTAGGGGGGGTGGGGGTGGGGAGGTCCAGTCATGAATGAACCCCATGATTTTGTGAGTTTTATCTCTAAGAACCCACATCAAAGTCTTACAGTCAATATTGCAGGAAAAAAAAAAAAATCCCCCAGTGCTCCCATGATTCCGGCAGGGGAAGGGCCATCTAACCCCTTTGATGAGTGTGTACTCATGTGGCATTGTGATTTTAATTTGCATTTCATTAATGACTAATAATATTGAGTATCTTCTCATATGCTTGTTTGCCACCCACATATTTTCTTGCTCAAGTTGCTCTTCAAACTTTTTGCTTATGTTTTGGTTGGAATGGTTTGTTGTCTTAGTCTGGATTTGTAGGAGTTAGTGCTATCTTCTGGATATCAAGTCCTTTGTTGGAGTAGTGAGTTTAAGAAGTCTTTGCTTAACTCAGTGACACATAGTTTTCTTTCTTATGTTTTCTTCTAAGAACTTTATAGCTTGACATTTTACAATGTGTTCTACAATCCATTTCAAGTTAGTTTTGTGTAAGGCGTAGGTCATGGTCCTTTTTTTGGTAAATAAATGTTCAAATACCATTTGTTAAAATAACTATCCTTTCTTCTTTGAATTGCCTTCGATTCTCTATTTAAAAAATGTCAATTAATCATATTTATGTAGGTTTTTTCCTAGATTCTATTATGTTTCATCGATCTAACTGCCTATCTCTTTTTTCAATAACATACATTCTTGATTGCTATTGCTGTATAGTAATTGTCTTGGCTGGTTCATTTGCATTTTTGTATAAATATTGAAGTTAGTTTGTCTGTATCTATAAAAATCCTATAGGAATTTTCATTGGGATGGACCTCTTCATTATATTGTCTCTTCCAGTCAATGAACACAGTATCTTTCTTTATATATTGGATCTTATTTGATATCTTTCATCAGCATTTTATAGTTTTCAATATACCTGTGCTATGCATAGTGTTGTTAGATTTATACCTAAGTGATTTATTTTGGGGGGACTCAGGAATGGCACTTTTAAAAATATCTATATCTAATTTTTCATTGACAGTATATAGACATATTACTGATTTTGTTACATTTACATTGTTTTCTGTGACATTGGTAAACTCAGTTATAAGTATTAGGAGCTCTTCTGTAGATTATTTAGGATTTTTCACATAGAATGTCTTCTATAAGTAGGGATATTTTAATTTCTTTCTTTTTATGTCAGTGCTTTTTATTTCTTTCCCTTGCTTCATTATGATTCATAGGATTTCTGTACAATGCTAAATAGTAGTGATGAGAATGAACGTCCCTGCCTTGTTCTTAATCTCAAGGAGGAACATTCTGTCTTTCACTATTAAGTATGATGTTAGTTGTAGGTTTTATGTAGCTGCTGTTTATCAAGTAAAGGAAACTTCCTTATAGTCCTAGCTTGCTTGATTTTTTTTTTTTAAATCGTGAATAGATGTTGTCTTTGCCAATGCTTTCTTTCATCCACTTACATGATCAGGTAGTTTTTCCCTTTAATCCTGTTGATATGGTAGATTCCATTGACTGATTTTCTAATATTAATTTTTAATATTGTGTTTCTGAGATTAACTTCACTTTGCCATGAGGTCTTATGCCTTCTATTTATTGATGGATTAAACTGTTAATATTTTGTTGAGTGTTTAACATCAATGTATATGATTAATACTGTTCTTTCATTTCATTTTCTTCAATTGCGTTTGTCTGGTTTTGGAATAAGAACAATCCTGGCATCAAATAATGATAAGTGGTTTTTTTCCTTGTTTTCTTCTGGAAGATAACATATAAATTCTGTACTTTTTTGTTTTTTAAACATCTGGTTGAATTCACCAATGAAACCATCTAGGCTTGACATTATTTTTCAGAAAGAATTTTAACAAATTTAATCTCTTTGTTACATATAAGGCCACTTAGATTACCTGTCTTCCTTTTTATTAAATTTATTTAATGGAGTGACTTTGTTAATAAAATTGCATAGAACTGAAGTCTACACTTCTATGATGATTTTAAAATATATTTTATTGATTATGCTGTTACAGTTGTCTAAATAACTTTCATTCTTCTGCGTTTGTAGAACTGAAGCCTGTAATTCTATAATGAATCATCTCTGTATTGCACTGTGTGTTTATCACCCGAAGTAAATCTCCTTCTGTCACCATATACTTGACCCCCTTTACCCTTTGCCATCTCCCCCACCCCCTTTGCCCTCTGGTAACCACTGCCCTGGTGTCTGTGCCTGTGAGTTTTTGTTTGTCTTGTTCCTTCATTTGTTGCCTTTTAGTTTTGTATCCCACATGTGAGTGAAATCATGTGGCTCTTGCTTTTTCTGTCTCATTTCTTTAAGTGACAGTTACAGTCATGAATAGCTTCCATCTTGGTACCAAAACTATGTCACATTCCCAAAGCAGTGTGACAATGCGCAGGGAAGCTGTCCCAAATCAGCATGGCTGTTTCTGTGAATATGAATCAGTCATATTTGTGTGATTGAGATGATAGAAATTTACTCCAGGGTTTATCAGAGTTCGAATTATAACTTAGCAGTGCGTTCAGTAAATTTGATTTAGTAGGTGATGCCAACATAGAAAAGTATAGGGAGGAAGCAGAAGAGAGAAAGTAGTGAGAACATGGAAAATATTAGTATTATTGTCATAGTTAGATGGTTGTTGTTTTATAAAATACTTGTTTATATTATGAGTACTAGGATCCAGTAAGTTTACAAAGGACTAGCTGAACCAATTTTTACGATCATGAAGTGTCTATAATAGTTAGGAAAAAGTCAGGGACTTCTGGCTCCTGGTGCTATCTGTCCCCTGGACACAGCAACCCCCTGGGCCCTCATATTAGAGCTCATCAGAGTTTAACCGCTAAAGGGATTTCCTGATGCATTGGTGTTTCCTAATGTTACCAATACTGTCTATTTTGATTGATCGGTGCCCATGCCAAAATGATTGCATAATATTTTGTATAATTATATATCCCCATTTACATGTATATGTATATTTGGGTACTGAATTATGGCTTAAAATGTATGTCTTACTAAGGATCATGGCAAAAAAAATACTTAAACCCCCCAAATTAGTCAAAATAATCTACGTCAGCCATTCTCCATCAGGCACAATAGCCTGTTGGGGAACATTTGGCAATGTCTGGAGACATTTTTGGTCACCACCGGAGACGGGAGAGAGAAGAGGGGTGTTACTGGCCATCAGTGGGTACAGGGACAAGGATGCTACCAAATATCCTGCTATGCAACAGGCAGCATTTCCTAGCACGGGGTTATCGGGCCCAAAACATCAGTAGTGCCGAACTTGGGAAACCAGGACCTGTCTGGCACTATAGATACTGTTTCTATTTTCTCGTATATAGCACTCTATAATTAATACTTTAAACCCATTATAATAAATGCATTTTAATTATCTCCATGCTAGATATACGCTTTTCCTTGAGCAAACCGTTTACCCTGAGGTTTAGAGAATTCTGCTCTTCCCTTGCCTGTCATTTTAATTTTATTTTCTGTCTGAGTTTTAATTTGCAAGATTGTTCCCACAAAATTGTAGTTATTACAATCTGATTGATTTCAAAAGAATTTTTATCACCTGGCTGACGAGTGAGAGCTTGTTTTCCTGATGAGAACTGAGAATAGCATCACCAGCCTGGATGTGCTGGATTTGCGGGGTGTGCTGGGTGAACATTCCCAGAGTAGCCACAACTGCCTCTCTACGCTCTGCAAATTGTAGTGTTAGGGTGAGAAGGACAGCTTTAACACTGTTTTATTGAAGTTTGCAGTTTTCATTTAAACATGTGTCGTAATTCTTTACTGGAAATGATTGAGGTGAGCAGCAAATTTCAAAAAGAAAATTAATTTCTGATATCTATTGTTCTTTGATACTGTTGTTCTTATTCAGACGTGTTTCTTTTAACTTGGAAAGTAAAAATAATATATGTGCATTGCCAGAATATAAGATATTTTAGAGACTAAGCCACTACTGAATGTCTAGGTATTTAATAATCTACAAGTTGAAAAATTCACTTAACAAAAATAGGCTTATCCTATACAAACATGTTCTTCAACTATAAAGGACACATGGACAAAACCAAGGAGGGGGTGGAATCAGGGGAGGGAGGTAGGGATGGCGGGGGAGGGAGGGAGTGGTGGAGGGGAAAATGCAGACAACTGTGCTTGAGCAACAATAAAATAGAAATAGAAAAACATGTTCCTGATATTACTTCTTGATGACTAAACCTTGGAGATTCCTTCCATATTAGCATGTGTACTTTCTACCTTGCTTTCACCTCTGCTTATATCATCATTTATCCGTAAGTTAATCATAGCAGGAGTGTACAGTAAGAGATCAGAACGTAATTCAGTAGACCACATCTCATACTGATGGATAGCTGGTGGTTCTCAGTCTCTCCTCCTCTCTCTTTTATTACAAACGATGCTTCATTACACACTATTTTACATTTATATTTCTACATTTGTTCAGGTATATCTGTCGAATAAAATTCTAATAGTAAAAATCAATATGTGAAATAAAATGCGCACTTTTAATTGTGATAGAAATTGCAAATGAGTAAAATCAGATTGTTGACACCTAGGTTCATTAAAATATTAACGATCTCGGAGAAGGAACAAGTGCATGGGGTTGAAGTAAAAGGTTGGGAATGGGTTGCTTTCTCTTTGGGTGTGGGGAAAAGATCGAGTTTGGATGGATAAATAAAGCAGTCTAAGAACATAAAAATTATCCTTAAAAGCTTCTTGTAATGTTAGTTTTTATAATGTTTGGACCATGTAGTATCTAAATTGTCTACTTTGTTTTTATTTCTTTAAATCTAACCAACATGTTCTTTTTGAATAGGTATTAATACTTGAAATTTTTTTGCGCCATTTCATTCAATCGTGTTATAGAGCGGAAGGGTGACTTACCATAATCATAAGCAACAAGTTAAGATTTACATACATGAATATGACTTCTACTTAAACTCAGACCATTAAGCCATAACCTGGGCACCGGCATTCTCTAGTCGACAGCGTGACCAAATTACGCAAATAATGTGCAGGAGAAAGGAATAGTCTCATGTGTACCAGACTATTTAAGCGATAGCAAACAGGATAATTAGTGTTTAAGTATTTTCTTTCCAACTCTCAGTGGTATGAAATCTAACAATTTACTTCTGATTTTATTAAATGTTGCTTATTATACGATTTGCTTTCAATAAAAATAATCTTGCCATTTGAGATGTAGGAGGCATGTTTATTGGAAACTTAACTATGGTAACAAGGAAACAAGATTGCTGTCTTTTTTCCTCTCTTCTTTGAGTCAAACATTTGACAATGTTTTTATAACTAAGTTTAGTTCCAATTTGTTACAAGATTATAAATCTATCAAAAATGTATCAATCCCAATCAAACATACCTAGAAAATTCAGGGTCAAAATTGTATTCCTTCGAATCATTAATTAAATCTACAAATATGTTGAAATTCAAAGAAACACAAATTCTCTTTCAAAGCAAAGGAGACAAAGCAAATGACTCTTTCAGGAATGTTTACCCAAGTGTATTTCATTCATTTTCTTTGTTTGATGTCACAGCAGTCTGTTGTTTGTGCAGGATTTTTGAATAAGACTTGGGTTGTCCTTGATTAGACTTGATTTATTCTATTTCTTTTTTAAAACACTTCTTTTTTTTTAAAGGTATTCTAGTTTAAGTACTGTGTTTTCAGGATTTGTTATCCTTTAGCAGCACTTTAAAATAATTTGTATATGTTTGGTGGAGCAATTCAGAGTTTTTCTTCATTATCTTCCAATAATCCTTTTATGATGCATTTTTTCTTTGACTTTTCTGCTATGTGCCTAGTCCTGTGTCTTTGCCGGTTGACACTTCACCATTTCTCCCGTGAGCATTACGAATTGTTGATATTTCCGGAGGACAAGAAAGACAAATTCAGACATGTGACTTCTAAAAGTAACATTATAAACTGCTGGTGCTTTAATGAGTCTAAAAAGGAGATTAAATTTAAACCTCAAGGAATGTGATGATTTTGGGGGAGAATGTGCTTTTTAAAAGAAGTCTTTGTTTTTGGAGACATTTTAAGTGCACAGCAAAATTGAGTGGAAGAGCTGTAAATTTCCCATATCCTTCCTGCTTCACACACCCACAGCCTCTCGAGTTACTGACACCCCTCGGCACAGGGCTACTCAGATTCCAGTTAACGTACCGACACACCATCATCACCCACAGCCTGTGGTTTACTGTAGGGTTTGCTCTTGGTTTTGTACCTCCTAGGGGTGGTGTAACATATGCACGTCAGTGCAGGATCGTACCAATCATTTTCACCGCCTGAAAACTCCTCTGCGCTCTCCCTGTCCGTCTCTCTCTCCCCTCTGATTTCTTGCAACCACTGCTCATTTTTACTGGGTCTATCATTTTGTCTTTTCCAGGATGCAATATAGTTGGAATAGTTTTGGCTTCTTTTACTAAGTAATTTGCATGTTTTTTCATGTCTCTTTATGGCTTGATAGCTCATTTCCTTTTAGCACTGAGTAACATTCCATCGTCTGATGTACCATGGTGCGTTCTCCATAAGAATATCCTGGTTATTTCCAGGTTTTGACAATTAGGAATAAAGCTGCTGTAAACATTTGTGTACAGGTTTGGGGTGGACATATGAGCACATATGATATGCAGCATCTTTTCTGAAGCTATTTGCCACCTGTGTATTTTTGGTGAGGTGTCTATGACGATCTTTGGTTACTTTTCTAATATTGTTTATTTTCTTATTGTGGAGTGTTAAGATTTCCTTGTATACTTTAGAAAT
Source organism: Glossophaga mutica (assembly GCA_039655065.1). Lineage (NCBI taxonomy): Eukaryota > Metazoa > Chordata > Mammalia > Chiroptera > Phyllostomidae > Glossophaga > Glossophaga mutica. The sequence continues at coordinate 12,230,378 of CM077314.1, forward strand.
CAGGCCTTTATCAGACACTTCTTTTGCACATATTTTCTCCCAGTCTGGCTTTCTTCTCATTATCTTGATGTCACACTATTTTGATACTATTGTGATAAGTTTGAAATCAGGAATTGTAAGTTTTCCAACTTTATCTTCATTTCTAATACAATGTAAATTGTTAACTGAAAGTGAGATGTGACTTTGTATAAGGATTTACAAGTAGGTTTTACCTGAAATTCATCAGAAGCAATTGAGAAAATAGGATAAAAGGAAACAGATATCATATAACCTAATTATTGTTTGGGAAATATTGTTTTTGTCTTGAACAGAGGGTTTTTTTTTTAAAAAAAAAAAAGATGCATGCAAACCATTAGGAAATACACCTAAATAATCATTGTTTTATAGGACATATTGTGCTTGTTAGTTTTTTGCCTTTAGAGGGGAATTTTCTATAACTGCCTGGGGCAAAAGCAGGGCTTGTGTTGTTAAGCTCAGACCTCAGCTGTCCGAGCAGAATGTGGCTACACACATGGTTAGAAAAGGGTCCAAGGATAAAGCAAGTGTCAGAAAACCCAAAGATGCTGAGTCAAAGAGGCCTGCCAGCAGAAGTCTGAAAGCCAGTCTTATGTCCAGCAGTCAACCACCTGGAGTAACCCAAGGTTACACGAAGCATGTAGAACACTGAGGACTGCTCCTGTCCACATATCAGGTCCCCTGTTCTGAGGACTTTTTTCTTGGGAGTGGATACTGAGCCAATGTAGGTAATAACTCTAGAAATCAGGCTTCACTTCTAAATGTCACAATGCATCAATCCAGCCATCTGCCATCCTATGTTAGCGTACAATAGTACTGAGCCCGTGTGAGTCATGGATGGCCACCTGCCTCTGACTTCAGCTCCTTAGCCCCCAGTGTACGCATCTCTGATATCAGATCTTAATAATAGATTAACCTTATGTTTTTGGAAAATTAAATGATATTATATCTCCAAAGAATTGAGAGTTTTATCTGGCATGTAAGAAGCACTTCATAAATATTCATTCTTATTCGCTGTCCTACCATGTGCTCAACTGTGCTCCAGGTGTAAATGCTGTGAGAAGGAGCAGGGGAGAAAAAGTGATTATTAATTTGTGACGCAATAATTTGATTTTTGGAGTTCCTACTTTATTCTGGCCTTTGAATATATAAAACTAACTGAGATAATGTTCATGGTCCCAGTGAAGTAGTTGGAGGGTCCCAGACGGAGCAGGGGCAGTATAAAGTGTAGAAGAGATAACCCCTGCTCTTCCTGTGGGCAGCCTAACACCTAACCTACAACGTAATCAGTATTCAATAAACATTTAGCAAATGAATAAAGTAGCATTTGATTTAGAATGCCAGATTGACACACACACACACACACACACACACACGTGCGCGCCAGAACAAGTGCAAATAAGCAATAGAAGGATAAAAATAACAAAGTATATAGTGTTGAGCTGATTTAGTGTTGACAAACAAAAATGGGGATTCGGCTGCCTGTCACCACAAAGCCAAACTCGTGAGACAAATGCTGGTGCAAAGAAAGTGGTTCTGTCCAGGTACTGCATGGTCTGGGAGAATGGTGGACTCTTGTCTTAAACTCCACAGTCTCGGCAAGACCAAGACAAAAGCCACTGATCAGAGTTCCTGCTCCAATTTAAAGTGCAGTCCTTTGGAACCCATAGGGGGCTGCTAAGCAGCCCATATTCCCCATCCAGGTTGTGTAGCTTGTTCTTGACTGCTGTTCATTTCTGACTCCCTCCTGGAGCTGGGGTGTGGAGCCCACCAGCCATGGGCCACGTCACTACCAGGGCCTCAAGATTGCATGCTCCCAGGAGAGAGTGTGCGATTGCACTGGCGAATACATCACCAGGTGGGCAAGAGCATGAGAGAGTTTCCTTCTGGCGTCCATGGGCTGTGTGGCCTTAGCATCTGCATGGCCCACGGAGAGAACAGGCAAGTCCACCGTCTGAGTGCAGGTCACAAGGCAGTGATCCAGAGACACAGAGAATGAGAGAGGGAGAGAGAGAAAGACCCTTTCCCCCCTGGTGTTATATTAGCTTGGGTGTAGGACGGGCCAGGTGCTTTCTCAAAATGACCTATCGACTTCCTAAACTTTCGCTCTTCAAATGGGCCCTCCTCCCAACCAATCCGTTCTTTCTCCAAGCTAGACTGACAGGCCTCCCTGGTCCAGCACCTCCTGCTATGCCATTTTGACTTCTATGGCGCATGTGTCTGCCTTCCCCTGATCTCACCCCTAACCTGGCACCAGATCAGGGAGTAAGGGCTTTTTCTGTCCAATTATCTTGCTAGCTTTTTATGGCCTGGGCCTTATCCATTGGTATGTCTAGCTTTCTGCGTGCTTAGTTAAGAGCCTCCCCTGCCACCATCTTGGCGCATCCTCAGGTGCTCCAGAGAGACCATCTCCCAGTAATATTAGGAGGTTAATAAATTGGTCATCCAAAATATGTAATGGACTGGGTATCAGGTGGTATGAAAATTATATGAGATTACTGTGATCCTGTAACCCAGTGAGCTATGGCAGATACCAAAGTAGGTTAGAAAGTAAAGTCTGTCCTTGAGGTGCCTAGAGACGCATATAAAAACAAAAATTGGAAATGCAGTGGATCAGTATTATAATTCACATGTCCCTTGTTATTTATCTCTTATTAAATTCCTGGTATATTAATTGTTGATGCATAAATATGTGAATGAAGATTGTATTAAAAACAAACAAATAAACAGCAAAAAGTGAGAAGTGCCTACCCCTGCCTTGCCAGAGTTAGGAAAGGATATTCCATGGAGCTGATGTTTCACCAGGGCTTGCTGGGGCTGCGGGGACTCATGGGAACACTGAGAGCAGAGTAGTACTTGGTCAGCTGTGTGCTGTTTTTTGCTTTCTGCCAATGTAGTGGGTCGAGGATGGTAGGCCATTGAAAAGGAGACATGGTTGTTGCCCCTAAATATCTTACTGAAGATAGGTTTCCACTTTGGGCAAGTCCCCTTGGAACTACATCCTTCTGCAAATGTAGCATTTAAGACTTCTACAATAATTACCTTCTTTCCTGCTAATATTAAAGATCAGTTTATGGATTGTCTTGGTGTGGAGCACGGCGTGTTGGTTTTGTTTGCTGCTGAGATGGTCTTTCTCCCTGGTTAACTGTAATTGAAATTGTAAATTGTCATCGTGCCACCAGGAATAGGAGTTTCATCTCAGAGTTTATTAGGACTCAACTTCTCTAGGCCCCAGGATGCATTTAACAATAAGCAGAGAAGCAATTATTCAATCTCCCTGGTACTGTGCATGATAACTTGTCATCTACCTGAGTCTTAAAGGTTAGGAATGTTTGTGCTTAAGGATGCTCCTGTTTCCAAACCCAGCCCTCTTCCTCGAGGAGGTGACTGCAGAGGCTGCCCCTTTCTCAGAGAATATCTTCCTGGTTTAGACATTTAATCCACCACTCAGCTGTCCCTGATTGATTGTCTCCAACCGTCATAATCATTAACATCCTCAAACTTCCATTATCTCACATTCTTCTGATAAGCATATACCGTGATTACAAAAGAAGGCTTGTGTACAAAAAAATATGCCTTCATTAACTGTGATTACAAAATGTTTCTCGCCTAAAAACTTTCAGCAGGAATACTCAAACCATTAATTATTTGTACCAGCATTGCACGCATATCAGGTGTCCATGGAATTGTTCCCCACTGAGGAGAGTAGGAGGAAGTTGCTAGCCCAGAGCCATCAGGATAATAACCCATGTCCTGCAGTTCTTCCACTGAACTCCGAAATAGCGATCATGCCACGCTCAGACTCCCCCAATGCCGTACTCTCCACATTTATGCGACTCATTGTTCATAGCTGCACAGATCCAGGCTGATTTGGTTTCTTGTTATGTTTTTCTATGCTTAGCTTTTCTAGCCTTTGCATTCCGTTAGAAACTCCTGGTGTATCCAGAAGCTCATGTTACTAAATTTAACCAGGGAGGATAAATTGGGTCCTGCATAATCTTTATCTCTCTGGGAACAGCTTAATATTCTTCCTGTCTCTAAAATCTTGCAACTATTGGTTGATGGTTACCTGTAAGGTGAGTTCATTTGCAGTGACCTTTTAACTATGGTGGAAATAGTGCCAATGACCTCCCAAGAAAAGGGGTGACAAAGGGTTTGGAGGAGGCAGGGTATGCAAAGGAAGAAAACCATCTCATGTAATTAAAGACAACTATGTATAATTTGTATTTTTAATCAAATTTTAATTATTTCAGGAACATAAAGTGCTTTGGGTGAGTAAATTAGAGCACTCTAAAATAATGGTGATGATGATCTAAATTAAATTCTAAAATCAATAATTCGATTTAAGGTTTATGTATTTCCTCAATCCCTCACTTCCTTCCTGTTTAAATTCTGCAGGTATGTGACATTTCAAACACTGTATGAAAAAATGAACAAAAAAGAATCTTAAAAAAAAATTTTTCCACTCAAAGAGAAAACAGTTCTAAAGATCTTCAAAGTTCTTCATAGCAAAATTAATATGTATAATTTATTATTTTTAATGCATCTGCTATTGATTTTTTCCTTTAGAAACACTGTCTACATTCATTATTTGTTTAATTTTCTAAACTAAATTTTCCCCTCCCTTTAGATATATATTATAAGCAATTTAATTTGTGTCTTTCCCTCATCATATCTGCTTGAGTTTCTAATTTTTTTCATATCCAATAGCAAATCTAAAAATATCTGAGATATGTTTTTGCTATGAATAATTGAAAATTTATGTTATTGTTTTTTTAGCCTGAAATAATTTTTTAAAAAATCAATGAAGTCCCTCAATTATCTCAGAAACTCCATTTGTAGTGAGGTAAGATCAATTAACTTGGCTCACCCTTATGCTGAGTTATGTCTTTATAGAAAAATTATCCAAAATTTAAAATAAAACAAAATGTTGATTATGTGACTTCAGTGTGACACTAGATTATTTTCTAATAAGCCCCTCTGAGTGATATCTGATGCTCCCAGAAAATATCACTTTGGCCAGTGGTTGGAGTTTGATATTTTACAGCCTTCCTAAGTTAGCCATTAGGTTATAGAAACTGGCATCAAGTGATTATTTTTTCCCTCCCCAACGGAGGTGATAATTCCACAGAGTGTGGCTCATTTTTTGGCAGGACATCAATTTTCTCAAACACAGCAATCTTATTTGACCAGTGTTTTCCCCAATAAACGTACGAGCCATTTTCTCAAAGCCTTCCCATACTATCTCTCTCATTCTGGTGATTCTTTCATTAATAACAGGAGTAAAACATATTTGTATGAAAGTTATGTGTTTAACAATTTAAAAGTCATCCTTTCCTATTTGATATCTTTAAACATTCTGGCTGAGTACACAAATTTTGTTTAAAGAATATAACAGCTACCTGTCAAAGACAAAGTCTGTGTGTTTATAATCCTACATTCACTTGGAGAAGTGATGAAGCAGGAGTTGGTTAGGCATGATTTTTTTAAAAGTATCTTTGGATGTGAATTTAGTATATTGAGGAGTCTGTTTATTTGTTTATTCAGATCTTTGGCTGTATTTAGGTATTTATTATTATTTATTTTTTAAAATATATTTTATTGATTATGCTACTACAGTTGTTCCATTTCCCCCCCTTTATTTCCCTCCACCTTGCTCACCCCCTCCCACCCCATTCCTCCCCTTTAGTTCATGTCCATGGGTCATATATATAAGTTCATTTGCTTCTACATTTCCCATACTATTCTTAACCACCCCCTGTTTATCTTCTACCTACCATTTATGCTACTTATTCTCTCCACCTTTTCACCCCTCTCCTCCTCCCACTCCCCTGCTGATAACCCTCCATGCAATCTTGATTTCTGTGATTCTGTTCCTCTTCTAGTTGTTTGCTTAGTTTGTTTTTATTTTAGGTTCAGTTGTTAATAACTGTGACTTTGCTGGCATTTTACTGTTCATATTTTTTATCTTCTTTTTCTTAGATTAGTCCCTTTAACTTTTCATATTATAAGGGCTTAGTGATGAGGAACTCCTTTTTAACTTGACCTTACCTGGAAAGCACTTTATCTGCCCTTCCATTCTAAATGATAGCTTTGAGGGATAGAGTAATCTTCGGTGTAGATCCTTGCCTTTCATGACTTGGAATACTTCTTTCCAGCCCCTTTTGCCTGCAAGGTTTCTTTTGAGAAATCAGCTGATAGTCTTAAGGGCACTCCTTTGTAGGTAACTGTCTCCTTTTCTCTTGCTGCTTTTAAGATTCTCCCCTTATCTTTAATCTTGGCTAATGTAATTACGATGTGCCTTGGTGTGTTCCTCCTTGGATCCAACTTCTTTGGGACTCTCTGAGCTTCCTGGACTTCCTGGAAATCTATCTCCTTTGCCAGATTGGGGAAGTTCTCCTTTATTATTTGTTCAAAGAAGTTTTCCACTTGTTGCTCTTGCTCTTCCCCTTCTGATACCCCTATAATTCGGATGTTGGGATGTTTAAAGATGTTCTGGAGGTTCCTAAGCCTCTCCTCATTTTTTTTGAATTCTTGTTTCTTCATTCTGTTCTGGTTGAATGTTTCTTTCTTCCTTCTGGTCCGCAACACTGATTTGAGTCCCAGTTTCCTTCCCATCACTGTTGGTTCCCTGTACATATTCCTTTATTTCACATAGCATAGCCTTCATTTTTTCATCTAATTTTCAACCACATTCAACCAATTCTGTGTGTGTACTATTACCAGTGTTTTGAACTGTGCATCTGATAGGTTGGCTCTGTCTTCGTCACTTAGTTGTATTTTTTCTGGAGCTTCGATCTGTTTTTTCATTTGGGCCGTTTTTTTTTGTTTTTGTTTTTTTTTTTTTTTTGTCTCGGCACGCCTGTTACATAGTAAGGGGCAGAGTCTTAGGTGTTCACCAGGCAGGGCAACCCACGCGGCTGCGTTGTGATGCTGTATGTGGGGCAGGAGTCCAAGAGGAAATAGTGCTGCTTGCTCCACTCTCTGCTGGATTTCAGTCACTTTCTCTGCTACCCACAAGCAAATTGGGCCCTTCTGGTTGTGATTCCCAGTGGGTGGGCTTGTGTACATTCTAGGAGCCTGTGGGTCTCTCCAATGAACTCTCCTGTGGGGCTGGGAGTTTCTCTTGCTGCCTCAACCCCCACGGGTGTTTTCAGACAGAGGCTTTGAGGCTTTATTTCCCCACCTGGAACCCTGGGTTGCTCCGTCTGTCTCATTCCCCAATTGTTCCTCCTGGTTTATCTGCACAAGGATGTGGGACCACCCAGCCCTCCAGCCACCGCTGTGCTGTGAGTCCTCTCTGACCGGCTGCCCATCTCCATCCCTCCTACCAGTCTGGGTGAATGTTTCTTTTTTAACTCTTTGGTTATCAGACTTCCTAACAGTTTGGTTTCTGTCAGTTCTGGTTGTTTATTGTTTTTGAATTTGTTGTTGTCCTTTTGGTTGTGGGAGGAGTGTGCCTACCTATGCCTCCATCTTGGCCAGAAGTCCCTCACACAGTCTATTCTTGATATAACAGTCAAAGAGTCTCTTGGGAGAAAGTATCGGAGAGAGTGAGGATCCAGATGAGGAGGCTCAGCATGCTGTCTACCCACCCTGAGCCTGCCCTGGCTGGTCCCGAAGTTGGCTAAGTAAGCCATAGCCTTATTTAGGAATTTAGATCAGAATTATCCTGCTTCTAGATCACTTAGAGACAGACAACAGGATTATTACATATTCACATGCACATTTATGACCACCTGGCCTCTGTGTATAGTAGATATATTTTGCAAGCATTACAGGTTTTTTAAAATTATGAGACAGTGATAAAAGTAGCTAGAGCATTCTTATTTTATGATCTCTTAGGAGAAACTTCATTTCAATTGAGAGAACAGTTTATGCCACTTTTAAAATCTGCCATGTCACAAATTTGAAACAAATTACTGAATACCTCCCTAATTTGAAGGGCATGTAAGTCCCTGTAGGACGGGCTGCGTCTGCGGTGCTGGGCACCCACAAATCACCTCCTTCTTTGTCTCCCAATCACCCCATAGGCCACCCTGTTAAGTCGCTGTTGAATTATGAGATAAGTGAGTTCATTAACCATCATTACACTTTGCGTGGACAGAATCTTTTGATAGGGATATTCCTGTCGAAGCTAACCCAATCACTGGTATGAAAAGTGTCCCTGATCACAGACACTATTTCCTGAGGGAGGAACATCAACTAAAGAAACGCAAGTTTCTTTGTCAAGGACAGGAAAATTATGAATAAAGTCAAGTGGGCACTTGAGAGAGAAATAGTGCCACTTACCTCCAGTCAGTTCCACAATTATTTGAAGAGTAGAGGGCTTTAACTTCTATTCCTATGCTTGTGTTCATCTTTAATATTGTCTTTACTTCATTATTCAGGAGTCTTTTGATTTTAAGTTACAGTAATCCACCTCAAAGCAATTTAATCCAAAAAGAAAATCCATGTGTCTATTGAGGAGACAGTCCTTAGGCAAGTTCCTGAGACACACCAGATTAAAAAGTTCAAAGCACGTCAGTAGAGTTCTTTTCCTTTGTTTCTCAGCTCTGCTTGTTCTGCCCATCTTTGTTCTCGGGTATATGCTCTTCGTACATCATACCTGACCACAGATAGCCACGAACCTCCTTTATCCTAGTTCCTTATCTGAAGAAAGATACCATCTCTACTGAGAGCCGTGGCAAGTTTCAGGAAGGATTCTCTGTGATTGGATCCTGTGAGACCTATGGCCATTCTAGAAGCTGTAACTGTGGCCAGAGTGCTGGAGCTCTCTGGTTAGCCAGAATGGTGAGCCTGACCCAAAATGTTCCTGGGATACAATTCTAGAAAAGAGTGCATGCAGACTGGGGTGGATACCAGTCAAGAGAGTTCAACAGGAATGTAAATTTGAGAGGATAACATTAAGTCTGCACTCACAGGTATTTTGGAAGAGACGGCATTTCCTAGTTTAAAAAATATATAAATATTTGTGTATATGTACCTATATCATATAAACACACACACACATACCCCTGGCACCACTTGGTGAATAGAAGGCATTTCATAAAGTTTTAGATTAGTTTTTAAAAGGAAATGAGAGACAATGGTCAGAGGAGCAACAGTGTTCTCACTCTCAGAATGAGCCAACTCTGTCACTTATTAGCTGCCTGACCCTGGTAAGTCATACAGTATCTACAAGCCACTATTTTCCTATTTATAAAACAGAAATAATCATACCTGCACTCACGTTGTTGTTGCAGGATTGTCTTTTTCAACTGTGAACTATTTTATAATTTTTTTTTCAAATCTTCTTAATCCCTTTTAAAGCCCTGAGACATTCCTATGGGGTAATGTTAACATTTTTAATCTTTCTTTTTTCCCCCCTTTTAAAAAGCATCTTTCTTTTTAAATCCCTTTTCTAAGACTTCACTCAGGTAGTATAGTACCTGAAACTGGATAATGAGAAAACAAATTTGTGAGCATATAAACACATAGAAATTATACTACGTGGTGAAGTTTAAGAAGCAAAAAAGAAAAAAAAAACAGCTTTATTTGTCTTATACATAGTCACTCTGAAAAACCTGTAAGAGTTTTCTCTCATTCCATGAAGACCAAAGATGGACTTCAGCCTTTCTGAAAGAATCCAAGGGCCCAAGGGAAATTTAAGGGGTTACGGAAAAGAAAAGGAGATCAGAGAGAGAAGGAGCTCATCGATATCCGTATGCGCAAACTCCGTAGGGACCGAAGTGAGGTCAACACTGTTTTTACACTGTCTGGACGCTGTGCAAGGCTGCCTCTCACGTACATGGTGAGGTTAGGAAAAGGCATTTACCTGCCTCCTTAGTGCGTGTGAGTGAGGAAAAGGCACCTCCTCTTGCTTTGTACAAGACCATGAAGTACAGGTTGGCCAAGAGTGTGAGGCCTGAAATTCATTCCTCATTCAATCCCTTTGTCATGCAAGTGATAAATATGCACAAGTTCGTGTGTGTGTCCAAAAATAATAATAAATTTAAAAAAAATACGGTCTTCTTTGTGCTAAAGACCTACACTTACTTGCCTTCCTCGATGTCATGGGCGTAACTGAACGAGTAGTGAAGAAGGTAATTCAACTTCCTTGTAGGCTTCCATAGTTCTCAGAGGGTTGTTTTTCTTTCCTGCCTGTCCTCCGTTCTTTTAATTCCCCTCCCTCAGGTGCCACCTGCTCTCCTGAAAATGAAATGCAGCCTTTACCATTTATATTTGCTATGCCCAGCAGTGTCCTGGAAAACAAATATAAAACGACAGCTCCACTCCACACTCTTCTCTGGGTTTCACACTTCTGTTCCCCTTTGCAAATCTGGGGAACATTCAGAATTCTGTTGAGAAAACTTTTTAATGGAAAATGCTGCTTCCCATAGCTGACTTTTAGAGGACTTGAAGTACCTATCTCTGGAGCAGCAACAAAATAATTCCAAATGCAAAATAAAGCAGCCACCCAGTTCCCTAGAGAGAAAGGGGAATATTATTATGCCTACTCTATCACCATTATCATCACCAAATAGTATTTGCTAAGCCTCCAGGAGCACGAGGCAGTGGGGTGGTTAAATTGGCATCTTTTCCTCCTCCCAAGACCTTGCACTTTAAATAGAAACAGAGCATCAAAAACAAACATATACAAGGTCAGGCTGAGACCAACACTTAACACATTAACATAATCATTATAATAGAATAGAGCTCATTATAATTCAATAAGAATGGTAGGCAGCAAGATAGAAAGTAAAAATGTGCTGAACTAGGAGTCAGAGGGATTGGCAACATGCTGGGTGGAGGGCTCTGGGCCAGTCCCCGCCCCCCCCAGCCCTCAGGGCGAACTGCTTGGGACAATTTGGAGAAGGGAGTTTGGGGCAGTGAATCAAACACAGAGTTTGGAGTCAGAAAACCACACAATTTCTGTAAATGTGGCGAAGTGGTTTAATCCCTCTGGATCAATTTGACTTCCTTAAAATGAAAACGGTCTCTAAAAGTGAAGAAACTGAGGCTTAGAAAAGGCAAGCGCTTACTCAAGCATCATGTGCTTGGAAGGAGCAGAAGCCAGGCAAACCCAAGGACACAGGGAAATCTTAAGGACAGAATTACAGCATGATGGCTTCCGGGCAATAGCACAGCGAGCAGACAGCCCTTCCTGTGCCTTCTTCCCTTAGGTTGTGTGATCATTTGGTTCAGACTTTTAAAAATAATTTGTAATAGATTCAACAAATATTAGAACACCTACTATGTGCCAAAAACATTTATGTGCACTTGGGATCACCTGGAGTTCATAAAAGTGATGTAAGCTCTGACAGTTAGGTTTTCTGTATTCTGTAGAGAAATCAGTTGCCAGATAAAACTTGCAACCTAGGTTGCGCCCTGAATGGAAGTCGAACCTGCAACCTTTCGGTGCCTGGGATAGTGCTCCAACCAACTGAGCTGCCCAGCCAAGGCCTGACTTAAGGTTTGATTGCATGCCCTTCAAAGAGACATCCATGTCAAAAAGGCCAGTCTTAAATAAACACATTCCCCACCACACGTGACTCAAAAGCCAGGCCTGTCATCTTCACCCCTCCCACCAACCCACAAGTCCCCTTTGTTTTAAAGATCTTGTTCTATAACTGACCATTTGGGGTACTTGTTTTTTTGTTTGTTTGATTGGTTTTTTACTTCCAGAGGTTTAAATCCTCATTCTTATGTTTTAAATTCATCAATAAAGAATGACCCCCATGAAATCCTAGGCCCAACCCTTGACCCCAGTAAAAGCAGAAGCCCAGGCCCACAGTTCTCTCTCTCCCCACCCCCTTACTTTGCTATATGGCCCCAAGTGATTTCCAGGACCAGTAAGTAATAAACAGTTTTCAAAGCTTTACGATGGTTATTGCTGGAAGGTGACTTGCAGTCATGAAAAGAACCGCAAGGGGCAGTCCAGCCACAGCACTGGTTATTAGTAGGCTGAGACAGACACAAAATGATGAGCAGTAATGCTCCTCTTTTCATGGAGCTGCTGTTCCAGGACCAGGGGAGAGACAGATGATACCCAAATAAGTGCCAAAGAAAATACCAGATAAAAGGGAGTGTCAGGCAGAGAATTAAAAACAAGATTATGTAATAATGAGTTATTAAATTACTACTTTTATTCAGAGGTCAGGGGCAACCTCTTTATATATTTCATATTTAAGATAAGAGCTAAATATAGAAAGGGACACATTGAAGATGCAAGAGAAATGGAAATCAATTGGGAATAAAATCTCTGAAATACTACAGTTTCTCCTTTCCACAAAGCAACAGCCCTAGATGGCTCTTGGTTTGTGCCCCACTGTCCCAGGCTCCCTGATTAGCTAATCTGTATCTCATTTCCAAACTTAAAAAAAAGAAAAAAGAGGACCTGCTTAGTCCAGATTGGCTCCATAGAGTACAGTCTTGGCCCATCAACACAAACGTATAAATAACATGTGGCTTCTTACTGTCTCTCTGTGACGTGCCTGCGCTGTATCTCGCACACTCACCAGTTAGAGAGGGGCAGAGGACACACTGAAAGACAGCCACATTGGTGCAGGCTGGATAGTCTGTTGCAATGATGGACACACAATATTGCAGACAAGACTTCCTTGCTTCTTTAAACAAGACGTCCTTGTTCATTGGAACTAGGCCTGATTCAGGTTGAATGTGGGCTCTAAGAATGCTATAGTGTTTGAGGGTCATATTCCAACTAAAAATGTAGTAAAGTGTTCAAATATTAGTACTGGGGATATGATGGCCTCAAGAAATATAAGGAAAAAAGAACTATGCTATACATCCATCAACAATTGGGACATTTCTCATTCCTCAACTCCTTGAACAAATAATATAATTATGAGCAAATGATATAAATTCTCAGGTGACTCAAATCTTGAGAATGTTGGCATGTCCTCAAGTTATGAATGTTCCATTATTTCCCTTGACTCCCAATTCCAAGAGATCCTACAGGTGTTACCCAAAAGCCACCCCCTCTGTGGTGGGCACCACCAATGATGTCTGTGGTACTTCGGTTCCATGTGGACATCATCATGTTTTTTAGGATGACTGTGGTACATGATCAGAAACACTGTCCCTAAGAGACAATGGGTTCAGAATTTCATCTGTCCCCAAATATTAACTATTTCTCCTTTCATTAATGCAAATATTGTTATAACAATTTAATTCTTACCATCAACTTGACCCCATTGTGTGAGAGTAGGATGCCTTAGACTCACCAGGGAGGGTATCAACTATGGGCAAATGCTAAAGAGAAATGGAAATAATATATTTTAGAACATCACCCTTCTTAAGTAGTGAAATTTTTATTTCTATCAAGAATTACCTGAGAATGGGGGAAATTATTAAGGTTACTCTTTCCAGGCAGAGATAAAAAGGAGATACATTTGGGGAGAAAATGGTGGGCATATGAATTTCACTATTTTTTTTAATATGGCCTAATACAGCCAAGTGACTAGGAAATCCATTATTTCAGAAATCATCACATCTTGTGCTAGATTTTGCTATTAAATTTGAATTCTCCAAAGAAAATGTGGTCAGACTATTACAAAGCTGGGCTTATAACTATGTTTATTAATATAAAGTGATAGGTATTTGGGAATTGGTAATTAATCGAGAGGTTTCCTGGGCAGGATCGGTGTGGAGGGAAAAAAGAATGCATTGGAAGGGGGGTCAGGTGTCCATGAGAAGACAGAGCCAAAGAGCTGACATTCAGGCAATTAAAGAACTTCCCTTACCCCACCATTGGGAGCAAAGCCAACTCTGCACCTAACTTCCAGATTTTGAGCAGTCACCTTCCTGCTGTTCTGAGAAAATGATCAGGAGCAAGATTCTTCCTCCGGCGAAATGGAGCCAAGGGACCATCTGATAAGAACTGGAGAATACAAGCCCTGGGGTGGGCAGGAGCAGAACAGTTACCATCCCATCTCCCACCGGAGCTAACCGGGCTGTAGCTCGCTGCACCCTGCCTCAGCACCCTTCTGTGCCAGGGCCACCAGGCCTGTCTGGTGAGCCTGAGGCCTGACATTCTTTACCCTCTGCTGCTCTTCAGCTAGAAAGTAGCTTTCCCCGTTGAAATTACTGCGGTGAGACGGGTTCCAGACGTGCTAGAAACTTATATTTGGCAAGCTCATTTCCTAGGATGCTGGTTCCCCAGAGATGCAGCTATTCAACCGAGAAGCCGGCAAGAGAGGACATTAAAGGCAAAGCTGATGTTCAGTTTCAGGAGACCCCATCATCCTCTGATGGCAGTAGTAACTAAGCTGTATTGAATGCTTAAATAGTAGGCACAGAGCACTGTACTAGGAGTTTTACATTTGTGAGATGGAGATTTTCACCATTTCACAGAGAAGGAACAAGTTCACGGAGCCAGGACCTTGGAGCTTGCATTCAAACCCGAGTCCTTGTGAACCCAGGGCCAGCGCTCTGTTGATTACAGCATTCGCTCTTGGAGTTCTCCCTGTTCTCTCTAAACTCAGTGGTTGTGACTCTTTTTCTGCCTTTCTGTTTCTAGCCAATGATACAGGTAGTAGTGAATCCAGTCTATGAAGCCCTTTGAAATATACACATATATAATTTGACATATATATATATCAAGTTATGTATTTAATATATAAATATACATATATAATTTTTTTCTGTCGTGGCATTTTTAGGAGCAAGAGGTAGGAAGGTCACAGCTACAACAACAAATGCAGCTTTCACGATCTGGGAAGGTCGGTTCGTTTAGTCAGTCTAGTACTTCTTCGGGACGATCCAGTTCCGGCCCGTGTTCATCGTGATGACACTAATGCTTGCTTAGGTATTTAATCATCAAAGGTAATATTAGACTTCTTAGAAGCATTTCATTTTGATAAGACTATATGGTTTGTGAAGATTTTCAATCATAATTATTGAAAGAAAGACATTTATAGCGATATCTTCAATACTCTTATAATCTAATTCCCACACTCCATTTCCAAGCCATTCTAGAAAAATTAAAATCTTACTGTATGTAATTTGAATGATGTGTTTAAAAGTCTCTTCCATCGAATAAAAGGTTCTGTGGTGTGTGGATACACATACACATATGTTCATGTATGACTCGGTGTGTCTGCGTATGTAATAACTAGCAGATCCAGCTCTGGAGACGATCAGATCTCAGCATGAATCCCAGCTCTACCCCTTACTTGTACGTAAATTTGGGAAATTGCTTAAACCATGTAAGCCTCACTTTCTCAAATAAAATAACTGCCTGCAAAGCCCTGAGCATAGTGCCCGGCTCTTAATGAGCAAACCCTGATGGCTGCTGTTATTATTTGTACTTTTCCTCTGGATTCACATTCTGCTCAGCTGGTCCATTTTATTCATCTTGTGAGAAGCTGGAAAGGAGTACAAGGGTTTCTGAACCTTGGTGGGGTTTTTAAAAATTTTATTTGTGATGGTATCATTTCTCCTTTTCTTCCTTCTCTTGTCATTTGAATCGTCTTCATCCCTCTGCCTGTAGTACTAATGACTTTCGGTATTGAGCATGAAGAAAAAAAATACATGTGAGTAGATTAACCACGCCTTTTATTTTCTGGGTCGGATGCTTTGTCATCCAGGTCCTGGCTGACTCTGGAGGCGCTGCCCGGCCCAGGGTTAGACAGTCCCTAGAGATAATCAGCAGCTTGTCCAGGAGCCTGCCTTCCCGTGCCTGCCAACCCTCCAGAGCCCGCTCCCTTCACCACGTTCTCTCACACTCTGGGAGAGGCTCTCACGCTCTGGGCCACCATGCGTTTGCCCTCGTTACCTCAGGGCCAGGCTCCAGACAACCAGGGACAGTCCCTATGCTCTAGAGCCCAGTAAAGTCATCCAAATTATCCGATATAAGCATATTTGCTCCGCCTCTCCCATCCCTTCCCTCAAAAACCACTGTGAAGTGTCTTGCCCGCATTTCCCCCTCCTCCCTCTGCCCCTGACCTATCGTATCCAGTGCTTCCCTATGTGGTCCCCTGTGGTGGGACATTTTCATTCTCATGGGACCTTTGAATATGGCAAACTATATGTTTTCAAAGGCAGCTGTCTTACCATACCTAAATGACACTAAACCTGTATTTTAAAACAATGAGCGGTTCCAGTCAAGCAATAACTATAGCTGTCTCTTCCAACTGACTGTAGGCACCTTGAGTACAGGGACCATTCTCAGTAAATATCTGTTGAATGAATGCATTTACTGCATACCTAAAATGCCTTGGCATGGATCTTTATTTGGAGGACATCTCTGCATTTTTAAAGTTGAATAAATATATACTCTCAGGTTGTATGTCTCCTAGCACATTCCTTAACAGGTATTTATTTGGCTATCTAAATATATATAAACATGGTAATTAGATATACCAATGGGGAAAAGGACAATTCTGGAACTCCAGAAAACTGCTAACGTAGCCTGAAGAAAGAGTTCAGGGTTAGGTGACATCAACTTTTTGATGGAGGACAGAAAGTACATCATATTCTATCAGCCACCTAATGCTGCTGGCGTGCTTCCTGAGGCTTCTTTTTACTAAGGTATAATTGTTTTTCCTCCAACAATTTGCATGCTATTAGAAAGCTCCTTTGGCAAGAGGCAAGTATTCCAGATGAATCCTCAGCTCAAGGAGTACAGGGGATTTAAGGAGAGGGTGGAACTTGTGCATTTGGAGTAGCAAACAGTATGGAAAGAGCCTTTGTACTTGTTTTTTAGAATAACCACAAGGGACCCTTTGAAATATTAGAAACTAAAGCCAATATGTCTTTCTTTTATCTAGCATCTGCTCTGACAGGCTGAAAAATAATATTAAATGAAATTATTTTGCTCAGGCTAATTCTGTTTCTTCTTTGAAGGAACTTGTACTCAATAAATATATATGTTAATACATGAATCTACCTTTGGATGTAAGGAAGAACAGAGTTTGCTGCCCCCAAATATGCCCTTTTTAAGGATATTATTTATAAGGAACAAAAGACTCAGGGAGAACGTTTGACCTTCCCCTAACTGCCTAAAAGAATTTAGATAGAGATCTGCTCTAAGAGAGTTATTACAGAAAACTATGCTTTCCTATGAATAGGTGTGATAGGGAGGAACCTAACAGGGATAGGATCGAAGTCCTCTCTATGTCCAGCTGTTAAAGCTGGCCCAACAAACATTCATTTACCAAATATTTGCTTTATTTAAATCTCCATGCGAATTACCTAAATGCCAAACCACTACTCCAACTTTTTCTCCTTAGCTCAACTCTATTCATCCTCAGGCCACATACTCTCATGGAACCCTAGAACGTACATATGCAATAAAATTTGGTTATTTTCTCCTGTTAATCTGTCTCGTGTCGATTTGATTAGTAGACCAGCCAGAAGAACCAAAAGAGAAAAGAGAAGACATTTTTCCCTCACTTACAGATGCAATTCTTCTAGGAAAGTCAACTAAAATAATACTCAATGCATTCATCTTTTTTGCTAAGGAATTGAAATATTTCTGAAGGAGCAAAACTTACATTAAATACATTTCTAAGAACGTAAGTGCATAAGGACATTTTTATAGAATGATAAGCTTCATTTAAAATTAAATTCTATTAGATAAGGACAGATTAGAGTTAGGTAAGTGATTTGATGTAGACTAGGGAAAAATATGAAGTAGAAATTTTATATCTACGTGGTTTTTGTAAATGTATGTTTAGAAAATGTATCTTTTAAAACACTAGTGGTATATAAAAGAAAAGAAAAGAAAGTCCCCGGGGAGGAGCTTAGAGAAATAACAAAGGCATGGCCCGTAGGACTCATGCCTGTCTCAGTGACCAAGGTGGTGGAGTCATGGACTCTCCTAAGACTCAGCTCAGGAGGGTTTCCTGGTACTGCGCAGTAAAGATTTTTCATCCTTCCAAGAGACGTTAATTACTTCCTCAACAGTTCCTTTGCGAAGGACTCCCTGGAGCTAAGCCCCATGTAGCTTCCTTCGGAAGCTGCAGCATCTCTTCGGTGTCCCTTGAATCCCTTCTTTCCAACCATTTGAACAACTCCCGCAATTACCTTGCATTTGGAGGAGCCCATCTAAAAAGATAATGCACTGCATTGCCTTGCTTTGTGCACAACAACACCCTTTGACATTTCAGCAGGTAAGGCAACAATTACCAAATCAATTCCTCCAGCATATTAGTTGCAGAGATGGAACACAGTGGCTTTGTTTCTACTTTTTATAGAGTCTTTTAAATTGCTGTTCTATTCCACTCAATTGTGCTCCCGAGTGCCTATGACGATCTTTAATGCTTTATGAAGTGGTACATTATGTGTTGAATGAAATTCAAAATCTGTTCTAAACAACTTCACATCAGAGTTGCCTGACTGCCTGGAACACGGACAAATATCCCTGTCCTTAGTTGTAAAGTAGGTAATCAACTAGACAGCCATCTCTAGGTAGGATAACCTGTATTTCCCTAAAATACAATATGTTTTTTTTTTTTAAAGGACTCAAATAGTTGAAAAAAAATTAAAACTGACCAGGCTAAGAAGGAGAAGTAACAATGACTGCTGACATGATATTCCAAATAATGCAATATGTTTATTATATTCTGGTTGTGAGTTAGTGGTTTTTGACCTTAGATGATCTTACATTTAGTTTATAAACCCTCTACTTACTAGCTGTGAAATAATGATAAGTTTCTAACTATTTTAAGCATCAGATTCTTCATCTGCAAAATCAAGATATCAATATTTATAAAGTTTTATGAGGGTGAATTTAAGGCACAAAAAATGCTTAATAGAGTGTTGACATATACTAAATGTATAGTAAACACTAGCTATTTTTATTTTAGGTATTAATTAAAAATTCAGATCTTCAAGCCTCTGTGATTAGGTATCTCCTTCGATTTCCCATGCCTAGTCCAATGCCAGTACAGAGGAGACAATCAATAGTATTTCTTGACTGAATGAATGACTTACTCCATTCCTGAATGTAAGAATCCATTTTATTCCTGAATCTAAAGAGGTCAAGAAATGTTAGTGAATGATATTGAAAGACAAGAGAAAGTGACACAAAGTATAGAAAGTCCTAAATCTTCTACTGCTTTAAGCAAAACTATGTATAATGAAACCAATTTTACCATAGGCCAATTGATATAAATAAGAGTTAATTCCCTATGGCATCTCATTAACTTTATGACAAAACACCTTGAAGGAAACTTTACTCAAGGACCTGCTGTACAAATGTGCAAAGCAATCCAATAGGTTCCTATTGGAGCTAGGGGTTGAATTTCCCAAATTATCATCTAAGCGTAATTGCATGTGTCAAAAAAAGAGCGCCTTCAGAGAAAAGATATAAATATGAGTAAGAAGTGGGTGAAAGAGAAGAAGGAACAGAAATACAAAGCACTTCTACTTTTGAGGGTGAAACACTAAAAAAGACAGAAAATGACTAATTAAATTCTTATAGACTATAATTGGAGCAAACTTCATGATTTATAAATAAGTCCATTGGGTAAATGAGTCCTATGCATTAGAGCTGACAGAGTTAACAGCTATCTGAAAATCTTTCTCCTGCTTTTTGGATTTGTTCAATGCTGGTCTCATTTTCAATCCTCAACAGAACACGCAGGTTGGACTTTACGTAGAATGTTGACAAAGCAAAAGGGTCAGAAGCAAAGGACTTAAGTGTAAAGGAATCAGAACTTAGTGTCATGAAAATAAAAGTTGATAAAAGATATTTACCTTGAAAAAAAAAGACCCAGAAAAAAAATAAGGATATCTAAATACCTGAAGTTATTGATGAGTAAAAATTGATTATACTTATTCAATGAGACTCAAGAGGAAATTGAAAACCATAGCTGCCATTGATGAACAGAAGAATTTCTGTGAATGAATGTTATTCAGCACTGTAATAAACCTACTCAGGGCTTAATGGATTTCTCTCTCCCCCCATCAGAGAGATTCAAACAGAAACTAACTGGACCATCATATCTTAGGGATATTACAAGACTGGAATAGACAATTTTGGAAGGTCCTTTCAACTCCAAGACTCTGTGTCCTGTGATTGCATAGTTCTAGCCAAGGTTGCCAGCTTTTCAGACTCTGAGCTGGTTCCATGTACGTCAGTCCAGATTTTCTTCTGTTTGTTCAATAAGACAACAGAATATGTGGTCCCAAAATATATTCTCCTCATTTATTTCGTGTTTCATGACCAAAACCAAGTTAGGAGAAAGTACTTGCCTAATACACTGTCTGACTCCTTTTCAAGAAATTCTCATCCCACTGGGACCCTTTCTGAATAGGGAAAATCTTAACTCTATCATGAAAAACTGAATTTTCCTTTCTCTGTGCACTCAAATCGCAATGATTGTGTTCCTGTAATTATTACTGGTTCTCCTAGAGAGATTCGCTCAGCATATTCTCATGCAGCACTTTCTCCATGTGTGATATTATTCAATTTTTATGTTTAGACACATTCCACACTTCATTGTAGAAGTCTCTGAGCTCTGGTAAAAAGAAGAGGTACCAGGCATTAACTGGTGAGGGGGAATAAGAGGCAAATTGAGGGCAATTGATAAAATATGGGGTGATAGGTGCCAGAGAGAGCCCTGAACCTAGCTGTTCGAAAACGCTTAGTGTCAGACACTTCCATTTTCTAAACTTCAGCTTATTTCTCTGTGACATGGGATTATTAATTGCCTTTGCCCTGTTTTTCTTAATGAATGGTTTTGATTCTTAAATAAGCCAGTGATTGCATATTTGCCAGTGATTGTATATTTGAAAATTTCCTGTAAAATATAAATTATTGCTAAAATATGAAAGATGACAAAGATAATGGTAGTTCAGAATATCAAATTAGTTCATGAATGCTTCTGTATAGTATACATACAATATACCTCAAAGTTGTATGTGCTTAATATTCTTGTTGCTTCTTTGAATTGGGCTTGTTGAGGAGTTTGCATTAGAACTGCAGTCAAATTCCAGGTCTGATTCTCAATGATGTGGGGAGAATTTCTTACCTTTATCAGAGCCTTAGTTTTCTTAACTGTAGTAAGAAGAGATTTGGTGTTATCTTGTACAATTTATGTAACCATTAAGAAAGTCAGTAATGTGAAAGCATTTAGCACGGTACCTACATGTAATAAACACTCAGAAAACAAGGGTTAAACTTGAACTTGGAATTTTAACATCAGTAGATATAATTTGTAGTAGTGGTTGGCTTACATCCTTTAAAAACATTTTTTTTCACTCTGCTAGAGGTGAGGTAAAACTATTCTTACCTGAGGTCACTGGAATCCTAATGTTTTCCACTGCAGTGTTTTGTTTAGCTGATAAATGGTAAGATAACTTTCCTAGAAGCACCATTAGCTTGGTAGCTTGTGTTAGCAGTTCCCAGAAGGCAGTGATGCTAATTTGTAATGTAGATAAGTCTCTTCTAACCCCTCCTCATTTATACCTCTTTTTAAAGATTATCTATTTATTTTTAGAGGGGAAGGGAGGGAAAGAGAGAAGGAGAGAAATGTGAGTGTGAGAAAGAAGCATCGATGGCTTGCCTCTTCTGTGCACCCTGAATGGTGACCGAATCTGCAACCCAGGCCTATGCCCTGACTGGGAATCGAACAGGTGACCTTTCACTTTGCAGGGTGACACCCAACCAACTGAGCCATACTGGTCAGGGCCCCCAGTTGTACCTTTTAATATGCCTTTGCTTTCAGGGAAGACCCTGGCAAGAATCAGACTCTAGAAAACAATGATAAAGGGCTACCATAGCTATAAAAATATTGATGGGAAGTAAAACTGCATGCCACTCTGTGGATGGAGGGGGTGGCTGACTTCTTGTGTCCTCCACTTTGCCTTTTTAAAGACTGTCACAGCCAGCATGGCAGAAAGAGAAGTTTCAGTGCCAGTAATGATGGCATTACTACTTCCTGGAGATGTGTTAGCACTCGGAATTCTCCCTCTCTCTCTCTCTCTCTCTCTCTCTCTCTCTCTCTCTCTCTCTCTCTCTCTTTCTCTTCCCCCCTCCCTCTCCCCAATGGGGCAGATAGCCAAACAAAGCGGCCTACTTGGTTCTCTATTACATTTCCATTGCCCACGCCTGGGCCCTAGTAGAAATGCAATTTTTCTTGAGCGAATGAATTGAACTCGTAAAATGGCAATGCTTTGTCTCAAAGCAGATGTTGCACCAAGCAGGAAACCTGTTCTCATGGGCTTCAGTAGCTCCTTTGTTCACGATAAATACAATATCATTGAGTGGAACTTCCTGTCAGATTCTCACTACAGAGGAAAAGCATGGGGCCTGTGAAAAACATTTATCACCGCCCACTGCAAGAGAAATATCCTGAACATGCAGAGGAAAACTTTGATCTGAAAATGAGTTTTGTTAAAAAACAAAAAGGGATTATAAACTCTGAAATTAAAGCAAGCAGATATGAAGTGGGGGTGAATCTAAAATCAGAAAAATACATTTGATGAACAACAAAATTACTAAATTACAAATGAGGATAAAGTCAAGCAGGCAGAGAAGACAAAACTGAGATATTTACGGAGATCCACGAGATAAAAATAAAGTATATAGTAGTTGAAAGACATTAGTAGATACAGGAGATCCAGTTTCTGTGTATGAAGATTACTTTATTTGGGGTGGGAGACAGTATTGGAAAGAATGAACAGAGAAGGACAAATACTCAGTTAAGTAAGAATTAATATTAATAATAATAATGATTAAATTTATTCTGAAAGGAAGATTTAAATACAGATTTTAAAAGTTCACAAAATTGAAAAATTCAGACCTAAATATTAAATTCAAGGATAAAATAAATGTAACATTTATGTATCAACAAAAGGGACAAAACTACATATAGGGAAAATAGCTCTCTTAGACTTTTCCTCTATAGTCTAAAAGACCAGAAGGCAATGGAATGATGATGACAGTTTCAAAGAAAAAAGACTTGTAACTCAAGAAGTCTATGCTAATTTAAGCTGGCATCTATATGCAAATATATATGTGCAAATATATGCAAACATATACATACATATATGTAATATGTAAAGCATGTGTGTGTGTGTTTTGTCAGAAATCTTTAAACTAAAAGAAACCCAGAAACCTTTTATCTGTTATAATCCTTTGTAATGGAAATACACACACGCACACGCAGCTGTCTGAAAAAAGAATGTAAAAATTCAAGGTTAGGTAAGTGACAGTACAGAATGGTTGATAATTTTCTTTGAAGCCACTTACTCAAAGTATAGTGTTGTAAATCTGAATCTTCTCTGGATACAACTGTTGTAAATTCAAGAGGGGAATGGAGGAGGAGGCTGCCTTTTAACTTCAAGCTTAAACTGCCTTCTCCAGCCTTCAGAACCCCTTTGTTTAGTGAGTTAGAGAGTGCTGATCTAGATTAATAAAGTCAAGTCACCTTTCCCATTTGCATATCCATTCCTGATTATGCTCTCTCCTACTTCAACAATTCCAGAGAGCAGAAGGACTAAGTGTTGACCCCCTTAATCGCAAGCATACAATTGAAATGGGGCTGTTCTCTGGGAAATACAAGTGCACTTTCACTATTGAATCAAACCCCTCTCTAGTTCACTTTCAATGTGAAGAATAAACCAACTTTAAAAAACACTGAGCTTTAAATTATGCATTTTTAAAATATTGCCTTCTCAGTTTCCCTATAACTCTAGGGGTCTTGCCGTGACAAAGGACTGTTGTGGTGGGTAGGAGACATTGAAAATGCTGCAATGACCCTGCTCTTGGAGCTCTGTGAAAAGAGAAATAGCCACAAGAGTGCTGCATGGAAAGGAGTTTAAACATTTATTTAAAGTAAGAGATTGCTATGGAAAAGAGCTCGTTCACTCCATACTTCTTGACGGGGCCGTGTGTTACAAACTTAACCCAGTAGCTTTTCTAAATGTTCTGCATTCACGGTGGCACCATACAAGGCTACAGAGTGAGAGATTTCAGTCTTCCTTAGTTGAACAGAGAATTTCTGGTTATTTTCAAAGACCTAAATAAATAAGAGGAGGTACACCAATTTCAGAATCCTGAGGAGGCAATTACCACAAGGCTTTTGGCTTTTAAGAGAATTGCTTTTTGAAAAAGATTCTGAGAGAAAGGGTGAGGAAGCAGGAGAAGGAGAAAGGTATTGAGAAAATAATGATGAGTCCTGTTGGTAAAGGTATACATCTCTTTAGTTTATTACTGGACTGTGCTTGGTTAAAACCCAAAGGAAATATTTTAAAGCTGGGTTTTATTGAGCACTATGAAAATCAAAACTCACTCTAACAGAATACACTAAAAAATGTAAATGGAGGATAATTACACTTCATTTCATGTAATTAATCTTGTTAGTTTTAAAGGCAATTCTGAGAATCTTATTCATAAGTCTTCTCATAAACAAGAAGGTCATAGCTTTCCAACGTTTCTTAGCATCTACTAGATTCAATTATAGTTGGGCAACACTAAACTCGTTAGCAAATGATATTGGTATATCATGTGATGTATGGAATGATGCTATTGACCTTCAACCTTTGACATCCATAAAGGTTTTGTGTGCATGTTCATGACGTGACTTTTGCAAAGATGGGAGCTGGTGGCCAGGAGAACCAACAATGTGATTAGAGGGTTGAAACTTTCAGTCCCTACCACAGCCCCCAACTCTGGGAAGGGGAGAAGATCTGGAGAATGAGTTCAACTGCCAGTGGCTAATGATTCGATCTGTTGTGCCTATGTAATGAAGCTCCATAAAAACCCAAGAGGACAGGGTTCAGAGAGCTTCTGTGTTGGTGGACATGAGATCTGGGGAGAGTGGTGTACCTTGAGAGGTAACAGAAGCTCCCTGCCCTTTCCCCATACCTTTCCCTATGCATCTCCCCTGTCTGGCTATTCCTGAGTTATATCCTTTTATAATAAATTGGAAATCTAGTAAGTAAAATGTTTCTCTGAGTTCTGTGAGCCAATCAAGCAAATGAATCAAATCCAAGAAGAGAGTAGTGGGGACCTTTGATTTATTGCTGATTTGTCAAAAGCACAAGTAACAGCTGGGCTTGCAACTGGCATCTGAACTGGCAGAAAGAGAGGGGGGTACCGTCTTGTAGGACTGAACACTTAACCGATGGTATCTAATGCCATCTCTGGGTAGATGGTACCCAAGAATTGCTTGGCGGTTTGGGGAACTTCCACCCACATTGGTATTTAGAGATAAGGAAACTGAAAGACTCTCCAGCAAAATGAAGAGAGCACTTCTCCTCTAGGTTAAGCTTTACTTACTTTATCATGGTGGAAAGAAGACAAGATATGGTAAAGATATAAGAATAGAAGATGAGCAGGTTATGTATAAAGAGGGCAAATTTAAAATTTGCTATATAATAACAATGAATAATGCTTATTTTGTATTTATTATACATCAGGGATAATACACTCAAGTTGGCTTCTGGTCTGGACAGGAAATAATTCCCCAGTCTGGACAATGGGAAATGTTGGCCACCTTCTGTTACGATAACCAGAATATCCCTTCAAAGTCAGTTCCTATGGTTAGTGTTTCCTAAAACCAAAGGGAGAGTGTCTGACCTGTTTGTTGTAATCTATCAATGTCTCTTTAATGTGGGACTGGCACTATGTACCTTGACATTGAACTAGGAATCAATAGATGATGATCAGATTTAGAACCTCAGAGTTATCCCTTAGAAAATTGTTGCTGGCTCTAGTACTAGTATTTTTCTTGGCATTTATTATTCTTCAAACATGGAATGTCTCCATTTAAAACTGCCTGGCTGTAGTCCATAGGTTGTGAATATGTAATACCTAGCAATAATACCAGCTGTGCCAGATCAGTTTTATAGGGCTATAAAACATTCCTGGCGGTTAATTTTATTGTTAGGTGAGGTCTACAGCATTTTTGCTAAGACATGATAATCCTACAGAAGAGGAGATGAAAATGGACTCAGCTCATCCAATGATGTCCCTGGTGGTGATGAACAGATCAGCTAAGTGGCCTGTAATATGGGCTCAGAAGAATTAGAAAGGCATAATTGAACTCCCTCACCACACACACACACACACACACACACACACACACACACGCACAGAAGTCTTTAATAATTGCAGTTCCTGCGTAACACTTTTTGTAAAAAATTTCCTAAGCAGTGCAGAATGAAAGGTTAGAAGATAGCTAAGTGGATGCATGTGAATTGGTCCCCTTTCTGATTCATGAATTACACTGTGCTGGGTAGCTTTCTCATGCCCTTCAGGGCATTTGTGGTACTGCCCTATGCTCTGCCTCCCAAAGCCTGACCTTTAAGAATCTCTTTCTCTTTTCCATTGGGTGGACAACTGGAAAGAGAGAGAGGTCACTCAGGGTGTTTATTCTCGCTGCTGTATGGTTTCTCCTTGGCCTGGCTTCATCCTTTAGCTACCGGTCAAATCTCCTCTCCAGGTGGCCATATCCACATGACTCTCTTTAAGAATATTTATAAATGCTCTGCTTACTCACTCCTTCAGGGGTGCAAGAAGCCCTGGTGTTGACCTGACCACATCTTCGTAAATAGTCCCTTTAGTAAACTCCCTTGAGTCATCCTCATTTGAATGTGCCATCTGTTTCTGGCTGGCACCCTGACTAAAACACACAACCTCAGACACAAACTACAGTTTGGTGATTTCCAGAAGGAAAGAGGGGTGGGGAAGGTAGAAGAGGGCAAAGCGGGATAAATGGTGATGGAAGGAGACTTTGGGTAACACACAATATAATATACAGATGATGCATTATAGAATTGTATACCCAAAACCTATATAATTTTATTAACCGATGTCACCCCAATAAATTCAATAAAAATTTTTAGAAAGAAAATTCCATAATAAAAAGTTAAAAAATAAAGCTGTATTTAATGAAGTTATGTGTTAAGGGATAAAAGTAAAGTCTAAGTTAATGGGCATTTTTTTCTGGGTGAGGAAAGTGCTTTGTAAATCAATATATGTATTTATCTCTCCAAAAAAGAAAGATTGAATAGTTGTGTTTGAATAATTCATAAACTAACTGCAAAAGGTTCCTTCTATTTCATAGGTCTCAGCTAGTACAACAAGGATCTGCTGGAACTACCGAATTGCTTTTCTAGTTACATACTAACATCACGGTCCCTTTTACAGGGTTTCTAAAGGTACTCCTTTCGAAAAAGAATTGAGTAGACTACTTCATGCCTTCTTGTACCATGCATAGGCCACAAACACCGACCTACACAATTTAACTTCCTTCTCTTCTTATTGAAAATTGGTTTCCGTGTCCCCACCTTGGAAACATGCCAGATAGCACAGTGTTGGGATCTGTATGACTTTTCTGTGTTTCTTTAATGCCTTATATTCGCTTTGATACAGAATATATTTTAAAATATTGAAATTACCAATGTAATTGCTACACATAGCCGTATGTTTATAGGAGATCCTTGAAGACAAGAACCTTATTTATTTGTGCATCCTGTATATTTACCCTAGTGCCAACACATAGTAGGCACTCAATACGGGGGGTGGATCTGTGAATGTGATAAATTTGGATTGGGTTCACCGAGCATTATACCTAGAACCCAAACTATTTCCCTCGATTTAAGAAGACACAGTAGAGATTATAGAACACCCCAACTCTTACTAAATACTCTCTCGGACTCCTCATGCCTTATGTAATCATGAAATATTAAATAGTGTGATACCTATGTGTTGAGGGTTCAAGGCAAATACCATGAATAGAGTTCACTGAGGTTTGTTGAAGTAACAGGGGAAGTATTGTATAAAGATTGAGTGACTTCTTTTTATAAGATAGTAATGCTGCTGTGGTTCCAAAATGTGTCTCAGGCTCTTATATTTTTCACACACCAATATTTCATAGGGGCTATATTTTATTTTCAGTCTCTACATAAAGTTTAGAATACAGGGGTAGATAAAGGTACGTTTATAGTTGTACCTATGGAAAACAATACAATAATTAATACATCATAATACAAGAATAAACTCTGTGTTTTGCATACTTACAACTGTAACCCTAGTTTTGAGTCAATTCCTGTATGTTTAATCCTTAATGGAAGTCCTTCCTTCAATATCTCAACAGTTCATTCTGGCACACACTTGTAAAATCTCCTTCTTTTATTTAATTCACTTCAGGAGAGAGCAAAAAAAGGCATGTATTCTAAGATCAATAGCATCTCGCATTTAGTTTATCCTTTTTAAGAAATAGCTTATAGTTTTGACCTTGAATTTATCTCATGAATAAGTTCTTATGTGCCT
This sequence comes from Glossophaga mutica, assembly GCA_039655065.1. NCBI lineage: Eukaryota > Metazoa > Chordata > Mammalia > Chiroptera > Phyllostomidae > Glossophaga > Glossophaga mutica. The sequence continues at coordinate 12,258,624 of CM077314.1, forward strand.
AAGGCATGCTTTAAAAATACATAAATATATGAATGCAATGGAAGAAAACATATATACATGTAATGAATGAATGTATAATTTAAGTTTAGAGATGAAAAATTTGAAGCCGCAGAATCACAGCAAGTTGGCATCGTGTACTTTGCCAGATAATACAGGAAAAGAGTGAGACAACGAAATACTCTCTCTCATGAATGTTTAGATACCTCTTGAATTGGCTACACTATAAATCATGATGATACCCTACCTTCTAAATATTTCCAGCTAGAGATAACTTAGAAAAAGTTTGCAATTTATAGTGTTTTCCAAGACAAATAGAAATTATAATAGTCCTATGTTCCCATTTACATTTAGGAAAGACAAGGGAGTATAGCAGCTAATGTGTTGTACAAAGTTAAAAAGACACTCCTACTCTTAAAGTGGAATAATCATACCTGACAAATAACAGCATTTTAATAAATAATTTTTGAATGAATGAATAAAAATGCAAAGAATTATCATTAATAAGCGAAATATTTTAATCATTCCTATGGGGCTAGCATTATACTTATTTGCCTCATTTTTATTCTTCAAAATATAAGTAGGTATTTATATTTTAGTTTTACTAATTAGGAAGCTAGAATTAAGGAGTTCAATACAGTTGTCCCTCACTATATTACCGTTCACTTATTGCAGCTTCACTGTATCAAGGGTTTTTTAAAGTCTGCGATACAGTGAAGCCACAATAAGTGAACCGAAATATAGTGAGGAATGACTGTATACTTCACTGGTGAGTACCCATGTAGAATTTTACATGTTGTTAAAATTACATAGGTTTAAGAGTGTAGAAAGTGTTTAAGAGCATATGAAGTGTTTATAAGAGTGTGGGAAAAGTTAATAAGAGGTGAGAAAGGTTTATAGGAGTGTCGGAAGGGTTTATAAAGCCTTAAGATAATATATATAAATAATAAATATAACACCACTACTTCATGGATTTTCACCTATCGCGAGGGTCTCTGGAACGTAACTCCCTCGATAGGTGAGGGATCACTGGAATTCTATTCAAGGCCTAAAGATTGGAAGCCATAGCACCACGATTTGAATGTGGAGCATCTGAGCTCGAAACCTGTGTATTTTCCATGATCTAAATTGCCTCTAGAAGCAATTTACCATCCACAACTGAGATACCTAACCAAACAATGGATACACATAATTGTTAACCGAAGGACAGATGTCCTACTACTTAACAGTTTAGTGTAGTGAGAGGGCAGGACTTAGAGATTTAAAAGCAAGAGTAATGATGAGAACCAACTAATTGCCTCCCACTCTCTCACTAATATCCTTCCAGGATATTAGGTCCACTGTTAAATTCAGCTTGATCACAGTTGTAAAAATAGAACTAATGACAAAGATCAATGCTACCCATACTCTTCCAGCTGAGTACAGCATAGGAGATTGATTTTAAAGGAATAAAGTTTGCATTAATATTAATGTCTTCACTTGTCTCAGCAGAAGCGTATCCTCTCTTCATAATAAAGAGTAATTCATAAAGCCACTGAGGTGGGTAATGCCCCAGTGCAATAGGGTAGGACTTCATTGATGGACTTGTATGTTACTAGGTCATGGTCAAGGGAGGGTTAGGAAGAGAACTAATGGCAAGGGTCAACTTTATCACTTTGGTGCATCTGATCACTTGGGTAGAGTGCTTATGCCTGCTTGTGGGGATGTTGAGGCAGCAGGAAACAAAAGACAATTTAAAAAATTTACAATATAAAATTTATAATTCTACAACTTTGTTTTATTAACCCCTCTCTCATATATTTTTCCCAATTCTTGCTACAAAATCTGAGAGGAAACAAGAAGCCACAAAAAATTATATCTGCACTCTAAAATAGCAGACAGATCCAAATGGAAGATCAATAAGGAAATGGAGGACTTTAACAACACAGCAGACAAAATGAACCTAAGAGACATAATCAGAACACTCTACCCAACAATAGCGGAATAAACACTTTTCTTTAGTGAACATGGTACATTCTCCAGGATACACCACATGTTAGGCCATAAAGTCAATCTTAACAAATTTTAAAAGGTGGAGATTATGTTAAGTGTCTTTCTGATCTTAATAGAATGAAAATTAAAATCAATTGCAAAAGAAAATACTGGAAAATACACAAACATGTAAAAATTAAACAATATATTTTTAGACAGCCATTGGGTCAAAGAATAAATTGCAAGGTAAATTTAAGAATATCTTGAGACAAATGAAAATGAAAACAGCACACACTAAAATTTATGGAATGCAGCAAAAGCAGTAGCAAAGGGAAATTTATAGCCCTAAATACTTTCATTGAAAAAAGATCTCATATCAACAGCCCAACTTTACAGCTTAATAGGAATTAAAAAAGAGTAACATATTGAACCCAAAGCTAACAGAAAGAAAAAAATAAAGTTTAGAGCAGAGGTGAACAAAATAGAGAATAGAAAAATAAGGAAAATCAACAAACCCAGAGTTAGATTTTTGAAAACATTAACAAAATTGGAAAACCTTTAGCTAAAGTAACTAAGGGGGAAAAGAAAGGATAAAATGAACATAACTAAAATCAGAAATAAAAAAGAGGATATTCCTACCGATTTTATAAAAAAAAAGATCACAAGTGAGTCCTATCATGTGAACATAGCCTCCCCTTGAGGGCAGGCTTTAATTATACTTCAAGAAAAAGCTTTTATCACTACCAACGATACAGTTTATACAGGACACAAACTCTATGAAGTCTAATTATTTAGTGATCAAATTATAGTAGTGACTTCAGTAGTTATCATAGATCAAGTAGTAGTATGATATTTAACCATTAGGAGCCACTGTCATAGACAATTATTTGTAAAAAGTCAAAGTTGCGGTTGTTTTGATAGGAGGAATGACAGTAGTAATAAGCGGAACTCATACTCATTAAGTGTTTATTATGTGTGCTCCATGCTGGGTTCTAGGAAGCAACTCTAAGACAGAGAGATCGGTGTGGCATACATCGATAGGAATCGATACTTATGGGAGGGAAAACAGCAGTTGTGGGTACATGAAGAGGTTGAGGTATGACATAGGCTTGGCATATGCCTCAGTCAAGTTTGGATGCCTCCCTAGAGAGGGGATGGCTCTTTGGAGTCACCCCTCTATTGGGACAAGGGATTCGGCCTATCTGCCCAGTGTCTATCAGTCACTGGTGCAGACTGCCCTTGAGTAAGACATGACCTTGGGTGAGGCAGTTGGCTTCCACTGAGGCAACCTGTTGAGAGGCCTGAAAGCACTGTTAGCTGTCTTCAGTTAGCAGGGAAGAGAGTAAATTCGTTCTTTCCTCTTGAAGATGCTTCTTGGAGCATCTACTGCAATATACCAGGATCTGGGCTTATCACCCAATGGGCATTTTCTTGTTTAAATTTCCACAGTATAGCAAGAGGTAGGCGATACTTTCCCAATTTTACAGATGATGTAATTAGGGCCTAGAGAGGTTTCGTAAACTGCCCAGGAAAAACTTAACATGATCCATTTTTATACACAATACATATATTACAAATAAATATACATATATTAAATATATATAGCAGTAATATTGGGACTTGGAATATACACCACTGCTTTGGCTCCATTCTCTACATAATTCTCTGTTTGTTTATCCAATGTAGTTATTCCTAGTACCAACTGCACTCTGAAAAGCGTCCCAGTTTACACAATAAAATAAAAGGTCACTGTCGGTAGGGCCAGCGTGGAAGGCATCAGAGGCAATGCGCAGAGACAGGATAGATCTGAAGTCGGACCCCAGACCAGCAACCTCAGCATCCCCTGAGGACTGGTTAGAAGTGCTGGGCTCCACCCCACGCCTCTTGAATCACACAGCCTGGTGCTGGGCTACTTTCCCACCACCAGTGTGTGTTTTAAAAACCCTTCACATGATCCTGATGCTTTCTGTTTCAAGTCTGAGAATTACCGTACTGGGATAAATTCATAGACTGGTTTGGTCAAAGTGTTTCTAACTAATTTGTTTTTATTTTGCAATGCTTTCGACTGTAATCAAGAAGAACTAGTTTCCCAGAAAGCAGAGAAGTTTCAAGAAGAAATGCAAGTTTTAAGGCTCAAAATTTTCCATGGTGCCGTGACTCACCGAGACTAAAAAGTCTTCAGTTTCTTTCTCTTGTTTCAAGTAGGAGCTTTGTATTCACTTTGAAAGTCAGCCGTGTGGCTTCCCTATGGGCCTCATCAGTTTATCAGGTACCTGCCGTGACAGGTAGCTGCTTTTAATCTCTCTCTCCCCACCCCCACCCCATCTTCCTCGCTCTCTCCCTCCCTTCTTCACTCCTCTGTCTCTCCTTCTCTCAACACTAAGCTATTCTAAAATATCTTTCCGTTGTCAGTTAAATAAAATGAGTTCTCATGAAATAACTGCCTGTCCCCATTTATGCATAGATGGAAGGATTAATGCTATGTTACCGCTCCCATAGTCTTTCATGGAGCTGGAATAAAATCGCGTATACAGTTATTTACAAACTGAAGTGCTATGCAGTGCTGGGTAGAGTGGTAGTGTGATACTCTTTTTTTTTTTTTTTCCAAGATTCTATTTATTTACGTTTTAGACAGAGGGGAAGGGTGGGGAGAAAGAGAGGGAGAAACATCAGTATATGGTTGCCTCTCGCATGTCCCCTACTGAGGACCTGGCCTGCTACCCAGGCATGTACTGACTGGGAATCGAACCAACGACCCTTTGTTTTGCAGGCCAGTGCTCAGTCCACTGAGCCACACTAGCCAGGGCTGTAATATGATTCTTAACCAGACTTTTCTTTAGTTCCTCAAAAGTACAACTTTGCTGGACCAACCCGTATGTCACATTGTAAGGAGAACCCATTGAAATAATACTTTCTACTTTGAATGCTTTCACATATTAAGAGAAAAAGAGAGAGAATAAGATATTGCAAAAAAGGAAGAGGCATTCTTTTCTTATTCCATAAATTTACTTTCCTCTCTGGCTGTGAAAATGGAAGCTGAAGCTGTAACAAATATTTCACTGGGAAAAAATGTCTATGGTGCTTGTTTCTTTCTAGGCACAGTATCAGTTTCCTCTGGGGCATTCAAACAACATCAGTTGAGAAAGGGTGGAATGAACAAATAAAGAACTGGAAAACAATCTAATCTTATTTTTATATTGCCTGATTGTTAGTGAAATCATCCAAGAAAATGAAAACTGTTCTCTGTGAGCTCTTACATCCATCTCAGTTCTCACAGGGCCTTCAAAGAGGCTTACTTACCTGTTAGGTATTGGGACATTTATTTCAACAACATGAGCTGAGTCAGAATATAACCTATCCTGGCCCTAGCAAGGGGAGGAGTAAGGGACAGTTAGTTACTGCCAGAGGCAGAACTGTGACCGATTCACCACCCTCCCAGAATTCGGCCCACCTGTGATAGTTTATGTTTTCTGAATCATCTAGCTTGCCCATGCAGTTTTGGAAAGCACAGAGTCATTTTATGTGTGCCTGATCAAAGACCAGGTCCAGCTGAAAGTGACGGAGGGAGAAAGTCCGCACCGTTGGAATCAGTGAAAAGTGTGGCTTCCGGGAGAATATGCTTTTCGTTTCTAAAGTGTTGTCTGCAGATGGTATAGAGCAGAAACACTTCGACTTTTTAATGTTTCCTTGACAAAAAAGCTATTTCGGAAATCATCTCAATGCCGCTTCCTCAATCATTCACACCAGCCAGGAATTGTCAGAATATGTCACTATTATTTCAGCAAGACCCTGACAGAGAGCAACTTTATTCTAATCATGCTCACATTCAATTTGACAGTTTCAGAATATCTTGTAAGTCCATTGTACACACTCAGATAGATAATTTACCACCAAACATTTCTCTTTTGGCAATCCGATAGATTCTCACCTTCTTTTAGCTCAGTTTCTGAGGAGCAAAAAAGCCTACATTAAAAATATCACTGTTTTTCATGTCTCTGTGGGTAGTGTGAGAAGACATTATAGAGACAAGCACAATTTATTTCTTAGAAGTGGGAAAAAGCCAATGGGCTGTAGCACAAAAAGATGTACTGCTCACAGGGAATTGAGTCCTGAACTTTTTGGTTTTCAGTTTGAATCTGATTTATTCAGAGGAACAGATTACATTCACCCAGTTGGTTATTTGGAGTATACAAAACACTTTAAAATGCAATTTTAAGTGTCATATTAATATTGAATGATTATATGTAAACTGAATGTTGTAACAATATCCAGCATACTAAAAACTAGAGGTCAGAGAAGGACATTACTGCATTAATTTGCTTAATTGGTGTTCCATTATCTCAGTAACGCTATTAGCACTTCACATTTTTTGAATGTGTATTTGGCTCAAATACTCAATTTGTCTTAGATACATTATTTCATAGATACTTCACATCCACCCGAGTAGGCATAATCTCTCTTTGCTGAAGAGGCAAATGAGCCTCAGAGAAATCAACATCTCAAATGGGACAGCATTTAAAAATGAAACACTGGGGCGGTGACTAGGTCATGAGGATGGAGCCCTCATGAATGGGAATAGTGCCTTTATAATGGGGGTCCCAGAGCACCCCCTTGCCTGTTCTGCCATATGAGGGTACAGTGCTAAGATGGCCAGCTGTGAGCCAGGAAGAGGGCTCTCACCACATGACAAATCTGTGGGCACCATCTCCCAGCCTCTGACACTGTGAGAAATGCATTCTGTTGTTTATAAATGTCCATGGACTATATGGACTATAAAATACCTAGTCCATGGTATTTTGTTACAGCAGCCCGAACAGACTAAGACACTGACAATAATTCTAAGAGTCTTGACATTGATTTGGGTTGGTCAATCTGTTAATTGAAAACTCTCTAAAATATTAATGAGAAAGTAAAAGCTCAAAAGAAGAAAAAGTAAAACATAATTCCAGGTATCTAATTTATATATATTGTAATATCCATATATAAAATAAATGAAAGTTATTTGCATTAAGCATATGAGACATCATCCCCTCATCCCCAGTTGCCTTTTTCATGGACATGAATTCTTACTCGGCAGTGTTTCAAGGAATCATTTTTAACTTGCTGGAAATGGCACATGAGGTGTGTAGTGGATTGAATGGACTCCCATTCAGTGAACCTCCAATACAAGTCCATGTTCTGGAATCTGTGAATGTGATCATTTTAGAAATAATGGTCTATGCAAAAATTAAAAAATTAAAGACCTCAAGATGAGATTATTTTAAAATATCTAGGAGGGACTAGACTCTGATATGAAGTGTCCTTATAAGAGACAAGTAAAGGAGAGACACAGGGGAAAAGCAAAAGCTGTGCGAAGGCAGAATCAGAGACCGGAGTTATGCAGCCCGAAGTCAAGGAATCCTCAGAGTCACCAAAAGCTGTGAAAGAATTCTTCTCTGGATCTGTGGAGGGAACATCAGCTTGTCGACAGCTTGATTTTTGATATTTGTCCTTGTGAACTGGGAGATAATTCATTACTGTTGGTTCAGCCATCAGGTAGGTGGCAATTTTGTGACAGACCTAGGAAACACTAATACATTGTGGAAACAGCTTCACTTCCGGTGGCTAGCGTCTCCTAAGTGATTAGCGTAAGCATCCAAGCAGGAAGTCTGTGCCTTACATGCTGGTTAACTTTGCTTCGTTCCATAGTAACCAATGCCATGCATCTGCAGGCAACTAACCCTGACAAACTTATCTACCATGTAAGTTACCATTTACAGCCAGAGTAGATTCTAGAAACTCCGTACAAATCAGTGAGGTATTTTGGTAAGCACACTTGGAAGTGCTATGTTAATTATATTTATCAATGACTAACTTTGCAACTTAAATCAGGTTATGCAAATCTGTGGGTCTCCATTTCTTCATCTGTAATATATAGAGGCGATAAAAGGAAGAACAAATTAGTACAGAAAGCAAGTGAATTAGCACTGTTATGTTGAAAAATCTCTTTGTTTCTGTGGTTCTGTTTATTCTCCCATATCAACAAATTTGCTTGGTGAAGTCTGAATTACCTTAAATCTCAAAACCATTCTAGTCAATTACTCCTTGCTAAACTACATAAAAACAGAACCAAATGAAATAAAAACATTCAGGTGACATTCAAGAAGCATGACTTTCAGTTATGTCACTGCTTACTCTATTCATTGGTGACACTTACAAATCTTACCGCTCCCCACCACTTACCGGCGAATTAAACATCTGACTTACGTCTTGCTCCTCATCCTAAGTCCTTAAAAAAATTCTGTTTCTTCAGTGTCTGTATGGATCACACAGAGATTCAGTCCTTTAAACATAGTAACTCTAATGACCTTTGACCACAGTCAATGCCAATAATATGCACCTAGTGATTATCTGGAACTATTTCCTCTAATCTTTCAGACCTATTCTTCGATGCCAACTAGGTGACTGCCTTTCAAATCCTTCTTCATAAATTGGATCAAGTACTTTTATTTCATAAAAATTACTTGGAAGGTTGTTAAAAGCACAATTTTGGATCCCGTATTCAGAGAGTCTGATTCTATAGACCTGGATTGGTGCCTGGGAATCTGCATAATTTAGATTTATTCTGTGACTTTGTACTGTAACCATCTCCATCAGTATTTATTGCCTCCACTCTCCTTCCTAGATCCAGCACTTACATTATTGTCTTCTTAACAAACTACCTTTGCATCTCCTTCTATCTGCACCAGTTTCTTTTACTCTTTCTTGAGTTATGAAGTTGAAGGTGATTTTCCTTCACCTTGCACAGGAACCCAGTGCAGTCAGTCTCCTGAACAGTCTGGGTCATTAGAGATACAATTTATTTTCTCTATCTTCAATCTTTTTTTCTCTGTCTCCTTCCCAGCAGCACTTCAAACTTTGAAATTCTCTCCTATCTTTAAAAGGTAAGTATTTTCCTCCACTTCCTTTACAACCAACCCCTTGAGCTATTTTCTTATCGCTCTTCTTTTCCTTCAATACCAAGTGTGTTAAAGGGGTTGTCTACAACTGTCTCCACTTTTTCACCTTCCATTTGTGCTTCAGACAGCTGGAGTCTGACTTCTGCCACCTCCACTCAGCTGAAATGGTCGTAGATAAAATCACCGTTGACTTCTTTGCTACTAGATTCAGTGGAAACTTCTCAATCCTAGTTTTAGTTAACCTTTGTGCCGAACTTGAATTGTCCGTGAAGTTCTCCCTGCATTGCACTGTATTTCAGAGGGGGCAGGGGTGCTGTGACTTTCTGAACCTCCTTGTTGGAATTTCCTCATAGTTATGTTCTTTCTCTTCCTCTCATTCTAAACACTTCCCCTCAGTAATTCTATCCATTTTCTGATTTTCATGTACTATTTTATATCCTAATCATCGTGGGTGAAAAATAACCCACCTGCAGAAAGTAACCTCACAGAGTGATCCGATCATAAATTTCCAACTGGGCAGGTCTTGGTGGGTGGTCTTGCCCCAGGGATGTAACTTCTTTAGTAAAAGGTTTATCTTGGCCTTAAGCAAATCCTGTCCTTTGTTTTTGTGCATCTAGGGTAACACAGCTTTGAAATAAGCTAACAGTCCTCAAGAGAGCATATAATCTTGTTGACTGTACTGTAATCCAATCCCCACCTTGCCTTCTCCCACCTTCCTGTAATCTTCCTTAATTCCAAATGCATAAAAGAAACTACAAAATGATTATTCTCAGGGCATTTGAGATCTAGCTTCCTGGCAATTATTGTCAGTTTAGCTCAAATAAAATCCTATACAAATTCTTTACAGGGTTGGATGTTTTTTAAATCAACATAATTTAGGTGATATTATGAGTCTATATTTCTCTCCTTGGCCCCAATCTACGTAGCCAAGTACAGTATCTACTGCATATCACAACCCACAACCGGGATAGTAATACTGTTGTTACAAGTAAGGATCGTGATCACTGAGAAATACCTATGAACCGGCCTCTCTGACAAACACATTCCATGAATTATCTCAAACTTAAAAAAATAGGTTCAAATATTGTCCCATTTTAAGATGAATAACCTGAGGCTCAGAGATATTTAATAAATTACTAGACATATAACTAGAATCTAGATGTACTTGATTTTGAATCCCATGCTGTTAAATACTTTGTATAATTCTTCTAACAACACCTGTATAAGGGGTTCTCCATGAAAACTCAAATCCAACAGGCCCTAAACTGAAAGCTTTCATTTGACTCACTATCGCAATGATTTTCAAATTCTAACTCAATTTACGAAACCAAAAAACTGGACTTTAAAAAAAAAATCAGGACAACTGTAATAGCGTAGTCAATAAAATATAATTTTTAAAAAAACTGGACTTTTTTCTTACAGATCATATGTTAACAAATCACAAATTTGTGTAATATATTGCCAACTAACTTCTATTTCCTTCATAACTTAAAAAAATACAACACTTTCTACCCATCCCCCCGTTCAAAATGCCAGGAACCCTCCCTGAATCAACGCAGCATCTTTCTAACTGCTGCTCCTGCTTTACATCATGGCCCCACCAATCCATTCTCCACCATGCAGTCTGAACGATTTTCGGAAGTCAGATCTGATCGTGTCGTTTCCCTGCTTCCTTACAGCCAGTCTCTGCCATTCTACTGCCCTCAGCATGAAGTCCAGGCTCCTCACCAGGACCTGCAATGTCCCCTATGACTGAGTCTCTCCAATTCTGTGGCTTCTTCTATCCTAACTGCTCACATCATCCCAAGCTGCAGTCATTGGACAGACATTATCTGTAGATCTCTAAGCAGGCTGCTTGGATTTGAGTTCTAAGATTTTCAAAAATACTTTTTGTCCTACTGAAAGTTGTGTCTTTCTTTCCCCATTCAGTGAGTTAACTGCACCACACCTTTCACCACTCTGCTTCGATGGAGCTTCTTCTTGTAAGCCTTCGCACTCGCATGCAAATCCCCCTCGGTCTCCCAGGGCTCCAGGGCCTAGTCATTTCCTGACCTCGGAGCCCTTCACGCTGCATCCTCATCACCCATTTGCTTGCCTGACTCTGTCACTGCACCGACTTTGTTTTAGCTTCTGTTTTCTCCGTAAGTGGAGCCTGAGGGAAGGATTCAAGTGCAAATAATTTGGGAGATAATCTCATCACCGGTAACTTTGGAGGCTAAATGAAGATGTAAGACAGGGAAGGGAGGGTAGTGAATGAAGAGCTCAAGTGCATTGCCACTCTGGGTTAGCCAAGTTTACTATGCTGAGCTGCTCTTGGTCCCAGTGTTAATAAAATCTGTACCTCAGAGTTGCCCCACATAGGAGAGAGTTAGCATAGTCACACTCTACCCTGGTTCCCCCTAAAGTTACAGTTTTAGCCCTGGGTAACCCCTCATTCCTGGACAAACCAGAGTAGTTAATCACCCTACCATCAGCTCTTATCAGTTATGGGTAAAGGAAGCTAAGGGTAGAGTAGGGGAGTGGAAGAGAAAGTATTGATTCTCTGACACTTCTATCCTGTTGTGTAGACAGCACAATTAACTCCAATGGCATGAAAGTCCCCAAGTGAAGAAATGTAAGAGCTGGCAGCTGAAGGTTGCGCTGGCGCACACTGGGTATAGTGTACACCGTAAATGTGGATCTCGTCAGCTGCTACAACCTTGCTTGCTGTTCCCTACTTATTGCCTCACAGTGTCTGGTACATAGTAGGTACTCAAAAATATTTATTAAAGAAGTGATTTTCTGATAAAGAAGGAAGCAATTTTCTGTATCTTGTTTATGGTTAAATTTTCAGTGTGTAGCATCATTTGTAGCACCTAGTAAGCTTAACAACTATTTTGAATGAATGAATAATTGAATAAAATTCTCACTTGAATGAAGTAGATGATCTTTAAGGTTCTTGTAAGCTGTGAGGTTTTATAATATTAAAAAAAATAATATGCACCTTACATAGTGTCCTATTGTGTCACTTTATAATCTGGGTGTGGGCACTGTGGAGAGCAAAGCACACTATTTAATCATTCTTAACCAGTTCACCTCAGGGAAGAAGAATGCTGCAAAGTTCTTTTATCAGCCTCATGGCAGAGTGGCGGTGACTAATTGGAGGAGGGTCACCATGACCCAGTTTAAGGGCCCTGTCACTTGAGAAACTTTTAAAACCTCACTGCGGGATGGTGAAATATAGATGGACTATTGCCACCTGAGCTCCACTAATGACAGAAATGTAAAGAGAACTTCAGTCTCCAGATCTATTATTCTGACATGACCCATGAACATCTTCTGTATTAAAAAAAAAAAAAAAATGGAATTGAAAGTGCAGGTGTGGATGAGGGAGAGGCTCTGTCTTCAAAGAGCTTCCGTCCGGAGCTGCCATCCGAAACAGGAAGGGCCCAGAGAGGGGACCATGGGGCGACCTTTCAACAACAGCAGAAAGTGAATACGCTCAACTTACGGTTTTTAGAACATTTAACAATTAAAGAAAACTTTTTTTTGGTAAATTGTGTATGCAATTCACTACTGAGTACACATATAGCTACCACTTAGGTCTGCTTTGCTGGTAGTAATTTTTTAGGTAGAATTTCTTGTTGTTCTCTAACCTCTTTCACATGCTGAGCATATACAATGTATTTAAAAATCCAGATTTGTATCACAGCCATTTTCTAATTTAATACCACATCCCTTTTCTGATGACTAAATTAATTCATGTGCACAACAAAGGATTTTAGAAAATAATAGAGGGGTTTTTTTTTAAGAAAAGCACCACTAATCTTTAATACTCCAAACAGTATAAATATTAACATTTTTCTCATACCAATCCATCTATCATTTATCTATTTATCTTTTCATCCATCTAATATATCTATGTACCAAATTTGGAAGTTATCTTTATGTTTTTCTGATTTAAGATATGCAAGGGGGTATAATTAAAATTTACTTTTGGGAAGTCCTAGGTTAGAAACCCACAGAGATTGCAGGCTGTGATTCGTTTCAAACATGAGTGACTTTTGCGGCTTGTTCTCAGGTGGGTGGCAAAAGACTTCATGAGTCTCACTGGAGATTTCTCTTTGAGAGCTGGCTTCCAAAGAGCCTGAGATCAAGGACAGCTGGAGGGCCATGGGACTCTGGCCAGGGGACAGGAGCCCAGAGGCACTGAGACTACAAACAGACAAAATGGTGGTTTCAGGTTACTCGTCCCAAGGGCAGTTAACTCTCAGGGGCCAAATTCTCTCCTGGCAAATGTACGTAACACACATCAGGATAAACAGCACGAGGGATTTCCTCCTGTGGTGGGGCTTCGTGATTCTGCCAGACAGAGAAATGAAGGCCACTGTATGGGTGCGAATGCATGGATGGATTAATATGTGCACATATATATGTATCTATTTTTCACAATTGGATTATTTATACATCTTGCAGAATATTTCCCAACTACTAAAATATTATTTTAATTTCTTCTACTTGCAATTACATAGTCAAAACTTGTGATCAACCTACAAAATGCATTTTGCAAAGCGAACTAGTGTAAACCTAAATGAACATAACAAGGGGTCTACTGATGCGCAATGAGCTAGCTGCATTCTCTTTATTTTTTGCCAAAGGCCTGGGATGTTTATGTGAAATTTTATATGGAGCTTATATAAGATATATATTAAAAAAAGGTAAATCTGGAGTTAACGTGGTCCCAATCCCTCATGAGAAATTTCTGAGCCTGCTGTTTTTTCCCCTGAGTTCACAGTGCTGGTGAGTTACAAAAACAGAGCTGGACTGAAATTGATTTGGTTTTCCATCAACATCCTTTTCACTGTGCTGATGGCCGCACAGCCAAAGGGCACATTTTACTGCTACGGCAGATTGATAGTGTTTGTAGATGGATATAAATGAACATCGAAGATGTGTATGTATAAATACATCCCTTAAAGTTTGTATTGAAAAGCGCGCGCGCACACACACACACACACAATCAGTGTCTGGAAGCCTCTCCGTGCCCAGGAATCTGCTCCTCCCACACCCCCAACCCCCTACACACACTCAGAAGAATACTCCCTGTTCCTGTGCCATAGGTTAGTTTTGATTCTTTTTGAATTTTATAGAAATTGAATCTTACCAATGTTCTCTTTGCATCTGTCATTTTGCCCTATGTCACAGATTGTTGCATGTAGGGTATCTGGCTGCTGCGCATTCTGCAGTGGAGAGTATGCTATTGTGAGGATACACTACCACTTTTTTATCCAGTCTGTGGCTCACAGACATTTGAGTGCTGTCACCATACAAGTTATTGAACGCTGGTGCTCTGATGAATATTCTTGTAACCATTTTGCTTGGGTGAACATGTTAATGCTTTAAGGAGCAGAATTGCTGGGTCATTTGGGTATGTATAGTTTATCTTTAGTAGATTCTTTCAACAGTTTTACAAAGTATTTTGCAATTTACATGTCCACAGAGTGTGAAACTTTGTGTTACTCCATACTGGCCAGCACTTGAAATTTTCTTTTTTTCTTTTTTCCAACCTATTTCAGCAGTTGTATAGTTCCAGGCATTGTAGTTTTAATTTACACTTCAATAAGGACTATATAAAATTATTTGAGCCCTGGCTGGTGTAGCTCAGTGGATTGAGTGCGGGCCTGCGAACCGAAGGATCGCGGTTCGATTCCCAGTCAGGGCACATGCCTGGGTTGCCAGGCCAGTTCCCATCAGGGGACATACAAGAGGCAACCGCACATTGATGTTTCTCTCCCTCTCTCCTTCCCTTCCCCTCTAAAGATAAATAAATAAAATCTAAAAGGAAAAAAAAATCTAAAATTATTTGAGTATCCGCATTTATGAAAAGCCTGTTTACTTTTTGCCCATTTTTCTATGGGGTTGTGTTTTCTTACTGATTTATATGACCCCTGTTAAGAATTCAAACAAGTCCTTTGTCATACATATATATTGCAAATAACTACTGACATCTCTGTAGATTGCTTCCTGAAATGTGTCTTTTGGGGAAAAAGGAGTTTTTAATATAATTCAATTTATCACTTGCATACATTATAGTTAGCACTTTTTTTATCTTGACTGAGACCTCTTTTCTGCCTTTGAGAATCTCTTAACTTTTTTATAAATTTTATAACACAAAGCTCTACAAGGGATACTTTGTTAGAGGAAAAATAAAATAATCTGGGGATATGCAAAGATCTAAAATATCAATGTCTATGAAATAAGCTGTATAACAACACTATATATCAAAACATAGGAACACATCTTTCTTGGTATGTAAACTTCTTATTACTATTGTCACTAAAGCAGGCATTTATTGAGCACCAGCTATGAGCAGCATACTGTGATTAAGTTTTATGTCATAAACAGCAAAACATTTTGAGAAACTCTGGAGTATTTTCTATAAATATACAAATATAAGCATAAGTGCTTAAATTATTGCAAGTGGTAATATGAAGGCTCACATAGATTTGAATAACAAAAAAATCAAGTCACAATATGACAGAATTATTATGTTTCAAATTCTAGTTACATTATCCCTGACATTAATAGATCGATATTCAGGAAATTTTAAATTGTCTGCATCCTTTTCCCCATGTGCTGTTTACTCCAACTTGCTATCCGTCTTGTTCTTACTGTCACTCACTCAGAAGACAGAAAGATGACCTATTTTTTTTATTAAAGATTTTATTTTTAGAGAGAGGGGAAGGGAAGAAGAAAGAGAGGGAGAGAAACATCAACATGTGGTTGTCCCTCATGAGCCCTGCACTGGGGAACTGGCTCGCAACTCGGGCATGTGCCCTGACTGGGAATTGAACCTGCAAGCTTTTGGGTCGCAGGTGCATGCTCAATCCACTGAGCTACACCAGCCATGGCAAGATGACCTATTTCTTATGTTTTATATAAAGTATATGATATAGTCAAAACAATCCTTTGGATGATGTGGAAGTTACACAAAATAACCATAACCATAGTCGTCCCTTTATTTTCCTACTTCTGATTAGATATTAAAACATTATGTATGAAACACAAGAGGCACACAAAAGTGGTTACATGATCATTTAAAAAAGTTAATTGAGAAAATTATAAACAACAGCTAACTTATTATAAAGGAAACCATTTCCAGTCTTCCCCTTTGTTAGACAGGTACTTCCTGAAAAAATCTAATTCAAGAAAAATTTAAAAAATTTCTCTCCCAAACTAATTTAGTCTATTGGTTGTCATCAATGCATAATTAATAAATAACAAATCTCATTATGTTCCCTGAAATTTTACTGTCTGTTAGTAGATGTTGGCTTTGACGTTGATATTAGATTAAAATCTGAAGATTACTTTTGATTTTGTCGTAGTTAGTGTGCTCTTCTGAGGGAAGGGCTGTGGGAGGTGTGCCTTGGAAGATTGTGGAGATATACAACTATAAATAAATATATAAATACATATTTATTCCGAATAACTGGTTTCGAAAATCACAAATACCATAAGTACTTTAAGTGAAAATTTCACAAATAATAGTAAGTAGCATTTGTTCTACAGATTTTGTCTTGAAAATTCTGCATCTCTCAAGTGCCTATTATGGGAAAGGACTTTGCCAGGCAACACATATTCAGAGGTAAAAATCATAGCCCCACTTTTAAGGATCTTATGACTTTAGCTGAAAGCCATAAGAAGCATCATAAGAAAGCTTACCATGGAGAAACTTTATAGGAAATTATGTGTATACATGATACACACCATGTATTCGTTTTGCACATTTGGGGAAGGGTAAGCATTTTCTGATCAAAGCTCAGCTTCTAATTTAATAATTCTAACTACCTACTGAATTTTATATATTATATTAATTATTATATAATATTAATAATTATAGTGACTTTTTTGCCATTATATAATATGTGGTTCATGTATATATGTTTGTTTGTAACATACAATGATTTCTTGCTGTAGGTCAGTCCAAGCCTGAAAGCCCCAGCTGTCACGGGAATGGCAGGACTTTGTTTACTTTAGTAATTGTTGCCAATTCTTCAGTGCCCGACTAGGGAGGTCAGCAACTTCATATAAAACACTTCTCAGAGCACTTCAAGATTCTCTATTGCTTATTTCCTAAGTGAAAGTCACCGTGCCTGAAGACCAAAAGAAATGCACGTTGGCTGTATAACTTCATACATTCTCCAGAAAAGACATTTTGGAAAGAAAAATGAATTCAATACTGTATTAGATATTGACAAAGATTCTCTCCTTGACTAAACTTTCATGAGACTTGTCTGAACCTTTCACTCCCCTGGGACCAGTCTGTAGGCATCTTCACTTCTCAGAATCTTGTTGAGTCAGTTTAGCAAAAACCTGCTAGTCTTGAGGTTTCCCCTTGAACTTTTCCATTCACTGACCCCCACTATGCTCTTTGCTATGAATCCCCATTTGCCCTCTATTTGTAATTGAGGTCAGTCTCCCTCCCCTACTTAAAACCCCACTGCAGTAATCCCTCTTGAGTTAGGTATTTTCTCATGTCTTTATCAACTGTCATGAATAATTATATTATAGTGACTTTTTAAATAAATAATGTATTTATCTAGGGAAACCCAATGATCTACTACTTTCTAAGCTTCATTTTTATTTGTAAGATACAAATATGTTAAAATTAATAAAAGAATACCAGTTTAAGGTGATTTCTTCATATATATGTGTGTGTGTATGTGTGTGTGTGTGTGTATGGGATTGGGGAGTTAACTATTTTGTGATCACATCTTTACTTATGCAGTAATAATTCTCACCACCTGCTGAATTTTATATATAGTACTTTTTGTCATTGTGTTGTAAATTCTGTAAGGACAAGACCTGTACCAACAGTTTTTACCATAGTATTTCTAAAACTTAGTGTAGTGCTTAGCGTATGGTAGGCACTCAATATACTTAATTGAATGCAATTACATTGTCATTACCTTACAAAGGTATCAAGTTTTTTGGGGGTTGGGGGGCAAGAAAGTGAACAGAGAGAGACAGAGTCTTTAGAGCCTAAGAAGAGGAAAGGAACTAAATTTAAGTACCAAGTAGAATTGATCTGCTCTTCTGTCTAACAGAGGTCAAATCTGGTCCTAATGAGGACTAGGTCCTCCTCTGAGGTTTAAGACAGTACAGGCTATTCAATGAGCAGACATAGTCTGTATTCTGTGGGTCACGGGGTTCAGAGTGTCTACTGAACTGATCTGTTCTTCCAACGGTCCAGCCATAGTCACTTTAGGTTAAGTTGTAGCTGTTAAGTTTTAATTGTCCCTCTATTCATTTTGCTCATAAAAACAGGACTCTGACTTTGCTATTTTTAGCCCTAAACCCAGTACAGAATTATACCCTTGGGCTTCAACTGACTCAGAAGGCCTGTCTGTTTTTGAACTGAACAGATGAGAAATGTTGGCTCAGAAAGTCCACCCTTTGTTAAGACTGCTCCAGGCTGCTTTTGACTGCAAGTCACTGACTGACTTGGCACCTCGCGTGGGGCTCACCAGAAGGTCATGGCTATTAACCCACATTAACTGCCAGAAAGAAGTTTTCAGGAGGCATTCGCTTGACCGTTAGAAAGCCAACTGGAAAGTTATTCATGTTGAACAGAATACATGGCATAAAATGTATAGCTCACTAATATTCCAAACAGATTTCTATCTGTACCTATACCTCTATATCTTGTAAATATATAGAGAAAGAAAAATAGAAAAAGGAGAGCAGACAGTGATGCTTTTATTGGTTTATTCCTGCTCATGAAGGATATTTTTTCTTTGTGTTTTTTTTTATATTTATAAGTATTTCTGCAAGGCTTTCATTAGAAAACTTTAAAGCAAGAATGGGAATTCTTCTCATATGGTGAAATTCTTTGTATGCCAAGAAAAAAAAAGATACTTTCTGGTTGTAGCCACAATGAGAATAATGATTTCTTCTACCTTCAACTATTTTTATGCAGCTCCATTGTACTTACTTGTGTTCTTAGCCGATTCCTCTATCATATTAGAGACATTTTGGGACAGAAAATGCCTTAAAATATATTTTGTCCTGCTCTCATAGTGCTCTGTGTGAGGGTTGCAATATGTGTTTACAGAAAGCCTCATATTGAATTGAAGTTATAGGTGCTTAATCGAAACTTCATTGATTAGGGACTGATTTCTAGACCCATAAAAATACTCATGATGGAAAAAATTATAAGGCAAATTTATAAAGCTAGGAGATACACAGAAGATCCTTAAGATGCAAATAGGTAGTGAATTATTTATATCATTTTCTTATCATGGAATTGTTCATTTAAAATATGTTTACTAAGACGATTGGTTGAATCTAAGCATTTAGCTGAGGTAAACATTAGAATTAGGCTATTCAAAAATCACCTCAAGTACTGGAAGAGGTAAAAGAAAATACGGTAGTCTCTTGTACTTTAATGGAAAGTCCTCATGCACCAGGTAGAATCTTTAATGAGTGACAGCTGTTTAGCGTGTTGAGCCGGGAAAGGCGTGCTAGGCATATGGCACTCTTTTGGAGAGGATTCAAGGAGAAAATAGGACAAATGAATGAAAATAGCTGTGTGAAGATATGAAAGAGTTAGGAGGGTCTGAATGTTAGATAATCATCAATAAGAGGACATAATGATACCATTATAAAGCAGCAGAGGAGTGACAAAATTAAGACAAGTCAGAAGGAGAAGTGACCAAATACCCTCATTTACATATGAGAGACTGAGTCCCTCAAGATTGGGATTTTTAGGAAAATCCCCAGAAGTGACTTGAATTATCTGTCTCTAGTCTAGTGGCATTATTTATTTATTTTTTTTATGTGAAGAGTCCTTGATAATGATTAAGCATTCTCATATTCATTTCATTAATGATTTTGTAAAGTTAGTTACAAAATAATTTATTGGCTTAGTTATATTGCAAAAAGTAATATATTAAAATAGAACTACATATTTATTTATAATGTTATTTACATTTATTTAGTAATTCAATTAGACATTTCTATATTTTTAAGGGAAATCATAATTTTTATTTAAAAATATCTACTTTTGTATCTTTATATATATCACATATAGTGATTTAAATAATATGCTATTCCACTTGGAAATAGTCAATTAGCTCTATAATTTTCTTTCTGTACATGAATTTCCCAAGTAAGGCATAATGTCAGTAAAGATGTTTATTGAAATACATTCATACCAAATGGAAAAATGTAGCAATTAACTTCATTAAAAATAATTATTCTTAAGCAAGGTGGACTATGATTCTTGTGCCCTTTCCTTCTTGACACTTCATATCTATGTGAAGAAAATTACTAACCTCCAATTACCCCTTCATATTAGCACAGCTACTCCTTACAATAGAACTGCGAGTTATGAACCGTCATTATCCCCATTTTTCAGACGAAGAAACTGAGGCAGAATGCAGTTGGGCTTATGACTAACCAGTGCCAGGATTTAATGTAGGTAAATCAAGGGCAAAAGCCTCTGCTTTTTCATTCTGTCTTACCAACAATGACAGGGGAAAACTTTTTATTCACTATCTCAAATATGGCAAAAGGAAGTTAAAACTGGCTTTTCTAATTAGTCTATAACTTCTAATGTCCGAATGAACGCTATAGATCCTTCCTACAACGTTCCAGATGTAGTAGAAAGAATGGGCCTGTAGACCAGCCAGAGCAGACTGTCACTGTCTAATGTCCCAGTCCCTGAGGGACAAAGGCCAACTCTGGTTCTGCAGTTTTTCAGGTACTAGGAGATCCCTTTTTTTCAAACAGAATTTTGAAAGCAGTGCATAACATTAAATATTGATTGGTTGTTCTGTTAGAGAGTAAACAAAATGCAAACTCACCTAGGCATTCTGAAATTTCCTCATTTACATTAAAATAATTCAAGTGAGATCAAGATTAAAGAAAGAAGCCATCCTCAAGTTCAGCAAATCCTAAAGCACTGACAGAAAGATAAAGTGTTTCAGAATTTTAGTTCCACATCCGGAGACACTATGAGGTTCAGTAGAAAGAGCAACGCACAGGTGGGGCTTCCAGGCTTGCCGGTAAGTGGCTGTGTGACCTTCGGGAACTCAAGGAGCATTAAAATGCTGTAGCAGAGCTGTTGGTCTACACATCTGACAAAAATCCATCGTGACAGAGCCCAGAGAGAGCAATTTTTGACATGATCCCCAAGGACTGCTTCATTTGGTTAATTTAATTTGACCTTCAACACAGATAAAAATGGTTACTACTTGTCAGAATAATATTGGGAATTAAAAAAAAAAGAGGGAAGGGGTGAAGTCCATATAATGAATATCTACCCAGCTAAAGATAAGGGTGTTAGTTAGACCAGTGGTCCCCAACCTTTTTGGCATCGGGGACTGGTTTCGTGGAAGAACATTTTTCCAGGGACTGGGTGTCGGGGTGGGAGAGGGAGGGTTTCAGGACGATTCAAGTGCATCACATCCAAGCTCACCTCCTGCTGTGCGGCCTGGTTCCTAACATGCCCAGACCAGTACCAGTCTGCAGCCCAGCGGTTGGGGACCCCTGAGTTAGGAAACAGAACCTAGGTGAAAACTGTTTTTATACATGTCTGGGAAGTGAGAAATAGATGTTTAAATTGGATGCAGGAAGCCACGAGGGACCAGGAGAATGACAGGCAGAGGAAGGTCACGGCAGCTGTGTTCATAAAGGACTAAGCTGCATTTTTCTTTTGAAAATTTCAGAGGACTTCAAGGAAACATGGCATGGTTTCTGGAGCACAGCTCCCTATGTGTTTCAGTTTCAGGAGTACAGAGAAGGGTTCTTTGACCTTAAAAAAAAAAAAAAAAAAAAAAAAAACCTAATCCAATGTGTGAGAATTTTTTCAACAGTAGACTTAGATTTTCAACCTAGATTTTAAAGAAGGTTTGCAATGCAAATACTCTTTAAAAATGAACCATCGTGACATAGAGTCACACTAAGGCTTGATTCCTTTAGGAGAGCTGATTGATGGGGGTGCATGGTCAGCAGAGCACCTTAGCCACTAGGAGTGAAGGACTTGTGTCCCTCGGTTGGGTGTCACTACATGAGGTGGCATTATCATACCTAATTTACAGCTGGTAAAATGGAGGCTTATTAAGGCTGAATTGACAACTGTCAAACAACTGGTAAATGTAGTGCCAAACCCTGATCATGTCTGACATTGTGTCTATATTCTTAACCACAGCACAAGTTTTGAGGTACAGAGGGTTTGAACTTTACTGCTTCATGACATTTCTGTCTTCCATCTCTGCTCCACATCCCAAATGCGTGTCTTCACTCTTTGGAAGCGAGGAGCATCATGATGGAAAACGTGACCGAACATGCTCACACGTGAAGACCACCCAAAAGGAAGGCAGAGTCAGGGCATGAGCCAGGAAAGAGAGGGCACGATCGTTAAGACAAACAAGTCCAACGAGACCAACCAGACCACTGGGATGTCACCTTGGATTACGATGCAGCATTTTTATTGTAAAAGTCCACATATTAGGCAATTCCCCTTGTGAAAAGGTTTTCAAATACATACACAGGGAACAGCTGAAAATTGAGAACTAGATCATATATAATAGATATTCATGTTGTCCATACTATGCACACACTGGAAAACTAGCTTTTTTGAGTATCCCCATTATGGAATACGTTTCAAGTTGACAATAATAACATGTTTCTCACCATTGAAAATTTGCCAACAACTCTCCCAAAGAGTCAACATTGAATAGGTTAACAATTCAAAACAAGAAAATAATTGATTCTATTTACATGTGTTTGAGGTTGTATACTAGAGCACTGATATATTAAAAGTTTGTAAAGTTGGCAGCTAAATGTGTTTCAAGATTCATCCAGATGACCTGATGATGACTTTACATGGATTTATATTAACAAAGTCACTGCCTCTTCTTTTCTGCTCCTTCCAGGTTATCTATCAAGTTTCGCTAGCTGTGACTGAATTCTGACTTAGAGCAGTGATTGGCATAAAAAAGAACTGACAGAGGGTGCTAATTTGGAAAAGTAAGGGTTCAGGACGAGAACACAAAGATGAAACTCTACTCGTGATGGTTCGAAGTCTGGGACAACTGCTTCATGGGATCACAACCTGGCTGAATGAGGCCACAGGCAGAGACTCAACCTCCTTGTAAGTCATTCATTAGTTATTCCATTTTTGAAATTCAATCTTCAGTACTTTTTAAAAAACATTCACAGAGTATAGATCACTATATTCTCAACATGAGTCAGTATGAATCTTGCTTATGTCTGTAATGGGTCCTTAAGCATATGGGTCAAGGCTGACTCACCCCTGAACATGGAGAATTATACACAAACTTTATTCCCTAGTAGACTCATTTTTGTATACAAATATAGGACATCAATATTGTTCGAAAGGAGTATGGACCTTGAATAAAATAAATTTTCGAGAATGAATATAAATAGTCAAAGTTCTTTGGATCCTCCCAGTTATCTCTACAAATCCAATATCCTTGGACGATGCTGATGTGAAAAGGTGAGTCACTGGTTCCGGGCCAGAACAGAGCTATTCACTGGAAGCATATGGGGCCAGCTCACTTCACATTATACTTGTTGAGCACCACCTGCATGCCAGGCACTGTGCAAGGTGCCGAGGACCCAAACAGGAAATGACAAAGGTACTGCCCACAAGGCACTCACAATCACTAGAAGCAGATGTTGAGATGGAGACTAAGTTCTATCAATATCGATAGTCCTAAAAGGAAGGAAAAAAAAAAACAGTGGCAAGCACATACGATCATTTTATATTCCATGAAACTGGGCATATTTAGAGGCAGCAGATGTTGAATATTCAGTCTCTGTTTTACTTAGAGTATTTTAATACATCATATAAGGAAAAAATAAGCCGTTTCAATCTTCATGCACAAGGGATAAAAATAGTGAAAATTTTCCCCTCCAATTCCAATCCCAAATTCTTATAATTACATTCATGATTCTTTTGTAGCCCAAAGACACAAAAAATAAAAGACAATACTTTATGATGATAAGTTTAATCCATTTATTTTGGCTCTAAAGAGATGCATGCATTGAACTTGAAGCATTCTATGTTATTGAAATATTTACATCATTGTACATGTGATATGGAGGAAATTTTCTATCTTGGGATAGAGGTAAATTGATTTCTTGTCTAGGTTCTTATATTTCAGATAAGAGTTGTGATTTGTCTCAAATGAGGGAGATGTTCTATGAGGATCAAATTTATTACAAGTTGACCCCAGATGAACTTAGAGTACAGTTTGGGGTGTTTTGTTTCTAATTGTATTTTGAATTGAATAAGGAAGGACACCACTACTGTAAATAATCATTGCTTTTACTATTTCAGTTCTGTAGCTGGAAATATGTTGTTTGGTTTCAATGTTCTTGCTCTAATTTCACTTTGCCCTGCAGGTTTGCAACACAGAACATTAAAATGTAAATTACACTTACTGGAAGAGAGTTGGGCGCAAACAGTATGACAGGAATACAGCTTACCAGGTTAGAACGTGGAAACAACTTCAGATGATTGTAAACCACACAAAGGATTACTTAAATGGACTTAGAAAGGACATCTCCTCCCATGAGATTCAGTGAAGAATAAGACCCATATCAATAAAACCAATGCTTCTTCACAGGTAAAGGTAGGAGACCCAATACACCAGATTGAACAAGCAGAACGCAGTGGGGAAGAAGATCCGTGCGTACGAGTCCATCTTGGCAATACGGATGTGTATCCTCCCGTGCCTCCAAGCTCCTGTTCGGCAGTCTTCGAAACAGCAGAAAAAGCTGGCGCAGTCCTTGCCGTCCAGACACTCATATCCGTATTCTTCATCTCTCTCTTGAAGGTGCGTGGCATTGTTCATTTGAATGGTTGCTGATCTTGGGCGAATATCAATAGTAGGGGCCTGAGACAAGGGCAGGGACAAAGAGGGATCAGAGTTCATTATGCTTGGTAAGTCCTAAAGTGTGTTTCCACAATGTTACCAATGTGAATGATGAATCTGAAAATGAGTACTCAGGAAATTGCTATGACAGCGTGATCTACAATGGTGAAATTGAACTTAGGAGACTAGCACATTTGCAGATTTCAAATTTTGAGCTTAAGCAGTGCGGCGGAAAATAATACCATCAAGCTAACAGCTAGAGCAAGAAGATTAAACACCAAAAGAACTAAAAGTTTAAAGATTTAAATCAAACAACTGCATGGAATCTTATTCTAGTAAATATTAGATGTGAAGTTGGTTACATGAAGGCATTTAATGGTTTTGCATGTGAGTAGAACAGAGAAATAAAAATGCATTAATTTTGAAATCAAAGTTTGTGTCATGCTTACCTATAGGCAAATAGTAAACCCCGTTACACTGAGAAAATGTCTTAAATGCTTTAGTATAAAATGTTAAAAATATATAATATAGAAGTTTCCTGAGTTTATACCACAATGGTATGGCTTATGTTTTAAATAAGTATGGTATTTTGTGTAACATTCACCATCTAGAAGCTTCAGAACGTCAGCTATGTTTACTTGCCTGTGAGTGAAAATTCAGAAAAAAAATGGTACTGCCATCAAACATTACTTAGTGTTGAAGAAGAAACTAGTACCAATTAATTGAATGCTAATCAAAGTGTTTTTTTGATGTCTCATTGTGATTTTAATTTGCATTTCTCTGATGGTTAGTGACTGAGCATTTTTCATATGAGTTTTTCTTCAGGACAAGTTATAAAATTGCTGTAAGACTCAATGGTCTTTTTCTTGTTAATTTGGATGAGTTAGCTTTAGGATAATATGAATACAAATCCCAGTGTCTCTGATGCAGCTGGCAGACTTCAATTGGAAGTAGAAATCTTGTAATATTGCATGACAGAGCCCAAGGCTCCTGGCTCACGCTAGAAGGTGGGAAGGGTGTTTTAACTGAAACATTTTAAAGACAGTATTATTTTTACAGAGCTGACAGGTAGAGCTTAGACCAATAAAGATTATTAAATTTATTCATCCAAAAGCAATCTTGTTTTGCATTAGGGTTTACAGAGTTAAATTTTAAGTGCATGTAGGTTATATGTGGTGTATGGTAGATGCAGGCAGTGAAATTGGATTTAGTTTTCATCTGAGAAGAGGGGGTAAGATTTGGCTTTAATGTTTGAAGAGGCCCTCTTGACTAACACCATCTCATAGTGCTTACAGCATTTAGCTTCATGGAAGGTCAAAACCTGTGTGAATTAGTATAGGGTTGCTGAATCAACTCTAGAAATCTATAGAATTTTCTCATCTTAAATGTGTCATCTTTAGTAGTATGCATAAATGTCTACTCATAAAAAAAATGAAACACCATGTAAGCGTTAATACTTAAATTCAGCAGTTGCATGCAGGGAATTTCCATTCCAAAAACATTATACCTTGAAGGAAAACATCCGAAGAAGCTTTGGGTTTGTAGACAGAAAAGAGAATTGCATTTTTTTATTAAAAGAAGGAAAAAAAGAAAAAAGAGACAAAATAAGATAAATTAAAAATGCATTTTGAAAACAGTAAGTAAGATGAACTGAAATTATAAACACAGAATGACAGTTCTGGACATGGAACGAAGTATATGCCTGAAGTTGGAAAAGGGAATTGGGCGATTGCTAGTAAAATCTTCAGCAAATTAATCCACAGTTACCTAACTGTAAAAGCCGGTGTTGTTTGTTTGGGAGGAATCTTTCTATTATCTTATTTTCTAATTATCATTAAGAAAGTCTTAATAGGTGAATCCTGATAATGAACCAAAGGACATATTAAGTGGGAAAATGAAAATTTAGTCTCTCATTCACCCCTTAGGCTCTTGCATCTTCTGATAAGTCACATAATTTTGACTTAAAAAGCGGAAATGCATGAAATTTGCAGATAACTGTAGTTTCTCTGTTTCTTGAATCGCCTTTCTCTTCTGCCTTCTTTTCTTCTCCTGTCATCTTCATGACCTTGGAATAAGGAATCCATGGTTTCTATTTCTGTAACAAAATGCACTCTGCAATGACCTAGCTGTTAGAGAGGACCAAAGGGCTTTTTCCAAGGGAGGGAGGGAGGGAGGGAGGGAGGGAGGGAGGGAGGGAGGGAGGGAGGGAGGGAGGGAGGGAGGGAGGGAGGGAGGGAGGGAGGGAGGGAGGGAGGGAGGAAAAAGAACTCTTCAGACTTGTTTGGAAGCCATTCCCCTCACATCCTTGTTACTGTTGGCAGGTAACAATGCTGAGTATCAATAGAACCATCTTCTTGGGGGGAAATGAAATGGAAAGTGAAGGAGAGGAAGAAAACAAAAACACCAACACAACAAGGAAACTGAAAGAGAGAAAATGCAAAGGCAAAGAGAGTCAGAACAGGGAGGGAAAGGACTGCGTAAAGCATAGTGAATATTTGGGACATTAAAGAGAAGCATTTATTTTGTTTATCCATCAAGAAAAAAGGTGCTTCTTTCTTTACCTGTTATGAATTCTTATATTCAAATAAACATACAATTTAGAGAATTTCACTGGTGTTCCTGGAGATGCATCAAAATACAACAGAATCAGCTAGATTTCCTCATTATCATTCAGCCCCACAAAGTTCATGGGTCAGACAGCTTGCTACTCTCATTGCCCTCAGGGCCCTTAGAGCTGGAGACCAGGAAAGGCTGCACATTCAGTTCATTCCTTTGCCTCTGACTTGGAAGGGAATGGACCTTAAATTTCATAGGGGCCCGTGAGTCAGACATTGTGTTCAGGTGGGTAAATGGGTCCTATGTGCTCGCTTCAAAATTAATAATAAAAGACAATGGCCTTAGGCATTCAAATATGTGCTTCATCATCTCTATTAAAAGTTTGGTAACAGGGAGAAGTCATTGTCCCTGTTTCCAAATCACTGAAATCAATCCAGCTTTGTTCCTGTATAAATCATCAACATCAACCATCATTGTCAACTAGTCATGATAAGACCTTTCATGTGTAAGGTACTATGTAATGCTTTTTACCTCTATGAACACATTTATTTCTCACAGCAGCTCCATAAGATATGTGTTTTTTATAATATTCATTTTATACATGAGAAAACAAAGGGAGGCTAAATAACCTACCCAACAATAGATGAGGCATTTCTTTTAAAACAAAAAAATAAATTGAATATGAAACCAATAGAAATCTCTGGTGGCAATAGACACACACATATATATATATACATTAAACTATTTGCAAAAGTGTGGTGATCCTTGAAATTTCAAGAATCTTGTGACTTCTTAGTAGAAAGCTTTGGAGAAAAATTTTAATTAAGCCCTGGCTGGTGTGGCTCAGTGGATTGAGTGCCAGCCTGCAAACCCAAAGGTTGTGGTTTGATTCCTGGTCAGGGCACATGCCTGGGTTGTGGGCCAGATCCCCAGTTGGGGGGGTGTGAGAGGAAACCACACCCTGATGTTTCTCTCCTTCTCTTTGTCCTTCCCTTCCCCTCTCTCTAAAAGTAAATAAATAAATAAGATCTCTTAAAAATTCATTGAAAACATCAATAATTTACAATCTATTATAGCATAGGGGCAGAAAGTTGAAAATCAGTGAAATCTAGAACAATAGCAGCTAGCACATAGATGCATTTCTTAGCAATGGTAATACTCCCCATGAAATGAAGAGAGCAAGAGTCTGCCTTAGTGAATTAGGTCTTTCTCAATGAATCCTATGTCCTGGTCAAACTCACACATTCACTTTTCATTTTGGAGCCCAGAGTGTTGAGGCTTAACCTGCAGATTGGCTAAGCAAAACCAAACCAAAACCAAGTCAGGTGGTTTTTCTGCATAAAAATTTCAATGGTCCCAGTGGGAAATGATACGTACAGGGTTTTTCTTCTTTTTGTCTTTGTCTTTGCTCGGTTTCCGGTTGCTGACAAAATAATGCAGGGTGCCATACTCTACCAAAGCAGAGAAGACAAATATGAAGCAGACAGACACAAAGAGGTCCATTGCTGTGACGTAGGAGACCTTGGGGAGCGACTTCCGGGCAATGGTGCTAAGGGTTGTCATTGTCAGGACAGTTGTGATACCTGAAGGGGGACACAGTAAAACAAATCATGTGACCACATCAGTCACCACTGAGGCTAAACTTGTTTTGTGACACTTGGTAAGCAACCTCAGTAATAGGAAAGAAAGTATAATTGAAATCATTCACTATGCCTACAGATATTTATTGCCTCTTAAATGTCATTTAATTTTGTAGCACCTTTGCTTCTTTAACTCTAAAAAAATGTGATTATTTTTTAAATCATCACAGCTTCTGCATGCTGTAGTTATGGAGAATAGAAAAGGCATATTAAACATGTCTGACTTGAAGTCAACTTTTGGTCAATGATCAACAAACAGGAGTGCATACCTGCTCCCTCATTCCTCATTCCTCAGCTCACTAACCTTGATCCCTTCTCCCACCATTGTCTTTGCCAGTGAGCAGTCATTAATGAGTGGTTAAAATGAGCTGGGAGAGTGCCTATAAGAGTGACTGTGACTAGCAGGAATCTGGACTTCAAAAGAAGAAATTGATAGGAAATCTTTTTCTTGAAATACTTGTGGGATGGATAAATTGAAATCTATCAATCCATTTGTTGCATTTATTCATAAGTACACATACATTACTTGAATAACTGTTGAGCTACCAACCATGTGCCAGGCACTATACTGGAAATAAAAAAGATATTTACCTGCTCATGTAAGAGACAGGCATAGTATGTCATGCAACATATTCTACCCCTAGTGAGAATTAATTGTTCTGAAGTAATAAGCTCAACATATTTTGGGCTTGTTTCAGCATGTAGCATTAGACACTATAATTGTTGAATAGGACTTGTAACAGAAAGTACCACATATAACAGAAAAAGTAAAAATAACTTTATTTTGAAACAGATGGCAGACTAAATTAGGTTTGGAAGAGGATCACTATGCAAATGATAGCTTTAAAATTTTTTTCCCCAGTAATTGCTTTTGCCCTCAGTTTTAGTAGCTTGGTACATCATTTTTTCGGAAAATGACTCTGGTTGCTAACATTTCTGAGGTCTTACTATGGTTTGTGAACTTTGCACAGAATACCTTATTCAACATAATTAAAACCCCATGAGTTAGGTAGGAAATGATACATGTTTTACATGTGAGGGAACTGTGATCTAGAGATTAAGGGGTATTTCCAAGGCCATACTATAATTATGGGTTGAAATTCAGATTCGTTGGACTTCAAAATCCCAGCTCTTCCCTATTGCACGACACTGCCTCTCTAGAAAGGACTGAGCAAGGGATGTGGCTCTAATTTTTATGTAGCTGATGGGAGAGGTCATGGTTTAATAATTAATTTTTCAGTGGCTTTATTCTTAGTTAAGTCTTCAGGGAATTGTATGGAGTATGAAAAGTTTATTGGTGGACCTAGACTCCAATGCCCCTGTGAGTCTGTGGCTTTGTTATATGATCTCTGTGTGCCTTCTTCCTCATGTGACAAAAGAGATGTGAAAATCTGAGACACATCATCTGTTATACAATAGGTTGAGCAAACTGTAAGCAATCTTAAAAGTGGGGAGATGGGTTCTCGAAATTTCATGGGTAATTGTGTTTTCCCAAAAATAATCTTTTTAGTGGCTCTTGGGTAAGTAGCCAATTAATATATATGTATGTCTTCAAATGCCATCATGATTATATATGTCAGAATTAATTAATAGCCAGTGGTGTGCTGGTAAAGGTATAATAAATGACTGCAGAAAATATGGAGGCTGTGACTTTTAGTGTTTGAGTATTTCTTTGGTGTTAATACTTTCACCTTGGCTGATGTCATGCTGCCAGTGTGACATCACTGGACGCCCCATTGGGAAAGGACAAATGACCAGCTCTCATGAGCTGGTGTACTCAGCTCCAGCATATAAAGCTGCTCAGAGACCAAACATTTTTTAATTTATTGAAATTAGAAGGAGTTTTTCCTAGTTAACTGAACTTTATTAATAATTTACTAAAAATAAATTCTTTTGAGGTGATTAGGAAAGCAGAATTAGGAAACTTCAAATATTGTTTTTCATTTTTAATATGCTAGTTTTCCTTAAAAATGAAAAAGTAGCATTTCTATGTAATTGCTGACTGCATTAAAAGCAAATCAATTTAGAAAAAGGAATAAAGATGTGTCTCACCTAAAGAGGTCCTGGCTGGAACAGCATCCTTATTGATCCAGAAAGACACCCAGGATAGAACAACAATGAGTGTGCAGGGGATGTAGGTCTGGATGGTGAAGTATCCCATTCTCCTGCTCAGCTCAAAGTAGACACACATGACCACGTAGTCTCCTGGAACAGAACAAAGATGACCCCATGTGCCCCCTTATCAAACACTGGAAAGCATTCAGAAAGAAGCATATAGCCAACCCTCACACATTTCAACTGAGAGTTCGTACAGGGGTAGGCAAAAACAGCAGGAAGCAAAACCCAAATGAAATGGAAGTGTGATCCTTTTAGACGCAAGTGACTACTAGACAGAAGAAAACATTTCTGAACATATTGATCATATGTTCTTCTTTTGGGTGAGCTTTGATGGTGCCTTTTCTGCTTGCTCAGTACATGCAATATACATTTTTTGTTGCTGTGTTCTGGGGAGGGAAGGAACAGTGTTTTTATACTGTACCTCTCTTGCCTAAAATGAATCCTAAGATTTGTAACAATTTCCTCTTGTTCTCAGGACCTATGTCCTTCCAAACCAGAGAGTAATATGCTGGTGCTGAACACTCGTAAATAACTAGTTTGCTCACTTTATAATAAAATTCCTATGCTGAGACATGTTTCTTCAAGGTTTCATCCAATCATGGTTTTCCTTCATAGCAGTTAGTTCAATTCATAATTTCTCACTTATATGTGTGGCTATGTTTGTATTGTCTGTCTCCTCCATTTAGACTGTATCTGCATGAGTCCACAAATTGCCTATTTTAGCTCATCATTGCACTACTAGTAATTAGCACCCTACTTGATTCTAAATAGGCATTTCATAGCGTTTGTTAAATAAATGATCAAATGAATGAGTACACTTAGAAATTTATATATAAAGAAAAAACAAGAAATCAGGAGGCTGTATTTTGGGACATTTGGGTTAAAAAAGGTTATATAATAAAGGAATCAAGACAAAACCATGAGAATAGTTTAATGTGACAAAATTTGAGGTCTTCGATTTTTTACTGTCAGGATTTGCGCATTGCTTCTAACATTCCATGTCCTTCATTTTGTATGCTTCCAAGTGAAATTTTAGGGAATTTTAAGTTTTGAATTTCAAAAATGTACCATGGAGACTTAGCCCAGTTACTATATTTTTATTTATATATTTATATATAAATATTTATATATTTATTTTCTTTCTACTCTTAGAGAACATCAGTTTCAAACACTGTACCTGTTCCTGAATAGGAGGCAAACAAATAAGAGAGTACAGTTTTCAAATATTACTTCTTTTTTCTTTATTAAATTATAATGTGCCCTAAACTGCGTGGAGAATGATATCCAAATCATGCATCCCATTTTAATCTAATCGCTTGGCTTCCAGCCCATGTTCCTCTACTTACTTGGCTGATTGAGATCTGATTTGAAAATAAAGTGCTTCAGAAGCCTCTTGCAGAGAAGATTGACTTAGCAAGATGAGGTATTACCACTCAGTCCAGTTCTTCCTTCCCCTCTCAATGTTTGCTCCACACCCTTCCAAGCTGCTGAGACAGAAACCCTCACCGGCTCCTCTTCACAAAGTCAAGAGTCTCCCCGGCAGCGTTTCCTACGTGGGCTTCCGAGCAGCTCCTCCCACTGCCCTTTGGTGGATTAATGTCTTACTACTTCTCTGAGTGAGGCCTGGGTGGGCACTGGGGCATCTGGCTCCCACTGGAACATCTATTCCTGCTCAGGGATCAATAGGTAGCAATTATGTAGTGA
Organism: Glossophaga mutica; assembly: GCA_039655065.1. Classification (NCBI taxonomy): domain Eukaryota; kingdom Metazoa; phylum Chordata; class Mammalia; order Chiroptera; family Phyllostomidae; genus Glossophaga; species Glossophaga mutica. The sequence goes on from CM077314.1 coordinate 12,291,435, forward strand.
TTATCTCTCGAAACTTGAAGGTATGAATTTCTTATTTTATTAACTAGATTTTGATGAACTCCCTGAGGTTATACTCCTCTGCGCTGATGTATCTGGACTGAAACTATTTCATGTCAACATGTCTTACAAATTAGTTTGGTCCTTGCTTTTTATTTAATTTAGAATATAGCATACACAGGCTATGATTGAGGATTAAAGTAATTTAATTTGAGATGATCCCTACTAATGGCTGTCTTTTTTTTTTCTTTTTCTCCTGTTTTTCTGATACGAATACCAGAGGCAAATGCAACCTAAGAAAAACAAAGGAAGAGGCTTTCTTTTAAAATAATAACATTCAGGAGGTACTTTTTCTCCCTATTTTTCCAAGACCTTGAGAGTTTTCTGCATATTTTAAATGCATTAAATGACACTTGACAAATAATATTTTAATAAATCTGGACAATTTTAGTAACTTTTTATTCCTTATCATATAAATGAATGAGAATCTACACTTTGGCATTAATGATCTGACTCTCTTAAAGGTGAATTTTAATTTTGCCTCAAGTTAACAAGGTAATTATCTCGATTCAATTCTCCTATTCCCTTTAGGTCAAATTCTAAACTTCTATAACCTTCTAATCTATTGATATGTATTTTAAGATAATAGCTTTGGAGCATCTTTCATCTTTACCAGCAAATCCAAAGCTTTTCTACCACTATAACACAGACTCTGGAACAGGCCATTGAAAAGCAAAGCAGCTTCTCAATGACAGCCTGAGGCCTGTCTTATCTCTAAGGCCATATCCTTTTTGTATTTAAAAAAGCTCTTGGGCTGAGATGCCTAGAAACCAAATCCCCTGAAGGTGCCCCATCAGTGGTTTACCAAGCGTGAAGGGTTCAATGTCAACTCAGTCAAAGGTGCTGGTTTCAACCACTTCAAATTTATTTTTCAATTGACTTATTTGAAAATAAATATTTAAAGCCACAGCATTTCATAAATTAGTTTGTTTCCTGCTTCCTAACTCCTCCCCCCCCCCGCCCCAGTTTAGATGCAATAGACACAGGCTACAATAGAGGAGAGAACACAAAATTTTAATAACCCCCATTCATGTTTATTCTTTGTATTTACTATGATTCTCATGCCTAGTTTCAGGAAGAGCCTGTCAACGTCAGTGAACAATGAACTCCGACTATTATGTCTTTAGTGTGATGTAAACCATATGAAAGCTTTGAAATTCAGATCTATTAGAGCATTTAGGCTCCATTTCATACACGAACTATTTCCTCATAAAAACTTAAAGATTCCACAACAGAGAAGTCTGCCTCTCCATTGAACATCTAAAATCCTAAAAATAATTATATTCTAGTCACCAGTAAAGTAGCCCTACTGTGTGCAGGCACTGGACTAAATGGTTTGCATATATTATCGCTAAACTTCCTAATCATTTTGTCAGGATGGTAAAAAAAAAAAAAAAAGCCCACTTCACTTTGTTCCTTTCTCATGATTCCTCCTCCACTTGAATACAGTGGATAGAGAATGTATTATTCTACCAGGTTAACTTTGAAGGTGTAATTATTGTTATACTCTTCTTTACATTCCTATACTTCACCTAATACACAAAAGTAAAATGGACAAAAGACCCAAATTTAAGTGTGAATATAAACACTATACATGGAGAAAATATAGGGCAATATCTGTATAATTTCAGTGTGAAAAAGGTTGTCAGGTATGCGAAATATAAGAGGCACAAAGGAAGAAAATGATAGGTTTACCATGTAAAATGTAGAACTTATGTATTACAAATAATTTGCTTTAAATAAAGTTTTTCCAAAATAAATAAGAAATCAAAAGCTAATATCACTGATACATAAAGAATTCTCATTAATTATTGAGAAAAGAAACCCACATTTTCAAGTAGGCTAGACTCTCTGGATAATTCATGGGTGCTAATCATATGAAAAGAGCCTGAACTTCAGCAGTGATCAGTAATGGAAAATATTAGTTTTTCATGTGTAGCCTGTCAGACTGGGGAAAAAATAAACTGTCATTTTCAGCACTGACCAGATGTGGGACAAGAGCAGAACTACACTCTCTTGGTAGGGATATGCACTGATGTAAACTTTGGATACAGTAATCTGGAAATATATTTAAAAAAATTTACTCCTAGATATCTGGAATAAGTACTGAAGAAAAAAACATTTTCTAAAATACTGCCTTTCCATCAATCATTTTTTAAGGTTTGCTGTGTGACCAAAAAAGGAAAAGAATGCCACGTCCTTGGGCAGGATCCAGGTCCCTGAGCTGAAGGAGTCTAGAGCATTGTGGGGGAGAAAAGGCTTTCATATCCCATCAGTTTCTAACTTCTGTGCATGCCACCCTCGAGTGTTTCATCCCCTGCCCACCACTCCTAGTGGTGGCTTAGGCTCTCATAAACCATTTGGGAATTACACTCAACATCCTTCCAACAGCTAGTCTCCATGAGGTCCAGAGAGGGGGAAACACACCTGAACGGTACTCTTTGCTCCCAGAATCCTCAGGCTAAGAAAGGCATGTAAATGTAGCATCACTACTCAGTGCACAGAGGCCCCAATAAAACATGGGCAGGCTAAGTTATCTTACATGCTATGATGAGATGAGGTTTCTGGCAAACACATTTCTGACAGCTCTCATTAAATAACAGCTACCTTCATAAGTCTTAAAGAGTTCCATGCTCCTCTACAAGGAAAGGCCAAACTCCTTAGCTTGGCATGCAAAGCTGTCTATAATGTGAATTTAACTTAGACCTTTCTTTCTCATTATTCCATGTCCTTGAATCCCTAGACAAAGTAGATGAAATATTTTTATATCATGCCACTATAATTTTTCTGTCTTTATTCACCTGGTATCACATCTCTGCCAAATCCCTAACTCATTTCCTCACCCCTTTTCCTCATTTCAGCTGCCACCCCCTGACCACCAGACATACATACGCTTCATTGTGACTAGACTTGTGCTAAGATTAAATAAAATTAAAAAATGTATTTTCTCAGTTGATCAAGCTGCATTTTTATGTACACGTGTGTAGTGACTACTGTATTGTGATAGCACAGATTATAGAAAAGTCACTTCATTGCAGACAGCTGTGTTGGACAGGGCCGGTCTGAATTAACCTTTCTAGAATGCTTTTCTGCTCATTCCCTTCAAGTTCCTCAGGATAAAGCCCACGTTGCATAAGATGTGGCTCCAGCCCCTTTTGCCCTAATCCATATGGAACCTTCCAGCTGTATCTCACACCATTTATAATTTCCACTTTATGACCACCCAACTGGACTTACTTTCTGCCCTCCCAAGTGGTCTTGCTCATTCTTTTGTCCTCATTTGCTATGTGACCTTGAACTTCTGGACTACTCTCTGCTGACTCTGATCATGTCACACACATATGCAAACCCTTGTGGAATTACCCATCAATGTCAGGACACATTCAAATTCTTCAACTTGCCCTGTAATACTCTGCGTGGTCTTTTCCCTGAGTATGCCTCCAGGCTCGTCTGAAATAGTGTTTTGCCACACTCTATCTGGGGTTCTTGTAGTTCCTTCAGTGCCCCCTGCTACTTCTTCCCTTAGCATCTTTTCACATGATGATTCCCTTGGCTCAAATTCTAATGCCACCATCTTAACTCTATTCTTTCTCAGGTGTCACTTAACTTAGCTCAACATTAGAGAAGCCCTTATTAGATCAGATGTCCTCAATAAGAACTTACAGCACCATATAACCTTCATAGAGCTGATCATCACCAAAAGTATGTGACTGGTGTGAGTATTGAATTCACCCTAGTTTGTAATTCACCTATGCCCGGGCTCCATGAGTGAAGTAGCTGTACCTACTTTGCTCACTGATTTTACTCTCAGCATCTAGTACAGTGCCTGATACATAGAAGGAATCCAACAGTTATTTGATAAATGAGTAAATTGAGCTAAGAAGGCCATAAAGAACATTTTGGGTGAACTGTACACTAAGAGCATTTAAGATCAAGGCAGAGATCAACATGGGCTTTTGAAATATTAATCTTTTACTTTGGACATTATCGCTTCTGGAAATAATTTTACTAGATACTTGCTGAACTCCAGAGATGTGGACATAAGGTCTCAGAGAGCTGTTAGCAACCTTAACTGCTTGCCAGGAAGAAAGAAGGGAAGGGAATAAAGCTACATCAGAGTGGCTGCATTATGCTTATTAAAGAATCGATCGGTGATTTCAGCCTCTCAGCCAGATCCAATTAGTGCGAGACAGAACAAAGGGCTCAGCTGCTGAAACAGAACCATCACCGTCTGCCACATCAAGCCTAATAGGTGCATTTTCATCTCAGAACTGGACCATTTTTGTTTCATCTGTTGATTGTTTAAGCTCATAGGTGGAGAAAGAACAAAATCACAATTAGGAAAAATATAATGAAAAACAAAAAGTGTAATTTATAATTTTTTTCTAGGCTACATCTATCCCCAGTGAGGAAAAAGGGCCTAGCATTATGAGGAAAAACAGGAGCTGCTTCAGGTGCAATTGCCTACAAGCAGAGCTGGAGTCCAGCAGTCTTGCAAGGGCGACTCACAGGGTCGATCTGTCAGAAAAAGAGGATGAGGGAGGCAGGAAAGGTGAGTGGGAAAAAGCGAAGCATGATTTTTGTCAGCCCAAGGAGGAGAGCTTCCAAGATTTTCTGGAGCAAACTGCTGCACAGAGTTAGTCCCACCTGGGGGCAGGAGAAGCAGTTGTCTGTTCTCTGTAGGCTGAGGTAGGGGGTCTTAATCTCCTCATTCTGTGGTGACCAAAGGCAGTTCTCTAGGAAAGGGGTCTGTGGTGGGCTGTTAGCAGCCAACCCTTGCAGCACCAGCTCAGAGAGGATCATGGGAAGGAGGGGGCTTTAATAAAATCCACTGCTAGGACTGTGGTATCAGACTGGCTGGGTTCAAAAATCCTAGTCCCTCACTAAATGGTGGTGTGACCTTAGTTCCTTAACTCTCTGAGACCCAACTGCCTTACTAGAACTCACCTCACAGGGTCATTGTGAACATAAAAAGAGTTAATAATCGCCCTGGCTGGTGTAGCTCAGTGGATTGAGCGCGGGCCTGCGAACCGAAGGATCGCGGTTCGACTCCCAGTCAGGGCACATGCCTGGGTTGCCAGGCCAGTTTCCGTCAGGGGACATACAAGAGGCAACCGCACATTGATGTTTCTCTCCCTCTCTCCTTCCCTTCCCCTCTAAAGATAAATAAATAAAATCTAAAAGGGGAAAAAAAAATCTTTAAAAAAAAAAAAAAGAGTTAATAATCAACACATATAATGTGCCTGGTGTAATTCCTGACTCACAGGAAAAGGTCCATTAGTGTCAGTCATCACAACCTCCTGTAGTCCATGTAATATAATCAACACCATTCTGGTGCATATAACCATAGAAGTTACTAAGCATCCAAAAGAAAACTGAACTTGAAAAGGGTCCTAGCTTTTACCCATATCAACCAATTCTATCCTCTAAAGATTAAGCCATTAAGATTACTAAAGAAGATGGGTGTTTTGTCTAGTGGCAGACCCAGCATCCCACCTCCCAAACCAGTACTCCTTCTGGAGTGAATAGCCTGTTCATTCCAATCCAGGAGTTAGGATCATGGGTATAAAGCAAAAACAGTGAAAGAAGAGTAATTTTTGAGGGTGGGGTTAATACAGAAAGTTGGGTTGGACAACTGGGAACCCCAACCACAAAGGGAAAAATTCCTTTCATTTTTCCTTGAACGGTATGTAATATAATAGACAGTACTTTTAAGAGGATGAAAACTCTTTTGTATGGAATACCAGCCTGTCTGACTCAACAAACCATACTAGAGTTTTTCTTTAGGAGAATAGTTTTAGGCAAAAGGAAGCTCAGTATTTACAGCCTCCAGAGAATAGTTGTTTTCTTTAGGTTCACCCAGTGAACATACCTGTTTGCTAATATCTTAGTTCTTTACACTTTTACTAGAAAAGTATATTAGTGCAATAGCTTCTCTTCCTTGCCCTCTGGAAAAGCCGTCACAGATTCTTAGCTCAACATGGCCTTCTGTAATACAATTCATTATTTTGTGGCCATTGTCAAATTCCAACAATGCAGTGAATAAACTCACCTTGGGATTTATGTAAATAAAACAACTTTGGCTCAGAAATCTAAAGCTGAAGATACAAATGAATAAATGCATTTACCACTTGGATCCATCCAAAGGGAATGCAGTTTCCCAGCATAATTAAACCTCCTACAAACATCTGAGTAGACACGAAAACCTTTTTTTTAATTCTTTTTTTAAATATATTTTATTGATTATGCTATTACAGTTGTCCCATTTCTCCCCCATCATTCCCCTCCACCCTGCACACCCTCTCCCACCCACATTCCCCCCTTTAGTTCATGTCCATGTGTCATAAGTTCTTTAGCTTCTACATTACCCACACTATTCTTGCCCTCCCCCTGTCTATTTTCTACCCACTATCTATGCTACTCATTCTCTGTACCCTTTCCCCCCTCTCCTCCTCCTCCCACGCCCCTATTGCTAACCCTCCATGTGATCTCCATTTCTGTGGTTCTGTTCCTGTTCTAGCTGTTTGCTTAGTTTGCTTTTGTTTTAGGTGTGGTTCTTAATAGCTGTGAGTTTGCTGTCTTTTTACTGTCCTATTTTTTATCTTCTTTTTCTTAGATAAGTCCCTATAACATTTCATATAATAAGGGCTTGGTGATGATGAACTCCTTGAACTTGACCTTATCTGAGAAGCGCTTTATCTGTCCTTCCATTCTAAATGACAGCTTTGCTGGATAGAGAAATGTTGGATGTAGGTCCTTGCCTTTCATGACTTGGAATACTTCTTTCCAGCCCCTTCTTGCCTGTAAGGTCTCTTTGGAGAAATCAGCTGACAGTCTGATGGGAAGTCCTTTGTAGGTGACTGTCCCCTTATCCCTTGCTGCTTCTAGAATTCTCTCCTTCATTTGAATCTTGGCTAACGTAATTACGATGTGCCTTGGTGTGTTCCTCCTTGGGTCCAACTTCTTTGGGACTCTCTGAGCTTCCTGGACTTCCTGGTAGTCTATTTCTTTTGCCAGATTGGGGAAGTTCTCCTTGATTATTTGTTCAAAGAAGTTTTCCACTTGTTGCTCTTCTTCTTCCCCTTCTGGGACCCCTATAATTCAGATGTTGGGACGTTTAACGATGTCCCGGAGGTTCCTAAGCCTCTCCTCATTTTTTTGAATTCTTGTTTCTTCCTCGTTTTCTGTTTGGTTCTTGTTTCTTTCTCGTTTTCTTCCTTCTGGTCCACTCCATTGATTTGAGTCCCAGTTTTCCTTCCATCTCTATTGGTTCCCCATGTGTCTTCCTTCATTTCATGTATTGTAGCCTGCATTTTTTTCATCTAATTTGTGAGCAAAATTAACCAATTCTGTGAGCATTTTGATGACCAGTGCTTTGAACTGTGCATCTGATAGGTTGGCTATCTCTTCATGGCTTAGAGGAATTGGCTCTGGGGTTTTTATTTTTTCTCAGGTTTGAGCCATTTTTGGTGTTTTTTTTGTTGTTGTTGTTGTTGGTGGTGGTGTTGTTTTGGTTTTAGTCTGGTCACAGCTATTACATAGTGAGGGGTGGAGCCTTAGGTGTTGCTTAGGGCGGGGCAGCCCAGTCGCTGGGTTGTGACGCTGTATGTGGGGGCGGGGTCCGAGAGGGAAGAATGGCACCTGTTCCACTCCTGGACTCTGGTCCCTTCCGCTGCTTCCCCTTGGACTTCCGGCCAAGATGGAGGCGTAAGCGGACACACTGTGCCTCCTCTCACAACCAAAATTAAGGATAACAAATATTTAGAAACAAGAAAACATCCAGAACTTATAGAAAATTGAACTGTATGGAAGTCCAACAACCATTCATCCAGACCGGTAAGAGGGGCGGAGTCGCGGCAGGAGAAAGTGGAGGTGCGGACCCAGGAACACAAGCAGCAGCGGCTGGCGGTTCCCAGGTGCACAGGCGGCGGCTGGCAGACCCCGGGCCCACAGGGGGGCAACTGTGCAGACCCAGTGAGGCCGCACAAGGCGGCTGGCTGACCAGGTGGTCCCACATTCACGCGTGCAGACGGTCCAGGCAGAGGGGGAAGTGGCGGAAGGGACTGAATCCAGGAGAGAGCGGAGCAGGCGCCATTGTTCCCTCTCAGACCCCGCCCCCACACACAGCGTCACAACCCAGCGACTGGGCTGCCCCGCACTGGGGAGCGCCTGAGGCTCCACCCCTCACTACGTAACAGCACGCGCGCGTGCGCAGACAATCCAGGTGAAGGGGAAGCAACGAAAACCTTTTAACAGAAAGTGCAGAGTGGTTCATGACTGCAGAAAATAGGCAGGATTCAGACCTAGGATTCAAGTGCTAGTGACTTACGCAAAGACTTGTGTAAGTTGTTTTAATTCTTTCAGTAAATAGGGATGTCATACCTATTTCCAAGGCTGTTGTGAAAACCGCTTATGCTAGTGGTAGGGAAAGTGTTTTGTCATCTTTCAGAGACAATGTATACATAAGGTGGTCTTTGCAGCTTCCCAAGCACAGCTGTTTGCAAAAGAGCTTCCATGACATTGGTATATAAGCTTCCAGTTAAGTGATTTTTTTTTATTTTTTTTTAAGTCTCTGTTAAAAGCCTACTGCAACTGTCAGGAATATCTTCCAAACCCTTACTGCTAGGAATGAGGATGGTATTTAAACTCTCTCTGTTGAATTTATGAATGTATCTCAGAAACTGTTCCAAAATCGTAAGGCAAAGAGAGACATGTTGATAATGATTATAATTCAACACCCAGAAACCTCTTCTGGAGAAATAAGCATATTAGTAAGAACACTTTCTTTTCTTCTTCTTTTCTCTGTTTCGATGGCGTTGGCATAAGTTTGTGTTTGAAGGGGGGCCTGCTTACTGTAACCCAGCCATTGACATTTTCTTAAAGAAAAGACTCCACAGAGCTTGAGAAAGCTAATGTTGTCAGAATACCAAGCTTTCTAAAATGGCTTTGAAAGCAGCTGGAAAAAGAACGTTTAAATTCAGTCCACTGCAGGCAATGGCTGCAAAAAGGTCACATTACAAAATGTTCCCCTAGATGTGAAATCACTCCTGGGGATACTCTACAAAATTATAGGCTTAAAAACTTGACCTCACCTGCTCTTTGCTCTATGGCCAAGCACTTAATTTTAAAGCTTTTTTTTTGTTGTTGTTGTTGTTGTTATTGTACTTCTCTGCTGGAGTTCTCTTACGCAGATAGTTTTACATTTTGTGATATTTGAGGTAATTTTTAAGATGTTGTAAAAAACATTTGTAAATTACATCATACTACATATAGTTGGTTCTCAAAAAAACTCAACTTCTCTGAATAAAGAAACTTTCTCTGTTGCTGACCTTGGTTCTGATTCCTGTCTGGCTTTGATCTTGAGCGATCTTGGGTAAATCCTTTCTCCTTCCTGGTTCACTTTATTTCTTTTTAAGTAAAATATAACTGATTCAATTAATGGATAATGGATCTTCAGAAAAGCAGGCAACCACATCCATCAATCTGGTTACATGTGGGATTCAAAGCTCACGGCCCTGTTGCTTTCTCATTTACATGTCAAAGAAAGAATTCTGGCATCAGCCTGCATCAGCCCCATGGAGTCTTGTGTTTCTTTCACTTTCTAAAGGACAGTCTAGATCAGGGAGTTGATGCCCACCATTTTCTGTCTACAGAGAAGATGAGGACAGTATATTTCGAGCAAAATGGGCCTCTGGGAACAACTACTTTGAGAGAAGAATTGTGTGAACCAATGTATGGGGTATCTGCTTCGTATCTGGTTTCTGCTATTCAGAATCGATACAGGGGCTTATCAGAGGCCCTTTGAACCTTTTCTTTTTTTGAGTTGGCACTTGCTTTACTTTTGCAGATGGTCTCGCCTGTCTACTCAGCATCAAGAGCAATGGTGTAACACTCTGCTTAACAAAACTGAAACTGCCTTGGACTCGTTACCCAGGGAGTTTTCAGTGCTATCGTTGCTGAATTAGAATTGGGATTTTGATCCTAGGTGTCAGAGCCGAAAGGGAATTTAGAGATCAGGACGGGTTCTTTGTTTTCCACGTGAGAAAGTAGAGCTCTGAGGCATGCGGGAGCTTGCCAAAGGTCACCGTTCATACCACAGAACCTGCACCGGAAGCTAGGTCTCTCACTTTACCATGGAGCACTTTATTATTTCCATCAATGCTGTTATTTAAATCACTGAACTCTGAGTGGTGAACTTGAACTGTGGTTTTATGCATTAAAGATTTAATTAGATTTTTCTCTCTCCTTCCCTATGCTTGAGTTCCTGAATAAACTTCAAAGTTAACGAAGCCTTACTGGAAAATAAAGTGCTCTTATGACTTGCATAGAATAAACTGGAAAAAATAATGATAATCCTTCATTGTAAAGGAGTATATTATTTCCTAAGGTATGAGGGTGCTATTGTATTCCCAGCAATGAAACAACAACTCGGCCAGCTGATCAGCAGATTTCTCAAGGACAGTGTGACATGGGCACTCATGGCATTGCGGTCTACATGGAGTCGGTGGTGTTTAGTAGTAAAAAAATTGAAGTCTTTTTCTTTCCCTCTAGAGCCTTCCTTGAAGGGAAAAGGAAAATCTCACTCTCTTTCCAAGCTGTTTTTGTAGGATGTGAACTTTCTAGAATTTATTAGCACTAACTTATAGCTCCTTCACCCCAACCAATTTCTTGACAACCTGTTAGGTTTGGTGGTGTGGAAGAGCTGATGGGAAATATTTGTAAACACTGGCATGCAAGCTGTAGGAAGTCATAGAACTGAATAAAGCTGCCTTAGGTTAAATATTAATATCTTCAATTTTTTCAGTGATAGGGAAGATGGTCTCAGTGATGTTTTTAGACTTGTGTTCTGAAAAAGGAGAAGATCCTTCTTTCCCTGTTTGCCACGTGTCCTCTTTGGTGAACAACCTGTAAAATACCCTGAGGACAAATTCACCAGGCTTACATGTAGTTCATCTTTTGTAGAGCAGCACAGAAAATTCTAGGGATGAAAACATTTCCCACAAACTCTCATTGCTCTCCTATATAGTTTGGCCCTTTTTTTCTCACTAAAAAAGATGTTGACAAATAAAGAATAGACTATAGACAGATTCTTTTTGTTTTTAGTTCTAAAATCATTCCTTTAACCACTATCACTTTAGAGTAAATAAGTTATATTAGTAGGAAAAGAAAAACCATATAGTCTAAACTATTTAGAATTATAAGGGATCTCAAAAGTCACCTAATTTAGCTGTAACTGACACTCAGAGAGTTAAAATTGTATAACCAGGGCCACACCATTGGTTATCAATAGATATAAAACATAAAATTCCAATAGCTTGATTCTTTTAAAATTTGAAATGGAAATTTTCTCATAGCAGCATTCCATTAAAAGCATGGACAGATTTGTTTGGTTCATGCCACTGAAATAATAGCACAGTATCATAGTCATAGAGATATGCAATAATAGTTATCAACTTGTTTGATTCTTTCATCTTAGAAGTGAGGAAACTGAGTCCTAAGAGAGGCTTCTCCCTCCCCTACCTCCATCCTAGAGAAATGACAGCTGTCAGTGGCCTTGTCATAGGCTGCCATGTGTAACATGGCAGAAGAGAGAGAGGAGAGAGGAGCTTGGCATTGGAGAAAGTTGATTATCTGCCTGCTGAGAACTGAGCTTGGAGAGACAGCATTTCCCCAGCGTTATTTCCTTCCTACATGGTATGAGAAGGGAAGCCAGGGCCGTTTCCAGCATTGTTCCTTGAAGACCTGTGGCATGCTGTTATGTAAAACTAACCGAGACAAGGAAAGGGATGCCAACAGTCTCGCCACGCTTAGTCAACTGCCCTCCAGGGAGAGACTGACAGTGTCTCTGCCTCTAGCAGTGAAAGAACGCCACTTGCTGAATGTGAGTTGAATGACCCAGATGAAAATCTGAGCTGAAATCAATACACCTAGCCACTGTATCTTAGCCAAGGAAGAGAACTTGGGATAGCTAAGCAGAAGAGCATCTTGGCTTGGCATGTAGCCACATTCTTTAATCACCAGGAAAGGAAGGGCATTCAGGAAACTGGACTGGCAGTTATAAGTAAACAAGGTTTTCCCTTTTTTTGGTGTGGGGGGGGCAGTTAATTCTGAGTAAGCAAAAGCATTCCATTCCTCTGCTTTTCTGCTTCTTCATGCTCTCAGTCCTGTGGGACCAGCTATCTCCTTTCCACTCCCTGTCTAACTTCACACTGCGCCTCTGCCCAACTTGCTTGCCCCAAGCAATGCTCTGTGCTCGACTCCTGTTTATGCAAGTGTAGGCTTTGAGAATCATGGAAATGGAGAGAGATCACATGGAGGGTTATCAGTGGTGAAAGGGAAGGGGGAGAATGGAGGAAAAGTTACAGGGAGTAAGAAGCATAAATGGTAGGTACAAAATAGACAGGGGGAGATTAAGAATAGTATAGGAAATGGAGAAGCCAAAGAACTTTTATGTATGACCTATGGACATGAACTAGTAGGGGGAGGAACTGCTGGAAGGAATGGGGGTACGAAGTGGAAGGGGACAAAGGGGAAAAAATGGGACAACCGTAACAGCATAATCAATAAAATATACTTTAAAAAAGGTGTAGAGCCCTGGCTGGTGTAGCTCAGTGGATTGAGCGTGGGCCTGCGAACCAGAGGATCGCGGTTCGATTCCCAGTCAGGGCACATGCCTGGGTTGCAGGCCAGTTCCCGGCAGGGAACACATGAGAGGCAACCATACATTGATGTTTCTCTCCCTCTCCCTCTCTCCTACCCTTCCCCTCTAAAGATAAATAAATAAATTCTTTAAAAAAAAAAAAAAGGTGTAGACTTTGAGATCAAATCTGCACGTGCACCTCCACTCTAGTGCTTACTCGGTATATAACTTTAGGTAAGAAGATACTTCGCCCCTAGGTACATCAGTTCTTTCATGTCTATGCTCAGCTCTCCTCTGTGTCACATTGCCTCCCTCTGGCTTGGCCTCCTCGGTTAAGCCCAGACTTTTAGGCCAAGGAGACCTTCTTGCTGTTCCTTAGACAGTCCAGGCATCCTCTTGCCTTGGTAACTCTGAGGAAATCAGCAGGTGGTATCCAGAAACCTGAGAATCCTAACTTTCCAGATGGGTGTCTAGGTTACCAACAGATCTTATATATTAGGACTTAAAGTGCAACCACCATGAATATTTGCACTGAGATGTCTTCAGTGCCCGTGTCACCTGCAGTCTTGGTGTGAAGTGGCTTGATTGCTAGAACCCAGGTGCCCATTGGTACCTTCATGAGAAAATCTAAAATGGTTTGTAAAAACAGACAAAAATTATGGAACAGATATATGAGGAGACAGCAAGATGACACAGAATACCCAAAGGGTTAAGTAGGACTCTAGCACCAAATATAGCTGGCCCAAACACTCAACTGGAAGCAAATAGATATAAAATGTAGGAATAGAAAGGAAAAAAATACAGGCAATAGATTCCGCTAGTTGTTTCTGTACCTAAAAATGCAAATCTCTGACATCTCAGGATATAGCATATTTATCCCAAGGTCTTATCTTTTCAGATTAATTTATTCAAATTATTGAACACAGATGAGTTGACCCAAGCTGAAAGAATTCATGCAGTGTTTAGCATTCTTAGGTGAAAACATATCCCTCCATTGCAAACAAAACAGGGAACAGTGTATCTTATTTAGTCAAAGACTGTCTTTATGTTTAAGAAATGCCCTTTCTAAGCGGCTTTATGAGCTCTGTTGAGCCATTTTGCAGAGGATTATTTCAGTTCTATATCAATGCTCTTGGGAATTTTTAAGAGGAGCTAGGACTGGGTCTCAAGTGACAAGTGAAGATTCGGACTAGAGTGAAAGCAATGCCCAGGTCCGGCACAGAGGTGCATGATAAACCAGAGAAGGAAGCGCCAAGCTCATTCAAGCAATTTTGAGTATTGAGTCCAATGGAGCTTGCCAAGAACCTGTTGGATAAACAGTTTTATACCTCTAAGTTCATACTCATTTCCATGTTATCATTCACATTCTCACTGACACCCACAGAGACTATTCATAAATAGTTAATAGCTTTGTTTTCTTGGGCCTAGGAACTTCCCCTTGTGTTAGGTCTGTAGACACTCACAAGTGCCTTCAGATTTTCTTATCTGATACTTGCCTGAGAAAATTATCCAATTCTAGAATGGGTTGAAGATACAAAATGTCAAGCACTGTGTTTTGCCCTCTACTTATTTAATCCAAGTAAGCTTCCAGGTACATATTTTCTCAAGTGGATAGATGAAGAAATGTCCATTAAAAACAGATAACATGAATGACTCACTAACCAATCCATTGTGGCTTTGTGGTTTAAACCCCACTTTTCCAACTACTGAGCCACGTTTTTCCCATGCTTATGTGAAGAACCATGGCCTGCTGGAAGTTAGTGAGTCTAAGGTAACAAATTAATGTTGATTTAGATGCTTCCTTTTGAAATACTTGAAGCTTTATAGTATTATTAGATTTCAGATACCACTACATCACCACTTGCCTCTTAATAACTTTGGTCAGATGTTGTAAGAAAGAATACGCACCTTTTGTTACCTTACTGCCATTTCTGAAAAGAGAAAAGGAGTTTCCTTCATATCCCTTGGTCTCTCTGGATCAATTTCCTGAAGAAGGTTAAGGCCCTCTCCTTTTCTGAGGTGCTGTTTCAAGACCTCTGCTGAGAAACTAAGCCCTGGCAGCAGCCATTGGCAATAAGAAAGGTTCAGCTAAGTATCCGGGGAACTGAAACCCATATCAAACACAATAGACTTCAAGTGATACCCCTGGATATAGGAATGCAGGATGCATTACACACACAGGCAGAAATTTGTTGGGGTGGGCCTGAATCACTTATGCAAGAGGAAATAAAAAGGCCCGCCTGTCCTTCATATCTGAGGCAGCACTTCTCAGACTTAATTGTGCCTAAGAATCACCTAGGGGTCCTGTTTCACATCCTGATTCTGAGACTGTGCTTCTAATTCCCCAGAATGGGTGGGATCTGGAAATCTACACAGTGAATAAGGAACAGGAATGATGCTGAAGTGCTCAGGGTATATTATGAGAATTCATGCTCTAAAAAAATCGGAGTGGTAAAGGGCCAGTTAACAAAGGGTTGGAATGAAGCAGCAGCTGAGAGATTCCAACGCTACCTCCTCTTTTATGTCCAAGCCCCATCACTGCTGCAGAGAAGAGAATCAATTGTCCCTCTAAGTGATTTTAATGACTGAAATGAATGGATAACACAATCATCTGGATCAGTTGCAGGGATTGAAATAAAGACATAAAATCCTTTATTCTATACCTGCTGGGGATAAATGTTTTTGAAGCCATTTAAAAAATAATTTTAAAATAGTGGCAGTATGCATATGACACAGGTTATGGAACAATTGGGAAAAATCTAGGACAGTGGCCAAAATCAAACATGTTCATGTTTCCTCAGGAAAATGTATGAATATTCATACTCAATGGGATCAATCCTATAACAAGCTTCGTGTCTTTTCAGGTCAGTTCTTTCTGTCAAATGAGTTGAGATCAAGTCATGTTATTTTTCTCACAAAGAAATAAAAGCCTTACTTTTCACATTAAGACTGTGACTTGAGGTTAAATACTGTGGGTAAGACACTATGGACTTTTAATAGCTACAGTTTATTGAATACTTACTACTTATATTGTATAGTGTTTCATATGTGATTTTGTTGTTTTTACAATATTCCTGTGTGTGTGTGTGGGGGGGATGTCTTACTGCTCTCATTTTAAAGGTGAGGAAACTGAGGCCCAAAGGGTTAAAATGATTTGCTCGGTGGCAAGCTGCTGAATGGCACAGCCAGGACTCCAGGGTGACATCCTTTATACTGTGCCGTCCTGCCTTGACCCAAAATCCTCTTGTTCCCAACTAAATTAACAAAGAAAAATAAGCCTCAATGCAATATAAGTAGAATGCTAAATCTTTTTTATTAATTCCTAAGATGCTTTCTTAATTTTTATGCACTCAGGTAGTTCTTCATGCCGTTCACAAATATTCCCATTCTCTTTTCTTTCTGGACCATGGTGGAAAACCACCCATCCGTCCCTGCTGGAGTGAGGTGTGGCGGCCCTGCGATGCCGCTGCAGCCTAGTCCTGATGGCGACAGCACCCACTAACCTGCCGTTCCCTGGTTTTCCTGCTTTGCATCTATATTATTAGCTTCGGTTTCCATTTCTAACCTGTAAAATGACCAAAGTGAGCGTCAATTGATAATGCTGTATAATATCTTTGCTGTTGGCAGTACCACTGTTCCCTACCTGGGCCATTGCCACCAGCACTATATTATTAAAGGAATGCAAGAAAATATACCCTGATGTATTTTTGGTTTGACACCAAAATGGACCTGAACCTCTAGGGTTAACATTAAATGTTAAGAAAATGTAAGTTTGATGTTAACCTCTTTTTAAACAGATTTTTCTTATTTGTTTTTGCTCTTAGTCATGAGATTTCATTCCAATGTTCTCTAGGTTTAAGAAAAAGAACACCATTGTAATAAAGGTGTACTGGTCATTTACTCAGTATCTTATCCCTTCCTTCTTCTTTGACCAAAATACCCTAATTTCTCTTTGAGAACTGACTTCTCTCCTTTCTCTCTTTTTTAAAATTCTTGTTCAGGTACAGTTTTCTGCCTTTTACCCCATAAGCTGTTATATTTGCATAATTATCCCACTCAGGAATCTCCTAGGGGCAGGATTCCCATGCAAATCCTACCCTGGATGGCTAGAGTGATGGGTTTAAGGGTGTGAACCAGACCAGATTTGGAACAAGGAAAGAAACACCCCAGGCACTCCATCCAAGGGGAGGTTCTCTTTGATGGTGTGGTGGGAAGGTGTGCGGGCTGGCCTCATGGTGCCCTTTCACTTCTGCAAAGTGAGAGCTTGGACCGCCGTGGCGGCGCTGGGACCGCGGACGGAGCCAAAAGTGTGGCTAGAAGATGAAAGACGTAGACAGAGGCCAGATCTTTGGTAAACATTTTTTGAGTTACTGAATCTGATACTTGTGACTTAAATAATCCTGTCTGACACATATCTTCATGCTCAAAGTAAATTTTACTTACGCTACATTGAGACAAAGGAACCAAGTGTCTTTACATAACTTGGAAACATTCTGTGAACCATTCTTTCTTGAGTAGAACTGGTGACCAGCTAGGTTTTAGAATGTCCCCAAGTGTGCACTGAGCTTCCCTCACATATCCACTCAAAATAGTGCCATAAGCGGGGGGTCATTTAATTATCTGTTTTCAGTGAACTTAAAATCTGTTTGGGCAAGAAACATCAGTACAACGATTAAAGACACAGTACTTAGCTGTGTGGTAATGACTATAAGTGCAATAAAAAAATGTTGCAGATAGCAGTATATGAAACAGGGCAAATGTCTTGCACACAGTGTCATTAGATCTTGGGTTCGAAAGATTGTATGTGATTTGACCACAGAGAAAGGGGCTGAGTATTTTAAGGAGGGGGAATAGAAAAGTAATGGGATGGTAGTGGAGAAACTGACACTAAACCATCACTCATTGGTGATCAGCTATGCGGCAAGGCCTACTTCCTACAGGGTATCGTTGGCACCTCATGATAATCCTGTGATGCAGACAATATCACCTCTATGTTGTAGAAGAGCTGCCCCGTTGGTTTGGTTTTGATTTGGTTTGATTTGGTTTGATTTGGTTCTTCCAGGCACAACATCATACTAGTGATCTAACTCAGAGTTGTTAGAATGTGAGTTGCACTTAAATATTCAACTTCCTGCTGAATTTTAATCAATGCAACTTTCTTTTAAGTCTGTATAAATCAAAGTTACTCAAAAATATGTAAGTACATTTTTGTCAGGCTTTAAAATAAATAGTTTTATTTGCGTGTGTGTACCTTTTAAAGTCAGCAAAATATTGCAAGCTCTAGGCTAGTGGAATAAGGAAATATACATATTAAACTTATCTCACTGAATTCCACAAATTCTATTGTGCCTCTTTGTATACTTTAAAGTCAAGAACTTTTTAAAACCAACTTTCCCCTCAGTGACACTAAGACATTGCAAAGCTAGTGAAAGATTAATTTATTCAGGCATGCGGGCATGCCTCTGCATAGTTTTCCGTGACCCTTTGGTTTCAGCTCTTCCACAGTTTACAGGAACAAACCCTTAAATGCCAAACGACGAACTTCCAGCAAAAAACAGGAATTAATTTTCCTGATGTCATACTCTCAGCCTCTGTTGAAGGCCAATAATTGTGTGAAGTACAAGCCCAGAATTTTAACTCATTTTCTGATATGTCTACAAATCTTAAATGACATGAAACAACAATCCCTTGCTCTCAAGTGGACACATTGATGTTTTTTCTGCTCTGTCCACATCTCCATCAAAACCAGTTTCTCCCTATTTTCAAGATTCAGTCAAATGCCTCTGTAGCCACAATTCCTTCTTTTAGCTCTCTTCCATGAGTGCTACAACAGGTAGTTATGGAACACCTCCTGTGTGCAGGTCCTATGCTAGCTTCCCGGAGATGACAACGAAGTCAGACTTTGATGGCGTTTTGTTTGTGTTCAGTCTTATAAAGGAGAAGCCCTGTCATCACGTACAGAGTCTGCGGTCGGTCAGTTAATTAGAAGTGATTTTTTTGTCAGGTATTAATAAATATGATTTATACAATGTTTTTATTTTTTTAAATATTTTATTTGTTTATTTGTAGAGAGCGGGGAGGGTGGGAGAAAGGGAGGGAGAGAAACATCAGTGTGTGATTGCGTCTTGTGCACCCGCCCTGGGGACCTGGCTCACAACTTAGGCATGTGTCCTGACTGGGAATCAAACCGGTGACCCTTTGGTTCACAGGCCAGTGCTCAGTCCACTGAGCCACACCAGCCAGGGCTGATTTATACAATGTTTTAAAATGCATTTTAACCTCAAAACCTACAAAATACGTACTTTATCCATCATTATAAAAAAACAGACCCAAGACTTCTTTTCTTTGAATAAGTGTCTACCAATTTGTTACCAAAGTGTACTTTTTATACGTAAATCACATCTAAATTTATCCACTTTAAAAATATCAAGTGTAAAAAAATTTTAAATATGCTGATTTTATAATGATTTATAACTGGCCTACAACTACATATGTGACTTTCGGGGAGTATTTAGTATATCATTAAAATAGTTCAACATTTCTAAACAGATCTGGGCAGAAATTCAGTGGACTCCGGGTAAACGTTAAATTCAGCAGAGCTGTAAGGACAGGCGCTATAGGAGCCCATGAGCCTCAGGAGTGTGACTTGCCCTGGACCTCAGTCAGAACTTCCCACAGAGCGAAGGGTGGTTGTGCAGACTAGTTTGAAGTGAGTTAAATAATGAGAGTACAGAGTGCTTCTACAGTTTTATAATTATTTGAATAACTAGCTAAAATAAGTAGTCCTTAGGCTTCTTGAAAATGAGGTGCGTGCCTCATATTGCTTTTTAACCTGTTACCTCTTGGCCCAGTGTCTTATTCATCATATGTGCCACTGAATGATGACAATTATTCCTTTAGTATTTGATGATGGACTCACTGAAGAATACCTTGGTTAATGAAACCACCGTTAGATTTCTTCTCATGTTTAATAGGAATTCTTAATGTAAAGTGGCAAATTTCCTTGTTTAAATGATCCTATAGAGTTATATATAGTGCTTTGCAATTAAAAAGCCATTTCCACATACTTTAATCTCATTTAGTTATTATAAATACTCTATATGGTTGACTGAATAGAATATTTCAACCTTCATCTGTAAACATGGAAATGAGTTCAGAAACTTGCCCGGGTCCATGCAGGTTGCAGAAATGGCACCGGAGCTCTGGTTAGCTGACTCCTCATCCCGAATTCTCCCAAGTCCACCTCTTTGGCTAGAAAGATGCATTATTCAAGTAAAAGCTACAGTGCTCGAGGGCTGACTGCAACTTCCTAATATCGCCATTGTACAGAGAATCTCAGCAGGTACAGTTCCATGTCAGACAGGAAATTTCAGTCCTCGAGGGATGAGTGATGGATGTGAAGGAGCGCTCAGTGCTCTCCTTCGCTGTGATTATAGTCTCCCGGGGCCACGGAGAGGGCTCCTGAGGGACTAAGGGTGAATTGCAAGGCTGACTGTAATGTCAAAGGGCTATGCTATCTGGAGGCGCACGCAGATCAGATTCGTCTGGATGCAAAGCTCATGCCTGGTACTTCTATGGGCCAGAGATTGAATGTAAAAGGCAGGGGAAGGCCAGCAGAAGCCACACAGCCTCTCACTCACTCAACATTATGCTGGCACAGCTGCGGAAGCATCACCTCGGCTGAGTTTTTAGTGAAGGCTCCCATCATGCAAACTGCAGTTCTCAGAGTGCTGGGCTGGCAGTTGGTCTCTGCGGACAGCTCTCCCCTACCAGCTTCTGGCTGGGAGGCACTAGGGGTTGCAGGTACTGGGCCAAGCATTCCTACCCCAGAAAGAGGGGTGAGTGGATTTAAGCAACTTGCAAAAATAAGCCTCTGGAGCAGTCACAATTAAGAACTACAATAACTCTTAAACTGGATTAATATCTGTACCGATACTTTCAAATTATATTCCAAATATATACTGAGGTATTTTAAAAATCCGAGCTATTTTTAGGATAATAATATCTTCCTTCAGGAAAAAAAAAGTGAGAATGACATACAATTGAAGCATGTATGCACTACTGTGCTCTGCTGCGGTAAAAAGTATGGATTTTTGTGTGTGGTGCTTCATTAGGCTTGTCACATAGAGATTCATGTAAAATTATTTAAAGTTCAGTTAGACACAGCTCATTGTCATTCCATTAGACTGTGGGCTTCTCAAGGGCAAGAACCATGTCTAATTGATCATCTCGAACCCTATTAATGGTGCTTGAAACATAGGAGGCCCTGAATGAATCACCAGTGAAGTGAACCTACCTGACATCAAAGAGAGGAGCTCACCAGAGCTTTTGACCCCTCTTGGTAAAACCAAGCTGTGTTGCGCAGATTCATACTGGTAGGCTTTGCAGTCTGCACGGCGTCTGAGCCCTGGCTGTTCCACTTATCAGCCCTGTGACCTTGGGCAAGTTACTCATCCTTTCTGAGCCTCCATTTTTTTATTTGTAAAATGGCTGTATTAATACCCACTGTATGGGGTAGTTGAGAGAATTAATTAACATCGGTACTATTATTTCAATAGCAGAAAATGTTCTTTTGAATTTTTTTTAAAAGTGAGGTATACTTTATTTCAAACAACAAAAAATACTGAGCCAGTTAAAACTACGATGAAACCATTTTTTCTGTCTAATATGTTTTACGTGGGTTTACCCTCTAATCGGCATGCATACCTAACCTATATTGAGTTTCTGACTATTCTGAGTTACTGAAATTCAACATTAAATAAGTCTCTAAGAAAAAAGGAAGCTGATACATTCAGGTGTCTGTGAAGTGACTTTTAAAATGTTTCTTCTCATTAGTTACCATATGGAGAGGGACCACAATGGAGAAACCGAGTCAGCAACATCGAACCTGCCTTTGGCAAAATCTGGTGTAGCATTTTGGCATGTGCAGCCTAGACTTGCTGGTCTTGGGTTTCAGTGGTTTCTAAAGTAAATTTCAAGTGCAGAATCATTTCCCCTGCCTTTTCGTGCCCCACCCCTCATCAAAGGCATCCTCAAAAGAACCCTGCAGAGCAGAGAGTTTCAGAACCTGGTCCACTCTGATTTCAAACCCTTTCTTTCTCCTACTGAATGTCTGGGCTTGGACTCTTCACCTAATTTCCCTGAGTTACAGTTTTCTTATCTCAAAGAAGGGTAGTAATCATGTCTACTTGGAGGTTTGTATGGGGATTAAAAGATATACTTTACAGAAATGGGCATTTGTTCCACAATCTGATTTCAATAAATAAATCATATGATTAATTATTACAGTAGTGGATAACTGTAATATCTTAAAATAAACTGCATTTATCCCAAGAGAAACATTCAACAAGGCCATCGGTTTAAAAAAAAAAAAACAAGCATTTTTTTCCTCTCAATTCCAACCAGCACTAATGCAGAGCTTTGTCATTTTTCTTGAATCCACATTTAGAGGCAAGAGACTTTGCTGAATGTGTTAAGACGAAAGCATAATTCTCTTACAATTTGTTTCTAAAACTCTACTTGGATTCTAACTTCAAAATGTTTTCCACCCTATATTCCTCATTTAAGAGTTTAACTTTTCAACCCCAGAAACGTAAAGCACTGAGTTTAGCCCTGCTCAGTAATCTCGCAAAGTCTTAAGGACTTCAAAACTGTCAAATGCTACAGGTCCTCTGTTGGCTTTAGGGGAAAATGTCTTCACCCTGGGGACCAGCCAACTTCCGTTCCTCTGTTTTCCTCTGAGATAAAACTTTCTTCATCCTGTCATATCCAAATTTAGCCTTGAGTTTTTAATAGCAATTCCCCCTCCTAAGAGTTGCAAAAAAAAAGTCAGACTTTTGCCTTTTGTGTTGCTTTAATAACACCCTTGATGGTTATCAGATTGTTATTCTCATTATGTACTGATGACAAAAATCTGATCACAGGAATCGAAGAGTGAGAAGTGGGCATCTGAGTCACACTCCAGGCTTGCTCCTTCTGGAGGTGGGATAAGTGATTGACTTTTTTCATGCTCCTTTTTTCTTACTGGCACGAAGATATAGATATAGATGATATAGATATAGATGTAGATATAGATATAGATATACACACACTCACGCTCACACACACATACATATATATGTATATCTTAAGTCTTAACTCCAAGGCATGACTGGAGACTTCAGATCTCCAGGGGGTTTCATAGATAATTACTAGAGTGGTGACAATGATGCTTTGTTATAAAGCATTTTCACATCCCTTGCCTCATTTGGCTCTCTCTGCATCTCACTGAGAAAGAACACCTGCTAAAGTCATGTGTACCTTACCGAAGGGACACTGAAGCACAAGGGGCTAAAATCATTTGATCAAGGAACTGCCAACAACTTAGAGGGAGGCCTGGATATGGTAGGTGGGTTTTAAGATGTACTCAAGTTGGGTTTTTTTCCTTTACCACTCCATGATATTCTAACAAACAACTTAAATTTACAAGCACTACTAAAAATGTTAAGGCACATGTAATTTATTCTTCAGAAATCATTGAATGCCAAGATCTTCCAGCAAACACAGAAGTAGGTATGTGTCATCATTTTAATTCAGTCATTTTTTCCCCTCTTGTCTTTTTTCTGTGGTTCCTCAATACCTGACGGGAGAGAGAGGACCTGCCAAAGTAAGCCTTTGTGTTTCAGAACTTAACAAGGAGACTTGGGAGAGGTTTGTTGCAATGAGGTCTGAAAACCCAAAACCAATCATGAGATGCTTCACTTCCTGTGAAAATAGCTGGGAGGCCATAGACAAGTCATTTCGCTTTTCTGGATTTCATTTTTCTCCACCTAGGAAATAAGGAAACTTGACGAGCAAGTCCAGAGTCTCTTTAATTTGCATGTTTTTGTCTTTATTATATAACCCGGGCATCCAGTATTGTTAGTAGTGTGGGATGATAAATAATTCATGTTCTGAGTGTGTGTGTGTGTGTGTGTGTGTGTGTGTGAGATTCACGGAGGTAGTCATGATCACTCAGCAAGTCAACTTAATATTTCCCAAATCCTCAAGCACTTTTCTCCCAAAGCCACTTTTTGGGACAGCTATTAAAAGAGGACTCTCATGTACACCTCTGCCTTTTTTGGACACAGTTCAGCTTTCTTCCCTTTCATGAGTCTGCACGGAAGGGTGCCAAGCAAGCAGGAGTGGATCACTGCATCCATCACTCTCTTCTACAAGCCTGCAGTAAATTACACACCCCTTTTCTTTTCTCGGAGTCATCAAATATGGCTGGAATTGTCATGCAGAAATCCTTTCTTAATTTCAAGGGTTAGAGAAAGGGATGAAAAAGAGTGAAAATGCAATTATATTATCACATTCATCTATTTCCAAAGCTATGCGTAATTCCCTAAACATTTTTAGATACTTACTTCAGTTAAGTTCCATAGAAACTCTGGCAGGGCAATTACAATTCTTTCACCTTCCAGAGAAGCAAGGTGAGGTCTGAGAGGCTAAACACCTGCTTAGATGTGAACACCTATTAAGTTCAGCTAACACTTAAGAACGGATCTCCTCACCTCTAGCCCACTATACTTTCTTTTCTAATTTTATTAGAGGTGATATTTTATTAATATAGTGGCCAGGTACTTTTATCCAGAGTGTTCCTTTGAGTCACAGATAATACTGCTAGTAATAGGAAGCATTTTAACTAGTTTTGTTCAAGACACTATTACTTCCTCATTCTTATCTTTGTAAAAAGAAAACTGGGCATATCAGGTTAGAGGCAGTTATCAATACTCAGCTATTGCCGTCAATTTGAATAACAAAACACACTCAGTTGTTACAGTCTGCAAGTGACATGAGGTACCTTGAAAACATGTGTTCTTTCTCTCTAGTATGTATTGCACACATGTGCACACCTGTTCATGTGAATAATCTTTTTCCTTAATAAAAAGGAAATAACTTTTTACAGATGAGACCCAATAAAAATGTTATGGCCCACTCTCAGAGCATAGGTTCAAGTTCTGGCTCTGCTACTTACCAGCTATATAATCCTGGAAATAAAACTAAGATCTACATTCTAAAGTTGTTGCCTTTTTACATGAATCCTGTAAAGTACCTAGCATAGTGCCTCACATATGTGAAATACCCAATAAACGCTGGCTTTAACATCCATATTATCATCATCATTATCAACTCGACTTATCTATGTATAATTAATAGTGGCAGATTTTCAGGACCAAAATATCTCCTACTACTTACTTATTCATGTCAGCCTAGGAAATGGGAATTCCTTTTTGTACTAGATTAGTCTTGGGTGGTGGCAAGGAGACAGTGGCTTGGGGACATAGATGCTTGTTGATCTAGACACAGAAAATGTTTTAAATTATTGGATATAGATTGAAGTACTTTATGTACTTCATCTATAAAATAGAGAATTAATTTGAAGAATGTTTCATAGAGGAAGGAGTTCAACTTTTGGCTCATTGTTTTAGTTAAAAAAATATTTAAGTTTTACTTGCAACTACCCGATTTGTACTCTTTCCCAAAACAGGACTGTTAGAGACAGTAAGGATTTTTCCCATGTAACAAGTAGCGGTGATCAAGAGAGCCTGGCCTTTTCATTGTTTTATGGCCATTCTTTATTAAATCATGTTCAATTACTTTTTCCTACTGACAAGAGAATGATTCTGCTTCATTGTGTCTTAGAAGTCACCACCACCTAATTCCTGTAAAATTGAATTTAGTATGGGACCAATATTTATGGACTTGTTTTCTTTGTTGTAATTAATAAAGCTGTCCCAGCAGGATGGCAGAGGAAATCTTGCCCATGTTTATAAAACCTGACAGTTCCCATCACCCTGCAGTCACTTGAATGTTAATATTGGGTCTTCTCACCTGCTCCTTCCGAAGGCAGTTTTACATAATAGGAAATCATGGCTTTAGGTTATTGACAGAGTGAAGCAGGCTTAAACCCAAAATAGTCTTTTCTTTTGAGAAGATAATTCTCAGAGTGAGAGACACTTTACACCTGGGCTCTGTTTTCCTTGAGAAGAAGGCCTTCCTTTCCTTGCTAGGGATGACATCCCGACATGTGGTCTTGAGCTACACTTACTTGTATGGCCAGGTAGGTGGGCCATGTCTAGCCTACAGGGTTATACTAGTGGGAAATTTTGGGTATGATTTTGTAGTTCAGAATATTTGTTATCTCCTTCTCCCAAGTTCATACCTAGAGAGGCCTCCCCTGGGGCCCTTCGCTTGCCCACCTGACATGCTTTGGCAGATAGAATGCAGGTAAGGTTATTCGTGCCTATCAAAGTAGAAACTTCAAGAATCATTTTATTTATTGTTTTTACTATTTCCCCCTTGGGCAATGAGAATGGCAAGCCACAGAATGAAAAATCATGGCGGGGAGAGCAATACATTATATGTTAGTTTTAAACCACTGAGATTTGAGTGCTATTTACTTAACTGATCAATGCAGTCTAATTCTGCCATGCTTGTATACAACCAGCTTTAGATAAACTGATGATACAGAGGTGATAAATAGGTGGTAGATGGGTAGATGCCATAACAATACAGAGGAAAGGAATGATACACTAGATAAAGAAAAATGGCCAAAGGCAAGCCTTTCTGCAAACCCAAGTTCAGAGACAGCCCTAGTTCTCAAGGCATCACTGGATTGGAAAATCAGCCTGTCAGTCAGGAAACAAGGGTGTCTGTTTAGTAACTTAATCTACAGTTTTGAACAAGATCCTTGCCATCTCTGGGTGCTTTTCTACAAGATTGGCTGTATGTGATAACCTCACCTGGAAAATGAGCATCACTCTATAGAATTACTGTGAAAACTGAATGAAATGATGTATGCATAAAAGGCTTACAAAGGCTAGCATGTCATATTCTTATTGAAGAGGTGTTTATATCAGTACTATTTTGATGGACTGCCAATTCATAGCACTATATACTTCAGTCAAATTTTATAATTAAGCTATTAAAAATAAAGTAATAATTTAAGGTTATACCATACACTCCTGATTGCAAATATTCTTTCTATCTGAGGTCACTGAATGTCTGTTCTTTCTCTTCTCGAGAGCTGTGTCATGACCATTGTCCTATCCTCACCCTCTCCCAATTTCTCATTCACAATAAACTCAGTTGACATCCACCCTTGCACCTCCCACCCACAGTGGGCCTATTTTCCTGCTCCAAACTCATTTTTCAGACCTTAACTAACTTATCAACCATCTCTATGGCAAAGCCCTGGGCCTCTTGCCCCCACAGTTGCCACAAAAGCTCTCTCTACATGACAGATAAAAATAGATCTGAGTTTCTGAGTTTCACAGGATAAGAAAGCCCAAGGAAATTTCTGTTAGGAACTTGTGGGGACACAGAAAACCTAAACACCCACCAGAGGTTTGCCCTGTGACAGAGCTGCTGAATATCAGGGAATGCAACACAACCTTTTGAGGATGAAAAAGACCTTCAATTTCAATCTAGTCTGATTTTTTTATTTGGAGATGAAATTGAGAGACAAGAGAGAAAATCCCTGGCTCAAGGTCATTCACCTAGCTCAAAGTCATTCACCTATGCGGTAGCACAACCACAAAGGCAACTCATAAATAGCAGTTATCATTTTTTGCTATGTATCCAGCTGTCCCATTTCATCAAAGAAAATGAACAGGGCTTTATTACAGAGCAAAAGCTGTATTCATCTTCAGCAAAGTACAATAGGAAAACCTGTTAATTGGCTATGCAAGACTGCTAATCAATAATGTGCAGGAAAATCACAACAAAGCTTTTAGCTGTTTGGATGTGAGCTAACAAAGAAGAATACAGAGAAGACTAGAGACACAGATGTTTGCATACAAAACTTCAGAACTTTACGTTTACTCAAAGCCCATCTTCGGTGAAAGAGGATCATAGAGATCAACTGAATGACCTTAAAATCCATTCAAATTGTATACACTAGAGAGTTATGATAAATAAACTCAACTCCAGAATGTAAAAATGAAGTGAGACCTAGGTTGGCCAGGGTCTGGGACTTCTCTGTAACTCACTACATACCCTGAAACCCACCTTGGCTGAGCAGCAGTTTTTACGTTCAGCTCTTCAAGTGCGGTTGTGGGAGAGAGACCGCTTGCCTGTTTTGTAAGAAGAAAGGCAGGGAGCCCTGAAAATGCACCAGAGTGGTAGGCACTCAGGTAGCTGGAGACTGTGCATCACCTATTGGGGCAGGAGACTGTTCAGATTTACCCACTCATTTTCAAATGAAAATGAAGACCCGGATGTTGAAGATGGAAAGATGTTTAAGATTTTCATATAAAATTTCTCAATTGTTCAGTTCTGACTAAAATAGAGAAAATTCAACTCTTTCCTTGTCTAACTATCCATGATCTAGGCTACAGATAAACAATTGGTTACAACTGACTTTACCTCTTTGGAATAATTTCTCTATAAGTAAAATTAAAATTGGGCTTGGTCTTCAAGATTTAGCCCTATTTTTTTCTTTTTCTTTTAAAAATTTTTTTATTGTTATTCTGTTACAGTTGTCCCAAATCTTCCCCCTTTGCCCTCCTCTGCCCAGCCCACCCCCTCTCCCATAATCAATCCCCACACTATTGTCCTTGTCCATGAAATTTTACTTTCCTATCAATTTTATTTTACCATCAGTCACTGATACTAGTAACCAGAAATTACCAACTAAGAAAATGTAATTACAAGGTGGTTATAATTGGTGTCTATGATTGCACTATCTCTTGTCTCTAACAAGCAGCTATTACACAGCTCACGAATTACGCATTGTCTTCTATATTACGTAGCTCTTCACCACTTGGCACTAAACAATAGATATAATGATGAAAATTGAGGTGTGTGGTGCTGTTCGGTAAAATGAGTATAGGCAATATATAGTGAGTATAATATATATAATCTATATAATAAGCATAAAGATAATGTTTGCAAATTATTCCAATAAACTCAGTTTTCTAAATGGAAGCTTTTATATTATTAGCAATAACACTTAATGCCCTTCAGTATTCATAAATATAGATATATTGCTGATAGAGAAACACTTATGGGTAAAATAACTAGATTTGTGATGGGAATGAGAGAACTGTAATTTTTTTTTATAAATACTCTTTTTAGCATTTCTTTTTGTCATATTTCTGAAAAATGATTTATAGCAAAGAGTGGTTAATTTGAGGGTGGATAAATTGGAAGACAAATGTGAAAAATTAGAATTTATGATGTGGTTTATATGTTAAATGCGAAGCGTTGTCAGTTTCTTGAAAAGCACGGACACCTATCTATAAAAGTAAACAAAAAATAATACACTAAGTCATATTTAACATATCTGTCAATTCTCTTTTCCTTGAGCTCTCTGCTCTTATTGAATGTGCTAATGGATTTTCTACAGGAAATAGATTTCCTACAGGAGTAGCAGGAGAGAGTGGTTAACAAGTTTTGGTCAGCCTAGGTTGTATGCCCAGAAAATTCTTTTCTGGTCTGTCTGGCATGACTGTGTGTTGTAATCTGCATAATATCCTTTTGAAGAAAGAAAGATAAATTTTTTTAAAAAAGCATTATTTTCCTCACTGCTATTTGGTGCCCACGGCAGTCTCTGACATTCTTAAGTTTGCATGTTTGCATTGTTGAACAGCATGATTTTCTGAAAATGCAAAAATAAGATGACACATTCAGTTGCATCAAACGGAACGGAAACTTCAGTGAGTTTCAGTTATAGCATGGCATCTGTACGCCCTGTCTCCATCATCTCACTCATGTTTCTACATTTTTAAAAATTATTTGTTGTTTTGCATTTATTTTGGAGGCAACAGCTGGACAAGAATGGCCTATTAGTTATATCCATCACACCGATAAATGTGTGTCTTAAGGATTTTCAGTTGAGGTAGGAAACACCAAAAACTTGGATAAAAATCAATGTTGTTTTGATCTGGGTAATGTCACAGCAACCTTGGAATTTAAAAGTCCAATGTCCGACTCTTAAATGTGACATATGAATATTCCAGTACTGCAACTCAAAGGAAATAGAGAGAGCGTGTGCGTACGTGTGATTTTCCCCAAATCAAAAGCCTAAGGGAGTTTTTAGCATTTTACTTTGCTTTAAGAATGTCGCAAACTTAATGAAGGCAAACATTCTAGGAGAACATTAGTTTATAAGAAGAGTGGCTCCCGCATCAGGCGTAACCTTGGTTGCCTCAGAGGGTGCGGCTAGCACTAAGGACAAAGGCTTTAAAGGGACTTGTAGTCAAATGCATTTATTGTAAAAATAAGAAACTTTCATTCCAATTGTCTTCTCCATGGCTGTTCTTGGCCCAGCTCTCTTTATGTAATTCATACATTTTTTTCTCTTGAAACCAAAATTAATTTTTCTAACTTGAAGCTAAAAGAAAATAAAAATCTATTAGTCTTCCGCTGATTTATTTTAAGATGTTATATTGATTCAAATAGTTTGAAAAGTTTACCAGTGGCTGAACCGGGCTTACCACTTGCGGTGACTCAGACATGCCGAGGGGCTGTAGGGCTGATGCTGTATGATTTCGCTACTGTCATTTAGGGCTCTATTTTTTTTTCTTTCTTTCAAGCTCATCAGTGAAAAAATGACTGTAAACTTGTATCTTTGTTTTTACACTTCCTATTTCTTTTCTCCAAACTAGTTCTCAATAGAACTAGTTTGGAGAAACTAGTTGTGATGTGTAAAAGTCAAACGTCATCTTAATTAAAACACCGCATGGAAGGTGGGAGCTTCCCCCTGCCTTTGGCGAGTTATTTGAATTATGTGACCAGGACACATACACTCATATACGCAGAGAAGTCTGGACTTGAGCTTGGTGTTAAATAAGGAAAACTGAGCACAAAGACCTGAAGTACAGGCTACCCAGAAAAACTCAGGGAAGATAAAGGACAAGCTGGGAGGATAGTGGGAAAGGTTTGAAGGTAGAGTGGGATGTACAGATTTTAGGAAGCAAGCAGTGCACAGGGATTTAATCGATAGAGCTGACTTTTCTAAAATTGTGGTCTGCATGCCACTGTTGAAAAGTGAGATGAATTTAGTGGTATGTAAAATTTTATTTTAATATTTATGCATTTCTTATCATGAAAATCAGGAAAATATAAGTAGGACATGGAATCTAAGCCAAAAATATGTTAAAGACAGAATAAATAATAATTAATCTACATTGATTTGTTAAAAAATTATGATGCTATTTCATGAAACACTGATGTTTGCACTGCTTAAGACAATATGGGAGTTTTAATGGTATTCTAATTTAGGGAGAGTACGATATATTATTTTTGAATCAAAATGATGGCATTTGGATCCCAAGAATATAGGTTTCCCTAAGAAACTAATTTTCTCACTTTTCTAGCCCACATTTCACAGTGAGAATATGAAGGAACAAAGTTCTGTTTCATACTAAAAATTGGGTAGATAATTTGGTGAACAGGAAATGGGAATATGACCAGAAAGAACAAAATCTTCTCCTTCAGAAGGAACAATGAGTAATGGAAAAATACATATTAGGATTCTGCATTGCTTATTAAATTGAGAAAAAACATAGACTTTTATCAACATAATTGTCATAAACAATTCTACAGTTACCTACTAACAACTCTGAGCCAGCCACCATGCTACCAGCATCATAGATGCAAAGATGATTACTGAAAGACTTCTGTTGTGAAGTTGGTGATTTATTGGAGTGAGGAGGCAGAAAAGGAGGAAAATGAATATCCAAGCAACACAAGGCAGAAAGTGTTTTCATAAGGTGGGTCAAAATATGATGAGGGTAATTAATGGAATAATGATTATAATAATAACTAATAATTCCCTTCATCTACTGAGTCCTTTCTATGTGCCAGGCAAAGTTTTAAGCATTTTTATGGAGTACCTTACTCAGCCCTCAGAGCAAGCTGGTAATATTAGTGATATTGAATTTAGATATGTTAAATAATTTGTACAAGTCAGTAATCAAACATGAGCTGCCTGACTCCAAGGATACACATTCTTAAAAACTGTTTGAATTCATGTTGGTGATAAGGTCAGGGAAGGCCTCACTGAGAAAGTGCTGCTTATTTAAACCTTAAAGTCATAAGGAGGATGGGGATGAGTGGAGAGACACTATCAAAAGAGGAAGGAGAACGAGATTCAACATGTGGATATGGGATTGGCTAGTTATATTCACGAAACCATAACAGATCATCACATGCTGGGAAATTGCAGAAAACAAGGCTAGAAAGCCCCCGAGACTGGTGCTCACATACTAGAAGCAAATAGCCTGTGAGTCACGGCGAGCGCTGACTTCTTGAGACATGGCAAAAGCTGTGCTTCAGGAAGATGCATTGGGCCGCAGTGGGAGTAACACGGGGTAGAGACTAAGGGCCTGAGTCTGAGAGTAAGCCTCTTCAACATCCAACCCAGCTCTCAAAACGACCACTGCTAGTGAGCGAGCCCCTGGAAGTCTCAGTTTCCTCATCCACAGCATTGATGATAGTAAACAAATACGACTTTGATTATGAGAATTGAAGTAGGTCGCTTATATAAAATGCTTGCTATGGTGAATGTAGTTAGTACTTGGAAAGCGCTACCTCTTATGGTTGATGTGTAAATGATAGACTTCAGAAGAGAGGGACAGAGTGGGGATATGGCTTGATAGGCTACCAACACAGTCCCAATGAACACAGACTAAATCATGAACTAGGCCAGTGGTGAGGGCAACTGAAAAGAGAACAGTTACACAAGATATTACAGAAGCATAAGTGCCTTCATGATTCATTAGATGTGGGAGGCAGAGATGTGGCTCTCTGAGTGTTCGTGCCTGGCTCACTATTCCCAGATATAGAACGATCAGGAAGACGTGACGATTTGGAGAAGAAGTTACGGATCCAAAGTCTTGTTGACTATGAATTAAAGGTATTCTTCAAATTTTATCAATCTGCTACCAAGGCAGTATTTTTCTCAAGTGTGATACAGATGCAAATGATCTGGTTGGTGGATACAAGCATTATCAACAGCATTAATTTCCATGGGTAAGAAAATTCTTTTCTGTGAAACACTCCTTCTGTCCTATGTACTCAAGAATTTTTGTCACTTTGGTACTAGCTGTACTCCCCCATTTTTCGGATACCTTTCTTTCTATCTTTTTCAATGTACTCAGCGTCTGGGGAACATAAATATATATGCACTTAAAATTTAAGAACATTAAAAAAAGTTTTTTTAAACATTTGTTTTTTAAGAAAATTTTATATCAGTTTCTATTTATGTCAGATGTCTCTGATTTATGATTATAGTCTTAATATGAATTTTCCTTTAAGAGATGTTAGATGAATAACAATCCATTTAAAGAAAAAATACTAAGGAACTGGTAGAAGAGTCACTTGAATATAACAAAGTCACGAAAGGGGGGCTTATATGACTGAAGGTTAGAAAGCCCCTACAGTCAGCCAGGTAACATTTTAAGCAAATATTCTCACCCAGTTTCCACCGAGGCTTCTTAAAGGAGGACATTTACTATAAGCCTAGGAGAAAGCCACATTGCCCTAATGGCTGCAACTGAAAAAGGGTTAGAAATGTGATATTCTAACACTTTCCCAACAAAAATTGTTGACATAACTTCTTAGTAGATATTAATTAATTATGGAGCTATGCTTGAAGACAGGAATGGCATCAGAAATCCAACAAAAGACCCTGTGGAAACTTCCAATCATTACAAAATCTACTATCACAAGAATCAGGCTATCTCATGGCATTAGCTTCAAGCTTCAGTCCAACCCTGTTCTTCACAGAGACAAATGAAATAGTGTTGCACACAAAACACAAACCAGCAAGAGAGCAGGGTGTGGACAAGAAGACCAATGTGACAGCTAGCTACCACAATAAAATTCACAAGGAGCCGGTGCAATCAATTAGTTGATGCTACTCAATATTAAATTTGATATCAACACAGTTTGGCTTGATTTCCCTAAGAAGGTTAGTAGCTTTGTGACACCTTGCTGATTTTTCTTGCCATGCTTTAAGCGAGTGGATCATTTTCTTCCGGAAGTATCTTTTAATAGATAGTAACTACTCTAGATCATTCTCAATATGAGACAGTGGGAAGCGGGTAATGTTAGGACCTGTGATATAAACCCAACCCTTCCCTCATCAGCTTGTGATTTTAATGCTACTCTGGGCTAAATGACTGAACAAAAGATTGACTAGTCATGAATTTGTGGGTTCTGTTTTAGGGTGCTGGACTAAGTATGGAAATATAAATATACAACAGAACTTGATGCTCAATTTCTCTTTCTGGAAACATTCAGACTTTGAGATTATTTTTACACATGTCCTTTCTCTCACAGATGGAAGACTTTACTCCTAAGGCAATCCTGAATATCTTTCTTTGGCACCGAATGAAACTCTATTCTAGTACTTGGTGGTCAGGATTTCCAGTGAATAAGGGAGCAGAAGGAAACTTTTCAAAAAATATACTCGAGCATTTCTTTGACCTTCTTTCAGGTTCTTTTTTGAAAAATGAAAACATGTTTAGGAGAAATTTGCAAATGCTAAAAAACAATATTAGGGACAGATAGCTCTTTGAATGAGAGAATATTAAAGGTAGAATTTTAAATTTTTATGGAGGTAGACTCTTAAATTTCCATCTTTGTGTAGGTCCTAAATTTGCTTTTCTCTGTACAGACGACCAAGACCTTATTCCAAATTAGTTGACACAAAACCATGCCTTACAAATTCCAAGGGAAAAATATCAGGTATGTGTGAGTAAATCAACAGAAAACAGCTCAACTAGTGGGAAGACATGTCTGAATAGATGGTAAACTGAGGACACAAGGTTTACATTTGAAATTGGGGCATATTCAAATTGTCATATTTAAAAAGGTGGAGTAATCTGTATGTGGTATATGCTCAGCATTGCAGAAGATTCATATTTGCCACCAGAAGACAGATCTAGTTTGCAAATATGTTTAACTTGCCTCACATGGATTTTTTACATCAATTCAATTAATACCATTAAAATCATGGGGGTTTAACACAAAAGTATAAATGTTTGGCTTCTCTTGAAAAATCTGAAGTCCTGACCCAATTAAGTGTCATGCACACTTGATAATTATAATTAATATTAATTAGTAAGAGCTACTGTTTATTGAATGCTCACTAAGTGCCAGATATCATTCAAAGCATTTTACTTTCTTTCCCCTACACACGGAATGTATGTGATGCAGATCATTTTGTCCGCATTGGTTACCTGTGAAAGCTGATGCCCTGAGACATTCAGTAATTTTCTCAATATCAACAGCTGGTAATTGAAGGAGTTGGGATTTGAACCCAGGCCTGTTTGATATCAAAGCACAGTCCCTTATCCAGTGATGGAATCAGTCCAATACATTAAATTATTGAATGGAGAATTCATCCATATTCATTATGGTCATTTTTCTACATTTGTAGATAGTCCATTTTTGTGTTATTACTTTAAATGTTTCTGTTTCAATATAATATAAAACATTTTTAAAATAAACATTACACTTATACCTAATAAATATTTTTTAAGTAACTGTTACTTATTTTTGCTTAAAGAAAGTAAGCAAATAATTCACTAATTCAATTTGAATGCAGTTTGCTTTGAATTGATAGAATCCACTTATATTTATCTATTATTCTAGAATACCCATTATACTTTTCTCTAGAAATTTAAAACACTTTAATTTTCTGAATATCACTGGTAGACAGGTATTGGAAAACCTTCTGAATCATATGCATCAGAATTTATTTCCTGAACGCTCACTCAGAATTCTCTTTAAGTGTATCTTACCGGACGTTGTCTTCACCACTTCAGTGGTGTTTCTCAGTCCAACAAATGAAAATTGATAAAGCCTCCAAGATCTTGTGTCACCTACTTCAACAGAGCTACGCTTCCATTGGTAGACGATTTCTTCCCTTGGATAGCCATCTGCCATGAGACGGGAAAGCGCACGTTTAAAATGATCATACATGTAAAAGACAGAAAACCATACAAGATCAACAATTATAATAAAAATTGAAAAAAATAATAAAATGATCATACATGAGCAGATGTAGTAGCCACCTCCAGTAACAAGACACCAAGGAAAGTACTGAGAGAGTTAAAGTTAGGACTTAATGAGGACCCTGGACTAAGGAGCCTCACCCTGGAGAAAATAAATACAATGACATCATATCCTAATGGGAAGTTAGATTTAAAAATCATGAGGTCAAAATCATCCTTGAAAGTCCCTTACATTGCATAGAAGGTAAACTATACATGGTTTAATATATACTATATGCACACTTTATGTTGTCTGGGTAAGATATAAAAAGTATATAATAAATAGTATATAAATAGTACATATGTAAGATATTGTTTCATGGTGAAGGGGAGTCAACTGGGGCAAGATTTGGAGAGTCCTGCAGAAACAGAAAATACCGAGGGAAGGGCAGACTCAACTTCTTCTCCAGAGCATGCACTTGGAGTGGAAGGTGGTTGGGAAAAAGAACCTCAACTATTTACATTATGTTCACTCTCTCAATTTGTTGGGACTTTATCCTGATATAAACAGAAGTCTACAATGAAAGCAGTAAATAGAAACATCAAGGGGAAGGTACAAATGAGCACCGCACAGATTCCAAAGGGTCAGTCTGGTCCAGCCAAGAGCACAGAAAGCCTTCACGAAAGAGGCAGTATACTGATAATGCAGTGACTATTAGCACCATTTCCAAGTCCAACACCCTAGACAAGTTTTTTTTCTAAATTCTTTGATTCCTTATGGGGATGATGATAATACTTATTTCATAAAACTAATAGTCAGTGTATTTTTAATGGATAAACATTACTATTAAGTAAACTGTACAATAAACTCAAGTAAAAAATAGATGAGTAGAGAGAGAGATTTGAAAAAACTAGAAATCATCTCAGCTGTTGTCTGCTAATGATGTTGTGAAAAGATGTCTTGATTGTGGAGGCTGATTCACTACTTAGATAAAATCCCTGATGTTTCTTTCTTTTCCCAATTTTCTTTTCTTTTGGTCCAACTCTTCGACTGTATTTGTTAATTAAAAAGGAGGAAAAGAGAAAGCAGGACCCCCGTGTGCTGTGAAGCAGAGGTGGGGAGACAGGGTGTGTTGCACACTGAGGAAAAGAATGATGACATTTGGAATCTCCCTATGGAGTGTGTAACTGTGATTCACTTTTTTGATAGCAATAAGTGATATTAAGTTGTGTTTGGGCTCAGAAGACAGTTGTCAACTGGTGGCCTGATGGCACAGGAATCACCAGTTCTTAAACTGTAGCTGATTTGGAAGATGTATAATCCCAGTTAGAAATTAAAAGAAAATAAGTCTAGTCTCCTACAGCTTGGGGAAGCTTCCACTTAAAAATATTCTATTCTTGGATGAGGTAACACATATGAAACACATTTTATAATGGAACCTTCTTAAATACTGGGTGGGGCCAAAGTAGGTTTACAGTTGTGAATGCATGAAACACAGAGATTATTCTTGTATTATTATTTATTAATTATTGTATTATTTCCCATACAAACAGCTGTAAACCTACTTTGGCCCCACCCTGTATATATGATATTTTTCTTCTAGTTCCCTCGGAATAGATGCAATGATAAACAAATGATTGTTTCTCTCATTGCTGATTTTTTATAGTATGTTTCTTATGATTTCATTGGCTCTTAGGTGTCTCCCTCTCTCCCTAGCTGGGCAACTGTATTTATGAAAATAAAAACTTTAAATTTATAATCTGTTTTCATTGCTTGATATGCATGGTTGGCAGACCGACAGTAAGGAGGAGGCAAGCAAGCTAAGGGGCCCTGAGCAAGTAGTGAGGCCAACACTTTGGGGAAACGAGGCTTGTTTTTGGTTCAGGCAGGTAATGTCTGTGAAGGTTGCTAAAGGGCAATGTCCTTTGTGTTAGAATCATTGTGGATGTTCTTACTGCAGTCTATTGTCTGGAGAGCACTCTAGTAATAAAAAGAATAGAGCTTTTTATCTAATAATAAAAAGAATAGAGCTTGTTATTGAATCCTCAGTGTTGCAGTGGCATACCAAGCACTTTACATACATTACATCAACAAAGCAATATTGTGATGGGTTAGATCTTACCCATCTATTGTAAACTCTGGTGAGTACCTGGGAATGGGGATTTACTTAGAGATTGAGTAATTTGCTCAAGTCTAAAGAGAGAGACTCAGAATTTGAACTAGACCCAAACAACACCAAAAATCAGTCTTTTACTCCCTGGTGGATAACTAGTTCTAGGTATTACTAGAACTCCAGGAGGAAGAAGTAATTATTAATTTTGTTCTTTTTAACAGGGATACAAAACCGAAGCACGCAAACAACGCTGTTGGATCTCTGCCTGCCCTGACAGGTAAGGGAGAAAATAAGTAGCAAATGTACTGTTACTCTCTTCTCCTCAGCCCATGGAGGGAGGGGGTTTTATAATTTACCATGAGAACTAAAAAAGTTTATAATTTGCTAAATTTACTAAAAGTTTATGCTTCAATGAAACTTATGTATACTTCCTGATAAATTAGATTCCTTTTTGCAAGAAGCACTCTATATACCAATTATACCAATTTACTAAAAGTTTATACTGCAATAAAACTTATGTGTACTTCCTGATAAATTAGATTCCTTTTTGCAAGAAGCACTCTAATAGGGACAAGCTGGTGTATGATGAAAGAAAGTGTCAAAATCGGCCATGGGAACAATGTCGCTTAATGCAATTTTGCATTCTCTGTGAATCTCCCAACTAATTGACATTGCAATTAGACTATGGTGAGAGGGGATACAGAAGGCAAATGAGTATTACTTACAACTGGAGAACTCCAAGGGGCAGGAGTGTTCATCCATTGGAAAATTGTGCAACTGTAATTGGCACTCGGCATCGATTGTCAATCTCAATAGAAATATGAAACATAAGTAGAAAGATTTGAGACATAGTTTTCAAAATGTACGTTAGCACAATTTCTAATGCCCATTTTTCATCTTTGTTCCTGGAGGGTATATCTCACATTCTTACCTATAACACAAAGTGATTTTCACTGAAAAAAGCTACCAAGTCCAGGAGAAATGTATTTAAGACTTAATGTGATCCATTCATTTTCACAGACCAAACAATAAGTTCTCATTGACCTCAACTCCATTTTTTCAAAACTTAGGATCACGCAATTATTATTTTTTGGGGGGAAATTAATTGCTCACAGGAGATTGCTCAGTGGAGATATTTAACTTAACAGAACAAACTGTTACAAGAACTTAAGCTCATTTACTGTTTGCATGTAAATGAATGCTGATGATTCTCAGATCTTATCTGCTAATTAAAGCCGAACCTTCTGTTTGTAAGTGCTTATTAGCTGTTAGCTTTAAATTACTATATGTGAATTTAAAATTACCTATGTTTCACAATGGAGTATTATGCATTCTTGCAATGGAACACATGAAGCCATTAGCTAGGATGTTATAGAGTACAAAAATATCTAGTGGCAAACAGAAAATGTTAAATAAACATAGATATACTAGAAATATATTTTCCAATGAGTCTCAGATAGTTTAAATCTGGGGTGCTTATTAAACATACTGGTTTTCTGGATGTCAGTGGACTGGGGTACTCAGAAGGATGAAATTTAAAGGTGTTCAGATGTTTTGATTACCTTTGGAGAAGCATGAACATATTCTAAAATTATACTGGTGATGGACTGGTGATATCTTAGATTTCATATTTGTTAGCTCTGTTTCTTGTAATGATATCAATCGTGAAGTAATGAAATATTATCTTATGAATACTTGTTTATTTTAAAAGATTTTTCAATTTAGTATACTTTTTAATTGGAGAGATTATTTTTCTATAATATAATAGGGCAATTAATGACTTTAAAACATAACTAATAAACATTGAGGCATTAATTGTTTACATGACACTGGGTAAAGGTGAATTGTCCATTCGTTTTGTGCATTATTATGGCTTTATTCTACTTGAACTTGCCAGAAGTTACAAAACTAGTGGCACAGTTGTGATCCAATTCCAAGATTATGTGTCTCCAAAGCTGGAGATTTTAATCATTGTCACTCAATAATTAAATGCTCTTCCAAAGAAAAGATTAGGTTTATTCATAAGTAAAATTATAATTAAATGAGATATTTTAGTATTGTCTTTCTAAATTACACTGGAATTATTAAAATGAAAATAGTATAGTTTGCAGAAACAGACAAATACAATATATATATAGCTATGCATATGCACATCCATAACTCATAGATAAGAACAAGAATAAAATCATGTCTCAGCATAGACTGGCAGTTCATTCAAACGCTGAATTTTGTGAGAGACATTTCTGAGCTGGTTTCTGTAATTAAATATTGTATAGTGATTCTGTAAATCAATGGAAGTGAAAAATGACTATAACCTTATGAAAACACAAATGGACTTGATAGTGTGATCGACAATTTCAAAAGCTAGACTGAGCTCTGATTTATGAGACAAAATTTTATTTTTATTAGATTCTAATTCAGTCATTACCTTATCTCACATTTAATAAACCCATGATGAGTTCAAAATGTATGCAATGACTTTCCTCTAAACTTACAGCCATTTTTCCCAGTTACTGATATAACGCTGTTTAACTGATACAAAGGTTTGAAGCCATTTTAAAGTATTTTATTTTGTACGTTGAATATTATATAACGTATAAGGTATATGTCACAAGGGCATTTACCATGAATCATTTTGAAGCTAAAATCCCCAGGATACTAAGACCTAGAAGAATCGTATCTATACCTTTTATTAAAAATATACATGAATAAATTTAGTGTCTTCTGTGCTTACTATATATCAGGGTCTAAACACTTTCCATATCACTCTGTTTAGTCCTTATAACTCTGTAAGATAAGAATCGTCTACTTTACAAAATTAAAGAAAAGTTAAGAGCTCAGTTGGGTGGGCAGTGTGTGGTGGGGTGGTTGTGCCTTGTTTTCCAATAATCCCCTCAATTCCCATCTAATTCCTCTAAATAAAAATGTAACCAAGTAAAAACATCAAACTTACTATACAAATAAAACTTGGAGATGTGTCTTTTAGCACCAACACCCGTGCTATCAAATAGCTGCCCCCTAGAAATTTTAGAGAGTTGCCCTAATGTGTATAGGTACCATGATATAGAGCTAAGACCTAAAGCCAAGTTTGTCTGAATCATAAGTGAATGTACTTATCTATTATGTTGTTTAATAATATATGCTCACCAATGAAAAACATCAGCATAAAAATATTTTAGATGCATCTATGTATAAAGTGCTAAGATAATGGCATGTATAAGTAGAAAACCTCCCAAATGTTACTTTATTTTTAAGTTCAGAAAATAAAAAATAGCTCCAAGTTTTCCCAAAAGATGTCTTTCCAAAATAGCCCATAAATTAATTCAAACAGCCTGTCGGTGTATTGGGGGTGGGTGCTGGGAGATGGAATTCACTGTAGTTACTTGCCATTGTATAGCTGAAAAGAGAAAGCATACAGCAGACTTCCACATCAAAAAATCTCCTTCTGCAACAGTTTGCTTGGAAAGAGAGACATTTCCAAGCGTAACAACCGGTGGTCCCAAAGATGACTATGTTTTAGTTTCCATATTTTAAAGTAGCAGGACACACACACAAAAGCCAAGGTTGATGCAGAGCTCAGGAGGTCTTACAACGGCCAGGGAAGTTCCATGCACTTGTGAGAAAGAAAAAACGAGCTCTCACATCAGTCAGAAAAAAAGTTTGACCTATTCCTAGTCCTTTGAAAACGCTCATTGACAGCAGAAAGAAAAACTAATTTTGTGCCGTCACATACTATTTTGAGCAAACGTGCCAACCCTGAGGTTGGCTTGAAATTTTCTTTCTTTCTTTCTTTTTTGTCTTAAGAGGTTGATCTTTGTTATATTCCCAGCAATTACTCATTTCTTCTTCCAAAGGAATACCTTAAGGTGTAGAGCACTCGACCATCATTCCAAATTCTCAGCATCCTGTTGGGGGTGGTAATCCAGTGTGCATCGGCCTTTTTTGAGTTTCTGAAGAAAGTGTCTGGAATCCAGATTTTCCCCACCATGTTGCTATTCAATCGGAGGACTTTAATGGTGCTGTTAAATTTCAAACGTCTGTCATACCATGTTTGGGCAAAAAATATATCGATTGTATATTCCTGTGATAAAGAAAAGGGTGAAACACAACACTTGTAATACAGTAGGGTTATTTTGCAGAATATGTTTTTTGTGTTTGTCATTTTTTGTTCTCATTGTCATTCTGAGCTACTTTGGCTTTAAATTGTCCCAAAGAAAGCAAAGACTTTGCTAAGGGGACTCACTCATCTCTTGTAGATGAGTTGATATTTTTATGGGGGGAAAAAGGACTGGTCTAAATGAATTTTAACAAA
Organism: Glossophaga mutica; assembly: GCA_039655065.1. Classification (NCBI taxonomy): domain Eukaryota; kingdom Metazoa; phylum Chordata; class Mammalia; order Chiroptera; family Phyllostomidae; genus Glossophaga; species Glossophaga mutica. The sequence continues at coordinate 12,333,528 of CM077314.1, forward strand.
AGATCATAGCCCTGATATACCATTGTTTGCATTTGGTGCCTATAGAGCACAGTTTCTTGTGTTATTTTTAAAAAGATTTTATTTATCTATTTTTAGAGAGGGGAAGGGAGGGAGGAAGACAGGGAGAGAAACATCAGTGTGCGGTTGCCTCTCATGTGCCCGTCCCTGGGGACCTGGCCCACAACCCAGGCCTGTGCCCTGACTGGGAATCTAACTGGCAACCCTTCGGTTCACAGGCCAGCACTCACTTCACTAAGCCACACCAGCCAGGGTTGTTGGCTTATTTTGGGCTAGTAAATTTTTGGTTGTTGGGGCTGTCTTGTGCATTTTAAGATGCTTAGTGGAATTCCTAGTCTCTATTCACTAGACGTCAAGTAGTGCCAACACCAACCTCACCCCCACCCCAAGTTGTGACAACTCAAAACTTCCTCTAGACGTTGCTAAATACCTCAAGGAAAGCGATCACCTGAGTTGAGAACTACTGCTCTAGAGTGGAAGTCCAGAATAATTAAGCAGTGCTAAACTGGAGCTGTGGAGCCTCAATCACCTCATAATAAAATGACACGAAAGAACCTATCTTGTGAGGCAGTGTGGGGACAGAAAAAGAGAATACACATGAAGCGCTTTGCATTGTATCTGGCAGATAGCAAACACCAGTACAGTGCATAAGATGGCCTTCCTTTTTAAAACTATTGTAGTTGTTCTTTCCTCCAAACATGGGGAAATAAACCAATACTGTTTAATACTGTACTAATCTCTATCACAAAGCATATTCTCAAAGTGCCAGAGTGCTATGATGATAAATTACTCTGTAATGAATACGCTCAAGGATCTATCACTAAGTAGCAAGGGATCGACTTTAATCAAAGAGAAGTGTGATGTGAATTCAGACCATTAGGCCTGGCGTCAGAACACCCGAGTTCCAGTTTGACTATCATATTTAAGTAGTATGTAGTGTTACTTTATAATTCAATTGTAATCATGCCAATAAGTGAGAAAATTTAAAAAAGAAAACTTCAGCATTCTTAGAAGGCGAGAGCCAAGGGTTGGGAGTCATCCACATTTCCTAACCCAATCCGCTTAATCCACCCCAATTTGCAATGAAGAACACAGACAGACAGGAAGATTGTTTATTTACCCGAGAGTACAGAGCCTGTCAGGATTAGAGTGGAATCGCATTTGCACTGTTCTGTGTTACATCCTTGCACTTCCCACTGCCGCATCTCATTGCAATGGACTACAGTTCCGCAGGGGTTGGCCGTGCCCCTTGGGTCACCATTTAATTCCCCATTTCCCATCCGTACCAATGAGAAGGGAACCTATCTTGTGAAATTCTTTCTCAACTAATTAGTAATGTGCCAGTAAACTGAGCAGTAATCTCTGATGTACAATTTGGCAAAACACACAAAAATTAAATATTTTCTGGTGTGCATGTTGGCAAAGCACAAAGAAGGAAAAATAAGATTAGTTAAACCAGTGATTCATAGACTGTGATCCTGGGACAGTAGTTCTGGGAGCTGGTATTCCAGAAATTAAAAGTTCTATGCTTCAACAAAGTACATATATGGCTTCTTCTCCTTTTTAAATATTTACAATTTGCATCTGAATGCTAAATTGTCTGAGAATTTTCATTGTAAAGAAGAAACATGTTGGCATTTGTTTAATGGTTAAACAAGCAAACTTATTATTCACCCCAATTGGTAGCAATTAAAGTTTCTTATATCTTTGATCCAACAGAGAGTCCTTATTGCCAGCTTGATGAACACTAGAGTTTTAGTTATGTTACGTTACGTTACGTTACATGATGTTATGTTACATTACAGTATGCTAAATTATGTTAATGTTCTACTCTATTCTATTCTGTTACAGACTCCAATCTAGTTTCTTATTTCAGATTTAGATAGAAAGGGTTATACAATAAAAAGTTACATTTATTGTTACATCAGATCGATTATTTCCTCTGAGAGACGATTCTGATTTGAAGCAAACAGTGCCTTCTCTAAACCATTAATATTCTAAAAATTACTAGAGCACTATATTTTGTAGAAAGCAATAATTACCAAGCAAACAATTATTGTCAAATTTTGAGTGTAGCATTTTACCCAAATTAATTTTATAGGTATGATCACATTTAACTCTCATTTAAAAAATCATTAAAATTATCTTCTTATTGCAAAAGAGCAAAAAAGGATCTGAAAGATTCTCTCTTCTGAATTTTTTTTTAATTTTTTAAAAAGATTATTTATTTATCTTTAGAGGGGAAGGGAAGGAGAGATGGAGAGTAATATCAATATATGGTTGCCTCTCATGCGTCCCCTGCCAGGAACTGTCACTGGGAACTGTCCTGCAACCCAGGCATGTGCCCTGACTGGGAATCGAACCGCGATCCTTTGGTTCGCAGGCCCACGCTTAATCCACTGAGCTACACCAGCCAGGGCCTCTTCTGAATTTTTTTATTGGCATATTTCTTGCTATTTTCATCATACCACATGTTAATGACAAACTATGAGAATCTTACCATATTGATGGCGTTCACTGGACCAATGCTGTTGACATACATGTCTGTGTGAATCAATGTTGGTTTCACTGCAGAAATAAGCACAGAGACATGTACATGTAGAGAAGGACAATTTTTTTACTCTATTTCTCTAGAAATACAGTTACTTTTCCACTTTAGAAATGATGTATTTGCAACTAATTTGGTGCCAGTGACTAACCTGCTTCATTTAAATAATTTGGTTTTCAAAGAAGTGTCTTCATTTAGCTTGTAAGTGCCATAACTGAACCTCCTTTCTAGACTATGTAAAGATGAACAGACAAGAAAAACTCCTCAGATTTTCTTTTTACCTTTTTCTCAGATATCCTGAATTTTACCATTTCCCCTTCAAGCTCTGAAATTTATTTGGGCATTGTAACCTGACTTGCCCCATATAGAAAAAAAATATTTGTGACCCAGAAAAATACGTAAAAGAAGCATGAAGCAAATAAAAAGAGCAACAAGTTTAGTGAATTGTTTCAGAATAGTTGCACCTGTTGATTCCTTTTATGCCCACTGTATCCACGTATGCCTCTCACCATCACTAAATCAATCTTCCTCAGTGACTTCATGGATTCTGTGACTCATCAGAGAACACGAGGAAACCATATGGAAACCCAACACACACCTATTTGTCAACGAGGTCTGACACTGAAAATAATGTAGTGTTACATCTATGACCAAATGCATGCACTCCATTTTCATTTCACATTTAACAAGCAAAGATTCATAATGTCATTCTGGGCTTCAGTTCAACATTTGTCTCATCGTTCTCATTTTCCTTGAAGGGGTCATGCCCTAACTCTCTGTGGTGGAATGAAGTTGTCACTATTCCTTATACCTACAACCTTGCTGTCACCCCAGTGAGGAACTTCTTTCCTCTGAACTTTGGGCTTGACCATCAGACCTGCCACTAAGAATTTGTAGTTGTTTGTTACAATGGGCAACAGATAGATCTCCTTTCTCATTATTTGCTTGTTTGTTTTTGATATCACTTCATAAAGAACTTGTCGCTTTTCTTCTACAGCCTTTGTCTGGGCTATCCAGCCAAAAAAATGAATTTCCATCTCTCACGTAACACTTGAAAATTATCTTTCTTCATTTAAACTTATCGGTGCCCCTCCTACCTTCAAACCGGAATGCTGTCTGTATATTCTTTGTAACATATAATGAAGGTATAATTTAAATGGCTATGGTTTTTGAAATATGCTGACTTTTTTCTAATGTGGTGGGCATGTTTATGAGTTTCTATCTACAGCACACTACAAAAGATTTCCACATACCTCCTATATCAGGTCGAAGTTTATTGTCATATCCTTCCAGAAGGTTATTTAAGATAACAGTGACATCACCCTCAGGAACTTTGGGTGTCAAGACCCATGTTTTGTTAGAAGCATAATCTTCATAGTCATCATCAGATTTTTGGCTAGTGAGGCTAAGAAAACAAAAATATTGGTTAAGAAACGCGTAGACTGCATCCAAGTTAACTTTCACTCCCAAAGCACTGGTAGAAAAGGAGAAATGAAACCAGGTTACAGTAATAAAAATTAAAGTGGATTACAGTGAAAATTCCTACCTGAGGATTAGTTTAGATCACTAAAACCTCACAGATGTAGGTTACAGTTTATAAAAGTGTACTCTCCAGTTTTTCAGAAACTGGAAGCTCTTCCTTCCCATCTACAAGTAGAATATTTCTTACCAGTTATTTTTGCCTTTTCTATAGTTGATGTTCTTTTTGCCCAACTGCCAGCCTCAAGAAGGACCTATTGATTAACCTAGTTTTGTGAAAGCAGTGCTTCTATGATCAGAATGTAGTCTGAGAATTCAGCCATGATGTCTACTTCTTTTTCCTTTGAGACGTTAACTTGCTCCCACCTATTAATGAAAGTAAGAGACTGATAATTAGATTCACTCCCACAAGCCGCCAGATGAGCCTCTCCCTTCTCGATTGAACTATTAAGGAGAACTCAGTCTTGCTGCCTTTGCTTCCCCCAGGGTGTGCGTGTGTGTGTATTTTTCCTCTCACTTGCACCGAAGCAAGGGCGGTTCATTTATCTTTGATTGTTAAGAACCTGGTACTATGAAGAAAAATGTAGTTGCAGATTTTAAACCACTCTTTACTACAGCAAAAGCTCCTAAACTGGAAACCCATACCATTGTTTAATGTATTACAATCCTAGAAATGAAATTACATATTTTGAGTGATCAGAATGCCACAAAAGATCCTGTGGTTCAGTTTTCCATGCCCAAACATGTCAGAAAATCCTCATGGTTAGTCTGGAAGCTAAGGCTGACTTGGGAAACATAGTAGAATTACTATCTTGTCTTTCCTCTGCCCCAAGTTCAAGTCCCCCTCTCCCATACCCCCAACACACAAGACAATTGTATTTTCCACATCTAGAGGTAAGGCCAAACCTTGCAAAAGCTGCCATTTTCATTTTATCAGCACTCAATACATATTGCTTACTTCTGTGGTTTGTGGTGAAAACCATAACAAATGCAAAATATAAAATGTCCCACCCCATCTTCACTTTATTTTCCTAAACATATGGTATAGACTGGATCTTGTCAGAAATCAAATTACTGCCACATTACCCTAATTGAATAGATACATACATTATGCTCATTAAAAATATGTTTTTCTCAAACCATATTTATCACCTTTCTTCAATTATACTTAGTCATATATATGGCTGTGTTTTATATACGAAGCTTGGAGATAGATAGATAGATAGATAGATAGATGATAAAAATGGTAGAGGGAAGCTAATAAGTGATTAATCTGGCCTGAGAATGAGTGTGGGAGATGAACTTTTAAGAGAAATCACTGGCATGAATTCACAGAGTAAGCAAGTAATCTCTTTTTATATTCCTTCATAAAAATGAACCATGTAAATTGAGCCACACATCTGCATAACCCCAACAGAGGCAGTGGTTTACATCCCACACTTTAGTGGCAGGGAGCTTTACCCTAGCACTCCTGTGGAGGCAGGGGCGGGTTGTGGGGAGGAGTGGGGCCTGACCGGTTTCATCTAGCAGAGACCAGTTCTCTGCGAGGATAATTCCTCTTGACCCCCAGCTCCTAATTTCTTTAGAGCACCTTGAACCATGCCTAATGGAACTCTAATCCTGTGACCCAAATCTTATTGATTTAAGAAGAAAAAAAATCTCTCTAAGACATTTTTAAATCCTTCCGATAAATCACTGGAGAAAAAAATGTGTTTGGCCCATTAGATGTCATCGTAATGGACTTTTACTACCATTTAATTTGGTCATACAAAAGGGCCTTTTTAGAAAAAAAACTTATCCACCTTTCTTCCCCTTTCTTCCTGTGTGTCTGTCTCTCTTGCTTCTCTCTGTCTCTCTCTATCAGACAAATACAACCTATTAAAGTTTCTTCAAGGGGAGGTGATATGTGTTGTTAACCTGTCTGGTTTGCTTGTTTAAAGCACTTCCTCATACTAAGAAATAAATGGTCCAAACTTCATGGCGCCGCATTACTGACATTGCTATTACCTGGTGAACTAGGAGGAAAAATAGTTCAAATGAAATGATGAGAGATACTTGCTTAGAAAAAAATGTTACTTTCCAGAATTGCACCAACAATTCTCTAAATCTCATCCCCTATTGGATGCCAGAACAACAATCATATTGACTTCACTTAAAAGTGTCAGTGATACATTTCTTTTCAAACTTTAAGATTCCTATTTAGCCAGAGAGAGGTTAAACAGAATAGAGAAATTAAGGGTGTATTTTGGGAGTTAGGAATTACCAGGTCTGTGTGCTGGCTTCTTGTCTTGCCCCTGTCATTATTTTATGACCTTGGGCAAATTATTTAACCTGGCTAAACATCAACATTCTCATTTTAAAATAAAGTTAACACTAGTATTCATATCACACTTTTGTGTAAGGATAAGAGAATACTCACTAAATGGTTAGCATAGTGCCTGACATAGTTTTGAAAAGAGTTTTATTACAGTTATTACTATAAAGATCCTGCTGTGGTTGATAACAACAGCTCCAACCATGTAACTAAACCTGATTCTACAGATGCTGCTTCCAGGCTTTTGTCTAATACAGGCTACGAAGGACTCGAAACAGATGTTTTCCAGGAAGAAAAATAATGAGCCCCTGCGAATGAAGTTTTTATTCTCTACAGCTTTTCCAGCTGATGTCTAAATTAATAGGGCTGATGCATAATCTGGGATTGTGCCCGGATTTGTCTTACAAAAAGGAAAAGGGGCCTCATTCAATGTGGGCTGTTTTTTTCCTTCTGTAATTCTTTGGAGTCAAGAGCATCTATGTTTCTAGGTGAACAGTCGAGGGGTGAAGAAGTCTGACTATTCTGGAATTGTGAGCTCCATGAGAATGCCAGGATAGAAATAAATGGGTAAAGAGTCAAGAAAATTGACTTAACAGTTGAACTGGCTAAGAGCAAACACAAATTTAAACTTCCAGCTAAAGGCACCTGTTTAAATAAATAGACTTTAGAAATGATTACTCTTTCTTGGGTCCTTCAGTTTAAAAAATAATCTTTTTTTAAACTTTATTTTTATTGTTGTTCAAGTACAGTTGTCTCCATTCCCCACCCCCAATCTTATAAGAGGAAGGAACTACCATTGCTATTACTCTTCATTAACTTATCATAATAGAAACATTTTTTTTTACTGTTTGAGTAATAATTTCTGGAAGGTAGTGCCAGAAAGTGTTCCAAAGCTTTCATTTTTGAAAGTTTTAAAAAATTGTTAGAAAGCCATCTGACCGAGAGCTTTGAACAGCAAGAGGAGCATCTCTGGGAAAGTGGTAGAAATGCACAATGCAGAACCTTGGACCCCACCCAGGCTTCTAAATCAAATTCTTTAGTTTAATAAAATCTTTAAGTGATTCATATGCATATTAAAATTTGAGAATCTCAGTCATCGAATGTTTAAATCAGTGGTTCTTACTCTGGTGTGTGTGTGTGCATGCACTGGGGTGAGCACTTTTAGGAATACAGATTCCTAGGTTCCTAGTTTAAATCTGACTCAGAATCACCATGTTGTAAGTGAGGTTACTAATTTTAATTTTCATCTTTATAGCTTTATTCATGATTTAAATTTATGCATGAATACAGACACATAATGAATTTGTGTTTGTAATCAGAAACAAAAATAATATTTAGGAGAAATACTCATAAGTGGCTTAGAGAAACAAAACGAACACTGGACAGACAGAGTTTAATGAGAGATTGCTCTCATTAATATAGGAGATTCTAAATATTTGAATTTGGTTCATATTCTGGATATTTGGCACTGCGAAGATTAATCATGCAGTTATGGAATTATAAATTTTAATCCAGGTATTTCAGACTCCCATAGATGCAATAAAGCCCAGGGTGTGCAACAGCAAACATTTGGATGAGATACGAAGCATTTCATTCAGATATCTTTAAATCTGTTGTTTGGCTTCATAAAGACAGAATATATAAAATATATATTATATATATTCTCCGTCATAGGTGGGTAAATAGGTGAATAAACAAAAGCTCATTTATTTTTAAAAATTTTTATTGTATTTTCCCCATTACCATTAAGTCCCCTTATACCCCCTCGCTCCCCTCCACAACCACTCACTGTTGTCCTTGTCCGTGAGTCCTTTTCCATTTTGTTCAGTATGGCTGGGACTGGGAAACTCATTTACTTTAACACTCGAAATATTTTTAAATGATTACTGTTTGATTCCTTTGAACCATTAATTTTATTAATACTTTTTTATTGGTACAAGTTTTGGCTTACTTTTATTTCACAGGTGCAATGAGTCAAATGTGGAGTGTTTTAGATGTCAAAATAAATCTCCCAAGACATATATGCCAGCCAAATAAAACCTTTTGAAACTGTTCTATTAAAAAATCCCTGTGCATTTGGCCTTGCTGCTCGGTCGATTTTACCTGTACTGTTGTCCCCACTATAGAGCGTAAAATCTATTCCTTCCTTGTACTGCACTCGCAGGGATCCCTGCTACCCTCAATTCTCATCAGGCTATAAAGTCCGGTTGGGAGCCTCACAGTCCCAAAACATCAGTAACAGAAGAATGTATTGTTCCTTACACCACGGTGTTACCTGAGAGTGTTGAATTTCAGAAAGCTGGCTGAATTCCAGTGCTTTTGCCTGGGTTGTTCTTTCTGACAGTCTTTCATTCTCTCCATCTTCCAAAACAACACTCACCATGGCTTATTCCTTCTTGCCTTTAAATTTTCAACATAAACATCATGTTCTTGTGGAGGTCCTCCCTTACCATTTATCTACCTTTGTCCCCCACCTCACCTTGATATAGTCTATTCAGTCCTTTATTTGCTTCTTAGCATTTATCGTAATGCGTATTGATCGATTGGCTTATTGTCTGTCTCCATTAGGATTTGTGGAAAGAATCCTTTTTTTTTTTTTTTTTTTTTTTTTTGCTAACTAGTTTTTCTAAGGTAAATAAACCAATAGCGAACTACTGTTAAATATTCACTGTGTTCTAAGAATAACTTTAGGGACTTCATATACATTCCCCCACTTAATTCTTAAACTACTGTTATTCCTATAAATATCCCATGCCTGTTTACTTGCCCATGTCAGAGAAATACACACACACACACACACACACACACACACACACAAAACACACACTATCTTTATGGTGCCAAATGCCAATGGATTTGAAGGAAAACAATGATATTTACCAATAGTCACTTCAGGTTGCCAAACCAAAATGTTAAACCATTATGCCACAAGCCTTTGAAAAAGGAATTGGGGCCAGAGAATCTGCCACTGTACGTTCATCAAAAAATAGGATCAACCAAAATAAATGGTTGCTCAAACTCATTTTTCCCTTAGGACAACAAATTAGTTTATGCCCGAGCTCAATAAAAGTATGGCACCTTCAGCACAAAGTTAATAACATTCAAATTTCATAAGCTTGCCTTTGCAGATACCAGTGATTTGATTTCCCCACACTGAGGAATAAAGCAAAGCTCACAATTTAACTTAATCGATGTGATAAGCTGCCTCACTTAAACAATTCCAGGCTCAGAAAGCAATGCGTGCGTACTGCAGGGGCAAGGCATGTGAGTAAGCTAGGCCATTTCACGGGTTCCACCAGTGACTGCAAAAGGTGGACCTCGGTCAAAGTGTAGGAGCAGCTATGGAAGGTGAGGACGTATTACCAGAGGTTATCAGGACTTGGAACCCGATCGTGGAGGAGGAGACTCTGTACTGTCTGGAGGACTGGGAGCTGTTGAGAGACCCTGTGCTGGTGTTCAGTGATGAGGAACATCAGAGCACAGAGCTGTTGGGATGGGTGCTCTATGAGCAGGTGTGTACAAACGATTGTGTATGTGCATAAACACAGTAGAGTTAGGGCAGGGAAGTAAACGCCTAAGTATCAGTTCTGACAGTGAATTGTCCTACTTGTAATGACTTCCTTAGCTCGTACCTAGTTCATTTTTTAAATATTAGGATAACAGCTGTTGGAAAGCTTGTTTATTTGACTCAGTCCATCGTTATCAGAACTACATATTCCATTGTGTACAATGCAAACTGTTTATTTTATTAGATCACCAGTGACCCATATTAAATAAATGTATGGGGTTTTATTAGTCAAGATGAATTTTATTGCAAGAATCAGAACATTCAAACTAAATGAGGAGGCAACGGCATATATAATTATAAAGCCTAAGTCTCATTTTGTGTATCATTAGCCTGAATACTTTGAAATTTATATCTAGGGCCACAGAGTGGGACTATATTAATTATTTTAGTCTAATTTTAAGCCCTGCCTAGCATAGCTCAGTGGATTGAGCATGGGCCTATGAACCAAAGGGTTGCTGGTTCAATTCCCAGTCAGGGCACATGCCTGGGTTGCGGGCCAGGTCCCCACTTGGGGGCATGTGAGGGGCAACCACACACTGATGTTTTTCTGCCTCTCTCCTTCTCTTCCCCTTTCCCTAAAAAATAAATAAAATCTTTTAAAAAATAAAAAAATAATTTTATGTTCCACCACTACTATCAAAGACAGAATTGGCTTCCCAAAAAGCATGTGGGCTTCACAAATACCAAATTAGAATTGGGGTAATTAAGAAGGTGAGGAGGGATGATGTGGAGAAGGCAACCACATCATTCACTGGGGTCCAGGACTGTTACAGGAAAAAGCCACCAAAGTCAGGTCACCATCTGGGTTTGTCTCCAAAGTCCATTTTCTGTGGGGGCATGCTGCTGTTGTTGGTTTGTTCTAACCCTTCTTAAATAAAAGTGGGAGAATGTGGAGCAACTAAGACTCATGCACTGCTGAGGGACAACATTTTGGCATTGTCTACTAATGATGAACACTGGGGTATCCTATCATGCGGAAAGGCCATCCCTAGATTTATTCCAAAAAGAAATGCATGCATAGGCCCTCTCAAAGACATGGCCACGAATGGTCATTATTGTATTATTGGCAACAGAAATGAATGGGAACTAAAGCAACAGAAGAATGGTTAAATACAATGTGGTACGTGTACATGCTGAAATATTGTATGACGATACTGATTAGTGAACTCTTAATGCTAATTGCAACAAAATGAATCTGGAAACTAAAAATTTGAGAAAGGTGCTACACATTGCATGCCATAAACACACACACACACACACACACACACACACACACACTGTGTTTCTCTTTTTGTAAAATTTAATGTCAGGCAAAATTCAACCCTAGAGCTTAAAGTCAGAACAATGATGACTTTGAGAGCAGAGCAAGAGGCAAGGAATTGAGCTGGACATTCGGATGTTTGCCAGGGTGTTGGCAATATTTTATTTTCAGACATGGCTGGTGGTTATATGGGTTTTTATTTCAATTTGTGATAATTCATTGAGCCATATTTATGTCTTATGTACTTGCTATACATTTTACCTCATAATAATAACAACAAAAGTGTTTTAAAAATTAGGTTTAGGTGTGAGCATTAAAAGTAGAATGTTATTAGGTCCCTAAGGGCAAGAAGTGTTTTGGTTTTCAACAGTATTGTTTTCCAAACCTTTGCAAGTGCCTGCCACTTAATAAGACATCATATGAATGCTTTTCAAAGTATGAAATGAATCAATGAGAGTATGGGTTATTTTTGAAGGTTCAGTGTTTGTAAAAATTAACTTGGCAAAACTTACTCTTTACAAATACGCATATCAGTTGTAGCTAATATTAAAATGAGCTATCTGCATAACATGCTAAAGGATGGTTGCCATCAATATTTATGTCCTAGTAAGATCACCCCGTGTTAGTGTTCCCCAAAGCTGAGGGTACCTACCCTGGTTCCCCAGACAGTTGTAAGTGCCACACAGGTGTAGTATTTAAGAAACTGGAAAACAAGTAATTAGAAAATTTTTTCCTTTTAAATATTTTTAGCACATCCAATTATATCAAGGACAGAGTCTCATTTTATTTGTAATTTGGCTTTAACCACACTTTCCAACCAGGTAACCTAATTTCTAAGGAGAGCATCATTATGCTCAGAACTTCCGGTAGAAAACAATATATAATTACAACATGATAACATTATTCTGGTTTCATTGTAGTTGTCTTCTGTTATGAAAAGTAAAACTGATTTTACAGGTTTTATTTTTATTAAGTATATTAAATCAAACAATTGCATTTAAAAAAATACTGGCTTTATGATAACAATTAAGTAAAAAAAAAAAAATAACCAGATATCTCTTAGATGTGGCAAAAACTGTGAAGGTGGACAAATTTGGGAAACGCATCCTTATAGATTTAGATTTCTTGATTCTCCAGTTAATCAGCATGTATTACAGACTCTTTTGCACAAGGCACAGTTGCAGATGGAAAGAAGTGCAAACTGCAACGTTGATATTAAAACACCTCTCATCTATTTGAGGAGACAAATACCCGAACAGGTAGAAAGATGCAACACTTAAGTAACAAAACAAGGCAATACTAAAAAAACATTGTCGCATGGTAGAATATGACTAACCTCTGTCTACCAGCATCTCCACCTTTATATTAAGGTTATTTCTATCAGTGCGCCTCTGTATTCACTTCCAAATTTCAGTTTCTGAGATAAGAATATTTTTCTCTGGAACATAAAACATTTTGGGGAACTAATAAAACTTTTAGTTCCCTCTTCTAGCAACTAGAAGGTAATACATATAAACATGCAAAATAGTTCACTAATGTATAAGGAGGCCACAGATAGATTTAAGGATCTCTGTATACTTTCTTATGGCTCATGAACAAAAGGCAAAATTATCCCAGATTTAGGATAGTTTCAAAGTCACTGAGAGCCCAAAATGAACGTGAAGATTGATTCTATTGCATGAAGTATCAATATATCTTCAGATATATATTCAAGTCTACCAAATTGAAATATATTAAAATTTATTGGAAATGAGTAATATGTTAGGTATAGGCTTAATCTTAAAGAAAATTGCAAAACTTTTCTCTATTTTTTATTCCAATTCACAATGTACGAAAGTTCTAGTTGCTCCACATCCTTACCAACACTGGGTCTTGCCAATATTCACTTTGCTCATTCTGAAAGGCATCTAGTGGTATCATATTATGCAAATTATGCTTTTAATTTGCACTTACCTAATGGCTAATCATGTTGAACATCTTTGAATGTGCTTATTAACACCTTAGTCACTTACGCATCTAAAGGCACTATGCTGAGTCAACTATATGTTTCCACTTATATGACATTCTTTTTTTAATTTAAATTATTTTGTTGCTGTTCAGTTAGAGTTGTCTGTGTTTTCTCCCCACCCCTCCCCCCTTATATGACATTCTTGAAAAGCTACAGTGATAGGTAACTTACCAGTTGTTGCCAGAATCAAGGGTGGGAGAGGGTATGACTATAAATGGGTGGCAGGAGGGAACTGTTTTGGGGGGAGATGAGACTGTTCGGTATCTTGACTTGGGATAGTGAATTACAAAAATTTACACAACTGTACACCAATAAAGGTCAACCTTTCTCCATGCAAACTTAAAAATAAAACAAAAAAACCCCAAAGCTATTATGTTGTAAAGTAAATCACGAATTTGAAAATATTCTTTGACATGAGATTTTTGTGAAATTTTCTCATACTAAAATGTGAGGTAATTGAGTCAAAAAATTTTTAAATCTCCTGGTAAGAGAGAAAATACCACTATGTTTCCTTTCAATTTGGTGAGTAGATTTTTGTATTCTTTTCAGGCTCTAGATGGGATATTACCCTCCCTGGTTCTGCTATACACAGATTTAGTTCAACAGCTATTTATGAATAAGAGATAAGCATACTTTTGTTAATTCTATGAGAATCTGTTAAAATTTAAAAATTAGTCTCCCAAATAATTACTCTCAAATCATATTGATTAATTTGGAATTTTGGAACCTTCTCTGCCATTTCTTCAATGCAAAGTATTAATCTTTATAAAAATGTATCTGTTGAAATGTGTTAAATAGAGTGCAATAATTTCATAACAATGCCATAAAATAATTAGGATGCTTCAAATAATTGACATAATAGCAGAATCAATAACTAATTCATGATCCTGATAAGTTTTGTAACACACCCACTGTATAAAACCATATACACATAGCACTATATATAACTCTAAAGAAGCTAAAAGTCAACTGTTAAGTTAATTGCCAAGCAATTGAATATAGGTAGGTAAATTGCAACTCTAACCATTTCCCAAATCATAGAGGCACATTCTTCCTTAAAAAGAACACTGACAGTATGTTATACGAAGTATTTCTCATGATCCAAACTTCTCACTGGAACACAATTCAAAGAGTTCACTGAGGCTGCAAGGTCATGCAGCCTTCTGCCTCGCAACCCCTGTCTGCTGGTTTCTTCATTCTTAACCACTGTCTTAGAGCCATCTGGGCCTTTTTTTAGTTCCCTAACCAAACCAGGTTCTTACCCCTTTCAAGGTCCTTGCACCTATATTACCAATGCTGAGAAACTCTCCTCTTCAATCTTCTCGTGGCTGAATTTTTCCACCCCCTTCTAGTCTCAGATTGCTATTCATTACTCAGGAGTCTCTCCTGATCATCTATCTGAAGTAAAGATTTTCTTCATTTTCTCCATAACGCCACACTTGTTTCGTTATTGCTTCAACATGTATCATATGTAGAGGTTTCTTATTTGTTTACTGTCTGCCTGCCTCCACACTGCTCTACGGGGATTCAGAAGATGTCTGATTTTCTCACTGTTCTACCTGCAGTACATACAGTACAAGCCAAGTATCAGGAATTCAATACGTATTTATGGCAGGAAGGCCGGAAGCATGAAGAAACAAGTTTGTCCACCTTGTGCTTAGTTTTATTTACATTTACCATAACAATTTAGAGCTCAACAAGAGTCAAATGATATCCCCTGTTAGCCTGTTTCAAGGGGAAAAGAACAACATCATGTGAATTTCTGGGTTTGGAAAATGGTTGAATCTAAAATGTGTTTCTGGTTATACAACTTACTTAAATCAGAGGTAATAAGTGAAACAAATCAATACAAAGGTAGAATACCGTTGATAAGTAACAGTATGGTTACAATATATATTATATTACTATAATACAGTGTTATGTTTCTTTAAAAAGCATGTCTTTCTTCTGCAATATAAGCTCCACAAGAACAAGGACTATGGCTGCCTTGCTCCATGCTGTATCTTCAGTATCAGGTAGAGTGCCAGGAACGTAGTGCATAGATAGGGATTAAGCAAAATGTGATTCACAAAATAAGTAGGAAGGAGGCAGGCCACCGTTCAGATCACCTCAGTCAGAGTGTGTAACCCCTCTCTCCAATCTTCTGCTTTGTGTTCATGTGCATTTTTATGATCCATTTCATCCGTACTTAAGTGTCTATTAAGAATCAGTTTGGGAGATTACTTCGAGTCTAAAGTCAAGGAGAATAAAGTTGAACGAGGAAATCTCTCCCTCCCCATGTGATTCTCTACGGCGTTTCTGTTGATGCTTATTCATCATGGAAATGGGTCTGTAAAATGCATATGGTGGCAGCAGGCCAACAAAAAGGAGCTCCCGTCATGGACTTTGGAAATTGTTCATGGCCTGTTGACCACAAGGGCACCTGGAAGATCATAGTCACGGTGATGGATGTTTCAAGCAGCACTTGAGTGCCAGGATGTCCTTGGTGTTTGATTTTATTTGCTGTTTATGTTATTATGCAGAAGAGTTTGGGCGAAGTGATATGTGATATCACTGGAAAATAATCTCTTCAGAGTCACTGTTCTTACTGAATATTTTCATGCTTTCAAAAATATTAGCTTAGTTAAACTTATTCACTGTGATCTCTCCTTTGTAACCACAAGTAGAAATGATGTATAATACCAATATTTACAGATCTTAAAACACCTCTCAGGTGAACACTCTGTATTAAAGACTAAAAGACTTAAAAGAAAGTGGAAGAAGTGAAAAGGGCACATGGAAAGGAGGCAGGAAAATAAGCCTGATGTTTGTAGGAACCAACTGACACGCAGTGTGGCAGTCGGCCTGCGTCTGGTGCAGGGCAGGAGCTGACGCTGGAGAGGCTGTCAGGGGTCAGGCCGGGAAGGGCCGCGTTGAGTGATCATATGCCCGGTTTGCCTGGGAGAGTTCCCGTTGGCACCTGGGGTTCTCACATCATTATTCATGATTATGCCCTCTTTGACTATAAAAAGGTGTCCATCTTACACAATAAATATATGGTTGTATATACTGTCTAGGTAAGACAATTGTATCTTATGGGAGAAAGGGGAGTTGTTGCAAAGCTTTAACCATATTTATATTTTAGAGAGTCCTTCTGAGGTGAAATTGTCTTTATTTGCAGATGGCAATGCTATATATAGAAATCATAAAGAATCTACAAAAACTATTAGAATTAATTACTAGAACTAACATCACAGGTTATATATTAACATACCAAAGAAATGCTTTACTATATAATGGTAAACATTTGGAAAATAGATATTAAAATATAATAAAAGACACAAAATACTTAAGCATAAACTTTAGGAAATGTGCAAGATGTTGACATTGAAATAAACAGTAAGTCGGTGAGAAGAATTAAAAGAAATCAAAACAAACGGAGAGAGAAACCATGTCTATAAATTGAAAGATTTAAGACTGTCAAAAATGGCAGTACTGTCTAAATTGATCTATATATTCAACACCATTTCAGTAAAGATACAGTGGGACATTTTTGTTTTGCTTTGGTATAAATTGGGAAGTTTTCTAAAACATATAAGTATATGAAAGATTTAAAATAGACAAATCTGTTTTACAAAAGAAGAACACATATGAATGTGCTTCATATTTATTAACTGATTTTAAGATGTCTATAAAACCACAAAGTTCAAAGTCATATAGTGCTGGCATAGGCATAGACAAAGAAATCAATGGAATGGAATAAAAAATGTCAGAAATAGACCTAGATATATATGTATATCTGATAACATTTTGTCAAAGTTACTGAGAATGTCCATGGGAAAAGAAAAATCATTTCAAAAAATGGGGCTAAAACAATCAGATGAATGCATGAGGGGGATGAATATCAACTTCTAACATGCACTAAATAATAATAATAATAATTTAAAATGGATCACAGAGCTACATGAAGAAGCTGTAACTACAAGGCTTCTAAAAATATATGAAAATATCTTTGCAAACTTAGGGGAGTTAAAAATTTCTTAGCAAATACAGAAAAAATACAAGCATAATAAAAAATGACAAATTTTGCTTTATAAGTAAATAAATAATCACCCCCAAATGGGAAAGAATATTTTCACTATATGTGTTGTGCATGGATTTTTACTTAAAATTCACAAAGTACTTCTTCAAGTCAATAATAAAATATAATATAATAAAAAACCATAAAACTGATAGACACAGTATCAGTCCCACTATAATGGCTAAAATGCAGAAGACTGTAGAGCTTTTAATTAAATGTCTAAAAGTTACAGATTTGTGTGCATGTGCATAAGGAGAGGACACCTTTGCTTTTAGAATGGTAATTATTTGAGAGGAACTAAATACTCCCTTGTTTATTCTAAGAGAATATAATGAAGGGGCATACTGGAAGAAAATAGTTAAACTGATCTTAAAAAGCAGTTGGTAATTTATTTGCATATAATTACTGTGATCTATACTCTTACCAAAGATTATAATGTATCAATGTTAAAAAATTACTGAGGCCCTAAAATCTTATTCTGTATTTCTATAGGCCATACACAGTGTATTTTGCAC
Organism: Glossophaga mutica; assembly: GCA_039655065.1. Taxonomy (NCBI): domain Eukaryota; kingdom Metazoa; phylum Chordata; class Mammalia; order Chiroptera; family Phyllostomidae; genus Glossophaga; species Glossophaga mutica. Next base: position 12,351,299 of record CM077314.1, read on the forward strand.
TTAATTTTAAAAGCTTCAAAATATTCACTGTGTTTTTTGATCCAATTACATCTAAGTTTTCAAGCCCGAATATTTTTTAAATTAACTGAAGCACACACTGGTATATGTATTCAACGTGGTTTTGTCCCCACCCCTTTGACTGTACTTCACGACTTATATTGGATTGTGAATGGCTTACAGAAGTGGAATCAATTGCAAGTAATGGTGAGAAAATAGACCATTACCATGCACGTAACTTGAGAACCTGAACCTACAGGATAGGGAGTAAGGGGAACAAAACCCCATCAACTGGCCATTGATTTGTAAATTTTATCTGTGTCAAAATAATGTCATAGATGACAGTGTTGCCTTAATTACATTTAATATGATCTTTATTACATAGATTTTTTTAAATTACTGAAAAATAGTTTTCAGAACATTTGAAAAAATTTTATACCATTTTCCTTCTTCTTCCAAAATACCACATTCATTTTCATGTAAAAATCTCTCCAATTGAGGGCAACAAGTTCAGCAAAACTATTATGAACAAGGAAAGTGCTGGAATATTAAAATCAACCAGTTGGATGATTGTAGGTCAGTTTCAGCTGGATGATTGTTCTCAGTTTCTCTGTCCTTTGCTCTTGCTGTGCCAGGGAGCTATTGTTCTCTCTCGTGGCACCATGTGGCTTTTTGCTGTGGCTTTTACCTGGGTTAAAATTTAATAATTATCTGTACACCTCTTTGGTCACTGCTATCCCACGAGATTCAAACTCCACAATGGCAGACAGCATGGCTTCAGCTGCCCCGTAATTACACGCCCAGTCCCCAGCACAGACTAGTTGAAATACCTAAACATGTTTCATGTCTAGAGTAGTTTGCCTCAGTTATGTATTTCAAAGGTGCTCTCAAAAGCAATTTATGCAAAAAGGACTGAGAACCCTCAAAAAATAACATAAGAGTCAGTCATTATTTTCTTTCTACTAAGACTACGCTGACAAGTTACACTCAGTTTGTTTTGCCCATTTTATTTAAATGTGTAATAAAGTACAGAGCTCAGTTTACATCTGTCTCAGTACATAAACTTTGGTTGTACAACTGAACAAGTTTATGGCAGGGTTTCAGTAATTACAAAGGGTCTTTGCTTAAAAAGAATTCCTTGTTTTCCCCACTATTATGTTATTTGCTATTCATTATGGTTTTCTTTATGAATGGGTGGCGAGTGTATGATCAGTACTACTTATTTGGTATTTACATGGCACTTTATCTATAGAGGTATACAATGAGTTTTATAATGATATGGAATTACTACCATATTTTGGACTCATACCATAATGTTATAGAGATTAATATGATTTGAAGTTAAATTTTATTTTTACCCTAATGTGTAACAAAAGAACTTTTCATTTCCTTCCAAAGGATATTTATTCTCTAGAATAAGAAAGAAATGAATAGCAAATAACACTCTCACTTAAGCAAACTGAAGAGGCCTGTTATATCTTGGAACAATCCAATTATTTTGGGTTTCAACATAAGAACAATCCTTCTTACTTTCAGAAAGAAGAAGGGTGACTACGCTGCGTGGCGTGGCGATAGACTAACGTGAGACTGGGGAGGCTAAACCCTGCTTCACAGATAACATTCAGGGAGCCATGGCCGAGCCCCTTGGGCTCCTTGTATCTCATTTTTTTTACAGCTTTTCGAAGGACAACATATCTTTATTTAACTCACAAGGTTATGGAGAGAATAAGAATGTGCACACAAACATTCTCAGAAAAAATTACAGCCCCAGCTTCTAGAAATTACATCTTCTTATTCCTCTAGAAATTAAGCTTGACGTTAAGTTATCACATGCCAAAGTTATCAAAGAAGTTGCAAATATAGTTGAGGTGATTTAAAATGTCAACCTTATATACCTACGTATTGAAGATATAAACATCAGATATTAAAGTAGTAATATTATTTCTACTTTAATACTCAGTATAGTTGCCGTGATTTAGTCTTTCACTTTTCTAAGAATTTTTGGACGAACACTGCAGCAGATTCCTCTATAAATTTACTCAGTGGAAGAGCAAGTTCTCTTCTTCGAAATTGGAATGACATGCAGAAGCTAAATCCCTGGGTAATGACTGAATTGCAGATTAAGCTGTATTTATATACAGAGACATAACCATTAAGAAATGTATTTTGTAAGTGTAATTTTGGTCCAGGGTCTAAATAATGCCACTTAAATGTTTTTAAACTCTCAAAACAACCAAATAGTGGATTAATTTTAAGCATTTCCTCTTAGAGCTTTCAACAAAAGTAAGAAGGTAAATTGAAGAATGGTGTGATTGATGGAGACTGAGGATCTCAAAACATACTATACTATATAGATTATAGTATATAATATAATATACTATATAATATAATATATAATTTACTATATATACTATATAATATATATAGTAAATTATATTAATTTGTTCAGTGGGCTCGTTGGAAATAAGGTGTCCTAGATTCTATTGTCTGAAGGTAGAATCAAATAATTACAAAAATTAATGCTGATAAATATAGATAATCTAGACTAATTAGCTACTCTAGTGAGAAAACTGTATTGATAAGGTGAAACTGGTCAAAACTTTCAGAAAATAATTAGTGATGCATCTAAAATATAACCAGTTCTTATGATCATTTGTGTACATATATTTGTTAAGTCTTTTTTGAGACAACTCCAAATCATCTTTTATTTATACAGAGAACAAGAGGAATATTTAGAAAGGGACGTACTGAGGAAACAGTGGCTCTGTCCCAAGAGATAAAGCAAGGAGGTTGCCTCCTCTGAGGCCCTGCTAGGGGAGGAGGCAGGGGTCTGGGTACAATGGTGAGCAGCACAGGGCGGGGAGGTGGGGGGCAGGGAGGTCGTGGTGCTGCCATAGAAAGGAGACGCTTGCTTTGGGTGAGCTCGGTTGGTGGGTCAGGGGTGGGACGCACAGTGACCTTGCTGATAATTATTTTGGGGGATGCAGTTAGTGCTGCTGACTGGAACAAGAGCTGCCTGCCTCCTGGTTCCTGGAGGGCACCCACTAAGGAACACAGGACAGGAAGGGCAAGATGAGATATACACACAGACACACACATGCACTATTATATATGGACATATGTTTATTTATCATTATACATCCATACCTGTGTCTAGCCATACACATACTACTTGGTTACTTTATTATTTTATGAAGTATATATTTTATATTTCTAATTATCTATTGCTTATAAGCAGGTCATCAAATCTCTCTATAGTCTTGATTTCCTAATCTGTCAAATGTGGTTAACAATAATTACTTCATAGATTTTAGTAAAATATAGTATATTTTAGTAAAATATAGTATATTATCTATTAATTCATTAGTATATATTTATATATTTGAAGTATATGCTTTATATAGTAATTAAACATTACATATTAGTATTTATATTAAAATTTTGCTTCATTGTATATGTGTGCCTGACATGGGTAGATCTGAAACTCTGAAGTTGATATTAGGTTGTGACTATTTAGTTTCTGAAGTAGGGGTTCAGAACAAGTCACCCCCAGATGTGCTTCTGTAGTATGTGGACTATTCTGAGCTAAAGGAAACTGAGTGGGCTCAACAGACACTTCTGTACCCCCGCTTTTCTCTCCAACTGCCTCGAACAGGCTGAGTCAGAGGCCTTGCCCATAATAAGGAATTATCAGAGGTGGCTTTGGGTGATCCGTCTGTACCGCAGGGCAGACTGTCGGTGGCTGTGCCTCTGCTCTTCTCGTCCAGCAACGCCACTCCGAAGCCCCAAGGGCATTACCTCCTCCTTAGGTCAGGGTCTCACAGAACCACACTTTCCCTCCCTGTCTCTGAGGCTCTCATGTATGTGGGTTGCTGTATGCATGTATGTAATTAAATTTGGCTATTTGCTCTTCTTCACCTGTCTCATGGAGATCTAATTGTTAGACTAGCCAAAAGAACCTAGAACAGTAAAGGGAGTCTTCACTGCCCACAGTAACTTTGAAGATGTCACGGAGATCTCTTATGACCCAGTAGCGGAGGGATGGATTTTTGTCTTTACCTTTATCTGGATAGGTTATCGTATCTGGAATGAACATCCCAATTGGAATCCTGAATTTTTAAGCGCTGAAATTGTGCTGACACCCACGGTGGTCAAACAATCCCTAAACTGTGCTAATTAGAACTTTTAACCACCCTTCTGTGATCTGTGAGCTTGGCAGAAGTACTTTGGAGAACCATGTAGGGGAGGAAAAGTAATTTTCTCTCTAACTTTCTAGGTTCTTGGCTGTAGAAAAAAGAAAAGTTAACAGGAGGATAACAAACAGAAGTTTGATAATATGTATCACCTCCTGTATACAAGAAAAATAACCAGGAAAACTGCGTAACTCCCTTGAATGCCCAGTCCACCACCTTAATTACCATCTACACCTAAAGACAGAAGATGAAATTGCAGGGAAGGCAGACCTGGAAGGCTATCAGGCAAAGCACAGTAAACTGAAGGTATGGTCGTTACAGAGACTTAAGGCCCTGCCTCCTCCATTGATAAGCGTTTCTACACATTTAACCAGCCTCTTCTGCCTGTTAGAGGGAGGGAGACACCCTTGCAAATAGAGATTCCCCTTGTAAATGCAAATGTCTCTTCCAAAGGGTAACTTCTACTGGCTTTGAGTTTCTCCTGTGCATGCTATTTCTTAAAAATAATCAGTCTAAAATATTCCTTACACCAAAGAGACAAATTCTTCTCCCTTCAACTACAATTATATGTAATTCCAGTTGTACTGGAGCTGTGGGAAGTCTGTCTTGGAATGGCTAGGAAATTGTAACAGTGAGAAATAACCACAACCTTGGTAATGTAATATTTACAGCAAAGATAAAGCCTCTAAAGTTAGTCTTCATTTCAGGTGGAGCAGAAATCCTTGCATGAAACACACTTTAAAACGAAGACCTCAATCATTAAATATTCTGTAATTGAATTATTTTGAGGAGATTATCACTTAGTTCTTTTAAAATGTATCTAAGATATCAAGCTGGCATTTATGTAACTAATCATTTAAATTAAAAGCCAATTTTAACTCCTGCCTCGGATCCAGATGTTTTGTCTAGAGGGTGGTAGGCAGCTGGATTCTGGAAAATATTTAGTAATAAGTTTTTCTTTTTCCTTTTCTCTCTGCCTTTCTTTTTGATTTTTTAATATAGATGTTTGCCTCAGTGTAGATTGTTTGCAATATTATGTCTACAACTAAGCAATTAAATATGATGAGAAAATGATTTTTTTTCTCAATAAAACCAGGTGGAACATTAGGAAAGAACAAGCTTGTCTGCAGATGTTAATTCCGTAAACAAACAGGGTTATAATGAAGAGTAATCATATTGCCCTCCAGGCATGCTCCTAATCTATAAAAGTTAAAAACTCTGAAAAAACTAGTTATGGGCTAAAAACTTTCAGCACCTAGTAAGAAAAACTACCTGAAGTATTTCTGTTTAGGCTACAGATAAGAACGGAAAAAATATATTTACAAATTTTTGACTTAATGTATATTTTAAATTAAGTGTTAGCACTTCAGAGTAAGGGTTGGATTGTCACAAATTTCATCAGATTCATCCCTGCTAATCTATCCTTGAAAATTAATTCTTTATCACTTGAAGTATACTGTAAAATCTTATTTTAAGGAAATACTAAAATATCTTTATGTCTAGCACGTATCCCTATTTAATCTAAATAATGTTCTGTTGTATCTCTCTGTTTCTTCTGAAGGTATTTTTACTCTGAAGTGGAATGTAGTTACATGAAAAGAGTTTATAAAATTAGGAAATTTGTTTTAAAATCTATATGTATGAATATTTCCACATGGATTGTATATAATTTAAAAATACAATTCTATACACATGCAGACATACCTTTAATGAGAGGGGTCTCTGTTTTTTTTTCAACCAATGTTTTCTCTTATATGAGGAGCGTTTATTAAAATTCTTTATAGCTATTCCTCACCCTTAATGGTTTCTATAATACACGCAATGATTTATATACAAGTGGAAAATTCTGACATAAAATTAACTCACTGTGCTCAGCTGTTTAATAAAGTAGCAATAATCAAAATGCCTGCACACATTAAATGTGGTGACAAATAAACTTTGGATGTTAGCAAGGCACGTACGCCTCCTCTTCAAAGTGCAGTCCAGGGCGTTTGTTGAAAATGAACATGCCTGGGCCCCACCCTGGACATACTGATTCAGAATCTTCCAGTGTGTGGTCCAGGAATCTCCATTTTAGCAAGTTCTCCACGTGATGCTATGGCAGCACTGTATACAAGATAAGTGACAGTTTAGATAATTTTGAGTTTTCAAAATTAACTCTTTCACACACAAGAAGAGATATTAGCTATTATATATCTTCACTTCAATGCTTTCTACTCCTCCTCGCTTTACGGTTTTGTAAACACAACCTCATGAGTTTAGTCAGTTTAATCAGGGGGGAAACTTACTCTTTGGAGTTATTTAAGTGAAAAAGTCAATGAAATGTTTCTTTTCTAATTTCTCTTCCACTTTCTACTGCCACTGTTTGCCTGGAAAGCCTCTTTCAGATTACCTCCTAGGACCCCACATATTTTTCTGTGATTTATAGTTCTTCTTTAGGACCAACTTCAGATCAAAGCTTCTATTTCCAACCAGCCTGATTCAGCCACACAAATAGCTTTTTTATGGGGTTGCAGTAAACTGAAACTCCGATCACATTCTCTGCACCAAACTACCACTTGTTTCTGTCATTCCTGAGAAGATGTGAAAATCTTCCTATTGGAGAGTTTATGACACAGAACTCCCATTATTTAGAGCTATTGAAAAGGCTACTATGCCAAGAATTGAAAATTAAAATCTATTTTTAAGTTTTACTTTTTCTATGATATTAGAAAGAAAAACATGGGACTCTTGAAAAAAGTAAGACATCTCAGATACGATACTATTATGAATCACAATAAAATTACACATTGTTTTGGCTAAAGTAAGACCATTAGGCTAAAATGCATAAGCATGTCCTCATCTATTTAGTTACAAAATTGTTTACTTAGATGGATGTAAGGTGAATAGAAAGGAAAGACATATTTCCCTGTCTTATCTGGATTTTAATCCACAGGTTTCATAAATGGTAGGAATATGTGAATGATATTTTCTACCCATAAGCAACTATCAACTCTCTAATATGTGAAACAAATTAAGAACTACACATATTAGACAGGAAAACATGTCTGCAAATTTTGAAGAGAAAAATGGTTTTCTAGGATCCCACTGAAATCTATTTGCACACAATCCATTTCCATTAAAAGGACCTCTCCTCCTCTAAGAAATCTACTTAATCTTATATCCTTAATGAAAGCGTACTCTATTTTTATAGTGAAGGAAGAAAGTATGAAAAATACTGGAAGAATTAAGCAGACCCCCTCCCTCTCTGCTTAAAAACTCCAGGAGAGCCTTTCACTCCTTATTGTGGATGGGTCTATTTATCAGAAGTCAGCATCTCCCATTACCTCCCTTAAAGAAGGAAGGATTGGAATGGTTGACTAGTTATTTTTAATAAAATAAAATAACATAACCTTTTATCTCCCTTTGTTAGAACTACTACATAAAAGTGTCAACTCCCACAAAAATTTTAGGGCAATGGCTTGATATATTCTATAGCTAGTTTTTCTTTTCTGGTCCGGGGAGAGTAGAATTACCCTAAATGTAGAGCTTTATTTCAAAATGACACTACTGGAGAGTTCAAGTAATGTAGATAGGGGATCTCTGACATGCCTTTGGTTCTTGATGGAAATCCTGAGGTGTGCATTGGGGGTGGAGAATGTTTAGGTGGGTGGATAAATGATGAACTATAGTTGGAGGAATATTCTGGATTCTTTTTGTCTAAGGAAGTTCAAAGCACTTCAGGGCAAACACCTGTTCTGGGATTTGGGAATCCGTCCCTTCTTCCCACCTTTTTTATTTAGTGAAGCAAGTCTCTAGGGCATGAAAGCGTACTTCACAAATTTTGCATCCCACCCCCTGGTTCAGCATGTTTTTCAGCACTGCATCAAGGCCAGCTGTTTTCCAGGCATATATTCCTCCATGCACTCATCAACTAGGTTCTCTAAGCCCATGCCCAAAAGTTCCACCCCCCATCTCAAGGAGGGGGTAGGACTAATCAGAATAGGGTCCCTGGATGTCATTAGTGTTCCTCAGCTCTGTTGGCCTTCTATCTGTACTCTATGCATGTCCTGTGTAAATTTAGGGGTGTCCTATAGAGTTAGACAAGCTTCTTTCCATTTGGCCCTAAGCAAAACTGCTGTCCCTGGTGCTGAACCATGTTTGCCCATCAGGGAGCCTGCTGCCAGGTCAATGGGGCTGGATAGAAAACCTGGCTGACTGATCTTATGAACGCCAAAGTGCAGGCGCAAGCAATACTCTGATGTACGCGAACGGAACCCCTCCCCCCAAACACATCTCTCCTGGGGGTGCGCCGGGACCTCATTTGCAGTTTTCTCCTCCGGACCCCCACCCCTAATGCCTCCAACATGGCCTCAAATGTCCACATGTATCAGCACAGCCCACCCAGATATAATTTTGCAGTAATATTAAAATGCTACTCCTCAAACACTAAGTCTTTACACTGACAGCTTTTCCAGTCGAAAACAAAACAAATCAATGGAATGAATTAATAAATAAATGGAAGTGACCTTCCTCTTCCCTCCCTCCTTTTCCCTCCCCACACATTCACATTCCCTTAAATTACAAAGCTCCAAATCCTACAAGAGTGTTTTACATCTGGGTGGTCTCCGTAATGCCCCATCCCCACCCCTTCCCCCACCTCCCTGGAACAAAACAAAGCCCAAACCAGCACATCTTACCTTGGGCAGAGCGTTAGCAGGAGCAGGATCCACACCGTCATTTTCCGTGAAAATACAGGAGTCCTGAAGACTGAGCTTCCTGCGCTCCATGTATTTGGCAAACTCATCGCTTTTTTCCCCTCTGCTTCTTGCCTCTCGGTTGCAGAAGAATCCCTCCCCTTTGTATTATTATTATGCTTATGATCTGATGGTGGCTCCCCCCACCTGCCTCTAGTAGGTCCCGTCACTGGGGAGATGTATTGCTACCAGCTTCAGGAATTAATATTCAGGGAGCAGAAATAAGATCAGCACACAGGCTTGCAGATACCATCAAAGCATCAGCTCAGGGAGCAGCTTCCAAGTCTGGGGGAATAATATAATTGAGGCAGGGGGAGGGTTCAGGGAGGAACGCACAGAGACAAACAAGGGGGAGAGAAAGGCGTGCATGCTGGTACACACACTCATGCCCCTCACATTCACACATTCACACACTTACATATACTCCCCCAGGTCCATCACTGTAGGTTTATTTGTTTGTTTTGATTTTTCTTTTAGAGGGGGCAGGGCTGTGTGTGTGTGTGTGTGTGTGTGTGTGTGTGTGTGTGTGTGTTTAAAAGAAATAGAAAAATCACGAGAATCTCTGCGTGATAACTATGAGGTCAAAGTGGAAGTGATGCGCGCTGCAGCAGCACAAATTAACACATGCGTGGTGTCTCTCCAGTGCTTCTTAACCCTTTGCTGCACACGCAGGCATGCAAGGACTGCCTTTCATCCCCACGAAAGCCAGGAGATGCTCCAGCTAGCTCATACACTCTACACCAATGACAGGGGGTTTGTCTCCTCAGATCTGCCAGGAATCCTTATTTAAAATCGCGCAGCCTTAGAAATCATGATCACGTTGTGGGGAAAGGGAGAGCGGCGTGCAGGGGAGGCAGGGCCATCTCTCTGTAAGAGCATCCCGTTTGAAAACAGATTTGATGGGTTTCCAATTTGACTGAAGGGAGAAAACACTGACAGATTTAAAAGACAGGAAGAAATTCTATGTTCTCCAGGATGCACTCCTTCCTGTTCTGGTCTCAAAATGTAAAGACACAAATTTCTTGAAGGCTGAAGAATGCAATTGCATGGAGATAGCTGCCTGAGTAAAGTACATAAACCACAAAACCAAAGGGGGCTTTTAGAAGGGAAGTTGGACAAAGGGAGCAAGTCAAGAGGACATCTAACAATATAAAGGGATTTTTATCTGCTGTGCAGAGTTGACATTTTTTATTTCTTCTTCATGACAATCCTGAAAATTTCTGGGGTGAGCGAGTGATGTTAGCATGCTGCCTTCTGGCACAGAATGTTACCATGGATACTGATACTTGAGCGACATCCCTCTATTTGAACCTAGTTCACCCACCACCAAGGGAACTCCACTCACTGAGCATGGAGAAGAAGGTGGAGGGGTGCTTCAAGGTTTCTAGAGTCAAGACCAGGGCAAAGGCATTCACGTAGAGATACAGGGGAAGAAAACCCGTTGGACCCTTTCCTGGAACACAACAGGGGGTTATACCAGACCCATTGACTTTTCTGTGTAAACTGAATCTTCCAGGGAGGCAATGTGAAGGAGGCCAGGAGGTGCAGAAACAGAACCGGAGGTGAGGAGGTCTACTCTCCACCTCCAGCCCTAAAGTATACCCAAGAAAAGCAGAGAGAATTACTGGTGGCTTCTGCTCACGACAGAGGCTGAGGAGACACATTCTGACTAGGCAGCCAAAAAGGCCTAACGGACATACCTGGACCCCTGCATGACTTCAGAATCCCACCTCAGACAGTTATTTTATGGGATTAGGAAAATCCAATAAAAGCAGTGACAACATTCACTTCCATATTCGGTTGACCTCTTCCTATTATAATTGAATTGGAGCCCAAACAAATGTAAACCCCTTTCTTTATAATTTCCTCGTTCCTTGCTGCACTGAGAAAATTTAGCCCTCTTTATACCTATGATTTTTTTTTAACAAAAACACCTAGGTGGCTTACAGCTGTATATTTATATTTAGTGAAGATATTTGATCATATTTTTGTAGGCCAAGGTTATATACTCACATACCTACAAAGACCACATGAGATAAATAAATTATAGAAATGGGCTGGCTGTGGATCAGTAAAGTGATTCATTTATTTTCTGCAATTGCCTACTGTATACTCACCGATCATATAAACATTATGACCAGTTTTCCTTTAAGTCCTTACACTATTAAAAATAGTTAATTGAATGCAGCAGAAAGAAAGAAGGAGTTCCTACTCTTTGCTACAGCATGGATGGAGCTGGAGAGCATCATGCTAAGCGAAATAAGCCAGGCAGTGAAAGACAAATACCATATGATCTCACCTTTAACAGGAACCTAATCAACAAAACAAACAAACAAGCATAATATAAGCAAAGACACTGAAGTTGAGAACAGTCTGACAGTGACCAGAGGGGGAGGGGAGGGAATTTCAGGGGGAAGGGGGGAGGGTTTAGAGGAACAAGTATAAAGGACACATGGACAAAAACTATGGGGGGTGGAAATGGGAGGGAGGTGGGGAAGGCTAGGGCGGTGGGCTGGGGGGGAGTAAAAGACAGAAAACTGTAGAATATCAATAATTAAAAAAATACTGATAAAAATAAAAAAATAGTTAATTGAACATCTTTATTTGCTAACTTCATTTCAGGTTTGATTGGTTTATATCGACTGCTATTTTTTAATGTGTCTTATTATGCTGTACTTTGTATATCTCATTATTTTTTAACATGTATCACGTACATTATGTATTATCAATATTCTGATTTTCAATACTCCTCTGCAGAATGTCAATATTTGTTCTAACAGGAGTTAAATCATTGACAAATCACCTTAATCTTGTGCAGGATTAGTTTTATACTGCTTTCAGGTTACTTGCAGTTTTGCCCTTAGGCTCCAGCAAATTCTTAGTTCTAAAATAGAGAAGGGTTGTGGTCCTTCTAGGGTTTTAGGAACCCTAAACCCTTTCTTTCTAGGAAAGTCTGAATTGCTTATCAAGACTGGTGGAATTCAAACTCCAAACTCAGTATTTTTGCAATGAGTGGCGGCTGAAATGTTGGCTCAGCTTTTTGAGTATTTCAGAAATAGTTTCACTTTGTTCTAGGGCTTCTTGGTGTCTTCCCTCCTTCCACCCAGAAACAAACATCTAAGGGAAGTTTGCCTGGGAATTTGGAGTTTTACCTCTTTGTTGTTACTTTGTTTCTGAGACTTCCCCCTTCAATTTGAGCTTTTCTGGCAACCCCACACTCTCTGAAAACTCCAGCCAATCAGATGGCTGCCTTCTGCTGATTCTAGCCAGCCTGCACTGCTGGTATTGAGGGTGATACCGGGCTGTGGGACTTTTCATACAGAAACCAGTAAAGTTTCAGGCAAATGGAAAAAAAAAAATGGTCATCCTTTACATGCCCTCATGGGAAAGCTACAAAATCTTAGATCTCTTCCAGTTCAGTTTTCGCTTTCTATGCCCAAATCTTCATCACGTTCATGTGCTTTTGGTAACCTTCTAGTACTTCAGCTATTTAATATTCTGTCCATTAGTTATCATTGTTATCTGCAGAATAATTAGCTTACTTCATAACTACCAAACCAGAAGTAATGTATTTTAATTTCCTAAATGATAAAAGATCTTGTATCAAAACCCAAACTGATCAAGATTTTGACCTCATAATTCACTTCTGGACATAGTAATAATAATGATGAAGAAGACGATGATGATGATGATGCAGTACCAAATTAAAATTTTAAAGAAAACTTTTTTCTGAGAAAAATAACCCACTGAACAATTCTCCAACATATTGACGATGATGAGTTGGATGGGAAGATATCAGTGTTAATTTTTGTCTTTCTACTTTTTCATGTTTTTAAAAACTTAATGTAAATAAATATATATACATATATTATATACCATGAAAACACAAACATCATATTTATCAAATGATGGCAATTTAAATATTTTATAAACATGACTTATTAAAAGTGGCCAACAATAAATATAGCTATGAGTACCTGAAAAACAAACTTTAATCTTGTATTATTTTTTAAATTATTATATTATTTTCCATAATAAAAACTATAAAGCTACTTTTGTTCCACCTTATATGCATTAAAAAATTTTAGAAAATATATTAAAATACTTTTTTTCAGAGAACAGCCCCCAGGTGGGAAAGATCCATAAGAAAAAGTATTCTGTGGAAGATTTATTCAATACTGACGCAGTCCCAATATCATCAATGGGAAAGTAGATAATCTGATCCCAAGGCATTTTTGGACAATGGGAAAAATGTATTATTCTGCAATAATGTTATGAATAACTTATGCAAATACACACACATCTAAACATATACATATATACATTCAACAACATAGTCAAATTTTAAAATATTCTGTAAAGCAAAAAAAGCCAAGTAAAAACTAGTACATACTGTATGATGCTGCCATTTATATTAACTTCAAGGGCAGCAGAAGAATTCTTTGTGATTAAAATAAGCATGGATTTTGCCTATAATTTTTGAGGTACAAGAGAAATTTCTAGGGTAAATTAAATATCCTGTATCTTAATTAGGAAAGTTACTACATAGTCTTACACACTGATAAAACATGAAATTATACACTTAAGATCTCAGCATTTCACTGTACATTAATTTCACCTTAACAAAAATTTTATTGTTAACATAAGTATTATCCTCATCAGTAAGCATAATCCGTGTCAGGCACAGTGCCGCATGACAGGTCTTATTGGATCTTCATTAAAAAACTACAAGGTAGGTACTGTTAGTATCAACATTTCACACCCAGGAAGATTCAAGTTCGGAAAAGCTACATTTCTTGCCCAGTGTAATCTATACAGTTGATTATACAGTTCATGGCAGAGCAGATTTTAAACCGAGACAGCCTAATATAAGAAATTGAACTCTTAAGCATGGTTGTAAACCATCTCTCAATAACATGATTCTGGCAATAAATAACATAGTTATTAATTCACTTTAATCTCAGCGATAATAAAACTTCAAAGTCAACATGATGTAATACAAAGAGCATACAGTTCAGATCAGAAATCTTGGCTTTGTCATTAACTTTGTGACTTTGGGGAAATTACTTCATTTCTCTATGTCTTATTTTCTCATCAATAAAATGATGGATGGTACAGGTGATATACATGGAACCCTTCATCTTTAACACTCAGTGACTATAATTTGAATAGCATTTCCTTGTGAGTGACATGGGAAGAGATATCTATAGCTCTTTCAAATATGTTAGCTTCTTTAATTGTAGCACATCATTACAGGGGTCAATGTTCATGTTATTGCACCTTAAAATAAACTGGAAAAAAAAAAGTTTGGCTTAGTTATTTCTGTCTTAATCTTAAATCTCATGGGAGAGTGCAAGTGCCTTCTTGTTCAGGATACTGGATGAACCAGATGTGGAGGTAGGGTCTCTTTTCCCAGGCTTGAGTTGGGGCTGGCCTTACGATTTGCTTTGTCCAGTAGAACATATTGTACGTGTGAGTTCTGAAGTCTGAGCTGTGAAAGGCATCTTCACTTCCATCTTCATTATCTTCCAGTGCTCCTGCCATCCTGTAACAACCTCAGTTCTTTACGACAACAGGCATGTAATTGCCGTATCTAATGCACTCCCCAGCACTTAGAAGAGGGCCCGGCACATAGTATGTGCTCATTAAAAATTTGTTGACATCTAGAAGTTGACTCTCATCAAGTATCTTTCAGAAGTATGTCAGTATACTTTTGCAATAATAATATATGGATCGCAAGTTGGCCAATCTTTTGAAATCACTGGGTATAGTTTTGTTTTTGTTTTTGGAATGTCAAATTATGGCTTCTGAAAATCACAGGCATCCTCAACATTTACACATGATCTAAGAACTTGATCGAGGCTGTAAATTATCTTGTAATGACTCTCAGATGTTCTGTGCAATCATGACACGGTGAAGCAGAGTTTCCCGGGCAAATGTCTCTCATTGCTAATAACATGCCTCCCAGGGACTTTCTTTTAGACTTGAGAGTCACAGGAGTATCATTCAGTGTGACACTGTTAGCGGGTGAGGCTGGTGGGATAGGCAAGCCTGAAACTGTAGTATGCATTGCTGCCCCCACTCCGCTCCCCAACACCACTGGCTTCAGAATCCTGTCAAGTACTCCAGAAAGAGGATTTTAAACTTCAGGGTAAAGTAAAGAACACATGAAAATGAAAGCAAATTATTATAGTGATAATATTCCTGGAATGCATTTAAAATAAGTTCTCGTGTGTATGTATGCGTGTGTGTGTATGTGCATGTTGGTTGACAGGTGAATCAGTTCTTAAATGATCGATTGCATTTTTTAAAATTTCAGTTGTGGTAAATAAACACAACTATATATAAAATCATTATTGCAACCATTAGAATGTATTTGACATAGTTTGCATCAGCAAAAAACAAATGTGCAAGTAGAAATACAATATGAATCTACTAAACTGTAGGAAGGCTTTCAGTTTAAAATCTTCAGACTATTTTATTGACGAAATTAATGTCAGCACCTCTCATTAATACTTTAAAGAAAATAGGCCTTCTTTAAATTTACAGAAATATGTTAAACAATTCTACTGCCTTTGTCAAAAAGTGAGAGGGCTCAGCAAAAAATGGATTCACTTTTTAAGTCTTATCAGAAACTTTACTGTCATGCCTGAGTCACAACTGATAACATTTTTTAAACATATATTTCTCATCTGCCTATAGCCTAATAATAATACTGAGCTCATATAGCTCCATGGATTAAATGAATTCATACATGTAAACAATTTATAGAATTTCTGGCCCGTATTAAATATTCAAAAATACCACCCATTATTATTATTTATTGTTCTAGTATTTAACAACATTCAGCAAAATTTATTAGTGCCTAATTGTTACCTGGGCTCGATCTAGGCATCATTTAAAGTTTCAGTAAATGCATCTCTTTCCCTTTGAAGAGATAATAGTGTGGTGAGTTAATTTTCTACCACTCTTATTTTTACAGGAACATGAAGCAAGCCCTTTTCCAATGCTCTTCTGCGTTGCACAACCCAACATCCAACTGCTCACTCAGTAGACCCGTCCACTTCAAAGTCTCCCAGAAAACTAGCTCAGTGTATCTAAGGCTGAAATTCTTCTAAGATCTTTCTCACAAAAATTCATTCAAGTCTCTCTGTGTGCTCATCCTCCATTCTCTCACATGACGTCCCAGGCGGATCTCACAGCTCTTCCTGTCACTGTCAGCTAACAAATGAACAGGTTATTTACCAAGTATTAGCAAGTGCAATTTCAATTTAGCCTTACACTGTGTTTAGCACTTTGCAATTTAAAGCGTTTCTGTGGCACTGAAAAGATGTACTCCAGGATAAGAAGCCTGATGAGGGAAGGGAGAAACAAAGACTGACATTTCTTTTTCTTGGTATAGCTTCCCTCATTCTGTCGCTAACCCAGAAACACCACCACATACCGCCACACACACATGCACACACCCCATAGCTGCTTTTTAACAAGGGTGGGAGGGGAGAAGATGCTATTTGATTGGTACATTATGATCCGGTATCAGGGCCTTAGATACACAATTACTGTCTCTCTCTCTTCTGAGGCACTTTTCAGAGTTCCTCTGAAATTCCCACTAAAGGCCGCCAGAATCAGTTTTCTGGTGCCAGCAATGCACCTGAGTGGTGGTGATGATCTCCTGCAGTTTCTGCATCTCTAGGAAGATCTCATGATCTTGGTACTGATTGGAAGTCCTTTCTGTGGAATCTATCAGGATGGCCCATAACCAACCCCCTTTCCTGGGAGCTACCTCTGACTCATGGTGAACTCACAGTTTTGTTGCCAAGCTCTACAAGTGCAGAATGTTCCCAGTGCACCCAGTCCTTTCCTCTGTTACCAGAAAGCTCTCATCATAGCCTCTTGCTATGTTAGACCGTTAGGTTCTGAGTCATGTGTTCTCTGTGTTCTCCACGTTAGCCAAGGAACACGTCCTTCTTTTTGGGTGGTTCTCTTGAACTCCAAATTTGTGGTTGGAAATGAGGCAAAGAATTCACAGTAACAATCCAGGTGTTCATTAGTAGATAAATGGATAAGCAAAATGTGGTATATACATGCAATAAAATTTTATTCATTATTAAAAAGAATGAAATTCTGACATATGCAACAACATGGATGAAACCTCGAGGACATTATGCTAAGTGAAATTTAGCCAGTCACCAAAAGACAAAGACTGCATGATTCCAATTACATGAGGTACAGAGAGCAGTCAGAATTCTAGATACAGGAAGTGACGTGGTGACCAAGGACAGTAGTGAGGAGGGAATGAAGACTTATTGTTTAATGGGTATAGACTTTCAGTTTAACATGATGAAATGTGCTCAGTAGGTGGATGGAGTTGATGGTCGCATCGCATTGTGACAAGTATGACAGAGAATTCCGTTGTCATTCATTCAATCATATTAGCAAGGCAGCTACTTCCTTCACTTTTATATAAAGTCTGTTTCTACTTGCTCGAATACTATTTCTAATAGAAACCCATTTGACTTAATCTCCAGAAACCTAGGCAAACCAGTTCAAGTCAATTCATCAATTCATTCATTCGCTCATTTAACAAATACTGCTAATTGTCATTTGAGGCGTTGGACACCATGCCAGGTGGTGGGGATATACAAGTGAGTAAGACATGCATTTTGTCCTCAAGCCTCACACAGCTTCGTGAGAAGGCAGCCTGGTGTTCACTTTCAAGGGACTACATTCACATTTTGAGAAAACGATTAAGATGGTGAAATATTTGTGGCATTCTAAAAGATTATATGTGGCTGGTTGCGGGATTTGATATTAAACAGAATGTATCAACTAACACTTTTTGAAATTGTTATAGCCCATTGATGTTATACTTGTGACATTAGATGCTTTCATACTTTTGGTACTCTCTCCACATTTCCATTAATCATGTCAAATTAATTATTCAGGGAAAAAAGTTATTAACAGTAGACCTGATATTGACTTTAGAAAGCATTCAACCAAAGATTCTCTTTGTACAAAAATGAGCAGTTAGGCCCAGAGATGTTTAAGAACTGACCCCAAGGCACTCAGCTGATGAATAACAGAGCCAGGATGGGAAATGCAGATTTTCCGTCCACTAGACCCCATCTCCCTACCCTCCTCTCCTCCGTCACCCCTATGAAAGCGACCTCAATGTGCAGTTTCAGACAAAGGTAAAGATTGTCACTGCAAAGTGTTTATGTTTCAGTTCTTCAGGAATACTCTGCAGTCTATGAGGTGTTTTTTTGTTTATTTAATCTGGTCTTCAAAGGGAAATTCACTTTGTTAAAATCCCGACATTTAACTCTTCGATGTAGCAGCAGGGCGGTTATCAGTTATGGAACTGGGAGGTGGAAGAAGGGAGTGCTCGCGGGCAGGATTCAGCGAGGTGGTGGTGGCGGCTTACGGTTTAGTTTCCTGGTAGAATTTGGTTCGAACCACCGAGTTGGTGGCATTCTCAGCCTCCTACTCTCCTCTTCAGGCAGCCTGCTTTGCTTTCTGTTTTTCGAATCTTGATTCTACCCATGTAATTAGTGAACTGACAGCCACCCCTTTTATTCTGGATACTTAAAAAAAAAGTCATTTGTGTACCTTACATCTAGCAAAATGTAAGCAGTGATTTTAAGTTTTATTTCTACTTGAGAAGAATTTGTTCATTTCAACTCTGACATAAAACTGTTTGGATCAGCAAAGAAAAATGAAAAACAAAATGTTCTTTTGTGACACAAAAATTCATGCTTTCAAACATTTTTCATTTTCCTTTAGATTGTATTAACCTTGTCATCTCCGTCTGCCTGAGGAGGACCTGGTTAGTCATTTATCATTTCATTTTACACTTGGAGCTTCACTTTTAAATAAATGAAAAATTCCTGGAAAATTCAGCTACTTAAAGGGACTGTTTTTTTTTTTTAAATGAATCATGTATACTTAAATTTATACTTAACGTATGAATACAGAATTAAATTCAGGGCCACATTTGATTTGGTTTATAAATAAATCTTGAATGAAATACCACATATTTCTGGGTTTTCTAAGAAGCTCAAATATTAATTTGTGTTGAGACAGGTTAAGTAAAAAGAAAATAAAAATATACAATCCACTTTTGATAAAAGAGTTAAAATAATCTTTAAAATAAGTAAGTATATATGTTTCACCAAGACTATTTAATAATATTAAGAGACATGGAAAATGTTGGTGGTATTTTGCTCAATAAATAAACAAGATTAGGAAGGTATGTATTAGTGATTTTATATAGATATATAAGTAAATAAACTTGGCTCAACATGAAATACCATGGGGTTCTATGGACTACCATACAAAGTTTAAAATGAATAAGGTAGATCTATAATATTTAAGTTAAACAGTTTTAATGCCAATACATGTATTTATTTACATATTCATAGTACAAACCTGTTTGTCAAAAGAGTCATGCATTAGAAGAGTTTTAAAATCTTAGGCTTAAAGGGAAAATTGTGAGGGAATTTTGAACAGTGTTTTATCTGCAGAAGATCTTAAAGATCCCCTACTCCAACCTTCCTATCGTATGAATGGGGAAATTCAATTCTGAAACAGGTGACTTGCCTCAGAGCACGGCACCCTGGATTCCACGTGGACATATGGCCACATTTGTCCCCGGTGGTGAGATCAACGTGGGAGGGATGCCAGACTGGCTTTGCACAGAGGGGAGAGCACAGCGGTGTTATCTCAGGGCTCCAGAAATCACCTCTTGCACATTAGGCGATGCTTCTAGTTTCTTTAGAGAAAACATGCCTTAGTGCTTAAGATTTGGGGTGCTGAAATCCAGGTTTTAAAATCTCTGTTAATTTGCTTAACCTGTCTAAGGTATTGTTTCCTGTTGTACATAACAGGAACAACCATCAGCATATTCTGTAAGGACTGTTTCAAAGGCGTAAGTAACATGTAAACACAAGAAAACACTGGAATCGACCATCCTACAGTTTTGTAGTGCCAATGTCATTACCATTTACTCCCCTTCCACCTTGTTTCAACCAAAGATTTGTTTCAAGTTCTCAGTTGGCAGAGTCATCTCAGCACAAGATAAGGAGTGGATATATTTTCTTTCCCTATGTTTTTCTGCACTTTGGCTGATTCTTCAGTCTCAACACCTGATTATCCTTTGCATATGTGTACTGACAATCTATGTGGAAGTTGCAGGAGTCATTATCAAATACACTTGCCAGTGGTTTACCCAATAGCTGACATTACCACCAAGCTTCATTTTCTGGAGACTCCACAGCACAAACTCATCCCCTTTATAGTGGATAAAATATAAAAGAACCATTGTGAGTGACAGTTTTCCAGTTCTGCCAAATTAGAAATCTCATCCAATCAAGAGACCATGAATTATGAAATCAGATGTTCCATTATTTGCCTTATTTTTATATTTTTAATGCATTTAATCTATCCAGCATCTGAATGTCTAATTTTGTTTTTTGTTTTTTTTAGCACTTGCAGCAGGAAGGATTATTCCACCTATAGTAGACCAAGGGGTTATAGTATCCATCTACCCTTCCCAGGCAAGTAGGGCACAAATGAACCCCATGTCAGTCAGCATATGCTCTCATATTTGACCCAAAGAGTAATGGCTGGTTTGGAAGGTGATAAATGGGAAGGGGAATGGACTAGTCAAAGAACATGTACGAATGACCCATGGACATGGACAATGGTGTGGGGATTGATTGTGGGAGCAGAGGGTGGGCTGGCCAGAAAAGCACTGAGGCAGAAAAATTGGCCCAACTCTAATAGAATAACAATAAACTATATTAAAAAGTATCAAGACAATTCCTAAGATATAACCTTGGTTGTATTCAACATTGCCATATCTCCTTGATGTTACTAGAATATAACATGACCAGAAAGAACATCATTAAAATTTAAAATCCAATAGTGTTAAATCTAAAATCAGCTCTTAAAGTTCATTTAATCCAACCCTCTCATTTTATGAACGTCAAACTATCCCCTGTGACTATATGCAGGTTATCAAAATTTTCTAGTCTTTACCTAGAAACCAAAATAAGGATCCTACATATGCGTGACCTTGATAAAGTTGTGGAGGACTTGGGTGGGTGTGAAATAACTTCTGAAGACTGTTTGGTAATAATAAAAGCATGATAGGTTATTTTATCCCAGTTTCACACTTAAATAAAGCCTATTTCCATATGGAGTGTAAAATAATGTTTTATTCCATTCCATTCAGAACATTCACCTGACTTTTCTCACCTCTTAGTCTGATCCTTTTATGAAGACTAAGAATCTAAAAACAACCGAGTATGATGTGGGTCTTATGATATTTGTGCTGAGGCTCGAGTGAGACACATTTCTATATTTAAAGTGAAAATTCTTTGGCCTAATTAAAGAGATGGTGAATCTATCAAAAGATTTCTGTTTCTCTTTTTCTTTTTTTTTAACTCGAGAGGCCAGATTAAATTTAATTAATTTATTTAGGATCTAGATGGGGGTAAGTAGAATAGGATGAAAAGGAAACATTAAAAAAGGCAAAGGGAACCTTTAATAGCACCTTAAGTGATCAAAAGATATAAAGTATGCTTTTATAAAACATATTTTTCTAACAGTTTTATAGAGTATCTGCGTAACCAGTTTTATCTCAATCTGCTTCTCTGCCCACTCTGCCATCCAGTGATAAGTTCGAGTCTATTGACACAGCCCAAGTTCTGGAATTACCACACCTTTTTAGGAAAAGCGGAGAACAGAATAGGTTTGAGCAGCATTTCTCAGTTTATTAGTCCAATCACTAATCCCCTATTACAATCCTCCAAGGAGGAAAAGTCATCACAATCAAAGGGATTCGAGGAGCAATGTGCTTCCCACTTAGAGGAGAATCAAAATGCAGCTTAGTGTTCCACTCCCTCTAAAGTGTGCTGGAGTGAGCTCACTGCCTTTGTTCGACAATGTGTTTCCCCCACGCATTTCTCCGTGAAAACGTATTGTGCAGAACTGGTGTCGGATGGAATCAGCTTACGGCAGTTAAAGACGCAGGCTTGGCTGGTTGTGGTTGAAGAGGTAGTGAGGTGGACGTTGGATATCGGACATGTAACATGGGAAGGAAAACCTCTGTGAGTTGACTTGACTACTTTCTACTTCCCACAACCTTTTTTGGCAGCCTAATAGCTGTGACTTCCCTTGTGAGGGACAACTCACAATATCATAATAGTGACGTATGGTTTTTCCTATGAATCCGTGTTGAACTGGTTAGTTTTTAGTGCCTTGCATGCTTGTGGTTGTGTGTGTGCATCTGTGTGTGTGCATTTGTGTGTGTGTGTACATGCACATCCACCTGATGAAAATACAGACTTGACTTGGCTAAAAACCTGGTTCCTGTGAGAGACAAGATGGTAGTGATCCTAATTCTTAAGAGTTCTGTTTTTAGAACTTAAGAGTACTTTAGAGTACATGCCAGATATAAAATCTAGAAATAGGAAAAGGTGGAGTCTTCAGCTTAGCCACATCACACCTGACAAAATGGTAATGATAGTAGCTGATGCTAGGAATATCGAGAAATAATGTTCGTTTTCTTTCAGCTGCTTTTTAGGTTTTGTTTGTGGTTTGAATTTTTATTTAATAAAAAATAAATACCTATTTTAAACACCACTATTACACCATTTTCTATCATTCTTCATTAAATGTTTCTTAAATTAAACATTAAGCAGGTACAAAGGAATAGTTATAAAACATATATTAAGGATAAAGAATAAAGATATGGTAATCTCTGTAGGCACATAATTCAGTTTAATTTAAAAATTATTATCATTAGCCTGAAGTTCTTTGTGTACCCAATCCCTTCCCCATGTCCTTGTCTGTATCCTTGGAGTAACCACTATATTGAATATCCTCGCTTTTCTTTAGTTGTATATGTTTGTACCCCTAAAAATTTTCTGTTTCACTTGCTGTATGTGTTAATGGGATGACACTGTATATTCTTTACTTTTCATTCAATTTACATCTTGTGATTCACCCATGTTGTTTTATGTAGCTATAATACAATTGGTGTCTCTGCTGTAGAACAGTCCATTGAATTAATATACCACAAATTGTTGACCTCTTCTAGTATTGGTGGTTATCTGGATACATAAATCGCTGTTTTTTTTCCAATTACAAAGTATTATTTTGTAAACATCGTCACAGGTTTGTTTGGGTGCACATACATGTACAGCGATCGAGAAGGTCTAGGCCATCCACTTAGGAACGGAAGTGCTGGGCCTCAAGGTCGGCGCAAACTCGACTTCATCAGATATTTACTGAATTATTTTTTGAAGATATCACATCGATATACTCTCCCACAAGCAATATATTCTAGGTGCTCAACACCGTTGCTGACATTTGATATTATCTACTTACGATTTTCTTAAAGAGGTATTAAGATTACCCACTTATATTTTCTAAGCCATGATTAAGTACATAATCTTTATAGTTTCTAATCAGTGATTAAGTACATAATCCTTATCCCCTCATTTAGAAAACATTTACACTCATCAACACACATTCCTCACAGAATACTCATGCAGAAACTGCTGTGAGTGCATGGTGGCTAACTTCCCATGCTATATGTTTAGCCTCTGTTCATTTAATTAATGAATGTATCATATATAATGATTGAGATGTATTTCATCATTAACCACTAAATATGCCCTAAAACTCAAAAGACACAAAAGGAGAAATGAAAATGCAAGGTTAACAAGCATGTATACTTAAAATGGGGAAAATCACTATCTGTATTATTTTGTATTTGCTTTAAAAACCTCTGTATTCAAATATATTTAAAATGATGTTTAATTGAAGTCTTTTTAGTCATAAACATGTTCTTAAATGAACTGATGGTTCAATCATAGCTGGTATATTTTATAATTTACGTATGTTAAAAATATTCCCTTCCCTCCTTCCTTTTATATATTAATTTACTAAACGGTAGATATGATGCTAGGTCCTAATGTAAATAAATTCTTACTTAAAATATTTCCATATTCTAGATCTATTTAATGTTTCAAATCTATATATGTTTGATGTATATTTAAAAATTTTTCTGTATAGACAGGCAGAGATGGAAGGAAGGATTGTAAAATATGCTGACCATTGATCGTAATTTTTAGTTGTAACCAAAGTCTCATGTGCATCACTTTCCTTCATTGAAGCTCTATTTTTCTCATTTACAAAAAGAGAGCATTTACTCTTTGATGTTCATAAAACATCAGATGTTCATAAGAAAATACAACATAATCTTTCCCTGTTGAAGGAAGTAAAA
The DNA here is from genome assembly GCA_039655065.1 of Glossophaga mutica. Lineage (NCBI taxonomy): Eukaryota > Metazoa > Chordata > Mammalia > Chiroptera > Phyllostomidae > Glossophaga > Glossophaga mutica. The sequence goes on from CM077314.1 coordinate 12,375,520, forward strand.
GTTCATCTGTTATTATAAAACATATAATGTATTATATGCAATGTACTTTGCCTAATGGTAGGTGGTCTATTTGAATGGCCTTGGGAGATGGGCAAATGGGTATTTATCCAACCTCCCTCATGATCCATTCATTCAAAAGTGATAAAATGCCCTTGCAACTTAAAAGTAGTTACCATGAACATTTATACATATAAATGTACCTATGTATTATACATGTGTATTTATGTGTATGCATATGATTTTATACTTTATTTCCATAAAGTAGATTTCTGGTGTTAATAGTTAGGTCAAAGAAAGTGTACATTTAAAAATATTTAAAGTTACTTTCTGACACATACAAAAAAAAGTTGCAGTGATTTACATTACCATTGATAGTGTTTGAGATATAGCAGCAATTTTCAACTCATTTTGTCTCGTGGCAGACATAAACTAAATACTAAAATTCTGCAGCACACCAAAAAATATATTACATTTTTTTGCCAATCTGACAAAAAGGTATAACTTTGGTTGATTTACCAGCTAAATAACAATAGTAATTATCTACCTTTTTGCTTCAAAGTGACTATTTCTTTTGGCTTCCTCAGTTTCAGCACGGCAGTGCAGGGTGCACACACACACACGTGTGTGTGTGTGTGTGTGTGTCTGTCTGTCTGTCTGTCTGGGGGCAGAGAGGGGTTACTAGTAAAAAACACGTGGGACCTCTAGTGGAGGATGAACCAGAATGCCTTTTCTGCCTGTAGACTCAAGCGTATTCTTGAACTGTCCAGGATTGTCTTTAATGTGATCACTTCCCATAACCCCCTTTGCTTGTTATCCCCGACCCTGCACTCTTGTTCACAGGCCCCTGGGAGGGGTTGCTGGCCTGAGGCCGCTGGCTATGGATGGGCTGTCCCTTTCCCTCTCTTCCTGCTCTTGCTGATCCTGCATTGGCTGAAAGCACTGGGTGCTCGGCCTACCAAGGGTGGCCCAGGCCATGTCTTCTGCCATGTGCCATCTTGCAGGTGAGATGGAAACTAACTGGATTTTTAAAAATATATTTTATTTATTTTGCTATTACAGTTGTCCCATTTCCCCCCTTTAGTCCCCTCCACCCTGTACACACCCTGACCCAAATCTGCCCCCGCCCCCACCTTTGTTCATGTCCATGGGTCGTACATATAAGTTCTTTGGCATCTACATTTCCTACACTGTTCTTAACCTCCTCCTGTCTATTTTATATCTACCATTTATGCTACTTATTCCCTGTATCTTCAAAAGTGACTTTTAAGAGATCAGATGCCTATACTTGTATACAAGTATATAAGGGTTTCTGGTACCAAGAATTTACCAAATCAGATGCAACCTTATTATGTTACATGACCAATAAGATGCAACTCTGTTATATGACCTATATATTTATGGTTCAAGACAGGGCATTTTACAAGACAGTGATGTTGTGTTGGCTGTTGTCATTTTTTATTTGACAGTCTAAGGGAAAAGAGATCAGTGCCCCTGACTAAACAGGTATTGCATGTCTTAAAATTCTTGCAGCACACCAGTTGAAAATCCTTGCATTATAATATCAGGATAGTTTGGGCTGCAAGTTAACAGAGTATTGATTTGAGTTTAATTTTTTTTTTAGATTTTTTTTATTTATTTATCTTTAGAGGGGAAGAGTAGGAGAGAGGAAGAGGGAGAGAAATATCAATGTATGGTTGCCTCTTGTGTGTCCCATGCTGGGAACTGGCCTGCAACCCAGGCATGTGCCCTGACTGGGAATCGAACCGCGATCCTTTGGTTCGCAGGCCCGCGCTCAATCCACTGAGCTACACCAGCCAGGTGATTTGAGTTTAATTTAATAATAATAAAATTCATAATTTCCTGTAATGAAATCACAGAAAAATAAAAGGTTGTTTCCCACAATAATAAAAATATTTAGATGAATACCTAATTTCTTACTATATTTACTGGATTGAAATTCAGTGTTTTGCTTTGACCTCTTTTGTGAATGAGTGCACAATTTTTTATGAGGTTGAGGGATACAAATGCAGGACTATGTATAGATAATTCTGAGCACATCGTCAGGTTATGTCCATCCAGCTATCTGCTTTGCCCGCGCCCCTCTGGACACACTCTGGAGTTTCTGTGTGTGTTGAGAGGAGCAGAAGATGGCAAAGTGATGTTTCATATTGATGCTGATGAGATGCTGAAGTGTTCTGGAGATCCCAGGTAATTGAATAAATTAACTGAAGTTACTTAGTCAGCAAATTAAATCACACCTGATTCTCAGATGATTCTTGGAGAAGAAAGCATCACTATCTAATACCATCACGAAGAGGCAGCAAGTAGGGGGAAACAGGAAACATTTATTCTTTAAATAACCATCCCTAAGGGACTTTACAAAGAAGGTGCAAGAGAAACAGGGGACTGAACATCTGTGGAGCCAAGATTCAGGGAGATAGAATGACTATTCAGACAAGATATGAAGGAGTTAACAGAAAAGTAGTTTGGGTTACCAAATCTTGCCTTCAGCAATCATACATTGTATATGGCACGTGTCATATCTTGTTTCCTTTATAGATTTAGAGCTTTATTTTGGAAATATAGCTGTTTCAAAATGATATACAGAAAGCTACAGAGGTTTGGCCATGTTTACACAATAAGGCCTAAGTACCAGTGAAGTGAAATTCTTTGCAATAAATCTCCAATAACAGCTTGTCTAAGCTAACACAAAATAATTAAAGGAAGCAAAGAGAGCAGATGGCTCTGTTCTCACCTTTAGAGATCATATCACTTCAATTAATAAAAAGCAAAAGCAAAAGAGTGCTGTACCATTTTGGTAATAAGAATATAAATATTCTTTTAGTCATAGTTTGCCATAGCAGAACAATATGTAGCCACAATTTACAATGCCATTTCAACGTTTTCATAGGCACTGGGTACCCTGTCCTTCAAAGAATCTTCTTAAAGCCCTTCTAGGCTTTAAGAAGATGGTCCATTCTCTCCACTGTTAGGCAAGTTTCTAACTACCCTCTGTGCACAGGGTTTTTATTTGATGCTATCAAGAAACATTGCAAATAAAAATTTAACTCAGAAGTTGCCTTAATAGAGCAAGCAGATAATTAATACAGCTGTGTATTATTATGGTGATAGGAATTTTGTAGTGTTTTTAATTTTCGTAATTTCAGTCTGTATTATTTTTCATTATGCTCTAGGTAAACAAGAGGGAGTGTTTGGTTCATACAAGCTATGAACAGTCATTCGATTCAGGAAAACCAGCTAAACAATAATGCCCCTGTGACTATTGGGTACCCTGACTACATTTCTCCCATTCTCCTGGTTGAATAATGGGTTTCCTAACACATTAGGTAAGAAAGGAACTCACCACCAGGTCATGAACTGACACACCCCTTCCTCTTCCTTAAAGTTAGAACCGTGCTCAACAAGGCTAACAATGGGAGAAGAGGTCCTTCAAAATGGTAAGGAACAGGCAATAGAAAAAATATCATTTTCTTTGAAGTACATTGTCACAAGAGCCAATTTTTCTTTTCAAAAAATGTTCTTACTATAAAGCAATACTTGTGATTAAAAATAATATTAGCAATGGAAGAATGCATCTCTCTCTGAGGAATTCAATAGTTCTTCCTCTGAAGCAATCTTCAAAAAATGAAGAGAAAACTTGAATTTGAATTTGAATTAACCAAACTCAAGGTTTGACAGGTATGGAATTCAGGCTTCAAAATATTGAGGGTCAGTTTTGCATTTTTTCAACTTCACTGTTGATTCTGCAACAAAAAGGGGACTGTCCCTTGACCATCCTGGTTAAATTTAGCTTCCTTTCTATTCTACGTAGTTACTTCCACAGAATTTATCACTACTGGAAATTATCTTCTTTGTTTTTCTTCTTTACTATGATTACCATCAGTCATCCTCACTAGAAGGTGATCGCCATAAGGGAGGGACTTTATTTAACTGCCTTGTTTCAAATTTCTAATGTCCAAGGAATCTGCACTCAATACATATTTGTTAAATGAGATAACAAATGATTGAATAAAATAATGGAAATGGACACCACTTTGAGGTAGATTAGAAGTTGTCTCACTCTCTCTGAGCATACAATTTAATTGCTAGTCAGAAATTAAACTTACTGAACTAAGTTTGCATAACTCCTATTGGCTTGGAGGCTAAATGGTAGAGGCATTGAAGTCCTTAGCCTTCTTAGGTATCAGTTTAATTTACTACAAAATGGAGAGAATACTTTATAACATATTGGGAAATTTAAAACAGGAACCTATGTAATAAACTGTGTGACACTATTAAGTACTCCATAAACGGCAACTTTTAGGATTTGTTACAGGAGTCTGTGGGCCTCCCCCTGTACAAAGTGAATTCATCTCTCCATGGGTAATCAGTAGCAACAAATGTCAAATAGGATTTGCCTCAGTGTCCTTTAATCATCATTTCTACATGTCAGGCTTTATATTTAGAATTAAAACATCAGTTATATGACCAGTAAGGAGTTGGCACTATGCTTAGAGAAATTCTAAATACTTTCTGCTCAGAGACAATTTATCCACCTATATTTTAGAAACACTTCAGAGCTTTCTTCTGCATGGATGTACCTCAGGCAGTTACGCCAGGGAATGTCTGTGTGTGCCAATTTAGTATTCTCTATTTCATATTGGATCGAGTTCACTGGAAGTAAATGATAAATCAAGGACATTTACTTGCAAAATGTTTACAATTTTACAGACACAATTCTGGTAAATACAAATGACTTGGCTTTATTTTCACATCCACAAACATCGCTTCAGAAAAAGAATGTGAGCTGAATTAAGTCAGAATCTGAAAGCCTGCATGACCTTGAGACATAATTATTGTCTTTAAGTTTTGCACATTATTTTCCCAATACTTTCCAGCTACTTAGGGAAAACTATCACTTATTTTCCCTTCTTTGGGTTTAGAAAATACCTTTTTGAAAGAAAATAAATTCTATCCTAAAATATTTGAGCTTTAACTGCATTAAGTGACTTTTCCCCTCAAATGTTATTATTTAAGTCCTAGAACAGAACATTCTCAGAAGGCATTGTTTCCATGTATTCTTTAATACAGATACCCTTTTGCAGAAAAAGATCAAGCAATAGTATCGCAATACCTGTATGGTGCCAGGTAGATACTAGATTTACTGGGGGGATCACCTCATAAGTTGTATAAATGTCTAACCACTATGATGTACACCTGAAACTAATATAATATTGAACATCAACTATAAATAAAAATGTTTAATTATTTTAAAAATCTATTATGAAGAATAGAGAAGAGTTTCAAGCATGGTAGGTATTAATCTAACTATAGCAATAATCATTTGGGTGTGAAAGTTCTCAAAACAGTGTCAGAGTGAGTAAAACCAACAGAGAAGCAAGATCCATTTATAGCTGGTCTAATAAAAACCCATTTTTTATATGAAGATTTAGCTGGCTTAAAAGTTAAAAGATAGAGGGAGATATATCACACTGACACAATGAAAAGGGAGCTGAAGTAGCCGTAATAATTTAAAATGAAGTGGACTTTAAAACAAGCAAAATTATGAGGGATCAAGAAGGTCAATGTAGATGCTAAAGAAATACATTCTCTAAGAATACTTAACCATCTTAAATGTGTATGTACCTAGCACCAGATGTCAAACTACATGAGGTAAAACTGACAGTAATAAAAAGAGAAAAAGACAAATCCACTATTATAGTTGAAACTTCAACCTCTACTGTCTCAGTAATTCATAGATCGAGCAGGCCAGTAAGGATACAAATGAAGTGAACGATACTACCCATTAGTCCGATATAACTGACATTTAGGGAATACTCCATTTCATAATGGCAGAATACACATTCTTCTCTAGCTCATATGGAATATTCACCAAGATATCAGATGTTAGGCCACACAACATACATTAACAAATTTCAAAAGTATTAATCAGACAAAGTACATTCTCAGATGAAAATGGAATTAAACTAGAAATGAATTAAAAAGATAATTGAAAAATCCCCAAATGTTTGCAAATTACACAGTGCGCTACTAAATAACCCATGGTCAAAGAAAAATTTCTAAGAAAAATTAGAAAATTAAAGAATGTTTTGAACTAAATTAAAGTAAAAATATAAACCATGTTTGTAGAATGCGGTGAAAACAATTCTTAGAGGGGAATTTGTAGCTTCACTTGCATATGTTAGAAAAGAGAAAAGATCCGATCCATAGCCTTTACCTCAGAAAATTAGAAAAAAACATCAAGCTAACCCTGAAGGCAATAGAAGAAAAGGAATCTTAAAAATTAGTGCTGAAATCAGTGAAAAAATAGAGAAAATAAATAAAACCAAAGGCTGGTACTTTGAAACGATCAATGAAATGACTACAAAGTCAAAAGGAGGCAAGATACATTCCCCATGAACATTAAAAGTATAACAAATGAATACTACAAACGAAATCATGACCACACATTAGTAAAGAGATTGAATTAATAATTAAAATAGTTCAATAAAGCATCAGGCTCAGATGGTGTTATTGGTGAATTGTATTAAAATTCGAGGAATAGAAATAATACCAATTATCTGTAGTCTCTTTTAGAAAACAGAAGCAGAGGAAAGCTACACTTAACACATTTAGTAGTAAGAGACAGAATGGATGCACTCACCTTAGTCAGGAGCAATGTCACGGTGCTCTTTTCCTACTCCAATTTAACATCGCTTTGGAAGGCCTACCTAATGCAGTAAGATATCTAAATATACAAGGTATACACATTGTAAAGGGAGAGGTAAAACTTTCTTTATTCATAGGTGACATGAATGTTTATGTAAATAATCTTAAAGAATCTAGAAAAGAACACAACAAAAACAAAACCTCCTGCAAGTAATAAGCGTGAGTAGTAAGACTGTAGGGTACAAGACTAGCATACAAAAGTCTGTCTTTCCTGTCTGCCGCAGTGAACAATGGGATTTTAATATTAAAAAGCCAATATCATTCACAATATCAGCAGCAAAAAATGCAGTGCTAAGGTATGAATCAAATAATATATGTGGTCTATATGTAGAAAACTATAAAACATGGATAAAAGAAATCAAAGATCTAACTAAATGAATGGAGTTATTTCAGGTCATGGATTGGAATTAGAAGTAAGATGTCACTCATATATGGAATCTAATGAACAAACTGAACTAACAAGGAAAACAAAAACAGACTCATAGGTAGAGAGCAGGATGATAGTTAGCGGTGAGGGGGTGAGTTTAGAGGGTAGAGGGATCAAGCAAAAAGGTAAAAGCACTCATGGACATGGACAACAGTGGTGATTGTGCGAAGAGGGGTATATAAGGGGGCTAAAAGGCAATGGAAAAAATACAATAAATAAAAAAATTTAAAATAAAAAAAAAGAAGATGTCAATTTATGTTAACTTAATAAGTAGACTAAACACAATTCCAATCAAAATTCCAGTACACTAATTCTGTATCTTATATTGATGTGGATATGATATTGAAGAAACAGGAAAACATGGAAAGACTCACACTACCTTATTTCAAGACTTAACTACCAAAGTATTATAATCAAGACAGCTGGCATTAGTAAAACAGCAGACAATAGATGAATGGAAAAGAATACAGAAATTCGTACAACAGATCTACAAACACAGCCGACTGATGTTTGATAAAGGCAAAAGACGACTCAGTGGAGAAAGCAGAGTCTTTTCAACAGATAAGGCTCTGTTGAAACATTCGTATATCCACACATAAAAAAGAACCCAGGCAAGATCTTGTACCTTGTATACAATTTAACTCAAAATGGACCATATAACTAAACTTAAAATATGAAACTATAAAACTTCTGATAGAAAACAGATGAGGAAATCTACATGAACTTTGGGTGTGGTGATGAGTTTTTGGACATAAAACTAACAGAACAATTCTTGGAAAAAAATTAGATCTTATTAAAAATAAAACTTTCTGTTCCATGGACAGATTGTGAATAAAATGAAAAGCCACTGTGACGAAGTGTTTGCAAAATATATCTGATGAAGAACTTGTATACAAAACATACTAAGAAATCCTGAAACTCAAAAGTAAGAAATAACTGGATTTTTAAAATGGGAAGAAAAACATCTGAACAGACATTTTATCAAAGAGGATAAAGATGACAAATGAACATATGAAAGGATGATCAAAATCATTTATCGTTAGGGAAATGCAAATTCAAACAGAGTCACCACAGTGCACCTGGTAATGGCTCTGAATCAAAAAAGTGACAATGTCAATTGTTGGCAGAAGTGTAGAGTTCCAGAATCTCATTTATTGGGGATGTAAGTGCAAAATGGTACTGAAAATTTAGATAACAGTTTCCTAGTGTCTCACGAGGCTAAACATAGTCTCACCACAGGTTCCAACAATCACATTCGTAGATACCTACATGATTTGAAGACATGTCCACACAAAGCCTGTGTGCAAATGTTTACACACTGCATTCATAATTTTCAGAAACTGGAAGCCAACAAGTTGTTTTTTGATAGGTGAATGGATACTCAAACTGGTGCATCCATTCAGTGAAATACTACTCATCAGCACAGTAACAGAGCATTAAAAATAACTTTAAAAATACTAAGAGAGCAAAATGGCAAACCACTCCTAGCCAAGAGAGATAAAAAATCAACAAAATGTACTAAATAATTTAAAAAATAGTTTTTAATTGATCAAAGCCCAAAATAAGCACTTTTTAAGGTTGTCAATTGATGGACCAATAAAAAGTAAGCAATATCATTAATCATCAGAGGAATACAAATACTTAAACATCAACTAAATAAAAAGATTACCCACAACATGGGGAAATATATTTGCCAAGCATAGAACAAATATTATGTTTTCAAAGGGACCAGAGGACAAACGCATTGCGGTGAAAAAGAGGATGCAGCAAGGACCAGTCACATCTCAGAGAGGGGAGCATCTTTGTGAAGAGCAGGGATGGGAGGCTGGGGAGCCAGGACTAAAGCACAGAGGGAAATCTCTGGTGCTCTGACTAGCATCAGGACACAGAGAACACTCGGAGGCCTGCCACCAACTCCCAACTTTCTTCCTTGAAGCCGTGTAGGGTAAGAGGCTACAGAGCTAAATCCAACTCCCCCACCCCTGCCCAGGGCTAAATGAAATCTCTGGATTATGTTAGTGACAAAAAGATACAGATCCACCAAATTTCCAATAAGAAGCCAGTGGGGGTGGGGGTGATGACCACAGAAGTCAGCACAATTCCGTATACTGATTGCCTTCAGGGAGAGAAGGGTGATCTGATCGAGGGACGGAGCTGGGGACCTTCTGAGAAAATTTTAATAAGCATCTTCATAGTGGTTCGATGTGTGTTACTTTTTAATTAAATATAAATGATGTAATTACACATTCACGTTTGGTGCATTCTTATGTGGCCAAAATATGTCCCAATAAAAAAAATAAAACAAATAACCTAGTTTTTGGTAAAAACCAGAAATGTAACCAACTTCAGGTCACTTACCCATCCATTTCAGATCACAGATAGGTAACATAAAATGATGTTAGAGATGCTTGAGGATTCTTTCAATCTTGCAGGTAAATTCTAAACTTGCACTCGCTTTGCTGTTTTGCAGTATTCTGGTTTGCATTTGTTCCCCCCAAAATTACTTTAGAAGGAAAAGACAAGTGGAGAATAATATTGTAATATCACTTAATCATAATCTAACAAAATAAATATAAAATAGTCATTCAGCAAAATAATTTTTCCTCATTATCAGCCTGCCTATGCCTTTTGTAAGTAGCCTGAGGTTATTTGGTGCTGGCGAGTGTCTGACTGGGCTGCCATAACAAAATACAATATCCTGGAGGACTTCAATATCAGAAGTGTGTTTTCTCATTGTTCTGGAGTCTGGACGTCCCAGATAAGGGTCTGGCAGAATCAGCTTCTGGGGAGAGTGCTTCGTCCTCAGATGGCCTATCCTCTAAGCAAGCTGGAACAGAGAGAGAGAGAAAGTGAGCTGTCCAGTGTCTCTCAGAAAGACTTCAATTCTAACAGTCCAGGGCCCAGGCCTTAGGTCCTCATTTTATCCTAATTGCTTCCATAAAGGCACTGTCTTCAAATACAGCCACACTGTGTTAGGCCTTCAACATGTATTTGGGTGGGGGACTAAATGCAACTATTTAGTCCATAATACCAAGGTTTTTGTTTGTTTGTTTGTTTGTTTACAAAAAATGAGTGTACTAATAAATAAGGAATAAAATCCTTAAACCAAAGTAGCAGTTTACATTTTATGAATGATTAGCTGTATGTTGGTCCTTGGAGTAAATGAGTGATATTCACGCTTCTCTTGGTTAAAGTTCACTTCTGGTTAGGAGCATGCCTCACTTGCTTTCTCAGTAAATATATCTCTATAAACATATTAGTGAGAAACTTGATTTTGTGGTGTTTAAAATACTCTAAGGAAGCTGTAAATGATACTTGCCATGGACCCACAGTCTAAAGAACAGACTGCAGTGCCGCAGAGCCTGCCAGAGTCTGGGATGAGAAAATTTGGCAACTATTATTCCCTTGCCTCAGGCACATCACAGTGCCAGCTGTGAGGCCCTTGAACTTCCAGAAAATTAAAGATGTCTACCTTTACGTGGAGATTTAGAAGCTGTAAAAGTCATGCGGAAGGAAAGTGGACCATTGCAATGGATAACAAAGAGGGGTCTGTGTGAAAGCCATTGTCCACTCTGTCCTACGGGGCCCTGAAATTTGCCTGGCAGCCGCCACAGTGAGCCACAGCACGGTCCGGCCCGGACCAGGGAGGTCTCTTCATTGTCCAGACACCCAGTGCAAGGGTGGGTTCCGAATGATATTTTTCTGGGGCTTTAGTGTTAACATTTTTCTTAACTTTCTATGCTTCCGTTGTTGGGTTCAGATGAATGGCAAGGAAGATTATAAATTTCATGTTCAAACAACATGCTTGTATTTCATCTTTGTGGTTTTACTTGAAGTGAAGAAAAGAAACGGGGCAAGAAAATTGTGACTTCATGAGATGAATGGAAAAATCAATTCAACTAAAAAACATGTTTTCCCCCTTTAAGCTTTCAACCATTTTGGAACTTTCAGTTCATTCTTTAAACTATGAAAAGATGCTTTCAGTAATTTGGGTAGTTAGCCCAAACACGGCCATTTTCAAATGATGTTGAGAAGGCTCTATAACTTGAAACTTAAAAATGAACCATCAATTTGAGTCTCACTGTTGTTTTAGGATTGCAATTAAACGTGCCATATGGTAGCTAATCTGCAAATAATACGTCTGTGATCATTTGTGGAATTTCCTTCCTCCAGACTTCTATTCCAAGCTCCATTTAAATAAAGAAGCATCTTGAGAGTTAGTTACCACACTTTCTTTCTATGGGGCTGGAGATTTGGAATGTTTCTGTGTAGCCGTGTATAAGCATAATCTGAATTTAGCATAAAAGAATTAGGTTCATGGGGGAAAGAGGAACAGAGGAATGATAGCATTTTTATCACCTTTCCATCAATAGTAAAAAAAAAAAAAAAAAAAAAAACCTAGCCTTTGCTAAGTATCTATAACTCAATAAATATCTCTGTTAAGAATAATAAGTAAGTGTAATACATAGCTTACCTTCAATGAATATGTCATGATTGAAGAGACAATGTACAGACACCATACACAACCACAAATTGTATGAAGTAATAGACGCATGGGAAGAAAGTATGCATAGGAACAGTTAAGAGAAGGGAAAAATCACACCTTTGAAACTCCTCTTTTCTTCTTCTGGAAAACTGTTCATTTTTCAAGACCCCCGTTAATGTCACTTTTCCAACACACACTTTCCTGGCCTGCCTTTGACCTTCCCCCAGCCCATAGAGAGATGGGAATCTTCCTTCTCTGTGTTCCCTCAGCACTTAGCACACATTACTAGGACTTTTGTAGTCTGAGCCTTTCCCTCCAGCCTGTAGCTAAAGAAGATTACGCCTTCACAAAAGCTGTCAGTTTTTCTCTTTCACAACATGAAAGGAAGTGTTGCCTGTTATTTTGGGTTTGGTCTTGAAGAATCTAGAGAAAAGTAGGATGGGAGGAGGACTGAAGGTTTTTGGATCAAGTTCAGGAAGGGATGAGCATCATCATGCTGAGAGATTAAAAGGATACAAAGGGAGGATACAAAAAAACCCAGCATTACCTTCTGGAGGGCAAGCCTTTTGTATTACAGGCTTCCCCTACAAGGTCAATATTCTAGGAACCCATCTGTATCAGTGCACCAGTTGGCGTTGTTGTGAAAGGCTGCATCCAGCTTCAGTGAATTTTATTTTTGAAGACTTTGCCCATTTCACGATGGGTAACTTATGAGTGCGCTGGCCCACAATGCACTGAGTGTTCAGCAGTTTTTGACAAAAAGGGGCATGACCCCCTACTCACCTGATCTCACCCCTACTGACTTTTCTTGGTTTCCCCAGATGACATAAGTCCTCAAAGGGAAATGTTTTGCTGATATGGAAGAGATGAAACAAAAAATGACAGAAACGCTACAAGGCATCAAAATCAACAACCTCAAAAACTGTTTTGAGCAGTGGAAAAAACATCTCGATAGGTGTATTGCATCAAATGGAGAGTACTTTCCAGGTCACTGAAGTTTAATCGTGGAAGAATAAATCCACAATTTTTTATAAATAAATTCCAGTTTTGTTTGCCCCCCCCCCCCCCCCGCACGTTGAACACTTTTCTAGGAACTTATGAATCAGACCACCTGTAACAGCCTTCAGTGTGTGTGGAGAAAAAAGAGATCCCTCCCATGAAATAGTGTTTGGCCGTAAATCATGATTCATAATAGCAGCAGCCCTCAGGTACTAAGTCGTCTGAGTCATGGTTTCATAACCACACAACCACAGCCTCACGGACAACCTAACACTCATTATACTTTCTACAATGCGTTGACCTAATCTGTTTAACTTTTTAGTGGGGCAATATTTTGATAGAATAACTGTCGGAGATATTTCTCTATCAACTTTCCTCAGTATGTCTGAAAAAGAAATGATGTCCTGATGAAGGCACTGGAAAAGGGATTGCAGCATTTTGGGAAGTGAGATCCTTGGTGTCGGATGCTGGTGGGAACACAGGTGAGAATGCTAGGTTAGCAAGTCTATTATTTTATTGATGTGGAATTTTGGCTTCATCTTTTGAAATATTCGTCAAGCCCCTAGCATTTCCCAAGAGTTAAGTGCGTGAATTTTTCCCTTGCCAAATGCCAGATGGTGGTTGTCTGATTCGTGGCATTAAAAATAATTGAGCAAATCACACTGTGATTATTTTGCCCCATCTTCCAACCTGCAAGCCTTTCTATGTCTTTCCTCCAGACAATGAACAGATAAACAAATGCTGAGGCTGTGTGTGTCCTTGTCTAAACTCCAGGCTTCAATTCATCTTGCAGTCAGAAGCGGAGGCTATGTTTGCTCAAAGGTCATTAAGCAAGGTGTGTCATGGAGCTGGCCTTTGCCGCCGCTGCTGGGGAGGTGATGGGCTGAAAATACAATTATTCACTGTGAGAAATATCTTCTTTTGATTTGTATATTTTAGAAATTAAAAAAATGCATTTGAGTCCAGATTATTCAAAATCAGAAACTGTATTGGTATCTGCTTCATGGAGATTTGGATGCATTAAATGGAAAACACATGGCAAGTGGGCAGCACGGTTCACCAGATTGTCTGCGGGATCTGGGTTGTCTTGGCCTGACCAATAATACCTGGTGGCTACTGGGGGCCAAATTAGCCTTCTTGCATTTATTATATAAGAATCACATTTTTCATAGTCCTGAAAAATAGCCTATGCAATCTCTACTCTATAAATCAGAAAGAAAAGCATGGTATGATAAAGTAAGATTTCCACAGTAACGTAGCTGATTGGGGAAATATTTAAGATTTAAATTCAGATCTGTCCAACTTCAAAGTAGTACTGAATTGCTCATTTCAGTATGAAACTTTATCTCCTGTTAGACCTGATTCTAAGCTTTTCTACTATTACCATTAACTCCCAATTTAGCTATGATTGTAAGTTCTTAACTTTGAGTAATTGCTTAATGTAAAAATAAAAAATAATAATTATATAATATTTTAGTATTTTCATGTAAGTTATAAGTAAAACAGTAGATATGTCCAAATACATATTGATTAAGCACCTAATATTGTTAGGTTCTGTAGTACCTTAGAAATAAAATGAAAATTAACACAAAATTTACATATTTTCTAAATTTCTCAAATTAAAAAATGTGAATTCAAGTATTGATAAAGTTATAACAAAAGGGGAGTATAAATTGGCAAAATAACTTCAGTGCTTAGATATTATCTCCTATAGAGGAAAATATTGACTATCTGATTCTGCTTCAAGTCCATTATCCAGATATTCATTTGACGTGCGGAAAAAGATACAGGGAAGGATATTTAGTGAAGCATTATTTGCAGCAGCAAGAAAAAGGTGATGCCCTGAAGTTCAATGAAAAGGTGAATGATAATTATGGTGTATCTCCGCTCTGGAAAATGGTAGGAAGTAGTTACAGAGATAAGCGAGACGGCATCTATTTTTCCATAAAGAGGGCTAAGACATTGCAGAGAATGTTTGAAAAGAAGTGTGCTAATATTTAAATACAAAGATACATTTATTTTTATCTACCCCATTTTGCAAAATGGAAAACTATCATCCTAGAGAGTTTGAATCACTTTTCAAGGCTCACCCAGATCCCTTAGTATACACTGAGATCTCTTGGTACCTCTCTAGACCGTACTCCTAGACTAGAAAGAAGCTGCCAACAGGGCTTGTGGGGAGAACCCGAGAGACGGTCTAACTCGGTGGCTTTCCTCCTGTACCAAGTGTCTGAGAGGGTCTGTGGGGTTATAGAGGGACCGCTCTGTCCTCACCCCTACTGCAACTGTCTGTTCCAACTATAGCATCTGGAAATTTGGGTGGGCGGGGACGTTCTTTAAGAGTTGGATGGGAACGTTTTTAAAAATGTTCTATGCTAGGTCAACAGGTAGATCCATTTTTAGTTTTCTTAGAAAATACCATACTGCTTTCCATAGTGGTTGTACCAGTCTGGAATCCCACCAACAGTGCACTAGGATCCCCTTTTCTCCACAACCTCTCCAACACTTGCTGTTTGTTGCTTTGTTGATGGTGGCCATTCTGACTGGTGTCAAGTGGTATCTCATTGTGGATTTAATTTGTATTTCTTTGATAGCTAGCGATATCAAGCATCTTTTCATGTGTCTCTGGATCCTCTGTATGTCCTCCTTGGAGAAGTGTCTGTTCATGTCCTTTGCCCACTTGGATCAAAAAACTGTGGTACACTTACACAATGGAATTCTATGCAGCAGAAAGAAGGAACTCCTACCCTTTGCAACAGCATGGATGGAACTGGAGAGCATCATGCTAAGCGAAATAAGCCAGGCAGTGAAAGACAAATACCATATTATCTCATCTTTAGCAGGAACCTAATCAAAAAAACAAACAAACAAGCATAATATAACCAAAGACACTGAAATTGAGAACAGGCTGACAGTCACCAGAGGGGAGAGGGGAGGGGGAGGGAATTTCAGGGGAAAAGGGGAAGGGTTTAGAGCAACAAGTATAAAGGACACATGGACAAAAACTATGGGGGGTGGAAATGGGAGGGAGTTGGGGAGGGCTGGGGAGGTGGGCTGGTATGGGAGTTAAAGACAGAAAACTGTACAAGATCAACAATTAAAATAAAAATTTTAAAAAATGTTCTATGCTAACACTGATATAGATCACAATGCCTAAAGTTAAAAATTAGGACACTGAAGTCGGGAGAGGGCAGCTAGGTTGCCCAGAGTCACAACTCGAAGAGCCAGAAATCACTTTGTCCTCCAAGTCCAGGGTGTCTTCTACCTTTTTGACACCAGGGACTGGTTTTGTGGAAGATGGTGCAGGGGAAGGGGGTGTGGGTGGTGAAGAGGGGTACAGGAGGCAGAGCTCAGGTGAACTTAGCTCCAGCTATGTTCCTAACAGGCCATGGACCACAGCAGTCCTGGGTTGGGTGAGGGGTTAGGGATCCATGTTTTGCTGTATCTATGGTGCTGCTTCTATGCATTCTCAGATCTTAACCTTGAGGCCATTCTCAGATCTTAATCTTTGGTGCCTCCCTCAAATGACTTTCTGCATGTCACCTTTCCCACCTGGGGGTGACAATGTCTTAGCCCTCTTTATGGAAAAGTAGATGTCATCTCGCTTATCTCTGTCATGACTTCCTACCATTTTCCAGAGCAGAGATACGCCATAATTATCATTCGCATTTTCATTGAACTTCGGGGCATCACCTTTTTCTTGCTGCTGCAGTGAATATCCTTCCCTGTATCTCCTTCCGCACATCAAAGGAATATCTGGATAATGGACTTGAAGCAGAATCGGGCCCCACCTGGCGAAGGTGGCATGCAGGAAGTCATTTGAGGGAGGCACCAAAGACCACAGAAATGGAAGTGGGGCGCCAAGGGGGAGGCTACAGATGGGCAAGAAAGGGTGATGACACTTTCTCTAGTTTGCTTTCAACATGTATTTTCAGAGGTTCTGTTTTTCTCCTGGAGCTGGAATAAACTTTCAAAGGGTACTAATTGCATGCTTTGAGGGGAAAAAATGTAATTGCTTCACAATTTAATTGAATGTGGATAGATTAGTTTCCGCCGATGGTTTGTTTGTCTTCTTTTAGTAATGGAGGCTCTGAAAGAGCAGCGATGAGCAGAGGAAACCAGCTCTTCGGGCCCAAGCTGCTGGGTGTCCGGAATGTAAACACTGGTCTCATTTTCTGCGTTGAAATTCGGGGGCATGTTTATCTTCTTTTGTTCATCCTTTATCATTAGTTCCCGTGACCTTCACAAATCACCAAGAAGCTTCAAAGTTGAAAATACTATTTTTTTACAATGTTGTAGGAAAATACTGGGCTAAAAAAATGGAACACCTGCTTTAAATAAACTTGAAAAAATCTCTTTTAACCCCACATCATTGACTTTTTGCCATCTGTAATTAGAGCTAAAGAAAATGGATTCGTTCCAAGAATGTTTATTGATTGATATTTAGGGAGAAAGCTTCTCTCTCGCTCTAGCTGTTTCCTTCCAGGTGAACGGAAATTAGTTAGTGCACCTATTGGTTTGTCTCTGTGTCTTTACATACCGATCCTTTGGGGGCTGCAGTGACCTTATCTGACTAGAATAATTGAGAAGAATAAACTGGCCAGCCTCAGTTTAGCACCTTGTTCCTTTGCTGTAAGCCAGGAATCTCATCTGATCCACCCCCAGGTGCATGTCGTTTTGCGACAGGCCAGACCCAGTCTGGCCTTGTGTGAGTCAGGGAAGAGAGTCAGCTAATTCCCATTTGGTGGCCATACTACCCTACTGCCAGTCATGTAGGGAGTGCTTTGACCTTTCTCTACACTTGTTCCCCCCACCCTCCCTGTCTTCTTGGAACACATGTGGAAAAGAGACCTTGGTACCTTGACTGTGTCAGCCACTCTTCTAGACCTGAGAAGGCAGTGGGGACATTGACAGATAAGGGCTCTTCAAGTAGAATTTGCATTCTAGGGAAAGAGGCAAACAATAAAAAGCAACAAAAATATGAGATAATTGTTTTGTGATAATGTTATGAGACAAAGCAATAAACTGAGGGGGTTACTTTAGTCTGAGTAGTAGTAGACATGTGAACTGGGTCCAAATCTAGAGAAATTGGCAGGCGTGTGAAAGTTTGGGGGAAGGACATTCCTGGCAGTAGGAAGGGCATGGGAAAAAATCTTGGCATGTTTAAGGAACAGGAAAAAAATGCTAATGTGACTGAAGCAACTGATAGATGGGAGAAAATAGGGAAATTAGAATAGCAATAGGCAGAAATTTATCTGTACAAATGAAAGGTATGTTATTTGATAAAATATCACAAACTTACTATATTTTAGGTGATCCTAGGAAGATAGGCAGGTATTCAGATCTTTCTTTAAAGTGAACTTTGAAAGTTTAGAACAAAAAGTTTAAGTACTAAAAGAAGATTTAAGTGGATATTGTGTTTGCTCTGTTATTTTACTAATTTTTTCATGCCTAACACCCATTGTCCATTCTTCAGTTGCATTTTCAGATATTCCTATGATCATGCACAAAAATGAGTTTGTAACATTTTGTCACCTCACTGTGTCTCTCTCTCTCTCTCTCTCTCTCTCTCACACACACACACACACACACACACACACACACACACACACACAGCCTGAGAGTGTCAGAGAGAAAGAACCTATTGGCAGTTTAAAAAGATAAGCAACTGACAATGGGGAATCAAAATACCTGGGTTGTTTTTAGGTCTGTGTCTGCTATCAGGGGGAATGTAGGTAAAGCCCCTGGATCTCAGTGTCTTCATTTAGTAGAAATCAGGACAATCCCGTGTCTTCCTTTCCCTCAGCTGCCCAACGGGATTCAACTCTTTCAATTCTGCCTCTGAAACATGCCCTAAATTATCTCATTTCATTCCCACAGCAACCAAACAGAATCTTTCCGATTATCCTCCTACATTTTTCTATACTATTTGCCTC
This sequence comes from Glossophaga mutica, assembly GCA_039655065.1. Lineage (NCBI taxonomy): Eukaryota > Metazoa > Chordata > Mammalia > Chiroptera > Phyllostomidae > Glossophaga > Glossophaga mutica. The sequence continues at coordinate 12,394,097 of CM077314.1, forward strand.
TTTCTCTACTTTCTTTCACAATTTATAGATGTTTAATAATAGTGCAACAAAGAAAGAGAGCAAAAAGAAATGGAGAGCGAGATTGCAGTATGCAGCTCATTTATCTAATAAATGGCACAATGCTCCCGTTAAAATATTCATTCTAGTGACAGCAGGTTAAGGAAGGTGGAGTAAACTCACTTAACTCTGCAGTGTTGACATTGAGCGCCGGACGCTGAGCTATTTAAAACAGCAGAGCAAAGAAATATTTCGTTGGCCCTCCATTTTCCATTTTAATAAATTGAATGCCAAATTTAAATGAGGGGACTTTTCACCAAACATTCCAATGTTGAGCCTCTCTTTAACGTGGAAGACCTGGTATTTATGGCCTATATTTTTGCACACGCAACAGTGATCTGCCATTTTGGAGAAGCTGTGCCCTCTGGAGAAAACAGGGGGACTTGCAACTCTGTACAGCCCCATCCTGCTCTCTCCGAGTATTTGTAGCATTTGTATTACCTGGCTCACTCCCGTAGGCAGTGAAACTTATGTCTCCTGACTTAAGCAGGCTGCTGCCCCTAAAATAGGAAGGTAATTAAATTAGACAGACGTGGCTTTGTGTATTAGCTCCTTATCTTACTTACCCCTCTGGCCATTGGCAAATCTGGGGTTTTTTTAGGTTCCTCATCTGCAGCAGGAAGTGGTAACATTTACCTCACAATGCTGATATGTAAATAAAGTGTTTTAAAGTATTTGAAAGCACACTGAAACACAGTTTAGAGCTCGCTTATTAAGTAGTTGTCGCTAAAGAAGATTTGAGGGGAACTGCGGTGGCCATCTGTGGTGGGGTTCCCGGTCAAGCCTCTCAGCCGTGGAATGGACAGCTCTTTTGGAATGTTCCAGTTATATATATATTTGCACTAGAAGGAAAAAGAATTTTTCCATAATAACAATCCACTTGATTTGGTTGTGGCAGTATTGAATTCACCGTAGGCTTTCATGTGACTCACCCTTTCTCCCTGCACTCTCCCATACACAGAGAGAGACTTCAGGGACGGGCGTGTAACCAAGTCAGAAGTGGTGACGAAGATGACCTGGTCATAAGATTTTGATGAGATGATTGAAAGAATCTTTTTCTCAGTCCTTGTCCTTGAGTCGGTGAGGATGTGACTCTGGACTATCAGGGGCCCCCTAGTGGACAGAACTTGAAAGAGAGCATAGTGAACACAAGAAAAGCCTAAGACAGAAAAGACCTCATGATATTGTTTGAACCTGGATTAAGGTGTTTCTGAAGATAGCTCTTCACCTGCACATTCTAGTATAAGTTTTTCTCCCCCACTTTCTACTTGGTTTGATTAATATATTTGAATTTTATTTCTGCGAATAATAACCAACAGACTGCTGATTAATCTTTATGGCTACGTATCGGTATCTATCATCTATCTATTTATCACTTCCAGAATTAGTCATTGGAACATTAATGCCCGTTAAACTGAGTCACTTTGAAAGAACCATGTTTCATTTATATCGAAATAAATTTCGTTGTAACTTTTCTCTAAGTTCAGATGTACGAATTTTCATTTTAGTATTCATCTGGACTAATGGGGGAGGGATAAAGCAATACATACGAGACAATATAGGTCCTTCTGGGAACTTGCAGTGTCTTTGATTCAGAGAACAACACAACATGTCAGGACACCTCAGGCTCTGCGACCTCGGCCTCAGTGAACTGCATCACCAGTCAGGCCGTTTTTTGAAAATCTGGGATAATTTCAATATAAGGTCTCTATTTGATGATAGGGAGTTATTATTAAAACTGTCAGATATAGGAACAGTGTGTTGATTAAGTAGACAATGATCTTGATTCTTAGATGGTGCCTTCTAGAAACAGAGGTGAAATGCCATGATGTGTTTTCCGTATTTAAGTGCTGTTTTGAGAACTTACTCCTCCACCATGATCAATGTTTTCTAGCTCCAGGAGGGTTGGAGCCAGGCCTGCCTATGTACCATCATCCTCTTCTTCACAGTTTCAGGATGAGCTTGATCAATGAGACACATTCTTTTCTTGCTATACAATTGGAGTTTATGAGTCAGGAGATGCCAACAACAGTTTCATCAGTTTACAGTGAGGGCCTCCATGAAAATGAAGTCAATGCAGAGAAAATGTGATAGAGGCATGAAGAGGAACTGATAACTGATGGAATCGTTTGAATCCCTGGATCCAGCCATGCCTGATATCTGCACTTTTATACAACTCAATAAATGCATATTTTTATTTCATCTAATTTGAGTTGTATTTTGTCATTGCCTCTGGAGAACTTCTTACTAATATGCCAGAACATCAATACTTTAGGCTTTGATATTTAGCCTTTAATTTCAATTTAATTTTTATTTAGTCTATTATATTATTCATGAATAACCAATGTGAATTAACCAGTCCTCTGTAATTCAGCCCAAAATGCCAGTTCCTTAAGACCATAGACCATCCATGCCTTGTACCCCTAAAGTATCTCCCATTGGACCTTTATATATTATTATATAGTAGACACTAAATAGATAATGGCCGCTAATAAATGCGTGTTAATTGATGGGGAGTAATTGTGCATAGCTGCTCTTCGTTAAAGGACACTTGACAGATAAACTAGTGACGCTAGCGGAGAAAACTGCCCGTGGTGAGGAATTACATACCTTCTACCTTCACCAGTATTATTCAGAAGGTCAGCTTAGTTTGTTAGTTTCTTCATTACTTTCTTTTTTGTAGTACAGAAGCACTAACAATTGCCTAAGAATAGTAGTGATACTGATAACTAACTGGCTGACTAGCCTTCAGCGAATACTTTCTGAATGCCAGGCATTCTGAGGGCTACTTCAGCTGCATCATCTCATTTACTTCCTTAACAGCCCTGTGAGGTATAGAACTTATTTATTGCTCTCATTTTACAGATGAGAAACTTGGAGCTGATCTTGATTGAAGGCTTGTCCTAATGTCTTATAGTGGTGACACGTCAAACTCTGGTAGATTCCAAAGACTGCGCTTTAAAGAAAGTCTGTGAATATTTTCATAAAAGAACAGGAATTCAACCACCAATGACATACACTTTGTCAGGTGAGGGAGATGTGCCTTTAACTCAAATCATTTCAAATATCCTTCCATGTTTGGTAAAAACCTACCCAGCACTTTTTTGCATAATCTAGTAAATATATAGATATTGCTAGGGGGAAAAGCCTGAATAAAATGGTATCTTTCTGGCTCTATAATCTGTTTTCAGCCAAAATTGGAAAGATGCAGTTTTTCAGAAAGTAGTGTCTCAGATAAATTATCCACAGAGTAACTCTTCATTTCTTCAGAACACCATGTGGGCCTTTTGTCCTTTCTGGGGCACGGACTTACGCAGAGTGAGAGTTCATTAGTTTTCTGATGAATTAGAAACATCTGTGAGGCTGATAGATTGCTCATGTAGAAAGGACAAAATAAAATACTATTAATTCTTTATTAAGGGAAAAGAAGTATCAACATTTCCAGTAAAACTGATGTATTTATCCAGACAACTGAAGGTCTATAATCACTAAATGTGTTGAATGTTCTTTCTTATGTTGAAATTTAATTCATGCCTCTGTGATTGTTTTTTTTAGAAATAAGTAAACATTTTGTGTCATTTATTAACATGTAAGTGTATATTCTTTTAAAAGGAAAAATGAACATGTGATAAAATTATATGGAAATCTAAATTACTTTGAAATAACTCAGTTGGAAACAGAAAAGAAATGAAAATAAAACCAGAAAAGTTTATTCTGAGATATTTTAAGAGTTAAATCTTATTTTCCTTCAACTTCTTTACAGAACAGTTGGTTCTTGAAATAGATATGTAAAAAGATGGCCTAAAACCTTTGTGAATCTTAAAAGGTCAGACTTCATTGTATGCAGTTATTTTTAGCTGTGCTTTGTAACATCCTAAGCAATCAAGAAGATAGGAGATTTGTGCTTCTACTCTTATCTCAGACGATACGAAGACCGAAACCTGCAATTAAATTTTTATTATTAATCACAGTATAATGTGTATTTATAAAATTACTTCTCTAACAAGTATTCATAATTAAAGTAATTTTCAAAGCCCAAGTAGGAATCAAAACTGATAACCATTTGAAGAAAACAATCTATAATCTGTTTAGCTCATTATCATAAATTGGCTTTCGTTTTGTAATACCAAAGCAAAGAATTTTTTAACAAAACTGAGACAGATTATGGATTCTTTAGCTATATAATTAAACCTGTTGTATAGTCTGAGAGCTGACTGACAAAGCTAGACTCTGGTACAATGTAAGAGTCAACATTTTAGTAAGGATAAAGGCCATGGAAAATACAATTAAATGATGTTTTTATAACTTTGTAGGTCATGAAGCAAATGCCAGAAGAACTTGAGTCTTGTGAGTGTAAACCTTGAATAAAGGATTATGATTTATTCCATCTTTATTTCTGATTTGGTAGGTGTTGATGAATATTAAGAAAAACGATTTCTTCTATTTCTTTATAAGGAATATGCATTACCAGGAGATCCGTAATCTTTTTCCAAAAGGTCCATGAGTATTTTGATGAGATGACTGGGCTCCAGGTCAATACCTCCACTGTGGATATAAGAAAACATAATTTATAAGAAGACTGTTAGCAGGAGAGCAGTTCAGATATCCAGACTAAGAACATGAGCATGAGAACAGGCCCAGGAATTGTCCAGAAGCAAAGCAGACACTTCACTGAATCCAGCCAGCAGAAATGGTGCCATTTGAATCATTCAGGGTTCAAATTCTTTAATTCCCTAGATTCACATTCTCTTGTAGTTAAAATGAAACCTAATAGAGTTGAAACAAAAATAGATTTAAAAAATAGAAGTGCTTGTTTTAAAGAACTTTATTTTTGTTTCATTTTAATAGCTAAATTCTCTAATATTGTATTAGACTCATAAACTCCATTTACATGCAAAAAATGTACAAATTATCAGAACCAAGTCTATTGTCTAATTAATGCTACTAACAGAAATGCATGTGCAGAAGACTCTGTTTTAAGCACATGACATTATATGCATTAAGTAATATATTCATTACTATTTGAAGTGGGTACTGTTATTTCTCCAGCTTACCCATGTAGGCACAGTGAGATCAAGCAACTCGACCAAATATTCAGCTCGTAAGTGGCAGAAATGAGCCTTGAATCCAGATTTGTTCCAGAGCTCGTGTTCTTAACCGTGATACTGCACTGCCTTGCTCAAAAATGGAGACACTCATTTTTTTTTAACATTTAATAAGAGAGTTGCCTCTACCTAGCTGGTGTTTGCTAGGAACAAAAATGTGTCAGGATGACACTTGTAGAATAAAAGGAAATTTAGCATCTTCTCAAGATGACTGTGGAAGTATCTGCCATTAATAGATTCATTATGAAAACCAAAATTAATTTAGGAAGTTCCAGATAGTATGCAGACATATGCCTAAAATTTTGGAGAATCTATAATAAATGTCATCTGGTTTCTTTTTTGTAAAGCCTTTATTTAGAAATGATACAAGGTGAGTTTTCTGCACAGTTGTTTGGCTCACTGTGCTCTCTCAGTGAGAGCACATACTGTATATACTGTATATACACATACTGTATATACTGCATATACTGTAACTACTGGTGGTGGAGATTTTGGACAATAATGGGGGTTGGGGAAGATGACAGGTTTTGAGTACATTTTTTAAAAATGTTGCTCACTTCTGACATTTAGAAGTAAAACGTCTTTTGAGAATTTTATTTGAAAAAGAGTTTTATGAACTGGTGAATAGATGTAGAAATTGGGCTATGTCCAAAGTGAGAATACTACTCAGATAAAAAGGTACTAATGATATATTTAATAATATGGGTGAGAGTCCAAAGCATGGCACTAAATGAAGGAAGGTATACAGGAAGGACTGTGTATTGTATGACTTCATTTATATGAAAGTACAGAAAAGTCAAGGCCATAGTAACAAATACAGATCAGCGATCACCAGGTGCCTCAGTTAAGGGGAGAGGATTGTAGACAGGCAGGCAGCAGACTTGAGATTTTCTTGTGTATGGTAACGGTTATTATGGAAGATTATCCATCCATCCATCCATCCATCTCCATCCATCCATCCATCAATTCATGTAGCTCTGTGTGCATAAGTACTTACATGTACATATGCAGATGAATAAAGAAAATGAGTTGTATACATGTAATGGACTATTATTCAGCCTTTAAAAAGAAGGAATTCCTGACATGTATGACATGGATGACCCTTGAAGACATAATGCTAAGTAAAATAAGCGAGTCACAGAAAGACAAACACTGCCCAATTCTGCTGATATGTGTGTCATCTAAACTAGTCACACTCGTAGAAGCAGAGAGTACAATGGACGGCAAGGGCTGGGGGAGCAGGAAATGGGCATAACATTTTAATACGAAAAATGAAAACTTCTGGAAATTTGCAGTGCAACATTTTGCCTAATATGAACAATATTTTATTGTACACTTAAAAATTTCTTGAGGGTACTTTTCATGTTAAGTATTCTTACTGCAATAAATAAAGTTATAACTAAAATGATAAAGAGATCAATACACAGTCATAACTGAAGACAACTTATTTTTTAGTGACTAGAAGAACAAACAGAAAAAATCCGAAACATAGAGTGCTATAGTAACCTGATGCAGAATAAATAGTGTGTTTTAGGGTATCTAGAAAATATACTAAAATATACCATATACTGGGCAGTAAAGAATTCTCAAAATAATTTAAAGATTAGTAATTACACAGTGTACATTCTCTACCCATAAAGAAATTTAGGTATAAATAAAAATTTATAGTACAGTGAAAGCAATTTATAAAAAATAAAAATTCAAATTTTAACTGAATGACCACCTTATTCAGGAAATTAATTGGACATTAGGGACAAAAATTTAATAGTGACGCTTTTCCATTTCAGTAAATGTTTAACTCCTTACTTTTAAATTTGACCTTTTAAGATTTAGTAGTAGACATTTTATTCCTCTTGGCCACTCAACAAGTACGAATTAGTAGGGGAAAAACCTCCACTCATACAAGAAAAATACATATTTACCTGTTAATTAATTAAATGTTCATTTTCTTAACAAAAAAGCCATTGAAAGGCAGAAATTAAATTGCATACCATAAAAGGCTTCAGTGCACTTGGTAAATATAAGCCTTTGTTTAACTAGATAAAGACATATATTGTACTAAGAACATTGGTCCCTTTGTTTTCTTAAATTTTTAATTATATATTTTTTGTTATTTTGTATGTATGTGTCAATAAAGTCAAAAGTCCTTAGAAAATCACAAAGACTTTCCTGGATTAGAATGAGAGATCTGTATTCTATACATGCACTGTTATTAACTAACACCAAAACCTTGCTCAGAATTTTCCTAAACTTTGTTGTTTAGAATCCCTCTTTTGATGGAAAATATTTTGTAAGGCTTGATTATGTCACAGTGGTGTCACGGTCAACTGATGCAAAGGGAGGAACTTGGCAGTTTTCAATTTAATAATGCTTAAGAAGTCACTATGACTTGATTTACCATTTGGAAAGCTATGAAATTTTAGACAATGTGATAATATAGAAAAATATTTTTTGCCTTAGAACTGTATTAGCAGTCAGTCATTACAGCAATTCTTATTTGGAGAATGCTATATATCCTAGGAGAAAGGGGTCGTGACTTCTTAACAGCAGCCAAAGGTTGGCCTTGCAGGAACCTTCAGCAGGAACTTCCCAACTGCACTGTGTGGGGTAAACAACCCACAGAGGGGTCCTCTCAGCATGTGATCTATCAGAAAAGGCCCCTCTTTACCGTCAACATAAAGTCTTCACAAAATGCATCCATACCAACTCCGGTAAGTGAATTCAAACACTTTCAGAAAATACACTTTTACTTTTTTTTGTATTCATGTTATTGGAAAATAATAAGAGTGTCTTGTAGACTAAAGACATTTCTCACTGAGGTTAATGTTGATTTATTTGCAGGATTTTGTATTTTCCCCCTTCCATTAAAGCAAGTGATTTCACTCTCTCTTATTTGCTTTGTTCACTTGGACAGGTATTTTTGAAACTCCAAGGCTCCGTAAAGAAACCACTTTTTTACAAGCCTTTCCTGACTTTGCGCATGTAGAATTGATGGTTATTTCCCATATGTCCAATAAACGTTTTCCGCTCTATTGCACTTTATTTCATGAGGTGCAAAATACCCTCTGTTATAGACACGTTAGTTGTATTCTCATTTAATCCTCCCAACAATCCACATGACAGACACATTAGCACTTTAATTTTCCCGAGGAGGACATGAAGCACATCTCCATGTCTCCTAAATTCCAATATGCAAAAAGTACCATAGAGAAGTTTTCAAACCAGATGGACTGAGTCCAGAACTGATGCTCTTGTCCACAATGTATGCACTATCTACTCATCTGTATGTTATAAAAAATACAAACGTTTATAGAAATTATATCACATAGAAAACAAATCAAAATAGAAGTATATATATTATGAACTATATATATGTCTGTCTGGAAAAATCCAACCATTGTTAATGTAACAAGAACAGTTTGCCTGACATCAATGTAACCTGGCAGCCAAGGAGAGTGGACTGGAATGCACATGTGTGAATAGTGATGACTTCACTGTACTAGACAGTGGGGATGGTAGATGCCATCGAGTGAGCATGTGTACTGTGTGGTTGTCACATTCAAAATGACTGAGTGAGTAGAACAATGAATCTGCATCAAATTTTGCATTAAACTTACACATTCCTCCATGGAAAGTATTTGGATGATTCAGAAGGCTGCAGCTATTGCTATAACTGCTGATTGGCAGCTTCATCACAACAGTGTGCCTGCTCATGCATCACGTCTCATGCAGGATATTTTGGCAAAACATCAAATCACCCAGCTAACTCAGCCCCCCCTAGAGGCCAGACTTGGTGCTCTGCAATTTCTAGCTTTTCCCCAAACTAAAATCACCTTTGAAAAGGAAGAGATTTCAAACTGTCCATGAGATTTAGGAAAATACAACGACCACCGATGGTGATTCTAACAAAGGATTCTGCAGAGTGTTTTGAACTGTGGAAGAAATGCTGGGAGAACTGTGTGAGGTCCCAGGGTGCCTGGTTTGAAGGAGACTGAGGTATCACTGTTCTGATATCCTTGCTTCCAATTATACTCTCAGATAATCTATGATACACACAGTAGCAAGAAGGGTGCTTTTAAAATGTAAGTTATACTATGTCATCCCAAGTGCACAGCTGATAATGGCTTTCCACGGCACTCTTTATGTAAGTTCGGACTCGGTTTCCTTTTCCGACACCATCCCAAGCCCCGTTAGCCCTCTTTCAATATCGTCCTGGTATACTGGCCTCCTTTCTTTTTCTCAAGATTCCAAGATCCCCCGTCCTCCATCTTCCTGCCATTCTTTCCGTTTAAAACATTATCATGTTTAATCACACTCTCGCAAACAATCACATTCAAACCCACTGATGATGACCTTCCGTTACTCTGTCCGATGTGGACTGACATACAACCGCCGCAACGAGGCCTCTTGTTTTTCCCTACCCCAGTGCTAGGCCTGGTTTCTCAAACACTCATTAACCCAGCCGGTGCTTCCAGTCTGTTCCGGGTACTCAGGGCCCGGCCCACGTGGTGGTTCCCCACGCGGGGGTTCCCCACGCGGGGGTTCCCCACGTGGGATTCGCCCGGGGAGGACGTCTTTCCCAGAATGCACTGCTTCCGTCTCCCGCTGGCTCTGCAGTCGTGGCCGACACCGCGGTGGAATCTGAAAGTGGCTCCGCCGGGCGGGCGAGGCGAGACCCAGCGCAGAGGCAGAGCACTGCGGACGGTAAGCGGCGGTTTTAACAAGCCAGGGACTTGCCCAGGAGGCTTGTTCTGGCTGCGGCCGGAGCTAGTGTCTAGGCACGCGCCAGCCAGGATCTTAAAGGTTTATATACAGGCCTTAACGGGGTTCAGGCACGTCCTCTAACCACATGATCATAAAAACACATTGTGTCTGAAACTAATGCAGAATACTGAATGTGAACTGTAACTGAAAAAAGAAAAACACGTGCGGTGTGAAGGTTACGTGCTTGAGACGCCGCGGCTCCCCGCGGGAACGGTGAGCGGACTTCTGCTCCAAGGCCTGGCCGGCGGGGAGGAGCCGGCGTTTTCCCGGGGCAGACGGTGGGCAGGTGTCCTAGATTACCTCCAGCCCTGAGCACTCCTGGGCAGGTATCCTAGACAAGGAAAACTTAGGGGCACCCAGCAACCTGTGCGAAGTCGTCACAGCAGCTGTGTGTAAGAGTAAAAGCCTGGCAATCACCAACTCCTTTCAACAGGTGAAGATTGAAACAGACTGTGGTATGGCCAGGACTCGGAATACTATTCATCAGGGAAAAGAAATGATGTCATGCGTGCAGAGTGAACAAAGGGTAGTCTCAAAAGATCAAATACTCAGATTCCATTTATATAATTTTCTCGAAATTTAAAAATTACAGAGAAGAAAAGATATTAGTGGCTACCATAATTTAAGGGTAGTGGAGTTGGAGCTGTACCAGGGATATTTTTGTGGTGCTGAAATGGTCTCGTATCTTGATTGTGATGGTGGTTGTACAAATTACACATGTAATAAACAATACGTAACGTAACTGTATACACATTGCAGTAATGTCAAATCCTGGTTTTAATGTTGTACTTTAATGAATCCACTAGGAAAAATGGAATGATAGGTACACAGGATTTTCCTGTGCTATTTTTCAATTTTATGTGAAACCTATACCTATCGCAAAAACGAAGTTAAAAAACAACAGTTAGGATACATATAGTAGATGAAAAATGCTGAAACATTTAAAGTGCAAATTGACAACATTTAGGAGTACAGGGACATAGTACTCTAATCGAAGCCATCCTCATAACTGTGAAGTCCTCTAATGTTTCTTGGCAGAACTTTCTGGCAAAAGCAACAAAAGATTGCTCGTATCCAAGAAAGAGGTTCTGGTGGTTTGTTTGCAGGTAAAGATGTTGGGGTTTGCATGCATTTATCATTTCACGTGCTCTTCATTTTAATGAGTTCAAAAGGCCTACTTTTTCTACCTGATGTTTGATTTTCTAATGCATATCCTAAAGTGAGTAATATTTGACGATATTCAATTATACCACCTTGTTAAATTCAAATTTAACATCACAAGACACATTCTAAGTCATTGAGGATGCTGTTATGGTTACCAGGTTGCATGAAATTTGGGTGAAAAAAGATAATAGAATAGGACAAATTAAGTTATTACCAGACAAGAAAAAATCTAATTAAAATATGGTGTACCAGAAAAATAGCTTAAATAATATTAATTTATCTACTATGTTTTTTGCCTCTAAGTATATTTCCAATGATATGGAACACATCTTTTTTTGTTTAACTTTATATTCTTTTTTAAAAATTATTTTATTGTTGTTCAATTATAGTTGTCCGTATTTTCTCCCCATCCCCCCCACCCCCTCCAAACCCACCTCCCTCCCTTGCTTCCACCCTCCCCCTTGGTTTTGTCCGTGTGTCCTTTATAGTAGTTCCGAAAACCCTTCTCCCCACAGTCCCCTCCCACCTCCCCTCTGGCTGTTGTTAGATTGTTCTTAATTTCAATGACTCTGGTTATATTTTGTTTGCTTTTTTCTCTTGTTGATTATATTCCAGTTAAAGGTGAGATCATATGGTATTTGCCCCTCACTGCCTGGCTTATTTCACTTAACATAATGCTCTCCAGGGAACAAATCTTTTAATACACTGTTTTTCTATTTCAGTAACTTCTCCATCAGCATTCAAATTTATCATATATTTTAACAAGCATTCTCTGGACATTTGAAATTTGAGTTTTCCAGTACTTTATACTCAACAGTCATTCAGTCTTCAAACTTACATTCATTCACTCACATAGGACATTATTATTACCTGAAATGAGATTTAATTAATGCTCCTACTCAGCATTAGGAACACAGTAGTAAATAAGAAGAACTTGGCCCCTGTCCTCAAGGGGCTGACAGTCTACTGGGGAAGAAGAGAGATCGAAAGGCAGTCACGATGCAGCGTGGTCAGAAGTGTGAGGAGGACTTACGGATACTGCAGGAGCACACGAAAGGTTACTTAACAGAGGCGGGCAGTAGGGGAGGAGAGGAACTGATAACTGGGGTCATATGGAAAGATGAGGAGAGTTTTCCATATGGGGATATTTGCAGAAAATGTTTCAAGCTGAGAGACGAGCACCCATGATGTCCCAGAGCCAAGAGCCTGGCCATCAGCGGGGACTTACTGGAGCATTCTAAAGGGAAGGGTGAGACCTGGTTGAATCTGAATTTAAAAAGAACAGTATCTATGGAGTTTGCCTGGAGAAACCAAGGTCAGCATTGTGGAGTGGCGTTAGAAGGCTCTTGTCGTAACCCAAGCTAGAAATGCTAGCAATGGGAATGGGAAGAATTACATGGTTTTATGAGATCGTTAGGAAAGCATCAGCAGATTATGCTTGTGTAGAAACGCTCAAAGAGACTGAACAAGCTTCAAGGTGATGTCCAGGTTGTGTTGTGGCACCTGTTGTGTCCACTGGTTCAAGGGTCAAACTAAGATAATTCATGAAAAAAGTAACATTAACTGCAGTTGGAAACAGGTTAACAATTGTGTGAATTTTAATTATGCATAAAAATGGACAGGGGGAGGTGGGGAAGGTGGAGGGAGGAGAGAGAGAGACGGAGGGAGGGAATGAGAATGAATGTAGTTAGTTAGTACCCTGTTAGCAAATAGGTGGAATGTATGAAATGCTAATGAGGGTTGTGGAGAGGTGGACAGAAGGGCATTTTGTTCTTATTGCTATACTCTTTCTGCATGCACCTGTCTCCTCAATCAAACACAGCATTAAGACCGAGTTTCCTTTCCAAGCATGTTCACTAAGGATATTAATGTGCAGAGTCCAGACCCAGAGCAGGCTGCAGTCTCCAGGAAGGACCCTCCAGCAACGAGGGACAGAGTTGCAGGGAAAATAAAGCAGCTGCTCACAGGCCTCAGCGTGGCAGTTCTAAATTAAGCCGTGCGCAGTCTTCCCGAGGGCGCCCAGTGGAGCCGAGCCCCATTGCTCACAATAGTGACTGACTCATTAATATTGAACTTTTATGTCATTCTTTATATCAACCCAGCTTTGCCTCATTTTCCCTCTTTTTTTGGTCCTCTGTCCTTGAATCGTATCTCAAATAAGTTGCTTGCAACCAAATCCTTGTATTCTGTTTCCTCTTTGATTTTATATATTTGTTGTCTGATATTTTCTGTTAATTTTAAAACAACAGATTTTCGTAGATTAGAAAAAAAATCAAGTGATGTAGCTTGATGGAAGGAGAGGCTCGGGTAAATCACTGGGTTTCTTAGTTCAGAATGCCCTGGCCTGTCAATACTGCGTGGTGAAGTGCAGTGTCTTTAGTCGTTGGTATTTCTTTTGGTAGAGAATATTTAGTATGTTGTTTAATTTTGTTCTCTAGGAACTTTGGTTTCCCCCATTGTTTTGTCCCCTTCACCTCTAAGCTTCTAAGATGTGCCTGGCACTTCTCAGGAGTACTCTTCAAAACGGTCATTTCTTGTTCCGATCAGTTTCAAGTCCCCAAGTGCTGATTTCCCTGTGGTCAGTGATCTGATCCCCCAGGGTCTCGGATCTGTTCTTCGGATGTCCTCGCCCAGGTGGGGCTGACATTCTTTGGGGGGATTGTTTTCCCCTGTCTTCTGCACGGTGGTTGCACTGGAGCGGGCTGTGCAAAGCCTGGGCGTTATCTCCTTGCTGACAAGTCAGCCAGGGACACTGAAGTAGGGCCCTGTGGGCTTCCCATTGTACTCACGGGCTTATGTTTTCCTTTTCATACGGAATCTCTTCCTATGGATCCATCCGTATGGTTATTGAAAACCAGATTTTAATACAATTAGCTGCTATTATCCCATAAACCCTAAAGCCCACTTTTAGGATTTGAAGCTGAGCTTAAGGAACCTAACAATCCACTCATGGCCAACTTGAGATATCAAAGAATGAAACAGTTTCACTGGGAAAGATAGATCAGAGGCCTCCTTATATCAGAAATGGAGGTAGTAGTAACAAGCTAAGTGTTCCCGTTTATGGTTGTGTTTCCTCATTTGATTATTGGAGGGAAAGGCGACATGGCAGGAGAGATCTGGAAAACATTTTTGTGAACACGTTTGAGTAATATCGCCCTTTGGTGGAAACCAGATTTCTTCATTTACTACTAACTATGTGACTTGGGCGAGTTACTTTGTAAGTTTTAGTTACATGACAAATTAGTTAGAAATAAAAGAGGTAAGTACAGCTGATTCTTAGAACAGTCTCAGTACGTGGTAAGAGTCCAAATGATAGTAGTTACTCTTGCATAATATGAAAATCAGATACAGATTCTGAAAGTGTATTTGAGTGAGTTGTTCCCTGCCTAATTGGTGTCTCAGGTTTTTCTCATTTCTTTTGCCTTCCTGTGACTCAGCACCTTCTCTAAGTTCTCTAGAAAGACAGTTCCGTGTCGAGCCGGTATCCTGGAAGAAGCCCTCTTTGCATGTGTCAGCAGAACCAAAGTCGTGTACAGATGCTGAGATGCACATACAAAAATTCACTTGGCTGTGACACAGAAAGGAAAAGGACAGAAAATGCATGTGTTCTGGCTTTTAAAGTTCAGGGTGTTTTGTAGCACTGTGAAAATGACTAGCTAGCCTGCCAAGTGAACCCCAATTAGGTCATGTATTGTTGGAGCCCCTCCTAATGGAGGCACGTGAGGAAGGCGGTACCCTTTCTATAGTATATTCTCCTGCGTCTGAGCAACTGGAAGAACTCACCACTCCTCCTCCTCGCAGTTAGTGGAATGGTTCAGGCTAAGACATTTCTTTTGAGATAACAGTTCCAGTTCTCAAGATGAGGAAAGCTGTCCAGTTGTTCCTCTGTATATAGAAACAGGTGCTTTTAATAGAAAGAGAGCTGACATAGTTGTATGCCGTCTTAGGGTAATCACAAATATTTTTCTCAACTAAGTCATCTTCTAGCAAGCAAGTCATGCCTAAAATATGCCTTTGCAAAGTAAGGAAAAAATCTGTATTCAGAAAGCAAATACATTCAGTTTCGACTGTAAAAGATTGTCCTGTTAAATTTGATGTAAGACTCATAGTAAAATTTCAGGATTTCCTGTGATATACCTCGGGTCAATACAGCATTTGTGTTGCCTCCGCAGAGGAGCAAAAAGTGTCTTAAGTCGATGAACTATTTCTTTTCCAGACAAATGCTGGGAGTATTATTTACAGTCAGTGAAATGGTGTGTCTAGACTTCCATCTTTGTAGATGATTATTTATCCCCCCAGTTGGTTCAGATGCTGTTGTGTTTCTCCTTTAGAAAAGATAAGAGAGTCATCTTGAAATACTGTCTAAGAAATTGCTTAGAGCAATGAAAAGGGGTTAATCACAGCCCTATGAAATACTCTTAAATGGCTGTTTCTGTTTGATTATTGCGAAAGGAAATACGCGCCCCCCCCCCAGTGACAATCATTTACATTTTATGTGAAGGAAAATGTAAACATTTTACACAGAATGCCGTACTAATTGCTTGTGTGTGTGTGTGTGTGTGTGTGTACAAGGAAGAAATGGCTGATCTCAGGAACTCCATAATTCAGCAGCAACGAGTTCATCTGGGGAGTTGTATTGCGCAGTGCGTGCCTGTGACTCTACTTCACCTGGGAAAGGACTGACCTGACTCAGGCTAACTGAGAGTAAGGTTTTCTTCTCAGGGATAAAACATCGACCTATACAAAAGTGGAAACACTCAATCTATCTCCTCTTTAACTGAGAATTATATCAATAATGGGTAATTGTTCTTGATTCTGGGTCTAAGAAAGGCCAACTACTGATACCAAGTTTGTAAATGTCTACTTGCTAACTTGAGGGAGAGGTAATCTTCATGAGCAAAACGTCGGTAGGATATCTTAATATGCTCCTCTTTCCTTTCAGAGGAAGACAAATATTAGTTAAAAACTGACTGATAGGAGCCAGTAAATACCTTGACTATTATTGATTAACTAGATATCAAGGCCAAGTACTAGGTTAAGTGATGACTTGAATTTTAGAATTATAAAGTAGCAGAAATATAACTGTTCCTTCAGGGCAGGGACCACTTCTTCTTATTCTATATATGGTTAGTGTCTACCATGCACCTGATAACTCACTTTGTGTAGGAGATTTTTAAAAATGCCTCACAAGCCCTGGCTGGCGTAGCTTAGTGGATTGAGCGCGGGCTGTGAACCAAAGTGTCACAGGTTCGATTCCCAGTCAGGGCACATGCCTGGGTTGTGGACCAGGTCCCCAGTGGGGTCCATGCAAGAGGCAACCACACACTGATGTGTGTGTCTCTCTCTCCCTCCCTTCCCCTCTCTAAAAATAAGTAAATAAAATCTTAAAAAAATAAAAATGTGCATGAACAATGGTGGGGGGATTGCCTGAGGAAGATGGGAGTACTGGGTGGAGGGGGGCAAAGGGGAAAAATTGGGGCAACTGTAATAACAATCAATAAAATATAATTAAAAAGAAAAATAAATAAAACTTAAAAAAATTAAAAAAAATAAAAATGCCTTACAAACAGATGATCAGGAAATGATTTTATAATAAATTAAAAATATGTAAAATAGAAGTTTACGAGGTTACAGATTAGCTTAGAGAATAAATTACACTATTATAATGTTATAATGTTATGTTATAGTGCTCTACAGGTGATGTAAAATTCAGCCACTTTTAATATTTCATTTTCATTGTAAGTAATTCACTTTTTTCCCATTAAATTTCAGCCAACTTTCTCATTGTATTTAATTTTTTAAGGAGCCATAAAATAAAGAAAAAAAAATCAGTTGTAGACATTATATTGCTGAAATCAGGAAATGGTTCATTCACCTTACAGATGATACTATTCTAATTGGGCAAACTGGCTTCTTTCTGAAAGGGAAGCCCATTTTCCAAAAGGATCAGCAACAGAGACAAGAAATTTCTTTAGTTTTCCCACTAGCTAAAACTAACATCTGAACATCCTCTGGCTAAATACCAGTAACAGGTGAAACAAAACATATTTAAAATTAATGATAAATTTAATATTAAAAGTACTAATATTCCAGTTGTGCTCTAGAAAGTCACATGATCAATTTGCTAATTTTATTTGGTCAGTTGTGGTTTTCTAAAACAAAGTATTTTCCTTTGAACACACATCTGTGAACTTCTATTTGCTCATAATGAATGATTTCAGGGCCTGTTCTTATGAGGAAGCAGTATAAAACAATATAGTCATAGATGATTCTTATTGGGCATTATTAATTGTGCTCTCTTCTGAAAGTAGTAACTCCTTTATTCTAGCCACAACTTTATATGGCAGATATTTTACAATTGACTTTTTTTATAGCTCAAGAAACTAATGCATTAGAAAGCTAAGAAAGTTCTCCAGTGACACAGTTAAAAAGCAGTAAGTAAGTAGTAGAGTAGTAATGTAAGTGTTGGCAGCCTGACTTCGCAGTGTTCAGAGCTACTCTCCAACAGCGACAGAACGCAGAAGTGGAGGCCTGGGGAAACATGTTCCATCCTAGCGCTCCTGGGCCAGCCTCTGGATCCAGTTCTTCAGTTCCAAAACGCAGATGCGGTGCATTTCCTGTGCTTGAGAGTGTGGGTTGTGGAGCTAGACTGGGCTTGAAGACACACGCGTTCTGCTACTTAGCAGCTCTGCCACTTAAGCAAGTTGTGTAACATCTGTGTGCCCCAGTTTCCCCACTATGCTATGTGCATAATAATACACAGACCTCATAGATATTTTGCGGGTTAAATTAATATATCCCTCTCTCTCTTAGTTAGAGCAGAGCCTGGTAAATGTCAGTGCCTTACAAGTGCTTGTTAAATACAAGGATGGAATTAATTTAACCAACTAATGGCTGTAAAGTGCCAAGTAGAAATTAAGTAAGAAGGAGACACTGTTATTTTCAATAATTTAATCTCTCTCTTCTTATGTCTCATCAACTATATTCTGCACTTTATACTAAACTACCTTTCATTTCTGTAAAATTCCTTTTTTTGTTCTGTTGTTCCTAATATCTGGACATTTCCTCCCTGTATCTTTTCCCTTCTTCTTTACAGCTCTGTATTATCATCGTAATCATGGTCATTATTATTATCATCGTTACGTAGATGTTAACTTCGTCTTCCCTTTCCTGTGAGGCCGCCTCCGGCTTGTTCGTGATCGGTCCGTAGCCCTCCCGCTGTATTTTCCTGACATCTGGGCTGACCTTGCTATACCACCGCCCCCCCCCCCCCCCCCCCCCGGTCTGTATGGCAGTTGATTTCCTGCCGCCTGTGTGTTGTTTCTCCTCGATGGAGCACGTCTTATGAAACGCCCCAGCCCCTCTGGCATCTGTCATAGTTCCTGACAGACAGCATTCTTGCCTGTACGTGTACCAAGTAAATGGAATCTTTCTTTTTCGGTTGACCTCTAACAAGGTTTAGATCAGTGATTTCCAAACGCGTGGGGATATTTTCTCAGCCAGTGGGGAGAAAGGAAGACAGTGTGATCATTTATCATACAAGTGAACTTAAATAATTTTTAAAGTTCTGAGATTACGTAATTCCTATTTTCAATGATAAAGTTATTTTTTTCTTTAAATGAAAGCAATAATAAATGAATTTGTTTATTCGTATCCTCTTGGAAAATTAAAAAGCTGGCAATTTGTTAATACTGGGATCTCTATTTTTAAAAATTTAATTCATGAGGTCCGAAATTCTGGTGTAAAGAGAATGAAGCATAGAGATAGGGACCTAAGTGGATGATGCAGAAAAGAAAGATGGTAAAGAGGCTCTAAACAAGATAATGACATGTGGTATCATCTTTAGTTTTCTTCATATTGCTTAGAATTAGTGAAAATTTTATTGGTAAGCCATTTATTGAAGTGAACGTTCTGTGTGTTGTCCTGTCCCCAAGCCTATGTTTAAAGACTTGAAGTCGTAGTGCTTTTGGTTTATTTTTGGAAGGCATTTGACAGAGTTCCAGGAACTGTCACTGGACCAGGCATGGAAATATTTCATCGCTAACGATGAAGAGGGTTAAAGTTGCAGCCTGCAGTTGGAGGCGTGTCAGCGTCAGCTTGGGACGCTATGGCGCTTCCTCTTTGGCTCTGGCACATTCGAAGTGGTATTGAGGAGTTGGATCAGGACACTGACAGTGTGCCAGATTTTGAGGTGACAGATACTACAAAGAAGCTGAAGCGATAATTACAGTATCAGATACAAAAATGTCCTCGAGAGTTTGAAATAATTGTCCATTTAAGAAGCAAAAAATCAAGTGGCAATACAAATGTGTGTGTACTTGCCAAAAGGAAATTCACAAGAACAAAAATTTAGTTACTCATTAAAATAAAGGCAGAACAGATGTAGGAATTTTACTTCAAAATAGGCTAATGTTAGAAAGTACCTAAATGATAGTTGTGGTCTCCTTTTGTATTAATGAATGAAAGATAGGGTCAGCACAAGAGAGAAAACAATTCTCTGCTTTTGAGTAGTAGGTAGATACCACATTCCAAGATGGTTGACAAAGGCACTGTATCTGTAGATGAGCTGACCACTGTTGAAGGGAATTAAGCTGAAAGAAGAGATTTAGGAAAAACTTGGCCTGTATCTTCAAATTTGTATTTTATTTAACTTTGCATTCTGGGGAATGTGTGTGTGCATGTATTTTGTCCAAATATAGAGATTATGGAAAGATATCCATGAAAGAAAATGTTTTTCATTAATTTTAAAAAATATTTCAGATTATGTAACATCAAAGTAAAAGATTATAGAGAGAGTCTCTTAAAAACAAAGGAAAATAATGATGAAGTAATTTTCCTGCAATCAAAGGTCAGAAAATAAATACTTTATTTCCTCCCATGAGACTGTTAAGAAATGGAATTATTGTTCAAACTTACGTAAGTATTTTGAGCAATAAAATATATATCTACTGCAATAAACTTGCATTTGATATTTGCAAATAATAAATGTCATAAGTGAAGGCATCAGTCATATTGAGAGATTAGTAAGTCAGATTTGAATATCTTTTAAATATTTCTCCTGCTGAAAAAGGAATTTTATTTATGGTATCTGAAGGGAGCAGATAACAGGGAGCTGAAGAAATGGCTGCATAAAATATGTTTCATTTGGTTCGTGTCGACTGCAAATTCAGTCCGGAGACAGAAGGGGAAAGGAAGGAGCCTGAAATCCGTATGTCACTCCAGATGCTTCCTTTACCCCAAATGTTGCTCTTCCGTCTCATTCCCACCTATTGTAATAGGTCCATGGGATGAAATAGACGGACTGGTGAATTTGAAGTTACTATAGTGGAGGAGTACTCTTTATGTAGAATGAATGGACTTTTTCCTCTCTTTTCTTTCATTAGGAATGCCACACCTTATTGGTCTAGCCTACAGGTAATGTGTCACCATGATAAATGCCACCCACTTCTCTCAGACAATGTGCCCCAGTGAAATGAGGGCTCCATTATGAGCTACAGTTCATTTCTGGCTTTAACACAGATTGGTTGAGTGACCTTGAGTAAATTGGGTCATGTCAGCATATTGGAGCTTTTGGCTGAATCCTTGCCTGCCTTGTATATAATGAATGTACTGCATATGGTAGTGCTTCGAAATGAATAGTCAGAGTTATCCATAAGACAGTAACAATATTTTACTCTTTTATAACCGGCATTGCTAATTTCCCAACTTCATCTTAATAGCTGGTTTCTTTATCAAGATTCTAGGAATGCTTTTCTTTTTATCTGTTATATATCTTTATTTTTTAATTTGATTTTTCTTTATTGAGGTATAATTGACAAATAAAATTCTAAGACAAATAAAATTCTAAGACATTTAAGACATATAAAAGACAAGTATATATGATGATTTAACATATATAGTGACAGAATTCCTCCTATTGAGTTAATTAACATATCATCAGTCCATCATAGCACATAGTCACTTTGTGTGTGTGTGATGAATTTTTATCAAAAAGTGTTTTATGATAATCCTATTAAACAAACGTAATTCTTTGATCAATATTTTCAATAGAGCAGTTTAAGCATGCTTGACACCAGGAACAATTTTCTGTTACATTTTACAAGGAAGATTGCTTAATTTACCAAATTTTTATTTAAGTATTGCTGACTGTAGCTTCTGTGCTTTTGGTAGAGACAGAAGTCCTTTATATTATATATTCCAAAATGAAACTGATAGGGAAATAGTATCATATGGAAACAGTCCACAGAAAAGTAGTTTTTTCAAATACGCAAGTTTTGTCAGTAAGCATTACACCCTGGCTGGTGTATCTCAGCGGATTGAGCATAAACCTACAAACCAAGGGGTTGCTAGTTCGATTCCCAGTCAGGGAATACGCCTGGGTTGTTGGACAAGTCCCCAATGGGGGTGCACAAGAGGCAACCACACATTGGTATTTCTCTCCATCTCTTTCTCTTTCCCTTCCCCTCTCTCTAAAAATAAATAAATAAAATCTTTTTAAAAAATATATTTTTAAAAAAGAATGAATTCTTGTGCCACTTTTAGGCAATAAGAATTTTACCAAGTTATTTTAAACACTGTAAGGTTTGGTCCCCATTGATTATTTCTACAAAGTTAAATTTTTATTGTGTCAGTTAATCTAACCTAAAAATGGTATTGACATTATTTTTCTTTTATATAAAATTTTACTGCCTGCAGTGCTAGCTACTGTCTAATTTACATTGATATTCTTATGTAGTTTTATGACCTAGGAACTGAATAAAAGATTTATGAGTTTATTTTATATTCTAGCAAATTTATAAAAAATTTGAGCAAATTATCTCATGCACTTCAGTATTGAACTATGATTCAAGATGGATAGATATTATCACAGTAATAGTTTTTCTGTATATTTCCAACCACTTTGAATTCTGTACTTGAAACATCCAGGTTGTTTTCAAAACCAAAAGCAAATGAGTGATGCAATCAAAATTCCTTCAAAGTAAACACATTTTTATGACCAAATTAGTGTAGGTAGAAAAACAAAGTCAAAACTTGACTTTACAGGAAGAACACGTACTGAAGTGTTCTAAGTGATTTGCCTTTATCTGAGTGGTGATTCTGTTTTCACCTTTTTGATAATCTTTCTATATTTTCTGTAATAGACATACATTGCTTTTAAAATAAGGTGAGGAAATGGAGTAAGAAAGTGAGCAAACAAGCAGAGACAGATGATATATAGCCTTAGCAAAGCCTTCTGTGTGTTTCGTAAATGGTAGTCAATACGTCATAGTCACCGAGGCAGAGTCAGGCTTTGAAAGAATCAGTCACTAGTGTATGTGCTGTCCCCAAAATGGACTATTCAGGAGTGAGGGTGCCAATTAAGGGGGCTGTGATACTATTGTGGGTGAGGAATGATGACCCTCTGGACTAAGGAGGGCACCGGGATGGTGGAGAGTTAGCAGACCCACAAACAGCTATGGCAGGGAAAAGATTTAATCCAGCAGAGATAAGAAACAGTAACAGTCCAAGTGGAATGAATTCCAGCCTAAGGCTCTCTTGGCTCTCAATGTCAAAAATAAGCAAATGAAAAACATGGAAAACGAAACATAAAAAAAATGATGAAGTAGTAATAACCCTACAGAAAAAAATGTTTTTAGTGTCTTTAGGTATCTTCCCTGAAGCACTTGAATTCTCTAGAGAAAAGTTTTCCGATCTGCTCCCTGGGCTGGGCTGCAAGTGGGGGCTGAGTGTGCCCCTCTATGCCTGCATGCCAGCTTTTTGAGAGATGAGGAGGAGGAGGCTGGGGGTAAGGCCAGTCTATTTACTTCTGTGTTGTGTGCTGTGTAATTGTGTTATGTACTACATTGTTGTTAGGTGGGTTTCTCTAGACAGAAGGTAAATTTCCTGGCTTCAGTCCTCACCTCTCACCAATTCCATTAATCTGATTGGTGAGTGTATCAGAGGTAACTTGGTAGGCTCAGCACCTCGGGTTCTTTGTGCCTTACATTTTCCAGTGGAGATGTAATTTCACAGTTCTGATTTAGACAGAGTAGGTAAGTCAGTGTAACCCTCGGGAGAAGATGATCAGGCCTTTGTCGTTGTGTGAGATCTAAAGGCAGTCTCACCAAGTTAGTCCAGGCCCATCATAAAGCGTGTAGTGTGCATTTCACCTCTCTAAAGTATGCCTATATCTCAGCTGGTTCTAGACTCAGATAAGGAAAGAGAGTTGTTATTCATTAGGACTTCTCAAATCTCAAGGCCACTGTTGTTAAGATGTTGCCACTCCTGTTTCTTGGTACTTTAAGACAGAGCTTTCTAGGTTTGCTTTAGCCAGAGAATGAAACTGCTGCCTGCCATCTGGTTGGACAGGTGACTTGCAGCTGCATACGTACGAGTATACACGTGAAAGAGAGAGAGGAAGGATGTGAGTAATGAGCTCTGTGGAGGTCTTAAGTTATGTAAGTAGATTTCCAAACAGTTTGTATTTTTCAGATCCACTCATCAACTCCCACAGTCATAAGTGTCTGATATCTTCATTCATGAAACTCTTTACGGCCTTGTGCATGCTGGCCGGATTGCTTCTTGCTGAGAAAAATTGTGGGCACTCACACTCAGCTTTCTCTGCTTCACTTTGGCAGTTACTTGCCGATCATCTGTTTTCTATCTGCCAGTGTTCTCTTGACACCTGTATTCTGTAGTTGTTTTTTCCACATTCGTTTTTGTCACTGGAGATATGTGCCTACATTTTACATTTACTGACACTTTAGTAGGGGTGTGCAGAGTGTTGATAATCCATGCTGACTCTGCCATATTTTCCTTGCAGTCCCAAAGTGTCATGGCCAAGTGATTAGCTAGCTAGAATCAAAGAAACCAGCATTCTTCCACAAACAATCAGTAATTAATAATAAATCTTAGCAATTGTTTGAAATGGCACTCATATGAATTATCATTTCTTATTTATCACTCCCAGCCACATTCTTAGAAGTGAGTTACAATCTGCTCAAAAAGGTCTAAAGAGAAATAAGAGAAGGTTTGTGGAAAAAGAGCTGACCCTGGAGTAGGTTGCATCCTGGTCCCCTGTACTGACTACTTGTATAGCTGAGAAAGGTTGAACCGTAATTGCGCTGCAAATTATCAAGTGAAGGCTGGCTTTCAGTTTTAAATTCCTGTGTTTTCTTCTCCTTTAACATTTCAGTAACTGTGCATAAATAAAAAGAATTGAATGCAAGTTACATACTCATCAATAACAAAAAATTAAATAATAATAACATTTAGTAACTACTTACTTATTTAATAATTACTTATTGCCTTCTATGTACATTGTCTTCTTGGGCTGCTGTAACAAAATACCACAGGCAGGATGGTTTAAACAACAGACATTTAGTTCTCAAAGTCTGGGGGGCTGGTGGGTCTGAGGTTAGGGTGCCAGCACGGTAGTAGGGGTTTGTCTGCTGCCGACCCAGCTCCTGGCGTCCGATGCCGGCATTCTCCCGGTGTCTTTCCATGGTGGGGAGAGAGCTCTGGCCCCATCCTCTCCTTTATGAGAACACTCACCATTCCTGGCCTCATGGCATCGTCTAAACCAAATTACCTCCCAAAGGCCCTACCTCTGAGTGCCATCACAGTGGGCGTTAGAATTTCAATATGTACATTTGGGGAAGGCACAAATATATGGGCCATCATACTGTGTGCTTTACTTTATATGCATTAATTAATTCTCATGGCAAACCAGTGGGGCTAAGAATTTGTAATATTTCCCTTTGGAATATGAGGAAATTGGAACAGTGAAGAGTAGCAATTCATCCTAGATCACACAGCTAGGAAAGTGTGTACTCAGAAATGCAAACTACAAGAACCTGCATTCGTAACCATTGTGTTGTACAACTGTGACTGATTATATCTTACAGCTGCTCAGGAAAATAAGTCAAATCTGTATCTTTCCTATTAGGGCTGTTTGTAATATACTGTTTTATTCGCTTCAACAACTGGCTAGTCGTTTCAGGGGCAGGAATGGTCCTGGATGTTGAGTCTGCCATAGCAACACAATCTAATGCTTATTTTAAACTTTGTGTTTTTCAGAGATGTTCAGGTAAATTTTTAACAATAAAAATTTTCAAAAGTCATTCTCTTATATTTAACAAAAAGCTCAAAAATGATAAATCTCTCTCCTCTAATACCTAATTAGAAAAAAAAAAAACACTGTAATTGTGCGTGAAAAAAATGCTTTAAAGACTTTCCTAATAGCTGAAGACCATTTAATCTGAATTTGCGTTTTAGGAACACCAACAAACATTTTGTTTTAAAACTACTCAACAAATATTGGCTCTTATTTCTTGCTGCCCCCTTTGTTCACTTGTTAGCTACGGAGTAAGCGCTGTGCACCTCAGCGTCATGGAGAGCCTGCCCTAGAAGTGGTGTCACAAGGGAAACCTTTTCTTCTGAATGAGTATTTTATTAGTCGTATTCTTTCTTCATCTCTCTCACTTGCACTCTAGCTCTTTCTCAAAGAACAGTTTTCAATTTTGTTCTATTAATTCCCAGATCATTCAGTTTGACAACTCAATTTACCTTTAAGGAAAACGTTGAAATTACATGATTTTGTTCATTGATTTCTGGAAAATGCTTCAGAAGTGATTTATGATATAATGATAAAACATTTTTTCAAAACATTACGACCAGTCATGGAATCTGGAGCACTAGAATAAGAATGAAAATTTATGGTAACTTGATAATGCAATGAGTAATTTCAAAATCAACATTTAAAGTTGTATAAAAGAAGCAATTTATCTCCAGATGCTTGAGTTCAGGCTCTCCATTTTAAAATCTGACTAAAGTATAGAGGAATTAAGCAAAAAAAGAAAGTGTACCAAAAATAATAAAGGCAAAATTCTAGTAAAATTCATTGATGTTAAATGTGATTAAAGAACTAAACATTTCATATTAGTATTTAGTAATGTAAGTTCAGTTGTAGTATTTATAGTTGATAATACTACATGCATATGTATACATGTGTTGTAAGGTGACTCCGTAATTGTGAAATATACTTGAAACCTGTACTGAAAATAAATCTCATTGTCTTAGAAGTAGTAGGATTATAAACATAAGTGCTGCTGGGGCCAGCAGATAAGATGAGTAAATAAGTTAGTTTTCCTTCTTTTTATAGAGATACAGTATAAATAATTGTTAAGGTAAAACTTCAATATATTAAACAATTCAAATGAGTAATTTAAATAAATACCTGTGACTCAACATAACTCAACATATGCTTTACAAAACTTAACATTATTCAATTTACTTCAAATGTTTTTCAAGTAAAATACATGTAAAAGTAACTATTAAGAGAATTGACATTCCCTGTGTCACCTCCCCAGGTCAGTTGGGCATTGTTCTAAGTCTTTATACATATCACACATATGAAGTGACCTAATGCTCACAACATTTTTATGAAGTGGCCAGAATCATTATCCTCGTTTTACAAATAAGAAAACCAAATGAAAAGTCAATGATAGTTGGATGAGAAGGATTTAAATCAGGGGAGTCAAACTCATTTTCACCAGGGCCCACATCAGCCTGGCAGTTGCCTTCAAAGGGCTGAATGTAATTTTAGGACTGTGTAAATGTAACTTCCCCTTCACAGTTGAGAGGGCTGGGCGCTGCCGCCGGGTAGAAACAAGGTGCCAGGCCGGATAAAACACGGTGGAGGGCCAGATTCAGCCCACGGGCCTTGTGTTTGCCACCTGTGCCTTAAACCCTGCATGTGGCACTGTGTACATAGCTTGTGGAAGTGAGCACGTCCAAACCCTGTTAGATTTCACCCACAGCTGATGTACCAGTTCACAACCCACAGGTCGAGTACAAGTTTGTGATTCCCCACACTTTTCTTCACAGTTGGAGTCCTCAGGCATTTTAACGTTTGAAAATTTGATGATAGTGCATTATTGTATTTCCCTAGATCCTAGTAAGTACTTACAAGTGGAATTTATGGGTTGTATGTTAGTTCTCCTTTTACTTTGTTGAGGAATCTCCATGCTCTTTTCCACAATGGCTGTACCGTTTTACATTCCCACCAACAAGGCATTACTGGGAGGACCCCCGTTTCTGCACATCCTTGCCAGCACTTGCTGTTTTTTGTCTTTTTGCCAATAGCTGCTCTCACAGGTGTGAGGTAACATCTCATTGTGGTTTTGATTTGCATTTCCCTGATAATTAGTAATGCTGGATATCTTTCCATGTGGTATCAGTATTTCTTTTCCAGTGTTTTGAAGGTAATAGTTTCATGTCCCCTTGTATTTATTTCTGCCGGTATCTTATCGCTCACATCTTTTTCTTTGGTTTTAAGGTGACTTTGTTG
This sequence comes from Glossophaga mutica, assembly GCA_039655065.1. Taxonomy (NCBI): domain Eukaryota; kingdom Metazoa; phylum Chordata; class Mammalia; order Chiroptera; family Phyllostomidae; genus Glossophaga; species Glossophaga mutica. The sequence continues at coordinate 12,421,517 of CM077314.1, forward strand.
ACCTCATTGCTCTGTAGATTGACTGAGAGCAGAGAGGAGAATGGTGGTTAGCAGGGGTGACGGGTAGGGAGATGGTGGAGATGCTGATCGTAGGGTGAAAACTTCCAACAGGAAGATGGGTGTGTTCTGGAGATAAAGTGGGCAGCGTGGTAAGTACCGACAGCACCACTGGGCTACATTCTTCACACTTGCTAAGAGAAACACATCCGAGAGAGACATCTGAAATGTCTCACCTCCAAAATGAAAAAATAAAGATAGTTATGGGCATCATAGAGGTGTTAACTATGTTGGTAATCATATTACAATATCTAAATGTATCAAATCAACCATGGTATATCTTAAACCTACACAATATCATGTCAATGATGTCTTAAGAATAAGAAAAAAAGAGCCGGAGAGGAGAGGCAAAGAGAGGAAGGTCAGGTTTCCTGGAAGATTGATTGATTATATTCTTTCAAATGTGAAGAGTTTATTTGAGTGGTAACACTGTGTGGCAACTGCTTTTAAAATCGTATTTCCTTAATCAAGAGTCAGCTTCAGTTGTGAAAATAGATCTTTTTTTCCCCCTCTGAGGTCAACTTGTTACAGATGGAACAGCACAACACTGTTTATATGAAATGGGTTTTGAGCTGTGCAGGAGCAGAGGTGGTAATACATGGCGTGATTACATTTAATTTATATTTCATTTCTAACTCTCTTGAGCCCTGGCTCTGCTTTCTCATTTTCCTTTTTTTGTGACTTTGGTGTGTAGGGTGAGGACTATAGATTTTCGTCCGTAATTCCCAAATACCTGCTTGCATCTGTATGAAAGTAACCTTCTTTCTAGAATATTTCCCTTTTGTTTCGCTTTAGAAATGTCATGGTTTTCCTTGTCCCTTGCTCATCTCTCTCTGTTCCAGAAACATGAAATTATCTGAAATCTGGGCTACCTTTATACTAACTTAAGAAGTAAAATTATTTAATTGATTTAAATTAGGCTATATTAAAACTTATTAATTGCTGTCAAATTCCAGAAAAAAATTATTTTTATTTTCTTAGAAATTGGTAAAGAACATTGTTGTATTTCCTATAGCTGTGGAAGAGACAGAAGCTGAAGTCTGACTTTTGCAAAAGCCTCCATCATTAACAAAGTAAAATTTTAGGTTATTTATCGTAATTCTCTTACATGTCCACTTACTAAGGTTTTCTCCCTTCTTACATGTTAAGCAATGCCTGCGAGTTTGGAACACTTTTTTCTCTATGTCCTTTTTTACTCTCAAAAAAGATTCTCTTTTTTTAAATTATAAAATTTACATAGAGTGTACTAAACAGTTTATAAATGTGCATTATGCCTCTATATTGTATGTGATCTTATTCATTTACTGGCATTTTATTTTATTTTTAAATTAAGTTTATTGAGGTGACATTGGTTACTAGGTGATACAGGTGTCAGGTGTACAATTCTATGATAAAGGGGCTCAACATACGGTGACAAAAGATTTGACTTGAGGCAGCGGGGACACAGCGCCATGTACCCAGTGTATCACGTTACTCTTTCAAATGAAGTGATTTCATTCTTCCAATGAGCAAATGTGTGTTTTTTTATAATTAGACAACAAAACTATGAAGTTGTAGAATTAAAGGTAAATACTATAAATGATGTACAAAATAAGAACAAGTTGAAAAATTTGAGATATGTGTGGAATGTTTACAAATGTTAAAATGTACTAAGAAATTTCTAAGAGTTCTGCACCTAAGTCATATGACTAGATATTTAGTGAGCTCTTGCTGAGTTCTTGGCAATATTTTGGCTGCTATGATTTTACGTGTGTGTGTGTGTGTGTGTGTGTGTGTGTGCGTGGTATCCCCTTGCTTTTTTCATTCTGTAGGATTAATATGTCTTGAATTAATATTCTTCTCTCTCCCTCCCACCATTGCATTTTCCTGCACTACCCATTCAGTTGTTACTCCACTGCTCTCAGTCTAACGTTCAAATTTCTAATCATGATATCGTAGGCACGTCTTGAACTTCCTCTTTATCTCTGACAGCTCCTTTCACCAACACAGCATCCCCACCATGCATATTTTTGGGGGGGTGGGGAATTACCCCTCCCATTTCATGGTATTCTGTTAGAGTCATCAACCACAGTGTCTCTCTGAGGAGTGAGCACATGATACAAGCTAGACCAGTCAGACTTTCCCAAGAATTGACTCCGGAGTAGAGCAGCAAATAAGACCTGAAGTGGGTGGAGTGGAGTCATTGCAATGACTGTGTTCTAAAGAAAATTCCATGAATTCCTGCCATGGAAAAAGATCCCCTAGGAACCTTTTAGTTCCCGTATTTCTTGTCATCTAGCGTAGCTTCTCCATCAATTACGTGGTTTAGTCAGTTCAATAAGTTCCTTCATTTTCTAAAATGTTACCTATAAGTTAGTTTTTATTACTGTTAAGGACTTTATTAATAGACTCCTTCGCAGAGCTTCAAACTCATCTCTTACTGTTCCCCACTGGAGAAGTAAGCTGAGACTTAATTCTCTGTTCTTCCTTAGTTCTCTGCACTTCACCAGCCATTTTTCGTCATTGTTCTCCCGGTGTCCCAGTTGTTTCTCATCTGGCACTAGACATTTGCACCTCATGGAAATCTCGTTCCGCTTGTCTGTGCATCTCTAATCCCTAAATATCTTCTGCAGTTCAACCTCCATTTTCTCAGGGCGGACTTCCTCTATCTTCCAGATGCTTCTACTACATGCTGCTTCTACAACTCTTTCATCATGCCTGTCCGCGGTCGCTTACTTGCTGTGAAAGAGGAAGTTCCGCAAGTTTGGAGTCTCTGTCTGCCTTATTCACATTGTATTTGTAGTGCCTAGTACATAAACACAATTTAGCAATTCAGCAAATATTTGTTGACTAAGGAGTAAATGAATTAACAGAAGAGAAACTCATGTAATTCCGTGAGACATTGTATAATCATGCTCCAAGTGGAGTATAACCCCGATCCAGGCAGTGAGTCTCCTGGCTCCTTAGAAAAAGCAAAAAGTAGGGAAGGAGGCAGGAAGAGCATGGAGTTTGATTTGATCCATGAAGACAGAGAGGATCCAAGAAGATGCCAAAAAAGAAGAAATTTTGGCCCCAGCATTGTAAGTTTTGTATTTCAAAATGGTGCTTGTGAAATCTGTAGGTTTTTTCCTAGGGTGGCATTTCATCACTGTGTAGATGTGCTGATAAATATGTTTAATCTCACAGGTCAGTTCTGGTTAGTGGTGAGATAATGAAGCCTCATCCAGTACTGACATAAATGTTTTGGTAATTAATTAGCAATATCTGCCTTGGAAGAGGATTGAGGGAACGATAAATATTTTCCACCCATAGACTGATATAATCTATAACCCTCTAGTTGCCTTTTTGATGTAAATGATTCCAGGAATTTCCCAGGGAGATGTAGAAAATACCAGTTGGGCTAAGAAATCTATTGAGGGCTCATATAAAATTATGGAAGATTGTTAACATGTCTCAGACATACTTATTTACTTTACAGATTTGTAAGTCAAGGGCCAGGGAAGAGAAGGCAGCCTGCCCAAGAATGCCCATCAATCAATCTGCAAAAATGTTACTTTTTCTTTCCTGGTCTGGAGTTTTTGGTTACATACTCAAATTTAAGTTTTCTTTTTAAATCAAAGACTCTGAATTAATCAGTCAAGTGTTAGTTGTACCAGATTGTCTAATTTACTTTAGCCCTTCCATTTTCAGATAAGTAAAAATAGTTAATAGTTAGAACATGCCATACTATATGTACAATTACTAGCCAATACGTGGCACATAGTAATAAATTAGCAAGTGCTAGCTGATATTTCCGTTGTGATACTTTAGTTTAAGCAAAATATTTAAGTGACTCAACTTCCACATTTTTTGGAAGAACTTTGTGTCAGTTTTTAAGCCTTGATAAAACCGTTTGTGTTTAAGGGAACAGGACCACACATTATAAAGGGTTACTTACTCCATTATGACTTCTCTACAAAAGCTTTTCCTCTAACAGGGCTGTCCAGCCCACAGCCCCCCATGGCCCAGGATGGCAATGAATGTGGCCCAACACAAAATCATATTACTTCAAACCTTGTTTTTTTGCTCCTCAGTTTTCGTTAGTGTTTGTGTATGTAATGTGTGGCCCAGGACCACTCTTCTTCTTCTGATGTGGCCCAGAGATGCCCAAAGGTTGGACACCCCTGAAACAGCACAGGGATGAAGATGGTCTAGAAAATTGTGGGTAGGACTTGGGTCATGGGAGCAAGTGGGGAAGAGCACTGGGAGACAGCAGGAGGTCAGAGGAAGGAGGAAACAGGGAAGAGAGACCAGTGATCATGCGTGCGATTTTAAACGAGGCTTTCTCTAATTCCATCTCCTTTTTAATCACGTTACATTTTTCAAGGTTAAGTTTTCCTTTTTTCAGTATAAATTTTATGGACTATCACGTTTTACTTATGCTAGAGAAGTGGTGACAGCAACAGGTGTGGCTTTGGTACTCTGCCCAGCACTCTGAAGCCAAGGTTACTAGCATTAATGAAATAATGAGTGACGAGCAGAGAGGGCAAACAGAGTCTCGTTGTGGACCAGGCACTGAGCCGCTTGCTCATTCACATTCTCTTAGTCACTGTCGTAACCTAAAAGAAAGTTGTTCCCATCTCATTGAGAGGAAAATGAGGTTTGCAGCAGTTAACTTGTCCACAGTCACATAGGTAACAACCAGGTATAAAAGTACAAAACCTCATTGTCAACAAAGTCCATGCCTTTAACCACTGTGATAGACTGTAAGAAGCACTCACTTCCCTCCTCTTTCTCCTTGTGATTTTTACACGTAGGGTGGCATCCTCCCCCATCCCTATGCAAATCAGTGCTGAACAAAAGCCAGAACCTTAGGAAACCCTCCAGCCCCATCTTCTGTCCTGGCTGGACAGGAGTGTCCTCCAGGTGCACCATTTGGCTGGGCTCCTCTCAACTATTTGTGATGCCTTTGCACCTGCTGTTCCTTCTGCTTAGAAGGTCCTTCCTCAGTCTTGTCGGCTCACTCTCTATCTCAGAAATATTACCTGACCTCCAAGGCATAAACCAAGTAAACTCCTCATCCCTTCAGCCCCTGGGATGGTTCATTCCACCTGGGAGACCCAGGGCTTTTGTACTTTAGTCACATTATGTATGTCACATTATGTAGTGACATTAATAATGTGACATGTATGTCACATTATGTAGTGACAATAATGTGACATTATTCATAGTCACATTATGTATGACATGTTATTGAAACTGTTGACTGTGGCAGACCCTTCTGTGTGGCGTGGGCCCAGTTCCCACTCAGAGATGCACAGGACCCATGCCCACAGATAGGTTCTCTTGTGGGAAATCAGTTTGCAATATACTTAAGCCGCTTTGAGTCTTGCTTTTTGCTGAAACTCCCTCATCCTAGTTTGGGATAGCCAAGTGCTTATTGTAACTTCCTAAAATCCATGCTAAACCTTGCAGGGACCAGTGTAACTGGCTCAACCACTTTTCCCCTTTTCATTTGCTAATATCTTTCTTCTGTGATGTGATTAGTGGCACTGGCTCCTTTGTTGTCTGTAAAAGGTAATCACCTATATCAAATCTGGGATAGTAAATGGGGACCATCTTGTAAAGTGAGGAGAAATAAAATAAAGGCCTGTCATGGCGGAGGCCGTGGCTTTTGCTCCCCTTGAGAGAAAAGCCACGCTGTCATCCTTTTTCCTCCACCTGACTTGGTAGTGTGTGTGAATGTTTTATTTCATCCATAATGACACGGACACTGCTGGCCGGTGTCCACATCAGTTGACTAAGTTCCCATTTTCTTCAATAGATAATGACGTGAGAATAGGAGATCAATTTTATTCTATTTCTGTCCCTAGTACCTAGCAGAGTAAATACAACCTAAAGGATACTCCAAAAAACATTGTATAAATGAATCATGAATGTTAATAATAATATAATTTCTGAACAATTCTATGTGCTAGGCATTAATTATACTTAGTTTCTTCATGTGTTGCCTCATTCAGGTTTTCAATCAATCTGGAATCCAAATAATGTTATTTCCGCTTTAAATCAGGAGCGTAAGACCTAGAAAGGATATGGGATTTACCCTTGTTCACACAGAGAGTTAGTGCCAGAGGGAATTTGCAGTCTGGTCTCTCTAAAGCAGACCTCATGCTCATAAGCACTGCTCTCCCTTCGTGATGGAAATGGTGCAGACTTTAAGACACGTGATTTTAGAACCATGATCTTACCATGTAGTCTTCATCTCTTGCTCTCCCATTGAAAAGAAAAAAGAGTGGCGTAAATGGCCCATTTCCCCCTTGTTCTCACACCGCCCCAGTTGTTTCTGAATTGGAACCTTTGTCCTCGGGTCACCCTCCCCTGGTAAGCGTTACCTCCTCCTGCTTATTCAGGCCTTACCTGTCTGTCCACTGGGAACAGCCGAAGTAGTGTTCTTGCCTGATTTCCTGAGCTCAAACTCACACTGTATTTTGTCCCTTCAATTTGCCCTTTTTCTTGTGTTTTTGGTGAAATTATGTTGAAGTTAAGAGCGCAGTTTTTGGAGTCGATCAGAGCTGATTTTGTAGTTGACTTAGCAGTATATCAGCTTCGCCTTATTAAGGTTAATACTGATTGTACATGACGGATGCCTGCATGGGGAGTTACTGGGCCAGTAAGGATCTCAGGATGCACGGATGGGTGAGGGAGTGAGCAGGTTAGGGCCTGAGACTGCGGGTGCCGGGCAAGGCAAATGAAGGCTGCATTGCTGGTGAAGAGAATAAGAAGAATAAGAAAGACAAACTTGCCATCAAATGGGAGGAAATAAGAATGAGAAATTGATCGAAAACCAAAGTTCTGCCTTAGAGGCTGGAGAAGTCTGCAGAGGTTGAGGTGTGTCCCATAAAGCAAACACTCACAGGGGCGGTAAGTTTTGGCCCAGGCACTTGCCCCGTTGCATGCAGGAGACGGTCCTCTCCAAGGCAATAGGGAACAGGGCCATTGAAAAGTACCCAGTCTGTGAGATCCGCAGAAATCCTTGGTTTTGTGCTTATCTCTACTCTTTCTACTACTGACAAACAGGCTTTTTTTTTTTTTTTTTTTTTTTTGCAATTGTTTTGTTTTTTTCCTTAGGTTTGTATTTACTATCTTTATGGCTAGAAAGAAGATATCTGGCTTCTCAAAAGCAGGCCCCCTTTGCTCCTGAAGATATTTGCATTGAATGGTGCAGGGCCAAAAGGAACAGGTGGGAAGGGAATATTCACTTATTTCTCCCATGTCACACCAGGATGCCCGGTCTCCATGCCACCTGCATCATTTAGCGGTCCTGATGACAGAGCACAGGGCCTGGCAGTGTGCTCAGGCTGCTCCCTGGGGCTGCCTGGACTGCTGGGGCTGCTAGCTGTGCTATGGTCTCTAGACAATCTGTCATTTCTGCTTCGTCCCAATAACCTTTGGCAACAAGAAAAGCAAAGAGGTATCTGAAAGCCAGGGATGCCAATATAGAGAATTTGCCCTTTCTTTATTTTAAAAAATACAGGTGTCATTGGCACCACAAGAAGTCATTAGGTCTTGAGAACTTTCATTTAGAATCAAGATCACCTACAGGCATGTTACAATTTTAGACCCCCAAAATACGGCACCATCTTTGTTATGCTTTTCACCCTTTATTCTTTTTTTTTCCAGGTTCTGCAAATAGGAGGAACTATTTGGGGAGATAACTACCTATGTATGAGTGTGTATGTGTGTGTCTGTATCTCTCTTTTACTCTATGTATCAAAAAGAGAGGGAGAGGGATATAAACACACACTACATCACACACACACACACACACACACACACACATATTTCCCCAAATATAAGAGAGAGAAAGAGTTAAAACCCCACTGCACCAGAAGTCCAACAGCCCAGTTTCCATTGAGATGCACCCACGCTTTAGGCTAGGGGCGTCCCAATGCCCACAGAGCTGAGAAAGACAATACTGATTACTGAAGCAGGCCTGGGGCTGGGGGATGGGGGATGGGGACAGCGCCGTAGAGGGTGGGGAGGTTGTGACGACCTGGAAGGCTCGCACTGGGTCTGAAAGGAGAAGCAGCCACTCACCTTTTCATGGTTGCCTTGCAGAGCGCAAGTCCAGTCAGTGTTGCCAGACTTCCCTGTCCCAATAAAACTGGAAAATACACATATACAAACAATTTTAAAGAAAAAATAAAGCTGTGGACATCTAATCTTTCCATCCCAACCACAGCTCCATTTATTACCCATTATTCAGTGGTTCCTTTTTCCTTTACTGTTGCTAGCCTTTCTGTGCATAGGTAGGTTATACCCTTGGCGATGGCCTCATTTCATAGGTGAAGCCACCAGAGCACAGAGACGTGAATCGCCAATTTGCAGTTTATGGCAGAGGTGGTGTCTGACATGTGATCTCAACTCCCCAGCCAGTGTGGTTTCCAAGATGCCTTATTCACGTTTCTGTCTAAACAGTGCATCAACATCGATGTTACTGAGACAACTGATCTTTATCATAGATATTAGATGGGGGAGAAGAAGCTAGGGAAGATCCTTTGATTGTATCAACAAATGCATATAATTATACTCCCCATGTTTGCATGTAGTAGCCCAAATTACATTTACCAATTGTGGACACTTGAAATTTATTTTGTTGGCTTAAAAATAATAGGATGTATCAATAAGAAATATTTTCTAATGGATGGCATTAGGATATTCCTCACTCCCTACTCCTATCCACTGAAAGCACATAGAAAGGTTTCCGGTTGAAACCCAGGTCTCATCTCTTCACGTCTGCCACGCTCTTCCGGGATTATTTATTTGAACGTGTATGTCCTTACCAACTCAGAGGGGCGTTATGAGTCTCGTATGCATTCTGTCAGAAGTAAGAGTTCCAATGCCCACTTTTCTCTTAATATGTGGAAGTTACTAAATTACACGTTAGAATATAAATATGATGCTAATTAGTATAAACTACTGGCCTATTTTTCTCATGAAAGATCGGTTTATAAGAACAGAATGCAGGATAGGCAGAAAAAATAATTATTTTCATTTAGAGAAAGGGATGGTTTTGGAACAGGCCTTGCAGATAGTTAAGTCTTACGTGAGAGTGTGAGAATTAGATAATATGTGAAAATCATGTAGTGTAATTTCTGACACTAAGAAAACAATACATTATCCAGTTATTCACTAGTGATTATTATCACTGTTATATTGCACAATGGTTCGTTTTCCTGTGGAGAGATTTATTTAAAATCCATGGAATACACAGATGTGATTGAACATCAAGATTGGACTTTTTCCTGGGGCATCCGCCAAAATTTGTTGAGAAGGCAAGGGCTGTTTTCTGTGGGGCACATATCACTTTCATCTTACTTTTGAATAATTTCTAACTCAAGAAAGTATTTGTTGAATCAAAAATGTTCTGGAGACTATTTCTTTAACCAGTACTACCAAAGACTTGAATTTAAAAAGAGTTTTTGTCTATTATTTCCTTCGATCTTTGCATCGGCCATGGCGGGAAAGGGCTGAACTCAGGCGGACGACTGGCTTCCAATATGTGGATTGAGTCCCCACCTGTCGGCTCCCGGTGGTAGTCCCTGCAGAAATAGGACTGCGGAGAGTCACCAATATTAATGAACACAATTTTAAAGGTTTACCTTTTAGCACTTGAATAATTTTGTTCAAGGAGGAAGGCTCTATAGTAATTTGAGGAGAGTCTATTGTACCCCTCACTCCAAGATAGTTGCGAGTCCAGAAACCCAGCTGACATTCAACAATGTGGCTTCACAGCCTTCCTCGTCATGCGGATCTGGGCAGTGTGTCCTTCTGATGTGCACATTGGCCACCCTCTAAGACTAGATCCTTCGGAGCATAAATTATGCTTCATCTTTCACGATTGTAAAAAATTTATAATTATAATATCCAGAGACATTTCCCTGCTCTTCATCAGGTGAGAACTAGAGCTAATGGGCAGAGTAGAGATAGCTACAAATAGCAGGAGCAAATGTTCCTGCTTGACCTACAAATAGCTGTTCTGTAATGCAGAGGGGAAATTATAGTCTTATGTATCATATCTGAAATTGATGTTCCTCTTAAAGGACAAAGCAATTTAATTTTCAAAAATATTTGAGTTTTATGATGTAAGAAAAACTTTTCATTTTATATTTACTCTTTCCATTGTGGAGGACATTTATTATAGTTATTGGCCTTATATTAAATAAGATAAAATATCCAGATTTATTTCAATAAAATTTTTAATTCCTTGTCATTGTCAGTAAAACGTATATACTTTTCCTAGTAAAATCATACTTTATTGTTTAAATCTTTAGTCTCCTCCCACCTTCCTCACACCCAGATACCGTTATTTTAGTTTCTGAAATAAAACCAACAAATCAGTAAGTGTCGATTGTGGGTAATGTTGGTACTGCATGCAAAAAAATAAAATACCTTCTCAAATATGCTTTTGAGCTCCTCTCGTAATTTAATCATTTTAATTATTTCCCAGTCCTGATATTCCCTTTAGATTTACTTTTTAAATGATTTCCATCTCCTTATTGAGACTCCCTATTTAGAGCATCATTGTCGTAATACTTTCCTTCCTTATTTGAACATAACTTATTTCGTCATTTGAACATACTAATTTTACAGTAGCTCCTCTTCGTCCTTGGGGCCTTCATTCTAGACCCCCCTAGTGGTGTCTGAGACTGCGGAGAGCGTCAAGCCCTAAGTGTGCCATTTCTTCCTGCGCATACAGACCTGTGATAAAGTTCCATTTATAAATTAGGCACAGCGAGACAGTAACCATAATTAATAATGAAATAGCACATAAGTTATGTGACTGTGGTTTCTTGAAGCAAAGCATGTGGTTTGTGATCTCGATAAGAACTTAAGTTATGTGAATGTGGTTTCTCACCGCAGACTAGCAGTAATTTCTTTGTTCACAATTTATGCATAAAAGATTTGGTTCTTATCATCGATCGTAGCAACCTCAGCCTACGTTCTTTTTTCTTTCCTTATTAAGTTGAAAACTTTTACTTTTTTTTTCTTTTACTTCCACTTAGAGGTAACACTCCATGGCTCCTCTTTGGCATCTCCGAATTGCCAGCATTGCCGTCCTTGTGCTTTGGGGCCATCATGAAGTACAGTAAGGGCTGCGTGAACGTCGGCACCGGCAGCCCTGCGACACTCAGTCTAACTCAGATGGCTCCGCGGTGACTAATGGGTGGGGAGCGCACGGCGGAGGAACTCTGGATGGAGGGATGATTCACATCCTGGGTGGGTCGGAGCAGGACAGCGTGTGATTTCATCATGCTGCTCAGAAGGGTGCGCAATTTAAAACTTAGAGATTGTTTATTTCTGGAATTTTTCATCACCGTTTTCAAACTGCAGTTGACTGCGGGTAACTGATACCATGAAAAATAAAACCATGGATAAAAGGGAGCTCGTGCAATTTTTTCAAGTTAGCCCACTATGGGCACCTTATTTTTCTCATCTTCCTATTAAATTTCCATTTCTGGATCTTCTGGTGTTTTTTTGTTTTTTTTTTTTGTTTGTTTTTTTTTTTGCTCTCATCAGAATGGTGGCTTCTGGTTACCTTGGGTATTAGCCTTTCTATTCATTAGCCTGTAAATTTGCTGCTGTTTCCATCAGTTTTCATGGGTATGGAACTTTTTGCTACTTTGCCCCAAATGGACTAAGAAGTCCTCAGTGATGAAGGTTTTTGCTTACACAGCTCGCCCTTTCCTGGCAGCGTCATTGCAGAAATGGAGCGGAAAAGGTCATGAGCACATTTCCAGGTTAAAACACTACATATAAACATTCTTACAGAAGTTTCAGTAGTGCTTTTTGAATAAGCCCCTCTTACTTTGTTGAATGGCTTTGGCTGATTTCTATAAACCTGAAATTACTCCTTTGGACCTGTCAAGTTCTGTCATTGCTTTTGGGGAGGAGATTCGCTCAGGCCCTTATTCTGTCATTCTGGTCGGTCCGCATCATTATCATTCCTCTATCCTGCAAACATGAGGTTCAAAAGGAACTGCTCAGTGGCCCAAGTCAATGTATAAAGTGAGATCTCTAGTTCCAGTGGTCATGCCCTTTCTGCTACAATAGCAGGATATCAAAGAACACCACTGTGTCCGTGATGGGCCGCCCTCATCATCTCTGATTACTTAGGCTGAGTTTTCCTTGTTAGGATGACTCTTCTTATCGTCATGAAATGTCTGTTCTTTTCATACCATATGTGACATAAGATTTTTAATTTTTCAAATAAAACACTATTAGTCAAGGAAATTCAGTATAATTTTTTTAAAAGGTGAGTTTTGAAAATATCAGCTTTATACTGAAGTGCTTTTTAAAAAAAGAATCTTAGCAACATCACTTCTTTCAGTGTTTTGGGAAAATCAATAGGCTATAAATTTCTTCTTTTGTAACCACAGTGCTTATAGTAAGTCAGAAATGTAATATGTATAATTATACTTTGATGGACAACTAAGGAAGAAATCTTCCTTTCCATAGTAGTGTGTGCTGCATGTTATAGTTTGAGAAAGACAGGCAAATTACCAGCCAAAAACAAAAAGAACCTTCATATTTTACCACACCATGGGAATCTGACCTCCCTTTAGACTATAAGTGTGTTATTGCTAAACAATGTAACTTACACACATGTAGATAATTAGCATTGGTTTAAATAGTTTTAAAGGTGGCTGATGAGGACAACCACCTTCCCTTTGTGAAATAATCCTAACCTCAAACCTAATATGACTGCTCTGTTAACGATGATCAAATGAAAGTATGAATCGATACAGACATCCTGAAAACAGAGATCACTAATTAGTTGATTTACCTAAATTCAGGTGGTTCATGTATTATGGTTGACAAACAGCATGATTTCAAAACGGAAACTGTGAATTTCAGTATCAAGTGTTTTTCTGTAACATTAGAATACAGAACAATACACAGCTTAGCTTCGGTCTCCACATGGCACCATCAGCTTGGGCTGGGACCAGAGGCACCAGAGATGCCCTGTTTCCACATTCCCCAGTGCTTCCTGGGGTGTCACACTGGGCCTAGTTCACACGGATATGCTTGTTTCCCAGCAGTAGCCTTTGTGGCACCCTGAGTTCAGAGTTAATGTGTTATTGTCTTTGACTGAGAGGTCTGTCCCTTTTCGCCAGCAGCCATCCCCAGCACTAAACTGCCTGATGAATGTTGAATCATCCTTGAAAACCTAGCTCAGCTGATACTTTCATTTGAAGACTCCCATCAAGCCACTTGGCGAGTATAATAAATCCCTCTTTATTGGTAGTTGTACATCTTGTGCAATGTGTTGTCATTTTAGATTCCCTTGGGTTCTCTATGAAATCATGAATTTTCCAAGAGCATTCTGTCGTTTTTATCTCTGTAATCTCGATACCTACCACATTACCTAGGAGATCTGCGGATCTCAAACGTGAGCGATTAAATGGCTAAAATCTCACTGGGCTGAAACTATATCCCAAGTCCGCTGCCTTGTGGTGCAGGGCCACGCCACTTGTATTTTGTTTTACCTCAGACATTATTAGTTCCTACAGCTTCAGTCATGTAACTTTATGAAGGGTGGCAAGGTACCCCTGGTATGTGTATCCTATCTTCTACTTTTGTCACAATATTTATGTTGTCTTCCTTTCCCATCAGAACTGTGATTTTCTTAATGAAAAAGACCGTGAAATATTTATCCACATTTCTGTCATCTAGCACAATACTTAACACAGGGTAGAGATTCAGCAATGTTAGCAAAATTTGGTTTAGTTTAAAGTAAAATAACATTTGGAGTTAATTTATTTGACTAAATTATGGCTATAATGTAATCGAGTCAGGTAATTGTTCTTGTTTACAAAAGCTGGAGAGATTTCGGAAAACTCCAACAGAAGGTCTTAACGAACAGGTATACTGAAATTCAAACAGATGGTCAGCAGCAATGCCAAGTTCATCCTTATTTTGATTCCTTAGATAATTATTATGGTGAGCCTTGGCATGGATGTCATTTGATAGCCTAAGTGATCAACATTCCCTACATTTTAGGAGAGCCAAGAAATCAATGAATGTGATGGTTCAGCTAGTTTACAAATGGCAGTTTTATTTGGGTTGAATCAGTCAGGTGAGTTGGAAGATTTTAAAATTATTAATTTTGCTAAGTCCTGAATAGCTTCTTAGGAAAACCCACGTTTTTTCTCTAGAAGTGCAATTTACTTTGCTTTTGCCTGACCACCAGTGCCACACACAGATTTTGCCTTGTGGTTTTTTTTTTTCCTGCAGAAACCAGGTATGATTTTATGCCTGTCATTTAAATAATTTTTCGCTTGTCTTCCAAGTAATCGTACGTATTCTGTACTTTAATCTGAGTTTGTGATTTTAGAAACATTAAGGCGTGTAACAGCTCTGGGGGAGCTTTCAAATGAAACAACAGCGCTCAGATTCCTCCTCCAAGACAACTAAACCAGTCTCTGCAGAGGAGCTCAGAAAACAGGTTTGCTGCATTAACAGTAGATACGAACACACTCTGCTTTCATTGAAACATTTTGATTCTGTTTGGTTTACATTTAATAAAGTTTGAGTTGAAGTGCTACTGGTAACATTAGATACCAGGTATTTAATAATTCTTCTTTTTTTAAGTGATTTATTTAAAATGATCATCTAGGATCTTTTTACTGATACTGGTACCTCTTCAGGAATCTGTGTGGCTTAAGTTCTTGCTAGCACTGGGCACTTCTAGGTGCTCTCACCTGAAAATGTTTCAGAACAGGGAAATGGCAGGTCCTATTGATAATATGAAGAAAGAGTCGAGCATTCTGTCTTGTTATTGAATAATGTTAGCTTTATTATTATAATAGAATACAGTGTGACATAAAATTAAGAGCTTTTGCTAAACTCTGTAAAGCGATACATGCATCTGCCATAAACAACCCCGATTCATATTAGGTTTTATTGCCACTTCACTGCACTAATGTGCAAGAAACATTCAGTGTCATCTTTTAAAAAATATTCCTGGGAGTAAACAGGAACTGTCCTCTATAAGAGTGTAACTTTATTTTCAAGGAAGACTTAACCTAGTATTACATGGTTTAGCAAAGCACTGTAGAAAAGCTACATAGAATAATTTGTCTTTGATAAATTATGCAATTGATTAATACAATAGAATACTATCCACATGTACCAACATACTCAGAAATGATAGAAATGCAGTCACTGCATAGCAGAAAGCAGACTAATAAGAAATATTCACATCTAGTGAGCAAAATACAGACCGAATGTTAGCTCTGATGAGTCTGGAAGATAAAATGCTCTTAATAAATACATTAGATTAATGTGGAAAAATGACAAGATAAACAGCAACACAGAAGGTAGAGCCATAGTTTATTTTTCTATACATGATATCTACATAAAATACCAGAGGATGAACATCCTTGGTTCAGCCTTTATTGGCCTAGCTCAGGAAATTTAGGCAGGACCAAATCAAACAATAAAGCACATTTAGAAAGAAAACCAGAGTTTGTTTAGGAAAACACAATGTATTTTCCTGCATCATTGGATAGCAGCTTTTGGAATAAAACATTGCTCCAAAGTTGTACATGGATCCCAACTTCCTCACTTGGCGATTACGCTGACAGGTTTGGGTTTTGGTGTTCTAAATGTGTGCTCTAGACCATGACCTGTGGGTTCTGGATGCTGATCTTAAATATCTCTGAAACTCTATCCGACAAAAAGAGACTTCAAAAATACCTTCTGCATAAATATTTATCTCTAAAACATCTGAGAAGGAATGAGACAGACTAGAATTGTCATAGGGAGTATTAATGGACCTCTTGTAGTTAAAGCCCTTACATAGTATACCTACAAATATATTGCTACGGTATAAATGAAATGTAATAATATGACTCAATAAAAGCTATTTCCTATACATTCTTCCATGTATTTTTTATATTTGGTGCTACATAATGGTACAACACTTATTGGAATAGTCAATATCAGCAGAGATAGCAGTAATATACAGTTGATTTTCTAGCTCTCATTAAAGCTTTCCCATTTCCTTTCTATATGACAGAAGCCGAATTTGGGGAAGTGTGGCGGGCCGTGAGCAGATAGCAACTGACTTACTGCTGCGCACCAGACAACAGTGGGAGGTCACGAGCTCTCTCCACATATGTGAGCTTTATTCCCACATATCTGAAGTTCCCTCTGATTCCTACAAGCTGTTCTAATCTTAAATGCAGGCTCTAAAAGTATTTCTGTAGCACTTAACATTCTAACAGCTAACAGCGGTGAGTCTTATACAATATTTTAGGAACGCAACTTTAAAAAAAGTAAAAAATGTACAATCTCATGCTGTATATTTACATATATAATTTAAATATTCTATTTTTGTTCACTAGTCATAAATTTCAATCTAAAGCTTTTAATGTACTGTTATATAAAAGAATACATTCAACAATTCTAGAGCTTGCAAAATATTTTTGCCCCTCTAAAACATCTTTATAATGGGAATGGAGTGATTATTAGGCCCATGTGCTACCTGGAAATAGGCGTGATAAGGAAGGGAATCTTTTAAAATTATTTTATTTATTTATTTTTTGGTTTTTATTGTGTGTTCGTCTTTGTTAAAATGATTCCTCATCAAGTCTAGTGATAAAAGCTGAGGTGATAGTGAAGTAGCGTATTCAGAGCATTTGTCTCCATTGACCTAAATGTGCTCCTACAGCGAGAAAATGCTCCTTCGCATGTGCAACTTTCGTGAGTTTTAAAACAGCGCTTAGCAACAAAATAGCATGTGGGGCATTTGTAATGGGAGAAATAATGGGGCCTTTAACTTTGGAAACAGAAACATTAAAGTTATACATCAGTTTAAAAAACAGAACAAAAATGTTAGCACACCATAGTTTGTGCAATAAAGACATAGATTCTTTGAAAAATTTCTTCATTAAACATTTATACTTTACTCTTTTACACACCTTCACATAAAAATATTTTTGCCATATACAATATCTTCTTTTTTTGAGAATATTTGGAAATATATATCTACACATAGTCTAGAGTTATAGTTAAGTTAGACTTTTCTTCTCCTTTTCCTCCTATCTTTGGAACTGCGCCCCCCATCCTCCCTCCCCCATTCCGTCTCCTCTGTGGTTACTCTGGCTCCCTCACTCTCGCTGGCTGGCTCTCAGAATCCTGTCTCTCTGCTGCACGCTCCGCTCCACTCTGCTCTGCTCTGGGCTGCCCGACAGGGGCCTGTTGTTCTTGTGTGAATTGTGGAAATAAGAAAACCTTCAAATTCTTAAGACAGAGGCAATAAAGCAGATGGGAATTACTGCGCTGAGGACAGAAAGCAAGTTCCAGTGCAGAGGACTGAACAACAGAATGTGAATAAAAGGACCTATTGATGTGGGGTGGGGGCTTTCAGCTGAGGCTCTCTGTTTAAGTACGTAGCCCAGTAGACCAAGTTAAAGATTCCAAATAGCAGCGGGAAGGCTATTCTTGACAGCCGGTCAATTTTGCTGACACTGTTAAAGGTTTTCTTGGGTTCTGGTGGCTTCGTTTCTGGCTTCACTTCTTTTGGTTCTATGGTTGCACTCTTAGCAATGGTGGCTAAGCCAGGGTCACCCCTGGCCAAATTAGGGGTGTAGCTGGTTGCTGTTGGAGCATACGTGTTGTTTTTCTTAATAAGAGGGTCCTTCACTTTCTTTGGCTGTGGAAAGAAAGAGTAAAAGCATTTTGTTTAGTAAACTGTAAGAGAAGCAAGTTTATGATTTGCTGAGTAAAGTGACCTTTACTTTGGAACCTAAGTCTGTGCTTTAGTTAAAATTTAAGAAATGTAATTTAGGACTGTGTTATTGCGGTAAAGTAAAATGCAGACAACAATATCCAGTTATTAGATCAACAGTTTGGGAGCTCCATGGGCGGCGTGGAGATTGTAGCTGACAATACTGTATCGTATGCTTGAATGTTGCCAGAGAACAGAAGTTAAACGTTTTTACCACAAAAAGAAGTGGTAACTATGTGACGGGAGGGGGATAGTAGCTAGTGCTGTAGTGGTAGTCAGATATTCACAATATACAAATGTATCAAATCAACCGAGTCGTGTCCTTAACTACACTTAAAGTCACACAGTGATATGGGTTTATTATATCTTAATACAGCTGGAGAAAATGCAGGTACAATATTTTCCCAGTTTTCCTATCACGAGGTGGGGTCTATTTCCCCACTCATTGAATCTAGAAAGGACTTGTGACTTGGAACAGAGCGGTGCTGTTCCAGTGGGGGAGCCTGCCCACAAGAGGCTTTGCAAACTCAGCCTTTACCGTCTGGAAACACGCCATTGCTGTGTGAAGATGCCTGGACTAGACTACCGAGTGGCGGAGACCATGTGAAGCGCCCAGCCAGCATCGGGCCCCAGGCCTGTGAGAGAGGCCCCTGTGGGTCTGCTCGCCCTGACGGGGTCTGCAGGTAAATGCAAGCACAGGAGCGAGCCCCGGTTGGACTAATGGACGTACCACCAAGCTGTCCCCAGCCACTCGGTTGGTATCTTAGGTCGCTAAGTTTGGGCGTGATGTGCATTTCAGCCCTAAATTGCTGAGCCAGTTACTTTTTGTTCCTTCTCCCTATGTTTCAGGTGGGCAAATGATGAAGCAGAATTATTCAAAAGGATCCTGAATTCCATTCTTGGTCCGTGTTAGCTGTGCATCAGTGTCATCTGTGCATTAATTGACAACTGCAGTATTTCTGAGGGTTTCTGTCATAGAGACATTTTTAAAGAATGAGTAGATCTTTGTTTGTAGTTGTGTGGCCCAACACTGTGGCCGACAGCCACCTGGGGCCCCTGAGCAGTGGAATGTCACTAGGCTGGTTTGTGGTGTGCTGTAAGTAGAACAGATGCAGAAGGCTTTGAAGACTTGGTGTGGGTGAGAAAAAGAATGCAATGCATCTCCTTAATATTTTGTACGGTTGGCATGTTGTAAAGATAATATTTTTGATGTATTGGCTAAAGTACATTGTGAAACTTAATTTCACTGATGTATACTTTAAAAATGAAGCTAGTAGAGAATTTCAAATTATATGTATCTGGCTGATATTTGCAGTTCATTTATATTTCTGCTGGAAAGCAATAGTCCATAAGAATGGTTCTCATTCTTTTGTGTACAGTACATTACCAGTTAAAAATTTTTCAAGTCCAGTGTCTTGGACACAGTCTCACATTTTGATTAGGATTCCATGGAATTTGAACCTGGTTGTTGACATTGCAAAAATGTTTCCCAGATAATATTGATGAGCAGCTGAACTTGAATCACCAGATGCAATACTCTCTGGATAATTTGTATTTTTAAGTTATCAGATCAGAATAAATTATTACTTCCAGAAGACCTGGTTCTTTTCACAAGGCACAATAGCCAGGAATTATAACAGGTTAACATATTTATTTTCCAGCTCTGCACTCTGTCTGTAGCTTTTTCTTCTCTCCACATCCTTATGCAAACTTTGGGACTTAAAAAAAAGAAACCATGTTGTTCTTTTTTCTAGTATTACTTCATTAAAATAGGGCCACTTATACCAAGTATGCGCTCATTTTGCAGTGAAAGCAGAATTGGTCAAGTTTTATGAGGAACGACAGAAATTTCCATAATTAAGTGAAAGTGATTCTCTGTAGTCCAAATGAACAAAATAGATATGATTTATTTCAACACGGTTAAACAGCCAAACTTACCTTATATTGAGTTCATTTCTTTAAAAATGACAGTTTAATATTAAAGAATACATTAAAAAGTGTGTTACATCCTTTGATAAAATGTACAGCATGCTCTGGTGCTAAAGAGAGGCAAAGAGTTCCAGTCTAACCAAAACTTGTGAGGAAAAGACACTCTATTAGATAAACTGAAATGAATAATCTTCCAAAGAAAAAGTTCATGGAGATTTCACCTTTCCCTGTGCCAATTTTCCACAATACTCCAATACTAGAAATTCTCAAGTGCTTTTTTTTTTTTTGCAACATCATGTGAAATACAACATTTGGAAATACCCGTTTGGCTTATCATGAAATAGTGATTATTAGTTTTTTCACTTCTGAAAATGTTGAGCTCCCCCAGGTTCTTTAAGAAGTTGGTATTTCTTTCAGCAGTTAACTAAAGAAGGGTGGATTCTAAGCAGACTACTGTATGCCCACCTGATGATGTGATGACCCTATGGGAAATTTATTTTTTGCTTTCAAGTGCCACCTTGTTAGAGATTGAAAATGCAACTATCCTGGAAATCCTAACCTGGTGTCAGAAAAAATGTACTATTCTTCTTCTCAGAGCGTCACAATGAGACTTGTGTTACACTGTCTGAATCATCTGCGGCCGAGGGGTGAATATCAAAGAGCTTGACCGTGGCAGCATATTTTACTTTCAAGTGCATTTGACCCCCGAACTGCACTGCACTTGCAGGGACTGTCACAGGAGAGGAGCGGTCCGGTGAGGCGGCCCGCTGGGAAGGCCGCTGCGGAGCGATCCCTCCTGGGCTGCTCCGGGGAGCCTCATGGTCCCCGTGTCTCCTACTTCCCCTCCTCCCTGCCACCCCAAGGCTCTCTTGCGTTTTGACGCAGGTATTTTTCCTTCAGTCCTCAGAGTATCCTCTCCAACTGTGCTTTAAAATCCCCTCCGAAATAGGTTCTAATTGAGGAGAGCAGCAATATTCTTGACTCGATCATGTTCTACAATGAAGACCTTTTTCTGTGATTTCTCTGTGTTTTCTCTGTGTTATGCTCCTTAACGCAAACCTGTTTTAGAAAGGGACAGTGTTTCCTGTCCTGTACTTCAGTGATAACTGGAGGTAATGCATTTCGCAAGCACAATTCAACTGAGGCATTATAGGAATGATATTTATGACCAAAGAGATTAGGTTTAAAAAAAAGTAACCTAAAGCCTAGGCTTTTCAAGTTATAAAAATTATAATGGTGTCTGTAAGTTTGTTTGCTCCTAATGTCAGTCATAGTAAAACTCTTCTCAGATCAATAGAGATCATAGAAAAGCATATTTGAGTAGAAATACTAACTTTTGCATCTCTCCTCTCTATTCTTCATCTACTCTGCACCTCTCTACTCAGCAACCTCTCATTAACAATAACAAAAGTATCACAGCACTTAATCACTATAACATAACAAAAAAAGAATACTGATTGCCCTCTCTCTGCATTCTTCACCCACTTCCCCAAGTTCAAACATCTCATCTAATACATTTAAAAAGACACTAGTGCAATATCACAGGAGATATTAAAGCACTTACCTTTTCTGGAACCACACTTTTGCCATCCCAGGCGTAACCTCTCTTGGTGAAGTAGTTTACGGTGGCGAACTCGATCAGAGCCGAGAACACAAAGGCATAGCACACCGCAATAAACCAATCCATAGCAGTCGCGTACGCCACCTTGGGGAGGGAATTCCTGGCACTGATACTCAGAGTTGTCATGGTGAGCACAGTTGTTACTCCTGTAAAGAGGGGAATTAAGTGGATATGTAGATTCTTACTACAAAATTTTATCACTAGAGCTCAGCCCAGTTGCACAAAGGGAAGCCGACAGCACCACGGAGGGAGTCCGTGTTGTCTTGTTTATCCCGTTTTGGTGTGGATTGGACGAGTTTTAATTCAATCCCAGGGCAGTTCGCAGTTGACGGGATGGCACTGTTGCAGGGGGTCTCTTACAGGGATAAACTACTCTGCGACTGCTAATGAAACAGTGAACTTCTTTAAAAGAGGATCTTGAACATTGTGTGCTGGTTAGAAAAGAAAACAATATCCCCTCACTGTCGGCAACTCTTTGAAATAGAAAGCATAGATCTTCAATGTCCCTGATCCACAAGAAATCTCTAGATCCTCCCTTCTGTCCACTGTTCTTCCTGTGTACCCCGGATGTATACACGTAAACCAAGAAGTGGTCCCTTGATGATTGATAATCAGTACATGACTGAATTATCTTAGTACAACTACTTTGTTACATTGTTAACTCTTCTGCTTTTATATGATTCTTTTCCTGATTCTGAGGTAGCTACTCTTTTGAAGGAATTTCTGGAATATTTTGCATGGACCTTGCTTGAGGTTACACAACTCAGAAGTTACAAAAGATTTGAACACATTTGTAATTGAAATGTCCACAATCTTTTTTTTTTCCTATTAATGCTTCCTCATCTTGCTATTTTGTGAACCCATGCCTAGTGATCAAAATTACCTATATTCAAAGCAGTTTTTGTCAGTTATTTTTAGTTTATTTATAAAATTATATGTATGTAAATGATATTCATTAATGTTCACTTAACAAATTCATAGTATCAGCCTATTGAATGTAATGCAGTGTATAGTTTGATTATTGTAAGGCTCCCTTTAAACCATTTGAGATGTATTTAAAAATTCACAGTAATCCAGTGTGGATGGCTCAGGCTGCATGATGTAGAAAAAGTCTTGATCTCTTCTGATGACTGCTCTGAACCTCATCACTTACTATCGTACTTATGTCCTGAGTGAATGAATCACCTTCCGTGGACCTCAGTCTACATGTCTGGAAAAGCACGATTTAGACTCCATTCTCTTGACCAGCAGTTCTCAGAGAGTGAAATTTCTGCACATTCACAGGATTATTGGAGGATAAGATAATAGTATGTGAAAGCATCTTAAAGATGTAAATAAATTATAGCCACAGTCATCCACTGGGTCTAAAATTAATGTCAATGATTTGATAAATTTTTAGAGAATAAGTAGAGTTATACAGCTGGTAGGTGGCTAATTTTTACAAACTGCTTTAAACCATCCAATATTCCAAAGTTCTTAATGAATATCAAGGTAGATGATCTTTGTAACTATATTAGAAAGTGATAGGATTAAGAAGGAACATTGAGACTTTTATTAAATCATAGTTTTGATATATGGTCAAAATATGTAGAGAACAGATTTACTTTGAACTTCAGAGGTGTTACAGAAGTTCTGGGGCATTATCTAATACTGTGTAACCAGCAAATGGTTTAAAGAATATTGCCTGGATAATAGCCTCCAAGTGTACCTAAAAATATTAACCTGAGTAAAGAGCAAGGCAATTAAATGTCAGTATTTGGGAAACACCAACCCAGCTACAAATCACAGTTCTATGATTGCTGAGTGACCTTTGGAAAACTGGCTCACAGTTCTGAGTCTCTGTTTCATTTTTTTAAATAATTATTTCCTTATAAATTAATTTCAATAAGTAATTCAGAGGGGTGCTGTATTAAATACAATACAGTAGTTACATATTTAGCATTTATCCTGATACTTACTAAGGGCAAAATAATGAGTATTACTAATGACAAGTTTATTCCTTTTGCATAGATTCCTGCCTCAGTAAATTCCAGTTTTTTCCCCAAATTTTGGTTTATGTAAGCAGCTGTCAAAAATAATTTAGGGATATAGGCTCTCAAATCAAATGTATGCATAAATTAAAGCAGTTAAGAATAGCATAAAGAGAGGGGTGGGTGTGTGATGTGGCTTTATAATCCCTGCTATAGGGAAAGGGAAAGGAAAATTGTATTGAGCATCTATTAAGTTCCAAGTACTGAGCCTGACAATTTACATATTTTATTTTAATGTTTTAAACAGCATGATTTTACTGTAATCACATTCACATTTTATAGGCAAGTGAAACCTAGAAAAATGAAGATTGAACCTAAAACTTGGATGTGTCTGGCAGCAAAATACCACATTGCCTCCAAACGTGAGCATAGGAGGTCAAGAATGTGATATTTTAAGACATAAAACAGGCTCCAGCTCTGTTGCAGTCTGGATGCCTTTTAGTAAGCTGTCATAAAAGAACAACTTTTTTTTTTTGTTTTTGTATTTCTTTAAATACCCTTGACCCTCTCAGGCATCTTAGACAGCTCAAAGGAATATGCTGAGTTCAGACAAAAAAAAGAATAGAAACGTGTACTAAATAAATGTTAAAAGGCTAAAGGTCTTTAAAAATTGTACTTTTTTATTTTATTGCGCTCAAAACATTAGAAGTATGTAACTTGACCGACAGAACTACTTGCTACAGCTGAGTTTACGGATAAATAGCTATGTTTACGTAAAGGGCATAAGTTGCCTGATTGTTGAAAATGTTAAAAAAACAAGATTTTTGATTTATAAAATAGTCCAAAATACTTTAGAAAGTTCCCAAACTGGACGTATCAGATGGATATGTTAGGGTGAGAACGGGGAAAGAGCATTTAGGAAAACCTTTTCCACTGTAGTGCTGAATTCATTCTACATAAAAGACAGAGATCTGGATTCTAACTTTAAAAAAATTTCTAGTGAAAACCAGCTCAAAGTACATATACACACAGAAGGAAGCATCTTGACAAGAATGCCATCCTTGGTTCTAAAAAGTGGTGTCAACTCTAGTTAACATTGACAAATGGGGATCAGGAAAACAATAATTCAAAGTGACCTACTCTTCTGCTCTGCAGCTGGACCCATTCTGGACCTCAATTTAGCTGTGTTCGTAGGTTACTGCCAGGACAAAGGTCTGGTGGTTCCAGGCTGGATGGAAGCACCTCGCTACATTCAGAAAGAAATAACCTTTTCTGGGCACTTGGTCTTGCTTTTTTCTGAGATAACTAATTTCTCATACCTTGTATAATATTGAAGAAGGATACCATAGGTATCTTTACATGTGAGTAATAATTTAGATTTTAAGCCTCTTAAGGCTTTTATTCTGTAGTAAACGTTCTTAAATATAGCATTGCACCCAGCTGATACTTTTGGAATGAACCATGGTAATTGCACACTTCACCGATGAGTATATGGTAGTTATTTACAAATGAGTGGTGTTGCCCCCAGCAGCCCCGGTCCATGCCTTGCCAGTGCAGCGTGTCTGGGTCTAAGGGTGTGGGTCCTTTGCCTAGTAGCTTCTGACCTCGAGCATCTTAGTGTGTCTCTTGTTCCTTAGCTTTCTTGTCTATGACACAAAGATAATAATAGTACAGAGGCTGTTTTTAGTGTTAAATAATATAGCGTAGGTTTATTTTACAGAACGGAGCCTAATATGAAAGCACTCAATAAATAGTATGCATGATTTTATTGTTATTCAAAGTTTAAGCTCCAGATTATAATCTTCATGAGGGGAGTGGTATAAGGTCACTGCTGAATTCTGGGTTTAGCTGATTAGTCGGCTTCAAATAGAAATGCAGTGAGTGAAGGAATGAGTGAATAAGTTTATGGTAATAGACCCTTTTGTTTACACCGGTCTGAAAAGTACAATTAAGATAGTATACTACAATACAGTCAGGAAATACTCTTTATATGAGTACAAATTTCTAAAATAATAAATTAGGGGGTGACTTTTCCTATTAGTAAAATGTTATTACCCTTTAAGCAATTTTCCACTAGATTGCTTTAACTTGAAGCATCTAAGGCATTTAAACTATTTTAACAGTAAAAAAAATACTTATCTGTAACTCTTCGGAAGTACATGCATTATTACGTAAGTGACGTATTTCTGTACTGTTTATCGTATGACATGGTCATGAATGATCTCTCCATACGTAAGAAACCCTGCTTTCATATATGTAAGGAAGTAGTTGTGCCAATATTTTCTTAGATTCTCAAAAAATATGCAGGTATACGATTATGTATTCTGAAAGTATGATTTAAATATTAATGTTTCCATGTGTGTGTTTTAATCTAGTATGATATATTTTATGCCTGCTTCATTCCATTTACCTCCCCGAATATCAAATCAAATGTTCATTAATCCCATCCATTTGCATGCACTGAAGCAGCTTGTTATTTAAGGAAATAATTTTAAAAAATCATACGTTGATGAGAATGGTAAGTCCTTGAGTCTCTCCACTGTATTAACTTCATATTTTAATTCATGATTATTTTTTCATCCTATGTGCAGTGTCCCCTGCATGACTTGCCCTGTAGCCCCTCGCATGCGTGTTTAGACTGGCACTTACCGAAGACAGTCCTGGCTGGCACAGACTCTCTGTTGAGCCAGAAGGAGACTTGGGACAGAATGACCGTCATTATGCATGGCAGGTATGTTTGAATAACAAAATAGCCAATCTTTCTTTTCAGGTGGAAGTGAGTGGTCATAACAACATATTCTCCTAGAGGGAGAAACAGCAAGGTTGAGCAATTTGACCTTGAAAAAAAATCTCTGAGGTTTATTTTTATCAACAGCAAAGACCTGAAGATTAGACATGTCCTTCCTCCATGATCTGGTTCCTGAACAGCTTTTATCCAGGAAAGAAGAAGAAGAAAAAAAAAGAAACAAAAAACAACCACCTTTAAAAACACACCAAAATGGCCCTGAGGATGAGCTGGAGGTGCCAAGGATGTTATGGATAGTCTTCCATCCTAATCCTGGTCCATCACACATTTAAGACAATTCTTAGCATGTATTTACAGACTGTCTTTAACGACGACCACACAGGCAGTGTACTAGATCCTGATGACACACCCCAGTGGATTAGAGCAGACCAGATCCTCCGTGTGGACACTGCAGGAAAGACCAGGCTGCCCAATGAAGGGGCTTTGGAGGCCAGGTTAAGAGACCAGAACTGTAGCTCAGGCACTTCCTTTGGGGGGGCTCTCTGACTTTGGATAAGTCATTCAGTTTAACCGGATCTTGAGAATGACAAGAGTGGGATAGAGTCCAGTGTTTCTCAAAATACAGTTTGAATTCACCTGGGAAGGTTTTGAGACACACAGTTCTTCAGATCCCAGCTAGATACATGAACTGTTCTTTGAGGTGGGGCCAGCTTCTGTACTTGACCCAGTTCCCAGCCCGGTCTGGGAAACAGTGGACTGACGAGGCTCTCTCTGGTCTCGTGCACTCCGAAGTCTGATTTTACACAGAGGTCCAAAGCAATAGACACACAACCCAAACTGCAGGAGGGACTTTTAGAAACTGATATTATGTTTTCTTTCAATTACAAGTCTTAGAAGTTTTTAGCTTTATTCACTCTAAATATATGCTTAGCTCATTGTAAGTGGGTAAGAGAGAATTAGGTATTTTCTCACTAAGGAAACTTCACTCTCTTTGGTATTCACATTTCTCTACCTTCCCCCTTCCCTTCAACTTCAAAGTTTTTCCTGCTCAACCTGAGATTTCTGTGTCTAACCATGGCTGTCCAGATTAGACCCTACAATGTGGCCAAAACTGCTCATGACTTCTTACTATCCATAGCTGAAGACATCAGTCCTAAAGATGATCTCAGTCTTCAAGCTGGCTGCTCACCTTCTTTGCAGCAGTAAGAATGAAGCCATGCTGACTGCCCCTACACTTTTGATAGCACTCTCTTGATTCATATTCTCTTTTTATCTCTCATTTTTAGTTTATTTTGATAACTCATTATCTCAATCTCAGAGTAGTTACTTGGGTCTTTGGGTTCCCCTCCTCCATCAGGTAGTAATCTTCATCTTTCTGCAAAGTAAATGCAGACAT
This sequence comes from Glossophaga mutica, assembly GCA_039655065.1. Lineage (NCBI taxonomy): Eukaryota > Metazoa > Chordata > Mammalia > Chiroptera > Phyllostomidae > Glossophaga > Glossophaga mutica. The sequence goes on from CM077314.1 coordinate 12,448,991, forward strand.
TCCTTACGTAGTGCTAGCTTCAGCTTTCTTTCTCATTTTTTTGGGGGGGGAATCTAATAAGAAATTTTCTCTTTTCCTTCTTCTCCTAGCGTCATTTTTATCCAGATGGGTGCCATGTCTACATTAAGTGACATTGCTCTCAAAATCACAACCTATATTTCCAGGTACTTACAAACATCTCATAGATATTGATTTTTTGCTAATGCTACTCACTAAGTATGTTAACTGACGTTAGTTAACCTTTCTCATAACAAATAATGCCCAGTAACGGTGGTGCTGCTTCTCCAATTTGTGTCTCTCTCTTAAGTAATGGCACTGTCATCTGTCTGTTCACTCAGGCTGAAAACCTGGAATGAATCCTTGAATGTGAATTAGCACTTTGGAAAGAGAGCAAGAAATCAGTCGATCATCACAGTTTTAATTTCACCTGGCAGCATCTCTCAGTCTATCTCTTGTCTTGTGGTCACCGCCCTTATCGCCTTTGTAGGTTCTCCTAACAATTTGTTAACTGTCCCAGCCTAACTCTGTTTTGTTTTTTTTTTTTCCTAAATGTTGTTGTCAGAGTGATCTTTTCAGAGCATATGTAAATATCTGAAAATAGGGTCTCCCAACCTCAGCTCTATTGATATTTCATACCAGTTAATTGTTTTTCTTTCTTTTTTTCTTTTGTGGGGACTGTCCTGTATATTGTAGGGTATTTTGCCACATACCTGGTTGGCCTCACCAGCAAACACTCCCTACAGTGTGACAATCAGCAGTGTCTGCGGTGTTGAATGCTAACAAGCAAATGCCCTCACCTGCGTTCAAGACTCTGCACCTCGTGACTCTGCACATTTCGGTGCCATGTCTCGTGTCCCAGCACACATTCCTCTCAGTATCCTCACCTACAGAACTGTCTATTTGACATCTTCTGCTGGTGACTGTTTTGTTCATTGATGAGTTCTTAGTTTATACTGGAATAGGAAGGAATGTACTGTAGAAGAGGGTTTATTAGCCTTAGAGGCAAATGACATTGGTTTCAAAACCCAGATGGGCTATTTTCTTACTGTGTGGCCTTGGGCAACTCCCTTTACTCTCTGATCCTCAGTTTTCTCATCTATAAAACAGTGAGTAGCATATTTGGGGAAGAATAAAGAATAAGGGCTCTCCTTAAGATCATGCTACATAAGAGTTTTACATAAGGAAGGGGAAAAATAGTTTCAAAATAAATTTTAGTTCCTTTGTCCATTTTTTCTCTCTTCTCTCCAAGTAGAATTGGTAGAAGTATTGGTAGAGGAAATGCATTTACTCTCTATGGTAGGAAATCATCCATACATCCATGTATGCTTTCATTATTGTTATTAATGGTGCACCTGCCATTTAATGATCAGTATTAAGTTACTGCAAATTTATTTATAGCTCCTTTTTATATTTAGAGTAATATTGCACACTTTCAATTTTCCCGTTCATGTGCTGATGGCCTCAGTGGACGGAAAGTGAGCTGTGAGCGAAGAGGGACTGTTCTTTGGCTGCAGCGTGGCCTCCCACGCTCCGAGTATTTAACACCTGCCCACAGTGCAGAGGGACTCACCGAGGCTTACGGGCGCTCGCTGAAACGGATGTCCCTAAGCATCTCTCTTTTGAAGGGTCAATCAGATGTTAACAACAGTTGACCCTTGAACAAAATGGGTTTGAACTGAGCAGGTCCACTTATATGTGGATGCTTTTCAATAAATACTGTAAATGTATTTTCTCCTCCTTATGATTCTTTTCATAACATTTTCTTTCCTGTAGCTTACTTTATTGTAAGAATACAGTATCTAACATATAAAACATACAAAATATGTGTTTATTGGCTGCTTATGTTACCAGTAAGGCTGCTGGTCAACAGTATGCTAATAGTAGTTACGTTTTGGGGAGTCAAAAGTTATGTGTGGATTTTCCATTGAGCACAGTGTCGATGCCCCTAACCCCTGGGTTATTCAGTGGTCCATTGTAATTTCTTTTCATTTACTGAAGATACCTTGGGTGATGTCTCCAAGGTCATCTGAAAAAAATAAGTGATTTAAATTTGAGAAAAATGCAGCAAATTAATTTTGTTAGGATGCTGCCAAAATGTAGCCTTGTGTGGACACAGCCATGTTCCACTTCACCCTCCCGGGATGTGGGTTGTCACTCCCAGTCCTTCCTTCAGACTGGGCCTGAGAAGTGCCCTCGGCTCAAAGAAGAATTCCGTCTCTCATGTAAGGTCAGCAGGACGAGTGTCTACACATGTTCCATTGTCAACTTTGTTCACAGTGTGACATTGTGGGAAGACTCGTCAAAGAATATGATTTTGGTGGTTTGAAGAGCAATCATTTGACATTACATTTGTTTTATAAACCACTTCCTCACTAAAAATAGTTAGAGAAAAGAATAGGAGAATTTCAAAACTGTTTAAAATCATCTTCCTAAGTTAAACAAAAATCTAACTTTTGTCAAAAAAAATGTTTGAATAAGGAAAGAAAAAAGCAGCAAAATCAAAATCATGTTGTAAAACTTAAAAATGAAAGGGAAGCACGACAAAAAAAATTGGTCTCTTAAATTGAAATAAAAGAATATGCCCAGACATTCATTGCTTATGCAATAAGCATGTCAAATTCTTTTCCTCTAATCCAACAGTCCAGAAGAATTGTAATTCAAATACCCTTGCAAATCATGTAACCCTGAGGGAAGCTTCTAAGTTAGATGTGACAGTGTTTCTGATACAATACAATACAAAATGAAGGGGAGTGGAAGAAAAGAAGTGGGGATTTAATTTTGTAAAGCAGAATCGAGCATTCGTGTAGACCTGGCTTCAATTCACCATCTTTGTCAGAACCTGACGGCAGACTCCTAGGAAACGAGTGGGTCTCTGATGTGTTGTTGCTGAGTTAAAAATCCAAGTATTGGACTGAGCTTCATATAGTTTGTTCCTATGTCACAGAAGTGGGCATTTTGACCTGCCGGAGGTCGCTGGCGCTGTGCGCGCGCGCTCACATGGGTGATGGTGGCGGGCAAGTGGGGCCACACCTTCTGACCTTCTGAGAGCCGATCTGAATTGATCCTCTCCCCACAGAGACTTCGAAGTGGAGGATGTCCTTTATTTAATCGTTCTCCATGTGTGTGCCCTCGCCTGCCATCATTCCTGGTCTTCTGGCAGAAACAGGGAGGCGGCAACACCGAATGTCATTTATCTCGATGTTTTCAGGGCTCCACAAGGAAATATAAAATACGGGAGTGAAGCCCTTACAAAGAAATCTGTTTCTTCTCACAAGATCCATCTAGGTGGACTTCCGATGAGCAAAATTAGATCCATAGGAAGTAAAGTTCAATGTCATATTGTGAGGTTGAATCCGTGCACCAAACTGAGCTCTCACATTTGAGAATTTGGTCATTATTCTCCTCCCCCACCTCAATATTTATTATGGAAATGAGGAGAAAAGGTGTTGATTTTGTACAGATAACTTTGCTGGTTCTAGCACAACATATCAACTTTGAATGGACCAAATTTACGAGGTCCAGCCAGTGTGGGGCTGGTGAGTTGGGTCTGTCTCTCACCCATTGCCCCTATTTGCACCTGTGCATCTTTTCTGAGAAACTAGAATGCAGGTAGGCTGAATCCTTTGGAAGCCAGAGTGAAAGAGGTCTCCAAGTTCATCAGACTAAGGCGCTCATTTTGCAGACATGAGAACTGGGACATAAAGAAGGGGTACAATGACACATCAAGGTCACTAGTGCTAGAACTAGAATGAAAGCACTCTGTCCTCTGAGTAACATTTGTGGCTTGTATATACTTCTATTGCATGCGTACTACCGCACTTGAATTACTATTTCCCTGAGAGGTCCAACCTCCATTCTCTGATAACAGATGGGGAATTTCTTGATGAAAAATTCCGTGTCTGTTTTTCTGAAGGTCCTGGGTCTAGAACAGTGATTATTTGGCTCCCAACAAATACAGGTTAACAAGTGAAAGTCAAATCCTGCCACAGCCCTTCCTTGATTATCCTAGGCTGGATTCATTTCGTTATCATGCATTTAGTGCCTCCTCCATTTCAGCTACCATAGTAAATGATAGGGTTACGAAAAACAGATATGGTTCCTGCCCTCACAGAAATGTCAACCACAGCACTTACCACCCATTTTGATAATTATAGTGTCTGTACTTGTCTTCCCTTAGACTTCATGAGAGCAAGGTCTCTGCCTTGTCTATCAGTGACTCTCTGGTGCCTGCCACAATATCCAACTCTTAATAGCATTCCATTTTTAAAAAGTCCTAACTGCTCATTTTAATATCTTTTCCAACTAACTTGTGAGGAGAAAGATTTTCAGTATTTTCTTCATTCTGTGATATTTTCAGGACTATGACTACAAGTACTACATAGATTTTGAGCATTTATTATATAACACTGTGATCGGTGTTTTCTCATCTGTAATGCAAAGTTATAGCATCCTGTTTCTTAGAAGAGGTCAAAGTTCCTAACTGGATAAGTGGCTTTCACAAAGCCACACGGCTCCTTCCGAGGGACAGGATCAGGAATCAAGGCCACATCTTCGTCACCGCAAAGCCTAAGATCTTTCCCTCTGCTGTGTGCATTCTCTTTAAATTTATTTTAAAAATGTTTGAAGCTTTTCAATTCTTTTTTTAAAGTTTTAATTGTTGTTCAAGTACAGTTTTCTGCCTTTTGCTCCCATCCCATCCCACCCTGTCTCCAGCCCTCCCCACCTCCCTTCTGTTTCCAACCCCTCCCCCCTTGCTTTTGTCCATGTGCCCTTTATACTTGTTCCTGCAAACCCTTCCCCTTTTTCCCTGAAATTCCCTCCCCTGTCCCCTCCGGTCACTGTCAGCCTGTTCTCTATGTCAGTGTCTTTGGTTATATTTTGCTTGCTTGTTTGTTTTGTTGAAAGGAGGAAGCCTCAGAAAGAAAAATTCAGTTACTTCTATGTAGATTTCTAATGTTTGCAAAACTGAGAAACAATCTTCTCCATGTTTCAAAACAAGAAACATAAGATACATTAAAGTAAGCAAAAGACAGATCCTCTTAAGCAGGGATTATCCAGTAATCACGCTAAGAGATATTGGCCTGTTACTTAAACCAGTTAGAATAATCAGGGTCCCAGTAAACAGTCTGAAACCTAAGAAAGAAAGTTTTCTGAGGAAAAAAGCAGTTCTTTCCCTATTTATTATTAAATTGTCTCTCTTTAGAAATTATAAATCAAAATGAATGAACTAATTTAAAATTTTAAAAACAGCTATAAAAGTAATCATCGAATCTTGCTAACACATTTAAAAATATTTGGATTGGAGGGGGTAAGTTTTTCTAATTGTTAGAACCTGAATTTTATTTATAGTTATCTGGCCCTATGATCATATTTAAGTTAGTCACAAACAATATTTTCATAATTAAGCTCTTATCTCACTTCTTAAAACAACTTCAAAAGTGAAAAATTTTGGATCCAGCTGCTTAATATTATTTTACTTGGTTCTGAGTATTTCAGTGGTAAGGTAATTATCACTCTAGGAAGAATGGCACTCCATTGACTCCTAATTCCAAAATGAGTGATCAGTAACGTGATTATGTTTCTGCAGGATTTAGCTGAGGAGGATCCTTGGCTAGAGATGCAAATGGTTTGTAGAAGGAATTGGCTTTTTGGTGACCTGTGGGTAATGATCACTGCTAAAAATTCTCCAAGATTCATTGAATCATGCAGTTAAATGGAGTGTAGGTGATATGAATAGCGAACATTTATTAAGAGCTTCTTATGTGCCAGGAACTGTGATAACTGTTTTTTTATGGATGCAGTTTTTTTCTCCCAACAACCTGTGAGGTGATCACAAACGGTCAGCAAGGTAGAGGAGCAGGGATTTCACCCAGACATTCTTCCTCAAGAGTCCACACACCTAAACACTGTGCTACACTGACCACACAGAGCCAGTGATGTGTTTTGCAGACAAACACAGGACAAAGGACATTAAGTAACAAGTCCAAGGTCACAGGTTTATAGAGCTTACACCAGTTTTCAGCTCAACTGTTCCTCAGTTCAGTGCAATTTTTTCCTGTCGTCTTATGCTTTCGAAGGGCTTACTGAATTGTCACATTCTCACAAGAATTGTTTATGCTCCCTCCTCCATACCTGGAGTTACCAGACAGCACTTACCTGTGCTAGACTGAACGATTCCTGAGTCGACTGTTTGTCCGAGAAGATCATACTGGTTCAGACGTGACCCATCTTCTGCTACCACCACTGAGCGTGCTGGCTCCCTGGTCCACTCATAAACGACTTCTGCTCTCGTATAAGCATCTAGAAGAAACGGCAAATGGTCCATGTGTCATGCCACTTTCCTTCTCCTGATTAGTTGGTATGTTCTATCAGCTTCCTGTTTTCAAGCTCACGGTTCCAGGGGCAGGCTAGGAAGAGAAAGCCTGTGTTCCTTACATTTTCCGGATTTGTTTGTTATCTGTTCCCTCTTATTAAAAATAGTTATTAAGCATCTGCAAACGACAAAGTGCCTTTCTGAGGATATAGTAGTGAACATTAACAAGGTTCCCTGATCTTAGGGGGTGTGCATTGCATTGGTGGGGAACAATACCAGATAAACTAATCAATGTATAATTTCAAGTAGCGTTAAATGCAATGAAGCTGTATATAACAGGTAAGGAGGTAGAAAACAAAGGATGTGGGGCCTGTCTTAGGTATGGGACTGAGAGAGGGTCACCGAAGAAGTGACATTGATACCAATGCTCGAAAGAAATGAGAGAATGAGCCGTCCAAGTCTTGGGGAAGGGTTCTCTGGATAGGCAGACTAACCGGTTTCCTCCTCCAGGGCAGGAAAAAGCTGGACATGTTCGAGGACAGACAGGAAGACCAATGTGGCTGGGGCGAAGTGCAGGGGAGAGGAAATGAACTTAGAGGCAGTAGCCTGGGTCCAGACTGTGTCCGGCAAGGGGCAGGTCATGATAAATGTGAAAGTAACACTGGAAATTTTATTGAGCATCTCTTTTTAAATGAATCTGATTTCACTTTCTTTTAATCATCCTTTTCATAGATATCTACTATGATAATTTATGCCATGTATGTAGCTCTTTATCCTTCTCAGTCATTTTCATGTTTGCTACATGTTAACCTAGCCACCCCCCTGCAGGAGAGGTTAGGCCATCATCCTGACCTGGAATCCAGGCGGGCTGGGGCAGGAGGTGTGCAAAGTGAGACGGGAGGAGAACGGATTCTGTGGCTTTTCTGACTTCTCGTCACAGAACACCCACTTCGTGTAGGCTGTAGTGATGGCACACATTCTACTCTGTCTAGGTGTAGAGTGCCACTAAAATTTAAAGATTATCATGTTGGAAAAGCAAACTGTTCCCGGGGTTTTGAAGAGAAGGACATGATAGCAAAAGCCGGCCTTGCGCTGAGACCGTTACCGGCCCTCCTCCTCATCCCGCCAAGGAGGCACCGTGCCTGGGGGTGCTGTGCTTGTGGGCGGGCACCGGAATGCTTTACTTTATTTTAAAATCAGAAGAAAATGCATGTAAATACAAATGTTTAAAATATAAATACAATTTAAAATAAAATTTTAATGTATATGTTTGCAGAAATGTTCCCATAAAAGTCGTAAGGCATCCTGGCTTGCCCCGCCCCCCAACCTGAGGTTACCAGGCTTGGGCGTTTTGTCCGTTTATATTTGTCCAAAGTCAAATGTTAGGAGACGTGAAATAACAGTTGCATTTTTACACACATACGAAGCTGTCTAAAGAAAGATGCGAGTCATGCCCCTCATTCTGTGAGCCAGAGCTCCTTAAGGGGACCACTTGGGTTTGTGGCGTGAGTGGGGCAGAAGAACGCAGTTGGTGCGCCCTAGACGGTCTGGGGGTGCCCCGCCTGCTCCAGCAGCATTTCCGGGCCCACTTACAATCAGTTACCTTTTTCAACAAATCAGTCCGGAAGTTTGAAAGAAGGTGCTTGGTATTAGTTTACTAGTTATTGCTTCTTTTGTGAACATGTAAGGGGGACAGACAGATAATTCTGGAATTCATTTTCATTGCCTTTCCTTTTAAAAGTGTGGTTTCCTCACGGACTTTATTTTTAATGCACTATGTATGAGGCAGTTTTTTGGATAAGGCAGGTGCACTGAATAATTTCTAAAGATTTTATTCAGCATTTATTTAAATGTCTGCCATTTCTTTTTCCTTGTTTGCAAGGCACTGTGCTCGATGAGCATCCAGGATCTAATCGTTTAGTAGAGCCTTCCCAGGTCTAGCACTTGTCTGGATCTTCTCGTCAGAATATAATCTGAACCTTTTCTTCTAGAATCAAAGCTTTATTTTGTGTTTTCCTGAAAACCCAATTAAAAGATGTCAGCAGCATCATGCATGTTGACTTCGGTTGTCTGGCCTCATGCGGAGGGCTTTGTCAATGAGCAGAAGGACCCTTCAGCGTGGCAGCCCGAATCTAACAGAGTGGGAAGGGAAAAATTTGCTTTTCCAAGTTTCGTTCTTATCAACATATGGATGAGATTATGCTGGCTGCTTCATAAACGTTTCTTATACAGTGTTCTACTAAATTATTGCAAAACCCTCTTGTTCTCCTCTCTGATATGTTGGCAAGATGTTTGTTTCGAACCTCGGGTCAGAGCAGGCTTGGTCCCCTGCTTCCTCAGGGTCTGCATGTCTGAGGCAGGCTAGTCGGACCAGGTCAGAGGAAGGGCCGCACAGGAAGCGCACACCGCTGTGTCCTCCTCGGTGCCAGTGGCAGGCAGCTGCTGAGTCACGCTGCTCTGGCCTCTGAGTGTCGCCCCCTGAGCCTGCCTCTCCATGTCAGTCTTGACTATTTAATCACCACAGGTCCTATACCCTCTTTTCTGAGGCCATCTTTGCTGAGACTCAAACAGTGAAGGTGTATTTAAAACCTGCTTATCGTGATCTTTATCCACTCAACGAACGTTTATTGAGTGCCTGCATTTTATTAGGCTCTGTGCTAGGAAATGCTAAACAAAACAGGTCCTACTCCCATGGGGTTTACAGGCCTCCAAACAAAAACAAAGGGTTAACCAATAACTAAAACTAATAATTATTTCACAGATGAGCAGGATACAATAAATATGTGTAGTGATCTAGAAGACTGATGCAACTTTTGGTGAGGTTATCAGGGAAGGTGCTAGGAGGCAACATTTATGCTGAGATGTGGAGAGATTAAACACCAGCCAGCCATGCTGAGAAGGAAGGGAAGAGTGACCCAAGCAGAGAGAAACAAGCACCTCAAGGAAAGGCTCTGGAGTGGAAAACAGATTACTGACTTTTTTTTAATTTGAATTTTCTTACATGAGAGACTGTTTATTTTCTACTCACTATTCATTTCCTTCTTCCTAAAATACATTCGGTTTTCTTCATGATGTCAATGTGCCTGGCTAAAAATATTTCTTCCCAGCCTCCTTTGTGGTTACCATTGGCAGTGAGACACAGCTCTGATTAATGAGATGTGAGATGTCTGTTAGGATTTTAGGGAAAGCTTTTATCTTTTTGATGCAGGCACTACTACTTTCTTCTTGCTCACCGTTCCTCTTTATCTTGAAAGCAAGTGCAATGGCCGGAGTCATAGCAGCCATTTTGTGATCAAAAAGAACATCCAAGGACATCTTAATATAGCATCCTTGTTAAGATGCTGAATTCATCAGCAGTCAACCAATAATCACTTACCTTTATGTATCTTATATGAAAATAAAACCCTGCTTTTTGTCAGCTATATTCACTGCTTGAAAGCATTCCTCAGTAATGTACTAAACATGTAATTAATTATCTCAAACAATACATTTTTTTAAAATAGGGGCACTATTCATAGTCATAGCAGGATATGAGGCATAAATCAGTGCCATTCCAGGCAAACTATGAGGCACAATTTCCCTACCTGTAAGCTGAATGCATGGATTACATGGGCTGGCGCATATACAGATGCTCGCTGTACACGTAATGCATCAAATCATTGTTAAAAATGAGACTGGAAATCAGGAGAAAACCTAATAACTCACGGCACAGAACATTCATCAAAATGGGAAAAGAATGGGGAGGAGGGATTTATCACCAAAGATCTACTTAGCTGACAGCTTTTGAAGTAGGATACGGTTGGGTTTCAGGATAGAATTAGATTTATAAAGAGATTTGTCTCTCCGTGACTGGTGCTGCTAGAGGCCCAAAGGCGCTCAGCTGTTTTCTTTGCTTGCTGTCTTCCTACACCGTCACTATTTTTTTTCTATGAATCATATATCTTCACCAAAATAGTTGGTTACACTGCCTGTCTCGAGGGAACGGAAAGCTGGTTGGGTAGTCCAGGAGCTGACTCAGGCCTGGCACATAACTCTCCTGCAGAAAACCAGAAACATCTCCCTCCTGTTCACTGTATGTCTGCACACTAGTCGGAAGCAGAAGGCTGAAGGAAGACAGAGAGCCTGACTCTGCCGGTCACTGTTCTCTGGGCTCCGCTAACGTGTGCCCACATGTTCCATAGCCAACAAAAAAAGAAAGTTATTGTGAAAGGGATTTATCTAAAATACCTTCAAGAGCATTAATGTATACATGAATTTCATGAAATATGAAAACAGGCCTATAACATTCCTAAGATACCAATTAGGGTAAATTCTTTCCTGGCTACATCTATTAGGTATAAGATTCATTATTATGAAACAGCTAATTATTGTCCTTTGCCAGCTACCAATATTTCCATCTGCTGAACAAGTTGAATCATTCTTAAGTTAAACAAATGTCAATAATGATAGAAAATAAACACAATCGTCTCCATTTATTGGAAAGAAAATGTCTATGAGTTGTAAGCATCCATACTCTGGTTGTTTTTCTCTGACTCCTCCTTCAACAAAAACAGAAATTTCCATCTAAATAGTTAAATGCAGGAGATAGGAAATAACCCCTTCCTCAAATAACATGAAAATGTGAAGTCAAAGATGGTTACTTATGGGAAGCACATGCAGCAAATCACTATTTAAACTTTCTTGACAATGTTTATCTTTCTTACAGACATAACTAATTGGAGATCTCTTGCTTAAAGACTCATACAAATTTTAAAAAGTTATATAAGTTTACTCACAGCTTCCAAATTTTAGTGGGCAGGCGTGGGCATCCATGGGGAAGTCCTCCAAGTGCATCGGACACTCAGCTCTCACTGTCAGCCTTATCGTTTAAGGAAAGTGTAGGACACAAAGAAGAGCCTATATATTAGATACTTCCTGATACACGCGGCCGGGATATTGTGAACTCTAGCAAATGTATGAACAAAGCAGGGGAGACTGGCATAAACTATAGCACTGTGTCGAGCTGTTAGTAATCAATTATCTAAAAAGAATTATTTACAACGATGACTGGATTCCTTCCACTTTTGTTTGCTTTGAGAAAGTAAGTGACACTTGGTTCTGTATAATGGGCAGGCATTGCTAATGTTTTTCAAAATAAGTGTCATCAACTAATCCACCTAGCTACAGCAGATCCTGTGAGGGTGAAACTGGATGTGAGCAAGTATGTACTTGCAAACATACTACTTCATCCTTGGTTGAGAAGACGACGTGGATAGCAAGGAAAAGAAGAGAATTCCCCTTTCCTAAGTGCAGCCCTCCCTACCTCCTGCCCTGAAACAGGTGAAGCAGGACCTGTGTCCTCAGGCTCTGTGTGACTGAGGCTGATGGACGTGTCCTTGAGAGAGTGTGTGTGATCTCACTATATCCCAAGCATTTGGTTTTATTGCAGGTCCACTGCCCAGTTGAAGCCAGGACATTGCTTTGCTTCCCTTTAGTTCTTATCTCCTGGGAATGTGAATTCTATTCATGTTTTAAAAAGGGTATTTAAGAAAGGAATTCGCTGAAATATATTCGATCTCCTTAGGTAGGATTATGAGGGAATTTATGCCCCAGTTCCTCATGTGATAGTTGGGAAAATATATTCACCAATATTATTACTAGGTAGCTCAGGTAATATGATAAGATAGATTTGTAGCCAGTAAAATCATGAAATGATTACAATAGTGATAAAAGCAAATATGAAGTGTGTAAATTAATGATTAAACTTGCATTCTTAAGTCAAATTGTGAAGGAAAGTGTTAATGCATCAGCAAAAGTGGTGCGACATTTAGGGGATGGGCAATATAGGCTAGTTTTTGGTGAAGAATATTGCATACATTAGAAACCATTACTTGGTAAACTTTTCAGTATATGCAAACCCCTATCCAGAACATTGGCAGCTGCGAGGGATGAAGACTGGGTTTAGGACATTTTACAAGGCAGAATATTTCAGATTTCAAGTATCAGTAGATACAGCTTGGATGAGCTGGAAAGGTCTCAACACACCTGTCTCCTGATCCTGTATTTTCGATCTCTTATTTGGATTTTTCATCTTTTAAGTCCTATTGTGCTTTCACTAGTTGAATCCAACCAACATCAAATGTGGTTCTTGAAGGATATTTTTCTGTCTTTTTAATTTAAATATTTATGTATAAAACTAGGAATTCTGGCAGCTTTCTCCAAAGGTAAAATATCACTCTATTCCCATGCTAAACAGAATCCACCAAGTCTAGGATTTTGCCCTCATTACTTTTCATGCTGGAGGAATAATTGGGCAGTCTGAATTACCAAGTGTGGGCCAAATCTGTAAAAAACAACATTTTAACAAGTCAAGTGGGTATTAAATAGCTGCTTCCCTTAAGAATGAGTCCTGAACAATTCTTAATTTCTCATAAATTATGACTATTTTAACTACCTATGGTATATAAAAATATTCAAAATTTTATTTGAGTGTTGTTTCCTTCATTCAGCCATAAATGAATGATAGGTGCTAGGCTTTCTGATAATCTCTAATTGTAGGAAATGTTTATAAATCATAACTATATAATCTTCAACTTAAGCAGAATTTTAAAATATCTATATTCTCAACCTAACTAATACTGTCATTGTGAATTCATATACCTCTTCACAATGTATACTTCCACATGAAGCTGTCGTATTTAAGAATTTTGAAATTTCCCTTGTGTTTTCCCTTCCTTTTAATTAGAAACATTTTCAGATCTACACAGTGGGGTAGCTCTTAGAAACTTAATCAGGACCTTACTGGAAGGCGGGAGTACACGAGGTTCACGGTAGGGAAAGGGAGTTCCTCGTGTCGCATCAGAGCAGGTGGAGAAATACGTTGAGTTTCTGGATATACATGGTAAACACTTCTTACATTTTATCTAATCGCTTTATTGAACACTTAACACCCGTGTAGTATTAAGCTAGCTTATTTTTTCAGAGCAGAGTAGTTGTTAGTTGCGTACTAGGGAAAAAAGAAACCCAGGTGTCCTCCCGTGTCCCATCAGCCCCTGGTCGCCGGCCGTGAAAGAGAAGGGAGCGCGGGAAGACGCGCGTGGGAAGCGGCCGGCCTTACCTCATGGTGTACAGCAGCGTGCCGTCCTCCGTGATCCGCAGCAGCTTGTTGGGCATGGTCATGTTGTGCGCCACGGACTTCTTCCCGTTGTGGAAGAAGGTATCCGGGGTCCAGATCTTACTGGCCATTAGATTGTTCAGTCGCAGAACCGTCATGGGTCCTTTAAATTTCAACCTTTCATCCTTCCAGCTTTGACGGAAAAACACATCTATCGTATATTCCTAGGTAATTTGAGAAAAGGACAGAGTTCGCTGTGATGTATTTTGCAATGCAAATAGCTTACACGGCAGTGTACAGTCTTGGCAACTTTAGAAGCAAAATAGGAGCTAGGTGATGTGTTCAGACGTAAACTTGGGGCAGCCTGTACATGTTGGTGTCAGGTGAATCACTGGTTGGCGTCATCATTGTTTGAAATATCGCCAATGCCCGAAATATTTCTTGGTCTGAAAAATTCTGTTGACTAGCTCTTTAGATAAGTGAAAGGAAAACAGTGCCATATTCCCACCCACCTTCACTACACCAGCACTTGAAGAGATGGAATATTTACAGAGGTTATGACACATGAGAAAATTTTTAATGAGACAATTCCAATTATAAAGATAAAGCATAGAGTTTTGGAGGCCCCTCATGGTCTCTGAAAACCTCACGCCCAATCCCAAATCGTCCATGGTTCCAATGTCGGTAGGACAATCCCATCTCCTTTTTAGCTAAATTAAATATTTTTTAAAAAAATCATAGATAATGTATGTAGACTTTCAATTCTACACAGTGAAGATGAATATGAAAATAAGGGATCTGTTTCACTGGTAGTTCAGATCTTTTCCAAGAAAACAAAGAATGCAGAACATGCGAGTGTGCGTGTGTTTGTGTGTATATGTGTGTATAGGACACACGAGAAATGTGTGAAGCTCATCATCATTCACAGCCAGGGACTCTTTATTTGAATAAACACAGCATTCTTTACTGCAGTACCCAGAGACAAACATCTGCTAATCTGAAAACAAGCAATGTGAGTTACCAGCTCCTAAAATTGAAAGGCTAATATCCATCTTCCTTGCAGGATTTGCTACACTGACACTAAATTTGGAGCTCAGTGGTTTGAAGTAAGATCACTGCATTCTCCATTAATCTTAGCATGCCTTAAACTAGAATGAAGACTAACTTGAAAACAGCATGCTACATTTTCTTAATCTCCTAAACCCTGATGCATCAGAAAGCTATTTTAAAAAAGTAGTAGTATACATACCAACTTTTGGACATGCAAAAACAACAACAAAAAAATTCTGTGTTTACAGATTTTGTGCATGAATTAACTATCTCTTTCTCAGACTTCTACAAGATTGGTTAAAGACTGAATGAAGGTTCATCCTCCAGCTCACTTTTGGCATTGCTGAGCCCTTACTGACCAAGTAACTAAAAATTATCATTGTAATTATTGCCTGAGGGACTGGGGTGGGCTGGTTTTAGAGAGACAAAGGGGGAAATTGGGACAACTGTAATAGCATAATCAGTAAAATATAATTTAAAAAAATTAAATGAATTTTATCAAAAGCGTACATCAAAATTAGAATTTGGTTTTCTCTCTGTTAATAGGAGGAAGGTTTTTGTTTTGTTTTGTTTTTTGGACTATTAATCTTCTCTCGATAAGAGATTGCAAAAGGGTTGGGTTTTTTTTTTTTTTTTTTTTACTTTTGTGTAATCTACTTATAAAGCAGAAGTTTTGTGTCTTACCAAAATAAATTACCATGCTTCAAAAAAAAAAAATTATCATTGGATAGTTTATAACGTAGCAAGCACCAAGCATCGTGTGAAGTTCTGATTGTAACAAAAAAGTGTAACATGATGCTAATCTACCTTTGTAGGCAAGAGAAGTTACCTTGTTTGTTGGTTAGATTTTTCTGTGCTCAGAAGTGTCAGATGAGAGACACCGGGATAGATGAGAGAGGAATTTACTCACCAAGAAGCATTTGTTTTAAGTGTCTGTTAAATTTAGCAGAGAGAAAAACTGTTTGATTTGGCTGCTGTAAGAAAAACTCACGGAGGAGTGGGGTGGGCATAGCCTGGTATTTTCCGTGAGGAGAGAACCGGGCAGGGAGCCGTGGATTCGACGAGGAAGTGACGCAGAGCAGCGTCGTCTGCCAGGGGACGTGAGTGGACGGGTTTCCTCTGGGCCGCCTGTGCATGTTCTCTTCTCCGGACAACAGGCAATGATATATTATAATCTATTATAGATTATGCGTTATAATCTATAATAGATTATGCGTTATAATCTATTATATCCTGAGACGAGGATGCAACAATGATATGCCCACTGCTTAGGAATCAGCCGCATGAGCTCGGTCCTCTCCAGCCGAATTACTTTAGCCTGGTCAACGGTGGAGGGAACGGGCATTTGTAAATCACCGTTCCAGGGGGGTCTAAACTGGCCAAGTTCCCATGAATCTAAAAATTGTATCCCTTTGCTTGCTTGCTCCCTGGGGATTTTTGAAAATAAATGTTAACGTAGAATAAATTTCAAATACAGTTATTATCAGATCTTTGACAAGATATATACCAAAGTCATTGATTTCAAAAATATATCAAAGCATGAAACAAGGCTGACATGTACAAGAACAATCATGTTTACCACCAGTTTTACTCATCTGTAATAATGAATAGCAGACAATGACACCCTCAGGTTCATTTAAAACACTCTCTTTTCAAACATCATACTCGTCATACAGACACCTGGGAGCACAACTGTATGGGGAGCAACACCAACTGGGCCAGTTTTCGTTGCCATTGTCCCCTCTCTCAGAGGTGGAAATGAAAACTGAAATAAAAGGAGTCGATGATGACTGGCTCCTGCCTGCTCAGAGTGTAAATATTCCATCTCCCATGTTCTGGCAACCACCCCTGCGATACTGCCGTGGTGGCAGCCGTTGGCTCCCAGCAGCTCCTTGCACAGCATGGCACTGCCCCCATGGTCCCAGTGCACTGGACCAGGGTGGGCCAGAGCCCCTTCTTCAGGAAACTGGGACAAGGGGGAGGAGAGGGCAGAGGCTAACATACTGGTTACGGATGCAAATTCTAAACCTGCTAACTAGAGCTGAGCTGGCTGTGCCAGCTGAACAGCCTTAGGTTGTCTTCTCATCTTCTCTAAACCTGGGTTCCCTAATTGATAAAGGGGGGATGGTGGCAGTACTTACTTCATGTGCCTGTTTGGGGAAGGGAGTTCATACAAGCAAGCAGCTCGCTAGAACGTCTGGGACGCAGGAAGCTCTCAGCAAGTGTAAGAAGTTATTATATGTCTCCTATTTTATTTTAATGAACACACATTTATAATGGATTTTTATGTATCTGGGAGTGAAAAGGTGCTATTTCTCTGGAACGGTGGTGAGACAGGAAACCCGAGAAGGGAGAAGATCATCCTAGCCAGGCAAAGCAAGGACAGAAGGCAAAAGACAGGATCCCAGAGGAGGCCGTCTGAACAAATAGGAAGCTGGGGTAAGCGGTCTGTTCAAGGTTCCGAGTTCTAGGCCCCGCCTCTCAAGTGACAAGTCTCTGCAAGTTACCCTGTTCTGTAGACTGTGTCCCTTGAGAAGTGGAGGCGTATTGTGAAGACCGGGACAAGACGCGTTTCATGTTCCTAAGTACACGTTGCACTGAATCCGCATGCGCTCTCGCCGGTGCATCCTAAGTTCTGGGGGAACCGGGGCTCCAGGACTGCGCTGCGGGGATATTTCTGTCAGCACCTCCTGTCCTGGGAATGTGCTGTTTGACGGCTAATTAATGGTTTTTAAAACAAAGTTAAGGAGGAGTTGTCCTAATTTTGTTTTCTATTCCGGTTGAAGTCAGATGCTTAGGGAGCTGTGGAGTCTCCAGGGACAGACGGCCTGAGTTCAAATTGCTGCCTAGCTGGGCCAGTTTCCTCTTCTAGAAAACGTGGATGATAAGAAGACTTAGCTAAAATATCTGGCATGAGGGTTAGATGAAATACAGCCTGTAAAACCTTCAGCGTGGTGCATGCCATATTGTAAACCTTCAATGATGTTGAGTGTTGTACCATGTTAAAAACTACAAAGCTGTTCTTGTCTTCAAAAACAGCTTTGTCATTCTGCCTTCTAATTTCGATAGCTTCTAAATCATACTGCTCTATCTTACGCATAATTCTACTATAATGTGGTTTACATGATCTCAGAGTGGTCAGGCGTGTGTCCGCTAGCCACTTAGCCAATCAGTTGCAGACCTGGGGCAAGTTTGATTATAGAACAATTCAAATGCTGTCTGGTTCAGGAGTTTTAAGTGATAGGGAGTGTCAGTGGCATAGATACCCTGTCCCTCCTTCCTGTCTGCTATTCCACAAAAGACCGTGTATGAAGAGTAATTCATGATAATCAAAGAGTTAGTAATGTATCAAAAATCTTAGCATGTACCTCTAGTCTAAGACAAAACAAACAGAAAAAAAGATTGGTTAATGTGGAGCAATAACTCAAAGGCAGGCCGGATACTTCTCAAAAGAAAAGCTTTTGATTGCCTAGGACTTTATTTGGCCACTGTTCCTTTACAACTCCTTTGGGGTCCTCTCCTTTGTGGGTCATTATGCTTGGTGCTGGACAGAGTAGCCATTTATTATTATTATTATTATTATTATTATTATTATTAATGTAGTTGTCAGTGTGCGATGTCTGTAATACTTCATTGACTGGAAGAGAGCCTCACCAGTGTAAAACGTCCGAATGCCCCCCCTTCCCTGATACTCTTCTACTTGGGGAGAGGAGAAGTGGGGAGTGATTTAATTACACGGGTGAACTTGGAAGGAGAAGTCAACCTCGCCTCTCTCAGCCTCTTCCACTTGTCTTTTCCATTTCGGATGCTGGCTGTTCATAACACTCACAAATTTTTTCTGTTTCTTCCTGCTGGAAGCTTTGCATGACTGCCTGCACCCTAGCAGAGGGAGGCCAATGCTGTCCATTGACTAGGTGGGTTGATCTGGCTGAGCCCAATGTTCTCTCTCTGAACACCATTTGTCTGCAGATACAGGCCACCTCCTACACTGAAGGTCACAGTACAACAGTATCATCATTATCAGTAATAAAGGTGATACTGTTGTATTCCATGTCCCTCACTCTATTGTCTTATTTCCCAAAAGGTTCAGAACTCAGGTTGGAGAAAGGTTGTCATTGATTGAGTCCCTAAGACCTTAATTTTTAAAGATGATAGAGACTCTCAAACTGATGGCCAACTCAGTAGTAACTCAGCACTTACGATTAGCCAGTACACACTGATACTGTGAGGGAGGGGAAACAAGTGTGTCTTTAATGCTTTTTGGCATCACTTTAGAAAAATAAGACATTTATACGAGAAAAATGATGTTATAAAAACAGCGCTTTCCATGAGGCCAAAAGTTAAATTGTATTTTACGATCAATAAATGTGATTACAGTGCAGGAAGGGGAAAGTTAATTTGATACTGGATTAATGTAAAAAAAAAAAAAAAACACTTTAATCTGGCACGTGGGTCTTGATTTGGGCCTCTGTGGAACGATAGGACTTAGATGGGCAGACGATAGAGGAAGCTGCCGTGAAGGGCACGTGAGGCGTTCAGAGGCGACAATCATAACTATGATGCATTGAGCGCTGTCAGTAGACACTTCAGTTACGAATCTCATTTAAAATTCCTAATAGTCCTGTAAGAGCAGGTAATCAGAATCATGTACCAGCACAGGCTTAAGTGATCTGCCCAGGTCCTGCTGCTGGCGGTGTGAGAACTGCGTCCAGCCAGCCTGAGGCCTAGAGCCGGCCCCGCTGCCCTCCGAGTGGCCGTTGCCCCTCACGGGCGGTCAACGTCCACAGTCAGTATTGGGGGCAAGTGAGGACACGCACTGAGATCACTCAGGAACTGTGTGGGTGCAGGCAGAGGAGGCGAGACCTGACTCGAAACCTGCCTGGAAGTGTTCCGATTACGGAAAAGGGGCGTGAGAGAATGTCATTTCGGGAAACGGAGTCCCCACGTGGGAGGTCGATGGCCGGCCCTCCGCACTCAGGAGAGCCACAAGCACGGTGTTGCACGTGTTCGGGACAGTGGCTTCCCGGCTGACCACCGTGACCGAACGTGCTGCCAGACAAGTAAATCCACGGCCGTGGCTAACTTTTAGTGCGTTCCTATTTCTTCTAGAGGAACAGTGGCTGACATCTGTTGAGTGCTTATGTGCCAAGAATTTTTAAGTGTTTTTCATGTATTAATTCACTTCATACTTGTGATCATCCCATGGAGTGTTCTTATTACTTTCCTCTTACACATGAAGAAACTGAGGTAGAAAGATATTAAGTATCCTACCCAAGGAAACACCCTGATAAATGGAGGAGCTGGGGTCATAAACCCAGGCATTCTAGTTCAGAAATCCATATTGTTACCCATCACTTTGCTGTCTCTCAGGTGCTCCATTGATCCTAATTTGCATAATCGGTACATTTAATAACCTGCTTAAGATTTAAAGTATCTAATTATCATGAACCAGCATTTCCCAACATTTGACTCATTGAGTATTAGTTCTACAGAATGTCAACAAATATTGCATGAAGAAAAAGGATTTTGGACAAATGCACCCAAATGTAAATGCACCCAAAAGTAATGAAAGGAACTACTCAAGAATATTGAAACCATAAACAGTGTTTGTATCTGAATAGTGGATTTATGAGTGATTCTAAGTTCCTTCTTCATTTGGTTCTGTATATTTGAAATATTATGAGTATGTTCTATTCTTCAAAACAATACCACACATACTGTAATAAAATGTGGATTTGTATTTGCTTTCAATTCTTCCTGAGGGATTGAGAGGAAGTTCAAGAGGAGGAGACATAGCTGCATAGTGATACATTTAATAACCTGTCTTAAGATCTAAAGTATCTAATTATCCTGAGCCAGTGTTCCCAACGTCTGGCTTGTAGAATATTAGTCCTGCAGAATGTCAGCAAATATTGTGTGAAGAAAAAGGATTTTGGACAAATACAACTGGAAAACACTAGCTGATATGGAAAAGAGGTTTCCTTACCTCAGGACTTGTCAGAGCTTTTACCACACACTAAATTTCACACTTTGGGAAACGCTGGTCTAAGTTGGTATTTTCTATGACTTTTATTCTGAATCATCTGAGCTACTATGAAATCAGAGGACTCTTATGTTAAGATGGTGTCAACAAAATGGCATTTCAAAAGTAATACTCAATATGTCCTTGACATGGTAATAATGACATGTCTCCTTTGTGGTTTTTTGTTCATGTAGGAGCTTGGCCGTTACAACTGTGGCCGCATAGAACCTGCAGAGCCCCCTGAGCCCCAGTTCCCATCCGCTGGAAGAGAAGTTCCCGTTAACCATTAGGGCCGGGAAAAGGAAGAACAGGCATGTATTCATTTTATTCACACTGTTGGTAATAATTTACTGAGTGCCTTTTCCAATGAAGATGAATATTTCCCGCCAGTATACTTTAACTATTTCTGTCTGATTCTGGCCAAGTATTCCTTCAGATTTTATACACTTTTCCACTTTTTAGCCAAAAACAATTCAGAGATTACAACAGTTACAGCTACTCTGTAATAGTGCTGGCTACCCAGAAACCTAGCATCCTTGAATCAACATGTCCAATGGTAGATGAGCCACACAATTTGGTTTACAGAACATAAGCCAAGGCAAAGCAGTCATGTCAGGGATGGAGGAGAGAAGACTGCGGTGATTGATAACCATGAACAGTCTTGGCCTGGGAAGTAACCGGGGTTTTTTCTTATGTAAATGCTATGTAAATATCATGTATTGCATGTCATGCACACACAGGGACACAAAAACTGTCCCCTAAACATTTAGTTTATATTTTTCTTCCAAAAGTAAATCTAGAAAATACTCCAAGAAAGCCAAAAATGCAGTGTCACTTACCATGTCGTGGTCTGAGACGGGCCCGAAACTGGTGACGAAGATGTCGGTCTTCACTTCAGTTACACGCTCTGGTGAAGCAGGAAATTGGGACAGTGACTGTCTGTCAACAGCCCTTACTAGGTCGCACCGCCACACACTTACACCCAAATGGGGAATTTATTGGCTTTGATTAGCTATTTCTAAAATTGGCCCTCTGTGCAGTCCTGATAATTTACTGCTTACGCATGAAATTTCACAGTTAATGTTTTTTAGTGGAGAACAGAGCCTAAAAATGCTACTTTGGGAAGCAGAAACTTCACGAAGAAGTCAGCTACCACTTAATGAATCCTTCAAGAGCGAACACAATTTCCTGACTTACACCAAAGCCGTTTCACATTGTAATGAAAACGTATTAGCATGTGGGCACGGTTTAAGCTTTGGTATTCTCAAGTAGCTCACCGTGTCTTCCAGGTGTTTAGGCTGCTCTTGGGAGGGATACACTGCATGGTAGCAAGCTTTATTAACTGTTTCTGCACGCAAGGGTATGTTTCATAAATATTGCTTTCCGTCACTAAATCATAACTGAATTACCCAAATTACTCCCTGGAAAACTCTGACAACCCATATAAGTGTCTTCAGTTTTGAGGATAAAAGGAACCTATTATGGCAGAGAAAAGTTCATTTAATCGATTCCATTTCAAGTTCAATGTGATTTTATTTTATTGGTCTCTGAGGCATATATATCAACCAATAAAACATATTTATTATAGTTTGCTGACAACTCAATGCAGACATTTTCAAGGAATGACATTCACTCACCAAAAAAAAAAAAAAAAAGAAAAGAAAAGAAAAAATGTTTCTTTCATAAAAGGAAACAATTTGTTGAGTGGTGAGAATGAAAAGGATGACTTTGTAATTTTCAACTTTAGCTCTGAGAAATAACAGCCCAGTGTATTTCATTTATCGGAACACAGTGTCTCTGTCATAGGGCATCAGACTGGTGATCCAGCATATGCGATAATGAAGTCATTTGAATACCAGTTTTATCCCTCAGCAATCCACTTGTAAACAGTTAATACTCTCAGAATACATTTCTCCCGAGGAGGTCATGCTGTACAGTACATATCATGTGTACCTCAAAGTAGACAGGAATTTGGAGGTGGAGCTAGGCCCTTCCATAACCAATACAATATTTTGGGGTTTGTTTTTCCAAACCATTTCATCAGCTCTAAAATGCTTAAAGAGCCCTTCAACATAAGAATTATCTGGGTTTATCCTATAAAAACTTCAAAATGGAGGATGGAGTTTGAGACGGAAAATAAAGTCGTGTGTTTGGAAGGCACGTCCAACCTCGGTTTTAACACTCCACAGGAGCTGAATAAGCTGCAGAGGCACGGAAGCTGCCAGCGGTAGTTCTCCGCCGTGTTCACCGTTTGCCTCCTATGAATGGGGCTCCCCCCTATGAATGGGGCTCCCCTCATACCCCTTCCTGCAGTCATTTGTTCCCAAGGCTGATTTTTAGTTCCCGCAGATTATAAACTATAAGACTTGGGGTGAGCATCTTGAAAATCTGAGTGACATCTAGGGAATTAAACTATATCCACACTTAATTTTTATGTTTATAGCAGGGATCTACCGTTCAGTGCATGCTCATTTGGGAAGTTCAGGAATCCCTGTCTGCACTGGAAGTGTCTGGCAGTGCGGGGCAACTCCCCGGGGCTCCTTCGTCACCGTTACCTGTTTCCTGAGTACAGGGAGGGAAACATTTCTGCACTTTAAGGTATTTCCCCAAGGGAGCTGACTTTACAAAAATTGGCTTACCAGATGTTTTAGGAGCAAGCAATCTGTTTTATCTAGAATGATAAAGTACTCTGAAGAAGAGAGATATCCATCCACTCGCCAAATATATGTGCGGTTTCCCTCTGTCGTTTTTAGATTTCTAGTAGATTACTATGCTACATAAGCAACAAATGGTAAAGGCCAAAAAGCCTATTTGTAAAGATTACTGTGCCATTCCAATAGAACATAAAACATGGTCAAGTTTACATACACTTTTTTGCAGACATAATTGTTACCATGCCATGTAGGGCTTAGGTGTAAATGGCAAACACATCGCATCAATGGCTGTACCCACATTTTCAGATCTGTTTTTTTATTCATTTCTCTATCCTTGCCCTGAAGTGCATTTACCATACCAGTTCATCACCTTCCAGTGGTTCATCTTATTTTCTACTAGCCACCTCCCTCTGAGGTTTCCCAAAGCACACCACTGTAATATTCCAAGGCATATACCTGACCAGAGCCCTCCCCTCGGGAGTCTCTCAGATAACCTTCTCACCATGCACTGCAATCACCCTGATATCCTTAGAGAGACTGTGATTTTTGCTGTTCCTCCTCCTCCACCTCCCAACATACTCACAAACCCTAAAGCTTAAGGTAGCAACATTGCCAGGTCCCCAGACCGAAGGCTGCCTGTGGGGATCGTAGTGCCCGTTCAGCTACAAAATGAAGGGGGTGGGTGACGGCATCAGAAGCGGAGAAGCCCGCACCGTACAATGAGTCCTGGGACACTGTCTAGAACCAGGGATATGAGCGTGAGAGAGGACAACAACGGCTTCCTGCACTTTCCTCTCTACTGCGCTTCCCTTGCCACACACCCAAGGTTCTTTGGTTTGTTATCAGCTGTTACTGAGTGTCCAGTGGAGCTGAAGGTTTCCAGTGCTGGAAAGTTCGCTTGTTATGTAAGCCCCTGGAAGATTTGCCATACATGTTAGCAGCGTATGTCCCTAAGAAATCATGTTTTAAATAAACGTGGTCAACTTTTTACCCAAGTGTTTTCCCAAATTGCTTTGGTAATGCTACTCTAAAAAGTTACAAGAGCCCTGGCTGGTGTAGCTCAGTGGATTGAGCGCGGGCCTGCGAACCAGAGGATCGCGGTTCGATTCCCAGTCAGGGCACATGCCTGGGTTGCAGGGCAGTTCCCAGCAGGGGACACACGAGAGGCAACCCTGCATTGATATCTCTCTCCCTCTCTCCTACCCTTCCCCTTTAAAGATAAATAAATAAAAATCTTAAAAAAAAAAAAAGTTACAAGAGCTTTAGGGTAAGCATGAGGTCAATATAATACATTATGTTGTTTATTAAAAAAATACAAATGAAATATATCTTCAAAGTCTAAATTTGGAAATTTCAGAAAAATATGAAAAACTTAACATTCCATGGAACACCACTATTCACGTAAATCCACCATTAATGTCTTGATGTATTCCATTTTTTTCTATTCAAATATATCCTTAATGATTATCCTCAAACCATATTCTCACTCAATTGAGTCCCGTGTCAGCGACCAAAACTATGCCCTTCACTGTAGCTCACCAGGAATTCCCTGAGTGGCACGTGGACTGGAGTTTTAAGGTAGCCAGAGGATTGTTGTAAATGAACTTTGGCCAAATTACAAACCGCGATTAGCTTGATTTTTGGCAAAAGAGTGCTGGTCTTAAATCAAGACCTCTTCAGGTCCAAGATCAGGCTTAAATGGAAGGTGTGCTTGTATGCATGTTCTTTGGCTGAGATCTGGGAGAATGGTCAAAGAACCTTCTTCCCAATTCTGGGAAAATTTAGTCATCTCTTCCTCTTCCCTTCAGATAGAAATCCCCATGGGGTGGGAGGAGGGAATGCATTTATGTAAATTATTTATTATTTAAGGAACAGTAGAACATTAGAATTTCAATCGTCTGCTGTAATGCTAGGCTTTCCTGACAGCGCTAGACTCTAAAGTGTTATTAGAAATACCTGGAAAGTACTCAGATGCTTTTATGGATCACATGAGGAAAAGACAAGATATCTTTACACTTCCGAATACTCTATTTAAGAGCATACAACATGAGTCAGGAACTTCTAATGAAGTTCGGCTGGAATGATTATACACCTAGCTGAAGTTACACTCGAATGAACCCCTTAGGTAACTAGGAAATAGTCTGAAGATGAAAATCACTTAAAATAATTTGGTTGGAAGATATGTTGAAAGAACAGATTAATCAGCAAGTGTTTTTCCATCAAATATTATCTTTACAATAATCTTTCCCTGTCCAACATAAAAAAAAAAAAAAAAACATTCTTTAAATATATAAACATGCTCAAGCTTTCCAGGGGTAAACATGGGGCAGAGTTATGTAGAATGGGATGCTGATGATGATGATGGATGTTCGCACAGTGATGGGTGATGTCTTCCAGGAGGTCATC
Organism: Glossophaga mutica; assembly: GCA_039655065.1. NCBI lineage: Eukaryota > Metazoa > Chordata > Mammalia > Chiroptera > Phyllostomidae > Glossophaga > Glossophaga mutica. The sequence goes on from CM077314.1 coordinate 12,474,529, forward strand.
AGTGTAAATGGGGTGTTCGATGACGAAGAAAAGAATTCAAATCAGTCTCTGAACAAACACAGCCTTCAAAGACATGTCTTATCTGTCCATACATAACTTATGGACACACGCATGCATACGCATGTATAAACACTATCTCTGCACTCTATAGCTGCCAGATCACAGTAGATCTCTTCTTCCTGGGGATTTCTTACAGTGTTGATGTCCTGCTGATAAGTATTGAAATAACAGATGTTTTGCAGTGATAATTCAAAAAAGATGATTAGTGCTCGAGGCAGAAATGAGAAGAGCAGTGGAGTATAGTGAGCAGTAAGCACATTGGATTAAGAGTCAGAAAGCTCAGCATTTGACTGTGATTTTCCTGGAGAACAAGCCGCATGGTGTCAGGTTGAATCCTTTAATCCCTGTGAGCCTGTTTTCTCCCCTTTCAGAGAAGAAATAATCCTCACATAGTTGACTATACTGCATTGGAGTGAGAGTCAAATAAGATTGTGAGGCCAGAAACACTCACTGTGAGATGTGTTTGTTGAGTCTGGACGCTGTTCTAGGTTAATAGTACATTGGTGAATAAAAGTGCAAATGCTCTTGTTCTTCTGTAGCACATTATACTTTGGGGGGAAATATATTTTAGATTAAAGACATAGATCAGGTAAATTGATAGATATATTGTTATGTACAAACACATGCAAATTATACTAATAAATTTCAGATTGTTGGGAATTCTCTGGAAGAATGCCTTTTGAAGAGATGACTTTCTTACTGATACATGAAAGATGGGAAACTTCAGGGACCAGCAGAGCCAGGGAAGAAAGTTTTAAGAAGAATAGAGAACGAGATTCATGGTGAGTGTGTTGTGCTTAAGAAACAGAAAGTTTAATGTGTCTGGAGCCCGGTGTCGTCGATGATCATGGTACAAGATGATGCTCTTGTGGCAAGTAGGGCCACAGCTGAAAACCTTTGTGCATTTCGAGAAGCCATTGACCTTTCTTCTAGTGCAAAAAGAAGCCTCTGGGTCATGAAGTGAAATTGTGTCACTTGCAGTTTAAGAAGATAGCTAACGCTGTGTGAATAATGGATTGTAAGAGTGTTTAAAATGGGGTGGGGGAGAAGAGAGAATAAGCAGTGAAGAATTATAGGTGGTGTTTTATTAGAAATGCCTATCGCAACAGCTTATTTCCTATGCGATTGGCCATATTTTCACTGGAAATGCTGTCTACTGAGGAGCTCAGCATAATACTCACCATGCCTAGTTCCATGGACTTGTAACTTAGGAAGGAGGTTTACTGCCTCCTTTAAGCCATTTAGTCTATGACTTCACAGAGGCATTCACTAGATGGAGACTAAATGGACTAACATTGGGCTTCGTAATAAAGCGTATCTTCAGATTTCATTTTGAAATACTTCTGTTTGGAAAGTGAAAATATCCTGGGCTTCCTACATAAATATCAGTGTACACCCCTGGACTGGGACAGTGTTTCAGCTCCCTGCCAATCTTTCTCTAAGAACATTTTGGCTCCATCCTTTCTTTCCATCCCTTCATTCTTTAGAATAGTTGGCAACGTTCCCGAGTTGGTATGTAGTGCTACATGATTTTGTTCGTGTTTAGCTACTGAAGATGCAGAGAGGGTAGAGGCTGACACTTCAAGTGTCTAAATAGTTCCTGATCCTTCATTGGTTTTGCATTTCAGGAACTCAGGTGATACATGTAACGGCCAGGGGGGAAATGTACATTTTATTGTGGCAGACATTTATCTCAATTCCACTGAGAAATTTCCTCCTTCCCTCCTCACATTATGGGCAGTTTCTCCTGAGAGAGGACTAACCTTTAGAAAAGAGCATGACTGCTGTGTTGGAGGAATGAGTTTCTTTCCTCTGTGTAAGTTTTGATCAATATGTATAACCTGCAGTCACTTCGAAGTAAGAAACTTCCTGTTCCATTTTAGTTATATGAGAATAATAATGTAATATAACAGTCTTGGAGGCTGATGGCATCCACTTAGGACTTTGCCCTCTCTTAAGTTTTCCAAAGTGGCAGCATCTGTGACAAATAGTAATGAGAGTCTCACCTCAAAAACACTTCAACGTTATTTTTCAAAGAGAGAACTCAGATTTTACCTGAAAAAGGAATCATGTACAGGAAATATTTTTTAAAAAATACTCAACATTGTTTCTAGAAAGAAGATGGGAAATGGAAACTATGTGAAAGGTCAAAAGTAATTGCACGGAAAAAAATCAACTGCAGCCACTTACTAATCAATCATTTGGCCTTTCTAAGGGGAGCATAGTCTCAGCGGCTACACTTCATCTTAGGAAATTCTTGGCACTGGACTGGTAGATGATTTGTATACACCAGGAAAGATGAGAGTAGGAAGTTTCTACACGTGCTAGAACGTTCCTTTGGGTATTTGGTTGGATTCATTAGACACGCTGACTTCACGCGCCGCCTGGCGCTGTCAGCCAGCAAAGGCTGAGAGGTGCTCTCTGGTCATTTTCACAGTTCCTTCTGGGTTTTGGTAACTGCTTTTTCACTGAATTTCAACTGAATTATAGAATGTCTAGATATACTATTTCTGTGGAAACAGATTGCATTATGCCAAAATCTGAGCATCTGCTACACACCTTGTGTGAAAAGCTCCAGGTAAAACTACAGCAAATTCAAAGAGAAGAGTTCCAGAGTAGAATTTAAAAAAATAACACTAAAAGCCTTTATCTGGAAAGGTTAATATAACAACAACAACAACAACAACAACAACAACAAATGTTGGATACACCTAACTTTTTAAAATTTGATTTTTATATTGTCAGTATTTTAGAATCTTTTTATTTTATCAGAAACTATTGCACTATGATAGAAGTGTCTTGTCCTCTAAAGTTTTTAAATTCTAGCTTTTTAATATAAATACAAAGTCGGTGTTTTAACTTAGTTGGACATAAATGAAATGTCAATCTCAACATCATACAGGTTACAAAAAAATAACAAAAGATCGCATGAATTTCAGATATCTTATATTCTGAGATAGAACAAAACTGAATTTAAAAAAAGTGTTAAACTATACCATTTTTTTCTATCCCTTAGTAACCTAAACTTTACAGAGTTGCGTGCATTTTCACAAGGACCAATCCAGTTTTTTCCCAGAGTGCTCCGTGTTCCACCGTCACAAACTTTGACACAGGGAGACGTAAATCCCAAGATCCCGAGCTAATTCCCCAGGGGGCCCCCGCCACCTGGCCAGCTGCACGCTCTTCTGCCGGCCAGCTCACTTAGTCGGGGACATTTAAATCTTAAAGCCGAGGTCTCTTGTAATAATTGGGCTAAAGGAAGTCTCAAAGGTCTTCCACGGGCATAAAAAAAATTCAAAATTAGGAAAACTATGAAAATAAGGAGAAAGTCTGCTGTGAGGCAGAGATTGTTTGTTACATAACATGTTAGTGCTAAAATACCTTGAGAGAGAACTCCAGTTACACTCTGGTTTCAAATACTTAATTGGACTGATACCTCCAATTAAGTAAAATCTAAACCAAAAAAAAAAACCAAAACCCAAAATCTCTAATACTTACAGGAAAAGGAAAAACATATTTAACTAAATATCTGTTAAGTATGGGTAAATGCAGTCCGTTCTTCTACGTCGTACAACTTAATTTTGAATAATGCCTATATTCCTACCTACGTGTTTGTTTACATCTACTCTTTCATCCATGCGGGCTTGTCACACGGTGGTGCACATTCATCTCTTTTCTTTGCCTTCTTTTTCTGCATGGTTTTATAAAAACTGAGAGGTATCCATCATCCTATACATTATTTACTGAAATTCAACTTAAAGGCAGAATTTAGAAATTATAACAATATTTTTAGGAAAACCATTAGCAAGGAGGGACAGGGTGAAAATTCTGTAATTCCTTTAAAATGTAATTCAACCAAGATCTCACGTCTTTGGCACTGTCCTGGTTGAGTTCCATTTTAAGCTGGTTTTTGCCCTGATCTGTTTTCCAGGGAGTAAAATGCAATTGTTCCTAGAAGAAAAGGTTTTTTGTGAACTACATGTGAGAACGAACCTGTGAATAGGAGGAAAGTAACCCCTTAGCCTGGTGGCTTCTCCCAGACGCTAAACTGTGTGTCATTGACCTGGCTCGTTCTGGAAGTTCGTCATATCATCAATAAAGTGCAGCCTGGTATGTACAGAGGGAAAAGGGGGATGGTGAATATGTCAACGGGAGAGCATTACTTCCATTAAGAACCCCAAATCTTCCTTCAGAATTAAATTTTGGATCCAGGTTTACGGGCTGTTTTTGCCCCCCTCCCAGAGTGTGAGGGGGAGGCCACTGTGGCGGTGGCTGAGGGGAGCACCATTCAGTGTTCCAGACAGTTGGAGAAAAGTCGGGTTTCTTTAGTTTATTATAATCACAGTCAGGAGGGAGAAGCTTGGGAAGATGCATCTGAGATACGTGTTGACTTCGGCCCTGATTGGAAATGAAAACAGGAATTCTGATTCGTGAAGGGGTGTCTCCTAACTCGGACCCTTCCGCTTTCCCGTGGCCGCGTGGCCTGGCCTTCACCTTCACCTTCTCTGCCCTCCCGCTTCTCCCCCTGCTCGCTCCCTTCTTCAGCGCGTGTGCTGGGCTCTCCTGTCTCCTCTAACATCTCCTTCCTTGTTTGGCTCTCCTTTCTGGCTTTGACCTTCACCCTGTCCCCAGCCATCGTATTCTTCCATAGTGACCATGCTTAGTGCCTCTCAGAACCATTCTTCAGCTCCTTGTTGCAAGGCAGGAGCCGACCTCCACGTCTTCCCCTTGAAGGAAGAGGTTTGAAACGAGAGCAAAGTCCACCACCAGTGACGATTTTTATCTGTGTTTTCTGGCTACTCATTATGTCAGCTCACTTCATTTAAAGGTTTATTTACTGACTCTGTACTTAAAATATGAACAAAATCAATTTATTTTTCTCTTTATGTTTCTGGATAAAGTATGTTAAATGACTAGAATTCCAAACATTCTATTCCCTTTTATCTCTTCTATCTCAAACAAAATGTCCCTTCCAGGATACCTCTTTTATATGTTATACTTTTATTTCCATTTTCTCAGCATGGTGCTTGGCCCTGTAAAAGTAGCCTTTTTAAATAGTATTATAATGTCTGCAGATTGATTTCTATCATCTGGATCCAGCAAGTTATATATTTTGTTATTGGACTTGGGCTATACATCTCTGAAGAGTAACACTGAACCTTCTGATGCAGTGTGTGTCTGAAAAACAGGTCGTGACGAATTTGCACATACAAGAGTTCCTTACACTAGTCTCAAATCTCAGTTTACCACGTTTTTATATTTTCTGAGGACATTTGGAACAAAATATCCCTGCCTTCTGCACAGTGTTGTTATTTTTATAAAATCAGACTTTTGCCGTAATAAATATAGTGGGCCCCCTTTCTCTTGCAAGAGTGGATTACCCCATCGGTGATTATAAATCTACTGAGGGAACTTTTACCCCCTTGCAAGCTAATGACACTCTTTCTGGCATTTCTCCTATGGAGTCTTTTCATCCGAAAGCAAATGGATGATTTTTTTTTTAGAGGTCCATTTTTGAAATGGAGATCTACTGGAATGCTTGTCATATTTAACCAACCAGAAATCTATGGTAAAGACATGAAATTAAATAGTTCTGCAGAGAAATATATAGTCGCTCATTTCAGTTTATAGCATCCAGAAATAATGGTGTTAACATTTGTCTCTAATTCTTTAACTGACTATATTTTTTTTTCAAAATCTATAACCTGTATTTAATATTTTAAAGGGTGCTTTTCAAAGGACAAACATTCTCAAAATGTACTCAAAAATTTTAATGACTCCGGAGATACATATAATCATATACCATTACATTCCTTAAGGCCGAAAAATGTACTCCAAAAAATTACAGAGTTTAAGTTAGTCATTATTGAAGTTTTTTCCAAAAATCTCATGTCCATCAGATTGAATTGCAGTACAGTACAGGATGATATATAAAATGGAGGAAAATATTTGACCTACTTTTTAAGTTTTTAATGTTTATTATATCCTTAAAATCACTGTTTATATGAATCATTAATATCAGAAAAACCATCTTTAGCAAAGATGAGAATAAATTAATTCTTTTCAGTATTCCCAAGTCTTTGAATTCACTATTACTATAGCATATTTTATCCATTTCAATTAAAGATGATATACCTTGTGGCTATATGTGACCAACTACCTATTTCTCTTCTTTAATACATGTTTATTTTTGTTATCTTGGGGGACTAAATAGGTAATAAAAGTAAATTCTACCAAAATAGTAATGTTGCATTATGAAATATAGTTATCTGTGCTAAGAGAAGGGGTGTGTGTGTATGTGTGTAAAATTCTTTAAAAAACTAAATAACTCGCACAGAGCTTAGACTACTCACATGTAAAAGTATTAAATGGGATTTCTTAAACTAGAATAAAGATGAAGTGTTTTCAAATGTGTTATAAAATTCTGCTGATTTTGTAAGGCTCTATCACAGCAGGAAGGAGAGTAAGAAGTCAGGTACCTGCCCATCAGCACGTTGGCGAGTCTGGCTTTCCAGAAGTTATGTCACCGTCCTGAGTATTCCTCTTTTTTTTTTTTTTTTTTGTACGTTCCTCCCCTATCTGCAGTCTTTCTAATTTATTGCAGATTTTACGAAACAGGGACCGTCTTCCTGGAACCAGTTCAGATGTTTAGATGCACACAGAGATCATATTAATACACTGCATACACCATTATGCGTGCTGTTTTGGGATCCGTGCATTTTTGGTCCTTAGGATTTTTCCCCTAAGAATGTAGTACAGAAACACTAGGTGGAATATAAGACCCCAAGGGATTTGTACAGCATGTCCTGGAATGAATGTTGGGAAGTAGTAAGAAAAGACACCAAGTAAGACCCGAGACACATATTTGACTTGTGTCTGTGATGAAGCAGTGTCCCTTCAACCTTGAGACACTGACGGCATTTGACTGCCTCAGAACTGACCTGTGATCCCCACCAGGTGATCACACTACCCAGAGTATTAAAAAAGTTAACTCCAAATCCATGCTACTATTGACTGTTTTAAAATCAAATTGTGAATTCTTATTGTTTGCATGTCTTTGCTATCTAAGTGGAGAAGAGATGACTTTCTTAATACTGCCATTTAATTGTAATTTAAATATGGTTATGAAATAATTTCTATAAATTCTTCGGAGAATATGCAGCATCAGTTGTAATTGGGAATCCTGGATTCTAACTTTGGTTTCCTGTGTGACTTTGAACGTTGATTTATTTCCTTGCTTCATTTGTTTTACTCCGAGATCAATATTTTGTTTTGGCTTCATTAGTCTTTGTTTAACTAAATAAGATAGGTTGATCATCTTATTCAAGAATTATTCAAGTGTAATGTCTAACACTATTTACTTTTATTGTTATAAATATTGTATTATTAAGTGCTATTTTCTTTATTAGTATAAGCAATTAATTTTAATTGACCATAATTAAAATGTATTAGTATAACCAATTAATCATTCCAATACAAAGAAAAATACACTTTTACTTCAGAAAATGAATTTACGTTTGAATGCATGCTTTATTAAAAAACACTACCATCTATCTTATTCACCTTTTATCTTAGAGGTGGTGATAATCTAATGCAAAATAGTGGGTCAATAGGTAATATTCTAAAATGAATGTTTAAAGCAATAGATTCAGAGGTATTCTGCTTGAATTCAGTATGCAGAATGAAGTAGGTGGATTCTTTAGGCTGGAAGAAAGATTATTATCCCCATTTCTCCCTGTCAGGTAAAAGTAGCATATCTTTCAGGCTATTATACTTTTGTATCTGCCTTTTACAGTATAAGAGTATGTACATGGAACCCCCATGTAAATTCAGTGAATATTGATCAACCTATTAAAAATAGGACTAGTCATTTAACCACATGCTGCCATTTTCATTACGTTACCACTTAGATGGAAAGCCAGGTTCTCATAGGAAGGGTTTGATATCATTCTCTAAAGTAACAACGCTGACCCACCTCCTAGTCCTGGTCTCAGGCGATTGTCATAACCATCTAGGAGTCGGTCCAAAATCCTGGTGAAGACGGTGGTGTTGTCTTTAAGTTCATCTTGTAACGAGGGCTGTCCATTACAACTGAAAAAAGCATAAGGGGAGGTGATATCTAAGTTATACATTTCTACTAAAGCCTTTTCCCAAATAAAACCTTCCCCAGATTCTTCTACCTGCCTTCTATTGAATCTTAATTTGAAAATTCCTTCTGGTAAAGTAAAAAAAAAAAAAAGTGTCATATCTTAATTCCTACTATTTTCTCACACTTATTCTCATGGGTGATAAGTTCTTTATTATAGTATTTCCAACTATGGAAGGAAAATTACCAGGAAATGAGTTCTGTCTCTTTACATTCATAATTCTCAGCATGTACACAGTGCTCTAATGCATTTTTTTCTGGGCAAGCTAGAAAGTGTATGCATGCTAGAATAAAAACCTGGGAGACTTTTTTTCCAAATAAAAAAATGTATATATTGATGAGCTACCAAAATAATTAAGTTTTATTTTCATTTAACACATAACGTAAGCCTAAGATTTCACCTCCTAGCATCCCATTCTTTATCTGCTGCATATTCATATATTCATGCATTTCATGTTTTTTATGTTCTTTCAAGATATTAAGATGAGAAAAACAGATAAAACTTGTTTCTTAGTATATTTTACGTGAGTGTGACATTTCCATTCACCTTCAGATTTATGAACCTATTTTTGAAAATCATAATTGGTTTATTCAGACCTCTAGTTAATTGAATTTTTGTCATTTCTTATCTTAGAAGTAAAAATCCCTTGAAGAAAGATACGGTCCAATGTTCTTCATTTATGGTTTACTGAACTGTAATGCCGGATGAGTGTTTGAGAAAACACAGCCATTTGTGAGTAGAGTTTGGACTAAAACCCAGTCTTCTTCAAATTTTAGTCTAAAACTTTATTTCCATTCCTCTATATTGGAGTAATTGTTTCTACTTAAATATTTATAGCTGGAGGTGTAGTTATTATTCTTGCCCATTACTAATCTTTGAGTTTCAACGACAGAGTGACTGCAATTCAAATATTGGGTATTTCTTGCATCGATCAGAGTGTTATCTGTGCTCCTTGAATCCTGTTTTATGTAATGATTAGGGTGACACCTCCAAATCCTGTGAGAGAAGAGACTTCTATTTTAGGATGGATCACACTCGCTGTTATATTTCAGTGATAGCTCTGACCTTGAGTAAAAGAATGTGAAATAGAGTATAAACTAAGAAACTGCCACAAAAATATCACTTTCATACTTTATATTGAATGTGCTTCGACTCTCGTGTGTTTATATCACTGGTCAATCTAAGAAAAACTAGTAGTATATGAAACCAGGATTCGCTTATTTTATAGGGGCAAGACATATAACCGAAATATCATTTTAAAGCCAAACACTATTATTTAGGTAATTAATTTTATAGTAGCATAATGTAATGACCCTTTTTTCTGATAAATTTAATTTGATAAAATTGTTATAACTGAAAGGTATTAATGATATTAAATATATGAAAAATACCTCTATTAAACAATGTTGTTCTCCTAAATTCAACATCAGTATCATGCAGATTGAGGGTTTACTCTGCTTTGGCAAAATTGAGCATCTCACTAGTTTTTGAAATGAAATTTCCAGTGAGTTCTGTGTCTTCCAGAATGTCTCATTAGTAGATGGCAGCAGTAAAGCAAAAAAAAAAAAAAAAAAAAATAGTTTTCTCAGTGCAATTATTTACAAAAGCTCTGTCAGAGGACCAGCTGCCATGCATGCATCTTTCAAGGATATTGGAAGGTCATCTTGATACAGATAGAAAAAGAAATGTTAGTGTGTACACCTTAAGTTGTGAGCAGGGCCAGATCAGGTAGTTTACGGAAGGAAGCAATAAAATAAGGGGGAAGGTAAGAGGGGTGACACGACAGAGCACAGCCACATTATTAATATGACTCTTAGACTATGGAATTCTCTACTACTGTTACCTCTATTGCCTTTGTTTTTGCAGCTTATTCAAATTCAGGAAGTGTTTCCCTCTCCCCGCCCCCACACCCCCGCAGTTTTATCCTGTTGTTTTCATCAATTTTTTTTTTTTTGCATTGGAATACAAATGCCAAAAGATATATATCCCCCCACTCCCAGAAAACCAGTTCTGCTGTCCTGGTTGGAATGGTAATTCTTTTTAAAAATGTGATTTTATAATCAGGTATTCTTTATCTTTACTTCTAATTTATTATGCCCAATTGTAATTGTCAGAGAATAGCCTTAGGATAAAGATTATTTATTTGCTATTAAACACACATGCCAATGTAATGTTTCTTAAACTAAATCTATAATTCGAAGGGAAACGTCAGTTACAGTACCTGATTTTTAGCCCGGGTGAACCACTGTCTAATAAAACACTGTGCACTGACTCCATCTACAGGCCATTGCGGTAGTAACACTTCCCATAATTTTTCCAAAGCAGGGAAGAGCGTTTACCTACCTCCCCAGATGAAGGGTACAAGGCAATAAAACATTTCCTGCTCATCTGGCAGTCATTATTTACCACACACAGGAGCAAAAAATAAAAACAGCTTCTCCATTTAAAAAATCCTCCTACAATCATATCTCCCCAGACTATTCTATCTCTCTGCCTTACTCATAAGGGTTCACTTTCCATCACATTTTGAAGAATCTTAGATTTTTGTCGTATGTCCAAGATTCTCCTATGGGCCACAGGAGTAGAGTACACAAGAAATATAAAAGCAAATAAAAACAATCTGAAATATTGGGTCATTTCTATCATTGCTACTATATAGTATATGCTTGATTGGGTCATTAGCAAATATTTTGAATGTAGGTAAGCATATTATTAAATTTTTCTGATAACTTATCTCTGTAGTAGTTATGCTTAATTTAAGATGTTCAATTTCATCTAATATTCTTAAATATATTTTGTTCTATCTTACCTCTACTGGTTATATAAATAATGTTTTCAAACATAATAGGTACATGCTTTCAATAGAGACTTACGATTTTTCAGATTACAAATACTATTTTAAACTTAACTTCCATATAGTCACAAGCTTCTCTATGATTTTGTAATTGGCTAAAAATTTGCTGGTTGAAAAATCAACTCACACAGTATGCAGACATTAACTGGGGAAACTTTTCTATGAATTGGGAAACTGCAGGTTCTGTTCAGTTACAACTGAACAATGAAAAAAAAGTTCAATTTAAGACTTAAATGTTGAATTAATACATTCCTGAATAAAACACATTCAGTGTATTCAAACTAACATACAAATAAGATGATTATTTTTTCACATTGCTCTTCTTTGCTCTTAGCTGGGATTTTATAGCAGTTAAGTTTTTTAAATTCCCTTAGTCATGAATTCATCCAAGGGCAATTTTCTTCCCCCTGAAAGAATAAATGAAAAGTTATAGAAATTCTCATGCAGATCTAAAGTAAAGTTTCCCCACCTTCTTCCAGGCAGTGTGCTCAGAAGGAGGGTCCAGGCCCAGAGACAGTCAGAGAGACCCAGGCTTTTCTTCTTCATCGTGGGCTTGTGCAGCTGCAAAGTAGAACAAGTAGAGATCAATGTCTCTTATAAGAAACATCAGGTTATAACCACTAGGGCTGACTGAGGCAGTTCAGATGAATGCTTTGAAGTCAGGAAATGACCTCACTGGGATATGACACCTCATTGGAAGCAATGGAAACCTGGACCATCCATTCTCCACTTTCCCTTCCACATCTCCATTCAGAAATATATCAGTATCTTAATTTCTCCTGTAAAAGAATGCAAGTTGAAATGCTTTCAGGTAACAATATTGCTTAACATAAAAACTGGGAGTTTTTTCTCTAGGTTTTATATTTCCAGTAGAGTTTGCACTACTCTCTCCTTTTTTTTTAATCGTCTGAAAAATTTGACCTTTCTGATTCGAGTTCCCGCAACTAAACTGTGCACTGAAATTTTTAAGCTGGTGTCTGTCACTGAGACGGCATGTTTCGGGGCTGGAATGGAGTAGGTTAACATGCTTTGGCGACTGAATTCATCTCAGCATTCTCAGTGTATCTTGATTTCAGAAGCAACTGTACTTATCTTAAAAAAAAAAAAAAAAACATAGGAAACACACTGTTGAATGTCAAAGTCGTGCTTACATTTTCTGCCTGTGATTGCCTTGTTAAATATGTTCACTAATGCTTCTGTGAGGCTAAAGGACACCCTTTACAGCCCAGCCATGTGCTGATCTCTCTTGGACACACACACCGCACTCACATCAGTGCACACAAACATGCCCACACATTTCTTCCAAGCCCTCTCAGATTTTGTGAGGTTGTTGCTAGAAAATGTTTCATCTCAAACAGATGGAAGCTGAGTGCTTTGCTTTGCATAAATAAGGGACTCTTTTTTTTCCCTCTTAGGTAAAGTGTAATCAATCACCATCTGATTGTTGAATTTAGACTTGGTAGTGGGGTGCTTGAGAAATGGAGTGTGGAAAGCTTAGAGAATTTTTTAAAATTAGAATCTATTTGTAGAGTCAGTTGTTAAAAACCTGTGCGCTACCTGCTTAAAGAGCAGGTATGGTAGCACTTTATTTAATGTGCTGTAATTCATTCTGTTCATAGCATGAGAAATGTGCAAGGCATTTGTTAGCACTTTCCTAAATCTATAGCAAGTCCTTTAAAGCATATTTTTTTATGAAACACTCTATAGTTTAATGCGGTATGCCTTTAAATACATCTATCCAAATGCTTTCCACACTCTCTGGGATCATTTATATCAGTGAAAACCATTACAAACAGGCATGTAAGCAATGAGACATAATGTGTTTAGAGCGAAATGATCTAGAGATAAGGACCGCGAGCGTCTTAGTTTTTACTTAATTTAGTGTCTGCCTCTGACACAGATGAGTTGCATATGACAGGAAGTATTAGATAAATAATATTATGTTAAAATATTGCATTTAAATTGCATGATTGTAATTCAGCCTTTTATTAATCTTCAACATCTGCTATGAAGGAAAAACAACTTATCTTACCCTATTAATATTGGTTAGTTTTATTTTAAAAAGATAACTCCTGGAAGGGTATATGAAACAAAATAAAACACAACCCCAAGGCAAGGTATCTTAGCTTTTTGTCCTCCTCTGACATTTTACAAAGAGGAAAACAAGCCCATCATGGCACTTGAGTTGTTGAGTGAGAAAGTTTCTTGCAAATACAAACATAATAGTTTAAAAGAAATGGTAAGCTTCCTCCTCACCCCTTTGCACCTTCAACCTCCCCCAGACCAAACACACACTCCCAAAGCCCATATCCCATGCCACCCATATCAAATGATAAGTTGAGTTTTCGGTGTTCAGAATAGGAAAGCCCCCTACACCAGAGGGCATTTCAACAGCGTCCACTGAAAAGGAGGAAAGAGGCATTTTTGCAGCCAGAATGCGAGCATGCCTTCCCTAGGATGAAACACGGAGACAGGTTTTCTGTCCCAGTGTTCTTAACTTTAGACTATGCCCACCAACGCCCCTCCCCACTGCAGCCCAGCTCCCTCTTGGAAAAAAGAAAATAAAAGATAGACCAAAACAACAGGTCACCACCCACCCGTGGAATCAATTCAAATCTGCTTAAGAAAGGGGGAAAGAAAAGAAGAGAGACAGAGTAGAAAAATAATGCTCCTCTATCGCTGCGGTTCCCAGCCTGAAAGAAAAACATTCGTTGTTTCTACCTGCTGGGGGATTGGGCTCTTGTCCTGTTCCCTCTTTCTCCTTAGCATTCCAGTCCCTCCGGCGAGGAAAAGCCACCCTCAACGATCAGTGTGTTGCGGTCCGAAGCCGCACTTACCTCGGGCCCCCTCTGGGCACAGGATCGCTCCAGACCCGGGAAAAGTCTGCGAGAGAAAATCGTAGCGAGCCTGGAGCCAGCGCGAGCCCGCGAGTCCGGGCGCACGGAGCGAGGGGCGTCCTCGCCCTGCCTCTCACTCACTCGATCTGAGCCATCATGGACTCTGCGTGCTCCTTTGCCGAGGATTTCACACCCAAATTTGCTTCCCAATATCCAATCTGCAGCTATACAACAAAAGATTTCTCTTTACCAAGACAGTAGTAATACGTCCCAGGGCAAACCGGATGTGAAATAGGCGGTGACTTCATGCCAGAGAGATTTTATTTTAGAAAGGAAGGTGGTACCAGCCTCTGGATCTGGAGACCAATCCGCCCATTTTTTATATGCAGCACAATTTAACTTGCACCGCTCTGGCCCTAATCCCCTTCTCTCTAGCTGCAGACCCAAATCCTTCCACAATCTGCTGCAAGCTTTCCCTTTTTGAGGGGAGTACAAATGGGGGAGGAAAGGGGACGAGACCTAGGAGCAACACTCATGATTTTTTCACACTTTCAATTTAGGAGCACGCTATTTTAAGGTGTGCCCATTAAAAATAAGGCTGATCAGTGTATCTATGTCGCCTTTTCTGAAATATTTAACCACTGCATGCATATGAATGAACGCAAGCTCCGGAACAGGGAGGTTGCACATGTGGCGAGCGCGCTCGCCTCTCGTCCATCTCCCTCGCTTGCACTCCCACACGCATGTCTGAGTCCCCGTGCCTTGCACAGTCACGAACGATGAGGAATGGCAGGGGAGAGTTCTGGCCGGCAGGGAACTGGCTACCGGCTTAGAGAGTCTTTCGCACTTGCACAGGTTGTGAACGCTTCCACCCCACCTTCATCTGTAGCGTAGAGACCAGGAAAAACGCGCTCCAAACCGGGTTTTTAACCTTTGGGTGCGAGCGTTTCTCTGTTTACGTTGTGATGAAGAAACCACGGGCTCTTTAAAAATGAACTGTGCCGGGTTCCTAGGGCACAGGTCATTTTTAACTTTAAATAAGTCTCCCAGATCATTTCTAGGTTTGAGAGTCGTATCTCCATTTCCGGAATCATTCCTTTGCCTCGTACTCCATCATTCTCTGAATTAGGAAAATGGGAGATGGGGAAGAGAGATGAACAAAAAGATTTTTAGAAGTGGGACCAAACCCTCTTCTGCTTTTTACCTCTGCCCTCTTCTGTTACCCTCCCTGCTGGCTCTCCATCCCCGGACCATTGCACATTTAGGGAAGAAGGGTGTGTTTCAATATACTCTAACTAAATTTCCAAAGAATCTGGGTCGGCTGTACTTGTCTCCTTGGGTTTTGTGAATGGGTGCTTGTAGCAGAGAGGGAATGGGTGCCCTGTTGTTCCTGGGATCGCTTACTGAAATGACCTCAAGTACTGGGAGCTGTTCCTTCAGCACTTTTGCCGGGACTGCTCGGAGGAGCTGAACAGATGAGATGTCTCCAAGTAAGGCTTCTGGTAAATATGGTCCAAACTTCTAACTTTGGTGAGAGCTCCCTGGCCGTTTTTTCACAAGGGGACTCAAGCAGAGGAGATATTTCCGATAGGGCGGAGCTTGGCTAAGCGAAGGAGAAACCTCAATGGCCAGCCCCTACCACTTATGGGCTCTGATCCTACAAGTGTTCCTTGACCTTGTGCTGAAATGCAGTCATCTTACCTGACAGGTGATAGAAATAGTAAGGAACATACCACTGAGGACCACATTCACAGTTGGGCTTGGTTATCTTCTGAGTTTTGAACGGGAGCTGTTATTGGGAAATTATTTCAGAAATACATCTTCAAGGAAGGAAAGTTTGAAGACCGGCTCATGATACCCCTCCCTGTTTCTGGGCGGGAGTTGCCTACTCTGTTCAGACTCAACAAATGTGAATGCACTCTTAAAGCTATCTATCCATTGAAGAAACATCTGAGCTTCCTTTTGTGACGTGACCCAATTTGTTTCATTTACATGCTTACCCATTAATTCAGTTATCTATTGAGTAGTTCTCACAATGAAACTCATTTTAGTAACCCTAAAATGAGTTTAAAAACCCTAGGTTAGCAATTAGAAAACATTATTTTCTTACATGAAAATATGTACAATGCAATTCCATTGTTTGTTTTTGATTCAACAAAGAGTGATAGTCCTAAAAATGTGATCTTTCAGTCTATTTTTTTCCTCTTGGTTGAATTATTGCAGCTTCTCTTACTCTCCTCTACAAACTGAGGATAACGTTATTTGCTGCACCTAATGAATACAACTAAGTTACCCTATTGATTGTTTTCCGAGCATGGACACTGCAACTTTCTCATCTGAACAGTGATCTCTGAGAACAGGTCCAATCATATCTTGCTTCATACTTGAGAAGTCATGTAAACTATCCAGCAGTAACCAATTGCAAAGTATGTCCATACATTTTCAAACAAATATTGATAAATAACTATTGGGTAGATCTTAAAACTACAGCACACATATGGAAATGAAAATAGCCATACTTAGATTTTCTACTTCAAATATTCTCATGGGCTAATCGTTACTGGATGATGTATATATAATTTGTTTGGGGGTATGTATATTTTTAGTAAATAAGTTTAATTCATGGGCATTTAAAATATGGATAA
The DNA here is from genome assembly GCA_039655065.1 of Glossophaga mutica. Taxonomy (NCBI): domain Eukaryota; kingdom Metazoa; phylum Chordata; class Mammalia; order Chiroptera; family Phyllostomidae; genus Glossophaga; species Glossophaga mutica. Next base: position 12,491,072 of record CM077314.1, read on the forward strand.
ACTGATCACTCCAAACACAGCAATTGCAACTATAAATTGTATGGTGTTATCTAAGGTATTAACATATGCTTATAACACCAAAGAATAATATATAAAAAATTAATGTTGAGGAAATAATTTACTCCATATTGTCTTGTTAACTGAATCTTTTAGATAATTGCTGTCATTCTCTCCCCGACCCCCAGGGACATACATATTTTTGAAGTGTGTGTGAGTCTCATTGAAGCTCCGAAATAATCATCATAATCATCCTGTTTAATATTCTTAAAGCATTTACCTGGTGCCAAGTTATGTGCTGATTGATTTGCATAAGACGTACAATTCTATTCTCAAAACATGAATGAGAGAGGTAGTGTTAATATCCCCATTTTACAAATCATTCAATAGGTTATGAATCAGAGAGCATGAGAGGCGTCCCCACGTGTGCACGGCTCGTGAGTGTGGATGCCAGAATGCAAACCCGGGTCTTCTGACTCCAAGGCTCGTTCTCTCAGCTGCACTTCCACGTGACTTTATTTCCTTGTGCGTGGCAGTGGGTTCAGGTGAAAATCTGTTCATCTTATATCCATGCTTGGCCCTCTTCGTGTCAGTCACCTAAAACCTTCCTCTAGACGTTTTCAAAAATGTTCACACTGAGATTCCTTATTACCATGATCTGCTACATCCAACTGTGGTGCAGTGTCAAGCTCCCGTCAGGACTGCAGAGGGTTCCGTTATTTTCCTTCTGCCTTACGAGGCCAGTTGCAAAGGCCTTCCAGTCACTAGTTCTGGGCAGAAGGGACTTGAGGTCAAAGCTAGGACCAGGGATCCTGGGGAGGTCTAATAGCTCTATTTCTAGTGTTGCAGTCTGGTACATTTTGCTTTTTCTGTCAATTTTAAATGGCAGGAAGCCCTGACCTAATTGAAAAAGTGTACTGTTTCTTTTCAACAGAAATCTTTTTACTTTTCTCAACTAAATGTGAACCAAATGAGAAAAATATAGTAAGAGTGTTCTCATTAATTCAGTGTGGTTTTTATCATTTACCAAAAAAAAAAAAAAATTGGGGTGAGTAAAAATTATAAAATATCAAACAAGCTTCAGCTGAAATCTAGAATAAAGAAGTCTTTTTCAGTGTATTTGCATGGCTCAGATATATACACTGAAGGTATATTTTAAAGTTAACATATTGTGAAACATCATTGTCAGTTTGTAACAATAAACATGTAGGTTGTAATTAAACACGTTACATGCATTTGTGTATGTAAACTTACATATGTATATAGAAGGTTTACACTCACTAAACTAGTCCTTTATTTTTCATTTTCCTGTGTAAAATGTAGACCATCTTGTTAATGAACTATGCTAGCACATCCAGAGAGCTAGCCCTTCTTTTATATTTGGTATTGAAATAATAGCTTAGTTTGGAGAACAGAAAGAACTGTGATGTAAGCAGTAGAGTAATTGTTGTACGTCAACCTAGACACATTTTTCATCTGGATGACTGAGACAAATTCCTTTGCCCAGGCTGGAAGGCTAGTCTGACCTCTCAGTGTAGTGAGAGGTATGACAAGTATGGCAAAGCAAACTCAAATTTCTCCCAGAATATCTGAGTCATAAACATTTGGCACTCTGAAGGGACTTAGAGGTTGTTTGCCCCAACCACTTTGACGGATCCCATGTGTTATGTAATCTTTCCTGTGCTCTTTGCAGAAGTAGAGCCAGAAGTCGAACCTGGGTTAGCATGGCGCATGAGCACTCATACATGGGTCCATGTCTGAAGTCCCTGACGCCTAGCAGCTGTGTGACCATTGGCACATTACTGAACTTTTCTAAAGTTCACTTTCTCAAGTTTTAAAGTGATTTAGTAAAAGTAAAATACAATACAATGCAATACAAAAGAGGTAATGGTACCTCATTAGCTGGTTGTGGCATAATAGGAAAAACATGGACCTCTTGCATAACACCTATGAGGTATCCAGTGAATGTCATTTCCTACTGTCTCTTTTATCTGAACACAGATTCATTATTTTTGAGCATTTTAGTACTTTTACAGCATGTTCATGTGACTCGTAATACTGATTATATATGCACACTTTGCCTAAGATTTAACGGAAACACCAGATTTTCAGTTAGACCGGACACTATGACAGGCCAGCTCCCATACTACCTTAAATCCCAGGCCTGTATTTTTGTTTGTAAGGTATTCAGAGAAAAAGAACACCTTTCCTTACACCTGCCTTAGCCATGGAATATTTTACGTGTATCCCAAACCAGGGCGATTTGAAAAGTGTTCCTCAGTGTAGATCCAACCACAGCATGAGTTCAAACCACAGCTACTGCAGCCAGCCATAGACGCTCCCAGAGCTGCATTTTGCATCATTTCCTCATAAGATCTAAGAGGGACCCAACCAATACCCAGCAGGAATAAAATGTGTTGGTGAGAGGCAGACTCTATGTAATAGTCAGATAAGTAGGATGCTATCTGATTTTCTTCTGTGGCACTTTTCATGTATCAGCAACTCATGTGTCACCCGGAATCACCCATTTTCCTCCGAAGTCTTTTCAGGTTTGTCAAACCCATCAACCCAAACAGGAAAACACAGATATGTTCCAAGTTAAAGGGAATGATAATGTGCTGAGAATTGAAAAAAATTGTTAGTTTTAGAATATCAAATAAAATATCAGTAATTTCTGAAACTTGGAAGAATGGTTTTTACTCTAACTACCATTGGCAACTTGAAGAGTATAATGTAAGTTAGGAGGGAGATAAAAAATAACACTGTTTGTCACAATGTCACAATTCTTTGATAGATACTTTGGAATGGTACATCCTATATGAGTTGATTGAGGAAGCATGTATTCTCTATTTCTATGGGGAAAGTAAGACATTCAGGATATATATATATGTGTGTGTGTGTGTTTCCTTTGGCAAACTAAGTGTGTGTGCATGTGCACATGGTTTTTCTGCATGTACACATAGTCTCTGTGTAAACTCCTTTAAACCATTAAAATCCTTATTTACTGCTGTTTTTGTTCGTTAAGGTGAAAATAATAGATATTTAATCGGTATCATTTATTAAGTGTTTAGCATAAAGAATGAAAAATAAAGATCTGAGTTGGCGAATCAATTTAGAGAGATTACTTATTGGAAATAATGAAACAATAATAGGGATGTTGGTACCAAGAAATGGCATTTAGTTTCTGCAGAGTCTTCTGGCATGATGAGGAGGATATTCCCTGTTTAGAATACTTGAGGATTTTAATGTGGCCTCGTCGTCCTATTGGGCAGCTGCATTTCCGTGTTTGTTTGAAACTGTAGAACACAAAAAGTAACACAAACATCAAAGGAGCATTTAAAAAAAGCATTCTCCCTGCCCTGAATGGCTGTCGTATTTGTGGGAAGGATGTGAACAGGAAGGATTTACTAGAACAAAGATCAAGAATTTAGACATTAATGCCCCATCTGTTCAGTAGCTCCCGGTTCTGATGTGTGCACTAATTGTGCTTTGTGAAGTGAAATAGAAATGGGTTTGTGGATGTGAATGCATTTTTTAAAAATATATTTTATTGATTATGCTATTACAGTTGTCCCATTTTCCCCCTTCACACCCCTCCACTTTGCACACCCTCTCCCACCCACATTCCCCTCCTTTAGTTCATGTCCATGTGTCATACGTTCTTTAGCAGCCTCTCTATTTATTTTTATTATTTTTTAAAATATATTTTATTGATTATGCTATTACAGTTGTCCCATTTCTCCCCCATCATTCCCCTCCACCCTGCACACCCTCTCCCACCCACATTCCCCCTCTTTAGTTCATGTCTGTGTGTCATACATATAAGTTCTTTAGCTTCTACATTTCCCATACTATTCATACCCTCCCCCTGTCTATTTTCTACCTACCATCTATGCTACTTATTCTCTGAACCTTTTCTCCCTCTCTGCTCCTCCCACTCCCCTGTTGCTAACCCTCCATATGATCTCCATTTCTGTGGTTCTGTTCCTGTTCTACTTGTTTGCTTAGTTTGTCTTTGTTTTCGTTTAGGTATGGTTGTTAATAATTGTGAGTTTGCTGTCATTTTACTGTACATGTTTTTTTTTAATCTTCTTTTTCTTAGATAAGTCCCTTTAACATTTCCTATAATAAGGGCTTGGTGATGATGAACTCCTTTAACTTGACCTTATCTGAGAAGCACTTTATCTTTCCTTCCATTCTAAATGACAGCTTTGCTGGATAGAGCAATCTTGGATGTAGGTCCTTGCCTTTCGTGACTTGGAATACTTCTTTCCATCCCCTTCTTGCCTGTAAGGTCTCTTTTGAGAAATCAGCTGACAGTCTGATGGGAACTCCTTTGTAGGTGACTGTCCCCTTATCCCTTGCTACTTCTAGAATTCTCTGCTTCATTTTAATCTTGGCTAATGTAATTACGATGTGCCTTGGTGTGTTTCCCCTTGGGTCCAGCTTCTTTGGGACTCTCTGAGCTTCCTGGACTTCCTGGAAGTCTATTTCCTTTGCCAGATTGGGGAAGTTCTCCTTTATTATTTGTTCAAATAAGTTTTCCACTTGTTGCTCTTCCTCTTCCCCTTCTGGTACCCTTATAATTCAGATGTTGGGACATTTCAAGATGTCCTGGAGGTTCCTAAGCCTCTCCTCATTTTTCTGAATTCTTGTTTCTCCCTTGTTTTCTGTTTGGTTGTTTCTTTCTTTTTTCTGGTCCACTCCATCGATGTAAGTCCCAGTTTTCCTCCCATCTCTATTGGTTCCCTATATGTTTTCCTTCATTTCACTTATTGTAGCCTTCATTTGTTCATCTAATTTGTGACTATATTCAACCAATTCTGTGAGCATCCTGATCACCATTGCTTTGAACTGTGCATCTGATAGGTTGGCTATCTCTTCATCACTTAGTTGTATTTTTTTGGAGCTTTGATCTGTTCTTTCCTTTGGGCCATTTTTTTTTTTTTTTTTTGTCTTGACATACCTGTTATGTAGTGAGGGGAAGAGCCTTAGGTGTTCTCCAGGGTGGGGAAACTCAGTCACTGGTTTGTGACACTGTATGTGGGGCAGGGGTCCAAGAGGGAACAATGGTGCTTACTCCATTCTCTGCTGGATTTCAGTCCCTTTCCCCACTTCCCTCAAGCAAACTAGGCCCTTCTGGTGCTGATCCCAGGTGGGTGGGCTTGTGTACATTCTAGGACCCTGTGAGTCTCTCCAATGAACTCTCCTGTGAGGCTGGGAGTTTCTCCTGGCACCTCAGCCCCAACAGGTGTTTTCAATTGGTGGTTTGAGGCTTTATTTCCCAGCACTGGGGCCCTGGGTTGTGCGGTCTGTCTCGCTCTCCAGTTTCTCCTGGTTTATCTGCACGTGAATGTGGGAGCCCCGGTTTGCCAGCTGCCTTGCGCGCCATGCCTCTCCACAATCTGCCACCCCACGTGCCCAGGCCCACCCCTCCTACTGGTCTGGATGAATGTGTCTACTTTAACTCCTTGGTTGTTGGACTTCCATACAGTTCGATTTTCTGTCAGTACTGGATGTTTTTTGTTTTTAAATTGTTGTTGTCCTTATTTTGGTTGTGCAAGGAGGTACAGTGTGTCTACCTACACCTCCATCTTGGCTGGAAGTCTGAATGCATTTTTATTATAATCTTTCTTAAGTACGTTCAAACATAACTAATGTCATGTTAAATAGAACTAATTCAACTGTTTTGCTAAAATTTACAACTGAAACATCTTTCAACCTAACCCATTTCCAATTTTGGGTATAATAACATTCAAGATTTTCATTAGAGAAATTTTTACAGCTTCCATTTTAATTACATCTATAAGCTTGGTCAGAGGTAGGGAATCTTAAAGATGAATAATGATCACTATGAAGAATTTAATTTATGAAACTCTAAGTCCATACAAATCTTTGAAATGTAGACCTTCTCCCATGAGAACTCAAGGTTTGGCCCTAAGCATTGCTCTACCTTAGTAAAAAGATACAACATCAGAAATTATATAGTCCAAAACCAATTCAACATAAAGAATCAAGATGACACACAAAGATATATTTACTTGTCCTATACTTCAACTGCGCAGAGAGATGATGGTGTGTAATTGCCTTTGAAAGATGTAAAGTGTGATTCCGAAAGCATTTGAGTGGGCTTGCTTTTTGTCACTACTCACACTCAGTGTTAGAAGTTAAACATCAAGTAGACCATTTTTAAATTCCATTTAAGGAGATGAGAGAATGAACTCCAAAAAACCACCTCATCCTCCTGCAGAAAAGATTACTCTTATCTATCACCCATAATATACCAGACACTGTAGTAGTATTTTCCAGATAATCATGACAGTCACAGTCTCACCACAATGCTCTTTCAGAGAGAGAATCTAGGTTCAAAATGAATAAGAGCTTTTCTCAGAGACACAGGACTTATAAGTCAGTTTTGATTTGAACCCATACGTAGATTTTGTAGCCTCAGAAAACTTGTGGTCATAAGGCAGTGACTGTAAATCCTTCCCATGAAGCCTGGGAAAGGAACTGTCATAAGGGACTGATGAAAATATTTCCAATCCCAAATACTTGCACAATGAAATGTAGGTCTTATGAATTAAAAATTTTTAAATGTTTACTGTAGGGAATTAAAGTAACATACTTAAGAAAGTAGGGTTGGAAGTCAGATGTTTTCTTTTTCTGGCAATTATTTCCTGTTTGGGCACCTAACTTTCCTGAACTTCAGGTTAATTATTTGTAATAGGGGATTAAGAATTTAATTTTACATAGAATATTAAGGAGATAATGCTTGCAGAGTAGATAATGCATTAAAATATATTCATCAATTGATTACTGGTAATAATATAGTCTTTACAATGTAACAGCCTGTGAAAGCGTATAACTTTTTCTAGGACGTTTCTTAGCTTTTCAAATTTTGAAATGAAGTTTTTTTGTACATGACAACCAGTGAAGTTGAGGCTTTGCAGTTGAACCAGCTCAGCTGAAATTTATCAAGTACCAGATTGACCATTTGGTTTTTTAATATCATATAGCGATAGCTTGAAGCAAGAAAGCTTTGGCCTTTGTACAGAAAGTGAATTTATTATTTCAGAGAAATTCGACTCTGCAGGTGGTAGGACATTGGACATAACATTCTTAAGGCTGAAGCTATGGCAAGACTCAACCATAACCCCACAACAGGAGGCAAAAAATTCTGTCTCCATCCAACATCTGCTCAACTATTCTGCCAATAAGATGAAATATGTTTAGTGAAAATATAGGGCAGCTTAACTTTGAAATCAGACAAAATGGAATATAAAATAACTGGGATGAAATTAATGAATAAAGGAAAGTTACCTACTCTTGCTGTGTCTTACTCTTTTCTGGCAATTGGAGTAGATATTGCTGAAGGAGGAAGAAATCCAGAAACTCTAGAAGAAAACATTGAAAGACATGCCATTTATTATGGTTTCTGAAAATTCTGAAATTGAAAAGCAACTTTTACTGGACAAAGAAAGGATCAGGGAAAACTTTTGAAGGTCCACTCTTACACCCCACTTTTCTTTTATCTGCCTGTGTGGGCGTATTTTAGGAGGGAAGTTCACTCCACAATGAACTAAATGAATCATCAGTGTTCTGAAATTCAAATTAAACACAAATGTCAACTTATATTACACTGAAAGTCATACAAAATATTTTGTTTTATGATTCTTTAGTAGACCAATCTGAGTGTGCTTGTATTTCTTCTAAACTGTCGAAGTGGAATAAAGCCAGAATTTAGAAACAATGTCAGAAAGCAGCTTAACTAGGCTAATGTTCTGTTCTTATCCTTCCTTTTTAGCTCTGTGACCCATGTTAAAAGACTGTAGTTCCTCTCTGGGTGACCTTGAGAGACTCCATACCTCTAGGAAAACTAGCTATTTCAGGAACTGAACTGTCCTAAGTTAGTCTGACAGCCATATGTTTAAATCATGATTTCGGTGCCTCAAGAAATTTTTGTCAGGCTCCCAAGCAAGTCAGCGAATTCAGAACTGCCCTGTGGCTTTGGAAGAATGTGTTTGGGGAAGGTCAGTCAAGGTTCAGAAAGCCTTTGTCAAAGGCTTGGGGAGGGCACAAATACAAGCCCTGTTCTTAGACGGAACAGCAACTATCTTCCAGTTATATATATGCTTATGGGAGGCCCCATAAATTATGAAAAAAAATCCATTACAGAATGTGACCTCCTCACATTTCCTAAAATCAATGTATAATTTGGCTCTGAGCAACGTAGAAAAACAAAAGAAAATAAAAATAAAAATAGAAGATGGGCTAACGCCTTTCTTGGGAAGAGCTTATGAGGCACCAAGAGGATGTTAGAAGAAAAAGAAACATTTTAGGACTAGATTTGTTTCAATTTTACTGTAGCTTCTGAACCGCAATGCATGGGACAGGTAGGAGAAAGTATAAAATTTGAAATTATAGTCCTCAGTTTTTTTCATCACCCTTCACTTGGAAATATCATTCTTATGCTAAAGTGCTAAAATCCCTTATGTTTTGAAGCACACTGGTTAAGACATATAGAGAAGTATAGGCTCCAGAGCTCAGCGCATCAAATATCATGGGAAAATGAAAAAAAAAAAACAAACTATGAAATCTAAAAAAAGGGACTCAGACAATATTAAGTAGTTTATTTGAAGAGCCTCAGTAACCAGCCTCGGTTCAGGTCACTATTTCTGCCTGGTTTCCAAATCGAAACCCGAATTCGTGGTGCCCTCCTGCAGGGGGGCACGCTGTGCTCCAGCCTCTGGGCCCCGCTGCCCACCTGCAGGGTTCCCTCCTGTGTCTGGCATTGCCCTGGCGCTTTCAGACTTTGTTTCATACAAAGTCTTCACAAATGTGCTGAATAATAACCTGCCCACATTATTTTTGGAACTGGTTAAGTCAATTCAAATGTCCCTCTGAAGGAGAAAATCTGAACAGAAACATTAAAAAAGTTGGGGGTGCGGATCTAGGCATAGGATGCGTTCTACCAAATGTAAAAATATACACGAAGAAACGACAATAGAGAAACTCAGTAGTTCCGTCCCAGAAACACCTGTACAGATACAAAAACACCAAGGAACCCAGAAATGGTTCCATGCGTGTGTGAGAAATGTTATATGAAAATGTAGTATTCCAAATCCTGGTGAAGCAATTTATTATTTAATACATGGAACAGGATTATGAGTCATACATTAAAAGAGAACAAAACAAACAAAAACCTTAAAATTAGATTTGAACCTCCTACTGTAAATAAAAATGGATTACTGGTAAAGAAAGAAATCTTAAAAAAAAAAAACCCATATATCAACTACATTAATACTAAAAGACAACTCACAGGAAAAGGATGCATTTATAAGGAGATTCTGCTAACAGAAACATAAGAGCAGGTATCTGCCTGTGATTGTGAGCAAGTAAATACTGAGAAAATGTAATGTCATGGTATCAGCTTGAAATTTTTTTAAAGAATTTAATGTTCTTATTTAGTACTCATCTGAGTTGCTGGTGATGAAATTGATAGCGATCTGTTAGTATATGTCAAATGATGAATATATACAAAATTTCAATTTATAATTCTATTTCTAGAAATCCATTCTATAGATACTTTAATGCAAGTAGGAAAAGGTGTATGTAGGTACAGTTTTAATGTAGGATCATCTATCTGTAAAATGTCTATAAAATTAGAGGCATCTCAAATGTTCAAAAATTGAGGAATAACTGAACAAATTTTGGTATTTTGATGCCATGTAATTATATGCAGTGTTTTTTTAAAATGAAGTAAAACTTTAGCCATTGACACAAAAAGGTGCTTGCAATGCATTGCTGAATCAAAAAGCAAGCATCTAAATCGTACGATCCCTCTGGTAACCACCAAATGTCTGTGAGTTTTCGTTTGTTTTTCTTGTTTGTTCATTTGGGGGCAGGGGAGTAGTACAGGGTGAAGGGGGCAAATATATGGTGACGGATAAAGACTTGACTGATGCTGCATTGTAGAAAGGTATATTTGAAACCTATATAATTTTATTAACCAATGTCACCCCAATGAATCTAGTTTAAAAATAAAGTAAAATAAATAGCATGATCCCTGTTCTGCAAATACATGTGAGATAAAATATAGATCTGAAATGGTATGCATTTTAGGTAACAACTGTCAACAGAGATCACGCCTTTTTATTTTATCCTTTCCATATAGCATGATTTTTTTAGTGAGTATGCACCTTTTCTGTAAAAAATTTTATAGAACAGTAACAAAAAGAAAAAAATTTTGATTTAGATTCCTAGATACAGAAGAAATGAATCGGTGACACTGGAGTTCACCTAAAATCCCAGAAGTCTGACTCTAGATTTGCAGAGACAGGTTTGTTATTATAATTATCACCCGGGAAGAGTTGGATTCTCAAAATTGCTGAGATTTCGCTCACTTTGCTCAGAACTTGAGGAGGAAGTGGAGCATAGTGCTAGAAGCTGATACTCACTTTCCCATCTTCCTAATTACATAGTCCTCCAGGAGTAACACTTCCCTTCAGAAACAAGACACTCTCTTCAGAATCCCAGGCACTGCTCCAAATAGTGGGCTTACAGGTTTACTGTAAACTCAATAACAAATGATTGAAAAATAGAGGCTGTCAATCAACTGAACAGATGAGGTTGAGTATGAAAGACTCCCTGGCGCATTGTGCTATAAATACCAGATTGTTTTTTACGGTATTATTCAGTGTGGAGACTTGCAGACTTTCTTTTTTTCCCTTTTTTTCTTTTTTTTTGGTTTCAAGCAGAATTCATTTCGTGCCTGCTAAAAGCCCTAGGGAACATGTTTTTAAGTGTGTTAGCGTCGCACTGATGGGAGTCAGAGCACTTCACCTGGTTCCCCGACTGTAGACTTTGGAACTCTTCACCTGTCATGTGGTTCTCATAGCCTTTTGCTAAGTGGACCATCTCTTATCCTTTCTGTTGAAGGATGTTGCAGTTTTGCTTTGCGGTTTTGCACAGCAGCTATGTAAGTGGACAGCGCCAGGTCCCCGTCACACGCAGTCTTTACTCTCATCTGGAACCTGGTGTTTGTCTGTGTGCGTGTTCCGCTCCCCCCCACCCCCACCACATAGCCTCAGCTAGGAGATTTTTAAAACAAGGAGTAAATTTAAGTGTCTCAAATTTCTCTGTTTTCACCCATAAAAAATTACCATCATATACTCACTGTTTATGGAGGCATTAAAAAAAACATTTAACCTCTTAGTCAAGAGAAAAGTCTAATTTGCTTCTTTTTAGAAAGAAAGACAACAGTTCTTCCACAGATGAACATATATTGCAACCTGGGTGTCTGTTCTCCATGGGTTGAGGGCACAGTTTTCTGTCTAAAGGATGAAAAGGTAGGCTCCATCTTTGGTAAACCTATCTGCAGGATTTTATTGAAACACTTTTTAAGTTGAAAAACTCGGACCATGCCCTTTCCTGCTGAGTTGTGGGGGGTGAGGTTAGCATTCTTCTTTCTCACCTACCTTAGATAGTTTGCAGGAGCGCAGGTCAGTGAAGATGAGCTCGGCAGTCATGGGAAGTAGGGTGTGTACCGCTCTCTGGACTGGTCCTCAAGAGGAGGATTTCCCTTCTGCCCTTGAGATCGAGTGAGAGGAGAGGTTAAAGGTAGGGGCTGCGTGGCAGTTTGGGGTGGCTATGATGATGGCAGAGCTGAGGTTTTGTTCAAAACAAACTCGATGAGATACATGTCTGAGTGGATGGGTAGCAGAGCCGTTTCAGGGAAGCATGGGTCGTGTCCTAGCTCTGCCAATTACCGAGCTGAGACAAGCTACTTGACATTTTTGTATCTCTGATTTTTCACCTGAAAATTAGGAATGAGAGCCACTTCAATTTTTTTCTTATGAAACCTAAATTAGAGTGCTCAGCACAGTGCCTAGCACATGATAAATGCTCAGTGAACGTGTAAAAAAACATTATTGGTATTATTTCTGTTCATAGTAATATTATCATCAGTATTCTGAGGCCCAGTTTCTAACTATAGATTGAAATTAGTATTTCTTACATTGAGTTTCAAAATCCATAGCACAAGGGACATTTCACTGTAGGTACCATGACTTAAGACAATGCTATTAAAACATTTTTATTTAAGGAATACCACTTGAGAATTTACAGGATAGCCAAGGAAATGTCACACATTCAGTGTATGATTTAGGATTTCCCAGGTGAGTTCAGGTTCCCTAGAAGAAGTGAAGCCAGTACCTGAGAAGTCCTTACGGGCGTTAGATAATCCGGTCACAGTGAGGCAGGCGACCTCGGTAAAGGGTTGGAGATCTGGGCCGAGGGAACACTGGCGTTGGCTCTGTCAGAACGCACAGTCACACCTCTGTGGCTTCACGATTCCCTACATAGGTAAAAATGTTCATGCTGCATTTTGCAAAATGTGTATGTCCCTATCCCCTTCTCTGTTTTGTTTTGAATACTCAAAGCTATGTCCTTTATTGCAGTAATTAAGTAAGAAACTTATTTCTCTATATATCAGCCCCCATGTCCCTACTGCATAAGGCAAAAAATCTTAGTGAACATTTTCAAAAACTTGACAGTTCATGTATTGGTGCCTAGGCTTGTACTCGATTAAAAACTTTTCTCCCCTAATCTTGACCCTACAAATAAAGATATTTCATTTCAAACCATGACAGGCATATTTCCATCTCCAAAGTATCGAAGCCGTGCTGATTAGGCATATTCTGATTATCACCAATACCAATAATAGTGATTCACATGAGGGAATTTTCTCAGTGCAATTATGCTTTAACTTCTCCTGCTGAGTTTAATATTTCGAAGTGCTTCAGAGGATACCCAGGCCTCTAGTCTCATTGGAAAGCCTACTTAACTACTTCCTCTCTGCTGGTTTAGGGAGATAGCCCCAAGGGACGGTGGCAGGCCCTGCAGCTACAGAGGAGGCTGTGCTCAAGGAGTGGGCGGGGTAGCGAATACTGGCTTTGGAGCTGGAGAACCTGGATTTCCTTACTCACTAGGATTAGACTGTAAGCTCCCTGAGATCCAGGAGCATGCGGAGCAAGCACAGGGGTTGACCAAGTCTTACAGAGGCTAGAATCTAGAAGAACAAAATAGACATCAGGGTGAAGCGGAGGAATTAGAAACACTTATTTAGTAGAAGATAATTCACTGTTATTTTCTAGCATCCCTGCCCATTGTAGGAGCAGAGACAGTGGGTGCTTTATTCTAGATTATTTTTTTAAGGATGTTTCTGAAGTAAACAGCCTTAAAAGATGATAATAGCATGTCTCTTCAGACAAAGAGCAGGTTTTCTTATAGCTTTGTAAGGTAGAGATAGTGCTTCCCTCTGGAGCGAAGTAGGGGCGTGCTTCTCATAACATGGGGTGTGGGCTCCCTAAGTTCAGGCTTCCTCTCTGATGCACCCCACGGCATATGTAGGTGTCATCTGGCTTCCCAGACATTACCCTGTGGAAACTGGGGTGCATGGCACTAATGCAAATGATACTTATGCTACTTGCTATGCCTTGAATAACAGAGTCCTTTGTCTTTGACCCAGGAGTTTTATGTCTTCCAGTATCCATGAAACTGCAACAGAATAAAGTGTTAGCTTGCATGTAGGGTAAAGTATTAGGTACTTTATAGATTTTGGCAGAACACTGAGAAACAAAGAGATACAGCCTATAGAAGAACTCTAGAGGGGTAAAAGAGTAACTCATAGCCTGTGATTCCCTTTCTTCATGTTTAATAAAGGTTTACTTAGCATTAATTCCTTTTTTTAAATATATTTTATTGATTATGCTATTACAGTTGTCCCGTTTCTCCCCCATCTTTCCCCCCACCCTGCACACCCTCTCCCACCCACATTCCCCCCCCTTTAGTTCATGTCCTTGTGTCATAAGTTCTTTAGCTTCTACATTTCCCACACTATTCTTACCCTGCCCCTGTCTATTTTCTATCCACTATCTATGCTACTCATTCTCTGTACCTCCCCCTCCCCACGCCCCTGTTGCTAACCCTCCATATGATCTCCATTTCTGTGGTTCTGTTCCTGTTCTAGCTGTTTGCTTAGTTTGCTTTTGTTTTAGGTGTGGTTCTTAATAGCTGTGAGTTTGCTGTCTTTTCATTGTCATATTTTTGATCTTCTTTTTCTTAGATAAGTCCCTTTAACATTTCATATAATAAGAGCTTGGTGATGATGAACTCCTTGAACTTGACCTTATCTGAGAAGCACTTTATCTGTCCATCCATTCTAAATGACAGCTTTGCTGGATAGAGCAATTTTGGATGTAGGTCCCTACTTTTCAAGATTTCAAATATTTCTTTCCATCCCCTTCTTGCCTGTAAGGTATCTTTTGAGAAATCAGCTGACAATCTGATGGGAACTCCTTTGTAGGTGACTGTCTCCTTATCCCTTGCTGCTTCTAGAATTCTCTGCTTCATTTTAATCTTGGCTAATGTAATTACGATGTGCCTTGATGTGTTCCTCGTTGGGCCCAACTTCTTTGGGACTCTCTGAGCTTCCTGGACGTCCTGGTAGTCTATTTCCTTTGCCATATTGGGGAAGTTCTCCTTTATTATTTGTTCAAATAAGTTTTCTACTTGTTGCTCTTCTTCCCCTTCTGGGACCCCTATAATTCGGATGTTGGGACGTTTAACAATGTCCCGGAGGTTCCTAAGCCTCTCCTCATTTTTTTGAATTCTTATTTCTTCCTTGTTTTCTGTTTGGTTGTTAGTTTCTTCCTTCTGGTCCACTTCATTGATTTGAGTCCCAGTTTTCCTCCCATCTCTATCGGTTCCCCATGCGTCTTCCTTCATTTCACGTATTGTAGCCTGCATTTTTTCATCTAATTTGTGAGCAAAATCAACCAATTCTGTGAGCATCTTGATGACCAGTGCTTTGAACTGTGCATCTGATAGGTTGGCTATCTCTTCGTTGCTTAGAGGAATTGACTCTGGGGTTTTCATTTTTTCTCCAGTTTGAGCCATTTTTGGTGGGTTTTTTTGTTTTGGTTTGGTTTGGTTTTAGTCTGGTCGCAGCTATTACGTATGAGGGGTGGAGCCTTAGGTGTTCCTCAGGGCGGGGCAGCCCAGTTGCTGGGTTGTGACGCTATAGGTGGGGGCGGGGTCCAAGAGGGAAGAATGGCGCCTGTTCCGCTCTCTTCTGGACTCCGGTCCCTTCCACTGCTTCCCCTTTGCCTGGATTATCTGCGCACGCGCGCGTGCTGCCACATAGTGAGGGGTGGAGCCTCAGGCGCTCCCCAGTGTGGGGCAGCCCAGTCGCTGAGTTGTGACGATGTATGTGGGGGCGGGGTCCGAGAGGGAACAATGGCGCCCGCTCCGCTCTCTCCTGGATTCAGTCCCTTCCGCCACCTCCCCTCTGCCTGGACCGTCTGCGTGCGCGAATGTGGGACCACCTGGTCAGCCAGCCGCCCTGTGCGGCCTCACTGGGTCTGCACAGTTGCCCCCCTGTGTCCGGGGTCCACCAGCTGCCGCCTGTGGGCCCGAGAACCGCCAGCCACCGCCCGTGCACCTGGGAACTGCGAGCCGCTGCTACTTGCGTTCCTGGGTCCGCACCTCCACTTTTTTCCTACCGCGACTCCGCCCCTCTTACCGGTCTGGATGAATGGTTGTTGGACTTCCGTACAGTTCAATTTTCTATAAGTTCTGGTTGTTTTCTTGTTTCTAAATATTTGTTGTCCTTAATTTTGGTTGTGAGAGGAGGCACAGTGTGTCCGCCTACGCCTCCATCTTGGCCGGAAGTCCCAGCATTAATTCCTTTATTCATATACTGAGCCCCTTTCGTGTGGCAGGTTTTATTCTAGGTACCAGGAATACAGCGCTGACTGTGGCTGACAACTTCCCTCCTAGCTGCATGCCTGCTCCTGAGCAGAGACAAGTATAAATAGGTGAATAATGACATTTCTGAATCTAAGGTGGTTATCAATGTTATGAAGCAACATGGAAAGGATGCATCTTCTTTAATTAGAGTGGTCAGGGAAGGCCTTCCTAAAGTGATAACACATGGTTTGGGGTCCGCCATGTAGAGTTTGGGGAAAGAACACTTGAGGAAGCAGGGAGGAGGGCAGAGGGAGAGAGAATGAGTAGAGACACTGAAGCTTGAGCAAGAGAAATGAAAGCAGTGTTGCTGGAATGTGATGAGTGAGAGGAAGCGCGGTACTGGGTAAATTTAGCAATCCGGGCAGGAGCCAGATCACACTGCAAAGCACAGACTCCAGTAGCTGGGGTAAATGCTGTCTCTTTTTCTTTATGAACTTAAATAGGCTCACTTGTCTCATTTTTAAAAAAGATGGGAAGTTTATTGATTCTATGAGTACTCCGAAAATAAGAAATACGTGTGCTTTGTGGAATTGGGTGCATGGATTTCTAGAAAAAAACGAGAAAAAATTTCTTAGAAATTTTGGAGAACAGGAGTAATTATATTTGCAATTAACTACCACTATTACTACTAAGACACTAACACTAAAAATAACAATGAAAGGATGAGAATGGAAGGAAGGAGATGAAGACAAGAAGGAAATCAAATTACAGAGAGATTCATGTCTCAAGAACTATGTTCAATACCTTACATACTTTTTCTAAACTTCAAAAATATTCTGTAAAATGTGTTGATGCTCCTCTCAGAGATGGAAACTCAGGCCCAGAAAGGGAGAGTTCTGTGCCTGAGGTTTTCCACCTTGCCCGTGCCTGAGCCAGGATTCGAACCTTGGAGCTATGTGGCTCCAAACCCAGGATTTCTGTAGAAATATGCAGTCTGTATTCTACTGCAGTATCTTCACATTGCAGATGTTTTTCTCCTTGTAAAGCAGGCAGCTCTGTCATCAGTTGATAGAGAATTGTAGTATCCTAACAGAGATTGTTAGGTTCCGTCACGGGACCAAATGATTGGTGGCAATCTGCATTGTTTGCAAAGCCTGGGTCCGTCCAGCAGCTGAAATGCAGTACATGCCATTTGTTCTTCCAATGGATGCCACAGCAGACGACAGATGTACAACGTCTATGCAAGAAGATGGGTGGCAGTGCCTAAGTCAGTCATCTATCATGACAGCAAGGCTGACCCATGTTTTACTCTACGTGCTTCTGGGTGTAGTCTTTTGAAAGAAAAGATAAGTTTCTGGGAAATGTCTCTAAAGAGAAGAGATTATTATCATCCTGGAAGAAATGCTTCATAAATGCACAAAGTCAAAGGGAAAGGAACACACAAAAAAATGATCTGAACTAAAAGGGGCACATTTTAACCTACTAGAAAAATAGAATATCAAACCCAGAAGGATCTGAAATTTAGTCCTTGGGGAATTGGTGACTAACGACAGCATATCCTTGGTGGGGCGGGGGGATGTCTAAAAGAGATCGTCTAGCCCAGTGTTTTCCAAGCTGTGTTACAAAGAATGCATGTTCCTAGAAATGCTAATGTTTTATGAAATTAATATTTTATAGTTTGAAAAACCTCCAGCAGAATTTATTTATCCATACCATTTTTCTTACTAACAGAACCTTATTTAGTTTTATTTGGGCAAGGACTATAACCACATTAACATGTATATTATCACCAGGAAGTAAATAAATATATATATTTCCCAGCCTGCATTTCATAGAGAAAGCCAAGAGCATGTAGGTCAAATTTCTGACTGTGGAGTGGCCCAGAGCAGATCTCAGAGTGTGCAAACCACTATACTAGTAACTTCTTGGGCTGACTAGTAAAAGAGCACTAATATTTATTCAGGGAATGACGTCAATTTCTTGAACCTAACCAACATTCGTACAGGATAAAGAAAAGCTGACTTCTATACCAATAGAAAGCCCACATTTGAGGAAACTGATTTGATGAGTTAAAATTAAAAATAAAATAATCCCCATTCCCATTTTTTTTAAGGCACAAAACCTACAACCATCTTCAGATTGCACCCTGCTGAAGATGGCTATGATTTGACTGCCCCTGTGCAAACCCCTCACCCAGCCAGGGGATGAGCACAGAGCCCACTTATGGCTTTATATTGGTATTCAAGGAGGCTTCCGTTCTCCCAGGGTGCACCGTTCCATTTCTGGCAGCGAGAAGGTGCTGTGACCTTCAGCACTGCGCCCACGTGGAGCATTGTGATGGAAGCTGGCATCATTTTCACTGAACGTAGTACCATTTACACCAAAGAACCAATGGCTACAGCATCGATGACAGCATGCATAGTCTCTATTTCAGAAGACGTCATCATTTCCTTGGGGAATAATGGCACCCGTTGGCTCCCCTGTCATCTCTAACATTAAAACAAAAGTGTCTATTCAGCCTTATGAGTTCTCATACCAAGCTCCTACCACACCAAATTCTGAGGAGGTCTGAGCTTTTCAGCAGTCCCACCTCTGAAGTGTAGAGTGTTTACTTTACAGGCTTTTTGAAAGAGCTGTGAAATATTTCTGAAGGAGATTTCTAGTTCAGGAGTTCACATTTTTATCAAGGGCTTTCCCTTGAAGAGATAAACTATGGTCTTTATTGTAATGGTGATTTTTGCTATCAATTGTATCTCAACCACAAGGCTCTTCACCTCCACCCCACCAAGAAGGATTCTGGGAGAAATCAGGCAGTGGATGGAGAATTAGAACTCAGGCTATCCCTTGCTGCCTTTGCCCACCACCTTTGTTTCCTTCACAAACACCCCTGCCTGATTTAAAAAAAAAAAAAAAAAAAAAAAAAAAAAAGGCCCCCAAATTCCCTCTGTTTAGAAACTAACTGTCTAAATGTAACATAATCAAATCAAATAACTAGGTAGAACATTTTATGTAATTACTTCTCTTTAGAGAAGAGAAATGTGGAAACAAATCATTTCAAATAATAAAAAAGGCCTTTATATTTAGTTGAGAATCCACCCGTTAAAAGATTAAAGAATCTTCCTTAGGTTTCTAGAAATATTTAGTAACCCAGTTTCATAAGGTCTTGTTATATCACAGCAGGGATCGTGTTTGGAAGCTCTCGAATATAAAATTGTAGCTTTAAGGAAGAAGAAGAGCCTGGTACTGAGGGGAAGTGTTCTCTTTTTGGGAATTTCACCTTTAGTAATTAAATTAATCAAATAGCTATTTTTCACTTTCCTTCCATAAAATACATATTTAGAGACCATTCAAATATAAATTGCTCTCAGAATCAGGCTAATTAGTTCTCTGGTAATTCAAGAGCTAACTTCTTGATGAAGATAATGATAAGCTCTCAAGGATCTATAAGGAAATTCCGTTTTTAAGAGCAGTTTCATTTCTATTTTTTTCAAGTTGTAAACAAGAAGAAACACTTTAGAGTAGAAGCATGAGAAGGGTTCCTTAAAGGGATAGTAATGCTGATATTCATCGTCTCTAACCCGCAGGGTAAATGGGGGGACACCTTCAAATTATAACCTCACAAAGAGAGTAAGAGTCACAAAC
The DNA here is from genome assembly GCA_039655065.1 of Glossophaga mutica. Classification (NCBI taxonomy): domain Eukaryota; kingdom Metazoa; phylum Chordata; class Mammalia; order Chiroptera; family Phyllostomidae; genus Glossophaga; species Glossophaga mutica. The sequence goes on from CM077314.1 coordinate 12,510,461, forward strand.
TCTCAGATAATAGGATGAAACTGTGTATTCCACTTAGCTCCACAATTACGGTTTTACCAAAGTGTAAAGACTTTATAATTGATCATGTTCCATTATTCCATGCAGAAGAGAAAGACCATTTTCTCCCTCTGTACTGCAACAGAAGTGTTTAAACATTTATGGAGCAGAGGAGTAGAAATGCCCTTAGAATCCATGAGCTTGGCAGTCTCCGTTGGTTGGCCCGTCTTTCTAAATCTTGGCTGCAGAACGGCTGTTTGTTTGGATGGTCACAGTCACGTGCCTCCTAAAAGCAAAAACGGGGAGGTGGGGGAGAATTGGGACAGGTCCCATACCCTGGGCAGTCATCGGTTAGGCATGAGCATGTGACCCAATCATGACCAAACAAATGAACAGGCAGGTAGATCTGTCAATCACCAGTACAAGAGATGTATGAGGAGAAACTTCCTTCTTTTTTGCCGGACATGGCCATACAGCAATATAGTACCAGAAAACTGCTGCAAACGTTCTGGCCACTTAAATTTAAGCTGAGTATTCAATATGTCACTCATTAGTCCAAAAAATATTGAGAGATTACCAGTTTATCCCAGTGTTTTGGGGGCAGGATTTACAGGTGGAGAGCAGAAACAAAGGTCCCGCCCATACGGACCTAGACACTAGGAGTCATATTACCATGTGAGGTCTGTGATTGTTTGTTCTGAAGCAATTAATTCATTTGAACATTATTTTCACTTATGTTCTGTTTTCGACATCCCAGTGGCCTTGTTAAAACAGGGGAGGAAATCTGAGGAGGAAATGGTAACAGTCAGCCGAATAATAAATATATCCACCAAATCCTCTTCTTTATGGCAAACAAATTCTACTTCCTAATTTCTAGCATCTTCAGTCTAGAAGGTATTTTATATTACATTATTATCACCAACTTTATGAATAGAGTTGGTTTGCTTGAAAAATTTTCCAAGTACCTTCACAAGTATGATCTCACTGGTCAGAGCTCAAGGTGGTCCGAGAGTACACTGCCTCCTCAGATGATAAATACTGTGTTCTCTCACTTCCAGCTCCTAGTGCCTTGGATTTCAAAGTCCAGCACCATTCGGAATAAAAAACTAAAGGCCAAAAATCCCTTATAAGTTGCAGTAGAGGCTCTCAGTGGGAACGTTATTTTTAAAGTGCTTAAATCGAAACAATAAGGAAGGTGGTAAACACAGTATATTGACACATTTCTTCAAAGATCAGTTTTTTAAACAATGAAGTTCTCTATTAGCTTTAATGTATTCTTGATTTTGTAGTATATCTGTCATAAATATAGGATGTTAAAACCACAAAGAAGCCCTGGCTGGTGTAGCTCAGTGGATTGAGCGCGGGCCTGCGAACCAGAAGATCGCGGTTCGATTCCTAGTCAGGGCACATACCTGGGTTGCAGGCCAGTTCCCAGCAGGGGACACACGAGAGGCAACCGTACATTGATATTTCTCTCCCTCTTCCTCTCTCCTATCCTTCCCCTCTAAAGACTAAAAAAAAAAAAAAAACCACAAAGAAAAAATATTAAAATTCTTAAGAATATTTGCAATCTCATTAAGGATCTATGTTTCGTTTCCTTTTGTTTTGTCAAGTTGCAATACTTTTTGCAGGTGGAATTTGACAAATGACTAATAATAAATTACCCTGATTTCACTCTTACTGCATAATATGAATTTATTTTATTTCCACAGGCATAGTAGTTTGGCAGAATATCTGCATATATGAAAAGTAGAATTCAACCTAAAACATACCTGTTGAATGGTTAAACTCTCTCAAAGCCGATGCTATTTATTACACATAAGAAACATAAAATAAGAAGTAAACCTTCAGTAGGAATTTCACTTTGGTAACAAAAAATAACAATTCAATAAAAAATTAATTAATATCTTCATTATTAAGGGGGTAGAGAAAATTTAGAGGAAAATCTGCCTCCAATTAAGGAAGTACCAGGGATGGCTTTGGGGGAAGATGGCAAAAACTGAGGTTCTGAGATTGACTAGAAGTTTGTCGGACCAAAAAAATAAAAGTCTCAAAAGATATAAAAGCATGGAAAAACCATAGAATGTGATGAAAATATTCATCACTGCCTCAGCACAAAATGGGTGTGTGTGTGCACTTATATGTGTGTGTGGATGAGTGGGGATTGTTTGTAAGGGTTAGAGTGGAGAGGGATATAGGGACCAGATCATGAGGCAGTTAGAATTTTATCCTACAAAGTAAAGAAAAGGTAGAGGGTAAAAAACTTTAGATGGAAGAATCACATGGTCATGGAGAAATATTAAAGCAAACCGTGGTTAGTAATTGAATAGTATACAGGAATGAAATGCACGTTAACAATAAAATATATATATAAATTATCATTATATACTGACTATTTTGCCTATGAAACTGTATCTCATCTAGTGGACCATTCAGATTGAGTCACTGTCTGTGGAGCAGGACCCCGTCTGGTGCACGATCACTCATGCTACTGCAGAGGGCAGGCGGCTGGGCGGAGAGGGCGGGAGGTGATCGTCTGGTGTGTGGAGACTTGGGATGCCAGCGCAAATTTTTTGTCGCCATGTGCCCAGTGCCTTGCAAAATACTGTCTCCCCTCATCCTACATACCCTTCCAAAGCGGGCAGCCCATGGGGTGTGAAGGTGTATGTGCATGTATTTATATCTTTCCCGTTCCTAGTTCATTCTCTACACCATTCAAAAGCTCACAGCAGGTCAGGCCACTCTTGTAACTTAAAGTGACTTCCTACTGTGCTTAGAAGAAAACCTGAGTCCCTTCATCCAATGAACAGGCTCTTGTGAGATCTAGAGCCTGCCTGCTTCTCCAGTCTCATTTCAGACACTCACCTTGTCAGTCACTCATCGATTTCCAGCCATGTTGGCCTTCGGTCAGTTTCTAGAACACTCCACACTCTTCTCTGAATACGGGCCTTTGAACTTACCGATTCTTCTGTGTAAGATGTCCTTTCTATTAGCAGAGTGTCTCCTTTATGTTTTTCATGTTAAAGATTAAATGCCACTAAGCCCAGAAAGGTAAATTCCATGTGGTTCAAAGGACTGTTACATTATGCTGCTCCCCTGGCCGTGGTGATGTTCACTGTTAGAAGCAAGATAGAAACAGTTGACACAATGGGGTGCCCGCAGGTTTTGGACTGAAAACCGTAGTTAAAATTCCAGTTGTAAAACTTACAAGCTGTGAATGTTTGGATAAGTTCCTTAAAAGTCTTTCAGCCTTATTCATTGTATTATGCATTTACAGATTCATCCCTTCATTTGGGTACTGGTCTAGACACTGAGGATTAAGCAGTGACCAAGGAAATAACCTTTGCCATTTGTGAGGCTTCCACTGATTACGGGGCACAGAGATTATAGATGTATGTTACAGCATCAAGGAGTGCTGACGTGGGTGGAGCCTCCTTTCCACAGTTTGGTCAGGAAAAGTCTTTCTTCAGAAATGGCGTTTTATTTAATGGTAAAAGTAATGACAGACAGCATGTCTGTCCCAAATCAGAAGCAATACTTGAATGCTTCTGAATCAGAGTTTATAGATACTGAAACCGTTTTACTGGGCTGCCATCCTGGGAATTAAGTGAAGTATAAAGTATGCAGCGTGTAGCGCATGAACCTAATCAGTATTCAATAAATGCTGGTTTCTTTTCGTACTGTTTCCATCTCCCATTGTACTCCCTGAGATGAAGGAGGGCTGGGAAAGAGATAAAAAGTGCATCGATGTTGGCCAGCTCTGTTATTTCTTGCAAACTCATATTCTTTCACACTCTGTGTGCATCCAAATGTGGCGAGTTATAAGTCTCACTAAAATACAGTATGCTAGGGAAAGAAGTTATTTCTTTTCAAATCCTTGACCCCATCTAATAGCATCTTTGTTGGTACTTCTACAGTTTGAATTTCCCAGTACATGTAATTTGAAAAAGGGATAGGGGAATTTAATTCAAACCAATGTTAGTGTGAGTCTGTGATCCATTATTTGCTAGCTGTGTGGCCTTTGTTTAAATCACCTTGTCTTTTTGAGACTTAGTTTTCTCATCTATCAGATGACAATAGAATTTTAATCATAAAATTAACATTTACTATGCATACAATGTCATAATCACTATGTTGAGCATGTTATATGTGTTAATATATATTCTTCACAGTTACCTCCTAGTACATTTGCATTATCATTATTCCCATTTTACAGATGAGGAATCTGAAGTACAGACAAGTTACTGGCCCAAAGTTACCTCACTGGTGAGTGCTGGAAACAGCATTTGTTTACACTTGTTTACATGTGAGTGAAATATTAAAACTTGTTGTTATAAGCTCTCGAGATTTTGTGGTCCATTACCACACACAATAGTTGTGTTATTGGAGCTGTTACATACTCGTGTACTGTGACACTAATTAGGGAGCTATTGTATAAGCATTTATGAAATGCATTTTATTTAACATATTTAATGCAATAAATACTATGTATAGGCAATGTTGGAAGACCTTTATAACTGTTCATTTAATTTTTGCATCAAAACAATAAGTACCACTGTTCTGTGGTGCTTGTGCATTGTGGTGCCATGAGGTAGCATTTACACTCAACAGCTAAGGGAACTGAGGCACAGAGAGGATTATCAACCTGCCCAAGGTCACATAGCTGTTATGTGACAGACCAGGCTTTTGAACTAAGGAACTTGAGCATGTGCTCTTGAGACAGTGCTATGATGTCTTTGATGTAGTTGATACTATGTGCCATAAATGTTGGACTAACTCCTTGCCAAATTCATGTGCTTGGCTAATTCCTGAAAGGTGTAAATGTGGTTTTCTTCAGTAGAGAAGGACATCAGACAAAGTGACTGTCTCTGGAGGTCAGCCATGATCTATGTAGGCTTACTCTCTGTTATGTCTTTCCTTAGGGAAGGACATTATTCATCATTTCTCTTATTCTTCAATCACTGTCTCTACTGTGTCTTTTTGTCATAATGTGAACACAGTTCTCCACTCCTGTTCTTGGGAAACATACCTGGTTGTTACCTTCATGGGCAGCTGCACATGCAGACCTGAGATCAGAAATGGGAATTTTCTTGCCTGGAGTCAGTGGTAATCTCTGAAGAAGAACCATTCCAATCTTGTGACTCTGTATTCCACACTATATCTCTGTGGGGAAAAAAGAGAGACAACAAAAATGTCTTTGCAGTATGGACACTGGTTATTATTAAGGAGTGAGCTGAAACTCCTGTGGATTTAGAGACGAGTGGATGAAGAAGAAGGAAGGTTGCAAGGTGCACATGGTAAAAAACGCCCTACACACACGCCATTGCACGCTCTGTATGCAGGCGCTCAGAAATATTTGTTCAAGGAGTCAATGAGTCAGGGTTGCAATTTACATGATGGCTAGGAAGAAAAACCGTCAGTATCAATGGATAGTACTTTTCCTGGGCTGGTGAAATTTTACCCTAATGTTCTGGTGCCTGCAGACTATGAGTACTCTCCACTCCTACAGACAGAAGTACATGAAAATTCAAGATTCAGGGGCTTCAGAACACGGGTCTTCTTTAAAGTTTAATTTTAAGGACAATTTCAATGGCATTTAATTTTATGAGTATTTTTTTTCATTTTAAGTAAATAGTATTTATATCATTTATTTTTTCCCAAGAGAGCTACCAAGTGGGGAGGAAAACAGAAGTAAAATCAGAAATGGAACCCAAATCAAGAACATACACTTTCTAATTTATGGTCACCTGAGAAAAGTTTTTCCAACCTTTTCCCAATTCTTTATGTTACCACAGACTTAAAGGATATAAAGAACGTCCTAATTTTTGGTCCATTTCCTGCTTTAGGTAGCTTTCAGTTAATTTTTGAAATTAACTCTATTTTGATTTCTTTTGTACCCTTTAAAGGTAAGGAAAAAAATTTCTCTTTTGTTAACTGGGAAAATGTTTTGAAAGCAATATTCTCTAAGCTAAAATATACTTCAAAAACTGAAATTTTGAAAGATTTTAGGAACTGATGCCTAAATTAATGATAAAATATTTAGTTTAAACTTAATATAGCATGCTTAATGTTTAAGCAGTTGTCTAAATATGGAATTATAGAGTATAAGAATTTAGATAAGTATTCTCGGTTATTGCTTCAAATCCCTGATTATATATAGCTTACTAAAATAAATCTTAAGTTGTATGTAGCTATATTCATCTATTATTAAATTTTTCTAGTATTAATAGCATTCACTCAACATATTTGTATATATTCCTATTACGTGTAAGACGGTGTTCTAGGAGCTGGTTATGAAGAGTAAAAAGAAATAGCCAAAAACCTCTGCCAACGTAGAACGTTCATCCTAGTGGAAGGGGGGCAAATTAACAATGTAAAATTATACACTTTGTTTTAAGGGGTTAAGTGCTAGAGAAAAAAACTAAAGTAAGGAAGAGGGGTAGGAAGCACGTACATAGAGGTGACATTTTCAACAGAGTGACCGCAGGAGACCTTGCCGAGCAAGTATCTGAGCAACACTTGAAAGTCGTTGGAGGAAGTGTTCCAGACAGAAGCAACAGCAGGGGCAGAGTTCCAGTGCTGATGCCGCGTGTGTTCAAAGATGCCAGGCTAGCTTGTGGGAAATAAGTAACCTGAAACATAACTTTAAAGGTGTATACAAATAGAAAATCTTTACCTTAAAATTCTCACACAGTGCATACATATAAAATCAATAAGGCATATGCTTATCACCAAATTTTAAATCTGAATGCGGCAGGAACAGAGAACAGTTACTTTCTACTTATAACCACTAATTAAGAAGCAGAGCTGGAATTAAGCCACAGAACCTATGTTCGAGACAAAGACATAAGTGAGATCAAGGACCAACAAGTTTCTTTGCTTCAACTCTTCTCTCTCCCCATCTGTCCTGCAAAAGATAATGTGTCTTCATATTAAACTACATAGAAACCAGCCACAGAAATCGTATTTGATCCCATATTTCTTCTTGACACTGCTCCAAAGATAGCATCCCTGCTTGAAAAATAAAGCATACCATTAAGACGCTATCCATATGATACAAGCAAGCAAAACCCCCTTCGTCTGAGTTGCCCAGATAACAGCCAGTTCATTGCCTCAGTGGTTCTTTGCTCACCGTGAAACTGAACAAAGCTAGATCTTTGTGTCTTCTCTCAGCTTCTTCTCCTTATAACGACCGTGTAAACAATGAACCACCTTGTATAAGCCAAGTTACCAAATGCTCCTAAAGAGATCACCAGATCACCTGCTCCATTTAGACCAAAGCTCAAGCCTCCTGGCAACCCCTCAGTGGAACCCCTTTCTGCTGACTCGACTGCCCACCCCTCCCACTTTTCTCATTCCCTTCCAGCTTGGATTTTGGGCAGGCGTCTAAACCAGTTACCTGCAAGTTCATTCACGAAGAAATGATGAAGAAGAGCTTCAAATAATGTCTCTCCTAAGGACTTACATTTTAACAAGAGGTCCAGAGCTCAAGGTAGTAAGATCCGAAATTCTTTGGTTATTAAAGAACAGCTTGGAAAAATGTTTGCAGGGTAGAAACTGTTTCTTAGTCAGATGTGAAGCAGGCTGCCTTTCCCAGCTGGCTGTTATTTTCTGTCACCTGGGCATACTCTAAAATAAGCCTGGTCCTCGGATAAAAGGAACGAAACTTATTAACTCCATCCCGTGCCTTTCCGTATGCCTCACATCCCAGACACCTGTAACCATGTGTCTTCGTCTCCCAGGGAAGATGCAGACACACAGTCTATTTATCTATAAATAGGCATTTGAATCTATCGTATGATACAATAGAGGGAAAACATTAAAAACTAGATATTTGCAAATGATATATCCAATAAGGGGTTAATATACAAAATATATAAAGAATTCAATAGAACTAAACATCAAAGAATGATCTTATTAAAAACCAGGCAGAGGACCTCAAAAGACATTTCTTCAAAAACATTCAGATGGCAAAAGAGACATGAAAAGATGCTCAACATCATTAACCATTGGGAAAATGCAAGCCAAAACCTATTAGGATGTTGACTATCCAAAAAAAAAAAAAAACAAACAAAAAAAGGGGACAAGAGTGGGCGAGGATATGGAGAAAAGCTAACCCTTATACACTCCTGGTAGAAACGTAAGTTGCTCCAACCATTATGGAAAACAATATGGAAGTTCCTCAAAAAATTAAAAATAGAATTACCTTTTGATCCAGCAATTCCACTTCCAGCTTATACTCAAATAAATTAAAATCAGGACCTTAAAGACATACCAGGAAGCCCATGTTCATCATGGCACTGCTCACTATAGCCAGATACGGAAACAGCCTAAATGGGCATCAGCGAGAAAGGGGTGAAAATGTGGCCCATGCACACGATGAACCTTTATTCAACCTTCAACAAAAGGAAGAAATCCTGTCATTTGACACAACATGAATGGACCTGGATGACATTATGCTAAATGAAGTAAGCCAGCAACAAGACAAATACTGCATGATCTCACTTATATCTGTATGGAATCTAAAATAGTCAAACACATGGAAGCAGAGAATAGAATGGTGTTGGCCCCCGACAGGAGGAAGAGAGAGAAAGAAAGGCGCTGGTCACAGGGTACAGTTTTAGTGATGCAAAGTAAGCGCGTGCTGGAGGCCTACCGCACAGCATGGGGCCTGCCCTTCACAATACGCTGAGGTGTTCCTGCGAGGGCAGGTCTTGTGTTCAGTGATCTTAGTGCAAAAGGAAGCACACAAAAAAAACACAGAGGTGTGGCAAGGGGAAACTTTTGGAAGTAATAGGTAAGTTTACAGCACTGATAGTGATGATGGTTTCATGGGTGCGTACTGATCTTCAAACACATCAGCTTGTGTAAATTAAACATTTCCAGGTTTTTGTGTGTTAATCACACCTCAATGAAGTTAAAGTTGTTATCATTTACAATTTAAAATTCACAGTTATGGAACATGATTTGTTTAAATATGTTGTATTATCCACATTATTGTTTTGCTTTTGCCCTCAATTGAGAACAACATGTGTGCGTTGAATAGGAACATTTCTTTAAAGTATAAACACCTCAAAAGGAAAATAACCTTCCCATCAGTTTCTCTCCAGCCTCTACGGCAACACCTAGAGAGACACGTAGGTGCTACAGGCATGAAGCATGGGTGTGCTACTACGTGTGGACTTGTCCCCCGAAGGGTAATTCAGAGGCCACTCAGCCTGGTGGGCATGCACACACGTCTGTTTCCTCAGGCTGTTGCAGCGTGTAACTGTTTGGCAGTCTGAGCACATAGTTTCTTTCTGAAGGAGGTTTTCTGCTGAAGGTTATGCTGCGCTTCCCACTAAAGCATAAATCCATTGGCTCTTTGTTAAGCATCCTGTACAATCAAATCAAAGCAGTTGTCAATGGATAAGGTTTGATGGAAAATGTAAACTGGCTTCTCCACCCCAAGTGAAATGGATTAAGCAACGCGGGAGGTTTTGTACACCCTCTCTGCACACAACATCTCTATTTGTAGGGGAAATTTTTACTGCAACATTTCTTGTTGCACCTGCCAACTTTCTCTTCTCCTGAAAACACAAATTCCCATTCCACACTGAAGAATGAGTAATGCCTCTAAGTGCCCAGAAGATGTTTATAATAATTGATATTTCATCCTCCAGTGCCAGGGCTGCACGAATGGAGTGCTTTATGTGGAATGCGCTCCGGTCCCTTTGGTACCCTGCCCAGATTCCGTATGCCCATAGTCAGCGCAGCACTAATGCAATCCAAGCACAGAGAGACAACGTCTCAGAAAACAGAGGAGCGCCAGAGGCTTGCATAATGTATCAGAGATATCAAAGCTTTCTTTGAGGAGGTAAAAATATGATACAGAAAGTACCTGGTGGGAAAAATCACCTTGGTTTTTCTAAGGAGTGAGATGTGTATTAACCGGGATAATGGGGCATGAATTTAGACTCCAAAGCTTCTCACACCTCCAGACTTCCTTTGCGGAAGTATTGTTATTTATTTTGTGAACTGTTTCTGCTCCTTGCCCAGGCTGTGTCCACCTCTGTATCTTGCATGGGGATAGTGTGTGTCACTAATGTTTTAATAAAGTGCTTCATATGCACTTTCTGTGAATCTCATCTATTATTTTATAAATGTCCCTTTATTAATTTGAATAATTTTTATCAACTATTCAAACTTATCTTGGATATTCTTGACTGCAAAATATAAATTGTAGGCATTTTAGAAGAGAAACTAATATCTACATCTGGGTAACTCTAAAAAATGCACATTTGATGCTCCATGAACTATTGTGCATTACTGATTGGTTGAAAAATTGTTAGCATTTTTCCACTCCCTATGTTTTTTTACCTTACTGCCTCCGCCCATCCCCACATGTTCACCATGTAATATTTTTGCTAAACCAGGGAAAGAATAACCTACAGAAGCCTCACCCCCAAACGCTATCCATTGAAAATCAAAGTGCCCATTTCTCGTCCCTCGTAGTTACTGCCAGTGGCTGTCCCTGGAGAGTCAGAAAGCGCCCATTGCAAAGGGAGAGGACAAGCACAGGAGCGACAAACACAGACGTGACCTGGTGGATTCGAGTGCGTGCGCCTCCGTGGAACATGCACTTGTTCTCATCAGACCACCACTGGGACTCTTCCAAGCCTCCCAAGTTCAAGGGGTTACTTCTTGACCGGGACCCAGTTTTCAAATGGAGCCTCTTAAAAATAAAGTCATGTGGGCATATGGATGATTTAACTTTAAAAAACAGTCAAAGACTAACAATGAAATATCTGGAAAATGTAATCCCACTTATAATGACATCAGAAAATAAAGTAAAATAGTTAGGAACGAATTCGACCAAAAAGATGAAAGATTTGTTTGCTGAAAACTCTGAGACTTTGGCAAAATTAAAGAAGACACTCATGGAAAGATAACCCATGATCATAGCTTAGAATAATTAATGTTGTAAAAATGTCCATAATACACTAAACCATCCATCGACTCGATGCAACCCTTTTAAAGTTCCAACTGCATTTTTCACAGAAAGAGCAGGAAAACGATTCAACAATTCATATGGAACTACAGAAGTCCCCTAGGAGCCGAAGCAATCCTATGAAACAGCAGCAAAGCTGGAGGCATTACACTCTCTAATTTCAAACTTTATTACAAAGTTACAGTAATCAGAACAACATAAAAATACACACATAGACCAACGGAGCGGAATAGGGAGCCCCGAAACAAACTTACATACAGTCAACTAACATTTGACAAGGGAGCCAAAAAATGTAATGTGGAAAGGAGAGTCTCTTTATAAATAACATTGGGAAAGCTAGATGAAAACATGTAAGGCAGTGAAATTAGACCCCTGTCTTGCACCACTCACAAAAATTAACTTGAAATGGATTAAAGACTGAAATGTAAGACCTGAAATTATACATCTCCTAGAATGAAACTGGAAAGAGCTCCTTGACATTAGTCTCGTCAGTGACTTTCTGAATGTGGCACAAAAAGCACAGGCAACAAAATCAAAAAGAAGTAAGTGAGCCCACATCAAATTAAAAAGCTTCTGCACAACAAAAGAAACAATTCAATATAATGAAAAGGCAACCGACAGTATGGGAGAAAACATTTGCAAGCTGTCTGTCAGATAATTGGTTGATACCCAAAATATATAAGGAACACATACAACTCAAAAGCAAAATAACAAGTAAATTAAAAGTGGGCAGAGGACCTGAGTACATGTTTTTCTGAAGAAGTCATACCTGTGGCCAAAAGGTGTATTAACAGGTGCTCAGCACCACTAATAACCAGACATGGAACTCAAAACCATAATGAGAGGTTACCTTACATCTGGCAGAATGACAATTACCAAAAAGTTAAGAAACAAGCGTTGGCAAGGGTGTGGAGAAAGGGCATACACTTTTGCTAGGAATGTAAATTGGGACAGCCACTATGGAGGTTCTTCAAAAACTTAATAAAATTTCTGTATGATCTAACCATCTTACTTCTGGATATATGTCCAAAGGAAATGGCATCAGTGTCTCAAGGAGCCCTCTGCCCCCCACACCATTCACTGCGGCACTGTTCACACCACCACAGACACGAAAATAGCCTAAGTGACCATCCACGGGTGGTGGATGGAAAACAGTTACTGCCCCTCTTTCTCTATCGCCTGCGTGGTTCAAGTTCTCCCCAGTGATAGGAATTCTTCTGCATTTCCATTGTATCCTTCTGATGAGCTGAAAAGGGGGTTGTCGGTCACATGGCAAGTCCTTGCTGAGGCCCCTTGCCCTTTGTAGTGAGGAGTGCAGCTCAGCAGGGGATGGTAAGACAGGGTATCTGTGCAAATTACTTCTAAGTAGAGCATTCAGTTTGGAAAGGATGCAGCATGTGTTTCAGATGTTTTCTGCAGAAATAAATGCCACTGCCTCATCGTCATGGCAACCATTTTGACATTCCGATGTGAACTCGGGTCTGCCTAAGGCATTCCATGAGATTTGTGCCATCTCCAAAAGGGTGTGCCGTGTGCCTCTCTTCCTGCTACTGGTACTTTAGGGCCATTTAATCTCTCTTCAGCTGTTACCATCAACTTCCAAATGCTGGTCAATTAAGAGGCAGCCAAACAAAAGAAAAACACCCACAATACGTTTCACTAGTTTGATACCTGGAAAAAGCTATTGATCAATGTTTTTATTTGCTACCGAGAGCACGTTATATATGTTGGGGTAATAGCAGGTTCTATAATTGCAAAACATCAAAATTCCAAATTTCACCCACATTAAGTGATCTTAAGAGCTCCACTATGTTCGTTCACCTTCCAAGGCACCATTCAGAATGCTAGCATCCTTCCATTTTGTGAAACTACTCTCCTCTCTGGCCTTGAAGTCCTCTCATTCAACCCTAGATGAGGAGAAAGCACCGAGGAACTCTTGATGGAACTATTTTTCAGAGCAAGTGTGTAAGGGGAGTTTCTGCTCACACTCCAAGCTCGAGGAGTTCCAAGCCGGCCATATGGCCCCACAGAGCTAATGGAGCAGCTGGGAAATTAAGTACAGCTGTGAGCACAGGAAACGGAAGACGCAGATCTGGAAAATGGTTTAGTAGCCTCTGCCATAATCTTAAAATTTAGGGATAAAATGGTAAATTTTATGTAATGCATATTTTAATACAACAAGACCAACAAAATATTAGGAGAATAGGATCTTGGGAAACAGCGAATTTCTGATTTATTGAAATTTACTAAAAATATTTTCAATGGTCCTACTCTCATTGTTGAAAGTGACATTCAGTTCATTGATTTTCCTGTCTTGTTTAGCATAACATGGTTTGTAACTTCTGGAATCCAGACTGAAGTTTCAGAGGCTGATTAAAACTTCAGTCATAAAACAAAAAGTAACCATTATTCAATGTTAACATGGTAAAGTAAAACATTTATTTGGGGAATTTATACTAGATTATATAATGCTACATGAACAAACCCTGCAATTGTGTTGCATTAAGTAAAGATGGATGCCAATATTTTTTTAAGTTAAAATTGGTTCTTTAATTAACATTGAACACTAAAAGATCATTAACTTGGAAACATTGAGAACTTAAAGTAGTTAGGATGCAGGTCATCAAAATTTCACTTTTATACCACAGTATTGAACATCAGACTTATATGTGGGGAAAAAGGGGAAAATTGAGAAAGAATTGGATTTTCTTCTCTGCAATACAACCGATACTTTTCCTTCAAAATCACTTAAAGTTATACTAATTGTAAATGGTTCTTATATGACTTTTTTCAATATCTATCATTTCATTTATTTATTTTTTCAACAAATATTTATCGAGTGCCTATTACATTCAGGCACTCTATCAGACAATGGGAACACAGAGATAAATAGATAAATCCCTGACCTTGTGGAGTTTATATTCTATGCAGGCAGAATAATATTAAACCAGGGGGAAAACGGTTTAATAACAACTATGTAATATTGATTGCAAAGAACACAGCCTGTTGCAAACCACCACCGGTTCTTGAGATAGTGGGTCTATGTTTCTATCACTCCTCCCCGTGTGTCCTTTAGTTTGTCTTCCACAAGGTGGTTTACACATTCCAGCAGCACTAAAATGTCTCAGGCCAACAGTGACCCCTGTTACAAAGTATACTGGGCAATATTAAGCCTTATTGTACTGATTTTTTTTTTTTTTTTTTTTTTTTTTTTTTTTTTGCTGTACTTGACAAATGTGGGCACACCCTCTTCTTTGAGCTTCTGAAACGTTCATTCTCTTTTTCAGGGACACTGAGACTTTAGAAACACTGACTTTGTGTACACTGACAGTGTACCCTGTGGTAGCTCCTCTCTCCTGTACAATTCTTAAAATATCCATCATTCTTAGGATTCCACTTTATACCCTATGTTCTTTGACCCTTTGTACTCTCTCCAGCATATATTTTCAGATATAATTTGTGATCCATTTATGCTTTTTGACTCTCAACTTTTTATCATCAGCTTTCACTTCTCTACTGAGTTCCAAATTTGTGCACACAAATTCGTACCCTTCACTCGCTTTAAACTTACTTAAGCCCAAACTTACCCTAAGTGGTTCTGTATTATATACACAGTTCCACCATCTACTAACAAACCCACTAACCAAGGCAGCTCCCATTTCTCCAAAATCCACATCGTATTTACTAACGAACATCACTGATTTTGTCTCTTAAATAGCGCCAAGATTCTTCACTGCTCTTCCAGATCTCATGATTATCAGTATCTCTTCATCTATCTGAGATCATTCCAACAACCTCTCAATTGCCCTCGCCCTCAGGGGTTAGTTTTTGCCTTCAAGATAAATTCCAAACTATTTGAAACAGTAGACACACTTGACAATTTGGCCAAAACTTGTCTTTTTTTCCCCCAGGTACAAGCTGAACCAGTTTGTGTTTGCTTTGTAGTAAGAATGTCAGTATTAACATTAGAGTGAAGCCATTTTCCCCGGAAGGCTTCCTTGCTTGTCTCTTGCAGCAGAGCTGGCCCTCTCTTGCTCTTGGGACCGTAGCTTTGTGTGCATTCTCCTTTCGTATCACTGGAAGCATTGCATTATAATAAGTTTGTCCACGTGTGTCTGCCACCTTGTGATTTGGGGGCGCGGAAACATATTTCATTCATATTTCTGTCCTTAGTACCCAGTACAGCCTAGGCTTACAATAGATGTCTAATATTTAATGAGGATGGAAAAGCATAGATGAACAAATAAATTAATTAAAGATGTGCGTAGTTGTCTTGATGATCTGTGGTCTAATGAACAAAATAAACTAACAAATGAAATAGTAATAGACTCTTTGATCAGAGAACAGATTGACAATTGTCGGAAGGGAGGGGGTTTGGGTGACTGGGTGAAAAAGGTGAAGGGATTAAGCAAAACAAAACAAAACAAAACAAAAGCCTCATGGACACAGACAACAGCATGGTGATTACCTTAGGGGGGTGTGGGAAGGAGTTTGGGGAAAGTAGAAGAGGGCAAAAGGAGGACGAATACTAGTGGAAGTGGACTTGACTTGGGCTGGTGAACACTCGTGCAATACACAGGTGATATGTTACAGAATTGTACACCTGTCACCCGTATGTTTTAATTGACCAATGTCACCCCCATACATTCAATAGATATTTTTAATTTAAAATAATTTTGATTATGTAGTTGATCTAGACTTAAATTTGAAAGCAACTCCAAAATGAGGAATAGGTTTTCAATTCTAGATTTTAATATTCCAAACCTTACAAAACCACTCTTCTATTATTTAGAAATCCTGTCTTAGCACATTATAGAAATATTCTACTAGGCAAAGTCATGAGCCGCATGCTAGGGATAGTTAATGAGAATAAAATGATAGCTTATCATATAATTGCTGAGAGTAAAAGCAAACACAAACTTTTATAAAAAGCAATATGTCGATATAGTTCAACAGCCTTTAAAAAGTTCATGTAAATTTATCCAGCAATTTTATATCAGGGAATCTATCCTAAGGAACCTCAGACTACATAAAGATATTTAGGTAAAAGAATATTTGCCACAATATTATTGTGTCTGCAAGACTGATGACAGACACTTGGGGCATAAATAAGTAAAGATGAATTTCTAACAGATAATATTGTGTGCTCATTTAAATTAATATTTTAAGGGGAGTAAGTAATATAAATTAGTAACCAGAAATGTAAGACCTTTAAAAATACATAGAGTGAGATCCCATGTCTGTTTTTAAAAATGTAGATAGTATCTTGTATTGAAAATATATGCATGAAAATAGGCTGCAGGAATATATACCAGACTACATAGCGACGGGCAAAGGTAGGTTAACAGATGTGAGTATGTGAAACACAGAATTTACTCTTGTATTCTTATTTATTAATTATTGTATTATTTTCCATATGAACTACTATACACCCACTTTTGTCTACCATTTATAATGATTCAGTGTTATTAGATAATCATGTGTTATCTTCAACATTATATCGATTTTATAACCTGAAGAAATAGCCCATAAGTAAACGTTCGTGCCCCGAGCCGCAGTTTGCCCTGGATGTAGCCTCTGTGTTCGGTGGCTAGTTACTTGTTGTCTGAACAGAAACCAGGAGCTTGGCAAACAAGATACTTCACTCAGCATTTTAAAAATAGGAGATCGAAGGTGTTAATTAGTCAGTATTTGGAACCAAAGTACAAGTGTTAAAATAAAATAAAGAGGCAATGGAACGCACCCAAGGAGGTAGAAAGAAACTAGGGCTGGAATATATGAAGAGCACAAAGAAGCAGAAACAATGATTTGGCACGGAGAGAGAACTCGATGGGGCAAGACTAACTAAGACTGAATGACCCACCACCATTCAGCTCCCGAGGAAGACGGAGAGAGCTTGGTCTGTTTCTCACAGTTTCTCTGTTTCTCTGATTCCCACAGCATAGAGGTCTCTGGCACCTCGATCCCCATGAAATATATCTCTCATTATAATAAATTCCTTCTCCTTACTTCCTGGAGATCACGAGTGTCACTGCTACTTGCAACCAAAATAATCCTCAATAAAATGAGGCTTTTCCTGTTCATATAGGCAGGATCTAGGCCTACTGGTTGTTACAAGATTTGATTCCTTATTTTTGTTGACTTTGCCCATTGTTATTAATTTCACTTGTCACATAGGACCTATTATCTTTATAGCAATTACAGTGTTTGACCGTGCAATACAGCTGTTTCTACGTCATCATCCTTGACAAAGGGCATGGCCTGGGCCACTCTCCACTGCTCTCTGCTTCATTCATGCACTTATTCATCCAACAAATACTCATCCAGTGCCTGTTTTCTCTGCACGATGCTAGGCTCCAGGGGTGCAGTAATCATCAGGACAAGCCTTGCTTCTAATCTTTCAGGACTAGAGTCCATTGAAGGGAAGTACATTCGAGGAGTCACACTGAGTGAAGGCTGTATTAAACATCACTCAGTCTGTTGGAAAAGTTAGATATTCTTTGAATGTTTCAAAGACAATTCATTGTGATATTTTTACCTTAAGTGAATTACTGGGAAGCAATTCCGGTCTCAACTGGGTCTTCACGACTTTTCAATAAAGTGACCGCTCTTGGTGTTCTTACGTCACTGCTGAAGAATTTCCATTTTGTCGTTCGTGAGGATGGGAGAAACAAGAAACACGGTGGGTAAACCTGAACTGCCACCTGGGTGCTGCATGCAGAGCTCCCAGGGCCAGGCCCAGGGCGGTGCCCCCTGCGGTGGCTCCACGTGGATGTTTTCAAATGTAGATACGTCTAGGGTTGTGGGCTTTTTGTCTGGTCGTTGGTTGGTTGGTTGGTTGGTTGGTTGATTTTAGATTTTGTGATAAGGATTATTTAAAAATTTCTCATCAGCTCTCATCCAAATTTTGGAAACACAGTCAATAGAGAAAGTGATTTATATCACTAGGGTACTTGGTTAACCATTGTGGTGCATTTGTAGTGTGACCTATTATTAAGCAATTAAGAATGAGAGAGCTGTATGATGGCATGAAAGATGTCCAAGGTATGTTTATCTATATCTGTAGTTAGATTTAGATCGATCTGGGTCCAAGAGCAAGAGCGACCTATGCTGTATGTCTGTAGTGAGCATTGTCAATTGACTACTGTACCTTCCTTTCTTCTCCTGACCACAATCCACGGGAATCCTCAGGCATTCACGCTTCTTCTATGGATCCCATGTGTCTCCATGGAGGGTGCCCCCACTCAAGACTCTCCAAACTCTCTTTCCTCATCAGTGATTGGCTCAGGAATGTGACCCAGTCCAGCCCTCTGTGCTGTGGGAAGTCTCCTTGGGGGCCTTCTAGGAGCATTCCTTTTTCCCTTCTGATAAAGTTTCTGCAAGAGTTTATGACTTCCTTAGGATGTTGCTATATCTGGATGTAAGACCCAGAACTGCTGAAGCCATCACACTAAAAGCTCAATGCACAGAGGAGGCAGAGTTCAACATGGAATCGCAGGAGACGTAGCCAGAGCTCTGAATTAAGTCAGCCTCCAAGCCTATGTTTTTCTGGACTTTCAGTAAGGTAAGCTGAGAAATGGCCTTGGTGCTCAAGCTAGCATCTTTTTAAATACCGTAGGCCTCCCCCCCTTATATGCAGTTACCTTCCTGTGGTTTCAGTTACCTGCTGCTGACTGTGGGCTGAACATATTAAATGGGAAATGCCAGAAATAAACAATTCATAAGTTTTAAATTGCATGCTGTTCTAAGTAGTGTGAAGAAATCTTTGTCATCCAGCTCCATCCTGCCTGGAACGTGAAGCATCCCTCTGTCCACTCACACTGTACACTCTCCCTGCCCGGGAGTCACTTAGTAGCTATCTTGCTTATCAGACTGGCTGTCGAGGTATCACAGTTCCAGTCACCCCAAAGCACAAGAGTAATGATGCTGGCAATTCAGATATGCCGAAGAGGAGTGATGAAGTGCTTCTTTTAAGTGAAATCATATATATGTTCAGGTTAAAAAAAGGTATATATAGGGTTTGGTATTATCCACTGAGGGTCTTGTAATGAATCCCCTATGGATAAGAAGAGACTACTGTATTTAGCTTGTTACATCTGTAATCATCCTGAGGTTTTGCATGTTTGTGTGTATGTTAATGAGTGCATCATTTTCAGTGGAGAAAGATTGGAAGAACACAGTATAAAATAATAAAAAAGTGGGCTTGAGAGAAGAGAAAGGAGTCCTCCACTTTTTATTCCACATACTTCTTTATGGATACATAATGGATATTTAACAATACTGTATTTAAAACATAAAATAGAAATATTAAAATATTTCCAATAGTATGCTCTTTCATTGTCCCTAATTTCTGCTGATTTCCAGTAAAATCACTATTGAATTTATCAGAGAAGTCATAGACGAATATTTCAAATTTTTAATGTTGGCAGTATGGTTTATTGTAAAGAAGACAAGGGCTATTGTTGGGAGTTATGGGTTTCTCTCCTGCTTCTGGTACTCATTTAGGTACCTGGCCTCAGGTAAAGCATAGAACCATTCTGGGCCTGGTTTCCCTCATCAGTATAGAGAGAAGAGAAATCTAGACATCTATTTTAAAGATTCTATACCCTTCTCTGATATTTTATTCCTAACTTATATGCACAAATAAACTACTTTAGGCTGAATACTAGCTAAAGGCAAGGAAAGGAGCCAGATGAGTTGGCAATGTCTATTTTCAGTGATTCCAGAATTGCTGCTATACCTTGTGGCAGGTAAGAGATGGTGAAAAAGAAAAAGCACACAGAAACAGCATTTATTTCATCAATTCATTTATTCTCAGGTTCATGTTTGGCTGTCTGTAGTCATTAAAATAGAAACCGCAAAAGACCTGGGTGTTTATTAATTTTTTTCTGTTCTATAGTTTTATAATTTCATCTTAAGGATGCTTCCTTTTACTGAGTCAAAAATGCATTCACTTTATTCTTAAGTATTAACCCATTTTTTTCTTTTATTTGTCTTTTTTCTTCTTTTATTCCAAGTTTTGAGTAAAAGAGAGAATGGGTCTTGGGAATATCAATTAATCTTTTGTCAATAAACAAAGTTTTTTAGTTACTTATCATGGTCTTGCTCAGGACAGGTTTAGTTTTTCTTATATAAATGTACACATTTATATTTTAATAATTATCCAAATAATCATTTACTATGATGTAATTCCCTTCTTTGATGGCTATTTATTCTTTAAAAAATAATTGGCGCTAAAGATTTCTTACAATATATTTTATAATCATTGAATGTAGCTTAATATAAGTTTTCTTAGGAACCAAAAATTCCTGAGAAACAGTTACAGGGAATAAAGTCCCCCACGAACAGATGATGAGTGAGAGTCTAAGCTGCTAATTATTCTTCCTAATTAGTTAGCTAATTATATGGCTGGTCAGCCCAGATTTTATTTAAAAAAAAAGAGACTCCCTTATCCTTCCCCCTCCTCCTTTTTGGCCTTTTCAGCATCATTGAATTTATTTCCTGGCAGAAAAATTATGAAGTTAAAATACTGCCACGTAATTGCAAGCTGTATTAAAATGTGTTTCAGGTGAGACAATCTAACTATTTCAGTTTACAACATTTCTTTTTTTTCAATCTTCACTCAAGGACTTTTTTTTTCCATTGCTTTTAGAAAGAGAGGAAGAGAGAGAGAGAGAGAGAGCGAGAGCGAGAGCGAGAGAGAGATGGACAGACAGGCAGATCAAGACCATTGATGTGAGAGAGAAACACCGATCGGTTGTCTTCTGGTATGCACCCCAATTGGTGATCATACTTACAACCCGGAAATGTGCCCTGACTGGGAATCAGACCCACCTTGGCCCTTCTATCTATGGGACGGTAGTCCAACCAATTGAGCCACACCGGCCAGGCATACAATATTTCTGCCTTCACAATTAACACTTGTCTCTTCTAGTAGTGGGTCTGCCGGGCCAGGGAGATGATAGGAATCCACTATCACAGCTGGACTCCAACAGAGTTGCCAGATAATGCAGTGGTGTCATATGAACTGGCGAAAGTGATGGATGGAAACATACCATAAATAGGGAAATGCTCTGATTTCCTTTTACAGCCTGCCTCACACAAAGCACATGTAGGGCAGGGGAGTGCTGTGCCCTAAAGAAGAAGGGCAAATTGGACCATATCCTCAGGTGTCCATTATGGCGCCCTGCCAATCATACCACGAGATTACTGTCAATAACCCTGTTAAGAAGCTTGGTCTTACTATTATCAAGGTAATAGGCATGGGTTGAAGAAGGATTAGATTTTTCTAGGCATTCCCAATTGATTTTTGAGATACTTATAAGAAGGTCCGTTGGGTCATATAATAGAGAATCACAAATATTACTGTGAATCCTGAATATCTAAAGCGTGTCATCTTCAGTAAGCTGAGACTTAGTGTTATCTATGGTCATTTTAATACAAATTAGCCAGATTGGTATCTCTTGATTCTCATTGCTGCTAGAAGCACCTACGAATGCAATCAGGACTCACGAAGTAGTTGTGGAACTTAAGGACTGGTCTGTACACTACTTTATTTTCTAAGCCAGCAAAAATAGTCATCTGACTTTTGTGACAGTTAACTAAGGTTTGCCCTAGACCCTGTGAAATGGAAACTTCATTTAGCCAGATGCCCATTCTTAGCATTGTTCAGGCATTTATGTCTGTGCCCGCACCAAACTGTGGTCATTCAGGAGGACTCCTCAAAACACAAGTTTTCAGCCTTTGTTTGCTCTTTCTTTTGATGAGTCTCAGTGAGGACCGGCTTTTAACCACCATGTTCTGTGTGAAGGAAATTCTTAAATAGTAATGCTATGTGCAATGCTAATTCTTTTGAAAGGTTAAAAAAACCTCAATGTGCCTTATATAACATGATCTATTTATACTCTGTCACTAAGGAGAGTCAGCTGCATTTATGTTTGGGTGAACAGAGC
Organism: Glossophaga mutica; assembly: GCA_039655065.1. NCBI lineage: Eukaryota > Metazoa > Chordata > Mammalia > Chiroptera > Phyllostomidae > Glossophaga > Glossophaga mutica. The sequence continues at coordinate 12,532,400 of CM077314.1, forward strand.
AATTTATTGTACCTTTTCATGCAGTTGATCACTACTGGTTTACCCAGCTCCTTGAGAGCACTGGGTTAGGTCATGAGAATTGTCCAGATACATTAAGATGTTTGGAACTGCACTACTTAACCTAAAAATACTGAAGACAAGAATTCCCTGAAAAGATAAATTTAAGCATCAGCGTTTCTGTACCTTCCTCTGTTATCAATTATAATATTAAGTTCCATCAGAGGATATTATACATGACAACAGTTACTAAGAGACTGTTGCAGTTTCAGTCCCAAATTGGATGCTTTCAAGCCTCCTTTAGTATTTCCAGCACCTGGTAGTGACTAGTAACATGATGTTAAGTTTTTTAACCAATGAGAGGCTCTTTGACTGAGACTCTAAAGTAAACTCTCAAATTGTTACCATAATATAAAATTCAGGATGGTGGGGCAGGCATACACTGGATTACATGGCTTCTGAAAAATCTGGCTATGATTTCACCAAACCGCCATCTCCTTCATTTATGCATGGCTATCCCCGTGATACAACAAATGCTGATACCTTGTATATTTACATTCCTTTCTTCTCTTGGCCTCTTTTAATTCTTGTATCTGCATTTATTACTTGTGTGATGTTTAGCATATACTTTCTTCTGCTTTAATTTTCCTCTGAATAGAGGGCTTGTTGTATGCTGTGCTGCATAAAACACATTACATGCAGTGTTTTAGTCAGTCTTTACAAGGACCTAATGTAGCAGGGACTCCGGTGGTATGCATCTACAGATGTGGACAGCACGGTTTGGGAAGTTGAGCGACCTGCTGAAAGCGATGCAGCATGTAAGTGATGGAGATGACTTGGGTCCTGACTTCAGCTTCCCCATCGTTACTGTCCATCCTCCTGTCCTCATTTTTGGTCTCTCCCTCCCTGATTTGACAGAAGAACCCAGGTGTTGGGAGTTAGAGGTGAGAATAAAGAGAAGCTAGTGTCTAATAGAAGTAACTGACAAGAATAGAAATCATTTTAGAATTAGACTTAACACTTCCTGATTTTTATCTCTTCTAAATCCGAGTAGCCACAAGGGAGCCACTATTAAATACGTATGGAAACATGGTTCTCACCATCTAGCTGCAAAGACCATAGGAAACCAGGCACACTGGAGAAGCTTCCCACCTTAGTTAAGCATTTCTAACAAAAAGGAACATTCTTTGAAGATTCGTTATTCATTCTTTTGAGTCCCTTTTTATATTGTTTCATATCTCACTAATGGGCTTAGTTTAATTCAGTTTTATTTATTCTTATTTTGTTACAGCAGAAAGATGCCATTTGTAACCCCACAAATTACATTCCCTTTTATGTTTGTGGTGGGTGGGAGTTTTTTTATTTTTATTTTTGTAAACCTTACAAAGCGAGTTGTAATAAAAAACAGCCTGTAATTCAAGAAACTAATGCAGAGAAATAAGTGCTTTGAAGAATGGCAACACAAACAAATGCAGAATAAATCAGCAAAATGTACTGTCATAAATACACATTTTAAAGCTGTTATAATATACATTTTGTTAAATCTTCAAATTAGTATCTTAGGAGTGGTAGATGATTTTAAATTTACTACATTTTCCAAGATAGAATGACATTCAGGTTTATGTTTTTCTTATTGTTTTCCTTTTGTATTTTTCTCCAGATATGATAGTATTTCTGTCTTTTGTAATAGTATTTTATCTCCATCAGTCAAACTAAGGAATAAAATTAATTCAACATGAACTAAACACTGAGAAATTATTTAAATCATACAACTTAAGTATAATTCAAAGATTTTATCAGACTAAAATAATAGATTTGCTAAAACAACTATATTCATCTTTTCAAAACAATCTGAAAAAAATGGCAGATTTATAAGTTGCAAAGACAAGAAAACTGGCTCTAAACTTTCTTACCATTTCAAAGTTCATGCATTCATAAGACTTTCTCTATAGTATAAACATTATTTTTTGCAATGAGCCCAGTATGGAAATTATACAGAAAGGGGTGTGAAGAGTCAGGATATAAAGTATCTGCATAAATTTGCATCACTTACACATCCAGAAAAATTTCACTCACCAGCCAAATTTAGTTTAACAGGGGAAGGCATTTTGGTTCAACCTCCAAATTCTAACTGCAGCATGTGCCTGGGAGAGCCTTGTCTCATCCACTCTTGTCAGCGCTTTTGCTACTTCTGTGCGCATACCACAATGCATTGCACACATTTGGGGGAGGTATTTGCTTAGTGCCTATATTCTTCCACTGCTCTGGTGAATTTCACAAGGGCAAAACCACCGTCATTACCCCTGTATCTCCCAGTGCCCCGTTCAGTGCTGAGCCTTTAGTAGGTAGCCAATACATATTTTTAAATAATGAAATGAATACATTGAATATCTCCTTGAACTTATTAAGAGAAACCAAAAGCAGATCCTCCACTAGCCTAATTTAAATGCTTTTATTACAGTGTTCTGCTGGTTCCTTGCGTTTGGCCCATTTTGATCACTTGGAGTATAAATAACATGGTTCAAAGCAGTCTGAACTGAGCCAAGGTATTAGAGCTACTGACTTAGAGTGGATAGTTTTGGTTTGGAATAGATTCTGAAACTGTCTAGAGATTGTTTTTGTTTTGGCAAATGAATATTGGATTAGCAGTTTGGAATGGCCCTATAAAAATGTTTTGAACTCTGATATGGTTTGGGATTCAGTTTTGAGGATGATTTAGTTCAGTTTTTAGTTAATTTACATTAAGTTCCATAGTAATAATAACCTACATTTCACCACACTTCATAGAACAAACGTGTGTGTGTGTAAGAATAGATGAAGCGATTTAAAAAATACATCTCCTGTGTCTTATATAAGGATATGTATTCTAATGCACTATTCTGGGGCTTTATGCCTTTCTCTTTTGAAGCGTGATATTGTCAAAATAACGTAGGAGGCAGAACTAGGAGAATTCTTTGTACATATGGATTTATTGATACCTGCGAAGATATTTAACTCAATGAGATGTAGGTTTCTGTTAAGCTTTAAAATCCTGAAAAGAGTTTGTGCAGCCTATACGCACATTTTTGAAAAGTACACATCTACATAAAGATCCGTGAGATTATATCTATATGCATTAATTTCTAGATATAAACAACTTAGCAAATCCTGCACTGTTTAGAAAATACTTCATAGATCTTGGGAATTGGTTTGAAATTTCTCTGCAAGGTATTTTGTTAACTAAATTAGCTTCTGATTTATGGAATCAGAGAAATATTTCTGTGTTAATTTCTGGTGTCTGATTTCACTTGGAAACCCTGAGCCAAAACTGAGAATTGTCTCACCGGTTAATTTCTACTTATCCCAACCTTCAGCCCCATCTAAATGCAAACATATTTGTGTGTCTTTTTCTTTAGAAATGAGCAAAGATGATGAACAATAATTAAATGATGTGTTCAGTTAATTTGTGCATGTGTTTTAGTCCCTCATTCTATTTGTTTGACCATTTTCCTCCAAAGTCCTTTTCTTGAAGCTCTGCAGAGTGGCCATTTTTCTAACTTCTTTTTTCTTCCTTTCTTGCCAGCTAGGGTCTTTTCTAATTTAAAAATGCAAATGTGTTATTGTGCTTGCTTGCTTTTACGTATTCTGCCATTTTTCAAACTGTGCCTTGACTCAGCCATAAATATGTGCTTCAGCATAAGTGAATCTCGAACCCCACCACCACTTTAGGTCACTACCAACCGTGACTTGACTCTTTCTGAACGCACAGCATGTGACCTACCTGTGACTCTCACTCAGTAATTAATCAAGTCTGCCTCATGACATTTTTTTGGTGATGTATATTTAACATCACATAATTACATAATTTTTGTGTCTCTGAGCCCAGCCACCTCAATTGAATTGCAAACTCTTTGAGGCAGATTCAAAGTCTGTCCTACAGAATGCATTGTAAACAAGGAAATGTATGCTGATTGATTATTTAATTGATTGACTATATCCATTTAGCTATGAAGGAAGTCAAGCAGCATGAATAATAGAAAGTTAAAAATATCTTCCCTAATCAGATTTTCTTGAATATATTAGTGCCTGGGAAGCAATTGTGAGAGTTCTTAGTAAAGTGTCCACAGCCTTTTTTCCTTTGTCTGAAAATTCAAGAACAAGAATAAGGTGTGAAATGACATAAGGTGAACATTATATTTTATTTCTTTAATTGACTTGTTACACTTGCAGTCCTAATTTTTCTACATTTAAGAAGATGCCATTTCTGAAGACAGTGCCGACCTAAGTTTACAGTGTGACTTCAATAATGGCCCCAAGGATCAATAAATTTAAGAATGATTAGCATAAACAACATTAAACAGATTTCTTCCTTGTAGAAAATCCACGGAGCCTTTTAATATCCTCATACTTTCAAAGTGGTGGGACAGAGAACATAGTACACTACATTACCCAAATTTGCATAAGTATGATTTTTTTTTAAAGCATCTTACAAGTCTGTGTGCCTTAGTGGTCTCTCTTGGAAACCCTGAGGTAGAAATTTCAGGTACATCTTTCATAGTTCATGATGTTTAGAAAGGGATTATCAATTGCAGAGGGTCATTTCTTGTTTTTTGGACAGAAGTTCAATATTACCTTAATGTTTATTCATCTGTTTAGGGCGTTGTTTAACCGTATATAGCAGGACCTTCAACCTTTCCTTTCCTGTGGGGCCATGTCCTCCCATTATGTTAATGAGGTTTATGTATTATGGTACTATGTTACTGCTTTTCTAAAATATATCTCGATTAATCAGTGGCTTTTAAGAATCTGTATCATTTTCATCATCTTCTCCCACTGCACAGTGATGTCCCCTGCAGGTTGTGTGAGCAAGTCTGCCTGTGTCGGACGGTATTCTTAAAGAAAGACTGAAGATCTATACCTAAAGTCCTACCTCAGGCATTGGCTGTGTGACCTCATTGTCACTTTCCTTTCTAAGTCTCACTTTCATCCTCTGCACAAGGTTACATAGAAATAAAAATTATATGAGTTATTCGTACATAAAGTATTTTTGTCACCTTATAATTTCTTGTAGTTTTTTCACAATTTGGTTAATAGGGAGCTATTGATAGTTAGGTCTGGGGAGTGAAATGGGTTGCTAAAAACACAAGGGAAACTTGTACATTATACCTCTCTGGGCTTTTAGAAATTGTACTATTTTATTGTAAAAACAATTTCCAAAATATGTAACAAAGTAATATAATCTGAAGCCAAACATAATGATAGTATCTGTGTATTTCAAGTGACATGAGCCTAAAAAATAATTTAAACAAATGTGTGACTTGCAAGGGCATGACAAAATATTGATGAAAATGTTCGTGGCCTATTCATTTGTTCATAACTCAAGACTAAAATGAGCGAGCTAGGGCCCTGCCTGAAGGGAGTGCACCAGTGTTCTTGCCAAGGCGCAGTTCTCATCCTCGTCCATCTCTGATGGGCACAGGTAGTGTCCTCTCCATTTTCCTTTAGGGATTTGACAAAAACATTAATCATGGCTCTTGTTTGTACCATGAGAGCATCATTTTTTAAAGGAACCTCTCTAGTGTTTCCTATATTCAGATGCTAATCAATTATGTCCTTTTTTGCCTTTGGCTTAAATTCAGATAAAACATCCATTAACAAATTATCTTCATTAGACTCTGGAGACACTTTTAATAACATTTGCAGAGACACTTAGAGCCCCCAGGGGAGGAAGTTGCTAAAGGAGCCCATCATAAAATTAGTAGTAGTGAGAATTTACTCTTACTCCTGAGACATATAGTTTTCTCCTCTTGAATAAAAATAGATTTTTCTGCATTAAAAAATACTTTTAGAGAACTGTAGAAATAAGTCTGTCTTATTGCCTATGTCAGAAAATCAGAGTACATTTTATCAATATTTATAAAAAGAAAATTACCGAATTCATTTTCTAAAAAATATAAGTGCATATATATGCACATATATGTATATATACACGTGTGTATATTCTGTGCATGTTCTTTTGCAGCATTAGAATCATATCTATAAAGTCTAGAACCCTTGTACTTACTGTATGTTAATAACAGTTTGCTTCTTCAACTGCCTTTAACCTCATATTCTTCATTTCTGTGAGTTTCAGAAGACTTTTGGTACTAAAGTGATGCAAACTTTATTAGAATTTGAGAAGGTTTTTTCAGTATAAATAAAGTTACACTCTACATGTGCTTCTTTAAGCCGGGGCTTTCAGAGACGTTGGCCTTTCAAAGAAGAGCTATAGATTTCTTACCATTTAAAGAAAGTCATTCCAAAAAATTGTACAAATAATCCTGCATTTGATAACTAGTTAGATTACGATTTTAGCTAGCTACCACAAAAGTTTGGGGGGGTTCTTTTTTATAATTGTGTAGACAACAATGGCAAAAAAGGCCTATATTGCAAATACAGTAAAATGCATCAAGTAGATATAAGTTTAGACCTAATAATTCCATTAGATTACTTGCATTTTACTGTTGCTTTATTATACAAATAGCATTTGGAAAATCTATGTTATGTGAACTGTATAATTTTAAGCTTTTTGATTGCATAAATTACTACTTTTATAAACCAAAGGCAGAAAGTCTGATCTCAAAATCTGATTGACTCTATCCTAAAGTTTTATAGCAATAAACTCTGCTTTAGACTCACTACTAATACAGTCTCATCTCTTCCTTTTTCTTCCCAAGTGAAAAGAGGAAATTTGTAAAAGATGACTGTGGAGAGGTGATTATGAGCCAAGTCATACAGGGCATTGTAAACAATGGCAAAGAGACTACATTTCACATTTAAAACAACGGGGAGCCACTGTACGTGGATTAAACTTGTATTTGACAAAGGTGAAGTCCAGCTGCGGGTTGGGAATGGGTTAAAGAAGAGCAAGACCGAGTCAGTTAGACCAACCTGAACATGTTTGCAGCAGTTCTACACAGTATAGCTGGAGAGGGGGACTGGAGAGCGTGGCAGGAGGGGAATTACACTTGGTGGTCAAATGGTGTGTCACAGGCACAGGGAATGGAGAAAGTAAGTCCAGGATGACGCCTGTGCTTGGGCAACCGACTCTGTGGAAAGAGGTGCTATTCACTCTCAAGTTATTAGAAGAAGGAACAGTTAGTAATGCCTCTGTCATCTCGAGCAACTTATGAATTGTGAATATGGTCTGTCACATAGCACCGCTGCTATTGTTATCCTTTATATTATACCATTGATGTCACAGAAATTGTATGCAAAAGAATATTTAAAACACTTAAAAATGTGTTTGAACGCCACTAATAGATCTTACACAATGAAATAAAACTACATTTTATCTTGTCATGAAATTCATGTATTTTTCCACATAAGAACTTGTCAAGTTCACAGTTGTATTGCCTCTAATGAAATGCACCATAATTCTTTATTTTCTTTTTGAGCTCAGTTTGTATAGATTCAGTGTAGACTCTTCAAGTTCTCTGTTCTTTTTTTCGGATATGTCCAAAATGCTTTTAATTCTGTCAAGTAAATTTCATCCTTTTAATATTGAGTATTTCAGTTAGAAATAATCTCTTCACATATAATTTTACAAGAGATGATGGAAGTTTTGAATATTACATTGTTGAGAACTCTTTTTTTTTCCTTATTCTGTCTGTCCGTAAGTCACTTGCAGAACATCTGAATCCTTTTAAAACTTGCTTTGATGCATTGTTAGAGCAGATCTATTGTACCCTTTACACTGTGGCTACTTTGGCCTTCTTACAAAGTCATGATCTTTTGTGCTCTTTGCTTAATAGCCTCAGCGTCCAACAAAGAGTTCCTGTTCTTGATGCTTAGAACTTAAATTCTTCCAGGCCTAAGAGAATGTTTTAGTTTATGGTACCCCAGTTACATTTTCCCCTGCCTAGTAGAAATTTATTCAAGGTAATCATGGTTTAGTATTCAAGAACAGATACTTAGGGACCCCTTTGTAAATTAATGATGTTTTTTCTCTGAATAGCTCCCTCTTCTCTGGTGTTCACGCCAAAAATATTGGCTGCCTCAGGCTCCTCAAACTTCAGTCTCTGTCTACTCAGCTGAGTAATTGCTTGTTCTACTTGGTCTCCTTATTCCTAAACTGTGGTCCAGATAGTGCTCTCAGGAAGCCAGGGTGATTATTGGGTTCACCTCACTTTTTTTCTCGCTTCTAAGGGTTCATAATCCTACCTAGTATATTGATAAATGCCTGTGAGGCATTGATTCATACATTTATCCACTCTTTGTTTCCTGTTATGAGACATCAAGTCTGGCTCCAGTTTCTTCATCATGGCTGGAAATGCCACACCTATCTTTAGTACCTAGAGTCTTAATTACATGTTTGGTTTGGGAAGATGATATAATTCTCTAATTCTTGTCGTATTTACTGATTAATGGGAATCTGACAGAGAACACTGTGTGTTTAAAAACAAATTCCACTTTCCTCCCAGTATATACTTGCAGTAAGAAGTGGCCATGTGACTGCCTTCTGTCCAACGAACTATGAATGAACACGATGATAACCACTTCGGGGCTCGTCCAGTTAGATACCATCCAACAGTCTTCTACCCTTCTCTGTTCCTGTTTGTCAAATGAACATGGAAGGATCCAAGGACTTGGAAGATGGATCTCCAAAATGGAAGACCGATTGTGAAGAATAGCCACGCTGAATGAATGCAAATCAACATTTACTGTGTAAGTCTCTGAACTCTTGCAGTTGTCTATTTCACAGTTGGCCTGTCTTGACTGAATGAGTAAATGATAATTACACCTATACAACACATTTTTTTGTGCCAATGCAATGAAATAAAATTAGAAACATTTAAATAGATACACTAGGTAAATGTCTGTTAATGACAAATCTTATTGCAGTTACTATTCCTATTTGGTCTACTGTATATCTTACTATTGTCAGTAAAAATAATGATAGGTATTTTTAAACACACATTTACATGCCAGATAATATTTTATAGAGTAAATACATAAAAATTGCAGTCAACTTTATATCTGCATGTGCACAACAGATGTGTATAAGTTTTAAGGTCTTGCGTTACCTTGTAACATTTTAAATTACTTTTGAATGGAAAGTTTGTGTTCATCAAAACGATCCTATCTGTTGCTATGCCTAATGTAAGATATATTTTGCCTTTAGCTGCTTGGGTCTGAATGGCCTCTAGACTTACCATTGTGTACTCAATATGGCAGAGCAGTCATCTAGAAACCAAAGCTGAGAATTTCGTTCTGATAAAGAAACTATTAAAAGGAACTATGAATCAATTCTGATGGTCTGTGAGCAGAGAGAATAATTATTTCTTCTCATAACTTCAGGCTTTCTCCTGGAGGTGTATTTTCTATTATTAGCCATTAAGTAGACTCTAGACTGTCACTTGAATTCTCCATTGCAGTGCTGCAGTTGGATGATTAAGCCGCCACAAGAGTTGATAAACTTCTGAGGTTGCTTTTAATGACCGCTGTGTTTAAGCCAAATCAGGGTGAGGTGGCTGCCTCAGAGGCTGGCAGTAACTTTAACTTGCAGATTAAACAGGTTCCTGGATGTGATCTTCTGTGTGAGGTGAGGGGTGCCATTGTGTATCATGTTATGCTTCCAAGTTCAGTCTGGTTCATTATGGTTCCCCCAACAAGTGAGCATCTTGAGCAAACCGTCAAAGGCCCAGCTGATAAAATCACCCGCTGTTTGTAATGTGGTGAACATCATGCATTTACCAGCCAAATTATGAAGGTAATGAGTTGTTAATGATGTTTTCAGCCTTGGCACTTTATTTATTAGTTGGTTTCGTGTATTTAGTTTAAGCCAAAAAAAAAAAAAAAGTTTTCATTGTCAGAAAAGTCTCTCTTAGAAAAATCTGTTTACGTTAATCAGCTTGGATAACAAGTTTTTATTCTTCACATCTGAGGGAAAACAAACATTTTTCTATGACTAATTGGATAGTTTTCCAACTTTGGCGCCCCCTGGAAAATAGGGGGGAAATCGCCATATCTAAGACTCATTGCAGTGGACATGTGCGAAGAGCAGATGATGACGTGAGCACTCGGAGATAACCGCGGAACACTTCATTTCATCGGGCACTCAGCGGTCAGTGCCACAGGTACCAGCAATGATGCGCGGATGGTAATGCGCGCAGCGCAATGACGTATAAATGTGGGTGTGGTACACAGGGGTGGGCAAAGTGGGTTTACAGTTGTAACAATAATACAATAATTAATACAGAATAATACAAGAATAAACTCTGTTTTGCATATACACAACCTACTTTTGCCCATTGCTGTATGTATATTTTATATATGTATATATGATAGATATAGATGTATAGTGCATATATGAATAATAATAAAATACCTCATTTTAAGGGCCCAACAAAATAATCTAGTCTAAAATGTCTTGCTGTTATCCTGAGTCCATCTGTCTGTCTGTCTGTCTTTGTGTCTCTATCCACATCTCCCTTTCTCTTTCTCATTAACTCTCTAAAACCTGAGCAAATCAATGGCCTAGCAACTCGAAGGCCATTGTCAAACCAGTATGAAGTGTTAGTCTTCTCTACTACAGAACTATGGCTTTTTCCCTCTTAGATTTGGGAAGCTTTCAATTTGGTAAAATTTCATTATTCTGTAATAAAGAATTAGCAACTTTCTACCATGCACAGTCATTCTTCTAGGTGCTAGGAAAACAATGGTAAAGAAAACCAGCCCTGGACCTCATGGAAGATGGAGGTTCCTGGAAGAACGTATCAGTTTAAAAATCACACAAGTAGTTCTTCCCGCCAAGATGGAGGCGTAGGTGGACACAGTGTGCCTCCTCTCACAACCAAGATTAAAGACAACAAATATTTAGTAACAAGAAAACAATCAGAACAGATAGAAAATTGAACTGTACGGAAGTCCAACAACCATTCATCCAGACTGGTAAGAGTGGTGGAGTCGTGGCAGGAAAAAGTGGAGGTGCAGACCCGGGTGCACAGGCAACAGCGGCTGGCAGTTCCCAGGCGCACAGGTGATGGCTAGAGGACCCTGGGAACGAGGTGACAGCTGTGCAGACCCAGTAAGGCTGCGCAGGGCGGCTGGCTGACCAGGTGGTCCCACATTCACACACAGATGGTCCAGGTCGGGGGAGATGGTGGAGGAGACTGGAATCTGTGGGAGAGCAGGGAAGCACCATTGTTCCCTTTGGGACCCTGCCCCCACGTACAGTGTCACTACCCAGCAACTGGGCTTCCCTGCCCTGGGCAACACCTAAGGCTCCACCCCTCACTACATACATAACAGCCATGACCAGACCAAACCAAACAAAACAAAAGAAAAAGGCTCGAACTGGAGAACAAATCAAAGCTCCAGAGCCAATTCATCTAAGCGACGAAGAGATAGCCAACCTATCAGATGCACAGTTCAAAGCCCTGGTCATCAGGATGCTCACAGAATTGGTTGCTTTTGCTCACAAATTAGATGAACAAATGAAGGCTACAATAAGTGAAATGAAGGAAAACACACAGGGAACCAATAGAGATGGGAGGAAAACTGGGACTCAAATCAATGGAGTGGACCAGAAGGAAGAAACAAACAACCAAACAGAAAACAAGGAAAAAACAAGAATTCAAAAAAAATGAGAGGCTTAGGAACCTCTGGGACATCTTTAAACATCCCAACATCCAAATTATAGGGGTACCAGAAGGGGAAGAAGAAGAGCAACAAGTGGAAAACTTATTTGAACAAATAATCAAGGAGAACTTCCCCAATCTGGCAAAGGAAATAGACTACCAGGACGTCCAGGAAGCTCAGAGAGTCCCAAAGAAGTTGGACCCAAGGAGAAACACACCAAGGCACATCGTAATTACATTAGCCAAGATTAAAATGAAGCAGAGAATTCTAGAAGTAGCAAGGGAGAAGGGGACAGTCACCTACAAAGGAGTTCCCATCAGACTGTCAGCTGATTTCTCCAAAGAGACCTTCCAGGCAAGAAGGGGCTGGAAAGAAGTATTCCAAGTCACGAAAGGCAAGGACCTACATCCAAGATTGCTCTATCCAGCAAAGCTGTCATTTAGAAGGGCAGATAAAGTGCTTCTCAGATAAGGTCAAGTTCAAGGAGTTCATCATCACCAAGCTCTTATTCTATGAAATGTTAAAGGGACTTATCTAAGAAAAAGAAGATAAAAAATATGACAGTAAAAAGACAGCAAACTCACAGATATTAACAGCCACACCTAAAACAAAAGCAAACTAAGCAAGCAGCTAGAACAGGAACAGAACCACAGAAATGGAGATCACATGGAGAGTTAGCAACAGGGGAGTGGGAAGAGCAGAGAGGGGGAAAAGGTACAGAGAATAAGTAGATTAGAGGGTGGATAGAAAATAGACAGGGGGAGGGCAAGAATAGTGTGGGAAATGTAGAAGCTAAAGAACTTATGACACATGGACATGAACTAAAAGGGGGAATGTGGGTGGGAGGGGGTGTGCAGGATGGAGGGGAATGATGGGGGAGAAATGGGGCAACTGTAATAGCATAATCAATAAAATGTATTAAAAAATTTAAAAAATCACACAAGTATTTAGAATTGCATCTGTGGCACGTGCCGTGAAGGACTGGTACTGGCTCACGTGGGAACATATAATAGGCAGCTTTGCTGGAATAAGAGTAGCCAGCAAACACTTTTCTAAGAAATTAATAATTGACTTGAAATCCACATAAAATAATGAATCAGGCAGAGAACAAACAAAGATTTTTTCCATGTCCAGGGCACAGGCACGTGCAGGCTACTTTAACGAGCCAGAAATTGATACCCTTCGCATGGATGGAAAACTGTCGTTACATCTCTATTGCTCTCGTTTTTATAGAGCTGAAATAAATCTAATTAGGGAAAGCCAAATGAAAACCAATTCTTCATTTAACTCCAAAGTACATTTCTTTTTGAAAAGTCAGTGTTTTAAAGATGAGGTTAAAATTTCTGGGTGATGTTTCTTCTGACAATATATATTTATTTTTACATGCATTTAGTTTCAGTTGCTCTTTTTGTTGACAGCAGTGATAAAAACTAGTTCACAAAGGTAGCAAGTAAAATACAAATTGGAAAACATTCATCGTTGGTCACTGATATTCACATATTAAGGATCAACAGGATTCCACAGGACTCATGGATGGAACTGCTCTTGAAGCATTTCTTTTAGTCACAGGAATTTTTTTTTTTTTTTTTTTTTGGCAAATTTTAGGTCATTCATAATCTGAGATGTAGCCATGTAAGAGAATCTGCAAATCAGCTTTCACGTCATTTAAGAATAGTCATCCTTCAAAAAAGGTCGCCACTGCTCCTGTATGCCACTTTTTACCTGTGGAAAAGCCAGGGTTTTTGCCACTAAGAAGCACTTCCTCCAGCACAGGTAAGTCCAGTTATTCATTGCCATTAGTACTTCATTGTGTTGGTTTAATAACCACCTTAATTAGCACTTTGAAGTGGCTGAATGGTGACATTGAATAATGAAATTAATTTTATTGGTATGGATCAAGTAATTTATTAATTCATCTGAGCAATTTATAAACTCTATTGCCTAGCTATTCAAGTCAAACATTTTTCTTTTCTCAAAATGAAATTTATGCCTGAATTTCATTCAAATATCTCTAAGATTTTTTTGCTATTAAACCATAGATTGTCTGTATAGTAGAAAACTTTTTGACAAAACTTTACTTGGTGACTTTTAAGCCAGTGGGCACGAATTATTTGAGGATTGCTGACCAGCATCTTTTACACCAGCCAGTGCCCATGGGTGAAAATGGCAGAATTTTTGTACGCCAAGAGTAGAAAACCAAGGCTGTTGCCAAGATCCCAGATGGCCCGTACTTGTCTTACAGGCAAAACTTTGCTTGGCAAAGAAACTTTTTATCGTTTCAAAGATCTCAAGTGCCTCTGCAATTTCCTGAAGTAACTTAAAAAGAACAGGGATTTTTTTTTATGTTGTTAGCATGCATACAATAAAGAAAAGTCAAAAGTTAGTTGCAAGGAGCAAAGTCAGTAGTTTCTTTGTTAATGATTAAAGAAAATGGTATTATTGCAATTGTACTTTGTGCTGGGTCAAAGTCTTAGAATGTCAGCAGATGTGTAATGGATGTCATCATTTATTAAAGATTTGCTTTAATTTTCTTTCTTTGCTCTTACCCCAAGCTCGATTAATTCATACATCTTAGCTCACTAAGGCTCCACCTGTTAGAGGTCCTACTTTGACAGAGAAATAAGCAGTGCAGTGTCATTAAAGTCAAAGCTTTTTTGTCGGCGCAAACTAAGCCTTGAGTAAATCTCCAGCAATTTCAGACTAAGACTCTATCTCTTCAGAAATGATTCACTTTATGTAACGTATTTCTCAGCATGGGCAAAGGTAAAGTGGTCCTTCAGCTTTTATTTATTTGGGCTCCTATTGTAGTAGGCTGGCAGTAGAGTAGGCTCCATGTCGTATGTGTTCGTATTAGTTAGGGTTCTCCAGAGAAACAGACCCATAGGAGAAACAGGCACAGCTCATGTGACTGTGGAGGCTGAGAAGCCCCAGACTTGCCCTCTCGGAGCTGGGCGTCCAGGAAAGCCATTGGTGCAGCTGGAGGGCCTGGGAGCTGATGATGCTGATTCCAGGCCAGGCCTGGAGTCTGAGAACTGGGCTGGCTAGGGAAGGAGAAGATAGCTGTCCCAGTCCAGCAGTTAGGCAGACAGCAAATTCAGTCTTCCTCCACTTTTGTTCTAGTTAGGCCCTCAACAGATGAGATGATGCACCACCACCCCCATATTGGGGAGGGCAACTCACTGTGTGCAGCCTACGAGTTCAAATGCTAATCTCACAGGTAGACCCTCAAACATTATTTAATCCAATATCTAGATATTCTGTGATTCAGTCTAGTTGACACATAAAATTATCTCAGTGTTTCTTTGCATTCAGGAAGCAAAGTAAAGTCCAGGCACATTCAATTTATCATACTTCGTTTTCTGTCAGTTTCTACTTTAAGAAGACCCAAAGCAAAATAATAATAATAGTAATAGTAATAATAAAGGTATTATCATAATGGTAAATGTCTTTAAAATCCCCATCCGAGTGTGATGGCGCCGGCCCTTCTGTTGTGTAAATCGTGACAATCGTGCATCCTGTGAATATGCCTCCGTGTTGCTCGGCATGTGTTTGGCAAGGAATCATAATGATGTAAATTCATGTAATGATCAGTTTTTCACAAAGGAAATTCTCTAACAGAAAGGGAAAGATGGCCGGAGAGAATTGTTCCTGCATCAGTACTCCTTAAAATACATTTTGGTTGACAGAATTGAGGAGATGCGAACTCTAACCCCCATTTTGGCAGAGAAACGAAAGATGAATTAATACAATAAATAACATTTTCGGAATGTAGTGGCTGTTTTCCCTGTGGTCTTTGTAACTGTGTCTCCTCCGGACACTGCTGACTTTTTTAGACTTAATTGGCTAAACGTGTCTGTGAAGTGCCACATTATCAAACTCATTGTTACTGTTGCCAGCGTTGTGACAAGTATTGTTCTAATTGCTGTGTCAATCTCTTTACATATATATATTTTATGGGTACATATTTTTTCTGAGAGACAGAGAGAAAGCAGGTATTATTATCTTCACTTAGAGTTATAAAAACTAAGTTTCCACCACTCAAAACCTTAGGATGTCTTACCCTGAAACACTTATTCTCTATAAGAAAAATGTGTATATTATGATTCATAAATGAACTTCTATTTTCCCATTAACATTATGAGTTCAGGAATTATGAATTTTTATTTACAAATAATCTGTTATTTCTTATAACCTCTAATATTTCAAACCTAATTTTCTTTTTATACTGGGCCCTTTTACATCAATTAATCAATGCTTTGTGGCTAAATTAGTAAAATCTTTATTAAAGGAAACCATATAATTTAATTCAGTAGAAAATTCACTGACTTTTTTTATTAACTGAGAATTTTAAAATTCTTGAAGTCCAGGAAGCTCAGAGAATCCCAAAGAAGTTGGACCCAAGGAAGCCCACACCAAGGCACATCATAATTACATTACCCAAGATGAAAGAGGAGAGAATGTTAAAAACAGCAAGAGAAAAGCAGAGAGTTACCTACAAAGGAGTTCCCATAAGACTATCAGATGATTTTTCAAAAGAAATCTTGCAGGCAAAAAGGGGCTAGAAAGAAGTATTCCAAGTCATGAAAGGCAAGGACCTCCATCCACGATTACTCTATCCAGCAAAGCTATCATTTAGAATGGAAGGGCAGATGAAATGCTTTCCAGGTAAGGTGTAGTTAAAGGAGTTACTCATCACTAAGCCCTTATAATATGAAATGTTAGAGGGACTAATCTAAGAAAAAGAAGATGATGAAAAGTATGAACAGTGAAATGACAACAAACTCACAACTATCAACAACTGAACCTAAAAAAAAAAATACAAACAAACTAAGCAAACAATTAGAACGGGAACAGAATCATAGAAGTGGAGATCACATGGAGCATTATCAGTGGGGAAGGGTGGGGGGTGATGAGGGAAGGAATAAGGGAATAAGAAGCATAAATGGTAGGTACAAAATAGACAGGGGGGAGTTAAGAATAATATAGGAAATCAGGAAGCCAAAAAACTTATATGTATGACCCAGGGACATGAACTAAGGGGGCAGGGGTGGTGCAGGGTGGAAGGGAATAAATGGGAGAAAAAAAAAATGGGACAACTATAATAACATAATCAATAAAATATGTTTTAAAAATAAATAAAACTTTACTAGAACAATAAAACAAGTTTAACTTTTAAATTTTCAGTAAAATTTCCAATACACCTATTAGTAAATTGACATTTCTTATCATATTAATCCTAACTACATCTGTTGTTTACCATGTTCTAACTACTATAAATTATATTTTATATATAATTTAATTTTATCTTCTCAACTACTCTAAGTGGTAGATACTTGTTTCCATTTTACAGATTAAGAGAATGAAAAAATGGAGGCTTACGGTGATTATATAACTTGCCCAAGATTATAGAAGTAGTGAGCAAGTAGGTGTTTACAGCCATATGAGACTGATTTAATATTAAGGATTTGAATGATAACACTACACTGTACCTTTGTTACCTGAGAAATATCTCAATTTAAGTTCATATTTCTATCCTAAAAAGTATAACCTAATGATCCTATAATGATCATTTTCTTCAAAATTTAAGGATTTGTATGGTATCTTTCTCAACCAACATAAAGATTAATGTTAACAAAAGTGGTCATTATAGCACCTTCATAGATCAAAAGTAATTTTAAAATGAAATAAAATAAGAGTTGAAAATATGAGTGCAGGAAGCATAGTAAAGGTATCATAAACATGTATACCTGTATGCAAAGTATGTGTGTTTTACAGTGCGTCACAATGAAACATGTTTGAAAGCCACCGATATAACGCTTGTTTGGGATACCCTTCTAATTCTGTGTGTGTTTCTGGCTTCTAAGTTTTGATTGTCCGTATAGGGACCTAGATTGTCCTCTGTAGCTTCAGAGCTAGATATCTTGGGACATCAAGGAGCAGGATGCTGAGATGGTCGGCAGACGGCCAGGCATGCTCTGTTTAAAATATTCTAAAGTATATGTCACACAGGAAAAGTTAAATTCCACAACCCCTTCCTCTTATTTTCTGAGGCGAAGCATTTTCTGGAGACTCTTATAAACCTGGTTCAAAATGGACTTTTACGAGATCAGTATAAGACATCACGTTGGTCACTTCTGAGCAGAGCTGACTGAAGGAGAAGAATACATTTGTCCAAATTCCCAAGAACCTCACTTTGGGATCGACCAGAGACCACTCATCAAAGAAGAAGGGGCCTTCGGACATAATAGTTTCACGTAAGAATGGGAATGTTGAGTTCATTTGGAAACAACAGCAGCAACGAAAACCCTAATTACGGTCACAGACTAGTGTTTGGCACTTTGAATTTGCCCTTTTCTTGCATTTACTTTTAAGTAGAATCTATGTGTAAATTCCGTACAAAGTGCTAGATGTTATAATGACATCCTCCCACATCAAGTGACGTGGGAGTAGAAGTCCGTTCCTGGTCTATCGGCCATTGCGCTTCACATATCATCGTAGTTCAGAAGGTGACGGTTTAACACAACACCCCAGACCAGAGCAGTTTCTTCAGAAAGTGGCAAGTGAGGGATGAAGAGCAAAACTGAGACCCTTTCTTACTGAGAAACTAAGTACTAGTTTTTCAAATGAAAATTGGTAACAGTGCTTGTCTATTCATGTCAGGAGAGAGAGGTAATTTCCCTGTGGAGTAGGAATTTGACATAAAATGGACCAATTGCTCTAGAGTCCTTGGTATTTGGCAGTTATTTCTCTTGCAAAATCTGATGTCCTGGAGAAGTGCACTCCATTTGGAAATTTAGATCCAGAAGTTCAAGTCTCTGCTTTTCAGAATATCAAACATCTCACTTGTAGCAAGAGAAACTAATCTGTGTGATTATCTCCACGCTCCCTTCTTCCATCCTCCCCTTCCTCCTCCCCTTTGCCAACCGGAATCTCTCTTTTCCTCTCACTTCCCAGCGTGTTGAGATGCCTCTCACACTTGAAGCGCTGTTAGGAGCTGCCGAAGAAAAGAAAGAAATAGCTGTGTAGACTGGGAGGGGCGGTGCAAAGACTCTGCAGAGAAGACGGCGCTCACAGGCAACTCGGTAATGCAGCTGATGAACTCGTGCCCGCATCTGGGTCCTCTGCACAAAGCTAAGTCAGTATGAGGAGAAGTCCAGTACAGAAAAATCTCGAAAAGCCCACATTTTGATACCATGAGCTTCCAATGGCTCACAGGTTGAAATCAGCCCCCTCTAAGTGTCTGTTCACTGTGTCAGAGAGACCAGACCCCGAGCTCATGATCCCTGGTCTTCAGGGACAGCACATTCGCTGTGACCTCCTCACCCCCCGCCCCATGCCACTGCTGCCCCAGTGATGGCCCTCAGGAAGGCAGGGCTCTCAGTGCCACGCCCCCCCCCCCCCGCCCCTCCACGGGTGGCCCCTCTGCCACCCTGGGCTGTCTCCGTACACCCGGAGAAGCTCGCCTCCACTGCCTTTGCAGGCAGCCTTCAGAGACTCTCCCCGATCTGGGAAAACTCACCTCTCCCTGGAGAGAGAAGACAGCTTCTCTCACAGCAGCCTGAGGCTTGTCTCCTGGATTGTTGTTTCCTGCCACAAGCCTGACCCCTTTGCAAAATATTTAACCATGAAGCGTTTTCTTCCTATTCGTTCACCTAACATTCAGATATTAGTATTTCTATTGGACTTACTATTTAATCGGGCTGAAGTAAAATTAATACGGCATGTCCAGACTACACTTGAGGTGACCAAAACAAACTACTGCCACTTTCTTTCAGTCACTGCACCAACCCTGCAGGTGTTCAAGGGACCTTGGCTTCCTGCACTTCGGCCAGCGGGAATCCGCTAGTGAGAAATGTCTGGGCTTTGCAGGGTAGCGAGCTGGATATTTTCCCTTTACCAAACCGCTAAGACAGGATTTTAATCCAAATAGTAGAAATGAGTTGTAAGAGAAATATAGTCTGAAAATTAAAAGCTGCGGCCCAGCCTTTATTCATGTAACATTTTTATCTAGTTATTCAGGCAGGTTGTTAAAGGAGTGGCCACTTGACAACATTTTAAAGTGACTTTACTAACTGAAAAACATCAAAATTTTACTATGAAATAGTTTTACGTTGAAATAGTGGAAAGGCAGTATTTTAAAAATGAAATACCTTGGATTCTCATCTTGATTTTTCTCAAACCTGCAAGTCATTAAAATAACTCATAGGATTTACAAAGTTGCGGATTCTAATTAACTGTGAATTACCTGTATTGTGAAGAATCGGAGAGATAGCATGGGTTAATGGAATGAATCCCAGAGAAATCTGACAGCCACATTTTATCCCATAAATTCATATGAACTACTAGGAAGTAGCTACAGTGTTGATTTAATGTGATTTCCTTTTCCCTACTCTAAAAAATTATGTAGAAAATGCTTGAGAATATCTAAAAGAAAAAAAAAACAAAAGAAGCTCTTAATGACCATATGTGTGGAAGTGAACACACAAAATGCACACTCTGAGCATGAAAATGTAGCAATGGAATTTAAATGGTAGTGTGTTTCACACTTTTTTCAACCAGGAAATCTATGTCTAGAGTATATCTTAGGGAAATCACCAGGGTTGTGGGCAAAGATCTAGCACCAAGAATTACAGATCTGCAATTTCCATGAGAGCAGAACATGTATCAGTTTTGTTTACCATTATATTACGTGGTACCTAACAAATACTCAGTGGACAATCAACATATATTTAGTATAAGGGGTGGGCAAAAGTAGGTTTACAGTTGTTCATGTGGACAATAATATAATAATAACACAAGAATTAACTGTTTCATGTACTCACAACTATAAATGTACTTTTGCCAACCCTGTACATATAAATGGATAAATAAGTACATGTCCTCAAAGAAATAATACTTGTCCAGAATCAATGGTATTGAATGTTGAGAATATTAGTGAATAAAGGAGCTAAAGTAAAAAAAAAAATGAGCAAAATATAACATTCTCACAAACATAAATGAGATATTGTAACATATGTCTAATGAAATTTCTAAAATGAAAAAATAGAGATAATAAGCTAAAGCCTATTCAAAGACACAATAGGTAAAAACATTCAAAATTGATGAAAAACAGAAATAGTTAATAAAAATAGATCACCATAAAGACATTGTACATTGTTAAACTTTAGAAAAATAAAAACAAATAGCACAATATAAAAGCATTAGAAAGAGTAAAAAAGAATAATTTCTTTAGAGTGTTAAAAAAACAATGTAAAAAAAGACATATAAAATGATATATATACTAAAACCAAGATACTTCAGCTAGAAAAAATCTGGTTCTCTTCTGGACTCAAAACCACTTCACTAAAACTGTCAGATGCCTTGCTTTATATTTAGTCCCATGTATGTATATAGCGTGAGGGAAAAAATACTTTCCAAGCTACAAACTTAAAATCAGGGGAAAAATTAAATAGCTGTCCTTTAAAAAAATTATTGTGATGTGGATCCAGGGAAAAAATAAAATCCTACCAAATCATAAAAAGATGTATAATTTTACATATAATACATTAAAAAGCTTAAACAAAAAATACCAAACCTCACCGAAGAATGGTAAAAAACTAAGTGTCTAACCATTAAACAATATAAATCCTTGCTGAAAGTCAACCCATAATATTAATAATACTAGATATAGGTTTACAGAAAGTGCTTCCAAACTTCAAAAGACAAGATAATTTATATCTCAAAGACAGTAGCCCTGGCTGGTGTGGCTCAGTGGATTGATTGAGTGCCAGCCTGAAAACCATAGGGTCATTAGTTTGATTCCCAGTCAGGGCACATGCCTGGGTTGCAGGCCAGGTCCCCAGCTGGGGGCACTCAAGAAGCAACCACACATTTATGTTTTTTCCCCTCCCTTTCTCCCTCCCTTCTCCTCTCTCTAAAAATAAATAAATAAAATCTTTTTTCAGAAAATATTTGGAAAAATACCAAAATAGGAAATATGCCCCAATCATCTTCTGAAGCAAGTATGAAATTCATACCAAAGCAAGGCAAGAATGGTGTAAAAAATATGCTCCACTGGTACTTGCAAAGACCAAAAATCCTTAAAATTAAGAAGAAAAATTAGAAAATAATAATATAGCTGTAAGAGGGGAGTGGGGAGGGGGAACTGATTGAAAGAAGGGAAGGGGTTAGTCGAAGAACATGCATGAAGGACCCACGGACATGGACAACTGTGGGGCCTGACCGAGGAAGTGGGGGCAGGGCTGGGTGGAGGGAGGCGGAGAGGGAAAAATGGGGCATCTGTAATAGCACAAACAATAAAACATCAGCATGAAAAGAGAAAATAGTAATTATCTCAATAGATGCAGAAAAATCACTGTATAGAATTCATGTATAAGAGTTCAAGGAATGCTTGTAAAACTGGAACTTGAGGACATTTTTGATCTGATAAAGGTATATCAGATCCTCCTTACTTCTACCCCACAACCTCTCAGCCTCCTTAAATTCTGTCCATTTTTGTGTCACCTAGACTTCTGAAGATGTACCTGGAAACAACTCTCCTCATGTTCAATAAATATTCCTCATTTTATACCCAAATTTTCCTTGATGTCGTGGGTGAAATATCTCCAGGAACCAACCTGGTACTAACATGCATGCATCCTGGGGTTGCTGAATCACACCGTAGTTCAATTTTTAATGTTTTGAAAGACCACCGTACTATTTTTCATAATGGCTGTGCCAATTTACATTCCCTATAGTCATTGATTTAAGATGAATATTTTTACCCTTTAGTCACTTACATTCAGTTTTCTTGAGCTAAAACAGAAATCCTTCAGAGTAGGGATAGTATCTTTAAACTCTCTTTAATCACAGGGCATGGTGTTTAGCAGATTCTCAATTTGAAGATGTTCACTAAATGAAACAAACAAAACACATCTACCAAAGGGAGACTTTAAAGAATTCAAATTGTTCAAATGGCCAGAGGAGAGATGTATGCATCTTTGTGCCAAAAAAAAAAAAAACAAACAAAACAAAACCAAAAAACAATTTTGGAATGGATTAATATTCCCAGAACAGAGATTTAGACTATTTAAAAGCATCTTAATTAGAAATCCCTGAAAATATCTAAAGTGAGTTTTGTTTTGTTTTTTAATAAACAAGCCTTGTGTAACCTCATTGAGCATACCATCTGTTAAGCATTTTAGTAACATCACTTAGAGTGAATTGCATTTTCTAAGTTTGGCCCATCATTCATCTGTTCTGTGTGGTAAATGGCATGGCATTTTTAGCATGTTCAAATTGCAAGTAATTTAGCATTTCTGAAAGTCTCTTGGTGATTTGAGTCATATTCAGACAGTAATTATGATTTGTTTGAAAATGGACCATAATGTGTGATTAATGTATCCTATACATTGAAATGCATTTATTGACTTTCTAAGTTTTAAGTACAGTAATTATTCTGAAATGAGGCAAAGCCAATTTTACTTGTTTTTATCAACTTCAAAATGTGCAAGTTAGTGCGATTTATATACTGACAATTTTTATTGTTTTACTTTTTTTGACTGTGAACGTTAGCATCCAAAATCAATACAGATCCCTTTGATCTGATTATTAGCAGAGGAATAGGTTAGGTTTTTAAAAATTAAATGTATTGGGGTGACGTTGGATTGAAAAACCATTCAGGCCACAAGTGTACAACTCAATAAAACAGTGTCTGCCCAGTGCATGGCGCACCCATCACCCCAAACGCAGTCTCCTTCCCTCCCCGTTTTCCCTTCTGCCCACCTCCACCTACCCCATCCCCTTTCCTTCCGTCTGTCACCGCGCTGTTGTCTGTGTCTCTGTGTTAGTTGTGTGTGTTTATTGGTTCATCCCTTCACCTCCTTTCGTCTAGTCTCCCAAACCCCTGGCTTCCGACAACTGTCTGTTCCACGTGCCCATGCCTCTGATTCTGCTTTGTTCCTCAGTTTCTTTCGTTCATTAGATTCCGTACATCATTAGATTATATGGTAAAGGGAAACAAAACAAACCGGGGTACATCAGACTAAAAAGCTTTTGCCCAACAAAACAAACAATCAAGAAAACGAATGGGTTAGGTTTTACTGTCTCCTTTTTTCACCTGCAGGATTGTTTAGATCTTGAAAAGGTTACCCCCCCTTCATAATATCTTTTATGATTTTTGTGGTTGCTCAGGAATAACACTCTCCGGATGCCCACCTACCCATCAGCCCCAGGTGATTAATGGTAGACCTAGAACCAATGATGAGATGAACCCAGGACATTTGCATTCCTAATATTTCACTAAGAATATTATTGGTAAGTCTTTCATTTGTTCACTTGTTCTTTCACTTATATGCATTTAGTAATTACTTGTTATACAGTAGATACTACCATATGCATGGAAGACTCCTCAAAAGAGATGAAAGATGCTCTTTGCCCTCACAGGGCTTACAATGTGGTGTAGAAGAAATGCAAGTAAATAAGGCAATACAGTAATTCCCCCTTACGTGTTTCAGCTACCTGCAGTAAATTTTGGTCTGAAAATATTAAATGAAAAATTCCAGAAATGAGCAGTCGGTAAGTTTTAAATAACACCCTGTTCTGAGCGGTGTATGGGATCCCGCGAGGCCCTCTCCGTCCTGCACGGACATGAATCATCTCTTCATCCAGGTTCCCCCGCTGTAGGCACTCCCGACCACCGTCACTTAGTAGCCGTCCTGGTTGTCAGACACCCTGTCACGCTATCTCAGTGCCTGCGTTCAAGTCACACGTGTTGTGGCCTAGGGCAGTGTCAAAGTGCCCGTGTCACTCACGTGTCCAGTTGGCATTGCATCCTCTCCCATCATCACAAGTAAAGGGTGAGTACAGTACAATAAGATACGGTGAGAGAGAGGCCGTATTCACCTATTAAGTGTATTATTATAATTATTCCATTTTATTGTCATTAATCGCTAACTGTGCCTAATTTATAAATTAAACTTTATCATAGGTGTGTTTGAATGGGGGGAAAACGGTACACACAGGGTTCAGGACTCTCCTGGGTTTTAGGCATCTGCTGAGGGTCTTGGAACCCATGCCCCTTGGGTAAGGGGGCACTGCTGTATGCCGGTAGGTGCTCTCACCTGGAAAATAAAGTACCTAAGCCAATGTTAGGGAAAGACACAAGACTCAGACTGGGAAATGGGGAAAACTGATTCGATGAAGTCACAACACTGCTGAAAGCTAAAGGACAAATAGGAGGCACCTCCTCACTTAAGTGATGAGAGTAGAGATTGATATTTAGAGACTTATGTATAAGGTCAGCTCCGAATCCTGAGAGGAGAAGCAGTCAGGACCATGTGGCCCACAGAACACAAAAGTAATCAAAACCGCTCCTGAACATCACTGTCCACCTTCACTGGAAATGTCCGGGTTCCTTGTTACGGAAGTCAGTAGCGGGTTTCATCCTAGAAAGGGCAACGTTGTACCTTTTCTCTCCTCTGAGAAAAAGGCAGAGTTCCGCCAGCTTTTCCCTGATTAATCATGAGTTGACTCTGAAGAGCCCCTTTTAGGACACTTTTTCTTTAAATGAGTCCCTTAGACAATCTAGTTGTTAAAATCACACATCCTCACCTGAAGACACTTCAGAAGGCTTGGTGCTGTGCACGAGTCTTCATTAGGAAAGTGGCAGAATCTTGATTGTTATTTAATTTGGAGAAGATGATACCTCGTGTCTGGGCGTGCAAGTTTGTGGATTTAAAAATAAATGTGAGATCTCAGAGTCAGGTGGACTTAGCTCAGGCTGTGGAATTCTGAATAGAGAAAATCATTCCATGATTAGGACGACTAAGGAGGACTATTTTTATCCATTCTTTAATTTTGCCTTTTTAAAGGATTCTCACGTTATTTGCAAATCCACCACAAGGTGCGTTTAATACATGAGTGAGACTTTTTAAGACATACATTTTTTTTCTACACTGAATTAGAAGTGAATATTTGAACTCTCTATGATGTCAGGCAATAAATCTTTTCCTTTCAAAGGACTTCCATTTTGCCATCTATAGAGTGAGAGAGCTTATTTAGATAACAGATGTCGAACTGCTGACAGATCCCATAATTTCCGCATTCCGCACCCGTGGCAGGCAGCACCAGCCTGCCGCAGTCCTCTTTCCTACTGAAGTCAAGTGCAGATTCAGAATCATTCTTAGCACAGCGCTCTGGTGACTGTGAATCAGAGCTGGAAGAGAAGATAAAAGCCATTTACCATCCTTCAGTCATCTGTCTCACACCTCTTGCGCCACTAACTACCGGGGCTTTGTCTTTCAAATATTATGCATTGATTATCTTTCCTTTGGAAAGCCTTTACCCTCATAGATTAAACTGGGTGACTCTTGTTTGTTCTCCTAAGTGAATTCATCAACAATTACAAACGTTGTACAGTGTAGGAGACACTGTAGGTGTTTGGGATTCACCTCAAGAACAAGAGGGTTCTTACTGTGAAAATAATTCTCCACCTGAAGACTTTTGGGATAGGACACAGATGCAAGAAACCCATGCTTAGGACGAGCCAGAAATGTGGGCGAATTAGTGTCCTGGGAATTTATTTTCTACCAACCGCAGCCTGTGAGTTGGAGAAAGACCCTCAGTGGCCTCACCGCATGGACTGTGGGCAGGGGACAACCCTGGGGTGTGGTCTGTGATGTGCCCCAGCTCCGAGCTCCCTGAGCTCACAGTGGTGACTAGCTTGGTAATTACGTGAGTGCGGTGGGTCACCTGGAAAAAGCTGTGCATCTCAAATCCTTGTCTTGGTACCTCCTTCTGGAGAACGGAAACCAAGACAAAGACCAGGGAGACCGCCGTTTCTAGCACTGTCGCTTATGGAGCAGCACTGCCTTGCAACAGGTCCTACCTCCAGCAGTTTTCAGGTTCTGCCTCACTGGATCCTAGCACAGCTTTAAGGGAGAGACTGTTCTCTCACAACACATGCAAACTGTTATTATTCCTTTATGGTGCGGATTACGTTTTTCTTATATTTTGACATTTATTTATTGTCTTTCCACAAGACTGAGCAACTTAAAGGCAAGACTCATGTCAATGGATGTCGGCTAGATGTGTTTGCATTTCGAAAGAGTCTTCTAATATCTTTAGAAATTACTTGAAAGCCAAGGATCTTTTGTTTAAAATTTCTGTCTCAGAATAGAAATGTCAGGATAATTCATGTGACATAAAAATGTGGCAAAGGGAAGACATTTTTCATAATTAAACACTTCTATAGGAAGTCTTAATGCATGTTTCAAAGATGGTAATACCTTTGAACAATTTCTATAAGTCAAAACATCTAGGAATGCTCAGCTGTTTTTTTATAGCTAAAACCTAGTGCTATAAAGGACATGAAAGAAGTCTGAAAGACTAAATAAAGGACATAAAAAAGAGAATGCTAAAGATTAGGAAAATTAAGAGGATTGAAAGAAAAGGCAAGGATGAAAAAGAAAACTGCATCCAAATAAGGTCATTTAGTGAATTTTTAACAATAGTGGACTATAGTGAAGTAATTTAGTCCAACACATAAATAATTATAAAGTATAAATAATAAACTCAATTCCCTTTCACTGTATTTTCTTTTGTAAGAAAGACAAGCATATATGACACAAGCCTATATGTTAGGTCATAGCGAATGTAGTGAAAGGGAATGCAGGGGAAACATAATTTCCTATTAACATTGTATTTTAAAAATGAAGACAGAGATTGCTCTTGCAGTTTTAAAAACGTGATAGTACTTTGAAGTGCAGATTTCAAAGGAATAAAGTATTCTGTGATGATGTTTATCTGGCAACCTTGTGACTTCACAATTATTTTTCTAGGTTTCTCATATTGTATTTCAGAGTATACATATACACTAGTTTATTTCTATATACATAATTTTTATGTTAAATATTTGTTTTCTTGCTTTTGTTTTAAGAGGTCTTTGTATATTTTGGATAATAGTCCTTTATCAGATATGTCTTTCGTAAATATTTCTCCAGCCTGTGACTTGTCTTTTTATTCCCTAACAGTGTCTTCACAGAGTAAAAAATTTCAATTTTAATGAAGTCTAGCTTCTCAGTTCTTTCTTTCGTGATCGTGCCTTTGCTGTTTTAAAGAGTCATCACTACACCCTAGGTCACCAGTGACAAACACAAGGCCCACGGGCTGACTCTGGCCCTCCACCTTGTATTATCCGGCCTGGTACCTTGTTTCTACCAGGCAGCAGCCCCGAGCTCCTTGCCCCTAGTTAAGAAGTAGTTACATTTATACAGTCCTAAAGTTACATTCAGCCCTTTGAAGGCAACCGCGAGAAGGCAACCTCAAGGCTGATGTGGTCCCCAATAAAAATGAGTTTGACACCCCTGCTAGGACCTAAGTCATCTAAGTTGTTTTCTAAGTTAGCTTCTTGTGGTTGTATAGTTCTAAAAGCTTCTAAGGAACTTCTTTGTGGTTTTATAGTCATACAATCATATTATGTATTTTTGTATTGTTTATACTTGATATTTTTTCTATACTTGATGGTATTGGCTAATGTTTCCAAGAAAATACTGTCCAATAATGTTGACAGTGAGTCCTTTAATTTTTTCCTGTTTTAATAGGAATGCCCCTGGTGCTTATGGAACAAGACACAAATTGTTAAAAATTGCTACATAGGTTTCTGTGTAGCATAGGTTTCTGTGTGGTGATGCTGATTTAGATAGTGTATTTATTATATTTTTAACAGATAATATAAAGTTATATTTAAAATTTGCTCTTTGGCCTAAGAGTAGTTAAGCATGGAGTTTTCTTTCTCGGATATACTTATTTCTTTTTTTGAATAAATTTCTGACTGTACTTTGAATAGCCAATGATTTCTATAGAATGTCTATTTTCAAGCACCTATAAAAGTTTGTGTATTTTGAGGCCTAATATGTACTCAACTTTCGTAAATTGACCATAGTTCCTTGAAAATAAACTGTATTCTCTATTCTCATGTCTATCTATTATGTTCACCTTAATTGTCTTACTATTTTTTTATTATTTTTATTGTCAATTTGAAATATGGATTGAAAGAAATGTTAATTGTACTACTGTTTTATTTCTATGTTTCTTTGCTTTTTCTGTGGATTTTATACTCTGAATTTTGTTCATATAACTTTTTTCATAAATATTCATGATATATATTAAATCCTTTAAAATGGGACTCTTAAAAATTATTATTCCAATTTCTTGAATGGGATCTAAGAAAATCCTTATTCTAAACCAAATTTTAGTTTTGTATGTTTAATATACATGCTTGTATATTCCTCTACTTTATTTTCAGAGTTAATATCATACTTTCTCTTAAAGTATATATGTTAATGCATTTTTGAGGAATTGAGAAGGAACTGTCCTTGTGTGTAGGTAGAGAATTGATCTTTTTCTACAAAGATGTTATCTGTACAATTATTACCTGTAGTAATATTGATCTGAGAGCATAAATTGCTATTACATTTATAGTAGTAGAAGTAATTTTTCCTTGAGACAACTTAATTTTTTTAAACCAGGCTCTTCTTTATGAACATGAGTTTAAAAACTATAAGACAGCCCTTACAGGTTAGAAGTTTAATTTGAAGTCCATAGAACAGGATGGTTTAATGGCATAAGTGCATGATCTTTACACTCTTCTTACAGAAGCCTATGTAGCAATTTTTAATAATGTCTGTCTTGTTCCATAAATACTTGAATATTTTATTGATAGTCTATATTAAATATTTTTTAAAAAGGAAAACCAAATCATATTAAGCATTTGATAGCCCTTGCTCCTAATTCTTTAAGATTCTTATGATACACTCAAAGTCTTCTTTCCTAATCTGTGTGCAGAACAACCCAGTGAGAATAAAATCACAGTCCCCATGGAGATGAGCAGATAAGACCCTTCACAGATAATGGCACTGAGGTTTCGCTCCCAGCGCAGACATTTATAACTACTCTTAGGAGAAATTCTGACCTCCCGTCAACGCTGAGATTTATTACATTTATGAGTTTTATCCTGCCTGCACACATCCTATGTTAAAGATTTCACAGATAAATCCAGAATAAATAATGTAGCACAGCAATGGATATTATGTGTTTCAGGTTCAGGAATAGAGCTGTCACTTGTCTGTTATGGCAGTAAAGCACAGCTGTATTGCTGGCCTGTGTTTTAACTCCAGCTCTCGCCCCAAGTACCATCCACAGACAACCACACTTAAACACCCTCATTAGGTAGGTGAATATGTTGAGGAAAATAACACTTTTGTGATGATAGATACTGGGGATGGTAGCTGTGGCAGATTCTGCAGTGTTCATAACTCAAATTACAAAATGAATACTGCTGGTAATAAAAACAGAAAGCATCTTTACATAATAGAGATCCTGTTTTATGTCTGGGAGCAAAACAACAAATACTATTGATCATTATATCTTGCATAGTAAATACTTTGTATAGAGTAGATGCTCAATTCATGCTTATTAACTGATGGCGATTTATCAGGCTGCTTTGTACCCAAGCTGCTAAAAAGGCATCTCTTCATTACCAATTATCTGCTGGCTGCTACCTCAATGCGCTGTTCTTGGGAACATGACATGTAAAATTTAATAAAACCCTTTCTCTTGGATAGAAGTTTTGTGTGTAGAGAAATCATACTTTTTTCTCCTCATGTACCCTCCCCCACTGCAGTCACATACTTCATCAAAGTGGAGGGAGGACATGGATAATACTACTTAATTAAAAATACATATATGTACATATAGATGCATATATATATATATACACATATATATATAATGTTTGAGGGGTTGGTTGTCAATAAGAACAATACAAGTCAATCATGTCCTATGGCCACCATGTCATCTTAGGCATAATTAATAAAGTAAGAAATAAGATAGTACACCTTCATACTGGATTAAAGACTCAAGTGACTAATTATTTTCAGTTCTGAGTCCATGCTTAAAAAAAAACACATGGGCACTGACCAGCTGGATCTAAGTGGAGGGCGAGTGCAAACACGCCCACCCCCTGGCTATCCATGTCAGATCGGATGCCCGCCACTGGGACTGAAGCTCCAAGATAAGCAAACAGGCCCCGCTCACACCAAGTCCCTCGCTGAGCCCCGAGGCAGGTGAGGCTGTGGCTTGCTTGGATGCCAGCCCAGTGGTTTTCCAAGCTAGATGTTATAGAACCTCCTCTCTTAGGTGCAGGTCTTAAAAGTTAGGGGTGCCCGGGGTGGGGTTCAAACCCTTTGCTCCTCAGAGAGAAGCTTTGGGGGTTTTTTATCAGTATTTTTTTAAATTATTGATCCTGTACAGTTTTCTGTCTTTTACTCCCCTCCCCGCCACCTACCACCCTAGCCCTCCCCACCTCCCTCCCATTTCCACCCCCCATAGTTTTTGTCCATGTGTCCTTTATACTTGTTGCTCTAAACCCTTCCCCTTTTCCCCTGAAATTCCCTCCCCTCTCCCCTCTGGTCACTGTCAGACTGTTCTCAATTTCAGTGTCTTTGGTTATATTATGCTTGTTTGTTTGGAATTCCCTCCCGACTGTGGGTTGCTGCCACCAGTGAGGTTTATGATGAGACTGTATCCCAGCCTCTCCTACTTACTTCCATGTGGACTCTCCTTCCCCAGTGCTTAGGAGTTATTCAGCCAATTTCAGCTGTGTGTGTGTGTGTGTGTGTGTGTGTGTGTGTGTGTGTGTGTTTTAAATTGGAGGAAGTCGTTCCATGCACCTTTTTATTCAGTGTGCTCCTGGGCAGAGTGAGGCTAAGTGTCATCATCTTGGATCAGAATCTGAGCCCACACTTACGTGTTTATTTCAGTTTTTATTATTTTAATACATTTATTGGGGTATCATCATTAAATACAACGTCTGCATGTGCCAGTGTATGCTCACCACCTGCAGTCTCATTCTGTCGCCTTATATTTGACCTCTTTACCCTCCTGTCCTCCCCCACTCCCCTTCCCTTCCAGTAACCACCATTTTTTTGCCTGTATCCGTGAGTGTTTTTAGTTTGTTTGTTTTGGTTGTTCATATGTTGCTTTTTTTATATCCCACATATGAGTAAAGTCATACAGTTCTTGTTCTTTTCCATCTGACCAATTTTACTTAGCATAATACTGCCAAGATCCATCCATGTTATCACAGATGGCCATATTTCATCTTTTTTATGGGTGAGTTGTATTTCCTTGTATATATTCACTACATCTTTTTTTATCCAGTCCTCTATCGAAGGACACTGAGGTTATTTCCACTTTTTGGCTATTGTGAGTGTGCTACAATGGATATATCATTACGTGCGAAATGTGTTTCCAAAGTTTCCAGAAAAGCTATTGCCGGGTGATATGGTGGCTCTATCCGTAACTTTTGGTGGAAGCCCCGCACAGCGTTCCTTCGTGGCTGCCCTGGTTGCGTTTCCACTAGCACCGTGCAAGGGTTCTCTTCTCCCCATACCCTCTCCGACACGTTAATTCCTGCCTCATGGAAATAGCCCTTCTAACGGGTTTGAGGTGGCATGTCACTGTGGTTTTGGTCCGCATTTCCCTTGTTACCAGGGATGTTGAGCATCTTTTTTATGTATCTGTCGGCCAGCTTTATGTTTTCATGGGAGACAGTGTATTCAGGTTTTCTGAATTGTTTGGGGTTAGTTGTTGTTGAGTTGTATGAGTTCTTTATATATTTTTGATATTAGGTCCGTATGAGAGGTATCATTTGCAAATGTCTTTTCCCATTTGATTGGCTACCTTTTTTATTTTACTGATGGTTCGGTTTATTTTGCAGTGCAGAAGGTTTTTGTGTGCTATTGTCCCATTCATTCATTTTTCTTTTATTTCCCTTGCCCTTGGGGTCAAGTTTACAAAAGCCTCTGAGACCAACATCCACATGTTTAGCACCTACGCTTTCTTCTAAGTATTTTATTGTTTCAGGATTTTTACCAAAATCCTTAATCCATTTTGAGTTGATTTTTGTGTATGGTGTGAGACGGCAGTCTGGTTTTCATGTGGCTTCTCAGTTATCCCAACACTGTTTATTGGAAGAGGCTTTCCTTTCTCCGTTGTATGTTTTTGGCCCCTTTGCCCAAAATTAGTTGTCCACATACGTGTGGGTCTATTTCTGGGCTCCAAATTCTGTTCCATTCATCTGTGTGTCTGGTTTTAGTTTTTGTTGTTTGTCAGTACTGTGCTGTTTTGATTATGGCAGCCTTGTAGGGTAGTCTGAAGTCCAGGGAGTGTGAATCGTCTGGCTTTGCTCCCTTTTCTCAGTATTCCTTGGGCTACTGGGGGTCTTCTGTGGATCTATACTATTTTGAAGGTTGTTTTTTCCACTTCTGTGACAAACAGTATCGAGATTTTGATGGGGTTTCATGAAATCTGTGTATCGCTTTAGGTGATATGTAAAGCCTATTTTGATAGCATATAATTCTTACCTTCCATACTGGGTTTGAAAGCAAATCCCATATACTGCGTTTCTCCATTGCATACATCCTAATTTAAGAAGAGTAAAATGTGAAATGCATTGTATAATAGATACAGAAAGTAAAAAATTGCAGTAGCTACACAGTGGCAAATGTATTGTCTGAAAGAATTAGTACCTCCCAAAAGAATAGCTGCAATACCTGGAGTATCTTTTGGGGAAAAAATGTTAATCTTTAAAGGTAGTAACTTTTCATGATTTATTCCTACCCATATTATGATAACTCCCAAGAGATCTTTTCACTTTTGTGCCCCAAATCGCAATTTTATTATACCTTTAAAGAAAGAAATTAAATATTCACATTGCCTCCATGTGCAGGTATTTTGTGACAGGACTGGACACTGATTTTTGTGCAGTACAAATATTTCTGTGTTGCTCACACTCA
This sequence comes from Glossophaga mutica, assembly GCA_039655065.1. Classification (NCBI taxonomy): domain Eukaryota; kingdom Metazoa; phylum Chordata; class Mammalia; order Chiroptera; family Phyllostomidae; genus Glossophaga; species Glossophaga mutica. Next base: position 12,565,834 of record CM077314.1, read on the forward strand.
TCAAGGAAATGCCCAGAATGAAAATTACAATTAAATTATTTCAGTTAGGATGGATTCGAAATCAAAATTCCTTAAACCTTCAGTGTGCGTGGAATGCAGGCACACACAGTATATTTGGATAGAATACACCACTCTTTGGTAATAACTAAAAAGCAAAAAAAAAATAAGATAGCTAGAAATATGATGAAGGTAAAATCAGCATTTCAGATATAAATAAAATGCAGCTATTTCCAGACTAACATCTTCATGATTATAAAGCTTTCATTTTGATTTGTCTTCCAACCTGTTAAGAAAGCATGGTCAAATGTCATGATATCAAATGCCATTGCCTGAATAGTAACCATTAAGCTGTCTTTGAGAAATATGAAATGATAGAAATTGAGTGTTCTTTTTTTTTAACTACCCTTTTGTTTAATAAAATATTTGCTCAAGTATTAAGGTCAACTCACATATAAAAAAATGTGAAAATGTTTTTTTCCTTTAGCCCTTTTGGAAAAAAGTCTAAACCATTGTGAAAAATTCCCCCAGGAATTGTTATATATTAGGCCAAAGAGTGGGTGACTTTAAGTCATTATTTTGAAACAGTAGATAGCAATTGAGTAAGCACTATTAGCGTTGCTGTGTGATGAGAATAGTTCCATCAAGCCCCTTTTTATACAAGCCAGATCCCAGGAAAAGAAAATAAGAATTTTAAATATGTCTGCCAGATAAATAGAAGAGGAAGACTGGAACAATCTCTATAAATAGCCTAAGAGATATTTTTTCCTCTAATTCCCTTGTTTTCAACTGCTTCAGCATTTATTTCAGTATTTGCTGCAATTTTAATATTTTCTCCAAATTCACAGCATATAATCTCCAAAATACATAAATAAATCAAAAGCAGTATAAACTATTTTGGAGGGTTTTATCCCTCAACAGTTTCCTACAGTGGCTGAAGAAGCACATCAAGAGAAGCTTTGAACAACAGCTTTAAATGTGCGCAACTGTGCCACACATGGAGTTAGATATGAAATTATTGCCTCTCTTAAGGTTTACAGAAATGTAGAGAAACTATTTGCATTATGAATTTAGCTTTGAAGAAACATTTCAGAAGAGTGAATGCAAAGAAATGGGGAAATAATAAGTTCCCTTTTCCTTCTTCAAAGAGACTTTGAACAATTTTGTGGTATTTGGGAGCTAAGAAAAATGCTTATATAAAGGGGAATCTCTGAAGTCTTTGACTTTCCAGTAAGCTTCATGTTGTTGTCAGGAAAATAAAGACAGAAGAGTAAAGGTTTTCTTTCTATTTATGCAAAACCAATTTTCAGATTAAATCTTCAATTTGATCTTAAAAAATGATACATCCCTCCATGTACACTTATAAGAAAGAGCTCTAACATACTGCTGAAAGCTATTATAATTTGTTGGTACCATATTATTTTATTTATTTGCTTTTCATGTTTTTTCTAGGTTAGCTGTTAATTATAATGTCATGAGATGAATGCTATAAAATTAACTAAACTCTGAGAAACAAAGTGTTCATTTCTATGCAAAGCATGAAAACTGACTAGCTATGAGAAGGTCAGAATCACTCAGCCACATGTGCCCTCTATCTTCTTTTTCAAAAAACGAAAATAATGCTACCTGCTCTTGTGGATTTCAGTGCAATTTCAAGATGACTGATTCAGAACTTAGATTTTAAGTGCTTCAAAGTGTGTAAAATATGAGGGCAACAATAAAATATTAATAAAATGATAAGAATAAGTGAAATTTTATGAAATGAATGAACCCACAAATAGGGAGGAAGAAAAGGACATTAGGAAATTTTAGGAGGTAATGAATATGTTTATAATCTTGGTCATAGTGATGGTATCACCGATGTATACAGATCTCCAAACTCGTCCAATTGTATCCATTAAATATGTGCAGTGTTTTTGTACTAAATCATACCTCAATAAAGCTGCAAAAAGTTTAAATAAAACTAGAGTGCACACACAGACACACATATACAGACATAGGCACACCCGCGCATGCTGGTACACTAAAGGGCATACTACACATCTGCTGTACATGCAAAAATTAATAAATTTATAATCCACCATTGCAAATTATTGATCTTGCTCTCCAAAACTCCTTCAAATAATCTGAGAATTGCATTGATTTTTAAAAGGAAGGACAAACAAAATAAATGGATAAAATCTTTTAACAAATCTTGCAGGAAATTTTGTTTTTTATTCATTTCTTTTCCAACGGAGGCAAATAAGTTGAAATAAGTAAATATGAGCTTATAGATATGATTGCTTGAAGGAAATTTTCTATGCAGCATTATTTAGGGTTTTTTCCCCTCTGTCCATTAGTTTAAAATGTTAGCTTTTATCACTAATTCTTTTTAAATTATTTGAACTGTCTGGACTTTTCTCCTGAGTAATTGACCTCATAGATAAAGACTTGATTGATTTGAAAAGGAAATGGGGCAAGTACAATTACAATGTTTTTTACAGGAGTCTAGAATTTATGTTAAAACAAGATTGGAAATAATTTTGCCACTCAAAAAATGAAGGAAAATTCTCATCCACCAATTGATACTCCAAAAAGTAGTCTAGAAGTAGCATCATACAAATATGAAATTGGGATTGCAGTTTCTTACAGTATTAAAAAGGAATTGATTATCACTGATTTGTTGAGCTCAGTAGCTGGTAAAGCTGCATTAGTTATAACCTGGTGACTTCTACTTTTACCAAATAAGTATGTTCTCTGCTCTCCCCCCAGAGCCCAGAGTGGGTTTCACAAGGTGGTAGGTAGGTTCCTGATTGGCAACCTCTTATTGTAATTCTAATTACGGACATAATCGGGTCAGGAGTTATCAGCTGAGCAACCTTCCTGCTGTAGATAAGCACTCAAGTTGATGAGCAGCTGCAGGTATCTTACTACTAATCTAACAGGTGCTTGTGTTCGGATGTCAGGAACACTGTCTGTTTCAGGAGGCACCCCCTTACATTTGTGGAGGAAGACATATTCTAACGCTTCTGTGAGTGCCGAAACCCCAAATGCCCACAGACTGAAGAGAGAAACAACTGAACAGCACAACGGGAAGTCAGAGCTCAAGTCAAGAGCTCCCCAAGCAGCGGTGCCACATGGGGCAAACCCCTTTACTCTTCTGGCTTTCAGACCTTCCTGTAAACTAGAAATGCTGGGCTAGCTGCTCGCTGTGAGTCTCTCTCGCTCTCCATTCCAGAACAGGTCTAAAATGTTCCTGAATCCCTTGAGCTGGCTGCTGCCAAGTAGTGAAAATTGGGTTGACAAGATCATTCTGAGAGTACAGTCACACAGTGGATTCACTAAAGTTTGCCTCTTTTTATGCTTTCCAAAACCTCTTAAAAGGAAGTGTACCTGTAGCATTGAGTAATTTTTATGTTTTCCTCCAAGAACCAGTGAAATGGAAATTTAAGTCAATAAAGGGTAAAAATTAGAGATAATTGTGGTGAAATCATGCTAATAATTTTGAGCACTCAGTTTTATTTTCAAAACTATGCTCTAGTCAATCCAATTAATCATAATAATATCCCCTTGAGGGGAGTTAAGTAGCTAGTATTACTAGATGAATAAAGATGTGCAATTTTACTTTAAGAAGTACCTTTTCTAGCTTTATTTTTAACACTAATTACCTCTTTACCTAGAGTATGATGAAGTGTTCCAATTATACCACATATATTCTTTTCATGTGGTCAAAAATAGATTATCTTACAGATTTATTTCGTGAACTTGTTAGTTCAAGAAAAAGTTATGTTCCACAGCCTAGTGAATTCCAAGTTTTTCCCTGATTTTCCAAATAAGAATTTAGGAACTAAATCAAATTCACCAGCTTTCAGGAACTTATCAGCTCTTTTCTTAATATACCATATGTTCTTACCCAGGTTAACACCTTTTGTCCATCACTATAAAAGGCTGGTAATTTATTTGCTTTGTCAGTATTTAAATTTATTAGATGCATTGTGAAAATACAACATAATATTCCTGCCATGTCTGACACGGCGTTTATCCATTGAAATTGAAAATGCCCGTGGAGACGACGACTAGCTATTTGAGACCCCAGTATGTACCAAGTGACATTCGTGTGTATGCACACGTACATATAAAGCATGCCTCTAACTAGGTCTCACTTATTTTTCATTGAAAAGGTGAATTGTAGGTAAGAGAAATAAAATCAGGAACTTTAAACAATGTTTGGTATTCACAGAGTTATAGAATTGGTGGCGATCCTACTAGTAATGTGCTCCTACTCTGTTTCTCAGTGTATGGGAGTTGTGTGGGGGAAGGATTTAAGAGGACATATTTAGAGACAGACTTCTGAATTTGACTGCTGACTACCACGAAACAGCTCTGGAGACCTGGCCACGATCTAGACCTTATTTTTTTTGCAGTTTTGTAACTGAATCACTAATTTCTAATCATTGACCCATTAGCGTTAAGTAAGGCAGCAGGTACAAAGCACTTGGTATATTGAAAATAAAAGGAGGAGGAATAAAGGGTGACAAAAGAGACCAAAAAATATACTTTTTCATCCAAAGAGCTACTAGATGGATTTTTTTTAATCTGTTAGTAAGAGTTCTCTTGGATTCTATTTACTAATGCCTTCCTCTTCTTCCTCCCCCGGACTTGGCAGAGGCATCAACCTGTGGATATTTCTCTTCGGCCTCCATAGTCTGATCTTCCACTGCAGTGGCTTCCACTGAGAAACCAAGTGAACACATTCAGGGACTGAGCCAGTCTGGCAAAGATTACTCTTCTTGTTACTTAATGCCCCTGCCAGAGCATGGCACTGGCTTCACATGTCTTCTTCATCATGACACGGTGTGTTAGAAATACCACTGTTAGCACTGTATTCCCTGGGTTCTAATTATCTGTGGATGTTTCTCTGTTTTCAGTAGATGGAGTTCCTTGAAGGGTAGGGGCTATATTACCTTTTTTTATTTTAGTACAGCCCTGGCACCTTATAAGTGCTCAGTATGAATGAGTGAAGTTTCTATTTCAGATTAATAATGGGAAACAAATTCAGAAAAAGAGAAGGTACAGAAGCCTGATACACAACATGTACTGAAGTGGAAATCAGTCTAGGTGAAATAGAGACTTTGACACGTATAATTTATTGTCACCATGCTTGCTAAATTTGTGCGTTCTGTGTAGGCCCTCTCTTAAACTCGGGGGCCACACTTGATATGAATTAAATATTTGCATACTGTATGAAGAATGAGTCACACTCTCTGTGACGTTGGCTATTTTGTGGGTTAAAAGAAAACCTCCGACCTCATGTCAAATGCTATGTACAACACGCCAGGGCTTGTTGATCTCCAAATATATACCAGGCCCTGTATCAGGATCTCTACATTTAAATTTTAATTCTCATGAAGATAGTGAAGGGATTTGGGCACTATTATTTTACAAATGAGTACGCTGGAGCATGGTAGTGAAAATGGAGATACTAAATTCATAGATAACTGTGCACATATATCAGTGTTTCTTTGTCCAGGTGACTTTCAGATGGCCTGCTAGTGATTTTCATAATGGTCTTATCTACATATGTTTTTGATACTAATAGTGAGCAAAGAACCAGCAGTGGACAATTGCTAGAAAGATAAAAGGATAAGAATGTGCTCGTACTGGGTAATTGAGTCGCTTGAATGATCTGCGTGGCAATGGCAAGAGCACCCCACCCACGTTTATTCTAGATTAGATATTGCTTCTTTTTTACATTTATTTTACTGTACTTTTTTCTATTACCATCTATCCCCCTTGTGCACTCTTCCAACCACCTGCCCCCCGATCACCACACTGCTGTCCATGAGCTTCTCAGTCCCTAGAGTACACTTTTAAACGGGGAAGAGACGCATGCTTCACTGAAGGGAACAAGTTGCTAAGAGGCCATTGCTACAGGTTTGTTAGCACATACAAACATCTTCTGTTGACACAGGGCTTCTCAGTGTTCAAAGCCCTTTCCTGTAAACTAGCTCATAAGATGTTGCATTGCAGAGGGAAGCAACGAAGCCTCCTGGTTGAGACGGAAGACAGCCTGGGTTCGAATTCTGACTCTGCTTTTCTTTGCTGACTGTGAGCATGTTTCACCAGCTCTTTTCTTCTCTGTAAAATGCGGGGAATGAATCTTAGTAACACCTTCCTTAAGAAGGTTTATAAATAAATAAGCAAACAAATAAAATAGTGTATTATATGACCTGTAATAATCCTTTCAGGTAGGCAAAGCTGGTAGTTTTGGTCCATTAAAGATGAAAAAATGCTTTGGAGAAGTAAGTGTCGTTCATTCAAGAATCGATGGAATGACTATAAAATGCCAGGTACCGATGGCACTAGGCGCTGGGAAAATAAAGAGAAATAGATCCTAAACACAGTCTTCAGGTATCTCCAATGGTAGTTGTGAGGCAGCTAATAGAAACTAACTTTTCTTTTAACGCTTGCCATAGGTCAGGCGGTATTTTGCATACTTATATGTATTTACTTATTTCATGTTTACAAGCACCTTGTAAGCTAAGAACTATTATTATTGCCAGTTCTTAGATGAGAAAACCAAAGTCATGGGGCTTTAAGTGACGAAGATGACATATTTAAAAAGTATTTGGCTGTACCAGGCAGCCTTTGCAGTCCACATTTTCTGCTGTGTGAGACACAGAAATGGCAGACTTTTTAAAATTAATAAACAGGTAAACAGCCACGTTCGAATAAAGGAGAAAGCTCTCCATGCACCAGCAGTCCCTTAGTAGTGAGTCAGTGCTCGAGTCGTGTGGCGGCACAGCAGTGGGGGTCGTATTCAGTCATCTTGAAAGTTCCTGTGGAAACTTGGGCCGCCGGGTGTAGCAGCAGAATCTACGACCGCGTACAGCCGGGGCAGTGCCCCGCTTCTGATCAGCGAGCTGTCGGTGGAATCGCTCCAGCTACGTGTCCAACTCTGGAGACTGGAACCTTGCTGGTTGCTCGTGACCCAGGAGTGAAACAGAAGCACGCCTGCAAGTTCACGGCGCCACTGTACCGCCTGGGAAGGAGCTGTGAAGTGCTGCAGAAGACACAAATGGATTCTGGATCTTGTCTCACCATGGGACACCATGCAACTGATGTCACCTGGGTCGGCCTCAGTTTCCCCTTTTGGACACTGGGCGTAGATAGAATCTAACTCACTGAATTGTTGTAAATATTAAAAAATACATTTAGACACTTATAAAAGTACCTAATACTAAATAACACGTATTTACTAATATTAAGACCAAACCATATTTACTTACTTCAGCTGTTTCTGGTAGAAATATTTTGAAAGGTGTCACATTCCTCAGATTTTTTTTAATTTAATTTTTAAATTTATTTTTTAATTACAGTTTGCTGTCAATTCTATTTTGTATTAGCTTTAGGTATACAGTATAGTAGTTAGACAGTCGTGTTCTTTACAAACCCTTCCCCCAATATTTCAAGCACCCAACTGTGATGCGTAGTTATTACAATATTGTCTACTGTATTCCCATGTTTTACTTACTTCCTCATGGCTATTTTGTAGCTACCAATTAGTCTTTCTTAATCCCTTCACTTTTTCGCCCAATCACCTAATTCCCCTCCCCTCTGGCACCCATCAATCTGTTCTCTGTAAGTCTGTTAGTATTTGGTTTGTTCATTTATTTTGTTCTTTAGATTCCACATATAAGTGAAGTAATATTGTATTTGTCTCTGTCTGGCTTATTTTGCTTAGTATAATACCTTCTTGGTCCATTCATGCTATCACACATAGTAAAGTTTTTTTTTTATGACTAAGTAATATTCCGTTGTATATATGTACCACAGCTTTTTTATCCACTTGTCTACTGATGAGCACTTGGGCTGCTTTCATATCTTGGCTAGTGTAGATAATGCTGCAACAACATAGGGGTGCATATATTCTTTCAAATTAATGTTTTGGGTTCCTTTGGATATGTAAGCTTCATTTTCAATTTTTTGAGGAACTGCCATACTGTTTTCCATAGTGGTTGCATGAATTTGCATTCCCACCAACAGCCTATGAAGGTTCCCTTCTCTCCACATCTTTGCCATCACTTGTCTGTTGATTTATTGATGATAGCCATTCTGACAAATGTGAGGTGATATCTCATTGGGGTTTTCGTTTGCATTTCTCTGATGATTAGTAACGTTGAGCATCTTTTCATATGTCTGTCAGCCATCTTTGTGGAAGTGTTTATTCAGGTCCTTTGCCTACTTTTTAATTGGATTGTTGTATGGTGCTGAGTTGTCTGAGTTCTTTATAAATTTTGATGTGTCAGATGTATCATTGGTGAATATATTCTCTCATTTAGTAGGTTGTCTTTTTGTTTTGTTGATGGTTTCCTTTGCTGTGCAAAAACTTTTTAGTTTGTTGTAGTGCCATTTGCTTATTTTTTCTTTTGTTTCCATTGCTTGAGGAGATATGTCAGAAATATTGCTGAGAGAAACGTCAGAGATTTTACTGCCTATGTTTTCTTCCAAGATTTTCATGGGTTTGAGTCTTATATTTTAAGTCTTTAATCATTTTGAGTTTATTCTTAAATATGGCATAAGAAGTTGGTCTAGTTTTATTTGTTGCATATATCTATATAATTTTTTTCAATACCACCTATATAATAGACTGTCTTTACCCCAGTGTATGACCCTGTCTTCTTTGTCAGGGATTAACTGATTACATAAACACGGGTTTATTTCTGGGCTCACTGTTCTCTTTCATGAAAACATTAGGAAATTATTATCAAGTAATAAAAATTTACTTACGTGATCACATACATCATCTAATCAAATTCCACAGTTATAAAGATGTAGAATTGGAAACCCAAAGAAGTAAGTGACTGCCCTTGGGTCACCTCGTCCAGTGTAAGAATCAAACGCAATGATGACATCGGCGCTTTAGGGCGGCACCACTTTGCTTTGTGGTAGTGTGGGGCCATGCGCCTCCATGCACAGTGAGCCCGTGATTTCGAACTTGCTTCTTATATTCCTGTGTCCTACTGTCATTTCTATTTTTGGTCTGACACTAAAGCCCCCTTATTTTTCTACGTTTTACTGCTGTTATTCACTTTGATTAAGAAACAAATTAATTAGGGCACACTAGGCTTAAAATAGGAGCATGTAGGCTTTGAGTAAAGGTGGAGTGACTCTGCTAAGAATAAAATGCTTGCCCTTCAATACCTATATTTTGTTTTATATTTTTGACCATTGCATAGTCATGGATGGTGGTGAGAGTTAAGGGAATTCTAAGCTAAGCATCAAGTTATCAGTTTCCTGAAAAATTAATATCCCTAGAAAAGTAAATTACATACAGATGAAAGTTAGGCATTGTTACATTAACATTTGGATAATGCAAAAAATTAGACATTGAAAATTCATGAAGCTCACATGACCACCAACAAAAAAAATCCAAGACTAACTAATCGAAGAAGTAACTAAATTGTGAGGTTTTAATGTGTTCATTTAGAACTAAAATGTAGACATTAAACAAAGAAGGTAGTCTGTCTATTAATTTTTTAGTAATTGATGAATAAAAGAATTAATTTTAGAAATGCAGACAGAGTCGCTTACTTGACTCTGTACCTAAGGCATCTAGTTTGGAAGAATTCCTGTTCAGAGGGATATTGTTATCATGGTGGTAACCTCCAGCTTTCCCCAAAACATGCCCACATGCTCACAAGCACATGCCGTCAGGAAGATGAATGTAGCTCAGGTTCTGGAGGATTTAACAATAATCATCATTGATTTTTCTGGGACATAAAGCATTAGACTGCCAAAATCATGGGGTAAGGACATTATTAAACCATAACACATAATCAAATAGCCAGGCTTTATGGGAAGCTCTTTGAAAATGTACCCTTTGGGTTACAATTACCATGCATCATTCCAAATTTCAGAAGTGATTTATGGTTTTCTTTTATTTTTGGTGTGATAGCACACATTTTATTTTTGTACTGGCTAATATTAGTCATAAGCAAATTCATGATTATACATCTCATAGAACTCATAGGGAATGCTTTTAACCTTAATTTTACCAATTGTACATTAACACCTAATACTAGCATTACAGTAGTAAGATGATATAATGATGATGACACTACTTCTATAGACAGTAACTTATTATGTATGGTGCCTTGTATATGGCAGACACTGTTCTAAGCAAGTTACTTATGTAAACTCATGGGACGAGAGCTCGCGGAAATGGGATTTAACCAGTAAGTGCTTTCTAACAAGTCTCCCTGCTCTTGTATGTCTTCCCCACCAGATTGTATGGCTCCTCAAAATCAACCATTAAGGAAGCATTTGAAAGAGCTGAAGCTGGACAGGGAAATAGTTTAGGTCAGGCTATGTGCCTGTTGGAGCGATTGTCTCTTCGTTTCAAAGCCTCCCTTCTGTACCTGCTTTGTGATACTCATGCTAGACTGCAGTTCTTACTTCTCCTTTTAAGATACTTCCTACTCGGTTCTGAGAATAGGAGGCACTACAGGGAGATGAGGCAGAGGGAAAACGGAAGGGACTTCCCCATTCCATTCTAAGGCTGTCTTGTGTAAGGCCTGTCCTGATAATGACCCTCAGCTTCACAGGCAGTCCGTGCCCCAGGCATTGTTCCCTTCTTAAATGTCTGGGTGCGGGCTCCTTGGAAATCTTGCCCAAGATGATAACCCCATCGCCTTCTTTTTCTTCCCCACCCCTAAGGAGAGTAGCTGTTTCTTTATCAGAACTGTACTTGGTACCAGAAGATTCTGAGATTTACTTGGTCATGTTCATGCCCTTTGGTAACCACTGATCTTTTTTCCAATGGGAAATGAGATATTAGTAACTTATAATATGAAGTCACATCACATTGAACTAAAATTATTGCTTCTTATTGACTGTAATGAAATATCCTGAGACCCAAGTGTCCTCAAACCATAACTTTTGCAGTAGTTATGAGGACTATAGGAACTGTGGGTGGGTGGGTGGCCTCTTCACTGGAAAATCCAAAGACAGAAAAGTGTAAGTTCATGGCTTTTAATTCTCAATTCAAGTAATAGGCAACAAAAGAGCTTTTATGGCAACCTTAAAAGAATTTCTCCTTTCTTGTATTTGAAGGGCTGGCTTCTCATAAAAAGTAGAGGCATATCTTAATTACCATATTTTGCCATATATAATGTGCACTTTTTGCCCAAATTTTTGAGGGAAAATAATCCTTATACATGGATTGTACATGGGTAGCACTAATTCCACATCTATGTAAATGTTCTTCATTCTTTTATTTATGCTTATGCACTAAAAATATAAATCTAGAAGGAAATAACAATATCCATATGCAAAATAATACCCTGGAATATGATCATAGGTTTTGTTTCTAAACATAAATAAGTTAAAAATTGAAGTAAAGAATAAAAGCAAAATTTTTTTTGCCTGATAGTTTGGGCCAAAAACATGGGTGTGCATTATACACAGCAAAACACAGTATGCTGATTGTAGAATTATAACACTTGCCAGCCTCTCCTGAGAACGGACGCTAGTTGGGAAGGAACGTGTGGCTGAAACTTGTAGGGTGACATCGGAGTGGACTCAGACAATGCTGAGCATCTGAGAACTCCAAGGCTTCCTAAGACTTTCCTAGTAGTGGAAGCAGTCTACCTTCCTACGTGTGAGGAGACCGTCCTGCAAGCCTTTAGTAATGCTGCGAGGTGAAGAGCTGCAAACCAACGAGCTGAGGTGCTGACCGAGAAAAGGGGTAGTGGAAGGAAGCTACTTATATAAACTACAGTCATGTTACTTATAGAAATGAAGACTATGGAAGCGATGAATATTTTATCCCTCACTTGCTGTTATTTTCATAGAGGTAGAGAAAGTTCTGTCTATCCATAAAGCTCACGTAGATATTTAGACATATTGATCCTTGCCGGTCTGGGTGTGATTCTCAGCTGCAGCCCTTGAAGGCCACTTGATTTGAAACACTACTGTCTTCTCTGCACCTTGATTTCTCATCTTTAAATGGAGATAATAGTAGCATGTCCTTTACAGGTCTGTGATCAAGATTGAATGTACAATAGCATATAAAATGATTAACACCTACCTAGCATTTAATTGGTCGCTGTCCTTGCTAAAAGAAAAGCAGGCCTTGTATCATTGGACTAACTTAGTTTAGATAGAAAAGAATAGTAATGAAATAAATATAAGTTGTAAAATGCAGAGACCTTTATTAAGAGCACAAAGTCTGTAGACTTTCAGTGTGTAGTTTCAAATAGTACAGAAATTTGGTCATGAAGTTAATTAACAGGGAAGTTGGATGCAGATCTCAGGCTCTTCACCTGAGTAGAATGCTGTTTCTATTCAACTCTCATTTGTTCAGCCGCAGAATGTTTGCAGTTTCCTTCTTTCTGGGTGAGCGCTGAGGGTGATCTCAGTGAGGTTAAGACCCAGGAACAGCCAATGAGGGGTTATGGATTTGGACAGACTGCCGTTCATGCTCTCTCCTAGTCCTTGTTCTCATTTCCCTAAGGCTATTCCATAAGGCGGGGACATAGCTAGAGTTAGATTCAGGGAGAACTGCTATGGGGAAAGGAAGAGTTGAAAGGATTTTTCAACTTTATTGACGACAGACAAAATTCCAAGATATTGAAAGTGCACGCATGCTGATTTGATAACACATATGCATTGTGAAGTGATTTCCCTCATTGATTTAGTTAACATTTCCATCACCTTACATACCCGTACTTGCCTTTTCTTCTTTTTGGTGAGAATGTTGAAGTTCTATTCTCTTACCAAATTTCAATACAACATTACAACTATAGTCATCATGCTGCACATTGATCCTCAGATCTTATTTATCTTATAACTGAGAGTGCGTGAGTGAGCAGAAAGGAGATGGAGGATTGACTATTTGGATATAAACTCAAGTCTGTCTTTTTTTGTATTGTTGTTCAATTACAGTTGTCCCCATCACCCCCACCACTCTCCCCTGCTCTACCCACCCCCATCTCCCACATTCAATCCTCCCCCATTGTCTTTGTCCATGGGTCCTTTATCCATCTTCCTTCACTTAACCCTTCCCTTTCTTTACCCCATTACTCCCCCCTCCACTCTGGTCACCATCAGTTTGTTCTTTATTTCCATGTCTCTGACTGAGCTTGGCCTTCCCTGTCTTGTATCTGTTAGAATGAATCACCAGGGACACTAACATTGGGGTAGAAGTAACCACCTCATTTCTCTGTACTTAAGGAAACTGCTCCTTTGCTTTATTAGACAGCCAGATAACCATGTTCATTGTTGTTTTATTTAGCAGTATATTCAGAAAGGTAGAAAATACAAGATATGACCACAGTCATAATACACAAGGCTACCTTCTAATCACTACTTTTTCCTATAACTTCATGGAATTATAATGGACGTATTATTTTTAAAAGGAAAGCTTAACAAGATAAAGCAATGTTGTATTGCAGTCCAACTAAAGCTATGTACATATGCATACATAATTTATAATCAATGTATAATTCATCTGTATATAAACACCATACTTTATTGAGGTAAAATAGCACAGCAAGGTTAAAAACAAATGGCTAAGCTCAATACAGGCTTTGCGATGCCACTGAAAGCCACTTTACTAGCATAAAGGCCTCCACCATGCTGGTATTAACCTACTGATAAGTATTCACACTATTTATATTTTGCTCTCTTGAAAACTAAGCCAAAATAAATATATTTTAAGGCAACCTTTGGAATTGTCAGCCTCTTATTTTATCTGCTTTGTGGTATATGCTATTCACAGTGAGATTTAAAATATTGAACAAGGAAGAACAAAGATTGGCAAATTCACCTTGAATCGATTTTACCTTCTTATAAAATTTCTCTCTAATGTACACCAAAATCATATTTTATTAAATTTATGGGGGTGACTTGGTTAATAAGATCATATAGGTTTCAAGTATATACTCCTATGATACATGATCTGTACATTGCATCTTGTGCCCACCATCCACAGTCATATATTTTAGCAACCTTCAACTCCTAATTCTGAGGAGTAATATAATTGCTTTTTGGCTCATATCTGCTTACTGAAAGCTCTGCGTTACAGATTTTCAATTTTGAGTTCATATTTGGAAAAGCATCTACACAAGTCTCAATGCTATTTTTTAAAACAAAATTCAGAAAACGAGAACTTATGTAAGACAGGGTGTCCTTGCTGCAAGCTATTCAACACTGCTGCTCACTTCCATTGTGTCTTTGGAAAGATAAACTATCCAGTATACAAGGTTGAATCCCGCAAATGCGACTGGGAAGAGAATCCGCGAGTACTGATCTATCTTGCTGGTGCCTCCGAAGACCGGAGAGAGCGGCGGGGGAGTGATCGGAGTTGATGGTAGGACAGGAACTCTGGGGAGGACATGGCTGGCCTCGGAGGGTGGAGCTATTGGTAAGGTCAGGGAGGTGATTCTTTTTTTCAGATGATACTTGGTGTCAGGATGCTGTGGGAAAAAGACAAATAGTCAGCCTACATAAAGAATAGAGATCACTTACTTAGATTCATTGTTTTCATCATTGATGCATATTTACTGACTACTACGTAAGACAAAATATCAGCAAATTTCTATAGTATTTGATGGTGTTACTTTTCCAAGAAAGCAGTGAAACAGGCTTTTTAATTGATTTGCTTTCATCCAACATCCTATAATTTAATACGTCAGCAGTCGATGCCGGGCATGTTCCACGTCCCAGAGACCGTGTTGAGCATTGTGCCATTAGGAGGAGATGAGCCAGGGCGCACAGCGTGTCCACCCCTGGTTACGGTAGACTAGCAGGGCAGGGAGTGTGGGCGATGAGAGGGGATTTCAATTTGGAATATGTAGATGTCAGTTCATATAAGAAAATAACAGCCTAGTTAATTGATGTCATTCTCCTAAATACATTCCTAGCCGACATCACCGTGTTTTCACATTCATAAATGTGAACCACTGAGATTAAGGAAATGTACACGAAGGTGCTCATGTGCGTTAAAAGCCAGTGACAACGTATAAATACCCTGAGACTGAAGAAGGTGATGATCGATCCCTTGAAGTACAACTGCCTCTTAGCTCAGAAGTTCTATTTAGAGAGCATTCTGCTTCCTAGTCAGAAATTCTCCACTGGCTTCCCTCCATCTTAAGTGACCAAAAAATGATTCATTTACTAACGTCAGAATTGTTACGTGCTCTTCTCCGTCATTAAATTTTCTATTCCATTGAAATCATAAGACAATCGATTTTAGTCCTTGAAAGGGACACTTAGCACAGGGATTGATAGGTGAGAAAGCCAAGCCCCAGCTGGGGGAAAGCATCGCCCACCCCCACCCAGTCGCACAGCTCGCTTCATCCCCAAACTGTCTCGTCTGGAAAGCACCAGGCCTCAGGCAGAGACCCTAACTCCGGTTGCCTTTGATTCCTTCTACGCCGTTGAAGACCGGCCTTTCTCTGATTCTCTTCTTCACTACACCCTGGAACCGTTGCTCTCCTCGTGGCCAGGCCGTCCTTGCTGGGTCTCTCCTTCAGACACCTGCTGCGCATCATCCCTGCTCTTGTAAAACCTCCTCGTCTCCTCCCTGGCAGCACAGTCACCACTTTGCTGCCTGGCAGGGAGCGTTACTCACGTGGGCAGACTCCTGTGGCTCCAGCCAGCAGCTCTGCAGAAACGGGGTGGGGGAGACCGCCACCTCCCCTGCGCTGGCTGAGCCACAGGACCGGAGCGACCCACCGATGCGGCGACATTTGGACTGCAGGAAACAACCATCCAACAAGCCTCTTCTCTCTGTATTCTCCCTCTTGAATTTTGCTGTTTGATTTGTTTGATTTTCTAAATAATAATAGTCATCATAGAGAATTCAAGCCCAGTGTGCTTTTAGGGAACATGGGAAAATCTGTTTCTTCACCCAAAGCAAAAATGAATCTGTGAAGTCACGTCTAATGTGTTAGGACCATGGTGAATTTCAAGCAAAGAATATCTTTGTTATCTTTGGGCTTAGTATTGTGCTAGGCACTCTGGACAGAACTAAATGAATTACAGGTCTTGGAGGTAGGAGAGAATTTGAAATAGTAGAGGGACCAGTCTGCTGATCTGGGACAGAAAATAAGCGATGCTTCCTGTTAAAAATGTCTGACAGACAAGGACTCCTGTGCCCAGGGTCATGAGACAGTGACCGTGAACAGGACCAGAGGAGTGGTACTTCGGTCTTCACGTGTGCTACCTCTCTCAGAGAATCAGCATAGCACCGTTGTGCAGAAGGTTTCATCATGTTTCTAAGATTCCAGTTTGAATTTTCATTCAGTAAATATGTTATTAATATATTATTCACCTGACACAGGAAAATGTGTCGCTGTTTCATTCTCCAAGAAGTATCCTCCTGCCAGCTGTATGGAACGTTAAAATATTTTACTCTAGCAAGATTTCAAAGGATGATGATGAAGTCAAAGGGAGGGCAAGCCTTCAGAGAGATTTTCCTTCTAAATTTGTCTTGGCTTTTAGTATCACACATTGCCTGTCTGAAACCTGTGGGTTTTTTTGTTTTTGTTTTGTTTGTTTTTTTTTTGTTTTTGTTTTTTTTTTTTAGGAAGAAAGGGGGCAGATATTAAAAAAGTTTATTGATGTGAGAAAGTAATTGTAAAGCATAATCTGCCATAAAAATGTAAAGCATTGTTTTATCTCTCCTTTTCAGAGATGTTGGTGGGGGAGCTATGTGTCAATCTCTTAGCATTGTTAGTGTCAGAAATGGCTTAAAACGAGGTTGCCGAATACTCCTTGCCCAGCATTAAGCAACATCATTCAAGTCTAAGCACTGTGAAAAATTTAAGCACATTGGCATTAGCCTGGAAGTAAAGGTTCCGTACAGTAGGATTCCCCCTTTCCTCATTTATTTCCCCAGTTTCTGTGGAGGGTTGTGTAGGAGTTGAGAGGACTGGAGAGTCGGAAAGCTCTAGGTTGCAGGTCCGTATATACCACTCAGCTGCAATACAGCTTAGACATGTCATAGAATTCATCAGCTCTCCCTAAGCTTCAATTTACTCTCTTTAAAGTGATTTTTTCTTTTCCTTAAGAATTTGAGAAAGACTATATTGTATATATACACACCCACCTTGTACACTTTTTTGCTTGCTTAGCTTCTATGACTCTTTTAGCTATTATAGCATACTTCCTCGTAAATATTATTTCTGTTATGCCTTATCACCTTTCCTGACATTAATGGGAGAGGGCATATTATTGTCATGCGTAAGTGCTCTACAATGCCTAACCAGCACACAGAACATAGTATATGCATAATAAACATACGGTGGATCAAAAATAAATGTAAATCTAACCATTTTCCAAGATTCAGTAGCCAGGCAAAAAAAAAAATGGAACAAAAGGTCTTATTACATTATATTTTAGTATATTATTTTACATTACATGATAGGTACCATATCTAACTGCTTAGTATTGGCAAGCACTGCACACTTTGCATGTATTATTTTGCTTATTCCTGGAAGGAATCTGTAACGTAATAATGTTATTTTCATTTTAGAGATGAACAGATGAAGGCTTAAGCAGGAAGCTCACACAAGTAATAGTTGTCAGCACCTGAATTCAATCCCTCTCAGATCACAAAGCTCACGCTCAATGATTATCGTTTCTTCCCGTCAGCTTTGCGATTTCGAGCACGGTTTTTCAACCACAAAGCTATTGACATTTCGAGCAGGATAAACCTGTGTTGTGGGGGACTGTTCTGTACACCACGGGATGTGGAGTAGCATCCCTGCCCTCTATCCAGACCTCGCCAGTGTCCCCGGGGTGGGGGGGATCCACCTGCCATTGCGAATCACTGGTTAGAGTTACAGCTGTCCCACAGCCCAACAGTGATTGGAGGGATCTCTAGCAGGCAGCAAATAAGACATGCTCAAGGAAATACATGAAGCTTGGCTAACTAACGTACATGCTGAATAATCAGTTCCTGGATAATTGAGAATTCACAGTACAGGAAACTGGACACCAGTTTAAAAGAATCCCATTGAATTTCTGAAATGAAAAGAAAGCCAATTTCCCAAGCCATTCAAGCTACAGGTTTGCATCAGACCCCGCCCTCCTGTTCATTGTAAGCCCAGTAGCTTCACTTGATGGTAAAATAGGCTTTTGTGGAGTCCAGATGAGGGCTCAGCTTGGGGCTGTCATTGTTTTGAGTGGAACACCTGTGGTTTTGCATTTTTCCAGGGCTCCCCTGCTGCTGAGTGCCATCCTGCTTTGGGTATTTTTAGAGCACAGCTTTGTTTTAATTAACAGCATATTGCAAAGGTACTTTGAATCAAACTGGACTTTATGACAATCAATTATTCGATGTAGGGATAGGCATTTGGGAAATACTTAAAGCAATTTTGATATAACGTTCAATGAGTCTAATACATTACAAAGGAGGGGGGCACTGGGTTACCTCTCAAGAGACATATTCGAACCAGGGCTGCATTCCTCAAGGAACTAACACTGCGTCTGCTTCTAGAGCCAGCAAACAGGGGCATCAAAGTATGATAGAATTTTTTTGAAAACACCTAGCATTTAACATTATTTTAAACTAGTCTGTCACTATGGAGAAAATAAGTACTCTGTCAACTTCTCTTTCGTGTATACTACAGCTGGTAGATTTAAAAAACAGAGCTGAACCCAGAGTTTCTAGAGAGAAGCAGCTTATTGGCGATGATCTGGCGGGTCCATGGTGCTGTGGGCATGTCTGGGAACCACATGGGAAGGCTCAGAGGGCAAAGACTGGACCGTTAGAGGGGGATTCGATAGGAGGTACGGGGAAAGAGCTGGCCACCTGCATCCCTCACGCAGCCCACCCCACTGTCTCTGTAAGTCACACAGTGGCACAGCCATGAGAAGGGGCACCGTGATCTTTCAGGTGCTGAGAGTCTCGGAGGGTCAACCCTTAATTCTACTCAGTGATGCTGGAGTTACTCAAACAAATCTTGGCAATGTTTGGAACAGAGGAGGTAAATCTCTCAGTATTCTGGACTTCATATCTCTCTGCATAGGTGGGGGCAACATGGCAATGGCCCAGCAGACATTCCAGCCTTGACGAGGATTCAGGAAAAGACATATGTCTTATTTCCCTCTCTATTCCCAAGTTTCTAGCAACTGACTTGGTGCTTCTAGAGCAGGACCAGACTCGTATTTCTGTTCTCTGATTAGGCATCACTTCCTTCAGAGTGATGACCACTCCAGTCTGAGTTAGGTCCCCATGCGTGACTCTTTCTCAGCCTCCCATATACCTAAACACAGCCTTTATCATATCATATTATGATGGCTCATTGATTCGTCTCTCTTCCTGCTTAAGAAGAAGCTCCATGAGGGAAGAGGCCCTATTGATATTACTCATTAATATATCCTCAACATTCTACAAAGGGTATGGCACATAGGTACTTAAGAAATTCAATGAATCCACTAGTACTCGATAAATGGGTGCCAGGTGAAAAGAAAAATGAATATAAATATAACTATTGTCCTGACTAATGACATTTTGGTCAATTTTGTTTTAAATAATTTACCAAGAACACCATACCTCCACCGAAAAAGAAAAGCCACATTGGATGTGTTGATGGGTTGGCAGGGAGGGAGGATTTGGATTCTTTTAGGAATAAGTAACGAGGGCTTAGACTTTTAAAATAACAAGGAAGCTAGAAAGCATTTAAAAAGAGATCAAGGTCCAAACTTGGTTTTACATGCAGAATGAGTATACCTCAGATGCAAGTTCTGAAACACAAAGACAGGAATAACTTTCCAAGGCCAAGATAACACACCAGATAAAAGCAATAAGAAAAAATATTATATAAATAGAAAAGAAATTATGGACAATTCCTTCTTGAAACTTAAAAAAAAAATGAAGTCTCTAGTTTCAAAAGCCTTAAAAACAGAAAAAATAATTAGTCTATAGAACAATTCTGAGGACTTAGTTTTAGGTATTCCTTCTAGTTTAAAATGCCTGAATTTCTTTGTTATTATTATATTGTAAGGTCGAAATCAGTGATAAACTTTTCTCTACATTCATTAGAAGTAGTTTCTTTTGAAAAGCAACAAGTCCATTAAAATGTACAACTTAGGATCGCATAAGATATCCAAGCACTTATTTTATTTCAACTTCACCATTGGCTTGCTATTCCAATGTCCACGTTACTCAAATAATGTTCTTTTGATTACAGCTGAATAGGCATTTTTTAAATGTCATGGTATTTGAAAGGAAAAAATGACCTAGCAATCATAATATACTATTGTGTTAAAAAAGTGCAAATGTATAATTTCTGTTTATATTATATAAGGCAAACTGCCAAGTTTTGACATAAATAAATAAAATATAAATGTTCTATGTAATCATCTGTATTTATTTTTGACATCTACAAGATTTGTATTGTTAGGTTTAATTATGTTGCTTTTTCTTTTTCTTTTTATACTCTGACCTAGGTTTCCAGAAATGAAATTCTACTTTTCATTGCCTTAAAGTATTTTAAGTAGATCGATGTTTGCAAATATATTTTTCATTAGAAAAAAGGGAACTTGCAAAACAAGTACTTTGAAATTATATAAATGCAGTATTTTATCCAGCTGCTCAAAGGACTTGTTTATTGTGTTACTCTTTTAAAATTGTAGAAAGTAGTTTATATGAAGACCTGAGACCTTAAATTATATCTTATTAATAAATTATACCTCTAAAATAATAGACTAAGGGAATAATTACTCCATTTTTCCAAGGATTTGAAATCACATTCCTATCAGTAATGTATATTTTAAAAGAGTTGAAGTGAAGAAGTTGGCCTTTCCTTTTATTTCTCTGTCAGATCAATAAGCATATTCAAAGTAAGTGGAGTTATTTTTTTACCCTGTGTCTCATGAGTTTCTCTTTTAATTTTTACTATTTCTCAAGTAGCAAACTGTTAAACTGAATTCTGATAAACATCATTTTCCCTTTATAGGTGTATGTTAATATATAACCTTTGGACAATATGTCAGTTATATACCTATGTAAATACAGATGGCTTGTGACATAATTACTTGTTTTTCACAAACAAAATAATTCTCAAAAATATTTGGAATTTATTTTTTCTGAAACAAGTGATTTTCAGGGACTGGGTCTTCAGACTGACACATTTTTGTTACAAAATTTATATATCTGCAACCTTTGAAAACATGTCTATATTTTAAAAAATCATTAAGTCAAGGGGAGAATTTTGGCGATGACCTCAGCTCCATTCTGAAAACATTTTACAGCTCAGTGTTGGAGGGATCGTTGGGGAAGGTGCAGCCTCTGTAGAAATGTGGAGATCAGGATTCTGAAGGCAGTTCCTAGTTCTTCTACCAACCAGTAATTCATAACTTTCCTCTCGGACACCCTTTTTTGATTTGTAAGTGAAATAATTAGACTGGGTCACTATATGGCATTTTTTTTTCTTTAGTAGTAAGGGATAGTCCAAGAAAAAAATGTCTTTAAATTATATAATTCCACTTATCATAGGAATAACATTATTTTATTCCTTGGATAAAATGTAAATTCTCAAATAAGTTTTTTAGTTTATCAAAGAGAAAAGTTTCAGTAAAAACTTTTATCATTTTTCAGCCAATAAATGCCTGCGTATTTCAGAAGTAAAATCCAAATTGCTTTAAAGTTTTTTATCGTAACAGTTAACCAAGAATTAGCTGGACTGCCTGTGGTTTCACGATTTGGAAATATTCACAAGAATTGATTAAGTATAAGGAAACTTTCAGTTTAAAGTGTCTGTATTACTAAATTTTCCTCTTTACAAGGGCCACTGTGTTTGGAGTTTATATAAAAATATATACTTGTCAATCAGTTCTATAACCCATTATAAAAGTGTTTGCGACTTAATGATTGGAAGAATGTACTCATATGTAAAATTGGAATTTGGAAGCACATGTATTACCTTGAATTATTAATGCCTCCATTTGTTACTTATTCAAAACACCTTCAGGGACCAGAGCTTAGCCACAGCAAGTCAAAACTTAATTCATATAGGTATTTCTCAGTGATTATAAGTCTTTGAATAAAATCATATTTATAGCCACATTTTAATATATTAATATGACCATGAAAATCTTTCCATATGAATCAAAAACTTGGATTAAGAGTCAGCATTCATAGAACCTAATACATCTTACCCTCATGAAATAAACCAACAAGCATATTTTTAATAAAAATTGTTCATTCCTTAGGAGTCCCTGTTTGTTTCCTTCAGACTGAAGTCTCAAAGGCTCATTAAGAACTTTTTTTTATTTTTTACTTTATTCTCCCTACTTGGTTTAAGTGAACCTGTTCAAAGCAAACATCTAAAGGCTGAGAAGAATTTGCTGGTCTTTGAGAGCCTGGGATCTGCCAGCACCAGGGAGGGTGATAAAAGAGGATGCCGAAAGTTTAGGGCAGAAATAAGTGAAGGATTGTTGCAGGCTTTTTCCTGTGAGGCTGGAAAAGAAGTTGGCCTTGGAACCACTTACATAACTCATGCTCAACTAACAGTACTTTCGGACTCTTGAGTTATTTGTGATCACTGTCTGCATTACCTTTTTTATATGGTGGGTTAGCTTAGTAAAGTAAACAATTACCAAGACAATCTCAGCTTCCAAGCGCTCAGTTGCTTTAGATACTGTCACTGGAGATGAGGCTGCGGTCTTTGCCTTCCTCTTGGCCTTCTGCGTCTGAAGGTTGGTGAAGTAGTTGACAGCTGCGAACTCGATGAGAGCGGAGAAGACGAAAGCAAAGCAGACCGCTATGAACCAATCCATGGCAGTTGCATAAGACACTTTTGGCAAGGAGTGCCGGGCGCTGATGCTTAGAGTGGTCATGGTTAGAACGGTGGTGATCCCTAAAAGGGAAAAGAATGAGAGATGCAGTATTAGCATTTGGAATGCAAAAATAAGCTGAAATGTGAACATGGTGGTGAGGATGAAACACTCTCCAAATGTGATGTTTGCTATTATTTTGTTGTTTTATAGTTGTTCACAATTACTTTCATAGGTATTATCATTTTTGTATCCTTAATACCTACTGCAGTTAGCTGTATGTTGTAGTAATTCAAAATATATTTTGAATTATTTTAGTGTAACTATTGTAAAATTTAAGTCATGGAAAATTCTAGTTGCTTACTTCTTTAGAAAACTTAAAGCAAATTATCCCTAAAATAATAAAACCTTGAACTTCTGACCAGTTGTCATAGCTGATAATATCTTTCATGATATTTAAGAAGTTTATCAAGTAAGATAATAATCATAAATTAGGTTCCTCAATTTTTTAAATTCCCAGGTTGTTTTTAAGGTAAAATATTTACTAATGAGAAAATAATTTCATCCTTTACCTGCCAGCAGTTTTCTGTCTTGAATTATGACTTGGGGAATTTATATAATTTGAATATGGTCAACATCATAATATAGATATTCTTTTATAATTTACAGAAAGAAACCTATTTTAATACAGAAAATGAAAAAGTCAAAATTCATCTGAGATTTCAGTTCAATTTAGGTCTTCCCTAGGAACTGCTAAATTCACAATCATGAAAACTCAGACAAAATGGATTTAGTTAGTGATGATATTTTTCTGTTACATCTCTTTTTCTTGTTTTGTTTCATCAAAACTAGTAGTGATTCTATACATCATAAATGGAACTGAATAGGTTGAACCATGAGAAATTAGTACTATTTAACTATTTTCAGACCTACAAAATAGCATTTTTTATGGTTCAACCAAATTAAAGTGGGATACAATTTATATGTTAGTGGGTTCAATAACAGTCTTTGTTTTTATGGATTTACATGTCAGATTTTACATTTATGCTTTTTCTTGGTTATGAAAAATCAAATCAAGATTTTTTAAAAATCTTATTAAATAGGACATATGAAAGTCACAGGAAACCAGCCAGAATTCTCGCTGAGACAAAATTTTTTGTTGATTCACTACACAACTTGCAATACAATAAGGGCCATTGTACACAATACAAGTGTCTGAGTGAGATACGAGTCTATTTCCCTTGTGGACTGAAAAAGTGCACTGGTGCGAATGTTTTCCTAAAGCGCCCAAGGCATGGGAGCTGGAGGGTGAATGGGAATGGAGCCCGAAGAGCGAAGCATACCAAAGACCGTTCTGGCGGGGACAGACTCCTTATTAATCCAGAAAGACACCTGGGAGAGAATGACCGTCATAATGCAAGGTGTATATATCTGTATCATGAAGTAGCCCATCTTCCTTTGCAGGTGGAAATAAACTGTCATTATTACGTATTCACCTGTTGGAAGACACATATATCAATGTTATTGCTGTTGACAGTGTATTTAAAAAATGCAGCTGGGAATAAATCTCGCAGGTCTTCAAATTAACATGGGCTAGGAGAAAATCAGCAAAGGCTTATTTTAATGAATGACAAAGGCATTGATCAGCAGATGATAGATCACATCAGCTCATTGTTTTGGGTGGGGTTCTTTGTGTCATGTACCGACAAAACTACTCATTCCAAGGAGGCACAGATCTTTATGTACACATGGTTGCAAAATCAACTTAAAGAAAGCTACTCATCACTTCAAAACATCAAGCTTATCTGAGAATGGCTGACACAGAGGAAAAAGAAATAGATATTTTAAAGGTGCACACCAGAGTCTCCTTGCAGGATTACATGTATGTATTGGTCAACTTCTCACCTGTGTTAGATTTAATTGTCTCACTAGATACTGTTTGTCCAATCAGATCATACTGGAGGAGGCTTGAAGATTCTTCTGGGACTTCAACTGAGTACAGTGGTCCTTTCTTCCATGTATATATGATTTCACTCTTAGGGTAGGCATCTGAATTTTTTAAACAAATTAAACATAATAGTGAATCTGACTAGGGATGGTTTTTTTCTTTCAAAGAAAATATTTTTCTATATAAAAAGGAAATGTGGAGATACATTTTCTTTAATGCTTTAATCTGGACAACTAAAACCCCTGACTATGACAGATGTGATTAAGTAAATATATTCCTGGAATCACACTTTGAATGTCACAGTATTATTTCTCTTTTGCTTTCCAGGCTCTGATTAAAACCAAATAATTGTGTGTTTTGAATGCATTATTTAACTCTCAGAAGCTTTTTGGAACTTACAACTCCCAAACTTGAGTGGGCAAGCGTGCCCGTCCATAGGAAAGTTAACCAGCTTCATAGGACAGTCAGCATTGATGGTAAGCCTGGGGACATTGAAATGAATGGTTCTGAGTTAGCATGATGGACAGCTGAGTTGGGCAGAGGAAGTAGAATTGGGGAGACCTTACCTCATAGTGTACAGAATGGTTCCATTCTGCATTATTCTGAAGAGTTTATTAGGAGTTGTCATGTTGTGAGCAATTGATTTTTTGCCATTCCTGAAAAAAGTGTCAGGTGTCCAGATTTTACTGACCATCAGGTTATTCAAACTCAGAATCTCAGTTGGCCCCCCGAATTTCAGTCTCTCATCAGTCCAGGTCTGGCGGAAGAAGACGTCCATGGTGTACTCCTGAAAGAGAACAAGATCCTCATGCAGGCTGGGGAGCTGGTTCATTGAGAATAGTTTATTCACTAACTTTTCTGTGCAATTCCTAAAGCTTAAGAAATAAAGCAAGTTTTTATGACAATAGCCTGTCAGGAAAGCTATAGTTTCAGCGAATTCTTATTTATCTCAACCTAAAAGTTTGTATTATTTTTAAAGATAACGCTGTGTTACGCAAACTTCCCTTCTTAACGTTGACCATCCCCCACATACTTCTTTTTGCCAACCATCTCTCCATCTATCAACCTATCAATTCCCCAATCCTTGATTTAGGAGAAAGATATTAAAATACTCACAGTCCAGGTTTTGTGCTGCTCTCCTTGCCATCCGTTAGTCTAACAGTTCCCCTTAGCAACCTGTTCACCATCAGAGGTGTCTCCAGGCATCACAATACCATTTAGTAAAGTTCCAAGATGAACCTCACCAGGTGAGCACACTTGGCTGCACATCATAGTTATTTTATATTGTCCTCAGAGAACATTACAGCAAATGTTTCCATGAACACTCAAAAAGAGCATCATTCAAGTATGCACAATAATAATCATGAGTTTTAATTTGTGGCTTTTATGAAATAACATCAAAATTAAGAATGATGATAAGGTTTATTGCAAAAATCGGTGATAGATATCAATATAACTATATAAAAATATTGCCAATATTACTTTACCTACTTTACATGTTCTTTTATGAGACCTATTACTATAAGTGGTGATTATATTTTTAAAATATAATTTTACACAATATATTAATCTAATAATTATCTAAGCTATAACAAGTCTCAATTATACAAATAAAAAGGAGACAAACTCATAAAATTCAAGAAAGTTCCAAATATCCCCAGATTTCAAATAATACAGTAGAATATGATTGTGGTTATTTGTACTCGGGTGACTCAGAATTCAAATGACAAATGTGATAGTAAAATAATTGAGGATTCTGGTTAATGAAGAGTCTTAAGATATTTATCTCTTAAAGTCCTTTTCCCTGTCTCTTTCTCTTCCTTATTATCTTTCTTTTTATTTTTCCTCTTTTACTTCTCCATCTTTTCTCTTTTCTCTTTTCTTCTTCCTTTATTCTTTTCAACTCAAAAGAGCAAACCATGAAAAAATCTCTAAAAACTTTTTATCCAAAATTGGAATTTCCCTAATAAAATGTAATGAGGCACTTCTTTAAAAAGTTATGTTTATTTCAGTTTTAGTATGTATATTTTACCTTTAGGGGAAAACACTACCTAAGAACTGTGAAAGCATTTATAATATACTTTGTTCTAGAAGACTAGTTCAGGTTTTCATCGCCACTTACTATAAATATCCTTTTACGAACCCACAGCCATCTGTACCTTGAGCAGAGTCCCCAGAACACCCACTGGTCTATTCACAACATAAAAGGTGAAATGCATTAGCCTTTCCAAATCACTCCCTTTACCCTTTTAATTAAATATACTGAAAATGATGTACTACCAAAAAAATTCTATGCCTTAAGTTTCATAGACATTCTTAAAACACTCTTACATGGCACCTTTATTAGGTTTTTTTTGTTTGTTTGTTTTGCTACTTCAGACATTTACTAGGACTTCATAAAGATGAGGAAATCTTTTTTTTGTAGGGAAGAATCAGTGTGTGACGTGTGAACAGAAGAGAGGATATCTTCCTACAAAACCCCTCAAATTGAAGTGTTCCAGCAGAGCTGTCCATGGGGGAGACGAAGCAGTCACCTGCTCCAATAGTTGGGCCCTCCCAGCCTGGGTTCCTGGACCACGTTATGGTGCCTGGTGACTATGCCCATCATCATCAGAACTGGGACATGGCCCTCTTCCCCTGAGTAAGTTGCCCTCTTCACACAGAGCTCACTCACCATCTCCACATCTGACACGGGCCCAAAACTGGTCACGTAAATGTCTGTTTTGACTTCAGTGACAGCACCTGCAAGTAGCCCAGAAGGATGGGGGCAGTTATCCCCAGTGATGTTGAAGGAACTGAACTTAATGATGCTACAACAAAGCCCCTTTTCATGGCCAGAATCTGCAACCCACCCTAAAGTAATCCCAGTAGGGGGTCCTTGAATCTTTCACCTCTGAAAATTCACACCAGTTGCCTTATTTTGAATTTAATGTGGTTGATTTGGGGAATTAGGGAAAAGAGAAGTAGGTTAGCACTCTAATGAAAATTATAACAGTAACTAACATATTGATGACTTTAATGGGACAAATGCTAAAAGGAACAAACATTGTTTTACACAGAGACCATAATTCACTATTTACAAAACTGTGTGAAGCAAGCAGTGTTCATGCACTCCCACTACTGTTGAGGAAACTGAGGCTCACGGAGGTCAAATAACTCTCATATAAGGTTGCTAATGGAGGAGGGGCAGAGACTGGATGGGAACATACACGTGGCCCATCTCAAGGACCCCAGCACTTTCCCACTCAGTGTCCCTTCTGAGGCCTCGGGCTTTACGCTGGCAGTACCGGGGAAGGAGAGGCCGGGTGCTTGGTCTGCTAAAAGATGTCTCTCACCTCCAAATCCTGGCCGGAGCCGATTGTCATAACCTTCCAGCAAGTTGTCCAGAATCCGACTGATGTTCTCTGGGTAGAAGTTTCCTTCATCTTCAAGTTTCCCTAGGGCGTTCTCTACCCTGTAAGCAGACAGGCAGTGATCCTCACTCCCAGCCTCAGAGAAAAGGTGCTGTTCAATCCCCTTGTCTTCCCCACCATGACTACATGCTACACCACCCAGGCTTTTCGTGATTTGGTACAGAAGTCACCCAGGGGGTGAGTGCTTTCCCTTTCCTCTCAGCTAAAGAGAAAATGATCAGAAAAAAAAAATCTTACCATAAGATAATGTACAGCCAGGGCAGCGGTGATGCCATTCTGCAGTACACTGGAATGCCCACTCTGTCTTCCTCTTGGCTGATCCTCCCCGCTGACCAGCTTCTCTTTGCCAGTCAACTAGAGGAACCTCTTGGACCCCTCATATCCCTCCTCCTCGTTTGCATCCAGCCAGTAGTCCAGTAGATGGTGAGGTTGCCAGGAAAGTTTCGAGCGTCCACCTTGTTCTCTTTGTACTTATTTTCGTCTTTTCACGTGGAACACAGTGGCTCATGTCCTTAGACTATGTCCTGGTAGACACTCAGGCTCCTCTGACTGACTCATTTGGGAAATGAGAGTCAGAAGGCACAGTGCATGGTTGGAGACCGGTGACAATAATTGAATAAGGCATCAGGGCAGATTAGAAGGAAGAAAGCCACTGCTAGATTTGGCATGGAGTTTGCAGAGCCCTGTGAGGAAATCTGGAAAGCAGTGGCATCTTGCTGATTGAGATTATGTTCCAATGGGCTTAGCATTTATTATTTCTATGGTTCACAGAAGGATTCCTATGCAGCTCTTACTGCTGAAAAAGTCTAATGGTATGGAATCCTCTTGGGTTCTCTTTCTGATTTCATCAGCTTTCTTGCATCAGACACACCTTTCCTTTGTATTTAAAAATTTCCCTTAACTATTCATTGAAAAACCTTATAACACCGCCTAATAACTCCTGGCCACCTTGCTCTTAGATTAATGTTTTCTTCAAGTAATTTGCTGATCCTTCCTGTCAAAGGTGTGTCATCTCAAGCTAAGATACATAAATGGATCCTACCACTATTTTTAGAAACCTGACCAGTATCATAAATGCTGCCTATAAAAAAAAGTGTCTGGAAATGACTGATTAAGATTCCCCATGTAGAAATGACGTCAGAATAAGGCATTTGTAGACACGGTTAATGATGATTTTGCTGGTACTGTCTTACTAGGCTTGCTGCAGATCAAAAGTAAAATCTTTGAACCCAAGAAATAACATTCTCTACCCAGCCTGGTGGGAACAAGATGAAGTAACAGAAGTATCTTTAAACATTAAAATTTTAATCTTTAAATTAAAAGTTTAACACAGTAATGGAAGGCATTATACATTATTTATTAATTATTATATATTAATATGTATCTATTAATTCAGAAACATAAGGATAAGAAGCAAATGTCCCACTTCGCCATCCTCCTGCCAAGTCAGACCCACCCACTATCCACCCAAGTCTGTACCTTTGGAACCTACGTTCTATGAAGGGGTTGGCAACTATGGCAGACACATAGCACGGTCTTACAAGTCATTTCTGAAGATGTGATGTAAGCCATTTGAGGAGTATTTCAAGAGATTATAACCAGGAAGAGACAATAGATACAGGAAAAATGCAAGATTTCCTATGAAATAGTTTTTTCATTAAATTCATTGGGATGACATTGGTTGATAAGATTATGTAGATTTCAAGTGTACATTTTGTGATGCATGACCTGTATATTGCATTGTGTACCCACCATCCAAAGTCATACCGTCTTCCATCACCATCTGTTTGGCCCCCTTCACCCGTTACTCTGCCCTACACCCCCTTCCCGCTGGCAGCCGCCGTACTATTGCCTGTGAGTTTCAGTTTTACATTTCACATTCAAGTGAAAGCATGTGAGTCTTAGCTTTTTTCTGACTTATTTTGCTTAGCATGACATTCTCAAGGTCCATCCATGTTGTTACAAATGGAGTATTTCATCCTTTCTCTTTTTTTACTTCATTTTTATTGTATTTTTTCCATTATTGTTTATCCCTCCTTTACCCCCCTTCCCTCGCAATCACCACACTGCTGTCCATGTCCATGGGTCCTTTTTCCTCTTGGCTCAATCCCTCCCCCACCAAACAACCCCCTCCCCCGAAACAGGGCTGACAGCCTATTCTTTATCTATGAGTCTGTCTCTATTTAGTTTGTTAGTTCAGTTTGTTCATTAGATTCCACATGTGAGTGAAATCATATGGTGTTTTTCTTTCTCTGAGTGTTTTTTTTTCAGTTAGCATAATGTTCTCCAGGTCCATCCATGCTGTTGCAAAGGGTAAAATTTTCTTCTTTTTTAAGGCTGACTGGTATTTCATAGTGTATATGCACCACATCATCTTTATCCAGCCCTCTGTTGAGGGACACCTTGGTTGTCTCCATGTCTTGCCAACTGTGAATAATGCTGCAATGAACATAGGAGTGCATATTACCTTTGTTAATAAATTTTTCAAATCAAAAAACACAAATTCAAGAGGGATTTAAAAAGTTATATCTAAAAGAACACAGATATATGAATTCAAGGTTTATACCTGTTCGACTACTATCAGTTCAATGCAACTTTTATTTATTATGTGCCTGTCATGTGCTAAGAATGTAAGAAGTTCTCATAAATAAGGCTCACTCTCAGGAACCTCACATTCTAGATAGTCATAATCGACATAATAGAACTAACAAGAGACTGAGTGCTAAAAAGATGGTTTATCAACTATGTGCTATGGAAACACGGAGTGAAGAGGAGATACGGGGTGAAGAGGCAGTTGTGCAGTTGAATCAGTGATTATTTCATGAAAAAGATAACACTTGAACTGAGCCTCAGAAATTGAATAAACTTCGACTAGATTAGAAAAGGCCATTCTAGGTTGCAAGATGAGCTCAGAGGTGTGGCATTTCACCTTGTGTCTGTGAACAACAAATAACTCCAAGAGACTGGAATATAGGAGTCAAAGGGAAATGAACAAAAGACTGGAAGAGAAACCGGACTCCAAGAGAGGGAGATCTGTAGGCTTCTCACTTGAGAATCTGAGGGAGAGCGTAGGTATCCCTACTGTGCCACATGGGGTTTCTAAACTCCCCGTAAGAGCACCTGCATCTGTGAGAATTGCCCTAGTGTTTCACGGGGTGGGGTCTTCTTGGTCACGTTTGTGCTACTTGATCCCGCATCAAGTCTGTCAGTTAGGACACTTCGCAATCAAGCAACTTGTGTTCATTAGCAGGCAAGTTACTTAGGCAAATTATTTATTATCTCTAGACATCATCTTCATCACCTATAAAATGGGATTATGGAGTTTTTGTGAGATTAAATGAAAAATGCATGAAGGTGTTTATTATGGGGCATTTCTCATAATAAACAAGAGATAAAACCATCCATCAGTACCATTACCTCCATAATAATCATCATTGTCATCATCAGTTTTGGCCAAGTCAAGTCTTTTCTCTCCAGCGTTTAGAAATGGAGTCAAAAAATTAGAGTTGGTCTGTGTCATTCACTGAGGCTGTCGGTGTGGGGGAGGGCCTGTTTGGCCACCTTCCCGCAACGTGAGGAATCGCTGTGGAGAGAGAGAGAAACAGACATGCAGCGGTTGCACAGAAAGAAGCAGAGACACGTCACTGAAACCAAAGCCAAACAGACACCCTGAGCTAACAGCGGGCTGTATTTCTGACAGCCTCCTAGGTTTCCTTCCTTCACAACCTAGGTGTCATTTCTGTCCCTCAGGTCCTCTGGAAGCACTGTATCCTTATTACCAGATAAGTGGGTTAGTGTCACTAGCTCCTAAAATGAGCCATTTAATTCAGAAAACTGTATCCTTGATTTAAAAGCAAAATTTCAGGTTATGAAGACATGGTATGGCACTTGGATGGCCTGCTTGACCCACCAGGGAGCAAACCTAGGGATGGGCTCCTGAGTGCATTTCCTGGGCTTTCCGGAAAGGAATGTGTTAATTGGCATCTATTTTGATCTTGCTGCTTAATGAATCTCTCACACCTCCATGGACTAGAAAGCATTTCAGTAGACTGCATGAACTCTTTCAGGCCACTAGGGGACTGCTGAGCATCATCTTCTGGTGCTACCCATGCCCCAGAATCTGCCTATTTATCAGGTGCTTGGAGGACAGGCGAGAGGACGGAATTTTGGGTTCAAGCCCAGTAATGAGCTCTGGGGAAATGTTGTGGAAGAGCAAGCAGAATGGAAGTCTATTAACATGGATTCTGCTGGACTTGGATAAGATGTAAATTCCAAACCTGCTGCCATGTAAGGATATATTCTCAAAGCAAGTGATAAAAATAAGCATTTGAAACTGTCATGAAAAGGTCAAAGGCCTTCATGAGAATAATGGTATCCTTTATGTTATCATATTACATGACTTAATGTTTCCTCTTAGGATAAAATATAAGAGGGTTGCTATTTATACAGAGGTGATTTAACCTGAGGAAAAATAAATAAATAATAGTGGAGGGATCTTTGGAGCAGAGGCTAATAGGTGTTTGGTGCATAATTTGGAGCTAATGACTCATCAGTGACTCATGATGTTGCACAAAAAGCAAACAACCAGCTTCCCCCCAAAACCGGAAAAGCTCTCTAACAAAACCTGACCATCAAAGAAACAAATGAATTATTAAAATAGACTTTTAACTGGCTTTCAAGAGAGCACGCTAGGAGCGGAATGTCTCGAGATGTCAGGATTAAAAGAGCTGAATAGTGCTGTGGACTTGCTGTGACCTCGTCACTGTTGCCGCTGCTTATCTGGTTATTACGGAGCTATCAGTAAGGAATGCTGGATGTTGAACGAGAAAACCTAACTTGTGGAGGCATAAACAAAATGGCTTATTTTTCCTACAGTACGGTAAAGGATGAGGGTAGGCAGGTCCTGGCTTTGGCAGCGGAGCAGCGGCAAAGCTGACCTGGCTGAGTCTCCTGTTGCCTTCGCTTGCGGTTGCGGTTCGGCTCCATCTGCGCGCAGTGGAGAAAGTCAAAGAGCTGAGTGCCGTGGCTGTCTCTGGCGACATTGAAGGTTTCGACATTGAAGGTTTCCAAAGCTGGGAGGTATTCCTTGCTTTCTGAATTAGGGAGTGAAGGTATAAAGATAAATGATCAGTGACTCCTACAAAAATCTTTTGACATTTGCTATAGAAATCTAGGAAAGTGGGCCACTTTCAGTAGCAAGGAATATTCTTTTTTCATTTATTCATTCTCTTTAATGTAAGTGGCCAAGAGGATGAGGATTAGGAATGAGTGATAACCGGCCCTCTAAGAGGTCTGTCCCAGGCAGGGCGGCCCCTCCAGGTAGATTTATTCCGATGACACCCCTCACTCTGGGCTGAAGCCCTAGGGAGCTGAGTGCAGGCTCCATCTCCGCCACAGGGTCACTCGGCTTTTAGGCCAGGCGGGATCGGCAGCAGCTTGTGCCAAAGCCTGGTGAGAACTTAGAGAAATCTTCTCTCGATGTTTGTTTCTTGATATTATAATATCTTTTTAATATTTTTAAGACAATCTACTGGATTCGTTGTCATCTAACAGGGGTCCTCCAGCCACTGTATGTGTGAGAACTGCTGAAGAGCTGGCTTCCATGTTCAGTTAGAGCGTTAGTCTAGTTCCACTCAAGGTTAACCTTCCTGGGTTGCATCTCCAACTTACAGACTGCGATTTTTCTTTTAAGTGCCCTGCATGAGAGAGTGGAGAGAAATTATGCCTATTACATCAGTTAGTATCCATTATATTAAGTCCCACCTGGGAAATTTCTTGTAAAATTACATGGTAGAAAAATCTTTGTCTTGACGAGAAATGGAGATATTTTTCTTCCTATAAACTAGATAACCGCACATTTTTTCCTTTTGATTTTGCTATCTAGAAACTCAAAGTCAGAACTGAATTATAACCTAGTTTGTTTGTGTTTGTCTTCTCTCATTCCTGTACCTGCTTTTTCCATTTCCGTCGTTCACTTTACACTTGTCTTTCCTGTGAGGCTCCTCAAAACTTGTAGCAAATAAGAAGGGATATAAGTAAATACTAGTAAATGCAATAGTTACTGGTGATTCCCAGGAGCCACTCAGTTATTTGGACCAACTGAGTTCATATTGTCTGTTATTTTATCTGCAGTAGTGTGTGAGCTAAGACCCAGATAAAATGGAAGCATACAGAAGGGAAAAGACATCAATCAGGAGAGGAGAGTTGGAACCAGAAGATTCTAGCAAATCAGACACCAAACTGGAGATAATGTTTTGCAGAGAAGAGGCAGTTAATGTGAAGCTCCAGCCAATTTATACTTAGAAACTAAATTACTAAAATACCTTCTGTCTTCTCCTCATTTTCAAAGTAAAAAGGAAATATTGTTTTATTCCTTTTATGGAAAAATCACCATTTTATTTTTTAAGAAGAGAGTATTTAGGTTCACAACAAAATCAAAAGGCAAGTACAGAGATTTCCTGCATACCCTTCCTCCCACACATTCTCCCGCACGTGCGCAGTCTCCCCGACTGTCGTCTTCCCCAACAAACCGGAGCGGTACCTTCGTTACAACTGGTAAACTCGCACAGATACCTCAGTGTCACCCGGAGTCCAGAGCTGACTTCAGAGTTCGTTCTTGGTGTTGTACATGTTATGGGTTTGGACAAATGTGGAATGACATATGTCTACTATTATAGTATCATACAGAGTTAGTTTCACTGCCCTAAAAAATCCTCTGCGCTCCACCTGTTTGTTCAAGCCTCCCTGGCCGAAACCCTGGAAATTACTGATCTTTTTACTGTTGATATAGCTTTGCCTTTTCCAGAATGTCCTGGTAGGAGTCACGCAGTATGCAGCCTTTCAGATTGGCTTCTTTCACTGAGAAATAGGCATGTAAGTTTCCTCCATGTCTTGATAGCTCATTTCCTTTTAACATTGAATAATATATATATATATTTTTTAGCCGCATGGGCCACAGCATATTTACGTGTTTGCCACTGAAGGACATCTTGGTTGCTTCCAAGTTTCGGCAATTATAGACAAAGCAGCTATGAACATCCATGTGCAAGTTTTTGTGTAGAAATAAAGTTTAATCTCCTTTGGGTAAATACCAGTCGTTGGATCATATGGTGAGAATAGGTCCCACGGTATAAGAAACTACCGAACTGGTTTCCTAAGTGGCTGTACCACTGTGCACTCCCACCAGCAATGAGTAAGACTTCCTGTTGCTCCACATCCTCTCCAGTGTTCGGTGATGTCAGTGCTCTGGATTTGGCCATTCAAATGGGTGTGTACTGGTATCTAATCGTTTTAATTTGATTTTTCTGATGACATATGATCTGGAGGATCTTTGGGGGTGTTTTAATTGAATTTATTGGGGTGACACTGGTTAACAAAACCACACAGGTTTCAAGTGTACAGCTCTATAATGTACCATCTGCACCCTGCATCATGTGAGACTTGGCCCAAAGTCAAGTTCCTTCCCACTACCATTCCTCTCCCCTTTGCCCTCCTCCACCTC
The DNA here is from genome assembly GCA_039655065.1 of Glossophaga mutica. Taxonomy (NCBI): domain Eukaryota; kingdom Metazoa; phylum Chordata; class Mammalia; order Chiroptera; family Phyllostomidae; genus Glossophaga; species Glossophaga mutica. The sequence goes on from CM077314.1 coordinate 12,601,463, forward strand.
CCTCACCCCCTTTCCTTCTGGCAGTCACCGCCCTGTTGTCTGTGTCTGTGTCTTTTTTATCTTAATCTCTTCACCTTTTTCACCCAGGCTCCCAAAGCCCCTCCCTGCTGACAGCTGTCAGTCCCTTCTATGTATGTATGGGTCTGTTTTATTGTGTTTGATAGTTTATTCATTAGATTCCACATATAGGTGAGATTATATGGCATATGCATTTTCTCTGACTAGCCTATTCACTTACCATAATGTTCTCCAGGCCCATTAATGTTGTCACAAAAAGTAAAAGTTTCTTCTTTTTTATGACCACATAGTACTCCATTGTGTAAAGGTACCACAACATTTTTTAGCTGCTCATCTGCTGTTGGGAACTTGGGCTGCTTTCAAATCTTGGCTATTGTAAATCCTGCTGCAGGGAACACAGGGGTGCATATATGCTTTCAAATTGCTGTTTCGGGTTTCCTTGGATATATTCCCGCAACTGGAATCACTGCATCAATAGGCAGTTCCCTTTTTAATTCTTTGAGGGACCTCCATAGTGTTGACCACAGTCTCTGCACCAGTCTGCATTCCCACCAGCAGTGTGTGAGGGTCCCCTTTTCTCCACATCCTCTCCAGCACTTGTTTGTTGATTTATTAATGATAGCCGTTCTGGCAGACCTGAGGTGGTATCTCATTGTAGTTTTAATTCGCATTTCTCTGATCAGTGACTGGAGCGTCTTTTAAGTATGTATTGGCCATTTTTTCATATGCTTATTTTCCAGCTGTGTAACTTCTTCGGTGAGATGTCTGTTAAGGTTGTTGGCCCACTTTTTAGTAGGGTTGTTGGTTTTCTTATTTTTTAGTTTTAGAAGGTCTTTCTGTATTTTGGATAACAGTCTTTTATTAGATGTATCTTTTGCAAATATTTTTCCTTGCCTGTGACTTGTTTTTTTTAATTCCCTTGACATTGTCTTTTGCATGGCAGAAGTTTTTTATTTGAATGAAGTCCATTTTATCAATTGTTTATTTCATGGATTGTATTTTTAAAGTTGTATCTAAAAAAGCATCACCATACCCAAGGTCATCAGGTTTTCTTCTGTGTTATCTTCTAGGAGTTTTATAGTTTTGTGTTTTACATTTATGTCTGTGATCCATTCCGATTTAATTTTTGTGACTCGTGTAAGGTCTCTGTCTAGATTTCTTTCTTTCTTTTTTTTTTTTTTTGCATGCATGCATGTAAATGTTTGGTTGTTCCGGCACCATTTGTTGAGACTCATTGTTTCGCCATATTGCCGTTGACCCTTTGTCATACAACAGTTGATTGTATTTATGGGAGTCTATTCTGGGCTCTATTCTGTTCCATTGATCTGTTGTTGGTCTATTCATTCACCAAGTACACTGTCTTGATTACTTTAGTTTTATAGTGAGTTGTGAGATCAGGTATATCAGTCCTCCAACTTCATTCTTCTCCTTCAGTATTGTATTGATTATTATGGATCTTTTGACTCTCCAAATAAAGTTCAGAATCAGCTTGTCAATATCCATAAATAAAATGGTGGGATTCTTACTGGGATTGCACTGAATCTATAGATCAGTTTGGGAAGAACTGACATCTTGGTGATAGTTATTTTATTTTGAAGAGCCTTTTGAAGTGCAAAAATGTATACAGAGCAGTTACCTTGCATTCTGTTACCTAGCACAGAAACTAGAAACATAACCATGCTGTTTTCTCTTTCAGTAAAATGTTCTGGAGATAGAAAATTCCAGATCAGTCAAGTTTATCTGTTTGTTTCCTTCTATATTCTTTTCTACTCGCATGAGAGAGTAAATAAACTAAGATTAAAAAAAAATGTTATAAACCTTTAAAGTTTTTGTATTTTTATGTGTGTATATGTACAGTAGAGAATTTTTATGTTTTTAACTTATAGAAATGTTATTATACTATATCAGTCTGCCATTGCTGTCTTTCACTAATATTGCTTTCTAGACTTGTTATATATACCAAAATTCAATTTTATATTTGGACATTTCAGTTGGATTGTTTGTGATTCTTTGGATTACAATTAATGTTATGGTACCTATCCTTTCGCATGTCTCTTATTATATATGTATGAATACCTTGAAGGATTTTATGCTTGTACATTTTCACTCTTAAGAGGTATTGCAAAAATGTTTTCCAAAGTGGATTTACCAACACATCAATTCCTCAGCGCTTTTACATAAAATTTCTTGTCTCCTTTGTACCAAATCTTGATATTATCAGATTTATTTATTTTATTTTATTTTAGCTAATTGGGTATGTCTGACCTATGCTTTCACTGTTGCTCTGTGTGCAGGTCTGGAAAGAACGGGGAGCAGTGCCATGTCCCCGGCTGCACCACCGAGGAGGTGAGGCTCCAGGATGGGAATGGCGGTGTGGTGGGTCAGGCAAATGGGACCACACGCACGTGTCTGTCCCCAGGAACAGCTCAGCAGCCACAGAGAACTGCCACTAGAGCTCACAGGGCCAGGCAGGCAGGGACAGTGGTGTTTTGCTGGCAGCTCTGTGTGCCGATGCTTGAGAACAGAACCCCTGTCCTCAGTGCACGCCTTGGCGCAGAATAGGGCCCAATTGCTGAAGCATCAGGAAGGAGTAAGTCTCATTTCCTGCGTGCCAGAATTTGTCAAGAGAGATTTATGTCTGCAACAAATGTGTAATAGTCTGGTCTGCTGTTTATTATTTGTCTTTTCCTCAAATACTGCTTCTTTGACTATTTCATAATCCCTTTTCAGGACTCTTTGGGGCTCAAAATGGGAAAAGACTTTATGCAGAAAATAGGTGCAACAGAGAAATAGAAGCAATGAACAGTTTTCTTCTCAGAATCATTTTTTGGTCTCAGTTTTTAGTTGCAAAATAATATTTAATTTGTAATAATGGTTGGGATATTGTAAAATATTCACAGACTTGATGCCTTTCATTCATTATGCAGTCTTTTCCACTGAGCCATATCCTTCAGGGATTTCTGAATTCATAATCCAAGGGATGCATGTATTTTGATGGATATGGCTTGGTAATCCTCCCTACCTTGTAATTCATACTTCAGATTGCAATTTAAATATCAATTTCATAGCTAAACCTACTAACTCTCAACATCTTCCCTCATATAACTAGCTTTGAGTCTTCAGAATTCTCACAGCACATAGTACTTCTGTTGTGCACTTGCCATAATAGGAATTAAATATTTTCATATAATTCCTTACTTTAGAATCTTCCTCCTAGTACTTAGAATATAAACTAATGTTTAAAGAATTACTTCCAAAGCACTTAGTACAATGTTTGGCACACAATAAGTATTTAATAAATATTACTTGAACGAGCATGTGAATAAACTCTGGTTTATTGGTTTTAATTATTTCCATTCTTTCCAATTAATTTGTGTACCTATTTGTGTGTATATGCATATACACATATAGATATTCATAAAATGATATTTCAATAGCTGCCATTTTACAATGGATAGAAAAAACTCAGGTAGTAACATTTCATACAGAATAACATGGATTGAAAAACTGCAAGTTAAGTGAAGGATTTTTTTTTCCTCTTTTTGCAGCCTCTGCTATTGGGTCAGCTTGCAAAGTATTCCTGTAACACTGACTCAGGGACATCTACGTGACCAGGTAAGAACCATAGGAGGATGTACACTTCAAGGTTGTTATTCAATTATGCTTCTCTCCTTGAGTGCTCTTCATGTATTTGCACATCGGAGGGAGATTTATGGAGCTTCATATTAGCTTTTTATGCAAAAAAAGTCATCGAGATAAATTTAATTATGTACCTCCAACACCCACAGTGTGCTGGGTAGCAGAATCTGAATGTCAAAAAGCATTGTCAAGAAGGAAAATGAATAAGGCAAAGAAAAATGCAATTCCCAACATGTCCAAACCAACCCATTAAAAACTACTTGTAATTTGTCACATCACATCAATCATTTATGTTTGATGGTCTTGGAAACACAGTCCCTTAAGATTTGTGAAAGATGAAAGGTGATCTCACTTTAGCCCACAGTTCCTTATTGCTTCTAATAAAAAAGAACTATTACAGGCATACCTCCGAGATGCTGAGGGTTCGATTCCAGACCATGACAATAAGGCAAATATCTCGATTAAGCACCTCACACAAATGTTTCGGTTTCCTAGTAAATATAAATGTTATGTTTACACTATACTGTTCTCTATTAAGTGTACAACAGCATTATGTCTAAAAACAATATATATACCTTAATTAAAAGATACTTTATTGCTTAAAAATGCTAATAATGTTCTGAGCCTTCGGCAAATCCTAATCTTTTTGCTGGTGGGGGGTTGTGCCTTGATGTTGATGGCTGCTGACTGGTCAAGGCAGTGGTTGCTGAAGTTCAGGGTGGCTGTGGCAAGTTCTCAACATAAGACAGCCATGGCATTTGCTACATCGATTGACTTTTCCTTTCATAGCAGTTTCTCTCTATGTGCAATGCTGTCTATTAGCATTTACCCGCAGTAGGACTTCTTTCAAAATTGAAATCAAACCCCAACACTGCTTTACTGACTAAGTTATGTAGTACTCTAAAAACCTTTACTTTCATTTCAACAAGCTTCACAAAATCTTTACCATGAGTAGATTCCACCTTAAAAAGCTTTTTTTTTTTTTTTGCTCATTCAGAAGAAGCAACTCATCATCCTTTAAAGTTTTGACATTCAGTATCCACTGATCGATATATTGGAAATTCAGTAGAAGAAATGATGATGTTCTTAGAATTTGCATGGAGAAAAGAGTAGGAAAATAGGAAAGGATAAAGGTCTATATTGGGGAGAAAAAAAGCTACCCAAATTCTGTTACCCCCTTGTTTCAGTCAAAGTTCTCTAGAGAAACAGAGCCAATCAGATATAAAGAGATTTATTATTAAGAACGAGCTCACATAACGATAGAGGATGAGAAGTCCACTATGTGCAGTCAGCAAGCCGGAGACCCAGTAGAGCTGGTGCTGTACAGTTCTGTGTGAGGTTGAAGGCATGAGAACCAAGAGAACAAATGGCCTTAGTTTCATTCAGTCCAAGTGCAAGAGAAAAACTAATGTCCCAGATCAAAGACAGTGAAGCAGACAGAGAGTGAATGCTGCCTTATTCCTCCTTTTTGTTCTGTTCAGGCCCGTAAGGGACCAGATGATACCCCTGCCCCATACTGGGGAGGGCAGACTGCTTTACTCAATCTGCAGACTTACTCAATCCACAGATGCACGTGCTAATCACATACAGAAACATCATAACAGACACGCCCAGAAATCATGTTTAACTGGATGTCTGAGCACCCACAGCTCCCTCGTGCTGACACACAAAATTTAGTGTCCCACCTCTTTTTATTCCTAAGAGTCTCTGTTGTCAGGATGCCTGGGTTCAAAATAGCTCCCCTGCTTTCAAGTTATAAATATTACGCACCTTCATTTTCTCACCTGTGTCAGAGATAATAAGAGCTCATTGTTAATAAGGCTTACATAAAATAATACACTTAAAATTGCCTGGCTCAATGCAGGCCGTATAAGCAAGCACTCAGTGAATAGTATCTGTTCTCACCATCATTAAAATTAATAGAAATAATAAAAATGTAAGTGCATCTAAAATCTACTGTCTTGGTTTTTCAAGAGGGTCAGGTTGTACAATTGTATTATGTGCGTGCAGGGCAGAGAGAAATATTAGACAAGTAGCATGAATGACTGCCACAGAGGATGAGTCATGTGGAGAAGGTCAAACAGCAGTTGCAGAGCGCAGTGACAGCAAATCTAAAGCCAGCTCCTCTCCTTTGAGTCACTGGCCTAATTCACTTTAGAAGCACAATGCACAGCCTTCACCTCCACCGAAACTATCACAACAATCAGGCGGTTTACTGTTCATGTAACTGGCTCATCCTGGATCTATTTTTACTTCAACAACGGTCTCATCGAGCCACCTATTTCCAGGGACATATCCTGGAAACTTCAGGTCCTAGAAAGCTCCACCTTGAAAAATATATAACAATATTTACTCTCTGAATTACCGGCTCCATCAGTCCAAGGTTGGCATCGTCCTGTTCACATTGCGTCTGCTTTCTGCTCCCATGGAGGGTTTCACTCTTCGGATCTGTTTGATTTCCTCGGTCTGCGTGCCTCCTCATGGAGTCTCTGCCCTCCCCTGATGGGACCCAAGCTTGGTTGTCTCAGCTGCTTTCTCACTGGTCACCCCCATTTGCTAGCACACTTACCTTATCAACAAGTTTGACGGGAATACAAGTCTGCTTGGGGCACTGGACAGCTCCTCAGTTGCTGCTCACTGTTGGAGAAGAAATTCTAAACCGTTGATCATAAACATGGTAAATGCATAGTGTCCACAATGACCATGATCTGCGTGCATTCCTCACTTAGTTGACTTCTTCTTGGCCAGTTGGGGCCCCCATTTTCTCTAATGCCTGTTCTAAGTCTTCCTCTCTGAGCCAGCTAATACGAACCACTCCCTCTCTGCACTCACATAAGCCTACAGGGAGTATTGGGTCAGTAAAGAGTCAGGAAACTTTATCTGTTTAGCCTGTGAAGTTTCAGGAAATGTTCTGCCCTCTAAGACTGAAAAAAATAGATATTCAAGGGGAGTGTATATATTTTAATATCACAATCATTTGCCAATTCTTATACTTTCCTTTAAATAAAACATGATCAGAGATACCCTTAAAGCATTATTGAACTAAGATCATATTCCTGTGTATAGATTTCAAATTACATGACCCCCCAAATAAAATAAGAGTAAGGAAGTCCAGTAAACATACTATTTTTTTTGGTTCATGACAGTCCTTGTGATTTTTAAAAATATAATGTATGAAACTATTTTAATTGTTTTTATTACTCTGGTCCACCTGTTTTACTGGAATCTATGCAGACACTTAGTTTACCTGCTGGGTTACTACAGAACTTAATGCTAGAAACACCCACGTGCAAGAGGGGAGGGGAGGGTAGGAAAAGTAATGAGAAATTTTACCACATCTTCATGGTGAGAAATCTTTTTTCGTTTTTTAATATTTCAGATAATTGATGAACAGACTCTTTAGCACCCTGTACTACCCCTCAAAAGTCCCAGTTTCTATGGTCATTATATCAGGTAGAGAAATGGGGCAATGTAGGGTATTTATACCTTTCTTACATTAACCAACGTCCACAGAAGCCTGAAAATGTGTCCAATAAATGAAACTTGTCAGTTTAATAGAGATACGTATTTCAGGCATGGGACTCATTGAACCATTATGCCATTTTATGTCCTGTTTTAAGAGAATATAAAAATACATAGCAATTCAGTTGTGCAGAAGGACCTTTATGAGACATGACTGACCGTGGACATTTCTGCTACCTTTATTCAGAGTCCAACATTTTTTTTGAAATGTTGTATTCGTAGTTTTTTTTTTCTTGGCAACTGTGAGAGTGTTTTGCTTGTGCAAAGGAAAGGGAAAGTCATTTGGGGAACAGAGGAGAAATAACAGCTACCTTTTTATTAAGCTTATACGAACCTAAGTCAGTTTCTTAAGTTCAGCAATCATGGGATTTTGCTCTTTTAAACTATATACCATAATGTAAACAAGTATTAGACCTCTGTCTGATACAATGATGATAAATTAATTCCAAGGCCGAAGGCTAACAAGAAAAAGAAATTAAGTCAGGGTGTTTTAAGTTGATGACTTCAAATTCTGAAAGCAGAGATTTAAACTCACCGGAACTTCATTCCAGCCACATCACTGATGTCTGGATGGGAGAGAAGAGGGAGAAAACGCAGTCTGTGGATAGTTCTTCCACTTGCCCACAGGCCCCATGTTCTAGAAAAGAGCAGGGGAAAGATTGTGTTCTGTTTCCATCCCTACTGGACGTATGTACTCCCTTACAAAGTCAGTGCTTCAGTTGTGAGAGTTCAGTGCTGAGCCATTCCTCTCTCGAAGGTGGAATCGTTTTTTTCTCTTCCCTGTTTGCAAAATGAATTATAACATGGCGTCCTCTCAGATCTGTCATAAGTATCACCAGCACCCATGTCTTGTACATCTCATTCAAATACATCTTTCTCTCAAAATCTCGTAACGTTTCTTCAGGGTTATTCAGTATTCTTCTCACAGAGCATAACACTAAGTGGAGCATCCTTACTTGGTAGCATTAAATAGTTTGTACCTGTAACAATGAAAAGGCTTTTAGGGAGTGGTTACAAAAAGGTAACTCAGCCAGCAGTATTCTGGCTTAGTTGTTCCTTCTATTTGAATGGAAATCAAATTGGAAGGAAAAAGACACTTTTGATCTGGCAGAGAGTACGTGATACTTTTGAAATATCTACAAATCCCATGTATCTTTCAAGTTCACAGTACTTTTGGGGAAAATTCCTGCCAAAATCTCAAGGCAGTTGCTTGCCTCAGAAATGAACCCTAGGAAAGGAAAGTTGTGTGAAAGGGTAGAAAGTTGTGTAAAAGGATAGAAAAAAGATAATTCTGCAATCTTTTACTTGGCTTATCCTTGGCTTACCTTTGAGCGTGTTTTGGCTAGAAAACTTCCCTCTTTTGCACTTCAGAAGATACATAGATTTTAAAAAGACAGAATTTTTACATGATATAATACTAGGTTACTACCAACATGATTCCATCAAGAGCAGTGTTTTAGCAGAGTGTCTAAAATCACTCCTATGTGCCAGTCTCGCCAGGAAATGGTGACACTTGGGGTATTTCAGCACCTTCTGTGTCCTTTCAGTATTGAGAGCATGAGAACAGAGCTTTCGCATCTCAGATCTTCAAATCTCAGCGCTCTTCCTGTTGCTGAAAATGTCATCTTCACAGATCTGTTCAGCCTGAAACGTGTCACCACCTTCAGGTTGATCCAAGGATGTTTCAGGGAGAAGTCTTTATGCTGGACATATGTTCTAGGGATATATCACCAAGGTGTAAATGGAGGCTAGTAACACCACTGAGTTAGCACCTACATACAGCTTCGGGAGTAAGTTCCTCACAGCTGTCATTCCGTTTTCACACAGCAGATCTCAACTTTTGTTTGTCAATGGCTATTGTTTGACAGCAAAAGGGCAAATTGAGGTTCCAAAAAAAGAATATTTCTTTTATGTAAGTCCTTTGGAAGGCAAGATAAAGGAGGAGTTTATGGCTAAGAAATTTTTTAACATATCTTTTGCCACCCACTTCTACACATACAGTGTTCATATTATTGATTTCCATACACTCTCCTTTAAAACCCCACATGGAAATAACTGCTTTATACTGACTGTCTCTGTGCGTTTTTGTGCCTTTAAAGATAATAACTGAAATTTTCAGTAGTAAGTGGCTACATTTTTCCTTCATTTCTTGGACCATAATGGCATTTTGTCTCAGTTTATTATTAGTGAATTAAAAAGAAGAACAAACTGTACAAGTGTATGATTTCTCCAATAACATTGTGGATGAAGATAAGTTAGAAGAACAAAATGAACTGTTGGTGTGTTGAAATATCAATTCTTGTATGGAAATCATGATAATAGTGCTCAGCCAGGATACTCTTTATGATACTTTGATGAAGTCATTTACTCAGTCAAAAACCTGTATTTTAATATAACTTTAATAAATACCTATACTTTAAAAAAATTACTAAAATACTAAAAAAATTACTGAAATATATAGGTAATTTAAAAAGCCTTTATAAAAATGATGAATTTAGTTAAAATGTATAAGTTTGAATAATGGCTTAAATTTTGTGTTCATATATGTGTTAGTATATTAATTGAAAAAGGTAAGAGAAACTATAATCAACTTTTTCAATAATATGTATACAAACTTAACTTCTAGGCTTGGATTATAAGCCTACCTAGATTGGTTTATTTAGATAACTGATCAAAAACTTTATAAACTACAATGAAAGTAAAAACTTATAAATCCTACCCATCACCACTAGAACAATGAAACGATTTTGGTGTCAAAACAAAAATGCAGCCCTGGCTGGCGTAGCTCAGTGGATTGAGCGCGGGCTGTGAACCAAAGGGTCACAGGTTCGATTCCCAGTCAGGGCACATGCCTGGGTTGCAGGCCAGGCCCCTAGTGGGGGCCACGTGAGAGGCAACCACACATTGATGTTTCTCTCCCTCTCTTTCTCCCTCCTTTCCCCTCTCTAAAAATAAATAAATAAAATCTTAAAAAAAAAAAAAGAAGCAGCATACTTTTAAAAAAAAAAAATGCAAAGAGAAGCCAACAGAGCAGCATAAGGCTAGCACAAAAGTCTTATTTTATTCTGTACTTGGTCTCAGACCTCAGTATTAGAGCTGCAGTTTCCATACAGATGAACTATGAAGCAAAGTAAATGCAATAATCTTTTGATTAGTCTGCTCTACCTAAACAGTGGTATAGTCATGTTTAACATATCCATGTAACCCAAAATTAAAACATAGCAGAAAATTATGAACATGGGACTGAATACATGTTAACAAAAAAATGCAATTTGCTTATAGAGACCGATTGGAAATGGAACATTTGTTCATCCGAAACACATAACCAGAGACAAATCAGTGAACACAGTAGAGTAACTTAGGAAACCAAATCTGCACATCTGCTTTCACGTGTTTCCTGAGTTGTACGTGCTTTGGCACTGTGTGTCGTCATAGCATACGTTAGGAACGGGGGAACAAATGTTGGAGCAGATAGTGGTAAATGTAAGTCAGATGAAGCAAGGAGCTGCGGGGTTGTCATCTGTGGCCTGGGTTATGTTGAGGCACTTTCCTTCTAAAAACGTGAAATAGAATACAGAACAATATTCCAGTGGGACTCAATCACATATTTTTTGTCATCTGCCAAAATATCTTCAAGCTTTGTCTTTATGTATTGAACTTGCCCTTGGGGATGTTAGGGAGGTTGACAGGGTGAGAAATATTAGAAAGGAAATTTGATGAAGAATTCCTAGTGTCGGGAAATAACATTTCTGTTCATTTACTTCACTTTACTATCTGATAAAATGTTTCAATATGCAGTAGAGAAGAAAATGAATCGGGGGTAATTTTTCCTGCATGTGCACCTGATTGGTTTTATCTATGTGGCAAACCAATCCAACGGTCATGAATGATGCTGTGCATGTATATGCTCTTTAACAGCTGCTCTCTGCCTGTGGAGCCCCTGCTAACAGGATTTTGAGAATGATCTAAATATCTTCTACTGAATACGTGTCATAAAAATGCTTCTCAACTGCACTCTTCATTCAAATATTGTCATTAATATTTATTTTACTATTACTATTTACCAAAGATTGTCACATTAATTTTACAAAATTCTATTACAATTTTTTGCAACATTCTACCTTTCTCTAGTTGCCTAATAAAAATCTGGTCCAAGGAAGATGTAAGAATCCTTAAAATTGGCATATCAAAATACCAATTAAGTAAGACTGGCCTCCACTGGTGCTAATGTTGCAATAGGCTGGACTCTAGGTCTCTACAACTGTCCAGGTTCATGCAATCAGAGTACCTTTCCCTTGGGATTACCGATCATTGGCAACTGTATTAAAGAAGTAAAGAAGAAAGTAAAAAAAGAAAACAAGAGCACCTTGCATCACGTTTAATAAGCATTCACTAAGAGATTGTCTTTGCACCTGAGAGGAAATGATGCAAATGCAGGGCTGCCAATTCTCTTTCTAACTATTGCCAGGCAGCCTGCTCTGTTCACCCCAGTGTGCCAAAGAATACAGTTGTATGTATGTGCCATGATGTGACAAAGAAACACGATAGAATCTGATTTGGGGTGGAAGGGGAAAGTTAATAGCCAAAAATTTCCCAACTTTGAGAAACATGAGGCCACTAGATTATACATTCCTCCTCTCTTCAATAACAAATTGGTAGAATTAATTAGCTGGATGGAATAGTTCTCAACATTACTGTAAAGAAGCACTGGAGAGTATGGCAGAGACAAACGTAGTGAATTGTTTCACGTATTTGGTAAATGCATTGCTAAAGTTACCTCCTTGGATTTATTGGTTGCTACAAGGAAAGAAGGAAATGGGCAGTTGGAGGGAGGACACATTCATTCAAATATCCTTCCATAAAAATTGGAAGTCTCCTTCTCGCTCTAGAAACACAAATGGAAGGGAACAAGCATATCTCCTAACAAATTTAAATAGATCAGTAAGAAAAATTTAACCTAAAACCAGTAACTAGGGATACTAGTTCTTTACTGTGTTGCTAATTCTAGAATACACCTTAATTCCTATGGGCCTCTGGTGCATCTTCTATAATGTATAAACAAAATATCCTACCTTTGAGAAGTAACATGATATGCGGTTTCTTCCCTTCTAAGATCAATGATTATGTAAAAATTGACTAATGATTCTTTTGAGAATCATAAGTTCTAACTTAATGAAAAGAAATTAACCCATATTAAACACCTTTATTCTAAGAAATTATAGTGGGAAGTGGGATGGTCTTATACTATAATATGCTCTATTATTTCATGACTCCCTATTTATAAGTGGTACAATAATTATTGCTTATGGGGTTAAAGTTGCTTAAAATCTTGTTGGGGCAATATGCAGGAAATCTGACCTTTTCTGTTAAAGATGAAGCTGATTAGAGAAAAGAAGAATATCCTCTAATAGAAAAGACATTCTGCAATCCAATTAAAAATAAGCAAACAAACAATAACCTAAGCATGAATTAGACCTGCCAATAATCTTGAAAAAATGTGATAATTGCATTATTATTAAATAATATTATCACAGGAAATTACCCCAATACAATTAACTTTAATTTTCAGAGGCTTATTTTATTATGGGATAATATATACAGCATATAACAACTTCACAAATATATTTATGAACATATGAAAATGAAACAATAAATTTTTCCTAATGATATTAATGCATTTTATAGTTACTTAGGTGTGTAAATATAGTTACATTATGAAAAGATATGAAAAATAATTTGTATAATGAATGCTGAAAGCATTATACTTTGGAGATAGACTTATGGATGATAGTCCCGGGAATAAACTACATTATAAATCAGTGTTAATGATTTATTTAGTTCTACTCCCCCAAAATAATTACATTGTATCTTAAATTTAATGGTGCTAAAAAGTCATAACTGACAGTAGAATAAAATATTTGTAATTTTTCAGAAATGCTCATCAGAAACTTGGACAGCATCTGCATTAATACAGCATTTTCTATTTGTGCTGTGCTTTTGTTTAATTGGCTGTGCAAAATTGTCATGTAAAGTAATGTATATATTTTTTAGCAGGAGTGGAGGATAGAGAGTCATGCATATAATGAAAGAAATTCTGACCTTATGAGGTTTGGCTGAGGGACAAATGATATATGTAAAATGTCTTATGAAATTCTCAGAACAAAGTAACTATTCAAAACCTACAGTTTTGCCATAGGTGATTAGAACAAGAAGAAAATAGGGTTAAATTAGTAGCAAAGCCTTCAAGAGAGAGCTGAGCGTTTGAATATTCTATCATCCATTTAGTTATCGAAGTTTTATCGATCATCTACTATATGCCAGACATTGTACTGCATGGTAAGGATTCATTGCTGAAAGAGACATGGGTTCTTTCTGTAGTTCAGAAATGGGAACACTAATAATTGAAAAGGGAAAAAGTTTATGCCATGTCAATGAAAAGATGTAAGACAAAAAAATATATGCTCAGCAATAGCCAGAAATTTAATATTCTAGAAATTCCTTCTTAAAGTAAATGAGATCAAGTATGTGAAATCACCTAAACCAGCACTCAGCAGAGTACAGGCAATGGGAAAATGAAATTGTGGTCACACTGTGTACGATGCAAACATCTGCTTTCCTAACTCAAACCAGCCGACGCAAGATGTCAGGATCACACACAGGAAGTGTCACTGCTCTGATTACATTATCTATGTAGCTAGATATTGTTTTCTGACACCTAAAATATTACTTTTTAACTTTTAATTTTTTTCAATTGCAGTTTACATTCAATGTTATTTTCAAGTAATAGTTTCAAGTGTACAACATAGTGGTTAGACAATCACATTCTTTACAAAGTGGTCCCCTGATATGTCCAGTAGCCACCTGGCACCATATATAGTTACTACAATATTATTGACTGTATTCCCTATGCTCTGTGTTACATCCCTGTGACTATTTTGTAACTACAAATCTGTATTTCTCAATCCTTTCCCCTTTTTCACCCAGTGCCCCCAATCCCCTCCCCACTAGCAACCACCATGAGTATGTATCTATACCTCTTACTTTGTAAATTTATTGGTAGGTATATAGTGGATGTTACTACAGCACGGAGAGAACATTTAAAAAGAAATCAAGAATACAACAAAATTTAAGTGCATGATTTGACAAAATAAGGTATCTTACACACATTCAACAGATTTTCATTACTATATCTATTATATTCTAGACAGACACTAGAAGTGCAAAGATAAATGGGATATTGTTCTGACCCTGTATCAGTAAGGTGCCCCTTAGCATTTTTTTAAGCAGCAGCAGCACTGGGATTATGAGGAACAACCAAATGAAACAGATATTTGACTTAAATAAGAAAATAATATATTTATTTCAATATCTGAAATAATAACACATTGAAGAAAGACCCAATTTTCATTCAGTTATTTCAACAGATCAGAGGTATAACCAAAGAGAAGCAATTTACCTCACAATGGAGATGTCTAATATTGGCACTAGCTGCCTTGAGACTATAGCTATTCACTGGAAGGCCTCTTGAAACTTTGTCCAGACAGCTGGAGAACACTCCTGGAAAGTGTACCCACTGTTCCTTATGCCATGGTCAAAGCACACAGCACTGATCAATTTCAGTCCAGAGACCTCAGAACATGTTCCAACATAAGATTTCAGGCAGCTGCAACTAATAGATTAGTGTTTCAGTTGAAATAGTGTTGCCATTTCTGACAACATGAAGTGCAACACCATCCCATCATAGGGGTACCAGAAGGAGTAGAGAATGGGCAAGGGATCGAAAACCTATTTGAAGAGATAGTGGCTGAAAACTTACTTAACCTGGTGGAGGAAAAAAGACACCGTTACAGGAAGCGCAGAGAGTCCCAAAGGAGATGGACCCAAAGAGGCCCACCGCAGAATACGTCGTAATTAAAATTAAAAGGTTAAGTACAAAGAGAGAATCTTAAAGGAAGCAAGAAAAAGATGGTTACCTACAAGGGAACTCCCATAAGACTGGCAGTTGGTTTTTCAAGAAAAAACATTTTAGGCCAAGGAGATTGGCATGAAATACTCAAAGTGATGAAAAGCAGGAACCTACAACCAAGACTACTTTGCCCAGCAAGGCTATCATTTAAAATTGAAGAAGTAAAGAGCTTCCCAGACAAGAAAAAGCTAAAGTATGACAAGAAACCAAACCAGTATGACAAGAAGTGTTAAAGGGTCTTTTTTAAGAAGAAAAAAACAACAACAGATGAACATAGTTAAAAGAATGTTCTTTAACTATGCCATAAAATGGCAACAAATATGTACCTATCAGTAATCACTTTAAATGTAAATGGCTTAAATGCTCTAATCAAAAGACCTAGGGTAGCTGAATGGATAAGAAAATAAGATCCGTATATATGCTATCTACAGGAGACCCACCTCAGAACAAAAGATACACACAGACTAAAAGTGAAGGGTGGATAAAGATATTTAATGAAAATGGAAAGGAAAAAAAAAAGCTGGGGTAGCAATACTTTTATTGGACAAAATAGACTCTAAAACTAAGGCTATAATAAGACATAAAGAAGGACACTACATAATGATAAAGGGAGCAATCCAACAAGAGGATATAACCCTTGTAAACGTTTGTGAACCCAACATAGGGGCACCTAAGTATGTAAAGCAAATTTTGGTAGACATAAAGGGAGAGATGGGCAGTAATACAGTCATGATAATACAGACATCAATGGATAGATCTTCCAGACAAAACATTAACAGGGAAACAGCAGTCCTAAATAACACACAAGATCAAATGGACTTAATTGATATCTCCCAAGTATTTCACCCCAAAGCAGTAGAATATACATTCTTTTCAAGGGCTCATGAGACATTTTCTAAGATAGATCACATGTTAGGACACAAAACAAGTCTCAATAAACTTCACAAATTGAAATCAAACCAAACATCTTCTCTGACCATACAGGTATGAAACTAGAAATCTCTCTCTCTCTCTCTCTCTCTCTCTCTCTCTCTCTCTCTCTCTCTCTCTCTCTCTCTCACACACACACACACACACACACACATGAAAAAAAAAAAAAACACAGCCATGGAAGCTAAATAACATGTTATGAAACAATGAATGGGTTAACAGATCAGGGAAGAAGTCAAAAGATACCTTGAAACAAATGAAATGAGAACACAACAACTCAAAATCTGTGGGACAAAGGGAAAACAGTCCTAAGAGGGAAATTCATAGTATTACACACCTACCTCAAGAAAGAAAAATTTCAAATAAGCAATCTAATTTCACACTTAAGGAACTGGAAAAATAACAACAAACAAAGCCCAAAGTGAGTAGAAGAAATAATAAAGATCAGAGCAGAAATAAATGGCATAGAGTCTAAAAAGGCAATACAAAAGACCAATGAAATAAACCAAGAACTTGTTCTTCGAAAAAATAAACTAGATTGACAAACCTTTAACCAGACTCACCAAGAAAAAAAGAAAGGACCCAAATAAATAAAATCAGAAAAGAAAGAAGTAACAACTGACACCAAAGCGATACAAAGGATTGTAAGGAAAGTATTACAAACAACTATATACCAAGAAATTGGACACTCTGGATTAAATGGATAGATGCCTAAAAACATACAATCTTCCAAAACTGAATCAGGAAGAATCAGAAAATCTGAATAGACAGGTTACAACTAATGATTTGAAGCAATCATTAAAAAAAAAATACCAACAAATAAAAGTCCTTGACCAGATGGCTTCACAGGTGAATTTTACCAAACACTTAAAGAAGAACTAACACCTACCCTTCTCAGACTATTGCAGAAAAATTCAAGGGAAGGGAAGACTCCCAAGCTCATTTTAAAAGGTAGTCATTGTCCTAATTCCAAAACCAGATAAAAGCCACTACAAAGAAAGAAAACTGTAGGCCAATATCCCTGAATGAACATAGATGCTAAAATCCTCAACAAAATATTAGCAAACCAGATCTTGTAATACATTAAAAAGATCATACATTATTATCAAGTAACATTTATTCCAAGGATGCAAGATTGGTACAATATTTGCAAATCAATAAATGTGATACACCACATAAACAAAATGAAGGATTAAAATCACATGATCATGTAAGTAGATGCAGAAAAGCATTTGATAAAACTCAGGACCCATTTGTGATAAAAATATTCGGTAAATTGGGAATAGAGAGAATGTACCTCAGTATAATAAAGGCCGTCTATGACAAACCCACAGCCAACATCCTACTCAAAGGGCAAAACCTAAAAGCATTTCCCTTAATACCGGGAAGAATATAGGGATGTTCACTTTCACCACTGTTATTCAATATAGTATTGGAACTCCTAGCTACAGCAATCAGACAAGAAGAAGAAATAATAGGGGCCCAAATCAGAAAAGAGAAAGTGAAACTGTCATTATTTGCCAATGACATAACACTGCATACAGAGAACCCTAAAGACTCCACCAAAAACCTGCTAGAACTGATAAATTCAGTAAATTAGCAGGATACAAAATAAATACCCAAAAATCAGTTGTATTTTTATATACCAACAATGAAGTATCAGAAAGGGAAACTAAGAAAACAATCCCACTTACAGTTGCATGAAAACAATTAAAATACCTACAAATAAATTTAACCAAGAATATAAAAGACCTGTACTTGGAAAATTATAAGGCACTGTGGAAAGAAACTGAAGAAGATACAAATAACTGGAAGCGTATATACCGTGTTCATGGATAGGAAGAACTAACATCATTAAAATATCTATGCTACCCAAAACAATCTACACATTCAGTGCAATTCCTAACAAGTTACCAATGCCATATTTCACAGAACTAGAACAAATATTCCAAAAATGTATATGAAACCATAGAAGACCCCAAATAGCCACAGCAATCATTAGAAAGAACAGGTTTGGAGAAATCAGATCTTTCAAGTATTAACATTAAATATAGCTAACATTATTTGAGCTTCTTATAAAAGTTGGGTGCTATGTTTTGCAGCATTTTAAAATTTTATTATCAGAAAAGTCTTGTGAATTACTTACTATTATCGTTCTAACTTTTTCAGATACAAGAACTATAACAGGGAACGTAGGTAACTTCCACAAAGCACGTCACTACTAGGAGGCAGGACTAGAGTTTAAAGCTAGGCAGTCTGGCTTTGATTTTAATGACTACTATGTATTGCATCTCTACTAGGCCCTTCACTTGAATATCAGAAAGTGATTAAAAATGTGTATTATTATTTTCACAGATTAAACATACCCTTTCACTGTGAGATTATCTGTGAGATACTATTTCTTTTGGTTCTGATGAAGTACCACTTAACTCAATCACCTGAGCCATAGTGTCTCTTTTATGACTTGCTCAAATCCAATGATTTATCAGACTATTGCAATCTCTCAAATACATGTTTAAAGTCATTTGAATTGTGCATTTCCCCAGAAGTGATGATTAAATTAGTTTACCTGTCAACTGGAGTTTTCAAATAACCTTTTACTAAAGACACATTTTCAACTGGGCAGGTAGACAATATGGTACATTGGATTGACTTTACCTTCACGTATCATGAAGGTTTTGTAAGCTGCGCTGAGACATCGCTAAATGAGAGAGCTTTATTTTCCAGAGGATTATCTTCTGGTAACTAACTGGTAAAACTGCACGAGAGAGGGCGTAAAAATTTTTCTCAGTCAAAAAGTGTGGGAAATGTTGGATTAAACAAAGTCAAGCATGTTTCTTAACTGTTTGACTTATTTGAAGCTTTAATATGCTAATATATATGTATATATCTAAAAGGTAGGTAGAGACATCTCCCAACATTGTTGTACCAAAGGATCTCTTTACAATTTCTTTCAAAGTCCATCTATTATAATAAGTATCAGGTAGAATACATTTAGAAAAATTCTCTAGAGGATGAGCTCACACAATCCTCAGAGCCTTGTGGCCACTTAATAAAATTTTATTGGAAGAAGGAATGGACATTAAAATTGTATGTACATTCATAATAATTTATACCTAAGGCCCATTGAGTATGAAATTATGGTTCAGATAATGCCACCAAGGGCCAGCTTGTGGAAAAAGAAGATAGTTTATCTTAATTATAGTGACCTCAATGGATGGAGATATATTCCAAAGACTTCTGACTTCACTCTGTATCCTGATGGGGTACCATCACTCTTAATCCCATTTAACTTCCATGGCATTTAAAGTGACTGTCTTTTAAAAAGATTAATACTGTAGAATCCATTATTGTATGTGAAATGTTAACGGAATTGAAAGAGCTGCAGAAGCACCATCACCTTGGAAAATTGCCGTGTTGTTTTCAGAGAGAAGTTTGTAACAGACAGCCTTTCGTAAATCTCTTCCAGCTCGAGACAAAATTTAAAAAAAAGAAGAAGTAGGTTAGCCAACTTTAATTTTCCTGGAAGCATTTGTTTTACTTTTCAATGGAAAAAAAAGTATTTTATTAAAATACATTAGGCAAGAAAGCACAATTAGTAGCAATTGTTTGTTTCTAAATTTATAAGCAGAACAATTCATTCAGGTCACTAAGTTGATGATGGTTTTTAGTATATATTTATAATATACATCACTTTATATTTATAATATTTTGTTTTTATGTCCATTGCAACCTTGGAAGTAATCGAAACAAGCATTACTTTTCCTACTGGAATATTCCAATTCAATGAATATTGAATGAATATACTGCAGAGAACAAAATATAAAGTCCTGCTCTCAAGGAGCTTGAAATCAAATGAGAATAAGAAGCACAAAAAAATCACTATAATGACAGGCAAAAAGTGGTAAACCTATTTTAAACAATATAAAGCACGATGAAGTTTTCAGATAGGGAGTAATCACATTCCACTGTGTGAAACTTGGGGGAGGTATCACAGGTGGGCGGATTGGGCTCCAAATCTGGTGTTAAAATTAGCATTATGAGGAATAAATGCAGGGCTTTTCATAAGCATATTTCAGGAGTCTTGGCACTTATCAAACACTACTTTTTGATGTCTCCTCTGATTCTCCATAACTGAGTATCATCTCTGTGCGTTGGACCAGAGCAGAGAGCGCTTCGATGGGCACGAGAAAGAGATGACACGCTAGGCCCCGAACAGGAAGCCCTGCGATTGGTGATTTTATTCAGTAGTCTTGCAGGGTTGTTTTTAAATCAAAAATGACTCAGTCAGGTTGATTTGGAAACACTGTTTATGATGGGGAAATGGAGGGAAGATGACCTGGAAGCAGAGTGCCACAATTCAGGAAAACCACCCTCGACTTAGGTACCGGAAGTGAGAACTGAACCAACCAGGGGTACAAGAGGCATAACAAAGTGGAAGTGACAAGATACAGCAAATGTTGGGTAGTGGAGGAAGAGGGACAACCAAAAAAGAAGAAACTTTAGTTTCAAGCCTGAGTGTAAAAAATCATGATGCCATAGGCCAAAATAAGCAATGAAGGGAAGAAAGCCAATTTGTGCAGAGCAGACAATGAGTTCGGGTTTACTGATTATGTGTGACGGGTTGGTGGAGACAGGTAAAACTTTTGAAAAGTAAGTTGGAAATGTGGGGCAGGACTCATCCACGGCAAAGGTGATGGTTAGTAACTAGCACGGTGTGGGAAAAAAAGCAGTAAGGCATGAGCAGCGGGCAATCAGAAGAGTTGCTGGCTGTAAGTAGCTGGTGTCCGTGAAGGCACTGGAGGATCCACCTGTGGATGGCAAAGTAATTGGCTCTATCCCGTGAGAAGGATGTAGCAAAGACGGTTGGGGGAAAGCTTTGAGGAAGGTTTAGAGAAGAAGCTTTTGGAAGTGCAAACAAAAGTCAAGAGAGGAAATGGTTGGAACAGGAGGAAAGAATCTAAGAAACAGGCTCAGTACTGTTAGCGGCTGTGTACATACATTTTAAAAGATACCAGCATTCATTGCTCTTGTTCTGTACTTGATTTGTGTACATGACTTACATCCAAACTACACTGTGGACATAAGAATTTGAAGAAAGAGAACTTGTCTTCAATCCAGGTATTAATTGTGGTGGTTTGTGGACTGATATGGAAGATTTAAATTTTGAATTAACCAGTGAAATTTACAAATTACTTCAACACCTTAGATCATTTCAGTGTTAAAATATTGTGGAGTAAGCTAGACAAATGCAGCGGATTCCATTTTACCGAGATAGCTCCGAGAGGTTAAGTGATTTGGCCAGGGTTTTTGACTTAAATTGGTGGAGGATTCAGGGCTTCATCCTGGGTGTACATTATTAGTGCTCTTTTCCAAATGCTGTACTGGTTACATTCTATTCCTATTCCTCTGGCTGCCTCTGGTAGTTAGAATTCTCCCAGTGCCTCCCACACGGCCATCTTCACAGTCCTTCGTCAAGTACGGCAGAAACAGGCCTACCCGCCATTTCATGAGGCCGACAGTTAGTTCTTCTGGGGATTCAGCTTCTGCATTCTTCCCTCTGAAAAATACTACGTTCAGATAAACTTCTGGGAAAACCAGTTTTTCTTTAGCATGTGTTTTGTTTTCATTTATTGTATTCATTTTTTAATCAGAGTGTACATTTGAGGTGTCCAAATCTTTTGCCCGCTGGGGGATAACCAATGATAGATACCAGCCTCAAAGCCAAAGGCACACATCTGCTGGGACAGTTGAGTTGTTTCAGTTCCAGTGTCCGCAATCCTACTGAGGGCTGAGTTTGCCCTTAAGCAACCTTTAGATGGATTTAAGCTAGAACACCTTTCCGAACCCCCAACTCTTTGCTCTGTTTGCTGTGCTTGGCTCCTCTTTTCTGAAGCTTATCAAAAGCACTTGGATTGATCTTGTGTTACAGGAAACATATCCCTTCAGCTTAGGTAATGCCATCAGAGTCATACCTGGACATGGACCTCACTTTGGGTTCAAGAGGCCTGAAAGGACAACCACACTGACATGACCCGCTGCGTCTTCAGGGGTCTGCTGTCTCCCAAGACACATTTCAAAGTTTTTAGTTGGTGCCAGCATTGTTCTGGTAGGCTCACAGAACTTGAAAGTGAAATTTTTTAGACCCAGGCTTAGAAAATAAATATTTAAACGTATTTTGCTTTCCTTTTACACCCACAGGCTTATTTATAGGATTATAAATGTCACATATACATATATTTACACCTAAATGGGCATGTTTTGCTGTAGTTGAAGTTTAATGCCCGTACTTCCATAAAATGCATCATTATAAAATGGAACTTTAACACATTTGCTGAATCACCATGTTCATAGTCTGATTTAATGCCTGGGTATACTGTATATAATGAAACATTTTTTTATTGTTGTTCAAGTACAGTTGTCTCCATTTCCTCCCTACCACTCTCCCCTGCCCCACCCACCCACCCACACCCCCCACCCTCAATCCTACCCCCATGGCTTTTGTCCATGGGTCCTTTATACATGTTCCTTATAACAAAACATTTTGATGTAATCATAGACTGAAGAAAGGGAAGAGCTTTCTAAGGGCTTTTAGAAAGCTCTTACTAAGACACAATGATACAATTGTATCCAAATGATACAATTATTTAGTTGGAAGGCAGCGGAGGTGATTAAAGTCATTTTACAGACAAGGAAAATGAAGCCCTAAGAATAAGCTTGAGGTTTGTGCCCTATCTCAAACTAACTGGGAGCCCTTTTCATCCAATCCAGAGACCAATGATCTATGAATGAAAATAATTTTTTAAAAAAGAAGTCCTGCCCTGGCTGGTGTAGCTCAGTGGATTGAGCTCGGGCCTGCAAACCAGAGGATCGCGGTTCAATTCCCAGTCAGGGCACATGCCTGGGTTGCAGGCCAGTTCCCAGCAGGGGACACACAAGAGGCAACCGTACACTGATATTTCTCTCCCTCTCCCTCTCCCCTACCCCTCTAAAGACAAATAAAAAAAATCAAAATAAAAAATAAATAAAAAAGAAGTCCTGCCCTGACCGATGTGATTCAGTTGGTTGGGCATCATTCTGCAAAATGAAGGGTCGCCAGTTCAATTCCCTATCAGGGCACATATCAGAGTTATGTGTTTGGTCCCCAGTCGTGTATAAGAGACAACGGATTGGTATTTCTCTCTCACACTGATGTTTCTCTCCCTCTCTATCTGTCTAAAAATAAATGTCTATAAATTAAAAAAAAAACAAAATGAAAAATGACTTTTAAAAACATGAAGTCCTATGATCGAACCATCTTTAAATTGGATTCTAGATAACAGCTTTCGGGACAAAATGGGTCTGTGCTAACCCTTCTCAATAGGAATTTGTTTTTTGAAACATCGTATCTCCTTTATGATCCTAACAATCATCCTGACAATTACGGTTATTGAAAACTTCCTTTGCATCAAAGATTTTACTAAGTGTTTTCATCGGTCGTCTCCTTTGATCGTTGTGAAAATTCCGAGAGTGTGCCCTGTTGAGACCACCGTCACCTTGCAGATATCATAGAGGCCCAGAGATGTGAACTTCCCAGAATCAGCTGGTATTGGGGATCCAAGATTTAAACATAAGTTCAGTTGTTTTAAACTACTACATCACAAAAACATTAACAGGCATGTGCTTTTAAAATGTCAAAAATCTAGTGAATTCGAGTCTTTACAAAAAATAGTCTTATACAAAGATGCAAAAATAGCACGAAGTCACAAAATTATACCGGAATAAAATTTAATTATTGTTTATATGTTCACGAGATGTCATATGGATTAAATGAGTTAATTCCCTGTCATTAGGTCTGTCACATTCCACTCTGGACTACTTTCCTTTAAAAAAAAGAAGAAGAAGAAGAAAATAAAACAACCCTAAGCTAAGGATTGTACAGACATAAACAACTAGAGAACAGGTTGACTGTCCAATCATTTTAGTTTACTGACTGGTATGCTTGCTTCACAAACGCCATATCTCCTGTCTGTAATTGGTAGAAAATATTTTGTTCCCTTACTTAAATAGCTCTCCATTTCTATGTTCGTCTTTTTCATTTTCATGTATCTTTCCAGGTGTATGCAAACAACTTCCTCAGTGGTGCCTTTCCAAACACATCTTCACCTACCCTTAGACCTGTCATGCCCCAGACAAAAAAATATCATTAACCTCCTCTGTTTCATACAGCACTTCACTTGTGACTTGTTATACACAAATAACACTATAATATGAATTATCTTATACATTCGCCTCCCCAGTAGACTATAAACCTGTTAAAAGTAGAAGCATATCTTATTTAAGTCTTAATACTCAGTCCCTAGCATAGTACTTCCCACAGAACAATTGTTCATATTAAACTTGTTTTGACGAATTGAATAGGTTGAATTATTTTGTATTTAATAAAGCAGAATCATTTACCACTCTTCCAATCACAACCTCTGATTTAAAGTCCCCAACTTTCATCAATGCTCCATCGGAACTCCAGACATACGTATAACCTATGCCCAAGCCAACCTGAAGAATTTGCAGTGGTTGACTCGTGAATGGGTACATGACCCAAGTTGGTCCAATCAGAGTGAGTGCAAGGACTGTTTAAGGAGCTGTTAGCAGACGGAGAGGTTGATAGTTCTCGATAGCTTTATGTCTCCAACCCCAAGAGAAGAAAGCAGAGTTGAGAAATAGAAATAATCATCTCTATAAACCTCATTAAAGTTACTGGAGTCAGTCATTTCTGAATTTATCACAAAAATCATGGACTTTGTTAATTTTTAAAAGAAAATTTATTTTACTTAAGCTGAAGTTGAATATTTTATCCCTTTTAAAAGCAACCCCTCAACATTCCAAATAACATTTATTCAGACTGTCTTAGTTTCATGAAAGTAAAAAAAGAAAAAAGAAAGAAACAGAAGATGTAAACTCTTAATTCTTACACCATAGCTAATTTTTCCAAGCTTAAAAAAAACAAAAAAACAAAAAACGAAATCAAAGTCAAATGCTAGGAAAGGAGTAAGGGGAAGAGACCAGTGAAACAGAACTGCTTCCAGCAGGTGGCAAAGCCCCACACATTCCTTCCTTCAGGGTTTTCTGTCACTAACAACCATAACGCAACATCACTCAGGGTTTAATAGCTCCCTGGTCCCTTCAGAGCCTTGGGGAGCCCTTTACAGCCACCAAATACCTAGCAGCCAAGTTTGGTGACAGCACATACAGTGCCAGATGCCAGAGAGACCCAGGAGTCTCAAACACAGAGGCCACCCGCACAGACACATCCATGTGGCATTTCTCCTTTGGTGAAGTGGCTTGTTAGCAAGACTGAGGACAGATCAGCAACAAAACTCACTCCTTTTATTGGGCATAACCCCTTTTCTTCTCCCACTTTCTTGTCACTAAACAAATATTGATGGACCATTATGCTTAATGCAATAATGCTAAAGAATAAGCTTTACTAAAACTAGTTTAAGAATGTTGGTCTGTTAACATAGTTTCTACACATTTCTGGAAATAAAGAAGAAAGCTCAGTAAATCCAGTGACAAGTGAAGTATTACGAAGGTTGCGGCTGAGTCATCCTGATTACAACACAGCACATACACACAGTTGCAGAAACCTTAAAATTAGACCGTACTGGCTCAGCTAACACTGCTTGAAATCACTTCACCTGCGGAAATTTTCTAGACCTGATTTGATTCTAATTTGCAATTTCAAAGAGCTTAGTCTAAGAGATGAAAAATGTTTTATTTCCCTATTTCTAAGTTAAATTGAAACTTGAGAGACTCTTTGAAATTATTCCTGAAAACAAAAGTAGAAACAAAGCTAAATGCATAACATGTAGGTGGTACCAGCCAGAAAGGTCATATACACACAGAAAGGGTTGTACGTTTCATAGATGAGTATGGCAACAAGCTGAATTCTACATCCAAAGTTATTTTTTATTTAGAATGTAAGGAAGGAAGGTAAGGTCAGTCAGGGGAATTTTAAAGTCAGGAGTTGGGCAGCTGATTTTTCCTTCCTTCTGTAAGCTTCTGTTAGAATGATTAGGGTTTTTAATAGATTGCGTCAAGAAATAAACAGATTCAAATTCCTTCACAAAACTACTTGGCTATATATAACCACTAAAAGTGGAGATTTGCAGAAGACCAGACTGAAATGATCTTCCTTTATAGGTGGAAATCACACAGGTGAAATTCTTAGACACTTAGTCAGGCCGCAGTTTCCAGCATCCCAGTTCTCAATCTAAGCAGGTAGAGAGTGTCAGAAGTTGACCTCACCCTGGCCAATGTGACTCAGTTGGTTGGAGCATTGTCCCAAAAGCCAAAAAGTCACAGGTTCAATTCGAGATCAGGGAACATATACAGGTTGCATCCCTAGTTGGGGAATGTATGAGAAGGCAACCAATCAATGTTTCTCTGTCATGTCGGTGCCTCTCTCTCTCTGACTCTCTGTCTGTCTCTCTCCCTCCTCTTTCTCTAAAAGCAATGAAAAGAAAGTGTCCTTGGGTGAGGATTAAAAAAAAGAAAGAAACCTGCCTCACCTTCTTTGAACTATGCACTTGTAACTATGCCACATGAAGCACATAAATGCGAGAATTAAAACTAACGTGCCTATTAAAATACTTGGCAAGGACATCAATAACTTCATTGTTATCATGGTTTATAAAAAGTGTTTAACAGAATAAAACAGGAAGAGGGAATACAGAAATGATAATTTAATTAACAGGTAATTAACACAAATATGTTATAGCTAAGAGTACTCTCCTGGGAATAATGAAGAATCAAAGATGAATGAAACTCAACCCATCAACATTATAGATAGAAGGTAATTAGCCTGATTCCTTCTTTCCCTTCTATTGTAATAAAGAAGGCACCTTCCTGAAATTCACATGTCTTAAATGGACGCTTCAATAAGTTTTAGCAAATGAATATACAGCATTTCCATCACCTCACAAAAGTTTCTCATGCTTCTCACTAGTCTAGGACATCCCTGTCCCTCTCAGAGCCAATCCTTGTTCTGATTATTTTTCACCATGATTAATTTTGCCTGCTTTAGAATTTCAGATAAAGGAAATCATACAGTATGTACCCTTTTGGACAAGTCTTTTACTCAGTGTATTGTTTTTGAGGTTCATTCATATTTTAGCATGTATCAGTTCCTTTCTCTTTAATTCTGAATGGTATAACAGTGCCACTTTTGCACAAATGTGTGTGTAAATCATTCTCCTGTTAGTGGATACCTAGATTGTTTTCACTGTGGGGCTATTGTGAGTAAAAATGCCAGGAATATTTTTGTACAAGTCATTTTGTGAAATACGTAATCATTTCCCTTGTGTAAATATCTAGGAGCGAATTGATGAATATAAAAGGTGTTTAGTTTTATATGAAACTATCATACATTTTTTCAAGGTGGTGGTAACATTTTCTACCCAGACTAATAATGTACGAGAGTTCTAGATAATCCACATTCTCATCAACATTTGGAGTTTTTCATCTTTTTTTTTTTTAATTTTATTTAGCCATTTTGGTGGGTGAGTAGGAACATCTCAGTGGTTTAGTTTACATTTCTCTGATAACTAATAATTTTGAATGCATCTTTGTGTGCTTATTAGAAATTATATGTTAATGCACTTTGCTTAATTTTAATTCAGTTATATTTATTACTGAGTTTTAGGGGTTCTTTTTGTATTCTAGATGTAAGTATTTTGTCATTACCATTTTTCCAATCTGTGGCTTGCTTTTTTATTTTCTGAATGTTTTACATTGCTGAATTTTCAAATATTTGGGAGTTTCCTAGATATTTTATTGTTATTGATTTCTGATTTTACCCCATGTTTGTTAGATAATGGAGTCATTAGAATTTCAGTGCCTCTCCCATGTGCACTTGAAAGGAATGCGTATTCTGAAGCTCTTGGGCATAGTGTTCTAGACATGTAATTAAGTCAGGGTGTTTTGTGATGGTGTTCAGATCTCCTAGCCTTTGCTGGTTTGTTTCACTCATTGGTTTTTTAATTACCAAAGGGAGTGCCAAATCTCCATATGTAATTATCTGTTTCCCTCTTTAATTCTGTCCAATGTTGCTTTATAAATTTTCATGCTGTTATTATGTGCATATATATTAAGATTGTTATGTCTTGCCAGTGAATTGACCCATTTATCACCGAAAAGTCTTACTTCATTGACAGTAATGCTATCATAAAGTCTACTTTATTTGATATTAAAATAGTTACTCTAGCTCTCTTTAGTGTTTGCAGAGTATATTGTTTTTATTCTTTTTACTTGCAGCTGACCTGCATTTTCATATCTAATATGCAGTTCTTGTAGAAAAGATAAAGTACTGTCTTGCCGTATTCAGCCTGATGAGCTCTGTCTTCACTGGGCATGTTTTGTCCACCTACATTTAATGTAACTATTGATATGGTTGGGTTTAGGCCAACTGTTTAGCTACGTTTTCTGCTTGTCTCACCCTTTATTTTTTTCTGTCTCTTCTTTTTTCCCTTCTTTTAGTTTGAATGCTTTCTAAAATTCTATCTCAATTTCTCTCTTGGTTTTTAGCCATTTCTCTTTTCATTATTATTTTCTAATATTTCTTTTAGAGATTACAACATAAATCTTTAACATTTACAATCTAATTAGAGTTGATATTGTACTAATTTATGTAAAACAACAAATCCGTTAGTTTTATAACTTTATCCCACATTATATGAGATAGTTGTCCTATATATTATATCTACATGTTATATACCCCATGATACAATGTTGTATTTTCAATTTAAACAGTTAGCTGAATTTTGAGCAATCAAGAGAACTGTAAAATATAGTATTTTAAACTTCCTCACATATTTACAATTCACAGTAATCTTTATTTTTCCTGAACATCTAACTCTTATCTATGATTATTTTCCTTGAGCCAGAGCTTCCTTTAGCATTTCTTCTCATGCAGGTCTACAGGTAGCAAACATAGTTTTTATCTCAAAGTGCTGTTATTTCACCTTCATTTTGAGTGATATTTTTCTTGGTTATAAATTTCTGGGTGACAAGGTTTTTCTTCTCTCAGCACTATAAATACGATAGTCTTCTGTCGTAACACCATTGCTTCTGATAAGATGTCAGCGATAATTTGTACCATTGTTTTCTTTTATATAATGTGCCATTTCACTCTGTACTGTAAAGATTTTTCTCTTCATCTTTGTTTTCCAGTAATTTGACAATGAGGTGTCAAATGTAGTTTTCTTTGTATTTTTCCTTCCTAAGTTTGCTGAGCTTTTAGAAGCACTTAATTTCTGCCATTCACCAAATTTGGGAAATATACTTGCTGGTCCATTCTCTCCCCCATAGCCCTCCAAGGATCCAATCACATGTATGGTAGACCTTTTGGTGTCGCTCCACAAACGCTGCCCACCACTTTCACTATTTCCCCCACCTGTGTCCTCTGATCTTGGGAAAGTCACTCCATTTCTCTGTCATAGGTTTTCTCCCCCTTGAAAGGAAGAGAATAGTAAGTATTTCTCAAGCTTTGGGTGAAGGTTGAGTTAATTAGGTTGTGGTTGGCACATCAACATCTGAAGGCTTTCACTGTTACCCCAAGACCGACGGAGAAAGTTCCATAGGAGTGTGGTGCTAAGGGTTTCAAAGGAGGCGGCAACTATTTTAACTGGGAGAAGAGGCTTTTCAGAAGGATTGCAAAACAAAATTGCAAACTTTTTGCAGGGCTGAGTGTAACAACAGGCGTATCTTCACTGTGCTGTAATAATCACTACCTTTACAGACCTCTCTCCTGCTGGTGTCTTTGGAGAATAATTCTTGACTCTGGGATTCTCATCCTCAAATTTGTCATTGTCATTGCCTAGCTCTTTGCCCTTGAGCATGTCAACTAACTATTAACTTTTCTGTACCTTGATTTTCTTCACCAGTAATAACAGGATAATGCCTATCTGCCTAACTCACATGTTTACTGTGACGCTATAATGAG
The DNA here is from genome assembly GCA_039655065.1 of Glossophaga mutica. Taxonomy (NCBI): domain Eukaryota; kingdom Metazoa; phylum Chordata; class Mammalia; order Chiroptera; family Phyllostomidae; genus Glossophaga; species Glossophaga mutica. Next base: position 12,631,519 of record CM077314.1, read on the forward strand.
TTACTCTTTGTGAAAATGCTTTGTAAATCATAAAGTGCAATAGATGGTATTTTTATGTTATTGATTTAGCTTTAGAAAGATATCCCAAAGAAATGGTATCACAAGCAAGTCTTTTCAAGACTACTAAGTCTAAGTAAGTTTATAAAAAGTAAATGTATTGTGAGCTCCAATCCAAGTCCATAAAATAAAGTTAGTGATCAAGGTGTGGGCTCAAATGTCAGAAGGAATTGTGCAAGTCAGTTCTTTTACTGACTCTTTGACCTTGAGCAAATAAGAACATATATTTGAGCCTTCAACTTATTGCTAAAATGCAGATAATATCTACTCGATAACCTATTAATTAGGACAGGTTATGTTGTGATAACAAACAATTCCAAAATTTTTTGGCATATGCAACAAAGGTCTGTTTGTTTTCCTCTTACTTACACATGCTGTGTGTCTTTCGTGGGTCAGCAGGGGGGACTCTGCTTTTTTCTTACTCTGGAAGCTTTGCTGACAGAGTAGTTACCACATAAAATTTTGTTGATCACCAGAGAACAGATAATTGTGTACTGACTTGGCTTTAACTACTGATGTTTTACAAGCCATAAAAAAAGTCATATGGCCTCACTCAAGTTCAAAGGGGCAGGAAAGTGTATTCTTTTCCTGGACCTTGGAAGAGAACTAGAAATATTTGGAGGATAACTCTAATCATTGTCACAAACAAGTTGTAATGAAATTACATGAATAAGAAATGCCTATCACAATGCCAGACACATATATTAAGCATTCAGTAACATTTTATTATGATGTACTTATTATTATCTCAGTTAACTTGTCTTTACACACAAATAATTCTGAGACTTCCATAATGAACATTTACAATACCCTGATGAAGCAGAAAGCTGGAGAATCTAACAGAAACTTGAATGTCTAGGTTATCCTGTAATAAGAGATAATAACTTCTCTCCCTCTTAAATACTTGTTTATCTTCCTTACAAATAATCACAAAGCAAAACCTTGTGACCGTGTGACAATGTGATACAGTGTTACAGTGCATTTGGAGCTTCTGGAAAGTACCTGTATACCACACACTGAAGCTCTTCTTACTGAGAAAGACCCCAGAGCTATCCTCCCAGAGCTTCAAAGAAGGGATATAACTTGCAAAGAAATCTTGCTTCTTAAATGACTTCAGAGTTGTTCCCCAGGAAGCCTTCTGACTGTTCTTCCATTCTTCATGCAGACTATGATTCAGGTTGACTGTGATCCCCAAAATATCCCATTTTCTGTTCCAGATGACAAGGACAGGTAAGCAGGTCAGAGGGAGAACAAAACGGGGAAGCAAAGGTACCCACGGAGTGCCTGGCACAGTTCCTCAGTACAAAGCGCACTCCCTGGCACTTCCTCCTGAGCTACATGGTGTGTACCTTACCTCTTATTTAGCCCTACAGTTGTCCATTCTCTGAAACCCAACGCCAATTATTCAGGCTTCCCCCCGCCCCCGCATTAAGTAAGAATAATAATTCATGTTTTACATATTATTTAAAAGATTTTACTTATTTAGTTTTAGAGCAAGGGAAGGGAGGGAGGAAGAGAGGAAGAGAAACATCAATGTGTGGTTGCCTCTAGCACGCCCCCTACTGGGGACCTGGCCTGCAACCCAGTCATGTGCCCTGACTGGGAATTGAACCTGCAACCCTTTGGTTTGCAATCCACTCAGCCACGCCAGCTAGGGCAGGTTTTATATTTTATATATATACAATGTAAAGGTATTCTGTATAAACTCACAAGTATATAAATTGTGAATACTATATAAAAATAACAAGTTTCGGGAACCACAAGGTCCAAGAGAGAAGAAATGGGCCAGACTTACTTGATAGCAGCTACTCCCAACTCCCGTGCACTCCTGCTCCCTCCGCACAGCTCCAGCACAGGCACGGAATGGCCATTAAAAAAATGAATGGTGATGTTTAGTGCAAACTCGGTGGGTTGTTACGTATGAAATTGTAGACAAACTTCTGGAATATGGTACCCCGGACTGGGGTGGCAGGAAGTAGGTGGTTTTCTTAACTAGCTCAGGATTTAGAATTATCAAAGAAGGGTTGTTACGGTCACTTCCAGCAAGTGTCTTCATGTGTCCTTGCCCACTGCCCCACCTCCCACCCCAGCCACATGCATATAACCGAGGCTCGTTTAGACACATGCACTGGTTCTGAGACAGCAGCTCTCCGTTGCTGTGAAAGTCCTATTTTGGGAGTGTGGGCACAATTAGATACTCAATTTTATGCAGGTGTTACACCTCCGACAGGCTTTGCTTTTCTCTTTCTCCCTGCCTTTTTTTTCTTTCCTTTTTATTTTGCTAAATCTATTTGCTGGAGTAGAATTCTGGCCAGGAGAGGCACAGCATTTGTCAGTGGGAGAAGGTGTGGGTGGGAGCGAATGTGTTTTTCAAGTCGCTGCCTCACTCTGCACTCCGAGCACGACTCCTGCTGTCGGGATGGGTACCTGTGAGGATTCTTCCCTCGGGGCACGCGTCCATACTTAATTCATGGACGAGCTCAGCCTGACTTTAGAAAATACCTGATGATGTAAGACTAAGAATCAAGGGAAAAGATCAAGTTCTCACAGTAGCTGCTTGCTAATTAATCCCAGTGATTAACCACCTGAGAGAACCGGCTAAGAATAGCTGTATTGGACAGTATGCCTTTCTGTCTTTTTTCCTCTATCTTTGGCTATCCGCAAACAGGAGAAAATGGTATCTGGAAGTATTTTGACAGTTTTAAAATGACAACTAGGCTGTAATTACTTCAGTAATTTTTGCTTTGGTGAGCTATGTCTCTCGAAGAGAAGCAGACTGACCTTTCTTTTCATGTGCAGCCTGTTCTCTTTTTCAAATAATTCCTCTTCGGATATCTTCAGATGTATGTGTAAGGCTTTATACGTTCTTTGAGTTTTTCATAAAATCCAAGCTCTGCAGGTAAAGTGATCGGTTCTCAATAGCACAATCTGTTTCATTATAAAATGTACAGTCAAATCAGGACTTAAAGTTTTATAGTTAATGTTTTCCATTTAGAAACAAAACCTAATTCAGTTCATTTTAAATGGTGTAAAGAGTGTAATAATTTATTCGGTAGTCTAAAGGGTTTTACTGGAGGTATTTTCTGTGTGTATGCATAAATGACATATAAAACATTGAAAAATACACTGGAAACTACCACATGCCAAGCACTATATCATATTTACAACAAACTCAGATGTCTTCATATGTAATATTATATATTCATATATTTATTTTAAAGCTAATCATAAATGTGTTGGCTCTTTATTTCAACTTTATAGTTCAGTAATTAGGAGATGACATAAAATTCTGTCACCCAGAGATCTCTGACGGCAATTTATTGTAGGTCACCCCAGATCTTTATTTCCATGTACACATGGAAAATGTTTAAAAATGGGATGTGCACACCATTTGGAAATGTAGCATGACTTAAAAATCGTAGCATTGAATTTTTCTAATAGTATCATTTCCATGCAGGTTTTACCCCTCATGGTCCAGATTCTGCTTGCCAATGGGTCGAGTCCCCTCCCTGTGAAAGGGACTGCGCTGAGTTTCATCAGCCAGAAGTCAGTCCGCTAATTACTCGCAATCATCCTGTGGTACAGGAGGGAGATGAAACAAGCTCAGAAATTGTCCCACAATTGACCTACACATATGACCTTCAGCAAACATTACCTTCCCATGGAATCTGTTATTTGTATTCATCCAGTGATGGAATTAGAATAAATGGCTCTTGAATCTTAGTGACTTCATCTCATCCCTCCAGCACATCAAGGCTTCTTCTCAGATGCCCCTCCCCATCCTTGTGTTCTACTCAGATGGGTCCTGGTGAAAAAGACACAGAAGGGCCCATGTTCATTCTTTCACCCAGTAATTTACTGAGCTCAACTTCTGTCCCAGGTAGGCACTCAGGATATAGGGCTAAACAAGCAGGTATGATTCCCCATCCAATAAATTTTATATTCCAGACACTTAAACTTTCCTGTAGTCTAGATCTGAAGGTAATTAAAGCCAACTTTTAGAAATTCTGGAGGCTCATATGTGGAACGCCAGGGGAAGAAATCAAGTAGGTAGGACTTAGAGTTCAAGGCTGAGCTAGTAAACAAATGCATTTGTCTGGCTAGTTTTCTGTAGACCCCTCAGTTTCTAAGCTCTGGTGGTGGCTGCTGATGAAATCACGTTCAAGGATTTAGAGGTCCTGAGTCTGGCCACACACCAACACAGTTCTTTGCAGCTCTAAAAAGTCCACTGTATTTGGCTGGGTCTAGCACACAATGAATTTTTGGATATTAAGTACTTGTTCAAAATCAGTTAGGATACCAGTCAGCATTCCCAGCAACTGGCACATTGCGATAACTTCATGTATTTTTTTTTTAAATGAATTCATTACTTGGGTTCATCTCTTCTCAAAGTGCTAAATCTTCACACTGGAACACAAAGGTGAGAGGCAGGGATTTATTTCACTTACTTAGACCTTAGTTAGAACACACTGAATGCGTCCCAGATATGCAGAAAGTTGAAGCAAATAAGAAAAGAGAAAATGGCCAAAGACTGCTAATCCTTTGCCTTCTAAATCTGGTGCTTGCTCATCATCCCTGCACTAATCACGAGTGTGCCTTGAGTTCAGGATGAAATAGGGAAATTATAGAATCAGAGGATTCGGTGCTGTCTCTTTATTGATGCAAGCCATTTTTAATAAGAACATGCTCTGTCTTGGATATGTTCTACAATCTACACATTAAGAAGCCAAATATATGTTTTTTCAATAACCTACCCATTTGATTTTTATACAAAAATACTCCAAAAATATATTAGCTTAGAATGAGGATGGAGCAGGAATGCTATCCCAAAAATCTTTTCTAGGAAGTTAAACACAGTTTACAAATCACTTTATTATTTTCAATATTATCATCTGCAACTATATTTCAGAAGATAATAGGATTGTGAACAAAAAGGTGTTCTTGTTTTGTCTCACTGCTATGCTGGTACTTACTGCTCTTATGTGTGAAACACACACACACACACACACACACGTAAAATGGAAATATCTTCTGGAGGGCAGGCCCTTGTAGTACAGGCTTTCCCCAGTGAGTGAATATCCCAGGAAACCATCTGCATCAGTGTACCATCTGGCACTATTGTGAGAGGCTGTGTTTGGCTTCAGTGACTTGTTTTTGAAGATTTTTTTTGGCATCTTTGCCCAGTTCATGATGGGTGATTTATGAGGGCACCTGTCCACACTCATGCTGAGTGTTCAGCAGTTTTGACCAAAAAATAGGGAGGGTGGGGCATGACCACCATGCCCCACCCTCCCTATTCACTCAATCTTGCTCCAGGCAACTTTTTTCTCGTTGTTGTTCTCCTGGATGAAAAAGGTCTTCAAGGGGAAATGTTTTGCCAAAGTGGAAGACATGAAACAAAAAATGGCAGAAGCCCTAAAAGGCACCAAAGTTGACAAGTTCAAAAACTGTTTTAAGCAGTGGGACAATTTCTCAATAGGTATATTGCATCAAATGGGAAGTACTTTGAAGGTGACTGAAATTTAAACATGTAAGGAAAACATACAATTTTTTATAAATACTGGGGTTTTGGGGTCTCCCCCCTCATCTGTATTCTTTTTAGGAAAGAAAAATATCGGTGTGATGGAATTGCTGCAGTGCTTTTCTCCTCAACTGTGTTCATTTCTTCAGCTGGGTGGCAGTTGCCTAGGAAACCTTGGTGGAGTAACATTTGATTGGCTGTCACCTTGGCCTTATCAAGAGAGTTCTGAGCAAACAGAGTTAGAGTGATATCATCCCAGATAAGTTCTTCTGAAGATGTAATAATCCCTCTCTGTGCTTATTTGCAAGCAGACACAGGCAAGACTGAGTTTAAGGCGTCATTGTGTTGCAGGAAGGCCTGTGCGTAGAATTTTTGAAGATTCATAACAGACACTACGTCGTAGCACTGTTTTCTCAGTACCGCAACCTTGACCTCTTACCAGGCATTCGAAACGTGCTTTCTTACCTGTAGCCAGGGATTCTTAATTTAAGAGTCATAATTATAGGATCCCTCCAGAGAAGCAGAGCTGTTTCTTCAGCTGCAATATTTTACATGCTTGAGGTGGTGATTAAAGAATCCATGATAAACTCTTCCGTACTGTCACCTCCTTATATAATGTATTTAATAATAATTGTAATATCTGTAATATGCTACCATTTACAAACTGTTTCTACATACATTACCTCATTCAATTCTTTCTGGAACCTATGGGCTAGGCAGAACAACTCCAGATCACTTCAAAGACGAGAGATGACAGGCCCCAACTGATGAAACTATTCATGTATGATCATACAATTGAAAAGTAGCAGAGCTGAGATTCATGTCCGAGTCTGCTGGCTAAGTTCAGAGCTCTCTCCAAAAGAATGGCTAATTCTCCACATCTAATACAATAGCAAGTCCTGATGGCCTCCAGCCCCGAGACCCATCCCAGCCGTCCACTCCTCTCGTCCTCTGTCACTTCCTAGCTTTCCTCCCTCCGGTCTGCCAGGCAGCCCTCCGAGGGGTTTCCCTCGTATCACTCTTCCTGACATGCATTCTCCCCCCAGCAGCCACGTATTTTTAAAATGCTAATGTTGGTTTTGAAGTAAAATGTACATGCTGTGAAAGGCACGCGTAAAAATACAGTTGAGTGAGCTCTGATAGATACATACTTCATACAGCCACTACCAAAACTGGGATATAGAGCAACCTCAGAGCTCCAGAAACTTGTCTCATGCCCTCTTTCAATCCCCATCCCTCTGGGCAACCACTGTGTTGATTCCTTTCACATGGACACGTACATAAATGGAATCTGTGGTACGTGTATTCTTCGGTTCCAGCTTTCCCCCTCAACAACATATTTTTGAAAGGCGTCCATGCCGTGGCATGCGTGCTAAGCTGTCTGACTCCAGTGCAGTGTAACACGCCCCTACGAGCCCAGCCCTGGATCTGTTGATCTGTTTTCCTGTCGATGGTCTCTTGATTTAGTTCTGATGAGTATTTTGGAATATTATGCCACAGTTAACTTTTTTTTTTTTTAAAGATTTTATTTATTTATCTTTAGAGGGGAAGGGAAGGAGAGATGGAGAGAAATATCAATGTATGGTTGCCTCTCGTGCGTCCCCTGCTGGGAACTGTCGCTGGGAACTGTCCTGCAACCCAGGCATGTGCCCTGACTGGGAATCGAACTGCGATCCTTTGGTTCGCAGACCCACACTCAATCCACTGAGCTACACCAGCCAGGGCCACAGTTAACTTTTAAGTAAAAGTCTTACTTTAGAAGAGCTTCACATTTACAGAAAAGTTGCGAGGATATCGCACATTCACTGTACCTTCTTATTAACATCTCACGTCAGTGTTGTATTTGTCGGAACTAATTAACCAATGTTGACATTATTATAACCTAAAGTGCACACTATTCTTAGACCTCCTTAGATTTCACCTAGTGGTGTTTCTCTGTCCAGGAGTCCGTCAGGACCCCGCGTTGCCTTCAGTGGACATGATTCCGTAGGCTTTCTCTAGACTGCGACAGTTGCTCAGTATTTCCCTGTTTTTGATGACTTTGAGAGTTTTGAGTAGTGGAGAGGCATTTTGTAGAATATCTTTGAGTTGGGGCTTCTTTCTTCTCATGGTTAAACTGGAACTATGAGGTTGGGGGGAAAGGGCGCAGAAGTGAGGGCCTCTTCTCGTCGCATCACAGCAAGACTTTGCGCCACCGACATGACATCGCTGAGGGTTTAAACCGTGGTCGTCTGGCTGGGAACTTTTGTAGCTTTCTATTCTACACTGAGGTACACAATCCATTTTAAATGAATTTTTTTGTGTAAGGCATCCTATGCAAAATTGTGTACGGTAATTTTTGTGTCTTTAATTAGGTTCATATTTTGTATGGAATACCACTTGTTTTTTCAGTACATTGGCTGAAAAGAATGTCCTTTCTCCATTGAATTGCCTTGTGCCTCTGTTAAAAGTAAGTCAACTAAATTTGCGGGGGGTTATTTCTGGTCCCTAGATTGTCACATTGATCTATGTGTCCTTTTTTTTTTGCCATAAACTAGGTGTTGTGATTATTGTAGCTTTATATCAAGCATCAAAGTAGATAGTTTAGTGACCCAATTTTGTTTTGCTTCTTTGGTATTGTGTTGGATATTTTATGTCCTTGCATTTGCATGTAAATTTTAAAATCAGTTTATTTGTATCCATAAAATCACTTGCTAGAACATGGATTGGGATCGAGTTGAATCTGTGAATGTGCTAGAAAGAACTGACATCTTGATGACATCAAGTCTTCCAACCTGGAAACACACAGGACATTTCCACTGATTTAGATGTTTTTCATTGGTGGTTTTTTCCTCCTACAAATCTTGTGTATATTTGCTTAGATTTATGCCTAACTATTTAATTGGGGGGGGGGGGCTACTGTAAACAGAATTGTTTTTTTATTTCAAATTTCAATTTTTTACAGCTGGCAAACATAGTAAGTTTTGAAACATAAGCAATGTTACATTTCACGATTGCACTTCAGATGCAATTTCCTTACTCTGGCCCACAAGACTCTGCCAGTCTCTCTGAATTAGTCTCCAACCAGGTAACCTTTTATTCCTAAAGTTCAAGTTCGCTGTCTTTTTTTTTTTTTTTAATTTCTTGACTTATCTCAAGCCTTTTTATGCCTCAGGACTTTTGCACTTCATTGTGCCTGGACTTCTCTTTCCCTGAGTATGTTTCAGCTTGGTTCTGGCACTTTTCATTCCTCAGGTATTCACTCAAGTTTCAAATATCAGAGTAGCTTCCCCTGATCCCTACGTATAAAATAGCCTCAAATTTCCTTTCTTCACTTCACTTATCCTTCATGGCCTTCACAGTAATTATCACTATTAAATCTATTTTGTTTGTTATATCAGCCTTTACCCAAATAGAATACGAGTTAGACGAGAGTGAGGACTTCACCTTTTCCATTCACTGCCGGACTCCCAGTGCTTATCACCTCGTCTGGTCTCCTACTGAAACATTCGGGGCTCGGTGCTGTCACACGGGGTTTGGACTCTAACTGTGCTTAAATCGGTTCCATTGATGCCACTTCACTCTTCGTTCCTCACATAGCCCTTTCTTGGCATGTGACTCTAAGTGCATTGGTCCCTGGTTCATCCTCACTGAAGCTTCTCCCACAGAAAAAAGAAGAAATGCTGTGACAAGTAATTATATGACCTGAAAGTCATCTCTGAAGGACCCCTAGTCCGTGATACTTACACTGATGAAGGGAATTTCCCTTAGTGCATACACTGATAAAATAAACCTGTCTTGCTTGACCTCTGACTAGGTCTAGAGCTAGGCTTCCATTTGGAAGGCCATCGCATTGAGGGGATAAAATCTTAAGCATACAGAGTATATGGTACTGCTAGCTTCACTTTTGTTTATGTTAGGTGGGCGGAGATTTGCATTCATGGCCATTGTTAGTGCTGATTTAGTATGCATTTAATTTCAAAGAAAAAAGCCACAGATTCTTATTTTCTGCAGTCCCTAAAATTCAGTGGAAGATTGTCTAAAAGCACAGTAGATATTATTAGATTCTCAAAGTCAAGCAAAAATAAAAGCCACAATACGGCTTCTGAAATATATATATTTTTTCAGCTCCTTCACTGGCACCATCTTGGTTATTTCACAAGTCAAGCCCCCTAACATGAAAGAAGGCTTTCTGACAAAGCAAGCTTGATAAGGCAGCTGGAGTTTCTTGGAGAATGTTGACCAGAGTGATTACTGTATTTGTGACAGCAGCTGGAAAGTTTATGGTGCTGTGTAGAATTTAACCCCTAACTAACTGAATTCTAAGGAATTGGTTGTCACATTTTGCTGACACACACACGATATCACTTCTGAAAACACAAACTATTTAATGGGATTAACAGCATAATGATTTCTTCCTACATACCCTAGGTCCAAAAGATTTGCAAAAATATTGATCTGACAGATGAAGAAAAAGTGGTTCTCTTTACTAGTCTACTTACCCCTGCTCTGGTCCCCATAGTTGCACGTGCCCTAACATTTAGCCTACTTGATAATTGAGTAGGGTTGTATCCTACATGGATACAATTAATCTTACATCAATATGGATGTAATATAGAATTAAATGCAGTACTTTCTCTAATCCTAGATTGCCAAAATTACCTCTGAAATTTCTCTTACTCTTCTCTTAAATTATCAAAAGTCATCACTTTGCAACAACCTGTTGCTGAATATTTGCTGCGTATGTATTATTTACAAGACACTAATCACTAATAGATTACAAAGAAGTAGAAACTGTGAATTCTGTATTGAGAGTTCATGCTACAGATGTGGCACTGAGACACACAGGAAAATGACTGTCAGGAGGAGGTAATGCATTCACAGGCGTAGTAATGGTCAAAAGTTCTTTTTTCAGTGCCCAGTTGGTAGGTAGGAGGATCTGAAATAATATTCAAATAAGCGATGTGCACAACATTGCTTTGGGAATTTCGAGCATGTCAAACTGGGAGAGTAAAACGTTGCTTTGATTATACGGTAAAAATGAACGTGGTGGTCATGAAAGTAGTCGAGTTAGGAGGTTCAAGAACAGTAAACATTTACTAATTGGAAACTGCATGCCACGTGCTTGAAATGTATGGTTTCTAATCCTTTCAACTATCCTAGGAATAAAGCGCTATGAGCCACATTTTGACAAATAAGTACTCCAAGGCTCACATTCCTCAAAGTTAGGGATTCCATCAGAATTCCAAAGTCAAGTCTCCTCCTCTCAGCCATGACACTCTTTAAGACAGAAAATTAGGCTTCAGGTACGAGACTGGATTGGAAATAAGTGTAGCACATATGAAACTTGATTCAAACATTCAGCCCTAAACGAAGCATCCATTCTTTTTCTACAAATCAGCCTAGAACCTTTTGCAGTTCCCTAGCATGTGGAATATCATCACATCAGGTGTTTTTATTCCAGACTTTTATACAGAGATTTTGAGTTTGTTTAAAATGGGAAGGAAGCAGCTTCCTTCCTTCAGTGCTCAAGATTGTCTAGTTTGTATGCCAAACTTGGGGCACTCGCATCTCTGGCAAGGCTGGGGACTCTGCTGTTAGGGTTCTAGCACTCTCATAACAATGTGCAAGCACCTCCTCAGGCATGTGGCCCCTCAGACCCCCGTCCCCTTTTCGGGCAGGGGAGTCACCTCACCCTGCTTCTTCCCTGAGACCAGACTGTCTCCTGCCTTTCAAGAAACCCAGAACCTCTCAGTGGCTTAGGCTTCAGGGAAACACAGGACAGACCAGGGTGGGACTGGCAAGTCACCTTCTTTTGGTCCGGAAGGGAAAATCCCTCCTGAGACAAGGAGGCACATGAGATCATGCTAAATTTGTGAAATGGGTGGGGAAGGACCTTGAGGGAGAGAAAGCAAATTAGTATCTCAGTGAATCACTCGGTCACATAAACATTTGAAGACAAGTAGAAATGAGATAGGCTAAGAGGCACAGGGCAGGTTGGTACAAACGTAGATGCTCATCGCGCTCCCGACTCCACTAATGAGCACAAAGAAGTGCTAATAAGTAGGTACTCTCACAAGATTTCCTGCTGATTGGCATGCTTACTGCAGTTTGAAAGCCACTGGTGCAGAGGCCGAAAGCACGAAGTGCACCCAAGGTGCAGTAAGTAGATCACTCGGTTACAACACAGGCTTCGTGCAAGAGAAAAAGTTTGATGTGCCTTGCAATGATGGCTCAGGAGACTTGAAAGTCATGTTCGAGCAGTTAGTTTTCCCGTTTTCAGGGGGATCGATCACTGGCATTTTTTCGCACCAGTTGTGCAAGAGCATGGCGATCTGTAGTCTCAAATATTCTCTGTGAGATATGCCTTCAGGTCCATCAGACACTTTCAGAAATACATAGGCCTCTTTAGGATGCTGGGAGACTGTTAGATGTATTGACATTTTATTATGTAAAGATGTTTCTGTTAACGGCCTGAAAGAGTAATTTTGGCTTCTAGTGTCACTGGGCTCTGCAAAGAGGCAGTGGGAGCTAGGAACCCAGGGTTAAGAGACTTCAATGTTCACACCACCAAACAGAAGCTGTAGGGCCAACGGGGCCCCAGGAACACAGTGTATGAATCTTTCAGGTTTCCGATGCTGCACTGCACGCCTTCTTTCACCTGTCCTTCGGCGATTTCACCACTTACTTGAATTCTTCCCTGAGGAGTGTCAGGATGTGGAGTGGAGCTAGATGTTGTCCTCGTCGTGAAACAGCCTCCAGGTTAGTCATCCGTAATCGTACTGCACATTAGAATCACCCGGGGAGCTTGAACCACTCCAGCTGCCCAGCGTATTCCCAGACTAATCAAGCAATTATTTCTAGTGGTGCTAACCAGCAGCCGGCTATGGCTAGAATCACATCAGTGCCCTCAAACTGAAAATCATAGTAAAAGAGAAAAGGTTCTTCTGGTTCAGTGTGAGGAGTGAAATGTGATGGTTACCATGGTTAGGTCCATAGTACATGACGGACACTGAAGTCAGTGTTTCATGCACATCATCTGTTTAGGAATCCCTTAGGTAGACAGCTGTGTGCCCGGGAAGATTTTCACCACGATCCCCAGTTTACGGAACAGCAAACGGAGGCTCAGGGAAGACGAGGAGGTTGCCTACACTCAGGAAGCAGTTGAGCCAAGATTCAACCCAAGGGAGGAAGATTTAGAGCCTGATCCTTGGTCCAAATCACAAATCCTGACAGTTATTTGTGTGCAGACTCCAGGATATTGAATACAAAGTATATTTTTAATACTATAAAAGATGTATTGTGTGGTCCAGTTTGTAAATGATCAAACTTATTTTAGCATGGTGGGTCATTTCTAAATGTCGTCAGTGCGGAGGGTGGTGCTCTGTATATTTCAGTCATTCAGTAACTGCTTTTTAAATAATGAAGTAAGTCAACTCATGGGGACTTTGTAAAGGAACACAGAGGCATCTGATTAAATCAGACTTATCACTGAAAAATACATATGACAATGTATTTTTAACAACCACTGCCAGCAGCTTCACCTTATTTGGTTTACATGCAAAATATGGGCTCTTCTCTGAATTTGGGGTCTCACTTGCTGACTTCACTCCCTCCACACTGGAGTTGCTCAGTCTTGCCAGTCTTTTTCCCATCTCCAAATGGGGGGGGACTTCACACGTGCGGTCCTCTCCCCTGGACTCACCTCTTCCTACTCCCCTCTCCTCTTTCGACCTGACCCCATTGAGGCCGCTATATGCCCAAGTGCTATTTTCAAATTCCAGTTTACATACAATTTCTTCACACCCCTTCCTCCCCTAATTCTTCTTCACTATTCCTCCTCCTTTTCTTAAAATACTTTATCACAATTCACTATATGCATGTCCTTGCAGGTTTATTTATTTAATAACTGATTCTCCACTCTACTGTGCCTTCCTTGAGCAAAGTAATGATGTCTTGTTTACCACTGTAGTTGTACTGCCTAGAAAATACCAGACACAGTAGGTACTCAGGAAAAGCATTGAATGTTAAGTGTTTTTAAGGAGAAGTTAGTTACTTCCACAAAATAACGTTGTTTTCTTAATTCCCATTCTTACTAAGTGATCTAAATTATATAGAGTTATGTTTCCTCAATTCAGTGTTCTCAACTGATGCTTAAAAATAGATAACCAACTTAATATTTAATGTTTCCATTCAGTGGCCTTTCCGTTCAGTATTTTGGAAGGCCATTTACTTGCAGGAAAGTCACTGAGAATCAATGTAAATTTAAGAAAATTCTCCAGAGACAGAAAGCATCCAGAGGATGGATCCATTTGTGTGTGTGTGTGTGTGTGTGTGTGTGTACATTCTTTCGTGTTTTCTGACCTGTTGATCTAGGGGGGAAATATTTTATCTGAAGTTAATTCCCTAGAATTAATAAATTTTGAAAGGACTGGTTAATTTTAACATACAACTACACAACTTTCTTCCAGTAATTCACCTTAAGGGATGCTGAGTGATGACTCTGACCCGCTGTTAGTTTGGACAGTAGATTCTACTCAGAGCAGAACCAGTATGTACTCTCAAGAACTTTCCAGGAGAGTTTCTTCATTTTCATCGTCCATCTGTCCATTTAGTTCATTGACTTAACAAGCTTTGATAGCATGTCTACAATGTGCCTTAGTCAGTGCTCCTTGCTGTTGAAAGGCGAAACAGCCCTAAACCAAGGTGTTCAAAGAACTCCTAATCATGTCAAGATCATAAGATAAAACCCAGGATTTGGGGTAGGAGAGAGGTCGCAGTGGGAAAGAATGTCATAAAGTGAGATACTGAGCACAGTCGAGGACCTCACTTTGACATCGCTGCACAGAAGCAGGCAAGAAAAGGAAATAAGGACATTCACCTCCGACAGCAAATAGTTACTGAGCTTAATAACAAGATGATCAGCTTTGAAAACATCTGACCTTTGTTTGAATTCTGGTTCTGATATTTATAAGCGTTGTCACTTTCCATGGGCATATTATTAGTTACCTCACTGAGTTCTTACAAAGATTAAAATATATAATATATGCAAAGTGTTTCACATAATAATTCTCAAGAATGTACAACTCTCACCGCTGATTAGAGGAAGAAAATAGCAATATTAAGTCAAGGAAGAAAGATTCATGGTGAAGGAAAGACTTGAAATTCAGTCACTCATGAATATAAATTTTTATTTAAACCTATTATAGGTCAGATTCTTTGGGTACTGTGTTCAAAAGGATGGACATGATTTCCTGAAGTCTACATTTTAAAGGGAGTAGACAGACAATTAAGTGTAAAAAGGACAGTTCAGAAGAGAAGAGAGTGAAAGGCTGGAATGTGACAGAGAGAGACGTGACTGGAGTTGGCGAAGCATAGGGATGGACCCCCTGGGGCAGGTCACGGGGGACGTGACGCGTGGACACACAGCCAGCCTGGGAAGACCTGGGGGAAGGAGGAGTAGTCCAGGCAGGATGATGTGAATGGCCTGTGCTAATGGAGTGCAGCAAAGGGGGGAGAGTAATGGAGATGCGATTCCGAAAGTAATTTTGGGCTCTAACATAGTGTGCCCAGGAGGCCACGGGGCCAAAGGATTTGATTAGATAAACCTGCTACATCCCTCAACATTGTACCGGAAAACAGTGCAAGTAAACCGCCATAAGAGAATGAAGCTGGAGTCTCAGGGATGAGAATGAACCATGGGACTGGCTAAAATATGACGTCATCATTTGTGCTAGGTGTTAGAATTTAATTTTTGACTTAAGCAAAGGAAATTCTATGCCATAGTTCCTAGTTTTTCTTAAAGGGCACGTATGGACTGCCAACAGAACTTCATCGCCCATTCCATTGCCTTTCTAGGGCTTATTTCTTCCCTTTGGATTCAGTTTTCTTACTGTTAAAGTCTTAGTGAGAAACTTTCGACAAATCAAGTTCTTAAATCGTAAATGTATTATGTTCTTGGAGAACAGCCCTGAGAATAAAGTATTAGGGAGCCAGCGTTTGTATTTCCAAACAGCCTGTCTGCTGTGTACTTCTTACATTGCGTTACTCAGCAAGGGAGTGACCTCACGGTGCTCTCTCGTACCTCTGCCCCTCTGCTTCCCCGTCCCAGGGGCAGATTGAATTTACATGTATAGAGTCCACACGCACAGTTTTAAAATGTCGGTGAGGAATGGCGTATTCTTCTTTCAGTGAAGGTAGATAGTACTTAAATAACACGTGGATGTTTCCAAAATCATAATGGTCTGTCCTTTGTGTTCTTGACAGCAATTTGCAAGAAAAAAAATGAAACTTGTGAATTTCCCTAAGTTGTCAGAACCTTTTTCTCTCATAAGCTCCCAGCAGCAGCACCTTGTAACGCCCCCTGTGATGTTTTTCATTTTTTCAGTTCATAGGGAGGCACCCCGTGTTTCCCAGTGCTGCGCACATCCGCACTCCGCCTTGCTCCCTGTGCGGGTGCAGACGGGGTAACTGACCTCTGTGGCCTCCGCTTCCTGGGTGTTTGTGGAGAGTAAATGGCTCGCGTATATTAATTAGCTCCTGCACACCTAGCTCGGCAAAGAGCAGGTGCTCGATAAATGCTCATTCCCTCTCCTCAGTTGAGAAAACGTGTGCTTCTGAATTAGGTTAAAACACCTAAGTGATAAAATATGTTCCATAAAAACCTTTTAAAACTCAGGAATTTATGTAAGCTACCCCTGCCTCCCATGGTCTAAATCTTTTTCAGTCCCCTGTCATTTAAGGAAAATAGGTTGAAAAATGCCCCCCTATCCCCTTCTCTTCGAGATGCTTCCTTCTTCCTCAGCTGATGTCAGTGTGAACTTGTTCCATCCAAATGAGTCTTCACCTCAGCGGAACTATACACACAAATGTATTTGGAGGGAATTTATGTCAGTGAACTTTAAAACAAAACAGAGAAGCAGCCACCACGACAAACCAGGCTGCGCTGGTGCACTCACGCACGGTAGCACCCTGCGGACAGTCAGAAGTACAGCCGTCTGCCCTTGGACTGCCGTCAGCACGTTGCCTGTGCAGAACTGCAACCTCAGAGGGAGGGGGAAGGGACTGGAAGTGAGAAGTGACATCAAATGATCAGCTCCGCTCCACACACACAGGATGCCGCTATGCTGAGGACCAGGTCGAGTGTCTTAGTAATGAATTTGTTTGTGAAGGCGTCTGTGATTTGCACCACAAGGAAAGATGAAGAGAACATAGAACCACATTTTACGATTGCGTGTGGTGGTGAAAAAAACATTTTATTGTTGGTGTTATTTCCTGACAACTTTGATGAACCTGCAGACTCCCTCCCTCTCTCCTCCATTCATGCTTCCATGTGTGTCCCTGTGAATGTTAATTCTCATTCTAAAAACAAAATAAACACAACATAGCTACTCTGAGTCAGAAGTTCTTAACATTCATTTTCATCAGACCTTCCAAAATTAGGGCAGGTTAAAAGTGCCAACTCTGGAGGTGGGTTGGCAGAATGTGAATCTCAACTCTGTCATTACTCACCCTGCAACTTGCGCAAGTGACTTAACCTTCCTTTGCCTCAATTTAATCACTTGACTTAAAAAATGTTGAGGATGGTAATAGTACATACCTCATAGGCTACTCAGTTTTGCAGTTGTAGCATGAAAGCAGGTATATACAGTATGTAAACTAGAAAACATGACCGTGTTTCCAATAAAACTTTATTTATAAATCGGGACAGGGCTGGACTTGGCCAGAGGTCCAGTTCACCAGCCCCATATTTAGGTCATTTTAGATGTGGAAGGAACTTCAGGGATCACCTGCTCTGATACCCTCATTTTACATGAGACTACTAAGAGACAGGAAGGGGTTGTATCTTGTCCAGCTCCCCCACCCACTTTCCCCCCAAAAAAATCTCACAGGTAATGTAAAAAGAAAAACCCAAAAAACAAAAAACATTTGTTATTTTTCTTACATAACAATTTAGTTTTCATTTGTCAAGTTCCAATAATGATATCTTATTTTCCAGAAACAAAGGTTTTCCCTACAATGCATCTCTTATTTTCCACTTATCTTGGGTTCATTCCTTGGAAACAGACCAAGAAAGAAGGATTCTTGGGCAAGTGATAAGCAAGTAGGGGAATAAAGTAGGAAAAGGGGAGGTGATAAACCAGCCAAGGATGAGATTTCAAGCAAAAGCCATTCAGAGCACACATTTGAGCATGATTGCACAGGGACCTCTGGACTGGAAATTGCTTATGAGTTGTCCTGTTGACTACCAGGTAATCAGTGGTTAATGGACATCCTGGGAGGTTGCAAACTCTCCAGGTATTTCCCAGTGGCCCAGAGCTACCCCAGTGGTCCAAGGGTTGTATAGTGAAGAAGTTGCATACAGGAGATAATCACTCCAAAAAGTGTGTATGTGCGCGTGTGTTTGCGGGGAGGTGCGGCGTACACAAATGATCTGAGGGAATTTGGGAGAAGCCTCAACATTGTCTTCTTCATGCACATAAGTTCAGGTGTTTGGAGGTGTACACCAGAGATTCCTGCTGTAAGCTAGATATTTATATAAAGTTTCTTGTTTCATCTGTAAACATTCATGTGAATTTTGTATTTTACTTTAATAGTGCCATGATTACTTGAGTGTCTTTATAAATCTATTTGCTATCTTCAAAGGTTGTTGTAAGTGATAGCTGATTTTTTTAATCTTTAAATTTTAGCTTCTTTTTTCCTACCAACACTCTCCCACTGCACTTCCACTCCTAGTAGAGCTTCAGTTTTAGGCAAAATACCACCATAATGGTTTTCTCTTCTTGTGTCCTGATTATATTTTCCTTTCCTTATGGAAGGATGGAAGGGGGTGGACGGCTTTCTATATACCACTCCCCAAAGGAAAAAAACTCAGCTCCCAAAAGGAAAAAAGAGAAAGAAAAAAACAATTAGATGAGCATGCTTTTTACAATTAAGTTTTCTTTGAGTAAATTCTTAGTGCTTTTCCAGTCTAATTTTATTTTATTTTTTGAAGATTTTATTTATTTATTTTTGGAGAAAGGGGAAGGAGGAAGAAAAACAGGGAGAGAAACATCAATATGTGGTTGCCTCTAGCATGCCCCCAACTGGGGATCTGGCCTGCAACCCAGGCATGTGCCATGACTGGGAGTTGAACCAGAGACCCTTTGGTTTGCAGGCTGGTGCTCAGTCCCCTGAGCCACACCAGCCAGGACGCCTTCCAATTTTTTGGAATTTTTTCCAGTCTAATTTTTAAAGAATCTAAGATATAAGACTTCTTCCCCAAGTGAGTTCACCTTCACACTAACATTATAATGAACCATGATGCCATGCCATTCCTTCCAAATACTCTCCTGTCCCTTGAATATAGAGCTGGCATAAAAGACTCTCTCAAATCACTGGTGCCTTTTCCATGATATGAGAAGTATTTTGTCTGTTTTCTTTTCTGGTAAAGATCTTACTGTATTTTCCTAGTACTGGGTCTTTCATTTCCTTCTCTATTGTTCCATATGCCATGACTTACCTTTATTTTTTAGGTTTGTCTATGGCTGCTTTCATGCTACTACTGCAGGATTGAGTAGCCTACAAAGGCTAAAATACTTACTATGAGAAAATGTTTGCTGCTCTCTGATCAAAATGATGTGGCAACTATAACATTGTTGATAAATGACCAAAGGGTGACTGGATCCCAAGGGTGCCCTATGTCGATCTACACAATTTGAAATCCACATCCTGATATCTATGTTCTCCACATATTGGCTGTTTTGGCCAGCCATTTATCTCTCTACTTTAGCCAGACACTGATTTCCCAAACAGGAAATTTACATCAAACTTTCCCATCACCCAGTAATAATTATAATACTTTACCCATCTTTAAGGTCCATTTCAAATAGCACTTTTTTCAGTAAAGGCTTTCCCATTTAATTCCAACCAATTGTGACCTCTTTTTCCTGCAAACTCCTTGGGTTATGTTCTTCTTAGTTTATGCAGTTTATGCCTTTCTTACAACATTAATATTCTATTGCTTCAAGTAATCACTGTTACTATCTTCCTCCCCCTGCTATAATTTAGCTTGGGGAGGAACATGCTCTGATTCATCATTTTTCCTCTCTGCAGAACCAAGCACATTTCTGTTTGCATGGTTGCTCAGTGTAGTCATTGAATTACTGGGTGAGATTTGGTCATTGTGTGTCACAGAGAAGAGTCTGTTGCCTACTGATGTACAGTTTTACTTCACTTTTGGATGCTGATCACTCACACTAGTGACTTCTGATGATCATACACACTGAAGAAGGCCCTCATTTCAGTCTAAACTATAAGAATATATCTTACAAAATTTTGGCAGATTGTTCCTGCCCAAATTATTTAGTCATAGATTCCCAAATGTTTGCATACCGCCTACATTATTTTTGTCAAATCCACATACCACCTGCTCTGCTTTTTTTTTTTTTATCAATATGTCCTTAAATTTACACAGCTTTAACTTAAATAAATGTATTTAAAAGAAAGGTCATATCACCACCTTTTATGGCATTCCAGTATTATTGACCACAAATGGAATATATCCATAATGATAAAGACCAGTGGTTTGCATCTGAAGACTATTCTATCTCAGCGTAAATGGACAAGGAGCAAGTTGTCAAGAAATATTGATGGCATCTTGGCATCGAACTGTGACTAAATAAGGATGGAAGGAGAGCTGAGACAAGCCGTAATACTTCCCTGTTTAAGCCTCTGTCCATGCAGTATCCGAAATCATCTCTGGAACCATCCAGGGTCTACAGGCCACCTTCTGGATAAAGTGCATGTTTGGAGCACACCCAGTCCCCCAAGTTGTCACTGCTTTTTGTTGATATGTCATTGGCTCCAATAGCTAAATCACTTAATTCTAAACTCCTGTTAAGATCAATTACATTTAGCACAGACACACACACAACAAAACAAATAATCCAATTAAAAATAGGCATTTTCCCAAAGGAGATACATGAATGGCTCACAAGTACATGAAAAAAAATGCCCAACATCACTAATCATTAGGGAAATGCATGTCACAAGCCTAAATGAGATAGCAGCTCATTGGCTGGTAGCGTGGCAGGGTGGCCATCACCAAGAAGACGAGAGATAATGAATGCTGGTGAGGATGTGGAGCAAAGGGAACCCTTGTGCACTGACAGTGGGATTGTAAACATGTGTAGCCGCCATGAAAAACAGTATGGAGGTTCCTCACATAAGTGAGAAGTAGAACTGCAGTTCCACTTTTGGGACTATATCCTAAGGAAACAAAAACACTTATATGAAAGGTCACCACAACCCCACGTAAATAGCAGCAGCATCTGTAGTAGCCAGAATGTGGAAACAACCTAAGTATCCATCAGCAAATGAATGGATAAAGAAGTTGTAACATATATGTGACAGAGAAAGACAAATAATGAGCTCACTTATCTGTGGAATCCAAACAATAACAAACTCATAGATAAAGAGAGATTTGTGGTGATCATAGGCGGGCGTGGAGGGAATTGGATGCAGATGCTCAAAGGCACACACTTCGTGTCGTAAATCAGGACAAAGGATGTGACGTCCAGCACCAGGAGTGTGGTCAGCACTGCTGCACGCTGTATTTGAAAGCTGTCAAGACAGTGTGCTGTGAGTTCTCATCACGTGAGAAAACTTTTTTTTCGTACCATAGGAGATGATGGATGTTAACTAAATTTATTGTAATAATCACTTCACAGGACATGTAAACCGATCCTTATGCTGTACAACTCAAACTTACACAATGCTGTATGTCAATTATAGCTCAATAAAATGGGAAAAATTTTTTAAAAGACATCTTACATTAAAACAATAAACATGGGTAGGCATTGGTGGATAGGCTTTCTTGCTTAAAAGGGACCAACTGTACCTGCCAGATACGACACCTCTTGGGAACTCTGCCACTCACACCCTCAGTCACCGAACCTAGAACCACACTCAGCTGCTCGGGAGCTAGAGAGCGAATGATCTCCATGCGGTTTCTGTTATGAGGAAATTATGTCAAAACAAACAGAAGGAGGAAGTGTTCATTAAGACCTATTCTCTAGGTTTCCGATTAAAAAAAAATCAGTCTGGCAGACTTTGCCTCGTTCTCTGTTTCTCCTTTTCTGAAGTGAAGCTTTTCTTAACAACAAAACCTCTGACACTTTCAGAAGATCGTGAAATGGGAATAATATCAGAACTTACCTTACAGTGTTTTGTGAAAATTAATGAGGTGTAGAGAGGTTAGAATTTAAGGTCAGGAGAGGTCATTTAGTATCAATAATGACTTATGTGTTATAGTTATGTTACAAACAAAGGTCTATTTTTATTGTTAAGTAAAATCATATGTTAACATCTAATTAAGAAACTATCCTGTGATTATTAATATGGGAATTATTATATTTAATTGCTTAGACAGCAAAAGGTTCATTGTGAAATTTATTCAACAAATATTAATAAGGCCTTACTATGTATAAGTGGAACTAATGCAATTATTTGACATTAACATTATAACATTTTACTATAGGTCTCAGTTACCCAAATATTCAGCTATAAAGGACCTTCTTTCCCTAGCCACTCTGTCCATAACTTTGTTAAATTTTTCTTTTGATCCTTGAATGTATTTACATATGTTTATTCAGTTATACCATGATTATTTCTTAAAGTCTCAGGCTGATTGCATCACAAATGACTATGTGAATTGCTAAAATATCGAGTAGTAATAATCATCTACCTTTGACATAAATCTGAGAGACCAAATACCCTGGACTGATGTATTCATTCATTCATTTTCATTGGCTACCCGTGAGGACATTCACATAAGACAGATACAGTGAGTTATGGTTCTCCTAGTCATATCCAAGTCCCTGTGTCACAAAATCTTTAGCTAAATTTTGTAGTTAGTAACAACACCTCTTTTACCTACGGTAGAAATCTGTGGCTTTATCTGTATGACATTCATTCCTCCTCTTTCTGGTAACAGCACATTAACGATCTTCCTTTGGGTAATTGTTCCTCAACCATTCATAGTTCACATGGTTTGGATATGGTTTCCCCCAGCTTCAGGGCCAGGGGTGAGAACCAGCCCACCAACAGCAGCAAGTGATAGGTTGAAGATGGCACCCCAACCCAGGTCCCCACAGACCGCCCCGTCTTGTATTTCTGGTGGAGTTACTACACTGCTCATCTCCTCAGGGTCGCTCATTGAAATCAGAATAGCAGCTGATGGTCATCTTTAGAAGGGAGCCTCTCTGAGTATGAAACCGACTTTGATGAAGTGAAAGTTTCACTCAGCTGGGTTGAGTTTGGTTTCCGTCACTTTCAACCCCAAGAGCACTAAATAATACACTACTGAGTAATACTCTTCAGTGAAATGAATGAGTAATTGTTGGTGTTTATCACAGAGTGAGCAAACTAGTAAGCAAGCACTCAATAAACATTAGCGGTGACTAAAAATTTCAGTTATAGTTTATCAATCACTGAGTGCCTCCGTCAAATTAGGTAAATGCACTGAGCTTAGGGAATAATAAAAATAAGAGTAAAACCCCCCCTGTAGAATTAGCAAATGGAGATGTTTGCAGAGGGGTGTTTAGCAAAACAAAAACAAGAAAAGGAAGATGCTGCAACTGGTTTTAGATGCATGGGAAGTCGGGAGAGGCTAACTTCGAGGGAGGCTGGAGACAGCTGGTGCTTTTTGATACTTTCATGTGTCTAGTCCTCTAGCATTTGCAGGCCCCTTGACAAAATAGAAAGCAGGAAAATGTACCTGTCCCATATAAAATTTAAGTGTGTGCAATTGTAGACACGGTATTATACTTTATAGGCATTTAATTAAACACTAATTTCAACATTGTAGTTTGCTTTTTAAATATGGAGCCAATATGTACATTTTTGAGCATTCCTATATTTTTATAGGCCCTCAAAATGCTTGTAAAGCTGAGACTCTTGTGCATGCATCTGGTGGATAAATAGCCCTGGCCAAGCTGTGTCAGGAAAGGACTCAGACGAATGTGACTCACATTTTGGGAAACTCTGTTTTACACGTTGGCTTACCTATCCTTGGCCATCTCTCAGTGGCCGTTCCTAAGAAACCAGGTGGCAAGAGATTTTTAAAAATGATTCCTTAGGACCTTCAGTCCTTATACATCAGTTTCGCTCATGTGTTTGTATTGCTAAGGCACACCTCTTCTCCCCCTTCAGGTCTTGAGAAGCAGTAGGTAAAAAGGAATTTCTCCCATTCCAATCTTTCCTAACGGAAGGGGTCTGGGATTTCATTACTGCTGAGACTGTGCGTAAACATAATCAGAGTCCCCATGGTGTCAGAGCCTAGGTAATGTCCTCACCTAACAATTTTACCGCAATTTAGAGCATCAGTAATTACATTTTGTATTTAGGCGCTTTTCCGTACTTTCAAAGATCACTTAATTCGAGGTGGTGCTAAAAGGTATATTCCTTCGAACGGTGTCCAGTGACACTGCTCAACAGTTCCTGCTGGCTGTATGGTTGATTGTTCAGTCCATCTCTGTTAGGTTCAGAGATGCTTTGCAGTAAAATTTTATTTCTGTTATGTTATCTCAGTGGCTGAGGTAAGTTGAGAACTGTAGGGGAGATAAATCTAGAAGAGTTTCATTAAGTCACACAGTTTTTAGGAGGGCCTGAGTCATTCCATATTTTCTTACAAACTGTGTAATCTTTTAGCTATTTAACCTTTGCTTCTGTGTCCTCATATATAAAATGGAGATAATAGTAGTTAACGCTTCATAGGCACGCACACACACACACACACACACACACACACACACACACACTCAAAGGATTAACTATGTTGATATACTCTATATAAAGCATTTGGAACAGCATCTGACATATTGGTGTTATTTTATATTTTCGTTAAAAAGTTAAACTGATTTACATGTCATCAAGCAGTTTGTAGGAACTCAGTTTGAATGTTAGCGTTACTTGCTGAAGGAGAGACAGCCAGGACTCAGTGGGCATAGAACTCACATTTCGAATTCAGCAGAGTTAAACCTCACTGAGCCACAAGCCCATAATTTGGAATTTATAGTCATTTAGGAGTAATTTTATTTTCCAGTGTCTGTGAAGGCAGTGTTTGCAGACAAATAAATAAAATGTATTTTTGACTAGCAAATGGAAAAAATATTCCTTAGCACATAAAAATAAAGGTGCATTCATATGTAAGTTATATGGAGAGGTTATTTTAAAATGGTTCTTATTTGTATATTACAGTGCATTCAGGAAGCTGTATATTTGACAACACTTTATTAGTAATTTGTAGGTTTGTGCTATTGTACGTTTGAAAAGTAATAGACATGTATTTTCTTTCTACATATTATTTCTGATTTCTCCCTATTCTTCATTATTACAGAAATTTCTGCACATTATTTAAAAACGCACCAATCAATATTCAAAGTTAAGAGATCCATTATTCATTTTTTAAAAGAATAATAAATACAAATGTTTAAAAGATTTAAAATGTTAAATAGGTAACCTACATTCCATGAGAACCCCCCGCCAAAATCATCGTCAGCGGCGAAGCGAGTTGGGGCGGATGGCTCCGGCGCTGTGGGACTTCCCCCACCTCCACAGGCCAGTGGCTCTGGTGCGGAGGACCACCTGACGCCCCTCCCCACAGCGTCACCTCCGTTTCTGGGGAGGGGATTGCAGTAGCAAAGGGACAGAGTAACTTACATTTTAGATTTTACACCATGAGCATGTAACATCTGTTCAAAAATTTAGAACGTTTTTAAGGATTGAATACTGTTGCCTAGTCCTTGCTTACCAGAACGGTCTCTTTCCTTGGCTTTGATTGCACCACAGGAGTCTTCCTCCCACCTGTGGGCCAGTCCTGATTTGACTCTTTCGATGGCCGTCATTGTCCTTCACCAGAAGATTCTCTTCTAAATCCTCCAGTCTTCTTATTTTGTCCTTCCTCCCTGGATAAGTCTGATGCGCTCCATCAGAGCGCATTATTTCAGTTCTTTATAGCCTCAGGATCCTCAAATATACACTCATTCATTAAAACTTATATATTAGGTTTCTACTTTGGGCACCAGGGACTGGAAGACAGCAGTCAGCAAAGCAGATGAGAATCTCTGTTTTATTTTGAGCTTTCATTCCATGCAAGAAGATAATAGCATTACAATGGGTAAAATAAAATGTATTCAATAGTAATGCATTCCAAAGAGAAAAATTAAAGCAGATAAGAGAAATAAACTATCAGGATGGAACATGAAAAGTATGTATTAGCCCCAACTCACCCCTCGGTTCTGAGCTTTAGGTGCCTATAACCAGAATGTCCGGTGCACCCTGCATGGCCAGCCTGGATAAGTACCTTAAAGTTACCATGACCCAAACTCAATGTGTCATCCCCATCGACTTTATCCTGCCACCTCCACTGGCTGTGCACACCAGGAATGTATGAGTCATCCTCGAATTCTTCTCACTCATCCCCCATCCCATCTGTCACGGAGTTCGGCCACAGTTCTCCCACATAACTCCAGCCACTGCTCTCCAGCCTCACGGCCACTCTCCTACTTCAGACCACAGTCACCTCTCCCCTGGATTCCAGACCCCCTCCAGCCACTACCTCTTCCTCCAGGGTGATTAAACCTCATCCTGGCATCCTCTTCCGCAACAGATCAGTGGTCCCAAGTTGCTCCTGCTCAGCTTTCCAACCACCTCCTTTGTAAAGCTTCTCTTACCCCTGTCCTGTAGTCTACTGCTCTCCTTCATTCTTCATTACACCATCCTCTTTGGGCCCAGGATGTTTGTGTATACTTATTTCTTCTTCCTGCATTCTTCACCCAGCTCTTCATCAGGCTTGCCCGTCTTTCAGATCTTCATAGAAGAATCACTTCATTGGGCAAGCTGCATCCAAATCCTCACGCTGAGCTATTTGCACCAATTATGGATTCCTAATGTCCTATTCGTCCCCATCTGACAATGCATGCTACCTCTGTGTATTACTCCTATGATGGCTCTTTCCCGCTCTGCAGTGCTAGCTGCAAGTGGATAGGGACCACATCTGCCTTTTCAACACATCACCCAAGTGCTTATAAAAAATGTCTCACATAGAGTAAATGCCCAACATATATTTACTGAATGAATGAATGAATACTAGAGCAAAGATTAACAGCACATGGCTAGTGGTGGCTTTCACCTGGCATTTATATGCTTCACATTCAGAGATGATTTTGAATCATGATCTCTTAAAAGTGCCTGTACTGTGGCTTCTCATTGTATTTCCGGGACCGTGGAGGATGCTTTCTAACAACTGACACATCTCCCATTTCCAGCAGTGCCCTCTCTTGCACGTTTTTGTTCACATTTTCACATTCCTAGCAGCGTGATCAGCAGTCTTCCAGAGAGATGTCCTGGTGTCGATTCTGCTGTACATTACGGGTCCGCTGTAGGTATAAGTTGACATCGGGTTTCGAAAATAGTAGGAATCTCTCTTTAATTACATCAGTTTCAGCTATTGGTAAGAGATATCCCTGAGATGTTACCACATAAAGAAAATACGTAATCTTTTATCTTTTCTCCTTTGATTGCTGCTTGGGTCTTGAATACATTTTCTTCTTAACCTTACCTTAATTTCCTTGATGTTCCTCTCTTCTCAGACTAATCTGTGATAATTGCACCAAATTTATATCCGCTCCCTCTTTATAGATTAATGTTACTAAAGCTTGTTTGCTTTCCTGTCCATTCGCTATGCCTCATGAGTTAAAACATGCTAATATTTGTTAATCACATGCCAAATGCTATGAATATATCTGTCATTCTACAACAACCAAATGGAGAAGGTACTATGATTATTTTCATTTTTAAAGAAGAGCAAACTAAGGTTTGGAGAGTGTGAGTGACCTGCTCAAGTCACAAAGGTTACTAAGTATTGAAACTGAAATGTGAGCTCAAAGGTAGGCCTCTCTAGTTCCTGGGCCGTCACCATTCTTATTTTCAGTGGATGACAGCGTTTGTGGTTTTGTTCTCTTCACTGAATTTTGGTCTTTCAACCTAAACCTTAGGAGCCTAAGTGCGGAGGGGCAGGCAGTGCGGATGGTGCCGCAGATAACTGCCAGTCCGAAGGAAGGTCCTGCTTGAGGTGTTGTCCGGAGAAGGAGGAGAGTTCCAGGGCTTTCCTTTGGTTTACCTAGGGTTCAGACTACTTAGGGATCCTCTGGGTATGATGTGAACCATCCGAACTTGGTTTTTCTTCCATATAGTCGGCTTGCGTAACAGATTTCCATTGCATATAAGGGGGGGGGGGTTGGCAATTTTCCTCGGCCGTTGGTATACATTTTGATTTCTGTGATTTTCAACCCAGGTGATTAAAGGATTACAGATAGGAGAGCTACAGATTCCAGTTCTTTCCCCCCAGCCCCGAGTGTGTGTGGGGGGGGCGGGGGGGACTCCTATTTGCCTTGCAGCCCTGAAGAACACTGGGCTGAAGATGAGCACTGTTTACCGTGCTATTTTCCCTGACTCTCAAGCAGACGCTCCCTTAGCCAGTGAAGGCACACAGCTCTCCCCTTCCTGCTCTCTCCCCAGCCTCGGGGACCTGCAGGCTTGACGCCTCACAGCCCTCCACACGTCTCTCGACGTTGTTCCCTCGCTGCCCAGAGTGAGCCTCTGACCTGTGCATGGAGTCCTGTGGTCAAGAAGTAAGTGGGGCATGTGCAGCCCCGAGCAGGACCCGAGGAGTCCTGGTGGCTGCAGAACTGTTAGCCTGCCGAGGGACCCCAGCCCACTGCCGCCTATCCCAGGCGCAGGTGTCCCCTTCTCTCTCCAGACTCCAGGGGGCTACCCTGGTGCAGAGCACGCCCCTGTTTCTCTTGCAGCCGGGGAGGGCTCCACCTTAGAGACCAGCCTTCAGGGACCTGGGAGTCAAGGCTGTCTCGCCTAATGGTTAGGAAACCAGGCATCGGAGTTCAGTCTTGGTTGCATTCGTAAACACCCGTTGACCTTGGGCAAGTTCCTCTGCTTCAACGTGCCAGTTTCTAAATCCATAATATAAGGAAATTGAGGTGATGGCTGAACCAGGGTTGTTGTAGGAATTAATTAATGAGGCACTCCTTTCATGTAGTAGGCGCTCAATTAATGGTAAGGATAAGCAAAAGGAGGAGGAGTTAGAAGTTAGGCTTTGGGTTCGGAATGGGGGTTAGCCCTCAGACTTCTCAGGGAGTAGGGGCAGGGAGTGTTGCGGGAGCATCCGCCCTCCCCCCTCCCCACTTCCTCCACCCCATTGCAAGACAAACTCGGGAGTGCCGGGACAGCCGTCGGTCCCAGCCCCTTTGGGCGGCGCGGCCACCCCGAGCCTGGAGGCATCTCGGGGCGCCCGCAGCGCGTCTGTTTACCTCGGGCTGCGAAAAGACCTCTCCCCCGAATTATCTCCCTCCCTTTCCAGCCCCTCGAGCACACTCGCCGTTTCCTCTGGGTCTCGGTGGCCTCAGCCCGCCCGATCCAGCCTCAGGCGGGAAGAAAGAGGCAGCTTTGGGGTGTGCGAGTCCCCCCTGGCCCCGGGAAAGGGAGAGAAGACGAGGTGGCGAGGAGACCACGGGAGAACGCGGTTCCTGGGGCGGCGCCTGAACCGGTTCCTCATTTTGCCTGCATTCTAAGGACTGCTTGGCTTTCGGAACCCCCGAGGCGCAGCCCCCAGCAGCCGGGAGTCCCTCCCCGCTGGGGCTCAAGCCGGGGGCACCAGCCCCGCCCGCTGCACCGGTGGGCGGCGAGCGCAGGCCCGCGAGGTAAGGAGGGTTGGGTGCGGGCCGAGAGTGTGGCTGCACGTGCGCGTGTGCGCGCGCGTGCGTGTCCTGGGAGGGCGTGGGGGCCCGCCAGGCGGTCAACCCCCACCTCCACTCCACCACCTGCCCTCCCTGTACCTTGCCGCCGCCCAAGCCCTCGCACCCCTCGCACTCACGTTAGGGCACTGGCCTCCTGCACCCCCAACTCCTACATCCCATCACCCCCCTTCAAACCCCACCCTCCCTCCTTAATAATTTCCCACTGCAGAAGCAGACCGAAACCTGGAGAGGCGGCGTTGCCTTTCTGCTCCCCTCGCCACCCCCTCCTTCTGCTATAAATAATCCGGACTAGCGGGTCAGGCACGTCACACGGCAAGAAACCGGGACCCCGAGGTGTTCTTCTCAGGGTATAGGGGGCAAAGGGTGAGGAGCAGGAGAAAGAAATCGCTCGTGAGTAGTGAAGAAAAGCTTGCTCCTTGACTCCGAGAAAAGACCAGGCAGCATTTTATTCCTCTTGTCTTTTTCTGTCTTCCTTTCTAATTTTTTGGTGTCTTTTTTATTCTCCGCTGAGCCCCAAATCCAACGGATTGCTCAGCACTCCGCCCATTGGTTTATTTCCTCCCTCCCCCCACCGCACAACCCCCACCTCCAGCACCCCGCTCACCCCAGGCAGGGGATGTTATTCTCCAAGGAAATAAAGTTCAAACTCTTCTCCCCGTCTTCTTGCTGAGACCAGAAGTGGTCCCCCAGGCACCATCTTCCGCTCGCACTCCACACCTGCTGTCCCCTAAATTTCTAATCTGGTTTTGCATATTTAAAAGGACACACACACACACACACACACACACACAACACAACACAACACACCAAAGCCCCGGAGGTGCAATACTGCCTCCCGCAACTACCGAAACTTACCAGCCACTCCAGCTGTTTTTGTCTGAAGGAAAGGGCAACAAAGATTTTTACTCTGGGTCCTCTTGTGAGGTGACTCTTGTAAAGCATTCAAATATGTATGTATTATACACATATACGCGTTTCCTTTTTCCCCTTTAATTTTATTTTTATTTTTATTTTTTTTCTTAGCAAGAAAATCTGCTAGGTCCCAGGCAGTCGCTGCTGCCCCTTTGATGTTTTGGTACGCCGTGCGCATGCGCGTCCCATTAGAATTACTGCACTGGGCAGACTAAGTTGGATCTCCTCTCTCCAGTGAAACCCTGAATCCCATCAAAAACTAAAGGGATGTGGAGAGTCCGGAAAAAGGGCTACTTTGGGATTTGGTCATTTCCCTTGATCATCGCCGCTGTCTGTGCGCAGAGGTAAGTGTGCCCACCTTTTCTCTTTTTCCTTTCTCACTTTGAAGGGCTCAGCCTGCCTACCTCTGAAAACCGGGATCTGTAGTGAGGATCAGATGGATGCTGAAGACGCGGTGCCTGCTGCCTTACTGATGCCTGTTTATTGTCTTTTCTCTCTTTAGTGTCAATGATCCTAGTAACATGTCACTGGTCAAAGAGACGGTGGATAGACTCCTGAAAGGCTATGACATTCGTCTGAGACCAGATTTTGGAGGTAATAGGGTTGCCTTGGAAAATCAGAAACAACCCAGCTATCGCCCAAGCTGTCTTTTGAGCTTTGTGTTCACTGCCTCTTCCCTCTCCCTCATCGGGGTGAATGTGCTGTGTTGAATGTGTCTCTGTGTTATCACGTTGAGAAACTGATCCAAACTTAAGCCGATTTGTTACTAGCACTTAGATGATCTTTCCGTGGGTATGCAGAGACCCTCTTAGTGGGTGCTGGTGATAACTGTCCCTCGGCTTCACTGTTATAAATCCGTTGCTTCACTGTCTTTGCCTTGTTCCGATAGAAATCTCTTAAATTTAGTTAATGGTGTACCCAGAGAACCTGGCTTAATGCAGGCTGTCGTGAACATTTTTGAGGACAAGATGTGCAGACAATTGGTTGAAAAGTGGCATTAACCCCCTGTGCCCACCTACTTTGGAAGAGTTCTGGCCACAGTTTAAAGTGTCTGGTGTCTGGATGTTATCCAGTCCTGGAAGCCTCGTTGCACGGGGTAGTGGAGTGGGGGGAGGGGAGGATCGAGGGGCTTGGAGCGTAATGGGGTGAAGGGCCAGGGGCCTCTCTTGCTGCAGCCTTAGAAACCCTGATATGCCCATTTAATTTTGCTTCGGAGTCTTATGAAGCTCAAAGAGTTAAAAACCTGCACACAGAAGCTGTGGGGGTGAATGAGGAGGAAGGTTTCAACGCAACATATAAAATTCCCTTGGGCTAGAATGTTCTTGTGCTTTTGTGAGTTGTGTGTGTTCTCCTGCTGAGACATCTACATATGTAGACGGGGCTGGAATCCCTCACCCATCAGGCCACGTGTGTGCATATTCAGTAGAGCATTTCCTAGAGGAGCTCCTGCACCCTTTTTAAAAAGGAGCAGGGACTGGGAGAATTTGAGGGTGAGCAGTGGGGAGGGACTTGGAGCAAAGCGTCCTGTTCCCGGGGCACAACTCTTGCTAAGAATGAATGAAGTTCTGAGAAATCACGTGGCTGGCCATCTTGGTTTGCAGGTCCCCCCGTGGCTGTGGGAATGAATATCGACATTGCCAGCATCGACATGGTTTCTGAAGTTAATATGGTGAGTACTGAGGTTTCTGGCCGTGTGTGCACGGACCTCCATTGGGGATAGGGAGGAGAAAGGAGCCAGCCGGTGGGGGCGGAGTGTGTGTGAGTGTGTGTACGAAGTGGGGGCAAAGGCAGGGGATTTGGGTTTGGAACTCACTGTGTCTGTGGCTTCAGAGCCTGCTCCTTCTGGTTCCCAAGGATTTTCCCAGCTTGGTTCAAACACTGGGAACTTGGCAGAAAGCGAGTAAAACGCATCACTCATTCACATGCGAAACACAGCCCCACGCAGGAGACCCCCTGCAGAAGCCACATCTCCTAAGGTTCGATTGGAAATCCGTTCATCAAATGATTCTCTGGGCTTGTGGTGGAGTCGGGTGAAGAGAGGAGGGTTTTGATTTAACATTTAAAAGAGAATATCACCTACAAAACTGAACTGTTGAAAAGAGGCTGCATAAATGCCCCAGGGAGTACTCAGGTCCACTTGTTGCTTTCAGAGATGTCCTTTTTACTCCTGAGGAGAAGCTCCCCACCCAGCTCCTTTAAGCCGCCCTACTACCAAAATAGTAAAATAAAAATTGGCCACCCTCGTTTTCAAAAGCTAAGCTCAGACTCACGTATCCTTTCTGATTATTACTGCAGTGTTATTCACCTTCTGTCCTAAGCTTGTATAATTTGTGGGTAGCAGCACTCCTTAGTGGCTACCTCCCTGGACTCCAGGCAAGTGCTTTGAGAAAAAAATAAAAAGAAAGAAAGAAAAGCCTCGGTGTTCCCAACTGGGAAACACTTGTGGGGGATAGCTTCATGCAGGTGCGCCCCCTGCTGCCCATGTTGGGGCACTGCAGACGTATAAGACAAAGGCAAGTGTCCCAGATACCCCTACTTTCTTGTGACTTTTCTAGTTTGTGTTTTGAAGTTTTCCCCTTTGGAAAAGTTTTTCTAGAAAGGCCACGTTTGAGTGTAACATTACAGTGTTACTTTCAGTTCTGATGCCACAAAGCACATTCCTCAGAAGATTTTGTTGTGGCATGGTTCTGCCTAGAAATGGAATGCACTGTTAAAGAAGAGGTTGTACTAAGGTCTAAAGCGAAACACGTCGAAGCCAGCCATCAGGACTTTGAAGATAGGACACTTCCTAACTCGAGCCCAAGAGCTCTGCAGTGGATTTGCTCTCAACATTACACACGTTTTTGTATTCCCAGAATGCAAATGAAGAGGAAGCTCAGATAACCAGCCTCATTCCCCTATATACTGTCCAAAAGATTCTAAAACATCTTATAACTGCTGGAGGCAATATTCAACTATTTCAGTAATGTTTTAATGACTTGTATATTCTTGTTTTCTAATTATTTGGTACATTTTTACCATGTAGGATATAGACTAAAGGCAGTATCAGGTGATTTGGAATCTCAGATTTCCCACATTTTGAAAATCTTATGTGGGTAGAGAATATTTCTTTTTTAGGAAACTAATTTCTCAGATATACAAATATTCACCCCTGTGGGATTGTAGAGCTTTTTCATCAGTGTATATTTTGAGTGTTACTGTAAATTTTTTTTAAATGTCCTAATGTTGGTACCTCCTAAATCCCAGGTATTTGAATCTAAGTTGTGTTGTTAGGTGTGGTTCAGTGTGCCCCAGTGTGATTGAATTAGAATCCTCTCTTTTGCATTTTGATTTATTTGTGCTCCTTTCTCCTTTCCAATTTCATTTTACTACCTCTCCTTTTACCGTGTCACAAACATGGGCTTTAGAGGAAAATTAAGACATTTAGAATCCAGAGACAGTGATGAATAATTAGAAGTTGCTGCAATAGATTAACTAAGAATTTAGATGTATTACATTCCAAATCGTTTAGAGCAGGATTTTTTTTCTTGTTTTGTTCACTTTTTTTTACCTGTATGCAGATTTTGGAGAGGTATCTGAATTTTACACAATGCCAAGACCTGCTAGTCAAAATATAGACCCAGCTAAAGCGAGGTGTCATCTCTTAAAGTTATTTACTGTTGCTGAAAGATCATGGGATGTTGAAAGTGTAAAAACAAATGTCAGGTTGTAAATAGGACAGCAATGCAGCCTTAACGATGAGAAGCAAGTGTTTAAAGACCAGATTCCCTTCTTAGCCTCATGCCAATACACGTGGACTTGTCCAGACACATTCTGACTTGTCAAACACGCTTATTTCAGCTAGCAATCTTAGTGACTTTAAATTAATCTTTCAAAGAAAAATTTCGTAATGTATGCTGTTTTATTTAAATATGGTTGTTTGATTTGAAGCAACAGATGGGAAATTCCGTCACTGGTGTCTAAATAAAGCAAGATGTTTGTAGCATTTTGCCCTCATATACAGGTCTAAAAGGATTAGGATGTTTCGATTAGATTAAGTTCTGAAAGAATGGTTGATGGATTATTTAAGTGAAACCTCAAACTTGATTAACACACATGTTTCTGCCTTATTCTTCTTCGTAGCCTGCAACCTCTGGTCATTGTAACTTTCTTTTATTATGGCAAATCTTCCTTTGGAGAATGGTTGGCACCAGACCATTTAAACTGCTGTTGATTCATTTGTACCAAAAGAAAAAGGCTGATATCAGTGTGGTGATCCTGGTAGACGATAATGCTAGAAAAACCCTGAACTGAGTCAGGAGCCTGGGACGCTGGCCCTGCTGCTGCTGTTCAGTCATCCTGCAGGAATGACTCACCTGGTAAAAGGGAACAGCAGTCCCGTTTTACCTGTCTCAGGTGACCACCAGAGTTAATGAAATGATGTGTGTGGAAGGCATCGGTGTTATATGAACGTAGGCTGTATAGAAGACTGAATATCAGGCTGGCACTCAAGCGACTCAGTGTCCACTCTAGTGGCTTCCCTAAGTGAGGTTGGGTCAGTAATATATATACATGAGTACATCTCGGTTCCCTTATGTTTGCAGTGAGAGGGGTTGTGCTAAGTTGATTTCCAACTCAAAGTAACATGTGTCTCTGGTTTGGTTTATTATGTAATCACTCTGTTGGGTACAAAGAAAGTCTAGGAAAACTTGGGAAAATCAGCACAGACTAAGGAAAATGCAGAAATCCCAAATGATATGCAGTCCTGAGGTCTTACTCAGGAGGGTGACAATGGTATCTGACTCAGTCATGTGACTCAGGTTGGCTCAATGGAATGTCTTTGGAAGAACATGATGTCAATTAGAATGCTCCTGAGCAGAAAGCTTGGCTTTAGAATGACATATTTTTAGATGTCTTGGTTAAACTGGCAGGAATCTTTTTGTTAAGATTCTTGATGAAAAGTGCATTTTAAGATCCAAAATTGGCTCTGAGGATTCTGTACTGAAATAGCTTTCACTTCATTTGAAGCAGATTCTTCTCCATCTTGAAACAACACATTTGCCATCCAAAGAGTGAAGCAGTTTTTCACTTTTGAGGAAAGAGTTCTAGTAAATATGAACACAAATTACCTTTTTATGGAATGGTGAATGGAGGAAAGTACTGCCTCTAAAAAACCAAACAAACAAACAAACAAACTCCCAGATGTTTGCTTTACCAGCTGCAAAGTTTAAAATTCAGTTCAACAGAAATACTTATTTAGTGGCTACCATGATCCAGCCAAGTGTTTGGCCTTAAGAACAGAGCAGTGACCACCACCAACTTACTCCCTGACCTCATGAAACTTAGCGTAGAGATGTTCACTGTTGTTAGTTCCGCTGCAGGCTTCCTCTGTACTCACACTGAGTGTGAGTCTTACCTTTCCCCTAAAACTGTTTCTGAGCGTCCAGTTGAGTAGCTAGTGGTCTGTGTGTCCCATGGCTTTCTCTGGGACTTGCTGACTCCTACATTCTGTCTCCCGATTTATGTTTATAAAATGCACAAGTACTTCATTTCTGTCTCTCCCCATGTGGTTTGGACTATGCAGTGGTTGGTTGGATGTTTGACTCCTGCCGAACGCCACAAATATTGGGTGAAGTGTTTGTTTTTGTGGCAGTCATTTGTTATTATTGACTAGATGCTGTCCCATACATGTGGAAAAACAGAGCACAGAATCACAGCCCTAAATGTCAAAGCATTTACTGTTTAAACCAACAAATGTAGAAAGAATCACAATGCAGGATCATAAGTGCTTCGAAAGAGGAAGTATGCAGAGAATATTGGGAGTATGGAGTATGAGGTATTACACAGAAATTAGGTCAGCGACAGTGGGAGTTACAGGTCTGTGGTGTGTGTTCCACTCAGAAAGGTGGCGTGTAGGAGAATAAGACACAGGAAAATAAATGGGGTTATGGATTTTCACGTCGCTTAAAATGGCTGGAGTTGGGAGGAGGTGTGAGGAGGTGATAAGAGTTGATATTGAGGTCATAGGTGGTGATCAGATTATGAAGACTATTTTTAGTAGCTTGCTGAGGAGTTTAATTTTAGTCCCCAGGGCTGTAGAGACCCAGGACAAGATGTCCACAGGAGAACTGCAGGAACAGATTCATGCTTCAGGGAGATGCTTCGAAGTGTGGAGGGTGGATTGAAGTAGAACGTGACCTAAGGTTGGGAGGTGCGATGGACACCCACGGCAAAAATCCAGGGAGGGTGGGCAGACTATCGCAGGGATGCCAAGGGGAAGATATAAAATGAGGGCGGTTATAAGGTCGAAGTGACAGGATTTGGTGAACCCCAAGTTTCTCATGGTGTCATTTATTGATGCATAGAACAGAAAGAGCAGCTGAATTGAGAAGGTAGGGGTGGGCGATCTGGGAAACATTGACTTTTCTGTACGTATGGAATCCCTGAAGGGAGTAGGTGATTGGAAAATATAGGTCTAGAGCTAAGTAAGTAGCCATGGAGATGGAGATGAACTTGGACGTGTCAGCATGTAAGTGGTACTACTTATAACTGTATGAATGGATACAATTAAAAAGGGGAAGTGAGAAGACAGCTGAGAGTGGAGTTCTGAGGAGTACTGCAGCTTAAGAGGTGGAACCCTAAAAAGGAGTCTGCTAAGGAGATTAATACGTAGTTAAGCAGCAGTCAGAGAGTTATTAGGAGAACCTACCCATGGTAATGTTTTCAGAGCTGAGACACCAGAGAGTTTAAAAAAGAGAGAAATGGTCAGCTGTGTCATATTAAAAAACAAACAAACAAAAAACCTGACTTCCACAGCTGAAAGCCCTTTCACATTAGGCCATAAAGAACCAGGTGCTGGGGTGTGAAGTCTGAAGCACCAGCAACAGCGCTAAGTGGAAAAGCAATGTGTCCGCCATCCTGGAGCTCAAGAGCACGTCTCATACCTAAGGCTTCAGAGAAGAAAGATGTGAGTTGTTTTGGAAGGATTTACGTTGGCTACAAGTAAGGTGTGGGGGTTGAGATAAGGTGAAACCTGGGCAGTTTTATGCCAGGAGCACTGTCTGTAAGGAAGAAATAGTCACTACTTTTCGGCTGGTTGCAGACAACAGTCCTGAGAGTTCACACACAAGTGGGCTGCAGGGGCCCGGTTTGTGGCTGGCTGATAACCGCTTGGGTGTTGACTCGAAGCTCCAACATACATCCGGGAATGCGAGCAGTCTTGTCAGCTGGCCCCCAGCTTTTAATCATCTGATGGCCCTGTCCCTTTCCGTCCCTCTCCGGCCTGCTGTAATTTAATTTAGAACATCTCAGAATTGTTGTCCTTGTCAGGGAGACACTACAGTGACCAACTGAAGTAAGTCCCAAGACTTGTCTCCCAGAAATAGTAACGGGAGTTCATCCGTCTGTGTAGCAAGAGGAGTTTTAGTGGTTTAAACTACACTTGAAAAGTTTGGATCTGAAGTAAAGTGGGGAGAGGGTGCACGCAGAAAGGAGTCATATAATTTGGACACATAATGTCCTTTAGAAGGGCACAGGTTGCAAATGACACAGCAGGAAGTGGGGTGGGCGATAGTCGGCGATCTAAAGGATGGCCTGGTCGAAGACCTCTGTGTTCCCTGTGGTGCGGCAGATGCTCTCTGTTGAGGTTACAGGGGGTGGAAATTTGTGCTGTGCAGAATGGGAAAGTGAGCTCGCTCAGGACACAGGGAAGGTTGCCCGGGAAGCACAGGGCGTGCTGAAGGGGTGTGAGGACGTGCGCTGACCACAGGCAGGCCTGAGTCTGCATTATACATAGTTCTCTGACCCAGCTTTAGCAAGCTCTCAGGTTCTCTCCTTCTTTTCCTGCTCCCCCTTCTGCTAGTCTTCCCCCTCCTCCTCTTGTACAGGGCCCAGCATTTTCCACCGTCATTGTGATGCTAATATAATAAAATAATTACAGCTAGTGCTTATTGAGTCATAACTCATCTGGTGTCGTGTCCATGATCTCATCTAATGCCCCCATAAAAAGGGTGAGATGGTCACTATCAACCTGTTTACAAAAGAGGGACTTGAGGCCCAGAGTGGGTGGTTAAGTGACTTGTTCAAGGTCACAGTTAACAAATGACTGACTTCACGTTCCTCAAACTTAGCCATCGCTTTTAAATGTGATGCTCGAAACTTATACTTCACTTTCCATGGTAGCAAGGCCTTGTTTTAAAATTTTATTTTTATTCCTTAAGTACCCTTTTCTCTTGTAGTTGTTTGTTTCTGGATCAGATAAACTAATCATAAGTAACTATTACTCGTCATCTTCTTTACCTTGAAAAAATATCTTAATTTCATTAAAATAATTTTTTTCAGTAGATACTTTATTCAGTGTGTATGGAATGTAAGATGTGGCCCCATTCTGGAGGAACTTACATTTTATATTCCATATGTTGAGCATAACTTAAACCATGCGATAAAGATTTATGTAGGATCTTAAGGAGTCAAGGGTGTTGCTTATGTCATCATTTCCTGCATTACAAATGGATGCTGTTTAACTTGTTTAATAATTATGTTTTGCTTCAGCAGAATTGGTCAGATAACCATTAAGGCCAATAATTGTCACTAAATGTTGGCTGGGACACGTTGAAGAATTGTCAACCATCTCAGTGGTTTTAGCCTGTGGGAGGACACTGTGGGGAAAGACCACGCCCTCTCCTTTTCTCCCCTTTATTATCAAGAACTCATTCTCAGCTGAACTTCTTTCCCACTGAGAACACATTTTTGTGATTCCCGAAGAATTGTTCCTGCAGAGAATTCTCATAAAAATCATTGTGCTTGCTTTTCTTCTCTTCCCAAATCTTTCTGTCCTCCATCCCCCTTAGTATATATGAAACTCATTATAAAGATTATGTGTCTAAAAGATGTGTTCATCTATTTGGAAACAACTATGCCGCTTGATTTTGACAGTTTATAAATCTGTTTCTCTTAGTTAAAACTCTTAGGGCAAATTCTGTGCTGCTGCTTTGTGGGTCCCCTGAAAGGTGTTCTTACTGGAATGTGGCGTGAAACAGAAATAAAGATCTGACTGTAGGTGGTTTACTCTGCAAGGGAAGGTGGTGGGGGAAGTAGCTCAAGTTTTGTATTTTAGAAGGACATCGAGTGCGCTTCAGTGTGCTTCTCCCACATCTACCTCTCATGGGAACTCCTCTAAGAATGTAAATCAGAGAAGGTGTTTGCCATGACTTTGGCGGGGAAGGGCTTAATTTTAGGGGAGGGCACTACCGTTGTGATCCTTCTGTAGCAGGGTTCTTAACCTGGGCACTGTTGGCATTGGGGACAGATAATTCTCTGTTGTGGAGGCTATCTTGTGTACTGTCAGATGTTAACAGCATCTCTGGCTGTCACCTACGAAGATGACAGGGGCACCCCCACAGCTGTGAAAACCAAAACTGCCTCCAGGAATTGCCAAATGTGCTCTGGAGGGGGGTTGTCCCCAGTTGGGAACCACAGGTATAAAGAATAGTGTGCTTTTTGTCCTCCAAAAAATAGAGAGGAGGAGAAGATTTTCTCATTGAGTAATAGATTTTGTGTTTAATTGCCATGCCCATTTATGTTTGGTAATACATTGTGAAACAACAAATTTAAAATACCAACAGGCATCGAAGGCCAAAATTGTTCACATACAATCACTTCACTGAAACTGTTTTAATTTGCCAATATTACTTTCTAGTTCTTATCTCTTGGCTTATTTATATTTTTACAGATTGAAATTATTAATTTGCCAATATTACTTTCTAGTTCTTGCCTCTTTGCTTATTTATATTTTTACAGATTGAAATTATTAATTTTGTAGAAAAAATTTTATAGTCTGTATTTTCACCTAGCAGACCATGAGTATTTTCAATTTTATGCTTTCTTTTAAAAAAACACAAACCTGTATACACCAATGAAACTGGTGTGTATTTTTTCATGCCCTTTCCATGATCTTGCAAACATATACAGACATACAAGAATATTGGTATTTTCCTTTTTATTCATAGTGTATTATTTTCAAAAATGATTTTTAAAATATATTTAATAGATTATTAACTGTAATCTAGCTACAGATTATTTGAAAATAAACTCGTTAACTTTTACTTATGTACCATTAACTATAATATACAAATCATATGCACAATAGAAAACTGGATTTAAAAAGCATATAAATAGAATTTTGAAAATTTTATATATCAATTTAACTCACATTCACACAGCTACTCTTTACCCTGTTTCTGTCCTAATATTACCAGTTTTTCCAAAATCAATTAATATTTTTGGATGACATAAAAGTACTTTGAAATATGGAAGTAGGTGGTTTTGAGTTCTTAAAAGATACAAACACCAGGTTTATATATAGCTTCCTATTGTGCACTTTACTTGCAAATATATTTTATTAAACAAGGAGAGACATGGGTGTATGTTATCCTGTTCCTATTTATATGGGAAAATACTGGGGTGTCTTTAGCTCATTGGCTCTTGCTGTTGCTTACTTTGTCGAAATTCTGTCTGTGCTTTTACTGCCACACCTCATTTTCCCTGCTCTATAACTTGGCACCTGCTGCTAACCTACCCTCCAAGAGGTCTGAACATAGAAGTAATTGTTTGGGCAGCTGAAGATGAGATAACTTCTTTCTTAACACAATGCCAACAGCGAAATTAATGAAGGTTTTGA
This sequence comes from Glossophaga mutica, assembly GCA_039655065.1. Taxonomy (NCBI): domain Eukaryota; kingdom Metazoa; phylum Chordata; class Mammalia; order Chiroptera; family Phyllostomidae; genus Glossophaga; species Glossophaga mutica. The sequence goes on from CM077314.1 coordinate 12,672,458, forward strand.
GTTAAGTCCATGTGTATCTTCGATAAGGGGTCCATGAACAGGCCATAAAGGAAGATGGGAGATTCAGAGGTGTGCAAACGCATGGTCAGTGTCTGCTTGCCCCGTGCCTGACACGATGCCTGGCAGTTAGGAGATGCACAGCAAACGTGGGCCCGGTGGGTTGGTTGGAGGAGCAGTTGAAGGACCGCAGCATGCCAGGCTACCAGCAAGCGTGTCTCACGTGCTCACGTGACCAGCCCTGGGCCAGTGAGGCGGTGTTGTGGAAGCACAAGCAGTGGTTCTTACCCAGGGGCTAAGGCCCTCTCCAGAGTCGAGAAGGATGAAGCTTCGTTGCCTGTAGAGTGAGGTGAGCCTTGATGTGGAGAATAGTCCTTCAGCTGGTGGGAGAGGGGAGTGGTGTATCCCTCCGGCAGAGGAATCAGAGTAAAAGATTGAGGACGAAGTTCTCACTATCATTCTCAGACTTGGCTGTGCAGTGGAATCATCGAAGTCTAGTGGTGATATTCATGTTTTCGGGCCATGCCCAGAGTCTGAGTGAGCAGGTCTGGCTGGAGATCAGGAACCTGCATGTTCAAAAGCCCTGGCACTGGCTCAGGATTTTGCATTTCCAATGAAAATAAGAGTATGATGAATAATAATGGAAAATTAAAGGCTGCTTTATCCTGCTAATGGGAAACATTGAATAGGAGGGCTGATAATATAGGCAGTTCAAAGGCAATTGTTGTGGTCCACCGATACAGTCCCTTTTATTCTCACCTTGCAACTTCTAAAGCATCAGCACAGAAAGTACAGTGTTTCCAAGAGTGTGCTCTTCATCCCTTCCCTAAAGGAGAATATGTTTTAAATTAGTTGTTAAATCTTCCTGCTTCGTAATCACATGAGTATGCCTGTGTGACAAACCAATTTTTTCAAACAGAAGTTTTAATAAAGGTGATATTATGACTTTTATTATTTTAAAAGTCACAATATTTTAGGTACTTCCCAAATTTACAGGTGAAAGACCTATAGAATTATAGACCCTATGAAAACACAGAGTTTTTCTTTTTCTTTCAAATTTTGGGGATGCTTTAATTTAGACTTCAGGTTTTGGAGGCCAAATTCTGTCTATAAGAAATATGAATAAAATAATTTTGCCATTGCCCTTTTTAACGCCATGAAGTAATATTTTCTGACAATTTTATTATCTGATTATTTGGAAAGATTAACTATTATTGCAATTAAGATATCTTAATTGCACATTTTTAAGAGATCATAAAACTCTTTCTATTTGATGAGCCAGCTTTGAAAACCACATTTTCAAATAACCTTATCTTGTTATTTTATCAAACTGACTGTGCTCATCACCGCTAGCTAGACCACATGGCTGGAAATGTAATAGAATTTTCTTTCCTTGGGATGCTTCAGTCAAAAGCAAATGTTCAGTCAAAAGCAAAGGTCCTGTGGTAAAATTCCCAGGTTTGGAGAGAAAAAAAAAAACCCTCTTAAATGCTTATGCCGTCACTTTAAAAGATGGCCACAATCCTGGAGCTCTGGGTTTCCAGTGGGATTGTTGTTTCAATGCATAGCGCGGTCATAGCAGGGGTGAGCTCGATTAAATCAAACCCTGCTTGTGCTTTTGGGCTTGAAAGAGAGACTTAAAGATAGGGATATCCAGAGAAGAAGATGGAGAGAGACATATGTGGTTTCTACCCTTGATGAATTTGTAAAACTCTTCCAATAGTGGAGAAGTAGCAGAAGACCTTTTTCCCATGATTCCTAAGGTTTTGATTAGTATAAATGAGTATTTTAAAGAATATGCAACAAGGATCTGCCATGTAAGAATGTGTATATAGCCAGGGACTCTCCTTTTGCATTTATGTGATAGAGAATCAGCAGTACTGAAGTACATGAGGATTATCTCTGTTATTTTAGGCATTTGGTAGTTTATAAACAAGCATTTAAAATAACATAGGTCAGTGAAAAACAGCGTTTGAAATATTACATTACACCTTTTACATATAACTGGGTTATATTTTATTATGATTAACACTACTAAAAACTACTACCATTAACTGAGAGACTTCTATGAAATGAAATGTAATTTTTCAATGATTTCACATTTAAATCTCAACAACTATGAAATAAGAAGCATCCTCACATTTTACAGCTGGGTAAACAGGCTCAGAAGATTTCCGTGGGTTAGAACCCGTTAGAACAGCACAGCCCTCATCGTTGCTCAGCCAGAACGTGGCGGAATGGGGTCTGGGCCCCCTTCGTCTCCCGGGGCACTTATTTTGTGTTGTTTCCTCAAGTGAAAGTGAAGGGAGGTGGGATGGGCCTGCCTTCATCACAGTCTCCCGAGGTGATGGTTAATGATTCATATTCCAGCTTCCCAGATGACTTTGGGGAGCAGACAAAAACCGAACAAGTAGAATATAAAAAGTAGTATCTGTAATATGCAAAAATAGTCTAAGTCATTTAAAGATAGGCTCGAAAAGTAATTATCACTGTTTCTTTATCATTAGGGTTTGTGGATAAGTTGATAATTATGATTTACTTTTTTCTGGCTTGTTATAAATCATTTTTCATCACCGAGGGATGAATTCAATTCTGAAAACAAAAATCTGCTCTGTAAAAATTATGTGGTAATCCTGAGAATTAATAACAAAATTCACTTTCGATTAAATTTTATGAGGAACTTCTAGAACCAAGAAAATGTGAGCCCTTCATATCTTGTTATTGTAATGAGGTGGTCCCTATCTCAGAACACTTGGTAAAATGATTGGCGTTTGTGTAGAATGATAATTGTGGTGTATTTCAAGGTCAATCCAAGAGACTTCATTTTGAATACATTTGTGTTCCTTAGGGTTAGGAAAAATATGAGGCTTAAACAAAATGTTTCTAATCTCTTTTTACTACTTTATCAGATAAACAACTGAGTTGATAAAAATTAAGGTTAAAATTAGGCTGGGGGTGTGTATGTTTGTACACCAGACAAAGCTGGCCTAATTTCATTTATGTATATAAAATTTTAAAATACTAAGTGCTGTATTTCTTTTGAAACCAAGCAACCCTTGTACTAAAATATGGTGTTGCATTTTTAAGAGATTTTTTCCTATGATTAATGTGAAAAGGTCAATAAGGTCAGTATTTATTTCAATAGCAGGAACTAGGAATTCTTGATTTGTCCTGAATTTGTCACTGATGATAAAACCTTGAACAAATTTCTGTGTATTATGTTTGCTTTATAAATTTGTCTGTCTTACAATTTTCTGAAAATTCTGTGATTTTTAACTCTGAATTGTTATCATTACTTATCTCTGCCCCTTAGAGAAAAATCAGTAATATAGTAATAAAAAGTGAAGATCTTTATTAATGCCATTACCCAGAAATAGATATTGTTAGCAAAATGATCATCCAACCTCTAGACTTTTGGGAAATTCAAATGCATGCACATGATAGAACTATCATATTTTATATATGATTTCTGCACTTAACATTTTGTGGACATCTTTTGATGCAGCTAAAATGTTTCTGCAACATAGTATCCAATGGTTGCACATTGTACAGATGCACCATGTTTGTTATATCAGTTCTCTGTTGAAGGACGTTATTATTTTTTAGAGAGAGATTTTTACTGTTGTGAGCTAAACTATATTGAACAGTCCCAGGTGTTCCTATTGATGCAGTTGTAAAATTACTTTCCCCTAGTAAATTCTTAGAAGTGAGATTGCTGGAACTCAGAGGAGGTACACTTTAGATATTGAAACATATGAGCAAGGCTATGCTTCCTTTAAAAGAAGTGCTAATGGACGGGCACACCGCAGGTCCTGGGTGTCTCCCTCGGTAGGTTCCTCCTTTCTGCCTTTGATGCTCTCTTAGGTAAAATTGGTAGTTTTCTTGATTAATTATAATTTTTATTTCCAGCTAACTATGTATGTTTATGTGCCATTATTTCTTGTCTCTGATTTGCCTTTTCATATCCTTTATTCATTTTTTTCTATTAGAGGACTCTTTTTTTTCTTAACAGGCATATAGCGTATCAGTAGAGGTGACAGTAGAATGCACAGAACTTTTCAAAGACTGCTCCCCATATTCACATGCTTAGGCAGATTTCATTCTTCTCTGAAGTTTGGACAATGGAATTGTGGCTAAAATTAAAAACTAATCCAAAGAGCAGAGCTAAACACTAGTACTAGGTTGTATGTAAAATGAGGTGTGAGTGTTGTCACTTCACAGTTCATACATGGGCCGTACTCTTTCAGATGTAAGATGAGCAGGAAAATTAACAATGAACCGATTTCATCTGTCAGATAAACAAAGCCAGGTTTTAACCTCCATCCTGGAACATCTTTGTTACTACCAAACATCTTTGCAATTGGTTGAAAAGTATTTAAAGAACAGAATGAAACACAATGTTTTGTTTTGTTGGGTTTTTTCTTTGCTTGATTAAAACTAAATATATTTGGTCATTAATTATCCAGTTGGTAGAAATGCAGTTTTTCTTCTTAAAACTGATGAAGGCAAGATCACTATGAAAATGTGTGGGGCACATGCATTTTTCCTTGATGTTTTCATACACACTGATAGCATTATATAGTAGCTGAAGATGGCATCTCGGCTCTTCCCCTGAGCGGTGCAATGTGGCCCAAATTACTCAATTTATTAAATCACTTTTCTCATCTACCAACTAGGAATAATGATAGTATCAGCCTCAAAAGACTGTTCTAAAAATTAGTGCTTTAAGATTCATAGAAGACTTAATAAAGTTCTTTGCACATAATAAATCTCAATAAATGGTATTTATTGACAGTACATACACACAGAGATTTAATTTTGTATAACATCACAAGAACTCCAAGTCATTCATGACTTCAGTTGATACAGACTGGGCACTATATAGAGGGTAATGTGGGGAGGGGGGACTGGATGAAAGGAGGTGGAAGGATCGATCAGCCAAAGAACAGACATGCATGGCCCATGGACACAGACAACAGTGTGGTCATGGCCGGGGAGTGGGGGAAGGTGGGCAAGGCGGGGAAGTGGGGACATCTGTAATAGTGTAGACAATGAAATAAAGTAAACCAAATAAATAAGAGGAAAAACAGGGGATAATGATACCCTCAGGAGCATGTGGTCATATCATGGTCAAAGAATCTGTGTGGTGGACGGGAATCTGAGAGCATTAGGTGAGGATTCAGGAGACCTGCCCACTAGTACATGGTCTCAGGTGACTTTTTTCCCCTTTCTGGGCCACAATTACATTTTTGTGTATGTGGAAGCAGGGAAAGGATTGGGTTAAGATATCCTTTCCAGTTCTGAAATCCTGAAAATCTTTGTCTTAAAAAAAAAAAAGGACAGATTTTTTTTATTTTTAAATTGTTAAATTTGAAACAAATTTGGAAAGAACCAGGAAAAAAAAAAAAAAAGACAGCCTTCCTTATTAGGCCAGAAAAAGAGCTGACAAACAGTAGTTGTTGTTTATCAGAAAGTGTGCTTCCTTCCAACTGAGTATTTTGCAATTGTTGCTGCAGAATAGTAAGCATTTTGCTAGTTCTGCAGAGCTTTAGGGATAGTATCCTCCCAAGGTGTCTGTCTGCAGGAGAAGGCTCTGAAGTTGATAGATGCTAATATTGCTAATATTTCTGCCCACTAATACCTGTTCATATTTCCGAGAAGAATTTTATTAAGAAGCTAAAATGCAAAACAAAACACTGACTACTCTCAGCACTTTACAGAGGTAGTTTTCTTTCTGACTCAAATGTGTCTAATCTGAAGCGTGTGATAACACCGGGGACTGTTAAATGTACATTATTCCAACAAGAGCTTTACTTTCAAAGGTAATAATCCAAGGTTCACATACAGAAAATGGGATCCCTCTTATTGGAAATGGTGTGTGGTTTCCCCACGGAAAATGCAGATGCCCTGCATCATGGCTTTATAGCTTCTGTGTACGTTTTATGTTGAAAGAAAATAAAATAACTTATTTTTGCTTAGTAATGCTGGAAAGACAGCTCAGTCTTCTCTGATGCATTTGGAAGTAGTTGCCAAGGTCGTTCTCAGACTGTGAAAAATGCTAAAATAAAATATAGATGTTCAGAATGCAGGCCCTTCCTACTTTCAAGGTTTGATGTGCCTGCTTTACCAAGACAGAAATCCATGTAACATCATAAATTGCTCAGATCTCAACCTTCATAGTTTGCTTTAGAAATGGGCTTTGAACATGCATTATGACCCACTTTTTTTTTAACTATTATAGTAATAGTGCTACCCATGCTATTTCCTTGGTTGAGTATAAATACTTTGAACAGTGATAATTCCCATAGTATTATTTTTACCACCTTTGAGGTTTTGCAAAGCATTTTCACATAATTTACTTCATTTGCTCCCCCCACCATTTCTGGGAACAAATGTCTGTATTTACTTCCTTCCCTCCCTCTCTCGCTTTCTCTTCTTCAAAGATAAAATCCAGAAATGTTAAGTGACTTATTAATACTTAGTTATGTGGTTAACTAAATAGTAGTATTTGAACTAGAGTCCTGATTTTACAGACAAAAATTCAGTGTTCTACTTACTAATTCAGGAAGCAGGTTAGTGGACTTGTAATCAAGGAAAAGATTTTTTAAGATAGGAAGAAGGTGATGGAGGCTTTGGTGACTTTGAATAAGTTATTTGCAGCAGGCATCACATACAGTCCTTTAAATAGTCGGCAAACCCCATAGTTAATCCAAAAGGAGCAGCTTGGATTTGCTAAGCATCATTTCATTTTAATGTCTCGGGTAATCTCAGGAAACCACTAAAACCAATCGTCCTCCAGCTTTTCTTTACCCACGAGATTTGTCTAGTTGAAGGGTTGGTACATTAAATCAAGCATCATAAATCATAGATGGACCTAGTTGCAGCCAACAAAAGTAGACTTCCTGCAGACAATACCCAACCCCCCAAAACCAGTAAATAAGATTTGTTGTATGTGTTTTCTGAGGCAGTGTATTATAGCAGCTATTGACTGTTCGGCAAGCTTTATTGATCGTTGAGGTTTCATGTGGCAAGCTATGATGAGTTCAGCCATGCTCCTTTTTTTGTCATTTCACAAAGGCCAACATGCCTTCGTGTGGTCCCAGAGGCCATAGCAAACAATGGAGCTTCTCCCCGGCATGAGGCAATGCACCGACTCTCATAGGGTGTGCACATTCTTGGGAACTAGTTGAGGTTTGCAGGGTCTGGACACAGACAGACCATGCCAACATCTCAAGCACATGGGAACTTAGACAAGTTCATTTCTAAGCCTCTACTTTCTCATCCGTACAATGAAGTGAATCTCCCCCTGAATTTGATTGAAGATTAAATATGATAATTTACTTATTTTTTCAGATACTTCCTGTGCAGAGAGAGCATTTATTAATAATCAGCTTTGATACACATAAATGTTACTATCATGGTATGTCAAAAGAGGCATTATTCTCAAAGAACTAAGGAAATGCATGAAATAGTGAGCAGCTGGTAACTGAATACCTAGGAATTTAAACAGACTAATATGAGTAAAAGCATCCTTTCATTTTGTAACTACATGGTTTCATAAAGATTTGCTCGCTGATAAACTAAAGCATACAGATAAAAATTGGCAAAGCAAAAAGACATCTTACAGTTCACTAAGTATGAATCTCTCTGTTTTTTGGTGGAAGAGCTGAGTATCAGGTAAGTGTTCAGAGTTCTAGGTAACACAAGATGGTACTCCCCACGTCCAGCTTTTATAAGCCATTCCTGCCTACTATGAGAGGCAGCTCAGAAATACTTCCTCGTTGTTCAACTCACGTCATCTCATGGCCAGATGGGAGGTGTGGTTATATGATTATATTTGGAAGTTCCTAGGAACTTTTTTCCTCTTAACTTTAGTGTCCTTACATTTCACTTGGCAGTAAATTATCCTAAACACTAGTAGGTATGGCCCATTATATGCTCATTCTTAATACAAAATCTAATATCCACATTGACTAAAGAGGGAAAACCAACATTGGAAAAGGGAACTATAAAAAATACGCTCACACCGCTTAAAAAATCAGATGTATTTTCTATTCCACTTTACCCTTCTTTACTTGTTGGAAAGATTTCTTAGACTTTTTGTGGTAAAATATGGGAATTTAAAAAACATAAACTGCAGAATGACTTGCAAATTTTATCTTTTCTTACCTTTGTGCATTTTAAATGATTTTTTTTTGTTGTTTTATCACATTGGGATTTTTTTCATTTCCCATAAAATTGTCACTGAGATTTTTCTGAATTCAGTCCTGTTCTTTTCATCTGTATTTCCTTTAGAAATTATGAATCATCTATGATAGTCTGTATGTTTCATTTAATTAATGCCTCAGTCTTTGTTGAGACTTACATGTAACAAGATTCTTTAAAAATAGTAAACTCTCCTAATATCAAAACATTGTTGTTTTGAAATTTGATGAAAACTAAATTTCAGTGTGAGGTTTCTTTGATATCCCTTCATCAGCAGAGATGGGGTGGCCACTTTCTATGGTAGGTGATTCTCAGAAAGCAGAGCTTCAGAAAGTTACACGTATAAATTCATGGGGGAGTTTCTAGAAAACCCATTCCTATTCAGACAAGAGAGGTGTCCTAGTTTAGGCCAAACATAAGCAATACACTTCCAAGCAAAGCATGTTTTGAATTGCAAGGTAATTGAAATGTGCATCTTGTGAATGAGTGCACTCTGAGTCTAGGTGAGTGTGGATCGATTTCCGGTCTCTTTTCAAAGTGTTATCAGTTCCTCCGTGGCTCACGGTCTCCAGGAGGGAAACTCTGACCTACCTGTTCATCTCTCTTCTAGAAAGTGCTGAAGGACAGAGACGTTTTCAAAATTGTGACATCTAAACTTAACCTTTCTTTACAGACTCTGAAATGGCCATCTGAACATGTTCATTACCACTTCATAAATTCTGCCCTGAAGCTGCCTACTGTTCTTTATTAACCTTATAAAACTCAAAGGTAGTTGTTAGGTTGGTGCCTAAGGAACCGCCTGTACTGCATTCTGCTGTGATTTGTTTCAAGAGTTAATAAATTCCACTTTGAACTAAAATTTGATGTTGGAGTTTGGGTCAATAGCTTGTGTTATAGGTACAATACAAAGAATTCTGATTTTAGTTTATAAATTGTAGTTTGTCATGTATCTTGTTTTTTTTTTTTTTTTACATTTGAAAATAATGTGCATGCTTTAAGATGTCTTCTCAAAATAGCCAGTGACTTTATCACTGTTTCTTTGTTATCATCCTGCATGAACCAGGGCATCTCCCTGTTATGTGGGTCACATTTAGAGCGACTTTTAGAAATCTTTGGCTTCTGTGGGATACAGTGTTTATAAACATTAGGCTCTCAATAATCAAGAATAATTTTACAGTCTGTAGCATCACCTATGAAATGCTGCTTTATGGTGGAGCTGTAGACAGTAAGAGGTATGTTTCCAGTTTTCATAATAGAATGTGCCTTTTTACTAGAGCTATTACAAAAGTCAGGGGAACCCAGAGGGTTTTAAATGACCATTAAAGATATTAGAATTCATTTCTGACTACGTTTCTCACATAAGTTATGGCAACAGGATTGTAACATCCACGACTGCAAATGTCTCTTTTTAGACATGGATTCAAACTTGGTCTTTATTTTTCTTATCATTTATTGTTTAGATCATTGGACTTTTCCTAGATTAGGAACTGCTTTTTCAAAGGGATTCTTTTCAGTCAAACTTTTCATTTTGTATGTACTATTGAGAAAATAATCTTTTCCCACAGGGTGCAGAAAGGTTGGCCGAAGTTCTTTTCTTCAAATTTACCTCAGTGTTCTTTCCCGAACAAGTTTTCCATTTTGTTTTGTCATCTGTGAGTTATTTCTGCCATACTTCCTTCTCACCAAAATTCAAGCAGATGCTGGTCATTAGACTCAGCCCTTTAAACAGAACCTTGTGGCATTAAGGCACGATTCTATGACCTCCTGTGATGCCTTTTGTGCAGCTTGCATATAGAGAGCGGTGCGGTCGCTGGGTCATTGTAACTGCCGCAATGCCCAGTCGCCTGACACCAAGAGTCTGGAGAAGGGCTGTACGTCAGTTCTCCCTCCGAGTTTCCTTCTACCCCACGGTGAGGACGAGTAGCACAGATATGAAAATGTGTGTCTGTAACTGTGCTTATTGCTCCTGACTTCAACCGAAGACCCCAAGAAAAACAATAGTTATCCACTACACTCGCAGGTCAAGATGGAAGTTAACCCTGTTAAATCTAACCTGTGCCCCTTTTGTAGTGACCACACCCTTTGTCAGTTGTACAAACTTACTGTCAGAAAGCAACTCAAATATGAGTTAATCGCAGCCCTAAAGATCCATCCTTCTAGCTCCCAAAAGACTAGAGTCTTTCATGTTGCCTTTGACGGGTATGACCATGTTACGTCTCCCAGAATGATGAGCGATCTTTTCTTAGGTCAGCAGCCTAAGCCCAGGAGAGATGTAAGGGGAAAGCTTTTGTTTCTCTCAACAACACCCTGTTAATAACCACACGTACCTAATATTATTCAACTTGTCCTACTTCACCTCCATCACAGCTGTCTTTGTGAAAAGTTTGAATGCGAATATCTAATGACTATTTCGTGTATTGTAATATCTCTCATCATGCCAGTCCCTGTCCCGAATCAAAACTCAGTCACGAGCAGAATAGGGCTGAACAAAACTCATTCTGTTTATAGACATGGAAAAGGTGAGATGAGCTGAGGTGCTCTCTCAAGTATAAATTGTCCCTGAAAATGGAAGTAGAGCCATCTCAAGGACTAGGCCCTCATAGATGTGACTGACAGCATTTTTTAGTTCCTTGAGTCAGAGCTTCATCTCCTCTGTTGCCTTTGTTACCTGGGCTGTTGATAGCGATCTGTTGTGCCTTTTATTTGGATTATTTGAACATTGATTGAGTAAACCAATATTTGCACATAGGAAATTTGCAATTTCTCAGTAAGAATATTTAGTGAAATGTGCTAGACAGTGCTACTTACAAGAATAAAACCCCTTGGCTTGAAATCATCTTCAAAGGCCAAAATCAGGTCTTCTCTTTCTTTGCAAACCCTGCATCACATTTATTAGAAGAGTGTGGTATATCATAAATAGCATTGCTCTTGAAGATATAAAACAGCTGAGTTCAAGTTTGGTCCTTATAATACACATTTGGGCAGGTTTCATTGCCTTTCTTATCTTTGCCTTTCTCTTCTATAATTTGGACACAGGAGTGATTACTTCTGGTTGCTGTGATGAAATTGTGTCTTTTGCAGAAATCACAGTATGCGTAGTGGTCAAGAAGAGGAATGTAGAAGTCAGGCTGTGCCTTACCAACTGTAAAGCCATGGCCAATTCATATAGTTTCTTCATTTGCAAAGCAGGGCTAATAATGCTATTTACTTTATGGGGTTGCCGGGAAGATTAAATGAAAGAATCTACATAAAGCCCTTGACACTTCACACTGAATTAATATTAAACTGTAATAAATATTAAACTGTGTTAAACTACAAATACTATCTAAAATACTGGGCAACGTATATGGCAAAGGAGTTGAGATCAGTCAACAATAATAAAAGAACTTTGACATATGTGAGTCCCTAGTATAGGTAGGTTATGCTAATATTATTTTGCAGATAAGGAAAGTGAGACTGAGGGTTAACATACAATACAGTTTACCTCTGCATTAGTAAATGCTAGGTTGAAAACATAAAGTTTTGCCAGTGACAATCCAAAGTCTGTGCTGATTTTTGAAAGTGGTTCAAAAATGAACCACTTTATGGAGGTTTCGCAAACCTCCATAAGAAGCAGGAGGAAAAGCTACCAAGGAATTGGGCCAACATTTGCATGCCCAGTCAGTCATACCTCTGACTTCCTCACACCTCCGGGTCCAAATGCTGCGTGATCTTTTGTTCTTAAGTTACAATGCCTGATTTTGATACCTGTTGGTTATTCTCTAAGCTGAAATGGAATACGTTTTCTCACCTATAAAATGAATACATTTTTGGTTCCTCATGAAGGTATTTGAGAATTACATTTTTTTAGCATACTGGAAATAATCTTAAAGAGTCCTAGCCACAAAGTTGGAATTCATAAATTATTTCTGTTACTAACAGGAAAAAGGCAAATTCCATTATCTGTTCTTTTGCATGTGCTTCTAACCTTTAGCTCTAAGAAGCTTAGTTAATACATTTGCATGGTAATTAAAAATCAGTAACATTTAAAGGAACTTAAATCCAGTGTGAAATTAATGAGATATGTGAAGCATACCAGAACTTAAATATTTTGTTTAGCTAATTAAAGTGCTTAGAAAATAATAAAAACAGAAAAATCTAGTAAAATGACTTTCTCACAGCTACACTTGTATACAATAATATACTCATTCGTTTTCCTTATTAAAAAGATCTGTTTTGCAAATTGCCTCTTGGGTAAATGGAACATATTTTGTGATAATAGACCCATATTGCTGAAAACAAAAGTTTCTTTTACTTTTGATTTTTGTTTTGCATTTTAATTTCCTTCCTACTCACATTTAGTCAAATGTTAAATACAACTTCAGAGGAATCTTGAAGATTTTAATGTGAAACAGATCAGAGGGATATAATTAATGAAAAATAAATGTCAGCCAAAGAAGGGCTTAACTTTAGAGACAGGTTATGTTGTGTAACGTGGTCCTTTTTCTTGTCTAGCTAAGCTGGATTTCAGGTGGTTTCAGTAGCAGTTGAAATTAACTGATCTAAATGGATCGAGTACTATTGTATATGACGGCACTGAAAACTATGGATGAATGATATTGTGATGGTTACGTTTATGTGTCTCCTTGACCCTAAGTAATACACGTATTACAGCTGTTCCTTAATGTGCCCTTGCTCTGATTAGGCCTTGGGTTAACATACATTGTCTTATTTAAAAGCCATTAACAATCCTGAGACTAAGCTATATTTAAAGTGAAGAAACTAGAGATTAGAACGAGTAAGCAATCTCTTAAACTCACACATGTCATAAAAGAAGGAGAACAGTTGGACTCAAAATTCAAGCTAAGGTTTCAGATGACTGGAGTATGGAGCGGTGTATGGACATTGATCTTGACTGAGGCATCTGGAGACCTCATTACAGAGTTTTCTAAAGGCCATAATTCTACTGTGACTGTGGGCCCACTGCATATAAGTTTTATATTTAGTGCACATCATTTCGCATGCACAATGGGGACCACTGTCAGGCAGTCCAACTTGTAAGAATAACTCTGTTAAAAATACAGGCATGTACCTCAGTGATAGAAGGCGAGAGAATTTACTTCCTCATTCTTGTTTTCATTTGTTTATACAACAAAAACTCTTTAAGCATTTGCTCTAGAGCAGACACTCTTCTATGTGTTTTATAATTAGGAGATAAAAAGAACAACACAGACCAGATCGTCCAACTTACCATGTTTCTTCTAGTGTAAGAGGCAAACAACAATCAAATAAAGATGCAAATAAAAATATTGTACATTATTCTGTGCCGGAAATAAACAGATGATGAAAGAGTAACATGGGGTGACGGCACTGTTTCAGAATAGGGGTTGGCCTTTCAAAGGGACTGCATTTAAGTCCATGGTGAAGGAGGAAAGGATGCCACCCTTGGGATGAGTATCCAAAACTCTGGTCAGATAACCAGCAAACATATTTTGCAACTGTTTAAGCAGAAGCGTTAGGTGATGAACACCGCTGCTCTCTGGAGCTATGACCATCAGCTCTGGAATGAAATCACACTTGGCTAATATTTTTGGCACAGAAGAAACATAACTATATGAAAAACATTTGCTTTCTTGCCTCAAGTGAAATGTAACTTTAATGCCTGACATTTGAAATGAAATTGTCTTTGAAAAAGCAGTCCAATGATGAGGAATCCAAATGTTAGTACAGGAGTCACCCCCTTTATCCACAGGTATATGTTTCAAGAGCCCCAGTGAATTCCTGAAACCTTGGATACTACTGAACCCTCTATATGTACTATTTTTTTCCTACACACACAAATATTTTTTTTGCTTCTCGGTGGCATATCCAAATTGTCAGCATCACCACTCATGTATTTTCGGGCCATTATGAAGTAAAATAGAGTTATTTGAACACAAGCACTGTGATACCACCACAGTCAACCTGATAACCCAGGAAGCTACTAAGTGACTGAGGGGTAGGGACCATATGCAGCGTGAACACGTTGGATAAAGGTTCGCTTCAGGCCCCGGGGGGAATGATGGTGTGTGATGGCGTGAGACTGCATCCCCACTCAGCATGGCTGGTGAACAATTTAAAACTTACAAACTCTTTGTTTCTGGAATTTTCCATTGAAGAATTCCAAACTGCTCTTGACCATGGGTAACTGAAACTGAAAAACAAAACCATAGACAAGAGGGGACTGTTGCAGTATTGCCCGTCATCTCCAGCTTCCTTGTAGTTAGCATTCTCATTGTGCATGGTCTTCTTTCTGTTGGTGGTCAGCTGTAGCTGACATATATGGATGTGTGTTACATTAATAGATGAGAGCAATAGAGATTTATCTAAGCCTTAGTATGTTGCTATAAAATCCTGTTCAAAATTTAATTTGTTTGGTTTGGTAATGTTAACTGTCAACTTTTCAAAATAAGAAATATGTAAGAAACATGCTAAATTAGTGTTTGGGTATATTTTTATTCTCAAATGTTAATATTTTATATTTGTTGGCTCTGTTTAAATCTATTGCTTTTCCTTTTAAGTGATGAGTTTTTTGTGTTGTCTTGTTTTCATTATTAACTTAGTAAGAATAGCTTGTGTAATATATAACTGGATGTTGAAAGTATGTTGTTCAAAACTGGTAAACTTCTCCACATTTTTAAAGTTTTTTTCCAAAGGCTTCGTATTCCGTAGTCCAAAAGGATGTTCTTTCTGTGTAAAATAAAATAGCCTCACACAGTTTGTACTAGCAATGAGGAAGATTTTCTAGATGTCTTGATCTGCCTTTTTAACCCCCCATCTCATTGGTTTTACTGTAGAATAGTGTAGTCTCCTCTGCCATCAGACTAAATTTATTAGTGGGTAGAACTCCTTTAGTGAGTACATACGTGAGGTTACCACTTTTCGGTTATTATAGACAAGCCCTTTTGTTTTACAAACTAACCATGTTTATAAAATTAGCCGTGGTGTGGTAAAATATCTGTATGAGCACGCACACAGTCAGAATGCTGGTAGCAGCACGACTATACCATAATCTGACTGTCGTTAGCTTGACTGTTGTGATGTAGTTAGGGTATAGTTCTGAGCCATTAGCAATTATTCACATACCCTTAGGAAGACCAAAGATGCACATTAAAAGATGCAAAAACTTGGGGATATTGAAATCATTACGGCAAATGATTTTTTTTTGTTCTTGCCTTCTTTCCATCATAATTGTGTGTGTGTTTGTGTGTGACGTCTAAGTGCCAGACACAATGTTAGGTTACACTGGTAGATACGCAAATTAAAGAACCAACCATTGTCCTCAAGGCTGTAGTAGAAATCCAGGCTTAAATCATTGAAATTCACGAAGACTGTGTAGTAAAATAAAAGTTTTTAAAAAGTTCAGTGGGAGAACGCTTATGTGTAATATAACACTGATTTTAAAGGAAGATTGATGAACTCTTTCTGAGGATGTCCAGGAAAACTTTTCAGAGAATGAGATGCCTGAATTGGTTTTCCTACATTAAAAAAAAAAAAATAGGATAAAGGTTTTCACGTAAAAGGTACAGCATGTGCCTGAAATTCAAAGAAATAAAACCGAGTGTGATGTTCAGGGTTGTACACGTGGATGGCATTGCTCGCTTGTACCACACATACTGAAAAGGCATGATAGGAACACTAGTGCAAAGCAATTTTACCTTGCAAGACATTGAGATAGATGAAAATCATTGGTGTGCACTTAGATAATCATATTTAATACATGCTGTGTGTCTATCTGACATTAAATTGGCTGTTAGGGTCCTTTAATCAAAGAGTGAATTGTCCATGCCATGTTTTTGTCTGTTATTTCGAGATTAATGCAAAGTGAATGGAACAAGAGATCTGGTACTTCATTTATGTAGTGTTGCCTCATTTATTTATATAGCTGTCTGTAATGGAATTAAGCATTGCTGGTTTAAAAAAAGGAGCTGCAAAGCCTCCTCAAAGAGACAATAGCCAAGAGGGAAGTAGGTTGTTTTGGCAAATTAATTCTACCTTATTTATACCATGGTGGTTTACAGATTTTCATGCCTTATTTTTATAATGTTAGCAGAAGTGTGATGATTCTGGGGTCATGTACACAGATGCCCATCAACATGATGAGTGAAGCTCATTAATAGAAAGAGAGAATAATTGGGACTCCTCTGTGCTGTATCAGTGTCAGGGCAAGATACTGTATGTTTACGTTATTCTTTTATCTACTGACTGCACCCTTCAGGTCGCTGTGTAATTGCCTCTCCTCATGGAAAACAAATCCAGTCTTATTTTCTCTTTAGAGACCAGTTTATTTTCTTTATTATAAATTCAATTAAAAATGACTTTGTTTTCATGTTCATCTACTTGCTAAAGTGACAACTACTTGAAAAGGGGACACCGTCTTGAGAAGCGTGGAGTGTGGTGTCTTTTCTGGCCCTGTAGTGTAGTGGTCAAGCGTTCTGCATATCAGGTCAGAGAAATGTGCTTCAAACCCCAGCCTCCACCTCTCAAACCTCATCTTTATGAGTAGAATGGGGATGATTTGTCACCCACGTCAATGCTGCCTTAGTCTTTTTATCACACATCTTCCCATCTAGAGTGCGAGGGCTCTATGAGAATAGGGAGAACACGTAATTTGTGTCTCCAGTGCCGAGGCCATTGCTGGGCACACTTGCATGTTCTTAAATATTTGTGCAGTGAATGAATTAACAGGCAGCATATGTAGCCGCGTAGGGATCTTGCGAGAGTTAAGTAAGTTTGTATCTTTAAAGCTCTTAGCATAGTGCTTATGACAGAGTCAGCATTTAGTAACAAAAAAGTCTGGTTTTATTTGATACCTAGTATTAAAACAGTTTTTATCGTAAAACAGTATTTTAACATTTTTGTTCGTCTTTCTGTGTACGTATTTCCGTTTCTCTTGTATGAGTATCCAACATGAAGTGGGCTTAGTGGGTGTTGGTGTAGAGATATATGTTTAACTCTGTAAGAAACTGCCCAACCGGTCTTCGAAGCGGTCGTTTCATTTCTCGCTGCCACCAGCAGCGTATGAACACTCAGTTTGCTCTGCATCCTTGCCAGCTGCTGGTGGGGGTGTTGATAAATTCAGCCATGCTAATGGGGGTGTCGCGGTGGCCCACCGTGGTCTTAGCATGCATATTCTCTGCGGACTAACGCTGCTGAGCAATTTTTAATACTCTTATTGACCAATTGGCATATCTTGTGTTATAAAGTGTCTGTTTTAGTCTTTTGTTCATTCTTAATTGGGTTGTTTGTCATTTTATTATTGAGTTGTAGCAGTTACGTACACATTCTGGGCATAGTCCCTGGTAACATACCAGTATATATATTCTCCTGTCTGTGGCTTACATATTCATTTTCATAACAACCATTTTCTCCCCTCAGTAGTTTTATTTCAAAATAATTTTAGATTTACAGAGGAGTAGCAGAGATAGTACAGAGTTCCCGAATACCCTTCGCCTTGCTTTCTCTATTGCTAATGTCTTACATAATATTTTCAAAACTAAGAAACTAACATTGGTATAATAGTATTAAATAACCTACACAGTTTATTCAGATTTCCCATTTTCTCTCTCACATCCTTTTTATCTGGTCCAGAATCCAACCAGGACACCATATTACACTCATCTCTCATGCCTCCTATACTTTAAAGTCTACTTTAAAGCCTTGTCTTTCATGACCTTGAAACTTTGCAGAATCTGGTTATTTATTTTTTAGCAAATGACTTAGTTTGGGCTTATGTTTTTCATGAGCAGAGGTAGTATGTTTTTATAGAGTTTAATTTATCAATGTTTTATTAGCCAATTAACACTTTATGTGTTTTGTTCCGAAAATCTTTTTGACTATGCTGAGCTTACAAAGGTATTCTCCTGTGTTTCCTTCAGGGAGCTTTAGAGTTGTTGCTTTTATGTTTAGGTCTGTGATCCAGCTTAAACTAATTTTTTTCCTATGGATTGAGATAGGGAATCAAGGTTCCTTTTTATGGGTAACTAGTTTGCCAACATTATTTGTTGAAACAATCAACCCTTTTCTATTGTACTGCTGTGGTGCCCTTGTCGAAAATTAAAATATGTTCAGTGTGGGCTTATTGCTGCATTATGGTCTCTCATGATGATGTCATCTCCATCACTGTCGCTTTAGATCACAGGTTGATAAACGTTTTCTTAAGGAGGAAAATAGTTAGTATTTCAGGTTTGCAGGCCATAAGGTCTCTCTTAAAATTGTTCAGCTGTGTGGTAGAATGACAGCAGCCACAGATATTAGGTGAATGAATGTCTGTGGCTCTGCTCCACTAAAACTTTATGTACAAAACAAGCATCCACCTGTGGGCAAGTCTTTGCTCATCCCTGCTTTACAGTAAGACTTGATAGCAGATAATGTAAGTCCTCCAACATGGTTCTTCTTTTTCTTAATCGTTTTGAATATTCTAGGTCCTTTGTAGATTCATGTAACTTGCGGAAAAAGCAAATGAATTTCTGAAAGAAAATGCCTTCTGGAAGATTTGTTTTGATTGCATTGAATTTATAGATCAGTTTGAGGAGAATTGACCTCTTAATATTATATCTTCCAATCCAGGCACATGATAGATATATTTCTTCACTCGTTTAGGTCTTCTCTAATTTATCTCAGGGATGTCTGTGTCGAGGAATTGCACATAGTTTGTTAAACTGGTCCCTCAGTATTTCATGTTTTTAATATTTTTATAAATGGCATTATTAATTTATTTTCCCATTGTACTATTGTTAACCTTGCTTTCTATGAGCTTTCTAAGTTCCCTTATCAAGTTAGTGCTTTTGTTTGTAGTCTCCTCAGGCTTTTCTAGGTACATAATATCATCTTTGAATAAAGACAGTTTTATTCCTTCTTAATCTTCATAATTTCATGTACTGAACATACTTATTACAGTGGCTTCAATTTCCAATACGATACTGGATAGAAGTAGAAGTGATAATAAGAGGAGCCTCAGCTTCTTTAGGGAGAATGAGTTTTTGTACATTAAATATGATATTATCTGCAAATTTTTCAGAAATGCATTTTGTTGGAAAAAAATGTTTCCTCCTACGTCTAATTGCAATAGGGTTTTTTAAATCAAAAATGGGTATTAAATTTTACAAAATGCTTTTTCTGAACCTGTTGATATATTCATATTATTTTTTCTATTCTGTTAATGAGTTGGAGAAATATATGGGTTGATATTAAAATATTAAATCATGTTGCTATGCCTGGGATAAACTCCATTTGATCATGCTGTATTTATCCTTCTAACGTATTACTAGATTTTATTTGCTACTGTTTTGTTAAGTATTTTTGGTCTGCGTTCATGTGGAAAATAGGTATATAATTTTCTTTGCTTGTAATATCCTTTTCTAGTTTTGGTATCAGGGTTTTTGCCTGCTTTAAGGCAAGACTTGGGCATATTGATTCTTCTATTTTTGGAAGTCATTTATATAAAATTAATAACACTTCTTTAAATACAATTGAACTCACTAGTGAAGCCATTGGGGTAATAGGGCTTCTTTATGTGCAAAATTTTTCATGATAAATTGTTTTTATTTTATAGTTGTTGGGCAATTTATATTTACTCTTTAATCTTGTGCATCTTTTTGTGAGTTGTCTCTATAAATGAATTTGTCCCCTTCATCTGATTTGGAAAAGGCATAAACATAAATTTGTCCATAATATTTCCTCATTTCTTAATGCCTTGAGGCTTTGCAGTGATAATCCCTTTTGCATTCCAGAATTTAGTAGTTTGTTTTCTCTCTGTCTCTTTTTTTCTCTCTTTCTTCCCCTCATCACTGTGGCTAAGAGTTTATCCATGTCATTGATATTTTCAAAGAATCTGCTTTTGGTCTTATTTTTTTCACGGTTTTCCATTTTATGGTTTTCTTCTCTTATACAGTGGGACAAAAGTAGGTTTACAGTTGTAAATTGGAACACAATACAATAATAAATATAATACAAGAATAAACTCTGTGTTTCATGTACTCACAACTATAAACCTACTTTTGCACCGCCAATATTTATCATTTTCTTCTTCATACTTTGTGTTTGCACTTGTTTTTTGTAATTACTTTTGGTAAAACTTTGATCATTAAATTTAAATATTTTTTATATGCAGGCATATGAAAAGCTATAAATTTCTGTGTATAAACTATTTTGGCCACATCACACACATTTTGAAATGTCCGTTTATCATTCAGTTTTAAGTATTTTAATATCCTGTCCTGACCTGTGTGGCTCAGTCGGTTGGGTGTCCTCCTGCAAAATGAAAGTTTGCCAGGGCGATTTCCTGTCAGGGCACAGCCTAGGGTGCGGATTCGGTCCCTGGTCAGGGCACGTGAGCGAGGCAGCCAATCGATGTTTCCCTCCACATCTATGTTTCATTCTCCCTCCTTTCCCCTCTCTCTAAAAATAAATAAATATTAATATTTTATTATCCCTTGGGATTGTTTATGTATTCACGATTTATTTTAATTTCTAAATATTCTGTGGTTTTCCAAGATTTTTGTTGTTGTTGTTGTTATTGAAATCTAATTTCTATTGCTATCAGAGAACATTATATATATAATATCCAAGACATCAGTCCTTGTAAAATTTGGAGACACTCAACGTCCCAACATATGGTTTATCTTAGTGAATATTCCATGTGCACCAGAAAAGTGTGTGTTCTTCTGTCCGAGTGTAGTGTTCTATAAATATTAATTAGGTTACTTGGCTTGTAGGGTCCTTTACACCTTCAGCGTCCTTGCTTTCTCGGTCTCCTTTAACTACTCAGAGACAATTTTTAAAGTTTCCAACCACAGTGGCGGGTTTGGTCTGTTCTCCCTTGAGACCTGGCAGAGTTCGCTTCACGTTTCGAAGCTGTGCTGTCAGGCGCATACACATCTCGTGCCGTCTTTTTGATAGGTCGCCGCTTTGATCAGTGTGACATTTCCTTCTTATGTTTTAGTCAGACTCCTTGTCTAGATTCTTAATTCGTCCGTTTTAAATGTAGTCACTCCGGGGTTTTTGTGTTTGTTTGTTTTTGATGCTCGCATAGCCTGGCTTCTAAGGAATGGCCTCTTTGAATCTCAAATTCATGACCAGAATGTCCTCTGAAGTCTTTGTTCTCTGGCTTGTTGGATGTTTATTGTACCAAAAAGAAGATAAATTTTTCACCCTGTTTTATATTCTGATTTAGATAATGTTTTTCCCATCAATATAATGAAGTTATACTTATGTTTTCATAACATAATAGAACTATAAGTAATTTTATTGTATATAATATTTATATAAAATAATACTTATGTTAACATATAAGCATATTTATATATTTATAAAGAAGAATAATGTTACATAAAATATCAATATAAAACAATTATAATTATTTAAAATATATAAAATAATTTATTTTACTTATCCTTTTAATATGATGTATACATTTTATATGTATATATATATAATCGTTTTAACAATGAAATAATATTTCATTGCTAAGATTTTATATTTTTAGTTAACATATCACTCCAACTTTCCTTTAGTTATACAGAGATGAAATGATTAATACATAGATTTAAATACAGATATATGCACAAAATCCCTAAAAGAAAATATCAGTGTCAAATAAGTTTTACTAGATTATTCTTGAAAAATAGACTGGATATCTCTGTCATAATGAGTAAGTGTAGCAGAAATTTAAGACTAAACACTTAAGCCGGTAGGTCTCTAAAACTGAACTATTAACATTGAAACATAAAAGCATAGTAAGATCACTATCTTTTAAGTTGTCCAAAGGAAAAGTAGCATAGTTTAACATTTTGAAAATAAAGTACTCAAAAGGCTATTGCAGTTTAAAATGGATAATGGAAAATTGCAACTTCTGTTTAAAGATTTATGGTTGAAAGGTAATTAATTCCACCTTGCTACAGGCAAATTATTTTCTCATCATTTAAATACCACTTAGAGCACATGTTTTTTGTTCCTCTTCTTCGCAACAAAGACTTGGCATAAAGAGACTTTTAAAAAGTTTAGGCTTCTTTTGAAAGGTAAATCTCATACACATGCATAGCTGTTTGTATTTTCTTCTTGACCTCAAGAAATTTTTATAATTTAGCTGATGAGTTTTTAATATGTGTTTTTTAAGGACCTCTTATTTAAGAACTCTTAAGGAATTTCACTAAGTACTGAAATTTTGTTACTTAAAATATTCTATGTATCCGATGATACATGCCCATTTTTAAATTAATATATCAGAAAAATAATAGTTCGAGTTCAAAAGATTTGGGGAAATTCTCTGATCTTTCTTGATAAGTTTGGAAATAACTTTTAATTACATAAATCCTGAAGTAGGGAAGCATCGATCAGCAGTCTCCCTTGAATTAAATGGATTTTTACTTTCACAGTGAAAAGAATATCACACACCTTGGTCTGTAATTACTGAAGACTTAAAGGAGACCCATGGCGGTAGTGGGATGTCATTAAAAAAGAGGCTATGAAGAAAAGAAGGAAGAAAACAAATTAACAATAACATCAGCAACAAAGAACAAGCCAACCAAAATGTTCCTTCACCAACTCCCCACCAACTATCACCCCAGATAATGGTCACTCTATGTGTACACTTACGTGTTGTTCCCCACAACAACCCCATGGTGCTCATTTGACAAATGGAGCCCCATTTACAAGGTCCCTCAGTCATGTTGTTCCACTACTCCACCTTGACTTCAAGGTCATTTACTGCAGCTCCTTTGTTTCATATATGAAAAAAGAAAGAAAGAAACAAGCAACCAAACACACAAAAAATAGAAACTGAGTCCCAGAAAGATAGGAGTACTGAGTTTCCTTAAGTAAGTAAGTAGTAGCTGGCACGTGCAGTTAGTAGCTTAAATGTGCACTTCCACATCTCACCAGCACTTCCTTCTGTAGCAGACACAGCAGTGTTATCCTCGGGATGATAACACTTATCCTGGGAAAGGAACTCCGAGAGAACCTATGTATTTAAATCTTTAAATCAGGGCTCATGAAACCCTGTGGACTTTCCACCACTTTCCTTGTTTTATTGTTATTGAATGACTGCTTTTATTTATCAGTCTGCTAGCCAGTAGGCTTAGGATTGGAACAATGAAATCAATTTTTCTTTGAGTATGAAGAGCTATAGAATATAATAGTGAGTTTTCATGCTTTGTCTCCCTCCTCCCCAACTCCAGAAAGAAGACAAAATACTTGACTTTTTCATGCTTCTCTTTTGTCCAGTCTATCCAGTGGACTTTGTGATAAATGGCTTGAACATGTTCCCTGGACAGTTTTTGTATTAGTAGAAAAATTATTTTTGTTATATTTTATTCAATAATATTTGTTTAGTTGATTGTTTTCAAAATGCTACATGGTCTCTAAAAGGTGTGGTGTTGGTAGTATCTGGAAAGGGACTGATAATTCCATTATTTAGAGATCGTTAACATTCTATATATTTTACTAATTTTAACTACCCACTGAAATCTTGAACTCTTGAATATTTAAGAGAAAGGCCATGAACTTTCAGAGCTTACAATTGCCCATAGAGGATGAAGTAGTCTCATTTATTTCTCTTTTTCTACAGATAAAGAAATGAGCCCCAATGAGAATGATTTGCTCAAGGTCATTCTGACTGCTGGTTTAAGGCTTCTAAATGCTGCATACCTTGTAGGCTCCTAATGTAATTCAATTAGTAGGGAAAAAAACCTTGCAAATTTGTTCCCTATTTTCAAAATGAGATTCTGTTCTCCTCGTGTTTAGCACCTATTATTGGTGAGAATTTGGGCCTCAGGAAGTCCTGCATGCTTTCTCTCCCAGATAAGAGAACTAATCCTTATTGTTCTATTTAGAATTATTTTTGAAATAAACTGATTGATAAACTAGTATTGGAAAAAGGGATTAATGCATAATCTTTGAAAAAGGGTTCCTTCCAGAAGACTCTAATAGGTTTATTGTCTTTGATTTGGTGAATGGATTTAGTAATTTTTTTAGCCCAAATCGAAGGTGATTGCAGCTCCAGGGTATCAAAGCAGTCGAGACATGGGAATATAATATTTTTTGGTTCTTCTTATAATTGTTAAAATGCAATGACATTGGAGTTATTTTAACAATGGCTGGAAGAAATGAAATATAACTACATAGTTGTGGTCTGTCTTAACTCCTCATGAAAGGAAGAGCAGTGATTCCTCAAAGATACCGAGGAGAGTTAGCACGCTGATATGACGCACACTCTGCTATTTGAATGCGTCAGAGGCTCAGTTGTGATGTGTTTGAAGGCATCCCTTTCCGTCACCGTTCTCTTTCTATATGCGTATCCTCCGGTTCTGACTCATGACAAACACATGCTCAAAGATTCACACAAGCCTTCCAAATTCATGGGCAGGTCAAATTAGTATTTCCTATATGCAATGAAGTGGTGTTCACAGGACTGCACCACTTTGCAGTAGCTTTTCAAAGAGTAGAGATGAAGCACTGTTTACCTCTTGACTTCCAAGAGCTTATTATTTCCAAATATTTCTCAAACAGTCATCTCTATGTCTCATATTGAAGAGAGTCAAGAAATTCCGAAGTAATCTTGAATTAGACCAAGAGATCCAAGTAAAGGAAATTTTCACTGAGAACGATAGAGTCAAAGGATCATGGCCCTCCAAGAAGAAAGGAAGCATTACTGGAGGCTTCCTGAGTCAAGACCAGTTTGCAGATAGGCCAGCAGTCCCAACAGGAGAGGGAACAAAATAAGTGACCTTCCACGTCCCTCTCCCTCCTCTATCGACTAACTTGAAACATCACAAAACTCAGCTTGTGTAATGGGTAGAAGTCAAGCTGTCGGGGACGGAGGGATTTGGTACCCAGAAGGCTGTGCTGATACTGTTGATTATGCACTGTCTCGCAATCTAGGCTTTAAAGGTCTTCTTCAGCATCATGGACTGGCTGCCTTCTGCCCAGGCTCCCTGGGGAATTTTAGTCATTATTTAACAAAGGAAAAGGCAGTGCATTTATGCTTGAGTTCCTATGGGATTGCGTGATTATGACCTGCTGAGTTCAGATTGGATTCTGCCTATAAGATAGAACACTTCATCAGTCTCAATGCCTTGGGACTCAGTGGTCCTTGCCACCAGGGCAGTGCTCACTAATGACCATCCATGCACCTGGGGCTGTGTCTTCCAGGGTTAGTCCCCTCCAAGCCTCAAAGGTCAGGGCTTGGGAGAAGTTTGCCAGATGCTAAGTAAATTATCACTAAGATTCCCTGCTGCCTTATGTACTTAAAGAAGGAATATAATCTTATTGAAAATCATCTTTGAGCTTGAAACACATTGAGTGAGAATTCACCTTGGGAGGTTCAGTAACTTTGAATGCAGTTTCTAAGGGTTTTATACATGTGATTCAAAACTTCCATCTTGGGGAGAGTCTCCCCTCAAATTTTGGGCATTATTTGGTTATTCATTTTTTTAATTGAAAAAACCAGAAGGCGGCTGAGAGGGGGCATGGGTCTTACTGGGAAAAAAACACAACAGCTGTTAATATAGCTGTATCAAATATATAATGCATATAAACTGTTCCCTGAGGAAGTATTTTGCCACGTGTATAAAATATACTATTCCTTGCAAAGTTATCAATAGTGGTAGAAAAAAAACCAGATTAATCAGTAAGAGAGTATTGGTTTTATCTAAAATTGAGGAGAATCCCGTATAGACATTAAAAAGATCATGTAGATACAGAGGTGTCCAACCTTTTGGTGTCTCTGGGCCACACTGGAAGAAGAGTTGTCTTGAGCCACACATTCAGTACATTGCAATATGTAACCACAAAAAATCTCATGTTTTAAGTAAATTTACAATTTTGTGTTGGGCAGCATTCATAGCCATCCTGGGCCAGGTGTGGCCCCCAGGCCGCCAGCTGGACACCCCTGGAAGATATATTTTAAATTTAAAAGGTAACAAAGTAACATGTATAATATGGTTATATAAAAGTTTATATTTGTTTTCTGGAGGGTTATATGACAGTTTTTTAACAGTGGTTATTTCTAGGTGTTGGGTTATGGTTTATTATTTCTTCTTTATTTTTTCCTGTGGTCCTTACTTTTCTTAGAATTACTATGGGTTATTTTTTATAAGAATAAACAGCTCTTTTCATTTTGAGAAAATCTTATCTGAAGACTTATCTTAATTTTTTCAATAAATTGAAAAATTAATGAATACAGAGCCACTGCGTACCTTACGCTTGTTTGGGAATTTTGAATGATTAATTTATTTAACCTTCACATGAGTCCTCAAAGGTACTCACTCTGGTCACCGTTTCACTGGTAGGAAAAGCATAATCAGAGGTTATATAAGCTGTCCAAAATCGAATCACAGAGCCTAGTAAGGAACAGAATCGGGGATCGCTGCCAGACCTCCTCGAGTCTTTCAGCTGTGTCGCATTGCCTCCCTGAAGGCATCTTGGCGGCCTGCTGTGAATGGCCGATCAGTCTTGGAAAGGGGAGCGTGGTGGGTGCTGTCCCCACGGCCCGTGGCCCTCTTCATCACCTCTGCTATCCAGTAGGGGTTGGGGCATCACTCATGATGTCCAGTTAGGGGTGGAGGGGTGACGTCCTCCTCGATTATGCAGAGTGTCAGGGAAGGTTTGCAGCAGTGGGTCGGGGGAAGCATACAGCATGCTTCAGTCCTTTTCATTTTTCAACTCATTACAGAAAGCACAGGGGAGTAAACTCTGAAGTCCCTTTCCTGCGTGCTGCCAGCTCACGAGGAGGCCTCACTCTGTGTTTTAGAGTGGCGCGCTTCCTCGTGCGGTGTGTCCCAGACTTTATTTCTGGCTCAGCTAATAGCATGGTTGAAACCCCAAGAATACTAGCAGAAATCTTCCATTTATGGTTACAGTTTTAATCATTGAGCCTTGAATACCATTCAGCCTCTGGAGTATGGAATCCACTATTTTGAGATGACATTTAATTTCTCAAGAGTACCTTGAAATAGCAGAAATTCAGGGTGATTCAAGGCAACCATTTTCAGATTTTTCTACCAAAAAATAAATTATAAAAAAAAATCCCTTAAAATGTGAAACTTTTTAAAAAGTTCTAATGGCATTAAACCATTCAGTTGTTTTTAAATTATATAAATCAGTTTTCTATTTTATAGTATTTTATTATGGAATAACTGATATTTCTATATTAAT
The DNA here is from genome assembly GCA_039655065.1 of Glossophaga mutica. NCBI lineage: Eukaryota > Metazoa > Chordata > Mammalia > Chiroptera > Phyllostomidae > Glossophaga > Glossophaga mutica. The sequence continues at coordinate 12,699,830 of CM077314.1, forward strand.
TTTATTTTTTATCAAAGTTAGGATTGAACCTACTATGAATGCCATAAATGACAGATAATTCCCATGAACACAGGTGGTAGGGCTTATTCAAGAATGTTTTCCTGTCATAACAGTGTTCAATTAATCTAACATTTAATCACATAAAGCAGAGTAATACTTGTGAATTAAATTTTAAAGTATTCAGAAATGAAGATTACAGTTTTTAGGAGTAGCTGGATGTTAATTTGTTACAGCAATCACAGCGGCAGCCTCTTTAAACATGGAAAATCCGTGGTCATTTAAAATGTTCAGTGCCAAACTATCGGGAAAGAGAGGGTTAGGGAGCTCGAACCAATGGAAAGGACTTTGTAGACTCGTTTTCCAAGTTTTACTACTCAAAACACATAGAAGGGTACTGAATAATATGATATTCTCTCTTTTTGAAATGTTATGAGAAATGACTATGGCATGTTTGTTTACTAATTTGAATTTTACTTTAAATCGGGTTTTAAAATAAACAAAGGCCACCCTGGCCTGGTGGCTTCTTTGGTTGGAGCATCATCCTGTACACCAAAATGCTGTGGGTTCGGTTCCCAGTCAGGTCAGGGGCACACACCTGTATTGCAGGTTTGACCCCTGGGCAGGGTGTGTACAGGAGGCGATGGGTCAATCTCTCTCCATCTCTCTCTCTCTCTCTCTCTCTCTCTCTCTCTCTCTCTCTCTCTCTCTCTCTCTCTCTCTCTCTCACTTTCTCTCTCTCTCTCTCTCCCCCCCTCCCTCCCCCTTCCTCTTTCTCTAAAAATATCAGTAAAATATCCTCATGTGAGGATTGGGGTGCAGGGGGAAGAAACGAACAAACAAAGATACCAAAGGCATTTTAGGTTCACAAATGTACAATTTTCCAGTAACTTTTAACATTATATACCATCTGGGGAAATATCAAGTGGATTATATGGTACAAAATTCGACTACATGTAATGCTTCTCTTCATAGAAAGGTAAATTTATTCTTTGTACTCCAGGAGATCCTAGAGAGTGTTCTCCGTCCTCAGCCACCCCACACGCACCGCTGTGGTGCACACACACGCTCACAGACATACAGATCAGCCAACATCTCACCACTGGTCTTGAATTGTTCGGGTGAATCTCCATGTCTTACCACGAGCTGGCTCGTTTAGATAACGTACGGTAGACTTCCGGGAGTTGCATTTCACGTGGGAACTAGGCCAATGGAAAAGAAATTAAGTCAATTCTAACCATTTCTCCTTATATATTATTGCATAATGAAGCAGGCAGTTCCCAAATTCTTCTTTTTTTGTCATCAAAAGTAGACAGTTATAGAAGAGCATGTAACAATCTGGTAATTAATAAAATCTTTTGTTATGTATTTCTGACTAGATTATACACTCCTTGAGGAAAGAGATGTTTTATGAAATTCTGCCACAACCACAGCACCTAAAATTATGTTTTATTGACATGATTAAACCAGTGCTCAATATGTGATCTCTGGATGAATAGAAAACAGAAAATAGATATCTTTTTCACACACAAAAAAACCACATAGTGAGATATTGCTGTCTCTTATCTGTCAACTTACTCTTGTTTTTTCATTCAAAAGGTAGATAATAAACATATGCTCTAAAGCACCAAACATCATTTCTTTTTAATACCAGCCTTTACTACTGCCCAAGTCTGACTCATTATTAGTTTTTGTCTCTGTCATGGCTCCTGTAGGCATTTGGGTTTGAGATCTTACAAGAGATCATGTCTCACTGTGACTGTAGATGTGTGCTTCATGGCGTGTTTGGAGAAATATGGACTGTATTATGTAGTGTTTTATAGCCCCAGAGCTCCTAAACATTAGCAAGTCTATTGGTGCAGTTCAATATATTAATGGATTAAAGCTAAAAATATAATATTTCTGTAGATGGTAAAGGGTAGTGCATTCAAGTGGTCAGACGCCACATGAATATCTGAAAGTTGGTAGTTTTCCCTTGTGTCAGCAATCCTCCAGTTAAATGTGATGGAACTATACCCTGAAATAGGCACAGTTATTTATGAAAAGAAGAACAAAATTGTATCTGAATAATTTTACAAAAGCACATTTTCTTGTTTTGTTGGAGCCAATGTTACAAAGACCTCAGTTCTCCCAAAATGATGTGAAAATACAATAGAATTGCTATAAAAATCTCAATGGGATTTTTTTTAAGTGAGTCTTTCATCACAAAGAGTAAATTTCTGAATTAAGCAGATTAATGAAACTTAGTATATGAAAAATGACATTTCAAATCAATTGGAAGAAAAAGAATGAAATACCTAAAATGATTAATGGTGATATGCTAAAACATGGAATTAATAAAGTAGAAGATTTTTTTCTCTTATTCTTTTCCAGAATCTAGTTGGGGAAAATCACTTAGAACAAAGCATTATTATCTATAATATGTAAGCATTTCATTTGTGTCAATATCAAAAAATAGAAAAATGAGAATGGATATTAATGTCAAATTAATATGTGAAATGTTCCTCAGCCTCAGTAACAATTAAGGGAATGATAAATTAAAGTAATAAAGAGATATCCCTTTATTTTTGGAAGGCATTAAAGTATCATTAGTGTTCTAAACAATTTGAAACACTATTGCTAGCTCTTTGATAGTATCTATCAAAATTAAAAAATGCAACTTGTTGCAGCATTTTTACTGCAATAATACTTGTTTGCAATGGAATGAGTGTATACATTTCTGTAAGCCAATACAATCAAACAGTGTGTATAAATACAAAGAATAAGGCAAATTTACATGCACTCATTTGAAAGTCATCTCCGATGTCCCATGTGGTGAAGAAGCCTGTAGGAGATAAACATGCCTAGTACGGTCCCATTAGACTCGCACCAACCTGCGCACAGGGACTACCTCTGCGGCATGGGTGTAAAATTGGTGAAGAAATAGCATTTCCTTTTTACATTGCACACTTAAAAAAAGAAAAAAGAAAGGAATGAAAAGGCATGGATCTTGGTAGCCATGGGGAACACGCATGGGTTGCAGCAAAGTGGGGTGAGTAGTAGGACGGCCTTTTCGGAGCAATCTGCCTTAACCCAGGAAGTAGCTGACCATTTGGGGACTAGGGATCCGAATGAAGAGAAGGGATCCATTCTGCAGATATTTAGAATGTAGGAGCACCATGACTGGGTACAGAGGAAGAGATAGAAAACACTGACAGTAACATCTACCCATAATACCTTGAGGCTAAGTTTTTTTTAATTCGTAAATTAAGACCTTGCCTGGATTATAGGTATGGTGAAAATAATTGGATGAGTCTAGCTACCTGATGTTAAAATTTTCTTTTTTAAAAAAAGTTCTTAAATACTAAAGACTCATTTTCTGACATCTTGTAATGAAAGCACAGGTTGTTACTTAAACACAATTGAAACATGGGTGTGTAATCAGAATTCACAAACATACTACACTCTTTCCCTGTTTGGAACATTAACTTAGCTATTTATCGGTTCTGATTCTGAGTTAGGGGGCGTCACCCTCCCTCGTTCACTGCTTTAGTTACTGACCGCTTCAAATGATGTTACGTGATCAAGACTGGCTAGGACACGGCCGCTCGATGCTCTCTCGGGTCCTGCTGACGCTGAATGCCTGTCAGAAAGTAGAATGCAGTTGCCTTTACACAGGATGCAGTCCAAATTCCATCTTGCTCAACTTGCTCTAAGACAGCCTCCAGTAAGAAAGGGAGTAGCTTTCTCAGTGGAGAATTTCCTTGGCAAACCTCTTACCTTTACAGTAAAGAACTCCCAGAAGGCTAATCACCCTGCTTTGTTTTGAAGATTCTGAAAGGGATGCTGCCCACTACACCACTGGGCAAATAACTTTAAAAATGGGCAGTACGGTGGATGGGCCTTTAGGACAGACCTTCCACGATGCCTTCAAAGCCTTCCTTCCGGTCTAGAACCAGTACTGTTCATATCAGATAACGGGGTAATTGCTTCTATTTGATTACATGAACAGTTTCACTCACATAGTTTCCGTGAGTTGCATTTGCACCCAAGGAGTTTTTTATTGAGTACGTGAGTTGTAAATAAAAATATTCCTTAAGGAACACTAATGACTGGTCATGAGTCATTGACTTAAATCTCATAGGAAAAAACTTTAGTCTTACAGTTTTCATTTTTATTATGTACATCGTAATCTTTTTCTGCTTCTAAATAATTTTCTGGGAAACTCATATCATACTTCAAAAGTTTGTTTTCTGTTTCTTCTTATCCTCCTCTTCCTCATTATTATTATTGTTTTATTTTCCTGACCTTTTCTGTGCATTACAAGGCCAACAAGTACATCTTCGTAAAACTGGTTTTGTTGTCATAGTAAATTGGGTATTATTTTCATTTTGCAATACTGGATTTAGTTATAACCCCCCCTAAAAATTTATATTTTATGAAGAAAGATATTCAAATGGGGGGGGGAGCTTATGGCTTATGATTTAATCAAGAACCCTCCCAGAACTGCAATGAAATTCTAGCTTGAGGGAAGAAGTTCTCAACAGCCCTGGCTGGTGTGGCTCCATGGATTGAGTGTCGGCCTATGAACCAAAGGGTTGCTGGTTCGATTCACAGTCAGGGCACATGCCCAGGTTGTAGGACAGGTACCTGGTGAGGGGCATGAAAAAGGCAACCACACATTGATGTTTCTCTCCCTCTCTTTCTCCCTCCCTCTCTGTCTAAAAATAAATAAATAAAATATTAAAAAAATAAAAGTTCAAAACAAGTGTTACTCTGACAGCTCTTTGGAGATAGACCCGGAAGAAATATTCTTTTTAGAAATTATTTAGGAAAATAACCATGTGAGAAATAATGACATCTCTTACCTTTACAGGTATGAGAATATTTTTATAAAGAAAAAGTAATGCACCAGGGGGCCAATATGTGTTCTAGGTTCTGTTACCTCTTTATCAACTTTATTATGATTTTACTATGACAAACTCAGCCTATGGCCATGGGGTCTCCATCAGGTTACTCATTAATTTTCCACCCATATTTCCCCCTTGGTACTATGGAGATAACTTTTAACAACCTGAAGTGTATGGGTTGGACAGACACTAAACATTCTGGATGTCCAGAAAGCCACTTACCGTGTGCTGGGTAGTACCCTGGACACGTAATAGTATGTCGACTAAGCAACTTAATAGTATGTTAACCTACATGGTAGAACTCAGAATGGTTCATCCCCATTTCCTAAACCATGAAAAGGGCTGAGGGGTGTCTACGTGGCTTCACGTGGATGAGAAACTCAACTACCCGCGTGGACTGTGCCTGCCTGGCTCTCACCCCAAACACTCGCTCAGCCGGGAAGCACTCTGTAATGTCTCCACAGATGCTTTCTTCAGCCTTTTTATTTTGAAGATTTGTGTTTCTCGTATCTCCCCAAATTCTTAGCCTCGTCCTTGACATACATATAGTTTATATTTTTAATAATTGCTTTTAGGTGAGGGGATTAAGACTGTGGATCGGTAGTTACAAAACAGTGATGGGAATGTAAAATACAGCTTCGGAAATATAGTCGATAATACTGTAATAACTGTGGATGGTGCCAGGTGGGGTACTAGAGATATCAGTGAGCAGTGGGATCACTTTGTGAAGTATGGGGTTGTCTAATCACTATGCTATACCTCTGAATTCATACCAAGTAATATTAAATGTAAACTGTAATTAAAAAATAAGATTTAAAAAGACAGTGAATAAATCTTTAAAATTGGTTTTAGACATGGCATGTGGTATCTAAGACAATCTCAGATCATTTATTTCTGAAATTGATAGACTCCTAGCCAGAGAGAGTAACTGTAGGTAAGTGACTTCAACAGTTACACAACTGAACACACCGCAGCTGACACAAACATCCCACCCTCCCCCAAACTGCTGAAAGCATTTATTTGTGGGACAGATTTCTTTTTCTCCCTGAAATCTAGCGATCACCTTTCATGCTTAAAGCACAAACGTTGGATTTTCTACAAAAAGCACTTTCCTATCTGTTGCCCTGTGATCCATGCTTGATTGAATTTAGAACTCAAATCCATAAAAACAGTTCAATCCATATGGAGCTGTATTCTTTTAATAATCAAGTGGAGAGCTTGTAATAAGCCTAGGCTAAATATTTGGGGGAGCATTTTTTTCTTTTCAAAAGATAGCTGCTTGACTATGTAAGTCCTTCACTGAAGTTTGGTCAGTGTGGAAGGGAAGGAAAAGACCGGCAGGGTGACTTCAGTGTTGCCCACGCATCTGATCTGGTACCTTTTCCTCCTGTAGCCTGTGTCCATGATTTCACCAAGATGCTATACCTGTGCGAACTTCAGTTCTTTAGTCAGAGCATCTGGACTGGAGTTCAGGTTCCTCATTTCCTACCTGTGTGACTTTGACACGTTTGTTTACCCTGTCTGTCCTGTGGTTTCCTCCTATGTGAGAAAACAAGAGGGCGAGAGCCCACCTCCTAGGGTGGGTGTGAAGAATAAAGCATGATAACCGTGGAAACTGCCTGGCCCAGAATACGTGCATCGTGAATGCTACCTATTATTACCTGCCCTATTTATGTTGCCTTTTTCATGGTTTACTCAAAAAATGTACATAATTTTGAGGTTCACTCATTCTTTTATTATATGAAGATTGTTCCACAACGTAGAGTTTCCTTCAAAACTCAGCTGATCATCTCTGCAGGGAAGAAGCTGTGATTGGAGAGCCGATCACTTGCAACTTTGTCACTCAGCAGCCATCCACCTTCACCTCTAATCATCTGCTCATTGGAAGAGTGGCTGTTTCATTAGAGTCCGAGTTACGGCCGTGAGAGGATCAGCTTGAATTGCAGCATGTCTTGCATTTCTTTAGAAGGCATTTCTGGTCTCTAATAATATATTCACCTTTGACACACAGTCGAAGTAGAGGCACTTAACGTAATGTAAAAAAATAATTATCCCTGCAACACAACAATGAACAGCTTTCTGACTTGTGATTTTGCTAAGTGCTTTTTCCTGTACTGCCTGACATCAGTCTATGCCTTTGTAAATACTTTGTTTCAAAGAGGCACCACATAAAATTGGTAAGAATGCAACAAATAAACATTTTTGCTTTAGTCTGGGAAACAAGTTTTTTGATGCCATGCATACTGAATGGATTACATAAGAACTTAGAAGAGAAATTAATTTTATCTCTTGAGGATAATAAAAAGATAACTGTAATGTGGAAAAAATCAGCCATTTTCATAACTGAGAGATTTCCTTAAAGCATTCTGTAATCAAAAGGCCCTTACTTTTTTATGAATCATAAAAAAGTAAGAGGCAATACCTTTCCTACCCTAAGGGTTTAGTATCTCTCCTGCCATAAAACCGCATTTGTAAAGTCATTTCTCACACACAAAAAAAATGCATAGTTAAAGCGAGGTAACGAGCCACAGGTAAGGAACAATAAAGACCACAAGGAGAGAGGTGGTACGTCCTCCCTGAGCCGCTGCGGATCAAAGCTTCCTTGGCCTGGAATCTTGTCCTGGCATTAAATCGTAGTGTCCAACATCAGCATAAGACTTGGAGGGTCTCTTGAATTCTTGAATTTGCTGGAGTCTTAAGGTCCTTAAAAGAAAGTGAAGAACCAAACCAAGAGAAAAATCCAGACTACTTGTGCCTGGCCAGGTTCTTCTGCTCTCTCTCTCTCTGGGGCTCTCTCTCTACTTTGTGTGCCAGCCCTTTGGCCCTTGAAGCATTACTTCTACTCATACATGAGCCCTGGAAGATGAACAGTGATTCTTTTTTCCATCTTACTCAACTGGTCAGTTTTCTTGTGCATGACGATGAGTAGAAAATCTTCATATACGTTTTAGCGGAGGTGGCTATCCTCTGTCCTCTTCCAGTTCTTAACGACTTTTTAACCTGTGCACTACGTCATCTGGTTTCAGCCAGTAGTTTTGCAGTCTTGAGCCTCCAAGTCTGTTTTCAAAGCCTGAGCAGTAAGACTCTCAGAACCCAAGAATTTAGGAGGATGGGAGTCGTCAAGTTCCCTTCTCCCGTTCGTGATTCCCATCCCTCTCACTATCATTTTTCCAGTGCTTACCATGTAACAGGCGCTAGGATAAACCTTTTTTGCATGTTAGTTTGTTTAATATTCATGGCTGCTCTCTAAATTGGGCTGCACTGTCACTAACTTAGAGAGGAAGAAACAGACAGGAAGGATAACTGACCAGCCGAAGTCCCAGAACCGAAAGGAGCAGAGCCAGGCGTGGGTTCCGAACTCGTGGCTGTGCTGCGTCTTGCGCTCTGAGCTTTCATCGGAAACCTAGAGTCAAGGGCTAGGAAGCATTTTCCACGCATTTAAGATCTTCTCCAAAACCTTTCTCTTTGGTTCCATACGACAAAAATTTATCTGATTTTTTCCCTTTCAAAAATTCAACTGCAGTAGTTGAAAACCCCAATAATAATGAACTCATAATTTAATCCGCGTGGCATTTTTCACTAGAGCCATCAATAAGAGTGTGGATCAGGGTGATACACTGACTCCTGCCCCCATCTCTCTTATTACCTAAGTCCAATTTTTATCATATTCTACCACTTTGAGGGGAAAAAGTTAAGCAACCTCTGTGATAAGTTTTTAGGAAAGCAACATTTTTCCTATAACAAGATAAAAACATCACATCTTGAATTAATCTTTTAGATTAGCTTGTCACTCAAAAGAAGAGCATGAGGCAAAGGATGAATAGTTCTCACCAGGAAAAGTGGAGGAGGAACATGCTGACGATCACCAATGGGGTGCCGCTGAGGCAGGCAGACCTAGAAACAGTACCAGCATCCTGGCTTTTAGATAGCATGAGGACAAGCCATGGGGTTAGGTACTTGTAGTAGTCGTCTTGAATTTTGCTTTGGGACTACCCAGTCATATTGCTGAATGGACCACTGAATTTCTTTCATCCTGGCGAATCTGGTGAAGAGTCCTTGTCTACAGGAATCGAAGGATTGTAAAAAATTAGTGGCACAGGAGTTGTGTTCAGTGATATCTGAAATTATTTGTATGAGGTTGTTCATCACGGTGACCCTTCCAGCACTGGGAACACAGTGGATTGCTAGTGTTGGGGTGATGCCTCTCTGTAATGAATATTTCTCTTCACCGCCTGAAGAGGAGGGAGCTGCATGGGAGGAAAAAGCACATCAGTTTCTTCAGCATGGCGTAAAGAAAGCCACCAAGTTGCTATATAAATTTATGCATTGCATGGCTCACTCAACATGCCACAAACCAATGCACTTGAAATTGATGCTCCATCTTCCCGGCCTCACCTGTTGCGTGGTCCAGCCTATGCAGGGACTGTGGTGTACCGCATGGGCCAGGCTGGAGCATATCGCGGGTGAATGAGAATCTCTGAGAGCTGTGTGTGCAGGAGGTTACCCTGGAGTCTTTCATTGCTGACAAAGTGCCCCCGGGTGTGCATTTGCCAGGCATTTGGATTCTGTGCGCCATATGTTCTGGAGTCCGTTCATTTGTGGTGGGTGAAATGTACAGACCAAACTCTCAGAACCTTATAGGCAAGGGTGGTGGCTTATCAATTTTATGATGATTGTTTCCAAGCAAGTGGTCTCGTACATGGTGAGCATTTGATAAATATTTATGTAGCTGAAAAGGAAGACCTTTCCCCTTCAGTGTGGACCCATTTGTCTGTGATTGCTCTGACCAGCAGTAGATGTTCCATATATTAGGCGTGACTTATTTAATTGGCCAATGACAGAAGAAAAGCACAAATGACAGGTTGGAGGCAGAGAGACTAGTGTTAGCAATCCACGTGAGACACAGTGGCGGCTTATACACAGTAGGAAGTTGTGGGGTGGAGATGGGTGTGGGCAGCTCAGACTGCATTTACACCAAGTCAACTCCTTGCTGTGAAACGTGGGTGTTCTTTTTGATATTTAGTTTTGTACATAGCCTGGTGTTCCTATAAAACGAACAACAACGAGCACTGTTTTTGGTTTCCTCTGGGCAGAAATGAGGTGGGAGAAGGAGTCACACACCAGGAGCTGATTGCTTTGGTGGCCCATCTTTCCAGGCAGACACTGTCTCCTCCCTGCCTCCCTCCTCCATGCTTCCTGTGGTCCCAGGGAGGCGGGCCATTGCTCAGAGGAGAGGCATCCAGTGTCAGTTAGCCACGTGACAGCTGATCTAGGGCATGTCACAGAAGGGAGATATCATAGTTACATATCATAGCAAGTGAGTTCCTGAAATACAGGAAATGAACACAAGCTGATGACTTTTTTATTGTAGTTGACATACAATATTACATTCGTTTCAAGTGTACAACACAGCAGTGTCACATTGACATACCTTAGGATGTGATCACCACGATAAGTCTAGTACCCATCCGTCACCGTACAAAGTCGTTACAATATTATTTACCCTGTTGCCTGCGCTGTAGGTCACATTCCCATGACTTACTTAATTTATGACTTCTTCTTAATTCCAGACAGGATGCTAAATACATGTGAATGTCTTCAGGAAATAAATGTATGTAACTCTCTAGACATATTGCAGGCTGATGTTTCAAATACAGGAATAGTAATCATTGTAAAGAAACTGTCCATTGCAAAATATCGAGATTGAGTCCAATAAGATGGCCATAGTGATCACCAAGATGGGTGTGGGGGATGCAGCAAAAGCTATGATTTTTTAATCATTCCTTTTGGCTTTGAGCCTTAGTTTATGACAAATTTGTCAAACCATGTATCAGTTACATATTTAAAGTGAGAACCCGTTTTAGTGTGTCTACATGTGAAAGTCATAGGGTAGCACATTTCTGAACATTGTCTCGTCCAAAAGTGCCATACCAGCCTTGCCAGGTAGAGATTTTTGTTACTGGAAGCATCCAAGTAGAATTTGGGTTACCATCTGTCAGGAATTTGGGAGAAGGTGTTCTTTCATTAAAGAGGAAAGTTGGAATCAGAAAACTATGATATTCCAACCACTTTTTACACCTTACAACTAACTGTATTTTTGTTCAAATATTTTTAGTCTAAATCATAAATAAATGTATTTTATGCTGTATTTTAAACTCAAAACGATTTTACTTTTGTTTTATATGTTTGCCCATATAACATGCCATACTAAATTTTTTACCAAGGTTTCCTCACCGGTGTGGGCTTTTCTGAAGCAAATTTCTGAATCTGGGATTACAACTTACATCAAAGAGTTATTCACTTCAAATCTATTTTAACCCACTTCAGTACCTTTTTTTATATAATACTGATTCAATAAAGAGATGAGGACGGTAGTCTTGTAGAATATTTAACCTAACACTTTTTCTTGTGCATATCTTATTTTGTAAATAAAAAGATTCCACCATCCATCCATTATTCAGAATTATTTCTGAGACATAAGTATGTGTCAGGCCCTCTGTGGATTCCTGGTAATATAGCTGTAAGTGGGACAGAGAGAAGCCTTCTGTTGGTGTAGGCTGCAGGCTAAGAAAGAAGTAAAAATCAAGAGGCCCTTCCTAAGTAATACAGAAACATCACATACAAATGGGGAAAGATTGGGAATGATATTTGCTGTGATGCCTGATCATTTCTGAGTTTACAAAACTCTAATTCCACTAGTTCCTGTTCATTCCATGGTCAGGGAGTTTGAGAAATTCTGGACCAAACAAACGTAATAATTCTGTACTGTAAGACTTCTCAGAAACATTAATAAATAAATGTGCCCAGTAAATCTCTAAGAAAAAAGCATAGAACATACGTAGTATTTTCCTAACACATTTGATCATGGCATGCTTTTCTTGAGAAACATCTTGGTGGAACTATTGTCGCGTGGAACACATTTTGGCTAGATTGATAATATATGTGAGAATTCACAGCAAAATCAGGTTGGAAATATTCTGTGAAAGTCTAGAGATTCTGAAGTCAAACAGAATCATTGTCTACTTTTCAAAACTGTTCATAAGTACCTATTAAACATGGAACAAAATGCCTGTCTCAAACTATTATAAATATTCTTCTCAAACTTCTGCATTAAATAAGGCAGATTGCATCAGTGGATTTGTATGCCAAACAGAGGGAGCATATCTTTGAACATTTATTTCATATAGATCTATAAAATATGTGTTTTAAAAGAAGTGAAGTGATCTGCTGGGTGCCTGGGGCACCACCATTTCAGGACCAGGATTGGGGGTTCAGCACGATGTGGGAGGATGTTACTTGCTCTAGAGACACTTGGCAGCCGCCCAAAGCTCTCTTAACTTGTTTGGAGAAGGCAGCGTCGGTGCTGACATACAGGAAAGAAGAAACGTCCTTTCTGCCGTGCGGTCACCTCTGAGACACTTTTGAGAAAGTAGCATTAAAGTGAAAAGGTGTGAAGTCGGAGTCTGAAAACTGTCACAGTGACTGACTGTCTCTCAACAAAGTCATCTCCATTCTGTCTTTCAGTCAGGAACCAGCCCTACTATCAGGAGCCGAAAGAAGACAGGAACCCTAGCCAGATGGACTTAGCAGAATAGTTTGGGCGGGTCTCCTTTTGTAGAAAGAACATAGTTTTATTTTCTAAATTTCTAAAACCAATGCACAAATGTGTATATGCTGAAGGACGCGTTTCCCTCGCCACCTTCCCACCTGTATCCTTGGAAGGTATTTGAGTGTTGACTGAGAAAGTCAAAAGCAGCAAAGCTTACTGTTCCAGACGAGGCTGAGAAAGGGGAGAGAGCGTAGGATGGCACGGCCCGACACCCGGCGGTCCGCCTCCGTCCAGTCCCGAAAGTGGTTGGATGGTCGTGGGCAGAAATACAAGTTTCAGGGTTTCACACTCCTCTTCTCCAAATTTAGAGTACTGGACTCCAAACAAAGGGGCTCCTAGTTCTAAGATTGGACTCCACGATGATTCAGGGATTCGGGACCATCGCCTGCCTTCTGGATCATTTGCCCATAGAGCCTGGGAAAAAGGAAAGGCCGCCTCATTCTGGATGGAGGCTGAATCTTCAGTTTGGTGTGACGTATAGAAAACACATGGACCACTCTGCCCTCAAACGCATGGGGTGGGAAAGCACACAGACTTTTTTTATAAGACTCTTACCCTGTTTTTACTATTCAAAGTCCTTGAATGGATTAACACTAACCATCTTTCATGACAGGTATTGATGGAATAAATTGTACATTATTAATTAGCATGCTTCTGCTTTGGGGGAGGTAAGATAGTGTAGTTATTAGAGAGAGACTTACTGAAGAGAAAATGCTAAAAATGATGGTAATAATCATATATTGATTATTACCTAATCTGTTCCAAGGCCTTTATATATATTAATTCCTATCCTCACTATGCCAAGGCCTTTATATATTAATTCTAATCCTATTCTGCGCCAATACCGTTATATATATTCATTCTAATCCTCACTATGAGTGTGCTTCTTCATTTGTGTAGCCATACTTACTACATCATTCCCTTCACCTAATTGCCTTTAATTGACATTTTTAGGGAAAATGATTTGGTGTATAAAATACTATCTTTGAAAACAAGGCCTGTACATGTGGTGGGGGGGAAAGTAGTTTTACATCTGTGAGTGCACAAAATACAGAGTTTATTCTTACATTATTATTTATTAATTATTGAATTATTTTCCATACAAGCAACCGTAAACCTGTTTTCCCCACCCTGTATTATACTTGGGCACAGTGCCTAATACAATATAGATAACTAACCATTTGGTTAAATGTATTTGTTGCTTAAAAAATGTACATTTATGTAACTAAATTTGTGTATACTATTTCATATTTGTTTTTCCTTGGTCATATATCTCCTGTTAGATGAGATTGGAAGGGTGAATTTACTGTTGATTTAAAAGCCCAAATTGATAGCCTTTTAGCTTACTTGACAGTGAGAATGTTTTTCCATCATTTTAAGTATGTTAAAATGAGAAGCATTATTATCTCCGCAATCAAACCATAAACTTTAATGCATTTCTTAATGGATAAAAGTAGCACTTTTAAAATTTTATTAAGTGTACTAATGGCCTTAGATTAACCAAGCTGATACTTCCAGTGTATCTAATTCACTTCGATACTGGCTTCTGGCAAAGATTGTTTTTAATCAGTCAACTCCGTACGTCTTGACAAGCAGGTGCAGTACAATATACAAAGTCATAAAGAAAGGGAAATATATTTTTTTAGTTTGGTAAAAGAAAAACAATAGCTTCCTATTAAGAATAGTTATTTTTTGTTTGCTTGCTTAAATAATTACCACCCACACAGAACACTCAGTTTCTATGAGGCACAACAGCACAGACACGTGTTTTCATTCTTACAAGAATCTGACAAGATTCTCTCCCCTGTGCAGACGAGGCGACTGGGGGATCCCCCTTGGAGGCAGCCCAGGAAGTTAGTCATCTAGTCATTGAAACTGCGGTTCAACTGTGATCCTTGAATTCAGTAGATAAACATCTGGGGAATTTGTTACTCTCTGCCGCATTAGGCCAACACTGGCTCCTGTAATCAACTCCCAAATTTCAGTGACTTTACCCAATAGCAGCTGGTTCCTCACTCCTTGAACAGCCTGAAGAAGTTGTTCCTTTCTAGCAGGCAGCTTTCCAACATGCTGCAGTTCAAAGACTCAGGGTCTCTCCATTTTGGGGTCTCTGTCGCTCCCCAGCGACATGGGCGGGAAGAGAGAGGGCTGCTGTGACACATTGCACTGGTGACAGTGGTCCCTGGCTTGGCTTTATAAGGAACAAGGATTATGAAGTTGTGCGTGTGTGCCCATGCGCACTCACATAGGATGAGATCCTCAATTTTTAATAGTGAGAGCACCTTATTTAAAAGAAGTTATCTAAAGTTCAGGTCTGATATATTCATGGTTACTTTGGAGAGTGAAATTTTGAGCTGATTGAATATTCTTTAGCATATCTTCTTGTAGTGTTCAAATGTTCTAGAATCGGTGTTAAGATAATAAAAACCAGGAAGCACAGTTTTGAAAGCCTGCTGAGCATACCTGTACATCAGGCGGGCTGGGGCAAGAGGAGGGAGTGAGGGCGCAGGAGGTAAAGATTGTCAGGGGCCAGCTCTGCACTCACAGAAGGGAGCTATAGCTATGTGGTGGGCGGTCACTCTACCCAAGCAAGGAAATGCCACGTCAACCCTCTAAATCCCAGCCCAGGGGCACATTCAGCAGGTATTAAGAATATCTGATGAAAACAGCCAGTGGTCCAGCCCTGTGCCCAATGCCACTTTCATCTCAACATTTTTTTTTGAAAAGACTGGCTTTGCTCCAAAAGTGATCAGATGCATTTCTGCCTCATCTCAGCACATCAGGTATTCTCTTGGATGCGCTGACTAAGCATATTCTCTTTGCTCCAGCCTGGGTCTGCAAACGGGCCTTCTTCTCAGCTTCTGCGAGCTTATTGAAAGTATGAAAGCAATGATATGTAGTTATTTTAAAACATTCTTCTTTTTTTTAATACTGTCAGATCTCTTCAGAGGCTGCTGCTTCAGAGAGAATGAGTCTATCTCATGCTGAGCAGAACAAAGATAAGCCTCTAAAACGTTGCAGAGGGTCTACCTGTCTTTTCCTGCCAGTTTCTGTGTACTTTTTACCTTTCCTATAAAATCGCTGCTTAGAATTGAAGTAAAAATTGAGTCAAATAAGAGAAGATGGTCTCTACCCATTGCAGGTATGCATAAATAAGGTAAGACCAGTTCGTTTGAAAGGACGCATTTTATGAGGCAGTATGCATTGTAGTCAGCCGTGACAAATGATTATGGAAATCTTCATGGGATTTGTCTGTCCCCTTCTCCTCAGTATCTCTTGCAAAGTTATTCTTTTGTAACCAGCAGATTAATGAACCATCGCAGGAAAATCCACAGGGGATCAAAAACACAAGGATCGTCCTATAAATAATTTCATTTTGTTGTACTTAATAATGTGCACCACTGGCCAGTGTACTCTAGAAAGAAAATGGATTCTTGAAGCTTTACAGCACAGATTTCCAAGATCACTTTCAAGGCCACCATCAGATCCACCATGGCCGGTGAACGGAGGGATTTACATTAGTGGTCACTGACTTTCTGTGGTTTGAAAACAGAATGGTGACATGTACGAAACTTCTGTTACTCATTGCAAGTTTTTAAAAATAACTTACTGGTGTCATGTCAGCGAGCTGTAAATGCAGTTCTCTTTGAATGATATATCCATGTCTATCCCAAGTTAATTTTTCCTGATCAGCTTGACCAAACCTGAGGTCTTATAAGGAAAGAAGTTTGTTTTATTCATTTTTTAATTTTTTAATATTTATGAAACTTATCTCTCTTTATACTCTCCTTCAGTTTAAATCATGGTGTAGTGGCCAACTTCTGGTATTTTGTAATAAGTAGGTTATATAAATGGCCATCATGATATCATTTATAGAAATCTGCTGAGTTTCTCTTTGGGATGGTTGCATTCAAAGAGAATACAGTCTATATAGCTTTGATGTTACTGGGTTTTTTTTCCCAGGCAAAAACTCCGACAGAGAATTTTACAGCTCCCTAGGTGTTAGAACATAATTTGAGTTTTCCTCTTACTCTGAACACAGATTTCGGAGCCATTTTAAAAATAGAATTATAAAAACAATTAGCTTTTTATTTCTCAAAAGTTACTGTATGTGTATACTACTAATTATTTAGAACCTAAAATTATTAATTGTAGTTAAATAAACTAATAACTTTACTCTTATACTAGCTAACATATATGTAAGTTGAACCATATAAAATGGTGAAAAAGTCAAACATTTTGATGGTTCTGAGTGATGGTTGTTCCATATTCTAGTTGTATTTTTGACGTGGTTGTGCAGAGAGGCGAGCCACATCTGCCTATGCCACCATCTTGACCAGAAGTTTCTCAAACATTTTTAACTAACAAAAAAATGCCTATTTCTTATAGTTCGACTAAGAGTTAAGTAGTCATTGCCACTGTTCTACTTAAAAAAAACAAAAACAAAAACAAAAAACCTTTCTGGAATGGTATGAAATGGAAAGCTTTAGTTTGCCAGGAATAGTTTTCCTTCTGAATTACTTGGAACAAGTGCACTACCACAGTGATCACACCGCAGCCCCTCTGGTTACTTCGGGCTTCTCAGTTGCAAGGTGGACACTCTGCCATACCCAGAGATGTGTTAATCCTCCTGCAGGATCGATGTGAGTTGGTGCAGTCACCTTCTGTGGAAAGTTGGGTTTCTGTGTGCGTGTTCAGGAATACGTGCACGTATGCACAACTTTCATTTTCAAGCCCCAGAGAATCCTCAGGGATCAACATTTACCTTTTTCCCCTCCAAGGAAAAAATTATTTTATGTATGCCCCAAATGGTTCTATTTTTCTCTTGCTGTTGCTTGCTGTACATGGATGGATACATAGATGGATGGGTCAATTTATTCCCTCACTTTTTGAAGGGAGAAAAGGAGAACAGAAGCAATTTTGGGAAATGATCTGTCCAAATCAAAACCCGCAGTGAAGTATTGCGGAGGCCGCTCAGTAGAGTACCAAGGATAAGAACATGGGCCCCGCAGGCAGAGAGCTCCACAGCCAAGTCAGACGTTAGGAACTTACCGGCTGAGTGACGTTGGACAAGTCACTCGCCTCCCTATGTTTCAGGTGCATCATCTGGAAAGTGGAAATAATGAGAATAATATTAACAATAACAGCAAACACTTCATCAGAGCCAGGCATTCTACTAATCGCTTTCCTTGAGCGAGCGTATTTACCAAAAGGAGCTGTCATTTCCTTTGTTTTAAAGAGTCTGACATCTTAGAGACGGTGGGCAGCATGCCCAGGATCTCATAGCAGCAAATAAATGGAAAATGCAGTGTGCAACTTACAGGGCTGTTGTGATGATTAATGAGATAATGCCTGTGAAAGTCGTCAGCCGAGGGCCCCTGTTAGGTATTAAAATAGGGGACAGACTAATTAGATAAAAAATGCCCCCAAGCAATTTGAGATCCTCTTTTAGAGTAATAAAAAAGCACAAATTAATAGGAAACAAATCACAGAGACAAAGTGTATTTTTAGTGTTGATTATGTGAGAGTGGATGGAGCCCCCTGCTGTATTAAGATAAGGAATAGAGATAACCAGTTACACTGGCTTGGGGTTTTTTTTAGCTGTCCTTAGAATAAGTCCCATTATCACTGAGATGTGAAGTCTGTAATAAAATGCACAATGAACCAAGCAAAATATGGAAAAGCTCATTGCCCTGACCATGTGCATTTTAGTTTCACATAAAATATAATCAGCTACTTCTTCTTAAAATTTTTCTCAATTATAATTTATATTCAATATTATTTTGTATTAGTGTCAGATTGGATTTCCCTCATGGGTGGTCTTAGTTGCGGCTCTTATGTCCTGAATGTGACTCTGGCAATTAGAACTGCTACCATGTGCTTCCTACAAAATATTGCAATTGAACATCTGGTGTGATGGCTTCTATTAAGGGGGAGCTGAGTTTTACTCCATTGCATTCTAGTTTAGAAGGTTGAGAATGTGGCAATATTACCATGGCCTGTAATTGGATCAGCAATTTGTGAGCTCCGATGTGAAGATAGAGAAGGTTGTAAAGTGTTAAGAATGTGGAAATGGCTTTCTGGGAATATTTGCACTTCTCTCTGAGTTATTTTTGCTTTGGATAGATAAATTGTGTCCTTCAGAAATCCTCATCCACAGCCCTGGGGACTTAGCTAGTAGAATTAGAGAAACTATGAAAAACAGAAAGAACATTAGTAGCTCTCAGGGTGTTTGAGACATAGGAAAGGAATAGAATGAAAGCTCAACGTCAGGGGCCGGTGGTTGGGGAGAACAAATTCCTTAAGGGGCTCAAGAATAATGATGAGTAAAGGGGTTTTAAAAATCAAAATTTGAAACCCATTCACAAAGAGCAAAGAAGTGAGAACAAGCAGTAGTGTGTCCATGAACAAACCATCCGTAAGGGAGTGTGTTCAGGACACATGCTTGGCTCACTTCATGAAGGAGTGATGGCATGGTTGCTGACTTCGGAGAAGACAGTCAAGTTAGGGGGATACGCCTCTCTTCTAGATAACTTCAAAAGAGGTAACAGTTCAAGTCAATGAGGCTTAGGATGCTTCAGAGCACTGCATTCAAGGACGCAGAGGGTGAATGTGGGAGAGATCGATCCTCCTGAACGCTTGGAGGACAGGCAGGACTTGGATAGGCAGAGAAGGAAGGGGATGGGGAAAATGAGCAGAGGGGAAAGTGAAAGGTGTGTTGAGGGGTATGTGGAAAAGGTTCGTTCCCCAAAAAGTTCAGGAAAAGGATTAGTTGAAGATAAATGGAGTGGCGTAGAATCCTAGAATACCTGAGACTGTCACTCAGGGCTCACCCACTCTATCTGTTTATTCACCTTGGATGCAGAAATAGAGATGCAGAGAGGTGAGGTGCATAGAACAGGCTGTGAAGAGCCTTGTAAGGAGTTTGGACTTCACAGACAGTGGGGTCTCTGAAAGCTTTTGTAGATCACTCTGTTACCGTGAACTTCTATTGCAACATAGAGGGCGCTATTAGAGCTAAACTAGAGTGAGCAGGGGGGTGTGTGTGTCCTCTGAATGTTAAAGAAACAGGTAAGAAGCTTTATGTTACAAATAAAGTGATATTACTAACAGTGAGGGTGAAAAAGACTGAAATTAGTGCCAGAAGATTCTGGGATCTCCCTTGTTTTTGTGCTTAGGAGAAAAATGGGGGTGGATTTTTACTTCTCATGGATGGGTTAAATGTGAACTTCCCTGGAAAGGAAAAATCAGTTAACCACTTAAAACTCTTCCTTCTTGTATGTTTTTCCAGATAAAATCCCTTGATCAATACAAAGGAAATGTGTTCTTTTTAACAATAAGCCAAAAGGCTGAGAGGGTTTTCTCATTTATTTGTGACTATATTTCCTTTTTCTTCATGCTGAGCTCCTAAATATGAAGGGAGTAAAGACATTTATAATGTTATTTTTATCATTTAACCCAACATGGAATTGTGTGTGTATATTGTTCTTGTTGCAAAAACAATTTATTTTTATAAAACAAAAAATTATATTGACTAGCAAAAGGAACTGAAAATCACTTGGCACCTCACTACACAGAGTCACTACTGTTCATATATTTTCTCTTAGACACATTTTCCAATATATAGATATGTATTTCCAAAATGGGATGATATTGTGCATATTGTTTTGCAGTATTCTTTTTAAAGAGATAATGTATGATACAAAAATATTAATGGTGTGTTGAGAACATCTATCCATATCAATAAATATTTTTACAGTGATATTTTAATTCCTGTATATATTCCATTCTATATTTGTACTCTGTTTTATTTACTCAGTTTCATGCTGATGGTCTTTACTAATTGTTTGTTACTTTTCTGCTAATGCAGGAATAAGTATTTAAGGAAGATGGGTGTCTGTGCCTTATCTTTCATTCTTTCTTCACATGTTTCAGTAGAAGGATTTTTATTGCTACTTACGCTAAGCTCCCTCTGGGGCATGAGGATACCATGATGAACAGATTTGAGAAATCTCCATATTTTTATGGCACTTACCTTGTAGTTGTGAGAGAGAAAAAATTAAAAAGTAAACCAATAAATGAATATAGTAGTTAAGGAAAAATAGGCAGTACTATAAACATACTAGAAACTGGGGTGGTAACAGGGCCTGCTGGGGATGGAAGAAAGATGGTCAGGGAGGGGCCCGTTGAGTTGGTCTGACCTTTGAGTTAAGCCCTGAGTCCCAAGGAAGAGCCCACCGTACTTAGGGACACCGCTTTTCCAGACTGTTGTGAAGACAAAGTGGGTGAGGCTAAAAGAGCTTGGGGGATCAGTAAAACAGAGAAAAGGATAGTACAGCTGGGCTTCGCAAGTTGAGGTGAGGGAGGAGAAGAGGTAGCAGAGGTGAGATCAAAGAGGTGTGCAGAGTCCAGGTCACATAGGACTTTAAAGGTCCAAATAACAAGTCTGTGTTTTATTCTGAGAGCGGTGAACAGCCTCTGGCTGACATTAACCAAAGGAGACTTGATCTGCTTAACGTCTCTCCTACTGTGTGCAAGGGGCAGGGGGGTAGAGGCAGAGACTGGATCAGGGGCAGTATAATCACTCACGAATCATGATGTCTTAAACTAGATTGTTAGTATTGCAGACAGAGAGAAGTAAGAGATTTGTGCTAATATTTGGAGATGGAGCTCTCAAAATGTACTGCTTAATTATTTTCTACAAATATCTCTAGGAGTGTAAATGTCAGAGCAAAGGGTATGCACAGTTTAGAGACCTCTGTACATATCCCCAGGTGTTCACAGAGGTGTTTGTACCATTTAACAGACAATGGTGGTTTCTACAATTTACCAGAAAGTATGCACAATACTGGAATGTTTACAAAAAAGGGTTCTGTAGACATTTAGATTTCAAAATGACGTTATACATTTAAACACAAAGCCAGCAAAGCATTTACCGGAATGAAATTATTTTATTCCTAGAAGTGTACTTTAAAACTACCTAGTCCAGTTGCCTCATTGCACAGCTGGAGAGTTGTGAGCCTGTAACCATCCAGTGGTGGTCATCTCAGCCCATGCTACGGCTGTATGTCTCCTGGTAAGAATGGGGGAGACTTACTCTGTAGCATCATTCTTCTTTTCTCACTGAATAACAAAGCAATTGTTTACCCTAATTCGTAAGTTAGTTAGCTTTAGTTGTTTTTGTTTGTTTGTTTGTTTGTTTTGAGTTTGAAATAGGTGCACAGACTTGAGAGGATTCTTCCAAGGTCAAAACAGAGTGATGAAAGTACTAGGATATGAACCTGGTTTGTCTGACCCTGGAGACCGTGTATTTTTAAAAGGAGGTTTAAATGTTGTGTATTTACACGCAGAAAAATGCACTCACTTCCGTATACAGTTCTATAAGTCTCGACAAAAGCCTACACTCGTGAACCACCACTGCAGTTAAGATGCAGCGCCGCGCTGTGACCCAGAATTATCCCCTCATGCCGGCTCTTTGTCACCAACCCCTCCCCCATCTCAAATCCCGGGGTACCACTCTTCTGTTCTTTCTGCATGTTGTTCTATCTTTTATAAAATCTTATGCAAATTGAATCATATAACATGTAGTCTCTTGAATCTGGCTTCTCTTACTTAACTTTCTGTGTTTGAAAGCCACAGATGATGTTGCACGTATCCATACTTTGTTCTTTGTTATTGGTGAGTAACGTTCTGAGTCACGAATGTACCACAGTTTGTTTATCTCCTCATCTGCTGAAGAACATGCACTCATATGGCTTCCAGTGTTGGCAGTTAACGGAGACCTGCTAGAAACAGTTGCGCGCAGAAGTAGGATCGGTAGCTCACATGTGGAGTGTGTGTTAACTTTATAAGAAACTGTCAAACTGTTTTCCAGGTGGTTAATATTCTGTAGTCCCTGCAGAGTGTGTAAGAGTTTCCATTGTTCTGCATCTTCACCAGCTCTTGGAATTGTCAGTGGTTTTGGTTTTTAATGCTTTCCTTTTAGCTTTCCTAATGGGTGTGCATAGGACCTCATTTTAGTTTTTAATTTGATTTTCCATAACGACCAAATTTAATTTGAGCCGGTCCATCATTTCAAGTGTTTATTCGCTATCTGTACATCTTGAGTTATTAAGTGTCTATTCTTATCTTTTGCCTATTTTTATGGGATTGTTTGTTGAGTTTTGAGAATCCCTTACACTTTATGTATTCTGAAAAGTGTCCTTTGTCTGATACGTGATTTGTGAACATTTTCTCCCAGTCCGTGGTTTGTCTTTTTACTCTCTGAATAATGTCTTTCATGTAGCAAAAGTTTTAAATTTTGTTGAGAGCCAAAGTATGTATTTTGTTTTGTTGTTTGTGCTTTTGAGTTTCCGTCAAAGAAATCTTTGCCTAACCCCTGGTCACGGAGGGTTTCTCCCATATTTCCTTCCCAGATTTTATAGATTCACATTTTACATTTAAGTCTGTGACTCATTTCGAGTTAATTTTTATGTAAGGTGTAAAGTTTGGGTTGCAGTTCTTATTTATTTACTTATATGTTTACTTACTTATTTATTTCAGTACTGGTGTTCCCATGGAGCCCAACTAGCTTTTAAGATTATACTCCCTCCAATATTGCATTTGTGTCTTTGTCAGAAATTATTGAGCTTCTTTGCGTGGGTTTATACTTAGATCCTTCAGTTTTACCGACCTGTTTTTCTGTCAGTGCCACACCACCACACTGTCTCAGTATAGCTTAACAATGTTTTGAAACCTGATAGCGTGAATCCTCTAACTTTGTTTTTTAAAATTGCTTTGCTGTTTCCTTGATTCCCGTATACATTTTTGGAATCAGCTTGTGCATAGCTACAAAAATGTCTTCTCGGATGTTGATGGTGATGGAATTTTATTTATAGACCAATTTTGGGAGAATCAACATCTTAACAATACTTAACTTTTGAACCAGGAACATAGTGTATCTCTCCATTTGTGTATCTCTCCACAGCTTTTGGCTGTGTGTGTGGTGTGTGTATTGTCTGGGTGTGTCTGTGTGGCACTTTAAGGAGATATGTGAGGGAGAAAAAATAAAACAAACAAGAAATTCACCACTGAAATGATCCTTCTTCACATTTCAATTTCCTTCCCAGTCTGCTACTACTTTTTACTTTGCAGAGTCCTTAGGTGGTCATCGTTTTTGTTTTTTGATTCTCTCCAGGATGCTTAGTTGTAATTAGTGGGAGGGACAGCCTGTAGTGCATTCGTTCCATCTTGTTCAGTGTTGAAGTCCATCAGTTTTGATGGTGATGGTCTCAGTCCACCTCGCTTAGCGATGTCATGGATTGCGGGGCATCCAGACGCGGCTTATATGTGTTTTTTCACTTTGAATAAACCAACTATGAGGTGGCTTTCGTAGTGTGGGGTCATTAAATGTGAAAGAGGTGCTTTCTATATGAAAGTTCAAAGGATTTATCTTGGGTAGATGCAGGCCTAGGAAAAGGAGTGAAACACACAACCACTCTTTTTAAGTCTAATAACATTCATTTAGATTCAGGAGTTTCTCCCATTCTTGACATTGCCGTGATGTGTCACTTAAAAACATGAAAGGAAAATTGATGTGACAGTTAGCAGAGTCACCAGGGTTTGTCTGGGAGCATTTTTTAGCAGGCATTGCATTGCTGACAAATAACAGGAGTTAGCAAGTAACACAGGATCTCACAATATCACCGTTTATTTAGCCCCAAAGAGAATACAATTTCCTGTGTACAAACACAGTTGACTGATAAACTCCAGTAGCATCCAAACAATAGTATGACCCTTACATCTTAAGACAGCTTATTAACAAAGAAGTTCAAGTAGCATTATCTTCTAAAAGTGATAATAAGCAAATTTTCCATTTTTATCTTCAAGAATTGGAGATCACTAAATGTGTCCTCTTGAGTACAATATAAATTGCTGATTTTATTTTCATTCTACTTTGTAAGCCATTTGTAACAAAGACACATGCAAAAAATATATCTGGTTTCTTTTCTGATTTCTAGTTTTATATTTCATAAGTCTCCAAAGATGCGTTATTATGAATCAAGATGATCCTCTAGAGATTCTCAGCCTCATTCTTTATGAAAGCAGTGTTGCAGAACAGTCCAGAGCATTGAGTAAAGTGACCCACTAAAGTAAATTTTACCTACAGTTCCTCGATATACCTCAAAGATATTCATACGTCTTTCGTTAGAATAGAAGTTTGAGTCTCCAACTGCTCATTCAGCAGTTGGGTAGGGCAGAATTTGGAATGAGGTCAAAATTTGTATATTTGGGAAACCAGGGAAAATATTAAAACTATTTGCAGCAGAGGGATTATACCTTTCCTACAGAAACTGTTTACTGTTTTTAAGCAGACATGTTACAAGCCATATTTAAAAATTCTATAACCAAATGAAGATGTATAAATCTCAACAAGAGCTGGAAAAACTCGGGGACTTCATGGCAATTGAAGTATATATTTTGTCCACAAAATGTGCAGATATGTGCAGGAGTGTGACAGGCAGACTCTAGTGAACATGCATTCATTCATTCACTATTTCTTCCCCAGGGCGACACTACACTCCCAGGTTGCAGAGATGACTAATACATTATTCTAGGTTCCTTTTCAAGCCCTCAAGTAGGGCATTACGAACTGATTTTAAAACAGAATGATAATTATCCTTTCAAACGAATATCTGGCCCTTCCATTTAGTCATCCAAATAAGGGTGAGAGAGCAATTCCGTTGGACCCATCAGCTTTTAAGGGATAAAACATGTCACAATATGTATGCCAATGCTTTGTTCATAATATATAGCTTTTGTAGTTTACAAATTGCATTTGAATTATAAATTTAATTGTCATAATAGTCTTCTGGTTAGATCAGGCATGTATTAAAAACCCCATTTATATAGGTAATGGACCTGAAGTAAAAAGAAATTGCATAAATTTACATTCTAGACACCTCAGAAAATGCCGGCCCTGGCCCTGCGAGGCCGCTGCTCCGTTGACAGCAACTCACTGATTCTCAGAAGTGAAGGGCGCGGTCTGCTGCATCCTAACCCTGGGATTAAAATTCTCACGGAACACTGACCGAGTTCACATGGTTTACATCTGGGACGGTCCCTAAGGTTCCGAGTAAATGTTACCTCCCCTGGGAGACTCACCTTCATGAGACCAGCGAGGATTTTCACTGACAAACTTACAAATACTACTGTAATAAAGTAACCACTTTTTCCAGTTGTATTGTCTCACCAGAAACAACCCTGAGTACCCCATGTCGGGAAAGACAAATTAATTATACAATAATTCTTTCTCACCATTTTTCTCCCTGGATAACATACAGTAAACTTCATGAGGATATACTCTCTTCACTTCTGTATTTATAGTCCCTAGCAGGGCACCTAACATATTGCAGGTGCTCTATAAGAATGGGTTTCATAAATTAACGTTTGCCTATATGTGAACAGTATATGTTTATAGTGCATGGCTGCATATGTTTTCTTTTCTTATGAATATATAAATGTTTGGGTACAAAATAACTGCTGTTTCCTCTCACTTTCATAGGATTATACGTTGACAATGTATTTTCAACAAGCCTGGAGAGATAAGAGACTGTCCTATAACGTGATACCCTTAAACTTGACTCTGGACAACAGAGTAGCAGACCAGCTCTGGGTGCCCGATACCTACTTCCTGAATGACAAGAAGTCGTTTGTGCACGGAGTGACCGTCAAGAACCGGATGATCCGCCTGCATCCCGATGGGACTGTCCTCTACGGCCTCAGGTCTGTCGTGTCCATTTCAGACTTGAACTTTGCCTGAACAGAGTAGTTACTGCCTTTTACTGGAGGGGAACCTGTTGTGCCGCTTCCCCCACTCCTCCTACAGGTGTGCGGGTAGGCAGCCAGGCCTCCAAGGCCGCAGACAGCTGAGAGCTCAGGAGCAAGCTCACAAAGGAGCTCAGCCCCAGCTCAGACTCAGCCTTCTTCCTGAATTATGTCAGCTGCTGATCCTAAAGCTGCTTTCTGGAAGGCGAAGCGATAAACAATACCAAAATAGCTGACGCGTAAGGTTCCCTTAGAATGGAAAAAAGTGGCGAATGCCCAGCGCCTGTCTGAATGTGGCAGATGTGCTGTTTATCAGTTGCTCCTGGGCTGCGTGAACCCGGTCTGGTCTCCTGACGCCAGGAGGCTGCCGGGGCCTTGTGCCCTCCGCGGAGCGCTCGGGCTCTCCTAACGCTCTCAGATTGATTGCGAGGGACCTTACACTGCTGAATGTGCCTGTATGTCAGAAAAGAATGGTGAGGTCCTGCTGCTTGGGTGAAGGGAAATGGTGAAATAAGACAGTTTCTTCTTTCAAAGTTTGTTTTTTATTTGAAGAAATAATTTCTTTAAAAGATGAAAAAAAAGATATCTGACTCTGAAAACATTACAATACAAAGAATTCCTCTGCACTATAGGAGAAGAAACTCTAAATTCCGAAACGTTTAATTGCCTCTGATCTATTCCGTTTCACATAAATACGTACTTACTTTACCATAATAGTGATGATTATAAAAATAGTATTATTTAATGAATGCTTGTTAGAGGTCAACTAAATGCTATTCATACATTAATATACAGGGTAGGGCAAAAGTAGATTTATATTGTTTGCATGGAAAATAATACAATAGTTAATAAATAATGATAACAAGAATACGCTGTGTTTCGTGAACTCAAAACTGTAAACCTACTTTTTCCCCACCTTGTAGTTAATACTTGCAGCAACTTCATAAGTTAGATACTGTTATCTTTATTTTCAAATGAAAAGCTGAGGCAGATGCCACTTGCCTGAGCTCACAAAGAAAGCAAACTGTGAGGATGAGATCTGAGCACTTCCGAGGTCAGAGCCAGAGCACTCGACCGACACACTGGGACTCTCTCACGCACACATTTTTCTTCTCCGGGGTCTCTCACTCGCATTACCTACTGTAGTCAGCATGCTTGACGGGCGCATCATCTTAGATCCTTATAAGCCAGTTTCTCTGTTTGTCATATTTGTGGAGAAAATGACCTTTGACTGTCAAGGGAAGCAGGGAGGGGGAGAGAGCGTGTTTGTGTCCTGAGTGAGCCACTGAAGGTGAAGAGATGAATTGAAAATTTATAAACGTCCCATTTTAGTTTTTACCTACACTGTAAATAAACTCAGTAAAGGTTGTCAATAAATTCTGAATGCACAGATGCAAAGTTGAATGGATGGGAAATCAATGGTCACAATGTCTTTGGAATTGAGAAGGAAAAGAGAGGACCGAGATAGATGATACATATGTATTATTTATATTGTTAAGCCAATACATTAAGATGCATGGGACGTAATAGCTGTAACTCAAACTCACAACAATGGGAGATCATCACTCTTCCATCCCCACTTCCAACACAGGCTGTTGACAAAACCTGCAGGTTCCTGAACACACCTGAGCTGCATAGAATTAAAACTTCAGGACAGAGAAAGCTCTGAACTGTTGACGGTTTTATCAGTTGTATTGTTCATTCTGAATTTCACATTGATAAGGTTTTTCAGGATATTTATGAATTTCTCATTCTAGTTTTTACTGATAAAGAGAACAGTTTGTTTCATGGCTGAAAAATTAGTGCAGACCACACATTTCCTTACAACCCCAGGAGATTCATTTGTGGTATATGAAAGGAACCCAGTTGAAATCGCCGTGGTTGATTCTGCTCTGCTCGGCCCCTCTTCCCATTTACCCACCTCCCCCCACAGCCCCTCTCTATTGCTGCTAATCCGGTCAGAAATTGATCTTATGTCTGTGCTCACTAGTGGCTGCATTGAAACAACACTTAAAATAGTAATAGTATTAATATCAGTAGCTAATACTTATTAAAGGGCTCAGCATGTGCTTGTTTCTGTGCTAGAACTTACCTTATCTTATTTAATATTAACTTTGAACTCTACGGAGTAGGCACTATTATTTTATCCATCTGACACGAAGAAACTGAGGAACTTGTGTCCAAAATTTCAGAGTTATGCACAGGAAAGCATAGTGTTGTATTTGAACACAAAGATACTCTTCATCACCATTCTGCCCTGCTCCTTAGATACCGGCAAGATGGGACTAAAGTAGTAGAAATCACCTAAGTGCTCAGAGACGGGGGGGGGAAAAACAGGAGATAAAGGAAAGGTAGTTGATTTAGATCCATAGATACAGACTTTGTTCTTGACTGATAAAATAAGGCCCTAAAGAATGATGGGAGTCTTCTATGGGAGACCTAAGTGTTAGGTCTCAGGCTCACATCTGTCCCAGTTTACCAAGGGATAATGTTTGCTACATGGAACTCTGGGGCACGGGCAAGATCGTTGTAAAGAACTTGGTAGTAACCGAGTTCATCAGTCTGAGTTGAAAGGCATGCGTGAAGGCCTAAACATAGCAGGCTGAGACAGGAAAGGCTTTAAATATCAAGGCACTGACCACGGCATCAGGCAGAACAAGGTCTCTGAGATGAATGTCAGGAATGAATGAATGAGTTCAAGGCAAAGCAAAAGGCTTAAACTTCCCTCCTGTTGAGATCCACGAAGATTGATGGGAGTAGGCGGTGGGAGGGGAGGTCATTCAGAGGATCTGAGTAAGCTGCTTTGGAGGGTTTTTCTTCAGAGAAATTTTCAGGTGTTGAAACATAATGCAGATATAGAAAGTAGTATGTAAAATATCAATCGTTGTTGAAGCTCATTGTGGATATGTAGGTGTTCATTGTGTTATTCTTCAACTTGTCTCTATGTTTGAAAATTTTCGTGACAAAATTTGGAAAAGAAAAAATGGCATGTTTAAAAATTTTTATGATAAAATTTGGAAAAGAAAAAATAGTGTGCTTTAGAGTCCTAGGAATCTCTGGTTTTATTATACAGGGTCCGACACAAATAACACCTCTTGTTTTCATTACAAAATCTTTTATTATAAACTTATAAGTATGTAATTCTGTAACATAACAATATCATACTCAAGCACACCCTATGACATTTTAGGTGAAATGTTCAAATTAAAACTATATTATTACACCCATATCATTACCCTACCAGCCGCACCCAATCAGGCGTGACTTCTGCCGGACCCTGTACACTATAGAAAATATCACTGAGGATTAAAAAGTCCGCTTCCAGGGATGACATTTCTGCTGTCTCGGGGGCAGGGAATCACCTGTACATGACACCTACTTTCAATAGATGTGTCTGAAGATGAGGCCATCTCATCTCATCCACGTGTGGCTCGGTGGCTGGGATCCATGAACACAGACCACCAGGCCAGGCCATAACCCAGGAAGCAGGGGTGACAGCTCTTCGGTTAGCACTGGGCAACGTCTTTGTGAGACTGTCCTCCTGCAGGGCTGTGCCCGTGCCTCTGACTGTCGCTGCAGGAGCTGAGCCTAGTCATGCTGATCAATTGTGTTCCAATAGCAAGAGTTTTAAGGACAGTGCCCAGCTACTCAACAAGCTCACATGGAAGGTACAGTGGCCTTGAGGAGTTCAGAAAGTAGACGCTGAGATTTAAAAGTATGGAAGCTACTTTAGATGTTATTGTTACAAGCTAGGTTTTAACACGTTTTGTAGTGATTGGATTTTTGTTTCCCCATCACCAAGAAACCCGCTAGCAGCTTCCTCTCAGTTCTTCATCGCTCTTCGGGCTGGTAATCATTTCAGAGGTGCCAGGACCAGAGTTTTAATGCTGTGTCGAGAAATAAATGACCATGACCCGGCAACGAACTGACTTTCTTAATACAATATAATGACTATGGATCTCAGCTTCCAGCTTGGACTTTTGTCACTGACTTGTTGTTGAACCTTGAGGGTCTTCTCCAGGATTTAAAGTCCTCATAATTAAAGGGTACCCAGAAAAACCCAGAGTTATCTCCTGGAGGGCAGGCCCCTTGTAATAAAGGCTTCTCCCACTAGGTGAGTGTTCTAGGAACCCATCTGTATCAGTGTACAAGCCAGTGTTGTTGTGAGAGGCTCCATGTGGCTTCAAAGAATTTTTTTTGAAGGCTCAGCACATTTGCCCATTTCATGATAGGTGATTGATGAGTGCACCTGCCCACACCGTGCTGAGTGTTCAGGTTTTTTTTTTTACCAAAAATGCCATGACCCCCATGTCCCACCCTCCCTATTCACCTGATCTTGCCCTAAGTGACTTTATTTTTCCTCCCAGTGAAAAAAGTCCCCAAAGGGAACCAAAAATGGCAGAAGCACTAAATGGCACCGAAATCAGCAAGTTCAAAACCTGTTTTGAGCAGTGGGGAAAAGCCTTGATAGGTATATTACATTAAATGAGGAGTACTTTAAAGGTGACTGAAGTTCAAACATGTAATTTATATAAATAAACATATAACTTTTTATAAATAAATTCTGTTTGTTTTGAGTCCTCCCTTGTAAAAAGAGGGAATGAATTAGATACTATCAATTTTTTTACAACCCGGTCATCCTCTGGATCCATGATCAATGAATGTAAAATAATGTACAAGCAAACATCAGACTACAAAATGAAATTGT
The DNA here is from genome assembly GCA_039655065.1 of Glossophaga mutica. Classification (NCBI taxonomy): domain Eukaryota; kingdom Metazoa; phylum Chordata; class Mammalia; order Chiroptera; family Phyllostomidae; genus Glossophaga; species Glossophaga mutica. The sequence continues at coordinate 12,730,839 of CM077314.1, forward strand.
ATATTTAGAGTAGCACAGTATATAGTAGATAGTAAGTGTTCACTGTTACTATTTAATAAAGAAATGAGTTCTGGGGATATTTGATAAATGCATGGAAGAATGGGGCAGGGAGAGCTTTAAATACCAAGGTAGTTGTTTTATATTACAGAATTTTATCCCAGTTGCTTTTTTCGTGATTCTGTGAAGTAAAACACTACGTTTGTTTTCTAGAATGAGGAGAGGGGGAGCGAGCAAGTGAATGGACGAGAACGGGAAAGGTGCAGGCCAGGCAGGTGAAGAGTACTGACAGGGACCACTAAGCAAAACGTGAAGGAGGTGCAAGCAGCGTGGAGGACGCAAGCTTATAGTGGAGCTAGCGCTCTCCAGCCACCGCCCTTGGCAGAAGGAGACCAAGAGCAAGGAGGCAGAAGGCCTGGCTGGAGAACCAGGCCTGGCGCCCTCGCCCGGTGCTCAGGCATCCCCAGCGATCAGACTCGGTGTGCTGTCTCTTAAAGCAGGCCTTTCCTTTTATTCTCACCAAGTCTTCTCACTAATCTGCTTCCTCAGCTGACTTCAAGATCCACTGGATATAGAAGTAATTTGACAGGTTATGAGTAATGCTTTTTTTCCCAACTTAAATTTATAGTTGGTGGTTAAAAAATAATGAATTTCTCGAGTATAGAGTCTCACCTTCACTCTTGGCTGGTTGATAGCCCATTTGTACCAACTTGATCGTAAAATCGAATACCTCTTTTACAATCCTATTTAGAGATTTCTTTCAGGAGATACAGCAGGAGATCCCAGCTGTAGAATTGGTGACAAAGGACTTTTCAGTTGACGGGGCTGAAAAATTCCTACTAATTTATAAAGCAAGGGCTTCAAACAGATTAACTGCATTTTATTTTTAAATAATTTTGGCCCAATCAAATGATTTTCGGAACACTTCAAGGAAAAATGACCAAAAAAATAGGATTCTTGTCAATGAACCCAGCAGAAGTACTAGCAGGTAAAACCTAAGTTTAATCTGGTATTCATATGACATCATAAAGAATGTTACATGCATATAAATCAGACCATTATTGACTTAAAAAAGGAGATATTTATTCAATTTCAAAAAGCTAATGAATAATTGCATTGAACGGAGAATCAGGAGACCAGCATTCTATTCTAGTCTTAAAATTAGTGGTTTTACTCATTTAAATGAGTTCTAAATTTCAGTCTAGCTACAAAAATCCCATATTCTTATGATTTTGCTAATGTATGACAGAAGTATTTTTAGGACTTCCACCTCGTTATGCATACAGCAGTACTTAGCATGATATTTCAGTGCTTTAGCAGTTGCATTCATCTCTTTGAAAAAAACTCATTAGGAAAGCAAAAACAAAATTCAAGAAAGCTCAAATTATCAACTTTGGCATCTTTTATGAGCATAACAATGTATGTTTTCATTAAAGCTTATCCGAATAATCTGAATCCAAATGGACTGAATATTATTTATGCCCAGTCATTAACATTATATCATAAGCATTTTACAACATTATTTAAAACTCTTCAACAAACATAATTAAAATAAAACTCCTGTTCTATTATGAGGTGATACATATTTAATATTGAAAATTCAGATGTCGTGAATAAGATTACCCTTCATCCTACCACACAGAATTAATCACTAACCTGTACCTTGCTTTATACTCTTCCAGATATTTTTTTCTAGTTAAAAAAAAAAAAGCATATAGGTAGTTTTTCATAAAAAATAAATTCTCTTTACACTTACTATTTTGTGATATTACTATTTTGTTTTACAATGAATGTATCATGGATATGCTTGCCGTGTCAGTACAGCCCCTCTCACCATCAGACATCAAGCATCATAGCACATACTTGGGAAGAATTCTTTATTTAATGCAGGTTTTGAACTAAGGTAATAAGTGGCCGTTGCAATGCAATGCAGGTCTACTATTTGAAATTGATGTAATATTGTAGTGGCCAACAGGCAAAGCTATTTGTGCCACAATTTATAATCTTCGGGTTGTGCTGTTGTAATTTACTGTCTCATTGGTTCAATGAATGGCCCAGGAGCTGTACTGCTGTTGATTTTCCAGCACTCGTCTGATGCATGGAATGACTTTCTAACTCTCTCAGTAGTAGCTGACCCACCTAAAAATAGCTGTTCATCATTCAGCGTGAGGGGGGAGCTCTTGACGTCATATGTCTATATACCTCCCATATGTAACATTAGATCAGAAACATGTCACTTCTGATTAAAGGTTCACATTGTTAAAGATTCAGCAGGAAGCAGAAGGCAATTCAACCACCTCCTGCTATGTATGTTCTGTCATTGGGAAAATGGCGAAGGATAATGTTAGCCTGTAATGAATTTGGACAGGCAGGGTTTATTAATTTTATCTTCCTCCTCTACTCCTGAAGCTTTACCACAGGATATTAGGCAAGTGAATAACTGAGCAGCCATTCCACACTGAAATGTAGTCTATCAAACATTCATGTATCACTTTTTAACTTGGATTTCCTAATTGCTTTAATTCATTTTCATAAAGATTTGGAGTGAATGTATTTTGTCAAGCAGAAAACAGATTTTATTAAGACTGTCAGTCCTTCTGGCCAGAGTAGGAGACCCTGCTCTCCAGATTTGCTCAGTTCTTCCATGCAGGAAACCCCGGCCCCCCACTGTGTGCCCCCCCCCCCTGCAGGGAAAGATGCGCATGACACGGTATTGTAGAAGACGTCCTCTTTAAAGACCTGTCGGCAGGTTTTCAGAGAAAATGTTTGCCCAGCATTTTCCCCTATAAGATAATATTACTTAGATTAAAATAAATGTATTTGGAAGTAGTTTCCGACATCTTCAAGTTCATCTCCTCCTGTTTTATAGGAGAAAAGAGGGAGGGTTCAGAGAGTCACGGGCAAAGGACAAAGTAGACCCCAAACCTCTGCTTCCTCATCAAGGGCTTGCTCTTGTTGCTGCTGGAGCCATTTGGTGTCTTGGAGTCATCCTTGTCTGCTGACATGAGGAAATATGTCAAATCCAAATAAAAAATAGTAGAATCAGCCCTGGCTGGTGTGGCTTAGTAGATTGAATGCCAGCCTGTGACCCTTTGGTTCGCAGGTTCAATTCCCAGTCAGGGCACATGCCTGGGTTGTGGGTCAGGTCCCCAGTGCGGGGTATGTGAGAGGCAACCACACATTGATGTTTCTCCCTCTCTCTCTCTTCCTCCCTCCCTTCCCCTCTCTAAAAATAAATAAATGAAATCTTTAAAAAAAATAGTAGAATTAGAATTTTGCCATTCTGAACCTTGGAAATGGAATTGGCATGTGTTTAGCAGCCGTGGGAAATAATTCAGGACTCTTTCTATTGCCACACTTTGCTTGATTTTTAGAGAAAAACATTTAAAGAGGAAAAGAAAGTCTGCCAACCTTCTTTTTCTTGAATGTTGCTGACTCATCATATTTCAGTAGTCAGTGGGCCTCGGGCATTACCCGCTAGACAGGTCTTCCATTGTCCTCAAGTCCATTGATGTCAATCAAAGGATAGCCAGTGTGAAAGCACCAATGCAGAAAAGGTGAATGATCGGAGACTCCAGGGGGGAAACCAGCTGCGCTCCCAGTTAAGCTATGAGTCTTCCACTGTAGGCCCAACGAATGAGTACAGTGGTGTCCACATGGAATTGGGCCTTGTCTGCAAAGGGAAGAAGCCTTGAAACCCATTGAGGACACACCATTCACAGGCTCGTGACTGTGTCTATATGTACAATGTGGCTCTACATAGCATATTCAGAGGCAGTGCTTGAATATTCTCAATTTCAGTAGGAGCGAACACACAGCCTTTTCTGCTGGATTCGAGAAGCTCAATTCTTACGTCATAATCCAGGAAGTAATTACCCAAGGAACTGATGGACTTGGATGTCAAGGACTTGCAGACAGCATTCTCTCTGTGAGATTCTTGATTCCAACTGTAGCATCAGTACCCTCACCCTGGCAGGGAAAGCCGAGAGCACTGAGTCGTTAGCCCGGCCTTTAACTCTCGGACAGCTGAAAAAGTATCTTTGGCTACCAGACGGTGGGGAACGATCCCGGAATATAGTGAAGAAAATCTTTATTTATTTTCTAGAACAAATAAAACAGATTTCTTTCACTGGGGTGTTTTTCAGCCTTATTCCCCATGGGGAGAACAGAAAAGAAGGAGATAAAAAAATTACCCCACCCATGGAAATCACCTCTCCAAATTTTTTGTTAACTTTTGGCAAAAGTTTCAACTACTTAATTTGTTAAATGGGTGATAAGGGAGGATTTCTGGTCCAGCCTCACCTCTTCATTCTGGAGGTGACAAATAAAACAGTCTTCCCTTTGGAAACCAAACCAGCGTAATAGGTTACTGACTCAAATGGCAATCACCATATGATGAAATGCCCAAGCTATTTTACTTCTCAGAAGAAGCTCATTCACTGCACTCTTATTGACAGAACAAAAGCCAAGAAAATGCTCAATGGCCATCAGTCCTTGGAGGAGTATATAATTCCGTGTTGGATTGTTCCCGGTAGCCATAAAAGAGACACTAATCAGCACTTTATATTTTTGCCATCGTAACAAGTTGACAACTAAGGAAAACTACTGAAAGCACTAAGATAAAGGCCAGAGCGACTTCAGGCATCGCAATACTGGGAGGCCTCTGTGCAGATTAGACCATTGCACAGGGAGGCCACTGGAGCAGCGGTGGAGCCAGGCTAAGATTGTGGGTTTGGCAACTTCCTGCCTTGCTCCAGGGCCTTCTCCATCACTAACTAGCTAGCTATGCTCCACCCTGCTGAACCTCCCAGCTCCATCATCAGTAACATAGGGCTTCTTAGTACCCACCTTGCAGGATTCCTGGGTGGGGTGAGGGAGGGAATTAAATGAAGGAATACTTGTAACACGTTTAGTAAAGTGCTCGGTGCATAGCAGGTTGTAAAGAGTAATTGTAATTATTAAGATTTTCCACATGTATCTAACGTTGACCTCTCCTGCTCTTTCCTGTCATGGTTGGCCTGGGGTAATATTTGGTGATGGTAAATCCATATTATGTATCAACACTGTACTAGGTTGACACAAAGACAAACGAGACATCCAGAAGTTGACACTCAGAACTTGGAGGTTAATGGGGGAAGAATATGGAATATAGCAGTGATTTTTGACCAGTGTGCTGCAGGAATGCTTAAAGCATGCAATACCTGACTGTTTGGTCAGGGGCACTGACCTTTTTTCCTTAGATTGTCAAATAAAAAAAAAATAATGACAAAAGCCAACACAGAACAATAGCCATCCGGCAGGAAAGAATCAAAATTATACCTTTTGTGTCAGACTGGCAGAAAAATAACATATTTTTTGGTGTGCTGCGGAATTTTGTAATTGCTTTATGTGTGCCATGAGGTGGAAAAGGTTGAAAATTGCTGATGCAGAGTGACAGGTCCCTGGAGTTGGGACAAACAGGGGGGTTGGAGGAAGCCGGGTAAGGAGATGAGGGTTGTGTCCAAGTCTCACAGCTTCCATAATGGATGGTGAGTCCAAAAGTTACCACGTGATCGAGAAAGACTAAATAATTAATAAAAGAGGGCCACATATGGGTCGATGATGAAAACGTGGCTATCTTGTATCTTGGCTTTGATTTTAAGGCTCTTAAGACCTAAGGCTGTATCTTAATAATTTTCTGAAATATATTCTCTGGGGTTTAGCAGGTGCCATACAGAATCTAGGTGCTCTATGGATAGATTAATATTGGTCAACTTCTTTACTTTCTGGTCCAGGTATATTATAATCACAAAGTCATTGACTAAGTTATGATAAACCTGGAAATTTTAGGTTTTTAAATACAGATATTATCCAACTCGAAATTCTTATAATCTCTTTAACACCCAAAATAGCAGACATTAGCTTATTGCATTGTATTTTTCTCACAGATGGCATACATTTGGTAATTATTAGTCTATTATTTACCTGTCAGAAAAAGACAGTCAAATATGCTTTCAAGTGGGAGTAAGAAGCCAGGGATGACAAGGAGACTATCAGGAAAGAAAATACAGAATCAAATGTGTCCCAGCAATACAATACATCTTAATCACTTAAAAATAATCACCCTAGAAATAATTACTCATTAGCATCATTACGGTGTTACACCACCACAAATGCCTTAACTAATGCAAACTTTGAGCATGAAAATTATAACCAACATGTAATGTTGCATCCCAGTGCTCTGAGGCCAGTCTTTAATGGTTTTGTTAATAATTACCTGGCCAGAATATATTTTTACCTAGAACTTGTTGTCATTAGACATGCCTTGGAATACTTTAATGTTCGAAGGCTTTATTACAACTCTTTAGTTATTTAATTACATTAAGCAACTCCTCAAGTTACTGTGTGTTTTATTAAGCCAAAAGCCATTACAAGCCAAATTAGCGAAAGTGTGCTGAGGCTGCAGAGGATTTAGGCATTTGCTTCAGTCGCAGAGAATGAAAGATAGAGGCTGCGTCAGTGAACCGGAAAGCAGACAGTCACTGACACCATCCTTGTGTGGTGGTTAACCCCCACCTTCCTCACCCTGACCGATGAGCCCATTCTTTGCACATCCTCTCCAGAAAGGGAAATCTACCCTCCACCCCGGGGAGCCATTTCATTATTTTACAGCCTTCACTGTCAGCCAAGTCATCTTTCTGTTCAACCTAAATCCTCCTCATCCTTCATGTCAGAATTGATGACCATGGCTCCCTGTTTGGCCCATAGCAGAAAATGTGAACAGCCGATCATCGCCCCCTGGGGCCCTCCGTGGGCACAGAGGCTGTTACTCAGTCTCTCCGTTTGCTCTCTCTCCCCCAGCCAGTACAGCAGGGCTCATCCAGCCATTTATTAGGCAATTACTTGGGCTTTATAATCAATAACATTTTATTGAGTTACGAAGGCATTTTGTCATAATTTTTTTCTAGAGAGACAGAGACGGGGGGGGGGGGGCGGGGGGGGGGAGACAGACAGACCAGGATGGCAAGCTGGGGGAAATACTCACAACGCAGCCATTCTTTAACTTTGTTGTCCGTCCTCTTACCCTTCCAACCCTGAGCCCATCTCCCTGCTGGGTAAATGAGGTCGCTCTCGTGCAAGCAGTGGTGCACACCCGCTGCTTTCCGACTCTTCTGGTACCAATTTTCTCTTTTCACCCAGGAATCAGGTACACAGATTTGTGATGTGCTCTAATAATTTCTTAGTGACCTTTATTTTGTTTCGTGCTTTAGGGAACTTATTGGGGCGATGTTGGTTAATAAAGTCATGTAGGTTTCAGGTGTACAACTCTGTGACACATCGCTGTATATTGTATTGTGTGTTCACCACTCCGAGTCAAGTCTCCCTCCATCCTGGAGAGTATTACGCTAAGTGAAATAAGCCAGTCAGAGAAAGACAAGCACCATATGATTTCACTCATTTGTGGAATCTAATGAACAAAATAAACAAAACAGAAACAGGCTCTTAGACACAGAGAGCAGGCTGACAGCTGTCAGAGGGAAGGGGAGAAGGTGAAGGGATTATGAGGGAAAAAAAGACTCATAGAAACAGACCACAGTGTGGCCATTACCAGAGGGAAGCAGGGTTATTTTAAGTTGTCGTTTGACATATATCTGTGATCTTTTTGTGAGCCTTTTCTGTTGTTTTTTTAAGTATTTAAAACGAGCCCCAAGTTTTTATTATTATAATTCATTTTATTCTGCTTTAATCTTTTATTTAATCAACTAAGCTTCTTTCTCAGTGTCATCATTCAGGTACACGGTGATTTTTTCTTCTTTTCCGCTTGCATTTTCCAACAACCCCATTACAGATGTGCTCTTGGAGGGACCTTTCAGACATATTCTTTTCCTTACTTAGCTTGTAATTTGTTTTGTTTAAATCAGACTTCAGTTTTGAGGAGCTCTCTGAATTTCATTTTTCATTGCTCTGACCTGCGTGTGTGCCACCAACTCATTTCAGAGCCCATCCTAAGTAGCTAAAGCCTCTGAAGAAACGACATCGTTTCTAAGAGAACAAAGTTAGTCTTATTGTTTGAGATTCTCAAGTTTACACTTCCATAGAATTCTGTATAAATAGTTGTCCGGAGTTCAGAGGACCTTTTGCAACATAACAGCTCTTCTTTATATGTTGGCTCAAGGTCACCACGCAAGAGGCAGAATCAAGGCCTGAGCCTGGGACAGCTGGTCTCCAGGACAGAGGAGTTCTTGACCCGAGTGACTGTGCGTATGAGGGACTTACGTTAGTTTACCACACGCTGTGCTGCCCACTGCTCCCTATTTCGTGTCTCGTAAGGGTGGAGACTCTTGCGTTGCAATACGTGCTCTTTTTATCCTCTGATTATTTCCCCTGAGAAACCCCTGAAAGTTAAACTGCTGGCCAATATATGAAAACTTCTGATTTCCAAGTCACCCTTTATAAAGGTTGGACCAATTTAATATTCTTACCAGCAATTATGGAAGGCCAGACTATTCATATTCTCATCAACTATTGCATTTGAGAAGAAAAGAACAATTTGATAGCCGAAATGGAAATGATAGGCCATCGTTCCCATGAAAAGTGTCACACAATTCCAGATGGATTTAAGAGTCGCTATAAAACTTGAAAATAGGAAACAGGTAGAAATATAGTGGAATCTTTATCTCATCTCAGCACAGAGGATTGCCTAGACATAAAGCAGTTTAAGATACAAAAATGTCAATGATTGATAACTTCAATGACAACAAAATAACGTCAGAAACTAATGAATCACTAAGTAAAAGAGAAACACTCCCCAGACAAAAAACTGCAAAGTACATGAACTGACAATTTACAGTGAAAGAAGCTGAAACTTCTGTTCAGTATAGAAAGACTTTCTGGTAATCGTAGCTTTCTAAAGATGGAACACGTTCCTTTCAAACAGAGTTCCAAGTCAATGGCGAGATCCAAGGTAGAACAATAATTGAGATCTCCTGGAAGGAAGTCAGTCATCAAAAAGATATTTGCGTATCAATGATTTATATGTGTATTATTTAATCAGCTTTTCCATCTTAAGAATACATAATCGAATGATGACATGTCCACCAATATTTTAATGACATAATAAATTTATTGAAGTCCCTATATTTGACACAGCATGCTGACCAAATTTTTCACCCATGGAATGATATCCTGTGTATTATCAAATGTTTTCACATATAAACAAATGTTACTGCAAAGAGAATACATCAGTAGCAATGAGTAGTTCAGGAGGAGACTAGAGCAGATAGGGAGGATTATCTTAACTTTCTCACAGAGAAAAGCAATACACATTCATAGTAGAAAGAGGGAAATTACAGAGAACATAAGAAAATGAAAACCAATGACATTTCCATTTCTTATTTTAGTGTACTTTTAATCATTTAGCTGTGTACTCAATATACCTTTTATAAATGTGCAGTTATATTGCCCTGCTTTCTAATACACTATTTTTTCTGCAAAAAAATCGAGAACATTTTCCCATGTCCACACTCTTCTGGAAGTGTTTCCTTATTGTACCGTGTCACTAAGTGAAAGAGCATTTAAATATCCCTATATGTGACATATAGGACATTTTCAGATTTTCCAGTTTAAAGTTGCATACTCATACATAGTTTTGCATTATTTATTTCACATTAACTTCTTAAAGTAAAATTTTAGAAACAGATTAGCACGTTTGGTAGGCATTGATTAATGTCTCTAAATTACCATCTAGAAAGTTTGTACCACTTCAAAATTCTACCAGCAGCATGTGTGAGAGGGTCTATTTCCCTGCAGAATCTGTAGCACTGAATATTATAATTTCTTTAAACTTTTGCTGGATATGCTGTAGCCTTTATAGCTTATCTTGTATTTTTAATATAAATTTGTAGTTTCTAATTGGGGTAAGCATTTTCTCACATATTTGGTACCTATTTTGTGTAAAAACTTAACTCTTGAGTAGTAAAAATACCATTGTTGACCTTAAACAAGTAGAAAGACAACTAGTTCCCCAGCAAAATGGATTTATTTGGGAACAACAAAGGATCGCAATTTGGTACCTGAAGTCTTAACAATGAACCACTCACAAGTCCCCAGAACAGAGGAGACAAAGGTTCTTTTATGGTGGGAAAGGAGAGTTCAATGGGACTTTTGTAAACAAAAAGTCCATTGGAGGACCCTGGGGGTTTAGGTGCAGTGGGTTTTCTTTGGCTGAATTGTAAAGTCTTTCTTGGGCTGTGTGGTTGCCAGGCAAGGAGATCCTCCCTCTTCCTGCTGGAGCAGTAGAGGTGAGAACCAGCTTGACTTTGGAGAGGAAAACACAGCTCTTCCTGCTTGGAGTAACTGATGATGAGTTTTAGGGTGTGAGAGCTCTCCCTTCAGGCCCTCTCAACCCCAAATTTTTAACTGGATCCTGAGTATTAATCTCCATACCATTTAGATGGAAATCTTTTGCTGTTAGAGATCAGAGTAGCAGAAAGGACTGAGACAGCACTTTTGTGCATTTTGTTGATGTCAGAAGTACTAGGTGAGTGAGTAGTCAGCGTGCGACAGGTGGCAGCTCTGTGTGATTTATTTTTCATGTTTAAAAAATAACAGCAGCAGTAACAGCAGTCAAACCTATTTTACTTGTCCTGGCTGAAGTCGTCGCAACAGCACGGTGTACCCAGGTGAAGTATGTGGGAGGGCATGTTAGAGGCTGGGTCAGTGACTCCCGCTGAACTTCCAGCAAGTGCTCCACCTCAAGAGGGAAAACGTTAGTCGGGCCTGTGTTTTCCTGAGACATCTGGTACCAGCTGCTCAAGGAAGGGATGTGTGTGTGTTGTGTGTGGTAGTATATGTGTGTCTCATGGTATGTGTGGGGCGGTGGTCGTAGTGTATGTTTATGTGTGTGGTGGTGGTAGTGAGTGATGGTTGGGGGGTGTGCTGGGGGTGCAGGGATGGAGTAAATGTTGCTCTGATACCCATACTCCCACCAGAAATTTCATGCCATTGCGCTGACATTCTGCATCAGCATCTCCCTTTGTCCAAGTCTGTTTCTTCTCCCTTTTTTTTTTCTCAAGTGATGATCCCTAGTGAGCATCCTTTGGGGTCTACTTCTGGAAAACCTAACTTACGATAGGCCCTGAGTCCCCTGGGGACTCCAAAAATAACAAATAAACAAATGTGTACACAGGGTACTTTCAAACAGTGACAAGTGTGATGAAGGAAGTAAAACTTACGAGACAGTGACCAGGAGAGGAGGAGCTAACGGGGAGGGAGAGGCTTTCTCAGGTGGGCGGTGATGTCCTGAGACTGGACCCACAGGGAGGAGGTGGTTTATTGAAGGTGGAGGAGACCATCATCCCTCATCCCTAAAGTCCCAGGACCAAGGTCACAGGAATGAATGCTTCTATTTTTTTTTTTTGACAGACACACTAGAAAAACCTCAGATTTTAAATACATTTCTATAATATATTCCACCAGTCAGGGGCCCAACAGGAAACAGATGGCATATTGAAAATGGGATCATTTGAGAAGAATATAAGAAAAAGGCAAGTTACAAAGTGATAGAATGGCACCCCGTTTTTCCTCCCAGAGATGAGATTAGAAGGGTGCCATCCGCTCCCTGGTATCCCAGACTTGCAGGAGTGGAGGAGGGAATGGTCAGGGGAACCTGGACGCCAGTTACATGGAGGAGGAGCCTGGGGAACAGTTCCCAGTCTCACTCTCCTTCCGCCCCCAAACTGCTGACCCCATTGGCCAAGTCACAGCCAAGACCAGAGAACCAGGGAGGCAATTTCTGAAGCCCCTGCAGTGTAGTCTGTAGGGCTGTGGAGCTTGGTGGTTAAGGGTGGAGCTGGAGAGGCGAAGGAAGGCCCCCTGCATGTGTTTCAAAATATATTTTTAAATGGTATTTTAAAATAATACTGGATGAGACTTGGAAGAAATGACAGCAGACCTATCTAGGGCTATAACCTTAGTCTGTCATTGGCTAGCTTTAAATCGACATCTGTAAGCCACTTTTTAAAATTTGTTTAAAAAAATTACACATGGTTAGAATAAAACTGATGAATTTACTCAGAAATGGTATGACTCTGATGTTCACAAATTAAAATAAAGTATTTCAAAAATATTGTAATGAATGCAATAAAAAATCTGGCATAATATTGTTTTTAATTGTGCACCCAAAAAACCATTGTTGAAATAATCAGAATTTCATTTCTAGGTCTCTCTAGTTGGTAAGTTACTCTGGTTCAATAAAATCTCTTATAATGACCCAAAGTCAGATTTCACTTGTTAAGTTATGAGTCAAAATATAGAATGATTACTTTTATTCTCATGGGCTCAGACTTCCTTCGATACATAACTTAGAAAAAAGAGAAGATATTCTCATCCCTGAGATAAGCACAGAATTTGTAGACGAGACCATTGGGAATATAATATGGGAAATGTTGGTGTTGAGCAAGGGACTGACTGGAGAAGAATAATAAAGGCTAAGATTAGTATGGCCATATCTAATAATATTTTTGGTCGAGTAGGATTTATATGCCCACAAAGTGAGATTTTGTCGGGTGCTGCTATTTGGATTCCACAAGCACGGTATTTAAGGAAATGTCTTTCATAACCCTACCTGCATTTGTAGCAGAAGCCAGTCTAGCCCTTTAATGGTCACAGCATCTTCACAGATGATAAGATTCCAAAAAAGCAGAGTCACCGAAGGCCAAACAGCTGCAGGAGAGTACAAATAGCTCTCATCTGAAACCCACGATCTATCAAAGGGGAACATGATTGCTAGCGATCATACTTTTTTTGGTGATTACAAAGTTGAGCATAGTAGTGCATGTGACACCGGAGGAGGACTTGTTAAGGGCTTTTACAAGTAATTATGCGTGAGTGTCGGAGATTTTAATTTAAGCAGAAGGCCTCTGTGGAGGTCAAGCTAGAGCGCAGGCTGGAAGGAAAATGGCTGCGGGAGACCTTCCATCAGGGGAGAATATTAAGTGGGGCTCCTCGGGGAGAGGCCTGTGTTTGCTTGTCTGGGGTGGGCTCATCTACATAATTGACTAAAACAGAATGAGCAGCTGTGAAATACAGCATTTGGATGTGTGGGTAAAACAAAATTACAAAATATGCCGGGTCATAGAACACGGAATGTATTTTCATAGGATTACAGAGTTTCCAAGCTCATTTGGGATCAAGGAAATTGGCCCGTCCTCTAGAGAAGTTAAATTACTCTATCTAGGTCAACTAGCTAGTTAGTTGCAGCTTTACTAGTTAAGTATGACATGGACTCAAGTCAGACATCCTAGATTCAAATCTCAACTCTACCACTCACTCTGAGACTCTTGAGAAAAATCACTCCACCTTTTGGTGCCTCAGTCTTCTCATCTGTGAAATATAAATAGTCATAGAACTTAACATGAGAGTATTAATAGGACATTCCTCATATTAAGTAAGATGATACATTTCAGTAACATTAGATAGTGTCTAGAACTTAGCATGTGATTAATTAACATGAGGTATGTTATTATTAGCAAGAATGCCAGAGTTGAAATCACCTAACTTTTATAGCAATGTTCTACCCACTCTAGAAAAAGCAAGAGCATATTACAAGAGGGACATGTGTGAAAAATGAGTTTCCTAATTAAACATGATTGTGAGACACAGAACTTCTTGACTTATAAAAGCTAAAATACTTTAAGTACCTTTGGAAGAATGACTCAGATGTGTTCCTTAGAAGTTTTCAGAAGTTCAGTTTGTACCTAATGCTTGAACTCAGTATTTGTATCTTTTTCCTCCTAGCTGACATTTTTAATTACTCTGTTTTACAGCTAGCAAAATTATATACATAAATACATTTTGTGATAATTGACCTTTTTAACATCCTAATTTTCTCTAGTAATGATGTCTACTAATGCTGTAGGATTTCTTCATCCTTGGTAATTAGAATAAGCTGTACTTTTAAATAAATATACATTTTGAACACAGTAAAACCATGCTGTGAATTACAACAATATGTTTTGAATATAGTTGCAGATAAGGCATCTGATGGTCTTAGAAAACATAGGAGTGTTCTGTGCAATATGAATGGTTATCTACATAAAGAAATTAAGCAGAGTAGGCTTTCAAAATTACTTTCTAATAATCCCTGGATGAAATTTTAACAAGTTTCTCCCATGTGAAGACCCATGTTGAACCATGTAGTCTGGCTCCGGAAGCCCCTCCTGAGGAGTCTGGGGAAAGGCCTGAAACGGGTCGTGTTGATTATGAATCTGGGTTTTCTCCTGTTGGCCGAGGGACAAAGACATCTATCTACCATTACTTATTAACCATCTCTGGCCTCATTCCAATGTGAGTGATGTGGTAGCATCATCAAATCTCAGGTAATGCCATGGCTTCGGTACAAAATGCTGGCGTAGCTGTTGTATGTTTGATTTGATAGATGCCCTTAAGTGACTGTGTCGGTATTTTATCGTGCAAGTCATTTTTGGTCCAGTGGCTACGGAATAAAGAGTTTATTCAAAGATCTCTTAGCCCAGGCGGAATGTTGGCGTTTTGCAAATGTGCCTTTTATCATGCAGTAGTGTTCAGCACTGGAGAAGACACATTTCCACCCCTAACTGGGCAGGGTTTGCCACAGGTAAATGAGGTACACTCCGGGGACATCACTGAGTGTTTCCTTTGGTTGAAGACAGAAGTATCTCAGTGTAATTCGTGGTGGTCTTAAAACTTGATCAGGATAACTGTACAATGGGTTTCATACTAGGCTCACTTCAAAGACTCCTGGTAGTGGCGTTGAGTAGCTGGACTTCCTTTACAGATCTTTATCAGGATTCAGAAAGGGGTATTCATAAAAAGCCTATTAAGTATTTTTGTTGTTCTGACTTATTCCTGGAGAAATTCAACCCCGTTATAAATCAGAAAGTCTGAAAGAATCAGTTTTTATGTTCCTCACTGGGATTTTCTGAATAAGATTCCAGGTAGCTTCTTGTGTAAAGATGATTTTGACTTTCAAATTTATATTCGAATTTTTTAAAAACAAATCAGGTACTTCATATAGAGAATTTTTTCAAAGTCCTCCGTTTGAGGATGCTTATGACCATGACCTCATTTTCTTTGTGTTATTATTATTGATTTGGGTTAGTGACATGTGCCAGGCACCTGGCAAAGTATTTAAGATAACACAAAATCAGCTGTGATTCCTAGATTCACAACATACCTGGAAAAGATGCAGTTTTGTTACACATATAACAAACAGGCGCATGTATATATTTTGCCTTCAACTCTATTAAATCGAGCTCCCATACATGTGCGGCATGTTTTTGCATACTTATGTGTTTGAAAGCTATTTACATCATATTTTATAGCCCAGTTTGCTTATAAGCCTGTGATTATTCTACACTTCTTCACATGTACAAGAAGCACAAACAGATAATACCAAAGAACCACTGGTCAAGTGAGTTACCGCTGGGTCTACTCATCAGCACGTAGGAATAATAAAAGTTACAGAGCATTTTGTGAATTATAGATCTCTTTCTGAATTCATCATTTCATACAAATTATGAAGTATTTAATTCCATTTTTTCTGGGTAACCAAGTGTCGGAGACTGTAAGTTACTTGCCCCAGGTCACTTAATCCTGGTGTGTATGATCAAGATTCCAAATAGATTATTTTGGCTACAGAGTTTCTGCTTTAAGCCAAAAGGAGAGAGAAATGCGTCATAAACATTGACTAGGAAACATTTATGTATTTTTTAGCTGTCTGAAATATATTACTACATTAAAAATGTGAAACACTGGTATAAGTGTGCTGTTGATGTGAGAAAAACACTCTCTTTTACTTTATTTTTAAAACATGAGTAGAAACTCATTGCTTCTGTGATATCATTAGTCAATTTATTTTTCTTGTTCATGACACTAGTTCACAGATGTTAGTTGCCATGAATATGTATCAGCAGAAAGTGTGAACCACAGCCGAGAGTAGCGATTGCAAACTTCACTGCGTTTACGCAGCCAGGCATCTGCTTATGGCGCTCTGCTTTTACTGAACGTGCTCCCTTGTGCCTTCCCTGTCCTCTGTGACGATTCATTCCATCAGATGATGTTAATTTTCTCCAGTTTCCCACGACAGGCATTATTTCTGCTATTTGACGTTAATAGCATGGGTGTTTGGTATGTTCGGAATGGGCCTAATTTCATTTCCTTTGGGAATTTCTCTTCTGCATAATGTAATTTCATGTATGTTAGTGGCAATTCAAGTTGTATCTACATGTCAAAAAAGAAATCTGTGAACCGGTGTGAAATTCACCTAAGTGTTACGTAACCCAAAAATATTTGCCTTTTTTTTGGTTTGTTTTGTTTTTTTATTTTTCCCTATTGATTTCTCTTTTTTTTTTATTTTTATTTTAATTGTTGATCTTGTACAGTTTTCTGTCTTTTATTCTCACCCGAACCCACCACCCTAGCCCTCCCCTCCTCCCTCCCATTTCCACCCCCCCATAGTTTTTGTCCATGTGTCCTTTATACTTGTTCCTTCCCCTTTTCCCTTGAAATTCCCTCCCCTCTCCCCTCTGGTGACTTTCAGCCTGTTCTCAATTTCTGTGTCTTTGGTTATATTATACTTGTTTGTTTGTTTTGTTGATTAGCTTCCTGTTAAAGCAAGGGACATAAAGGAAAGAATAAACAAATGGGATCTCATCAAAATAAAAAGCTTCTGCATGGCCATGGAAAACAATATTAAAATAAAAAGAGAACCGACTGTGTGGGAAAACATATTTGCCAATGATACCTCAGATAAGGGTTTAATCTCCAAAATATACAAAGAACTTACACGACTCCACTCTAAGAAGACAAGCAACCCAATTAAAAAATGGGCAGAGGACTTGGGCAGACACCTCTCCAAGGAGGACATACAGAGAATCCAGAGACACATGAAAAGATGCTCAGTATCACTAGCTATCAGAGAGATGCAAATTAAAACCACAATGAGATACAACTTGACACCAGTCAGAATGGCCCTCATAAACAAAACAACAAACAACAAGTGTTGGAGAGGTTGTGGAGAAAAGGGGACCCTAGGGCACTGCTGGTGGGAGTACAGGCTGATACAACCACTATGGAAAACAGTATGTAATTTTCTAAAAAAACTAAAAATGAATCTACCTTTTGACCCAGCAATTCCACTGCTAGGACTATATCCTAAGAACCCTGAAACACCAATCCAAAAGAACCTATGTACCCCTATGTTCATAGCAGCACAATGTACAATAGCCAAGTGTTGGAAGCAACCTAGATGCCCATCAGTAAATGAATGGATCAAAAAACTGTGGTACATTTACACAATGGAATTCTATGCAGCAGAAAGAAAGAAGGAGCTCATACCCTTTGCAACTGCATGGATGGAACTTGAGAGCATCATGTTTAGTGAAGTTAAGCCAGGCAGTGAAAGACAAATACAATATTTGCCATTTTTTTAACCCTGAAAACACATTGAAATGTGAATATTAGTTTTTGTAGAATTTAAGAATTTGAAAACTCTGATTGAAAGCAGAAGCAATCAGATTGATAATAAGACAAACTCTGGTACTATTTATGTAATGTTGATTAAATGGATTAAAATTTATTTACTGTTAAAAACATAAAAAGAATCACTAAAACCTGAGACACATGATAATTTTAAGTTAAAAAGAAGAGAAATAATGCAATATAATTAACCTCCCAATAAAAGATTTATAATGAGAAGTAGTACTTTAAAAAATAAGGAAGATATTTTCAGATTGCACTAATTGCTTGAAGGAAGTAAACAGACAAGATAGAGCATTAGTCACGGTAACCACTCTGGGGGGCCGCTGGGGAAGGGCCCCTCAGAGGAGGGAATTGGGAGCGGAAGGATGAGAAGAGTGGCCGTGAGGATCAGAGGGATGTATGAGCTGGGCAGCAGGAGCGCATGCAGAGACCGGAAGACAATGAATGGGGTGTTGGCGTGAGAAAATATTGGGTGGGATCAAATTACTTAGGGCACTGTTAGGCCAGACCCACAACTTCGGAAGAGACACTACATTTTGTGAGTGGAGGAGTGATAAAATTCAACCTGTGTTTTTAAATGTGCTCTGACTACTATGTGGATGTGGATAGTAGGGCAGCAAGTGGAGAGGCTGGGGACCAAGCTCCCGAGGATCACCGAGGCAAGGTGACAAGGCCATAGACCCCAAGGGAGGCAGAGTATCCAGCAGGTCTCAGTGTAGGAAAAGAAGGAATCGAGGATAAATGTTGGCCCTTGAATACTCAGTTGTTACTAAAAAGGAAAACAAAAATTAACAGAGCATAAATGTTAATGCAGTAGCAATCACACTGAAGAAGCACAGACTACTCATATTAAGTTAGTCACTCACAGTAGATCCCCCTATCTGTAGGGGGTATGTTCCAAGACTCCCACTGGATGCTGAAACCACGGACTGTATGAAACCCTATATATACTGTTTTTATCCCTTTTGCTTAAAGAAAGCACTTTTTGGCTTCTCTTTGGCACCTCAGAATTGCCAGCATCACTATTTTTGTACTTTGGGGCCACTATGAAGTAAAGTAAGGGTGACTTGAACACAAGCACTGTGATACCTTGATAGCCAGTCTCACAACCAAATGGCTACTAAGCGAGTCCTGGGTGGGGAGAGTGTACAGTGCGAACACGCTGGACGAAGGACGATTCACGTCCCAGGCAGGATGGAGTGGGACAGTGGCAAGATTCCATTCCACTGAGAACAATCACGCTATTTAAAACTTATGAATACTTTATTTCTGGAATTTTCCACATAATTTTCAGAGCACAGGTGAACACTGGTAACTTAAACCACAGCAAAGTGACACCATAGGTAAGGGGGCACTGCGGTATTTTCATCCTGCTGCTGACGACTTGGAGCATCACTCCTAACCAAGGAATTCCGTAGATTCAGTCCGCCTGGTTTACTTTTCTTGTGTCCAAGGCCTCTGGATGAAAAAGCCTAGCTATGGACGGTCTCCCCTTGCGTCCTATTTCTCTGATCCCAAAACACGGCGTCGTGCCCTCAGACTGGAGTCAGCCGAAGTTGGTGACGCTCAACATCGACGTCTGCTCTTAGTTGTCTTCAGCAGAGGCAGGTTTTTCAAGGGCCTATTATACGTCATTTGCTCTTTTATGTTCTTTATATAAATTATTATATCAATCTTATTCTTGATGTGAGTCACAATCAGTGAGGCGGAGTTAGAATTCATACATGTGTCTGATGTGTCCTCTTTTTTAAAAATTGTATTTATTGACTTCAGAGAGAGAGACACATTGACTTACTGTTCCACTTAGTTACACATTCATTGGTTGCTTTGTGTGTGTGCCTTGACCAGGGATCGAACCCACAACCTTGGCATTATTGGGACAGCACTCCAAACAACTGAGCTACCTGACCAAGATCCCTGTGTCTTTTGTGCTCTAAATCTTGTGGGGTTTTTTTTTTCATGACCTTATGCTGCCTCATTGTTCAGAAAACAGATACTAAATCGTTTAGCACGGTATGTTTTTTGGCTCCTTCTTCAGAGAGATTAGTGGAAAATGATGACAGAAAAATATAAAGACATTAAAGGCATGTATTCACTTCTCTCTGATAAAATTATAAAAGGGCCAACTTTTTAAAATAAATAACTTTACCAGCCCATAGGAGAAAGCTCTCTAGCAGGTCATAAGACTATCAGATTACTCAGGACAGAGCAAGTCAGGAGATGGATGAAAGGCTGACTGTGTGTTGTATTAAGGCACTTGCAAAGTACTATACTATGCAGAGAAAGGTCAAAATGATGGATCAGAACCAAACCTGATTGAAATCCTGATAGATTTCAGGGTCTTGAAAAAAGGAGAAAATGTGTGAATGGAAGAGGAATATCTATGTCGATATTCTTAATCACCTGTGATGCTTATAAAATCAGTCCTGGAACTGTCTTACCCCACCGTCCAAACGGAGGATGGGAACTGCCTGTCTATCAAACACTCCAAGATGATGATGATACAAGTAGGTAATGGACTACACCTGGGGAAAATACTGATATGGTCCAGTCTCTTTTTTTATAAGTCAGCACGAGGCTCCTAAGGTAAAATAGTCTTCCAAAGTTTGCCGCGCACTTTTTCGTTAGAGCATTGGCTAAATCAGTCTCCTAGAGGCCCAGTTCTGTCCTCTTTGATACTTGGATTTCGTTTTCGCAGCTCTAGCCAGGGACCAGCTAACAGCATATATCTGTTATTTCTCTTCTAGAATCACAACCACAGCTGCCTGCATGATGGACCTAAGGCGGTACCCACTGGATGAGCAAAACTGCACCTTGGAAATTGAGAGCTGTAAGTTTTTCTGGGCATCCAGGTTTTCTAGACCACAGGTCCTACAAAGGTTCTGCTAGCACCAACCCTAACAGAGGGAGGCTCCCTGGTGCCTTGCCTCCGTGATGCTGCCTCCTCTTAGTCTCATCCCTAAATCCCTGGGGGAGATGTGAAGCGGGGAGGTGATTTAGCAATCAAAGGAAGATGCTAAGAGTCTAGAAGAAAACCAAGGGCTGTTTCAGCCATTTAAAATGTGGTATTGGTGCCAATGGCTACGCCAGGCTGGGGACAGTGGGTGAAGGTATCTTAATCATTTTCACCTTTCATACGCATTAGCACTTTTCAATTGCAAATAAGTGTGGCCTTCTGGATTAGCCGAAACCTCATAGATTGTGGATTGGTGGAATCTTTTTACTTCCTGGGACTATTTTCAGTGTTGAAATTTATTTTATATTCTTGCCGAAGGCCATCTGATGAGCAAGATTGGTGTGAATGTGTGTTTATACTCTTTCCTGCAGTGCCCTGTTTTGCAGTATTGTTGCATTTCTAGGCCATAGTTTGTGTCCTTGACGATCCAGTCACCTACCCTGTTGGGTTTACAATGTTGATTTCACAACTCATCTCCATTTCAGAGGTCACCCAGAGAGGTCATTTGAGGGGGACTAGGATTTTTTAATCTCTTTTCTCTGTGAATGCTTTGCACTGTGCTCATACCTCACCCAACCAAAAGATTGGAAGCTGACAATTTTATATCTAGCATTCGAGATAATGAGCCACTGACTGCCATGCGGATGCTCTCAACCATTGTCAGGAGCTTTAGCTGTGGCAAGCAGCGTGACTCCAAATCACTGCTCTGAGCAGAAATACAGCATTTATGACACATTGCGGGTATTCTTGCCTATTTCAAAAAATAGCTTCCAGGGATAATTAAACTTACATGCAATTTTTGAAGAACCTGATTTCATACTTGTATTTCCAAATCATCATTATTTTCACATTAGATCTTTGCCATGCAGAACTACTTAATAAAATTGCTCTATAGGCTGTCACAATTATTTTATGTAAATATCTTTGGGGATTAACTTTGCATTTTCATAACTAATAACATGGGTTAGAATGCAGAATAATGTTCTTCAAAGTCCAAAATCTGGTCGTTCAAATTGTTGATGTAAGGACAGTTTGAAAAAAGTGTGTGGCTGTGTACCACTCATGAGTTTTTGCGGTAATGGAATTTTTCATGGTAGAATTTGACCAGAACTTTAATCATCAGTGGTGCATGATTACAGCAGCTGCACGAATGTCATGTCATTTGGGCCCCCTGCCCCCGTCAGGTATGTAAACAGGCCTTTGTCCTTTAAAGAACTGAGGCCTAAGGACCAGGCAACACCAGGGTTTCGTGGAATTAAGTTATAATTGTGGCCTGAACACCAAAAAGCTAACAGGATAATTCCTCAGACTTTTAGAAAGTTTACGTTTTATAAAGAGGCTTTTACATATATCTTTCAATTCACAGTGACCCTGTTAAATGAGGTGGAATAGATTTCTTCAGCTTCATTGAGATATAATTGATATACTATAGTAAGTGTGTACAATGAGATGATTTGATATATATATGTATATATTGTGAAGTGTGACAACAATGAGGTTAGTTAACACATCTCTCACCTCATGTAGTGACCTTGTGTGTAGGGGGAGCTTCTAAGATTAACTCTTAGCAGCTTAAAATATGCAATACAGTATTGTGAAATATAGTCACCACACTAGAGATTAGATAGCCAGATGTTATTCATTTTATAACTGGAAGTTTGCACCCTCTAACTTCCTTCACCCACTCCTCCATCCCCCAGACTTGGCAACCTATGACTTCAGTTTTCTTTTTTATATTCCACGTAAGTAACCACATAGAGTATTAGACTTTCTTTGCCTGACTTATTTCACTTAGCATCATGCCTTCAGTGCCATCCATGTTGTCACCAATGGCAGGATTTCCTTCTCTTTATGGCAGAATAATATTCCATTGTGTATGCATCCCACGTCTTCTTCAGCCAGTCATGCATCACCAGTCACTCAGGTGGTCTCCGTGTCTTGACTATCGTAAGTGGTGCTGCGGTGAACCTGGGTGCAGCTATCTCTTCGAGAGTGATTTTGTTTCCTGCAGATACGTTCCCAGAAGTGAGACTGCTGGGTCATATCCTAGTTCTATTTTTAATTTGTGAGAAACCTTCACATTGTTTTTTATAGCAACTGTACCAATTTATATTCCCACCAACATGGCTCAAGATTCCTTTCTCTCCACCTCCTTGCCAGCATTTCTTATTGCTTGTCTCTTTTATGACAGCCGTTCTAACAGGTGTGAGGTGATATCTTGTCCTGGTTTTTATTTGCATCTCCCTGATGATCAGTGATGTTGAGCACCTTTGCATGTACTAGCTGGCCATTTGTGGATATCCTTTGGAAAAATGTCTACTCAGTTTCTCTGCCTATTTTTAAAGTGGATTATTTGGTTTTAGCATGAGTTCACTATATATTTTAAATATTTACCACTTATCAGATTTTCTCCCATTCCGTATGTTGCCTTTTCATTCTGTTGATGGTTTCCTTTGCTGTCTGGAAACTTTAGTATGATGTTGTTCTGCTCATTTATTTTGCTTTTGTTATTTGTGCTTTTGGTGTTAACATCCAAAAATATCATTGCCAAGGCCAGTGCTAAGGAGCTTTTATGCTATGTTTGCTGCTAGGAGTTTAATAGTTTCAGGTTTTACATTTAAGTCTCCAATTCATTTCAAGTAAATTTTTGTGAGTGGTTTAAGAGAGGTTTCTAATTTAATTCTTTTGTATGTGGATACTCAGTTTTCCCAACACCATTTATTGAAAAGACTAACTTTTCTCCATTGAGTATTCTTGCCTCCTTTTTTACCCTAGATATAAATTTTTTTAATTGGTATCATTTTTATTGTATTTTCCCGTTATCATTTAGCCCCCTTATACCTTCTTCCACCTCCACCAACTCTCCCCTCTTGCAATCACCGCACTGTTGTCCATGTCTATGAGTCCTTTTTCTTTTTTGCTCAATCCCTGTACCCCCAGTTCCCTCCAGACCTATCAGCCTGCTCTCTATCTATGAGTCTGCCTCTGTTTTGCTCAAATATTATTTGACTATATATGTGAGGGTTTAGTTCTGAGCTCTTAATTCCCTTTCATTGGTCTATGTGTCTGAATTTTTGAGACTTTTCTTTTTGCAGCTTAACATAGGAACGATTCTAGACAATGTTCCATGTGTGGTTGAGAAGAAGGTTCATTCTGTTGCAGTTGGATAGAATGTCCTGTATATGTCTGTTAGTTCTATTTGGTCTCTAACAGTGACTTTCAACTGGTGTGCCACAAGAATTTTTAAAATGATATCTGACTATTTAGTCAGGGGCTCTGAACTCTTTTCCCTCATATCGTCAAATTAAAAAAATGACAACAGCCAACACAAATGATAATAGCCATCTGATGTTAATGAATCAGAATTGCACCCCTTTTTTGTCAGATCAGCAAAAAATATATTTTTGGTGTGCTACAGAATTGTGGTAGTTTATGTGTGCCATGAGATGAAAGGCTTGAAGATCACGGTCACTGGTCTGTACTGTTGTTCACATCTGCTCTTTCTTATCGATTTTCTGTCTGGATGATTTAGCCATTACTGAAAGTGGGGTATTAAAGTTTCCAACTATTATTTTATTGCTGTTTATTTCTCCTTTAAGTTCTGTTAGCATTTGCTTTATATATTTAGGTGCTTCAATATGGGGACATAAATATTCATGATTGTTATATCTTCTCAATGACTTGACCACTTTATTATTATATATATAATGACCTTCTTTGTCTCCTATAAGAATTTATTGCTTTAAGTCTATAGGGTAGATATTAATATTCTGTCTTTACAACCGCAGAAACAGACTCAAAGAGGTCAAGCGATATCCCCAAGGTGCTGTAGCCCCTGAGCGGCACGGTGACTCTGAAGTGAAGTGGTCATTGATAGCTCCTTGGTGTTAGCAAAGCCATTGATTTTGGATAAACGAGAAGACCGCTACTCTAAAAATGAAAACTAAAAACCTGTCCTAACCAAAAAAATGAGCTTTATTCATATTTATTTATACAGCAAATTATTGTTATAGAGAATGAAATATGGTGCTATATTAATAATATGCATGATATCTAGGCCTATTATTATAAGCAGGTAGTTAACTAAGCATATTAAAATTAGGATTCAGTTCTTTAAACAAGCTCTGAAGTTGATCTCTGATATTCTACCTTATTCATTTATGCCTTTTCATTAAGGAAACTCTAGGAATTTATTCATTCTCCTACTTCCTCTACCTCCTCCTCTCCTCTCCCTTCCTCTCCTCTCTTGTATCTATTTTTCATCTTCTCTCCCTCCTTCTTTCCCTTCCTTTCACGTCTCAAATGCATTTGACCCTAATAGTGGCATTGCTAAATCCTTATCACCTTGTTTCCTTATCAACAATTAGTGTATTGGTTTGATTTTTAGAGAAGGTAATGTAACTTGATTCTGGGCAGTTTGAAGTGGGGAAATATTGGATTGAGCTCGTTGTTCATTCATTCATGCATGGATTCATTCAAGAATTTATTCATTCGTTAACTATTTATTGAGCACTAATTATTTATAAGGCATCGTAATAAGTTCTAAAGATGTAACGGTGAAAAAAAGTAGACAATATCCCTGCCTTCATTTTGATGAGGGTGACAGGTTTTATTTAAATAACTACATGGAAGAATGTGAAATCCCGCTAGTGAAAAGTGCTGCCAAGAGGAAAATTTAGTTTGCTAAAGTCTTAAAGAAAGACCAGAGCAAATCTCGAAGTAAAGTGCTGATGATTCCAGAAAGGCAGTGAACTGTGCTTACTTCAAAACTTTTCTTAAATTTAGAGAAATAGAGAAGTTTTGTAGAACCAGTGGGATTCGCTGAACTAAATGGGCCCTGATAATACTTATTACTATGCAGGAAATGAAATTTATATACTATGAATGTATGTTGTCTGTATCTTTCTCTGAATCCTTCAGTCAGATCGGAAAAGGGATACCGGAATACTCACCTATATTTCTAGGGAAATATTACCCTCAAAGTACCAGTGACAACAAAGTTATATGCTAGCCTATATAAAGATCTTCAGAATGTTCTCCTTATTTAGGAATAAAATGAAGTCTAGTAAATCAATGATGAATTGCTCCAAGTGAATTGAACATACTAATACTTAAGAGTATTAAGGGTGGCCTATTACTTTTAGGGCAAGTCAAAGGTTTATCTCTTTTTAAAAACACAGAAAGTTCAAATCCTGTCGAGGAAACAACATTCCATTATATGATGAGGCTATTTAGTATGTTCCACCCAGAAAAGAGGGGTGCAGGCAGTGTCCTCTGTCTTTGAAATGGAAATAGTTAGGGGGCTACTCTATGACATTCTGAGCCAGATCAGCTGTACGATATTGGTGTCAGCTACTAATTATGAGGATCCTTCCCCGACCTCAGAACAGTAATGCTGTCTTATACATACTTGTCTGAAAAGGAATATGGATTCTCTCAACTGGAGTCATTAACAAGCTGTTCATGTTACTAAAAACCCAAAGTTTTCTTTTTTTCTCATTTGTCTGTGTCCTTTTATCTCAGCCTGTCTCTGGGTGAGTTGGACTGGGAGCCTTATTGTGTCAGAGAATAAGATCAGTGCTCTTATTCTCAATGTTTGTTTGTTTGTTTGTTTGTTTGTTTGTCTTGGTCGGTCTCAGCCTTAGTGCGATCTACACTGAATCAGAGAGTGTAGACCTTTCTCAACAGCTCTCCCTGAGGCAGCGTCTCAGGGCTACGCCAAGTGTCATTGAGACAGCCAGCCAGGCACCTCCTTTTAGGCTCTCCCCCCACCCAAATCCTTCTAGGTCCTTCAAAAAAGCACCCTGCCACTGCCCTTTGTGGCAGCCCCGGAAACCAGCTCTTGCTGGCCTCTCACAGTCACTGATCACCTGCCTGACACTGGGAAAGTCACCCCGCTTAGCTGAGCCTCAGTGTCCTCAAATGAGGAGAGTAGAATCTACCAAAGGAGGGTGTTCGGAAGATTAAATGAACTAGTATAAACTAATCTGAGCTAACATAGAATAAGAATCTATTAGCGGAGCCTAATCAGGAAAACAAACAAGCAAGCAAAATAGAACCAGAGACACTGAAATAAAGAATAAACTGACAGTGACCAGATGGGAGGGAGAAGGGGGATATGGGGAAAGAAGGGGAAGGGCCATCAGGGACCCCTGTGCAAAGCCAAAGGTGGGTAGGATTGAGGGTGGGAGGTTTGAGGGGCAGGGGAGGGCAGTGCGAGGGAAGTAGAGACAACTGCGCTCGAACAACAGTAAAAAAAAACCCTCAAAAAAAGAATGTAGCACTTTGCTTATGACCTGGTAAACATCTAGTAAACAGTAACTTGAGTAGTTAGTAATTATTACTAAAACACTAATTTTAATTAGTACACTTGGAACGCCCCATGCCGCCAACAGATTGGCTCTGGTTGTGAGATCTGATTCATCCAGCCAAGCGGAGGGAGACCCGCCGCGCAGAAAGTTGTACTGCAGCTCCCTTGCATTTACATTCAATTAAGTCTCCTTATCTGTAATGAGGAAGTGGCTGTCCACTGCCTCAGCTCTGCCTACAGCATTGGTCGTTACTAATTTATTTTACTTTAGCCAAAGGGAAAAAGAATTAATAGCCATCTTCAGAATCCAAAGAGGAGTATTTAAGAGCAAGCTCTCTGACACTGGCACCTGGGCGAAGCAAAGGACAGTCCATTTTTGGTTGCGCTAACATTTACTGTGGCCAGCGGAGACAGGGATCACCCGCTGATGCTCTAAAGCA
The DNA here is from genome assembly GCA_039655065.1 of Glossophaga mutica. NCBI lineage: Eukaryota > Metazoa > Chordata > Mammalia > Chiroptera > Phyllostomidae > Glossophaga > Glossophaga mutica. The sequence continues at coordinate 12,758,041 of CM077314.1, forward strand.
GGATCCTGTGCTCAGCGCCTCGGAGGTAGCGATGAGCGGGAGGGGACCGGCCCAGGCGCCACTGCCTCCTGGCGAGACTCACCACGCTTTAGAAAATAGAAAACAGAGATGCGTTTGAGGTCTTGCGGAATTCACATTTGGGTATCACATAAAAACAACTTGCTGTTACGTTACTGATAGAATAGAGGCTCTGTTTTCTTCTCAACAATGTCATCCTAAATAAGCCTCATTAAAGAGGTCAAAATAGATGGATGCATTTCAGCAGCTTGAGATATTGCCCAAATTTACTATGGCACAAGATTTGTATTTTTCAGATCCTGTCTGTGCTGCATACTGGTCAATATTTCAGTAGACAGACATGCAGTATTTTTAAGAACTTAGAGGAAACAAGAGTGCATTGTGCTCCTTTGCCCCCGAAGTAGAAATTGATGGCAGCTTAGAGTATTGGTAGATTAAAAATACCTGTCATGGAGGAGGTGGTAATCAGCGAGGGTTTTGTGCTGGTGTCCCATGGCGGATAAGAGGACATTTGCTGACTCCAGTTAGCTGTCTGGTAGGGGTTTCTCAAGCCAACTAAACAGGTCACTTCACTTTTTCAAGCTCCAGTTTCTCATCTCGACGGTATCACCTGATAGGTAATGAGATAAGACAGAGATCCTTGTGCAGTGCTTGGTACTGGTTTTTCCATAAGTAGCAGTTGTTATCATTATAGCATATTATTATTATCAAATTAGACCTGGAACATTGTGCTCAGTTAGAGTCACAACATTTTAAGAGGGATACTTAGCAATCAGAAAACCAAAATGTAAATGATACATAAACCATGGAGCGTGAAGAACCACTAGAAGAAATGAGGGGGAAATGGTACATTCATTGTACCTTGAAGAAGGGGCACTTAGGGACGGAGGGTGATAGTATTTGGACAAAACAGCCATTTTCAAATAACTAATGAATTTCCTCTCTTGGGGAGGGAATTTCAGGGGAAAAGGGGAAGGGTTTAGAGCAACAAGTATAAAGGACACGTGGACAAAAACTATGGGGGGGGTAGAAATGGGAGGGAAGTGGGGAGGGCTGGCGTGGTGGGCCAGGATGGGAGTAAAAGACAGAAAACTGTACAAGAACAACAATTAAAATTTAAAAAAAATTAAAAAAAGAATTTCCTCTCAAGAGAGCAGGCTGTTTCTGCCCTTCGGGCAAAACTAGACTAATGGTAAAATATGCCAAAAGGCAATTTTGGGCTGAACTCTTTTTTTTAAGTCATGGCAGTTAGAGCGGGTAAAAAATCCTGTAGATTCCTGTCTACTGTAAAACCGTTTCCTGGGAATGAAGGGGTTCTGGCATCTGGCACGTGATAAGATGCTATGAATTCTGAGGAGCTCGGGGTTGATGGTTACTTGGCACCAGCAGGACTGTGCAGGGCCTTGGTCAGAAGGTGACTAACCAAGCACTGGTTTAAACGGTGCAGATCCTCTGGCCTCTGGGAGCAACACTGTTTAAGAAAAGAGGCAAAATCACATCTCTGCTAAGATTTTAAGTAGCACAGTATGTTTGTTTGTGTTACGGGTGGTCCATTGCTATTTATTTAGAAATCTTTCTCTTCTCAGATTTTCCTGACCAGACTACATTTTACAGTTTTATCTGTAAAAAATAAGGCTGAAGCCCCCACCTATTCCTGTCTTTCCAAAAATCCCCTACCCCCTTGAGGTTTTTGATCCCTAAGGCTTTAAGAATCGTCACAACAGAACAGGAAGTGCCTGAACCCGTGCAGGTGGTGGTGGTCAATCATGAAGCCACCAGCGTTCAAGTTAGAAAAATGTCCCTGGGGCATCGCAGCGAGGCTTAGTCACCCTTATTTACTGAGGGGGGAAGCAAATGCTCCCCGGAGTCACTGCACACAGATTTTACCCACATCGTTGCCCTATTTGGATATTTTCTCAAATTGCATCTAATGTTGCAGAAGTGGGGAGTTCGTCTCCCCACCCTTGCTGTCTGTAGATACCTTGCTGCAACATGATCTTCATTTAACTATTATCAGTCCCCCATGACCGTAAGTAAGTGCCAGGATATGTACTTAGAGCCTCTGACACCTCATGCCAGTGTTACTTGCTACTTTCATGTATATCTGGACCTTGAGACTTCTGTCCTTGCAATTCTTCCATCGTTAGAAAGCAACTTGGTTATAAAGGGTTCATCTTAATATTGAGTCTGAAAAATGAAAATAATGAGCTCTACAGTCCCCCGCTAGTAAAAAGCAATCATCTTTAGTGCCTATTTTTTATTTTCTATTCTACAGTCTTTACTTTCTCTTTCTGCAATTCTCACTAGATAGATCTTCCACATCTACCTGCCATGACTCTGAAAATTTGTAGATTTTATCTTCCAGATTAGTAATACTTATTTTACTCTTAAGACATTATTACTAGTGTTAGATTTTTGGCCATCATGTTTTCAATTCTAAGAACTCATTCTTTCGTTACTCATTTTCCATAGCCGTTTGTTCTCCTACAGAATGTCATCATGATATTCCATCGGCGATACCAATTTATTGTTATTTAAAAGATACCAATTTAAGTTTTTGTACAAGTTTTCTTCTGCAGCCTTTATCTGTCTATTTCCTTTTGCGATGATGTTTATCATGGTCTCTCTTTTTTCATGCTGATGATGTTTCTTACATGTCTACTGATCTAGGTGATCAATTCATGTTTGTAAATAAAGAGCTAGTTTGACCAGAACACGTCTCTTACATAGCTCCTCTGACGTGACGTGGGTTTCCTCAGCACTTTTACATAGCTGTTTCCATAGCCACCCTCTTCGAATAGGGTGGGGCCGGTGGGCATGCTGATCACACAGCTGCCTTGTTAGGAGAGCGGGCCAGGCCCCTCCACGGGTAACCAAGACTCCTCCGAGGCTTAGGCCCTTCAGATTGTTTCACTCTTTCACTCCGGAAAGAACTGATGAAACTACGACTCACCTTTCTTCCCTCCATTTGTGGAGGTGCCCAGGGCTACCTGGGGCTCTGTTCTGATTTCCTCTTTAGCTCACTATGAAATCCAGGAACCCAGTAAGCCCCCAGCCTTGTTCAAGGAGCCTCCTTTCATCGTTGTCTTGGGTGCAGTGTGGGGGAAGAGGACTGGTCTGAAACCCAACAGAATTTAATACTTAAGGAGCTTCAGAATCATTGTATACATTGTAGGTCAGCCTTTGAGCCAATGAGCTAGCAATACAGAATATCTGTTTTATAGTAGGCCAAATAACTATTTCTCTTTTCCTAAATACCATATAGGACTCACCATTATACTAATTAAGAATAATAAAATCTTACATTGAATGTGTTCATCTCTTGGTAGATATATCTCGATTTTCAAAATACAAAAATGTAAAAGGAACCTGAAGTGCATTAGAATTGAAGAAGTATAGTTATTTTTTAATTGCAAAGGAAACCATTATTTTATTATTCCTAAGTGGACCAGCCAAAAAGAAGCACAATTTATAGTATCAGATTAGCAACTCCCAATCTCACAGGCGAACACCTGTCTGCTTGGTGTATTTTCCCTAAGGGCACCATTCGGCTGTATTTCCGACGTAGTCTGCAGAGTGAAGCAGATGGAGCGTGTGTGTGGACCGGAGTAACCACTGGTCCAAAGGGTACACTGCGAGCAGACTGTGTTATCCTGGCAGTGATCCGTGCTTCTGTGAGAATCCACAGATGACTTTGGAATCTAGAGTTTGAGATACGGAGAATTTAGAGAGAAGTCTTTTACAGGGAGATGTGGTCCCTTATGCGATCTTTACCCTGTAACTTTGAAAGGACATCATTACCATGCTATGCAAAACCCAGGTGAATTGAATACACTGGCTTCCATCTCTTGCCTGTGTTAGGCTGACATGGCAGTTCTCTGAGCCCAGAGCCCAAGAGCTGCTCAGCCCTATGTCCACGGGGTAAGCACAGCCATGATACTCAGGGATGTGCTGGCCCAGGCTCAGCTCCCAACTCAAAGAACTGTAAGAAGCAGTTACAAGGAAGCCGATTCCCATTATGACTTCTTAGCAGTGAAACATGCAGAGTTAAATGAGTTCTTAAGTCCCTGAGGACACCTGGGATGAGGCTGTGCTCAAAAGCTTGCATTGTGTCTGTTTACCTTTCTGAGGATGATGTCCACTCTCTTTTATGTTTCTAATGCTCTTTTTCTTTCCTGCTTGGTAATTGCCTAGGAGAGCTCAAAATGCAGTTCGCACTTAGTTCGCTGCGTTATTATACATTTTTCTATGGCAGATCTCCCAGGGCTGAGGGAGGGGTATACAAACTTGTTTACGCGGTTTTCCTTTAGGCTCAGGAAAAGTGCCAACAGTGCCATCATCCTGCAAAAACTGTCTCTTCCCGGCTGCACTTCATTTTATTCTGGACCCTAATTAGGTGCAAATGTCACATTTGTGGCTTTTTTAGCATTTTTATTGACAGCTGGCGGGCACTTTGTGAAACCTGATGTGAACATCATATGCCAGAGGTGTAAATACACCCTCAAACCTTCCCTGGTGCATTTCCAGGAGCCTCGTGCTGTTTTTGTTTGATAGTTGCAGCCCAATGAATTGCAACTCAGACTGATTTTTCTCAGACCATTCCTTTTGGTAGGCTTCCAGTACTGCTGATTCATTTCTGCAAATCAAATACTTATTTCTTTGTGATAGCCTCCAGAACCTACTACCTACCCTTGCTCACACTTCCACTGTAGCCAGTACAGTGATTACTATATTTATTGTCATGGTCACCATCACCATCACCATCATCAGTAAGAGCAACTACCACTTATCAAATGCTTATGTTGTGCCAGACATTGTGCTGTGTGTTTACAGAGGTGATCTCACCTAAATCTCCCCTCCAGCAGCTGCTAAGGTTATTTCCTCTACACAGAGGACTGGATGCCCTAGAGAAGTTGTGTAGCTTACCAAAGGCCAGGCAGGTTAGCATGTGAATATCTAGTTGAAGAACAAAGAATCCAATATAGCTAGCTGAAGCAGAAGGAGAGTTAGTTGGCTTATGGAATTCTTGGGAAGACTGAAGAAACAGTCTCTAGGCTGAGCTTATAGATGTGAGTTTCCCAATCACACAGCCCAGCCCTGTATTGGCAAGGCGGTCTCTGCTCCTGCTGGGGCATTGGGGTGCCTGCTGAATAAAGGGGCCACTGCTCCAGCTGCTAAAGCAAAGCCACGCTGCTTCTCAGGTAGTCAGTGCAAATAAGATGGATGTTTTGTGCTTTTCTGTCTCTCCACTCAATTCCATTTTGAATTTGGGTCTCCGGCAACTGCACCAGGTCGGCAGAGCCTGGATCACATTTAGAACCATAGACAGAGGTGAGCCTGGGGAAGAAACATAATCAATCAGTGCCCAGTGTAGAGCCGAGTGGCTGAGCTGAGATGTGAACCCAGGTCAGTATGATTTTAGACCCCATTCAGTATACATATTGTTTCCTTGTTTGTAACCATCACATAAAATTAATACAGCCCTCTTTGTATTATCAAGAATGTATGTCTGGTAATTATATATTTGTTAAATCCCATCTGCTGAATTATGTGCTTTCAGTGGATATTTATTTTCTTCACCTAGCTGCATGTCAGAACACTGTATTTGAAGAATCTCCTACTTTATAAGACTGAGCCCACTTCTCATAAGAGAAGCTTAAAAAGCCAGACAGACATTCTCGCAGCTTCCCTTGCAAATACAAGGTGGGTGTAATGTAATGCCAGGGTGCTACCAATCATATAACTATGCTTTTTGAGGGAACGGTTGTGTCTTATATTGTCTTTTATCTAGTATATTGCTTTTCAGATGACAGGTAGTCAGGAAATCCTTCCCCCAGTTTAATTCATTTATTTCACCAAAGTTCACTCTAGATCCAGGCCCTCCAAAACACAGCAGTGGAATAGTCATTGCGTAACTCTATGCCCCTCCATTCAGATTTATCACCATCCCTTTCCCCAAGCTCCTTGGCCAGTGATTTTAGGCTACTTACAGCAAAATGTTGGAGATGTTTTGTGAATTATCCATGGCTAAATTAGATAGATAAATAGATGATAGATGGATAGATAATAGATAGATAATATAGATGATAGAGTTACAGATAACATTCATTGAGCACTTCCTAAGCTTTGCATTCATTGTCTCACTGAACTACCTCAACCCTACGAGAGATGAAGTAAAAGTCACACACTGAGGCATAGAGTCAGGATTTAATCCCAGACAGTCATCCCCAGGAACCTTTTCCTAAAAAATCAGCATATTACATCTGCTTTAAAAGTATACAAGAGTCCCCCCTTATTCACAGTTTCACTTTCTGTGGTTTCTGTTACCCATAGTCAACTGTGGTCTGAAAACAGTAATTGGAAAATTGTAGAAACAGTTCATAAATCTTAAATTGCATGCTGTTCCACGTAGTGTGATGAAATCTTGAGAGTCCTGCCCTGCCGCGCCCAGGACGTGAGTCATCCCTTTGTCGACGTCGCCGCACTGTAGGCTCTCCCCACCATTAGGCACTCCGTAGCCATCCTGGTGGTCAGGTCCACTGTCCTGGTCCCACCTTGCTTGTGTCCAAGTAACCATTATTCTACGAAGTGCAAGTGTAGTGAGGTTGGCAATTCACATATGCCAGAGAGAGCCCATAAGTGTTTCCTTTAAGTGCAAAGGTGAAAGTTCTTGACTTAAGAAATGAAAAAAAAAAAAAAATGAGTATGCTGAGATTGCTAAGATCTGCGGTAAGAACAAATCTATCCATGAACTTGTGAAGAAGGGGAAAGAAATCCATGCTAATATTCTGAGAAAGAGATCACATTCACAGAGCTTTTGTTATAGAATGGTGTTGTCGTTGTTCTTTCTCATTGTTAGTTATTTTACAGTGCCTAGTGTATAAATGAAACTTTACCATCAGTGTATGAATGTAGTAAAATCATAGCATATGTGGGGGTCAGTACCACCTGTGCTTTTAGGCATCCACAAGAGGTCTCAGAACACATCCCCTCCAGATGAGGGTAACTGCCAGGGTAGCACCAGGGAAGTCGGTGCTAAAGTCAATGAACACTAATGGTACAATTGGGCATTATGCTCTTAATCTGGTTTAAGGTGGGAAGCTCTTCTAGTCTCTTTCAGTCCCTGCAATTAAGGGAGCATTTATTCTCTGTTGGTATGTGTATCTTAATATCCTAAAATCCAGACAGGCATCAAGAATCTCTTAAACCATTACTAGTCATTTTATTTCTATATTTTTTTTATAAACAGGAATTAAAAACAAGATTTTTCCCACTAAAAGAAAGCAACTCTTATTGTTAGAATATTTTATTTCAAATGCCCCCTTTTACCCGCTTTAGGAATAAATATTTATTATAAATAAATATTCTGAAGCATTTTCTTTGTATTTAAACCTCTGACCTAAAGTACTTCTTGAGTCTAAACTTAATTAAATTTACTGCCAAGTGGTAAGGTTTGTGGACAGAAATGGGGAAATTACATTAAAGATGAGCTGGCCTGGAATTGAAGAATTGTGGCTGTTCTGAATTATAATTGTATCAGAATCACTTAATATATGAGCAGAAAAGTATTCTAAATTACTTACATATGCAGAAAATATTTTACTTAAATATTGTCTTTCTGGTTTTACCTTATCTTTCTGAGGCTTTAAGTTGGAAAAAAAAAAAGGTCATTCTAACTGGCTACAGTTTTCAGTTTGCAAAGATATATCAGCGGAATTTTCCTTAAAGTTAACCCTTTTAAGATTTGAAAAAGTATTTTCAATGTAATACTAATAATAGCTACCGGTTGGAAGGCCAGTTTGTGCTGAGCATTTTAATTATAATCTTATTCAGTCTTCACAACAGCCCCTTGGGTAGGTACAATGTCATCCTTGTTTTATAAATGAGGAAGCTAATGGTTAAAACACCCATTTGGAAGTGACGAGATTGGAATTCATTTAATCCAGAAAGTCTAATTACAAAGTCTGGTCATTTAACCATGCTGTTGGTGCTCATTCATTTAGTTAATAAAAACAAAACAGGCTTGAGAACAGAACCTCAAACTGTAGCTCGTATTCAGTTAAACACATACTTACTGATACTTTACTGGGCCTGGGAAACCATGAAAAAACTTGGGAGAAATTATGTAAAAAGACTTGTTCAAGAAGCCAACAAAAGGATTTATTATAAGTAAAATGGGTTTGGGATCCTCATTTTAGCCATCTCTCTCTCCTGGAAAATCCGAGACAATGAGAATGCTTTATCAGGTTTTCCAGAAAGAAAAATACAGATAAGCTGCCCAGTCCTCCACTGTCCAGTGGGAGATGAAGGCAGCCCTGGAGCAGTCTTCGGTCCCTCTGACCAGTCTGCGCTAACGTCAGCATCCCAGTGCGCCATGGTCCACCCCCTGCAGCCGGAGAAACAGGTGGCGTTTCCCTAGAACCGGTGTGGCCCTCTGCTTCCTCACAGGGCTAGCCTAACGTACTACTTTTCCAAACCTGATGTCTGATAGTTTGAGTTTTCCGTTTAACCATTATGTGCATCTATAACTCAAAAAAGGAACTGAAAATATGACAACTTCTGATAATATTTGTATAATTTTTATTTCTTTAATTCTGTACGTGCTTGTTTCATCCATCTTACGACTATTATTTGTGGCATACACATGTACTTTCCCTCGTATTGTTATGAAATGTTGCCTTTTATCTCTGATAATATTTTTAACCTCAAGGCATATTTTCTTCGATATTAAAAGCGATATCTAGCACTATCATGCTTATGTTTTGCATGATTAATCTTTTTCTACCCATTTGTTTGCAGTGTGTCAGAGCCGCATTTTATTTACTTTAGTCCTTCCTTCTGTTACTCATTTCTGCATCCTGATTCTTAAAAAAAAAAAAAAAAATCCCTCCTAGAATTGTTTCGTTAACAGATCTTATAACCACATCACACACACTTTTATCCAAAGTGTTAGTAAAAAGTTTGAATACTATACAAGAGTAGCTCTACCACATACACATCAGCTCATTAATGCAAATTTGTTGTACATTTATTCAACTAGCTCTAGATCCACTTAACTCTCTAATTTAGTTTTCATTTCGCCTCCCAATCAATATGATTATCCATAGCATTTCCAAAAAGGGCAGTTTTAGAGGTGAAGTATAAAATATGAACAGCTAACATTTATTAAACACTCTCCATATGACAGTGTTATGAATTATTTATATGAAATATTTAATTTAATCCTGCAAAGTACTGTTAGTATACATATTTTCAGATGAGGAAAGTGAAGCACAGAGAAGTTAAACAACTTCCCCAAGGTTTCACGGAGGAGCAGTGGCGTCAGGCTGGGGCCCAGGCTGTTTGCTTCCCCAGAGCCCTTACACCTCGCTGCTCCTGAAAAAGCACTGTGTTTGGGGTCGGGTCCCTAAGTCAGAGCCGTTGACCAGTGCCAGGCATCAGTTACGTCCTGCAGAGACTGGAGGAGGTAAACCAGAGAGTCGTTAGTCTTTACACAAAATAGCGTGGTTATCCTTTATGGATATAGATGCCTGCTCAGTTCTGTACATAGAAGAGGCAAAGAGAATCAGACACACTAAAACTCGGAACTTTGGTTAAGGTCCTAGATGAATACTTTTGTGTCTCAGTAGGTGACCGAACTGGAGTTTGAGCGCAGCAGTCTCTACATGCAGAATTTAACCCTGTCAGGGTCGGCCTCATAGGCATGGAACCCCAGCAGGCAAAGGGGGCTCCCTAATTGGAGCAGCCCGTGCTTGGCATCCTGCTCTGCTGTCCTGACATTCTTAATAATGTGTGAGTGAGGGACGTCTCGTTTTAATTTTGCACCCCACAAATTATGTCACCTGTCCTTCTCCCAGTCTCACTGCTGTGGTCTTGGGCGGTAGCACTAACAGAAGGCTTGGTGTCGGCAATGCTCCCTGATATGGGGACCTGATTTGGTCCCTTAGCTAAGAAGCTCTCAGTGAATGCTGAGTCTCTTGGCTTGGGGGCCACTTCTCTATTGTTTCTTGCCTTTTAGACTCTGGAAGAGTAATATTTTCCATTACATCCTGTTGATATCTTCAGCCACGTTGTGTAGGTGAATTACCTCTGATTGGAGAAAGAATGAAACATGTTTACTTAGGTCTTGCATGTCCAAAGAGATAGAAACATTTCTTAACATGTGGTTCTGTTTTTTTCTCTGGGCATTGTTTCTAATGCTAATATTATATATTCTCTGTTGGCTGTGATGTCAAGTTTTCTATGCCATGTGAGAATTCAGAATTTATATTCTAAATAGAGCAAGGCCTGTTCCTACCTTGTGAAACTATTTCACATTCAACTTCATCTTATTCCCCCCACTCCACCCCAGGAGAGCATCTCAGTGATTAAAGAAACCAAATGAAAGTTGTTTTGCAAAGAGCATAGCCTACAAATGCTTTGATATCACAGTTTTAAAAATCTGTCCTGTTAAATTGACCCACCGTTCTCACAAAAGAAAAAGAGAGGGCATGGTTTACCATTTTATAACATATGCTCCTGCTTCACAAAGTTAGTCGAAGCAAACCTGTCAAATGCCAAAGCGTCAGAGTATTAAAATTTCAACAAAATGTCAGGAGAAATGGGAAAACCGGTGAATTTAAGAAAATCTGTCATAAAGATTGCATTGCATGATTCTTTCTGCCTTTGGGTGACATATGGAAGTTTAAAAATATAACCTAATGACGTGTCTTTATGGTAACAAGTTTATATAACCTAATTGCCACAAAACTGTCATTGCTGGTTAATTTATTAGAGTAATAAAAAGATGTTGTGCTTTTAAAACTGAGCTGGAATGAATTCTGCTCAACAACACCTATGGCCCCTCAACCGTAAGTTTTCTATTTTTGACACTTATTTGAAACCTGAGAAGATGCAGATGGTTTAGTATGGGTATGCTGTTATTGACCATTTTCCTTGGAGCACCGATATAGATGCAAGGACATAGTCGAGTCCGGGGCAGTGCTGAGCACCTTCTGTTTCAGAGGAGACCTGGGTATAAAGGACTGGGAGACAGGAAACAGAGACTAATGTGAAGGCCTGATCACTTACGGAAACTATTAAACCTCGGATTCCACCCAAATTTCTTTAGCTTTTTTTAATTTGAAATAACTTTAGTTGTAAAAGTCGCAAAGATAGTACAGAGTTCCCTTGGGGGTTTCACCCCCCTTCCCCTAATATTGACACTTCATATAAATGATGCGTTGGTCAAGACTAAGAAATTAACATAGGTAAAGTCCTATTTACTGATGAGTCTGTATTAAGATTTAACCATTTTTTCCACTATCGGCCTGTTTCTATTCAGGAACCAATCAAGATGCATTTAATCATTATGCCTGGTTAGTCTCTTTTAACATGACTGCTGTTCAATATTGCTTTTGGTTTCCTAACCTTGGCACTTTGGGAGAGTACTAGTCAAGTATTTTTAGGATGTCCCTCAACTTGGGCTATCTGAGATTTCTCACGATTAAGACTGTTCCACCAAAGTATTTAATGTACTTTCTTCAGAACGCACACCACATTCCCGAGAGGAGGAGAGCAAGGCAACGTTCAGATGTTTGCATTGGACCATATAAAAGCCAATATGGTGAAAATGGACCAGCTGCCTTATTAGTTTTAAACATTGGATTATAAGTTCATTATCATGTGAAAATTTTATTTCAGAAAGAAAAAAATACCAAGTAATATGTCTGAGATGCTGTGTTTTAAATATGTCTATTTTTATTGTCAAAACAACCCTATGAATTAGGTGTTATTATTATTGTTGTTATTATTAATTTTATTATTGTTACCACTATATTAATTATCATATTTATCTTGGGTTTGAGACAGTGGAAGCTCAGGAAGCATTTAGTGAAGTTCCCAGTAGTACAGCTCATAGTACTGTGAAATATCGTATGTCATGTGGGTACCACATGTGATTTTATTTGCATTTTCAACCAAATTATATATTTTTTACTGGAGTAATTAATCAATATATTGTCATCGAAGGCAAATTGGAATTTAAGGGTGGCTTAAGGTTTGCTGATACATCCCTTAAACCTTATTCCATTTAATTGGCAGTAAAATAGAATAATTTTTAAAAATTGAAAACATTTGATATTATGGAGAATGTTTTATGACCTAAGAATGATTAAATGCACCCTGGCCAATATATCTCATGTTACCTATCCTCTAGAGTTAAAATTAATCAAGAATGTTACTTATTTCCATAAGATAACGTTCATGCCGACAATAATGCGGTCCGTGTGATACTAAGCCAGCATCACAAGCAGATTATACCTCTCTGAAAAATGTGAGTAGGCTCTTAATTTGTGGACTGACGCATCTTCAAGTGGTTATTTTTAATATGTTACTAAGTTAATTTTTAAAATCTTCTGTTGGCATCTTTGATGAATGATATTTTGAAAATCTTTTCTACTGAATCTTTCCGAAATGCTTTTTCACCATTTGGAATCAAAGGGAAGGCAATACATCAGTGTGACACACGAGATATTTTGAGCCCCTAATAAAAAATCATTTCAGAGGAACATGAAACAAAATAGAATTTGCAACTATTTCAAATTCACCCATGAACTCTTATTGTGGCTGGCGAGTTTGCACCTTGTGGACTGAGAGTGAGTTTAAATTAAAAGCTGCTTGTACTTAGGTTGCAATCCCAAGTCCATAGTTCTATTGTCTGTGTTCTGACGAACTGGAATTTTGGACTTTCTCTTTCAAAACCTGCTATTGGCTTTCTGTGCCAGTTTTATAAGGTTTAGTTGAAATTAAATCCTCAGAGCTTTAGGATTTGTATATTAATATATTCCCAGATTTAATTTTGTCTGTTTCATTTTTAAAAAGCAATGGCATTTCACAAAAAATCTCTAGATGTGTTAGTCATTAGTAGTTTAACTGTTTAAAGTTTCTTATGTAATATTACATTTGATTTTAGTCCTCCTAGTTTAAGTATAAAATTGACTGTATAATTCTTCCCTAAAGAAAAATGGTTTACTTGAAAGATGGGGTTGCTTTTATCTCTTGCATGAGGTTTTTTTTTACCCATTTCAGTATTAAAACAGAAAAATATGAGCAATTATTGGCATTAGGCAGTAGGTGGATTCTGTGTGGTATAGATATTCTGCACTTTCCACACAGCTAACTTGTACCAATGATTTTAATACACATGCTCTTTGATTTCGTGAAATCCTTTGGAGGACTGGTTTTGACAAAGAAATCAATATTTTGACACATAAGTCTTAGAACAGTTTCAGGTTACCCTGATAATATAAAAGGATACATTCTCAACAGAGCAAACGGGGCACGAGGCTGGAGAATGCTTGAGTGAGTAGAGGAGGTTTGGTGGTGTTCATACCTCAACTGTCTTGGACAAGAGACTGTCAGGACACAGGAAGCCCCCCAAGGGAATGAACAAACCTGTTATACCTACAACTCCAACACAGTTAGTGCACATTGCTGGAGGACCCGTGTGCAAATATGTGCAAACAGCACTTCAGAAGGCAAGGGGCAGATGGAGCCTGGCAGAACCAGCACTGCCCGCCACAGGATTAGACCCATTTATTTAATGTACAAATTATCGCATCTGTATTTGATCATGGTACATAAATATAAATATACAAAGTGTAATTATTTTTATCATCCCTTCCTCCTGCCTCAGGGATAATCATTATATACAGATTATGCACCCACCTTTAGAAGTTTTTACTATACATGCTGTTTTACAGTCCCCCTCAGTCCTGTATACCTCGTGGGCATCCTTCAGCATCAGTACCTATAGATATCACCCACTTTTCAATGCTTGGGTAGCGTTGCGTTCCACAGATGTGCCATAAATAGTCGCCATCCTATTGCCGAGCCTGTAGGCCTTCTCTGAGTTCCACCGTCATGCCCAGGAGAGGCGAAGAGAAGCACCATCCACCCATCTTTGCACCTTTGTATTTTGTACGATATTACAATACATCGGTAGAACTGGAATCATTGGTTGAAAGGAATATTTTGCTATGAAACATTTATAGATATGTCACGTCGCTTTCTAAAGAATTGTGTAAATTACAAACTTTCAGATGGTTTGTTTTATCAATATTTAACTTTATTTTTACTAGTCTGATCAATAGAGATTGTTTAGTTAACCTGCATTTTCATCTGACCACTAATCAATTCAAGCATTTCTTCAAATATTGACCAGGTAATTCATAATTTGGGGACAAAAGTATGCTATGTTTTCGTTCCTTTAAAAATGCATTCTTTATATTTGAGGATGGGTAAGCCTTTCAGTTCATCCTCTGTCTTTTCGTTTGGTTTAGAGTGAGTTCCATCGTGGAGAAGTTACATTTCTTATGTGATCTTATCAGCTGCTCCTCTGCTTTCTTATTTATAAGAGGTTGTACTTTCCTTATGAGATTTTGCTGCTGCAAGATAATGAAAAAATTTTCTTAGTCTTATATATTCTTCCAGCATATTGTTATAACCCATTATTTTATTTCCATAACAAGTTGAACTCCTTAAATTCTCCAGCAGAGTTCTAAGTGCCAGTCAGCTCCCAGGCTGTATAAGGAATAAGCCTCTGCACTCTCAGTCAAAAGAAGGGATGGAGTTGGCAGTCCACATTTAGCCAAAGTGTAATGTACTAGGGTGCAAACTAATTTCTGTTTCAATCTCTGGGCTGTCATTACTGTAGAGACATTGAAAATATTAAAAATTATTTAAGCCATTTCTGTGGCATTAAATCACAATAAGATCCTTTAGGCTGGGAGATTTTATGGGGTAAAATCATGTCACTATGTAAAATGTTGGCAGGGATCGCAAGCTTAAATAAATCTACAAGAGCCACTTAGCTTACGTGCAAACTGCAGATGGGCGAGAGTGACAGGGTGGGTCCCTTTTATCAAACCACAAATCTGCGGAGGTTGTCTGGTGGTGCTTTTAGCAGAATAATTTGGACACGAAAAGGTAACAGCATAAAAGAGTCGGTTTGAGTTGGGGTTAGTCAGGAAATATCCAGTGACATCTAGGGATCCACTCGGTTTTCAGAAATGTATTTCTACTGACTATATATCCCCCCCCCACACACACACACAGAATTACAATAGACAGCAGTTATTATTAAAAGCTAATTATGTGACCGTCACTGTTCTGTGAGCTTTCCTTGACTATCTAACTTGATCCTCATAATAAGCGTATGCACTACAGACTGTTCTTTTTCTTGTTTTCTGGGTGAGGAGACAGAGGTGTAGACAAGTAAGGCACTTACCGAAACCGGCACAGGCAGAAAGGAGGGAGGGAGGCAGTGTGGCCCCTGGCACTGCGGCTCCAGGGCCCCAGGGCGCAGCCGCCGCACAGACTGCCACCGTTCCTAACAGCCCCACTCTGAAAAGTGGCACCGGGAACATTTCCATAGCACTTCGTATTTTTCAAGATAATTTCACAATCTGAATACATTTAAGAATCCCAGCCATCTGCCGAAACTCCCCGAAGCTAACTTTCTCATCCTGGTTTTATGGACTGGGGAACTGAGGCACAGAATTTTTAACTAAGTTGTCCAAGGCTGCACAAAAAGTTAGTGCCAGATCCCAGGACAGAAGGCAGATATTTGGTTCTTTCTAGAGTGATAATTTTCTCTCCCTCCCAATTACAGCAGTGAGGATCACATTGGAATAGTAGCTTTAAACATGCCCATATTCAGATTTCTTTCTGTTTTTTATTTATTTTTAAACTACAGTTCATAATTAATATTATTTTATATTAGTTTCAGGTATACAGCATAGTAGTTAGACAATCACATACTTTGTAAAGGGCTCCCCCAGTATTTTCAGTACCCACCTGGCACAACACAGTAATTGCAATATTATCAACTCTATTTCCTATGCTGTAGTTTATATCCCTGTGACTATTTTTTACTACCAATCTGTACTTCTCAATCCCTTCACCTTTTTCACCCAGTCCTCCAAATACTCCCGCCGGGTGTTTACTCTGGTATTTATTTGTTTAATGTCCATTTCCCCTTTAAGATGCGTTCTCCACTGGAAGAAGGACCATGTTTATGTCACTCAGTACTCAATATCTAGTGGTTAGCACAGAGCATGGCACTGAGGAAACATGCAGTTGCATCTGTTGATATAATAAAAGAAATCTGTTTTCAGATTTTTTTGAGTATAAGTATCCATAAAGTACAGATTGCTGACGCTAAGATCAATTTCCTTCTCTCCCATTTGCCACTTTTCTACACTCCCAAAAAGAAAAACAACCTGAAACCCTAAGGAAACTGTAAAGTGACTTTCAAGAATCGATAATCAAGAGTGCTTTTGTTTGTTTCATAAAGAATTGTCCAGCTGAAAGAACCTCTGCGCTTCACTACTGAGAAAGCAGTGAGGGGAGAAAAGTTTGCCGGAAAATGTATTTAGAGAGAAATGGTTATGAAAGATTTTACAGCAAAGACTTCAAAAGTGATCGATGTGCTAGAATTCAGTTGGGAGTGTGTGTAGCGTGTGTAGAGCTACAGACACACCAGGCAGATATTTGCAGCTGGAGTGGAAGAGAATACTCATCCCATTTTTGTGATGGGGGCTCTGAGCTTAAGAAAGACCAGAGGAAATCAGAGACCTGGAATTTTCTGGAAAAGGTCAAGGATTCTCAACAGGGAGACTCCAGCTGCAAGGGATTGCTCATTTTCTGGGTGATTTCATGTGGGTCTGGAGAAGAATATGTAAAAGAGCAATAGGTTATCATTTTGAGAACAGAAATCAGGAGCACAACTCAGAGAAAGAATGAAGAGGGGCCCCAGCGAATATAAAACTATAAGCCCACTGTCTCTTTCTTACCATCCCAAACACTATATCCATCAGGAGACAGTCCTCCCCTGCTCCACTCTCAGGATGGGGATACCAGTGAGATGCATACGGAAAATATAATCTCTGTGAGGAAAAGTGTGCATCTGTGTGGCTCACGTAGTAGAGGGTCTGCCTCGTAGTAATTATTGATAAATAATTGTTTTGAATTGAGAAAACTCTTCTCTCACCTGTGCCTGGGCTTTGGCACACTTATCCTCATTAATGCTAAAAATACATCTCTAAGGATAAATGCTTCATCCACATTTACCAATTTAGTTTTATAGTTGTCTTTGCAATTAAACTGCTTCATCTCTCTAGTTATCTAGTCGACCACATATTTTCCTAAATGAGTGTCTATTGGATTTGGAGGAATGGACCTTTATCGGAATTTTAGAGCCATCCTAAACCATCACCCCAGAAAAATGCATGCATATTCTTTAACAGATCTTTGCATATAACCTAAAAGCCTTTGCAGAGCCCTTGGAGGCACTGCCTATACCCAGGTTAAAGAACTTTATTATAATGGAAAGATTTTAACACCAACTGCGTATTTGATGTTACTATTATTGTTACCATATGTTATAATATATGTTATATTTTTATAACACATTGCTGATTTATTGATGTTAGGTTTGGATGACATGATACTTGCTTCACAGCATTCTGTGGTTGAGGAGGTTAGCACCATCCAGGGAAAAGTTCTGTGATGATAGAAATAGCCGGCTCTTGGAGAGCTGCGCCTTCTAGGATGGCAGTCACCTGCCACGTCTGGCTGTTGAGCCTAGAAATATAGCTAGTGCCCCTGAGGGTCCAAACTTTTTCTGTTATTTTATTTTACTAATTAGTGAGGGGCAAGTCTTACTGTACTGGACAGCACAGGAACAAATGAATGTAGTGTCCACGAGGGGATCAGACTTAAGGCTGGGCAATGGGAATCTGACTGTTATTTAAGCTGTTTTCTTCATCATACAGGGTGGCATGAAAATAGGTTTACAGTTCGTATGAAAAATAATACAATGATAAATAATAATACAAGAATAAACTGTTTCACCTACTTGCAACTGTACATCTACTTTTGCCCTGCCCAGTATGTTTGGAATAGTGCATTCAAAGCCAGTGGAGGAAGGACAAATGCTGTGTGATTCTGCTGATATGATGTACTTAAAAGACTCAAACTCAGGGAAACAGAGTAGAATGGTGATTGCCAGGGGCTGGGGTTGAGGAAAATGGGGAGCTGCTGTTCAGCAGGTAAAAAGTTACAGGTATGCAGGTGAGGGGGTCCTGGAGATCTACTGGGCAGCATTGTGCCTGGAGAGCCACTCAAAAATTGTTAAAAGAAGGAGCTCCTACCCTTTGCAACAGTATGGATGGAACTAGAGAGCATCATGCTAAATGAAATAAGCCAGGCAGTGAAAGACAAGTACCATATGATCTCACCTTTAGCAGGAACCTAATCAACAAAACACTGAACCAAATATATAACCAAAGACACTGAAATTGAGAACAGGCTGACAGTCACCAGAGGGGAGAGGGGAGGGAATTTCAGGGGAAAAGGGGAAGAGTTTAGAGCAACAAGTATAAAGGACACATGGACAAAAACTAGAGGGGGTGGAAATGGGAGGGAGGTGGGGAGGGCTGGGGCGGTGGGCTGGGGTGGGAGTAAAAGAAAACTGTACAAGATAAACAATTTAAAAAATGATAAAAATTAAAAAATAAAGATTTAAGAAAATTGTTAAAAGGGTACATCTCGTATCAAATGGTCTTATGCCAATACAAAAATGATAAAATTTCCCAAATGGAAAAAATTCAGAAAATTGAAGGGAAAAAAACCACTTGAATACCCAAAGAGAGATGAAAAGGTTGTCTTAAAAAAAAAAAAAAAAAAAAAAAAAAAAACCCTTCTTTGCTCGATGTCCATCCTGAGCTCCCTTTGAAGGACGGGCAGAGGTTTGTTGGATCTTTGGCAGCCTTTCCTCACCAGAGATTGCCAGGAGACAACTGGCGAAGGGGATGCAGGGCTGGACTGGGGGGGCTCTGGGTATCCAAGAGTTGCCGAGTAGAAAGTGGACGCTTCATTCGTCAAAGTGACCAATAGGCCTATATGATCGGATTGCGGGGTGAGTGTGGAGCAGCGATTTATAATTCACCGCTGGTCCCCTGTCCTGGGTGCCCTTTCTTGCCTTAGCTGCAGAGGAGGGCACAAGTTCGCTTCATATCCTCTTCTTCCTCCTGCACCTGTATGGCAATAATGCCATTGCCGCAGCACTGCCGGTGAGCAGGGCTGCCATTATTGAGCACCTGCTGGAGTCAGAGCGCTGTCCTCAGTTGTCGCACGCTGGCAGCCGCCCCAGTAGTAGATGCTGTGATCTCTATTTTACAGCTGTAGGAACCAAAGCTCCAAAAGTGCACGTGACTGGCCCAGGGTCGCTCAACCTGGCAAATGCAGATGCTGGGATTCGGACCCAGCACTGCCTGTTTCCAAAGCTCATGTTTCTTCTACTGTAGAAGATGAGAAGGGAACTAGAGTGGGAGGGTCCTCCTAAACCACCATTTGGGTACAAGCATCTGTGTGTCAGCCTCTTCCCTTGTTCCGCAGTAGTGTGGTGAGGCCTTTGGAGTCAGGTAGAGAGGTGTTTATGTTAGAGCCCATGGCATTTTTGAATCTTTCCTTTGACACCCCATCTTCCCTCCCCCACAATCAATACAACCCATCTCTTTTTTCCCTTGTAAAATCCTGAGAACAATCAATCTCATCCCATCCTGTGGTACCAGTGCACAGCCACTTTATTTGCACCTCATTATAGAGTCTCTCATCCGCATTCCATGGGGTATGTGTGCCTTCACCCTCACATTTATAGTGCAGCATGGTCAGAGAGTTCTGCGGTACTTGAAGCCTGATTGAACTCACATCTGAACAGCCTGTTTTCTCATTTTCAGAGATCAGATTTCTTTTTCACCAGAGCATTGCTTGTCCTGACCAGAAAGGTTGGTGACTCAGCAGTGCTCCTGACACTTTGCGCCGAAAGCTAATTCCCCCTGACAGGTGCACCACAATTCAGCCCTCGACTCCCAGAGTCAGTGGTTACTTGCAAATGCAATCAGTAAAAAGCTGGACACTTGGGTTCCAAATAGAGATTTATGGAATATTTGAGCACGTCGTTAAGGAAGACAAAGGAATTTATACAGTCCAGTGGAGGTGATGTGGCTTTCCCTAAAATAATAAAGTCGCTTTTCCTTACATAAGTCACAGTTCATACTCTCAATGGTCATTAGGTTCCTAAAGAGGCAGAAATGTTGTGGAGGGAATTTTTTTTTCATTATAGAGATCTCGGATGAGACAGACCTGACTCCAATAATAGTAGACTGTATTTCCAAGGGTGTGTTTGATAATGTATGGTCCCCAGGCCAATGGCATCAAACTGATATAGGATATTTGCTTAAAATGTAGACATCTGGACTCCAGCTTAATGAATTGGATTCTATAGAAGTAGAGACCCAAGCAAAAAAAAAATTAAGGACAGATAAGGAAGTCGTTTATAAGGTAATTAAATGACATAAACTCTACCCAGTTAGCAGCAGGCGTTGAGTTAGTACTTCCGCCTCTCTTTGTGCACCTTGCCTTTTTTTGGGATCTTTTCAGTACTTTTTTCACCTTTGCCCTCTAGAATGAATGCACTTCATTTCAACCAAAGAGTAGAGTGCTAATGGTGCAGTATGACTTGAGTCAGGGAGGGGAGATCATTGGAAGTGGTGGGCAGTGAAATCTAAGTAATTGATATAAGTAACTTATAATTATTCTTGCTTGAAAGGGACCGCTATTAGTGATAAAATACCACACATCTGCATGTCTCAGTGATACAATATGGAGTACATTTGAAAAGCACATATTCTTATTTTAATGGATACTGGAATTTATGTATGAAAATCTTCTCAATGTCTAGCAAGTGTTGACTGAGCATTTGGAATACATTCGCAGCTGAAAGAGGGGAACCAATGTAACAGGAATGGAATGAAATTCCAGAATGGGACTTCTAAAATATAATAGAAGTCATCTTGTAGGCATATTGCTCTGTGATTACTGTGTGATTAATTTCTTTTTGCTTAAATATTAAAATGTTTACAAATATAATAAGCATACATCTCAGAACCATAAAAAAGGCCAAAATCCTTAAAACTCAGGAAATGTGAATATACACACAAACTCTGCAGTAGTGATTATATTTCTTGAAATTATTATGGTTATTAATAGCATGATATTATTATTCTTGAAATATTAAGGAGGTGCACGAAGCTTCCTTTAAGTTGCACAGAATGTAAATGAGTATCAAGGCCTGCGTTGTCCACGTTGTGCTTTTGCTTTTGTTTTTGTTGATGTTTAGCTGTGACGTGTCTTAGGATGCTTGGACAGCTCTGATATTTTAAATGACTGTGTTCCCCTGAGCACCAACTCCTGGAGACATCGCCCTTCTCGTAGGCATTCCCTGTGTGCCTAGCACTTAACGTAGGGTAGGTGAATAGAGAGGAACCAAAAGTGTTTTTTATGTGTTCCATTTGAAACGATACCTCAAGTCATTTGTAAGTACTTTAAGCTGGAAAGTAAGAAAGGGTGATTTAGTGAAGAGTAGTGAGATGGAGGAGATCAATTTTCTAGTCTAGTCGAATGACTTTAGAAAGCCACTACTCTAGATGGCCACCTGTGTGGGTGGACCCCTAACGCTCAAAATTCCATCAGACACCCGGCTTGAATTAAACTATAACTGGTTACGTTTTAATAGCTCCCAAGTTTGCCTCAAAATTGAAATGTGTGCTTTTCAAATGTACTACATATCGTATCATTGATATGTACAGATTTATGGTGTTTTACCACTAATAGTTGTACCTTTCAAACCAGAATAATTGCAAACTACTTATATCAAGTTTCATTTTAGCAAAATAGGACTAGTTTAGGGAAGTGCCTTTTATTTAGTCTCAGAAACTCTCGTAACTATTTTTCACTTGTGCGTCACCATAAACCAGTCATCATGGTGTCTGTTTGCTAAAGCTAGAAATGGTGCAGTCAGTGAAAACATGTGTTCGCACCCAGAACTGTAAAAAAAAAAAAATCATGTGACTTCAATTTAAATATGTCTTTCCAAGCCACTGTTGCTAGGTCTTCTGATTTTGCAAAGGAAGCTGAATACCTAAATTTTTATATAAAATTAGTTTTAAGCAACAGTCATCAATTATAATGTTAGTCCCTGGGTCAGCAATTTGTAACCTCTGTCCTAATAATTTAAACTTGATCTCTTCACCCTTGTTGTATTGAAGTTATATATCCAAGAAATAATTATAGAATACTTACTATGGGCTGTGATTGATGGTAGTATCTAAGAACTAGCTTGGCTCACGCTCTTTCTCTCTAGTAGTTTCCTGAATAATGAAGGATGTGAGAAGCAAACAGTTTCTAAATCTCCTTTTTGTGTTTCAGACTGAGCTAGATACTGTACGAAATAACAAAACATATAAGATGTGATTTTTTGTTTACCAGGAGTGTTCATGCATTTATGTGTTCAGATGTTTTAACGGTCTGCTATAGATCAAACACTGTCCTGAGCACTGGAGATAAGCAGTTTAAAAAATGTTTTTTTTTCCCCTTGAGAAGATTAAATTCCACTGGAAGAAGCATACAATAAACTAATAAATATATTATGTGGGAAGTGATAATATGTGCTATGAAGATTATAAGGTAAGGTAGAGAAACAGAGAGTATTATGGGAAAGACTGATCATTCCAAAAAGGGAAGATTTGAACAGAGACCTAATGAAAGTTAGGAATTGAGCCACGAGTATACTCCAGAAAGATCATCCCTAGGGAAAAAAATAGAGTGAGTGCAAAGGCCCTACAGAAACTAGTTAGAAGGTGCTTGCTGATAGCCCAGAGAAGAGATCTGATAGCTTGGACAAGGTGTAGTTGGTGAGAAATGAGTGGACTTCGCGTGTGTTTAAAAGGAAATACCTGTAGTGCATGCTGACGGTTCAGTGGGTAGCCTGGGAGAAATGAAGAGGCAAGGATGACTTAGCAATTGAAAGAACAAAGGTTTCATTTGCTGATATAGGGACCTCTATGTGAAGAACAGGTTTATTTTAGACATGAAAAATTCCATTTCGAAGATGTCAAGTTTGAGGAGCCTCTAAACATGCAAGTCTAGATGAAGTGTCAAGAAGGGAGTTGGACTCAGCAGATAAGACTGATCTGGAGATGGCAACATGAAAAGGGAGATAGAAGAAAGAACTCAGGTGAGTGGAGCAGATTTGAAGACCTACGGTGTTCAGAGAATGAAGGTGTGGATGTGACCTGGAAAACCTGGAAACTGCTTAGTGAGGAGATGGGCTGTGGAGGAGGAGGAGCCATGGGGTAAATGTGGTTTGAGGCAGCAAAGCCCTGCCGTGCACAGAAGCACAGAGGCTGGAGGTGAGCGTTAACCGCTGAGAAATAACCAGAAGACTTGAGTCTTCTGTCTTCTCCCTTCTTTCAGGACAGTCCTGAATATTTCTGACACACAGGAATCAGTTCCAGGGATGGTCTGTTGTCGAGAGAGAGAGAGAGAGAGAGAGAGAGAGATAGTTAGTTAGTTAGTTGTTGGAGCATGAAAGTAGAAACGGTTAGTACAAAAAGACTGATAAAATGCATTCCATCAGTGGAACAAATGGGTGAGGTGAATTTTTCAATGAGTTCTCAAAAAACCATGAAAAGGACAAAAAATAGAAATGCGTTGGCTGTTTGAAGTGCCTCTGAAAGTCACAGAATCAGTGGGAACCTGTGGGGGCATCCAGCCCAGAAAGGCGGAATGTGTTTGTGACTGACAGCACTCTCGTGTGTGAGTTGAAAAGGGGCCCATACTGGGCCCTACTTTTTTAATGATTGTTTCCCCATCGATACTGTTCTTGGCCGTGCAAGGGATGTCTTAATGGAACACACCGTTGTGTTGGAATTTCCAAGAAGGTAAAAGAATACAGGCATCCATCAGAGAACAGCCAGTGCATGTGTTTAGAATACTGACGCCCCCCAGCACGTCATGGTATGACTTTCCCTGTAAACGAGAGTTCTGCGTGCGCGCTTTCTTCCTATACATGTCAGGGGCTGCTCGTTCCCTGAATGGGGGAACCTGTTGCAGCAATCTTAGTGCAGCAGAGCTGAGGTGCAGTCCACACAGCAGAGTGGAGGACCGGCTCTGTTTCCACGTGGTCCAGGCACAGGTCCCGACTCACCCTTTCGTTGTCTCATCTGTAAAAACGAGATCGCAACACCCAGCTACCATGGACAACGTGGGTTTTAAATGAATGAAGGAAGCTTGCAAAAGGTTAGGACACTCTCTGGAACAGAGTACACATTCAATCAATACAGGGTATTTTTATTATTATGAATATTACCTAAATGATGTTGACAGGAGGAAGGAGGGTGTGTGCTTTCCCTAAGAAGCTCACCGAAAGAGGGAACCATGAAGATGATTGTACTTTAACGGATGTTAAGTTATTCTGACTCGTAGGTCACGTGTAAATGAGTATGTTTCCCAGACTTAAGGATATATTTCAGAGATGACCCAAAATAGGGGCAGCAACCTCAAATACCTGTGGGAGGTAGGCAGGAAAAGAACGTAAGTGAAGCTGGTCGTGCAGGCAGCGAAATCGGGTGGGGTACCGTGGAGAGCTACACGAGCACGCTGCCCCTCCTCCACCAGCGGGCCTGCAGCGCCAGCCTCGCGAGGCTCTGGCCACACGGGACCAGACTGGTCAGGACTGCAGGCCCAGAGGGGCCACGCTCGCTGAGCTTTTTAGGACTTGCAAAGTCTGGTATGTGAAATTAAGACATGAAATGTTTGGTGGGTAATTTAAACAATTTTTTAAACGCCAGAAGTGGTTCAAAACAACACATCTGCAGGTCCAATTTGATCTTTTTTGTCACCTGTGGGGAAAATGGCACTAAGTGAAATTCAACAGACAAGAAATAATTTAATTAATTAAGTAATCATTGAATTCCTGTCATCGTAAAACAATTTATGCATTTTTATGCCTCTCCTTTGGGTCAGTGAACAGGACTTTGGCGGCCTCTTCCCATTTGTAGATCCTTGGCGCTATTATATAAAGTCTCCCTCCTTCAATGTTGTATCAAACAGCTGTTGGCCCTGACAGGCAGCTCTGGAATAAGGCCCCGCTGCAAAGGCAGATTGTGGTTCCATTTCTCACCCTCCCGTCGACGCCTTCTTTTGAAAGAAGTTCAAAACAATGGGCTTTTAAAATGTCTCGTCCACAGGGTGCATTAAAGACTATTCTGAGAGATTAGACTGTGCCTTGTTTTATCTTTAGGTACATAATTTAGAAATTTAGAAATGGCTCAAGGTAGGTAGGAGGTATGTCGATATACACATAGAATAGGTATTGTTATTACTAGCAATTCTTTGTATATGATATGAATGTATATTAAGTGAGTGGTCATTATTTTTACCTTGTCCTCAGATTTTGAGGTCATCCTAAAAGTGTACTTTCAAGAAAGTGTCTGCCTAGACCATAGCTAAGAAACAAAGAATTGTCAAATATCCACTCATTTATATTCTGAGCATTGATTCTTATCAGAGTGGGGGATGGAGACAAGAATATGGCTTAACACATCCTTGGTACCCAATCTGACCAGCTGTCGGAGCTAAAAGGAGAAAGAAGTGGGAAAAAGTGTAGGAATACCAACCTCAGAACTCTTAAGTAATAACAACATAGTGTTACATGATATTTCTAAAAGAAGACCAGGAACATTATTTTATGTGCACCCTAGAAAATTCGTAGCCAAGTAGAGGCTGATTTTCTGGAAGGGTGAAATTTGGTGTCAATGTCTCTTCCACCAACCTGGTCATCAAGGGGACATCTTTAGTACCCAACCATGTGGCTACTCTTCCAGGTTAGATTTTCCAGTGTGTGGTAGAGGTGACTGCTGCCTATCGAACCTCAGTTTTATTGCCATCTCCTTGGAAGAAGGATTCTTAAAGTGTTTGGACTACTAAACCTTTTCTTTACAAGTAGCAGAAGATTTAATTCCTTCGCTCAAAGACTCTGAGTACCTGGTCTTACTGAAACACCAAACTGAATTCAGGAGAAGACAGGAGAGCAGATTTTTTTTTTCTTTTTTTGGATGATCCACAGCCAATGGGAAGTTACAGAACACAGTTTCTCTAGGCAAAATGACAGATTTACAGAGTTTGGCTGCAAAGTCCCTGGCACATTTTGGCAAATGGAGATAGTATATCTGTTCACATACCTCTGTCTAGATAGGCCATCCCAAGTCACGTATGCTCCTAAAATTATTTTTAACTCTGCTTCCACACAAGCCAGAACTCTCAAAACTGGAGCTAAATTCGAACTTACCAGCATTGGAATTGATAGATTGAGCTAAGCCTACTACTGCTTAACAAAAGGATAAAAGACCAAACAATACTACTCTAACTCACTTAATTTCTCCTTTACAGTAAACTGCTCAGTTATTTTCTCTCTGGAACCTGGTAATTTTTTCCTCTGCATTTTTCAAAAAGAGCTTCTTAAAAAGAATGTATCCCAATGCAACACACTCCTGAACAAGTCACTTGCTCTTTTCTGTTTAATAATTAGTCCTGTGATTTTAGCCCTGCTGCAAACTTCATTATTCTGAGCTTTAGCCATATCATTGATATGATCGATGAAAACTTAGTGGAAGATTCTAGACATCAGGTGGTCAACAGATTGGAAGGAGGAGAGTGGAGAGCAGAAACTGCTTAAATTTTTATAAAAGAAGAGATTTGACAAGGCCAGTCAGAGAAACTTCTTTGATACCACTAGCTACCTTTCTCAAGTTAGATGCACTGTAGGAAAGCAACCTTTTAATATTAAACTATGAAGATAGGCAAATAAGAACACAAACAAATGCACTGAAGAGTGTTTTTGAAGTTTCAGATCAATATTAACATGATCGAATTCTAGCTATTGGAGAAGACCTCAAACTTAAAATGAAAAGTCTGTGTGTACCTTGGCAAATCCATTCCCAAAGGCAAAAAGAAATTCGCCCCCCGCCCACATACATTAACGGTCTTTTTTTTTTTTTTTTCAGTTTTATGGGAACATAATTGACATAAAACATTGTATTAGTTTAAGGTGTACAACATAATGATTCAATATTTGTATATACTGCAAGATGATTACTGCGCCAAATAAGTTTAGTTAACACCCATCAATCATCTCATAGTCCATTTTTTTCTTGCGATAAAAACTTTTAATATTTACTCCCTTAGTAACTTGCAGATAAATGATACAATATTGTTGACTATAGTCAGTGTGTTGTACATTACATCCCTAGAACTTCTTCATCTTCTTAGTGGAAATTTTTACCTTTTGGCTGTCTTACTCATTCCGCCCCCCCACCTACTACCCAGCTATAGCAACCACCAATCTGGTCTCCGTTTCTGTGAGTTCAGTTTTCTTTTTTAGATTTCTCATATGAGTGGGGTTATGCAGTGTTTGCCTTTCTCGGTCTGACTTATTTCACTTAGCATTACGCCCATCAAGGTCCATCCCTATTGTTACAAATAGCTACTTTTTATGGCTGAATCATATTTCATTGTACATATATCACATCTTTATCCATTCATTCGCTGATGGACA
Organism: Glossophaga mutica; assembly: GCA_039655065.1. NCBI lineage: Eukaryota > Metazoa > Chordata > Mammalia > Chiroptera > Phyllostomidae > Glossophaga > Glossophaga mutica. The sequence goes on from CM077314.1 coordinate 12,785,558, forward strand.
CTTAGGTTGTTTCTGTATCTTGACTATTGTAAATCATGTTACAATGAACATAGGGGTGCAGAGATCTCTTTGAGATGGTGATTTGTAAATATATCCGGAAGTAGAGTTGCTAGATCGTATGGTCATTCTATTTTTAATTTTTTGAGGAACCTCCATACTGTTTTCCATAGGGGCTGCACCACTTTACATCCCTACGCACAGTGCACAAGGGTTCACTTTCGTCACATCCTCGCCCGCACTTGTTAACTCTTGTCTTCTTGATGACGGCCATTCTCACAGATGTGAAGTGATATCTTGTGGTTTTGATTTGCACTTCCCTTGAGGATTAGTGATGTTGTATGCATTTACGTGTATCTGTTGGCTATTTATATATTGTCTTTGGAAAAATACCTATTCAATTTGCCCATTTTTTATTTTTATATAAGACTGTTTGGTTTTTTGCCATGAGTTATTTATAAATTTTGGATAGCAACCCCTTATCAGGTATATTACTTGCAAATGTTTGCATCCATTCCAGAGGTTGCCTTTTCATTCTGTTGGTGGTTTCTTTTGCTATGCAGAAGTTTTTCTAGTTTGCTGTAGTCCCACTTAATTATTTTTTAAGCTCTCTAATTTCTAATAACATCTTGATAACTTCAGTTACCTCATATCAAAGACTGCAGTTTCCATTTTCTCCTCTCTGTCCTCCCCCTCAGGCCTTGAGAAGTCTCATGTTTCCCCATCATAAATCATGTCTTTATTTCATGCTATTTAAATAATCGACTATATAATTTGTTCTTTCCAGTTTAAAGGAAACATTCGATTTTTTCTTGTATAAATTTTATCTTGAAGGCAATGGAAGTATTCACTCATGTGTGAAATCTGCACTAATATGCAAATCTTAATGCATATTCTTATCTATATAATCTAAAAAATAAAACTATTTAAAATATTATTTTAGGGGAAATTGCTGCTTTTAAAACTCCTTAAATTGGAAACAATTCAGTGGTCTCTTGGAAGAAGCTGCCAGTTTCCCTGCTGGAAATCTATTTCCCAGAGTAGAGTTGGGCATGATAACCTCTTCACAGCCATAAAGAGAAACTGGGAACTTTATCAGAATTTCTAAGGCAAATTATTCTAACAATAAAACCCAAAGAAATATGAAGGCAGGCATCCCCATGGTTGGAAGTTGCCAAATGTAGACCATCAAGTCCAAGGGGACCATCGATATTACTTAGTTGTCATCATAGAATTGGGTCGATTTCTAGCTTCCAAAAAACAAGATCTGAGGACACTGATTCTGCCCTAAAAATAAAAGTTGCTATATAGGACCATACATTATACTTTCAAATGCACTTCTAAATGTGAAAACTTTACCTCCAGCAAAGATGGAAGACAGCGCAGTCCATCAGTCCAGAAATTGGGAAGACATAGTTAACTAAAATTACCCCGAGTCCCTGACAGGTTCCACAAGTCCTCCCTCAGAATGACTCCTAGCTCCCCCCTCGCCCACCCACAGATGCTTCTCTAGTCTAAGCCTTCATCTTGCCTCGCTAGGACCTCGCTAGGCTTCTTAGACAGGCACTGAGCAATGGAGTCCCTCCCATCTGAAAAGAAAAGCAGCAACGACGCGCGAGCTGTATAAATCAGTCTGTCAGGTCGCATGGGAAGAGGACACAGCTTCTGTAGCAGGTGGCCTGTGCTCGACTCCAGAGCACCGTTGCCAGGCAGTTCTGTTTTGTTTTGTCTTTTCCAAGAGAAGTGAGCAATCTCCCTAACTTTCAGTGCTAGCAGTAAGTGATAGCTGTAGGTCAAGCCAGACCTGTCGGTCCATGTTTGGCAGCTTCTGACCCTGCAGCTCCTGCTTTTAGGTTGTTCTCTCTCCGATTATAACCTCTCAAACACTGCTAGCTGAATCTTTCTAAAAGCGGGCCTTGCATCATCTCCTGCTGCTCTAGGACTTAAGATAGTTCCCATGGCCTACAATATCAAAGCAGCATCTTTGTGCCAGTACTCAAGACCTAGTTATCCAGTTTTGATTTTAAAATTATTTGGGATTTGTCCAGTAAGAGATCGAGAATGTATCAAAGGCTTTCCCGTGGATGAGGGCCTGGCCAGCACTGCCTGCGGGATGCCTTTCGGAGCTGGTTATGATACTGGGTTGAGAATGACCTTCATAGGCACAGTCGGTGCAGCTCCTGGTTAGGCCAGGAGAACTGAACTTACAGATTGGGAAGGTTAAGACGCGTAGAGAAACCAGTCCAGTTAGAAAAGAGTCATTAACTTGGAGAAATAAAAACAGTTTAGTTAACCAGAAATCTCAGTAGTGAAAAAGGTTTGGTAGATTACGGGCTAACTGCTTTCTCTGAAGTCTGGCAATTGATTCACTTTGAAGCAACTCATTTCACTTACCCTCTGCAAGGCGTTGTGATATTTATGCTTTTTTTATTTCACATGCTTTTTTCTCATTTAATATTTGCAAGGAGCCTTCTGAGTTGGGACAAGCATCATTCCCATTTTGTCCGTGAGAAGGGGTTATTGTCTAAGAGAGACTGTGACTTGTCTGAAGCCACAGGTCTGATCAGCAGTGGGATCCAAAGTAACATCTTTGTTTCCCCAATCTTAGCGTAGTGCGAATTGTGCTCACCAGTTCCATAAAGACAGGTGTATGGACATCATAGACCTTTGCTGTGTTTGCCATTCGATCCACTAACCAATAGGACTCAACACAGCAACACAGAGATTTCTAATCAACCACTGGCCTGTCATTGACCCTTCAATGTCACTGCAATAGATTTTTCAACAGGTAATTCCAGGAGAGTGTTAGTGCTTTTTGCTATTGTTTTTTCTTAGTTCATAGAGCTCTAATTTTTCTAGATATTATTTTCTCTGTGCTTTGTCTTTTAAATAGTGTAGGAGATGGAAGTGTGTGTGAAGGAGAGCAGGGGTGTGTATGTGAGAATTGGATCATAAATTAAACAAGATATTTGTGTGAAATGAGGTCACAAAGTTAAAGCACAGTCTGGGGGAGAGCTTAGACTTACCTGTGCAGTTAGATGCTGGGTTTGAGGTTCCTTCCTCAGATCTGCTGTTGGCAGTGAACTGAACCATGCTGCTGGATTGCCTGGCTCCAGACGGCCTACAAAGTTTTATTCCAGATGAATCTTGACAATTTCCCACTGAAATGCCTCCTCATCTTTGGAGAAGACATTTTATGCTGTGAAAATTCTGTTAACTATTTCCTGGTGTTAATGTTTCAAAGCTAAACTTGGTCTTTGGACATATCTGTGATTTCCCCTGAACTTTGAAACATGTAACATTTTCTGACACTCAAAGGGACATTGTGGGGGTGTTTGGAAGATAAGGAAAAGTTAGGCTTGAAAAGTTTAAACGATGCGACTGAAGAAGACACAAACTATAGTAAATGCATACGTGTAAACGGATTGTGCTGTTGGTATGAGATGGGGCGTTGAATGTATTACAACAAGTAAACGAGAAATTTCAATGTACAAATTGGAAAGGACTGAAAAAAGACAATAATTCCTAGTCGCTGCTTTTGGAGAGAAAAATAAATGCTGCTTCCTGTTTCAGCAGACTCAAAATATGAAATTGGTTGTTTTTAATATTTCATTTGAAGTTTCAACAGCAAAAATGACACCAAGCCTTGAGCTATTGACACGTGCGAGTGCTCAAGCGGGTCATTTTCATGTCAATAATCTCATCTTGTCTTTACAACAGCCCATGGGTTTGAATTCAGTTAGAACACTTTAACGTGTTTTTTAAATCATATACAGAAAATTTCTCTTGTAGTTACAATTTGAAATCGTTTATAAAACACTAAGTTGTGAGTTAAAAAAATTCAAAGAATGAAGAAGTTAATATGGACTATTAATATCAAGAGATTCCTAATCAGGAACTTAAAAGATTAATAAATTAGAAAATACATATATTATTTCTCACAGATTTTTTTCTTATCGGTGCAATATAGCTTAGAGCAATACCTGAATTTCTAAAAGGGTAGATTTCTCTTCCAACAGAATTTCCATAATCTTTATCAACAACAGAGTGGTAGATATATAACCCTATGTGGTCCTGGTAACCGTACTTTGATTTTTCTATCAAAAATGGAGCACTGTTCATTTATCCACATATGCACGCTTGCATTCTTTCAGTTAAGGATTAATTGAGCACTTACCATGTCCTAAGTAGGACAACTGAATGTTATTCCTTCTTTCAAGGTACCCAGCTGACTGGTATTCAGATAGAAATTTTTCTTTGGTTAAATTAGATCTTTGTTGATTTTGTTCAGATAATGTCAAATGATTGGTTCTAAATTTGTAGTCTTTGTGCACATTTACTTGAATGAGATTCAAGTATCCAAATGTGGAGAACAATCACTTTCCTATTTCATAGCTAAGAGCAGTAGAGACGCAGAAACCCTTAGATGGTGGGGAGATAATAGATATTCTCTGGTCACTGCTTCATCAGCAGCATTCTGCCTTGGAGCTAGCTGTGCCAGTCATACTTTTCATTTTAGATGCAGTTTTGAAAGAGATTCCCTTTTTATGACTGTCATTTCCTTTCGAAATGGTTTATTGTATTCTTTAGAATCTAGGTTACTTTTTATAACAATTCTCTGGGGAATCGGGCAGAACAAAATGCTCCTGACATGAAAGTGCCAACTTAGCTGGCTTCACCGAGCTCATTCTGAATGAACTGAGAACTCTTCGTGCCAGCTCAATGGGCACCTGAAGCACCCAGTCCCTTCCAGGTGCAGGCAAAGAGCCCACCCAAGCGTCGCATCCCAGGGACAGAGAGAAGAGTCATTCATAAATCCCGCTTTGCAGCAAGTATGAAAATAAGGTAGCATCGTAACTCTCAATATCTCCATTGCACTGCTGTCTCGGAGGCTCGTGTGCATCTTCCTTAAACAAGGTAGTTTATAAAAGAAGCTCCAAAGCATCCTGCATAAGAAGGCACTGTGGAGGTGGACAGGCAAAGGCTAGAACCCTGGTTCTGCTGCTTACTAATTGATGGGAGCAGCTATCTTAACCTCTCAGTATCCCTAATTCTCTATCTGAAAAACCGTGATAATAGCACTTTTCCATTCGGGTTATTTAATGTGCAGAAAATGTCTGGTTATTTGCAAATGGCCCTAGGTTATCGAAACGCGGTGGTGGTGTCCGTGTGTGGTGGAGTATATCTAATGAGGTCATCTGTGTACTCCGAGCAATTCAGGCATGAAATGAAGTCCTTCCAAAAATAAGGCAAACACTCATGAAGGAATTACCATAAAAATGGAAATACTTTATAAAAATGCCAAATTTTGATACCATTTATTCAAGAAGGGAGGGGTTTGACATGGGCTACTGATATTGTCTCCTATAAGTGGGTATTGAACCCGGGCCTCAAAAATTAATCTGTGAGAAAAGACATTTGTTGACTGCAGCATTTTTCCACACAGTGGAATACATTTGGGAACCGGGCAAAGCTAGGATATGAACCTAGGCTATCACTTAACCATAAATCCGTGGTCCACAGCTTTGGTTTGTACTTCCCACCAATGCCCCTTAAAGTTTCCCTTCAATTATTGCTCTGAGCCTCTCTCAGCGTCAGTCATGTGTCTGAACACTGTGTAACCCCTTCTACATCCAAAAGAGTATCCAATTGTGGTAATGACTAGACCTGAGGAAATCCAGGGCAGTGACATTAGACTGGGAAAGCATCATCTAACAAAATCCAGAAAGACGTTCTTGATCAAAGCATTTTTTAAAAATAGTTATTGAATGTTTCTTCTGGATAAGTCACTTGTCACTTTTACCCTGTAGGATAAAGATTCTTTTAAATAACGTAAAAATTATTCAGTAATTCTAAGTGAATTTGCAAGAGTTCTTGCTTATTGTGTAACCATTATAGTGACTGGAATGGTGGGTGCTTCTTGTAGATTTACTGCTCAATAACTATCAAACTTGAGAATTGTATTGAAGGAAGAAGCACTTAAAAATACATTGATTTTTTTTTCTTTAGTATAAGCACATGAGTGCCTTACCATCAGTCAGGTAAGCAAGATCTAATTTAAACATTGGAGGCAAAGCTGTGGCAAAAATTTTTCTATTTCTTACCTTAAGGTGTTCTGTGCGACTTTTTGATGCACAGTAGTATTCTTTGGTTCCTTCCTTGCTTTCTAATACGACAAGTTATTCTAGTCTATATTGTACAATTCCTGCCCCAAACTGGGAATGACTTATTTTTCTAAATAGTTGTGGTTCTTTTTAGTAGGGAATGATAAGATACGACAATCTAGGCATGTTCATTGTCGCAGGGCACATCATTTCTGAGGTGTTTTTAGTGGACAGATCTAGGAAATATATACTCTTTTCAAGATAAAATACTCCACTGTTCTTTCTTTCTGTAGTTCTTTCCTACCATAATGAAAATCCCAATTCTCAATGTTTCTGACAAACCAAAATAGCAATAAAAGTAACCCAATCATAAGATTAAGAGATCATTTAAAGCATTTCATAGTGGTTGGCATATGACAGTTGAACTCAGTAGACTCTGGTTATCATTTATCATCATCATCATCATCGTCATCATTGTCATCATCATCATCATCAATAATCTAATAAAGGGGTGTGTGTTCCCCTGCCACCTTATATCCTGAGAGAAGTCATGTGACTTCAGACACTGTGTGCGTGTGTGTTTGTGTGTACCTGTCTGTCTCTGTCCATGTGTGTGAAGTGCCTCAGTTTCTCTGGGCTGCTGTAACAGAATACTATAGACTGTAAGAATTTTACATGACAGGCATTCATTTCTTATGGCTCTGGAGGTAGAAGTCCAAGTTGAAGACACCAGCAGACTCAGTGTCTGATGGGAGCTCACTTCCTGGTTCACAGATAGCCATCTTCTTGCTGTGTCCCCATGGGGTGGAACGGGTGGGGGGCTTCCTGGAGTCTCCTGTAAGCGTACTATGTCCAGCCTGCGGGCCCCACCTTCATGACATAATTAACCTCCAAAGGTCCAACCTCCATATACCATCACACTGGGGATCCAATTGTAATAGAAGAATTTGTGAGGACACAAACATTCCATCTGTAGCAAGACATGGCCTTGCGGTCTCGAAGGGTATTTCATTTCAAACCCAGCTAATTTAAAACGATACGGCAAATTGGAGTCTTAATGAAGTTTATCGGTATTGTTATGCAGAGGCCCTGCAATGTGCATTATATTGTCAGCACTGCATACTAGTGATGGAGCGGAAAACGACATGAGCAAGGCGAAATATTACAGCCCGTCCTTTAAAAACTGTCTCTGAATTTCGAGTACCTGTTTTTTCCTAGTACATCAAATTTACAAATCCTTAACAGTTTGGACTAGGTATGCTTAGATATGCTAAAAGAAAAAAGAAACACATGATAGTGCCCTAGATTTTCATTACTAACACATCAAAGTGGAATTGCCACCCATAGATATCCCAGGAGGCCAAGCTGTCTCCATGTAATTCTATATTCTAATCAAGACTCTGGATACAAAGAAGAAGCCCACTTAAGCTAGTGCAATAAAGGACCCTGATAGGTCTACCTTTAAAGTCATGACCGAGAACTTCAGGTAAGCATTTTTAGTTGAATTTGTTGGGTTGACATTGGGTAACAGGTAAGCATTTAATGTTACTGGAAGTAATATATTCGCTTGGTCCATTCATTCTTCCTTTCTCCTGAACAACCACTTCATACCTTCGCCCCTGCCTTCTTATTTTCTCAGCATCTCCTGCCAGATTCTTACTCTCCGCTAATGACCTTGCTTCCCACCTCACTGAGCAAACTGAATCATCATAAGAGAACTTAGAAAATTCCCACCACCACACTCACCCACCTTCCAGCGTCCACACCCACACGTCAGCCTTACCCCTGCTGTTCCCATGCTCCCATCTGAATATAACTCCTGCATCCTGCCCACTCAGGGGGATGACTCTCGCAGTTCACCCTCTCTTCCCCACATCGCCGGTTTTTAGTTCTTTGTTGATTACTCCCATCAATAGCACATGCATGCTCTTATGATTTCCTCCAACTCTAGAAAAACAAACCAACAAACCCTGCTAGCTACCATACTACTTCTTTTCCCTCTTCAGTAGCAAAATTCCTTTAGTCACCTCTTCTCTCATTTTATCCTTAAAAGCATACCGGTGTGCATATCCCTTCCACCATGCCATCAAAGCTGGATTTGTCCTGGTTGGCAGTGACCTTGCCATTGCTAACTCAAGCGGGCACTCTTCAGTCCTCAGCTTGTGTGCTGTGTTACAGCAGGATCATTTGACCCTGTTGCTTACTCCTTTCTCCTTATTACGTTTTCCTCCTTTGATTGTATTTACCATACTCTTTCTAGGTTTTCTTCTTATCTTACTCTAATTTTTTTCTCCATCTCCTTTGCAATTTGTTTCTCTTCAACCTGAATTCTTAATACAAGAGTACACCAGAGCTCAGCTCTTGGATTTCTTCCTTCAACTAGCTCATCAGTTTCATGGCTTTAAATATCATCAATATGCTGATTATACTGAAATATTTATCTCCAATCCAGACTTCTCTCCCAAACACCAGACTTCATACATTCAATTGTACGTCCTGAACTGAGCTTCTTACATTCTTGCCGGAATCTGTAATGTGTGAGCCCTTCACATCTCATTTAATGTCAACTCCATCCTTCCATTTATTCAGGGCAGAAACCTTACAATGTAATTGCTCTCTTTATTTCACTTCCTACATGAAATCCTATTAGCTGAGACTTCAGAATATTTCTAAAATCCCACCACCTTTCACCATCTCCTTCGCTTCCACCAGGATGTAAGGTCCCATTATCTCTTACTTAAATTACTACCGAAGTCTTCCGACAGGTTTTCTTTCTTCACACTTTACCAGCCCCCATATTGATCAGTGTCACATAGAAGCTAGAATAATTTCCTTAAACTCACACCAGACCTTGTCGTTTCTTTGCTAAAAGCCCTTAAAGTGGAAGTTAAATTCCCAACAATAACCTGCATGATTTCACAACAGACGCCCCCTCCCGCAGTACCTCTCTGACCTCCTCTCCTATTCCTTCACCTTGTTTATTCCGTTCCAGCCATGCTGGGCTGCTTGTTGTCCTTCCAATACACCAGTCGCCATCCCAGCCATGGGCCTTTGCACCATCTCCTGTATCTGCCTGACAGGCAGTTCCCCAGACGGGCTCACGACTGAGATCTCCATCAGTTTTCAGTCTTTGCTCACATGTCGGCTTCGCAATAAAGCCTGCAATGATCTCCCTGGGTAACATGGCAACCTAAAGGCCTTCCCAAGACTCCGCACACTTCTTACCTTGCTCTACATTTTTGTCCATAGCATATAAATCATGTTACTTTCTAATACAGCACATAATTCACCTGTTCGTTATGCTTACTGTCTGTTGTCTGTTTTCTCCAGCTGGAATGCATTCACAGGGAGGAGAAGTGGGGTGTTTTTTTTATCTTTTTTTTTAAAAGCAATGTGCCATAATTGCTGAGAACCACGCAGGTACATAGTAGGCATTCAGTAAATAAGTATAGAAGAAAAACATAACAAGCAATCTCAGAGACATCCCCAAAAAGGACTCCATGATTATTTGGGAATAACTAGGGTTCCAGAGATCCCCAAGATTCTTTGGGTGCCGGGACCTAAACTAGGCTTTAGGGACAAGAGTGCTTCTTTGTCCGTGTCTCTCTCTACCGCCATCTGATTTTTTTGAGGAGCCCCATGGACCTTCTCCCGTAACATCTTTGCTTCCCTGTTGTCCCTGCACATTGACTTTCCCCACTTTCTTACGGCCTGTTCCAGTCTCTTCGTTCTGAATTCTTCCCTCCATTTCCAAATTGCAGTCTTTTCTTCTTCTGCTCTTTAGTTCCAGATTCTTAGGGAAGGGATATGATTGATCCAGCCTAGAGAAGACATCCAACCAAGTATAATCAGCTCTGGCTGGGGTGGGCGCACAGTCCAGTTTCCCCAGGGGCTGAATAGAGGAGCGGTTCCCACTGAGGGAGGCTTCGGCGGGGGCAGAGACCCTGAATTTATCCACAGCAGTCCTCCTTTTTAATATGCCACATCTCTGGCATAAATTGTGAAGGCAGAGGAACCACATTCAGATCAGATAGGATCTCCTAGTTTAAGGTTACTACTTTAAGAAGACTTTATGTTATGCTGGTGGTTCTCTGTTACAACAAATCTTAAATTATGATGTCAAGTTACCCTATTCAAGGACCTATTTGCTTAAATTTGAATAAGTTTGCAAATTTTAAAAATCTAGCAAAACATCAGTGTTCCTTTGCCTTCATCTGATTCTATTTGTGGATGTGTGTGTGTTTGGCTCTAAACTCTGTTTTAAATTTGAATTCTGTTTTTTAAATTTCACTTACCTCATCTTTGCTCCTTTTATTTTAAAACCATGTATCCATCACGGTGCCTTGTTATGTTGTTGAAGCTGGAGGATGACAACAAAATAAGGAATAAGAACCAAAGGAGTATGTCAGTAGGTTAATCACAGAAGTCCATTTTTTGAGTAAGATACTTTTGTGATATAAATAAGACACTTTATAAAAGTATCATCTCTGCATAAAGCACAATGAACCAAGAGGACCTATTCCTTTATAGTATGAATACTAAATAAACCTCCAGACACTGTTGTACTTAATACACAGTGGCAAAGCTCCCATCTAAATAAAAAACCGTCAGCTGTCTCCCCATCTGTGAATTTATATAGCCTCATACTTTGCTGTGGCTCTTGTCCAGTACTTCTTTTTAAACGTCAGTTATTAATCTGACAGTTTAAACGACATACCTACTAATGATGTTTTTGGTTTATTTCGAACACATGGAGGTAATAAGGCCAATGTTATCTCTTATGTCAGCAATTTTCAACCATTTTCATCTCATGTCACATATAAACTAATCACTAAAATTCTGCAGCACACCAAAAAATATATGTTTTGCCAACAATAAAGGAAATAGCTACAATTTTGATTCATCCACACTGGATGGCTATTGTTGTGTTTTGGCTGTTGTAATTTTTTTTTATTTGAAAATCTAAAGGAAAAGAGGTCAGTGCCCCTGGCTAAATAGCCAGGTACTGCGTGTTCTAAAAATTTTCACAATGCACCTGTGTGCTGCGGCATACTGGTTGAAATCACTGTCTTACATAGATGTTAATCAGGATTTACTTATTCATTCAAAAACATTTATTTAGCATCTGTCACATACCAAGCAATGTCCTAGATGTTTTGTAGATCACAGTGAGCCACGAGGACACATTCCCGCTTTCCTGCCCTATAGAAATTGACACAGTGCACAGAGACAGACAATGGAATACACAAATAGAGATGCCAACTCCTGAGTGATCAACTATAAAGAAAATTAGGGTAAAAATGAAGGGAGCAATGGTTGTGGAGAATCAGGGCAACAGCACAGCGTAAGAGAGGGAGATCAGACTTCACGAGGAGGTCACCGAAACTACAACCTGAACGAGGAGGAAGAGGCATCCATGTGGGTGTCTGTGTGAGGGGAGCATGGGGCAAGTGTGAAGGCCTTGAGACAGCAATGACCTGCTGGTCCTATAAAGAGCAAATTGAAAGTCAGTACAGTTTGGCTGAAAGGTGTGGGCAGGCCCAGAGCTGGATCATGTAAGGAGGCTGGTTGCTTTACAATAAGGCAAAATGAGAAGCCATTGGAAGACGTTGACCAGAATCTAAACTGTCAGGAAACCAGTTCAGTGGTGATAGCAGCTCTGCAGGCATAGCACGATGTGGTCATGGTCCAAGATACGAGTGGTGAGCGATGGAGAGTGGAGCCCACAGAACGTGCTAGAGTTTCATTTCAGACACATGGAAGTGACAAATTTGGACCAAAGTACTTTAAGCCAGAGGAGAGGTCCATTACCTCAGATGTAGACTCCAAGATTATATAGAGTCTCATAGTCTCCAGGATACCCCACATCTAAGAAAATAGAAAGATATGGATGCCCTAAAACATTCTTGAATTTTTAGAGGAATTTTTCAAACTCTACAGCAGGGATTCTCTCCACGCATGGAATTGTGAGCATATATCAGAATCAGCTGGTACAGGTATTAATGTGCCCACACAGTTAGACCTCCTGCAGGTAGGGCTCACAAATAGGCATATTTAACAGGTCATATGGTTAACAGGTCATATGGTTTAACAGGGGTAAATGGTTGGCTCACTAAAATTTGAGGACACTGCTAAGGTGAATCACTCTTTAAGTCATAGGGCTATTATATTAAATACCAATTTGCTGTGTTGGTAATATTAGATCGTTATATTTTCCCCTCTCTGCGTAGAAACCATTTGTAATGTAGAACTATAGTTCTGTAAGATAATGTGGTTTGGAAACTGCCCTTGAATTTGAAAATCAATTGAGTTTTGTTCCAGTCAGAAAATTACCCTATTATCTGCAACTGCATAACCCTTAGGGACTAGGAGATAAGTTTTAGTACTTAAGGTTTTTTTGTTTTGCTTTATTAAATCTATGTGGATAGTGTGCTTTAATGTTGGATGTTGAAGAATATTTAAGTTACTAATATCCAAGCTACTAATAGTCCATTTGGATTGGTAGGATCAGCATAAGTCACCGAGTACATTGGACTTATCTGCTGTCAAGTCAAAGGTGTGGCCTTAGTTGTTTCTAGGCATTTGGGCAACTTGTCTTAGACAATGTGGTTGTAGATATTCAGTGTGCAAATGCAAGAGCCACAACTCAGGTGGCCAGCAACAGCTTGCAAAAATCACCTAAGCACCCCACCATATTGAAAATTACGTTCGCTTTTGGTATTTATTGGTTTGAAATCACTGATGTAATTATCTTTAGGTTAGAATAAGAGCAGCTAGCATGCTTCATTTCCCTAGGCCTTCCTCCTGCTGTTTGCATGAGCCCATAAGCTCACCAAATACAGTGTCAGTCATCCCAGCTATCAGATATCCGCTACCTTTCCACTCCAAGCCATGGTCACAGATTTAGGAATGCATGCTCTTTGTTTAAATAAGAACTCACAGTTTGGTACAGCAAGTCCTCACTTAACGCCATTGATAGGGCCTATAATTTTAAGCAAAATGACTTATATGGAAGTCATTTTTATCATTGGCTAATCGATATAAAGAGTTAAGTTCCCATGGCATCCATCAACCTTATGACAAAACAACGTTGAGCAAGAAACATTATTCATTGTTCAAGGACCTGCTGTATAGGAGATAGATTCCTTACCAGATAATTTAATTTACTGAATGCTAATAGACGATATTATGTAGGCAGAGAGGAAGGGGGCTTATACATGGAGCTTAAGAGCAGTATGGAAATTTTTCTTATTGGTCAAGACACATCCTAACAGTCCATGTCACAGGCCAGCCATGCTTAAAGGCCAAAAATCCCTCTGCAAGAGCACCCAGCCGACATCCTTAAACATATGCATCCTCAGCCGACCCCCGTCACGATGCGGAGGCATGAAAGAATGGGCTAAGAGGGAGAAACCCAGACCACTTACAACACTGGTAGGTGAGGCCGTCACTTCCTCTGCCGCCTCAAATTAGAAAGCAGATGGGTCGGTGTAACGTTTGATGGCATTTTGTTACACAGCTGTGCATACCCCTAGGCCATCCAATTGGCCTTGTTAATTTAAACATTTTCTATCATCACCCTTGAGTTAACAAACTCTTCCCTGTGACCATATCCCCTTGTCACCAGGGAGCATTATTCCACTTGAGCTGTAGGTATCAGCTGCCTCCGGAAGCAACTGTGGCAGATTGGTTTCCAAAACCTATCAGCACAGAGAAAGGCATTACCCAAGGGCCTTGGCCACTCCTAAGATATGTTTGCTTGCCTAAGAATGACAATGTACATTAAAAGTCAGCAACATCAGGAAGTTTCTTTCGGTGCAGGGGCCTTTACTTCAACGTGGTAGCTCTTTTCACAGACTGGTCCCAGCGCCACTGCCTTCCTTTTAGTGACTCCAAGGCTGGTGCCTGGGAATTCCACATCCCATGATGCAGAGGATGCTCAGGCCTACAGTTCTACCACCTTGCAGTTCAACAAATCATGTCTGCGCATCACTGCACTCCTAAGAGGGGTCCCTGGTGAGCCACAGGCAAAGGGTGACCATGTGACAGTTCAACGCAGCAAGCTTGTGTGAGCACCTCACTTAGTTAAGACGTGCGTGAAGGAGGAGAAGGGCTATGGAGAAGTCTCAGACCTGACTCCAGGGTAGTCTGTTGGCTGAAACCCACTCATCTACAAATCCTCTCATGCAAACCTGGTGGTGAGAACTAGGAGCAGAAATGAAAGCAAAGTGCCCTGGAAACATCAGGAAGGAAAGCAGGAAGGATCCCAATGGAGCGGGGAGGGACAGGCAGGGAATGACAGAGTATTGGGAAAGTAGACAGTGGAGACAGACACCTAAGGTTTGCGGGAATCTGACTGGAGAGAAAAATATCTCAGGTGATTGAAACAACTTGAGCCGAGGCCTGGAGGTCAAAGGATCCCTGGAGTGTGGGCAGAACATGGGAGCTTTGGAAGAGGCGAAAATGTAACAGAAGATGGGGTTTCAAGGGAGATAGAAGTCAGTATTTAATGCCTTTCTGAAGGACTTGCATTTCTTCTGAACCTATGGGAAGGCCATCAAGAAGTTCTCCATATTTTTGTTTCTCCTTTTGTGCTTTTGTTTGTTTTTTTAGGCATAGAAATGGCAGCAGAAACCCATTTTTAAAATGAGTAATAATAGCAGCATGGATAGCATAGATTAGAGGAAGGGAAACCTGAAAGGTTCTTGACTAGTCCATTGAGGAATGTAAATAAATACAGAGATCTAATGCTAGAGTGGAATATTGTTAGTCCTAATGAGGCTAAATATTCACAGAAAAGTGGCATGAATACAAATTTACCAGAATCCTTTAGACCCCATTTCTCTATTCTCTGCTCTCACTGCCTTATTCATGATCATAGATTATTAAAGAAAACCAGCATCAGAAATACCATATATTGTCCCGTGTAAGGAAGCAGAACTGGGAGAAGATATTTTGATTTGAAAACTTACAAAATCTTTCTTCAGAAGAAGCATAGTTTTTCTCTTGCTCAGACTAGATGCCAGGCATTCCTTGCCTGACTCCCACACCAGGGTGTATTGACTTTTGCTCTGAAAATCTCCAAATCATTTGCTGTCCTATGGATGGTTCACAGGCCAACAGTATCCTCACCACCTGGGAGTTTACTGGAACTGCAGGATCTCAGGCTCCACCTGCTTAATCAGAGTTTGCATCTTATAAATATTTTATACACATTAAATTGGAGAAACACCAGTCTGTCCATATATAGCCAAAAGTGCTCCGCCTATTCACTATTACTTCAGGCTCAGGGCTCAGGCATATGGAAAAGGCCTCATTAGGGAGCAGGGAGGATTCCTGGTAACCTAACCCAATCTAGTTTATAGTGCTCTAAGTAGAGACATGCAAGGAGTTTAAGGCAATGTCTGACACCTAAGGGCTCTTTACTGGCAGCTGTGATTATTATCATTGTTTGGCAATTTTTGTTTATTATTATTTTTAATTGGTTTATCTTACTTGGACTACCAACTTAATTGCTTCATCTCTCCAAACATAAGAGTGCAAGCTTAAGGAATATCGTGTAGCTAAACCTGCAGATGCAGCCACCAGATCACCTTGCTTCCATACAGGGACAGCAAACGCTAAGATTTGCATTGAAATTCAAATTAAGAAATGATCTTGAAAGCACAAAATTTGGCATTCTACTTTATTATGATTGATTTTCAATTCCCTTACATCATAAGATTTGAATTTGAAAATAGTAATAACACAAAAAATAGCTCATCTTTGATGTGGGGTGAACACTGGGCCATTACTTGATGGTGTCCTTCCTTCCTAAGATGCCACTAGATAATCATCTGACTTACCCTAGGTCGATTATTTTGAGCTCTCGAGGTCTAAAAATGATTGGACAGCACAAAAATCGTGTCTAGCAGTCCATCTAAAAAGCAGAGTGAAGAATAAGATGCAATTAAGGAGCCAGGGCAATCACTCAGAGTGCCTGGAACATTTTCATTGCTGAATTAAAGAGTCGTGGCTGACAAGCGTGTCTCTTTCTCTTTTGAAAACTCCCTGCAACTTTCATTGGTCATTGACTGTACTTGATCTTGCACCTCTGCACAGCATCCGGGTGCTTGCCTGAGGTGGAGTGCACTCTGATGGTGGCTGATAGACTTCTGAGTGGTCACCGAGAGTCGTGAAAATGCTCGTCTTCTTCCATTCAGTTGTGCGCTTCCCTGAAATGTCTGTCTGCCCTGCTCCTTTAAAAGGCAATTTGATCTCTGTTATTTGCAAATGTTTTGTTCTCTCCTCAAAACTTTTTTAAGAGCAAAAAAATGTTTAATCCACCAAAGAAGCAAGATGTATTTTGGAGGAAAAATGAGCCTTCTCAAAGGCTTACCTGGCTTTTCAGAGAACATTAACAAAATCATGCTAAAATATGTGAATAATGCCAGCATTTAATGAAATAAATACACCTGGGTAGGCATTTTTAAAGGATTTCATTTATTAATTTATTTTTAGAGATAGGAGCAGAGGGGGAAAGAGGGAGATATTGATCTGTTGCCTCTCCTATGCACCCTGACCTGGGACAAAACCCGCAACTCAGACATGTGCCCTGATGGGAAAATGAACCACAACCTTTCACTTTGCAGAATGATGCCCAACCAACTGAGCCGCACTGGTCAGGGCTGGGTAGGTACTTTTTATATTCTAAAACAATGTGTCTGGTCAAATGGGTTTGGGAAGTTCCAGGGGTGAGTAAAATTAAACAGATACTGGCTTTTTCAGACCATAAGACGCATCTAGGTTTTAGAGGAGGAAAATAGGAAAAAACTTTTTGCAGCAAAAAATGTGGTCAAATATTTAATAACATAAATAACATAATATTTCACCAATGTAAATGTAAACAGAACTCACCAGCAGCATTGACAACCATTATTCCTCCCAAATTTGGAGGGGAAACAAATTTGGGTGCATCTTATAGTCTCAGAAATGTGGTACTTTATTGTGGGATTTCCTAAACTTTGTTAAATGTTTATATTTAACATCATAACTCTACGAGGGGCCAAAATGTGCAGTCACTAGTACATGGACTGTAGAAGCCTTTTTCATGAGCCTAATCTCGCTGGTTTAGTGTGTCCCAGAACATAAATTAAGTTTTACAAGTAGTTACTTAAAACTGAACTTCCCCAATCTGGCAAAGGAAATAGACTTCCAGGAAGTCCAGGAAGCTCACAGAGTCCCAAAGAAGTTAGACCCAAGGAGGAACATACCAAGGCACATCAGAATTACATTAGCCAAGATTAAAATGAAGGAGAGAATTCTAGAAGCAGCAAGGGATAAGGGGACAGTCACCTACAAAGGAGTTCCCATCAGACTGTCAGCTGATTTCTCAAAAGAGACCTTACAGGCAAGAAGGGGCTGGAAAGAAGTATTTGAAATCTTGAAAGGCAGGGACCTACATCCAAAATTGCTCTATCCAGCAAAGCTGTCATTTAGAATGGAAGGGAAAATAAAGTGTGTCTCAGATAAGGTTAAGTTCAAGGAGTTCATCATCACCACATCCTTATTATATGAAATGTTAAAGGGACTTATCTAAGAAAAAGAAGATCAAAAATATGACAGCAAAAAGACAGCAAACTCACAGATATTAACAACCACACCTAAAACAAAAGCAAACTAAGCAAACAGCTAGAACAGGAACAGAACCATAGAAATGGAGATCACATGGAAGGTTAGCAACGGGAGTGGGAGGAGGAGAGAGGGGGAAAAGGTACAGAGAATAAGTAGCATAGATGGTGGGTAGAAAATAGATAGGAGGAGGGCAAGAATAGTGTGGGAAATGTAGAAGCTAAAGAATTTATGACACATGGACATGAACTAAAGGGGGGGAATGTGGGTGAGCGGGGGTATGCAGGGTGGAGGGAAATATTGAAAGAAAAATGGGACAACTGTAATAGCATAATCAATAAAATATATTAAATTTAAAAAAACTGGCAAAGTAACCACATAAAATTTAAAATACTAATAGAGCAGTAATATGCTAAATTTACAAAGAGGTATTCCATTGAAAAACATTCTTAATTTGCTGTGATAAACATATATAAGGCAGATAATTTGAGATAAGATGGTTCCTAAAATATTGAGTCCATCTATGATTAATGTGAATTATCATTCCAATTACACTAGCCCAGAATTGTCCGTTGTCACCAGTTGATTGTGATGACTGAGAATTAACAGATTAAAACAACTACTGAGTTACTGTATGCCTGTTGCTATGTTAGATACAATAAGAAGTAGAAATAGGTAATTGCCCTATAACATTCAACAGTTCAAACAAGGAACTAAGTTTAAATGAGTAACAAGAAAACAATGTCACTTCAGTTTCTCACTTGAAAAGAAATGATGTCACTGATTATTTATTCTGAATGTTCTCATTTTCCATCTCTGATTTTTTGGTGCTAGTTCATATTATTTATACAGTAAAATCCTTCTAAAATGAAGTACTTACTTAGCAGATAACAAAATAAACATGTAGACTGACATGGAGAAAAAAAAACTTTTTAAAATGCCATGTTATGTAGTAAGATAATGTCATCGTTGTGAGAACATGTTCACTGTGTGAATTTTGTGCAAATGGCAGTTTTACTCCTTAGATCTCATATACTACATGTTCTTACCAGTATTTGAAAGACACCATCATTCATGTCTTACATACATTTAAAAATTTATATATTTATCTGTCTTGATTTGAGGCTTACAACATTTTATGCCGTTTTAATTCCTCCAGGTAAATTTCAATAAATTTGTATTTTGGTTTATTCATAGGCCATCTGAATTTATCTGGGTTGTATTTTTGATGACTACAATACAATATAATTTAATGACTCAGTTTCTAGAATCCCATGAATAAAATATAGACGATGAATTTAATTTGCAAGACATTAATGGGGAGCTCCAGTGCATCTCCTCCTTCTGATATCTTTCCAAAGAAATCTAATTATTTTTCACTCACCATTTCTATGAAAACTGTAAAAGTCAGGTCATAAATATTTGCATGTGTTTTATTTTTTAAACCATTTTGAGAGACTGCTAACTATTCCTTCAGAGAAGGTTCACAGCAAAAGAAAAGAAAACTAGGTCTGCTTTCAGCTAATCCTACACAGTTTATGAGTTGGCTCTGAACTTGACCATCACGGCACTGTCATGGGTTGTTGGTCTTTCATCTTCAGAAATCGGTGATGCAAAAGCAGGCATTTTCTTTCCATTTGCAACATTCTATACTTGGTTAACTCAAAATGAAGCCAAGAAGATTGGGGTTTTTGAGACCAGCACTAGCCAAGAAGTATATGCACCACATCGGCCTATGGTGTCAGATTCCAGAATCTTAATTATCCAATTCTCGGTTATATTGATTGGTCTTTTGTAGTTTTTTAGACTCCATTTTATTTTGTCTGCTCTCATCTGTATTATTTCCTTCCTTCTACTCACTTTGGACTTTGTTTGTTGTTCCTTTCAAGTTCCTTTAGGTGTAAAGTTATATTGTTTGAGATTTTTCTTGTTTCTTAACATAGGCCTGTAATGCTCTGAATTTCCCTTTTAGGGCTACTTCCTCTGTGTCCCGTCGATTTTGGGTTGTTGTGTTCTCCTTTTCATTCGTTTCAAGGTATCTTTTGATTTCTCCTTTGATCTCACTGTTATCCCATTCATTGTTTAGTAATATGTTAGTTAGCCTCCATGTCTTTGTGTTCTTCATTTTTTCCCCTTGTGATTGATTTCTAGTTTCATACCATTATGGTCAGAGAAGATGTTTGATATGAGTTCCATCTTGTTAAATTTAGTGAGACTTGATTTGTGACCTAACATGTGGCCTATCCTAGAAAACGTTCCATGTACCATTGAAAAGGATGTATATTCTGCTGCTTTGGGCTGAAATCTCTGAAGACATCAACTAAATCCATTTCACCTACTGTGTGGTTTAAGGCCACTGTCCCCTTGTTGATTTTTCTGCTGAGAAGATCTACTCACCGAAGTCAGCAGGATGCTAAACTCCCTTCTTAGGACTGCTTTACTGTCAGTCTCTGCCTTCATGTCCATCAAGATTTGCTTTACCCATTTAGGTGCTCCTATGTCGAGTGCATAACAAGGGTTATATCTTCTTGTTGGATCGCTCCCTTTATCATTAGGTAATGTCCTTCTTTGACTCTTACTATGGAATTTAGCCAAAGAAACTCGAAACCACTAATTCGAAAGAATACATATCTAGGTTGATTGTAGGAGCAAATTTCTCCTATTTTGTTAAACTGTTTTACCAGAGGTGGGATCTTCATTGATTGAAAACAGTTTCATAACTGAGAGATGTGTGCAAATAACAAGTGAGAAATGGAATTATGTTTGAGATGAAGCTCTGGACTGGGAGGGTTCCCATGGCCGTATCAGGAAAGTTGCAGTCGTAGAAAGAGAGCAGCTGTCCCTTGGGACAGAAGCCTCAGTTCTAAGGAACAGGTAAAGACTCCAATGAGGTGGGTTAATGGGCAGTTAGAAGCTCTTTTCTGAGAATCTGCTTAATACCTGGACTGTCCTTTCCAATCAGTTTTATATGAGGAGAGACAATGTCTAACAAAACAGAGGGCTCTCAATGAGATCACGCTAATAAAAATTCTGGTAGTGCATCATATAATAAAACTCTACACTTTTGATTATTATATAATGTATAATGTTTTCACCTCAACAAGACTTTTTAAAATCATTAGCTATCATCAAAAAGCCTATAGTTGCAAAAACAAAAATTCAAGTCTCAGTAACTCTTCCAAAAAAACCGTATTTCTACATCCGATAAAAATCATGGCTCCTATAAATGAGGACTGCAGATTTCTAGAAAAGTTAAGACATTGCTGAGCTGTGCTATGGTTGATATAAATTTTCAAATCAAGGGCATTGCAGTTCTTTGCAAAATAATTTGTTTCTCCTTTTTTTGGAAATCTGACTCTCTCTCTCTCTTTGGAGGAAATGTGGTTTATTCAAAACTAAGAGTCATGGAATTGGCATTCTAGTCCTTATTGTTACACTAACTAGTCAGATGCCAAAAGGCAAAGAACCTAAGCAGTCTTTTTAATTGATTCTGGTTGCTTTTGACATTGGGGGAGCAATATCTGTCCTATTTCCTGTGTTTGTAAAAATTCAACTGTTGAAATGCAGAAGTTCTCTGAAGGAATAAATGTGACATGCAAAGAATGTATGCTGTTGAAGGGTGTGAGTGGGTTAGTTTGTATAATACTAACATCCACTGGATCCTGTCGCATGCTTCCCTGTACAGCAAGCACTGTTTGCAATCAAATGTGTTTATTCATTGCGGTTGTATGTGTGCTTATTACTTAGGGTATGTGTGCTTATTCTACTCCTCCCCATGGATTGAAAAGTGTCATTATAACAGAGGACAGGTCTTTGTTCTACAGAGTCCTATCCCCAGCACCTGTGCACTGATGAGGATAGTAGGTGCTCAGGAAATACTCGCTGAATGAAGGGAAGCATACCACCTAAATGTACTGTGCATTGATAGTGTCCACTCTAGATTTGTACAATATTTATTCCTTGAAACTGGTGAAATCGATGTTGTTTTGAGGTTTGTTTTGGAGGAGTTTTTTGGAATTCAGATGTGCTACAAAATCCAATTTGGAGATCATGTCTGTGAGTATTAACAAATCGATGACTCACTTCTTAACAATCGGTTCTCTTCTGACCTGAAACCCAAACATGTTGTAATTCAACTATTTTATATTGTGGGGAGAGTTTGATAGCCTTCAGTGCTATACTGATATCTTAAAAGATTTTTCTCTTTTTCTGTCTTCTCTTAGAGTGTTGTCCAGGGTTATGTAATAACATGATAATGTTTGAGAAAATGAGATTCATAATCACGTAAACCTAGGTTCAAGTCCCAATTACGCCACTTCTTAGTTGCAAGACTTAATGCAAGCTATTCATTTCTCTAAGCCTTTGATGCCTCTTGTGGGCCTCATTATAATTCCCTCCTGAGTTTGTTGTGAGGATTAAATGTGCTGATATGCTTGAGGTACTCAGCATGGTACCTAACATACAATAACAGCCTTTAGCAGCAGCTATTATCATTCACAGAGTTCATCTTCTAAACGCTATTCTTTCTGTTTTGTTTCTTGTTTGTCTTTTGTTTTGTGTATCTGTCTGTGTGTACATATTTTCTTTTACAGATGGATATACAACTGACGACATTGAGTTTTACTGGCGCGGGGATGACAATGCAGTAACAGGAGTAACAAAGATTGAACTTCCCCAGTTCTCCATCGTGGATTACAAACTTATCACCAAGAAGGTCGTTTTTTCCACAGGTGTGTATCAGGGAAGAGAGTTGGGGCAAAAGAGTCTCCATCACCTTTTGTAGAAAGGGTTCACTCATTTCAGGACGGGGTCCAGGGAAGGATGGCAACTCCAGAAGGCTGACACCTGCTCAGAACCTCAGCTCCCCACACCCACTGCTCATCTGCAGCCCATCGGGTTATTTTCCGGAGGGCACCCCCCACCAAGCTGAGAGGCTGAGCCCTGGGTCTCTCATTTGCCACAGAAGGGACTAATTGGTGGAGGCAGAATACAGAAAGAAATGCAGACCTGGGTCGGAGTTGTTTGCCCAGTTTTATGCATCTCACAAATGTGATCGTAATTCTTTCAAATATACTGGGGATAATCAAGTCATGCTTCACTCAAGTCTGACCACAGTGGGGCTCTCTGAGAGGGTGGGGTAGGAGAATCTCAAATTTCCCTCAAAGGGTAGGCTTTCTTTATGTAGCATGACCTCCTGTTTTGGGACTAAAAACCCTTCCAGATCTTGAGATTATCCTGGTGCCTTCATCATCCTTACTCTTGCAGTATTGAGGTTCTAGGTTGTTAAACTTGGTTTCATCAGCACAAATTCTTAATAAGAAAGCCCAGTGAAGTAGTAATTTGCTACATCATCATTCACGGAAAAATAATAAGCCCACAGGAATATTCTTCTTTATGTTTTCTTATGACCATGAATTCCCCACACAGACATAGCTAATACTACAACTGGAAATTCTGCAGCACTTCCTGTCCCCGCAAACAACTCCAGACATGAGTGGTATGATTTAGTAAGAATAGAGTGCAGTCCCTTGCTTCAAAAAAAAAAAAAAAAAAAGGAACAATAACAATAGAAACTTTTCCTAAGTATGAAGTGTTTTGAAACCCTGGAACTCTGTAGAAATGGGTTCCTACTTCAAATACTCTTACTTTAATATGAAAACACTTGGTTAGCCCAAGAAGACATTCTTTCAGTCACTTAGAATTTATTTCCTCACCCCATACACACCCTGTTTATCAGTGTGAATCATTTATGTTCTAAGACTGTGTTCTATTATAAATATTTTTTTTAAGATTGTATTTATCTTTAGAGGGAAAGGGAAGGAGAGAGGGAGAGGGAGAGAAATATCAATGTATGGTTGCCTCTCATGCATCCCCTGCTGGGAACTGGCCTGCACAGCCCAGGCATGTGCCCTGACTGGGAATTAAACTGTGATCCTTTGGTTCGCAGGCCTGTATTCAATCCACTGAGCTACACCAGCCAGGGCTATTATAAATATTTTATAACATGTGAATCTCAGATCACCACAAAGGACCCAGCTTCAGGAATATGATTTTTTTTAGTTAAACCTCTTACAGATATTGCTGAGGAATAGTGATTCTCCACCTTTAAGTGAATCAGGGATCCTTTCAAACTTTGATGGATACTGTGATTTTAGAAAAAAAATAACGCATACACATGAAAACCTTCACAAAACTTCTAGGAGTTGCTGAATCACCTAAAGTATAGCCTTTGACCCCGGATTTAAAATCATCCTGAGGCTTTGTATCTTAGGCCTGGCCAGACAACTCGGTTTGTTAGAGCTACAGCATTATCCTGATACCCCAAGGTTGCAGGTTTGATCCCTGGTCAGGGCACATATAAGAATCAACCAGTTAATGCATAAATAAGTGAACACAAAATCTTTCTTTCACTTTTTCCCCTCCTTCCCTTCCATCTTTCTCTCTATCTCTAAAATAAATTTAAAAAAGAGAGCTATCTTTTATAATAATCAGAGTATGGAGCCTTATTCTTATATTTAAAAATAACCCTTACTGAGAGGATTTGCTGAGAAACAATTGAGGGGAGACATGAGGACTGTCCCAAACTGTCTTGTCATTACAGTTGTAGGGAAATCGTATCCATGAAGCTGAGCAGAGAAAACTGGACATTCTTTCAATTACTGAGTATAGGATGTCTTCAACCCAAAGTAACTCCTGCTATTTAAAAACCCAGTGTTCTCAGACATGTTTTGCAGAAGAAAATGCTCTTCACCAGGAGCTAAAATTGAATTTAGGAAGGTATATAAACCGTTTATGAGCCTTTAAAATAAAGTATCTTACAAGTACTGATTGATAATGATGATGTTCTAAAATTGCCTCTCTAGGTTCCTACCCCAGGTTGTCCCTCAGTTTCAAGCTGAAGAGAAACATTGGTTACTTTATCCTGCAAACGTACATGCCTTCCATCCTGATCACTATCCTCTCCTGGGTCTCCTTCTGGATTAATTATGACGCTTCAGCCGCAAGAGTGGCATTAGGTGGGCCTTTTCTCTCTCCTGTGGAGTTTGACTCGTGTGTGTGTGCGTGTGCGTGTGTGTGTATGTGCGTGCCAGCGCATTTTCTTTACCCTGAAATTTGTGATGCCTGGTGAAACCAGACTGACACATTACAAGGATTTGACTCTGAGACTTTGGATGATCTGATTCGGCATTAAATCAATTAAACACATATTAAAGCTCTTTCATGTCAAAATTAGTTAACTAAATAGCTGTTGGTAATGAAATTAGTCCCATCAGGGTGATATTTTTATTCAAGCATAGATCATGGAATATTGCTTGATAATTATTCAATTTGTATCTGTACTTCCTTACCTGGGAAGACTTCCCTCCCATCTTTTTTTTTCTGAGCAAGAAACCGGGAAGTGTAGTATGCAACGAAGAGCTAAGCAGAAGAATTCTAAAATGTAGTGAATACTTTGGAGTAGCATGGCAGAGGGCAGGAGAAAACCAACCGAAAATTTTGAGAAATCATCTAAGATATCACTTATCTTAGGCTTTATTTTTCTTTTGTTACAAGACTAGAGGAGGAGAATAAGTTATATTTCATGAGCATTTTTATGTTGCTATTCCAGATAGAGTAAATATATGATCTTTGACATAATCTGTATTATTTTGAGTTCTGACTAGTCCTTTAAATGTTGAAATGTTACCTCCTCCACCATGAGTTCTCAATTCAATCATTACTTACTTGGAGAAGTCATTTATTTGTTCATTCCACACGCATTTGTTGAACACCTTTGTGCCACGCCAAATATACTAGGCACTGGACATAAAGCAGTGCCCTTTGGAAGTTGTGTTCCAGCAGTAAAAAACTGACAATAATTGAGTGGCCATGCAGATTGTATTATGTGGCAAGTTTAGTGAGGGAAATGATTATGGTAAGGAAGGGGGAGGTTGGTTTTGCCAAGGGATGCAGTTTAGAATAATCAGGGTAGACCTCATTCATAAAATGTCAGTGGAACGGAGACTTGAAGAGGATGAAAAAGGACAGTTATCTGGATAAGAATATTCCAGGCCATGAGCATGTCAGTGAGGCAAATGCAGAGCGGGTTCAGGAGTAGGTACAGTGTGTGTGAGAGGGGACGAGAAGGTGACGGAGCAGTTTGGGGGCCACAGTAAAGGTCTTATGCTGAGCATAATTAGAGTCATTGAGCAAAGAAGTGACATGATTTGATTTCAATTTTATTTTTTATTTTTATTTTTTGCAGCACCATGGTTTACACTTTATTTTTTTATGTTTCAGTTGTCTTATTTAATTTTTCTTGGTTTTTTGTTTTTTATTGTCTTTTTTCCCATTACCATTCAGTCTCATACCTCCTTTCTAACCCTACAATCACCACCCTATTGTCCATGTCCATGAGTCCTGTTTCCTTCTTGCTCAATCCCCCCACCCTCACCCCACAGTAGCTGCCGTCTGCTCTCCATCCATGAGTCTGTCTTTATTTTGCTTGTTCGTTCAGTTTGTTCATTAAATTCCATATATGAGTGAAATTACATGGTATTTGAATTTCTCTGACTAGCTTATTTCACTTAGCGTGATGTTCTCCAGGTCCATCCATGCTGTTGCAAAGGGTAAAATTTTCTTCTTTTTTATGGCCAAATAGAATTCCATTGTGTAAATGCCCCATGGCTGTTTTATCCACTCATCTATGGATGGACACCTGGGCTGCTTCCATGTCTTGCTGATTGTAAATAATGCTGCAATGAACATAGGGGTGCTTACATTCTTTCAAATTAGTGTTTTGAATTCCTTCAGATATATTCCCAGAACTGTGATCACTGGGTCAAAAGGCAGATCCATTTTTAATTTTTTGAGGTGTCTCCATACTGCTTTCCACAGTGGCTGCACCAGTCTGCATTCCCACCAACAGTGCAAAAGGGTTCCCCTTTCTCCACATCCTCGCCAGCTTGTGTTGTTTGTTGATTAATTGATGTTAGCCATTTTGACAGGTATGAGATGTTATCTCATTGTGGTTTTAATTTGCATTTCTCTGATAATTAGTGATGTTGAGCATCTTGTCATATGTCTATTGGCCATCTGTATGTCCTCTTTGGAGAAGTGTCTATTCAGATTCTTTACTCATTTTTTAATTGGGTTATTTGATGTCAGTCTTAAAGGGATCCCTTTGGCTGCTGTGTCAAGCTTAGATTGTGGTAGTTCAAGGATGGGAGAAGTTCTTGTTTGAGTCAAGTCCCTGTGATTTAACCTCTTAAAATACTATCAATTTCCCCTTCGTAGACCAACCACTATTATAATTTAAAATTATCTGGTTTGTGATATCATCTTCCTCCTGGCACTGAAAGGCCCTTTGAAGAAAGGTCCATATCTAATTTTGATTCCATTATACATGTATCTGTAGTGTGTCTCATAGTGAATGATGGTCAGTAAATATTTGCTAAATAAAGGAATGAATGAAATTTGTAAATATCTTATTTCAAAGTAAAAGTTTGTTATCTATTTTACATCTATTACAGGAATAAGTAATTTATTTACTTTTTAAAAGAAATTTTTAAAATAATGTATGTTAACAATTTATTACTAGGTCAGAAATACCTTAAAATGAGATTTAGATAAATAGTAAAATCAGCATTGTCAGTGTTATGATATATATGACATACAGAATAATCTGTAGTTGATATAATGAAGAGAAAAATGAAATGGAAAAATGTTTCAGAAAGACTAATATTGTAAAAAGATAGGACTGCACAACACCTAACTCTGAAGCATTACCAGGGTTTTTCTGGCCATGCTCAGAATCAGATGTTCAAATTTATTTTTTTGTATCTGTTTTATGAGCATGTATACAAACAAAACAAAAATTGTGATCTTACTTGAGATAAAATTAAATCAGGAAACATACATTTTTAAAAAATCATTGAAGTGAAACAACCTCTGGGATGTGCGATTTATTAGGTACTGTATAAGGAAACAGATTTCTGCGTCAGAGAGATCCCAGCTTAAACAGTGACTTCATCCCCTCCCATCTGTGCGATCTTGACTCTGAGGTCTATTTTCACAAAGCTGGAACTTGCCATCCTCAGACCTCCAGACCCCTGGTGCTTTTTTCAACATATCTCTGTTTATCCCTCCAATTATACCTCTGAGGGAGACTGCTCCCCACTGTTAGGGATGCTTACTCAGGTAGACAAATAATTACCCTTTTAAATGCCATCACCTAATGCGGTATTGTCCATAAGGAATCTTGTAATACTTCTGTAGAATGTATTTGTGTGTTACATGCCTAGGTGCTCAATCTAGAAATGCCAGGGTTAGATTTTTAATTTCTCCATTACCTTACAACTCCAGTTTCCCAATTTTTACAATCATTTCTGCGTATCATCTATCTAATGCATTGATTAATTTCAGTACTGTTGCAATTATTTTATTTCCCCTTCCTAACATATTATTCTGAAAGACTCTCAGTGGGTATTCTTTATTCCTTTCTCATCTGCTTCTTTACTGCCCACGCTGCTACCAGAGTGATTATTGTAAACACAAATTGTCCCTACATCTCTCTGCTTCAGGCTGGTCAGTGGCCCCACATTGCCTATAATTTCAAGTTCAAACTCCTCATTAGGCTCTGTATGTATAACTCTCCATTATGTAGCCCTTCTTAACCTTCACTTTCCTCACCAGTCTTCCCATCATATCCTCATGTACCCACGTTGACTTTCTTGAGAGTCTTTTGGTGAGCTGTGTACTTCCACCCCACAAAGCAAGCCCCTCTTTAACAGAAAGCTCTCTTCACCACCAATGATCTACCCTAAGATCTACCCTCACTTTTGTCCCTCAGGCCTTGATTGCCTGGATGACTCCCATTTATTTTTCAAAATGCAACTCCAAAATCTCCATTTTCTGATCTCTCTGCTGCTACATTACAAGGCTAGTTGGGTTTTCTCCATATTCTCAACACTCAGCCTACACACATGTCTTAACAGAGCAGCATTTAATCCACTTTTCAACCCCCTCCCACTAGATAAATAACTGTAACTATAAACATGTAACTAAAGACAGGTTCTAAAGCGATTAATGTTTACTATAAATTGATGATGTATGCCTATCTCCAGGGCTGTCACAGAGCTGGTATGTAACAAGTGCCCAGTAACCATTTTGTGACGTACACATATTAATGAGTAAAGAGTACAGTAATCTGTACAGTACAACGAGAGCAGCAAGGAAACAGGAACATTATCATTCTAACTCTCACTTTTTTTCCAGGAATTACAACTGTCCTAACAATGACCACCATCAACACCCACCTCCGGGAGACTCTCCCTAAAATCCCCTATGTGAAGGCCATCGACATGTACCTGATGGGATGCTTTGTCTTCGTTTTCATGGCCCTCCTGGAATATGCTTTGGTCAACTACATCTTCTTTGGAAGGGGACCCCAACGCCAAAAGAAAGCAGCTGAGAAGGCTGCTAGCGCCAACAGTGAGAAGTTGCGCCTGGATGTCAACAAGGTAAACCCAGAGGGCAAGCCCTCCTTGCTTCTTAAACTCAGAAGAATGCCCACAATATAGGTTCAAGGTCTTGTTTAACAGATGAGAAAACCAAGGCCGAGGGAAGAGAATGGGTACTTTTCCCAAAATCATAAAGATAATTAGCGATGGAGGCCTAAATTCATGACACAACATTCAGATGTCCTTGACCTTCGCATTAAGCTTGCCCAAACCATAGTCATCTGGAAACACCTTTGTGACTTCTTCAATATATCAGTATGATGTGTACTATTACTTACTTTATATTTATTTAAATTTACATTATTTAAATTTATCTAAAAAGGAAATTTCCTGTCACCTAAAGCAGTATCACTTGCTGAAAGATAATTGTGAGTATAAATAAATAAAAATGTAATTATATTACTAAATTCTAGGTTATTACTACATGCTGGGCCTCAGCTCTGCATTTCGTTTGATTTAGAAGGGAGATAAGCAAGTACAGAGATGTATATAAGACATACCAGCAACAAACTGAGACTTTCTCCTTAAAGTCATCAGCAGGATAGAAACAGAAGTGGAAGGGGAGAAAAGAATAATTTTCTCCTTAAGTGACAGATAATTACTTAATGCCTTGCACATGTACCACTTAAAATCACTGAAGCATTTGACTACAGGAGGCCGCTATCTTGCTTCAGTCCTTGCTGCTCTCATTATAGCTGTACAGATTACTGTACTCTTGACTCATTCACAAGCATACTCAAAGAGTAATTCCCACGCAGTTGTAAACCCAGTTCATTCTTTAAGGTAGTGGTTCTCAATCTTCAGTGCCCGGTCAAACGACTGCAAGAGCATTAAGAATACTGACATCCAGGCTTCCTCCCCAGCAATTCTGATTTGATAGTCCTGGGGTATGCCTGGACATCATAGTTTGGAGTGCTGGAACTAGGAAAACAGTAGTGTTACTAAACCGTCTGGAATCCTTAACCATAGCGCTAATTATTGAACCAACATTTTAATCTTTCTAATGTCAGTTTAATTCCAAGGATAGAACACTATAAATAATGTCTGTTATTGAATTTTATTTGGAGTGAATCCAGTGAAAGCTGCTGACTCACTGATGTTTCCACAGACCCATAGGTCTGATCATTGATTTTAGGCAGTTCTCTGACCAGAGGCACTCCTTTCTTGGCAGATGTTATTTGTGATGATACGAATCTGAAGTATGGCCCCTGAAAGCCAGCGAACCACAGGTCTGGGAAACTGTCAGTTCCTTCCCGATGTCTGAGGTTTCACTATCAAAAGATTCCAATGTAGCATTCTGGCTCTCTCAGGCTACCAAATGAGAGAGTGCTATTTAAACCCAATTTATGATTGTCCTGATATGGTGGCCTTAATAAAGAAAAGAAAATGAATAAATAAATGAAAACTATCTCATAGGACTGCCATTTCAAATGAGTCTAAATCAATTGCCTAATGCAAAGCTCACTTAATAACATCTGATCTTTGTTCACTTTCATCTACCCTATTTTTTTCATTCCAATTTGCATTTAAATGACAAATTTAAGACCCGGAGAGTAGCAGTTTTACAGCAAACTGGACTTGGAGAGCTTCAGAACTTTAAATTCAGTGTACTGAGGCGGAGGTGCCCCAGAGCGATGGAAAAGCTCATCCTCTTGGCTGAAGTTGGACCCACAGTTCAGAAAGTAGAATATGAGAGAACAACCCCCATAACTAGAGTTCTCCTAGTACAGCGGTCCTCAAACCACAGGCACCTTTGGCTGTGTCTGTAGATATTATGGGTTGTCAGCACTGCAGGGAGGGTATTGCTTCTGGTATCTAGTGGGTAGAGGCCAGGGACGCCACTGAACACCTACAGCGAGTTACACAGCCTCCCCACAAGAAAGAATTTCCCGTCCCAGGATATCAGTACCACCCAGCTAAAAACTTCTGGTCTAGTCCCATTCCTGTTTTTAAACATGAGAAACTGAGGCCCAGACACAATAAGATCTTTGTCCTAATCTTAAAACTCTTTAAGACAAGTGGTTTCTCCACTTTCTTTGATCAGCAAGCATAGTATCAAGACATATTACTGAAGAAATGTTCTGAAGTCAGTCAGGTTCAAAATTTACTCTCTGTTAAATAGCTGTGTGACAACAGGCAAAAGAAAACCAGCCTCACTAACCCTCAGTTTCCTTGTCTGTAAAATGAGGTTAGTTTTTCTTTCATAGGTTTTTTATGAAGATTGTTTGTATAATGTATAGAAAGGGTAACACAGTCTTCACCTTATGGTAAGCACTTAGTAAGAGGTAAACATTAATAAAATATTATAAACAGTACACATTACTTCTTACGCTGAAATCTACAGTCTCCAGATCTATTGGCAAGTTTGCTTCTGTATTTTACATGAATAGCGTGTAGGATGCGATCCCTTCCCTAAAAGAGGGGGTTCTCCGCAGAGGAATGTTTCAGGTCAGAAGTTTCGAAGTCAAAGCAGGGAAATCCTGAATCAACAGGTCTCAGCTTTAAAATCTGCAGCAAATGAACTACTTCTACCTTTACCAATTATTTCTTAGGTCAGAATACTTACAGCTGTATTGATTAGGGTAAAACGGAAAGGTGACCGTCTGGCATCTCTGACTCCCGTGGTTTCTTTCGGACCCCAGCAGGAAAGGTTAGAAGGGCCCTCATTGGAGGCTGATGGCACAGTGCTTTCTTTTGTGTGAGCATCATGAATAATGCCATTCTGTTTTTTTTTTTTTTAATCAAGAATGCCCCTTTATTCCAACTGTAATTCTTGCGATTTTTTTTTTTTCAAAGATTGGGCACATAAAATCAACTGAGTATTGTTGGCGGCTCTGGAAAAATCAGTCAGTAGAAAAGGGATCGGCTTTTTCAGCCTCCTTCTGGTAGTGTCGTTAGAGGTGGACACCAAGAGTCAGGTGATCCGAAGTGACAGCTGTACTGTGCTCTCCGCCCCGAGGTCGGGGAGGAAGGGAAACAGAAGTGTGGCTACGCAGGAGCCCGAGTTACTTCCATGGCGTACTTTCCCACTTTTCCCATCTCCTCTCCGTAGGAATGTCCTATAAGTCTTTATTTGAACAAGAGTATCTGCAGCTCTTAACACAGTTCTTATACTGTCATCCTGCTAGTGCAAAAACTAAAACTCTTAGGCAAAGTCGAACATTCAAAGTTGCATAGCAAAGTTAAAATTTCCGAGGCTTGAGTTGGGTTTTGCCATCCTTTCCAAGTGCATGACCCACAGTGCTAAGAAGTGAAAAAATAATACAAAATTAAAAAGCAGGTTCCACCTTAGGTATATATTTAGTTCACCTGAAAACCACCTGTGTGCCGGGGAGAGCCCGTGACCGACAAGCAGTGTCACTGTCGCAGTTGTCTTCATGTGACGCATCTAGCTATAAAGCACTAAAGATCTTTAAAATAAACGTCAAACCAACAAGAGGGCTACTGGACCATTCTTTTTGCCACATGTCGTCTGGAGCAGTTAAAAACAGTCTCTACCCTCATGCTAGAAGAGTCCATCCTATCATCCCTGGAATTCTTCTATTTGTGTGTGTGTGCATTTGTAGATTGTGCTTTGGATTAATTTTGCCCACTTTCCTTGCTTATGTCTTCAAGTTTCCAGCTCTCTTTTTTTGGTTCACTTATGTTGTTTCCCTGTTTATTTTTCTGCCAATAACTAAGTATGTACATATTTGAAAATGTAGTTACTCCTGCCCTTCCACCATGTTGGTTCTTGCATCTCTGAAATTCTCCAAATGAAGCTGCGCCGAAAACACCTCTGTGTGGGGGCAGTCTTCATTCTGCATTTGGGGGTGGTGGGTGAGCCTCTGTGTTGTCTTTACCCACTGTGCCCAATTTGGTGTTATACAAAGCCGCTAAGATCTAAGTCCATTTCTTTCTAGTGCTCAGAATTTGTTTTCTTTTACATAATACATTAAGAAGATACAGCTAATTAGAAGTCCTATTCTCTGTGATGACCAGTCTTTCTGAAGACCACTAGCATTGATCTACAGCCGATTTACTCGAACCCCCAATCCTCAGGCAGTGGCCTCAGTCGACTTAATTGGCACATTTTCTACTTTGTCTTCCAGATTTTTTATAAAGATATTAAACAAAATGGGACCCAATATCGATCCTTGTGGGACCCAGCTGGAAACTTCTCCCCAACTAGACGGACTACCAATTACGATTTCTCTCTATATACGGTTAGATAGCCAGTTTTTAATCCATTTATTTGCATTTCTGTTGGGGCCAATTTGTTTAGCCTTTCCCTTTAAAATAATGTATGTATGTGCTCTTTGCAGATAATCTGTAGACTTGTATCCACAAAGACTTGGAGATAAGTTAAAATGTTTTTGTGAGACACTAATGGGGTTTTCCAGGGTTTGCTTTTTTAAAAATACAGCTCTGATGAATCGAAGCATCATCGTTCCATTCAGTCGTTATTGTTGTGGTAGAGAAAGAAACCAAGTAGACCATCTCGTTCATCTGCATTGAGAGGATAGAGTGTCCTCACATACTCTGGCATGCCTTAGTTGGCTCCTGTTTCCTTTAGTTAGTGGGTACATGGAGAACTGTGCGTTTCTTCTGTTGGTTGGCTCAGAATTCTGGAACCTGTTTTTTATCCTGGATTATTAATCTGTGCCTAGGAATGTTACGTTTGCATCAAGTCCTTGTTGCTTTCTTACTTATTTTACAAATGAGTATTATCTTTTTTGGCTAATACTTTGGGTTTAGTTTCTGAATTCTCGTGTTTGCAATTCTTAATCAGCAGATTGTCATTCGTATTGGCCTCCCTGTTGGAGGAGGAGGTGGGGAAGGGTTGTCAACATTCCGGCTTATCATACACTACTTACCCAACTCCAAGTTTTTTAATTTTCTATTTCTTGGTGAGGTAGTGAATGATATTAAATGCTTGTGAATCTTTCTTATGAGGACTTGATGCCAGATGAGCTGCCATTATTGCACCTTCTGAAAAGCATGTTCTTCCTTTGTGCTATTGCTCTGACCCCGAATTCCTTGATACCCATTGTTATTGCCCTTAGGGTGCAGCACAAGTATGGTTAACCTATCTCGACTTTGTTTGGGTGTTTTAAGTTTTTTTTTTAAACTTCTTTACTTGTTGTATTACGTATAGTTACATAGAGTCTGATAAATGCTATCAACTAGATTCCAGGAGATATTTAAAACTTTGTTAAATCACTGTTTTCTTCTTAATCCCCTAAATTTCCAGTCCCTGCTATATCTGTGCTCTCAGGCTATCTCATTTTTGTTGTCGCTGCTGTTCATGTTTTGAATCCTAGCTACTGTTTTTGAAATTAAAGTAGACTGATTTGATTGGGCAGTATTCTGGGCAGAATGCTAATGATTCAGAAGAAAACGTTTGACAGCTGGAGTTTGGGTTTATGATGAAAACGGTTGAATTTTTTCAAAATCAGAACCAAAGTATACTACATGATTGGCCTGATGACTGGATAAAGTTACATGAAAATTCAGAAAATCCTCAGGTCCTGAGGATATTTTAAAGAAAATTTTCCTTTTTGGTGCATCCAATTGTTCAGTTTGATGGCTTGAAAGAGGTAATGATGCTCTCTGATGACATGTTAAAGAGAAGACTCAATGATTTCCATTGAAATACGAATCTTAATGTGTCCTGCTTTTATACTTTCCTTTGTTGGGCATGCCTTTATTCTATCCCTTTAGTTCTCTTTTAGGTTCATATTTAAAGTATGAAATAAGGACTAGTATTCAGATCTTTGAACAATGAGCTGTTAAGCCTGTAACATGTAAAAAGCATCAGGATGTATGCACGAGTCCTCAGAGGCAGTAGGGACCCCTGGGAAGAGGGTGCCTTTTCAAATCAGACTGAACTGGGCTCACATTCAGGCATGTCTTTTATGAGCACATGTGTTTAACCTTTCCGTTCCTCAAGTTTCACAACTGAAAACTGAAACACTAATGTCTGCCTCACTGAGCTACTGAGAGGCTTAAATGAGATAATTAAGGGCCTTAGATGGTACCAGGCAAAGAGCACTCAGTAGACAGTTACTCTTACTCTGCGGGTGGGAGCAGGGAATGTGTGTGTATATCAGGGTTGGGTTTTTTTTTAGCTCTATTATTGTTTTTCTGATTATAAAACCAATTCACAAATGTTCTTGTTTTTAAAGCACAAAAAGCAACGAAAACTACCTTTACCCCACACCCTGATATAATCATTGTTAATACTGCCTTTATTCACAGTTAATGACATACTTCTACATAAATGATTTTGCTCTACTATTGTGTATACTGCTATTTTCTACTTGCCTTTTTATATAAGTATACATCATTTCTAATAGCTACAAGATGTTTTATTGAACTTATGTGCCATGATTCATGTAACACGCACCTGTTGCTAGATATTTGCATTGCTTCTAAGAGTTTCTCATTATAAACAAGTATAAAATCAGCATCCCATTGCTGACATGTTTGTACACTATTGATTCCTAATCTATTTCCTAGAATGGAATTCCTGGGCCAAAAACCATATGCCTCTAAAGCAGTGATACTTATTGCCAAGTTGTTCCCAGGAAGCCCTCTGCTATAGTTTACACGCCTACTAGCACCAGAGGAGAGACACAGCAGTGCACGCACACTAATACACAAATACACCTCCCTGAGCCCTTAAAATGACAGAGAGAAAACTGATGTCTAACTGTCCAGTTGTCAGATTGTTAGAGAAGCGGAGTTAGAAATATCAAAAAAAAAAAAAAAAAACCGTGCAATTTTTCTTCTCTCTGTACAAAAGACACACAGAATAAAACAGCAATTGAACAAACCAAAAATGACATCCAACTCCAACTGAGCCTCAGCAGAGGAAAAGGTGCATAAGCAGAGCCAATATTGGTGCAAGCGGAATCCAGAGAAATCTACTCAAGCTGTGCTTGAGCAAATGGGAAGACTTTCTGAAAAGGTCCGCATCAAAATGAAGCATCTAAACAAAGAAACAGCATGGCAACTATGCAGGAAAACTACCAATGAGTCCATCTCTCCCCCACCCCCCGCGCTGCTTCCTCCCCCTGCTCCCTCTCCCTCCCTCCCTCCCTCCCTCCCTCCCTCCCTCCCTCCCTCCCTCTTGCACACTCTGGACAGAAAGAGAGAGACTTAGCATGCAAAAGACAGATAATGACTTTTATTGGCAAAAATGTACTTTATGATAAATTAAAATTTTTCCTAACAAAAATTTTGGTATTCTTTACCAAAAATTGAAAGAGAATATGAAACAAAATGTTAAGGGCAAGATGATAAACAAGATGTTATGAATAAGGCAAAAATGAAAGCAAAGCAATCTTTATAGAAACTAATAACGAAATCTAAGATAGTAAGAAAGAGAATCAGTATGGCAGAACACAAAGTTCAGGCTGTAGATAACCATGCTAAATGCAGAAGAAAAGAGATGTAGAGATACAAACCACTTAGAGTAAACACAGTCAATACACAGGCAGGTGCAGTGTCTTAAACACGCAGAACCATAATGTTAATGAAGTATAGAGTGGAAAAAAGTGGGACAGAAAAAACTCAGCCGTGGGCCCCTCGACAGTGGGGCTCTGTTCTGAGAAATGCATTGTGGGTGACTCATCATCCAGCAAATGCCATAGAGTGCGCTCACACAAACGTAGGAGGCAGAGCCTGCCGCACGCTGGAGCTGTTGCTCCTAGGCTACAAGCCTGTACAGCATGTTGCGGTACAAAAAGCAACACAAGATTAAATCAAGCACAAGAGAAAATGATGCAATCAAGAGATGCAGTAAACAGGAGAAGTATGAGCCTGCCGCCGGCATAACACAGCAGACAGTTATGCAGCAAACTTGGTTTAATAAGTAGACAGAGCATACTCTAAAACAATAATAAAAAGTATAGTGTAGTAAATACACAAACCAGTAACATGGGCATTTGTTATCACCATCAACTCTTAGGTACACGTAATTGTATGTGCTGTAATTGCATAACGAAGCAGTGCAGTAGGTTGGTTTACTCCGGCATCACCACAAACACATGAGTTGCCCTAAGACATTGGAATGGGCCTGTCTCTGACCAATAGGCATTTTTCAGCTCTATTATAATCTATGGCAGCGATTTTAAACCATTTTTTATATCATGGCACACATAAACTAATTGCTAAAATTCTGTGGCACACCAAAAATATATTTTTTGCTGGCTGATCTGACAAAAATAGGTATAATTTTGATACATTCACACCAGATGACTATTGTTGTGTTGGCTGTTGTCATTTTTTTATTTGACAGTCTAAGGGGAAACAGTCAGGTATTAGCCATGTTTAAAAGTCTCGCAGCACACCTGTTGAAAACCGCTGGTCTATGGGATTATAGTATACGGTCCGTTGTGGACTGAAAAATCATTTTGTGGCACATGCCTGTATTTAAGCCTGACATCAATAACTAATTATAATAATTATACTAATAAATAATTTTAAATGCCTCCCCTGAGCTTAGATGGTTTACATATATTATAAGTCCCTATTATCACTCTATATTATTATAATTTTACAGATGATTAACTGACACCCAGAGACTGTAATTAACCTAAGATTAGACAACTAAAAATGGTTGAACAGAAAATGTAACTAGAGGCTACATACACTCTTAACTACTATGCTATGCTATATATTATGTATTTATACATATCTGTAATGAAATTAATCAGTAGGCCAAAAGGATATACTGGGTTCCAAAGTAAAAAATTAAACAATCTAATTCTCTCCTTATTATATCATCCGAAAGCACTAACCTTCCATTCAGAAAAGTGAATGACCTGTAAGGAAGAGGAAAAAAAGATAGGTCTCACACTGCTCCATGACAAATTAAATTTTGTAAGACAATGGAAAATGTGGCAGGGTTCTGGGGGAAGAAAATAAAACCTAACAATATTATCATTACTACAGAAAAGCAGAAGAAAGGCAATCTACCCACAACATGCAAGACCTTATAGAACATAGCATCTATGAGTTCCTACTCAAAAAATAAAACAAATAGCTTAAATTGAAAAACCTAGCCCCCGGCCCTGGATGGTGTGGCTCAGTGAATAGAGCATAGGCCTGCAGACCAAGGGGTCACCAGTTCGATTCCCAGTCGGGGCGCATGCCTGGGTTGCAGGCTGGGGTCCCAGTGGGGGGTGCACAAGAAGCAACCACACATCACTGTTTCTCCCCCTCTCTTCCTCCCTCCCTTCCCCTCTCTAAAGATAAATAGATAAAGTCTTTGAAAGAAACCTAGCCCCTACCAACAGGCAGTCAAGGGGAGAAACTAGACTAGGAGAAGGCAGTCTGCCTGCGTTGGGAACTAAAGGCAGCGTGTACGACTAAAGCCACACAAATCCGAAAGTTAAAGTTATAGAATAAAAGGTAATCGAAATATTTCTAAAAACTAGATAGCACAGACATGTAAAATAAAAATCAGGATGGACGTTGCTGAGAAGGGAGAAAGTGTTTTCTAATTTATAACAAGGACTTAATATTAACTCTTTTATTTTTAGAGTTTACGAATCAAGAAGTTGAAGGTTAAAGACACGTTTAAAATTAACATAGGCGACGACCACAACAGAGTTTCTCAGTGGGTCTCCCATGGCCCGCCCACTTCGGTGTCTCGGGAAGCTTGCTGAGGAAGTCGATTCCACCTGAGACCTTAGAAACCAGGACCTTTACTGGGAATGCCGAGCGGTCTAACAATCTATAAACAGTGACAGAAAACACAACAGAGGGGAAGAAAAAAGCCCTTTACAAATAATAAGTTTTTTTAAGGAATTTTCTTTTTTTTTTAAGAATTTATTTATTTTTCAGAGAGAGGGGAAGGGAAGGAGAAAGAGAGGGAGAGAAACATCAATGTGTGGTTACCCCTCGCACCCCCCCCCCAGTTGGGGACCTGGCCTGCAACCCAGGGATGTGCCCTGACTGGGAATTGAACCAGCAACACTTCGGTTCACTGGCCCATACTCAATCCACTGAGCTACACCAGCCAGGGCTACAAATAATAAGTTTTAATGAAAGGAAACTTTGCGTTTTTTTAAGAGAACATTTTTAAAGAATCAATTCTTTCTAAATTATCCTATCAATTTAATGTAATCTCATTGGATTACCAATGAGCTTCATTTGGGGTTTTGTTTCCTTAGTGCTTTGTTTAGAAATTTGACATAGTAATTCTAAAGCTTATTTGAAAGGAAATATATGAAGGATCAAAAAGTTAAAATAATAAAAGAATAGATCTATCAGAAGTGTCACTGAATTAGGAAATCTCGGTGATTAATGCAACATAGCACTGGATTAGTGCTCTCTAAAGAGAATAGAAATTGACTTAGAAACAATAGAATTAAGTTCTTGGTAAAAGTTTATTTCATATTATATGAATTATTTAATAAACAGTGGTGAGCAACCGATGTCCAGTCGGGGCTATTTAGATGTGGGGCCTCATGCCTGACCCTTCAGATTACAGTCTAGAGAAATCAAAGATCTACATATTTCAAAAGATCCAGAAAAAGCCAAAAATTATATATAAATATTTTCATAAACATCAGTTAGGTGAAAACAAACAGAAAATTCAGAACCCAGGAAAAAATGAGAAGAGATTTAACCTTATAAACAGGCTTAATTTCTGTATTTTTTTTTCTTACCCTTCTTATCCAATAAAACTTTTCTCTCCACAATGAGCCTAATTTTCTTTGCCTCCTTTTTAGTTACATTTTTAAGTACATGGTTTTTTAAAATATATATTAGAAAAATATAAGAAAGTAAAGGCCACATAAATCCCCATTTTCCTGAAAAACAAAGACACCAACAATGTCTGGTGATTTTTCTCATCTGTCTATTGCATCCAGTCATGCTTCTGTGTGAGCAGACCCCCCCTCACCTCCCCTTTAGCAGTACGGCTGATCACTATTTGCTGTTTATAATGGTTATAATGCTACCTTTACTTGTATTTCTCACAGTTCTTAAATAATTGAGTATTTTTTCACATATTTATATGCTATTGGGATTGGCTCCCCGGTGAAATGCCTGTTCTTATTTTTAGCCTTTTTTGGGTTGTTGTTTTCAGTTTCAGGAGCTTGCAAGTGTAACAGAGACATTAACCACTTCAGTAGCACGTGCATTGCAGGTATTTTTCTAGGCTCTTGTTCATGCCATGTAAGTTTTTAATTTTTATATTGTCTAGTTATTGGTACTTTTGTAATTTGTGTTTTCTGCAATGGATAAAAACTCCTCTTGAAACTCTAAGATAAGCATATAGTCTTCTAAATTTTTCTGAAAGTTTTTCTTTTTATACCTAATTTATTGTTTTATGTTTTACATTTAATCTATCTTGAAACACCAACCGGTTGGTTCAAGACATTGGTCAACTTCACGTTTTTCTAAAACCAATGGCACAAGCACTATTGTTTACTATTTTTTGCGTGTTTTTTATTTTTTATTTAATCTTTATTGTATTGTTTTTACATTACCTTTTAGTCCCCTCACACACCCCTCCCCTCAGCAATCACCACACTGTTGTCTATCTCCATGAGTCCTTTTTCCAAGCACTATTTTCTTAAACTTGTTTCCCCAGTGGTTACATTTGGAGAACAGGATAGGAGAATGGGAACACTTCTGTTTGTCACTTCATGTCTTTCTGCAGGGTGTGAACTGCTCGAATGAGTGTATGTTGTTGAGATTTAAGGAAGTGTAGGTGTATATACATATTCTCATCTGGTTTGTCCTGTGTGACCTCTCTCTCTCTCTGTCTCTCCCCCCCCCACACACACACACACAGGCACACACTCACTACATCTCACTATACCTCCCACACTCACTCATACAAACCACACACAAACACGTCTTATTTTTCCCAGTTCTTTACATATCACTTAAACAGAATAACCCAAGATTATTACTTAAAAATAGCTAATGCTCATTTCTAATAGTTATTGCTTATATTATATTCTAATAACTATGGCTATCAGCAAGAAGGGAAGGAGGAGGCAGCTGTGGGGAGGGGAGAGGGAGTGGCCTGGACTGAGCAGCAACTGGCAGCAGTCAAGCCCCTGCTGTTCGGCTCTCTTATGGGCGTCGTCACCGAAGAGTCAAGATGCCAGTGAGACAGACCTCAGTATTTTCCGAGCTTGGACGCACGTGTAGCAACACTATTCTCTCTGTAGATATAGGTCCCCGTGGGAAAATAACGTTTTAACTCGGAGCAGTAGAAAAGATTCAGGTCTCAACTCTGACACTTTATAAGCCATATTTTTAACATCAGATAACTCAACCTGTCTTGTAAAATAAGGATGTGATCTCCAAGATGTCATCCCCTTGAAAATCATAGCCCTAGAATGTTTACTGCGCCTTCCTTCCTGAAATTTGTTAGTCCCACAGGTTCATATCTATTATCCCTACTATCATTTAATGCTACTCTAAGCAATTGCTTATTAATTTAAAATTTACATATTCTGTGCAAGCGTTTGTAAACCACAAAGTGTGTGTATATATCATATATATCATATACATCATATGTATATCATATATATTTATCATACTCCAGTTAAAAACCATTTTAACAAGTTTTCCTTTGGAAAATATGAAAAAGTGTATAATGAGAAATATTATCAAATAATTTTCTGCATCAGGACAACTAAAAGTACTTTGGGCCCAACCTTTACTCTAAAAATAGCTCACCCCAGAAGGTACACTTCTTACACTGGCTGCATTAGAAGAGAAAGTAAGTGGTGAACTGTAAGGTGAGCAGCAAATAACCGAGCCGGCAGGCCCGTTAGATTGTGATAATATTGGGCCCTGGTGCGGTGCTTACCGTTTTCCGTTGCGTTTCCTGTGGCACCTCATTTAATTATCTCAAGTCACCAGATGCAAGCGGGTAGTGTTGGGGAGCGGGGAGTACCCCCCGTTCACCCTCCTTTGGTCCTCTGGCTGCACTAACAATACACTGCCCCGAAGACTAGATAACAGGAGAGGAACAATTTAATAGGGGTTTTCGCAATATGATCATCAGATCGTAAAATGAGACTCAAAGAAAGGATCAAACCAGGCACCATTTTATCCCTTTGAGACAAAGAAACAATGCGCTTCTGAAGAGACTGATGGGACAGAAAGTTGGAATGCATTAGATTCTACTCATTAGAAAGGAATACAAAGCAAGGTTCGGGTATCCCGTTAGTGAGGAACCTAAACAGAGCTCGGGCTTCGGTCGAACATTCGTGAAGGTGGTACGAGGCTGGTGGGTACGGGTTTTTCTAACCTGGCTTCCTTTACCTCTGGTGCCAGGTTGTCTCTCAGGCCCCAGGAGCAGTGAGGCCCCTGTCCTGCAGGAGGCTTGTCTCCTGCTTTTAGTGGGACAGAGAGGTCAGGGTTTTCTTCTTGCACAGGCTGTTTCTTAAGCAACTTTAATTCAAAATAATCAATATGCCAATACGTGTGTTCCGGGCGGCCTGTCTTAGGCCCTGACAGTAGCTATAATCCCCATTTTGTAGACAAGGAAATGGAACTAGCACCCTTGAAGTCGTGAGTGACGCCCATTCCCCGGACCAAGCCCTGGATGCTGCCACCATGCCCTAGTCCACGGCACGGCCGGCTCCTCCGGGGGCCCCTGTGACTCAGGGAGCTGCCGCCTCCGTTCTGGCGAGAAGGCCAAAACCTCCTCTGACTCATTTTCCTAGAGTGAAGATCACAACCAAGGAATTGCCATTTGAAAGTGTATTTATTCTGTCAGAATATCCAGCCCACCACAAAACACAACCTAACAAGCAGCAGAAAAGGTTATGTCTCACTCTGTGGTTTTTCAAGGCGCACAGTAACCCTTCCTGTCTCTGGCCGCTCCGTACGTCCGTTGCAGCACTTGACCTCCACCCCCAGCGGCCCCACTGCCACGCCGTCCAGGCAGTGCTGGCGCTCGGTCCGCGTGGCCGTGGCATACTCACATCGTCTTCCAGGAAAGGCGAGCGCTGGTTTTCCATTTTAAGACAAAGATTCGCCTTTGAGAGCTTCTGAAGTTAGTGTCATACTTACGTACACTGTGAACATTTAATCGTTTCCTTCTTTATAAATACCTTTCAATAAGTTGATACCTTCCACCAGTTGATGGTGGATTTTGCAGTTGATAAAATCTGAGAGTCTAGGAAATTTAGTAACTGTCCTAGTATATCATGAATACAATGATCACTGAGAAAACTCTGGAAAGACTCTGAACTGTTGGAAAGTACAAAGAAAACTGCGTTCCTTGGGCAGCTTTGGGAATCAAAGACTGGCATTAAATTTTTATCCACCATCTTTCCATCAATATTAAATTATTTTGTAAAACAACAAGAACAGTACCTCCAGCAACCTTGTGTTCCTGGAGAAATTAGGAATTTTTTATGGCCTCTGCTGAGAAGAGGTTTGCGGGATTGCTTGCTGCTTGTCTCAGTTTGGCAGAGGGCACCTAGGGAGGCGTAAGGATGGACCTGACACAATTTTGAAATCTCCCTCAGCAATGAACAGGCTGTCTCTTTGCCTCTCAACGCTTCGAGCTTACACTGCAGAGAATTTCCGGACGTTGGACTGGCCTCAAGGGCACCGTGGCAGGCTTCCCCCCGCTGGGGACATCTGCCATGACTGCCCCAGGGGAGTGGGCATCTCTGAGTCGGTTCTGGCAGACCTGCCTGCCAGCCCCAGGTGCCACCCTGGGAGGGCGCTGCGGTAGTGAGCCCTCAGCGGTGACTACTGCTTTACAGAGCGCGGCAGACATCCCCCGCCCTCAGCCCACGTGGCTGTTT
The DNA here is from genome assembly GCA_039655065.1 of Glossophaga mutica. Taxonomy (NCBI): domain Eukaryota; kingdom Metazoa; phylum Chordata; class Mammalia; order Chiroptera; family Phyllostomidae; genus Glossophaga; species Glossophaga mutica. The sequence goes on from CM077314.1 coordinate 12,829,553, forward strand.
CAGTTCAGCAGTTCAGACGGTGGGTCCCCGGAAGCCAAAGACTCAGGCTTCATTCCTATGAGAGTCTTTCAGCTACACTTTGTCCTACTGCAAGGTAATGTTGGACTTTTCTCACAAGAGATGCAGATTTGGAAGGCGCATCACCAATGTGTTGATCATTGAGCAAGTATTTATCCAATCCCTGCTCCTGGAGAATAGCACAGTGGTTAAGGGCACAGGCAGACCTAGCTTGATCAATGCTACTGGATTCTGGATTTGAGACAAACCTGAGTTCAAGCCCCGTGACTGTCACTTGTCCGCTATGCGAGCTTGGGAAAGCTCTCTCAGCCTCAGTTTCCTCCTTTGTAAAATGCAGCTCACAGCCCCACCCTCCCAGATGGTTCGAGGATTGCAGCAGGCAGTACCAGGGAAAATCTTGTCAGGTCCTAAACATTAGGTAAATGGTAACCTTGAAGTTGGTGTCTGCTGTGGAAGGGATTGCAAGGCAGAACACTGACTTTTCCTATTCGGCTCGGTTTCTAAATTCAGAAGCACTGTCTCTCTCGGTCTGAATAGTCTGCTGCCCCATAATATTCTTTTAAAGAGTGTTAGGTAATCGGAATGAATAGTATATGGGACAGATGATGGTATATGGGACATGCTACCAAGTTTGAGACAAAGGAGCTCTTACCTTCAGACGCATGTTTGGGAAAAGCTCCAGGGAACAAAAGGTACATTCCATCTCAACAAGAAATAAAAGCAAAGGAGTTGTTCTGCCCAGCTAGGATGTGCATGGCTGTGACAGAACAACCGTCTTTTAACCCTCGAAGGAACATTGAAGGGTCCTCTCATTTTATACATAAAGAGACTGACACCCAGAGAGGGGGAGGGACTCGCCCAAGGACACTCGGCAGTTCCAGGGCATAGCCTGCCCGCTGTGCAGCACGGCCTTTCTTTCCTTGATCTGATAATACGTGATGCTTTGATCTGCATCCTTCCTCAGTCCCTTCCATCATTCCAGCAAAGCTCTCTGAGAAATGTTACTGGTGAAAAGGAAACCGTTCTGGTGCAGTGGGGAAGCTCCTGTTCCCGTCCTGCACACTGTGAGACATTGTCCCTCCCCCATCTGAACAACTACTGTCCTCTGGAAGCTAACATTGACCCCAAGCTTAAACGTGATCTACTTGAATGGTTCCCTACCATGCAGCACCCATGACAGCAACCTGCAGGGGGCCCCTTCCAGGCCACAGTGTCAGAGTCGCGAGCACGCCCAGAGCTGCAGAGCCCCAGCCCAGCCCCCGGTTTATTGACTCAGAAATTCTGATGACCTGAGAATTGAAATGTTAGCGAATTCCCCAAATGGTTCTGATGCTCACCAAAAGGATGAGCTTGCTGCTTTACCAGGCACTCACAGCCCTCTGAAATCTTACTGTTGGCCAAAGCCGAGGCCCGGAGAGAGTCACCCAGCAAGCAAATGGCAAACCTGGGTCTGAAACGCAGGTCTTCTTTTTTTGAGAGAGAGAAAAATTTCAATGTTTTACACAGAATCTGGCTAATACAGTATTTTATTCTTCAACAAAAGCATCCGAGTGGCAACTGAGTTTGTGGTTCTCTCCTACCTTCCTAAATGTATCATTTTCTTCTTTTCCGAACTCAGCCTGCAGCCGGTATTTTGTAAGGTGCGGTCACTTGCGCTTTGTGCCCTTCTCTGCAGATCTCAGGGCTGAGGGTCACTCAGCGTTCAAATGGAACTGGACAGATGTTTGACGAGGCCGTGTCAGATTAACAGAAGCTCTCCGAACGAGAGCTGGGCTGTGAGGGTGCATGGTGCACTTGGCATATTCTCACTTGGGTAATTCGCCGTGTAACTGGCTTAATGCGCAGAAGCCACCAGACCACAGCTGCAGGAGGGATCCCTAGCTGCGGTGGGTTTACGGGTCTCCCTCCAGCTCACTCCCCCTGAGGGGTTAGCCGATGCCTTGGTTGTAGGTAATTCCGCATTTCAAAAGGAGAACACAACAAATTACCCATTAACTCCTCCACCCCTTTACTGTATAGAGGATGAAGTCTTTGTTTGGCCCACTTGGAGGGCTACCAAGGTACATAGAAAATTCCTTAAAAAAATAGTTACAGTCACTGACTTTCAGAACGTTAAAGGATCTAGGAGATGGTGCAGACCAGTGCTTCTCGATCTTTAAAGTGCAGGAAAGCTATTTGCGTAGTTAAGTGCAGGTCCTCCTTCTGCAGGTCTGCGTTTCTAACAAACTTCCTGGTGATGCCAAGGCTGCTGATCTGCAGGCCACACTGAATAGCAAGGGTGGCACCCAGGACTCATAAAGGAGTTGCACCCTGAGTACCAACCCTGATTGGCTCGTGGTTGCCTTGACAACTGTACTGAGACTTCTGCAGTTGACTGAACCCAGGGTCTCAGTTTGCTGCGCCTATCACAGGCTCTTGAAGAGGAGGCTTCACCTCCAAATAGTCTCTCTTCTTTGGGTTTTTAATCAACGTTTTCTGTTGCTTTTTAAAACTTTTTTGAGTCCCTTACTCTTTTGGGTGTGATTTTTGGGGTTTTTTTTTTGTTGTTGTTTTGAAGTATCACTGACCTAACATATTAGTTTCAGGTGTATGATGTATTGATGTGATATTATTATATATTACAAAATGATCACCACAATAAGTCCAGTAAACAAACATCACCATCCTGAGTTCAGTTGTTTTCTTGTGATGTTTCATTTTTATGTGCAGAAACTGAAACCCAGAAATATCAGTGGTTTGCTCAGGATTATGTAAGCTAGTTAGTGGCAAGCTGGGACTAACTAAAGCTGCAATATAAACCTAGATTTCTCCCTCTGAGTTGCATGTTTTAATCACAGATTGCATGTGAGGCCATTTTAAACTATCTTTCTTCCGTTCTATAATTAGCAGAACCAGCCCCAGAGTCTAATTTGGAGGCAAGAAGCCAGGGCGCTCAGCCTAGGTCAGCCTGTGAGAAGTTGTGTCACTCTGGGGAGAGACTTTCTCTGGGCCTTAGTTTTGTTGTCCACGAGAGGACAAAGTGTGTGCCTCGTCTTTCAGATCCACTCGGGGGCTGTCGAGGCGATGAGATGAAGGACATGAAAGCCACTTGGCAAATCATACTGACTTAAATAAACGGAGAACATTTTCATTAGAACTGTTGCAGGCTAATATTACCTTTTCCGCAAGACTATTGATTTTGAAAAGTTATATATTTTTATAATTACAATTATAAATTATGCATGACCTTATCTTTGTCTAGGTTGAATTTTATCTGAAGCAATTAAAAATCGCTATTTCAAATTGTGGTTAGGAGGGCCTTCTGATTTCCCACCCATCTTTAATGTACCTGGCCTACCCAAAGCGTCCACAGAGGCATGGGCGGGGGAGGGGAGGTGAGCTCTCTCAAGCAAGCTAGACATGATGGTAGGCTCCTTAAATAACTTGTCTCAGTCTTAAAAGAAATCTTCATATAGTGTTGCTTCACTGTAAAGAAGAGGAGGTCATGTAACTTCATTTTAAAGATGAGGAAACAGGCTCAGCTGAGCTATGGGACTTGGCCCAGGTCACACAGCTAATCCGTAAAGAAGCTAGAATCAAAATTGATTCCAAAACTTTTGTCTTCAAGACTTAATTAACTATTATAGATGTTCTCATCTACACTAGAATTTAAAATGCTGCTTTACAAAGATTATCTGTAAAATGTAATTTCATATTATCATTATTGTCTTAATAAAACCTTCTTTATAGATGCATTTAATTTGGAGAAAGAGAGACATATTTCCCATGAATAAGTGAAGCAGGACACAAATCCGAAAACCTAGTTTTGCTGATGGCTGCAAACTCTCCATTTTTAAACTTGAACTTACCCTGTTGGCAAATAACAAAATGGGACATTTTGAGTTACGTGTTGGCCTCTGCCCGTGATGGGGATAGAGACCCAAGCAGGGCCCTCGAAGGAAGCTCCGGGAAGAAACGTTATTCACAGTGTCCTTTCTCAGGCGTGTGAATGAGGAGGTCTCAGCTTTAGGTACTTTCCTGGGAGACTGAAACCAGACAGTTCCCACAGCCCAGAATCTGTAGCACGCGCCCTGCCACACACACGGCTGGAGCAGAGAGAAGCCCATCTGCACCGACCCACTCGAGTTTCCCGAAGAGTGGTCGACGCACTGCTGTGCGTCACCTCTGCGACCACTTGCACAGCAGTCTAAGGTGGGCACTGCTTTGCCACCCCAGACCTGTCCTGATCATGGTGCAGCACAAGTTCAGTCCCTTTACCGGCTTACTTCTGCAATGATAAAATTTATCCGAGAAAACTGAGATTCAGAAAGGTAAAAGGTCTTGCTCGAGATCACCAAGTTGAGTGACCTTGCCTTTAACCCCATCTGCTTTTCACCTGGCTTCAGGGAGCCCACTCTCAGCCCAAAAGAAGGAATGCATACTGGTTTACCCTGCGAATTCCTACAGTGTAGAGGCTAAGACTTTAAATATTGTGATAGCCTGTTTTAAAATCTAACCTCTTTCTTCGCAAACAGGCTCTTCCTAAAATGCTGATGTGTACTGTGTATTAATAGCTATGCCCATGGTAGTTGCAACTGTACTGAACACATACAGACATTTTTCCTTGTTCATATTCCCTAAACAATATATGGCACAAGGACTGTTTACATAGTATTAGGTATTATTATAAGTAATGCAGGCATAATTTGACATACACGAGAGGATGTGCATAGATTACATGCAAATACTACATCATGGCATATAAGGGACTTGAGCATGCATGAATTTTAGTATCCAAGGGGGAGGGGCTCCTAGAACCAGTTCTCCTTGGATACAGAGGGACAACTACTTTTAAGCTTGTACCCACTGTATAGAACAAAGACAAAACAACTGATGTTAAGGGCAGTGTTACTATAACAAATACAAATGGTGAATAATTACAACAAAAGGATTTGTAAGCTCCAGGCAATTTCTTATTTCTTTAAATATATTTTATTGATTATGCTATTACAGTTGTCCCATTCCCCCGCTTTATTCCCCTCCGCCCTGCACACCCCCTCCCACCCACATTCCCCGCTTTAGTTCATGTCCATCAGTCATACATATAAGTTCTTTAGCTTCTACATTTCCTATACAATTCTTACCCTCCCCCTGTCTATCTTTTACCTACCATTTATACTACTTATTCTCTCTACGTTTTCCCCCTCTCTCCCCCTCCCACGCCCCCGCTGATAACCCCCAATGTGATCTCCATTTCTGTGGTTCTGTTCCTCTTCTACTTGTTTTCTTATTTGCTTTTTGTTTTTGTTTTAGGTGTGGTTGCTACTAACTCTGAGTTTGTTGTCATTTTACTGTTCATATTGTTTATCTTCTTTTTCTTAGATAAATCCCTTTCACATTTCATATAATAAGGGCTTAATGATGAACTCCTTTAACTTGACCTTATCTCAGAAGCACTTTATCTGCCCCTCCATTCTCAATGATAGCTTTGCTAGATAGAGTAATCTTGGATGTAGGTCCTTGCCTTTCATGATTTCAAATACTTCTTTACAGTTCCTTCTTGCCTATAAGGTTTGTTTTGAGAAATCAGCTGATAGTCTTATGGAAACTCCTTTGTAAGTGACTGTCTCCTTTTCTCTTGCTGCTTTTAGGATTCTCTCCTTCATTTTAATCTTGGGTAATATAATTCTGATGTGCCTTGGTGTGTTCCTCCTTGGGTCCAACTTCTTTGGGACTCTCCGAGCTTCCTGGACTTACTGGAAGTCTATTTCCTTTGCCAGATTGGGGAAATTCTCCTTCATTATTTGTTCAAATAAGTTTTCCATTTTTTGTTCTTCCCCTTCTCCTTCTGGTACCCCTATAATTTGGATGTTGGAACATTTAAAGATGTCCTGGAGGTTCCTAAGCCTCTTCTCATTTTTTCGAATTCTTGTTTCTTCATTCTTTTTCTGGTTGAATGTTTCTTTGTTCCTTCTGTCCACATTGTTGATTAGAGTCCCAGTTTCCTTCCCATCACTATTGGTTCCATGTACATTTTCCTTTATTTTACTTAGCATTGCCTTCATTTTTTTATCTAAGTTGCAACCAAATTCATCCAATTCTGTGAGTGTCCTGATTACCATTGTTTTGAACTGTGCATCTGATAGGTTGGCTACCTCTTCATTGCTTAGTTGTATTTTTTCTGGAGCTTTGATCTGTTCTGTCATTTGGGCAATTTTTTTTTTTGTCTCAGCATGCCTGCTACGTGTAAGGGGTGGAGCCTTAGGTGTCCACCGAGGCGGCGCAACCCACGTGGCTGCGTTGTGATGCTATTTGTGGGGCAGGGGTCTGAGAGCGAACAATGGCGCTTGCTCCACTCTCCGCCAGTTTTCGGTCACTTCCCACAAGCAAAGTGGGTCCTTCAGGTTCTGATTCTCGGGTGGGTGGGCTTGTGTACGTTCTAGGACCCTGTGGATCTCTCCAACAAGGCTGAGAGTTTCTCCTGAGACCTCAAACCCCACAGGTGTTTTCAATTGGTGGTTTGAGGTTTTATTTCCCCGAGCTGGAGCCGTGGGTTGTGTGGTCTGTCCCACTACCCAGTTGTTCCTCCCAGTTCATCTGCATGTGAATGTGGGACTGCCAGGTCCACCAGCAGTCACCATGCCAGTCCGCCAGCTGCTGCCTTGCATGCCTCAGTCCTCCACTACTGCTTTGCCGGGAGTCCTCTCCACCCAGCTGCCCATCTCCACCCCTCCTACCAGTCTGGATAAGTGTGTCTTCTTAAACTCCTTGGTTGTTGGACTTCCATACAGTTTGGTGTTTCTGTCAGTTCTAGTTGGTTTTGTTTTTAAATTGTTGTTGTCCTTCTTTTAGTTGTGCAAGGAGGCACAGTGTGTCTACCTACGCCTCTATCTTGGCCAGATCCAGATAACTTCTTAATAGAATGTTACTGTTACTGAGTGGTATGCCCCTGTTTGAAGACCACCAAGGAATTTCTAACATTTGCTTCACCAGATACTTGGGAGCAGAAGAATCCCCATTCATCCTTCCTTACTCTTCCACATGTTGCATCTTTCAGACCTCAGTTCAAAAGTTCCTCCCATCAGGGAGTGTCGATGATTCTACTTCTCTACATCGGGTCCCTTGATAGATGTTCTCATAGCAATGTGCACACTTTCCTCACTGCCCTTGTTTTCATTTATAATTATGTATTATTTCAATAGGTGTTTGTTTAAGGTGTATCTTCCCTTTAGGATGTGGTATCTGTGAGAGCAATGAGCATGTTTGGTGGGGACTCAAGAAGTACCTGTTGCGTTAGCAGATAACATTATACCATTAGTCAATATTTAGTGGACATGCACACTATATTTTTGCATATTTCCATTCTGTGGTTGGTTGAATCTGTGGGTGTGGAACCTGCAGATATGGAACACTGACTATTTGCACTTCCTTATTTTGACTGTCATCTTTTGCAATTACTGCTGATTCATTTGTCATCAGTGCATTTTTTTTAAGCACAGCCACTAGACCCAGTGCTAGTTAGTGCTAAAGCTGTGTGTACACTTCCACTCACAGGATTCAGTAATCAGTGTGAGTCCATGTACCTCCCCGCCCAGCCCACCTGTCTTCAGGAGGTCCTGTTCAGCATCGCCCTAAGGCCCCCTGCCAGCCAGCAGCCGCTCTAGACTCCGAACCCGTACAAGGAAAGTTGTTGGCTGTGTTCCCGGCCCCTCTGTGGAGTTGAATGTGCCGCTTCCTTCTGCTGCCCTCCTGTGCTACGTTCACGGGAGTCCTGCCCATATGGTCTGCATTTGGTCAGCTTTCTGGCTTCTTAGTCAAATTAAATGAAAAGCAATAGGAGGCAGCGGGCAAGGTTCTGTGGGTGGAGTGTGTCTCTGGTGCATGAGGGGATCCGATGATCGTCTAGATGGGGTTTTTAGAAGTCGGGACTGAGAAATTCTCTTGAAGTCAGTGTCTTCCAGAATTGTCAGGGTTTTGTTGTTGTTGTTGTTGTTGTTGTTTTGAGTTTCAATGTGAGCATGTTTTTTTTATTGTTGTTCAAGTACAGTCATCTCCATTTTCCCCCCACCACTCCCTTGGTTTTGTCCATGTGTCCTTTATAGATGTTCCTAAAAATGCTCCCCCTTCCTCCCCATTATCCCATCCCACCGCCCCTCTGGTTACTGCCAGTTTGTTCTTAAATTCAATGTCTCTGGTTAGGATGCATTAAAATGTTAGTACCTTGCCTAAAGAGGACAGAAGCCAAGCCTTGGCCTCTTTGCTTTTAGCCAAAAGCTAGAAGCAAATTGTAATTCCCTCAGACCCAGAACTGAGGTGATGGGTGGTTCTGTAATGAGGATGTTCAACCCCATCCTCATTAGCTTAGGCAACAAGCTTGGGGGGCACTTTCAAAACCCAAGACCAAGAAGAAACCATGAGTCCCTTAATGACCCGGGAGGATGTGTATGACAACCTTTAAGTCAGTCGGGGCACTAAGTCTTGAAATGTGACGTGATGAACCACCACGTGCATTACTCACTCTTCTGGGCCTTGGAGGATTATGAAGACGAGGGGGCGTGGCTGGAAGAGCCACCCCTTCCCCTCTTATCCGTGTGCACTGTCATCACCCTGGACAGTCTGCGCGAGTCCTGGGGGCTAACTGTAGCTCGTCTCCTGCTGACGGTGACCCATTCTACCCCTCCTGCCACCTCTGCACGTTGGAAGCACTTGACAGGAATGTCTCCAGCTTTGAGGAAAGAAACTAAAACAAATGTCCTCTGTGGTATTATTTAAAAAGGAATTCAAAGTTTGAGAATTTCTAGCTACATGGTGTGCCCAAAAATCTTTATCATGTCAGTGTCCATAATGCTTTGCAGTGTATGACCCAGCAAATGAAAAGATGAGATCAATCATCGCTCTCTGGCTCGGGACTTGAGTCAATAATTCAGATGAAAATTGAACTACAATAAGCCCTCCCCTGACAGCAATTGAGCTCCCAGGTGTTGAAATGCCTTTGAGTTTTCAGAATTGGGTACTTACATTCTCCTATCTATCTCTCTGAAGTTTGTCAGAACAGGACTTGGGGCTTAGGTAAGCTCCTTGTAAAACTGGCTCCATTCCACACATCCTGAGGACCTGTCATAATTTATAGTAAGTTCCTCTTTTGGATGAAAGAAATGTCCATAAAATGTGTAGGAGCCATGTATAATGCGCATTTTTTGCCCAAATTTTTGAGGGAAAATAAGGATGTGCATTATATGTGAGTAGCGCTAATTCTACTAGTGCTAAAATATGGGTACCTATTACACACAGCAGAATACAGTAGTTTCCTTCAAGTTTTTTCTTCATGTGGATTTCAGTAGGATCCTCTTATGGTTTTCCCATGCAACTAAAATGACTCTTGACTGTGAACTTTATTTGAAAGTACTAACCAAAAAAGGGGGGAGGGGACTACTAGCTTGTAATTTTATTAAGAGATGGAAACCAGAATTCTCCTGACCTTCTAAAAGGAATGAGTCAATTTGTCATCTATTTTATTAATTATACGTTTTATTATTAGATACAGCAATTTGAATGTACTCTTCTTTCTCCTAAATTTAACATTCATCCTTAGATCTCAATCCACGTATTATTTTTTTTTTAAAATCAGTGATCTGTAGTTATATGAGTATATTATTCTTAATGAATTTCACATACATTAACACAAACATAGAAAGAAATCATTTTCCAAGAGAAATGAATTTGATTCTGTGAGTATGAAAGAAATGGAAAAAATTAAGCCACGTACCAAAAAAAAAAAAAAAAAAAAAAGAGTGAGAGAAAGTCTACTTAGGAAGCTCAAGCACAGAGTGCCTGCAGAGTTTGCTGCAGCAAAGCCCACAAGGTTGGGAAAAGGCATTCCAGTACTAGATCAGGGTCCTGATTTTCAAGGAAGCTGCAAGACCACAAGATTTTTGCCTAATGAACTTTCCTTATCCATCATTCCCATGTTATTCCACACATTTTTAGCAGAAAAGCAAACCTTTTCTAAATTAAATCTAAAAGAAGCTTAATGCGGCAGGCTGGATGCTTGGATACGTGAGATTTGAGCCACTATCAGTGATGCTGTAAAATTTGGATTTGAACGTCCTTCAGTCAGGCCTGTGGTTTTTCATCTAGCTCACTACTTTCCACTGTATCTCCATAGCCCAAATGGATCATGTGATTCTGTAACCCTCTCAGAAATGTATGTGAGTGAGTTTTATTTTGAATACTACGTGGTCTCCACTGCAGCGGTCAGCATGAGCGATACCTAGCAACAGGGCATAGTCCCTGCCCACACGTTTGCCATCGGGAGGAAATCAAGGGTTCCGTGAGGCCCTAGCAAGAGGACATAAGCTGGTGAAGGGAGTTAGTCCAAACCTCCCCGAATCCATCTAGATTTTCTAGATGAAGGGCGCCAAGGCTCAGAGTAAGCCAGGATTAGAACCAGCTCTCATCTCTGGAGCCAGCCATCCTTCCACTCTGCTGTGGACGTTAGACGAGCAGAGAGGGACCCAGAGGAGCCGGACCAAAAAGAGCAGCCGTGTCCCTCACTGGACAGCTGAAGCTCACCGAATGTCTTCTCACTGCTGGTCCTGAATTAATTGTGACCTTTAGAAAAACCTGATCTCCTGGGGCCCTTGGGAGAGCGAAATCTCAGTCAAGTCTTTCTTAACTTGTACTTCCTCTGAACACTTCACTATCACTCATTAGAATGATAGCTTAAAACCTCGCCAAGCTCATTTGTTTTGCCCACTAGGCCAAATGGGGTTTCTTGTGTATCTGAAGCAGAATATTTTTACCTTGCAATGACTAATACACTAGGGCCACACCGGTCACTGGCGCATAATGAATGAATTCATTAGTTTGATTCTTTAATAGAGAATCATTTTCCTAAGGAAACCTTGAGACACATACTAATGTGATCTACCCATGAGAATTTAAAAATTGAACATCAAACAACAATGACTAGGTTGTTCATACCTGGCAGCCACCGCTGTCCACTGCATAGGTGGTTCCCCCTAGGGTGAAAATATTTAGTAGAAAGAGTTGAAGGTTCAAATCTGCAAACATAAGTTTAACCTATTGCATTACCACTTAATTAGCTTTTAGCTACCCGTGAACTTCCAGATTTTAATGGAAAGGGTTGTTTACGAAATGCTAATAGTGCTAACTCCATCATCATAATATGGTCATGAGATTTCATGATAGAAACAAAAAAGGCAGAGTGACAATAATCTCAGCCCTTTTTATTATTTCTACTGGCTTTTATTTAAAATGACCAGCTTCCTGTAACTATCTGGGTATTTCAATAGTGTTCTCCTGTATTTATTTACATTCCTGTTCTAAACTCCATATTTAGTTACTATTTCTCCACTTACCCGGGTAGAGAGATTCACAAAGTCAAAGCTGATGGCCTTCTCTTGCTGTCCTAGCATCTCCATGCTGTATTCTAGTTGAGTGAACTTTCTTTCTCCTCTTTGAATACTGGATGCATAGGAGCTAGTTTCAGAGTTTTTCCTTTGGACATTCCCAGGTGGTTAACAGTTCATTGCCTTAACCTTTCAAGTTATTCAGGTCACAAGGTCATTTCATGGAAGAAAAACAAGGTCTCCCACCCACACACTAGCACAGTAATCGGAAATTGCACCGTTAAGACTTTTTGGATTTTTGCAGTGTCTCACTCTTCTGATGATGTGAGTGATGAACTGAGATTTAAAATAGCCCCATTCTCCCTTCCCAGGGTAAGCCCTGTGATGCTACTGGGTCACCGAAGGATATGATTTGCTTTTCTGTAAATGACTATAGGACAAAGACATTCCTCCAGAGCACGCACCTGTCACTGGGAAAGGCACAGAAAATGAAACAGCCCTGGAATTTAAAAAATACTGTATGAAACTAAGGTTCACTCTTTATTGTTCGATTCAGCATCTTTTGAACAAAATGGAACTCTGTTAACCAAGCATTCTTCTTTTCTTTTGGGGAACTATATTAGGGTGGGGAATAGAAAGAAGGAAAAGAAAACCTCTTAATACAAACGTTTAATGTGAATTTGCCATTAGAACCATCAGCACCTGGGTGAGTCTGGAAAATAACTCCAGTCAGCAGAGAAGCCCCTCCATCTTACCCAGTAGAACAGCCGACTCAGTGGGTGTGCAAACTGCCCTCATTCAGAGAGGGTCACATGCAGGAGCCTCACCCCACACTACCACACTCCCATTTCAGCCCGTGAAGACCTCGTGCGGTGTTTACCGACAGGAAGCTCATCTCCCATGTCTGTCTCAGACATACTGCAAGGTCAACGTGCTCACTTTCCTTTTAGGCGTAACTATTTACTGTTTCCCCACCTCACTGGAAGCTGTGTATATCCCACTGCATTCATAGCATACCGTAACAGTCAACTCAGCATAGCACTTTCGTTTCCCACGTTCTTCCCGCATACGCCTGCTCAGTTCATCTCCCCAAACCCTCTTCTCACAGTTGAAGCAACCTAGATTCAGAGGGATTCGATCATTTTTCCGAGGTACACACATGCACACACAAGCAGAGGAGCCAGGACTCCGATCTTTTGACCTCCGTCCCGTGTTCTCTCCAGGGATATCACTGCCACCGGCCCAGCAGCCATGCCGTCCCCGCTCCAGGGCAGCAGTGATCCTGGGCACAGAGCCGGACACACAGCAGTGCCCAGTAAAGGTTTTTAAATTAGTAAATGAAAAAAATAAATAATTCAGCTCCAGGAGTTATCTCCTCGGACACATCATCAATTTCATAGATAACGAAACAGAAACTCTAATCTAAGTCTAAACAAATTATTCAAGAATCATTTGTTCTAAACTTAGAACAAGTTTCCCTTAATAGTATTCCACTGCTCCTATTATTTTTTTATGATTGTCATTATTGATTTGTGTTTTTACTCCAGTCAAGTCTGCTGTATGTTCATAAATGTTCTTATTACAATTGCTCAATAGGAAAACCAATATCCTGGTGCTTAGAGAGGGGAAATCTCCCAAATATCAACATGCATAGTGGCTATACTGCCATTTCTTAGGTAGTTAAAGTAACAGTTAACAGCCCAGGGCAGAACGGAAAATGAGCATGCTGTATGAAATAAACAGCGGCAGGCGGTGGGTTTCCCATTTCCATCAGCTTCACTCTCCTTGAACATTGGGAAGTCCCAATCCTCTCCCCCAGACTTTGAACTCTGATGACTGACGTTTGAGTTCCAGCCCCACCATCTAGTAAACTATGTGACTTTGGAAATTTGGTGAATGACTTCACTTATAACCTAGGAAAGAAATTTTTTTTCAAAGGGTGTTTTTGAGTATCCAGTGAGATGGTTTCTGCAAAGTACTGACGTATAAATGGAGCTTTTAATATTCCTTTCCTCCATAGGGCCACCAAAGCCATCATTACAGCCATTACTTGGCCCTTATGTGACAGAAGTGTTTCGACATTTATTGGGTTTAATTTCCAAATTTTATCAACTCTTAAGAGTATATTTGTTTAACATTTCCACTAAGCAACATACTGCCTAAACCAAATATACACGATGGCTGATCATGGGGCAGAGATTAATTGCTCAGTTATTATGATCCAACATATTTTATAGCCTCTATTTCTCAAAAGATTTCAGATTTGAATTTATAATACAGCATCATTAAACCAAATTTGAAAGCTAATTGATAATATATAATCTCAGCAACGTTCTTTCTGCCTTCTGCATAATTCATGAAGCTCAGAACATTATATCTTCCAATTAAGTGTTTGGTTATAGTCCTTGCTTCCATGCATCACCCGTACTTATCACGGGCTATTTTTCTCTCATTTTATAATTTCAAAATTTTACTGGAAACTGGTATTTCCTGATTCTCCACCAAAATACATATAACCTGTTATTAATAATAACATGTTGTAGATAGGCTTTATCATCTGTAACCGCTGAGGCCTTCTAAAAATAAGACACACAAATCATCCTTTCTTAAAAAAATTTTTTTAATTACAAATCATTTAATCTTTGGGATTCGTGATGTCAGTACTCATCCTTCACTTTTAGTTTGGCCAAGAAAAAAGTCATCCGAGAGAGGAAAGGGTCACCCTATCCACACAGCCACCTCAATTCTGTTCCCTGAGCCCAGAATTCAGCTCAGCACAGCCAGTCTGGGCTGACTCTTCTCAAATCCTGCCTCCCCTTTTCCCCTCTCAGGTCAGTCCCTTACCCCTTACCCATTCACCACCCCACCACCCACAGTCTGCCTGGCTGTCTTTTCCCAGTTCCTCAGTGTTCTGAATTCTGTTGCATTTTGACAAGTCCCACGTTGCCTGCATTTAAAAACTCTTTCCCTTATTCATATTGCACTACAAATGTAAGTTGGCATCTTGCAATGGTGGATGTTAAGAAGCATCAACTAAATGAAGTTATACAAAAATGTTTCTGACATATATAGCAAGTTCTTAATAAATGTTACCTACTGTTTTCAGTTCTAGCTTTCCCTTGGATTCATCTATAATTAGGCTACTATTGTGAGCACTGACATTTAGTCATTAATTCTCAAATAATTATTATTTTATATCTGGTACAGTTTAATATGTTATATATCAGTTTCAAGACTATCAGTTCTTTAAAGGGTATCATGCCTTCTATGTCTCTGCATTTCCTAAGTAGAAATAATGAAAATTGTACCAGCAGCAGTGTATTATATCATCGCATCATTATAGCAGTCTTCTAAGGTTAGATTATCCTACCACCTGATAGATGAAGAACTCACCCAGCCGTAGTGGCAGAACCACAACTCAGCTTTAGATAGTGTAACCACAAAGCCAGTTCTCTTAACAGCTATGATACAGAAGCAACCCATGAACAACACCTTGGTAGCTGTTGGTATTTGTTCCAGGACCCCTTCAGATCCCCAGATCTCAAAATCAGTACATGCAGTTGGCCCTCCACATCTACAGATCTCAACCTCAGATTGAAACGTTGTGGATGTTTACTGAAAAAAAAATCCATGTACAACTAGACCCACGCAGTTAGAAACCATGTTGTTCAAGGGTAGACTTTGCTACCTAACCTATGTATCATAGCTCCTTTCTATAATGAACATCAGTAAAGGATTATTGTTTTGTCTTACTTGATTCTTCTCCCTTACAGATGGACCCACATGAGAACATCTTACTCAGCACTCTTGAAATAAAAAATGAAATGGCCACATCTGAGGCTGTGATGGGTCTTGGAGACCCCAGGAGCACCATGCTGGCTTACGATGCCTCTGGCATTCAGTATCGGAAAGCCGGGCTGCCCAGGCATAGTTTTGGCCGAAATGCCCTGGAACGACACGTGGCGCAGAAGAAAAGCCGCCTGCGGAGACGCGCCTCCCAACTGAAAATCACCATCCCCGACTTGACTGATGTGAATGCCATAGACCGGTGGTCCCGCATATTCTTCCCAGTGGTTTTTTCCTTCTTCAACATCGTCTATTGGCTTTACTATGTGAACTAAAACACAGCCTTTCCTGGGAAGCAAGGACCAGATTCCTCCTCAAACCAGTTGTACAGCCTGACATAGGACTTGGAAAACACATCAATCCAGGACAAAAGTGATGCTTAAATACCTTAGTTGCTGGCCTATCCTGTGGTCCATTTCATACCATTGGGGTTGCTTCTGCTAAGTAATGAATACAGTAAGGTCCTTGTGGTTTTCCAGTTAAAATGCAAGTAATTTGTGCACTCTCTGGCAAGACTGAATCTGAGCGTTCCACTTTATCTGCTTAGTATGCAGCCGACACAGAGGGGAATTATTTAGAAGATTTTCTTAGAAGGCTCACTAGCACTGTCAGTCATTCCGCTGAGAAGTGGTCCCATCCAGAACTTCCCATCGTCATTCCTAAGGTCGGCGTGCTGCTGCGACAGCCGCATGCTTCTGAAACATCGCCCTCAGTGCCACGCGGACATGCTTACGGAAGGTGCTCTGTGCCTGTCTCATTATGATGATAATGGTGCCATGGGAAGGTAATTCCCACTGGCTTCTAGAACATTCTCGTGTAGTTCAAACAGGATAGAAGGATTCAAGACAGAGAGTCAAGAAACCAACTTGGCCAATTTCAGATTGCTTGAGCACTAAGAGTCAGCTGTGACATCTTCCATTTTGACATTAGAGATCAGGAGAATTCTAAACGTTTTCATGCATGACAGCCAAAGAAATTTTTTGAAAACACTGTTTCCTAGGTGGCTCAAAGGAGAGTTCAAAACCCAGAGCGGGAGTGGAAAATCCAGAAATGACTATTGCAACAAAATTAAAGCAAGCAAGCATCAGAACCTTTCTTAGCCCCACACGGCATCTGGTTTATACATATCGTGAGCGGTAGCAAAAGGTAGAACAAGAGGGTTTTTTCCTCCAATTTCACAAGCTTTTCACAGCATACCTACAGAAGCTTGTATAGTTTATCTAATTCAAAGACATCCACACAAGAGAAAAGTTAGCCAAATTAGACATCTCAGAGGTAGGTTAGATTGAGAGTTACTCAGATGTACTAACTAATGTAGAGCCCAGACAAAGTGAGCAGACAGGTTGCTTTTTTCTCGCGTCTGCTGTCTCTACAACACTTCTCCCTATAAGTTTATTTCTGACTTTAATAGGGTATTTCAAAAGAAGAATTTGTTCATTTCTTTAAAGGATTAATGGTTCTTTCCAGCTTTTCTTGCTTCTGAAATTCTGATTATATTCTTAGAAGACAGAAAAAGTAAGGCTTTGGAGAGATTGGGTGAACTCTATTTCCTTATGTGCAATAAAGTTCACCTTGGTATTTTTCATACCAAACAATACTTCAAAGATTATGTACACAAGTAGAGTCAGTTTGTGGATTTGTTGGGTTTTATTCTTTAAGGTTGCTTTCATTGTGGAATGTTGCAATCTCTCTAATCAAGGAGAACAGGACAACAAGTGGACAACAGGGTAACAACAAAACCGCATCAACTCGATGAAGGTTACGAACCTCAGTTACTACTGCAGAAACATATCTAACCGATAATCAGGTGGGCACAATGTGTTTCTTCATTCAATTTTTGAATAATGTCATTGTGCATCTTCCAACATATGCATTCATATGTTGGACAGTAAAGAGAGTAAGCTAATACATTTTATTTCTATCAGTATGAGGTTCATGGAGAAAATAGTGAATTGCTACATTTTCCTTACAGTTTGATTTGATTGAACTTTTTCTTGGAGGATGACTTCGCTATTTCTACTTAAAAAACAAAAACCACTTCTTTTCAGAGTAATATTCCGAATTGCGCATAGTAGCCAAGGCCCATATCTGCCCATAGATGAAATGTTATGTCTTTCCCCTAATGATTTAGCTGCTTGGAATATGATGGAATCCTACTGCCCTCTATTCCAAGTATCTGAGAAGAAGAAAAAAAAGTTTAGTACTTAGCTTTCTGAATTTGCCTCAAGACTGGGTAGTATTTTTTGCTCCCCACTGGCATCAGGGACTATGGCCTTTATTTATTTTTTTTTTTTTTTATCATAAACTTGAACACCTCTGAGTCTGACCTTTGGGCAGAATCTAGCTACATTTCCGCCCATGCTCAGAGTAGAGATTCTTCAAGTTTCTCCAGGGACACACTTTCTCCAAGGCAATGATTTTGGGGCATCACTAACAAAAGTGCCTGCCTCTTGTCACCAGGGTTAAAGTTTGAGTGGCATACATCAGGAAGGAGCCTATTAATAACTCAGGTGCACAACTCCAACATGCCATTCTGGAATGGTTTCTCTAGAGACAACTCAGAGCCCAAGTTTAGAAGTGGGCTCTAATTTGCAATTATTGTAAAAGCCATAAAAATTCTTGATATTGTCACTTAAAAAGTTGACATCCAGAGAAGTGAACAGAGTAATCTAGATCAGAGTGGAAAGAAGCAACCTCGCAGCACGAGCATCCAAAGCATATAACCAGGGATTCATTTCTGCTCTCAGTGGTAAGAAGAAACTAGGAAAAGGAGAAAAGATGGGACCTTGGAACAGATGCCCTAGAGCAAAATCCACATGTCAGCATTCAATAACCGTGTAGTTAGAAACAACTGACTCATCCTGCTCAGAGGTAACCAAAAGTAGATATAGAATTGACTCTTAAACTACATTTTTACTGTGGTTGAATGGGGTTTGGGGTTGGGGGGCTCAAGAAAGGGTGTTCGATCTCATAAGTCCACAAAGACCAGTCAGCTAGCTATCCAGTGGTTAAATTTAAGGACCACAAAAACATGTTTTTGCAATTCTGATATGCTATTACTATCAGTTTATACACATACATATGGTTTGTCTTTTGATTAAAAAACAGCCAGATAGCCAGCAATTAAGGTGTTTTTTCATCTTTGTGAAATTCATAGGCAAATTCTGACTCAACAATGCACACTCTAAATGAAATCTTTGATCTCAATCTGTAAATATATATTGTACATGACTGCTAGTAGGTATGAAATGCATTTTCAGAACTGAAAACTCATGCAACATAGTCATGTGTTTGCATAGGGAATGTTACCATTTTTCCACTGCAATTTACTAACAGGAAAAGACATAATCAGGGCCATCTAGACCGTTCCTCTTCTCATCTCTTCAAAAGCAGTGCTCAGTTAAAAATAATGATAATAAAAATGGTCTATGAGCCAAAAGACTTTATCTTCTAGCATTAGAAACAAAAACAAAACAAAACAAAAAAAGCCTGCCAGCTTAAAAAAGCACAACACATAGAGAAAGTTCAGTGGAAAGCAAAATGGGAAAATGAATCAGATTTATTTTAAGCAAGACCTGCATTAAATTGGCAACTAAGACGATTTTCATTTTTTGTAGGTAACTGTTATGGTTTTATGATTAACTTCATACTCCACAACAAAAACAGCAAAACAATGAACAAACAACATGTCATGCAACAATCTACATGTATATATGTGTATATATATCCATGTAAACGTACATATATATATATGCATTCGTATGTTGGAAAACAAAAGGAATAAGCTAATGTCTTTCGTTTCCTTCATCAAACCAGTGTATGAGTATTTTTAATTTGCCAGCCCACAAATCAACACACTGAAATGAGCGATACAGGGTACTGAGCATTTCTCTATCAGCAAAGCGATGCCTCCACTTCTTACGAACCATTGCACAATTTGTACTATACCTCAGAACATCCGAAATTAACTAGTTCTCGCGTTGCTTGTCTACTTGCTCTCTTTTTCTAGGAAACAAATAACATTGTCCATTGGTGATTTAAAAACAAAAATGTCTTAAGGAAACAGAAAATGATTTTTAAAAATCCTTCTAGGAGGAGGGAAAAAAAAATAATGAAACCCCGCCACGTTGGTTAGGGCAAACACTCTCAACTGTAGCAATCACGCCATTTTGCTGAGTGTGCAGAGTCCGTGTAACGTGAGCAATCATGACGTTCGCCGCGTGTGTGTAAATATCCAAACAGATTTCTTACATATTTTTAACTTCTAATTTGTATTTTATGGTAAGGCAGTGTGCGAATTCTGTTCATGGCTTAAGTTGATGTGTTAAAATATTATGTAAATAATTAAACATGCTGTAAATGAATAGTCAATAGATCCAAATACTTGTTTAGTTTTTTCTTAATATTTATTTATTTTTTACTAAGTACAATTACTGCAGTGTCCCAACAGAGTAATTTAAACATCCTTTTGCATAAATGGTTTGGGATCCCAGATCAAAGGGTTTCAGTTTGCTATCTCACACACACACACACTCACACCCACACTCACATTGCAACACAATACTCTTTGCCTTGCCTACTCACTCCCACTCTTGCTCCCTCTGTGGGAAACACATAGTGTTCACGTAGTGAATATAACAACCAAGAGAGAGCCTTAGATGGCAACCGGGAGGAGCGGAAATGATCACTGAGAGGGTTTTTTACGTGTCAGAGTTCAAGAAACCAAAGGCTGTAACCTAAATCTCCATTTTCAAAGAGGAAAAGTTTATACTGATGGCACTAGAGAAATAAAAATGCTTATTATTCTCATGCGCTCCAGAACTTTGTTACACGCAATGCATACTGGAAGACCTTTTTTTTTTTTTAAGTAATAGCATTTGTCTTTAGATAGTATTGTTCCTTTCAACCAAAGACTCCAGAATTATTTAAAAAACAAAAACAGAAAGAAAAAAAGAAAAATGAGGGAAAATTGAAAAAAAAAAGACACTGCTTCAAACCAAAGGTTTAAAAACCATTTTCCAAGTACACTAGGAACATTGTAAAAAACAGTAGCACCAACGTGATGCTAATTAAGATCCTACCCTAACGAAATCATTTCAGAAAACAGTACTTAAACACAGCAGTACTCTTAAACGTCTGTTTGCTCCTTGGATGTTGAAGTAAAACATCAGTTTCTGTAGATCCATGCACAATTTTGATGTCAGATATTAATTTGCTTCGAGAAGTTCTTTTGTGATAGACAAATATGATCCAAATAATGAAAAACAAGACTTTGTGTTTTTTAACTTCCAAAAGCAAACGTCTCCTGTCACTCGTCCACTAATCAGATGCCCGCGTGTGTGTCCTGTCACCGTCTGATGCAATGTGACACTTCTTTCAGCTTGTATCTCTCCCTTTACAGTTCAATCATTTACATTTAGCCATGCTCATTTTTAACATGATTCAAAGTGGCAAATAATTTATGTTCCATAACATTTTTTATTTTGATTTGCATGGGTGTTTAAATAGTTCTGTTTTGAATATTGTCCCTGCACAGCTCTGAATTGTCCTTTTATAAAAAGTGATATTCTAGTTTCCTCACAATGTAGTGATTATCAGCCTTACTAATTACCTTGTAGCCTTTCTGAATATGCACAGAATGCACATTTTTCCAGTGGCTAGAAAATGCAGAACACAAGTGGATATCATCGCATCTATTTTCATGTCTTTCTAAAAACAGGACTACTAAAAATCTCTGGGATACATGAGGTAGTAACAAATGAGGATTATCAATGAGTAGCACATAAGAATTATTTTCTCGAATTTAAACTTACTACAGTCAGTTTCAGCATGTAAATATACAATAGTGTTGGCTAGTGTGTAATTCTTGAACTAAGAAATATAAATAAAACTTGAAAGGATGTGTGTGTGTGTGCTTTCATTGGGTTCGGAACTTTTTTTTATCTATTAGTATGAGTTAGATTGTGGAGTGAAGGCTTTTGTGAAAAGCAATGAAAAGCTTGGGAACTTGGGACCTGCGGTTGAGCAGACTGGAGTCTGAGCTCTGACTTAACACGTATTGTGTATACGACTGTGCAGCTACTTAATCCATCTGACTCTCAGTTTTCTTATCTGTGAAGCAAATAACTGTGCATCCTTCGAGGGGCTGTTGTGAAGATGGAACGACATAACCCATAAGAAGTCCTGAGCACAGTACGAGACTCGTGGTAAGTGGAGTGTGAGCAGTAAGTGCTATTGCTGTTGTTGTTGAATATCATCATTGCTAGAATATCCGGTGTATATATCACAAACTCTATCATGATAGTGATTATTAAATGTTCTCATAG
Source organism: Glossophaga mutica (assembly GCA_039655065.1). Taxonomy (NCBI): domain Eukaryota; kingdom Metazoa; phylum Chordata; class Mammalia; order Chiroptera; family Phyllostomidae; genus Glossophaga; species Glossophaga mutica. Next base: position 12,851,094 of record CM077314.1, read on the forward strand.
GTTATATATTTTACATTAAGGATAATTAAGAACTTGCTTCTGTTATAAAAACATGGTAAATATAAGGTGCTCAGTCATTTAACATTCAGCATGTATCTGCTGAAGACATTATGCTAAGGACTTTACATATTTAATACTCATCTAATCCTTACCATATTCCTAAAAATAGAAGAAACTCAACATCAGAAAGAGTAAGAATGTTGCCCCTGAGACTGAAAGACCTTGGATTCCTGCCCAAGTCGGAAGGGCCCCCAAATCCTTTTGCAGTTTCTTTTCGCCTCATCGTTAAAGTAAGTGGCCGGGCTACTTTAATTCTCATTTATTTTGGACATTTCTCAAGAAGCATTTGCTGAGGGCCCACCATCTGCCAGACCTTAGAAAAATAGAGGCATGGCCTCCTGGGTTACACGGCCTCTCTCAAAAGCATGGGGACTTTGTCCAGGCCAGTAAATCAGTTGGGGATGAGCCTAGTGTCTTTCACTCTTAGTGACTTTAGAACGTCCAAACAGCACCTCCCTGGACTCTGTCAGCTTGAGCGAGGCAACCTGACAGGACAAAAGCCATGATTAACAGGAGCCTACACTACACTACACTACACTACACTACACTACACTACACTACACTACATTATCACTACACTACACTACACTACACTACACTACACTACACTACACTACATTATCACTACAAAGGGCTGACGCCTCTGCAAAGACTCAGCTATAGGACAAGGGACAGCCCCGTTCATCTCAGCCTCACGGTGCACACTGCGAACTGCGTCACCTAAAACTGGAGAATGCATTTGCATTTGACATCTCAATCCTGCTGAGTTGTCAGCGTTTCTGTCCAACAGACAGAACACACATATGTATGCTCAAAAGCATGGACATGTTCACATAGCTAGTGATGCGTGTGCGTACACGTGAGCATGTCCGTGGGAGCCCACGTGGGTGGGGACATGGTGACAGGGCCGATAGAAGATGCTGGGTTCACGGTCTGTCACTTGTCTTGGGAAGGAAACATTCCTAAGTGTTTCCCCCAACAAAAGAGCCAATTGACTGGTAGTGGGAGAACTCCCCCACTATATTCTAACTACAGTGGAGCTTCAGATACTTCTGAAACTTGTTCTAGTTCTGAAAAAGCATGTGACATTTTTCATGCCAACTAGTTCTCCAGGCCATGAAACCATCTCCCAGTATAATACCAGTTTGGTGGGGAAAATGCTCAGGAATGAAAACAGACACAATCAGTCCACAGTCCTTGGTTTTATAAAGCCAACGGCAGCAAAGCAATGTTAACACATTCGTATCCCTAAAATCTCGGTGTCAAGAGCGTTACCCAAAGGGCCAGCCCTCTCCCACCCTACCTACTGCAGCACCATCCACCATGAGATCTGGAATCAAGGAATAATTTTGGGGTGACAAGTTTCAGACAAGCCCCAGAACGATTTGGCTCCTTAGGCAAGTCCTCTTCCCAATTTATCAGTCTGTACGGGTTCTGGTCTTTTCTATTCAGATGTTTCAAGTAGCTAGCTAGGTTATTAGTATTGTATTTATTTGTATATTTATTTTTTCACTTCAGAGATTTTTATTGGAAAGAAAGGAGAAGCCGCTGGGACATACTCAGAAATGATGCTTAGGGTCGCACAAGAACTGAGGAAAATGAGTGTTTTGAAAGGTAAGGAGAGAGAGTGGAAACAACTTCCCTGAGACTGGGAAGAAGAGCAGCAGTTTCCATGGCAGCAGAGACGTGCACACTGTTCAGTGGCTGTGACCTGGGGAAGTGGCAGACCTCTGAGCATACGGCACAACGCAGCTTTTGCTGCCGGCCCTTGCCACTGCCGCGGGCATTCCTCTGAAGTGGCAGAGTCTTGTGACCACAGCAAAAGAACCAATAGGCTGAAATATCTCAGCAGAAAGGAAATGTTTTTCCCACACAGCTTTATTTAAGAAGTTAAATTCACCATTACAACTCCCATCTAGGACTTAGTACGTACTTGGTCCCTTCACCCAGTAGGTGGTATGAGAAACAATGATGAATTTAATGTTGGATCAGTAATGTACTATTTCTAGAAATAGATGTCCAAAAGGGGTGGGGATATTTGGCTCCAGTCATGCAAGTTAGAAGGCTAACAAGAGATACACAGTTTGGTTAGAGAATTACTATGTCTCATGTCTTAGGTCTTGGAAACTCAAAAGTGTACACAGGGCTTAGTAGGCATTGTAAAAAAGTAATACAGGCATGGTGTAAGACAATAGGGAGTGGTGGGGATTGTGGATAACTAGGGAGAACAAGATCTACCTAAGAGGCAGCCACCATGAGCCCTATCCAATTATTGTCTTAAGAAATTGTAAGCCCCGTGTTGCCAGAATAATCTTAGGATGCCAGAAGCAAGAAACCCCCCAAATGCTAAATCTTTTACTTTCTGGACAGGGATAGTGAGCCAGAGAGACAATGCAACTTTCATTTTTCCTGTGCCAAAACGCTCACCCTCATGTTCCACAGCTGTAATCCTCAAGCTGAGGTTGAAGAAGGAGCATATTACAAGCTCCAAGAGAATTTGTGCAGACTGAACAAGCTTCTGTGTCATTATAATTGTGGAAGGTCAGTTTTCTTCTTTTAACAGCAATTCTTTTAACAGGAATTGCATTGAACCTATAGATTGCTTTGTGTAGAATAGACATTTTAATGATGTTAATTCTTCTAATCAATGAACATGGTATATGCTTCCATTTATTTGGATCTTCCTCAGTTTCTTCAGTGTCCTGTAATTTTCTAAGTACTGGTCTTTAAACTCCTTGGTTAAATATATTCCTACATACTTTATTTTTCTTGTTGCCATAGTAACGGATTTTTTTTCTTAGCTTCTCTTTCTGATAGTTCTTTGTCAGTATAAAAAATGCCATCAATTTCTGAATATTGTCTTGTATCCTGCTATTATGCCAAATTCACTTATTAGGTTCAGTAGTTTTTTAGTGGAGACTATAGGGGGGTTTTCTTTGTACACTATCATGTCATCTGCAAATAATGACAGTTTTTTCCTCCTTTCAAATTTTGATGCTTTTTATTTCTTTTTCTTGTCTGATTGCCATATCTAGAACTTCCAGTACTATGTTGAGTAAGAGTGGAGAAAACAGAACACTCTCGTCTTGTTCCTGATCTTATGGGAAAAGCATTCAGTTTTGCCCATTGAGTATGATGTTGGCAGTAGGTTTCTTGTATATTGACTTTATTGTGTTGAAGCATGCTCCCTCCATTCCCACCTTGCTGAATGTTTTTATCATAAACGGGTGCTGCATTGTAGCATATGCTTTTTCAGCATCTATTGATATGATTGTGTGATTTTTGTCCTTCATTTTGTTTATGTGGTGTATTACATTTATTGTACCATCCTTTCATCCCCAGGATACATCCCACTCGATCATGGTGTATGATCTTTGTAATGTGTTGCTGGATCCAGATTGCCAATATTTTGTTGAGGATTTGAGCATCTTTGTTCATCAGAGCTATTGCAACCCTATATGCATAGCAGTGCTATTTATAATAGTTAAGTGTTGGAAACACCCTAAGTGCCTGTCAGTAAATGAATAGATTTAAAAACTGTAATACATTTACACAATGGAATACTACTGAGCAGAAAGAAAGAAGGAATCCCTATCTTTTGCAGCAGCCTAGCTGGAACTGGAGAGTATTATGCTAAGTGAAATAAGCCAGTCAGCAAAAGACAAATGCCATATGATCTCACTTATATGAGGAATCTAATGAATAAAATAAACTAACAAGAAAAACAACCAGAGACATGGAAACATCAAACAGGCTGACAACTTCCAGAGAGGAGGGAGAAGATAATGGTGGAAGGAAGGGGAAGGGACTAGTCAAAGAACGTGTATGAATGACCCATTGACATGGACAATGGTGTGGGGATTGACCAGGGAGTGGAGGATGAGTTGGATGCATGAGGGTAAAGCAGGAAAATTTGGGACAACTGTAAGAGAATAAAGAATAATAAAAAAAGAAGAAGAAACAAGAGTTGAACACAAGCTCTGTGACACCTCGACAGAATCCATCTGAGAAGCAAGGTGGCTACTGACAGGCAGGGAGTTGACACAACGTGGATAAGCTGGACACAGCGATGATTCGCATCCTGGGCAGGATGGAGCAGAGTGTCATGAAATTTCATCACACCGATCAGAACAGCAATCAATTTAAAATTTATGAACTGTGTATGTCTGGAATTTTCCATTTAATAGCTTTGGACTGCAGTCGACTGTGGGCAAATGAAACTGAGGATGAGAGGACTACTGAAAATGGAAAGGAGAAATTTTGTTCTAATTACAATAAGAAATGTATGTAGTCAATAAAACAGCTCGAAAATCACATGTCCAACAGTTTGAAAATCATCGTGGTGGATTAAGGAACCTGGTCCTTGTCTTGGTGTTCCTGGGGAAGGAAAGAAGAAAGAAAGGTAAGGGAGCTGGGGAAAAAAGGGGTAAAGGGAGGAAGAAAAGAAGAAACTTAGAAATAGTTTCAACACCTGATACCTTCCCCCCTCCTCTACTGTGCAATGTGAATTTAATTCTGGAAATAACAGTATGAGGTGGACACTATTGACATAAAATGTCAATAACTGGTGTCATATCCCAGAACTGACTTAAGTCCAAATCCTATGCACTTAACCCCTTTACTTTGCTGCTACCCAATATACATAGTGGGGCAAAAGTAGGTTTACAGTTGTGTGTACAGCAAATAATACAATCATTAATAAAGAATAATATAAGAAAAAATTCGGTGTTCTGTGTACTCAGAACTGTAAACCTACTTTTGCCCTGCCCTGTGTACATGGGCTTGGTCTAGCTTTTGGAGGTACAGTGTCTTTCCGAGTGAGGTTAGAAACAAGGCCAACATTTCGGGGTGGGAAGGCAAAGGAGAAGAGTTTACTCTTAAAATTTCATTTTATGTTTATAGCATTAGATTTTTTAATGTCATTCTAAAAAGCTGAGAATTGCCAAATTCTAACTATTTTGATGTCTCCCTTAATGTATTTGGGCAAGAGCAGCAAGTTGTTTAAGTAAATCAAATAAGTAACACAAACACATCTTCCAAAGGATTTTGAAAATCCACTTTCTTGCTTGCTTTCTCTTTGAATATGGTTAGTTTTTCTCTGTCTTCACTTAAAACCATTTTCGATTATAAAAGCACTATTTATCAAGTTGGAAGATTATGTTTTTGTAATTTTTTAAGTGCCCAGAGTAATACAACAGAGGACGAGAAGGCACACATTAGCATTACCATAGCTGAGGCGATACAGAGAGAGAAAGCAGGCTTCCCGGGCCAACTGGTCAACTGGGCAGCTATATTGATGTCCCAAGACATCAAAAGTTTTTGAATGGGCTGGCTCATCAGTGCTCCTGCAAATCGTGTGAGATTCACAGCAGGGTAACTTTAGGGTTCTTGGCATATCAGTATAGGAGTGGCCCAGGGAAGAGATTACATTTCTCATGCTCTGCGTGGACCAGCCTAAATGAAAAAATATGTAAGTACTCTATCTTCACCCAGCATTCTGTACATGCCGAAAAACACCGTTGGAGAGATCGAAGACACATTTGAGGTTGGCAACCTTTCAGAAGTGGCTTTGCCAAATCTTTATTTATTCGTTCTATTTCTCATTCCACTTGCCAGGAATTCATTTGAACATTTGGAGGTTCTCTCTCTCTCTGTATATAAAACAAAACTATTGATGCATACAAAATATAAGATGATTAATAAATAAAAACTTTTAAATGTTTTAGAAACTTCATCTAAAATTAAATTACAAGGATCTTGCCAGTTCGAAGTAAGCTTTTCCCATTTCAGCGCTGGCAGGTAACAAGGATGCTGGCTCCCGGCTCTGGCTCTTGTTCCAGGAGCAGTCTTGAAGCCCTTGGGACACCCCATTGGGATCCATGGTTTTGAGAGAACAGCAAATGCTCAGGGAGCTTTCCAAGCCCACACGGTATATGCAGAGCCCAATGGAGGCTCCTGCTTCCAATCTCTCCCTCCCAGCTGTATTAGCCTGCATGCTCCAGAATAACAGCCAGCAGGCTGTGTGGGTGTGTATAGAGAGAGGGGTTTATTTTATGGAATTTGCTCATGCAGTTTTGGAGGCCACCGTGTCCAAAATCTGCTGGGTGGACCAACAGGGAAGAGACCCAGGGAAGAGCTGATATTTACAATGCAAGACCAAAGGCCCTCAGGCTACACACCAGAGGAGATATGATACTGTGGTTCAAGTCCAAAGGCCATCTGTTGGCAGAATTTTTTCTTGCTCCAAGAGGGTCAGTCTTTTCATTGGATGAGGCCCATCCATGTTATGGAGCGCAATCTGTTCTACTCAAAATCCACAAGTTAAATCTTAGTCTCATCCAAAAACATCCTTATGGAAACATCTAGAACAGCATTTGATTACATACCTGGGTGTCATTGCCCAGCCAAGGTGACACATAAAATTAACCAGCAACACAGCCCATCATGTTCTATAATGCGTCCAAGATGAAGTTTCAAAGCGGAAATCATGGAATGTCCCTTGTGAAAAACCTTCAAAGTTTCCACTTTCACCTCAGGAAGCCTAAACTGATCGTGGCACTCAAGGTCTTTTCTGAACTGTTTGTTGTGCATTTTAAATTTCTAGATCTCATTTTTTTCACCCTGACCTTGAATTCCAGGCTCCCACCAGGCTGAAAGTCAGTTTGCTCCCTCGCCTCTAGACTTTGCGCTACCATTTCTTGTTCCTGAAACAGTTCCCCTCATTCCAAAAGCTCACTCCCTCATTAATTCCTATTCATTTTTTCCAGGTTAAAAACTTAGACATCACTTCATTTGGGAGAGCTCTCCTGACTTCAAAAACTGATGATTAATTCCCAGCACCCTGCACCCTGCTTAGCACGGCATCTGCTTAGCAACTATTTGTTGCATAACTGAATAAAATCTACATGTTCTGCAGAACCAAGAATAATCTGAGTATGAGTAAGTGTAGTGTCAGGTGACACATGAAGTATTTAATAACAGGTGCTTTTGCTCACAGAACCGAGGTCCTGAGCACTCTCTGGGTTTTGCTCCCACTTCACCAACTGCCCCTTCTCAGAGTCCTTTGCTGATTTCTCATTGGCCTGCCAACCTCTGCGCATTGGAGTGCTCTAATTTATGTCTTCATTCCCTATGTCTCTCCTCTATTCCAGGCATTTTCTTGACATCTGTTTTGGATATCTAATGGACATCTCAGACTCAAAATGTTCATAACTGGTCTTTCCCCAAAAATTGTTGGGTGGCAACTTCAGCTACTCTGGCCAAGAAACCTGTAGTTTTTTTTCACCCTTCTTTTCCTCTCACCTTGCATCCAGTTAATCAGAAGAGCATGGTGGCTATGACTTCAGATATATCCACAATGTGACTCCTCCTCACTCTCTTCCCTGTGCCACCCTTGCCCAAGCCGCCAGTCTTTGCCTAGACAGTTCAACAGCCTCGTAGCTGGTCTTCCTGCTGCCGCCTTGCAGACTGTTCTCAACACAATAGCCAGACTGATCCTTTTAAAAGGCAGGTCAGATCCTGGAATCGCTCCAACAAAGTTCTTAACTGGTGGCACGTTAGGCTTTGGAAGATCTGTCTTGGACAAGTTAATGCTTACTCTCATTGGTAATATTTTACTACTAAGAGAATTACTAAGTCAAATTATATGGATCTTTTTGAGAATTTAATACACACCATCACTTCATGCTTCTTATCCTTCATAAGTGAGAACACCTGTTTTCCCAGTTCTCTCCAACATTGTTATCATTTTTTTCTCATCTTAAAACATCTTCCATTTTATTTTGTACTTATTTGGTGGTTGTGATCTATGTTTGTTGGTCACTTTTACTTCTTTTGTGAGCTGCCTAGAAATGGCAAGTTCGAAAATAGACGCATCTCTAGGCTACCAGGTTAAACAAATTGAATTCAGTGAAATGACAGGCAGCTTACAATGAAACCAATACTCCAACAAATAATCTTTCCTGAAGGATATAAGAAAATGTTTATTATTTCTAATTACCTCTGGCTAAGTCCTTTGCTCTTCTTCTCTTACTAATGAATGACCAAGAATACAGATGCATAACTTTGTCAATGAGCATCTTATATTGTTCTTTATCAATGATTATTATGTATATGCTATAAGAATATATTTGAAGACACTGCAATCCCCATCAGGGTTTCTGAATAAGGGAAGAAGCTGAGGAAATAGAGTTAAGTTACTGTCAAGATTCTTTCAGAACAATTCATAAGCCTGAGAACTCTATCATTCCTTGAGAGAAATAACTTGCAAAGTTCACAAATGTTGTCTCAATCTAGAGTAAAAGTTAGGGGTGGGGCCACATCAAACAAGAATCAAGTTAATTCTTGAGTTGCTAGACCAAGGTTTCTCACAACGTCGCCTGCTGGTGGAGGATTTGTATCTAAATCACTGGGACTGGTCCCATTCCAGGGCTACCAGAGTGTGGTCTCTGGGACTGGAACCTGAGGAAGCTCCATCATTTAACAAGAAGTCAGAGGTTATTCTGTTGCATACCATTTATTCTTTTGGGGAAGGCATTAGAATGGATCCAAAGCTGACTTCAGCTTCTCATAGATATTGTTGTGGTGTTTGTGCCTGATGATTTTAATTCAGTTACCAGTCTGAAAACAATGAGAAAAAAGAGAAAATGATGTGAGAGACCCAGGATGCAGAAACAAATAACTATTAATGATCTGGGAGGTGTGGGTGAACAGTACTCCCCAATCATACCAAAAAAAAAAGCATGCCTTATTCAAGAGGGCCTTCACTTATCTGTTTGAATAAGAGCTAGTCAACTGAAAAACACCTTGGAACAAATGGTAGAGAACACAGTGTCTCATGCATAATCAATGTGGCGTCCTGAGAGGCGGGTGGATGGGCTTGCAGCCAGACAGGTCTGAGGATGAGTCCCAGCTCCTCTCCTTATTAGCGATGCAGTCTTGCTTGAACAATTTAAACATTCTAATCCTCAGTTCCATGATCTGTTAAATGAGGCTAATGCTGCTTCTTTACAAATTTGTAAATGTTTTTAAGTCCCTCACATTCAGCCAACAGTCAAGCCCAAGCTAAAAATGATTAATTGAGAATATAGACTATGATCCGTGCCGAAGGATGTGGTGTAATATTGACTTACAGGATCTTGTCACTGGTACCTCTTCCTTGTTTAATACAGGACTACCCGAATGGTTGGTTTATGGTTTTATTGACTTGAGAGATTGGGGGTGGGGGGGTGGAAACAAGAACATACCTCAAGTCTTATTCCTCATCTCAGACAACATGATAAGAAATGAAGAAACAAACCCTTAGCCTCAGACTGTTTTAATCCTTTGTGTTACTAACACTTCTTTTCACTGGGAAAGATAAATCGGTTGCTCCAATAAAAAGGAAGCACTACTCCCAGTGAGTGGGACCTATGAGCCAGTACAGCAGTAGGAAACAAGCTCCTACCTCTCTGATGTAACGAGCTCAGAGGAGAAGCTTGGAAATATTTTGCTGTGCATGACAGCAGTAGAACAAGATGCTCTCAGAAGGCTGAGCCCTGGCTCTGGATGGAATCCGTACCGTGCACATCTTATTCATGCGAAGCTATGAGACCCAAATCAACTCCTTCACTTTCTGTCTCTGCATAAACGGCTGAAACTGGCCCTATTTTACATGGCCAGGTGGGACTACCAGTCAACGGACCTCGCATCCCCAGCCTTCAGAGTGGACTTGGTGATTCGATCAGCCAATCTTCCTAAACTCAGTGAGCTGTCCTTGGGTAGGCATGTCACCCCCAGGCCCTGTGGAGTCCTTTTGGGGAGACTGATACGCAATTTGGGAGAGAGATCTTTTTTCTTCCTCAAGCAGAGCAAGAAAAGAAAAAGATTCCTCATGAGACTGTTTCGTGCCTATATCTACCTATTACAAATGCCAAGGACTTTTCAGTTACATGACTCAATAATGATTTTTTGTGCTTGAGTTAATTTGACTTGATCCATTAAGAGTCTAACTTTATTGGTGTGAGAGGTTGAGCAAGAAAAAACTGGGACCACTGACTGTGTCCTCCCAACGCTTTGATTCTGCCAGCTCACTCAGTAGTCTTCAGCAATGGTTGGCTGTTTCTAAGAATTTTCGGTAAATGCTCCAAGATGTTGCTATTGCCGTTGTGATTGTTATCATCCTTGTGTTAATATGACACCATGAATGTCATACTCTGCTTTTTATCCCACTGATTTTGACCTGAGCCTGGAAGATGCACACCTACAGGCATATGTGTTCTGATTCAGAAGCCTGAGTGAGCTTTAGCGCATGCAGTCAGTTGGAAAGGCCACAAACAAGACTGGCTTTCTGAGAAAGCGCCTGCCAGGAGCGCTGCTACAAGCATATTGTGTGAGCAGCCGGCCTCAGCAGCAGTGAGAATCTACCAGAAAAGAAGGTGGAGAAATAGACTTACAAGCAACAGTTTGGGATCAAGGGGGCCCAGAAGGCACAGCCTTTCCATGTATCCCCACCACCTTTAGGAGGGTTCCTCAAGAGAGACGCCTCAGCCCACGTAGCCAGTGGGATGGAGTTAGGGGTTCGTCGTAAAGTCCATCCACAGTCTGAATGAGACTGATCTTATTCCAAACTCAGATCATGATTAACTCAGTAGCTGGATCTCCTCCACTGAGCAGGCTGTACAGCCTCCTTGGCTGCCAGGCCAAGTGGAGGACCTCCAGGTTCCTTGTCCTCCTGCCTCCACCCCTGCCATTCTGGAGCCTCTTCCAATCCGAAGTGATCACCTAGGTCACTGGGATCCAGCCAACACTCCTCAGGGGGATTTAGATTGCAAGACAGGATGACAGCGGAGATAGGAACTTTTGAAATCAGACAGACTGGGGTTTCCTGCCCTGGCCCAGGCAGATTTGATCGGGGACCCACTCCTGGCAATTGTCAGAGAGAATGGGGTTGAGCTGTGGACCCCAAAGTTATCATCTATTATCACACCCCATAATGGTTTCTCAGTCTTAACTTTCTTTTTCAGAATAATAGCCCTAACTTTTTTTTCTCTAAGCATTCCAAAGAATCCATTCTATCAGTCTCAACCCTTTCAAATACAAACAGTCAGTGCTTCTGCCCAGGAAAGCAGTGAGATGGGAAAGAGTCGGTAGCCGTTTGGGGGTGGGGCGTTGTGCATTCTGGGTACAGTGCCTGCACATTGTGATGAGGCTCAGACACAAAGCAACAGAGTGAGGTCTGCTATCCCATGGAGTTGCTGATGGACAGAAATCCAGTTCCATTGGCTTCTGTAGTCTGGACGTTCACATATTAAAGTCACTGCTATTAGTCTGTCTCAGAGCAGTGTCCAAATAGTGTAATAACATTTCACAGTTATTAGCCTTTTCTAAGTTATTGCACTTGGCTCAGTCCTGGCAGGAAGCCCACATCCTGGAGCAGAATTCAACTTTCAGACACTGTAGTGATTGTCCTCTTTTAAATAATGGGTTTGCCAATGGAGACAGAGGAACTTTATGATCCTTGAAGAATTATGCACTTATCTATTTTACATGTTAGGGGTTTAATGCTCTTGGCTGATTAAATCAATGTCAGGGCAGTGATTTCTCTACAGTTGTCAGAAGACATAGTGGGACCACATGTCTGCCTTTTGAGTTCACTGGTCTGTGAGGTTCTAGTAACCCAAAAGGAAAATTTTCAGCACATTAGGAGATTATATCTGTGAAAGTTACCTTGAGGGGATATGTTTGTGAGGCACAGAGGGAGCATGTACTGCTCAGAAAGAAAGGGTACTATCTATTATCCTAAATATTGTATTATGGCCCAGAATGACATTAGGTCTCTTCCCAATGGCCCACTTAGATCCGATTGTATCTGGATAATATTGGGAAAAGTCACTTCCCTCTTCTTACTTTTTTTTTTTTTTTATTGGTTTATTTTTTTTAATATATTTTATTGATTATGCTATTACAGTTGTCCCATTTTCCCCCATCATTCCCCTCCACCTTGCACACCCTCTCCCACCCACATCCCCCCCTTTAGTTCATGTCCATGTGTCATAAGTTCTTTAGCTTCTACATTTCCCATACTATTCTTGCCCTCCCCCATCTATTTTCTACCCGCTATCTATGCTACTCATTTTCTGTACCTTTTCCCCCTCTCTCCTCCTCCCACACCCCTGTTGCTAACCCTCCATGTGATCTCCATTTCTGTGGTTCTGTTCCTGTTCTAGCTGTTTGTTTAGTTTGCTTTTGTTTTAGTGTGGTTCTTAATAGCTATGAGTTTGCTGTCTTTTCACTGTCATATTTTTATCTTCTTTTTCTTAGATAAGTCCCTTTAACATTTCATATAATAAGGGCTTGGTGATGATGAACTCCTTCAACTTGACCTTATCTGAGAAGCACTTTACCTACCCTTCCATTCTAAACGAAAGCTTTGCTGGGTAGAGCAATCTTGGATGTAGGTCCTTGCCTTTCAAGACTTCAAATACTTCTTTCCAGCCCCTTCTTGCCTGTAAGGTCTCTTTTGAGAAATCAGCTGACAGTCTGATGGGAACTCCCTTGTAAGTGACTGTCCTCTTATCCCTTGCTGTTTCTAGAATTCTCTGCTTCATTTTAATCTTGGCTAATGTAATTACGATGTGCCTTGGTGTGTTCCTCCTTGGGTCCAACTTCTTTGGGACTCTCTGAGCTTCCTGGACATCCTGGTAGTCTATTTCCTTTGCCAGATTGGGGAAGTTCTCCTTTATTATTTGTTCAAATAAGTTTTCCACTTGTTGCTTTTCTTCTTCCCCTTCTGGGACCCCTATAATTCGGATGTTGGGACGTTTAACGATGTCCCGGAGGTTCCTAAGCCTCTCCTCATTTTTTTGAATTCTTGTTTCTTCCTCGTATTCTGTTTGGTTGTTAGTTTCTTCCTTCTGGTCCACTCCATTGATTTGAGTCCCAGTTTTCCTTCCATCTCTATCAGTTCCCCATGCATCTTCCTTCATTTCACGTATTGTAGCCTGCATTTTTTCATCTAATTTGTGAGCAAAATCAACCAATTCTGTGAGCATTCTGATGACCAGTGCTTTGAACTGTGCATCTGATAGGTTGGCTATTTCTTCACTGCTTAGAGGAATTGGCTCTGGGGCTTTTATTTGTTTTCCGGTTTGAGCCATTTTGGGTGGGTTTTTTTTGTTTTGTTTTGTTTTGATTTTAGTCTGGTCGCGGTTATTACGTATGAGGGGTGGAGCCTTAGGTGTTCACCAGGGCAGGGCAACCCAGTCGCTGGGTTGTGACGTTATTTGTGGGGGCGGGGTCCGAGAGGGAACAATGGTGCCTGCTCCGCTCTCTCCTGGATTCAGTTCCTTCCGCCACTTCCCCTCCGCCTGGACCGTCTGCGTGCTCGAATGTGGGACCACCTGGTCAGCCAGCCGCCCTGTGTGGCCTCACTGGGTCTGCACAGTTGCCCCCCTGTGCCCGGGGTCCGCCAGCCGCCGCCTGTGCACCTGGGAACTGCCAGCCGCTGCTACTTGCGTTCCTGGGGCCGCACCTCCACTTTCTCCTGCCGCGACTCCGCCCCTCTTACCAGTCTGGATGAATGGTTGTTGGACTTCCGTACAGTTCAATTTTCTATAAGTTCTGGTTGTTTTCTTGTTTCTAAATATTTGTTGTCCTTAATTTTGGTTGTGAGAGGAGGCACAGTGTGTCCGCCTACGCCTCCATCTTGGCCGGAAGTTCCCTCTTCTTACTCTTTATTCTTGAATCTCGGAGAAGCATTGGACTGCAGAGCAGAACTGTATGTAAAGTACTGAGTTTGTCTCAGGAAATGTGCCCTCCTGGAGATGACAGCTCTTTCTTCCTCACCTGCTTGTAGAAAATGCATCACCAGTATTTTGTAGAACATGTCTCACCAGTATGTAGCCTCGTAAAGCCAGCCTTACACATCACTGACCCACAGCCTCTGTCCACAGCAGATTGAACCCTGAAGTCAACACCCAAGCTAACCTGAATCCAGCATGTGCTCTCTCTTGGGAATTGGGAACTGCGGTACAGAGACTGATGCAGTTCATCTAGGACAGCCAAAATGGGCAGCCAAAGAGATTTCAGAGGCTTCAAGTACCTCAAGGGACAGCTGCATGCATGTGGATGAACGGACAGAAAGTTGGTCTTTTTAAAAGAAAAGAATTACGCAAATGTCTGCAATATACAAGTGTTGAGGGAAAAGGAAAATGGAGAGAAAATCCCTGGGTTCTTGGCAGCTGCCCTCACGAGGTACGGTTCTACTTACTCAGTTTTACGAGATACCTAAGATCCTCACAATATATCTTGTTGTGCTAAGCTAGCTTCAGTCCATCTCTATTTCTTCCTATTTTTAGTTGAGCATTTCCTATTTATGCATCTTGATTGAAAGATGTTTTATTAACAGCAGATCTATTAGAATCAAAGAACAGAAATGTACTATTGGACAAATCAGGTGTCATCACTCAAAACAACTACAAACAAGACTGGTAATCAAAGCCAAAGGGTTTTCACTGACACTGCCAACTTTAACCGCCATACCGCTCAGTGTAAAAAATTCATGGTACAGATGAGAAAAAGGAGGCTGGGACAGGTTAAATAACCTCTCCCAAACAGCATAAATCATATCTGACAGAAACAGACGAGCCTGAAGTCTCCTGATTTCCACACTCCTGCGCATCATCTCCAGGTGAAGCTAAGTTCTAACCAGACTCCACTTAACGTGAAGGGAATTCCTTGTATCCCATTAGTTATAATTGTTCATCAAGTCCTCCAACAACCTCCTGATTGTTCCCCAGTAAACCAACCACGGGCATACGTGGATTCAGGTGGTTGCTCGTTCTCTGTCTCCGTCCTCATTTGCAAAATGCACCCAAGGCAGTGGTGAAGATTTGAGATAAATGAAAAGGACCAGGCACGGTGTACGGAGTCAGAAAAACTTTTACCCAATTCACTTCCATTACAACATGGAACGATTCATTCCAGGTAAACAAAGCAAAGTAGAGGTGGCCGCAGGGGTGTCTCGCTCCTTTTCTACAACCCTCAAGTGCTTCAGTAGCCGACCGACCGACGGGCAGAGCAGGTAAGTGCCTAAGACTTTCACAAACGGCAGCCTCCCGACCTAGCAGCGAGTGGGTGTTACTACTTCATGCTTTGCATTTGACTGTTTTACCTTTGAGGCCTTATCTTAGTCATATTTCTTTTCGGAGCCCCTCCCTTTTGAGTCCTGGCGAGTAAATGACAGAAATTCCTAGTTTCTGCTTCTGCTTATTGGATAGAACGTGACTTTGGTCAAAACCAGGTCTTGATGAGCTTCTGTTCAGAGAGACCAAGCAGGACTCGACTCCCAACCCGCCCAGATTTTTCACTGGGTGTATTTATTGATGGGTGTATTTATTGACTCGACACTTCAGGGAGCCCATTTCATGAGCATATTTCTACCCCTGCTGAACGTTCTCTTGGCGTCTTCTACTCTTCATTTTATTTTGTGAAGTCACAGTCTGATCACTTTCGGTGCCGTCCAAGCCATCTCCATGGTAGGTATTCTCGCTGATGTTTTTGAAGATTGTTCCTTTTATCTAAGTACTGCGCAAGTGAACTTCTACCAGGAAATCATTCCAAACCTGCCCGTTCTCTACCATCTTTTGCTTCCCCTCTAGAAGTTGCTTTGCTATTTTTCTTGTTTCTCCAGCCATAACTCTTCCCAATTTGTCAGCCACCTTTATTTTATTTCTTATCTCACTGTAAACACTGGGAATGTCCCGTGCAGGTGACACTAGATACAAACAAGTCGAATGGCATCTCCTCGGACAGCACAGTAGCATTCACCCAGGTGGGTGTGTGCAAAAGTTGAAGTGTTTGGGCTCTCCAGATCTCTGATTACGTCCTCAAACCCTGGTGAGGGAACTAATGAACATCGGCCAAGGGTAATTTCGGTGCTCTACTCACTGTGGTCTTGTGATTTCTCATTAGGGCTGCATCATCTTCTCTCACTAAAAAAGCAGAGTTGTCGCGTTTTTTTGGTTTTTGGTATTTTGGGGGTTTTTTCCTGGAAAAATAAATCTCAGACACTCAGGGTTTGTTCTGAAAGGGAGAGAAAGGTCACCTCAGTTCTGGGACCAGTGCTGCCTGTCACCACAGCTAGACTGGGGAGCTTCCCACTGGCTGAGTTTGCACTGGAAAGGATGGAATGCCAGTCACATTGACCTTGAGCCTGACCTGAGAACTGGAACTCAGGCTGCAGCCTTAAAAAAAGAAATTAAATGTTAAACTGTATTAAGTCTTTGTGTGACCCTCCACAGTCTTAAACTTGGTGCTGAAGGGCATATTTCTCTTGTTTGAGGGAGACAAATCCATCCTTGAAAACATCTTGGTTTTTCAAAGTCGGACTGAGAGCCTATTCTGGGCTGAAGAGGCTGGACGTGAGGACCCAGAAGTCTGCCTCACTGGTGGCAGAGTGTAACTCCCCGTGAATTATTTTGATTTTTGGTGGTGCTTCCTCTGTCTGCGGGACACCTCGGGCAGGGTCCGGGGTAAGAAGGGGGCAATGTACACACATCTGCAAAAGTGTGGCAGGTCACGGCAGAGGAGGAGGAGGTGTAGCTGGCTGCTCCTGAGAACAACAGAAGTCAGTGGACCGGGAACCAGTGACACCTGATAGCAGTCAGAAAGGTTGAAGTTTCCCACTTCTGCTTTTAAATCCCTGTATGTTCTACTAAAGTCTCTGGTGACGTTTGGTTAAACACCATAACCTGGTGTCAGCTATGCTTTTGGGGAAAATGATGTGTGTTTGGGTCATGGGTGGGGCAGAGTGGGCTAGAAGGGGTCCTCAGCGCAGGGAGAGGCAATCCTCAGGTCAGTGGTACACGGAGTGACAGGATGCAAGAGATGATTGGAACAGATTTGAACAATATACAGGGGTGGGCAAGAGTAGGTTTACAGTTGTTCGTGTGGGGAAATAACAATAATTAATAAACAATTATACAAGAACCATCTGTTTTGTGTACTCAGAACTATAAACCTACTTCTGCCCCACCTCATACTGTCACTTCTAGAGGCTTTGCAGAGCTACTTTCAAAGAACAGGAGAGAGAAACGGATAGACTGGCTGCAGCTGTGTTAGTTGACCTTTGAAAAATGCACTTAATTCAGGAGAAATGAAGACTTCTAGATTCTACATGCAAAGTCCTTTATTCGTAAGACACTGGTTTCTTCAGCTGATCCTAATTTAGGGATTTGGAGATAATCGCTCTTCCATTTTTACTCATCTGATAATCCTGCGTATCTGCATAATCATGCAGTCTCACCTCTAAGCAGAGTTTTTATCTGTTTCTGCCTGTGTTTCTATGACAGTGTTTGGATTCAAGAGCCAGTCAGTTGAATCCCCCTGGGAGAAATTCAAAGGAGAAGAGGAGGAAGCATGGTGGAAGAAAAGGAGGGAAACGAAGGAGGGGAGAGGGTGAGTGGGGAGTTGGCAGAAAGTGTAGCATGTTGAGCAATTGCTTAAGCTAAACTTTGCGGCAATGATTTTCTTAGGATCTTCAGGAGCTAAGACACCACCGTGATCTCACTCCATTGTCTCCAATTGTCACATGTCAGCGATGTGACCCTGGGAGATAACTTCATATTAGACTGTGTCATTATCCAGAAACCAGTGGGAAGTAACTCGAAATATCAGTCCAAAGAGTCATGTCACCGTCAGGCCTGTCAGAGCTCACAGAAATGGGCACAGGGAAACGTGCCTTCACTTCACATGTCCACATGTCCCAGGCTCTCGTTCCTGCACAGAGTTTGGTCTTGACTCCACCCTTCCACCCTCTAACCATGAGCTAGCATGTCCTGAGCACTCATACGGGTTAAGTACTCCACCGGAGTCATCTCCTCCCAGCTACAACCCATGAGGAAGGTCAGTGCTATAATTATGCACATTTAAATGAGAAAGTTATGATTTAGAGAGGTCCTGAAACTTATTCAAGGTCCCAGGTAACAGTAAAGAAGATTCCCACACAGCCTGTGCTGTTAACCACTGTGTTGCCAGGCTGTCTTGACCTCATTTGCAACGATCTCCATCTCACTCCTGTTTCTGTGATCATTCTCCTATACGTGCTTTACTCATCACAGCTGGCTCACATTTTTATAAAATCTCTGCCTCCCCTGAGTGGCTGAAGCACGGGCCAGTGCTCAGAATTCTCCACACCTGAACATTATGCAGCTGGTGCCTCCCCTCGAAGGCTTCTGGGAGACAGCAGGTTCCCAATCATCTTCCATCTCATCACAGCTGGTGTGAGTGGAGAATGAAAAGCCTCCTTAATGGGTCTGAAATCTGGAGATCTAAGGGCATTGTTAGAACTCCTAGTACTACGTATAACAGTTCTCCAGAGGGAGCGATTTATTCAGATCCTTTGGGCCTGCGTCTCCTCACCTATGTAAATGAGCAGATAAAATGCCTGCTACCTAGAATTGTTGTTTGGAACAAATGAGCCAAAGCAAGAAAAGTTCCTAGACTTAGGCCTCATATAAAGTAAGTTCTCTAGAAGTTGTAGCTGCTATTATTGTTAATAATTAAGAAATGTTTTGAATCCACATTTAGCAGAGGAAGAAACAGATGCAGAAGTGAGGTGTCCTGCCTCAAATTTTACAACTAGTCAATGGCAAGGCAAAAAAAAGCCTCTTTCATTCCGTAAGCATTCGCCGATCATCCACTATGTGCCAGGCTCTGTGGGACATGATGGAGACGGTCAGATTAATGTGCACAAGGTGACCTAACGATAAGTTCCCTCTTTCCAAAGCGGTACGTTTCTCTGAGTATTTATGAATACTCTCAAAAAGAAAAATGGAGAAGTGTGCCCTCTCAAGGTCAAATGGTAGAGGCTCTAGACCACGTATGCAAAATGATAACTCAGACATCCTGGCACCTCAGCTGCTGCCCATTCCATTCCGCTATGCTGCCTTAAGCTGAATGTAATTAGGGAAGTATATCTTCAGAAAACTAACACCCATTAGACGATGTATTCCAACATCAACTACAAATTATTCTCTCCATCAGTGCAGGAAATTGGGTGTTGACTGGTTTAAGTTAGAAAAAAAAGAAGTCGATTTAAATTCTACATGAGAATATCATTTAGGGAGTGAGGCCGCACTAAAAAGAGCCAAAGATTTGGAGTTTAGAAAACTTGGTTCTAGTCCAGCTTGCCCCTAGCTATGTTGCTTAATCCCGTGTTGAATGACCAGGGTTTTGTTTCTGGTACAAACAGAATTTAAGTGGGTGTGAGGAGGGGAGGGACTAGATTGAGGAAGTAAAATGGGGGAGGTAGTTTAAAATGTTTTTGAGATGCCTTTCCGGCTAGCACTAGTGCATGCGTGTGTGTGTGTGTGTGTGTGTGTGTGTGTGTATACATATATATATATTTAACTTTATTTTATTCTTAGTTCTTGGAAGGATCACCACTTTAAAAGAGTCTTTATACCCAAAGAACCAAAGAGGACTCATTTGTATCCATCAGAAGATGTTGGTTCACAGGCTTCTCAGCTATCAACGCAGGGGCCCACATTCTAGAAAATGCAGCCGAGTTGATGGGAAGTGGCTAGTGCTTTCTGAGCTTCAGGAGTAACGCAGAAGGGACCCTCTTTCCTGTCACAGCTTCGCCGCAGGTCTTGTCCTCAATGAGGGATAAAGTTTAAAGAGATGATCCAGGAAGCATGAGGCAGAGAAGGGAGAGGGAAAGAAATAGGAGTGTGACAGGGATTGCTACATCAGAGGTGAGAGAAAGATAGTGATAGTAATAACAGCCACCATGGTGAGTGCCTTCATAAATTGTCTCTAATACTTTTATAACGAGTTAAATATGACACCTCTATTTTAGTGAGGAAGTGGAGGCTCAGTGAGGTTAAATAATTACCCAGGACTAAATGGTAAATATCAGAGTTTAGGTTTAAGCCCATATCTGTTTATCTCTAAAATCTATTCACTTTCTACATGCTATGTGGGCTTAAGGCTATGAGATGAGATGGAAAATTAAAAACACTTATATTGGAGCCCTGGCTGGTGTAGCTCAGTGGATTGAGCGCGGGCCTGCGAACCAAAGGATCGCGGTTCGATTCCCAGTCAGGGCACATGCCTGGGTTGCAGGCCAGTTCCCAGCAGGGGACACCTGAGAGGCAACTGCACATTGATGTTTCTCTCCCTCTCTCCTTCCCTTCCCCTCTAAAGATAAATAAATAAAAAGTTAAAAAAAAAAAACACTTATATTGGGGACTGCCTGTGACATTGTGATCGATAAGAAATATATATTTTTGGTCATTTAGATGACCCAAATATACTTTCAGATATCTTTGGTCCTTATTTATAGTTCCTGGCTCACAGGTCCCAAAATGCTTAGGATTTCCTGAGTGATAAGAGTAGTGGGAGCATCATTGGTTATATTTGGTCTCTGGTCCTCAGTTCCTGAAAAGCACTTCAGAGTCAGGTGAAGTAGGTGTCTTATTGCTCATGACAAGCTGTTTTCACCACAACTCAGTTTATGTTAATGGGGTGACTTTTGCAAATAACCTGAGAATTGGAGCTGGTTGCCAAGGAAACCAACCATAGAAGGTTGCAGTTTTGATTCCCACCTCGCTATTTCCAGGGAGGAGAGGGACTAGAGGTTGAATCGATCATGCTTATGTAATGAAGCCTCCCTAAAAATCCTGGAAGAGGAGTTTTGGAGAGCTTCTGAGTTGGGAAACAAGAAATTTCCCACCTGGCACTGTCCCCAAGCTCCATGAAGATGGAAGCTCCTTTGTTCGAAACCTCGCCCCTTGTAAACTCTTCATCTGCCTGCTGATTCATGTCCTTTAATACCCTTTGTAATAAACTGGTAATCTAGTGACTAAAATGGGTTCTCATGAGTCCTGTGAGCCATTCTAGCAAATTAATCAAACACACAGAGGTCATGGAACCCTCTGACTTACAGCCAGTCCTTCGAAAGCACAGGTAACAGCCTGGACTTGTGACTGGTGTCTCGTGGAACCTGAACCCTTTACCTGTGGAATCTAATTCTATGGGTGGATAGTGCCAGAATGGAG
This sequence comes from Glossophaga mutica, assembly GCA_039655065.1. NCBI lineage: Eukaryota > Metazoa > Chordata > Mammalia > Chiroptera > Phyllostomidae > Glossophaga > Glossophaga mutica. Next base: position 12,872,195 of record CM077314.1, read on the forward strand.
CTGAATTTTTGGATACCCTGCTGGTTTCTGGTCCTTTAATACCCTTTCTGGTTGGGATGGAAAAGCCTCTCTATGCATGAGTTAGAATTGGGTCCAGGAATCCTTTCACTGCTGGATTCAAACTCAAAACACTCAGTTTCCGCCTCTGTAAAGCAGAGATTGAAGTCCCACCTGGAAGCATGATTTTGGACCAAGAGAAACTTAACATCCTCTGACATCTGCCTTGGCAAAGAACACATTATATTGTAATAACTCAAAAGGAACTTTATCTAATTTTCAGTAAATAAAACCGACTTTGGATAAATTGGGTAAACAAGATAAGCACAGTATTCATGGAAGATTCTGCAAGTGGAGATAACTCTACATAGAAAAGTTAAGTTTCAGTTTCTTGAAATTTATGAAGCCTAAGAACTGAAATAGAGATCGATCTTTGCCTGAGGTGGCCTGACAATAAATCATGGAGAGGAATGGTTAGGAGGGATTCTTTAAGGTCATTTATTCTAGTACCTGTCCTTCACCTTCATGCCCCCAAGTAATCTCCTAGGCTCTGCTCAAACATGTTCCGAATGCACAACTCACCACTTCGGAAAATTCTTGCACTGAGCCAAGCTCTCTGCCATGGGAAATCATAGAAAATATAATGTTGAAATAATTCATTTTAGTTGAGAAATAGTATTCATTTGGCACTGTCTCCACAGTCCTCACCAATAAGTTGAACTAAACGGGAGGAAAGGATTAAACATTTTGGTGAAATGTTGTCAAGATAATGTGTAATCAGAATAATTAATGCAAGTGCACATGTGATATTAGTTTCTGGAAACATTTATCTTATGAAATGAGCCATAATTATAATGGCAAGGCTTGGCATTAAAAGAAAGGGATGAAAGTCTCTTTACAAAAATTTCCTTTTTTTTTTTCAATAGACTCTAGATAGGCAAATTACTTGGGGTTAGCTGTTTCATAAGATGCATAACCAAAGGTATTCTTTTTCTGCTGTAGCCTTTTTATTAGGCCACCTTTCCTTGTATGCATTGGTTTGATGAAAAGAGAGCCTCATATGCAATCAAACGGTAGCCGGTTTCGTAAACAAAAAGTACGTAGGAGTGCAGAAGAAATTAATTTTCTGGATGCTATGGACTAAATTGTCCTCCTCCCACCCAACCCAAATTCCTATGTTGAAGTCTCACACCCAGTGTAACTATTTGGAGATGAGACCTTTAGGAGATCCTTAAAGCTAACTGAAGTCACGAGAGTGGGGCCTTGATGCACTTGGGATTAGTGGGCTTATATGAAGAGCCCCCAACATCGGAGAGCTTGCCGTCTCTCTGCACTTTCTCTCCCGCACACTCGCCTAGGAAAGACCACGTGAGCACGCAGAGAGAAGGTAGCCCGCTGCAACCAGTAAGAGATTCCTCATGAGAAACTAACCTCTACCACACCTTGATCTTGGACTTTCCAGCCTCCAGAACTATGACAAAATTATTTTTCTGTTTAAACCATGTAGTCTGTGGCATTTTGTTATAGCGGCCCAAGTAGATGTTGACCGTAAACAAAAAGTGGATTAGGTATTCCATAAACAAAAGGGATTTACTGGGGGAAAAGGAAGAATCACACTTCCATATGAGCAGCCAAGGCAAGCCACAAGCCCAAGAGCAGGAGGAAGGCAGTTCTTTCCAGAGCAAAGAGGAAGTTAAGGGAAGGGACTGTAATAACCATGGAGGCCTGTTACAACCACAGAATTCTTCCTGTAGGGCTTTTGCCACTGACCTGGGTGCGCAGGCTCCTCCTACAGGCCCTCCTGGCTCCTGTCTTGATTAAGGTCCGTGTCATAAATTTTGACAAAGGGTGTCATTGTTAATCACAGTTTATATTCTTTCCCACAATATACTCTCTGATTTCCTCTTGTTTACCTCTCCAGCTTCCCATCTTACCATTCTCTACCCACACCACTCTTGACTTCCAATCAGACTGAATTATTTTTAGTTCACTAAATCCGTGCTCTTTCCTTCCTCACTCCCGGCCCCTAACATGCTCTCCACAGTAGCCAATATGATCTTTTAAAAATCAAATGCAATCATAGTGCTGCTCTTGCCAAATCCTCGGTGAAATTTTATTGCAATTATGTTCAAGTCAAAATCTTTAATCCGACCCTCGGACCTCTGCACAGTGGGGATGCTGCTCGCCTTTCCACCTGGTCTCATGCAGAACTCCAGAGCTCCCTCTTCCCTCACCCCGATTCCTTGAGTGCCTCTTCTTTCCTCTCCTTTGTCTCCTAGGTCTAGTCCTCCCTCGGCTAAATGAGCAGAAAGGACATAAGCCATCTCCATCTTCTGACAAGGTGACTTTCCCTTATACTGTTCCTTTCTGGCCCTCATCACAGTTTGTGTCTTATATTTTGACTCGTCTTGGGTTTCCCCATTCAGGTGAAAGCTCAGAGACTGCATCACCACTGTATCCCCAGTGTGTATCACAAAGCCCAGAACACAGCCATTTCTTTCACAAATCTAATCTCAATTCACTTCTTTCACCTCTTTTACTCTTTCTGCCTCAACCTCCAAAACATTCTTCAGGCCCTATCCCAGAAAACGTTCCTCCAAAGCATTTTTTTCCTTCTCTCATTCTAGTACTCTCTTCCTGCCTCTTACCATCTTCCTGTTTGCTTAACCCTCCCTTCCACTAAACTATGATCTTTCCTAGGGTGTGGGCCACACTGCGCGTCCCCCTGTGTCACCAGGGCTGAGCAGAGTGGCACTGCCAGGGCCTCAAAAATGATGGGACTGTAGAGTACAATGCTGTCCAGTGGATGTTAGCTAGCATGCCAATTCTTTTTAAACATAATCTAAGTTCTACTTCTTAAAAACAAATGTTAAAGGCATCTGTGTGGGGGGGTGTGGGGTATGTTTGTGTCAGAAGAAACTGAAATTGTCTGGAAGGGGTCCTCGCTGCTCGATGCAGTTGGCACAACAGTATGAGAAAGCAAGGGCAGGGGAGAGACTGCTGCGTGAGGCTGTGAGATGCTGGCCGGGACGGCTTTGTTCTATCCGAATTGATTTATTACTTGGGCATCACCTAGCTGTGCACTGAGCCTCCCAGCGATTAGCTATGAAGTCTTCGTTTGCTTTTGGAAATGTGAGCAGCTTTGGCAGGAGTTAGCACCTTCACATTCTCCCTGAGGTGATGAAGTGGGAAAACCTTTTTCGGGAAGAATGTGGATGGAAAATGATGTTTTCAAACTGTAGAGCAGCATGATAGACATGATACAGGGTGTCTCAGTCCGTACCACGTTCTGTGAGGCCACGTTCTTCTGCCCATGGACACCAGGAGAAGGTGGGGGTGGCATTCATGTCCTGTCTGTGTCGTATAAATCCCTTCTCCCTGACGAAAGTTATTGGACCCAGTGTGTGTTTGATCTTTGTGAGTTAATTCCAATTCCACTCCTAGAAGTTCAGAACTGGTATTCCAAGATGCTGGTCCCTTCTTACTTTTGCTTGAATTGAGACAAATGCTGGGTGTATACGGGGCATTTGTTTTACATCAGAGGCAGGAAGGAGGAGAAAGAGAGTTCTGCCGAGAGGAAAGGTGGAAAGAGATAGAGAGAACAGCAGGTTTCCAAAGATCGTGTGGCTCCAGAGACACAGAGACAGCTCTGCAGGGGAGGACAGGTGTCCTGGCCTGTGGCCTGCCAGGTGTTCTACTTGCCACCCTTTGAAGACTGGACCTCCCATGTGTCTTGTGATAGGCTCGCTTCTTTCCCAGTTGCTCTCTTGACTTACTGTAGTTTGAGTTTGTTTTCTTTACTTGAAACCAAAAGCACAACACTTGAGCAAGGCAAGTATTTCTCATTAATATTGAGTCTCAAGGCATCAAAAATGACTTTTTTTAAATGTAGAAATGTAGAACTGAAACCTATAGGGAAATGAAAAGGAAGGGGAAACTGGACTGAAAGGAGGTGATTTTGAATTCAGCCGGACTGACGACAGTTTTCTATCCTTCTCCGGAAGAAATCAGATTCTTGAGAAAGAGAAGTGAAGTGCACCGCCTGTTGCCTTGGTGTTTGTTTCTCTAGGTTGTCCTAGAGAACTCAGCAGGCGACTGACTGGAAAGCAATGCTCCCAACAGTGTGAAAAATCAGATTGGTTGCTAATTACGTATTGGTTAAATTACTGAGAAAAGTGCTCGTCTCCCAGGCCCAAACACTCTGTTTTCCTGGATGATGCTCACTATTTTTGAGTCAACAAAAGGCTTTTTTTAGGCCCCAGAGTCCATTGAGGACTCAGTGGTTTGCAGGAAATGAGGTGTGAAAACACTCACTGGTTCCCTCAGAAATTAACCTGAGTGTCATGCAGATGTAAAGACATGATGTGAGGCTGGCTTCTCACCGAGTATGTTAGCTGGTTCTCTGGGTTGCAGCGCTGACTGAAGTCTGACACTCGGAGTACTAGCAACATCATGGGAGTAAGTGTAGAACTAAGGTAACCATTTTACAAAGAGTCCTCCTGTGTATCCACACAGTAAGTTTACCGAAGATATGAAGTAATTGCAATCCTCTAGAGTTAACCACGTAACCTAGGCATTTCCCTGTGAACTTCAGTTAGAGCCATCGCTTGAGTCAACGCCAGTAACGGCACAATAGCTACCATTCTCGAAGTTGACTGTATGCAGAGACTTCAGGGACAGTCATTTGAGCCATTCAATGACCCTGTGGAGATAGCATATACTTACATAACCTACTTGGCCATGGAGATTTGAACTAGCCTTCATTCCCAACAAACCATTACCATATATAAAATGCATGTAAGACCAAAAGGTAAGATGACACCCAGAAAAAGAGATTTCAAAACCTAAAATCCTGCATCCAGGTATTAAAATCTAGTAAAGTTGCAGGGTCTCCTATAGCTTCAGTCTTTTTTTTTTTCCCTGAAAAGATCTACTGTTGAGTATTCTACAGAGCTTTCAAATCTTATTTTATCTTCCAATCTAAAAAACACAAAGAAAAAGGGATCTTTCTCATAAAGCCATTCTCTGAAATTATTTCCGTAAGTTGAAGTTTATCTACCCTGACAATAAGCAAAAAGTTGTCTTTGTATGTATTTACAGTGCTTGTCTTTCTCGGTGTTTAGAAGGTTCCCTCATGTGTGTTGTGTGTGCATATGTGTCCTAGATTGGAAAACAACACAAGAAAGATTTGAAAGACCTGAATTGTAGTCCTACCTTTGATTTTATTTTTCTAGGTATACAGAGGCAATCACTTAACTCCCATTTCCCCATTTTTCTCAGTCATAGAGTTGAACTTTAAATATGTGTGGGCTTGTTTTAAGAACAAAAATGCAAGGTAGTGGCATTATTTGCTTAATCTTGTTGATAGGTTTTTCCAGCATGGAGTGATCATCATTCAAAAACCACAACAAACTTTCTATTGACAGTGTTTTCTAAAGGGTTTTGGGTTTTTGTTTTTTGTTTTTTGTTTTTTTTTTTTTGGCTGCCTTTTCTTCAGGCCTTTTGAAAACATAATTTGATGGGGAAACTATATTTTCTTTACAGGGTTAAAGGGAATTATTGTAGCATAAAATTGTACAAATGTGATTGAAACAAATGGAGCATTTAAATCAATAACAACAAATCATTAGAGCAGCTGGTAATTAACCTTTCATCTTAGGAAAGGATTATTTAGACAGCAACACAGGGCAACATCTTGTACACAAGCGTGGTGTTCATGGGAAACCTGCTGGTCCAAACAGCGTTTTAATCAGGAGTTAGAACTATGAAATGGAGCATAATTTGATTTTAAAACTGATGTCTTCAGATGCAAAACTTCCAAAGGTGACTGAAGATAATAGTGCAGGGTTTTCCATTTACTTAGCAGTTTCATCTCTAGATTATAGCGTATTTTTGTAAACATAATTTACTTAGGCTCTGCATGACTGGGGTAAGCAGAAATAGCTATTGAAAAATGAGAAGTATATAAAGAGAAAAAAAAGGACTGTTCTAAGCAAGGAACAGGGGAGACAATGATTTTTTTTTTCCTCAAGACAAATGACCTCCAAACCATTGCATAGCTCTTACTGTGTCAGACTAACTTATCTATCATCTTTAGGGAGATCTTAAATGAGTTCCAGTTGTATTTGAAATGAGCCAGACTTCACTAACACCAGTGGGTATGATGCATAGCATAGTCTCAGCAACACACAGCAATTTAGATACCCTTGTAAGGCAAATGGCACAGCCCATCTCATTCTTTTGTCATTTATTCACTCAACAAGGTTACCCAAACCTACTCTGGACATAACTCTTTGTGTGATACTGGGAGAACACAGTGACAAGTTAACCTATTCTCTAAACTCCAGGAAAACAAAGCTAATAAAGGCCTACAGGCAACTCATAACTACTAAAAAAGGCACTGAATAAAGTGGGGACACATGAAAAGAACATGTAATTCAGTCTCAGAGGGTCAGAGAGGCCACCAGCACAAAGCATCAGCTAAGCCAAGATCTGAGGGTGAGTAGGAGGTGGCCAGGGGAGGAAGGAAGGGCTGGGTCTGTGCTTAGAGGACTTTCCATGCAACAGCTTAGAAATAAGAGAGAACTGTGGAGCTGCAAGGTCTGCAGTCTCACAGGAGTTTAGAGTTCAATGAAAGGAGATGAGGAAGGTAAGGCTGAAGAGATAAATAGCAATGATGTCCTGAAGCGTCTGGTACCTCTCCTGAAATTTGAAGGGCGGCATGATTCTACACATTCAAGTGTCTGCCTTCTGGCCCCCTTGTGGATTATTTGAGCTGAGTACTGGGTTCCAGATATTTTTACAAAGCCATCCTCACATCTTGCATGAAGCCAAGCTTCTTTAACAAGACTAGTTTGTCATAGCCCCTCCATGGCCCCCAAAAGAACCTTTTCCCCTCAACTGTGCAATGTGGTCTTCTTTCTAGTGTTTTCCATCCTTGGTCCACTGAGGTAACTGAACCTTCCCTGGCTCATCATACTTATTTTTGGTTGGTAAATTATTGCTAGTTTGTGAATACATCATTCTCACCCTAAGATTCTGCGCAGAATCTTAGGGCCAGGGCAGATCATTCATAAAAACAAGCCCAAAACTGATACTCTAAAAAAAGATTTGCGCAGTGTATGGAGAAGGTGCTATTACTGTTCAAATGTGTCAAAAAGTGATTTCTGAAGTTTCTTATGCTATTGATATTTTGGCCAAATAATTCTTTTCTGTGGGGCTGTCTCACGCATTGGAAGATGTTTAACAGCACCCCTGGCTTCTACCTACTAGCAGCCAATAGTGGGAGACAGCTGACATACTCAAAATATCCAAATCAACAAAGTTATTGGTGAAAATGAAAAATGTGTCTTTAGTAGAAAAAAATGTAATGGGCTTTTGGCCAACCCAATACTATCCCATACTCAACCCTCTATTCTTCTTTCTCCCTCTACCATAAACTTTTGAAGCCATCTTGGAGAATGGAAAAATGACACCATAAATAAACCTGGAACCTTGAATCACTGCTTAGACAGCAGCCACTAACCAATCAGGGGTACTTATTTTATTCTTTTCATAAAAGAACAGTAGATGTCTGTCATATTAAACCACTGAGATTTAGGAATTAAGGGTTTTGGGTTGTTTTTTTTGTTGTTGTTGTTTTACAGCAACTAGTATTACCCTAAGCAATATGTGCAGCCTGTAATTGGAGGAAACAGGATTTGAATCAAGGCATGCCTTGCCCCAAAGCATATGCTCTTAACCACTTCTCAACTCTCAGACAATAAAATGCCTCCAATATGTTACCTCTGGGATTGCCATAATGGGGACACTACATTGGGAACTAATTACCTGAAACATTTGCAGAATAGTCCCCAAGCCTCGAGCTCGGTGCTGATTCCATGCAGAAGGCACACTTATTCTCTCTCTAGGAACTTAGACTCATAGAAAATACACAGTGAAAGACAAATACCATATGGTCTCACCTATAAGTGGAACCTAATCAGCAAAACAAACAAGTGAGCTAAATATAACCAGAGACATTGAAATAAAGAACAAACTGACAGTAACCAGAGGGGGACGGAGGGAGATAATGGGGAACAGGTGGGGAAGGGTCATCAAGGAAAGTGTATAAAGGACCCATGGGCAAAGCCAAAGGTGGGGATAGGATTAAGGGTGGGAGGTGTGGAGGGGTGGGGCAGGGGAGAGTGGTGGTGGGAAAATGGAGACAACTGTACTTGAACAACAATAAAAAATTTTTTAAAAGAAAATATACCTAATAGATTACCAAAGGGGACAATGGCCACTGGCTTCTTTATGACAATGTATTTACTGATATAGTACTTTCATTGATTAAGGTCATTTGAACAAGTGTATCCAGAAACAAATTATTTGGATTTCACTGACTAAATACAAGTTATTATTTGTCATCTAGTGCTATGGAACCTAGGGGCTTAAATGTGCATTGGAATTGGGCAAAATAAAAGGGAAACGAATCCTTCTTCTAGGTCATTTGTGATGATTGGGGACGATACAAATCATCCTCAAGGTGCAATGACACAACCCATTCAGTTTATCTAGAATTTTGGTCTAAAAGTCTTTTGTGGGAATGCATCTCCCCTGATGGAAAAAATGTGTTGTGGTTGGACTCCTTGGTGCATTCTGACTTCATAGACAGTCCCCCTTAGCCCCTCAGTCCCCTAAACTCTGAGGAAGATGATTTGCCCATGGGACTCTGGAGTAAATGCTACATTTACAAAGCCTTTGAAAAATCTGTTAGGGTTTGACCTACTAATTATTTCTCAGATAAGGGTATAAAATAGGAAGATAATGTCACTCTGAGGCAATGTGTTGTTTTGAACTGCAATGTGAGAATTCTTTGGTTTTACCAATAGGCCTAAAACTAGATAAAGAACTCCTCACATCTATCTAACTATCTTAAGTAATAAGAAGATCCTTGAGTTATTACTAACTTACTAATAATAAGAGATTGTCTTAAAAATCTCTTCTGTCTGGTGTGGTTTTGTTGTGGCTGTTTTTGTGTGTGTGCATGTGTGTCTGCATGCCTGAAGTTATTAATAAGCCACAAAGTCAAAATCTCAAAAGATATAAAAATCCCACTTGGGCAGGAAATATAGGAACCAAAATTTAAACTACCTGACAATGACTCATGTCAGAGCTTTTCCTGAAAATAGATTGTGATCCGCAAGCAGAAAGGTGATAGTTTAATGCCATAAAGAAAGCAAAAAGTTCAGAAAAAAAAGAGGCTGAGAACTCCCCAAACTTTATTTCTTCCACTTCTCTGTCCTGCCTTGGGCCAGTGTGATAATGAAATTTTATCTTTATATTGTATGCATAATGTAGAAATAAGATGAAATAGTGTCTTTTAGTCATGGCTCTGTGGCATTAACATATTTTTACATCTCTAATATACCTTTTAAAGCCAAGCAACCTAACAATAAAAGCTTTTAAAATGCTTCAAACTGGTGGTAATAATTCATTTACAAACTTAGTTGGTGCTGTCTCATTTAAAACTCATTTCCATGGTATATGAGTAGTCCTCGTTTTTAATATTCATCGCGCTTTGTTTGAATTGAATTTCTCGTGCTCATTAATCACACTCAATATTGGGAGTGGAACCTCACACTAACATCAACTCCCAGAGAGTGGCCTTTTCACAGCTCACCAGAGTACATTAAGTGTTAAAATACAGCAGGAGAAATTATTCCTCCATGCTCAACTGTTATGTAAGGTATTTCGCAATTTCTATCATACTGCCTGAGATATTTTGTGAGATGCATGTTATCAGCCCCCTTTCTTTTTCTGTAGTAGGAGAAGCGACCGAAAAACAAGATGATGAGAATAAATTAAGACGCAGTTATCTTAGGTCTCCCACATGTTTCAGACATTACTCGTGATGGGCAGTAGCCAGGCAATAGCAGAGGGCAGGAAAGGGGCTGGGAAAAAATCTTCCTCTTTTTCCTACCTCAGGGGAATGCTTTCTTATGCCCTCCCCTTCTAAACCAAGGAAAGAAGAGAATTTGGTCAGATTCTGGAGCATCTGTTGGGCATCATTCCCCAGGAAGGAGCACTGTCTCCTTGGGCCTGAGGTATAGAACCAGGTGTGTAGTTAAGCTTACCAGAAATCCCCACGCACAGAGTTTCAGGTCAGTCTCAAAGGGATACTTGGATTTCATTTTTGCCATTTGTAGTTCTGTTGGGAACCTCATAGAAAGGAAGGCAGGCTGTAATATGAGGCAGAATTATGGTATTCCAAGGTCCCTTCACCAAAATACCATCTAATACAGTCCCCCTTGTCCCCAGTTCGCTGCAACAACTTACACCACCACATTATTAACCTCTTACCATTTAAACAATAAGTCAAAATAGTACTTATTGATGAGATCTAGATTTGACAAATCAACAGAGAAAGGGGCTCGCTTATTTTTAGCAGGTGAAAAAGATGAAGAATTAAATAATAAATTCTACATATAGGTTGTGACCTACTTTTTCACTTAGCTGAACATCTAGAAAACGTTACTTATAAATGTATTGTTGCCCAGAAAAAAATAAGTAGCATTTGTATATTTAGCTCCACTTCCATGTTCAGATAATATCACCAAAGCTCATAGTCAGAAGACTGAAGAGGGTAGACGTGGTGATTGGAAGAACTTTTTCCCTTTCCATTGGACAGGTGTGGATTTACCTAGCTTTGTCGCTGTTGTGCTCTTTGGGTGTTCTATCAGTGGTAGAGAATGAGACACCAGTATATCAAGTTATCGGTGTCAGTCTTACAGGATGGAAATTATTTTGAAAACTATGCCATCTCCTGCCAAATATTTGCCCCTTAAAAACAAGGTGCCAAAAATTTAATAAAATGCTACAAATTCCCCTGCCTTAATCCTGAATCTTAAAGAATAGTCTATTATGTAAAGCGGGCATATGAGAAAATGAAGGAAAATGGCTACACTCCACATTTTTAATGAGGATTACGGAGGTGGAAACAGCCACAAAAAGAGACACATCCAAGGTCAAGGTCAATGGAAGCAGAGATTCCGGATAGGAGAGAACCAGTAGAAACTCGATGCTCACAAGAAACCAGAGATGGTGAAGGAGATTCTGAGTTTGCCCCGTACCTGTGACTCGTGCCACCTTTTAAAAGCCAGTGAACAAGAAAATCCCAGGAGGCCGAATGGCTTTGATCCTCCTGGTAGCTCACAGAGGACATTCCTTTGGAGTGTTTAGCTAAAGATGCTGCCTAAAGACAGAGCGATTTTCATGTCCGGCCATAAAGGCTGTTACCAGGCCCTGTTGCTGCAGAGGCTAGAGGTAGACTTGGGCAGGCGATGTTGCCAGGAGGATGAGAAAACCTGGCTTGAAGACTGGCTCCCTATCCCATCATTGGGAAGCTTCTAGCAACTCATGCCCCATCTCTGCATGTCAGCTTCCTCAGGTGGCGATAACAGCCTTACCTATCACACTGGGGTGTGGGACAGGTCAACTGAGATACTGGCCAGGGAGCGCAGAGCCAGAATTCTACGACTGCGCTGCTACTCTGCCCTGGGCACCAAGGTATTGAGAATGGGTGGAGGGATCTCTTTCAACCTGCTCCCATTGTAGAGGGATACATAAGCTGTGTAATGGAAGTATGTGCGGTGACAATAGGGAATTCGGAAGCCCAGCACTAAGGTGGGTATGCCACCTCTGCCTGAAACTGCTGACAGTTTTCACAGAAACCCAAGGGCACGTGTGTCTGCTGGAGCCAGCAGGCCACGAGGACAAAGACCTGTTTCAAAGGTGAAGCGGAAGTTTATTTCAGGCGATTTGATAAATCCCCAGGCTCTTCCCAAAGTGGGAAGCCTAGGAGGCCTCCTATTTGATACTCCAATTCTTTAGCAAGAAAAAAAAATCTCTGGGCTTCATCATTGCTCAAGGTGAGCTGAAATAGGGCTCAAGACCAGCTGCTCCGAGGCAGCTGTGTTTACTCACGTGCACTTTCCCCAAGGGGCATGCAGCCTGGGGTCTCTGCCAGCAGTCGGGAGAAGGCTCTGGGAGGCTTCCTCTGATTGTTTAAAGCCTTTCACTGTGGCGGGGAATAATGACTACTGCCAGGCGTAAAACTCTCCTTTGAACACAATGGAAACAAATGATCTTTTTCATTCTGATCATCTTCCGGCCTTGACTGTGAGAAGCAGGGCTCTGGAGACTGCCAAAGATACCTTTATGCTCTGCTCTGTATCTTTAAGAAATATTAGAGACATAATTAAATTAGTCTGAATCTATTAGGCCATGTGCTGTTATAGGACATAAAGCTGTCTAACTCACACCTGAAATTTATAATCTTTAGGACTTGGGGGAGCTATCCCTGAGTCCTCTGAAATCAGGTACAAAAGTATGCCTTTATCTACATGTTTTAGGAAGAAGGCTCCAAAGCTTGTCTCAGATATTTAATAGGGCTCTATACCACAAAAATGTTAAGCTCTGCTCATCTCCACCTTCTTCACAGGATACTGAATGAATCTCAGTTCTTACTCCAGCCTCGCAGTTACAACACGGCTAATCTCTGTGTTGTAAGGGCTCCAGACCCAGTTCACAGTGACTGAGGAAGTGAGCCAAGTGCATCGTTTCATGATGTTACAAAAGTCCAAGGATATCTGGCTTCCGAAATGGCTGGATAAAAGCTTTTACACAAGATCAGCAAGATGAATACTTTTTTTCTTTCTCTCTTCATCTCTTAACTCGACCCTTTTTCAGTTTTAGGGAAGGCCTGGCCATGCAGTGGCAAGAAACCCATTGCAGTTCCAGTCTCACAACTCCCTCCCTGAGCAGAGCCAGTGGAATTTCCTACCGGGTAATTTCAGTAATTGCCTCAGATTGAACCAGTTTGAGTTATGTGCTCCATTCCTGAGCCAACCCCTATTGCCCAATGGCTTTCTATTTTGCACATTTGGCAAGACCTGAAGATAATTTTGGTTGTCACAACTTGGGCATGGTTCTGGCATCTAGTAGGTGGAGGACCGGCTTGCTGCTAAACACCCTGTAATGCATAAGTCAGTCCTCCACAGTAAAGAAATATCCAGCTTCCAATTCAATAGTACTAAGCTTGGGTAACCCTGCTATATAGCCCACACAGTGAGGTCTGACTGATCAGGCCTGGAACTCACAGCTGTCCCTGGAGTGGAGAAGAGGGCCCAACGATAAGAAGTGTAGAATTGAAGGTTTCCAAAGGACAATCAGGGAGGGGGATAACCGGGGAAAGAAAGGAAAAGGTCATTAAGGAACACGTATAAAGGACCCTTGGACTAAGCCAAAGTGGGGGAAGGATTGAGGGTGGGAGGTGGGGAAGTGGTGGCGGGAAAATGGAGACAACTGTACAGAAACAACAAGGCTAAATGCATAAATAAAAATCTCAAAAAGAAAAGCCAAAGGAAAATCAGGACATAGATGCCAGAGGTTGGAGGCATGTTTTCCCAACAGGCAAAATCCAGAGACATCTGCTAAAGAAGTCTTTATTGTTAAAAGCTCTTCCTCATCGAAGACCTATGATGCATCCAGAACTACACTAAATACATTCTGGCCTTATTTATTTGAGTCTCACAAAACAATAGAATTACAATGACATCCATTTTATAGATGAAGCATTTAAGGCTCATGCAGCTGATGAGAGGCAGAGAAGTGTATGAAACTCATGATCTCTGACTTCATAGTCTGAGCATTCTCATGTTATTCTGTGTCCTAAGGTTCTGTCTGGTGGAGGGAAAAAAGTTCTACTACTTACAAAAATAAGAAGAAATAAAAGGATCTTTTCCATTGGTCACTCAGACCTGTCTCTGTTGAGCCCAGTGAAAAGGAGTACTTGTCCCACAAAGACATGACAGGTTTTCACTTATTCTGCATATATGCACGAATGCACTGGTTTCCACATGTATGTTTTAGGTCCTTGAGTAATTTCACTTTTTGCTTGCATGAATCAGGTTTATTTAAGCAAAGCAGACATCTTTTAGGCGCTGGATATCCTGACTTCTTGCCTATTCTTTATCACAGATGTCAAATTTCAAACAGTTTGCCACAGGGCAGGTCTGATTTACTCTCCTCCTCGACTTCAGTGAACTGGTAAAATTGCAAGTGATAAATTCCTCTAAAAAGAATGGCACAACCCTAGGTTTGCATGTGTGTGCCTGTATGTGTTAAGGGCTGCAAGAAAGGATTATTGGCTTCCGTAGCAAAGTCTTGTAGACTGATTCTGTCTCTATCTCTGTTATTGTGGCTTGTTTGTAAATCCTTTCAGACAGATTTCACATTTCGGTCACTTTTAACTGTTTATTATGGACATTTCTAAACATAGAATGTAGAAACACCCCCATCTACCAATTACCCCGCTGCAATACCCACAGTGTTTTTGCGTTCTTACTTCACCTAATTCTCTAATTTTTTTTCTGGCATACTTTATAGCAAATGTCAGATACACTATTGTTTAACTCTAAGATATTTTAATGTGCATTTTGAAATGATATTTTCTTACATACCACAATGCCATTATCAACCTAAAACAAAATCAGCTCCAATTCTTTTGGTTTAATACCAAATCTGTGTTTAAATTTCTCTGATGAAGTGTGTTTATTCTCGATTTGTTTAAATTAGTGTTTAAGCCGAGTTCACTAATGGTATTAAGTTAATACTAATACTTAAGTATTAACGCTTAGGTTGTCACTAATAAAGTCACTGTTTAAGTCTCTTCTCAGATAGAACACTGTCCCTCCCCACCCCCATTTTTGTGCCACCGATGTGCTAATAGGCCCACAGAAGATCTGCCGCTCTGCGTTCTGGGTTTGGCAGATTGTTTGCTAAGGGTGTGGTTGCACTTATCATGACTGTATTTTTTTATAGACTAGAATGCAGAGCCAAAACTGATCAAATCCAGGAAGAATTTGAGTTTCCAAATCTATTGTCATGTTGCATTGTATGAGGCGACACATCTCGCTAAGTCCTTCATTGAATTCCACGTAATGACTTACCATAATTTGAGGTAATGGTAATGTAATGATGTAATGATTCAAGTAAATAACCATTTACTTGAATAAACTGTTTTATTGTAGATTAGAAAATGGTTGTTTTTCTAATTCTGACATCGCTTTTGCATTTACGAGATGGAATTCTCTCAGTTCCCAGGACCGTTTAATTCCCTGAGGTAGGGTTCACAAAGCAAAGGAAGATATTTATGTACGATATTTATTTCCTTTTACTTCTCAGTGTTCAGAGTAACGGTTAGTATACTAGCAATCTTTCATGGTGCCCAACGACTTGTATTTTGTTTCTATATTTCCTATTTTGAGAGGAAGAGTGTATATTTTCTTATGAACTCATGATAAATCTGTTTGCCTAGCCCCTTAGGCTGTCAAAAAGCATTTTTCAGCCTCTCAGGTACCTCTGGAATCAGAAAAACAAACTAACCAACCAAATTGTTACACCACCAGATGAAGAAAGGCTGAAACAGTGGGCTGATTAATAAAGGAAACCTGTTGGTAGCAGAAAGTCTGCCAGGAGTAAAACAGCACTTTTCAAATTATTTTAATCACTTGCACCACATACATTCCGGGTACACAAAGTTTGTTTTTAGGATATATTTGTGAGAAGCTGTGGCATGGATGTGTCTCTTGCCAGACAAGCACGGTATTTGTGCTGTAGGAGACTATCGGGAATTTTTTGCTGGGTCACGTGCTTCGGTTGGTGCTCTCCTCCTCGGAAACTGAGAGGTCTCCCTGGCCGCTTTGGAACAGCAGTGATGACTTCGCCCCTGCGATTTGCTCACCAAGGAGGTGGACACTGAAGGCTGGGGAACAGTGTAGGCAGCCCAAGAGGAGTGTTCATGGGCTAGGTCAGGATCCAGAGCAGAATTTCGTGGGAAATACAACAATTTACCAAAAATTCCAAATAGTATTACTATAGATTATGCTAAAGCATTATGTCTAGTAATGTTCTTTTAACTTTTTGTATACTTAATTGAAGGTCATGTCCCACAAATATTAGCTATAAAAACAGAGACATACTGCTTGTTTTACTGCTCCTGAATTCTGTCAAATGATGATACTCTTCATAAACTGTGATTTATGTTAAGAAGCCCCTTTCATGCCATCTGCTGCCACAAGAAAATGGCACCGGCTTCGCAGAGAATCCAGCAGGCTCTCTGCTGAATATTTACAACATGGTCCAGGGGGAGCAGGGAGCAAGAAGCCTCAGCCAGGCAGAAGCCCAAACGACAGCCAGCAAGGTTCAAACAAATGGGTCTCTTCTGCCACCATTCAGAGCCATCTGTAAATGTCATAGGTATTTGTTATCCTCGCTGTTTCTAATCCTCAGCATTTTAGTGGACATTTTCTCTCTTTGTGGCTTTTCATAACCGGAAACTCCTGTGCTGCAGCAAATTCTCTATCTTTTGAGGCTTTGTGGGGGAAGCAAGTCTAGATGAGGCTTTCCCAGGTCCCTTGCCGCCAAGACACAAACGCGCGGCTTACACTTTGCTTGTTAAAAGCAATAACCCAACAGAAGCTAGTGACTCAGAGAAAGAAGGACAAGGGATGAACTGCAGTAACAGCTTTCCAGTGGCAAAATCACACCAGTCTCTGGTGCGTGGCTGCAGTGCAGGGTGTGACATCGTGTGTTCAGTGCCGTCCCCACCTGGTTCGGAAGTGTGGCTTCGCCTGTGATGTCGGTTACCTGCATTGCACTTATTCTTGCCTATTTTCAGAATCTGATTTTCCAGTCCTTCCCGCTGTGCCTCTGTGAGCTTTCATTGTTGTTTTAATAAATCCTTTTTCAGCTTAGATCCACCAGCAGTAGTTCCCGTTATTTATGATTATGGCTCATGAGCAGTGTAATCATCATCATCATTATCATCTTCATCATCCTTAAAAGCTAAAGGTTACTGTTCATTTAAGATGTGTCAGGCACTCTGCTAAACACTTCATGGGCATTATCTCAAATAAGTCTTTCAGGAAAAAAAAAAAAAAAAGGTCTATCAGAATTCTGAGAGGTTGGTACCGTAAATATTCTCATTTCACTTCTGACAACACCAGAGCTTGAAGAAATTAAGACATGTGGCCCAAGTTAATGAGCACAAAAGCTAGGATCTGGACCCAAGCTCTTTTAATCCCCATATTGTGTACTGTTTCCATGAAGAGTAGTAGTATCATTGATGTTGTTATTCTACTTCCTCACTCCTTAACACACTTTATTATTCCTAATCATTTTACCTGATATAAATTCCCTTGCTGCTATAACAATGTTTTCAGTCCTATTGAAATGGTAATGGAGGGTATCATCAGCCTCATTTCACAGATATGAAAACAAAAACACCGAAGATACCTGAGTTGCTCAAGGTCACGTGCAGTTAGGAGGTAATGGAGACTCGGGTCGAACCTGCATCTCATGGGATTCAAATTTTGTTGACCTAGTAAAATCCTAAAATAAATTCACTTCCATTTCTAGTACAGGGACCAGTTCAATAATGGAAACTATACTGCAAAACACTGAGGAAGCCGGGACCAAATGTTTTTCAATTAGGTTTGTATTTATTCCCAAAGGAGCTATGATCCTAATATGTTTTCATTAAATACTTGGGGTGATAAATTGAATCAAGCCATATTATATTCCTCAACCTTAAAAATACACAACTAAAC
This sequence comes from Glossophaga mutica, assembly GCA_039655065.1. Lineage (NCBI taxonomy): Eukaryota > Metazoa > Chordata > Mammalia > Chiroptera > Phyllostomidae > Glossophaga > Glossophaga mutica. The sequence continues at coordinate 12,889,846 of CM077314.1, forward strand.
ACACAGTGATTACTGTGGATACTGGTAGGTTTTTATTTTCTTTGTAATATATAGAAGCCTGGCTTCCCTGAAAAATACCTCCTTTGTCTTGTCCACCTTTAGAAAGTAATACTTAAGGCTAAAATACAAACTCCCACCAAAGAAAAACTGGAATATTATTGATAAGAGAAAAAAATGTATCCACAGGGCTAGATTTATGGAAGCATTAATTTATCATAGTGAAAAATTACAAATAACACTTCCATATGAATCACAATGCCTTTTACTTTATTTTTTAATATTCTACATGTTATTGTTTATTAAAAGCATTACCTTGGCTAAGTAGCATTTGGAATTCCATCCAAATCTGTGTAATAACAGCCTCAGATCCTGAGAGTCAGCTCAAATCCTCTGTCCACTGCCTCTCCTACCTTATTTCCTACAACTTTCTACCGAGTTCACGCCATTCCAGCCACATCGGCTTTCTCAGTGTTCCTCCAATATGTCAAGGCTTCTCCCTCAGGTTAGTTGCATTTTCTCCTCTCTCTGCCTTAAACTGTATTCCCCCTGATACCCATCAGCTAGTCCCCTCACTTTACTGATGGTCCCATTCAAACGTCAGCTATATCAGGTGTATCAGAAAAGGAGGTACTGAGTGTATAAATTAGCATCATTCCTTGTTTCCTCCTCACCCTGCTTTATTCTTCATTTCACTTCTATTTGACATAGCGTGTGCGTGCTTAGTTGTGTATTTTTTATCTTCCCACTAAAATACCAGTTTCACAGACAAACCTGTTCCCTGTTGAGCAGCAGCACTAGACACATAATTATTGGTCAACAAGTATCTGTTGAACAAAAGTCTGCTTGGTCTCATGTTAGCACACTACTGAATCTGCAGTTGAGCATTTACTCTTGTCTTTTTGAAAAATCACCTTCTGTTCTCTGCATGGGAGAGCTGAACTCTGCGGGTCACTTTTCATCTTTTTGCCATTCCACATTGGGCACTCATCTGTTCCTTATCACATTGTGTTTGAAGTTCGAGCTCTTTCTTACCCGCCTTGACACTGGGCAGGATTTTTGGTTTTCCCCATAAATCACTTTGAATGTTAGCAAGTAGAATGCTGTGTGTTTTAAAATGGATTTTATGAATCATAAATGGAAGTTGGTAGAAAGCCATTCAGAAGGAAGGAAGGAAGGAAGGAAGGAAGGAAGGAAGGAAGGAAGGAAGGAAAGGAAAATGTGTAATACTATTCAATCATTTAGCCCAGAAGTGAGAGAAAAACACTTAAATTTGTTTGTATGTTATCCTCACTCCTATATTAGCTAAAGGAACCAGAATAGGACTAATGCCTTTCCAGTGTCCTCCCTAGAGATGACCCTATTGGGTGCCTTATTCAAGAACTGAAAAAAATCCGAAAGCTGAACCAGAACTAGTGTGAAGTTAGTCTTGAATGGGACTCATGTGTAAGCCTGTATGTTAATTAAAAATGTGAAACTCGAAGCAAAATTACAAAACACAAATTAATTGTATACATTCACATTAATTTCATTCAATTTCCTAATCTAAAACCAACATAAGGGTCATAATTGTATATTAATGGGGTGGATGGATAGATTTAAGCAGCAACAAAAGCAAAGAAGAACTTTGGATTTATAAGCAGGCAAACCTGTTTGAGGTATGGCTCACTCCATGTTAGTGGTGCGACCTTGGCCATGATAACCAGCATCCCTGAGCTTTGGTCCTTACAAACATGGGGTTGCAAAACAGAAACACAAAATAGCTTCAGAAGAATCAGGTTATGTTATTGTGATATTGTGATTTGTAATAACTATATATTGGGTCCACTGTTCCTGGCACAGAGCTCCTAAAACCCTTGGAATTTTCTGAGTGATGACAGCTATCAAATTGTCTCTCGCTATGTTGATGACGAGTTTTGGACCTCACTGGGGATGGGGCCTGGTTGTCAGAACAACCAACTTTGTGACTAGAGGGGTGGGACTTTCTGTCCCACCCTTCTGACCTCCAGGGAGGGGGAGGAGCCAGAGATTGAATCACTTACCACTGTTTCGTGAGTTAATCCAACATGCCTACGTAATGAAGCCTCCACAAAAACCAGTAGGATAGGGTGTGAGAAGACAGGTTGGTGAACACATGGGGGGCGGGGGGGGCATGCATTGTGCTTGGAGAGGGCACGGAGGCCCCTTCCCCCACACCCTTGCCCTGCATGTCTCTTCCATCTGGCTGTGCCTGAGTTATATCCTTTTTTAATAAACTGGTAGTCTACCAAGTAAAACATTTCTCTGTGTTCTGTGATCTGCTGTAGCAAATTAATTAAACCCAAGGAAGGTCATGGGAGTGTCTGATCTATAGCCAGTCAGTCAAGTACAGGTAACAGTTAGCATTCTGAGTTGGAGAGGCATCTTTGGAACCTCCCATCTGTAGCCAGAGGGTCAGAAGCTAACAACCTTGGCATGTTCCTGGCCTCCAAAGTGGGGCAGGGGTGTCTTGTGGGCCTGACCCCTTAAACTGTGGGGTAGGATGCTCTCTCCAGGCTGTTGGAGTCAGAATTGAGTTAAACTGTAGGACACCCAGCCAGTATCTGGAGAATTGCTCCATGCTGTGTTGGGGTAGGGGGATGGAGAGCACCCCCACACACAGACTGAAATTGGGTCCCAGAACCATTATCAATTATTCATTGCCACACGGTGCATCTTCTTATACCAGCAAAGAAATTGCTGGCTTGTTTTCACTTAAGTCATGTAAATGTACACAGAGTAGATAAAGCCGTGAACTATGAGACCGGTGCAACTGCAAAACCTCTCTTGCTCCACTTCAAACTCACTTTCAACCCCTGTTTCAAAGTCTCCATGAATTGGCTGAAGTTGCAGTGTGATAACAAGGCAACCTCACCCATATCTGAAATTTCCAACTGAAAACTTGCCTTCAGGGTTTCCTCCATAACTTGCAATCCACAAATCACTTCAGTTATCCAGGTACTATGAACTTTAAAAGGTCTCCAGAGAAAAACTATTCTAATGGCCTGATTTTATTGTTAGTACAGCTGTAAGGGATTACTGCCAGTCCCTTATTGAAAAATGCATGAGACAAGATAATAAAAAGAGGGGATTGTATAATAAATCATTCTGACCAGGTATGGAAGTAATAAACGTAGATCAACGAAAAGGCTAGCCCGTTAACTAATGGCACCAACTCCATTATTTCTGGGGGGACAACCAGTTCTTCATCCCTTTGCTGAACACATGCCATCGCAGAAAACAAAGTCATTCTGGCCTGTATTGTTTTTGTTGTTGCTGTAGCTAAAAAAAAAAAAAAAAAAAAAAAAAAAAACAAATTTTGAGACTGGTTGGTAATAGGGAAAAGCCCAAGTTTGAAGTATATTTACTTCAAACGCCTTGTGCAATGATGCTACAAAAACTTTTTCCATTATTTTAATGATATTTGCAATGCTCCAATCACTCAAATAATAGCATCTGAAAAATTAATAGGTATTGTGCAAAATTTGATGCTGAAAGCCTTGGATGTAAATTTGATTGGGAAAGAATTTCACATAGGCATGAAGACTGAAAATGGAGTTGCAGAGATACATTTCACAGCTTTTCAAATCCTCACCAGTTTCCACTCCTCATTTCAGGGAAAAAAAGAAAGTCGTTTAACCAAATAAAAAACTTCTAAGACTGTACTGTGGGGAGCTGCCTTATTGGATTCTCCAGGCCCTTTTGTCCCCTGTAATGTCACTCCTAATACTGATTTAGAGGTTTTATGACTGAATCAACTGACAGAGTTGGAATTATTCATAATTTGTGGCACCTGGAGGGATGAAATTGATCCAAAATAGCTTTATTGAAATATAATTGTTATACACCACACATATTTAAAGTGTACAGCTTCATACGTTTTGACAATTTATATACTCATGAAACCTTCACCACAATCAGATGACGAATATTTTTGTGTCCCATGGAAGTTGCCTCCTGCTCCCTTGTGGTCCTGTGTTCCCTCCCCTCCCTGGTCTTATCCCCCACCCCCAGGGCAATAACTAATCCCGTTTCTTTCACTGCCCCTAGGTCTGCATTTCCAAATGCAATCATAGCGCCTTGCAGTAGATATGCTGTTTGCCGGCCTTCTTTCATTCAGTGTAATTCAGATTCATTCTGGTTACATGTATTAACAGTTCACCCCCTCTTGTTGCTAAGTAGAAATCATTATATGGATAGTCCACACCTTGTCAGCTATGAATGGATATTTCAGTATCTCCGCTTTGGGGCTATTATAAATAAAGCTGCTATAAACATCATTGTCCAAGTACCTATATGCACATAAGCTTTTATTTCTGTTGGGTAAATACCTAGATACACACCTAGGAGCAAAATGGCTACATCGTATGTTACAGTAGGTTTAACTTTTGAAGAACTACAAGCTGTTTTCCAAAATGATTGTACCATTTTACAATGCCAGTAGCAGTGTGTTAATTCCAGACCCTCCACACCCTTGCTGACACTTGGCATGGTCGGTCTTTTCTAGTTTTAGCCATTCTGTAAGTTGTGTGGTGGCTTCCCATTGGGCTTTTAATTTGCGTTCCCCTAATGGCTACTCATCTTGAGCAACTTTCCATGTTTTCTTGATTCAAATCTTCTGCCCTCATAAAAATCGGGTGGTTTTTCATTGAGTTTTTAGAGTTACTGATATATTCTGGATACAAATCTTTTATCAGATATATACTTTACAAACATTTCTCCCAGGGGATTCTCTTAACAGAGTCTTTTGAAGAGCAATTTTTTTTTAATTTGATGAAGTTTAACTTAAAAATTTGGAACTGCATCTTTGATGTTGTATGTAACAAATCTTTGCCTAACTCAAGATTAGAAAATTTTTTTCTCATGATTTCTGAAGTTTTATAACTTTAGGTTTATATGTTTAATCCTATGGTTCATTTTAAGACAAATTTCTGTGTATGGTGTGAGGTATGGATCAAAGTTGACATTTTTGCATATGAATTTCTTATTTGAGCACAATTTATTGGAAAAAACCTATTCTTTCTCTACTGAATTGTCTTTGCATCATTGCCAAAAATTAGTTCTTTTTGTGTGGGCTTATTTACGTGTGTCTTTATTTTGTTCCATTGATCTATTTATCTTTGTGCCAAAAGCACATTGTCTTCATTACTGTAACTTTCAAAAAGCATTCAACTCTAAAAGAATGGGTCATTTATGAACTCTCATTTCTATTCCATTGATACATATATCTGGATTTATGCCAGTAACAGCCCCACCCCACCCCACCCCCAACTAGTCTTGATTACTGTGGCTTTGTAGTAAGTTTTGAAATTGTGAAATATGAGTCTTCCAACATTTTTCTTCTTTTTCAAGATTGTTTAGCTATTCGGGTTCTCTTGAATTTCCATACAAATTTCAGAATCAGTTTGTCAATTTCTGCCAAAACATCAGCTGAGATTTTGGTAGGGATAGCGTTGAACCTGTAGATTAATTTGAAGAATATTGTCATTGTAACAGTATTTCATCTTGCATGAGGATGGGATGTCTTTCTATTTAATTTTTCTTTCAATGATATTTTGTAGTTTTCAGTATACAAGTCTACACATCTTTAGTTAAACATCTCTATTCTGTTTTGATTATATTATAAATGAAATTGCTCTATAATTTTATTTTCTGAGTGTTTACTGCTGTTGTATAAATATATAATTGATCATTGTATACTGATCTTGTATTCTGCATGCTTACTGAACTGGTTTTTTGTGCTTATTCTTTAGGACTTCATGTATACAAGACCCTCTAAAATGAAGATCATTTTACTTCTTTCTTTCTTTTCTTTTTACTTCTTCTTTCTTTTGAATGTCTTGTACTTCTTTTTCTTTCCTAATTATGCTGGCTACAAACTCCACTGCAGTGTTAAGTAGAAAAGACAAGAGTGGGAATTCTTATGCCCTTGATCTCAGAGGGGAAGGGTTTCAGTCCTTCACCTTTAAGTGTGATACTGTCTGTGCGTTCTTTTCCACAGCTGCCCTTTATCAGGTGAAGGAAGTTTACTCTTATTCCTAGTTTGTTGAGTGTTTTCATCATAAAGGGGGTTGTATTTTTTCAAGTGCTTATTCTGGATCCAATGAGTTGATCATCTGGTTTTTGTCCCTTATTCTATTAATAGGCTGTATTATGTTGATTGATTTTCATGTGAACCAACCTTGCATTTTTAGGGTAAATTTCTCTTGATGGTAGTATTTAATTTCTTTTTGTGTTAATGGGATTCTCTTTTCTCTTATTTGTTGAGCATTTTGAGTCTCTATTCCTAGGGGATTTAGCTCCCCTTTCTTGTGATGTCATTGTCTGCTTTGGGTATCATCATAGTATTGTTCTCTAGAATGAAATGGAAGGTATTCTTTCCTCTCATTTTTGGGGAAGAGTTTTTGAAGAACTGGCATTATCACATCTTTCAATATTTGACAGAACTTAGCATTGGAGCCATCTGGTCATGGATTTTGTTTTTTTGTTTTGTTTTGTTTTGTTTTTTTGGAAAAAGTTTTTACTGCTAATTCAAAGTCTTGTCAAATTTTCTTATTTTTAGTATATTTTAGTAGTTTGCATCTTTCTTAGAGTTTGTACATTTTCTCTAAGCTATCTAATTTGTTAATATATAATCATTTTTAGCATTCCCTTATAATCTTTTTTATTTCAGCTTCATTTTGAACAATGATTTTGTTGGGTATAAATTTCTCAGCTGGCACTTTTTAAGATGTCTTTTCAGTTTTATGATTACATTGTTTCTGGTGAGCAGTTTGCTCCTCTATACATAAGATTTTCTTCTGTTGCTGGGTTTGAGCAATTTGATTACCATGTGTCAGGGTAGTTTTCTTCATGTTTCTTGTGATTGGGATTTTTTTTTAGTTTCTTGGCTCTATGTGGAAACTATGGTTTATCGTTTCCATCAAATTTGGAAAGTTCTCAGCCATTGTCTCTTGCTATAATTTTTCTGTTCCTGATCCTGCTGTCCTGTGGACACTCTAATTGCTTGTACATTAAGCCACTTGAAGAGATTCCACTGCTCACTGATACTCTTTGTTGCTTTTCTATTCTTTATTCTTACTGTGTGTCATGTAGTGTCTACTAGTGTCTACTAGTTGTGAGCACGAGAAACAGTTTATGCTTGTAGTATTATCTATTAATTATGGTATCATTTTCCATACAAACAACTGTAAACCTGCTTTTGTCCCACCCTGTATATTTCCAAGATCTAAAATGAGAACTCTGGGAAACAAGAAAGATATATGGTTTTTTTATTTATTTTTTAAGAGCTCATTGCAATGATTTTGTATTATGTCCACCTTTGTTATATGACAAAAATGCAATTCGCCAACACCGAACTACATTTTTCAGTGTTCACTTTCTCGCCCATCTTCATGAGAGGATCCGTGGGCGGTTGGGAGAGTGGAGAAGAAGCAGCACTCATTATTTAGCTCAGGCACGTATTTGCTGTTCTGCTGACTCACATTGTTTTCCTGAAGCAGGAGCTGGCCCTGAGTCTGCTCTGCCTTCCCCTGGATCATTTTTTAGCTCCTTTGACTTCTGGGCAAGGTGTGCGAGTGTTTGGTTTTGTGGTAACAGACCCTAGCTTCTATAGGGCATCATTGTCACTGATATCAGAGACAAAAATTGGAGGGTATCAGTCTATCTTGTGGGGACCCCGCTGGAGCTCATGGTGCCTGCTTGCTCTTCTTGTCCCCCACTTTTTGTGTTTATCTTCCCTTTCTGTCAAATGCAGAGACAACAGCCTTCCTGCTTAACTGGCCTCTGCAATTGCTTAAGGCTAATGCCCTATTTAAAATCCCTTTATCTATTTATATCTATATTCTGTTAAGGTCTCCTAGTAGCTATTTGGATTTAGGATGCAAGAAACTGAGTGCCTTTTACCCTCAACTTTAGGCCTTACTATAATTTCAGAATAACAGGGAAAATGCCTGTTAGGATCCTGTTAAATTTTATCCTAAAGACAACATGAAGCCATGAAAGGATTTTAGGATGGGTCATAACATAGGATTTGACCTTTAGAAAAATAACCTTGACTCCTATATTAAAAGCCACAATGGACCCTAGAGGCAAAATGTCAAGTTAAGTTGCTCTTGGAGCAATGCAGGGGGAACATAATGATGGGGGCATGACAAAGGGCAAAGAAAATTAACAGGCTGTGACAAGAGATTTTAGGAAGTAGATGCAACAGAATTTGGTGAACTTTAATATATTTAGTTCATCGAGTATTTGCATTTCCACCAAGCAAGCAAGAAATAAAAACACACAAGAGGAAGTCACTCATCAAGGCTCTGAGACGCCGAAGTCAGAAACTATCCATTTACTGAGGATGAAGATATCTTAGCAATAGGCCTCAACTCTCGCGCATCACCTTACTTCTCAAATAGATTATAAAGCTTCTTAGAAATTTCAGCTCATGGTCTTCCTGAGCTTCCTGGGGCAGAAGGTCAGGCCCCACCTGGAACTTCCTAAAGCAAAATCTGCATCTTTATAAGATCCCTGCATGTGTATGAAAGTTGGAAGAGCTGCAAAGATTCTAGCAGGCTGCCATTTAGGACAATGGGGACAGGCCTCGAGGGCACGATGCTAAGTGAGATCAGACAGAGAAAGACAAATACCACAGGATCTCATTTATAGGTGGAATCTTCAAAACAAAACACCAAAATAAACACACACACACACACACACACACACACACACACACACAACTGAGCTTATAAACACAGACAACAGATTGGTGGTTACCAGAGGCAAGAAGTGAGGGATGGGGGCAGAGGAAAGCAAAATGGGTGAAGGACATCAAAATTTTCAGTTTTAAAATAAATGTCATGGAGCATGGAGACGTAGGGTATGACACAGTGGCTATAGTTAGTAACACTGTATCGTGTATTTGAAAGTTGCTAAGAATAAATCATAAAAGTTCTCTCCACAGGAAAAAAATAAATGTGTGTGTACGATCATGGATGTTGACTAGAATTACTGCAGTGATTATTTTGTAATATATTCAAATATTGAGCCATTGCATCATATACCTGAAACTACTATAATGTTATATCTCAATGACACCCCAATTTAAAAAATAATAATAAAATAAATTATTAAAAAGAAGGTTGAAGATTCTAGGAGGCTGGACAAATCTAAATCATGTTTTGCTCTTTTGGCCCTTTCAAATAAAGCATTCCAGGCCAAAGAGGAAATGGCTGGTATAGAAAATTTTAGATTTTGTCCTCCTCGCTCTCAGGGTGTCAAGGAAAAGCTGCCGAGTCTTCTTCACACTTCCTACCTCTCGAGTAGCGTTTTAGCCTCTTCCAAGGAACAGATGGGACTCCCGACATCTTATCACCGCTTGGAATTTCCAAACACCACAGCAGCCATGGCCGTTGGTGAGATTTTCCAAAGCATTTGTCATGTGGCGGACTTGGCATAACTCCGGCAAAACTAATAATAAAGGGCCTCAGAAGCAGATATAAAATATTATCTAGTTATAACTAGACGAAAGAAGTTTCTTCTGATAAAGGCATTTTCCCCCTTTTTGAATATTCTCCTACTAATAATGAGCAGAGAGAAGATGAAGCTATTTGTATCTCTGAATTCTTTTCACGAGACACAGATGGGAAGTGGGCTTGGCAGTGAAGGCGCTGTGCTCTGGGCCAGGCCCCCAGCCTTCCTTATCAGTGAGTAGCAACAGTCCATTTCAGCAGCCCTCAGGTCAGGTCCGTGCACTTCATCTTGCAGGAAGCAGTGCCCAGTACTGTGGTCAGTCACTAGCTGTTCATTGAGATCTAAAGAAAAAGGAAGCAATGATATACCTACTTAATGTTCAATCTTGCCCAGCTAAACAAACTCTCTACGATATTCTGCAAAGCTTTGCCTGATCAGCCTCCATTTCTAAACTCACCTCAGTGAGGTGTTCTCTTTATTCCAGCCGTATGATTTTTCTCCCATTTCCCCTAACACACCAAGGTGCTCCCATCTCTACGGAGTTCACACACATGTCTCCACTGCCTGCATCCTCCCCACCCCCTTCTTGATCACGTCATTCCTTTCTAAAGGTTCATCTCAAAGACAAGCCTTTCAAGACCCCTTTGTACCTGCCTCCCACTTAAAGTAGGTCGCCCAAGATACTTTGCTCATTCTTTGCCCTGTTCGTTTCTATCATAGCATTTATCACATTTGTAATTATTTATCTCATTACTCCTCAGTCCCTTCATTAAATAATAAGCTCCTTGAGACCATTCTGATTTATCTCCCCAGGGCCTGCTACATAATCATTGTTTGAAGGCATGATGGTAGCTGTACAAATACTTACATTCTAGCCTACCCCCAACAGTGAGCCCTTGGCCATGGCCCCCTTTTATGATCTGTGTATTTGTTATTCATTCAACCCTGTGTTCTTTTGCAACTGTGCTCATCCACAATGATGACTAGAATCAGCTCCTGCAAGAAAAACATGTTCATTCCTTTCTGTATCTCCTACTTGGAATAGTTCCCCAAGTACAGGGTAGTTGGTAGGTCTCAAAAAATGTGAGTTTAAATGATGAATGATGAGCTCTCTACCACGTAGCTAGTTTGTACCCTCCAGGGGAGCGTTTAACTATGTTAAAGCTCGGTTACTTAGCAAAGGACGCCAAGCACTTGCAAAATTTAATTGGAGATGAATGATTTCTTTTTCTTCTCTAGACTCTTTTTGTTGCCCAGAATTGAAAAGCTAAGTCATGCTTCTTTTTGTCTATGAAATTTAGGAAGGAAAATGGGAGAAAACGATGCTTGTAAGTCATTAGAGGCTTGAGGTAAATTATTCTAGAAGTTGCTTCTTATACCGTGAGGTCTGTTTGTTCCCGAGTGAATGAAGAAGGGGAGCATGATTTCGGGGGAGAGAGGACTTGGGGGGGATTTAACTTTTACATTTTAATTAAATTATCTCTATAATATCAGATAGAGTTATCCCAAATGGACAGAGAGATACTGGTCTGTGGCTTCTGACACTTAAAAAAAAATCACATATGTTGTCCTTTTCATGAACTCATCCAAGATTTAAGTGTCCATTAAAAAAAAGTGTCTCTGTGTATCAGACACTGTTCTAGGCTCCAAAGGCTTAGAGACCAAGAAAACCAAAGTCCCTGCCTACACAGTTATCGTCAGAGGGAACAGATAGGTAATAAAACACACAAACGAGAAGATCATTCCACCTATTGAAACGTGACTCAAAGGAGGTCAGACGGGGGGCTGTTGTGTAGAAAGTGCCTGAAGGGTAACAGTGACTTCTGCTTGGGTGGTCAGGAAGGCTTTACAGTGATGGACGTGTGAGTGGGGACCTGAATGATGAGAAGGAGCCATCGTACTCTTCTTACCTCTCCCCCCACCTTTCCTTTTTCTCTTCAATGTACCTCACCCCAAATTCCTGTGAAGGAGACCACGATCCCACTTGGATGAAGTTTCCACTTCTGACCAAGGAACAATGGGGTCGCGTCATGTAACATGGCCGTTGGGAACCTGCGTCGATGAAGGGGCAGGTAAAGGGACCGTTGTGGTTGGGCAGACCACCTCAGCGTCGTCTGAAAGACTCTGCCTGGGTTCTCCTACCCACCCCCAGGGTCTGATCGTTGGCAAGGGACAGAGAGAGAGAGAGACGAGGAGCGGATGGCAGAGGCGTAAGACAGGTGGGTGCCTGATTAGAAGTGAGGCAGGAGGAGAATCCAGGCCACCCCAGGACTCAACCCTCGAGCTCCTGCTCTAAAACTCACCGTGGTGAGTTCAGAATCCCAATCACACAGTGAAACAGTCCAGATGAACGTTTTCCGCACTGATTTTAACTCTGTCTTCCTCATGATGCACCACTGTGCAGATGACACAATGTAATTGCTGCTCTGTTGTTGAAGTATCGACCTCATATACTTTCTTTCATTATTTAGACATTTAAGTGTGTGCCTTTCCATACTGTGCCCAGGCAGAGGGTGGGTAAATGCTGTTAAATAACTTTACCATCGTGTCCTCGCTCCTTGTGCTCTCCATCTAATGCCAAGCCCTGCGGAGTAACGATGGGGTTTCATGATCTGTAATTTTAAAACGGGCCTGAGTTGTCCTTTTTTGTATTATCTCCCCTAAATGGGAAACACCCCCAACTCCCCACTTTTTTATTGCAGTGAAAGTTTTGACGTCACCAAAGAGGAATCAGCAAGAATTTTTTAATGCTGACAGAAGAGGAATGATGCCTATAAAACTTCTAGTACTTTCCTGCTAAGCACCTGAAAATTGGTGTGCCCGTTATAATCTCAACCAATTAACAAATCAGGAGGATTCCCGAATTTTATTTCCTTCTTCACCTTCACTCATTTAAATCAACTTAAACGTGTGAGCCTATGGTGACAATTTCTGTGTAAGAATTGGGTTCACCCCACAGTGCTCTGGGTGCTAGAAATGGCCTAGAGGAATTCTTAGTGTGCTGAAGAGGTATTTTCAGACCTCTTGGCTTTGAAATTATTAGTAAGGATCAGAAAATCAGCACAGTTTTAAGCGTGAGAATGGCCTGTACCATTTAGTGAGCATGTTCCTAGCCAAGCATTATGTTTAAGCCCTTTATATACATTTTCACATTTGAATCTTACAGCAGCACACATGTAACCAGTCTTGTCCCGCTCTAAAGATGGACAATTTTAGAAGGAAACTTGTGTATTCTTTATTGCCCTACAAACATGCCTTTGATACAGCTTCACTGAGGAACACAGTCCCCAGGCTGAAATCCGCCACATACTACTGATTGACAGCAGGACGAGGTGACATTCCTCCTGAATTGAAATCAGCGTCCGGGACTCTACCCTATGCAACATGCCATCTCCATTATCAAGCCTGAGAAAACTTAACATTGCCTGCAAAGAAAGAGGTTAACTGTCATCTCCAATTACGTAACAAATTGGTGAGCCTAGCCAGTATTTTCTTTTTCTAGAAATCGGTTCTCAGAGAGCTTTTCCACTGACAAATGAAAATTGCCCCTTTTCCAATGTTTAAAATATTACCTTGGGGGGGAAAAGGGACCTTTAAGCCAGTTAAAATACCATTTCTTAGTTTCATTGCCATTTTTCACATTGCCTCTGAAGCCACGGTCACTAATGAGATGAAGGGTCAAAAACAAAGTCTCTTTGCTGTTATAACTCGTCTTGACAAGCGTTTGTTATTTCTGATCATATTTCTCATGTCTGGGTCCCACTTCCAAAGATTCTGATTTCATTAGTCTGGGGTGTAGCGTGAGGATTGGAATTTGTTAAAAGCTTCCCCAAAACTCTTAGATGTTAGATTCAGCCTTTTAGATTGAGAACCACCCCCTTGTTTATAAAATGAGGTCCTTTTAAATATTATTTTTCAAATGTCACTTAAGGAGATTCCTTTGTGCGAAAGAAAAAGATCAAGGAGTAAAATTAAACCAGAGGCAGCACTTTATAAAGCCGCTCAGAGTATGGCTGCTCTAATCCTCACGTTGAAAGTGGGGGTGAGGCAGCATTGAGAGGGAAGAAGGATACACCTCAGACCTGCTACTCACCTCCTTGCCCCCACCTGCAGCCTGAGCCAGATTCAGGGCAACCTCTTCACTTCCTTGCACTCATAGGAATCAATAATATTTGTGGAGGTGAATGGAGAGGCTACCAGCAGGACCGGTTGAAAGCTTATGGTTTGGGACTTTCAGCTGCCCCTCCAGGTCCACTTCAGGGCTTAGGGGTGATTTGGGGAAGTCTGAGGCCAGCCTACGGGACCCTAGTTGGAAATTGGCTCTGTGTTAAGACGTAGACATCCAACCGAGGACTCCTAAAGGCATGGTGGCCCCTGTCTCCTCTTTGGGACCTGGCACTGTGTGGCTCAGCAACCAACAAGCGTGTGTTAACTTATTCATTCACACAGTAAATACACTTTCATTATCTACAGAGGAAGGTGCTGTTGTACGTGCTGGAGATGCATTGATGAACAAAACAAACCTGATCTTGCTCGCAAGGAACTTTCAGTATCACGGGGAGGCATGACAACAAATAATAAATACAGACCAAATGCTATAAATTACGGTAAATGTTAACGAGGCAGCGTGAGAGAATAACCCTGAGAGGCCTACTACTGTCGGGGGATCAGAGCTGTCACTCTGTGAAGGGGACCTTTATGCCAAGGTTGGAAGCTTGGGAAGAACCAGCCCTATCGAGGAGGGTATGAAGCTGGCGCTGGCGGAATATAAATTTCCGGGGGAGGGAATGGCATTCGCAGAGACCCTGAGAAGGGAAAGACCTTGCTGAGTTCAAGAGAGCTCAAGTCAGCCAGTGTGCCTGGAGCTTGTTAAGTGAGCAAGTAAGTGGCTTGGGACTAGGAGGAAAGGACCTCCGAGGGTCCTTCGAGAATAGGTCGCAGTGAGAATGTGTAACTCTGAACTAAAAGCGTGGGAGGTTATTGGAAGAAAGAGACATGATGTCATGTAACGTTAAAGGTGGCCACTTTGCAGCATGACAAATTGTAGGGGACCAAGTGTGAAAACAGGGAGTCCACCTCACTGACCATTAAAGGAGCCAAAGGGGAGCAATGCGGCTGGCCCAGGGTTTTGACCTGGATGGCTAGAGGGGGGTGAACTTGAAGTTTCCTTAAAAAGTAGAACGCAGACGACTTCCCTGCAGGGAAGTAACATCCAGTCCCATCACTGAGTCACTGAGTGCTGTGGACAGAGAAGCCGATGGGTCTGGATTCACTTTCCTAATCTGTCTGGAAAGTTGGTATACCATCTACCCTGATCACACAGGATTTTTGTTAGAAAGAATCATCCCTAATTTGATATTTATAAGAATATCAAATGCAACAGAAAAACCGAGGTGCCAGCTATAGCATTGTCCTGGGAGTGGAAGTCATGGACATCGATTTCAGAACGTTGTCAAGGGTAAATCAGCAGATAATATTACACTGAGTTTCAATATCTAAACTATTTACTTCTCAATAAGGATTGATGTCTTGGGTCTGGCTGTGTGATTTATTAGCTTCGTAACCTTGAAAATGCCAATAATATCAGGTCACATACTACGTGCCAAACTTTATGCTTCATCAGCATTTTGCACACCTCACCTCATTTATTCTTCACAACTATCGACTTGTTGTCCTCATTTAATAGATAAGGAAGCTGTAGCTCACTGAGGTTGGGTGACTTGTCCCCCCAGAATAACTAGAAGGGGTCTCTGGCAGAGCCAGAACTCAAACCACGATCTCAGCACAGAACTTCAATGTTTCCATTTCCACAGTTTGACCCAGGTATAACCCTGCTAGCTTTACATGTTGGTTGAGAAGATCAAATCAAATAGTATATGTAAAATGTTTGTAAACTAGTACATTTCAGTAAATATATACAGTTCAGGACAGGTTGTAAGCGCTGTTTTTGTTTTTTTGTTTGTTCTATTAAACAGCCATGGACTGAATGCTTGGAAGTCTAATTATTCAGTGTTCTGACGAGGCCTGAAGATGGGCTTTTTCTTTAACATCTTTTTATACTTTTGCGTTTGTCATTTATTTTTTAATTGTGTTTCCTCTTCTGGGTCCTGTCTAGGGTGATCTGCATAGGCTGACACATTTTGGTCTGCCTCTGAGTCTGTTCGTTCAGAGCTGTCATTGATGCACCAACAAGGATGTCTTAAGATGGTACAGTTTCAGATTAATGTCTGTGCCAGCAGCCACGAATTGTAACTTTAAAACATCCTCATAGATACACAGCCCCAGTTAAGGTCACATCCAATAGGAACTGGGGGGTGGGATAGCTTTCTCTCATTTTTGACTGTGCCCAAAATAGAAAACAATCTCAAAAAAGTGGGGAATCATTCAGATAACCCAGGACCAAAGAATTGTATACTGTTATTGAAAATATGCAAGAGAGAATAGATTGATTTAAATTAAGCAGATAATTAATCAAAGAGTTAACAGATGATGCTTCTTTTCAGATTTGCACCAGTAAGTGATGCTCCTGAGCATTTCAGATTCATTATAGATTGATTGATTGAAAAAGTCTGTAGAAATGCACAAGTAGTGTAATTAATGTTGAGTCTAACAAGAACATGGAAACTCAGCAGTGCATGTAGAGGTGGCGTATTGTACCCTGGTCCTCCCTGGGCTTGGGGCTCCTCAGTGGAAGGTTAAATGCTGACGGCACTCTTGCAGAGCAAGGTCATGTTGGACTTGGGAAAAAAAAAACAATTTGTGGTGAGTTATAGCACCATTTAGGAGAACCTAAATTAGCTGTCCGGTACTTCCACTTAAGTGAGTATTGACTCATTCTAGGCATTTCCCCTTCTTAAGTGGTGATCAGCTCAGCAAGGCTAAATCCTCATCCAGGGAGGCAAACAGTGTCTGGACTTTTCTCTACTCCAAAAACATAATCACAGCCATGTATAAACTGCTCAGGAAATTTGAAAAGCCTTCTAACACCTCAAATTTTCACCAAAAATAAAAATCTCAAGTGAAGTAAACCATTTATATGCAAAACTCTCTAATCGGGAGTATTACACTTGCTCTGAGTTATGTAGACCTTGAAGATCAACACAATGGAGCTTAAGGTGAACACAGTGATGCCCAAAACATCAGTGCCCTTTGCCACGGGCCAGCTCAGTTTTAATCACCAGATCTGCCAATCGATATTGTCACTAGCGAGGGTATCTATGAGCAGTCTCTGCCCTGTGTGCTATGTGAAGCAGAAGAGGACCCAGACCCTGTCAACAAGGTTCATAAGATCCAGGAGAAGAGAGAAGACATGTACACAAATGAAATTTAACATTATGTGCAATTAACAAATGACACAATAAATTCTACTCAATTGGAGCTACCCAATTAGTGTACATACTGTTATTTATTCAGCAACTTCACAATAACCTTGGACAAGCAAGCACTGAGCTCAGAAGGGAGAGCTAACTTCTCACTGAGGTATCAAGATTGTGAAGCCAAACAGAATTCTTTAGCCCAAGCCAATAATGGAGGAACTTAGACTGAAAGGAAAGAGAGAGGAATTAGGAGTTGTTAAACCTGTTTTCTCATGTTTTAATATTTGATTTTTCAAAAGAGTTTAACTCTCTATCAACATCTCAGTTTTCCTCGCAGAGCGTGGTCCTGTCCTTATGGGAAACGGGTCCCCACTCCTTGCGGAGATCTAGACATGGGTACGTCTGGGGCAGGGGTCAGACGGAAATCTCTGCCTGAGACCAAGGAATCTTCCAGAGACTCTGGGTGAGGATCTGACGTCAGGTGCACCTAAATTCACGTCTTGACACTGCCAAATCATTGAGCAATTTAGCTTACCTTGTTCTACCTCAGTTTTCTCCTTCATTTGTCCAACAAACATTGCATAATGCTCTGTTTCATACTCTTTGTGCAGATGGTGTGGAAATAGCAGAGAACAAAACAGACCAAACTCCCTTTTACCTTCCTGGAGATAATGATAATATCTGCCTGAGAGGATCTGGCTGAGATAAAAGACATAAAGCACTTCACACAGTGCCAAGCCCATGGCTCGGGCTCTGTAAACATCAGTGGCTGCTTTCAAGTCAGGCAGACATACATGGTTCAGTCGGGACGACTTAGACATCAGAGAGGGAGTGTGGTTATTACATAACTGTTACTTGCATGTAGACCTTACTGTGGGTTTGTGCACACACACAAAAAAATCTAAATAGAAATGAGGATCAGGAAACTTCAGTGACATCTGAAGCAGCTCATTCACCAGGAAACTTTGGAAGGCACTGGCGCCTTTGTTGGAGGCCATGTGGCAAAGCGGGACACAAAAAGGCAGAATCAGCCCTTCAGCCTCACCTACACCAGCATGGATAGTGGCACCGTTAGGCGCAGGCATGAGGATGGAGGCACCAAAGGCGCTTGCTCAGACGAAGCAAATAGTGGAACATGTGGAAACAGCTCTGGTGCCCAGAAGAGGTAAAGATGCAGAAGTAGGACCTTCACCAGAAGGGAGCTGGAGGAAGCGATGAAAACCTGGTGCTCTTCTTTGTGATATCCAACCACAGATTGCTCACAAGTCCCCTCTTGGCTGGCGGAGTCCATTTGAAAGTCACTGTCTCTCCAGAAGTTGAAGGCCTTCCAAGCAGGTGGAAGAAAGAGTCAGCACGCTGTGCTCGTCTTGCCCCTGCATGATGGTGCTGGAGCCCTGGCGGTGAACACTGTCTCACCCGCAGTCGTGATAGCAGCACGGGGCCTCAGTGGTACTCTGCAGATCCCATCTACAGATAAGTGTGCTGAGAAGACGTCTTCCTTGGGAGATCCGGCAGGTCCTACTGTAAAAACTATGAAATGCATTCATGCGGGTGTGTTTGGAGCAACGGGATAAAAAATGAACAATAAAAATGATTACAATAGATATAGAGATCAATGTCTGCCCCTAAATGAATGTTTGGTAAACAGTAATGCCCAAAATGACTGAGAGCAATTGTAGAGAAAAATCAATATGGCCAGACTGTGTGAGAACATTAATAGTTCTCATTTTTATGTATAAATTCTACTCCAAAAAGAGCGAAAGAGCAATAAAACAACTTGGGCTGGCTCTTTGCTATTTGTCTTGTGTGGCAGCTGCATTTCTGTGGCCTAACTTAATTCCTGGCCATGCAGGACCGGAGGGACAGCAGTTGCACCCCTTGATTCCAAATAACTGCTTTCACTTCTGCTGTGGTGAACTGACCACTTTGAATTCGGGTTATTTACAATCGCCTTTGATTTGATTGTTATGATTAAATATATTCTTTCAGCAAATATTTATTGAATTCTTTCCGTGTACCCAGCAATCACTGTTATGGGCACAGGAGTTACAGGGGTGAAGGCAGATAAGGTCCCTGGGCCCATGAAAATTATATATCATCATGTGAGAGACCATAAAGAAGAAAACAAATAATAAAAATGGCTTCACAAAGCAGTAATACTATAAAAAAATAACGTAATGCATGGGACAGAGTCAGTGTGTGATAGAGAGGTGCTTGCACATAGGTACTATATGAAGTAAGGATGCCTGGGGAAAGTTAACTGTAGGCTTTTGAGATCTGAATAACAAGAATCCAGCTCTGTGAAAAGTTGTGGGAAGAACATTCTAGGCAAGGTGAAGGGCAACTGAAAAGCTCTGGGTGAGCAGTAAGCTTAGGAAGAATAAATTCTTGAAACAGAAGTCCAGTGAGCTGGAGCATAATGAAAAAGTAGGAGCCGCATAGAAATGAGATTAAGGAGAGAGGAAGTGTGCAGAACATGCTATACTTTCTAGACCTTGAAAATAAGATTACAGTTTCTCTTGAGTGCATTGAGAAATGACTAGATACTAATAAGCAGTCTGTGAAATCACTCAAATTCTTTAAAGAAGTATTGGGCTTCAGCATAGAGAATGGGCTGATCAATGAATCCCTAACTTTATACCTGCTTAGTTAGATAGTGACCTGCAATTTAGTAGCTAAATTCAAATTGTCAAAATTCATTCACTCACCGAGTATTTGTTGACCGCTCCATGCTATGCATTGGGAATACAGAATCCAATAAGATGTTGCCTGTGCCGTCAAGAATCCCACAGTCCAGGGAAAAAAAACTGAAATTAAATAATCACTTGCAGTTTTAACTTTACCCAGGTGAAAGTACAGATGTTTCTACCTAATTTGCATTTAACACAGACTAGATTTTCAAACTTTTTCATCTCATGGCACACATAAACTAATTACTAAAATTTTGCAGCATACCAAAAAAAAATTTTTTTGCCGAATTGACAAATAAAATATTCGTAGGTATAATTTTTATTCATTCATACCAGACAGCTGATGTGGACACCAGCTAGCAGTGTCCACGTCATTATGGATGAAATAAAAACATACACACGGACTACCGAGTCCGGTGGAGGAAAAAGGACGACAGCGTGACTTTTCTCTCAAAGGGAGCAAAAGCCACCATGTCAGGCCTTTATTCTATATCTCTCCTCACATTACAAGATGATCCTCATTCACTATCCCCAGTTACAACAAAAGGAGCCAATGCCCCTCATCACATCACAAAAGAAGGATATTAGCAAATGAAAAGGCAAAAGTGATTGAGCTGGTTACACTGGTCCCTGCAAGATTTAGCACTTGCAGGGTGAGGGAGTTTTTAGCAAAAAGCAGTTTAGGTATATTGCAAATCTGATTACCCACGAGAGAACCTATCTGTGGGTGTGGGTCCTGTGTATCTACGAGTGGGAGCTGGGCCCACGCCACGCAGAAGGGTCTGCCACAGACAGCTATCGTAGTGTTAGCTGTTGTCATTTTTTTATTTGACAATCTAAGGGGAAAAAGGTCATCTCCCAACTAAGTAGTCAGGTATTGCATGTTTTAAAATTTTTTGCAGTATACTGGTGTGCCTGCCACAGTACACTGGTTGAAATTTTTGCAGTATACTGGTGTGCCTGCCACAGTACACAGTTCACTGGCCTACAGGGTTAGAATCTGTGACTCTCCACTGAAAGACTCCACTTTTGCCAGAGGGTCTGCTAATAAGCAAAAGCCTTTATATTAGGCCTTCTTTAGCTACAGTATATACAAAATCAAGTCAAACTGGCTTAAATTAAGGTCAAGAGTGTATGGGAGGTGTAATATTCAGGTATCTGAACACTCCAAATCTGAAGAGGCCGGGCTAGGCTCAGTTTTGAGAAGTCAGATGATGAAATTCAGTGCAATTACAATAAATGGAAAATAAAGGCAGCCATTTTGGAAAGGAAGTTGCCACAGAACTCACCAAATCTGTAAGTAAACTCCACCCACATCATTTGGTGATCATTGATTTGTTCATGAATCAAGGAAGTTCAAAGTTCTTGGTGTAAAGCAACAGATGGAAGATGGGAAAAGCTGAACAGTTTAAACTGCTGCCCTCCACAGTGAAAACAAGTTTGAATTTCAAGTCATCCCAAATAAATTCAAAGACTTAACAGAAAATATGCGTAGGTTGAAAGAAATTATGTGAAAACCCAGAGCAGAAATGGAAACTATAAGAACTAAATGAATGTTTTCGAACTAGAAAGTACAGTGTCTGAAATGAGAAATGTGGCAGATGAAAGGATTAATAAACAAAATCTTAATTAATCCATCACCACCTGACCTATCTCATAGGCTGTAGTTTGCCAACTCAGACTTAAAAATTTGCCTGGTAAATTTTTGCTTCTTTGTTAGTCTTCACTAGTATATGTTTATACCTGTATATATATGTGTATGTGTGTGTGTGTGTGTGCGTGCGTGTGCACGTTCACACAGAGCAGAAGGCTGTGGTCAGGGATCTAGCCAGTCGTATCAATACAAATTGAAAAAAATGCAGAAAATTTACATTTAGAAATTCTTATGGATTTCATTAATATTTCTATGTTTTTACAATATGTTTAGATTGCAAATCCTTACATATTTAGTGTTAGAATTAAGAGAGTCTGTAGACCACATTTTATAAAATAAAAATTAAATATATACTTATTTGTTCTTAGTATGAGACTCTAAGATGAAAATTATCTATTTTGTCTTAACATAATGGAAATAATCTAGTATATAAAGGGTAATCAAAGACATCAATTTCAGCAAAAAATATAAAAACTGATAAAATACTAGATACTTGAAACATTCAATCTTAATGATATTTCCTAGAGTCATCTTAATAACTGTTTTATAACAGGCTAGCATTCATGGCAGATGTCGTAACCACATATTTGACCTTTGGTAAAATTTAAGAACCAAGATAGTAAGTGTGGACTTAAACTTTGGTTTCCATGGCAAAAGCCACAATTTTATAATAAAAGTGATAAATGGTGGAACAAAAGAACAGTTATATGTATTATAGTAAAGAATGTCAGTTTATTCTAACAAGTAAAATGCAGAGGTTGTATCGATTTTCAAAAATAGCATATGCAAATTAAAAGAAATCTGTCTTCTTTCCATTATCCAAGAGCAAAGGAATGTTTATGAATATAAAAACATTAGTGAACAAGGATGCATTAGACCTATACGTTTAAGGTCCATTAATTTTTGACAAGCATACCAAGGTTATTCAATGGGGAAAAAAGAGTCTCTTTAACAAATAGTGCTTCAACAATTCAATACGTGGAAAAGGATGACGTTAGACTCATACCTTACTTTATATACAAATATTAATGTACAAGAAATGGATTAAAAACCAAAATGTGCAAGCCAATATTATAAAATCCTTGGAAGAAGAAATAAGGTTAGACCGTGAGCCTTGTTTTAGCAATGGATACCTAGATATGACACCCAAATCACACACAAAAAAATAGAGAAATTGAACTTCATCAAAATTAAAAGCACTTATCAAAAGACACAAGAAAGTGAAAAGACAATGCAAAGGGGGCAAAATATTTGCAAATTATACATAAATGTGTGATTTTGTATATGTGTGTATAGATGAATGATAAAGGTCTAATATCCAGAACATACAAAGAACTCTTGCAACTTAAGAAGAAAAAGATAACCCATATTTTTGAGAAATAAGGCAAAGTAATTGCATAGATATTTCACTGAAGAAGACATACAAATGGCCAACAAGTACATGAAATTTTGCTCAATATCACTAGCCATTTAAAAAACAAAAATAAAACCACAGTGAAATACCACTTCACACCCATTAGACTATAATAAAATGTAAAACAAGTGTTGGTGAAGATAGGGAGATGATGGTGCCTTCACACAGTTGCTGATGGGAGTGTAAAATGGTGAAACCACCATGGAAAACAATTGGATGAATCACCAAAATCTTACACATGGGATTACCATGTGATTAGCAATTCCAGTCCTAGGTATACCCCCAAAGTAATTGAGAACAGGTGTTCGAACAAAACTGGCAAACCAATGTTCGAAAAGTACTATTCACCATAGCCAAAAAGTGTAAACAGATGAATGGATACACAAATTGTGGTGTATACATACAATGGAATATTCTTCAGCCATAAAAAGGAATAAAGTACTGACACATACTACCGTGTGGAAGACGCCAGACACAAAAGGTCTCATGCTGTATGATCGTTACCTTATATGATGTATCCTAAATAGGTAAATCCATGGAGACAGAAATGCGGTTGGGAGGGAGGGAAATGGAGGGACTGCTTAACGAGTACACATTTTCCTTTCGTGATGATAAAGCACTTTTGGAACTAGATACAGGTAACACTTGCATGAGATTGTACATGTACTAAGTTTTACTGACTAATCCACCTTAAAGTAATTAATTTTGTTATATGAATTTTACCTCATTTAAAAAAACAATGCACTATATAGTTTTAAGTCTTTATGCTAATATATTTGGAGCACACCTTTCCTTTTCTTTCCCCCTTTCTTCTATGAAACAAGTGCAAACAAGAAAAAAAGAATAAAAATGCTTTGGGCTCAACTGTACTGTACTGCCCATTTTCATTTATTAAATAAATCTAAAATAAAAAAAAATTATCCAGAAAAAATCAGTTTTCAGTCCTCCTAAAGAAAGCTAAAATTAAAAAAGATATTTTTAAGGTGGCTAGTTGAGTTCTTCAGCCCTGTCTTTCTCTAACCATGAGGAGCAGAGATACAAAGTTCTTCAACAAATCCCATTCTCCCATCTCACCTAAATATTGTAGAAGGCTTTATTGCATAGGTTTATCCACAGCTCCAGTTTTGAAACCGTGAGATCTTCCCTTTTTTAATTTTATTTTTTAAGTACAGTTTAATGTTATTTTGTATTAGTTTCAAGTGTACAACATGGTTAGACAATCATCTGCTTTACAAGTGATCCATCCCCTCCGATATCTCCAGTCCCCACCTGGCACCATACAGTTATTACAATATTACTGACTGTATTCCCTCTGCTGCACTTCCCATCCCGTGACTGTTTGGGAACTACCAACCTGTACTCCTCAATCCCTCCACCTTTTTCACCCAGTCCCCCAGACCCCCTCCACTCTGACAGCACTCTGACCATTCTCTGTGTCTATGCGTCTGTTTCTGTTTTGTTTGCTCATTTATATTGTTCTTTCGATTCCACATGTAAGTGAAATCATGTGGTATTTGTTTCTTACCATGAGGTCTTTTCAAACTAAAGCTTTCTGAATCCTATGGTGCTTTCGCTTCTTTTTAAATATCCGTACACAGAATGAAGATGATTTGGGCCTTGGCCTAAATCACATGAAAGCATTCAGAATCATCAAAACTCCAATGGTCATTGTATTTGAAAAGCTACCAAGAATGAATGCAAAGGAGTGGGATCTAAATTTCCCAAAGTACAGAACTGATAAGCAAGACACTTATGCCCCGAGTGTCAAAAACGTTAAATTCTCTAGTTACTCTAATGTGTGGTTCCTTCAACGCTTCAGCGGGACTGCAGCCCACGAAAGAGAGCTCAGTCTACAGAATGCATAAAAGGCTCAGAATCAACTCAGAAATAACTTCGCCTCAAAACCTTAAAAGCCAAGTTAAATGGTACATATCGGAAGACAAGGTTCAAATGCAAAAAGCGGGATAGGGTGCAGTGGAAGGCCCTGACAAGAGGCCCTACCAAACCCGAAGGGCAAACGGTCTTCCCCGGGGAAGGCCACACTGAGCTGGGACCTCAAAGAGGAGGTGAAGTTACTCAGCAAAGGACAATCAAAGAAAGAGTGTTTTTATCCAAAATTAAAAAATTATAAAAGATACCCCTTACGTACTGTAATGGAATATTTGACAATTGTGTGGAGAATTTGCCACTGGGGACTTTTATATTCAAAGAAGCTAGTTGACCAGGACAGAAATAATAATACCACCAAGGCAGCCATTAACCTGAAAGAATGGACCAGATTCAAGATGTGTTCAGGGAGCAAAATTAACAGTCATACAAAATTGAATTAGCTGAAATGTCTCTAAAAAGCCTTTGGTTAGCAACATCAAATGATGGCGGGGTAAGCCTTACCTGCTGACTCCCCTGCAGAAAACAGCTACAGGGGTACCTTGCTTTACCGTACCTTGCTTTACTGTGGTTTGCAGACATTGTGTTTTTCACATATGGAAGGGTTGTGGCAACCCTGCTTCCAGCAGGTCTATTGGAACTGTTTTCCCAACAGCGTATGCTCACGTCATGTCTCTGTGTCATGGTTTGGTAATCTCACAATATTTCAAATGTTTTCATTATGATTATATTTGTCATGGTGATCTGTGATCAGTGATCTTGGACGTTACTATTGTAATTACTTTGGGAACCCAGGAACCACGCCGTTATGAGACAGGAAACTTTAGTAAACATAGTGTGTGTTCTGCCTGATCCACTGAGGGCCCCTTCCCTCATCTCTCTCCCTCTCCTCAGGCCTCTGTGTGCCCGAGACACAGTAATATTGGAGATAAGCCAATTAATAACCCTACAGTGGCCTCTAAATGATCAAGTGAAAGGAAGAATTGTACATCCTCATTAAATCAAAAGCTAGAAATGATCAAGCTTACTGAGGAAGGCGTGTCAAAAGCCAAGACAGGCCAAAGGCTGGGCGTCTTGTACCAGTTAGCCAAGTTATCAACACAAAGGGAAGGTTCTTTAGGGAAAGTAAAAGTACTGCTCCAGTAAACATGCAAATGATAGGAAAGTGAAACAGCCTTATGCTGATCTGGAGAAAGTTTTTAATCTTTTTACAAGATCAAACCAGCCACGCATTCCCTTTAGCCGAAGCCTAATCCAAAGCAAGGCCCTATAATTCCCTTCCTTTCTCTGAAGGTGGACAGAAGTGAGGAAGCTGCAGGGGGAAAGTATGAAGTTAGCTCACGTAAAGAGCTTCTAATACTCTCAAGGAAGTCCAGGTTCTGTGCATGGATGCTTCTTTAAAAGGTTCAGTTATATTTTCACTTTCTTTGTAGTTCCCATATGTAGTTTTGTTCTCTTTTGGTTTTGGTTTTGGGTTTTGTTGTTTGTTTGCTTGTTTGTTTTTTTACCTCTAGAAAGGTAAACCTCTAGCTTTGCAGTGGCCCCCTAACTTCTCCCATTTCCTTCCAGGAAGAAATAGATCATCTCATCAATCATCTGACCCTGTGGCCTTCTGAGCAACCCCAGCCCTTCAGCACCAGGGCCAGCATCCAAGGAACCAGTGTTTGGTGCATGTGGTTGACCACCTGCCAGGTAGGACAACTGAGGATGCATGCGAATTTGCTATTTGGAGTTTAATTACACAAGGAGTGAAGTTATTAACCTTCTGCAGCAATCAACTTAAAATCAAGTTAGTGTTATTCCTTAGGCTAGAATAACATAGCATGGAACAGCCAATAAAAGCTAATAAATAGTGAAAAAAGGGTACATTTTTCTTAGCAGAAAAAGAGTGTTTATGAGAATTGAAACCCTATGGCGGAGCAAACACTTATTTCAGCTTGCCAGATGGGAATCTGAGGTCCCGGGGGTAGGGGCCAAGCTGTGGGGCGCCTCCTCACACTAATGAGGTTTGCCCTAGAATCCGAGGAGACAGATGGAGCTGCAGGTTGGAACCCCTTGGCAGTCTCCCTGGGAGTTGGCTCCATTCTCTGGGCCAGTTCCCGCCTCTGGCCTCTCCCTTTTCTCTGGCCCAGGTCCCTCCTCCTCTTCTACTTGTGTTTGTAGCTTCCATAATACTCTGTGTCCCCATGAATGTCCTCCCCCGCATATTTCCTCCTTTTCTGGTGTCCTGTAATTCGTTCCCTCCTTCCTTTTTGTCCTTTCCCCTTACCTGCCCCCAGTATTTTGGTTTGTAACAGCTCCATCCATCTTGATCCTTTCTGACCCCATTAAATTTCTGTTTATTCACAAGTGTACCAGAAAGAGGTCACGTATAAATTAACGAGAAGGAAAAGAAGATGCTATTAGAAATTCTCATTTCTGTGTCTGGTACTCAATTTAAGAGGATTTGTGTCTGGAAAAATAGAAAGGGGGGAAACACTTTGGTCATTTGAGAAAGTGTAGGGGTCTTCCGGCCCACCGTGAGCCTCTGGAACTCTGCAGATCACAGCTAGCATGCATGATCTGATCCCACGTGGTGAGAAATAAGTGGATTTCCATGAATCATGGCAGATCACTGGAGAGAGAGTAATTCCCTGGCACCAAGTATCATGCCAGAACAGAGCTTTCTGATGCCTCCAGGATTTTGGTAACAGGTTTGAAAGTAATTACAAAAGCTTGCATGGCTTAATTTATCTAATATCATGTTGGAATTCATGGCTACTGGATTATGTCATTGAATTTAGGTTTTCATGTATAAGTTACAGGGAGGCGAGATGCACAGAACACTGGCTGGCGGGCTCACTGAAAAGGCATGGTGATGGGTATTCCCAAACCTTTATGATGAGACATCATAAACCCTGGGCATTCAGAATCCATCTGTAGATATTCAGAAACCCCCAATTTGCAAATACTTTCATAGCATATAAATCTCTTTTAAAAAGCAGTCTTACTTGAAAAATGTAAGTGTTCTCTTTACATTCTTAATTCTATGTACTAGGAAAAAAATTGCTTCTGAATCAGTTCCCTAGAGAACAATATTTCTTATGCTTAGCTTCTAGACAGAAATTCCACAAGAGTTACTGCATATTCTTGGCTAACAAACCACGCATTCGTTAAGTGCCTCCCTTACAGAGGACACAAGTGGGTGCTTCCACAAAATTAAAATTAATATGTCATGGGACAATAAGATTTTTAAAAATTACTCAAAACTTTGTTCAATCTGTGAAGGTCAAAGGTCTATGGCATAGCATGGCACAAAAAATGAAGCATTTAAGTACAAAGGCTTTGGGGTTATTTGGATGGAGTTTTCAATTCCAGCTTAGCCACTTACTATTTATGATACTGAGGGAGTGCCCAACTAGCTCTTCATTCATGAGCTCCAACACAATGAATGCCTTTTGAGGCTCTAGGAGCAGCATCAGTGGTGCACTCGGTACAGCACCAGGCATGCGCAGGCCCTGGAATGGGAGTGAGGATGCTCTGCTGAGGTCCTGCTGGTCTTCTGCCCCACAGCCTGCTCTCCGCTTAGCAACCACTTGAACTGGTTCCTGTTACATGATGGTGTAAAAGCCTTCCAGTGACCTTCCCCTGCAGTGAGAAAAAATTCAAAGAATGGGTGCTTTTTGGACCTGTTGTCAGGCCATCCTCCCCCCCCGCCCCAGTCATTATGCTCCAGCCACATTGCCCTTCCTTCCATTCCTCACTTGCACAGGCCTCCTGTCCACATGCAGACCTGTGCACTTCTGGGAGAAGCCCTGCCCACATCTTTGCTTGGTTGACTCTTATCTGAGCTTCTGTGTCACCTCCTCAGAGAAGCCATCTCTAACCACTTCATTCTCCATTCAGTCCAAATATCATTATTTGATTTTATTACTGCAATAACTCTCATCATGATTGTAATTATCTAGTTAATTTTTTTCTTTTCTATTGTCTTTCTCTCCCAACTAGTATATAATTAAGATTTTTTTTCTGTATGATTCTATGAATCCCCACTTGTGCTTGACATACAGTAGGCACTCAATAAATGCTGTTTGAATGGCTGGTGGGAAGAAAGGAAGAAAAGGGAGGGAGGGAGGATGGAAGGGAGGAAGGAAGGAAGGAAAGTTGGAAGGAAGAAAGGAGCCACCAGTGATGCACCGTATGTAGTAATGGTGAGGTAGGAAAGTGATATAAAAATCTACACAACAAAGAAAATATCACAGGTTGATATAGTCTGCTAAAGCAGCTCAGGAAAATGGGACATTAAAAGAAAAGTGGAAATGAGATGGAGGAACTTTTAGGAAGTTGTTTAACCTCCAAGCATCTGAGTGTTTCTTCTTGTCCCTTAGGGGTGAAGACAGGCCTGCCCCCTCATTTACGGGATGTTCTGGAGCCAGAGATAATGCATAAAAGCACTGAGTACTAATTAGCTCTGTCCAGGCACAGGAAGCCAGCAGGTCTGAGTGGCTGATTGCAAAGTCTGTAGCTGAAAATACTTCTTGCCAGCTGCCTGGAGGGGCTGATAAGGAAAATGACTGATTCTGTGTATTAACATATTCTAACCAGGTCAGAGGCCCGGGTGTAGAAACCATAGTGAAGATGGAAATAGAGGTAAAGCCCTCCTCATTCTCATTGCTCTGCCTAAGGAATGAAGCTGTGAGTTCCCCAACAAGGGTCGTCGCCTTAGAGTCAGCCGTGGGTGGCAGCTGAGTTTCGTTTTCTTGGGGTAGCTACTGGCAGAATTAGGGAGAAAAAGTATACTTGTATTTTTTGTGCTGACTACTTAGTTCTCTGCACTCTGCCCTTTCCTATTTGAGTGATAAGTGCCACACTTACTCTTTCTCTTCTGTTGGAAAGTAGAGTATTTCCAGCTCTGCTACCCCATCTGATAGAACTTCTCTACAGGATTTCTGAAGCACCAGGTTTCCCTGGACATCCGAGTTTAGGAGAATGAGCACTGAACCAAACATCAAAAAAGATAAGGATTCTGGTTCTGTCCCCTGTCTTGTAGGTGTGTCAGTTATGATTTCTTTGGTTGAAAGTTACAGCATCCCAGATCAAAAGCTTAAGCAAATCATCGGCTTCCATAATGGAAGTCCAAGGGAGATCGGGACATTAGGCATAGCTGGATCCAGGAATTTAGACATGCTAACAGCAAGCTCAGTCTTCTCTCCATCTCACAACCCTCCTTCTTTTGACCTAATCCAAACTCTAACCCTTTTTAGTTAGTCTTCCATTATTGGCTCCCTCCATGTTGTGACAAATATGATCATCAGTAACTCCAAGCGTTTTGCCTTAACTCACTATCGATAAGGGAGAAGCATCTCTCTGTGGTCTGGGAGGTCAGGCTGGTGGCATACTTAACTCTGTAGCAGATGAGAGCAGCTGCTTATGAGCACTGTGGTCCACAGGAAAGGAGGAAGGAGACAGTCGCCAAAGGAAAAGATGCTTCTCAGGAAGACAGCCACGGTTCCTATTATTTTCCCCTCTGTAACATAATTGCATTCAGTAAGACAGCAGATGTGGATGTGCTCTGAAAAGCATAAATCCTTACATAAATGAAAGCTGGTGTGGTCATATAAAAACTTCTCTGTCGTATGATTGGAGAACTCTTGCTATGCAAGGTGTCAGTTGGCTTGTAAGGCTGTTGGAAAGAAGAAATGGGACCGTGTGTGTGAGCATTTTACAGAACACCTGGCATGAAGTTAGTGCCCAATTAGTATCTGTCCTTCATGCTAGACTGTGCAATTTCCCAAAAGTTTTACTTACAGAGAAGAATCTAATGGAATGAGTCATTTCTGCCAAACAGCAAAGATATTTGGGAGTGAGCAGGTAAAGTTTCCAGTATTAGTTAGTATATATATTTTTTATTCTCTCTCAGAGTTTTGTTCTGTCTCTCCCTATACAACTTGTGGAGGGAACTGTGCAGAGTTGAATCTGTGCATGTTAAGTGAGAATATATGTTATTTTCTCATTGGAATTCTTTACATGTGACATGTCGAGCACACATTAATGTGTGCTGTGTGGTGACAGTGATGACTTCAACACCAGCCACAACTATAGGAATAACAGGTGACAGTTTCATGAGACAAAGGCTTTGAGTGGAGACTTTCTCGATGTGAGCTGCGCAGGAGGGCACGAAAACTAACTGATATGCCGGTTCCTGAGGTCACGGGGGTATCTGGTAGGGGGTCTCTCACTTGCGTGGTGCGCATTCAGAGAAAAATTGACTCTTCATAATTGGCTTCCAGAAAGAGATCTGAACGGCAACTGGCCTCTAACACCACAGTATAAAGCCTCACCCACAGATGCAGTGAGACGTGGTTGGGAGAACACTGGACTGAACACTGAGAGGCCTGTCCTCTCGCCTTGGCTCTTTCGCCAGCTAGGTTTAGGATCTTGGATAAATTTCCTCCTCTGGGCATGGGGAATGCTGATCCTGGGTTTATGCACCCCCATGCTTCTGGGATCCAGGCTCCGCATAGGACGACAAGGGCAGGTCGTTGGCTATTGTTTCCTCTCATCCAGTCCCCGTAAGGCTCCTATTGGACTGTTTGTCACCTGAACTTCGGAACAGTACATTCAACCCTAGTTTCTGGACTGTTTTATTCCATCTCATACATACACACCCAACACCTCGATCTCTGCAGGGTCCCCTACCACTTTAATTGATGTATCAAAAGTATCTGAGTGGGAGGAATTTTGGACGTGACTGTGGGCAGTGCTGTGCTCCCTCCACAACAGATAATTATTGTAGGTCTAGAACACAGAGGTGGTAGGTGGTCCACAGACTGCACCTTAGAAAAAAATGATGAACTGGGAACAAAGGAAGAAAAAGTACCATAACAAGATACAAAAATGATCAGGTTTTGACTGAGCTACACTCAGTGCAGGTGCTCAGCAAATAGTCATGATATCAGCACGTAGCTGGGGAAGACGAATGGTTGGCTGGAAGGATGAGTGGGTGGATGGATGGATGGGTGGGTGGGTGGGTGGAAGGGTGGATGGTTAGGTGGATAGAATGGAAACATGAATACATGCCTGGATATAAAGACCGAAGAACTTGCTTTCTTTGTAGACAAGGCAAATAGTGACTTTGCCAATATTGCCAAAGGAGCTGTCATCAGATACGGTAAAATTTATTACCCTGAGTGAAATCATTAGAGAACACAACAGGGATGTGCTCTTTGGACAGATTGGAATTATTGTTATTGCACATTGAGTAGAATGAATATTACTTATACATTCATTTCTGAAGTGGTAATAGAGCAATATAAAATATCAGGGAGCTATGTTGCTTTACCTGAGTATTAAATGCCCTGGCTTTCTCGATAACGCATTGTGTTTCTGTTATTTACAAACCACTGTAACGCTATAAACATTGCCCTTTCTGGAGGGAATTACCTATAAAATAATTTGTTATGTAAGGTTGCCAGTGATGAGGCTAAAGCATACCCATTAAAGGCATTTACCTTGTAAATTCTGATGAGAGACTGAGTGAAATAAAGCATGAAATACGATTATTGTGACTGAGGATGTAAGGATGGAAGCCATTCATTTATTTTAGGACTGGGAATTAATTGAGCAGGATGTGTTACTTTAGAAAGAGGATTGCCACAGGGCAGAGCTTTTTCTGCCACCTCTTCTAGACCCAGGGGATTTGTCCTCAAGTATCCGGAGTCTCTGTCCAGCTCTTTAACTGCTCTGCCCCTCCTCCCCCATTCCCTCCCCTATCTTAGGCCTCCAAATGCCAATACTCTGGACCTCTTGTCTTTCACGAGATTCAACCACTCAAAAAGCAGCTTATCAAAGGAGTTCATGTGCGGTCTCTGGGAAAAGACTGTCTGGCTCTAACTCCTAGCTTTGCCACTTACTAGTATAAAACTCTCAGGCCGCAGTTTCCTCATTCTGCATAATAATGATGGTAATGATAGGATTTATCTCATAAGACTGTTATAAGGATTAAATGAGCTAACTGTGTATTAAATATTTAGAACTTAATGGTAAGTTTTTCAATAGATGTTATAGTAAATTTTTTCATCACAAAGGCAATTAATACCATTAAAGAATCATAAAGAAGAAAAAGGAAAAACACATCCACAGTCCTCATACCCTAAACCATACCTAGCTTTTGTTTTGTTTTAAGATACTAGTTTCAAAATATGGAATTTCGTCTTCTGGATCCTTTCCATGGTTTGGAGAACCCACAAATGTGATCATTAGCTTTTAATACTATTTTAAAAGTATAAAGGTTTTTTTATTGCAGAAAAGTCTTCCTACACATATAACTATAAAGGCCAAAATAGTGGCCAAAACACTTCTCAATCTGAGAGGATTCCTAAACAACATTTGATAAACTCCAAGTGTATAGCTGGAGTGGACACTTCATTAAACCAGTTCTAGTCTTTGAGTCTGGTTATCAGGTCCATCCGATTAGTTCCATATTCTGTACAGTTTCACCCACAGGGCACTTGGGATGAATTTATTGTACTAGAATCACAGGCATGTCCTTGGTGCTCAGTAAAACCTGGGTTCGAATCCTAAATCGGGAGGTGTGATCTTGGGCAAGGACTGAGCTTCTTGGATGGCTCATCTGGAAAAATGAGGTTAATAACAGCACGCAGTGTTGTGGGAATTATAATAAGGGAAAGAAATGATCCACATTTCAGGTCTCACAATGGGCACTGGTGAACGTTCCCAGGTGGGAAGTTGTCAGAAAGGGGGTTTCCTGGAGGTGAAAATGCTGGAGGCAGAGAGAGTCTTCAGGGAGGCTGGACACAGGCCCTGCTTTCCTCTCCACCTGTGTCCTGTGCCCGCTGCACTTGTGCTGGTGCTTGGAACAAGGAGTGCTAAGCATCCGCAAACTCGCCTTAAGTCCGAAGTGCGATGTGACGGCACCCTAAGTAGGAAGGGGCAGTGATGTAAGACTGGAGCGCTCAGATCCAGCGGATCCCTTACACATGGACAGGGCCGTTGTCAGCTGGGACTCCATCAGACATCTGGGGCTGCATTACAGCTCGGGCTGCTATACCAACAGACCACCGACCGGGTGACTTAAACAACAGAAATTTATTTCTCACAGTTCTGGAATCCGGATGTCTAAGATCACGACGTCAGCCAGTTCAGTTTCTGATGAGAGCCCTCTTCCTGGCCTGCTGGTCAGCTTCTGATGGTCGCCTTCTCCCCGTGCTCAGGCGGCCTTTTCTAAGAGTGTGCATGGGGAATGCCCCAGGAGACACTGAGCTCTCCGATGTCTCTTCTTACAAGGATTCTAATTCCACTGAGTCAGGGACCCACCCTTATGACCTCTTTTAATCATAATTACTCCCTTCCTTATAGGCACTACCTCCAAATACAGTCATATTGGGAGTTAGTGACACAACATGCGAATTTTGGGAGACGCAGGGGTAAAGGGAAGCCAGACGGAGTTACGTTGCATCTGCCCTTCCCGATGCGAGTTGTGTCAGGGTCAGCTTCATAGTGGGGTGTGTGTGTGTGTGTGTGTGTGTGCGCGCACCCTCTTTTTCCAAGCTCTAAGTTGTTAGCATTGCTTCAGGTGCCGGCTGTCTCCTCGCCCCACAGATGATGTGTCTAGAAAGCCCAAGTGAGCAGTCTCACCCCATTGAAGGCCAGCGATGGGACTGGAAAATTTGGGGTCAAATGATGGCAAGGAAGACGATGGCCCCAGCTTTAACCATCCAGATAATTCTCAAGTGTTCCACTCAGGAGGCAGAAACCATGTCCCTATTGTCTTCTATTACATATGCCTCCGGAAAGCTCTAATAACCCAGGATGTTAGAGTGTGTTGAGAGGCACATTACACACCGAGGTTTCCGATCTTGACTCCTTCGAAGAGTTTACAGAGGAGTTTCCTGCCTCTGCCTCGATGACTTCTCTTCAAGCTCACTCCTTGCTGATGGATGACACCAGGCTTGACTTCCTGGGGGGAAGTGATTAAGGAGCACAGGCCCCTTGCTGAGAAACACATTAGCACAATTTCTAAAATGTGCTCCTTAGGCTCATTTGATCTATGATATGTGTTATCATTTAATAAATATTGGGCTAGTTTAGGTCCTGTCTACATGTACTGGAAACATCTGTTGACACGATCCTTTAAGCAAGATAAAATACTCTGGCAATGGCTCCAAAGTGTTTTATTTTTGTTTTGTTTTGTTTTTTTTTCAAAACAGAGTTGTGACTCCAGAAACTTAAATGACATAATTATAAAGTGTGCACTGAGAAAGTATTCATTTCTTCTTAAAAATATTAATTAGGCACTTCTTAATCTCTATTGCAGATCTCATTATGAACTTGTTTTTCTTCCAACTGCCTCTTTTGATTAGACATAACTAGGATATAATTACATATAGGTGGGAGGTTATTACATACAAGTATGTTCAGAAATTATGTGAATAAAATGCACAATAGGTTTTGGTATTCTTCCAATCCAGTGATACAGATTAGAACTAAAATAAGCAATTTGCTCTCTCTTAGTATCCACCTGCTCTATTTCTTTTTCACGTTAGCACTATGGAGCGTGGTAGGCAATTGAAAGAAAGTAATTCGTCATGCTGACGTCTAGCTGAAAGACAATTTTGTTTATTTTGTGTGTATTTCCTTAACAGGTGAATTCCCCGTTAGTGTTGTTGTTATCACCATCTCTTCGTTTTGCAGTCTCTTCTATCAGTTCCTCAGCTCAAAGTTTAAGATGGATCTCTAAACCCAAACTCTCTTTTTAAGAGAGAAGTGAAAGGAATGTTTACTGGACAGTTGGAAATCAGATTATTTTTAGTATTGCATGTCCATACCGTAAATATTTTGTTTCCTCCAGAAGATTTACAATGGTAAGACTTGCCAAAAATGCAATTTAGGATGAGTCTGCAAAGTGATTTCTTTTCCTTATGCTTCCAGACTCTTGCTTGAAACTGTGTGGCTGTGCACCATGAGTGTGTGTGATAAACAGCTCATTACCTGTCAGTTACCCCAGCACTGTTTATAGGAAGCCTAAGAAGCTCTGTTACCCAGCTTGAAAGAAGAAAGCCCTTAAATTTTTACCTTTCAAGCCCTACTGGAGTTTCTGGCAGCAATTTTAGGATGTTCTTCGCTTGACAAGTTCTTATGGAACCAATTTAGCTGCTTTTCTTTGAGTGGAAGCTGTGTCATTTTGAGTGAGAGGTGGAGAGATTCAGCTTGGAAGAAGCTTTGAGAGGCAAATGCAATAGATTCATGACTTAGCTTTGCAGAGTTCTGTTAGCAACAGTTGACACAGCACTGGCCCAGCAAGAAGCCTTCTTCAGAGAGCTCTGCCTAGCTCCATGGATTCTGAACAACCACAAAAACCCTATAGATCACCAAAAAACACAGTACATTATTCCTTCAACAAACATGTTTGAGCACCTACTGGGTCAGCGCTGTACCAGTCTCAGTGGATAATATACACAATGAACAGGACATTAATAAGATCCTACCTTGAGAGAGACACCCATTCACTGAATAAATCTTTCTTCAGCATTTGCCATGCTCTAAGCACTATGTTGGGTGACCTGGAAATGGTAAGAAGGGGCACAACCCAGATTTGGAGGAGAGATCAGCAGTAAGGAAAACCATCCAGGAGGAGGTTAGCCAGGAAAGGCGGGGAGGGTGGAAGGATGTGATGGGAAGGAGGTAGTCTTGTGAACAAGATCAGAGGTGAGTAAATATGGCAGATTTAGAGAAACGTGGCTACTATGTCTGGAGAGCAGAGTTCCAGACACGTCAGGGCAATGCCCTGGAGATGTAAGCAGGGATCAAATCCTGACAAGCCTTGAGTAAACTGTGGTGATTGTATTTTTGAAAGACAACTGCAAGGCAGTCTCCCAACTCACATGCTCTTTACAGTGTGGCCTTCTCGTATTTCATCCTTCAGGTTGGGGAGTCTCTGCTCCCTCCCCTTGAACCTGGGTGGATATTTTCCTTTCTGAGACTAGTTTATACACATTTGTGTCTTATTTTCCGAGGACTTTGCTTTTTGAAGCCAGTCACCATGCAGTAAAGAAGCCCAAATTAGTCCATGCAAAAAGACCGCGAAGAGAGCCCATATGTAAGTATTTTGGGCAGTTGCTGGCTGATGGCCAGCCAACGGCTAACGTCAGCCACCAGACATGGGAGCGTATTCTCCTGCGGATGACATAGGCCCCCAGCAGTCAGGTAACTTGCAGGCTTCGCGTATTCCTAGATGAGATCTCAGACGTTGTGGATCAGAAACAAGCTCCCCCCACTGTGCTCTGTGTGAAACCCTGGCCTGGGGTAGTTGGTTATGCAGCAGTATCAAATAGAACACTTCTTAAGAGTTTGTTCCTTTTTCTGAGGCAGTGGGGAGCCACTGAAAAGCTTTGAGCAGACAAATAACTGAATCAGATTATCATACTAGAAAAATAATTCTAGCCCAGAGGTGTGGGAAACATTAGTGAGGGTAAATCCTGCAGTCAGGGAGACCATCGGTAAGCTATGGCACAATTCAGGCAATATGTAAAAGTGGCCTGGATTTGGCTGACGGTAGGAGAGATGAAGAAAATAATTCAATAGTTGCATAGGAGCTACAATCTGTAGAGCCTGGTGCTAGATTGGATGTGGTTGGAGGAGGAGGGAAATATGGGAAACAAAGATCACGTTAGGCTTGTTGTCTTGGTAACAGGGTGGCCTTTGGCTTTGATAGGAAGCATTGGAGGAAGAGTCACACATTTAGGTGGAAGAACATACTGGGTAGTAAGAAAGTGGGAGATAATTAATTCTTTGGGTGCCCTATGGATCCTTCACTCTCCAAAGCAATAACTCAGGTGTCCACGAAGAACTTGGTTATACATGACATTTTCAGATGTCTTCTTCTGTTCGCCTAAGTCAAAGAACAAAAAGTACAGTGGCCTTTCTCAAAAGTTCTGCACGTTGGCTGGAGGTGATTGTCTGGCAAGCTCATGAGTAAAGCCTGTCCCATTTCAAGGTCCTGCACCCAGAACTGGAGCGACCACAGGGATGAGTTAGATAGAGCTGCAGATTCCATCCTAGGTCCAGGAGGCTAGCAGTAAGGTAAAACTTGCAGTGATAAAAATAAGAAATGGTATACCATTTTTTAAAAGGGCAAGAACATAGTTTAAATAATACATCAGCCCCAGTGGATTATCTGGGTCCATGAGAAAGAGAAGAAATATGAGCAGGGAAACACCTGAGATACACAGAAAAGAGCAAGAGGGAGATGCCACGGCACAGGTTGAGGTGGGAGGTGGGCTTTGGTACCAGGCTTCTTTGTTTTTTAAAGACCAGGGCTGCCACTTGGTAGCTTGGGAAAGTTTTGGACTTTTCCCCCATTTATGTACATGCAGAACTGCCTAGAGAATTATTTATTCACAAATATGTTGATATTGTCTTTTTCCAAAGAGGAGAAAGGTTTTGGTGAACCATATAATCATTCTTTTCTATTAACACTCCTTCTAAGTAATAATAACGATGAGAGCCCTTTTCCATCGTCTTCGAGTCAGCGGAGGCCTGCTGGGCACAGGACGCCAGAACGACGAATGTGTCTCAAGGGCCGTGACCCATGGCCATTTTTGCCGGCTGTACGCAGTGTCTCCAGAACCAGAGGGAACACGCAGCTCTTCTTAAAATCGAAGGGGTTCATACTAGAGGTGAAACTGAATTCTGTCTAGGCAAGAGGTGTGTTTATGTGTGCAAGCGAAGAACCACACAGCGACTCCTGGTGGCAAACCGAGCGGAACCAGAGCAGCCTGGAGAAGAGGAACTCCTGCTCCTAGGCAAAGTGTCATGGCTGGTGCTCAACCCCAAACAGCCTTCCTGCAGAATCCGTGTGAGGCTGTCCCCACCAGAAGCTTAAACTTATTGAAAAGTCAATAAGTGAAATGGATTTGTTCTCTTGTTAAAAAAAAAAAAAAATGGGGATGATGGTGATGAGGATGCTATTGATTACGGCAGCTGCCTTTCATTAAATGCTTACTCCGTTCCAGGCAGGGGGCTAAGAACTTCATATATGTAGTTTATTTTTAATCCTTTCCAAAAAAAAAACCCTCTAGCACCAGATACTATTATTATGATCTCCAAGCCACAGTTGGAGTTCTGGATTCAAATGGTCCACTGTTCAAATTCTCCGTTCAGCTACTTTGTGGCCATATCACCTCACCAGTGCGTACACAGGGGCTAGTAACAGCACCTTCTCACGGCTTCGCTGCGTGAATTCCTGAATGGATACAGGAAAGAATAAAAACCACTTAGCCTAGCGCTTGACACAGAGTAAAACCGTGTGTGCGGGCGCGGTCTCCATTCCGTGAACGCCTTCCCGCTGTGGCGGGCTTGCCTCCGCCTTCTCCGCGAGCGCCGTCCTGTTACCGCGGGGCTCCCTGCCCTCCTATCACCCCACGGGTAGTTTCCGACCACCTAGCGTAGTCACCGGCTGTTGCTGGCTATTGGAGAAAATAGCAAAGACAGATACAGATTATTCCTTTGCTAAATCAAAAAGTTTTTATATCAAATAATTGAGAGAGGAATTGGGAGATTTTTCAGTAAGAAGTTGACACTCTTCTTTGTGCTATGTCTCGTTTTCATGTGCACCCCTCCCCCCCAAAAAAACATTCTTTTATAGGAAATACAATGTTTAACTATTTAATTAGAATAATGTAAAGAGGATAGGATCTGTGAGTAAAGGCCCCAGTGGTCAGAATTCTGAAGTATATTAAGGACAACTCTGCCGAGGGTGGGGGGCGGGGGGAGAACAAATATAAAATTAAGTCACAAGTCCTGTTAAAAGCCTTTTAATCACCCCCATTCTCTGGCTTCAACTTTGCAGCTCCCTGGGGGCTCACTGAAGCCACGTGGGTCAGTCATTCTCAGACAGAAAGCTTTTGGAAACCTCATCTTTCTACTGAAAGATTCCAGCGTTTGCCTTGCAAGTGCTCCCGTTTCTGTCACACAGTGTGGCTACAGAAATTGGCCCCGCACAGGATAATGTGCCTGCATTCTGTGCTGACCGTCCTGCGGTGTCCTGTCCTATGAGCCTTTGGGTCTCGTTCACTGGTTCAGCCACAGTCCCTCAGCTGGCCCTCTTCTCCGCCCGGACCAGCTGCCCTGTCCCTCACTGTACGAGGTTTCCCTTTCCTCCTGATGAGTTCCCCTTTGAGGCCATTCGTTTGAGAGAAAACCTTTTTGAGGATTGTTTTAACTTACCAGAAAAGTTCTTATAACTTCTAGGGAAGAAAAGTGGCTGGTCTCCATCCTTCTCCTTTCAAAAGGCTCTTTGAAAGTGGTAGATCACCTGTCCCTTCTCCAGTTCGGCTCAGATGGTGTCAATCTTACCCTGAGGGCTCCCAGCAACACTGCTGACCTCTCCCTCTGACCTGCATCTCAGAAGAACCCGTCATATTCTTCCCAGAACAAAGAAGACTTTTCTAAGAAAATTCGCCATGTTCAAGGGAAGCAGCTAGAAACTTTAAAGTGGTAGCTTTTCTCCTAACCCCACCCCCCAAGAAAACACTTTATCACAAGGAAGACCAGAGAAAATTCCATGAATTTGAAAAACACTAGGTTTTGAACAAGTAGAGAATAACTCTGGGTTTCAAACCGTGAGTTAATATACAGAATTTTCCCGAAGCTGAGCCTCTCAATAAATTCAAAGCATGTTCTAGAAGACAGACTTCTGATGGGGATCAGCGATCAGCTGGGCTGCTTGGGAAATCACCTTACACTTGGACTGAAACTGAGATGGACAGTCCTCACCACCAACAGGCAGAATGTTAGACAATGTAATTCGAATTGAGTTCATATTTTTGCGGCCAACTTGGCTTGAGTTCTGGACCAGGCACTGTGCCTGGCCAAAGGCAGCAGAGAAGCCGTGCTTGTGAGCCTTGTGGACACGTATTGGACAATTCTAGTCATGAAGGGAATGAATCTGTACAAATTCTGTAAAAAAAAAAAAAAAAAAAAAAAAGACAGTAGTTCTCCCTTTCTCAACGTGTATTGAAAAGTGTTACAATGTTAGCAAAGTAATTTGAGAAACTCTGGGTTCAGCCACAGTAAACAGGTTTCTCTGCTGGGAAGCGTTGTAATGTGTTTGGTAAACCCCCAAGACCAGAGTAGTGGATGCAAAGTTTTCTGCGTGTACTAACTGAGGAGCTCTTATTAGTGGAGCCTCTTTCCAAGCTGGGGAGTGGTCCGCACACCTGCCTTTGGGTGTCACTGTAGTTGTCGTTTCTCTTCCCCCAGCTGTAATATGCGAGGACAGAGAGAATGGTGCATGCACAGACCCCGAGCTTAACCGCTCGTGCTAGCGAAGGAGAAAGTACAGCAATATGCTAATATCCATTAACTTCTTTGCCTCATTATGCAGTGGCTTCCCGGCTTTGAT
Source organism: Glossophaga mutica (assembly GCA_039655065.1). NCBI lineage: Eukaryota > Metazoa > Chordata > Mammalia > Chiroptera > Phyllostomidae > Glossophaga > Glossophaga mutica. Next base: position 12,930,686 of record CM077314.1, read on the forward strand.
TAATGAAAGCATTATTGGAAACAACCACACTCGGTTCTTTTTCAGGCACACAGCACATTATTCCTAAAGGTGGGCACATTAATCTTTCTTACTTTGTTTATTTTTACCTTCTTTTGTCTTTATAAATGGCTGCCTGTGCCAGTTCTCGAATATCTTTCATGTGGACAAATTTGACCACAAGAAAATACCCTTCAGTGGAGAGGGGTCTGCAGTAAGAAGTCCATATGACTCCCTTACACACGTACTCGTACTCCTAACGCTACTGTCCAGCTGTCAGACACAACTTGAATAAAAGCCATCTGTGCAAGTCTGTGCTTTAAGGAGATAGACTTCAGCAACTTGAAAAGCGAATAAATGAATGCCTGCATGCTGTTGTTTTTGTTTGTTTGTTTGTGTTTGTCATTTGGCAAAGGCAGGAAAAGGCAAAATAATTAAGTTGAAGGGAGAAGACAGGTCGTGGAAGACCCAGCCCTGACGTTGGGAACAAGGACTTCTCCTCCTGTGGGAAAATGGGGATATGAGTGTGGGGCTGTGAGAAGCAGGTGTTGCTGCAGATCAGAGAAGATCTGAGAAGAAGCAAACCACCTAGACCAGACCGCTCACACGAAGAATGAAAAATCTAAGACTTGCCGGGGCGTGGCTAGGGGGAATGCCTGGGATCACTCATATAATCAAGACACCTACAGGTTGAAATCTGTTCTCTGAACGCCCAGTGAGTTGTCCTTTTGCACCCACTAACCTATCTTAAATTATTTCCTATCCCCCTTTCCCGCCACGTGAGACCCAGTTTCTTCTCCATCCAGTTACATCCAATGCTCTCTCATCTTGGTAGATGTCATCTGTCTAGGTGCAAAATCCTTAACCAAGGACTGATTTTTGATTTCCATCTTTCCCTTCATACTTCCACTCAATACATCCTCAAGGCTTATGGCTTCAGCTTTCAGAATACGCCCTTCAAAATACAGTCGTCGCTACTCATAACGACATGCTATATTTCCTTCTTGAGCTGTTTCCAACTGGGTTCCTTTCCTCTGTGCTCAATCCTGACAATCTATATACTTCAGCTAGCATGAGTGATATTTTTAAAATATAAATAATACCATGTTACTCTCCTACTTAAAGCTACCCAGCCCTGCGACTATAATAAGGCTCTATTCTTGTTCACAGAGTCCGTAATCTGGCCCCTGACAACCTTCCCTGGCACGTTTTGTATCGTACCTTAGGGCCACAGCGACCTTCTTTCTTCCCTTCAGAAAAAGCCCACCTCCTTCCTGCATCAGGGCCTTTGCCCAGGTTTTTCCTCTGCTTGGGACGCTCTTCTCCTCCAGGACTTTGTGTGGCTGCCTCCTTGTCACCATGAAGCCTCAGTTCAAAAGTCTCCTCTTTAGAGAAATCTTCCTTGACCCGTCAAACCCCTACCCCCATCAGGAGTCACCCCTACCTACCACATAAACCTGTTTTCAATTTTATAAACAGCGTGGCTTTATCCACAATTCAGTTTGCCTTTCTCTTCATCGTTTGCCTCCTCCCCACGCGTATGAGCTCTATGAGAGCAGAGGCTTTTTCATCCTGTTCATCCCTGTACCTTGGAAACCCAAAGATTCTCTAATAAAATATCCTCAGTAAACATTCGCTGACTGAATAAGCACACAGAAAATTATGAAATAAAAGCTATTGATATCATTTGTTAAACATCATAAATCTTAATAAGAAAATGAGGAAAAGTTCATAAAAGATTGTTAATCCTTGGGCTGTTGGAATAACACTATATCAATTTGACAATGGGGCAAGTAAGACCCGGAGTAGTTAACAACCCTCACTGAAGTTCCTCCTCTAGTGCCTAGGGGGGCATAACAGGTGGTCAGCAGTGGTTAAATGGCATTAAATAGTAGCCATTTTAAAAAATATTTTTATTTTTTTTAGAGGGGAAAGGAGGGAGAAATAGAGGGAGAGAACATCAATGTGCAAGAGAAACATCAATTGGTTGCCTCTTATGTGCCCCCTACTGGGGACCTAGCCCACAACCCAGGCATGTACCCCAACTGGGAATCGAACTGGTGAGCTTTTGTTATTCAGTTTAGCACTCAGTCCACTGAGCCACACCAGTCAAGGCAATAACAGCCTTTTTTTTTTTTTTGATAGAAAAAAAATATTTCTTCAAAGAGATAAGTCTGGGAGTTAATGGAAAAAAGGCTGGGATTTCAGTTGGAAGATGTTACTTTGCTAATACCAGTGACCAATTCTTCTAACAACTCAGTCTCCGTTTCCTTACATACTGTAAGGTATTTGACATAGCAAACCCTGAGAAGGAATGTCATGAGGGACATCTGCCTGATTCTTTCTGAAGTGAAATAAAGAAGAAATTTATTTTGGCCTGTGAATACGTATTTATGTATAGAAGTTCTAACTGTATCTCAATATTGATATCTTTAAGTTTTTATAATCAAGATCACTTGTCTTCTAGAATTTTTTATAGATTCACATCAGTTGAGTACCTACCACGTATAACATATTTCAATATATATATAAATAACAGTGCTTCATTTAAAATATGGGATTAGCCAAGAAGGGTGGGGGAAAGGAGAAATTTTAAAATATGTAGCCTGTAAATATATGGGGATGAAGGGAAAGAGAGAGAATGGTGTACCGAGAGTGTTCTTCCAACATTGGGGGCTAATCCCGTAGCAGAGCAATCAACCCCCTCTGTGTGGCTGCAGAGAGCCCAATGAGAATGAAAAAGTGAAATGTCTCAGGAGGCCGGTTTTGGAAGCTACACGGTAACTAAGTATGTGTAACAGTGACCGCTGCCCCACGTTGGATCAGGTTGTTTTGGAGACCAGGGAGAACCCCACTGCCTGAACCATTCAGAGAATAGCTGTAGACGCACAGCAGCGTGCTGGCAAGCGCTTAAGTCTAGCTCTCCAGGGAGGACGAAAAGGCAAACAAAAGAGCCCTGATTTGTTGAGCTTGCTGATTTCCATGGTGTAAATATTCCCAGCATACCTGGCTTCAAACTAACATTATGGAAAGTAGAGTTGGGAAGAAATAAGCCCATTCTGTTCTCATCAGCTTGTCCAAGACAGCTCTAGCACAGCTCTGGATGTGGTCAGAACTCTTTCAGCAGCAACTTAGAGGAAACTGCATTCACATATAAGTTCAAAAAGGAGAGGAACAATTTGGGTACGTGTAACTGAGAAGGGGCAGAGGGGCGGTATGTCCTGACGTTGCTGGATCCAAGTGCTCCTAAGTTTTATCGGGAATTCTTGCTGCTTTCATTCCTGCATGCATTAGAATTTAAATAAGATAAAGCAAACACAAGTCTGAACAGTGTCTAGGACTGAATAATGATGTGCCCCCCACTGTACCATCGAGGGAAGTCTTAGAGTCAAAATGAATAGGATTTGGCGTTAAATTGGATGCGGGGACATACGTAAAAGGGGGAAATCAAGTGTGTTCCTGGATAGGAGGAAAGAAGGCAGTAGTGATTGCCAAAAGGTATATATGCTCAGGTTTTTTGCCACAGGCCCCTGGAGGGCTGTCCCCAGATGATATCGAACAGCTACTGACATTTCTTGGTGACACTGAGCAGCTGGTAACATTTCCTAGTGAGCTCCGATGGCTCCCCTATAAGTTATCCAGTATCCTTCGGACTCAGACAGTCTATCGTTAGCTCCTGCATACACTCGAGTGTCACTGAGAGAGAACGTCCTCCATTCAGTCAGGCAACAGACATTTGTTATCTCTGCCATGTGCCCGGCCCAGTCTGATCCAAGAAATTTAGCTAGTCACATAGCTGAGGTATTTGGGTTTTCATCTGCCTGGGGTCAGTAGCTCTTGGAGCTGATTCAACACATCTGGACTGTAGAAACTGGACAGTGAAGAAAACAATGGTTCGTATCTATACATTAATTATTAGCTAGGTGACTGTGCAGGCTACTGTGCCTGGGAGGTCTTTACATCTTTGCTTTTCTCTTTTTAAAGGGTGGAGATGTTAAACTCAATAGAAACTCTTGGCTGAAGAGATGACAAGTCCTCAAAGACTTAATTCCAATTAAAACCAAGTAAAAGAAAAAAGGCTTGTATCTCTAGATGGATAGAATATTCCCCACTGGCTAATTTACTGTGTGCCCTGTAAATCTTTCTTGCCTGAGAAAAGCCATTTGTCAAACCTATCTGAAGGTTATGCCATTTCCCTCTTAGGCAAGCAACAGTTGAGTAGCTTGAAAATAGGAATAATGAGTGCTCTTCACATAACAATTGGATTATTTCAAGAAACCACCTCAATAAATACTCTATGCTAAGCAGTGCAGTGTGAAAGATATTGAGCAGAATAAATTTTCCTACATCTCAGGATCTTAGTATCTCTTCAGGGAAAGTGGAATTAGAAATAATTAATGCTAAAACAGGGCAGAGGTTAAGTCACACTGGGGTGGGTACCGGGAGACAGTCTTCCTTGCATGGATGGAACATGACATCTGAGCCACTGTCTAAAGAGCACAATATTGGAATGAGCATCTTTAGCCCATTTCTCCATCTTATTATCCATTTATCCCCAGAGGAGAAAGAAGAGCTTATCCATTGATGATCTCGGAGAAATCTGGATGCTTAGGGAGGAAAAGCCCACTGCCTTTAAAAGTTCGTAGTGGACCATTAGGGTTTCCTGGTTTTGTTATTGAACTGCAATTATAAATAACATCAGCATGAGGGGACACAGTGAAGATTTCATGGGACCTTAGTCTTCATTTATTTGAAACTTCTTGAGTCTATACTTAGTTCAAAATAAGAAAAAATATTTTAAAAAGGCAATAGTGGCCTCTGTATTTCTCTAAATTCCACTGCCTGATAGAAAAGCCACTGGCTGCATGTGGCTAGTGAGCACTTGAGACATATACAATACCAGATTTAGAATGACAAAAAAAGAAGTCAAAAGGTGTCGTCAATAATTTCTATGTTGATTGCATGCTGAAATGATAATGCTTAGAGTGTATCGGGTTAAATAAAAGATATTATTCAAATTAATGTTGCCATTTTCCATTTTAATGTGACTGCTACAAAATTTGAAACCAAGCGTGTGGTTCACATCATACTGCTATTGCAACAGTACTTCTCTAAGTCATTTTCTCAAATGAGTTTTTGAAGGAAGCTACAATTTTGCAATTAGCTGGCTAGAGAGACATCTTCTCTGTAGGCTCAATTTTCCCATATGGGATGTAGCCTTGGGAAGGGGTGGAGGGCGCAGGAAGCCCTTAGGTCTAAGCCATGTTTAATAATCTAGGATCACATGTCATTTATGAGCTTTTAAGCCTCGTTTATTAATTATCCCTTTTGGCTTCTTGTGTCTTTTTCAATGGCTAGAACTGGGACAAGAGGACAAGGATTACCAGGCTCCTTTAAACCTTCAGCATGAAGGGGCAGGTGAACTACTAAGAGGATGTAGAGGAGGAAGAGAGCACTTTTAATCCAGTGGATGTAAAAAAACTAATAACAAAATGGCACTTATTTTGAGCTATGTGTATACAAATATTCTAGGACAACGGCATGTTAGAGATAGTATCTTAAAACCTGGGAATGCGGGACTGGACATTGACTGGGTATTAGGATAGTTGCCTGGGCAGTGTGCAGTGTCCCCTATGTTGCTTAGGACACACTATGAAGGGACTTGAATGAAGGCTATGAGTTTGAGAATTACTCCATAGATGAATAAAGAGCCCTTCAGTAGCTGTCAAGCAGGGGAGTGAGATGATTGGGGCTCCAGTTTGAAATAAATGCTATTAGTGTGAAGAAGAGATTGACCTAGAGGGAAATTGGAAGCAGAGAGACCAAAGTACCCAGGAATTGCTCAATAGCCTGTAGAACTTGGACATTAAAGATGATGAAAGCCAAATTGGTTTGGGAAATAATGGATTGGAAAAAATCAAAACAATGAATTGGAATAAACTCTATAATTTTTAAATTTGAATTCTGTTCATAACTGTTGAAAATATTCTCCAGTTCAGCCCTAAGGCAGATGACTTACCTGTCCTTAGTCTACTGGGAAAAATCAACGTTAAACAAATGTTTTAAAGTGTGTCACTGAGCAGGTCAAGTGCACAATACTTCAGCACATTTTATTTCCGAGAGTCCTAAACTAACTTAACGTTAAGCATCAGGAAGTGGCAGTTCCGCTGGGCCCAGGAAAATAATTCGCCAGTGGGGCTCATCGAGCATGGAGCAGGGAGAGGGAATATGCTAGGCTGAAGGAACTGCAGTTATGAAGAAGCTCAGATGGGGAAGGGCATGAGGGTTCTAAAGAACCTAACGGAACTCAGTATGAGTAGAATGTGAGAACAAGAAGGGAAGAAAGGCATGCACGAGGGTAAAATTACGCATGGCTATGTCACAATAGAGACTGCAGTTCATCTCCTTGCAAAAACAAGTGGGAAGTCACTGAAAGCTTTCATGCAGTGACAGGAAATGACTAGATATGAATTCCATGTTGGGTAGCCACCTAACCACCTGGCTGAGGGGACAGAAGGAGAGGTGTGCTGCGGTGTGGAGAGAACGCTGTGCCTAGAAGAAGACAGACAAAGTGGCTAAGCTCAGTATTGAAGATGTCCACTTGCTGAAAAACATGAATAGAGAATGGATTGGAAGGGGGAAGAGAAGCAGTAAAACCCACTTAGGAGGCTGTTATATGTGATCAAGAGGAAGACGGCGGTTACCTAAGTTTTCATTGTATCAGTGGAAGCAGAAACAAACGAACAAAATAAAGAATTTAGAGTTATTTAGGAAAAAAATAGATGAGAACCACTGATGGCTAAGTGAATGTGGGGACGTGATGAAGAGAGAATAGCCAACAGTGATCGCAGTGCTGACATGGTAGACGATGCCTTCCGTGAAGGAAAGGAACAAGGGGAAGTGTGAAGAATGTTTGAAACACCGTGAGTAATATAGAGAGCCTCTTTTCCTGTTGGATCAGATTCGTCAGGAATCTGAGATGACTAAGTCCAACACTGTCGTTGTATAGCCAAGGAGCATTCAAAGTGTAAGTGATATTTGCAAGAGCTCACAGCTGGTTGCCAATGGAGCTGGAACTGGACCCAGACCCCTTGAATCCTAGGTAGCCCAGTTCTTCGTTGGACATCCTTGCTTCTCCAAGTTGGTCCATGGACCTGGTGGCATTAGTATCACCAGGGGATCTTGTAAAAAAATGCAGATCTAAGGCCTCACCTAAATCTTCTGAATCTGAACTGCATTTCAACAGATTATCATAGAATTTGCACATTAGAGTTTGAGTTTTACTGTTCCACACCACAAATTCCCATTTTGTACATAGATATCCAAAGCTAAATCCACAAGATATCTTTCTTTATAGCCAGAATACAAACACTTTTACTTTCCTTTTTCTTTTAGATAACTCAGCACCATAAATCTCAATTCTTTTTTAAGTAAAAAGAACCCTTCCTGGTCATGCCAGGGAGCTGCTTTTACTCTCTTGAAAAAGAAAGGTTAAACGTCTCAGCCACTTTTCCAGTGACAGAGGATGTAATTGAATAGAGCTATGAGTTCAAAAATGCAAACAATTTTTAATAGAATGCAAGCAATCTGTTTATATTGTTCTTAAGGATAAAGATGACACAGGTGATGGCTCAGATGTTGCTGGCTTGATAACTCATCCCTGACACCAATCTGATGACTTCTGGACATCTTCTTCCCTGTTATTTGTAGGAAGAGACAGCATGCTCTTTGTTTTCAAAGGCTGTAGACACTTCCCAGAGTTACTTTGTTCTGCACAAGCTTTCAGGATATTTAAGTGTTTTTTCATAGAAACTAGTTTGATTTGCATTCAGATCAAACTTTGTGTTTTCAGGTGATCTTTTGGTTCATTCTTTATCCTATGCATAGCACAAGCTTTTGTTATCTGTTGCTGTAACGTAGCCCAATATTTCTTTCTTTTCTTTTCCTCTTACAACATCCCTTTTACAAACTCTAACCCAGTCAGTTTCTTCTGGTGCTCCAGTTCCTGAAAGTCTTCCTCAGCCTCTAGCTCAGAGGTCATAGTTCCAGGATGCAGGGAGTCATCTGAAAGCAAAGCGTAATCATATTTGTTTTGGTTTCCCTGAACCTGACATAGTAGATTGCATTTCCACCCTGAAAGACAAGAACCCCCAAACCAAACCAGCTTAAACAATAAGGAGAATTCACTATTGTTTAATTCACAAAACTGAAAAGTCCAGAATGTGCTCTGACTTGGGGGAAGGCTTCATTTAGTAATTTGAACCCACTGAGTCACCAAGGCCACAGCGACTTCTCTTGGTAGCATGATGGCCTCAGTGGTTCCAGGCTCCCCATCTTCATATCACACCATCAGGAGGGAGGAGGGACTCCAGTTGTTCCCATGGAAGGGAAGAAAACTGTTTTTAAGAAGCTCGTGGCTTCTTTTTGTTTTTAATTGTCTATGGACTGCTCGTTCTTGAATATCCCTTTGTATCCAAGGAGATGGACTGTTAATTGGCTTAAGCTAAACCAGGATACTCTTGAAATCAGGCTATGGTGGTGGGGCCCAGCCATGCCACCTGGGTATGTATACCAAAGAGGACATGTGCACTAAAGGGAAATTTTTAAGTTATTCCAAGGACAGTGGCGGCAAACTAAAGATTTCTGTGTAATGAATAAATGCATGCACAATTGGGTTCACATTGATTTTAGATATCTTAACACAAAACTAAGTCTTAAAATGCAATCTAGGAATGGTAAAGATTATTTCTTGGATAATTTCTAAGAGGGCAGGGCAATATCGAAATCTTATTACTCAAAGCAAAATAATTCCTATTTCTATAAATCTTTAAACCAGTTTATCCTGTCCTGATCGCTATTTCCCTCCACACACAGAAGAAAAGATATTTAACCCCTTTCTTCTGTTCTTGTCAGAAGGTGACTGAATCTTGCCAACTACTGATTTTGCTATTATTCTGAGATTTAGAGTTTATTAAAATTCTCAACTCCCATCTAACCTCACATGCCATTTCATTGGTAACTTACCTTTCTTCCTCTGTAAAGGCCAAAGGTTAAAAATCAAAGGAGCACTGTACTTCAGTCTCCACTTGGCTTAGACCCTCTGTCCGATGTCTGCAACCCCAGGTTCATCGAGGATGGACTACAGACTGCCATTCCCGACGTGCCTGGCTTGGCCTGGCTGTGCGTCAGTGCAGTGAGGACCGACAGCAGCCTCTACTAGAATCCAGTAACCATGTCTTGTCAGCTCGGATTTCTGGTCCTTCCTCTTTGTTGCTATCTTTTTTTTTTTTTTTTTTTTTTTGAGTCAAATAGTGTTAACACCTGCTGGGATTTGTAGTGTTCAAAAAACAGTTTCTTGTTGCTTAGCTGGAAATACATCTTTTTTACCATTCTAAAGAACTTGTATATTATAACATGTATATGAAGAAGCTGAGCCCTCTTAAATTACAGAGCAGGCCTCTGGTGGTTCTTGTTTTTCTGAAGTTTGTTTTCCTTTCTAATTAAGTGCTGTTTCAATGACAGCTGTCAACCCCTGTAAATATATTCTTAGTGTGGATATATGATTTATATGAGGTTTCATGCTCCACTCCACTCTTGGACCAATCCCAGTGAACCACACAAATAAAATTTGAAAAATTACTATAGCATAACTAAGACTATGTTCTATGTGACAGCAACACCGTAGTTTAGAAATTTTTGAAGTCGTGGAATTGGTCATTTACTCCAAACATATTAAACATTTTGACAGGGTATGGTAGATATTTCCTTACACAGCCACAGTTTTTTCTGGACTCCTGGTTTAGACCCTTTATCTTGAGATTAATTTGCAATGCCATAGAAGAGAAATGTTAGATTTACAAATATACTACATGTCATCCTAACGTAGCATACTTTAAAGATGAATTTAGGTTCTGATCTCCCCTATGTGAATGACTAGCTATGAGGATATAGGTAAGTTGCCTGGCCTCTCTGACTTCAGTTTCTCCGGGAGATCAATGAGCTAATGCAGAAGAGCAGTTGGTGCAAGGCCGGGATGCGGTAGGCACTCGGTGAACGCTCACTCCTGTTAACCCCTAAGTCCTCACGTGTTCCTCTCAAGGCCTTCCTAGAGTCAGCATAGTTAACCTGCTTGGGAATGCAGGTAGGGAGGAGGAGGCGAAATCTTCGGACGTATTTGGTTATTGTAAAGTAAATGTTTTGAAAAAAGCGTCTTTAGGGTAGAAAATGAGAAGTAATAACTATTTAACATAACTGCCTGGAAAAATGCCCCAGGTTATATGTTGAATCTACATTGCAAGCCTAGACCTGCCACGTGTAAATAAAGACTTTGAAACACAGTCACAGATCCATTTATTTTACCTCATTATCTGTAACTGCTTTCAGGCTTTAATGGTTGAGTTGAATAGTTGCAACAGAAGCCACCCAGCCTGCAAAGCCTCAAACATTTAATATCTGTCTTTTTACAGAAGAAATTTGCCAGTCCCTGGGCCATAACATCACTTAAGATTATGAAAAGGTCATAGCCACATAACTTTCTGAGTTCCTCGGAGAGCAGAACTGGAGACCAGCCCTAGAGTGCAGGTAGGTTATTTGAGAAGTGACCCCAGGAAACAGCACTGGGGGATTAGAAGGAATGAAATAGCGTAGGAGAGAAAGGCTGTGTTTTCAAGCTGGTCACTGCCATGGGCCACTGGGGCTCAGTCTTGCAAAGACCCCTGAAGAGCTGTGTCAAATGCAGCGACAATGTCCACCTGAGGGATGAAAGAAACATGCATCGATCCCCCCGGCTTCAATCATCCACTGGACAAGTTCCCCCCTGGTGTGTTAACTCCCTCTCATTTCCAGATGTGTACATGCACCGCTGCTAAAGGATTTTTATATATATCCCTCAACTCACCCACCCAGAAGATTCAGGCTCCAGAAGTGAGAAGTGCCCAGTACAGCTGTCCTGAGATGGATGAAGGGCTTTTGGTGGCTCCAAGGTGAAGTAAGTTGCCCAGTAGTGGCTGGAGCAGATGACAGGCCAAGAGGACAGAGTCAGGGCACACACAGCAGGTGTCCCACAGAGAACCTGATCGTCACTGAGTGCTTAGGCTGTGCAAACCACTGAGTGAGAAATGCTTTCTCTGCATTATGGCCCTGCCTATGATACTGACACAATGAGCTGATTAAGTCCTTTACTTCTTACAGTTAAAGACATGAATGAAGGAACTTAAGTTAGAGACACAAAATAGATACTAACAACTACTATGATAGTAGTTAATATTGACTTCCTATTATTTTCATATGCTAGCCAATGCTATAATCCCTCTATTTGAATTTACTCATTCAATCCCCACAATAAACACTGCAGGTAGGGGAATATTATCTGTATTTTATGAATGAGATTTAGAAGGGTGAAACAGTTTGCCTAAAGACATACAACCAGTAAATGGGAGAGCTTAGCTTGGACTCAAACCCAGGGCTCCCCGACTCCAGAAGTCTAAAAGATTTCCTTAAGCTGCTTTCCAAAATTTTTGTAATTGCTTCTTGGCCAAATGCATATGTCTATCATTACATACATTTTCTGATAGAATCTGTCCCAGCGTTTTAATGGTTCCTACACTATGACTAAGCCAAATGCTCAATCTAGATGAGTCAATAAAAAGGTTGAGAACCCTGACATGTTTATCATTTAATCAGTTATTTTAATCACTTGTTATTGATTAGCTGACAGTAGAATAGTGAACATCCAAACTAAATTATAATCAATAAGTATGCCAGAGTTTTCACCAAGTCCTTGTGGGCATTTGCATTTTCATTATTTAGCTCCTGGGTAATAGGAAAAATGACCCGAGCCTGTAAATATTACTTAAAAGCACATGAATACATTTTAAACTGATTTTCCTAGCACAGTGTAAAATGGCTTTACCTAATATGATAAGCAAAAGGCAGTGTCCCCAGATGAAAACCTACATTAGATTTCACAACAGTCTGAGGCCATGCGGACAGACCTGAATCTACAGTCACAGGTCATGAATTCAAGGCTTCACCCTGTCACACGTGCATCACAAAGGCAAGTGCATTCACCCCTCAAAGTCGATTTCCGATTTTCACAGGGAGACACAGTACACCTGCCAGACCATCCTAAGGTTCAGATGAGATCATGTACTGGAGCACAGCCTTGCACGGGACATAAATGTAATTGATCGCAGGCAGTATAGAAGTCTGTTCTGCTGGGGGCTGCGGGAGCACCTGAGCTGATGTCAGATGCGCCTGTGGGTGTCTTTGAGCACCATCAACTGATTTTTTTCTATCAAAAATGATGCACCTACAGAATGAGTTCAAGAGCCTAGAAACACTCAGTTATACCATTGCCAGGGCATCTGTTGAGACTCTGGATAATTGTGATTAACACTATGTTTCAGTAGGACCTTGGTTGTTGATCTTGCTGCTTGCAAGCATTAGCATTTTGGGCTAAGGAAATAACTGACAATGTATTTTGAACAAGACCTTTTTTTTTTTTCCAGTCAAATGGGCACATAACTTTGGGACAACTTTTGAAGTTCTCATAAAAATAAATAGTTAAATTAATTAAAAAACTTATGCTAATTACAGTTGCAATAGAGGACAAAACATGTATTGAATTGAGCAGTGGTGATAAAAAAAATTGCTGACCTTTATTGGGTGCTGAGCATGTACGAGACATTTAGCTAAACACTTTCTGTTCTTCGCCATCTTGGAGAATCTACCTTCTACCAAAAGCTCAAAAACTGCCAGAGAAGAATTGACTTTCTCAGTTTTTTCTCTGTACTTGCAAAAGTATTCTAGGTCATGTGGATAACATTTTTCCTTCTATTTTTTGGGTATATGTGTTCTGCTAAGTGATTCTAGAACATAACTCTTCTGTGTTTGGATTCAGATTCATCCATGGCCTTGTAAGGGGGACAATGAGCTGAAACGTCTAGAGATTTGCAACACCGGGGAAGAACCTGGAGGACATCATGCTAACTGAAATAAGCCAGACACAGAAGGACGAATACTGCACACTTCTACTGACATGAGCAATCTAAAACAGTCCAAATCCTAGAATTAGAGAGGAGAGTGGTGGTTACATGGGGCTGGGGGAGGGGGAACAGGGAGTCATGAACTGGTGTAAAGTCTGAGGTGTGCAAGCTGAGTTTGTTCCAGAGAGCTGCTGTCCACCACGGTGCCTAGAGTCAGCAATGCTGAATTTTGCTCTTAAAAATTTGTTAGGAGGGTAGATCTCCTGTGAAGTGTTTTTGCCATAAGAGGGGCAGGAAGCAGGGATGGGTACTTGCCTAGAAGAGCAGAGCAGGGATCCTGCACTACGACCCAGCTGGCAGGTGGAGTAGAATTCCTTTTCTCTTGCAAGAACCCGCTCTGGGAAGCTTAGGCTTTCTTTATCCTCTGTGTCTGAAGCTTCAAAGGAAGAGGTTCTCGCTGTCGAATCTCCAGGGCATAGGAGAAATGACCTGATCATTCTCCATCTCAGGGCAAGAACTGCAAAGAGCCTGAAGGGGAGTGGCATTGGTTGAAATAAACTTTATGTGATGTCTCTGCAGGAAGGTACACACTGACTCTGACATTGCCCCTGACTCTGTTGTCAAACTCTCCTTGTATATCCCTCAGTTGGTGATTTAATTCCTTCATTCCCATACCGGAGCTTTGGCAAGCTCCTCGGCCTCCTGTACTCTGTATTCTAGTAGCTTTGGAGTAAAGGCCTCTGGTGATATATCCCTCCAGTGCAATCACAGTGATAATGGCTGGAATGTCTCTAATTGCCCCACCTTAACACACACACACACACACACACACACACACACACACACACACGATAAGGATACAACTGACAGCATGCGATAGACTCTGACCTATCGCTGTTTTTCTTATTATTATTATTATTATTATTATTACTGTATGAATAGTTGAATGAGATCTCCCCTCTTAACCAGTTTTTAAGTGCATAATGCAATACTGCTGACTCTAGGCCCTGAGGCGCCCAGCAGATCTCCAGACCCTGTTATTCGTGCATAGTTGAGACTTCATGCCTATTGACTGGCAACTCCCCATTCCTGCCCCCCCTTGTAGCCCCAGGGAACCACAACTCTGCTCTCTCATTCTATAAGCTTTGACTATTTTAGGTTTCTTGTGCAGATGGAATTGTGCAGTATTTGTCTTTTCGTAACTGGCTGTTTCACTTAGCACAGTGCCCTCCAGGCTGATCCGAGTCGCCTATTGCAGGACTTCCTCCTGTTAGAACCGTCACATGACCCAGCAATCCCACTTCTGGGATGTTGATCAGAATGACTTGAAATTAAAACCTCGAAGAGATAGCTGCACTCCGTGTTCATTGCAGCACTCTCCACAATAGCCAAGACCTGGAAACAGCATAAATGCCCATTAATGAATGAATAGATAAAGACAATGTGATATAAATGCCCATTAATGAATGAATAGATAAAGACAATGTGGCATATACACAATGGAATATTATTCAGCCTTAAAAACAGTTTTTTAATTGGCAAAGTTTTGGTTTTCTATTTTGTTGTTTTACTTTGAATTTTAATCTTCCAAAACTTACAAATTGAATAGTGCATTCTCTCCCCCCCCCCCCACACACACACACACTAGAAATATTGGCAGCGATACAACCCTGGTCCACATTCCAATATGGTGACAGCCCATGAGGAGCAAGAAGGGGCAGCTGGTATAGACTGAAGTAAACCTTCTGTAACACATCACAGGCCCCTTCTGGCCCACTTAGTGTTGCATTTCTGAATGGTCCCTTGTAATATGAAAGTTTGGTATCGTTTGGTTAATAAACCTCATTTTCGCCTCCAGAATCTATATGTCCCTTTGTTTGAGTGATCAGCCCCCAAGAAAAAACAAAGTTACATGCCTGCTCATCCCTTTCCAGAGACCAAAGCTTGTTTACATCATCCAGACTGATTTAGGTCCCTTGTGATAAAATATGAAAAACTAGAACATGCTAGAATATAAGTTCCATAAGTTCGAGGAGTTCTGTTTGTTTGCATCACAACTGTATCTGTAGCATCTAAAACAGTGTCTACACTTAGGAACTACTCAACAAGCACTACTGAATAGCTAAACGAGCCAAATTCACATTGTATCTACAGGTCTTCCAACTTCTTGAGGTAAAAGAGGGCTCTTTTAATGAGCTCATTCTTCTCATTTAGTGACTGTGACCCTACACATTGGCCAAAGGATAAAACTGAATGACCAGACCATTTTATTTCTATAAGAGAGAGTTAGGGGTTAAACTGCTAAAGTTCAAATTCCCGTTTACCACTCACTACAGCTCCATGACCTTGGACAGGTTACTTGTGCTCTCTGCACCTCAATATCTCTACCTCTAAAGTGGTGTTTACCTCGTAGAGTCAGGAGGTTGAATGAGGCCATCTATGGAAGGCATCTAGCAGAATATATAGTGCATGGTGCGTGCTTGATAAATGCTAGCTGTTAATTTTGTACCTTGAAGCTCATTTTGGAACAGTGACTAATAAATCATTTCATCTGGGCAGATTATACTTGAAGGACAGTAGTAGGAGATAACGCCAGAGCTAAACAGAGGGTCCCGGATGCAATTCTAAGGAGTCTAGGCAACGGGAGTGATGCAGTGTGCTTAAGCAGCGAAATGGTTTAATGTTCCCCCAACTATGCATTAGGAAAATTGTTAGTGGCAGAAGATGGGCTGGATTAAAGGCAGTTACGGCCCATGGTCTCTGCGGGCACTGACTAATACAGATTTGGGCTTTTCTTTCACTTATTTTCTTGTCCTGCCTGTAGAAATCATTCTTATTTTCTTTAGTTTGGGAGGTTTCACAGAGTTCTAAAAGGTTCATTAGTTCCTGGATTTGTAAATTAGGCAAAGCCAGGAGCATTCCCCCACTCCCTCCCTGGCAAAACAATCTGCACCAGCACATCTCAGAATAGTGCACCAATCAAGGACAGAAATTTTGCCCACTCCCTTTGATCTCTCCAGTACTTTTCAAAATACATGGCGCTTGTGACCTGAGAGGTCATCTGGGAAGCTATCTTGGGAACTCTTCAAAGTCAGCACTCAGCAGCGCGTGTCTGACCCAGTGAGAGGAGGCGGCAAAGAAGGACATGTAGTTTGGGGCTTGTTTCAAGCCCTGTTCCCCTGTCTCCCCTTGGAGAGATTGAACTCTCTCCATCCATGGGTGGAAAATTCGATTAGTCTCCAGTTTGGGGCTATTTCTCTAGAACTAATAAATAATATTTCCTAGAATGTTAAAATTATTAAACAGGAGGTATCCTATAATTCTTTCCAGCCAAATACCCAAAACTATTGATGAGCCTCCTGAGAGGGGATCTGGTTGTGTGAAGAAAAAAGAGTTGCTTACCCATTCAACAACTACATATCAGGTAGCTACTCTATTCCTGATACTAGCTCCGTAGTGTTGAACAGTACAGTGTACCTGTCAGCATGGAACACGTATGTAGTCCCACCCTGTATGTCATCCACAAGTTCATGCCTAATGCCTTTGGAGTAAGTTTGAATTCTGGAGTCACACAAACCTGGGATAGAATCCTATACTAGCTTTATAATCTTGAGAAAATTACTTAATTTCTCTAAGTGGCAGTTACTTTATCAGCCCTGGCTGGTGTGGCTCAGTGGACTGAGTGCTGGCCTGTGAACCAAAGATCACTAGTTCGATTCCCAGTCAGGGCACATGCCTGGGTTGCAAGCCAGGTCCCCAGCAGGGGGCACGTGAGAGGCAACCGCACATTGATATTTCTTCTCCCTCTCTCCCTCCCTTCCTCTCTCTCTAAAAATAAATAAATAAAATCTTTAAAAAATACTTCTGATAGTTAAAAAAAGATAGGTAACAGCCAATCAGTTAGATACTAGTGATTGTGAGAAAAGCAAAAATAAATTATCTGTTCCTAGATAATATTTGTAATGCTCAAAATAGTGTCAGTGAAAATGACTTTATTCTTACAGAAAAAACTGAAGTCTAGAAGCCTTACTATAAGAGAATAATTTAGAGTAATCCTTAATTTACATATGTCTAAATTATCTTCATGGTGTCATTCAAAACTTTTTTTATTCTTAAATGTTTCCATTGCTTTTTTTTTTAAATTTTGGATATCCATCTTTCACTCACTTTATACCAAATTCTATGCATGGGGAAGACTAGTTTTAGAGATAGCTAAAAAGTGGCCACCTATGCTGTCTAATTTTCAAGGCCAAAGATATTGCACATAACATATTTCTTCCTTGATTACCTAGAATTTTGGTTAATTCCTTTAATTACTATTTGAAACTCAAATGCTCATGAGGAAGGTAAACATTTAAGTTGTTATCAAGTGTTTACATTTTGACATGAGTAAAATTGTTAGCACGTTAACACGTGATTACATGCCCACTGGCCAAGATTCAGATAGTCCTGAGAATTGGAAAGAGCACTGGAAGTCTCACTCTTCTTCCAAGCGCAAGCAACCAATTATCAAGTTTCATATGTGAGCTCACATCTACCCAAATACTTTTCTTGACATAAATGGGGCCACATTGTTCATATTGGATATATTGAATTTTGATGAATTCATTGCCAGAGTAAAAATACATGTAAGAATAACATATACAACATTCTGTGTTTGTATGTGTAAGGTCATTCTTTTAACTGCTGCTCGGATCTATGTTTTATTTAATTAATCTCTTCAGTAGTTGGTGAACATCTAGATTATTTCTCCACCCCATAGTAAATTAACTTTCTTACCCGTCTATGGGACTGACACCATCCAGCATACCAAACCAGAGAGGTTTGTAAGCAAAGGATCACTTTTTGGAGATGCAAAAAAAAAAAAAAAAAAAAAAAAAGATAAAGCAATTTATTAGAAATTTGAGTTATAAAACCATTAGTATCAGCCTCAAAGATCTGAAGACTTAAGGCTTGAAAGGGATTCTGAAAGATGTCTTGTTTGTTGATAAAAACTTCATGTCCTAAGTAAAAATTGACTTTCCTCCAAATCAGCTGACTCTCATGAACTCAGATACTGAGAATAGTCAGCATGGAGAGAAGGGTCTCAGAGACCTTAGCTCCTTAAAAATGCTAATGACACGTATTTTCTCAGAGGGTCTTTGCTGTGGAGTTGAATGAGTGTGTTGCAAAGCTGAAAAACAGATTAGTTTCAATTATTGAAATGATTTGTTGGCAATAACAAACACAGTGCTTAACACCTAACCCTCTGTATCACACGGGCAGGGCAATATAAAAACCATTTACGTGCTCAGCTAAAGAGAATTAGTGATATTAATTTCTGGTCCTGTCGGAGAGACCAGAGTGATGTTTCAGAAGCTGGGAGTTCAGAGTCCCCTACTTTGATGTTGTTGGGGATCACAATCACATGGACACCCCCAATGCTACAGGGGCCGAACTGTTTGAATGATTATGTAGTGGCATTAAATTAATGGAAACCATGTTGGAGGAGAAAGATAACTTATTTTAAGTCACAGAAAATGTCTAGTGTCTCTTGGGAATGGAATTACTTAGGAAGACAAATGAAATTAAATATGGTAGCTTTACGATATAAGTTTAATTTATGCCTATAATTTAATTGAATTGACTGATAGCCAAGCTTATTCAGCCACTTAGGCACACAACAGCTTCAGTAGCAATAAGTCAATTTTTCCACATCACCCTTGTTCAAAACAGAATCCTATTAGAGTTCTCTAAATCTCCCTTCTACAACTCACCAAACTCATTTGATGCTATACTTTGTGGAAGCAATTAACTAGCATTAGAAAACCCTGATTAAAGCATTATGATTAATTCATGCGTAGTCATTTCCACTTCATCAGGTCTGTTCATTTGAATCTGTGCTTAATGCCTCTTTTTAGCCACTGCTTCTTTATTTAAATAAACAATCAAAATTTCTTCTCTAAGCTGGTAGGAGAGAGGGAGGAAACTGGGGTGCTATAGGGTTGTGTTGTGATCTATTTGCAGGTTCTTCCCGAGCTAGGCTCCCATACGTTTATTTATGCTGAAAACATTTTTAAACTTAAGTTTTATGTCCGATGTGAATTTCAAAGGAACTTCAACCAGCGCATTTCTCCCTCACTGAACTATCAAGTATCGAAACGCTATTTGATGTCCAGGACCTTGTAAAGCTTTGAGTTTCTGTTCAGCAAAGAAGAGCATAATTTTCTGCCATCAAAAGCGATAGAAGAAAAAGTCCCAATTTCTGTATTCACCTCATAAGCACTCCCTTCCGCTGAGACTGCTCCCCACCCCCAGCTTCTCCTTGATTTCTTAATCGTTTTTCTATTCCTAGATTCCTTGAATTTCTTCACTAAAGTTGCTCTGTACCTATTGTTGCTCTCTGTCCCGTTGAAGAGGAGAAACTTGCCTGTTCGATAAAACCTTGAGGAGTTGGCTGAAAATAGATCTGGCGAGCTGACCTTGAGCGAGAGAATAAGTGCAGAGAAGGCGTTCACCCACTAACAAACGCGTGGGGTAGGCACGTGTCTGCCACACCTTCTCACGTGTGTTCATCTCTGATCTCGCCACTCCAGTGTGCCGTGGTGGACGACATTTAGGTTGGCACCGGTTTGTTTCCTTCCTTGACAACGTGGCAGTTGGAGAGGCCAGCGAAGATTATGCTCAGGACACTTTCCACCGTTGAAGAAACTATTCGCTCAGAACGTGTTCCTCCCATTATTACAGTTAACTTCCCCCTTCTACCAAGAAGATCTGAACTGATTGAGGAAGGAAATGACCCCAGAGAAGTGACAGTTAAAAAGTACCCCAGTCATGACCGCATGCCCTTAACATGTGTTACTAACCACGTGGAGCATTTAGTGAATGACTAAGATAACTATTGCGGTGGATCATCATTGCATAAGTCCTGCTGGTCCCTGAAATTGAAGCAAACCATAGTAGGAAAGCAGTTGACACCATCAAAATAATAGAACTCAGTGGGAAAAACCATCTGAAAGTGATTTGCAGAGAGAGACTTCAGACCTGTTTGTTTCAGTGAAAGGCATGAGTGGCAAAAGCTGGTACACATGTGGGCCCAGGTGTGGGGCCCCTCCAAAGATTTGAATCATTTGAACGACTATTTTTAAAAAAATGTTATTTTCCATATTGCATGCACCAATATTCTTTATGCCACTAAACAGTTTCAGGAGGTGGTAATCTATACGGTGAAATGTTAAGGTGTTCAGATAGGACTGTCAAATCTCTCAGGAGAAGGCTATATCATCCCAAATCACTGATATTGGGGATTTTAAAGAAGAGCAAACATTTTTATTAGGTAGACAAAATTTACCGAAGAGGGACTATTATTATACACATTTATTATATGGTATTATGATATGTATACTATAGTACATTTATATATTGAGTATTATTTGTCAACTAGGTAGAATGTATTCAAAAGATTAATCAATTATTATTTATGCCCATGTAGGAGTGAGTTTGTAAAAGAGAGAAATTGGGCTAAAAGACAGCTCAGAGAGAAGTTCATATTCTGCCTCTCAACTCTCCCAGTGACCTTGAATAACATAGCTATTCTGAATATCAACGTTCTCATCTGGAAAGTGGGCTTGCCTAAGACAGACTCGGAGTCCCCGTGAGGATCGTCTCGGACATCTGGATGAGACAAAGTAGAAGCTTCATATGAGTGCGGCACAGTCCCACCTCACCTTACGTGAGGTTAGGTTCTGTAATCAATACATGAAGCGAAAATCAGTTAAAGTCAAAATTACCTGTGGAAAAAATAAGCAAATGAAGTAGACACAGTCTCATGGATACAGAGAACAGATGGGGGATGGGGGCCTGGGTGAAAAACATGAAAGGAATGAGAAGTATGCGTGGGTGGTCACTGAATGGTCACGGGGTGTGAAGTACCGCATCGGGAACATAGGCAGTGACGTCGGAATAACTGTGTGTGGTGCCAGGTGCACAGTTGAAATACCAGGGGGGCTACTTTGCAAAGTACGTGATCATCTAACCCCTGCACTGAACACCTGCAACGCATATCAAGTAACACGGAATGTGAACTGCAATCGGAAAATAAAATATATAACCAAAGACAATTTTGAAAGAAACTACAAATTCATGTTAAAGAATACTTGTGAAAAAAATCTCTCACTATTCCTTAAAGCATCGGATTTATGGTAGGGTTGCCAAATTTAGAAGAAAGAAAACTTACTGTATTTTGCTGAGTATAATGCAGTCCTGTATATATTGTGCACTCATGGCTTTGGCCCAAACTTTCAGGAAAAAAACTTTCATTTTAATTTGTTCATTCAATTTTTTATGTATTTATATTTAGATACTTGGTTTTTGTATTATAAAGGAATTTTTTGTTAGCATTTATTCCAGAGTATTGTTTTGCATATGGATATTGTTATTGCTTTCTGGAGTTACACTTCTTTTAATGCATAAGCATAAATGAAAGGATCAAGAACATTTATATAGATGTGAAATTAGTACTACCCATGTATAAAGCACATCCTTATTTTTCCCTCAAAAATTCGAGCAGAAAGTCTGCACTCTATACACAGTAAAATATGGTATTCTAAAAAAGGATTTCTTTGTTAATCTGCAGTTCAGATGTGACTGTGCGTCCCGTAGTTTACCTGGCAGCCCTAATTCGGGGCCACCCTCACGTACTGAGGCACCCACCATGGTCACCTCTTGGCGAGTGCAGCACAGCAGGCTCCCCTCCATTCTCGGAACAGAGCTCTGTTTCTTCACTTGAGAACCAAGTGGAGAAAATTGGGGTGACAGCCACATTGCACAGAAAACCTTGCCCATGTGAATAGCAGACTCACATTCTGTGAGGTGTGTGGCTTTATACACAGGGAGGCACCCAGAACCCAACAGAAAGCAGAGCAGAAGGGCTCCTCTCATCGGCGCCCTTCAGGGCATCTGCCCGGTGAATGGAAGGAAAGCACGCACTATTTTGTTTTGCTTTTCTCTTGGCGGGTCAGATACATTAACATAACTTAATGTGCAATGTAGGGGTTGTATAAAGTGCCATCAAATATCAGGAAACGTTACTGTGGTAACTACCAACCCCACCTGTACCCTCCAAAGGAAGAGGAACTTGGTTTTAAACTTCAGGCACATTGTGGTCACCTTGGGTCAATCGTAAAAGCCCTGTGATACCGCAGCCCGTGGTTTTCACTTCAGCCCTGTTACCATTACCATTCGGAGACAGGCTCTGCTTTTTCTGCAGGAGCATCAGGAGACAGAGTGAGCCCCAAGTGAGCAGGGACATCATCACATGCCTTCAGGTCACAAATCGGAAACGGAGAACAGCATCAGGCATGCACATTCATCCCCCTGACGGCCTGCTAACTGACTGTCGAAATAGAATTTCAATGTAGGTACCATGGAGAAAGTACACGTCACCTCTTCAGTGCCCAGAGAATAAATTATCTGATAATCTATTACAATCCTCACATCTGGTAGAACAAACTATCTTCATAAAGATGTTAACGTCTATTGTCACTTGTTTAAAACAAAAAAAAAAAGTCCCTTGTCTTTTAAAACCAATTTACTGCAATTAAGGACTCATTGAAGCCTGGATAAAATGCTATTAAAATGAAAAGTGTCGCTATAGAAGAATGAGAATGTGAGATGCCTAATCTATTAGATGTTTTAAAAATCTGAGTCATTTTATTTAAAATGACTTCAAAATATTCATTCTGCTTTTTTAAAGAAACCTCATTCACGCATCTCACCAAAGTAGTTCCCGAGAATCTGTGTCAGATTTCTTTGTGATTGGGTTATGTTTACGTCAGCACGTTCAAGCGACTGTCAAAATATCCGTAACAGCTGCAGTGGTTCCCGCACGAGGGCATTCCCAGCAATTGAGAAACTACGATGATCCGAAGATGCCTTGTCATCACTTTCCCCCTGAAGTTAGGTTCCCGTGCTGTCTTCCCTGCCCAGGGAGGAAGGTGGCCAGTACTCCAAGCTGGGCCTAGGACACTCCGAATGAGGGAGTCACTTCCAGCAGCTCCAAAGAGCATACAGGTGTGGCTATATGGTTCTTGAAATTTAACAAAGTCAAGTAATTTGCACCCTCGTTACTGGAATTTTTTCAGAAACTAACTATACTAAGTGAATTTCCAAATGCCCTTCAAAAAGATTTTAAAAAATCGGGAATGTTATCGACACTCCCTAAGCGATAGCAACCACAGGTATAGGTGATGATGTGGTGGACTCGGACGTTAGGGAGAGCCACACCAGAGCACGCATGTGCTGACCTCAGGGCCGGAAGTGCAGGTGGAAGAGGTAAGGAAGCAGGAAGGTGCCCCTTCTTCTCCTGGTACCTCTGTCATTGTTCAAATAGTCAGCTCTCATAAAATGCTGAGGTTTTGGTTTGTTTTGATATCCTATTTCTGCTTTATTAAACCTCTCTCTCTTTCTTCCTCTGAGAGAGAGAGAGGAAGACGAAGAGAGAAAGAGATTTGAACCAGAGATTGAACCAGAAATAGGAGCATATTGCTTTGCGCTCACCTCCTTACTTCTCTGGAGGTTTCCTATGTTATCACACAGGGGAGGGAGGGAAGGGTCGGACTAGTTTCCAAATGGTCTCTCATGCCCAACACTCTCTCTGGAAAATTGTTGAAGTTGGTTCAGAATGATAAACTCTGCTCTCTGGAATATTTGAGACTCAATGGTGTCAGAATTACACTTGAGCAAACATTTTAGCAGATACAAAAATAGGCCGTGACTATAAATCAAAAGAGCCCTGCTCTTTGAGTTATATCCCTGGGATCAGAATGCTGCTGAAGAAGCAGCAAGTTCAAGGGAAGTTTACACAGGCACCTTCTTTTTTCTTAGGCCAAATAGGACATCATAACTTAGGCTAAAGTAGTTGGTATATTTACTTTCTCAGCAGAATAGCCACCAAAGGGTGTGTGCGTGTGCGTGTGTGTGTGTGTGTGTGTGTGTGTGAGAGAGAGAGAGAGAGAGAGAGAAAGAGAGAAGTTTCTGATATTTTAATATTTCACTAATTTATTTTCATCGTATCTTAATGAATCAAGTGTCTCAAATTACTCCGTCTCCATGGCCAGCTTGCTCCTTCCACTGCTCAGACTTGTTTTCAATCACAGCAATCTTCTCATGCTCAGTAAAAACATTTACAGTTTTTGCCTTGAGATCGTTCATTAAAAGTGTGCAACCTGGAAAAGCTATCTGCTACAGAAACTAATTCTGTAAGACTATCTTCTTGAACTGAACAAATATTTCATTCAGCCTAGTTCCTTTCTCTTTGTATTGTGATCCATTTTATTTCTTCTTAGTTTAAATGTTCAATATGTGCTCAAAAAGAAGGGGAAGGGACTAGTCAAAGAACATATACGAAGGACCCATGGACTGGACAACAGGGTGGGGATGGACTGTGGGAGCAGCGGACAGGCTGGGCAGAGGAGGCAACGGGGAGACACTGGGACAACTGTCATCGAATTAAGCGAAAACTTCACTGTTGGTATTCATCAAATTTTATTTTAAAAGCCTTGCCTTTCAGTGTCGTCATTAATTAATTTAGTAAACTTTATTCATACTTGCAAAATAAGAGACAAAGAAAAACTGTTACAGAAACCAATTCTGTAAAGCAAATATTTTATTCCACCTAGTTCCTTTCTCTGTTCATTGTGATCTATTTTATTTCTTCTCATTTTCGATGTGTGCTCCAAAAGAATACGTATTCCCAAATTTTTGGTACAATGACCCATTATACAAACTTACTGTTTTTGCTCTTAAACCTTCAGTATCCTCTCTGACTTGTCTGTTCAGCCTAAACAATTACGAAGAGTGGAGTGCATGGAGTTCTTCTTGTAGTTGGGATTGTTATCTTTTTCATGTTAAGTTCATTGTGGTATCTTCAATGTCAATATTGTCTTTATCAAAAGTATTAATGACTCAAGATTCTGAATTTCCCTCACTGGCTTGCATAATTTTATTGGTCATAAGCATATGCTTCAAAGGCCCTATCTTAGTCAACAATTTGTGCTCCTAGTTACAGGTGAAATTATCTTCATTTTAGATTGCAGGGTCAGGTAAATCCTATCAGGGGTGACAAGGAAATTGAGACCTCAGAAAATAAGAAGTTATTTCAGTAGAGAGTGGAATCAAGGTCCTTTCAGGGAGAAGAAACATTATTTGTAATAATCTGATGTAGAAAAGTATGACATTATGATTTGTAATAAGAAATATATATATTTATACTTGCTTCCTCCCTGTTTTGCTCCTAATATCCTTGGAATTTCCTAGGCAAAGAGGGTGATCAAGGTATCTCATGTTAATCAGGTGACTTCCAGACATCACCTAAGTTTGGGGGCTGGATACCTAGAGAACCAACCATGCGATTAGAAATTAGAAATTTTCAGCCCACCCTTGATTTCCAGGGAAGGAAGAGAAATGGGCAGTTGAGTTCAGTTACCAAGGACCAATGAGTTAATCAAGGATGCCTTTGTAATGAAGCCTCCATGAAAACCCAAAGAAGAGGGTTTGTAGAGCTTGTAGGTTGGTGAGCACATGGCATGCTGGGAGAGGGCATGGGAGCGCCAAGCCATTCTCCACACCTGGCCTTTTGCATCCTTCCATCTTGCTGTTCCTGAATTACCTTCTTTCATAAAAACCCAGTAATCTAGTAAGTAAAATGTTTCTTCGAGTTCTGGGAGCTGCTCTATCGAATTCATCAAACCCAAGGGGAGGGTGGTTGGAACTTCCAATCTATGACCAGCTGGTCAGAAGCACAGCTGATAAACTGGTGTCTGAAGTCAGGGGTGGGGTGGAGGTAATAGGGGGCAGTTTCTCAGGATTGAGCCCTTGACCTGGCAGACCTGATAGATAGCATCAACATTGGGTTAAATCGTAGGACACCTAGGTGGTATCATCGGTCTTTGCTCAGTGTAGTTTAAAGGCCCACAAATCTGGTGACCAGAAGTGTCAGTGTTCTCTGTGGGTAGTGAAGAACACAGAAGAGGTAGAAGACTGGGTTTCTCCAATGCAGAAGAATATTGTTTTAATCAAGCATCTGAAAACATGCAAGCCTGAACGAGAAGGAGCGTGCCACTAGACGCAGCTAATACGGGAGGCAAAGGCCAGGTCATAACAAGCCTTATTATCATTTTTAAGGTTTTATATTTTACCCATGGAATAGTTTTAAACAGTTGCTTTGTGGGGAATGGGCTGGAACAGAGTAAGGCTGAACACAAGGAGATAGATTAAGCAGGCTATTGCAAGTGTCCCTGTGAAAAATGACAATGACTTGAATTAAGACAGTGGCTGTGGGGGTGGAAGACTGGCTGGAGCTGAGATATATTTTAAAGGTGGAATCAATAGGACTTGGCAGTAGAACAAACAGGGATATGAGAGAAGGGGCATCAAATGTTTTGGCTTAAAAAATATAAAAGCATATCTTTATACAGATTTTACATAATACTTCATGTGCATTATCTGATTTGATCCTCACAATTATAAATGGGACCAACATTATAATCTGACTCCAGTAATCAATCTGCAGCTGAAAACAGAACCAACTTCTGGAGCACCGCCCAGGGCTCTCTTTCTGCACAGGGTGGAGCAAAGGTAGGTTTACAGTTTTTAGTATGGAAAGTAATGCAATGATTACTAAGTAATATCCCAAGAATAAACTGTTTTGCATACTCACGACTGTAAACCTATTTTTGCCCGCCCTGCATATGGCTTTACTCCATCAATATGCGCTTCACAAGTCTTGGGTTGGCCAAAAGTCTGTTTAGTTTTTTCCATAAAATAAAAGACTTATTTTTCATTTTCACCAATAACTATTGATTTGAATATTTTGAGTATGTCAGCTATCTCCCTCATGGTAAAACATTGATTGTTCTCAGTTAATGTCTCTATTTGATCACTGTCAACTTCAGCTGGCCCACCCGACCATGGAGCATCATCCAGAGAGAAATCTCCAGCACGATGCCTGGGTTGCAGGCCAGGTCCCCGGATGAGGGCATGCAAGAGGCGGCGGATCTGTGTGTTTCTCACACAGTAATGTTTCTCTCCCTCTCCTTCTCCCTTCCTTCCTCCCTCTCTAAAAATAAATAAATAAAATATTTTTTAAAAAAATCTCCAGCATGAAACTTCACAAACTGCTTTTAACCCATTTGATCAATCACAGCACCTTCTCCGCACACTGCACAAATCTTATTTTAGGGTTTCACTTGCGTTTTTCCATTTCTTGAAATAATAAAGTATAATGTGCCAAAAACATTGCATATTTTCTTCCATCTTCAATATTAAAATGGTTATGCAGAACTTCACCAATTTTGATAAGATTTTTTAAAGACTTTATTTATTAATTTTAGAGAGAGGGGAAGCGAAGGAGAAAGAGGAGGAGAGAACTCTCAATGTGTGGTTGCTTCTTGCACACCCCATACTAGGGACCTGGCCCCCAACCCAGGCATGTGACCTGACTGGGAACTGGTGACCCTCTGGTTTGCAGCCCATATTCAATCCACTGAGCTACACCAGCCAGGGCTG
The DNA here is from genome assembly GCA_039655065.1 of Glossophaga mutica. Taxonomy (NCBI): domain Eukaryota; kingdom Metazoa; phylum Chordata; class Mammalia; order Chiroptera; family Phyllostomidae; genus Glossophaga; species Glossophaga mutica. Next base: position 12,958,213 of record CM077314.1, read on the forward strand.
ATAAGATTTTTTTAAATGCACGCTGCTATGACAGCTGTCACAATACAATCTAACAAAATGAGTTAAAGACAACTAAATGCAACTAGAGCCATCTTACAGAAAAAAACAAAAGAACTCTTTGGCCAACCCAACACAAGAGGACAGCTCTCATGGCACCTGTCAGAGAGGTGATGTTTCTGCCACTCCCTCTGCCACTACAGAAGTCCCAGCAAACCCATCACCAAGAAATGCAAAGCCAGTAATGTGGAGCCAACAATAACAATAGATGGATTTTATTGCTACCTTCATAATCTTTCAAACCTTTAATATGCATTATCTCAATTAAACACCATAATGACCCTGTGGTATGTATACTAATATTAACCCATTTAAAGTTAAGGAAACTGAGGCACAGAAAGATTAAATAATTTGCCTGAGGCAACAGAAATCATAACTGGCCGAGCCAGAATCTGCCAGAGTCTGCACTATGTTGCCCATAAGGAACTGCAGAAGGGAATTCGACTGGTCCGTGCATGGACGGTAGGATCACTGACTTCAGCTTCCAATTGATACCTCGCCCCTCAAGCCCTGCTGTGATCACCTTCTACCCGTAAAATGAAAGGCTCGCATCGCCTTATTTCTTGGCCTCCTTCAGATGCCTATTCTTTTTCCTTCCTGTCTGCTTGTAGGTAATCATGTTCTCAAGAGTTGGTTCGTATGGTTTGGATGACTGCCAGCCAGTCCCCTCACTGACCTTTTCCACCCAATATTCTCCTCAGGCTTAAGAAACCACCCAATGCCCCAGAGCCCCTGGTTTCTTAGACAGTTCTCAGAAGACTTAGAGGGTGCTCCCAAAGCATCCTCTCCATTGATAGCCAGGCAATTAACTCATCCTGCTTGCACATTCCCAGTGCAAAGCGCTAAATTGCAGGAGGTGTTTATCATATGTCAGGCTGACAGCCTCCTGCTGCTGGCTTTGATTTGCTAAATACCTGCAAAAGATTTGGTGATGGAGCACCTGGGAGGGCAGGCTGCACCACGAAGCTGCAGGCAGCATCTCAAGAGGATCCTGAGTGCCCTCCTCGTGTCCCTTGAAGGAACCAAGGTTTACTGTAGTCTGTACTAAAATGGTTAAGGGAAGTGGGAACCTACCTCCATCCCTCTGCCCCAGCTGATGATACACTAATGGACAATTATGGTGTGCTTATTAGCATGTACCAGGATCCGTGCCAAGTACATCAGTGGCACAAACTTATTTAATCTTTACAACACCCCAGGACTTTAGATACCTCACCCCCTGGTCATCCAGCAGATGGGTACTACAGCCTGGTTCACTTCTCTGCTCAGCTGGAGTCTTCCAGTTCCTTCCACCACACCGTGGGCATCACACTATGATTTCTCAAAGGTAGTAATGAGTGAGCAAGCAGAACACATTCTGCTGTGTTTTTTCTTCTCAATCATAATAGTCCATAGCTCAGTGAAAGCACAGTGGTCACTAGCCCAGCTGTGAAGACACCGTGACGAGTCGGTGGCTTCCTAGTCCCTGGATTAGACAGCAGGAGAAAGGTGCACAGAGTGGCTAATCAGAGCACACGTTTGAGACGACTGTCCTTTCTCTCCGTGGATAATGACGACTGGTTTGAATCAGTCCCAGTCTTTTCAATTTGGAATTTGCCAGTCAGTGGTCAATTGATTCTGTTGGACATAGTATTTTTTTTTAAAGAATTTATTTATTTATCTTTAGAGGGGAAGGGTAGGAGAGAGGGAGACGGAGAGAAACGTCAATGTACGGTTGCCTCTCGTGTGTCCCCTGCCGGGAACTGGCCTGCAACCCAGGCATGTGCCCTGACTGGGAATCGAACCGCGATCCTCTGGTTCGCAGGCCCGCGCTCAATCCACTGAGCTACACCAGCCAGGGCTGGACATAGTATTTTACTAAAAAAACAAAAACACCAAAAACCAGGTACCATTGCTAACACTTGTAATTTGTTGGACTCTGACATGCCTGAATAAGCATTTTATATTTTTTGCATATACAAATTCCGCTATCTCGAGCAATTACTTAACTTTTTTCCGAGCCTCAGTGTTCTCATCGGTAAAGTAGGAATGATACAGTACTTACCTCAAAGGCTGGTATGAGGATTGAAATGTAAACTTTATAGGGGAGAGGAACATGGAATTGTGAAAGATCATGTGCATTTGAATCTGGTCTCTGAGACTTCAAGACATTTAATAAGTCACGCAGTGTCTGCGTGCCCATGCTCTTTACCTGTAAAATGAGAATAGTAATACTGCTTTGAGGACTGCGTTAAGAACTAAATGAGATCGTGTACACCAAATGCATAGAGCAGCCCCTGCACAGAGTCCTTGCTCAGTTAGTATGGTTCCCTCGGTTTACATACATTCATATTTTAATTTCTCAATTTTTGTTTTACTCGCATATAACTAGATGACTATACTAAGTCGGTAGATAAGGGAAAATGAGTTATATAGGTTGATGAACATAAACATCACTCAGGAGTTCAGTGGATTTGATATCTTTGTAGACAAATTCGTTTCTCCCAACTCTTATAGTTAGGAGTTACGAACTCCGGTGACACAAACGCACGGAGATCAGAAGTGCCTCTGAGCAAAGGAGTCACGGTGACAAAAACAGCTCTCGCTTGCTGGTAAGCAGATATCACCACAACCTGTTGATTCTGTGTGTGCAGAGCAGAGTGATTTTCTCTTGTGTTTGTAAGCTCAAGTAAGGGACACACTGAGGCCTAGTCTGTCCTGGGGAAAGGGGGCATTTGGTGGGGGCAGTTAGTGCCACAGGGTGACTGCCCTTCTCACACTGGGGCTCTTATACCAGGACCTTAAGGTACTACAGTTGACAAAATACTTTCCCCCGTTTCTCAGTTCTTTTATTCCTCTTAGGTGTAAAGTTATTGGACTTAATTTTTCTGTTGGGAACAAGTAATTGCAGCCCTTGGGAAGTATCAAAAAATGTTTCCATGCTGGGTTTATATAAAAATACAGCGCCCTGGCTGGCGTGGCTCAGTGGATCGAGGGCCGGCCTGCGAACCAAAGGGTTGCTGTTTCGATTCCCAGTCAGGGCACATGCCTGGGATGTGGGCCAGGTCCCAGTAGGGGGCATGCAAGGAGCAACCACACATTGATGTTTCTCTCCCTGTATTCCCCTCCTCCCCTCTCTCCAAAAATAAATAAATGAAATCTTAAAATATATATATGTTTGTAATGGTCCCTGGGAGAAGGGGGCTTGACTTAGAAGAACACCGACCCAGGGTCTTTTTTTATCCTTATCCGAAGATATGCATATTGATTTTAGAGAGAGCAGAAGGGAAGGAGGGAGAAAGGAAGAGAAACGTTGATGTGACAGAGAAACAAGGGTTGGTTTCCTCTCGGACGCGCCCCAACTTAGGGACCAAACCCCCAACCCAGGCAGTGCCCCAACAGAGAATTGAACCCGCCACCTTTGGATTTATGGGACAATACTCCAACCAACTGAGCCACACTGGCCAGGGCTGTTCGCGGTCTTTCTGTAGTACTCTGTAAGAAGCGTATTCTGAATAGATATATGGAAAACCATTTCCTCTAGGTCATGTCTGTGCATATCAGGGAAGTGAAAACAGGCAGATCTCTTACTCTCAAAAGCTAATTTCTAAGCAAGAGAGACATGTGGTAACCTCAGACCCTTGGCATAAGAGAGCCTAGTAGGTCAGAGGTCAATACCCAAATTATAGGTACAGTAATGAACCTATGATACCTATCTGCTGAAAATGTGATGAGCTGAAAAAAAAGCTACTGGGTTTAGAGTCAGAGAGACCTTGACTAAGCTTCAGCGGTATGACCTGGAATAAGTGATCCATCCTCTCTCTACATCATCGCACTTTCTCTAAGAAGGGATACTAATGTCCATCTCCACAGGGTTTTGTGAGGATTAAGTGAAATAACACACACAAAAATCTTAGCTTGATCTGGCACAGAGCGCAGACAAATGCAGGCTAGCTCCCTTCATTCTTTCTTCTTTGTATGGAAAGGGCAGGGGGGGTTCTAAGTGTTGCAGAATTTAAAGTGTGTCCTCTGTCCTTTGTGATTATAGGTAACACTCAGACTAGGTAGTAAGTGATACTAAGGCCTTTTGTTGAACAGTTACTACACATAGATGCGATATGTGTTTAACATTACAAGGTACCTTTCTCATCACCTCCTTTTTGCAGATTAGGACACTGAGGCTCCAGTTTTAAGCAGCTCCATCAGTGACCTAGTTAGGAAATAGCAGAATTCAGGTCTACCAGGGCAGCCAATACATTCAATGACTACACTTTGCAGCTATACTAAAGTCTTGGCTGCATGACCTCATTTCTGCCTATGCTTTTTTTTTCCTCTCTTCCTGACCTCTTTTCAGTATCTTTTCTACAGGAAAGCTCTACTCACGTGGGATTTATAAGCTTCTGATGTTGAGGCTACCGTTGCACATTGTTTAGCAAATACTTTCTTGATATCCAGTTTCAGTGAATGAAGTAATGGTTGTGTTGGAACCACTTGGGGAAGCCAACTGTCCTCAAAGAACTAGAAGTACTCGGTCACATATATAGGCTGAGTATCATTGTTCTTGTTTTCTCATTAAATCAAGTCACCTCTCCTGAGAAAACAAGTGTCACTCCCAACTCAGGTCCTGTCTGTCTATGACCTAAGAAGCTTTCACGTTCACCTTGCCAATCTTCTTTGTCTTCCATTAAATGGGACCCTAGAGGTTAAGAACAGTAATGCAGTGGTAGTAACAGTAGCAGGAGCAACAGCCACGGCCGTGGTCAAAGCAGCAGCGCTGAGTGCTCACTATGAACTGGATGGAGTCCTAGGCACTCCATTTGTACAATTTCATTGAGTCTTCATAAACAGCTATGAAAAACAGACATCATTCCTATCTTCATTTTATAGGTAAGGAAACAGGTCAGGTAATTTGTCCAAGGTCAGTTAACCAAGAAGTAATGACACTAACATATTTGCACAAGGTGCTCAACTGAAACATAAAATATCAACTCCGTCTTAAAGGCTTTGTCACATTAGAATCCCTCATACTACCCCACAAAGAGTTTGGTGGGTGACGTTTTCTAAAATATGCAAAGCTGAAGAAGTAAGAGAGATATCAATGATGAGACATAAAAATACAAAGAACAACTGTGTGAAAATGTGAACAACTATGAATGAGATCATTTGATTTTTTTTCCATGAAGAATTAAAGCAGGGATCAGCAACCCCTGGCCTGTAAGCCAAATCCAGTCCAGCACTTATTTTCCTAAATCAGGTTTTATTGAAACACAGTCAGACCCACTTATTTGTATATCATCGGCGGCTGCTTTCATGTGCCAGTGGCACAGATGAATAGTTGCAACGATGACTTTATGGCCTGCAAAAGCAAAAATATTCACTATTTGTCTCTTGACAGAAAAAGTTCACCGACCTCTGGCCTAGAACTTTACCAGTTCTAATGAGGTCCTGCATCCCCCCCAGGTCACGTGCCAGCCTCCCACTGCTCCTCGGAGGTAACTGCTAGTCTAAACGGTGCACCATTATCTTACTGACTAAAGCAGTGGTTCAGCACCTATACAGGGTCTGGCACAAATAGTGCTCCTTTTTTATTACAAAATCATAAGCATGTAATTCTGTAACATAACAAGCACACCATATGACATTTTAGGTGAAGTGTTCAAATTGCTGTCCCTCTCGTGCAAGACATTTGATTGTCCCTCTCGTGCAAGACATTTGACCCTACCAACCACACTCAGTGGTGTTACTTCTGTCAGACCCTATATATTTATCTACAATATCTTATAATTTTGATTGTTTTTTTAAAAGAAAGCTTTTTGTTGAAGTCCACACATAGAGAAATGCACAAACCCTACGTTTATTCCTCGTGTGGAGTTTGAGATCTGGTTACCTGGTTAACTGGCAGTTACCTGGTTAACTGGCAGAAAACGGAGTGAAATGATGCTATCACAGCACCTCAGCAAGGACAAAGGGAGGCCAGCTAACCCTGCTGATCTAGCGGGAAGCATCCCAGGGGCTGGAATGGAAGTGAACCAAGTGGTTTCCCAGAATGACCTCATGTGGGGAAAGTCAGAGGTCAAATAGAGGTTCCATGGAAAAGAGAAGCAACCAGGAAAAGTCGTATCTGCTTAACCCACGTGGCTGGACATGGAAGGAAATTCCCGTGAGAGATGGCACCAAGTGAGAAGCCAAAGGAAGGCATAGAAGTAAAGAAACTTTTTATGGGTGACCATTGGTGTAGCCATCTTTATGGAGTGGGACTGGAGGGCGGATTCATGGGGCTGGTGTAAAAGTACCACTTTGCAGCTGACTTAGCTTTGGATTTCTCGCCGCAAGAACAGGAACGCATCTCAAACTAATGGATGCAGACTCTAAAATAGGTTGAAACCATTTGTGCAGACAAACAGCCTGCCTTATAATGCCTCGCTCTTACACATCCCACTTTACCACCATATTTTCGTTGTTAAAGGCAGATGGCTCAAAATCAACTCCCCCCACCTTGTACCTCAACATTTTTATGGCTTTGAGGACCCAGATTTGCTTTTCCTATTAAAAAAAAAAACTAGACAACTTGGGATCTTTAAAGGTGAAATGCCAATTTTTATTTCGGATTATCTGAAATAGGTGGGAAAATCTCACATTGCTGTTCGCTGTGACGGCCAGGTAGATTACATACATAGTATGTACATGTCATTTTGGAATGTTCTCCCCTTGTGCATAAGGTAGAAGTATTTCTGTGGTTTATTTAAACCAGAAGCAGTTTCCACTTTTTTGAGAAGGGCATACGCTCTCACCATGCTTTCTCTAGTTCAAATTCCCTGTTCTCTGTTTAGTTATCTGGGTACTCTCAGGAAGTCAAATCTGCTGAGAGAGAATGCCCCAAATCATAACCCAAAGCAATTGGAAAAACCTGATCACATTGGATTAAAATAAGTTTGCCGCTAGCTCTGAATTAAATGCTAGGAGGCATCAGGATCCCATATTTATTTGGTTTCTGTTCTAAAAAAGACAGATGGTGGGAAAAGCTGCCTGGATACATTACTTCCCTAAGGATCAGGAGATTTGCAGACCCTGAGCTCCGAAAAATATGTACCCTGTCGTAGGGAAATACGAATAGTACTTGTATACTCTCAGCACCGCTGAATATTCCGGTTCCAATTTTCTGAGCTGAGGTGAGAAAAAAACAGAGGAGGAGGTAGAAAAAGGTGGCTTATGCCCCTTCCAGGCACTTCAGATTTAGAGGCTAATTTTGAAACTGCATTTGCCTTTATTCTTCTTGACTTAAGTTAATGGGATGAAAATAGCTTCAGAACACATCATTTCTTTTCCAATTTCACAGAGCCACAAACCCTTTCTTAAGGCAAACTGACCTTCCACACTGTAGTGAATGCGTTTTGTTCTGTTAATTGCACCAGCAAGCCGATAGCCAGTCCAATGTCACTTGCCACACCTGGCATAGGACACTGAGCACTTCATTAGCCCTGTGTTAAGTCTGAAGATCACCAGGAGGAAATCCTTTTCCCAGAAGGGTACACTCAATAGGATATATGATTTCTTGTCTCCTGGTGGGATGTTTTCAGTATAGGGAGAAATACAAAGGGTGTCTATGGTTAAAGTTTTGTGTGTTTGCATAAGTGACCTCGAAGGATCATCAACAAAGATGACAAAACAAAAACAATACGAATCTGGATTCAGACAGACCTAGATTAAGCGCTGCTCCCACCAACTAGCAGCACAATCTTCGCCAAGGTACTGGACAGAGTGTTTTCCAAACCTGGTTCACACATCAGAGTCGCCTGGGCTTTGGCCAAACAATCTGTTTTTTAGACAAGCCCTTTAGGGGATGCTAAGGCACAGCCAGGTTTGGGGGCCTCTCACCTAAATTCTCTCCACCACGGTGTCTTCATCTATAAGATGCAATTCAGTACCTACCCCACCTGTGGGTACTAAGGAGCTACAGGCCATGAAAGATCTTTGTCATTGTCCCGCACATAGTACATATTAGATGTCCTCTTTTGGACTAATGCTTTTGAGATGATTTCGTCCAGAAGATTTCAGCCCACTTTTAAGTCATCATAACTACCGTGGATTTGTTATTTCTTTATCACACAAGATAGCTACAGCAGTTCTGCTGCTAAAGAAAACCAACCAGTCACAAACGCAACATCTCCCACCCGAGAGAAAGGAGGATAGGGTCACAGAACTGGTTTTCTTCTTTTTAACCACAGATTGAACTCTACAAATCAGGAACAAAAAAAATGGATTTGAAAGATCAGGATGACACGTTCTTCCCCCACTTCCTTTTCATCTGGAAGCCCATGAAGGTGTGAGAACAACTGAACAGCAGGAGATTGTGCTAATTTGGGGGTCCTCCCCTCAAGTTGTGCTAAGGGCAGCAATCATCTCTGTTTACAGGAATTCCCTTCCATTTGACCCCCAGTTCCACGAATGTTTGACACCTTCTAATAGCTGCTTTCCATGACCCCACAAAAGTATTTCCTGTGTGGACTGGCTCTTCTTTCTCAGCCCCGTCCACTGTGGAAACTGCAGTGTTAAAGACAGCCAAACTCCTAACATGATGATTTTTTTCAGGATAGATGTTCTATGATGACGCTCACGTGTCTGTATAGCATTTTCATCTCAATCTCTATCTTAGCCTCGTCATGTCAGCTTTCACAACACTGGACATAGGTAAAGCAGGGGTCATTGCTGCATTTTTAAAGATAGACCATAAAAGTGAGGAATCCGAGATAGGGTGAGGTCACAGGGCTGGTTCGGTGACCCAGATGGAGCCAGAAACACCAGATTCTCAGTCTGTGTTCTTCAGGACTCCAGCACCAATGGACTTGCCCAATGTTACCTCTTAGGACCAGGAATTCCAACGGATAGGTGATTGTTTGCTGGTTTCAGGAATTCATTTCTTTGTCTGCGTATGTCTGTGGTGTGTGTTTTGACCCCTTGGCTGCGTGTCCGTATGTCTGTACCTGCATTACCATGGGTATGTGCCCAAGGTAATTCCTCTTTCTCTGGTTTTTGTCCCCATCTTACTTTGGTCTCTGTCTGTCTTTCTCTCTCAGTCTGTCTCCACCCATCTCTCTATCTCTCCCAGTCCCTCCAAATGTTTCTCCCCATCTGCCTCCCCTCTCTCTGTGTTATCAGCTGTTTTCTTCTTTCTGAATCTCAGTCTTAGATAAGCTTCTTCCATATGGTGTCAGGATGGTCCCTTGAGGTTTTAAGCTTCCATGCTTACAAAAATACAGAAACATGGGATGCTATGAAAATCCTCTCTCTCTCTCTCTCTCTCTCTCTCTCTCTCTCTCTCTCTCTCTCTCTCTCTCTCTCTCTCCCTCTCTCTCTCTCTCTCTCTCCCCTCGCTCTTGCTTTCACTGTCACTCTCATCAAAATGAACCCCTGAAACTGACCCTGGTTGACCTTGAGTTGTGCTCCTCACATGGACAACACTGGTACCCTGGACACCCTGAGTCACAGACATGCCAGCACTTTGGATTCAGTCCTCTGGGAATCACTGGGCGTTTTGTAATGGAATAGCAGGAGGCTCTTACAAAAAAAGGGAGAAAGCTATGGAATTGGCAAAGCCAGTGCACATCCGCACAGCCTTCATTTTAGTGCACCATGTACTGCCCCTCCCCGGATATGATATTTTTAAGGATTCTTAGTCCTTCAAAGTGAGGTCAACAAGAGAATTCTATACTGTTACCTGAAAGAATGCCTTCTGATGACAATCACTGAGGGCAAAAGCCATGTGAACAGACTGACTTCCTGCTTCTAACAGAGAAACCTCATCCATGGTGGACTTTTATGAGAAAAATATGTTTGCCCGTGCAGAAAAGAATATGAGGGAAGGAATGCTATAGCAAGTTACATCACCTGAGCCTCAGTTTCCCCATTTGTCACATGGGTAACGTGAGTCACAGGCACTTGGGCAGACCACAGAATCCACTCTGGTTAGTTGGAGTAGAAAGTGATTTATTACAAGCTCACATAATTTGTGGGAACCACACTGGGCTGCTATTTACCCAGGATCCAGGGCAGTCGGGAGAAATGTCTCGTCCTTTTAAGGGCTGTTCTGTGGACGCTCTACTGCCAACATCACCCACAACTGGGATCAGAGGCGATGGAGAGAGAGCGCAGCCGTTTCACCCCCGCTGCTCAGAAGAGCCTCTGTCATTGTGTTCGCAGGCGGATCGGTCTCGGTGCGCACGGCCACCCGTCTTGTTGCTCGTTTCCCACAGCCAGATGCAGAAAGCACAGCGCAAACCCCGCTCTTGGTTGGGAGACGCAGGGCTGCCCTTGCACTGTATTGATGGCACGGGTCCTCTCAGCCCCGGCAGGAAGCTCAGTGTTAGGGCAAAAAGCACAGGCTTTGCATTCAAGCCAATCTGGGCTCAAAGATGTGTGATTTTTACTTTACCCTCTTTAAATTCTGTTTTTACCCCACTGTTAAGTAGGAACCCCTATAAAGAAAGATCAAGTGTGCAGGGCACCTGATACATAGTACACTCTCAGCACAAGGCAGCTACTTGTGTTTTTTCTTTGGAACTCAAAAATGTGTGAAGGTATACTATAGACGGGCCTCTCCCTTCTCTCTTATGATCCTCCCCTTGGCCCATCTTTCTACAACCGCACTCAATATATGTCTCTGCAAATGTTCGCTGCCAAGGCCTCCTCATGTGACAAGTTAGTCATCGGCAGCCTTTATTTCCAATTTCACATCCCCCTGCCTGAGGCCTCCCTCTGCAGCTCATCCCTCATCCCAGGCACATGCTGGGTCCCCCAGCAGAGGCCACTCTGCTGCTAGCCTAGGCTCAGGATTCAGGAGGCCCCCCAGGACAGACTGCTGAGGTCTCCGCTTCCTGGACACCAGGCCCGTCTCCATGGCATCATTCAGCTGAAAATAGACAAGGGGGTTATTTCGAGATCCATAGAGAAGAAACAGATAGATGGGGAGATGATTAAAATGAGAGGCGGACGAGTGTCTCTGCAAATTCCAGGAACAACCTCACTCCTCTAAGAGCTTTCAGGCCACTTCCCCCCAGATGTTGCTCTCTATTCCCCCTGACCCGCAACACTCCACAGCTACACCTCATCCCCTGAACCATAATTGTAATTTGGTTATTGCTGTGTTCTGTCCGTTGTTTTTTGTATCCTTTATAAGACTATAAGGTTCCACAGGAGAGGAGTCAAGAACTATTCTTTTTCTAGAGTGCCCCCATTCCTAAGTCAGAAGTATGGCTTTGAAATAAATAGACTTATCTCATCTACTTACTAGCAATGTGGTAAGTCTCTTAACTTCCTGAAGTTTTAGTATTTTGGGGAGAGCTGTTTAAAGGACAATTTTAAGAATCCAACATTGTACCTGCCACAATGAGAAAGAACTCTCACCATACACAGTCCCTGGAAGTGTGGACCCTGAATTCAGGCTGTCTGGGGTCATGTGTTGGCTCCAGCACTTATTGGTGTTTCATGTAACTTCACTGTGCATCATTTCTGTATCTTTAAAAAGGAGTCCAATCATAGTCCTTCATATACAGTGTTGTTGTGAGGCTTGAGTGAGACAAGCCATAAAATGTGCTTAGTAAAGTGTCTGGCCCACAGTAAACTTCAGCAAAATTCTTTGTCGCCTTTTCATGAGAGCTAAATTCAGACCAGCTGAAAGAACACACACCATCTGAATCTGCTCAGTCTTTCAGGAACATTTTCTGAGTCTCTTTTTAACTAAGTTAACTAAATAAATATCTCCTCATTACCCACTCTTGTTCTTCTATCACCGGACCAACCCTCCTTCATCCCTAGAATATTTCTCGCCCTTGATTGTTACAAAACAAAGCGTGTAAGCACTTTCTGATGAATTAGTGACTATGGAGCATCGGGGCTTTTACATACAGCAAGTGATAACATTGTTCTCCCAAGATGCCATACTTTCCCCTCCATAAGCTAAAGAGCAGAAACGGCTGTTCAGGCAACTTAGCACCCCCTGCTGGATGAAGGAGATTTTGCCCCTCTCTTGCTCTTGGATGAAAGGAAAGGGACCATACAAATGTAAGAGCTCTCCCAGCTTCCCACACTACAAAGTCAGCTACTGTTATGTAGGATGTTCTCTTCTAAACTTGACTCTGACAGCTGAATGCCACATGACGCTCCAACCCACAGTCATCATCCCCTTCTCAGAATTCTTATTATGCTCCTGGTCTAATTTGGAATTGCTGACATCTCGCTTATATTCAAACTTTGTGTTATTCTATCTAGTTTCCTCAGCCACCCCTGTAATCAAGTCCCTTTTTTGTATTAAATTTTCCATGTACCAATTACACTTAGGTAAACATCCTCCCAATAGAGGGCCTTAAACTTCACCTTGTCTTCCATCCCATTTCTGTGCCTGCAAAAGAAAAACCTGGGGCACTGTTTCAAAATGAGGGTGGTGAAAGCAGATGTTCTAGAAGAGTGTTTAATAGAGGAAAGCATGTACCAAGCGCCTACTCGGAGCCCTCACTTCTCACAGAGAGGAGGGAAAGGCAGACAAGAATACATCCCCAGCAGCATGAAAAGACACATCCATGTCTTGGCCCTAAGGGGAAGAAGCCACTATGCAAATGGCCCAGACGAGATCCAGAGATAGATCTGTGAATGGACCTTCTCATTACAATCAGCTATACGTCTACCTTCTTTCCCCGTCAGGAGCGTCGAATCTCTTTCTGTTGGTGATCATTTGTCACTTCTCTGTCCACCGTTCAAAAACTTTCCATCATCAATGATATCTTTTACTTCACCTTCCTACTCATTAGTGGTTGGGTTCTCTCATCTTCGTCCCTTCCTTACTGATGCATTCAACTCAAAAGATGATAGAAGCTCTTGGGGTTAGATTGTGCTTTGGCTGAGACAGGAGCTTTTCATTGTTCTTTGTGCTTGCTGGGAAGAAAGACAAATGCAACACCATAGTGTTTTTTCTTGGATTTTGAAAAGATAATCAACTTTTCCTGGTCACTAATTCATAGAAGAACCAGATAGAAGTGGGCAGAATATCTCAGGTCAGAAGCCCTTGGTGGCATTGAAATAAGGCAGCATGAGTGGCCTGAAAGCCAGCGTCCAGGAAAAACCCCTTCCCAGGGAGTAGTCACAGATTCAATGGAACTGAGCTGCGATAGCAGACGGTGAGACACACACAGGAGGGTTTCTGTATTTTGAATGCTGAGCACAAAGAAGTGAGGCTGAATCCAATGAGCGGCTGCACCTGCAGCAGCAGCGGAAGGAAGGAAGGAAGGAAGGAAGGAAGGAAGGAAGGAAGGAAGGAAAAAGAAAGACTGCAGGAGAAAGTGAGACAGACTCAAACTTATAATTTAGAAATGAGCCAAATCATGGTCTGAATCTGATACTTGTCTTCTGATCCACCAAGTGGCAGGTGGGCAGACAGATTCTAGGAAGCTATTTTCTCTTCTCCTTGTGAATACAAGAAAGGGAAACATATTTAGTACACTGTAACAATATAAATTCTGGAAGCAGCTTTTGAGGTCATCATTACTACCTGCACATGCTTTAAGTGAAGAAATCAAATAGCAAATAGTGTGCGTGACATGATCAGTGCCACCCATCTGCCAATGGTAGACTGAGATTCCAACTCAGGACCTTTGACTTCTTATCCACTGTTCTTTGAGGTCTACAGGATTCCAGTCTTTGGGGCAATACTAGAGGAAACTTAAAAATTAACATTCAAATAATTACCAGTTTTGTATTATGGGAATATTGTCCTTCAGCCAGTCATGTACTCACCCAGCAATGCATTTGGAGTCAAGGTTACAATGTCACTAATTGCAGTTTAAGTTCATGATGCTTGACCATGTTAAAGTCAGAGGAGGAAGCAACTAAGACACTGAATGTACATTGCAGAAATCAGTACAGGAACCTCACATCTCGACAGACGACTGGGATCTCAAGTCAGCTTCTAAAACAAACAACAAAAATAGTCAGAAAATCACCCGTCAGCACCCCTCAGAAGGCACTATTGGGTACCACAATACTAACTCTCAGCACATCCCACACAAACTGCGTTTGCTCCAATTTCGGAACAGATTGCTCTTTCTTCAGTTGAACACCAGATGAAGTGGTGAGTTGGCTTGCATTCAGGGGCAATGTTGTATGAAAAATATGTATCTTTAAACACTAAACACGCAGCGGAGTGAGAGGCTTACTCCGTGGGAAACACGAGGGAACTTACTCCCAGGGGAGAAGAGCAGATCGGCTCCGTGTCAGGCTGCCTCGGACCATATGTTTCAGTGGAGTGACTGGTGAGTCACCTGCATTATTTATTTTCTTCCCTCCTTCTTTGCTTCTCCCTATCGTTGCTGAGCTGGAGTCAGATTTGCCCAAATTAAATGTATGTTGGGACTTCACTGAACTTCTCTGAATTTAGCCAGTTGGGTTAGCACAAGTCACTGGCCCAGAATCAGGAAGCTACATATACACTCATGAACTTACTTTTGTGGATTTCTCTGCCAAAGAGCCTCTGTGCTTCCAATCTCAGCTGCATTGATCACTGAAGCGATCATACAGTGAACACTTTTTTAAAGGTGGTATGATTGGGAGTCCAGAGAACTAGGTTCTATTCCTGCTTTTGCAATGAACTAGCTAAGAACCTTGTACAGTTTGTCTCACCTCTGAATCATACTTTCTTCATCTTCAAAGAGAGGGCTCAGAAAAGATATCGAAGGCAACTTTTCATTCTAAATTTATGGTAGGATACTGCAAGCGCTGGGACAACTAAAAATGAAACATAGGTACAAATTATTAATATAGTACCTCTCCTTCCTTCTTCCTTCCTTCTCTCCCCTTCTCTCCTTCCTTTTATACTATCTCATTTCCCTTTCTTCCTGATTCTTCCCTTCCTCTTGTCACTTACCTTCCTACCCATCCCTCCCTCCCTCTACCCTCCCTTCTTCCTTTCCTTTCCTCTCCTTCCTTCCCTCCTTCCAAACCATAATTAGGTACCTATTATGTGCTATAAACTACGTAGGCCCCAAGGATACAAAAATAACCTTGAGATTAGAACATACTGTCTGTTGTACTTTAAAAAGTCTCTTCACTTACCTTAAATGCAACTGAACAAGTCCAATCTAATATTATTATCACAGAATAATTCAGTGTGAAGTTTCTTTAGAGAATCACATCCTTTATCCAATCTGGATAAAGATACTTTTTAGATTTCAACAGGGACTCATACAAATTTTCCTAAATTATATTTTCTAGAGCTGTCTGTGCTCTATTTACTGGTAAAGAAACACAGGGACTGAAGCTCCTAGCATAGTGTACAGGGCCGTGGGGAGTCTTCTTCTTGTATCCCATTCCCCTCCAGAGCCAGAGCAGGAAGACAAGGTGGTTTACAAGAGCCCGAGAGTGGAATTAGACAGACCTTGTAGCTGTACCGCTTACCAGCTGAGTCACCCCAGATGCATAACTTCGCCTCTCACAGTTTTGGAACTGTGGTGAGGAGTTCTGGCAAAGAGCCTACACCTAGTGCTGCACCCACGACAGGTATCAAACAGAAGGTAACTCAGCATAATTACAAGCATAACTCACGGGAAAGAAACTCACATTCACATTGCACCTGTTACATGTCAGTAATTGTATTATTAGGCTGCATCAGGCTACAGTGACAACTTGATGTCAAAGTGTATAATGGCCTGAACAAAACAGAAGTTCATATCACTCATCTAACAATACAGGTGGATGTTGCTAGTTGGCAGCTGGCTTTCCTGCACGTGGTGGTTCAAAGGCCCAGTCCCCTTTTATCTAGCGCTCAATGTCACCCTCATCATCACATCTGACAGAGACAGGAAAAAGTAGGCAGCCCCACTTCCTGAAAACCTTGGTTCAAAAGTGATAGAGAACATTTCCGTTCTCAGTCCACTATTGAGAAGTCCTCACCAGGCCACCTCTGGCTGTGAGCAGGAGCTAGAAAATGTCACTGTCGGCCACTACCCAGATGTGACTACATCCCAACGAAGGACAGCCAAACGTTGGTGCCCAGTTAATTCTCTGTCATGGTGACTTTGACTGTCAAGCCACTTAAATTTATGATGTAGGTATCATTGTCCCCCATCTCATTGATAAAGAAATTTCAAATCAGTCCATGAGTAACCTTCCAGGTCACTGCAGTCCAAGTCCAGGTGTCAGACTCCAGGACAGGCATTCCCCCAGCCTTACCTCACTGTGGCCCCATGAGGCAGAGTTCACGGGCTCCAGATGGGTGGGTTGGGTTGTACCCCCGCAGAATGCCCCAAAGGGGTATTAATTAACATGCACAATGTGCATTCATAGCCTTCCTTTATAAATCAGAACGTCTGGCAAATCTGGGTCTTTATTCTAGCCAAAGCAACAGCTGCCTGAAGATGGCCCCCACCTTTGATGCTTTAGATGGGTCACGTGCCCTCTGGTTCACTCAGCAATGTCCCCTCTCTTCCAGGTTTATCCCTGTCCAACCTCACCCATTAACATCTGCCTAGACTCTCTGGGCATTTAAATCTGACACCTCTGCTTTGAGAGATGGCTTTATAATGTAATTTCTTGACAGGGAGAGTTAACGTTTTGCTTAAAAAAAAACTTGTAATAATCATGCAAAGATCAAAGTAATTAAATATATATGTTGAAACTGCCAGAAACTATTTAATACTTTTTTTGTGCTTCTTTAAATTTTGCGGCTCACCTCAGATGTATTATTCAGTCTGGAGTCACAAGCCTGTCTAAGTAAATCTCCCCGCAGCCTGGCCCAGTAGATACACACAAGCTCTCCTCCTCTGCAAGACTGCCTTTGTGTTCTTTCCCCAGCTCCCTCCCTCCCTGAATGTGTCTCCGCTCCTCATTCCACTCCCAGCAGTAGCTCGGTGTCTATCAGTTTCATGCATCTAATCAATGTGTCAGCTCTTGTCACCAGAACCCAGAGAGTTTAGACTCCATGTTCTCAAGACTAAAGTTCAGCAAAGAAGTTGACAAGCAGAGGACAAGGGACTGAGAGGGAAGCTGGGCACTGACTGTAGAGGGGAGCGCAGAGCATGAGCCAGAAATCCACCGCCTCAGAGGGCTTGTCCCCTGACCCTGACGCATGGCACCTCGGAGTGCGGGGAGTGACCTACAGGACAGTCCCATCGCACTTAATGAAATGCCATTTTCATTCAAAGGCAAAACTCTCTGACTCGCCAACCAGGTTCTGCTTTGACAGCACAGAGACTTGCAGCATGGCTGGTGGTCACAAAATTCTCATTTTCTAAATGTATTTATTGTTTGGGTTTCCTAGGGGCATGGTATTTTTTATTAATCTTTATTTCAAACTTTATTCTCCGTCCCAGTCAGGGCACATGCCTGGGTTGCAGGCCAGGTCCCTAGTGGGGGCCAGATGAGAGGCAACCACACATTGACATTTCTCTCCCTCTCTTTCTGCCTCCCTTCCCTTCTCTCCAAAAATAAATAAATAAAAATAGAACAAAACAAAACAAAGAAAAAAAAAAACCTTTATTCTCCGGCTTCTTCAGCTTCATTAGCTGCACAGAATGGTTTGTGTAGAATCAAAAATGGAAAAGAGCTCCCGGGTCCAAAGGGCTAGGCCGTAAAATATTAGAGACCTAGATTTGATCAGATGCGTACTCAAAATTTGAAAAAGCAGCCATAATATAAAAGAGCAGCTCTCAGTAACTTCTGCAAGTTGGTCTTCTTCAGAAGTTGACTCCATTCAGTTTGCTTCCTTCTCGAAAGCCTCCTCATCATTCTCCACAAGATCTGGAACTGCACCCATCCTCCTCCTCCTCCTCCCCTCCTGTGGCGAGTGGGCTTCTCCATCCGCAGGTTGTCTGGGGAGAGCTTCCGCCAGCCTCCTTAAACCAGCCAGACTGTCTGCGTCGACCTGGTTTCAGATGCTGGGCAGCATTTCCATTGGCTGCTTTGTCTTAGCGCAGCCTAAAACGGTGAAAGTGCTCACTGCCAGAGATGCCCGGACTTCATCGTTGTTCAGATGATCACTGTCCCTTTGTTTATGAACATATTTACCTCTTCAGTGCCAGAGATACTGTTTACCCCTAACTTCTGTAAGGAGCACTGAAGTTTTTCATCATCCGCTGTAGTGTTCTGTGAACCCTCTTCTTCTTTCTACGAGCAGTTCCTTTCTTACCAATGCACACGCGTGCCTGCAGTTTGGCGAGTTTCTCTTGGTTCTTGATTGTTTCTTTCATCTTGTTGGGAAGAAAACAGGGCTGCGCGGGAGGTGGGGGGACCAGGATTGGGGCTCAGGGGTCTTGGGAATAAGGGCATACACACGAGGACCCAAGATGACAGCTCCGAAGGGCATGACCTTTTTTTATTCTTAATAGTTGCCTCACTGTGTGCACTTTCTATCATCAACTGGAATCTTCATTTAACTTTCTAATTGGTCATTCTTCTGCCCCCACTGCCTTAATACTTCTTGAACTCACCAGGAAACCCTTCTAAGCAAAAGATCAAGAAAATCTTATTTCCATTGCTATACGATGTGTTCCAAAATGAGTGCCACTGGTTCAGCAAGAAGCTCCTAAGAGGAAAGTTTGATGCTCCTTTTAGTTTTACTAAAGCTACCTACTACGTTGTCCTTCAGCGTATTCATGATACGGATGAAGATAAATCAAGATAAAACAATGTCTCAGTTAACAAAACAAAATCCACCAAAATGTAACTCCAGATTTCCCACCCTCATTCTATTATAGAATCCCACCCCTTCCCCCTTTATCATGAAGCACCTGGTCGTGTCTGCTGGAATTTGTGTTCCATGATAAATATCATAGGAAATTTTTTTTCCCAACAGCAAGATGTGTTTTATTAGATGGAAATTCTTCCTTGGTTTTTGTGGCCCTTTTCAACCCTCCTACACATTGTGCGAGAAGGAATGTTTGGTTACAATTCCTGGTCACTTTCTGCATGCGTAACTTTTCAGTTCTTATGAAAGATGACTTGGGTCTTGACTATGTGGTTGGCTCTGACCAGTGGTGTGTAACAGATGAAACGTGAGCAACGGCTGGAAATGGCTTGTGTGGCTGAGCTTGTCCTCCTGTATGTCTGCAGGGACCAGGAGAAGAACACGGTCCAGCTAACCCACTGGTCCCAGAAAGAGGATTAGAGACACGGGAAATAGAGTGGCCCCAGCCACTCCACAGGCTGCTGCCTGAAGCAGGCTTTCCCTACTGACCAGCAAAACATGATCAAGAAAGCAATGCGTGATGTGTGCAACTCCGAGGTTTCGAGGCTGTTTGTACGCAGCTGTAGTTGGTTAACATAATGTGCTAGGTCCTGTTCTAGAATATGTTGAGCTACAAAAGAGAAAAAAATAAAAGTACTCTGCACCTTCAGTGACGACATAGTAAGACAATAGAAATGAACAACTAATAATTCAAGACGAAATAAAATAAGGGTGCCAGGAGAGGTACCACTAATACATTGTGGGAACAGAGAAGTAAAACCGATGCTATCCACAGGTTCTTAAGCAAAAAGATAGAATTTAAGATTCTTAAAGGATTGTATTAAAAGAAGAAATGATGAGAAAAGGCATTCCAGGATAGTGGGAGAGCATCCACAAAAAGAAGTGTTCACGTTGTCCCTCTCAGGAGACAGGAGTGTTCTCTCATGTATGTTTATCAGTACGCCTTGTTTGCAGCAGAGAAAACTAGGCAGCTACCCAGGCTCACGTAGCTTCTGTGTGGCAGCACTGAGTTCTAGAACCTAGGTCTCCCAACTCTAACTTCGTACCCCTGTTCTACAGGTGCTTGCATACCCTGGTATGGAATGGACAAGCAAACATAGAAAATTAGTTTGCTGCTGTGTGTAGGAGCAAGCTCAAGGGTCCAGGAGTGGGCACATAAAGTGGGTATACGCCTGGTGATCGGCATCACAGTCATAACAACTAAGACCGTGATCAGAACATAAACTGCGATAGCTATAATAATCGACATTTGTCACTCACCTACCATGGGCTAGATACTGTTCTAAGTGCTTTTTGTATGTCATCTGTACTTCATAATAATGACCCTGTGAGGAACGCACCATCAGTAGTCCCATTAAACCAGATAAGTAACTAAAGGACAGAGAACATGGTCATTTCTCAAGGTCATACCATAGGTGGGGAAATTAGACACAAAACCATCCTTTTCTGTGTCAGAAACCTGAGTTCTAAGTACAGAAAAAAATTAGAATCCTCTCTGAAGCTTTTTACCAATGCCTACGTCCTGCCCACACTAATTAAATTAGAACCTCTGCTCATGGAGTCCCAGGGACCAAACCATCTTAAAAGCTTTCCATGTGTTTTGTTAGTACAGCCGGTGTTAGGAGCCGCAGTTGAAGCAAGGCCGAGTCAGGGACAGGTGGGTTAGCTGGATTCGGAGTGTTCCCAAAGAGGGAGAGAAGCAAACAACAAATCAATGAGACAGAAGCCAAATAGGGTAACACTGGCCTAAGAGTTATAAATCAACTGGAAAAAGCTTGGAATGAACTTACTGATAAAGCCAATGTTCTTAATGGAGAAAAATGTTCAGAACAACCCACTAGGGCATAACCGACCATACAATGAACAACCAAAAATACAAAAAAATACTAGATTGCACTGGGGCTCTTGGGCTAAGAAGGGGAAACAACTGATGACAAATTCTGCCATCTTTTCTGGTCTGATCCAAAATTTCGAAATGGTCCTGGTTAGATTTTGGCATCCTCTCACCTTACTTTCCCAACTGTCTTACATGCCTTTTGCGGGTGCCCAACACCTCCACGTCTCCTCCCTTAGCTCCCCACTGCCGTGGACACACTCAGACCCCCAAGGTCACTTGGTCTGTGATAGGTAGGTCCACCCCTACATGATGATGTTCCCTGAGCAAGCCCTGCTGTCCTATCACACTCTTCACTGCAGCTGGACACAAGCTCAGAACCCTCAGCGGAAGGCAGGCCCTGAGAAGGAACAAGCATTGACACATGGGTGGTGGGGGGGGGGGGACAGATCAGTGTGCTACCTTGGCCTGAGAGCTCGATCAGGTGGGAATGAGGTGGGAGAACAGCTCCAGCACCGGCAGAGGCTGAGCCAAAGCAAGAACGTCTAGCTGCTGGAGGCACAGGCTTCTCCTGCCGCCTCCATGTATGTCACTGCCTGCTCATGTATGTCACTGCTCCTGGACCTTTCTCTGTCCGTGACGAGGGATGCTCACTTCAGTTTCACTTGCCAAATCAGACCTCACACTCATGTGTTTCTTTGTTCACTAAATTTTCCTAAAGACCTCCTGCTGTAGGTTCAGCAGCACATGGTAGAAGATAAAGTCCCTCAATTCATCAGAAGATAAGATTGAAGCTCAAAAATGGAAAGGCGGTTAGAATTTGAAAACACTAGCGGGAAGGGAAATTATCTCAGCTCACAACGTAGTACATCAGGACTGGAATCATGTATTCAGCAAACAATCATTTTCTGAACACCTGCTGTGTGATAGCATCTAGAAATAGATACATAAATCATGGTTGGTATCCTGAAAGCTCTACAACCTAGAACAGAGAGCGACAAAGTGTTGACTGTGGGCCGGATTGGCCCAATGCCTATTTTGCTAAATCAACTTTTATGGACACACACCCACACCCACTTATTTCATATACATACCATCTACAGCCACTTTGCGCTACGGCAACAGAGTTGAGTAGTAGCTGTTACAGGAACTGCATGGCCCACAAAGATGAAGGTATTTACTCTTTCCAAGCCCTTAAAGAAAACGTTTGCTGACCCCTGATGGAATAGAAGGCCTAAGTGAAATGAAGTGCTTCGGTGTTATTATAGAGGTCTGCGTGGAGGTATATAGTGCGGGCCGCAATGAAGCAGGGGCCGGCTTCACAGAAAAGCAGAGGTCTTGAAAGAGACCCAAGCAGAGAGGCGGGATACTGAATGCAGGCGGAGGCAACAGTGTGAGCAAAATAATGGAGACAAGAAACGGCGAGTCTCTTGAGGGAACCATGCTCAGCGCAGCTGGCCTTCATGGTGGGGCGGTGGAGAGCAGGAAGAGTCAGTGGGGAGCAGTGGGGGGGTCGGGGCCCCTTTAGAAGGGCTTCTACGCAAACCCAAAGCTAATGACTGTGCCCAGAAACCTCTGAGATTTTCGTGTAACAGATGCAGGCTGTTCTAAAAGTGGAATCCTATATTTCTCTCCCAGGTTGCACAACTCCCCTCCCCCAGCCCAGGACCGTTTCAGGCTCAGTAACCATGATACCATTCTAGCATAAGATGAGGTACAGTTTCAACTGAGTAAATTGAATTCTTGTTAAATGTATTTCTAGTTCCTGGCAACCAGGGTAACGGCTCAGAGGGAGAGTTGCAGGGCTCACTGGCAGCAGACGAGCAGGGGATCTGGTTTGCTCTGGGGGCCCTGACAAGGCTGTTCTACGGCAGTGACATCAAAGGCAAGATGTGAGGGCTGAGTACACATTAGCCAGGGAAGGAACCAAAGAGTCACGTGAGAACGTTGTCTTCACATTTCAAAATTCCAAAATGGTTCCCCTCTTCGTGGCGGAATTACTCCGTTAAAATGTCATTGGGTCCAGCTGGGAAATGGAGACAGGATGGTCCCCACATAACAGGGTTGCTCTGAGGGCAAAAGAAAGTAACACATGAAAGGTGCTTTACACAAGGTCTGGCAGAGAGTAAGCCCGCAAGTAATGCTAGCTACGTCCATGTCTAGTTTTGTTGTTGTTGTTTATTTTGTTTTATTTTTGTTTTCTAAGCATGGTGAGCTTGTCTTGCCTATTTATACAAACCTTCACAGTGTCTAGCTAGAAAAGAACTTTGATCCATATGTTATTGTGGAATATCAATCGACACTGTTTTTGTTTGTTTGTTTGTTTGTTTGTTTGTTTTTGTGACTCTCAGACTCAGAAGCAATGGAGCTTCACCTCTCACTAAGGGTGGGAATCCCTGTTTTCAAATCCCTTACAGATGGGTTTCCAATACTTACTTGGGTGAGGCCAAAGATCACTTGCTCCCCAAATGGGCAGCTCTGGTTGGAGGAAAATTCTTCTCCATATGGAGCTCAAATTCACTTTCCCGAAACAACCACCCATTGGTCTTACTTCTGTCCTCTGGCCCACGTAGAATATGGCCTCCGCTCCTTCCGTGTAACAACCCTTCGGACACGCTGGCAATAGTTTTCCCACACAGAGCCCAGACCACGGGGTGGGACCCCTCTCTGGTGCCACACTGCCTTTTCTCTCTGACCTTCAGTGACAGAGGTCCATTACCACAAAGTTTACATCTTACTCATCTCTACATCCAAGCACCCAGCACAGTGTCTCATTTAGTAGGCACTTGGCAAATCGTTGCTAAAGAAAAGAATGCCTATTTCAAAGTATAGTACTCTTTTAAAAGCAAAAGAGGACTGTTATAACATTTCAGCCAACTTTATTCCAAACTCTAGTGTGCATCAGAAAACATCCCGGGGAGCTTTTAGTGAAGGCCCAGATTTCTAGACTCCACCTTCGGACCTCAGATTTCATCCATTCAGAGTTTTCCGGGGCATTTGCATTTTTATCAAACACCTTGGACAGAACTGAATTTGGTGGTCTTCTGACCACACTTGGAGAAACACTGCTTTAAGCAATCCAGACAGCAAACCAACCAGCTTTTATTAAACTCAGTATTTGGAAGCAGCAGACACATTTCCATTACATGTACCTGGAACAACCTCACATTTGCTCTCTTATTATTATTTTCTTCTTGCAGCATTTTTTCCTGGGTCACCCAGCCATAGCTCCCCTCCCATGCTGAGAGGTAAGTACGCTTCATCTATTACATTCTTTTCAGACCTCCTAAGGAGGTAATTAGGCATTGCAATTGATTGCAATTTATTAATCAGAGCAGGATGTTACGGAGTGTGGGGGTGGGAGGGGGAAGCACAGCGCAAGTCTACTATAAATGCTAGGCAAGTGCAGAGTGACAGGGGAATAAGGCAAAAATAACCACCAAATCACGGGATGTTTTAAGCTGATTCTCTGTTTTACACTGCGGTGTCCTGATCTATAAAAGGAGAATATTAAAACCTGGTTGGTCTACCAGCACAGCCAGATGGGAGGTCTATGCCATAAATATTCATTGAGTGCCTACCGTGGAGCAGACCCTGTCCTTAGTGCCAAGGATGCCTAGGAGAAAAAGATGGATCCTTGCCTCATAGAGAAATAAAAATGTGTAAAGACGTACATGTATATTTATACTACACAGCCAGTAAGTCAAACTGAATGATGGAATAGAGAGTGAGGGAGGGGCGCGCGCAAGCGAGGTCTCCTGCAGGAAGATCAGGGGTTGGAGGGTCGCGGGGTCTCCAAGGAGGCAGCATTTAAGCAGAAAGCTAGGTGACATGAAGGAGAAAGTCACCTGCAGGTCTGTGGGAGAACGCTTCAGGAAGAGGGAATGGCCTCGGAAAAGGCAAGGTGGGCATCGGGGGAGGAGGAGTGGACTCCCCTGACGGAGGAGCAGCAGGAAGGCCCTCATGACTGGATCCCAGTGAGAGCATGAGGAGAATGGCAGAGGCAAATGGGTCGCACAGATGGATGCCCAGGGGAAAGTGGTCTGTGATGGGACAGTACTCCCATTACGCAGTGAGTGACAAGCCACCGAGGGCCGGAACAGCCACCTAGTCCTGTCCGTTCACTCAGCAGGTGGGGAGACACAAACCCGGGGGTTAAGGGATCTGTCTTAGGTGGAGGATTGAAGCCCAGGTCTTTTGTTATGTTAGAGCTTCTGTTATCATCTTTCCTGACTTTCTTTTTAATTTTCCTCCATTTTTCCTTCCTTGCCTTTCTTTATTTTTTTCTTTCCCATTCCACTACCTCTTCCTTGGAGTTCCCTTATTTCTCCTTCCTTTTTCCCTATCTTCCCCCTTTTTCTCCATTGTGCTAGCTATTTCTTCCTCTTCATGACATCAATCTTTTCTAGCTCCATCACGTGTGGTTAGGGTTAGGTCAAAACAACACGATTTAGTCCCCCATGAAACTGGCTCTGACCGTGAGGCCTGTGCTACTCAGGCTATTTCAAATCCTGACATCTGAAAATCTCAAAACTTCACTCCCCTAATCCTCTCTCCACTCTCTTTGAAAGCCTCTTGTCAGTTTGGCTAAAAATTTCCTTTTCCTGGTGTCTGACATTCAAGCCACCTCCATAATCACAGGAGCGGTGTGTCTGCACCCCACTGTGGGGTATTTGGTCCAGAAGGTGCAAAGCAAGACCAGAGTGTAGCAAGAGCTGAACAGAGCATCTGATTCAACAGGACAAGACTTAAGGGCAAGTCACTGCTATTAGGGATGGGGGAAGGTAAAGACTGTAGACTCCCCATTAGAAATTCTGCTTCCTTCAAAGAGGTCTCTTCGTTCATGTCTAGTCATTTCTGAAAGCGGCTGTGTTACTTCAGCCCCGATTCTTGGGGTGGAGGCTAGGCTGCGCTGGTGCCCCGTGCAATGATGTCCGTGCCCCGAACAGATGTCGGATTTCTAAACTGTGAGTGTAGAAGCAGCGCCATGTGAGTTCCCCACATCCCCTCCCCCGGCACACATCCCCAAGTGAGTCCTAACGAAAATCCCTGGCCACTATATTTCAATTCCACATTTCTAACCACATAGCTAGAAAATGCAGAGCTGGCACCTGTAGAAATTGATTTTCCTTTTTCTGTAAAAAGAATCCTTTGCTGTGACAACAAAATATATTCTTTTCCTTAGAAAAAAAAGTAAAAGGAATTACTGGGAGGACTTTCATCCTGCCAAGCGGCCAGAGTCAGTGTTTCACGCAGCTTTGCCGCTCCTCCAACCCTTTCTGCCGCTGCTAACAAGAAGGGTTATGTGCACATAGATGGGGCTGTTAAAATTAGCAATCCGAAATATGCCCCATAGCTAAGGCTCCTGGGACTCGGTTTACTCTCCTACAAAATGGGGGAGGCGATGGTATGTGGGTTTGTGGCCACTCTGCCATCCGATTCCTTCCAGTTTCTTTTTTTAAAAATTATTCTATTGTTGTTCATTTACAGTTGTGTTTATTTCCCCCCTACTGCTCCCCACCACCCCAGCCAAACTCCGCTCCCTCCCTTGCTTCCACCCTCCCCCTTGGTTTTGTCCATGTGTCCTTTACAGCAGTTCCTGAACACCCCTCCCCCACTATCCCCTCCCCCCTCCCCTCTGCCTTCTAGCTTCTCAGTTTTTTACGTCAGGAATGATGCTACGTGGGAAACAGAGTAAGCCCCAGACTTCTCTCCCTCCTCGCCAATGAGCAAAGAAAGGCTGTTCTATGTCTTTCAATCTGGATATTATTAAAATTATATATTTTTCATGAAATTTCAGAGGGAGTGAGAAAGAGACTGAAGTTGGGTTGCGGGTTGCCGTAGGATGCTGGAAGAACTTCATGACAGTTTGGGGATTCAGCACTGAAGCTTGACTACATTTATAAATAGTGTTTAATTGTACGAAGGAATTTGCTTTATAAAATGTGTATGCTTAAACAAGGTACCACAAACTGCCAGAGAAGTTCAGCAAATCCTCACCCAGAAAACAGTGATAAAACTGGGTGGAATTGTTAAAACCAACCCTGTAAGGCTTTATAAACTGATCAGGGGCATATAAGAAATTGAGAAGCATTTATTTAAGGAAAACTACCAAACATCTGTAATGACAGGGAGAGTCCGTGACTTTTTAGGCTGTTCCCACCCCCTTCCAGCTCTGTGGCACGGTACCTCACCCGTGGCCAGGCTGAATGGGAGAATGCACAGCTCTGCTCGCACAGAGGGCTGGCCTGGTTGAAGCAGTCTAGAGAAAAGCCACGTGCTCAAGGGCTTTGTCAAAAACAAGGGTGCACTCAGTACCAGTCGAGGAGGACAAACATCACAGCTACCCGAGGCTGTGATACTGACCAGGCCAAGTAGCAGGTGAGCCGGAAATGTAGCAGGAAAGTAGGGGGAAGGAGGTGGACATGAAGCGTTTTGATAGTAACCCAGATGTTTCTGAAGGTCTAGAAGGCTGTGTGTCCACTCAGGAAAGACAAGAGAAGGACCTAGCGATCTGCTCATCCCTACCTGAATATAAGGCCTTACACAAGCTGAAATTAAAATGTGGGGGCACCGCTGACAGCTGCCTGAGTTTTGGAGCCATTCTGCAATCTACACACAGAGCCATCAGCAAAGTATGAAAGTCTCGGAGGCCTTAAGCACACCTTCTGGCCAATCTGCAGCTGATCACTAAGCTACACTGATCAGCGACAAACCTAAGAAAGCCAGACTTCAAAGCTAATAAAATAAAATTTTTTTAAATAAAAATAATGGAAAAAAAGCTTAAAAAGGAAGGAAAATAGGCTAAGTGAAGGCAATGGTGTTCCAAAATGCAGGGTAAACAGATTTGCCAGAAGCCAGTTCACTAAACAAACAACAACTGATACAATTGATCCTTTGGGGGAGGGGAAGTCAGAATCCAGAGTGCTAGTATTATCTAAAATGACAAGTTTCAACAAAAAAACATGAAAAGTACAACATAATAAGAAAGTTTGATCAATACACAGGGAAAAAGCATTAGTAGAAATTACCTCTGAGGGAACCCAGATGTTTACTTTAACAGACAAAAGATTTCAAAGCAGGTGTTGTAATAAATGTATTCAAAGGCAAAAAGGAAACCATGTGTAAAGAATTAAAGGAAAATATGACAGCAATGAATCACCAGATAATGATGATAACAAGATAGAAAATATTAAAATGAATAAATTAAAATTCTGAATTACATGTACAAAACTGACATTAAAAAAATACACCCGAGGGGCTCAGTCATTCTGAAAGTTCACTTCCCCTCAGCTCCTCATTTTTCTCAGCAGACTATACTGACTAACTGTCTCCTGCCAATTTGAAATGCGTTCTGTTTCAAATACAAAAGTTTCCTGCAATTTGAGGTTGACTTCTGGACTCTGTCCTCTTACATTGTTTTCCTGTCCAACCGGATGGGTACCATTCTTTCAGGTTGTGGTTTCCTGGTAAGCTTAGTTTTTTGTGTATATATTTCTTTTTACGAGTCTTTTTCACATGGGGCCTCTGTTCTTTAGAATTGAAACCAATGTATTTATTCCCACATTCTAGGTCCAAACCCTGAAGAGCAGGAGGGGAACTCCGCTGCCCCCGGTGAGTGCCAGAGTGGGGACCAGGTGCCGGTTGCATCAGCCTCCACTTTGTAGTTTTGTTTTGTTTTGGATTTTTGTACTTGTGCAGATGTTTTATTGCATTTGAGTTTGCTCTTTTTCCGGTATTTTGTAACCCAAAACCAAAATCCTGTTTGAAATGTTGAAATGTCAGTTGTAAGAAGTGTGCCCCAGGGCATTGGCCTGAGACAGCACCTAATACAAAGCATGGAAGGCTGGATCCCTACACCTGGCGGGGGAGGGGGCGGCTTGCACCGTGGTGGCGGTTGCTGAAAGTAAAAGGTAGAGAATTGCAAAGTGGGTGTAAGATTAGGGGGCAGAGTCCCGGTCCTTTTATAAAACTTTTCACTTAAAAATAATCTTGAACTTACAGCGACATGGCATGAATAGTTAAGAGCACATTACCCAGACTCACCTCACTAACATTTTGTTCCATGCGTCTTCTCTCTATATACACATCACTACGCGTCTTCCTCAATGATGGAAAGTAAATTCCGTGCATTGCTGCCTGTATCTCTAAATACTTCAGGGTGTAATTCCTAAGAAGGGGCATGGTTTCGTCTATACCCTCAGACCAGTTCTCAGCTTCAATGAATTGAACAGTAATACAGAACTTTTATCTAATCTGCTGGCTGCATTTCCTATCAATTTGCCCGATCATGTCTTTGATTGAATTGACTTATCCTCTAGTGCAGGACCTGTCTAGGATCCCATATTATATTTGCCTTTCCTGTCTGGAATATCTATGAAAACTTCCCCAGCCTTTCTTCTACTTTTATGACATCACTGTTCTTGAATAATAAAGTGTTTGGGCCTTCTTGGGGAAAGAAAAAAAAAAGGGCAATTTCCTCTAGGGAACTTGGTGAGCAGAGGGCCCTTCTTCATCAGAGAGGGAACGTGCCCCCCTGCTCAGGACTAGGGATTGACACAGACCCCACCACCAGAGTTTTTGCCTCAAAAGAGACAAGTACCTCAAAAATGTAAACACCCAAACAGGGTGAGCCCTTTGATAGGGTAGATTTGTCCCAGGAGAAAATGGAAAAGTGAGCAAGTGGCTATAAAACCAAGTAGGTCATGGTCAGCATCCTAGCGATCGGGTCTGAGGCAGCCCTTCCTTCCATCCCTCCCAGCGAGCCTTCGTCTCCCACAAGGACCCACCAGCAGGTGCCAGGGGTGCCAGGTCCCACAGGCAGCCCTCACCTACTGCCATCTGCTCTGTATCGTGGTGCATGCTGCCCCACAGAGCCCAGAAGTCCCCCTCCACCCACGGAGGACCTCCTCTGAAGAGGAGGAGTCCACCCTGACCCTCCATGTTCTTTTGAAAATGTGTTTGTTCAAATAAGGGAGGAGAGTCCTCCATGCCTGCTGCGTGTGGGGTTGAGGTTTCAGGTGTGCCGTAGCTCTACTTAGACAACAGGGGAAACCCAGCCCCCAGCAGTGCCCGCTTCTGAAAGAAGAGCCTGTTCAGGGAGGGAAGTTGACAGTGGCCTTGCGTATCCACTGCCATCCAATGTTCCTGCATTTTCATCTGCTCCAATGGTCTATCTTTAAAACGTTTTTCTTCATTTTTATCATTTAAAAATTGACCCCAGAAATTACTATGAAAATCTCTAAGAACCAATGGAGGTGAGGAAATTTAGTCACATCTCCAGGTCAGATCCTGCCCCAAGCAGTCCTCCCTCTCCCTCTCCCCTGAACTCCATGTAGCTGTGCGGTGCATGGGGCCACACAGGCCCGGGGGGCCAGCAATGCCCTGCGAAGAGTGAAAGACAAGGAGCCTCATGTCTAGGGACACTGAGCTCTGAGTTCAGAAGGGTGGGAAAATCTCCGCCCTTCAGCCTCTCAATGGAAAGAGCTAACACCTTCACCCGAGACCTCTTTCCCTTCCTGATGAAGTCTGGGGAGGTGCGCCTGCCACCACCTCTTAGCTTTGCATGTGTGCAGTGACCTTGGCCGTTAACTGTTGGACACAGTGGACCTAGGGGGTTCAGGTGGGAGAGGTGCATAAAACAATTTCCTTTCTCTGTTTCTGTTTTCTTCCAAATGGAAAGATACCAGAGGGAAGGTGGGGTAGGGTCCAGAGGGAAGTTCCTGGCGAAATTAGAAGCAGCAGAGGACATGATATTCACAGACTTGGATAAGACATTTCTTTACATAGTCAAGTACCTCTCAGTTCTGCCTCCAGCCATTAA
This sequence comes from Glossophaga mutica, assembly GCA_039655065.1. Classification (NCBI taxonomy): domain Eukaryota; kingdom Metazoa; phylum Chordata; class Mammalia; order Chiroptera; family Phyllostomidae; genus Glossophaga; species Glossophaga mutica. Next base: position 12,988,630 of record CM077314.1, read on the forward strand.
ATACAACTGGATTCCTACTTTCTCCACATGACAAGACAACCTCGCTGTTAAATGGTTTAGGGATAGGAACATTCTCCTGAAAGTTCTGGCATTTGCATTACAGAAATACACAGAGACAGCACCTCGTGGGCTGTGTGCATGGGAGAGTAGGTATTTGAGGGTGTTGGTGTAATGGCGCCTGGGATGGCTGGGATAAAGCTGAGGATCAGAGTAGTTGCTTAAGGATCTTAATATCTGGGGTGCTCATTTATCTGGAAACAAACTTTGAACTTGACAACAATGTCACCCTCCTCGATGGGCATCTTCTGGAAAGAAGAGCCTCCCCATGGAATCTCTGCCCAGTGCTTGGCCAGATGCCTTCTTTGCAGGCAAAGGAGTCATCCAGGCCTCAATGGTAGGGTGTTCATAGTGCTCAGGGAAAACTGATAAGATAGAGAAGAATGGGGGTGCAGTGAGTGGGAAATGAGGAAACTGCATGAAGAAGGGAAGGATCAACCATCTGGAAGGAATATAACGTTCCCATGCCCCTTAATCAAGACCTGCCTTGTGAACTTCATGACCTTGATGAAGCCAGGACAGATTACCTTTGGGGACACTCTCAGGCACCACAGAGGTCCTGCATGTTTCCCAGAAGGTGTGGCATTCTGGGGCTCAACTTGGACTCCACCTCCACCCACTGAAATCAGCATGGGCAAGGGTACCAGATGGTCCTCGTGTTCACCCATGTACACTGGAACAAAGGCATCAAAAGGGTTAGTGTGATGACAGCTGATGAAGAAGTTTCCAAAGAGGTGGGAGATACCTTGGAAAGGGGCAGAAGTTTGGGGGGATGTCCCCATGAGCAGTGTGGCAGAAGCAGCCCCGGGAGCTACCCCGGACACATCACTACGGGTCTCCATGCTTCAACTAGTAGCCACGGCAGGGGGCAACGTGGCCCATCCAGGCCCCACCCCCACCTTCACCCTCACTCTCTGCTGAGTCAGGGGCCTAGAGAGAAAGGGTTCTAACATCCATCCAAGTTTTTGCCTATTTCTTATTCCCCAGTTCCCTCGCAGCTGAGTTCAAGTAACTGAGAGGCTTGTCTCCTGAGTTTGAGAACTTCCCTTGCTCCTCCGTCTTGTTTCAGGTCTTCTGGCCCATCTTTCCCGTTAGACCGTGGGCTCCGTGAGGACAAGGATCTCATCTCTTGCTCTCTGTCGTGTCACCTGTACTAAGAACAGGGCACGGAGCCTGGTGGGGAGTAAATGTACAGAGCCCAGAACCTTTGTCTCAGTTGGTGTGCCTCTTTCTCCCCTCCCGCCTGTGGCTCAGACGAGGACACCTGCCTCTGCAGACCCAACAATGGAGGCGCTAGAGGAGAGTGCTGAGTTTTGATGGGACACTTATAACAAGCTTTCGTTTTCAGGTTCCTTTTTATATCAACATTGCTGCTCCTTGTGGGGAGCTAGGTGCCTGCATCCTGAAGCAACACATGGATCTCTCTGGATTTAAATTTCATGACTGCATTGCAGAGATTTCGTGGGTGGGAAGAGGATCGCCAATGTTGAGGAGCTGGGAAGCGTAGCTTCTCGGCTTTCTGAGGCTGAAAATCCCCAGCTCCTTGCGTCTACTCATTATGCAGTGTTGACTGTCACTGCCGGGAAGGATGAGGGCTCGGAGCTCCCTCTCATTACACACATGGCCACCCAGAGGATTCTTATTTGCAGCTTTCACTTTTCATTTGGCTTCTTCTGCTGCAAGGAGATTAAAATTAAGGATCCAAGAGAGGAATCAAAATATTAACAGCTTTTTGTTTGTTTTCATATTTCCCCTGACCTCTTCTGATGACAGTCGAAGGTCATAGGCATAAAGGTTAAGCTATGGGACCTTGTTTGTCACGACACCCTGGTTTCTCGTTATGCTCTGTATGACATTTGGCAAGTTAATGTGTCATAGTCACTATTTCTTCAGCCATAAAGTGGAACTATCAACACACCTGACTGGGTTATTTTAAAGGAAAGGGAAACCCAGGTGTCAGTTGTCTTCTTGTCCTGGGGATCCTTTGTCTCAACTGCCGTCTCCATGATCAACCAACACCCACTCCGATGCGCATCTCAGCACCTGCTCAAGTTCCTCTGAAGAACCCACTCACACAGGTGTCTTCATGATCATTGTCTATTTTATTAAAGTTTTTATACAACTGAGGAGGAAGTTTATATTGCACATATGCCTTTTTTGGGGGGTGACTTTCCTTACTCTTGTTTGTTCTCCTAAAGACCTTCAGGTGAGCTGCCCTGAGTAGGAAGAGGGCAGGGTGGCCCTTCCTCCACAGAGGGTGAGTCTGCCTGGCCCCTCTCATTCCTTTCCTGGGAAACTGGGCTTCTTGACCTTGCAATTATGATGCAGAATGGGTTTCCACCCTCTAAACCCTTGCGACTGAGACGCTGAGGCTCTGAAACCCCAAGCGACTTACGACAGCAAGTTTCAAAAACTAGGCAAGTATTTTCAATGAGAATTTGAAATTCAGTGTTCTTACTGTGAAGAAAATTTTAAAATCTCCCTGGGATCAGGCTGCTCAGATTATATTCTGATTCTGCAGTTTATTTACTAGCTCATGACAATGGGCAAGTTATTTACCCTTATTAAACTTTAATTTCCCTATTTGTAAAATGGAAATAAGGGAATTTACACTATCATTTTATGATTAAATGAAATAATCCCCCCAAAAGTGCTTAGCATAGGACCAGGTTTATAGCCCTCCAGACATTAAGAAATCACTATATAAAATGCCTCATACCTAACAGGCTTTCAACAAGGAGCCATTGTTGCTATTTTGTAGGGTTCTGTATGAGTCAGATGATGTCAGGTTGTTATGTGCATTAAAACTGTAGAGATTTAAAGTATTGTTTGGAAAATAGAAGTATTTTGAAAATATGTGTTCCAACAGGGAGCATTTCTGAACTCATCCAATTGGAACTGTCTGTGAAAAGAAATAGATGCATTTTGGAAATGTAAGTTTTCCTATGTGTCCAGCAACCTTTTAAATTCGGGGTGGGAGGTGCATTATCTGCCTCATGACATCCCCAGACCAACGTGCCATCACTGTTTTTTCCTTATGAGGTAGAGTCTGTGTTCATAGGGTGGTCTTTCAGCGTAACCAAAGGCCTGACCAATGCAGTTCAGTTCCACGGGTCTTTATGAAATTTTAATTTCATAAGGCTTGTTGACGTAAGAAACATTTAAACCTATAGAGAATTTTTATGAGTTTGTTTTCACCAAACTGACACTTGCTGGGAAGCAAAATCTCTTTGGATTGAGAAAATGCCCCAGAGAATGGCAGTTTTGCAGTTTATTTTATACATTATAATCAAAAGAGGAGGTATGAGGAGGGTTACATGAAATCCATGGATGGTAGATTAGGGAGGCAAGAGAAAGTTCTCAGCAGGCAGACACAGCTGATGGCTTCTCCAGGCCTTGCTCCAGGGGCAGGAAGCCAACCAAAGGTGCATCCTTCTGATCAGGGCAGGGGCTGGAGATACACAGGTCCTGTTATTTTGGTACTTCACGGAACAACTCTGTGGGTTAGCTGAGGTTTTGTTGGGTCTGGACCCCAGTTGGATGCCTTCATCTGCCCGGTCCTTCTCCCATCTACTGCCCACGTGCGTTGATCCCTAACAAATATCCTGCAAGCCAAGCTTCATCTCAATGTCTGCTTCTGGAGAACCCAGCCCATGACATATTATTGTGGACCAATATCCTTGACCCTTAAGGCAGGGGTGTCACACTCATTTTCACCAGAGGCCACATCAGCCTCAAGGTTGCCTTTAAAGGGCTGAATGTAATTTTAGGACTGTATAAATGTAACTACGCCTTAACTAGGGGCAAGGAGCTTTACATTCAGCCCTTTGAAGGCAACCGCGAGACTGATGTGGCCCCCGGTGAAAATGAGTGTGACACCCCTCCCTTAAGAAATGCCTCAGACCACGCTACGCACTGTGGAGCTTATTAAGGAAGCACACATATTCTTGTCCACAAAGAACTCCAAAGGGAGGTAATACCCACACACCCTAAAATAGCTGAATAAGAATGCACCATTATTTATGTGGCAGTATGTGACCTTACATGATTATGTGACAAAACGAGAGGAAGGGAGAATGTGCATAGAAACTAACAGTCGTCTGGGTTAGTGCAGGGTGTTTTCAGAGAGGAGACAGGCTTGCATGGGCTCTGGCATTTGGGAAGAATTAGAACGAGCATTCTAACATGCGATTTTAAAAGGTTTCCCTTTTAGTCCTGGCGAGGTGGCTCAGCTGGCTGGAGTGTCATCCCCTATGCCAAAAAGGTTGCAGGTTCAATCCCCGGTCAGGACACATACCTAGGTTGCATGTTCGATTCCTGGTCAGGGCATATATGGGAAGCAGCCAATCAATGTATCTCTCTCACATCCATATTTCTCCCTTTCTCTTTCCCTTCCTCTCTCTCTAAAATCAATGAACATATCCTTTTTCTTAAAGGTTAGGACTTTTCAAAAATGGTTTCCCTTTTAGGTGGAAATAGCCAAACTGGCCTTCTTAATCCATGATAATCAGATTATATTCGGCTATTGATCCCAAGAGTCCTTGCAGTTCTCTGGGAAATCACAAAGCCAGAGCCTAGAACTCACTGGAACTGCAGCAGGACCAGGGGCTGTGCCTGTTTTAATCCAGCTGACCTGGCAGCTTAAGGGGTTATCATGATGTGTTGAATATGGAATTTGTTAGGCAGCCATAAGGAGATTCTGGAAGGTACAGATAAGAAAGTTTGGCAAAAACAAAGTCTAAGCTCAGTTACTGCATGCTCTGAAATTGCCTCCCATACAGCTTCCTGCTCAGTTGTAAGTGTCAGATGGCAGAGACCATGTCAGACCAAGTCCTGCTTCCCCCTAATACACACACAAGGGTGGGAGGTTTAACAGGCACTCGTGGAATGGGCACGTGAATGAGCTGACCACAGGCAGAAGAGAACACTCTTCCATGCTGCCTTGCTCATTCATTCACTCAAGCATCCATTCAACATCATTTATTGAAAGTTTGTCTGCCAGAAACTACACTAAGCACTGTTCCCAGAGCTTAACAATGTCTAGTGGGTGCTGTAGACCATAAAGAATAATGTCAACATACAAAGCAAAATGGGGCACAGGCTGTTCAACACAAGGTGGTGGGGAGGGCTCTTCAGAAGAGGGGACAAATAAGTACAAGCCTTAGAACCAGAAGAAGTTGACCGGGTTGAAAGGCAAGAGATAGAATGGGGAGGGAGTGGTCATTTTAGGCCTGGGAGGACACAGGGACAGAAGAGTGGCTCATTTGAACAACTGCAAAGAGGTCAGATAGCTGGAGCAGACAGAGGCAGGGAACGAGTAACTCAGGTGAAGGTGAAAAAGAGGCAGGGCCAGATCACTCAGGAATAGAGTCAAGAATTTGGATTTTGACCCAAGAGCAAAAGGAAACAACTTAAATTTTAACAGTGATCTAATTAAATTTAAAAGCACATTCCTTCTGCATGGTGGTGGGGGTGGCAGGGAAAGGGGAGGGGGGAGCCTCTCCCAGATGGCTTCACCAAAGCGCTAGGAAGGCCAGTGATGATGGAGATTTTCTGGGTCTCTTTGCCTACCCTTTCTTTCTCCTTGTGGTGGCCTCCGGTACAGAACTGCACTGTAGAGCTCGCCGTAGTGTGTGTGCATGCTGGTGAAACTGATGATTCGCAAAGCTATGTTTTGGGGGATGCGTATCAGAGGCCATGGGGAATATCAAGAAGGAACATGGATGTTGGTGCCAGAGATGAGACAGTTGAGTTTTGACTGATTATTTTACCTTCCTTGATTTGGGGGCCTTGATTCTGTTCATCTTTAAAGACAATTAAGCTGCATTCTCCCTACTTTTCTTACATAAGAGAGGCGAGGAGACATGAGATAACAGATGACTTAGAGGTATAGTATTTTTAAAAAGATAGAATCATTTTTCTTGAAAATATTAAATAACCAAGAAGACAGGTTGACTGCATTGGTGAGAAGTTAGAAAGGGGACACAATTTCACTATTTTCAGACACATGCGGTTACACCAAGTAAAGAAAAATTTATTTCCGACAGTATGCTACAGAATTTTTCATAAGGAGCAAACCACATTTCTTGGATGAATGCCATGAGAAGCTCTCTTGGGGCGGTTGAGAGGCTGTGGGGAAGCCATGTCAGCTTTACCCAGGGCTGGTGACAGGAAGGGGAATTAGTTCGTAAGAGAGAAAGCAAGAAAAGAGAGAGGGGAGGGGCGGGGAGGTGACAGAAAACTTTACAGGACACGACACCTCTCTTAGCCACCTTGCAAGTGTTCAGCTGGGTGATCTAACTGACAAAGTGGGAGTAGCTTTAGTTTCCTGGAAATGAGAGAATGGGCTGACGCCACAGTGGCTACAAGCCCTAGGGACAGAAGTCATCCAGAGGAAGCAAGCCCCAGGGAACTGCTAAAAATTTTGGTGTCGCTTCAGCCTTCCCAGAGCCACGGAAGAAGTTATTCAAACACAGGTGGTTTGTCCTCCAAAAAGTAAGGAGGCCTCTACTCTCCCTCCCCTTGGTTGTAGGGGACAGCAAATAGAGGTCATTCCAGAGCACTTTTCGATGGACTGGCTTCTCGGAATGAGCACATTTTGGAAAGCTATCGACTTCCTTCAGACCAGTTTTCTTATGCAGACTACACTACGGTCATCTTATTGGCATCATTATTTTCTTTAGCACATTTTTTCTTCCCGGAGCATGGAGGGTTGCCTTCAGCCCAAGTCCTTCTCCAAATCATGGAATCCCCTGACATGTGACATTAGAAGTGTTGAAGGGCCCTGAGGATAGGAGGTGGCATAGCCTCATCCAGGAGTGGTCCACAGTAGACTGACTGGTGGGACTGGGGGGAAGAATGGGGACTTCATGCTCCTCGCTGGGCAAGAGAGGCATTCAGGGCAGAAGGTATGTCTAACATCGCATTTGCAGATTTGGTTTTCAATGTGGCATTTCCTTGATCTTGTAGAATGTTTGGGGATGTTGACTCTAGAAACTAGCTTTGTGGGTTCAATTTCTTATACTACCACTTGCCATAGTGCGATGTTTGGTCTGTCTCAACTCCTCTGAGCTTCAGCTTGCTGGCCCCTAAAATGGCCATCCCTACCTCGTAGAGTTATTGTGAAGGCAAAATGTATGTGACTCGTCAGCACAGTGCCTGACATGGCATGAATACTTAGTAATGGCGTCTATTTGTATAACTAATATTATCTTTAATAACTGGGCCCTTTGTCACTGCTACCCAGAGCTGGAATTGGATGGAAAAAAAATCTCTTACCGATGCAATTTCTCATTAAACCAGCCCAAAAGTTATATATTTGACCGTTTTCATGCTGACCCTTATTTTTATTGGCTCTTCCTCATTGAAGGGGTATCATGAGAATTTGCCTGATCTACTGCCACATTCCTCTGCTCAGGCAAAAGGAATGGTCCCATTCAACTGAATTTGTTAGTGGCTGATAATGACATGTGTGCAGAATGACTTAGATGTAATCTTCCTCATTCTTAATTCAAATGATCTCATCCTTCAAGATAGAAGGATGGGGAGAAATGCTATGGTGTTGTAAAGCATTATAAGCCTCCGTTCAGTGGACTCATAGTTCAGGTAAAAGCAAGCAGGAAAATGGAAATTTCAGAGAGGTTTCTTTTGCAGAACTGGACAAGGGAATTGAGCACTCTTCACCTGTCTGATGCTGATAATTATCTGTGATGACCTCTCTTGCTCTTTCAGACGAGTTTCTCTGGGTTTTGGAGAAACTCATTCCACAGCCACTTGAAAGGGTAGGAAAGAGGTTGTCGGCCACTGAAGTTGTTTGGCATGAAATTACAAATTCTGAGACTCGGTATGAGAAAGAATGCTTCTAACAGGTCCTTCAATGCTTCTAACAGGTCCTTCTCAATATATAAAGTTTAGAATAGTCTAAAGTCACAATAATGTTTCATATTAAGTATTTTATAAGCAAACCACATTGTGTTACATTTGTTAAATTTTGTCTTTATGACAAATTTGGTGATGAGGGTGTTAGAAAATCTTGTGATTTAAACACATTAATGAATGAAATAGAATAATGAGTATTAGAAGTAAAAAGACCTTAGGTGACTGTCTCGTTTGCTTTCCTTTCTAATTTCAAGGAAGAAATTGGGCTAAACAGGGAAAGTGACTTGTACAAGGTCACATCATAAATTAGCATCAGAGCCCAGGTTAGAAATCTCGTCTCGACTCTCCATTCTCTCTTTATGTTAAGCTAATTTTGGCAGGCATTGATCTGGATATTTTATCGTAACAAATATGAGGCTTTTCTTTTAGAACCCTCACTATAATCACCCATGGAAATACGAACACGTAAATTTTCAGAAAGCTTCCTACTATCCCTTTAAGAAGAATAGCATGAGCAATTACTCTAATGAGCACTGTAGCAATGCTCCTTTAATAAAATGCCACCTAGTGGAGTTTTGGAAGCTGAACACACTTCTTCCATGTAGTCCTCTCCAAGAGAATACCGTTCTCGGGCTCACATTTTAGTCAATATCATTATCTCCCTGAGTGTTACGTGATTAAAAATAACGCTGCAAATTGTCCTACTTCCAGAGAACAGCAGGGAAAATGAAGCCACACAAAAATAAGTTAGTTCACGAGAAATAAGGTATGTGAGGTCAAACTGAAAACCGTGGAGCTCAGGGGCCTTCAATCTTCACCTTCATTTGACTGTAATGAAAAACAAGGGAAGGGCCAGAAGGAAGCCTGTTCTGCTACTGCCGTTCCATGCTCTGGGGCATCCAAGCCTGGGTGGAAGGTGGAGGTTGGAAAGGGGTGGCCTTTCACCATGAACAGCCTGCCAGGGAGTGGCCAGACAAGGAAGCACCAAAAATGTTGCCTGGTCCAGCTCTCTGGTGGCGCTGAGCTCCTCAGGAATCCAGTTCTAAGACTCCACCCCTACAGTAATGTGGACAGTCATCATGGGAGAGTGAATACATCAATCTGGAAAACCACAAACACTGGATGAATACCAGGCAGTTTGATCTCCACTCAGTAGGAGGAAGAACTCTCAAAATCAGAAGTATCCAACGTGGAAATAAAAGACTGTCCCTTGGAAGGCTGAGTAAGCTTAAGTCAGGACAATTCCACTGACAGTGATTTTAAAGAGGCTAGATATTAACCATTTGGGAGACCTAATATTTAAAAAGAATTGGAGTGAACTGTGTGTAATGGTGGACGGTGTAGGAACCGATCTTTGTTTTAGGTTGTTTCCCCTGAGACGCAGACTCAGAGGGAGATTTGGGCACGGGACGCTGATCAAAAAGTGGCCTTGCAGGAGTGAAGGAAGCAGGACCAGTCTGATGGAGGTGCCGAGTGGTAATGCACAAGCAAGGAAGGCCTCAGATCCCAGCCAGGTCTGGAGTTGGATGGCCTTTCAGAGTTGTCCTGCCTTGGGGCAAGGGCTTTTATGTACAGCCGTACCTCAGTCCTCGTCAGCTTCAAACTCCATCAAACCCTATACTCGTCTCATTTTGACCAGAAAAAAAAAAAGTGGTTCAGCACCTGGCACTTGCTGGGTGTTCATCACACATTCGTCGCACTTACTAGAACTTGTATGAGTCATGACGCTGCCCTGCAAGAGAAAATGCTTCGTTGTTTGGAATTCGCCAGTTTGGGCCCTCATCTCGAGTTCCAGAACGAATTAACGATGAGTACTGAGGTACCACTGTACCTGGGAACAAGCCCGAGGGAAGGGGCGTGAACTCTGATTGGCAGTTCTATTTGAGAGTGACTCGCAGAAAAGGATTCACTGACAGTGGTCAGAGGTCAATACGTGGGACTCTCAAATCTGAGGGGTGGTGGGCAGGGCACAACAGCATCCACTGCAAGACTTTCTCATCTCTCTAGATCCTCACTGTGAAGTTACTCTGTCATCCTCAGGGCTAAGTAACCCTTAATCTCATAACTGTTTTCACTAGAAACCTAATTTGTTCTTTTTTTATATAATTATTTTTTAAGATTTTTATTTATTTATCTTTAGAGGGGAAGGGTAGGAGAGAGGGCAAGGGAGAGAAATATCAGTGTATGGTTGCCTCTTGTGTGTCCCATGCTGGGAACTGGCCTGCAACCCAGGCATGTGCCCTGACTGGGAATCGAACCTCGATCCTTTGGTTTGCAGGCCCATGTTCAATAATCCACTGAACTACACCAGCCAGGGCCCCCTAATTTGTTCTTTTTTGTCATAGAAATTGGTCCCCACTTTGAGTTTTACTGTCTCTGTGCCTCATTTCTTAATCTATAAAATGGGCATAATAATAGTATCTCTTCTCATGGGTTATTATGGGGATTAAATGAAATAATAACTATGGACTGGCATAGTATCTAATTCCCAGTAAACACAATGAGCTATCATTATCACTGAGAGCGAGACAGAGATTTATGTTAATTACACTGACAAACACCAAATGCAAACAATTCATCTCTAATCTCCAATATCCTTGCCTAGACCTTAGTTCTTAAGGATCCCCAAGACCTTTTCTGGAGGTTCGTGAGATTAAAATTATTTTTATGATAACATAGCTAGCCATCAATTGCCTTTTTCACTTTCATTCTTTCTTGAGTTGAAAATGGAGCTTTCTAGAAGCTAACGTGACATGTATTGATATTATTGCTCTGATGTTAATAGCTTATTGATGCTATTTTTAAATAAATTTACAAAAATTTAACTTTTTCTAATAGCATATTGAGTAACTGTTGATAGATATAATTTCCATAAAAACTAAAAAAACCTTTTTAGTATCCTCAGTAATTTTTACAAGTGCAAAGGAATCCAGGGACTAAAATGTTCGTGAACCACTGACCTGGACAAATGCTGCCTCTTCCTTCTGAGTCTCTGCTCATCCCCATGCCTACCACAAAGCCTGCCTCGTGGTCTCCCATGACTTCTGCTTCAAGGCTGTTCTCTGTTCATAATATTGAGATCAACTCAGGATATGATCGTAGAGATGAGGACATAGGACGGGGTCATTGTGCTTTGCTCTTAGGGACAGTCAGAGGGAAGATTCTGGAATACCAAATGAAGTACCAGAGAAGCAGGTGCTACAGTCAGAACTTGAACAAAAGATGCTGAGTGGCACCAAATGCATCACGAGTGGCGGATGTCCTGGTGCTCGGCTGCCGATTATATTTTGGGCAGACAGCCATGTGCAGAACAACGTGGACTCCATCATTAAATAAATGATCACGTGAGGCTTTCTCTAATAGTACCATAGAGATGACTCACTCGAGTCAGTTCGACAGTGGAGCAGAAAATTGCAGCAATGCCGTTTGGAACTGTCAGAACTTCGGGAAGAAATAAGATAACTCTCACAATGCCTGCACGGACCCTAGTTTTGTCTTCCCTCCAGCCCTTGCTTATGGTGCGTTGTCAATATGAGGAGGGGACTATGAGTAGGAGGAACAGGGACCCTGTGTACCTGAAGGGAGAATTTTACGTGAAAGGGAAACACAAACCGGTCAGGAAGATTATCATCGTTCTCTGCGGTTCAGTCCTGCAGCAGCTCGGGGGCTTCTCCCGTTTCCCTCCCAACAGTCCTGTGAGGTAGGGACAGTCAGTCACCCACGTGTGGTGGATGAGAAGCCTGAGGATGCTGGAGGTTTAAAGGCCATACCTCAGTTAGGCGATGGAACGGGGTTCCTCAGCCACGGCTCCCCACTGCAAAACACACTTTGCCTTTGTGCGTCAGATAGATCCAGTCTTAAATTTAATTTAACGTGTGTTAATCACCAAGTTAGAATCAGGGGGATCTTTTTTTTTAATTGTTGTTCTTGTACAGTTTTCTGCCTTTTACCCCACCCCCAGCCCACCACCCCAGCCCTCCCCCCCTCCCTCCCATTCCACCCCCTAGTGTTTGTCCATGTGTCCTTTATACTTGTTGCTCTAAACCCTTCCCCTTTTCCCCTGAAATTTCCTCCCCTCTGCTATCTGGTGACTGTCAGCCTGTTCTCAATTTCAGTGGGATCTTCAAAGATATAAAGCTGGGCCCACGTGGGCCCTGCCCTCGAAGGAGCCACGGGGCAGGCTGAGGGCGAAGCAGCAGCCTGCGTGGGTGAGGAGGAACAGCGGCGGAGTCCCGCCAACACCCAGAGGGTGACAGACGGGAGAAACAATTCCATGGCACTGCAGGGACCGCTCACGTGGCACTTCAGAAGCAGCCTCTCATTTCAGCCCAGGCTCTGCAGAGAAGGTATAATTACTGTCCCTATTTTATCGGCAAGTAAACAGAGGCCCAAAGTGCTGAAACAACTTGTCCAAAGCACATGACTTGTGCGTTCTAGTGCTTGGATGCAAATCCGAATCTGTGTGACTGACATCACCCAAGGCTGTTCTCTGTCCCCCCACCCCCCGCTGCCTCGGGAGGGAACATTGCTAACCATCAGGAACTGGCAAAGACCAGGCATGATACGTTTATATGTCAGACTAGATGTTTCTATCAGTTAGAATTATTGCTTTCTGCTGGGTGGTATAGCCAGTGGCCCAGATGTGGGTTATGTGGGTCAGACAAGAGACTCCAGAATCCAGTGTTAACTGCCTGCTTGCAGAGGGGCTTTCTGGATGGGGAGTTTGGGATGTGAAAGAGTATTATCATTTACACGATAGCACTGTTGTACTTTTATTATTATACCAAGCACAAGTGTCACTTCATTGAAAAGAAAGGCAAGTTGCAAATGGTGGGAATAAATGAAGAGGAAAAGAGAAAAAAGATTTTGAGATAGAATTAAAGGATGCATAGCATTTTGAAAGATAGAAAATAGGAAAAGACATTCTAGGAGACAAAAATTTGAGCAAATTCTGCGGGGTGATGTTATAGGCTGAGTTGTGTTCACTTCTCCCCACAAATCCCTGTTTGGAAGCCCCAACTCCCTATACCTCAGAGTGTGACTGTATTTGGCAATCGGGCCTTTTAAGAGGTGGTGAACTTAACTTGAGGCCATTGGGGTGGGAACCTAATCTGATATGGGCGGTGTCCTTGTAAGAAGAGGGAGAGACACTGGGGATGTACTTGCACAGAGAAAACGCCACATGAGGACACAGCAAGAAGCCAGCCACCTGGGAGCCAAGGAGAGAGGCCTCAGGAGAAGTCAAACTTCCATCACCTTCATCGTGGACTTCCAGCCTCCAAAACTGTGAGGCCAAAAAATGTCTATCGTTGGAGGCACCCAGTCTTTGCTTTTTTTATTATGGCAGCCTGAGCTGACCAATACGGATAGTGACGTCCAAAGTCTTTGTGTGGAAGAGTCCGAAGCGGTCACCATAGTGAAAGCTCAGGAGGGATTACCGAGAGATAACACAGAAAAGACAGCTGGGAAGATGATGGAGATATTTTGTTGTTATTAAAGATCAGATATTCAGATAGGATATGAAGAGTAAGGAAGAAGGGAAAAAGAGATTTCTCGTCTATACTCTTACAGAACAAGAGAGTCTGCCAAGAATTTCTAACACTATTTTTCTTTCCCTGGTCATTTATAAAGTCATTTCACCTAGCCAAATTTATGATTTTCCATGCTCTAATTCTTGCTTTTTTCCCCTATTCTATTTATTTCTGTCTTGATGCCATCCTCAGTCTTATTTTTGTATCCCAATTTTACTCTAAACCTTAACTTTCTGAGGATTGTGGAACAGCAAAAACATACTTACCTGCAACTCTACTAAATAGAATATCAGAGTGAGATTTTCTGAGTATCTTGTCTAGTCACCTTTGATCATAAGAAGGAGGGAAAACCCCTCACAAGGTCACCTAGGCACACTTGGGACGGTGTCCTTCTCGCCAGTTTGCTGTGCCTCATCCGTCACCCCTTTCCCTACACAACTCATTCCACAAGCCCGATTTTTGCTGATGTCAGAGCAGCTCCCCCACCAGGCTGTCTGTTCGCTGCACACACAGAATATCAGTCCCCTGTGTGCAAGTGGAGGGGGAGCGAGCACACGGAGGTCGTAGCTGAACCAAGGTCACCCACCCAACCCTGGTCCGAACTCACACCTCATGCCTCCACGGGCCCCTGACACCTCCATTTCCTTCACCCTGCAAGGTGATTTCAGCATGAAATTCTCCCTGGGGAATCAGTCAATGACCCGTTCCCGTACCCGTTTCCAAACTCAAACTGGCCAACTTTCGTCCAAGAGGCCGGCCGCGACAAAATATGAAGCGTCCCTCTCTTCTACCCCCAGAAGCTCTTTCTACCTGACAGCCAACTGAGCCAGGCTCTGGTGGGAGTTGGGACAGACCTCGGAAATTAATCTACGCTTTAGTCTCCAGCTACTTGTCTTTAAGGTTCTACTTAAATTTCAAATGATAAGCTCTAAGTTCTTTATCAGGCAGTTTTTCCCATTTTCAGTCCATTTTTTTGAAAGTTGTATTTTTTAATGTAACCATTATAATCTAGGGACCCAGGTGGCTCAGTCTCAGAGGGACTTTATGTTGAAAAAGTATAGTCCATGTCCAACAATAGTGAGAAAAGAACTCCATTTTCCACTCGATCGCAGTAACAGGCACCCAGAGCAGCCCGCACTAAAACCATCCATTTCTCTGAGAGTGAGCTGTCCCATCACCGTACCCCCTCAAAACCCATCCTCTGTTCCCGCTCAGGCAGCTTCCCTTCCTTTCCCTTCCTTGGCCTTCTCCCCCAGCCCTTTATTATACAGGTTGACTTAGCATCTCTCAGCAAGAAAGAATCACTCCTTCTACAAGAGGGAGGAATTGATCTGGTAATTTGGGGGCTCACTTTCGTGGTTGTGTGAGTCCGTCAGTATCTCATTCCTACCTACGAGTCCTGTTGAAGTGACCTGACCCCAGAGTCCCTCTCCCACATGACAGTGCTTTAAATAGTTGACAAAAGGTTCTTAAGCCTGTGTCCACTGTCTTTTCTGTCCTTCAAACCAACCGTGCCTGCTATGAAGTCATTTCTTCCCTGGCCTTCCTATGTGACATGTAATGCGGACGTACTGTGCAAGAGGGGTTAAAAAACAGACTTTGGCATTATTGTTAGCAAATATTAATTAAACACTCAAATATTAATTAAGCCAGTCATTCATCTAGGTGCTAGGGATAAAGTGCCAAATAACACCCTGCCCCCTGCCCCCCACCCCAGGAGAATACCTTCTGGTTGAGAGAGACCGAAAATTAATTAGTAAGCAAACAAATATGTAAGATATTATGTAGTGATAAAGCTGAACAAATTACAGTGAAACACGAGATGGAACGGGTGGCGTTACTTCGGCTGCAGTGCTCAGGAATAGCCCATGGAGGAGGAGGGATGTTGGAGGTGAGACCTGAATAACCTGCAAGGTCGCTCTGGGGACCAGTGGGGTCCTGTGCAGAGACATGCAGACGGTGACAGCTTGCCCTGTTGAGGAGGAAATAACAGCATCCCGTGGGGTTGGGTACAGGGAATGAGGGAGAGACTGATGGCATGCCACCTCATGGGGTAGAGGTCAAGGGCAGAGGGCAAGGAGAGGACATTTCACTCTTAGTGAGGTGAAAAGCTGCCAGAAGATTTCAGCCAAGGAATAACAGCTTGCTTGGTTTTAAAAGGCTCGTTTGGCTGCTGTGTGGAAAATCAACTGGTAGGCCAGAGAAAAGGCCACCACAGCAGGCGCGGTGGTCCAGGCAGGAAATGAAGGACTTGGGTACCACCAAATGCTGTGAAGAAAATAAAGTCGGGTGAGGTGCTAAAAAATTACTAAGAGCATGGAGGAGAAAAGCCAAGTCTGTTAAAAACCCTTAGGTGAATGAGGAAGTGCGCCAAGTACAGGGATGCACGTACCCCGATGTTTGTGATAACAAAACTAATGACAGTCACTAGGAATAACCCAGATGTCCCTCTATAGTACCAAATAAATTTTGGTACATTTATGTGATGGAGTAGTATATTGGCAATAAAAAGACAAGAATATAAGATTATATTATTTACATGACACTATCTCTGAGATAAATTATTAACAAAAATTAAAAATTGATTGTAGAGTAGCGTGTAGAGCTTTACCCCAATTCTGGGAATTCGAGAAAGGATAGATGGATATGGACATAGGGAGAGATAAGCTGTGGATGGATATGTAAGAAAGTGTATCGGTGTCCATTAAGAGAGTTAGAAAGAAGACAGACTTTTGTCTTTCACTTTGTCCCTTTCTGTATAGTTTTAGAATTTATTTCACCATGTTCATTTTTAATTTATAAAATAGATATATTAAAGTTTTTTAATATCTAAATTTTCTCCCAAGGCAAATCCAAGTCCAGGAATAATTAATGGAAGTAAATATTATTGCTTAGAAGGAGTAGCTTTTCGCATGCATGACATCAGAGAAGAACCTGACTTTAATTAGGAACCAGGCGAAAAAAACGGGGCCATCTGTTCTGTGTGGTATCACCTGGCATACGCTGCCCCCACCATCGGGGCTCAGAGCTGCAGGAAAAGATTCTACCACCGGAAGCTCTGCAACCCCCATGAGCAGCCTCATATGGGACCAGCTGCCAGGATTATCCACAAGATAATTTCAGGGCAGAGCGATGATGGGGGAGGATGATTAAAAAAATACTTGAAGATCCCCAACAGATCAGAGGACACCCGAGGAAGGGTGCCCATGACAAGGGACCTCTGAGGACCTGGAGGTCGATGACAGGGCGCCGGGATATTTCCAGGTGCATTTATATGACCTTCCCAGGGATTTTACTCCCCAGGTAACTTGATCCAAACAGGCCAAGAACCTGTGATGATTTCATTTAAGCTGTGACCCCCCTCTTCACTGAACATGTGTTTTGAAAAATCCTCATCTGCTACATGTCATCCTCATATTTGTAACACAATCAGCAGGTCTCCAAAGGAAGCTGACTCCAAGCCAACTTCCAGGGCAGAACGGATTGGACAAGCCACTACAAGAACCAGGAAGATTAGTGGTGGGGTGCTTTTCTGGGTGCCTGGTTTTCTTTTCCTTTCAGGTTTGTCTTCTCGTCTTATCAATAACCATCACCTTTTTGTGACTAGCCAGCCGATTTTCTGATAAATAGCGTATGTGGTGAGAAATGATGGATCGGGAGGAGGAAAATAGGTTTTTGTTCGTCCATGGAAGCGTCCACACACTCAGCGTCCTCTTCTCTAAGTGCCTATCTTTCAATGTGTCACACATCGTCGCTTAATGATCATCGGAGTTGCCGTAAACCCTGAGACTTTTTGCCATTCCATGCGTTAACTGTGTGGGTTCAACCAGATCCTTTAACCTCTTCCTAACTTAGTTTCTTTGTTCCTAACACAGGACGTTGTACATGGGCAGCAGTCCATGGAAGAGGAAGGGGTGCACAGTGGTTTCCATCAAAGCTGGGTTTGCAAATGAGAATCTTTAAAATGTGTTCTCTAACACAAAGCAAGCAATTGTGTGACAGGTGTGGCTTTCCTGTGCCCAAGGCCAGCAGCACGAACACAGCACAGCAGTACTTTCTCCAAATGCTTCTAGCTGAGGTCTCAGAGCCTCAGGCAACGACTGTACTTGAGAGCTGACAAGTGAGCTCACCTACCTGCTATTCCCTGCAGCCACTCTGGCCAGGCTTTTTCTTGAAGCCTATCCGTGGCTTTGGTCCCAAAGGTGTCAGTTTCCCTCGCATTTGTGCAGTGTGATGCGTGTGAGTAGTGTAGCATTCATGCCATTACTAATGGATGACTGCTGAGGAGCTTTTAATTTGCAGAAAACACATCCTTATGCTGCAAAGGAAGCTAAACTTGCTCATGTATCATCATCTGTCATTGAGAGAATGTCTGGAAATCTATGGGTTCCTCATTAAATCATTTCCTTGAGACTTTCCGAAGAGTTTAAAAATAACCCAATACATGGGAAAGGAATTTTAACTGTCTTTTCTATCCACTCCTTTCAAGGGAAGTGGGGAGAATAACTGATATAATTGGTCAGAGATCAAGAATGAGTTGTGCCACGAATATTAGTGGGTGAGGCCCCTGCACTGAAAGGCCTTACCCTGTGTAAGGGTAAGGCTTGCTCCTCTCTCTGCCTTCCTACCACTACACAGAGCTTAGTTTGTAAGTCAGATCAGGACTTGTCCTTGGCAGGACTTGTCAGCTGCCTCTCGCCTTCTTCAACTTCAGGACGCACTCACCTAGCTGAGTCAGGGTTCTCCCTGGAGCCCTTCCACCGCTCTGTGTGCGCGCAGGCTCAGGCTGGCCATGGCCCTGGGTCACTGCCTCATTCACTTCATTTCTTTGCGAGTAACAAAAATTTTTCCAGCACCTACTGTGTGCAAGCATCATGGTAGGTGGTGGGCATACAGCAGTGTACAAAGCAAAGAAAACTAGATTCTAGTCAATAAGGAAGTAAAACCTAGATTTCTCCAGATGGTAATAAGTACTTTGGAAAACAATAAGGTGGGAAAGTGGGACAAGGGATGAAGGGAGGGCAAAGGAGATGTGTTCTCATGTCACGTGGAACGGTCACTGAGATGGTGACAGTGGAATACCCAAGGAAATGAGGATCAAATCATGTGACTCTTTTGAGAGAAAAGCCCTCTAGGTATGGAAACATCAAAGGTGAAATGCAGGGGCATGTCTGAGGAGCAGCGAGGAAGCCAAGGGTCTGGAACAGAGTGAGCAAAGGAAAGAGTGACAGGAGGTAAGGTCAGAGTTATAAGATGGGATGGTGAGGAGCAGATTGTGTGGGGCCTTGAAGGTCATGGCAATGACTTTGGATTTTACTGAGGATGAAAGGGAATGAAAAGAAGCTGTCTTAGTTCCTTGGTGCCACTGTTAAAAAATGACCACAAACTGAACAGCTTAAAACATCACAAATTTATGTTCTTACAGTTCTGGAAGTCAGAAGTCCAGAATCAGTTTCATGGGACTGAGGTCAAGGTGTCAGCAGGGATGGTTCCCTGTGGAGGCTGTGAGGAAAGAATCTATTTCCTTGCCTTCTCCAGGGTCTAGTGGCCACCTGAAGGCTTGTGACCCCTTCCTCCATCTTCAAACAAAGTACACGGCTCCAATCTCTGCTTTCATGAGCACGGCACTCCCTCCTCCAGCCCTGACTGTCCCAGCACCCTCTTATAAAGACACCTGTGGTTCCACTGGACCCACCCTGCTGATCTCCCGGCTCAAGGCCCTTCCCTTAACCACACCTGCAACACCTCTTTTGCCATAGAAGGTAACCTGCCTAAGTTCTGAGGACTAGGGCCTGTACATATTTAGGAGGCCACTATTCCGCCTCTCATAGGGACACTGATTGGACTCATGTTGCTAAAGCCTTCTTTGGCTGCTCTACTGAGAAAAGACTTGGAATGCAAGGGCAGAAACCAGGAAACCGGTTAGATGGCTCTTGCAATACCTCAGGCAGAAGATGAAGGTGGTTTAGTTCAGGGTGGTGGCAGCAGGGTTGTCGAGAAGTCGTACCTTGGACATGTTTTGAAGATAAAACCAACAAGACTTGCTGATCTGGGTCATGAGAAAAAGAAAAGAGAAAATGATCCCTCCAAGTTTTCAGTCTGAGCAATTGGAAGGATGGATATGCTTTTTCCCAAAATGGGAAAGGTCTTTGGAACAGCAGACTTAGATGAAAGCTAATGAGTTTGGTTTTGTGGATATTAAATTTGGAATGTGTGTTAATGATTCAAATCAAGATATCAACACTTGAATTCAATGTTAGGACTTAAACCTAAACAGGTGAATCAAAATAGCCTTTACCAGGATTGTGCACTGAGAGGTCTTACCCGTTGTACTTCAAATACCTTTTGGCTGGTATGTTCTGCATGTAATCCACACAGGAACACTGAGGGCAGGAGAGCATGGAAGATGGGCGGTAGCAGGGTTCACGTACCACCAAAACTCGGGCTGTAATGCCATCAAAATAGCATTTGGGAGAGCATGGGCTCATTTAACCCTAAACACTGTATTTTTGCAAATATAGTTTCAATTTCCAAGGCTGACACTAGATCTACCGCCGATGCTCTTATATCTTGGCTTATGGCCTGTTCCAGTGGTCTTAAACTCTGGTTTGCATCAGAAACAGTAGAGGAGTGTGTTTACATGCAATTTTCTGAACTGCATCTGAAGAGTCTGACTCAGAAGTTTTGGATGATAGTGGCAGGGATTGTCAACCCAGATAACAGAGGGGAACGAGAGAGGAAGGACAGATGGGTTGTGGTGATGAGTATTTGTGCTAGGGGGTTGGTTTGGTTTGGTTTGGCTTGGTTTGTAGTTATGAATTCACTGAGCACTTACTATGGGCAGGTATTATATCAATTTATTCTCACAACATCCTGAGAAGTGGGAATAAAGTTTTATTATTAGTCTCATTTTGCAGGTGAGAAAACCGAAGCCCTATGAAATCAGATGACTTCCCCAAATTACGTGGTCTGTCAAGGCAGAGCTACAGTTTTAATGTGGGCTGTTTGCCTGTCTCCGACATCCATACTGGAACCCAATGTTCTGTGTTGGACTGGGAACATGGATTGATTGATGAGCGGTTGGATGTGTGAAAGGGGATGAGGTTCTATTGAAAATGCCTGGATTTATGTCCAGATTATTAGATGGAATTCTGAAGTCAAGGATGTCTGGGTTAAAATATGGATTCTGCCACTTGCTAGCGACATGACCCTGACCATGCAATCTCATCTGTCTAAGTCTCACTGCTTTCCTCTGCACGTGGGGATAAAAGAGCACTTGCACCAAAGGGTGACTGTGTTGGTTAGAGAAGATAACGTGTAGAAATCTCACTCGCCATGGCCTACAACGTCTCTGCAGGGTCTGCCATCTGCTTCCCTCTCCCCCATTGCACATCTTGCTCCAAAGATGCTGGCTTCCTTTTGCTCCACACATAAGCCTGGTTCATCTGGGACATTTACCTTGGAATGCTTGTCTGCTTAGAAAACTTCCCCCATACATGGTTATGAGGCAGGTTCTTTTTTTACTCATAGAAACAATGTTGGTTCAAATGTCTCTCCTGTAGAGCAGTTTTCCCTGTATGTGTAAAGGAAAGTACCACATTTTTCAGACTATAAGATGCACCCCCCAAACTGGGAGGAAAATGGGGGCGTGTCTTATAGTCCGAATGTAGCTTACCTGGCTCACTGGGTGGGGCGGGGGGCAGCAGTGGAGCGAGGTCACAGGTTATTAAATATTGTACCACATTTTTGGCTTCAATTTTTTTTTCCTATTTTCCTCCTCTAAAACCTAGGTGCATCTTATGGTCCTAAAAATACGGTAGTTCATTATCTCCAGGTCACCCTCACAGCACTGTTAGATTTATCTTTTCATAGTGGGTATTATTGTGTGAAGTTCTGTTATTTTTCTCTTTACTTGATTATGACTTGTACTCCTCCAAATGAAATTTAGGGTGCATAAGGTCCCTTCTTCACTAGTATAGCCTGAACTTTTAGACATGTACCTGAGATGTAGAAGAAACTCAATGAATGTGTGTGGGAAGAAAGAAAGGGAAAGAAGGAAGAGAGAGAAAGAAAAGAAATAAAAGTACTTAGGATGTCCCCCGTCACATAGAAATACTAAAAACAACTACTATTATTATTAAACTAATAGTTATTACATGCCTACTCTAAGCCAGGCATTTTGCTGAACTAGATGTATCCGCCCCATAGTAGAGTATATCTCCACATTGTTCTAACCTACTGTTGGGTATGGACTGAAAACACTGCAGAGGGCCACAGTGGGAATCCCTACCTCTTAGGGCTCATTGAATTCAGGACCCATAGCCACATTTTCAGCACATTTAGGAAATTCACATTTAACTGGAACCTGTCCCAAGCACACAACTCATTCTCCAAGTCCACACCAGACGGCGTGACTGAACAGATGGACCCTGCATTGCACCCGGGAGTCCAGCCAACTCTGGCGGGGCTGGCCACATTGGAGAATCTCACAGAAATGGGGTAGAATTTTCAAATTCCCAAAGAGGGGTGAGGTCCTGAGTCCCACTTCCAATTTTGAATCACACAGGTTATGGGTTTTAAATGGACCTTTTCATTATTTAGCTTCACTTAACGTTTGCTGCTTTTACATTTGGGATGATGAGACATCATCGGACCTCTCTGCCAAAGTCGGCATCATAATTCTTTGCCTGGCAGAGGATGGATGGTTTGGAGGACAGACACAGCTTCTCTGGAGGGTCAAACCTGCACATTCCTCTTCTGCAGGCTTGTGGGCATTGGTGAGGGAGTGACAGGAAAGGTTCTGTGTATCCAGAGGACTTTTAGGATTTCTTATTCTTTCACCAGTTTGAATTAGCAACTGGACAGAAATGTCCTTCAGCAGAGAAAGAGGAAGAATAGTTCCCAAGTGGGACCACAGTCTGTGTGAGGAAGAATTTCTGAGTTCTCTGTGGGCCATCTGCAATGAGGTTTTCAAGAGAGCAGCACCAGGAACTTGCTCTTTCTTGAAAACACCCATCCGTAAGTCAGTCCCCCTACTCTCCTCCCTGTTTTGGCAAAATAAGTGTCAGAATTCACTTCACCTTGCAAAGACTTACAGAATATTTACTATGGTCCAGGGCCCAGGGGTTGATGTTACCATGGTAAACAAGTCACTCCTCTCATGGAGTTGAGTCCAGTGGAAAATAAAATCAAGGAAACAATTTATTAATATCAATGGGATGAGAGCTAGGCTTCATAGAGCATGTTTACCTAATCTAGACTTAGGTAGAAAAATCTACCAAAGGCAGAAGTATCTTAATCTGAATCCTGAATAATAAGATGCATTTGAAAGAATAATGGACCAGAAGTCAATGAATCTGGCATTCAGATCCCATTGTTTGAGTTATTAGCCTTGTAAACAGGGGCAAGTCATTTAAAATCAAAGAACATCGGTTCCTTAATCTTGGAAATGAGGGCAATAATCCATCTCACAGAATCAGGTAGCAAAACATGTGTGAAAGTGATTGATAAATTCTAACACACTCTACCAAGTGCAAGACAAGGTATCACACAAGGTCCCATTGCCATCAGTTCCCCAGGATCCCAGCCCAACTTTCTGTGCTTGGATCGGGGCCAGAAAGTTGGCTTCACCTTTTCCCATCATCATTCATCATTCAAAGGTGCTTGAGTTACTTTGCAACCAAGCTCCACAAATGGAAACCCACACTTATCCACAGCTGCTGATATTCAATCTTACCTTTCAACACACCCCAAGCTCTGACCCCATACGGTTTTTTTCCTGCTCTTCATACTTTCCTAGGAAGCCAAAGAGTATGAACCATGACTATTTACCAGCATGATTTGTGATTTGTAAGTAGATTTGAAGATGAAACGTTAATATTTCAAACATCAGGTTGACTACCTTTCACACTAAAACAAGAGCTCTATTCCACACACATAGGAGCTACAAGCCCTCCCGTGGCAATACAGCAAGATTTATTTTTACATCTTGTCCGTAATAAAGCACAACAGCATTCTCGGCTCACAGGGCAGCCTCTTTCACCTGTCATCATCACTGGAGCCACCAGAGTTAAAGATTTCTCTGCCTAAATAGAAACACGTTTCTCCAGTAGCAAATACAACAGTGACCAGTGTGTTCACCTCCAAGTGGGATATCTGGAATCACATATGAGATAGAAAACCAAACTTCAGAACTTCTAGGCCCAATGCCTCGAAAACCAATGTCGATTCCTGGACGTATTCAGGCAAAAGAAAGCCCTCTTATCCACAGTTTTGCTTTCCATGGTTTCAGTTACCCGTAGTTAACTGTGGTCCGAAAATAAAGGGACAATTCTAGCACAAATTCGTAAGTTTTGAATCACGTGCCGTTCTGAGTAGTGAGATAAAATCTCGCCCCATCCTGTTCTGTCCCTTCCAGGACAAGAATCTTCCCTTTGTCCAGGTTGTCGGCAGCCGCCTAGGCTATCGCATCAACTGTTGTGGCCCCTGTCAGAGCTTGTGTTCAAGCAACCCTTGTTTTACTCCACCATGTCACATTCACATAATTTCTATCACAGTATACTGGTATGATTGTTTTAGCATTGTTGTTACTCTCTGACTGTGCCTAATTTATACGTGCAACTCGATCATAAGTAAGTTTTTACAGAAAACAACGTGGTTTATATAGGGTTCGCTACTATCTGCAATGTCAGGCATCTACTTGAGGTCTTTGAACAAATCCTTTGCAGACAAGAGGGGACAACTATGCTTTCAGATTTTTAAGATAAGTTCTGGTTTTCTGGTAAACTAACCGGTGACTCAATAGCTGATGAGTCCTGGTGGCCTAGGGTCCTAGTTCTAATGGTATTTTTAGGTATTTCCTGGAGACACTTGCCTCCATAAAAAGAACTGCACCTCTGATTCCAGACTGTTTAATAGGCCAATGGAAATATAATCTGGAGTGGAGAAGCTTTCCAGGCTTCACATCCCTCAGCTTGGAGCCCAGAGGTAGTTAGGAATAAGCATTCAAAGGATGAGTGTGAAAAATTAAGATGAAGGAGAGCATAAATCACTCTGTTTTCGAAAACGCAAGTCAAGGCGACTGGTGCCAGAAGCCTCATAAGTAAGCAGCTGCATTAATCTCAGAAAAATTAACGAGCAGTCAGGGAAGCTGGGTGTTTCCTTATCTGTGGATCTTCTGAGTGCCCTCCTCCTCTTTATTTTCTTGCACCTGTTGTTTTGCTGTAGGCTGCTGGGATGCCAGGACATGCACCATCATTACAAGTTAAATAGGCCATTTTGGCTAAAGAGAAAACCCAAAAGGAAGACAACAGTGGTTATACACTATAAGCTGTGTATGCAAAGAGGTGGCTGTGAGGGGCACGATTCTAGGTGGGGGAAATTGAAGAAAGGCCGCTTAACGTTTTAGCCCATCTTCCATTTTAAGAGGAAGATGAATATTTAGCTTAACACAGAAGGAGGAGAAAGAATAGGAGAAAAGTATCAGAGCATGGTGGGGAAAGCAGGTCTTTGAGTAAAGACACCTGCTCGGCCACTACATAGGATGTTTTAATGGGAAAAAGACACTTTACTTTTGGGACCCAAGTTGACCCCTCCAAGAAAGGAAGATGTTGGACTGTATGAACCCCCAAGTCCCTTAGAAAAAAGCTCTGATGCTCAAGGAGTTCAGAAAACTGCTTGGCGGGGGGGGGGGAGGGGGGGGGCTTTGAACCTCTCAGATCCATGATTAAAATCTTCACTTAGACCCACTTTCCTCTTGTGCAATCTCAGGACACCTAGCAGTTGATTAGGTAGATGGATCAATTCCCAGGCCTTTGGATCTGAAAAATGAGGTGTCACTTTTTCATCTTTGGTTCTAATTGTATATTTTGCATTATGACATATAAAAGATTGTGAAGAGTGAACTCTCCAAGCTGTACTACAGAACCTTAGACGCTGCATCTCATCTGCAGGTAATATTTCTTAAGGGGTTTATCTTACAGATACACCATGGGAACCCACCGTAATGATGTGATGTGCTTTTAACATTTCACAAGGGCCATATTTCTCATTGAGAGGGAGTACAACTAGGCTCTGACCTTTGGAAATGGTGGCAATAATAGACTGGAAGATCCCTGTGGTTGGCATGGGATTGCCCCTGTCTCGGCCAAACATCTACTCAACAGATATCTATGGAGCATCTGTTATATACCAGGCACTGTGCTAAGCACTAGGGAAGCAGTAGTAAGACAAACGTGGTCCTTACCCCAGTGAAACACGGTGGTTTAGAGGATGCTTCTGGTTTCACGGGAGGTCACCTAGAGTTGGATGTCAGAGAAGCCCTCCCTCAGTGGCAGCAGCTGAGAACTGAAGGTAGCTCTGCTGCCTTTCCTAAGCCTTTCTGGTTGTTTTAGATATTCCTCGTATGAAAAATTTCCCACTTCCTACCCCTGGACACACTACAGTTTATCAGGGTCCCCTTTCAGTGGAGCCATTAGAAGGGAACCCCAGATGTATCTAACCAGAAAAGAGGAGAACAGGATTCTTCATTCTCTTTGTTCTGAATACATAGTTACATTAATCTAGCCAATGACTCCATTGGCTTTAGTTATAATATAAAAATAATGATGGTGGCGAGACATAAAAATGATGAGAATGCCAAGACTCTGAATGCCTGGACTGAAGTCTGGATTCCATCTCTCTCCTGGTTTGGGATGCCCCAAGAACAGAGATGGGTTGGGGAAGTTACAAGGCCTAGATCATCTGAATTTGCTGTACAGTCTTTACATGTAGTTTCTTCTGCTGAGGAACACAGTCCCCTTCTTTATATCCTCTCCTTGCCCACTTCCCAGCTGGAAGTGCCTGTGAAATCTTCAAGTGCTAGCCTAGATGCCACTTCCTCCAGGAAGCCTTCCTCAACTCCCAGATCTGATTGGCTTGCCCTCTTATGTGTTTCCATTTTGCCTTTGCTTGCCATGGCATTCCTCTTGCTATATTTGTATTGCCTCTCTTTTGTTCAGATTTGTGCAACATGAGTTCAAAATAGGCATAGAGAGAGAATGAATGAATGAATGAATGAATGAATGAGCAAATGAGTAATGAATGATAAATATTGCCTACTTTTCTCTGGGCCAACCAAGGATGACCTTCCCCATGACTCTGTTTTTTAAAAAAGCACAGAGCTGCCTCCAGAGTAAATATTTATTTATTCCCAATGAATATTCTTCTCTTAGGCCTACTCTGATTTCCTTCATTTTGTGAAATAAGATTTATTTTGGTTATTGGAACGTAAGGAAGAAAAAACATGGTATTTAAGAACTGTTTGGCAAGTGCAAGGGGAGACAATCCTACCATTATCAGGCTGTCTGTCCAGCCTGCGAGTCCCAGTGAATCCCTCCAAACCACTTCTGGATGGTGTGTGTGCAGGGAACTACTTGGGTCTCAGGGTCCCACAGGGCAGATGTACTCAGGATGATGCTATTGGCGATGCACCGATAAAACTCTCAGAACATTCCTGGTGCGGCCCAGTACAACAAAAGCAGGCCCGGGAATCAGTAGAAGAACAAGGAAGAAGGTAGCACTACTAGCTGAGAGATCTAAAGAATGAAACCCCAGACCTGTCCTTGATCAGCCACAGGTCATCACACAAGTCACATTCTCCGAGCCTCACTCTCTGCTGTAAAATGGGGATAGTTTTTCCTTCTCTTGAAACCACACCTAGAACTTAATATACCCTGATCTTAAAAGATATGTGGTAGCATATAGACCAAAGAATGCCTCATGTGAAGTGGGGAGGGAAAAAGTAAGGGCAGTAGGTTGCTACTCTTAAGAGGCAAATAGCTTCTCTAAAAATTTTTATTCTTGTGCATCAGGCTTGCCTGCGAGTCTTGTTAAAATAAAAATGAATGGACCTGAGCCCCAAGTTCCTGATCCAGTAGGCATGAAGTGGCCAGGACCAGAGCTGGATCCTGGGGACATGGGATGAACTCACTGGTCCCTGCCGTCGTACAACTAACAATTTAATGGACAAGGCAGACGTTTAACAGTATCCTGACACATGGAGTTTTGAAAAGACAATACCACATTCAGACCACCCCTGCGCCCAAAGAATATCATTAAACCCTGTGCTGGTCTTCCAACTTTGGTGTGCATAGCAATTATCTGGAGCGGTGGGTGTTAAGATGCAAATCCCAGGCTCCACCACCAGAGAGGTCAGTAGGTCAGGGGTGGAGCCAAGAACCTGAATTTTTCACAGATTCCCCAAGGCACCCTCCTGTGGGTGGTCTTAATCCCACACTGCGGAAACTGCTTTATTAAAGGGCATCATTCTTGGCTGATGGGTTTTTAATGCAGTCTCCTAAATTTAGGAGATTTAGCCAGATTGTATTTCCTCCCATTTTAATAAAGGAGTTACTCAAAAGTATATTTCTATGCTTCAGTCTCCTTCTCTGGTATTTCAACAGCCTTCAGGGAGTTGTTTTAATTAAGTAATTCACGGACAGAACACCTGTTCAGGTGTGCCTTGTTTTTATTTGGAAAACAATGATTAAAAACCAAAACCTCACTGTTTCTGGTACAAGGCAGGCATCTATTTGTTTGAAGGCATAGACAGTATTTGTAAAATGGGAGAGAGCGGTGAGAATGCAGCTTAGACTGTACTCTAGGTTCAAGCTCCTTCTGATAATATGGGTGCGTGTAGGCAATGCAAATAGGTCTCATCTCATATAACCATTTTAGTCACTGAAGGGGGGCCAGGCGACCTATGTGGGAGAGCAATCCTAAATTACTTCTGGGTGCAGTGGCACAAAGGCCTAACAGGGTTTTGTCTCTGCGCCTTGGAGACCAGGGTGCACATGAACAAGAGCCAGTTTTAGAAGGATGCCAGTTCAGACAGAAATGATCATGAACCCAATAGGCCTGAGGCCTCTGAGAGACTCAGGAGCACTTACTCCACAAGCCCAGGAAGCAAGACCGTGTCGAGGAGGGCTGTGCTTTCCTGTCTCGTACTCCCCACTGACACAGTGGAACACCCTGCTAATGGTCTTCTAGTGTTGTGAGGCTCTGTCCCCTCCCAGGAACATGAGAAGGGAATGTGAGGGGACAATTTACACCGTCAGACCAGCAGGACGAGACATCAGCACAGTGTGTAACAGGAGGAGGAAAAACCCTCAAACTTTTCATAAAAATTATCCGGCAACCACACCACGTATCAAGTGGAGAGATATTCTTTGACTCCGACCAGGAGGAAAACTGTATCAGAGAGAGAGAAAGTAATTGGGCTTCTGTCAAATCACAGTGCCCTGTGTTGCTAACCTATATCATGGAAGTTGAAAAGCTGGTGTTAGATTACAATCTAAAAAGAGATCCCAAGTGGCCTTCACAATGAGTTGTGGCCCAGAGCCTTTTATTAATACAGCCATGTGCAAGTCTCGCAACTGGGACCTTCTTCAAGTCGAAAATTGCCCACCAGTTGCACCATTATGCCTTTCCTTAGCACTCACGCACAAATATTTATAGACGGTAACACATGCAGAGCCCAGAGCGAGACACGATTGGAGGGCACAGAATTCATTCACAGGAAGGCACCCTCTCCCTGCTGGGGGACAAGGTTCACCTGAACTATATCGTCCCGCCATATGGTAGAATCAACCCTCCACATCCTCACCGGCAGCTCCTACAGGAAGGAGATGATCAGGGGTGGGGGCAATCAGAGAAAGCTTCTTTTAGGAAGCAGAACAAAATCTTCTAATGAATTCTAAGGGACAAAGTAATTACAATTTGCCAAGGAGGAAACAAGCAAGGCCATATTTTTTAATCAGCTAAGTCTTTCCCTGGTGAAAGCACCTGAAATTATAGAAATACTTATCAAATAATTGCTAAATAAAAATAAGGCAATATTTTCCACTGATTAAATTGGCCATATAAAATAATTATCAACAGAGTTGGCAAATCCTTCTCTGGGACTGTGTGTTATTTTCTTCCACTTTTCTTGAGGGAAAACTGTCGCTGTCCTTTAAATTTGTCATACCCTTCAGGATAGAAATGCCACATCAATGAAGTGATTTCACGTTGCTAAATATAAGAAACTTCATTGCAGAATTTTTTTTAATTTTTATTTTAATTGTTGTTCTTGTACAGTTTTCTGTCTTTTACTCCCATCCCGGCCCACTGCCCCAGCCCTCCCCACCTCCCTCCCATTTCCACCCCCCTAGTTTTCGTCCATGTGTCCTTTATACTTGTTGCTCTAAACCCTTCCCCTTCTCCCCTGAAATTCCCTCCCCTCTCCTCCCCTCTGGTGACTGTCAGCCTGTTCTCAATTTCAGTGTCTTTGGTTATATTATGCTTGTTTGTTTGTTTCATTGCAGAATTTTTGTAAAGTAAAAATTAGAAAAACCTGTATGTTTAATAGTTGGGAATTAGTAAAATTATGGTGCATCCATATAATCCTGATGATGGGGAGAATATTTAGTAAATCAGAAAATTTTCATGAACTGAAAATGAATATGATCCAATTTTGGTTTGAAAATACTTTAGTACATTAAAAATCATTTAAAATGCTAGAAATATATTCACAAAAATATCAAATCAATGATGGTTCCCTCTGAGGGGTAAAGGGTGAATTTAATTGCATTTTTTACTTTTTTTGTCATTTTCACATTTTCTTTAATGACCATGTGTTGCTTCAGAAACCAGAAAAACATAAAAGTGCTCTCTTACTGAGGAAAGAGGATGACTGGGTAAAGATCAGCGTTGTCCCATTGCTCACAGCATGAAGGGCAGATTCCCTTTCACGGCTTGGCCCTCCTGCAGCTCCAGTCTCGTCTGTGGCTGTGTTCCCACCCACTCCTGCAACTATAGCCACACAGGCCTCTAGGCCATTCGCCATTTGCCTTTTATCATTGAGCCTTAACATAGTCTATTCTATTGTCTTTGCAATTATTCATCCCTACTCCCTTCCCTGTAAGAGGATTATGTTTTTGCCACTGCTGGGTATCTTGCTATGTCCCCAGTGTTGAGGACCAGACATCCCTGTCTCATTAGCTTTGAGCTTTGACCTTGGTCTCTACTCAGGTCTCCATGGTCCTTCTTTTGGATTTGGAGACTGTTAGGAGTTCACTGTCATCAAAAGGTATGTAAGCAGCCTTGGCTGGTATGGCCCAGTGGATTGAGTGCCCACCTGCAAACCAAAGGGTCACTGGTTCGATTCCCAGTCAGGGGGCATGCCTGGGTTGCAGGCCAAGTCCCCAGTTGGGGGTACATGAGAAGCAACCACAAACTGATGTTTCTCTCCCTCTCCTTCTCCCTCCCTTCTCCTCTGTCTAAATATATATAAATTTTAAAAATCTTAAAAAAAAAAAAAAAAAAGGAATGTGAGAAGACACAAAGCTATATCCAAGCAAAAGCTTTCAGAGTCATGGCAAGTTCCTACTAATGCTTTTAACCTTTCTTTCTGCCACCAGAATAGCATGTCCCACACAGGGACTCAGTCCATGAATGAGAAGCAGAGTCATAGCTGAAGCAGAGTTGTGTTCAGTCTACAGCCTACCTGTGACATCAGTGATTAATGAGCTTTCACGGCGTAAGCCAACTGAGATTCAGGGGTCATTTGTTACTGCAACCAAACTGACTAATACACATGGCATTTCTTTATCAGGAATATTCTGACCAGCCACAGAGTTAACTCCATCTCTTCATTCGCATCCCAGCTCTAGACCATCCCAAGACAGCACTGTCTTGGCACCAGGTACTGCCTCTTCTTAACACTTATCATAACTTCACAATTTTTGTGTGATTCTTTCAATCAGTCCCTGGTGTGACATGGACTCCTTTCAGAGCACAGATAGTTGCTGTTCATTCACCCACTGTTCCCAGCACCTAGCACAGCTGTTGGCACACAGGAAATCCTAGTAAAAAAATAGTTAAGTGAATGCCTGGAGGAAAGCATGGATAATGTAGTAAAGACCCTTGAAAATAGAGTTGAGAAGCTTCAATCAAATGAAGGAAATATTTAGAAGACATTTTTGGTCTTCAAGTGAGAAAACATTATGAGTCTTTTATAGCAAATAAATACATGGTAACCATGTTCAGAATCTTCTGGAAAAAAAATTTGAGCACTAGCACTATTTAAAGCACTTGACACCTATTAGTGCTAATATCACATCAGCTTGATAACATCCCTGTGATATAAGTATTGGGTTGGCCAAAAAGTCCATTACATTTTTTCTGTAAAATAAAAGACACATTTTTCAGTGTTTCACCAATAACTTTATTAATTTGGATATTTTGAGTATGTCAGCTATCTCTTGCTATTGGCTTCTAGTGGGCAGAGGCCAGGGGTGCTGCTAAACATCTTCCAATGCATAAGCTAGCCCCACAGGAAAGAATTATTTGGCCAAAATGTCAGTAGTACCAAGAAACTTCAGAGACCACTTTTGATGTGTTCTATCAGCTACAGCACGTTCTCCATACATTGCATAAATCTTTCCTTTTTTGTATTTGAGTTGTGTTTTTACCTTTCTTGAAATAATAAAGCATAATACACCAAAAATGTTGCATATCTTCTACCAGCTTCAATATTAAAATGGCTACACAAAAATTCACTAATTCTGATAAGTTTTTTAAAGTGCACACTGATATGAAAGCTGTCACAATACAATCTAACAAAATTGTTTTGAATGAATTTAAAGACAACCAAGCACTACTAGAGCCATTGTGTGGAAAAAAAACTAAACGAACTTTTTGGCCAACCCAATACTATTGTTATCCAAGAGGGGAGGTCAGCCCTTTGCCTCAAACCACATGGATGTGAGCTGATGGAGACAGGGCTGGAATCCAAACAGTCAGTGCCAAAGTCCATGTTGTAACCACTGGACGGTGCTGCCATTCATTTGCTCTGAAAGTTCTGAGTGCTGGAAAGTTG
The DNA here is from genome assembly GCA_039655065.1 of Glossophaga mutica. Taxonomy (NCBI): domain Eukaryota; kingdom Metazoa; phylum Chordata; class Mammalia; order Chiroptera; family Phyllostomidae; genus Glossophaga; species Glossophaga mutica. The sequence goes on from CM077314.1 coordinate 13,020,994, forward strand.
TGGAGCTGCATTGGCAAGGTGAGAAAACATTTTTGATTAGTTTCCCTTTCAGATCGCCTGGGGCCACCTGAGTTACTGATAGGGTGGGGGTGGGCAGCTCCAAGAGAGCATTTTCCCTGGGGCAAACCAGGCACACATTGTCCCACATCACTCCGGTCATTTGACTCCTCTTCAGTGCCCTCTGTCTAATTCACTGGGAGAACAATGCCAGTAACAATGACCTCAATAACATTTTGGTCCTCTTCACACCCTTGCTGTACCTATCACAAGACCCTGCACGTATTTGGTGCTTAGTAAATGGGTTTTGAATCAAATGGGTTCTGTAGTTCTTGCATTATGATTAGGTCATGGACATGGACAGTCATGAAATCTAGTTGACTTTATAATAACGCCCTTTGGGGGAGCAGGTGGGACCTGAGAATCTCATTCTAAACTAAACCTGTGTCAAGAAATAAGGAACCTGAACACAGGTTGCCTCTGCCATGGGGCAAGGAGAGGGGCTGATGGTGGGACCCATGCTCCCGGCTTCCTCTCTGGCCGCAGTGGCACGAAGGGAGAGAATAAACCTGGGGATTGGCTGGTGTGGGGAGGATGCACTTCGGAACGGAGTGCATGGATGGCAACGGTGTGAGGTCTGGGCCTCAGGTGGGAGAAAGGTGGGACTCTAGGCCCCACTGCCTTTGCTGATGTGATAAGAAAGGGCTCAGTGACATCATTTCAAAACCCTTTAGAGCTGGACTATCTGTGAGGCTAATACTATCCTCTTACAAAAGTCTTTTGGCAGTTAAACAGAAGAGGAAGTTACTGGAGTCAGCTGGAAAATTCCTGAAGGCAGGTTAGAAGAGCCACTTGGGAACAATGGAAATGGTAGCTGGTCTTCAGCTGAGTTTTAAAGGCACCAAGGAATGCCAGCTGAGAATAGAGACTACAGACCTCTTCTAGGGTCATATTCCTTTAAAGAAAGGGTCCCCAACCTCTGGGCCGCAGACCGGTACTGGTGGGGACCCGTTAGGGATGGGCTGCACAGCAGAAGGTGAGCTTGAATGTAATGCTTGAATCATCCCAATCCCCAACCCCCAGTCCCATGGAAAAATTGTCTTCCACGAAACTGGTCCTGGTGCCAAAAAGGTTGGAGACCAATGCCTTAAAGCAAAGGTGCCAGACCACCCACATCGGAACCACCTGGGGCATCTTAAAATACAAATTCCTGAGCCCTTCTGGAATCTGAGATTTTTATGCAGAAATCTGCATTTTTAATACCCCACATAATTCCTTTGAATCTGGAAATCTCTGAGCTGGAGCAAGATAATGCTAACTTGCTAGGATAGGGAAAGAAAACCCCAAAACCTTGATTTGGGGCCTAAGCCATTGTCCTTTTTTATAAATTTTTTTAAAATATAGTTTATTGATTATGCTATTACAGTTGTCCCATTTCTCCCCCATCATTCCCCCCACCCTGCACACCCCCCCCACCCACATTCCCCCCCTTTAGTTCATGTCCATGTGTCATAAGTTCTTTAGCTTCTACATTTCCCACACTACTCCTGCCCTCCCCCTGTCTATTTTATACCCACCGTCTATGCTACTTACTCTCTGTACCTTTTCCCCCCTCTCCTCCTCCCACTCCCCTGTTGCTAACCCTCCATGTGATCTCCATTTCTGTGGTTCTGTTCTACAGCTATTAACAACCACACCTAAAACATAAGCCATTGTCCTTTTTCAAGGATGATTTAACTCTTTAAGACCACCTGTGGGTTCAGTGGCCCAGCCATTAGCTGGGATGACGAAATGCCTTTTAATGACAGACATGGGGGCCGTGGCTAAACTTCCCGTGCTGATCTCCCAGCAACCTCCCAGAGGAAGAGATGGAATCTCCTTTCAGCCTGGTGGGCAGATTGCAACCTGTCTCCAGTTTTCTCCCTCATCTTCCTACTGAGAATGAAAGCAGCTGCTCCATCGTTGTAAGAAAAGCTGGGGCCCCTGAAGGAAGGGTGCAATATAGCCAGGTATCAGACAGAGATGTAGCTCCTTGGCCTGGACTGAGGTCACCCTGTGAAGGAGCTCGGCGGAACCCCCATGTCCTGACACTTGGCCTTCAAAATCCTACAATCTTCAAGTTAATCACCAGAAAATGAATATTCTCCATTTTTCCACAGCTTGGGCCAAAGTCCCAAGTCCTGGCTCGAATTAACCCAGGGGCTCTCTCTCGAAATAAATTGGGGTGGGGAGGGCAGGCCAACCACCCACCCTCTAACAGCCCAGCAGCCTCTCTGGGGTTAGCTCTGCTCCAGAGCCGGTTAGGCCAGCCCTGCCACAGAGCCTCAGAAGGAAGAGGAGGAGGAGCCCAGAAGCCTTGGGCAGGGCGGGGCTCAGCGGGTGGGGAGAGGAGGAAATGGGGCAGAGGCCTGTTGAGCAGGTGTGTGATATTGAAGGCTGGGCTCTAAAAGGGGTTGGGGCTGCCTGCTCAGGCCAGTGATGAGAGGGAAGTTCTTACTGCCTGTTCCTCCCCTCTGATGGGGTAACTGGAGGCGGTGGCAACCCAGACTCCCTCCCTAGTGGCCCCACCAGAATGAAAACGCCCAAGGAGTGTTGACTCCTCCAGCAGAGCTTCAGAGTCTGCACCCAGGAGGAGGTAAGCGCCCTGCTTGATGCTAAGACTAAATGGTGGTGTTTTTTCCTCAGCTCTCATTGCTTGTTGGCCTGGATCAGGGGGTGCTACTTCAAAGGGAGCCTCTGAGGTTGCCCCTGGTCTCATCCTCAGTGTCCTGGGTCCTGGGGACTGTGGCTGTCTACACCAGCCACGAGCAGCAACAGGCTTCTGGGGAACCTCATTCCTCTGTTTATTCGGGGAGTGTTCTGCTCACGCCGGGGGTCCTGTGTGTGCAGTTGACTGTGTTACAAGAGCAGCTGCACGTGGTCGCGTGGTGATGGCGATCGCTCTATGCGGTCTCAGCTTCTTCCAATCACTGATGAGCAGGCAGCCCTGGCCTGTGCTGCCTATTGTGTGGAATGAATGACCTGCATGGAGAACCCATAATAGCCAAGCACTGGTCACCACCTGTACTATTTCAGGGTCTGTTTCCAAAAGTTTACAAAAGCATTGCACAGGATTTTGAAAGAAGTAGGTGTGTGTGTGAGGAAGAGAGAGAGTGAATGCAGAGTTGGGTTTTTGACGATGTTGACTCGTGAAAACAGCAATGGTGAGAGGTTATGAAAAGCTTGTGATTTGCAAAGCACGAGGGTGAAACGCCACATCTCGTTGTGAGCCCGTGAGGCAGGTATTGGCAATGTGTGTGATTACGGATGAGGATGCCGAGGCTCAGGGAGGCGAGTCGAGCCGACGCTCCTGCTGCCATGGTCGGGCACTGATTAGACCCTGGTGTCTACTTCTCGGGCCTCAGCGGCTCCTTCTTGTGGATTCGGAGATCGTTGAGAGCCCACCCTCGGCAGTATGTTATCCATATGGCCTGTGCCGTGATAATTCAGAGGCAGTCAATGGAGCAGAGAGCTGGTTTGTAGAACACGGAAGCTGGCAGTGGGAGGGAAAAGGGAATGTGTTTGAGAGCTGGACACTGGGCCAGTGCACTGCGGCCATGTAGAATTAAACCGAACCCCCAAATGGCTTACCAGGCCTCTCCTGTCTCCAGCCTCCTCCCACTCCCCAACCTCGCCCCAGTTCGGGCTGCCTCTGCTCTCTCCCTCCTTGTGGCCTGTGTACCTGGTCTTCCCTCTGCTGGGAACTCCTTCCCCTGGGCTTTTCCTGTATTTGGCTGTCTTCAGTCAGGTGGCAGCACAAATGCTGCCTGTTCAGGAGGGCTTCCTAGACCACAGAATCTAATACGGACCCCCTCCACTACCACCACCGCCCCCATTATATTCCCGCACAGTGTTGATTATTTTCATAGTGCTGATGACACCCTGAACTTCTGTCTCCTTTCTAAGTTCCTTGAGGGTAGGGGCCTCCCATGTTTTCCACCTGCAGGACATCCTTGGGTCCCCAGGTTTTAGCAGATTTCCCAATAATGGCAGGGGCTCTCTTAATGCTTGGCGAGTGAATGAATGATAAAAGAGATCGAGAGGTCACGACCACCGGTTCGCCTCCTCTCCAACACCTCCACTCAGTCTCCCTTGGGAAGGCAAACACCTTGTTCTAGAATCTGAACTAAAGAGCACCTGAGGTTTCAGGTACTCCAGGGGCAAACGATTTCATTCTTGGCGTAATGTAGGGAAAAGGGCTGAATGACATCAAATGGACTTAGTTTCCTAAGAAGTAGCTGGGTGTGTAAGATAAGGCTGTCTCTGCCTAGGACTCACCCCAACCTGGTCTTGATCGTGTTTATCCTTAGTCAAATGGATTGATAACAGCTGCCCTCTGAAGCCCATGAGGGTGCGAGGTACACGTGTGATACCAGCCGTTTGCAAAGTACAGGCACTTCACAGATGTTGCGATTTTTTACAAATTGAATGCAAGACCCTCCACCAGCGAAAAGACTGTGACTCACTTGGTCGTGATACTCGCTTTATTGTGTTGGTCTGGACCTGAACACGCAGTGTCTCCAAGATTCAGTGTGACAGTGATGTGGAAACCAGAACAATTTATCTCTGGTCCCCAAGCAGGGGGCCCTGAAACCCATGCGGAACAGAGAATAGACAGGGAGGTGTGTTTGTTTGGGGGAATTTCACTTGCAGAAAATCCACAATTTCCAAGGAAATCTAGCAGAGGAAGAGACTTCTCTGCAGGGGTCCTTTTCCCAGGCAGCTGCCTACCTCAAGAATCAGCTTAGACACTTTAATTAACACTCAGCTGATTCACTTTGCAGCAAGAAGCGTTAAAATCCAGCCTAGTGCTGCCTCTTCCTTGGCGAGCACGCAGCATTTGGCAGTATTTTACAAGCTGGTGGTTTTATGGGTCCCTTCTTGCACTTACGTATTCTTCACTGTAATGTGTGTGGAACCCTTCTGGCATCAGCCTGGCCCTGTTTGATTGAAGAGACATCTGATTTTTATATCTTATCCTCAGTTTTTCTGTGATCTTTTTTAAAAAAAAAATTTTTTTAAGGCACTCATCTGTTCCATTCCCTTGTGTTATTCTAAATTTTTTTTTTTAATGCTGGTTCTGAAAGAAATACATTTTGAATCAGGAGCCAAGCCACAGAGTCCTAATGGTTTTCAGGAAGGGGCTCATGAGCAAAGTTCTATCATGGAAATAGAATCCCATTAAGTAATTCTGGAGACGTGGGCTTGCATTCTGGCCATGCTTCTCAGTAACCCTCTTGCAAACTCCTTAGGCCATGCTGGAGATAATAACAATATTGACAGTGGACTTTTATTGTGAACTCGCCATGTGCTCTTAGGATTCCTTGGATAATCTCATTTAATGTTCGTGCTGACTCTCTGTGTTTTGGGAAATAAGGAATTCGAGACCTAGAAGGTATGAGGGATTCAGGCAGTGAGGGGTGAAACCGAGTTTTAACACATGCTGATTGACTTCTCTCTTCCAAGTGCCCTTTGAAGAAAATGACAAATATTTCCATAAAGAGAGCAAAGTTGTGCATCTCATATTCCTCAAAAAGGAATATGAATAGCCCAGAGCATACATTGGATACTTGCCTGAACCCAAAGTGTTTTAAAAGCTTAAAATCTGTAGAACTGGCAAATACGTTATGCTCTGCTAAGGACTAATGAAATAACAATGATTGTCAATATTAACTACTTCTTCATACTCAGCACTGGTAGAAACATTTCCTCGTATTAGCTCACATGCAAGAGACAATTCATCACAATGGTGAAAGGCATGGGCTTACAGTTCAGAGGACCTGGCTCTGCCAGTTGCTAGCTGTGTGACCTTGGACAAGTTTCTCAACCACTCTGTTTGATATTCCCACATCTATAAATGAGACTAGTCTCGAACTTTTCTCCTAATGCTACTGCAAGCATTGTATAAGTGACTATATAAAATGCTGAAACAGCGCTTGGTATGTCACGCTTTCGCAAATGTTTGCTGCCCCTGCTTCATTTCCCTCGGCCCCTCTACAAGTGAGGGCCTCTCTCTGCCATCCTACCAATGTAGAAACTGATGAAAAGTCAGATCGCATGGCTAGACTTCGGACTTGAACTTCCAGCTGAGTCCACCCAGAGCCTTCTTTCTTCTCTGTCATATTTTCTCAATAAATTCTCTAGGAAACACAAACTAATGGGAGCTGATACTCCAAGACCCAAGTTGCTTTCTCTCCATACACATTGCCAAATGTACTCACCTCCTGACATCTTTTGGCTGCTGAGTAAAGTGTCCTGTTGACAACGACTTACATCTCTAGGATATCGGCAAGCCAGCCAGAACTTTCTCCTCCGTGCAGGCTTCTCTCTGTGGGCCGGCAGCCACTCTGCCCTGCAGGTGTGAAGATTGCCAAGTAAAAGCAATCAATGGTGTTACTGTCCCCCAGAGCCCTGACCTCACTGTCCAGGGGCTTCTTCCAGCTTGTCCTGTGCTGGCTTCCCTCTGCTTACAGAAAGTCTCGGAAGTGAGCATCAGTGTTGGTATAAAGGGCCAGAAGGAAGTGTCCAGGGGTCTGTCCTGTGCTGCTCAAAGGCAGGGGCCAGCACTTGCGGTCTTGCGACCGTGGTGCCCAGTTGGGTACTGGACTTCTTTTTCTAGGCCCATTCCCCCCTGGGTGGGCACTTGCCTCTGCCAGGACTCCAGCCTGAGATGGAAGGACCACCATGACCCCTGAAAAGCATTAATCCCGCTGCCACCTGCTCTGAGTCTGCACGACTCTGATATGCCTCTCAGATAATGACAGTAATTAATAATTAACGACTTCCTCTTATTGACTACTGGCTACGCGTGAGTTTATTTAACGAGTTCATGTAGTCCTCACTTAACAACACTCTCAGGCAGGTTCCTCTTCCTGTTTTAGGGAAGAGGAGGGTGACATCTGGGAGGCTACCCACTTGGCCGGGGTACTCTGCTGAAAGTGGTATACCGCGTGGTCTTCACCTCTGTCCTCAACTGCCCCACACCCCTCTGGCCTGAATCACACTGTTTGAGATGGTTTGATAACACATTACTGAATAGCTGTGGAAAAACCTGTCCAGCTGAGCCACCCCACAGGGGATGTGGGCAAACCTGCCTCACCTGGTTTCCCTTCCCGCCGTGGGCGGTGAGCCTGTTTGCTTTCTCTCGCCGCGTGGTATCCAGACACAGTTGAGTTCCTTAAAGCCAAACGCAGCTTGGCTTCCCCACCCCATAGCCCTTCAGTTGAGGAATACCGCGGCAGGTGAGCGTGAGGGTGGCGTTTGTGTCTCTCCAAGGCATCCTCGGTCCAGTCTTCACCCTTGTCAACAGCAACCCTTCCGCATTTCTCCAATTATTCTTTCCTGCCTTGTTCTCTTTTCAGCCTGGTTTAAGAGCAAGCTGGTTTGATCACAGATGATAAAGCACATCTGTGAGGTAATTCAGTAAATGCCATCTTCGCCCGAGGGCTGGCCTATGAATTCTGTCACTTATAAAAGCAGACAAAATCTCCGTCTGCATCATGGGTGCGTTATCAAGAAAGTGCCGTCCCTCCCAGGAGGGCACCTATGCAGCCAGGCTGTCCCCAGCAAGGAATGTGGAAAGGAGTCAGAGAAATCTAGTTAAATCTCAAATACCATGCCCTTTAGTGCCTATGTGATCTTGCACAAATTACTTGTTTTCCACGGTAGCATAACATGGCTTTCATTTTGTTCAGCTCAGCTCTGCTTACCCTTATCGATAATGCTCCTGCACTGACCCCTGTTTCTACAGCATTTCACTTAATTCTCCCACCAACCTAATGACACGAGGACCGTGATCACCACTTTGCAGATTAGAGACTAAGATTGATGAGGTCAAGCACCCATTGCGTAACTCATGGAGTTGGGATTTGAATCCAGTTCCTTCCACGTCAAACATCCCTTCCCTGCACCAGCATAGTGAACTGGCCGATGGTGTGATATTAAATTCTTCCTTTTCTACCACGAGATTGTGCATTCTGTCTCTTGTGCGCAGTCTGCTTTTGCAGCTCGTGCAGAGTGTGTTTCTCCAGGTCCTGTCTGACTGCCCTGTGAGGATAAAACCATCTACTTCCTCTTCCTCTGCGTGGCAGAAGAATCGCCAGGCCCTGCTGCCTTTCTGGGACACTCAGAGGAAACCAGGGGTTGTATATGAGCGAGTCAAACGGGCCATGGAGTTGGGGGCTTGGAGGGGACCCATGAAGACGTGCCCCCATGAGTGCCAGGACCTTCTCCATCTTGTTGTCACTGTCCCCAGTACGTAGCAGAGTCTCAGATGTTGTTCACTGGATCAGTGCGTTAGCTTCTGACAGAAGTATGTGTCTATGGCAGATTCATTCTCCAGATAGTTTTGTTTGCTTTTTTTTTTTTTTTCCTTAAGAGCAAATAAGGCAGAGGGTAAGTGTTGTGTCATTGGAATTCTTACATTTGGGGACATACTTTCTTCTGTTGGGTTCTCAGTAGAGCATTTCCCAGCCCAGATACAATTTGAGTTTGTCTGGACTCTGTTTTAGGGAGGAGCCTATCACTTTCCTCCCACCTAATAAGGCCATTTCTCCTGCCATGGCTCATGCTAGAAGGCCTGTCACATAATGTTTAAGTCACATACTGTTTAAGTCACAGGCGGAAGCTTGGCTGGGCACAGACCGTCTGAGTATCCCTGGACCCCACTTTTTTGCTCATGTCCTCCTCTCTTTAATGCGCAGTCAGTGAAGAGTCCAGGACTTTAAGATTTCCATTTATTGAGTACTAACCATGTGCCAGGCTCAGTGCTAAGTACCTCCACATACTATTCCATTCAATCTTCACCAGATTGCGACCTCAGCATTTTTGCAGATGACAGAAACCCTGATCCTTGGAAAGGCGAATGACGTGCTACAAGTCACAGAGCGGGTTGGTGGTGAGTCCAGGCGCTGAGCACCCAAACCCAAGCTCTCTCCATCGTGGGCTGCGCAGCACATTCACCCCCTGCCTTCGGCCAAGGTCTGTTCTGCAGCCTCTCGTGTGGAAGGAATGCTGGCCCTTCTCTGACTTCTCGAGCTACATGCCCACCACGTGAAAGGTGTCCTTTTCTTGAAGGATGATCGCTAATGTCATCTCCTAGAAAGCGTCTGGGGTTGGGCTCCCTGCCTCTCTCAGGGGACACAAAATCCCATGAGGGACTTGGGCCTTCCTTCTTGGTTTCCATTGTGCTGATAATGACAGAGGTGGGCCCGCTGTGTGGCCTGATTAGAGAAAAGGCTGTTTTTGGTTACAAGTCACGAGGCCCCAGGAAAAGGCCATTTTCACCACCCAGGGTGTGGCGATGCAGGTCGTCTGGGCTCAGAAAGGGGATGGACGGCACGTCCTATGCTTTAGTCCTGTGTGGCATGCAATGTCCATATCTTGCGGCAGAGCCAGAGGCAGCCTGTTACTAACACCTACCAGGCATTGTAGTTCCAATGGATTTGTTTAAAAAGGAAATGACTTTAAGTGGGGAGTGAGTATTTCTTATCAGAGAGTCACTGCAATGAAATCCAATGATCACAGAACTCGAGGAGTGAACTCCAGCCAGACCTGCTGCTGTCCGCTGGAAGCAGTGGCCCTGAGACCGGCGATCTTGCTTTGTGTAAAAGGAGGCTGTGGTCTTCGCTGCTCCATTTCGAGGCTATGCAGTCTCAGCTGGGGAAGTCCTGGAGCTGGATGGCAGTGACAGTTGTGCAATGTGAGCGTGCCTAACAACGCCATTGAACTCTGCACTTACCAATGGTTAACGTAGTAAATTTTATATATACCCCACCACAATTTAAAAATTGGGCAACTCTGCGAACAGTTATGAAACAATCCCCAAGATATATTAAGTGCAAAAAGCAAAGTGCTGAGCAGTGTGATTAGAATGCTCTCATTTGCGGGCTTTTAAAGGACACCCACGTACGTGCATCTAAGCCTGTATGTGGACAGCCCACGCTGAGGGGGCGGCAGTGTTCGATTCTGTTGAGGAAAAGGGCTTCTGGCATTCGGGAATAGAGAAGGATGGAGGTCATGGTTTGCTGTTTGGTTTGTGTTCCACGTGCATGTATGACTCATTTTGACTGATCATTTTTTTCACCGAACTGAAACTGTCCCCCCAAAGCAGTGGTTCTCAACCTTGGCAGCACCCTGTAGGGTGCTCCAGGTGAGGCCCCCGTAGCCGGCAGCACAGCATTAAAATCACAGGGTCCCCAGCCCCACCCAGCTCCATGAAACTAGAATCTGCACTTGACCAAAGTCACCAAGTCCTTTGCAGGAAGCAACCACATAGGGCTGGTTAAATCGGAGTCACTGAATTTGGGCTTGATCCTGGGAGTTTCTTAAAGATCCCAGATGATCCCATAGGGCAGTTGATTCTGAGAACCACCGACAATGGGATGGGGGAAATTGAAGAGGTTGGAATACGACCAGTTCTCTGCCTATGTGATTCTGTTTTACCGAATGCGGGTTCCACATGCCTCTTAAAAATTGTTGCTGTCCCACACTTGGGAGCACTGGCCAGGATGACTGTCTCAGGTCTCATGAATATCACACAGAACTGTGCAATCACGAGATTCACCTGAGTTTGGGAGGAAAGATGTTCTTCCCCACTGGCTTTGAGCCTATTCCCCCATTATATAAAATAAACATCACAACTCTACAACAAAGCACATACCGATTTGGGGCTTCTTTTACCCAGGGATGGAGGAAAATGTCAAGTCATCATAAAAATCAGACTTTAGAGTTAGAAAGATACAGATTTGAGTTCACCTCTCGGAGCCCAGTGTCAAATGAGGTGAATACCTACCCTACAGAACTATCATATTAAATGAGATGGTGTAGACAATGCTTGACCCATGAAGTGCCTCATCACTATTAGACAATAATTATGATGTTTATGTCCACCCCGCCCCCAGACATCTTGCCCTAGACTCTCGCTGCTCCTTTCACATTTGCTCATTCTGCCTTGAGCATGTCATGCACAGATGACATTTGTCACATTGCAGTTGAAGCCATGGAACTTGAGTTCCACCTCCCCCATCTCCTGACAAACAGAAGGAGAGAAAAAAACAAACCTCTGTCTCTTACCAGATTATCTGACACATTTCTAAAGTACAACGGAGACCTCATTACATGGATGAACAGCTTTCCATCAGATCGTTTCTAGCTCTGATGTTAATATAATTGTTGCCGGGACATCGCAGTTGGGCTCAGATGCGGTCAAAAGGAGTCGTGGCTAGCCACCCGGAGTGTTCCAAGTGCAGAGAGAGCTAGTGCCAGCCGCTGGGGTTTTCTACGTGCACAGAGGGCGCTACAGAGTGGATTTCATGGCTCCCTTCCATTGATTGCTGCGACAGATACCAGTGGCAGAGGGATAGGGTGTCCAAGTCGGAACAGATGTCCCCCTCACAGCACCAGAATCATGTCTTCAAAATGCAAATCTGAACATGTTGAAACCTCCTTAAAGCCCTTGAGAGCTTCTCGCTAATTTGAGAATGAAGACCAACATTCCTGATAGGGCTGACAAAGTTTGCCTCCCAGCTACTCCTTCCAGGCATCTTCCCAGCGCTTTTGTCTGGTTACTGAGTGTCTCCCTCAACAGGAAGTCCTTGCTTTGTGTGAATTCTAACTCCTAGGCACAGACCACATTTGATTTTGTGCACTATTGTAACCCCAGGGCCTGGTTTGTAGCTGATGCACAGTAAATGTTCACGGAAAAAATGAATGCATGGAAGGATGTCACACACGGGGTTCCAGCCTAATCTGTTGCCCCCTCTTCTACAGCATATCTCCCAGCATCCCCAAAATGCTGGGAGATGCCTTTGTAGGTAACTAGGCTATTTTCCACATTTCAGCCCTTGCTTAAGCTATCCCCTCCGCCTAACCATCTTATTCCTCACTTTCTTTGTCTAGGAAATTTTACTCCTAGACAAGGGTTATCTCCAATAAACGTCCCTGACTCACCAACCTTGCGGGTTCTTCCAGACGTGGCCCTCCTGGGCTCCATATACACCTTCTCCTCACACTTCACTCTGTTCCATCTTTGTGTCCACTCCTCCAACACCATGAGAAAAAGACGCGAGAACCCGGGCACTGTGTGCGGTATGGAAAGTGATCAGTACGGGGATTTGTGCATGTGTGCACATGTGCGAACCTGTGTGGGAATGTGGTGTTGGGGTTGCATGGCAGATAACGACGTGTGCCTTGGAGACTGGGTGCTGTTCCCTTGCTGTCCTTCCATCTGGATGCCGTTCCCACCTCCTCTCCTGGCCATTTCACCCACTTCTCAGGCCTCAGTCCGGTTTTGTCACTGCCACACAGAAGTTTACCTTCCCCACCCACCACCACCCCCGACTCGATCAAACTCCCAGCTCTATGTTGTAACTCCTTATGTTTTCTTTGGGAAGCTTATTACCAATTCTAATTATAAATTGGTGTTTTTATTTGACATAAGCTTGCCGCCTCCTTTATCCTGGCAGCTTCGTGAAAATCAGCTTTATAGCCATTTCTCCCAGCCCCCAGCATAGTACTTGACACCCTGCAGGTGCCCCGTGCATGAACGATGGGTCCTCCGCAGCCTTCATGAGAACCTGGAGCGTGAAGGGACAGTAGGCAGGTGCAAATGCCCGGCTTCCCTCCTTGCTGTGGTCCCAGGAGCATGTTCCTCAATTGTTGTGTGTAGAAACCCAGTCACTTCAGCACCCAGGGGATGTGCCAGGAGGCTTCGTGGCTGCCAGACCCCACCCTGCCCCACGATGCGCCCCTCCCTTCTTAAATCAGGCTGCAGCTCTGCTGAGCCCTTGTTCCTTGGAACACTCAGCCAGATCCAGCTGCCAACTGCTGAGGCAGCAAAGGGACGTGATAGCAAACCCAGAAGGGAAGACAGATGGCAGGGAGGATGGCAAAGTTGTGTCTGTTAAGTAGGTCTGACATCGCAGACATACTCTGTCCAGAAGAATGAGCCTCACCCGCTTCTGGGGGCTGGCAGGGGAGGGGCTGCTATCTTCTTCCCTCCTGCCGCCCCACCCCCCAGCTACTCAAAGCCGACAAATGGTGTGGTTTGACTTGTGGACTACGAAGCTGTTCTAGGTGACCCCCTACCCCTATTACATCTCTTCTAGCTGGACATTTTCCTGTCATTGACATTCCTAATATCACCAGACCACCCAAAGCTTCTCTTTCCTTTGTTCTGCCCTAGGAAGCCTTCTAGTGACTGTCCCCAGCCAGCTGGAAGGTTAGATCCAGGCAGCCCAGGAAGAGGCATAGAAGATATGCATGTGGTGTGTTTGTCTTTGACTGGTCACAGCCCCAAGGCCATGTCCATGGGCAGCAAGGCCATGGTTAAGCAAGGAGATGAGGCAGAAAGAGAGAAGTGCGCTGAGATCAGGATCCCAGGGCCCATGCCCGCTACCTGCTCTCTGGGCCTCATTTTACCCCCGTAAAGCAGAGGGCGGGACAGTCTGTAACTTCCACATTGTGTTCCCTGGAGCAGCAAGGTTTCAACGGCACCCATCCCACACACTTACCCCTACATCTCACACGCACGCATGTACACTCGTAACCATGGCAGACACCCTGTCCTTTTCTCAGAGAAGCCCCCAGCAGCTGTGCATACCAGCATACTGTGCGGACACGTGGCAGTGCAGGTGGGAAGAAAATAGGGGCCAGCGGAGAATGCAAAGGTTCGGACGCCACTGAACCAGGTGACCTCTGGACTGCGTAAGGTCCTCGAACCCTCAGCTGTGGTATCGGATGCGCCGCTCCGTTTCAGATGTCTGTTAGAAAGTAACAGGAGTGTTAAAGGAAATGGCCGCTGGAGCCAGGCTGCCTGGGTTGGAATCTGGCTTCTACCAATCACTGTTTGTCCTTGGGGAAGTTACTTAACCTTTCTGCGCCTTCATTTCCTCATCTCTAATATGGACATAAAGAAGTACCTACCTTACGGAGTTGTGAGGATTAAATAAGTTATCATATTTCGCCATGTACAGTGCGACCCACATTTTTGGCCCAAACTTTCGGGGGGGTGGAGGGTGGGAATCTTTCGTTTTAATTTTGCAATTAAATTATTTATTTGTATTTAGATAATTGCTTTTTGTGTTGTAAAGGAATTTTAGCATTTATTTTTGAACATACTATCATACAAGAAATTTTCTATAACAAATAATTACAAAACACAAGAAGAGATACAAGGTATTTCGGGTACTACTCATGTATAATGTGCATCCTCATTTTCCCTCAAAAATTTGGGCAGAAAAGTGCATATTATACATGGCAAAATGCAATAGTAGGTAAAATGGTTAGAATAGTGCTGCACATAAAGTAAATATAAGTATTGGCAGTTATGAGTTTATTACTCAGCATCATTAAACTGGTGGTGCTCTAACATTTTGGGGGGATCATGAATCCCTCTGTAAATGTGCGAAAGCTACAGACCCTGTCCCTGGAAAACAAGATACCAGCACATCTTGTGCATTCAGTTCAGAGAGCGGGGGGCTCACATCTTCCTTGGAAAACCGAGGCCTCAGAGAGGGAAGGGCTTCCGCCAGGATCGTGCGATGCGGCCGCGAAGACGCGGAGACTAGTGCGCAGGTCGCCCACTTTGCAGCCTGGTGTTCTTTTCCGCACACGCACCGCTCCTGTCCAAATGCAGACGTGCAAGATGGCCGCAAAGACTTGGATTCCACCGCTGCTCCCCCACCTACTAGTTACGTGACTTCGGCACGTTTATGAGTATCTCTGAGCCTCAGTTTGCTTATTGGTAGAGGAGAAACATGCCGTCCATGAAAGGTGTTATCACATTCCCCTCTCGGCGGGAGCACAGGTAGGCGAGCTGCCTGTCTTACCCCCCATTTCTATGATACCAGAAGGGATGCTCTGGGAAGGGAAGACGGGCCTCCACACAGATGGCAGGCTGAGGGAATGAGGGTCCCATCTCCCAAGTGCAGGATGGTCCTGGAAAGTAAGCTGGTGCACTTCAGGGATAGATAGCCCGGGGCAAAGCGGGGGAGGATAAGCATCTCATTCTGTGCTTTTGTGATGTCCTCTTGCCTATGAATCCAGGGACATAGTTCTCTCTAGAGCACAACCACCAAACGAGCTTCCCTACCCACCCTAGAATGCTATTGCATCTTATTTTTAAAAACTTCTAAAGGTATAACTTAATGTGACTCATTCGAGGAGGGGTTTACTTGTGAGGCTGGCATGAGGACCCTGGCCTCTTGGTTCTGAACTCAGGACCCTTCCTTTCTTTTTGCATGCACTTTGGTCTTTACAGAATGGCACCTCTGGGCCCTCAAGCTAGTCACCAGCTTGTGCAAAGGCACCAGCCTCAATGGAGCCCTCTCCTTGTCTTTGCAAACACCCCTGACTAGACTGGCCCAGAGCCACGGCCATCACACTGCTTCTCAGGAGAAAGGCAGGATGTCTCTGAGGTCTGCACCCTGGAAGGAATTTCTCCCATTGCCCCTTAAAAGGTCGCATTAGGCATCTTCCCAGCACTTTATAAAAACCGCAGAAAGCCCGCCTCCTCCATCCCACATTGGTAACTTCTTTCCCTGAACCGCTTGCTGTACAACTACTGCCTGGCTGTATGTACAATCGCGGCTCGCAGAGCTCGCAACTTCCCCCCAGTTTATGTCTTCACTCCCCATTCGATCAGTAAAGGGTCTGCGGGACAGTGTGGCATTTTATTAGCTCTTTACCATTGAGTCTAGCCCAGTTTTGAATGCACAAGAAAGTGTAGTTTAACAATCGGTTTTAACCTAACCAAGAGAAACCCAAAAAGGCTGCTTAATGTTCTTTCGTAAATAAATACATGCCTATGTAAATAAACACACACACGTACATACATATATATTTAAGCGGCACATCGTTGGCATTTTTTTAGAGAAGTAATTTGACGATTCAAACTAACCTGTCATGATGGACAATCAGGCAATTAACAGGTTCTGATAAATGATGACTAATTAAATTTTGTGAAAAATAGAGCAAAGCCCATCTACATTTATATTAGAAAGACCCCAGTATGTCCTTGAATTGCTGCAAACCTCTCATACAAGATATACATTTATTTAAGCACCTTCCAAAGGGACCTTGTTTCAAAGATTGCAATTTACTAAGAGATTGCAATTTACTAAGAGATTGGACTGGGTATTTTCATGGCAAATAATTCCATTTACCTTACACTCAGGCCCTGTAACACTGCATGCCCTGAATGACTCATTACTAGCAACTTGAGGCATAAGAGGTGCAAGAGTACAAAGAATACGAAGAAGAGGCAGAACATAAAGTTCTTCACAATTATTCAGCTTCTTTGCCAGCCCTCTCTTCTTTGGGGCCTTCATCAAGGGAGAAACGAAAGAGGTGTGTTGCATTACCAAATTAGGATGAGAGATTTGGGCCACAGGCCTTGAGGTGAAGGAGATAACGGACGGACCAGGACAAGGAGCTCAGAGAGACCCACCTGGGAATACTCAAACTGGGTGCGCGCAGCTCTCGTTTTCCCCAAGCTAGGCCAGCTCTTCCTCCATGGTCCAACGAAGGTCTGAGAGTGGGAGGAAACAAAAGGAGCCAAAAGGGAATCCCTCTGGCATCCCATCGTCCCCATCAATCTTAGGGCACCAGGAGCAGCAGTTGCCACTGAGGATGGTAGGGTGGGTAAGACACCTGCTGCACAGCGCTGGGGCAGGAACTCAGATCCCTGAATTCTTGTTCTGGTGCCGGTTCCCTAGAAAGCTGAGGAAGAGACCTCTTCCTTATCTGGTTGTGTACCTAGAGACCCAGTCAGGGTTCTTGTTGTCTTGTTTAACGGAGCCAAATGTTTCAATTGCGTAGAGAATTTTGTCACAATCTGTAGATCAGCTGTTGCAGGAGGGGCATCAGGATGCCTTGGCGTTGAGGCACGGGTCATCTTGTCCTCTCGTCCCCAGTGAGCCAGTCGCCGCCACAGCATTCTCCCTCTCCTGAAGTACGGCCCTTTGTTAAAGACCCATTTCTCAAGGATGTAGGCGATACCCATCTTCTGAATTGTGCAGACCCCTCTCTTCAGGGTCACAGAGAGCACGGGAACATGGGGCATGCCGTGTGCGGTCGCCCCACTGAACCGTCCTGGGGTCGTCAGGGTCTCACGAGGCAGTGAAAGCACGGTTATTGAGTGTCATGTAGAAACTTTAAAAAAATAGATTACAAAGCCTTGTCCTCACCTTGTGAAATTCCATGTTTCTTTGGGTAACTTGCTCTCCATTGTTTTACCGCAGTCCTTACATTTATTTTTTTTATCCTGATCTACCTGGTGAGAACACTCATTTGACTGTATGCTGAGGACTCAGGCTCTGTCTAACTTGTTGCTTTCTCTGACCATTGCTCACATAGTCTTTTGCAGCACTGCTGGCAAGCAGGCTCTTTGGCAGTGGTTACTTTCTCTTTGTCTTCCTTGCGGGTCTTTATGCATAATGTAATATGTGTTTAAATATTCGTTGATGAGGACAGATCGATAATCCTGATGCTGGCAAACCATTTTCACACTTTCTCTTTGCCAGACGCGGGGCTGATATCTTTATTCGCGCTCCTCAAAATTATTAGATGGATTGTCTTATCACACACACAAAAGATTATCTTAGTACCAAAACGCAATACCGTAATTCTTGTTGAATTTGCAGGATAGTGAAGCCTGAATGAGACTAAACTTTGTGGAGTGTTTTGAAAACTACAGGGACCTATGCACGCACTCCTCATTGCCGTGGCTGTCATGGTTTCTGTCATCACTCAGTTGGCTACTCAGTATTTACAGAGCACGTACTGCGTAGCAGACTACGTTCCCCGAATAGGGGCTGGAGCCTGGAAGGAAAAAAATGGACAAAGTCCCTGCTCTCATGGAGCTTTCCTTCTGTTGGTAGGAGGCTGAGAATATACCTACAGACCAGGGAGATTTTAGAAAGTGAGGAATCCATGAGTAAAACAGGAAAAGCCTGTCGGAGCTGAAATTTCAGTCTCAAAAGGAGCCAGTCTCATATGGAAGGGAAGGTGGTGGGGAAACACTTCAGGCAGAGAGAAGAGCAGACACAAAGACCATGGTTCAAGGCTGTCGAGCAAAGGTCAAAGGAGAAAGAGTGTGGCTGGAACACAGCGGACACAGGAGGGGCACGGAGTGAAATGCCAAAGGCCCTTGAGTTTGGGTTTTAATTTACCTGGTCCCTGCTTTTAACAAATTTAGGAGCAGAAGCCCAAGGGTGAAGGGACTTGTTCAAGGTCACTGAAACACTCTATGGTTTGGAAGTGAGACCTCTTCGCTTCCTGATCACCATTCTCCTTAACTGGGCAGACGGCATCTTTTTTGTTGGTCAGCTAAGAACTCCGAGGTGGAACCTGACACTCCTCTGTGATTTTTTTTCTAGTTTTTTTCCCCTGACATATTATTTTCCTCCTAATTAGAGATGAGTATGTTCACACTGCTTCACTGTTTTATAAACAAAAGCAGAAACAGAAGTGATCGTAAGCCACGTAAGTTAACATCAGTTATTAAAATATTGAAACAGTCAATAGACCTGATGGGTGCTCTGCAAACCAGCTTGTGTGCACTGGGTCCATTGTCGTTCCATCAGGAACAGTGCTGTCACACACTGTGTCCAACAGGACACCCTGTTCCTGGACTCAGGACACAGACTAGTTCAAGAGATGGGTCTGAAGAAGCCCCTCATAGCCCTCCACCAGGCTCCTTGTTGAACACTGACCAGGGATTGGGTCACCAGGGACCATCCCTTGGCATGTCCGGTGGAGAAACCAGTGTGGTATGTGATGAGACCAAGCTCTGGTATCAGAGTTGAAGCTGAATCGTTCTTCAATGTCAGGTTATTTTTCTTTATCTATTAAATCAAGACAACAGAAGATAACTCAGAGGGTTCTTGTCACATTTAACCAGGACGATGTATACAAAAAAGTATTTTGCTTGCAAAAGTAGACAACCTACCAAAGTATCTGGTACCACATTGGCCATTGCCTTCCCACATCTGTTAGAATCAAGGGCAACCTGTGTCCCAGATCACTCTGCCTCCTTTTCCTCTACACACAACATGCTGGTCCAAAAACTAGTTAAAAAGTACCAGCTGAATGCCTTGAACATACGCCCAATCAATTAATATTTAGGGAGTGTCTACTAAGTGACCCTCATTGTACCGAGTATTATGAAGTTTATAGGAGGTACAGTGACACATAGTTTCTGCCCTAAAGAGCTTAATACTCACCAGGACCATTTCGGTTAGAATGGTCTTTAGGGTTTTATATTTTCCAACTGCCAGAATGTATGTCTTTGAGAGGAAGAGAGAGAGAAAAGAGAGGAGAGAAGGATGCAAACTGGAGTGACCAGAAGGCTTCATGGAAAAGGACTGGGGGAGAGGAGAGACTTGAACTGGGCAGAATTAAGGTCAACCCAGCAGGGACATAGTGCTGATCTTCTAGGCTGAGGGACTAACAGCAATGTAGGCACAGGCTGTGCATAGGACAGGTGTAGAAGGGGAGAGGATGGTGAGGAGGCAGTGACCACTGCCCCTACCTGGACTAGATGCCCTGTGAGAAAAGAGCATTTTGAGGAGCTGGTGGTAGAGAAGATTTGGGCGGACAGCTGGGTACCAAATGGGCATTATCCCCATGATGTGAATGTGGTCTCGTTGTTACCTACCAACTTGCAGGGCCTGGAAGGACTGATACATTTAATTGTCTTGCAGTCCTTAGTCCTTCCAGAAGGTTGACAAATGTCCCAGACATAAAGGGCAGTGATGTGGCGGAATCCTCTCTCACCACACTGCCTCTGCTTAGGAGCCTCCAGCAGCTACATGTCTAGTTTGGGAGCCAGGAATTCCAAAAGAAGAGCTCATCTATGCTTCATCTTATCCTACTCACCTCTTGCAATAATTGTTTTTTGTTTGTTTGTTTGTTTGTTTTGTTTTGTTTTGTTTTAGTTCCTTGCCAAATAAATTGGCTCCTTAGGATGCTGAGAAAGGCTTCTGACCATTCTGGCCCCAGTGCCTCCCCCTCTGCCTCCCCCAGCAGGCTGTATTGTGATTGCCTGAGCCTCACTGCCGTGAGACCATGGGCTGCTTGAGGTGAGCAGGCACCATACTTGCTTTTGTGTCCACCATTCAATCCCCAGAGCCTTGCATAGTACCAGGCATGTATTAGACACTAGATTAGTATTTAATATATTACATTGAGACCAGCCTTCCTGAAGCAGAGGGTGGTGGGTGGGCTAGAAGGAAGCTGGGGTCAGCACTTGGAGCTGACAGAGGGTTGGACCTCTTGAAGGTTCAGGGCCAGAAGAACAAGGGAATAAATAATAAGCATCAATCTGCACTGCCCGTTCCCTTCTCAGCAGAGCCTTTGATGGGGATGAATGGAATAAAATTAGCAAAATCATTAGCATGATGATAACCAGAGCCCCCTCACGCTGGGAGCTAGGAGGTGATCAGGTATTCTGTTCCTGGCCTCCACACCTTTCAGATCTCTGTTGCTTTCCTGCGGACACAGAGTAAGTGATGCTCAAACCAGGCTGGCCCCGGCTCCTCTTGGGGGACAGAGGGAGGGAGGGAGAGACAAATGAGCTTTGTCAGTGGGCTCCAGTCCTTTGGAGGCAGGAGAACAGCCTCACTCAGGGGGCACTGTGATCTGGAGCCCAAGTGGGGGCTTTCCAATCAGGTCCTCCTTGGTTTGAATCCATGATCTTCCACTGACTGTTTCAGTCACCAAAGCAAGCGAACACTCAACAAAAGGTAGAGGTAGGTACCACCTTCTAGGGTGCTCGTCATCTCTGAACTAGAAGGGATGGCTTTGTCAGGGAAACACGAGGGGGTGTCTTCCAGAGAGGCCTAGGCTGGGGCCAGCGAGCTCAGAAAGGGTCATTTTTTTAGTAGGTGTCTTCTTTCCCTCCTTTTAGTTCTGTATTATTTTCTTAAAAGATAAAACCTAGAGAAGTGAACCAGAAAGGATTTCAATTCACTCTGTCAATGCTTTGGGCAGGATAATTAACCATAAGAGCACAACAGACAAATCTTGAATTTTTCAGTGGCTCAATGGCTAATTTTTATATATCATAGTCCAGTGTGGGCTGATGGGCTTGACAAGGTGTCACATTAGCTACAATATATATTGAGGCTAATGTGAGTGATACACAAACACACACATATATGTGCATATATGTGTATGTATGTATGTATACACACATGCACAAGTAAATGTAGACATGTACATACAGGGTGAGGCAAAAGTAGGTTTACAGTTGTTCGTATGGAATACAATAATTAAATGCAAAGACGAACTATCTCCCAAGACTTTTACCAATGGCTGAGTGTTTCTAGCGCATTAGCTCTCTATCCATAACTTCACTCTCTGTACAGTAGAGTGTCGTAGTCAAGAACACAGACTCTGGAACCAAACTAGCTCTCTGACATTAGGCAGTTTTCTTGACCTTTCTAAGCCTCGGCTTACTTATCTGTAAAATGGGACTAATAGTAGATCCTAATTCATAGGTTTGTTATAAGCACCTGGTATGATACCCCACCCAGAGTTCAATAACTATTAGTTGTTATTGTTCTTCTAGCTTGTTGGAACTTCATCCATGTATTAATGCTTTGTATAGCCTTAAGGAATCTCCTCCCCTCTCTAGGCCTCAGTTTCCTCATTTGAGAAATAGAAGGAAGTTGTCTCAGTTATCCCTGGTGTCCCCTTCTAGTGGTCATTCTATGCCTCCCACATTGCACAGCCAGGCGCCACCTGAGGCGACGCTGTCTTGCATGGCACCTAAGGGAAGCATAAGGGGTCTGTGAAAATAAACACATGGTTAATGCTGGCAGCAGAAGCGCCAGCAGCCCACAAGTTCTTAAGATGATAATAGCTATCATTTTCCGAGTGCTTGCTACGTGCCAGCCACTCCTCAAAACATTATAGGCACATTATCGTACGCAATTCAGGAATCCGCTCATCCCTTTCCTTCTCTCTTGCTGATGTTGGCAAAGTATGTATTGCAATTTGGGCTGACAGGCTTGATGAGGTGTCCCATTAGCTGCAATATATATTGCAGCTAATGGAAGGGATACACAAACACACATATATGTGCATACACACACACAAGTGAATGTAAACATGTATATACAGGATGGGGCAAAAGTAGGTTTACAATTGTTCATATGGAATAGAACAATTAATAAGTAAAAATGCAGGAACAAATGCTGTGTTTTGTATACTCACAACTTTAAACCTACATTTGCCCCACCCTGTATATACATATATATGTGTGTATAGATACATGTGTGTGCATGCGTACATACACACACAAGCACACACACACAGAAAGAAGCTAATGTGATTACCTTTCCAGGCTGTCTACCCATCTTTCTTTCACATCTAGATTGTGAAGACCCAGGAAAGGAAAAGCTAACGTATATCGGATGACAACTAAGTGCCAGGCATTGCTATAAGTGTTTCCCATAGGCTGCCTCATCTCCTCCTCCCAGTAACCCTATTGTATAGGTAGTACTAATACATTTATTTGTAGATAAATATATGAAGCTCAAAGAGATTAAACAGCTTGCTCAGCTAGGAAGCGGGAACCCCTCCTGGCAGTCTAACTGCAGAGCCTTTATACTATTAAGCTTCTGGACTTAAGCCCCCTTTGTAAAGCAGAAAACCATGTCTAGCATCCTGAATGGTATTAAAAAAAAAAAGTAGGATCTTTCCTAGTCCTGGGAAAAAGTGCAGGAGTGGTGTCTGAGGCCCTCAGTCCTCATGCCTCTGGTGACGAGAGCAGCCAGATGAGGCCACCCCATGGACATAGACTTCTATGTGTCACCACACAGACACGAACCATGTCGCTGGTCAGGGATGGCCTCCTGGTCTGAACAGACGGCCCCCACAGCCCGCTGCAGCCCTTGCTGGCCTGGGACGCCTGCAGAGCTACGGCTCCCAGCACCCCTGCACTCCTCCCTGAACAAGACAAATGGCGGGTGGGCAGGTGGGGCCGAGCTCTGCCCCTGTTCTTCTGTTGTCGGAAGTGGGGTCCCTTCAGCGAGCAGCCAGGCAGCCTCATCAAGTGTGTGACAAGACTCTTTAAATGGTGCCTGGTGTTACCTTGCACTGAGCTGAATGGGAGAACCAAAGGAGGGTTAAAATTTCACTGAGGCTTCTATAATGTTTCATTTGTGGTGGGCCATGACACGGTTGGGCAGTCAGCATTCTGTGCAACAGGAAAGAGCAGAGTCGTGTTATTACAAGTGTTCCTTTACTGAGAAGGGGCTCTGTGGAGCCCACTAGCAATGCAGACCAAAAAAAGAGTGTCTCAGTCGCAGTCTGTGAGAGCCGGTACACCCAGCCCTGCTGGAAGCAGTTCTCTCCATGTGATCGGGATGGTGAGCCTAGGACTCCATGCACGACGCCTTCAAGGCCCAGTGCCTGCCACCACCTTAGTCTCGCCGCATTAAGAACAGGGACAGGCTTCTCTGAGACCCAGCTGGGTGACTTGGAAACTCTGAGTCAGCAGACAGTGTTTTGGATGCGGGCCTGGCACAAATGAGCTACCCAGCCCTGAGCAAGTGGGTGAGCTTCAGCCTTCCCGTCTGTAAGATAATGTTTAGACAAGATGGTGTCTGAGACTCCTTCCTCTTTAGAATGTCACAGAGCAAATACAGACCTCCCAGCCATTTGCTACTGCTGTTAGTATAGTTACTCATCCTAGTTTTGGGGGGCAAAATAGTTGATCTAATAGGTTCTCGGCTCCAAGAGAGCATATTTGTTTTGTTCGAGAGTCTGTCTCCTGTGTCCAACAGTGCACAGAGTGGGTGCTTAATGAACGTCAGATGGACAGTAGGTGGATGGGTCCAATTTCTCTTCTGAATTAAACATTGCCCCCCACGGACGCTCACAGCCTACGCTCACACGCACCCATCCCATGCGGACTGACCCTTCAGTGTACGCCCCGCACGTGAAGCGTGTCCACGCTAATCGCTGGGGACAAATTCCTGACACAGAGGATCCCTTCACTCATCTGGTTCTGTGTCCTGGTTTAATCTATCATTTATCAGCCACTGTGTCTTCGCAGTAACAATGTCCTTTCCCATCTCCCAGAATGCTCCAAATGATCCACCAATCGCATGTCTAATTACCTAACGTAGGCAAGGGCCCTCTGACAGGCCCTCCAAGAACAAGACAAATTAGAAAGAACCTGGGCACTGCCATCAAAGAGTCTATGGCCAGTTGGGAAAAGCAAAGGCGCCCCCATTTTTCGTTCCGTCACCTTCAGTTTGCACCGTTACGATTCTCTTTTTCGTCATCCAAGCTCCATGCCTTTCCCCCAGAGCAGACTTCAAAACTGTGTCCCGCACGGCCGTTCTTCATCTCTGCAGACCCCAGTGTGTCCATTTCAGGGAGCCCGGACCCTGCAGGTTCTCCCCCACACATTTACCACAGTTCCCCTCTTCACTGAGCGTTCGATGGTGCGGGCGTCATTAGGGACCCTGAAGTCAGGCGTGGTGCATTTGTTTCTCCAAGGTCACGTGGCACATCAGTCACAAGGCCCGTCTGGGAAACGGGATGCCAGTCGATTCTCTTGAACTCACCCAACTCAGAAGAACATTTTCTGGACATCTTCACCTGTATCTGAGGTATGGCTGAAACAGTGAGACTTCTCATTTTTTTTCTTATAAAAGTGGTCTTTTTTTTTTTTTTTTTTTTTTTTTTTTTTTTTTTTTTTAGAATTTCACCTCACACTTAAAAGAGGAAAAAAATGGTTTCTATAAAACATTTGATTATCTGCATCCCCTCTATAGACAGTCGTATGCTTGTTTTTAGTTAGTTCTCTCATTAAACCTTTTCGTACACGATCTCATACCTTCACTCCTTGAAGGGCTGGTGGAAGCAGGTGCATTTTGGAGTTTGTCCAACACATGTAGGCTTTGATCTTGGGTCTTGGTTCTGTTACTCACCAGCCGTGTGGCCTTGGGCAAGTTCACTGAACATTTGCTTCATGCGCAGAATGCAGGTCATTTATTTAAAGGACTATGGCGTGTGGGTTTTTGGGAAGACTGAGTGGGGTGAAGTCTA
The DNA here is from genome assembly GCA_039655065.1 of Glossophaga mutica. Lineage (NCBI taxonomy): Eukaryota > Metazoa > Chordata > Mammalia > Chiroptera > Phyllostomidae > Glossophaga > Glossophaga mutica. The sequence goes on from CM077314.1 coordinate 13,046,095, forward strand.
CAAGAAATCATCCTTTGCAGATGTCAGGAGCTCAGCAACCTACCGTCTGAATCAAGTTCAACAGTATATTGGTTTCCCACAATGCACAAGACCTGTTGGGAGATGCAGAAAAGGCTGAGCCAGCTGACTCATTTCCAAAGCAAGTATTTGATACTTGTGCTTCCGACCCAACCCCCATACTTCCAAGTGTCAGCTCAGATATCACTTCTATAGAGAGGCCCTACCTTCTGCCATATCTAAAATCAGCCCTTAATTACTCATCATAGTGTCACCTTGTATGTTTCCTTCCTGGTGTAACGGGGTTTTTTGCACGTTTATTGGCTGCCACTTCAATAAGCTGGAAGCAGCAAGATTCTGTCTGCTTTTCTCATTACGAAATCCCTCCGCATTCAGCCCAGTGCTTAGAACCAAGTACAACCTATTTTTAACTGAATGAATGAATTCTAACTGATGTGGGTACCCTGGGAAACAAAATGTAGGTCAGGCCTTGATCCGATTCACAACTGAGTGACAAGCCTAAGGACCTTTTAGTTAAACCATGAAAACCCCTGTACTTCTGCGGAGACTATCATTTTCCACCTCAAGCAAACAAGAGCAGATGTTACATAGAAGGTGCACGTGCAAGTGCTAAGCCCAGACGAGGAGGAGAAGATGCAGCTGGGGTGAGGCAGCTGTCAGGAAGCTTAGGCAGAAGGTGGCACGCGAACGTCCATGGCATTTGCAAAGCATGCCTGGGATAGCGCCCCTCTCAGCTTAGCTGAGGTCACTCGTAGAAAGCCCTGTTCCGAGCTGAGAACCATACCTGCCCTTTGGTTGTGCCAGATGCTGTTGTTTTCTGTATAGTTTTGTTATTGCTGTGAACAGCTTTACTGAGGTGTGATTGCCAGACAATGAACGGTATGTATTTAAAATCCACAATTTAGGTTGTGGCGTACACACCTGTGAAGGCCTCGCAGCCAACCTGACGAACACACCACTGCCCCAGGTTTTCTCAAGCCCCTTCGTAGTCCTGCCCCCCCACCCTGCCCCAAAAGCTTTCTGTACGACTACATTTTTATTCCCTTTCCCACCTTCTTATTTTCAATAATTAGACACATCGATGTTATAATCCCAGGGTACCTTTCTTCTGGGAGTTGGGTGCTCATGGTATTTTTTTCCATAGCCCACTTCTGAAGAAGCAGCTGCATCTCTTGATATTCCTTATTGTAAATACAAATGCTTCCATATCGACTCTCACTTTGGTTTCTTCCCTGTAAAATTGGAACTAAGGCTCATTGGGGATGATTTTGGCACACAACGGGAGAAGTCCAACAAAGGGAGGTTCTCCGTGGGTGGCTTGGTGTGCAGGGAAGGGCTGAACAGGCCAGGTTCCATGCCCCATAAAGCTCACAGCTTAGAAAGTGGGGCTGGCTATATCCAGGGAAACAAATACTTACTTATGAAGGAAGACATAAGGCATGCAGTGACAAAAATTGTGTTTTTGTTTTCCTTGTGACTGTAAAGCATAAAGAATGGCCTTGAATGGAAGCAGACAGCTGAGCTGATAGCAGGTTCTTTCTCAGCCCACAGACTGAAAAAGCCTGGAGCACAAGGTTCTGGGCTCGGTCATCTGTGGATGCTAAGGACCAGGGGCCAGGAAAGAAACTGGGGCCTCAGAGGAGAGCAGGCCACTGTGGCTGGAGCAGGAGAGACTTGGAGAGGCCTGAGGACACAGCTGGAGGGGTGGGCAGGGGCCAGATCAGAGTCCAGGAAGGACTTGGAAGGACTTTGAGTTTTATTCTAAATGCAATGAGAAGCCATAGGGAAGTCTCACTCAGAGAAGTGGCCCAATTTGATTCGTTAGAGATTACTGTTTTTCATTAATGGGCACATAAATTTAATTTTTCTGATTAAAAAAATAATTGTGAATAGTTATAGAAATAATAATAATTATAAAATTCCCTCTATAGTATGGTGCCTTAGCTAGAGAAAAATAACAGGGTACTATTTTATACTGAAGTGCATTATTAGGCACAACTCCAAGCATCTAACCGAGATTCCTCATTTGCCTCTACAATACATGTATTATTCCTATTTTACAGAAGAGAAAATTGACTCAGAGGGTTCAATAAGGGCCAATAATTCCCCCAGGTTTACAAGACTGTGAGACCAGCTTACCTAAGTAAATCAATAGGATCGAGGGAAACATCTCTTTCCCTCGAAACTCATCTGCAACTGTTAGACTCGAGTGCACGTTTAATCCTGCGTCCCAGCCTCCGTGGACGCTAACGGCTGTTACGAAGGAAACAGGGCGCACGCAGGAAGGAAGGGGCAGTGGAGGAAAATCAGTGGGGTGAAGAGCACGTGCTGGCGGGACGCTGGGGCCAGGGACAGAGAGCCCACGACGGCCACCCAGAGTGTGGGTGGGCAACGCTCCACCCGGGCAAGGGGCACGCGCGGCGAGTCCTGGACCCAGACAGTTAGGGCAACGTGGAACATTTGGCAAAACACATCTCAGCACCACACAGACATGGGTGTCTGCTCTTCTTACACAAAAGGCCTCAAAAAGTTAATGAAACTTTAAAAGGATGGGTCACGGCACTTCTCGAAAGGTTTAAAAAAACTAAATGCACTTCAAATAATGGATGGATGGATATGATGTGGCATATTCATGCAAGAGAATATTATTTTGTCATAAAATGAAATGAGTTTCAGATGCAAGCTACTGTTGCAAATAAATCTCAGAAACACTGTGTTAAGGGAAAGAAGCCAGACACAAAAGGTCACATAGTGTGTGATTCTGCTTTTATTAAATAGCACAATCCATAGAGATAGAAAACAGATTCGGGTTTGCCAGGGGCTGGGAGGGAGGTGGGGAGGGGAGGGATTGCTAAATAGCTGTGGGTTTTCCCTTTCAAGTAAGGAAAATGCTGGAGATAAAGGCGTCATTGCACAGCCTTGAGAATGTATGAAATGTCACTCTCGAAGGAACACTCCAAAATGGTTCCTTCGATGTTATCTAAATCTTACCTCCATTTTCAAAAATTCAGTAGTCATAGGGAGCCCCTAAAACCCCCAGGTAAGGAGACCTTAACAGTCCATAAAGAGAATCTCTAGATAGTCATTATTTATTCCATGTATTTCTATCACACCTATTATGTTCAGCTTTAGGACGAGCCTAATAATACTTGGTCTCTGGCTTCATGACGTTTACATTCTAGTGGAGGACACAGACGTTAATCAAATAACCACGAGAAGGTAAATCACCAATATGCCTTGAGCTCTGCAGGGAAAGCACTCTGGGGCCAGTCGGGGGTGAGGGGAGTCTTTTCTGAGACGTGACCACGGAGGGATCTTCTGCAGGAACTGACTAGGGGAGGGAAAGGCAGTCTGCACTGGAGAGGGGGAGGTCAAGGGAACGGCCCATGCAAAGGCCCTGTGGCAGGAGATTTCTTGGTAGAGTCAGGCTTGGAAGGAAAGCTTCTGTGGTATAAATGTAAATGTGGATATAAATGTAAATGTGGATGTAAATGTGGGAAGACATCCAGTGCAAGGTGAGCCTGGAGAGACAGATCCTACAGAGCCCCGTTGGCCTCATTCAGGATTTTGGTTCTACCCCTTAAAAATAGTAACACCCTCAAACACCCAGCCTGGGTCTCCATTCCCTGCCCTGCACTTTCGGTCCTCACGGCTCTTCACCCCGCACCCTACATACACTTGTTTACTGCCTTCAGCCTCTTCCTCATCAGCTCCCAAGGGCAGGGGCTGTCTGTTCCCTGACAGTCCCCCCCCCCCCCCCCCCCCCGGCACTCCCTGCCCCGCTCCCGCTCCCGCGCACAGCACGGGCTAGTCGCTCAACTTGCTGAATCAGTGCATGGGTTTTGATTTTGAAAATAGCGTTCACTCTGCAGGATGCAGACCGGATGGGTTTGGGGTGAGGGGGGAGACTGGGCAGGCAGAAGTGTTGCGTTACCTCTCCCAGGGCCCCCTGCGTGTGGCACTGTCTATGGGCAGCCAGCAGAGCGTTTTCCTGTAAAAGGCAGGTCTTACCTTGAAGAGGAAGACCTGCTTCCTCACTGAGCGCTCTGGCTTCTTGATGCAGAGTAACCCAGCAGGAGGAGGTCAAACGGTCGAAGGTCAGAGGGTGAGGAACATCCATTCAGTGAGGTGCCCTATCCTGGGATGCTGGAGTGAGCAGGTAGGGTGGCGTGGGTGTTCAGACAGCTCTGCACTGGGCATCCGGGACGCTGGGTCCACCCAGCCATGCCTCATGAGACTTAAGGTCTCTCTGTCACTCTGGTTCTCCTTCATATAAAGGAAGTGAACAATGAACTTGATCTAGATACGTGACTTATCCCCACTCTATTTTTTCCCACAGAATATTTTGCCTACTAATATAACAGCAAATTTTTATGAATTTTAGCTGTTGTGACAAAATGTTACTGTCATGGGTGTTACAACAAACTATACTGTGGATTTGGTACCACTTTTAATAGGATTCATTTTTCATTATTCCCAGGAGCACCCACATCTCAAAAATAGAACATATGTGTATACGAACTCTGATACCTATTTAATCTAGAGATAACGTTTAGTGCTCACGGAATTGCAGACCCCTGACCCCCATTCCTGGCCTCAGGAATGAGGAACCCCCAGAATGGAAACCGTGAAAGATCATAATTCTAGAAAGAAAGGAAAACACAGCCGATGGTAGAAGGGAAAGCGAAATGGCTCTCTCGCCTGCATGGAGATTGGGCTGCTGACCCCTGCCTCCTCCCTGGGCTTCCTGAGTTAGGATGATACCACCCTAACACCCCGCCCTCCCGAGAGAAAGGCCTTTCTATCAGAAAGGCTCAAGAAGCAGATTGCTTTATCCCCGGCCAGATGAAACGTGCTTTCCCCAGCACGCAGACCCCGGAATGGTTTCTGGAATGACTTAAAAGGTGAGGGCCATTCAAACAAGCTGCCTGGCGTTGAAAGCATTCTGTTGGCTGCTTCATGAAGTTTCTCAGAAGCAAAACTTCTGGGTCTTGAAGCAGAGACTCGAGTCTGGCAGCTGGTGCTGGCCTCTCTCTTGGCCTCTGCTGTGTTCACGGTTTTCTAACAGATTCCTTTGTCGGAGGTGCTGAGTGCCTTCTCCCCAAGCTCATTAATTTCTCAGCATTAATGCATTTCCATTAACTTCCAATTAGGCGCAACTTCTCACTTACTTACGGTGGTGAATGCCCATGGGCCCCATTTGCCCTTTTGCATCCAAGCCAGTCCACACCTGTGCTCGGTGCTGGGTGATGCACAGACGGAGCAGGAGCCGCTTACCAAGTGCAGGTCGCACAAGACTCCCCTCCCTTAGCCTTTTAGTGGACACAGTAAACAACTATTTGAGCAATGACTGCATTCCAGGTACTATTCTTGATGCCGAAGATTTTTGGCAGAGAACAAAAGACAATGATCTCTGCCTCCCAGCGTCTGTAGATTGTATCACAGGTTAGCAGTTCCTAAGTGCTGAGGAGGAAAAGCCAAGAGTTGGGGAGTAGAGGGTGGGAATGCTCGAGGCTAGCAAAGGGTGGGTAGGGTGTTTGTGTTGAGAAGTTGAGCCTTAATAGGGACTTGTATCAGGAAAAAGTTACCCATGCAGATACCTGGGGGAAGAGCAATACAGACCTTGGGGGCAGTGAATAAAAGACCCTAATGAAGGTACATGACCCATCTGTCCAAAGAACAGTGACTGGGATGGCGTGGCTACAGTGGGAGGGGTGAGGAGGTCATGGCAAGGCTGAGGTCATGGGGCAGGTGGCATGAGGGCTTGGGGACCCCATGTAGGCTTTGGGCTCTTCCTCAGTCCAGTGGGGGAGGGGGGGCAGTGCTGTGTTTCGAGCAGAGGAGCAATGAGATCTCACTTGTGTTTTATTCATTACTTGTTCCTATTTCTAGCCACCTGATAGTTTTAACACCAATCGGAAATTCACGCCCGCATCAACGGCATTAGAGCCTGCCCAGTGCTTTTTCTCATTCTGTCACTCATTCCGTCCTTACGGGCTGGCGTTCCTTGGTGAAGTGGAACTTTCTCTCAGCAGCTCTGGGGATTTGATTGTCCAGGAAAACATTTCCTGCTGGAAGGTGAAAATAAACGCTGAGGTCATTCTCTTGAGCGGCAAACTTTCAAGGATAGTTTTTAGAAAATAAATAGCCGCCCGAAATAGAGATGGATGTGCCTTGTGCTTTGGAAGGACTCTCTCTTTGACAGTGTTACTTCTTTTTACTGGGGATGACGTTGCAGCCGGCAGCCACTCCTTCAGGGAGCCGCCCTCCTCTGGAGTCCCCTTTTGGGTGGTGCACCCAGCATACCTAGAAGAAGAAGGAAGACACCGGAGGAGAGGGTGTCAATAGCCCCTCCCTAGGTTGCTTGGTCAGATCAGCTGATTGGTGTGTCTAGGTCCTCAAGAGAAGCTTAGATGGGGCCGTGTCTCTTCTTGGCAACTTTATTATTCTGTTAAGTTCAAATGGCTTCTCCTGGTTTTTAAGGCTCTGTGAAATCTCTGCCCAAATGGTCTTTAACTCCTTGATTCTTTTCCTGTCTCCCTACACATCACACACACACCTGCACTCTGAAAATTACGATAGCCCCTCTAAACCACCCAGTACCCCAAAACACACTCTTTTCTGTCCCGTCTCTAGATTTCGTCTCTGGTATAATCTCCCCCTGATTTTGTCTCTGGTATAATTTCCCCCTGGGACTTCCTTCTCCAGAGTTCTCTGTTCCTGCTAAATGTCATCCTTCAAAGCCTTCATCCAATGCTCCTTCCCTGATCCCCACCTCAGTAACCCCCAAAGCTGAAACCCACTTCCCCTTTTCCTGTGTGCTCACATCCCCGTGCCTTACCTCTCATTCCTCAGGTTCTCAGTTGTATGAAGGTTACTTGTGTTTCTGCTATCTCAGCCACGGGTTTATAAATGTCTTCAGAAGTAAGGCCGACGCACTGATTTTTTTTTTTTTTTTTTTTTAATTTCTCCAGCGGCTAAAAGTAGTATCTGGTTCATAGCAAGTACTCACACATTCGTGGGAAGCATTTATACAGCAGCTGTAGCGATTTTCAAACGCCTGCTTTCATTCATGCATTTAACCGGTACCTACTGGGCACCTGTGGTGCCTCAAATACCGAGCACGGTGGGCAGCACAAAAGTGAGGCAGGAAGTAGGTCCTGCCTTCTGGGAGACGCCAGGTTAGAAGGAGAGAGAGGACACGCATGCGCGTTGCTGATTACAAACGAGGGAGCGCTGGCAGCCAGAGAGTCGGGAACAATGGCCGAACTCACTCTGGTGCGTCCCTGTGTCTCGGGTATTTTCTCCAATGGCCTCTGGTTCATCCCGTCAGCTAGGATGAAAACAACTCTCACTAGGCCACCAGGGAGTTTCTCCTGTCCCCAGAAGAGCTTTCAGTGTGAATCTGATGTCCTCCCTGGGCTGAGAACAAAGACAGGTCATGTTTTCTCTCACTTATTAATTCAGGCTGGGTTGCCACTCAAATGCAATTTTAGAACTTTCTACCAGCAGCCAAGACTTTTATTTGCATGGTTCCCATAAATTAGGAATCAATACAATGAATCCCAAGGTTTCACCAAGGTGACCATAAACCCTGGCTTCCTCTGACTCGCCTGAATGTTTTCTGGGTCTATTGTGCGTGTGGTTTATCAGCCAGCACTGCAAACACATCTGGGCAGAAGACAGCGACGCACTAAAGAACCGCTTTCTCTCTCATTTCCTGCTGGTTTAGACTTGCCAGCTCCATCTGGGCCATGCAGGGGGCTATCTCCCTTGTTAGAATCATCTCTGCTCATTAAAACAGGAGTGCGGAGAACAATCAGAGCTTTGCAATTCTCAGTTCATCTCTTTTCTGTTTACTTATTCATTCACTTAGGCATTCATTTATTCAACAAAAACTGATTAATCACCTCCCTTTTTATATACTCTGCCTATTCCCAAAAGGATCAGTGATGGCTTGTGGGATCAAACATAATGCAAAACAGGATAGCCAGGAATGAAAACGGAAGGGAAGGAAGGGATGTAGCCACCCTCTCCAAACACGGTTGGGGTTTGGCCATAGCTCTGTCCCAGCAAAAGGGAGATTTGTCGGATTTCTGGGTTTTTGCTTTCTACCCGACCAAAACATGCAAATTTGTGCGCAGAATATCGCTTTTCCTCCCAGCTAAAAACATTTATTGAGCATCTAGTGGAGTACTTCGTTCTTGTATGCAAATGACTTCATAATAAATGAATGAATTCACTGCCCAAATTTTAGGCATTTGCATGCCACCTTTCCATTTTTGGCTTAACTCTGCGGCTATAATTGATTTTGTAGTTTTTAAAATTAACTTTGAAATTTATTCTTTTAGAAACTTGTGCCTTTCATAAATGGAATATTTATATCAGTTTCCATAACTAGAAAGTAATGGTAAAATAAATGTAATTTAAAATAATATCCCACTCCAAGTAAACAATGGTAACCACCTAAAACTCTGAGCTGCGGCGTCTTCCTTTGTGTTACAAGAGAGGTTTGAAGGGGTTAAGGACTGAAATCACACTAACACAAACCGAAATGGCCAGTTCTCTTGATTATGTCACTACAAAAGGAAGCTAGGAAAGAAAAATCTCAGCATTATCTTATCGCTTTTAAGCGGCATCATGCCTTACTTCACCCTGCCCAAGACCCTTTTCATATCGGCCCTCTACCTTAGGAAACCTCAGTCAATTAACTAAAGCTGAAATTTGCAGGGAAGAGTTTCTCTTCTACCTGGACAATATAAACGTTTTTTGCTATTACACACACTGAGTTCATTTCAACAAGTAAAACGTCGAGCCTCCCTCACCTACACGTTTTGTTAGCAACAAAGAATGGTTGCGATGTTTTTGGCCCAGAACAGAGCGCTTGTGTCTCTGTGAGGCGTCAGCCGTCCAGCTGAGACACTAGAAGATGTGCCCAAGCCCAGCAGCAGTGAATTGTGCCAGACAGCAAAGGGGACTGTCAGTAAGTTTGGAAAGTCTGACCAATTCCAGAATGTCTCCATCACTTGTTAGATGTCTTAGTTTCAAGGTGCTTAGATTATGATCCTGAGTTCTTCTCATACTCTAATATACTCGTCTGCCTTCTTTCCTACCAATGATACATATCAATAAGCAGAATTATCTGTTTAATGGGTAGAGATCCTGCAAGGCGTGCCAGGGACATTCAACATGTATACCAGCAATGGCACCTAATTTTAATGAGTTTCATTGGCATTCAGTTTGGTTGTGTCTGTCTGCTTTGACAGGTTGGATAGTCAGCTTTACCAGTTCAGAACCAACACCTTCTCTTCTCTCTTGCTATGGGCTGAATCATGTTCCCACAAAATTACTGTGTAAAGACCTCCCCTCCACTGCCTCAGAATGTGACCTCATTTGGAAATAGCCATGCAGGTGTAATTAGCTAAGATGAGGTCATACTGAATTAGGTGGGCTCCGGATCCGTTATGACTAGTGTCCTTATAAAAAGAAGACGTGTGCATAGAGACGCACACAGGAGGAGAATGCAATGTGAATACAAAGGAAGAGATCAAGATGTGTCTACACGTGAAGGCACACCAAAGGTTGCCAGCTTAACACCAGAAGCTGGAGAGAGGCATGAACCAGGCTCCCTCTCAGAGTGCTCTGCAGGGACCAACCCTACCAACTGCTTGGCCTCTAGCCTGCAGAACTGCGAGACCACACATGTGTATTCCTTCAGCCACCCAGTCTGTGGTACCCTGTTATAGCAGCCCCGGGAAACCAGCACACCTCATTTCGCCAATCCCACTCCAGGAGGGGAGGGTCGGAAATGCAGCGTCACTCCACCTGCTACAAACTGCTGTCTCTTGCTCGAATAACCAACCTTAGCACTACCATTCAGTATACCCCGTGTGCAAATGCACTCCTGAACCAGAATAAAAATCTTCTGGCATTTTCAAGGAATATAAGTGACTCTTTTATTAAAGAAGGTGCCATTGATTTGGGTGTAGTTATTTAGCTGACTGGTTAATGAAAAAGTTTACCTAATTTCAGGGAGGAAGAAAAGCTTTATTTGTCATTTTTAATATGTTGAAATTTTTTGATAAAGCCTCAAGGGAAGTGTGGCACTAATTACTTGAATGAGATTTAGTTAACTGATTGTTGAAATATATAAACACTACTGATCTAACATAAGATGGTAGTCATATATATTGTAATTTATGATCTTAATTTAAAAGGTATGGGGTTTTTGTTAGTATAGTTTAAAATTCTTTAATGATAATATCTTGTTACAGTTTCTGTGTGTATTTGTTTTAATGATTTAGAAAGTTCAAATTTTAGTAATTATTTAAACTGTTACATTAGTAATAACTATGAATCCTTTTTTCTTTGAATAGTATTGACCAAATTTCTCTTATAATCAGTAATAAACTTAGTGTGTTTTCTCTTTTCCCCTTTGTTCTACTACCCAATTTCAGTTTATTTCTTTGCTACTGTTTATTTCTGTTTTGTTTTACTTCTGCTCAGTTCATCATTCTCACCCATAAAATGTGAGAAAAATCACTGTAGTCATACTTCCTCTTCTCCTTTATTCCTTTAACTCCCCCAAGTTTTGTTAAGGTTAATAAAATGTATATTCTTCTCTGAAACCATTATCCCTGCATGACATTTAGTCTCGGTCTTATTCAGTCCTCCGAACAAGTCTTTTCGCTGTGATTTTTACAATCATATGTGGATGGTCTAAAGTTTTCCCTCCAGTGGATTTTTCAATAAAGACAATGAGGGAATAATATTCTCTATGTTCTTGCATATTCAAAAATGCATCTGGTATTTCAGCTGGGAATAATGTTCTTAAATCATATTTTTAAGTCATGTTTTGTATCCCTGAGGATTTTGTAGGCGATGCTGCCTGTCTTTCAGCATTTGTTGAAGCTATGTCCCCACTGTTTCCAGAATGTGAATTGTTTTCTCTTGGCTGCCCAAAGGAGTGCTCCTTATCTTTGACCTCCAGGAAATTTACTAGGGTGTGTCGCCCCGTTGGCCATTCTGTATCACTTTCATCATACACATCTGGGATAACCCCATCCGCCTTTGATACCAGTGATTTTTCTCACTACCTTTTAAACCTGCTCTTCTCGTCCTCGTATTCTGTGGTTTACTGTATCGCGAGCAGTTTTTGTTCTTCATTCTGTGGTTCCCATTTCAAATTCATTTTTGTACTCCTTCAGTTTTATCTCCCATTTCTTTCCTCAGACCAACCAGCTCTATTATTTTTTCCTTCTGCATTCTACATGTTGGCAACAATACAACTCCGGGCTTTTAGATTTCTGACTTAATCTCCGGGTTTTCAGTGACGACTGCTTCATGAGGCAGCTTTGTTGTGCTGCGTTCACAGTGAAGACCTGGTCACAATTTTATCTTCTCCATGGCAATATTTTTTTTTTGTTGAGCGTTCATTAATTTTCACTGTTTTCTCCGCTTCGTTCCCCCTTTGCTCTTCATAGTATCTGTCAATAGCTGGGACAACTTTTTCTGAGGTTTTCTTTGTGATTCCTCATCTCGGAATAAGATCCCTTGTTTCTAAACCAGTTATTTGCAGAAGATTTTCTGAAGAAGGTGCTAGGGCAAATTTTTAGTGAAGAGTTTTGCGAGTATTTTCAGACTTTTCTTTCCCCAACTGAAAGAATAGGCAGTTATAAGACTATTTCCTGGTCCATAGGTACTGTTGTCTTGAAATTAGGTTTTTGTATGGTGGTTATGTTTAGTCCTATTCCCTCAACTTCTCTTTACTGAACCGGGACGGAGGGGGAGATGATAAATGATAGCAGCCTAGGAGATGAATTGCACTGTCTCATTCTCATACTGACGGGGACAATCAGAGCTAGTTAAAATGCTGACTTCTCACAGCCTGTGCCCTTAGACCAGTTACTTCACCGCTTTAAGCCCTCATGACCTTACTTACAATGCGGGGACGGTACCACCACTGCTTAACATAAAAGGCCTGCCTCCGAACCATGACACTACTTCTTTGGCCTCCTCTGAAGTCAGACAGCTGACATTTTCTTAATTAAGAATTTGGGCTGCATTTAAGTCTTTGATTTTCCCCGAAAGCAATACTGTAGAAACCTAATTTTGCCACACTCCACAGTATCTCCAGCTCTACGATTACCGTATTTGCCATGTAAAATGAGCACCCACATTTCTGACCCAAACTTTCAGGGAAAAAAATCTTTTGTTTTAATTTTTTAAATTTTATTATTTATTTATATTGAAATACTTGTTTTTGTATTAGAAAGGAAATTTAGCATTTACTTTTGAATATATTATGGTACAAGAAATTTTACATAACAAATAATTACCAAAAACAAGAACAGATACAAGGTATTTCAGGTACTACCTGGGGCTACCTATAATGCCATCTTATTTTTCCCTCAAAAATTTGGGCAAAAAAAAGTGGCATTATACACAGAAAAATGCGGTAAATTTTCAGAAACTCGGAATAACTCCAGCCCTTCAGCACCGCGTTGGGAGGGTCAGGAACTGTGCTACAGAAATCCCAAAGAGCAGTGATAGGCCGTGGTGGGAACTGTGCCATTGAAAAACTCTGACAGTGGAAACCGAGACTGTGAAGCAGTTCACAGCAGTTTGTTTCTTAATGGAGACACCAGGAAGTGAATGGCGCTGACAGTCTGTGGTGGAAAAAGACGACAGCAGTGGCTCAGCACAAAGCAAGCAAACAATTGTATGTGGACTCAGTGTGTGCAAAGGAGGGGAGTGAGCATTCAGTAAATGCCAGACCCTGTTCTAAGAATATAAAATATTTGGTATGGGAAGAGTGTGTATGAATGCAATTACCCTGATGGAAACCATAGCGAACCAATCTTTTCTTCCATCTCCAGAAATGAGATTTTTCCTCTACATTTGTCATTACAGATGCTCACACAAGTTATTTAGAAGAAGAGAAACACTATTTCCAGAGCTGGTGGTGTTCCTGTTTGGTAAGTTTCTGCTCTTAGTTATTCCCTTCCATGAGATTGCATCTGAACATATGTAATCATAATATGTATTTGTTGTTTGTATCTATTTGGGTTCAATTAGTCCTTTTCTTGTGAAAAATATACTTCATGAGGTTAAAAGAGATGACCTTGCTACAGAGTATATATGTGAGCTGGTGAATCCATGTCCATCCCTGTGGCAAGTGATTGGTCCAGAGATGAGCACCCAATCCAAAGGGAACCAATCACAAGCTTTCCTGTGACTTTGGCAAAATAAAATGTGTCAGAAAAAAAGACTTTCTATTGAGGCTTTTAGGCTGAGTCGGTATGCGTGTCTGGAGTTTGCAAAGGCTATCTGGTCCACCAGGTGGAGAAAGTCCATCTGAAACATACAAAGAATGAGCTGGTGACATTCTGTGAGCCAATGAAGCACCTTTTTGCTTAAATAGTTTGAGTTGGGCAGAGAAAAAATGGGTAGAAATACCCTGATTACAGTGACCTCACTGAGACAGTGTGGACTGGCAGAATTACACAGGATTCGAAGTTACAAAGTAGCCTTGACAGTGACTTAGAAGTGTGGCCTCAAGCAAGCAACTTAATCTTAGTCCCAATTTCTGTTATGAGTAATATGGTCATATCGGATCACATAAAATCTGAGGCCCTATTTCGTCTTCTGTTTTTATTCCAAGTTCCATTGCTTTAACTTCGTTAATTCATAGTTGTCTCTCATCTAGACGTGATAGCATTTCCTACACTGATTATTGGCATAGCTAGCTAGGGCAAGTCTTATTTCTAAGTGACAACCCCCTCTCTCTGTTTCCGAGTCTCTCTGCACCTCCATCCCAAGCAGCTACAGAGCAAATGTGTGTTGTCAGACAGCCATCAGGCCTGGCACAGCGACGCGTGTTTGGCTCTGAGAAAATCCATCTCTTCCACCCAGAAAGCCAATGTGGCCACTTGCATTCAATGAACAGAAAATCATGTACAAAGGCCGCTCTGCGATGTCTCTTAATGCTTTTATTTTTTCCTTCACATTCCTCTAACTCCTATTCTGATGAATAATTTCTGCGCAAGTGCACAGTGAAAACTTCTAATTCTTTTGAAATGGGGATTCACACCTATTGCACTCACACACAAACACATGTACAGCAGTAGACTCAAAGACGAGAAATTCCACTTTAAACTAGCAGTGATAGCATGCTTCTGAATGTTCTGAATGTTCTGCACTATTTGTCATTTACCTCCTCAAGTCAGTCAAGAGTATTACATATGGAGGTTGCCATGTGTTATGGATGTATTTATGTACAGATTATTAATATTGCACAATCTTAGAAAAACCTGAGATTCATCCTATTAACATTCTCCTGTGTGACCAGCTGCTCAGGAAGAGGCTCACTTCTGTGCGTGTTCTAAAATAAAAAGTTAAGCCTCACATTAGGGCCAAGAGTTTGCTTGATTTTAAAATGTCACTGCTGCTTGTTGGATACAGACATAAGCGAAACCAGTATCAGGGTTAGAGAAGTGACTTCCCCTAGCTGGCTCCTGTCCCAACTGCCTGTTATTAATCGAACTTACCTCTCGTACACCCACATATTAACAGATGGGTTTCATTCACTGTGCATAGCCACCATAGGTAAGTTCGGTAGATAATTTCATATTCAGTTTTATATAACTTACAAGATCCTAGACATACACAGAGGTATTTATGCAACATCGAGAGTTTGGTTTTTTCCCACCGAGAGACTGATGTCTCCTCGGTGGTTAGTTTCCTGGGAACCTCTCTTTAATGTGCCCTGTGAGCACAGAGAACTTGGGCGCCTAAGCTATGTCAGAGGCCTTGACATCCTCTAAACGTTGCCACTCTCAGCTTCTAAGATCCTGCTGTAACTCCGATCAATGGCATGCTTTAAATATGCTTTTAAATTTATAGTTTTCCTTTCATCCACTACACTTAAGGACAGACCTTTTGATCCTGTTTAGAATAAACCACCAATGTCAAATCCACAGTGTGTGTGATGATCTAATGAAAGCAGCCCAGGGCAGGGGTCCCTTCCTCCGCCACCCGTCTGTGCTTGGACAGTCAGGGGAGCCCCTAACTGCTTGCTCTGGCCCCAGTATTTCCCCTCATGATTCATTCTCACTGACATCAAATGTACTCTCTAAACTAACATCTGACCCCACATCACCATCGCAGTCAAAAACTTCCCACTGGCTGCTTGTGGCCTGTAGGATTGATAATGACAGTAGTAATAACATCAATAATTATGGAGCCAGAACTTACTGGATTTACTCTGTGCTAGCTAGACACTATGGGATGTACTTTACATACATTTTCTCATTTAATTTTTATAGTAACTCCCCAACGTGTTATGGTGGTAGAAACTGAGGCTCAAAGAGGTTAGGAAATTTATCCAAGGTTTTATAGTTCGTACGTGATGGAGCCAGATTTCTAACTCAGGTTATAGTCTTCACCGTGATACCATTCTGATTCTTCTTCCTAATGAACCCAGGTTCCTTGGCTAGTCTTTCATAGAATACAAACTCTTCCTTTGTTCTCAAAATACCTCTTTATATTCTAACATACATCCTCTTCTCCAGCTCAGTTTCTCTTTGTGCTGTCTTTAAAAGTTGTATTCCATCTTTTAGTTTTTTAGTTTTTTCTTTTTCATTTCTCCCAGCTTTTCTACCTTTGCTCTTCCTTTTTGCCTTTAGGTATTGTACCCATTCTCTGCATCCTCAGTTAGTCATTCAATGAACAGGTCATTATTAAGCACCTACTGATTAGTTATTATCCCTGTCTTCTATAAACTCACTGACTAGTAGGGGCATCAGATGCTGAGGGGGATCTATTCCATAATAGAAATAACTGGAAAAAATGCCTAGTGCTCAAAAAGGCATTGGGAAAGAATCAAAATTATAACCCCTTTATTAAATCTCATCTCATATTTTCAGTGGTAAATAATCGTATTTCTTTCAGGTAAATCGTAAACTCTTTGACCATAAAACAAAGCCCTACTTCTCCTTTGTATCACTTTCACTCACATATTGGACACAGGCACATAGAAAATGTTTGGTACGTTCTCACTAACAAGCACATTTGCATCAGATAGGCTTTATGTCCTACCCACTTTTTTCAAAGAAATTCTTGGTAGAATGTGTATATTTAGTAATAGGAATGTCTGTATCTGCAAGTATATTTTCAAATATATAGAAGGTTTTTGTGCTAAAGAATAAAGAACATTGAATAGGAACCAGAAATTAAGAATCAAAACCGAGAGCTGCTGACAGATGTGTGCTGTTTGATAAATACCCTCTGAGGATAACAGTGATGATTTCTGCCTTATTGGCACCATAGTATTATTATGTTAAGCCAATTGGGTAAGTCACCTGAAAGGCTTTATATAGTATATTTTTTGCCAAGTGATTCTCAAAGTGTGATTTGAGAACCCTTAGAGGGTCCCCAGATCAGAGTTCAACCAAAGAAACAGAACCCGCAGGAGACAGGTATTAAGAGATCTGTTGCAAGAAATTGGCTCGCATGATTGTGCGGCTGGGGAGGCAAGTGTGACGTCCACAGGGGAGGCCACCGGGCAGGCCAGGCTGGAATTACAAGCACAAGCTGAGGCCGCTATCCACAGATGGAATGTCCCCTACTTCAGGGAAGGCACAGCTCTGCTTCTAAGGCCTTTCAACGGATTGACTCAGGCCCATGCAGTTTATCTAGGATAATCTCTCCTAGTTAAAGGCCATTAGTCACTCCCTCCACGGCCACCCCACCCTGCCCCAGAACTGTCAGCCCACTCTCTGTCTCTGAGTCTGTCTCTATTTTGCTTGTTAGTTCAGTTTGTCCATTAGATGCCACATATGAGTGAAATCATATGGTATTTGTCTTTCTCTGACTGACTTCTCTCACTTAGCATAAAGAAAAAGAACTCATAGACATGAACAACAGTGTGGTGATTGTGGGTGGGAGGTGGAGGTAGAAGAGGGTATGGGGGAAATGATCATAGAAAAAGTACACCACCAAATGAACTGTTAGAAAATGAAGCCCATTGATTATGGACTTAAGTCACACACACCTACAGGATACCTTCACAGCAACACCTAGACTAGTGCTTGATTGAGAGTTTGGGGACTGTAGTTCAGCCACGTAGACACATAAAACTACCCATCACAGTCTACAGAACTCTTTGAGGGATCCACAAATCCTCCCTCTTCTAACTACGTACATACGAAGCTGAATTTTTCGTCACTTACTTAAAACAACCTAGTATGGTAGAGTGAATGCATGAACACGTATGAAAGTCCAACTGTCTCCTAATCCAAATACTAAAGAGCTTTAGAAAAATTCTCACTGATATTTTTGTTTTGAAAATAGCTATTTTCATAAAAAATGTTAACATGTAATGAATGTATCCTTTTTAAAGAAATAATTATTTTAAAATTTTTCTAATTTTAAGTTCCTAATACACTACATATAGGTGGATTTAGCACACATAAACAAAAAAGAAATGCATTAGGACTCATTTGATCTTTAAGAGTATAAAGGAACAATGATTCCACAAAGATTGAGAACCACTATCCTGTACAAGTATGATTAACAAACCTTACCCTTACCAATACAGCAAATAGCTCAGTAGTTCTCCTTCTATTTGGCATAAATCATCGCAAATGTCTTCTGTTGCAGAGCATGAAGTAGACAGTGTAAAAACTTGGCCTTACTTTATGACTGTCAGGAGAACCTAATCTGTTCCTCTTCGTGAACAAATTACTATTCAAAGAGTGACAAGCTCCTTTTGTGACCTCCTAATGACCTGCCCGGATGCTATAAAACGCATATTTGAATTTTGGCTATAAACACTTTCAACATCAGTATTCGGTATTTTATTCTGAAACTCACTTTCTGCAGATCCCAGTAAGTTATCCCTGCCAAGTTTCCTTACATGACGGTCAAAATATTTATGTTGGGGATATTGTCACTCATGTGTCATATGGTAAAAATGAGTAAGCTAAAAAAAGTGGGTAGAGAGGGAATTGCAATGACTTTCTATCCCAGTGAGTAAACACTGAGTTATTCTTCACTATTTAGTCACTTTTGGGTTAACCAGAAAAGTCAGAAGAAAGGAAATCATGGGAAGTCAAGTTGTAATAAAAACAAAAGTACCCAAAAGATGGTGCAAAGTAAATCTGATGAAAATTAATCTAGGAAAAACTGCATATCATATTCTAAAACATATTAGCATTATTTAGTGCCACCCTAAAACATACGTCAAAGGAGTGTAAGTGCAGTCTTTTAAGACAGAAGTTGCGAACTGAGATTGCGAAAGGCACCAGGCAGGTAAGGCAACCTCCTGAAGCCGTGCAGATGGGAAATGGCCAGGCTGCTGCCCAGTCCCGAGTGAGTGGTTGCTAACCAGCAATAGCCAATTCCTGACTTAATGGGAATGCGTCCCCGTGGTTGTCAGTTCTTTGGCTTGTTCCACAAAAAGAATCTGCTTTATTATGAGAAATAATCCAATGTTTAAATGCTGCCAACTAATCCAAAATTTCAGTCAATGCAGGCCAAACAGAATATCTCTGTAGCTCATTAGCACTGTGTACTATGTGGATTAGGAACACTGACCATCATATATAATTACTTGATGACAAAGGACCGAGAATACCACGAAGGTATTCTTAAGTTGCCGCTGTTCAGCTGAGCCTGTCCCTGTCCTTTCAATGCATTTAGTGGAAAGGTTCCTCCTCGTCATTATTTGGTATTCTAAAATTACTTCAGAAATCAAATGAATTGGTGGAGGTCCCGTCTGAGACTTCCCACTCTTTCAGATTGCTCAACTTTAAAAGTTTACTCGGCATCTGCCCAAAGAAGGAGCGAAGCTCAGGTTGGGCAAGGGTAGACAAGAGTCCCTAAACCCACCTCATTTAGTCAGTGCATCAGTCCTGCAGTTATTCTAACCAATCACCTTGGAAGTTCAGAAAACATCTAAGGCAGGATCGCTCAACCTCAGCACTATTGACATTTTGGATTCGGTAACTTTTAGTGGTAAGAGGATGTTCTGTGCAATGCAGGATGTTTAGCAGCATTCCTGGGCTCTATCCACTTGATGAAGTGGCACCTCCAACTCAGTCTGATGATCAAAGATGTCCCCAGACATTGCCAAAAGCACCAAGGGTGAGCTTCAGGGGGAGGCAACCCCTTGCTAAGAACCACTGATCTAAGGGTATTCAGGCATGGCCCCTGGTGTCCCTCACTTCCTCTCAGCCTACATACACTGTATTCTTCCTAAGAAGAGCTGTGCAAAATAAAGCATGTTCCGCTGTGTTACATTCCCTGAGGTGTTGATGTCATGGGCAACTGCCCCACTGTCCGTCCCCTTGTCTTCATCCTGAAGGAACTAGTTTTATGGCTCTTCTCACCTTCTGACTGCTCAAGATTTTATTTGCTCAACCTTTCTTCCAACTCTTTCTCATTAATCCTATACCAGTGTTTGCATCTGATTAAGCAGCTAAAAGGCTTTAAGTTGCTTTCCATTCCAAATACTTAAACATCCTCTTGCTGTTTAGTGGAGATTCATCATCCAGGGGTGTCCAAACTTTTGGCATCTCTGGGCCACACCGGAAGAAGAGGAGTTGTCTTGGACCACACATTAAATATACTGAGACACATAACCACAAAAAAGATCTCATAATGTTTTAAGTAAACGTAAGATTTTGTGTTGGGCTGCATCCACAGCCATCCAGAGCCATATGTGGCCCTCAGGCCACAGGTCTACTCCCCTAATTCTAGACCCTTGACTTTCTCATGACTAAAATTAAGACAAATAAGCATTGACTTATCAACGTCATCATCATAAGTTCTTTTTTCTCTACAAACTTTTCTGTTATATTTCAGTTTGAATAATTTTATGACCCTGTTTTGTTAATTTTATGTTTGGAACTGGGAATACACCATGCATATTTATTTATTGAATTTAAGTATAGTTGGCGTGCGTTATTAAGTTAGTTATATTTGTCCCACGTGTATAATATATGATTTGACACTTTTATACCTTATAACATGATCACCCCACTAATTATAATGTTTTTGATGGGAATAATTGTGGTCATTTATTCAGGTTGTTAGAGAATTACATGAGTCAAATTATGTAGATTGTACTTAACATGGTGTTTGGCACAAAGTAAGAGCTCAGTCATGTTTACAATGATCCCCACCAGTCAGATTCGCACAGCTTGTAGCAAATAATTGGTCTCAAGCATATGAAGGCCACCTTGGTAGTGTGGTCCTGGGAGTGGGGTAGGGGGTCCAAAGCCATTGTCAACAATTGCTTCTTTAAGTGGCCAATTTGGGCAGCAAGAACGTTAAAGGCTGAATATCCCAAACGATCTGCAGACTATGTGAAAGGCAGGGTCGGTCGAGGAGAACTGCAAACGCACACAGAGGCTCGGTTCACTTCGTTGTGAGCAGGTCGGCTGCGGGAAGGGGGAGCCTGTCTAGAGCTCTGTGATGCGGGATCTCTCACCACGATTGACCAGGGAGTCCCGGCAGCCAGACGGAAGAAACATGGCGTCTCTAACAAAACTGAACATAGTATTTACCTGTTATTTGTTACTAGGGTTCTAATTAGCCAGACAGAGGCATTTAATTCCACCTTCATGATATAAATAACTTGCCACATGCCTGTTATTATTTACAATTACTGGCCAGCTTGGAAAATGGGCCTATGATGCTCTAGGACTCCATAATCATGGGTCTGCATGACAGATCGCTCTTGTCCCGAAATTCTGTGCGCCTCTCTCTCTGTTGAGGAGGTGGTGAGGGAAGGAGCACTGGTCTCAGGACTGAGGGAATGTGGCCTGTAGTGCCAGTTCTGCCACCCGCTTGCTGTGTGGCCTTGAGTGGACATTAACTTCTATAGGTGTCAGGAGCCTCACCCACAGCACAAGGAAGCATGCCAAATGACCTCTAATGACCTTCTGGCACTAGCATTCTGTGATTAACTAAATCTGTGCATCTAGGTCACACTCATGCCAAGAAGCCACAGGACTGTGAGAAAAGGGAGGAGAAGGAACAAGGACTTGCAAAGCATTCTTCTCTTCAGCAGATGGAGAAGTGTGAAATGCCAAGTGCCTCTTGAAAAGATTCTAGGTTATTGAAAGCATTAGGCAAATTTCATGTTCTTAAAATTCTGTTGCTTGTGTCTTACAGTTACAGCTCTTCACATTTTAGATGTTGAGGGTGCAGTATCTTTTCTAAAATGTTTTCTGTATCCATATTTCTTTTTAGTAGTCTGATAGGATCCAATAGTGATCAGAAATTCACAATTACCCTAGCAACCAACCAAGATCATACAGAAAGATTTTCATGAAGTTAGATATCGTATTAATTTCTTCCTACCTCCTTTTATTCTCAAGTTTAGTAATGTCCCCCTTTTGCTACCCTCAGAATAGGCTTGCTGCTTGTTCTACCCCCTCTTTTATTTACGGACCCGATGATAACTATCCATTAACATGGCTACTGGTTCATGATGCTTAGCCCATCTAGCAGAGTTACGGAAAACATAGTAAAAAGATTATACATGGACATTTGCTTTTAGGGTGAGATTTAAAGCTCTCAATAAACCCATTAATAATTCTCTATTTTCATAAGTTTGAAGCATCCATATAATCCATAATAATAATACATTGGTACCACTTTCTTATCCTGTATAATCAAACAGTAATCGAGAAAATCTTTGACTACTGAGAAATGGGACTTCTGAAGCTTTGAGGGCAAATTCATCACCAGCACGCATGCAAAAGCCACTGCAGAGAGTCTTTTCTTTCTTTCTTAAGTGCCCTTGAAACCCAGCAACTGAATTATATGCCAGGCCCCCAAGGAGCGCCACAAGGTTATAATTGTCTCACACTTAATTACATGCGTTGCCAAAGGTGAATGGACAAAGTCGTTTTTGTACCATTTGTAGAGAAGAAGATTGCTTATGAATTTTGATATTGGTGGCTCACTGATTCACAGAAAGGAGAAATTTATGCAAGAACCACGTCTAACAGTGATGCTGCTGTGTCAACGCACAGCCGAGCTGAGAACAAGCGCCTTCACTGTTCTGGGCCCCGGCCCACCCTCACAGACCTGCTATTATTCTTCTTTCTCCCATGGCCGAGCGAGGCGGCTTGTCTTCCCCTTTTCCTTCACAGCTGTTTCTTTCCAGGCCATCTTCTTCTCTGAGTTTCCAAGGGAGTGTTAGCTTAGTCCCTGGCCTGGACACCATCAGATATAATCAGAGAAATGAAAAATGCCATAGGAAAGAGAAATGCTGTTTTAGTCAAGCTGTACAAGAGAAACTGTGCCACGTTCAATGCCTGTGTTCCGTAGCTTCTAATGCAGCACGCTCGGGAGGGACATCAGCTTTGCTGGGGTGAGTAAAAGCAATCTGGCCTTCCCCAGGCAGTGGGGAAGTGACCGCTGATTCTGAGGTTTTAAGCAGGCCCAGGATAGAGCAACGTTCCTTTACACCACATTTGAAATGGCATGTGGTTTGCTGGGGGTGAGATCCACATTCATTTTGTAACACAATGTCGTGTTTCCTTAGGATAAGCTGATGGCAAATGCTGCTTCCTTATGCAATAGAGCTTGCAGCTCAAATGTACCTGAATATGTTTTATGACAAATAATGTATCCCACATCCATCCAGCATGGCCTGAGGATGAAGATGGAGTTAGTGCCTTGTTCTCAAAGCAGAAAGGAACAGCAGCTTTGAGGCCGAGAGTGACATCGTTACTCTGCTTCCCCATCTCGTCTTGATACAGCAAAGCGGGCACTTTGTGATAGTTGTCAGCTGTAGGTGGGAACTTCGGTTCTCCTTTGAGTTCAAAGGAGAAAACTGATGCTTAAAAACAAATATATTTACTCCCCGAACATTAACTGCTCATCCCAGAAAAAGCCCCATATGGGCAGGAAAGTCCCTGACAAGCACCTCCAGGACAATCCTACTTTGGCACGCTGTTAAGGCTGGGACAAAACACCCACCACCGGTGAAGCGTCAGTATTTTTAAAACCCCAAAGCAGGTGGTTGTTTAGCCTGCCAATGTTTATGTTCATGGTAGAATTCATTTGTCTTCTGGATTTGCTGTGCAGTCCTGGTCCTGGTAGCCAGAGGGGAATTCAGAATTCCGGAGGAGGAACTTGACCTCCAAGAGTCAGTCTAGCACCCTGCTCCTTTCTTCTTCACCAGTCCTTTCTCTGTTTCCAGATCTTGCGAACACACCCTCAAGAGTGCTGTGAGTATTATTCCATTAACAGATGCACCGTTCCGTGAGGCCATTAATCAGGCAAATCGCAGATGTTGTTTTCTTTCGAGATGTTACTATAATTACTCTTAATAACACCTACTGAATTTGTCACTTCATTGCCATTGATGACTCTTTAAAAGTGTATCTGATGATTTATTTCTTAAAGTCATTCTGTACGCATTTCAGTTATATTTGTACCTTGGAGGGCTTAGGATCTGTCCCCCAGTTGTTACCACGTGTTTCCAAAGACCGTAGCCAGGTAACCTCATATACGGGTAGCATCAAACGCTCTTGAGAGACTGAAGGTTGAAACCACATGCTGAGTTTGCAATCAGACCATATTCTCCTTATGCTAAAAGATGGTGTTATCGTCTTGAGGCATATGGTGCTAATAAATCCAGTGGAAGGAATCTGCATCCTCACAGGCAGAGCTAGGAAGGAAACAGTTCAGCTGCCGGGTTTACTGGGGATGAAGCTTGGACCCAGAGAAATGAAGTCGGAGTTGCTGAGACAAAACTGTGACCTGAATCCAAGGCTCGTGGCTGTTCCTCCGTGTTGGCTCTTCTGCCACACTCAGGATGGTCCTTGCCATGTCAGAAGGGACTAAAAGGCTCCTTGACGTGAGAGCCAACTAAGGTTGGATTTCCGAGACTACCTACTTACTCTCCTAAAAGCAGAAATTCAGATAGACCTTCTGAAATCCTGGTTTAAACCTAGGAAGCTCCATCTTCATTGCGGATTAAATATCACTGATCTGTTCTTTTTTAGTGACATTGTTTAAAATTTTTCTTCTACATGATTCAAGCCTCTGAAGCCCTTTCTCCTCCTCATCTTTTAGTTCTCCGTGAAATACACTTTTATTGAGAGACTGAGTAAATAGGTGGTGATAACGGCGGCAGTGGTGTGGCTTAGCAGGAAAGATACTCATGGGGATTGAACTTGGACTTGAATCCCTGTTTTCCTTCTTGTTAATTGGGTGACCTTAGACAAGTTACTTAGCTTCTCAAATCCTCACTCAGGGAGGGGGAGGGGAGAGAGAGGGAGAGAACACCATGAGATCGCCTAGCACAGTGCAATGAGTGCCTTACCGAAGACTTAATAATTATTAGTTATTACTATCAGCAGGAACCAGATGAGAGAGAATGGTAACTCATTTTTATGCTCTATAATGTATTAATGTCTAGAGAAAAAAATATTTTCCACTTTTCGTATTAATGATCACTGGCTGCTGCTGGAGATGCAGGAAGCCTCGCAGACAACAGCCTGCGAACAAACTGTGTTTGTGGGGGAGGTGTTGGTGTCCCTTGGCAGAGGTTGTCGCATCAGCGTTGATGTGGAGTTGTTGAACTCACTCGTTTGAAGAACAACACAGGAACACATAAGAATACATTGCCTCATCTGCCCGATAATATACAAATCTCAGATCCCTATAATCACTAGCAACCTGGATGGCGAGCTCTTCACACGCATGCCACCATATGTTGTCTGCCTTCTCCCCGGGTACGGCCCAGAGCAGTGGCTCAGACGTGGTTCCTGGGTGTCAGCGCTACTCAGGAACTTGTCAGAAATGCACATTCTCGGGCCCTGCCTCAGAAACTCAGAAAGGAAAAAAAAAAGGTGTGTGCTTCCTATGCCTCCAGGGGGTGACGATCCTCTATCAGAGAACCTGAGCTGGTGCTTATGTACCACACGATCTCTCCAAGTGAGGAGTCAGTAGCAGGACAGTCCCCGAAATGATCTGAGATAGGACAAAGAGGAAGGACTTCAGGGGACGTCAGATAGATGAACTACATAGTGAAAGTTTTCCCTCTGGTCTCTCTCAGTCCTTAAGTCTCAGTTTACAGTAATGGATCTATAACGCTTCGCTAATCATTACCACTCTCCTTTTTCAGAAAAGAGAGCAGGGTGCAAATTCAAAGTCTTTAGGAAGCAGCAGAGTCTAACTAAAATTTAGTGATACTTCGGGTTTTTTGCATTTACTTTCAAGAATACCTTTGATTTAGAACACATTATATTTGTTGTAGATTTAAGTGGCAATAAAAAGTTTCCTTTATGAAAGTTTACGTTAGTCAGTTTAAAGAAAAGTTTAAGAAAACAGTGATGGGGTTGGCATGTGGTTGTGGCTAAAACCATCGATGGCGGGGTGGTGAGTTCCTTCAGATCAACACTGGCGCACAGGAGAAAACCGGGTGACACCAGTACTTTGTCCCATGGGTTGTGTTAATTAGTTGCATTGCTTTCCTTAGACTGGGTTTTCTCATCAGTCAAGCGAGAGTGAAATGATATGAGAACTTAGATAGGAAAAGTGTTGATATGGGAACTTAGGTATGAAAAGCATTTGCTTCAGTCCTCAGGAAACAGTAAGTACTTGCTACATTCTTATCTCTGAAGCTCCATTTGGAAGCCCGATTGCCATGTGGCCTTCTGAATACCATTTTTTACCTGAGTTTCAGAGTTCTTGTTCCTAAGACAAAAACTTAATCTCAAAGGGCCCTTCCAGCTCTTTTTAACTAATATGCATTTATACACACGTATATAGTGTGTATAATATGCATATACTACATACATAATAAATTCTGTAGCCCTTACCTTTATATAAGCATGCTGTATTTCTTAGACATAAACCTTGAGTGCTTGGAATAATACTGAAAGTGGATGAGCTGTGTTGGAAAAATAAAAGTGTGCAAACTGATGATATACATGTCAGAGCTCAAAAGTAATTGCATTGTATTTTATTGTCATCTGTGCAACTCAAAGCATGACAGAGACTAGAAAATAGATTGTCATGGAGGTTTCTGATGACAGTGGTTTCCATGAGTTGGTGTAAATATATTCGGAGAGACTTGTTCCTACTTAATAACCCACCTTTTTCCTTCTGAGTTGCCGATGCATTCACTTATCACATTTGAAAGGCAGCTTGTCCTTTGCTGTCAAGTGAACTTGATAGAATAATAGAAGATTCTGAAAAATTCAATCAGATCTTGTTGATTCTCCAGGGAACTTCTTGGCTACTTATTCTATTTAAAGGGAAAAATAAAAGATGGTGTGCCGTTGGTCTTACACAAAACGCTGACCAAGTTCAACAGCACAGGTTCTAGTTAGCAGGGGTCATGTCGTTGTTCTTTCTCAGCATTCCAGGGCAGCACTGCTGGAGTTGGGGGGCCCTTTAGAAGAGGAAAGCAATACCTTCAGGGTTACTACAAGATTGCACTGTCAGCAAATCAGGGGTGGTAGCCATCAGCTTATTTATTGCTCATAGCATTCTTGTTAATCGGGAGACTTAAAAAATATTTTTTTAATGGTGAAATAGGGTTCTCTTCATCAGAATATAAAACAGCTTGCACTGTCTTTGACATAGCTGACTATCAAAGCACCCCAGAAACTAGATCCTCTCCAGTATGGGTGGTTCTGATGAAACACCCCAATGGGGCCATTCAACTCTATTTAGCTGTCACTTAATTGAAAACTACTATACAAGGCATAGGGGATGTGCTTGAAGTTGGGGTGACAAGGGTTCATGTTACTATCTTACTGTCTCCTTAAGTTCCAGTCTCTTCTATACACTGAAGATAAAATGTTCCTACTTCGCAAGATTGTTCTGAGAATTAATTGAAGAAATAATGTTAGGAATAACCAGAAGACGTAATGTTCACTAAGCACGGACTATCTGCCAGGTGTATGCCAATGACTAGGACCACTTAGGCCCTGATAAATCTCCTAGGTAGGTACAACTGTCAGCTCCAGGTTACGGGTGTGGAAACAGACCCCAGAGAGAACTTCAATAACTTGCCAAACACTATGTAGTCTGCCTCCAGATGCCTTGTGAGGCTTTAAAACACTTGACATTTCCTCAGCATTTGAGTTGAACCATGCGAAATTACAGATAGTTGACCATTTTCTCCTACATAAATAGCAATTTCATGTGGTTCTAACTAATAAGTGTGGAATACAGATTAGCAGTAGCTATAATTGCTACAGCTAATAACAATAGCAATAGTAATGTTGATTTTTTTAATCCTTAAATCTCTCAATATAAGTAATGTAGGTGGCATTGTAGTATAAAGACCCTGAACTTAGCAATCAGGAATTAGGCAAACTCTAGGTCTGTTTCCTCATTTTAAAGTAATGAAGTTGGCCTTTTTTTTTTTTTTTTTGCTCTAATAGTTGATGGCAGAGCTTTAAAAACTATCTCTGGAAATGACCACTTTTCTGTCCGATTCTTCTGTCATTAGTCCTACTGCGAATGACTAAATGCATGGGGCATGTCGCCTCCACCAGGCAAGTTTACTGATCCCATGCTTGGCTATCACAGTAGGGCCAAGTCAACGCGCCCGTTTCTGAACACATGTTCTCAACTTGCATATTTAACTGTTGTAAACCAGTGATCAAGTGTTCGTGGCCTGGCACTGGGTCATGGACTGTATGCTGAGTGTCCTTGAAATGATGAATATAAGTAAATTCTTAAAGAAAAGGGACTCTGTGTGTGTGTGTGTGTGTGTGTGTGTGTGTGTGTGTGTGTATGTGGCCTTCCCTTTAAAAAATGTATTATTTAGAGATTAGAAATAAAGATGATGAAAAAAGCAGGGAATTTTAGAAAGGAAGTCCACAGGTGTATGATACCAGTATTACTTGGGGTGTCTGAATAAGGCAGAGAAAAGAAAGCAATGTGTGTGCCAAAGTGTGCAAGTACATTTATTTAAATCTTTTTTTATTTAAACAGTAACCAACTACCTTCTGTGTTGCCGTGTTTGAAACAGTAGGGAAATAGAGGTCATTGAAACATGGTCCCTATCCTCTAGAAGCTCACAGTCTAGGCAGAGAGGCCAGCATATAAGCACAGAGTTGTAGAATAATAGGTAATGCTCTGTGGGAAAATAAATGAATTCAATTGCTTTAATAGATACAGGACTATTCAAATTTTTTATTTCTTCTTATATCAATTGGTAGGTTTTATTTTTATAGGAATGTGTCCATATCATCGAAAGTTTTAATTTTATTGATATAATGTTGCTCATAATATCTTCCAATGGTTTTTTTGTTAGTTGAATCTTTAATAGTATTCCTTTCATTCCCTTTATGCTATTGGCTATTTGTGTCCTTTTTTTTTTTTTTTTATTTTCAACCCAGGATATAACAGTTTTGTTAGTTTTTTTTTTCCCTAAGTGGCAACTTTGGGATTTTAAAAATTCTATTTACAGTACCTTATTCTTAAAATTTCACTGACTTTCTCCTACTAACATTCTTTGGGTTTCATTTGCTTTTTCCCCAATCTTTCTCCTTGAGAAAAATACTTAGATCATTGATTTTAATCTTTCTCCTTTTCTAGTGTATGAGCTCAAGGCCATAATTTCTCTCTACGCATGGCTTTAGCTATAGGCCACAAACTTTGATATACTGTACTCATTATCATCCAGTTCAAAATATTTTCTAAATTTCCATTATTTCTTCTTTGAACCATAGGTTATGAATAGTGTGTTGCTTAGTTTTCAAATTGTAAGGAACATTTTCTAGTTACCTTTCAGTTATTAACAATGTGTAGCTTATCTCCACTGTGATCTGAGAACATACTATGAATGTTTCCGTTTTTTTTAATTTGTTGAGACTTGCATTCTGGCCACCTTAGAATCTTGTTTTGATAAAATGTCCCATATGCACTTGAAATCCTATACAATCTCCCATGCTTAGACATTGGACTAGTTTCCTAAAAGTAATACTGCCATCAGTAGCTTTGTGCATACATATTTGGGGGCTGCTGAGGATGTATCTTGAGTATAAATTCCTAGAAGTGGCATTGCTGGGTCGAGGATAGATGTACATGTAATTTATTAGCTTGTGCCAAATTGCCCTCGAAGGATTTTGCATTCCTACCGGTTTGCACGCCTATCAGCCAGCAACGCAGGACAGTGCTGTTTTCTGCAGCCCTAGGTCCGAACAGCATTGTCAAGCTTTTGGGTTTTTGCCAATCCGATGAGGGCAATAGAGAATCTCAGTGAGTTTTAACTTACATTTACCTTAAAATGAGTGAAGTTGAATGAATATTTGTATGTTAGGCTCATGTTTATATATTTTTACCACTTCATGTCTTTTATCCATTTTTCTGTAAGATTATTATGTTTTTATCTCCAAGTGTTAAAGGGTTGTGTGTGTGTGTGTGTGTGTGTGTGTCTGTATTAAGAATGTTGCTTGTTTTTCTGCTATACACACTGCAAACATTTTTCTCTTTGTCATTTGCATTTTTGACTGGTTTATGATGATTTTGTCACATAGTCAATTTATCAATCCTTTATCACATCTGGAATTTTTAGTCACAATTAAAATCTTATTGTAACAGATGAGCTAAGCTCATTTATATTTACTCTTAGGCCCAGCCCAGGAAAGCGTGATGTCGCCACATCAATCTCATTTCTATTTATCGATATGACTGTAAGGTTTGGTAAAGTCTGTGATCTCATGTTGTAAATTCTGTGAGCATCATATTTTACTGTTTCCTTCTCTGTTTGATGTCTTCTAGTTTCCCCCTTTGGCTACTTATAACATTTCATATTTCTGCCATAGTGTTTAGCTTTGTATTAATAGTACTTTCAGTTCTCTTTTGTCTGACTCAAACTTTTACTATCTCAAAGCTTTTGATGGGTCCCCTCTCTGCGGATAAAATCCAGTGTCCTTGCTACAGCGCAGAAGGCCTCCCACAACCCGTTTCTGACTATTTCTCTTGGTTTTTCCCCAGACTCCCCATTCACCCACTGAACCCCAGCAATATGGCTTTCTTGGCCTGTCTCAAACATTTTACTGAATCAAGATTTTTGCAGCTGGGTTTTCTCTATCTACGTATCTTTCTGCCAGATTCATACAATATTCACTCCTTTGCTTCATTCATGTCTGGGCTCAAATCTAGCTCATCTTCCAAAGAGTCCTGACCCCCATATTTAAAAGATCACCACTACATCAATCCCTAGCCCTGTATCCTACTTGAGTTTTCTTCCAAGCATGTGCTACCCCTTGCCATTATTAATTTAAGTCACAGGTAGATTAGGAAGGTCAAAGAAAATATTTGAAGGATCACTTCAAATAAAAAACATTTTATATGAGGTTTTTGGGGGGGTACTATTAAAATGCTCTCCAGCTAAAAATCTACAACTTGGAAATCTGGGTCGGGTATATGGGGGCTCTCAAATCTAGAGCAGAACTGGAAAGACATCTGGAGACTCTGCCCGACAACCAGGCAACAGCCCTGCCTATTGCAGTTATTCTCTCGGCTGTTTCCACACCACAATTTGGAAGTTCCATCCACATCTTACCATGACGGTGTATGTGGGCCTATTTCCCCATATTCCCTGGACCATTTTAGTGGGAATCGAGACTAAGGGTCCATTCTGAACCCATGAGTGAAACTGCATGATGTGAAAACCCCTAGAATGGAAGTCTAACACCAGCTGTCCAGTGTAGTTTTCCAACTTCATGCCACATAAAGCAGAGATGAGGGGCATCACGAATTGATGAGGTGTAGCACGGTAACCTGGGGCTTCAAAATCTGTGCCAGATGAGAAGGCAATTGGAATGGGCTTCTAAGTACCAGCATAATCTTGTAATTCTGGCAAGTTTTGAGTGAGAGATAGTCCGATCCCAAATGGTGCCTGCAGTCTGTGGCTACAGATTGTAGAATCCTGGTACAGAAAAATTTGGTTCTGATAACTTTGCTCAAACTTCTGTAAGGTAATAAATACCTTTATACCCAGTAATGGTTATTACATCCTAATGAGTTAATGATAAGTACAGGAATATCTCCAGGGTAAGAATGGGATGGAGAATGGATCATGAGGAAAGAATTCTAACAATGGTTCTCCAGGGCTACGGGATAAGCCAGATGGTACTCTATTTGAAAAATGGCAGAAAACTAATTATAGCTATTTACATCTCTGCTCTGAAGGTAATGCCTGTATTTTCTGTAAAATGGCTTTTTTGCTAAGGACTATTAACTTGAGAGGGGAGAACTACCACCAAATGATATTTTAATGGCCAGCATAAAAAATGTGTTACTTTTGCTGTGATTCCACGGGGGAAAAAAAAAACATATCTTGGTAGAGAACCTTTGATCACATTTTAGAAGCTCTGCTTGGTCTTTCTCATGAAGTAAAGTAGTAACAACATTTAAGGAAGAGAAACACTAACATGGACTTAACCTCTCAGCACCGATCCAACCCAACGAGTGTTTAACGAGCTCTTGCTACTTTATGGCACTGTACTGGGTACCCAGGGATATAAAGATGAATTAAATATATCCATTGGCTGCATTTATGATGGTTGTGAAAAACTACTTCAACAGCTAAATCTTCTACATGATACGATAAGAGACAGTAACAATATATAAATGGCCCACCTCACCCACATATATATAAGCAACTGATTTTTTTATTGCTGCTTTCTAGTTGAAAAGAAACCCCATAAAACTCTTTCTTAGACCAGCCAAACAACTTGCAATGTTAGATCAATGTAATCAGTAGTGAGGAGAGACCATGACAGACTGATGAGGCGGAAAGACTTTTGACTACCGGAATATGTGATAAGACAGCGAATCCATAAGCCTTAGAGGCCAAATGATATTTTCTCTCCCAAAGGTTTTTTACACTGAAAAACTCTTTAAGAAAAGAAAAATGAGACATTAAAGAAAGACATTTTTAGCTTGAACAAGGGAATATTTGATCACTCCAGGAAGAGAATCTATTGCATAACCTCACAGTTTGGGGGGAAAACTGCAAGGAATAATGGCAGTGGGAAATACCAAAAATAGAAAAAAGAGGAAGAGATGAAGGACAGAGATGGGACGCCAAGGAAGTCTCCTTGGAGGTGGTGGCCTTTAATCTCAGTCTTGAAGGTTGGGGTTGGGATGAGTCCATGGGAAAAGATGATTATGTCTCAGGAACCAGACTGAGCAAGCAGATGAAGCCCTGAATATGCTAGAAATCTTGTGAGGGAAAATGATTTGTCTGCTGGCTTGGTGAGAGCTATGGAAGCAAAGAGTTGGCAACTAGTTCACAGAGGCTGTTCCCTTGAACTTTATTCAGTCAGCAATAAAGGAAAAGTTGGGTGTGAAGAACAATGCAATGAAATCAGAGTTTACAAAGATAACTCCGGAGGAGCAAAGAACAAGTAGAGTGTGTGTGACAGTTCGGACCAGAGACAGCTCCATCTCACTGCGTTCTCTACAAATAACTGGCATACTGCTGAGCACAGGGCAGGCATTCCACAAATATTTTATTCACTCAGCACTTGCTTATAGCACGTCTACCACATAGAAGCATCTGTGGAGGCCAGAGAAATGGAGAAAGGTTCCGTTGTTCCCGAGATATTTAAATTTTTTATTGATTATTCATGAATTTACAAGGTTTTGAGGGTCATCTAAGGTTCCGTTGCCCAACTGTTTTGAAATGGTTCACATTCCATTCTCAAGAACAGTTGAGCATTGAATAATTGGGACCCGCCTTTGAGAATAAGCCATGCAAAAGATTACAAATTGCATGAAACAATTAAACTAACTTGGCTCTCTATTACATCTCCACACTATTCCCACTGATTTATTTCCACTGAAATTGAAATGCTATCTAAGGAACAAGAATGAAAAAATACCAGATCTGACTACAGGGCAGCAACCAGAAACCCTACGGAGGATTTATTCTTTCTGTGTACTTCAGTGCATGAAGACCAATCCCTAGGTAGAAGCAAAACACCCTAAGTCTGACTTACTTTTTAGACATTATTCAAACATGTGTAGTAGGCAATAGCTGCTTGGCAGACAGGGATTTGGAATCAGGAAGTGGAAAAGACGTGGTAATATTTATCTTCACAATGCTGAGTATGCCCCAAATCTGACTTTACCCTTAATCCCCGAGGAGAGAACAAACTGGATTCAAGCCAGTGGGTCAGGATCCAAATGTAGCACATAAGCTTATTCCCGATGCAGGCGGGAGGTCCCAGAGAACAGCATGTTCTATAAAACCTTGGGCAGCAGGGAGAAATGACCATATGCTCCTCTTGCCATTTCTGCTTGTCATTTTCCACTCCCCTTCCCCCTGCAGGTGACTGATAAGCACAAGCTTCACTTTCCTTCCAACAACAACAACAAATAAAACCTCCATGAGCTATACATCTCAGCTTGTCCTTCCACAAACACAGCCTGTTTCCGAGCCAGTGTTTGGAATCTGCAGTGCCAACTCAACGCAATAACTTTACTTCCCTCTCTCTATCTCAGATTAATTTTTTGCCACACCTTAATCCAAGATGTAAGAAACAGGGCTCCAGTGGAATTTAAAAAAAAAAAAAAAAAGTCTTGCTGAGGATGATCTCTGCTTCAGCTCTACAACATTCCTTTTGGGTGTTCTCCCACTGAGCATGTGTTCAGAGGGGTTCCTCACCTCATGTTAACCTAATACTCAGTAACCTGTATCTCAGCCGTTACCTGCCCTCCCCTTTTTTTTTTTTTTTTTTGAAACACCTTGATTTTCAGTTTCTAGAGAACACACAATATAATCTTACAAGAGACTTGGAAGTGGCAGTGTTGAATGAGGCAGCCCCAGATTTCTGGTAACTAATTTCATAAGAACAAATCATGTCTGGGCTAGAAAGCATGTGTAAGAATATTCGCAAATGTACCGCAACAGTGTGACCAGAGTTTCTCTGCCGGGGGAGAATTTAAGTGTGAGGGTCCAGAAGGATGTTGTAAACTGAAAAAATTAGTCCCTTGAGCCCCCGATTGAGATTTTATTTTGTTAAATTTTACGCAGGATTCACCCTAATAGCATCTCCCTGCTTGTTTCTGTTTTATCCAGGTTTATCTCCATCAGTAGGATTTATAAAGAATGTTGTCCTGAAGAGACAACTTCCTTTTGTACAGATTCATCATATATATCAGCAACTAACATTAATTGCTTTCTGCCACATCCAGCCGAGGCTGAACTTGACCAGCCTGGACAGCATGCCCATTACACTATAGCGGCATTATGCCTGTAATAGCATGTAAGAATCTGCTGTTGCCCCTTGAAAAGATGGAAGTAAACAATTCTCTTCTTGGAGAAGAGAATGTTTCTCCCTCTCTCCTAGGGACAGTCGTTTTCTCTGAAATCATACTGCTGGGGTTGGAACGCCTACCACTCATACACAGGCTTTTAGAAGCAGTGTTGGTGTGGTCAGCATTATAATGTCACCATCTGCTGCCCTTGGTTACATGACTACTTCCAAACATAGAACCAAGACTGCCAGCAAACCTTAGGGTGTGCGTACATCTACACCAAACTGTGTCCATAGGGACAAGGTTTCCCTCTAAAGTATTTGAATTAGATTTAAAGTATTTGAATTTCACATGAAAACATTTGGGAATTTGTTTTTAAAGTCACTTTGTAAATTTCAAACACATTTGCTCGCAGCCAAAATGTAATCGGTACAAAAATCACACAAAGTAAAACTATGGTTCCTTTTTTTTTTTTTTTCCAGTTTTCATCGATTGGTTAAAATTCTTCATCTCTTTGTAAGTTATTCACTTTCCTTCAGCAGGTTTGGTAACATATTTACCATAGTCATTTTCAAGTCTTTGTTTTCTAATTCCAACATCTGAACTGCTTCTGTTGACTACTTTTTCTCTTGATTATGAATGACCTTTTCCTGCTTCTTGGCCTGTCATAGCTTTTGGTGGTTTGCTGAAAATTGTGGATAAAAAGAACTGTAGAATGGAATAAGAGTAAGTCCTTGAAAAGAGCCCTTTAGACTGCTGACCGATGTAGGGAGTTGGGTCCATCCAGTCATGTAACCTGTAACTGAGCTGCATCTGGTATGTGTTGCAGCTTCAGCTAGGTTCAGTTCACCACTGACTTCAGCAGATTCGAGGGCAGGGTCAGAGCTTTGCCTTCATCAGACCTTGAGATCTTACTAGTTGAGAGCCTTGATCCCTGTATGCTCTACAGTGAAGTGGGCAGCTCTCCAGGCTGCGGGAGACCTCTCTCTTCTTTATGAGACAGCCATGAGCTTTTTAGTTTTTGGTGCCTTGTGTCATCTCCCTACCGTACTATCTGGCCACCAGCCTCCAGGAGACTGATGCCTTAAAAAAAGATAGAGGCGTTACATTTAGTGAAGGCCCGTGCTTCTGAGAGGAAACCTCTGTCCAATCCCCTGGCCCACCAGACTTTGGCACTCTAATCCTGTGCACCTGGGAAGGCGCTGTGGGAAAGAGTGGGCAGGGGAGCGCATTCTTGCTATGGTTTGGATTTGCTCTGGGTTCTAATTAGTCATGCCAGCCCATACCTGGCCATGAAAAGACTGTCACATATTAGTCTTGTTTCTCCTTACCCCCACCTATGGCAGGTTTTCTCCTTGTTCTGCCACGCCTTCAGGGATGAAAGAAGTTGTGGCATTCTTTTTCCCTGGAATAGCTCTTCCCTTTCATCTGGTTTTATTCCATCTTGCCCCAACAAGGTGCTGGGTATATATTTCTCTGTCAGTACAAGTACAGTTACTACGTTCTTTTGAGCACTTGTTTAATATTGTATCATATTGGCTGAGTCATTTTTCCAAGAAGTTGCTTACTAATAGACATTTAGCTATTGTTTAATATTCAATAGGTTATCTCTGAAAATCTTATAAAGGTATTTAGAGGGTTTTTTAAAGATTATATTTATTTATTTATTTAGAGAGAAGGGGAGGGAGGGAGAAAGAGAAGAAGAGAAACATCAATGTGTGGTTGCCCTTCACATGCTCCCAACTGGGGACCCGGCCCACAACCCAGGCATGCGCCCTGACGGGGAATCTAATTGGTGACCCTTTGGTTCACAGACCCATGCTCAATCCACTGAACTAAACTAGCCAGGGTGGTATTTAGAGTTTTATGAGTATTTCTAAGGTTGAATTTCTTTTTTTTTTTTAATTTTTATTTTAATTATTGATCTTGTACAGTTTTCTTTTACTCCCACCCCAGCCCACCACCCCAGCCCACCCCACCTCCTTCCCATTTCCACCTCCCATAGTTTTTGTCCATATGTCCTTTATACTTGTTCCTGTAAACCATTCCCCTTTTCCCCTGAAATTCCCTCCCCCCTCCCCTCTGGTCACTGTCAGCCTGTTCCCAATTTCAGTGTCTTTGGTTATATTATGCTTGTTTGTTTGTTTTGTTGATTAGGTTCCTGTTAAAGGTGAGATCATTGGTATTTGTCTTTCACTGCCTGGCTTATTTCGCTTAGCATAATGCTCTCCAGTTCCATCCATGCTGTCGCAAAGGGTAGGAGCTCCTTCTTTCTTTCTGCTGCATAGAATTCCATTGTGTAAATGTACCACAGTTTTTTGATCCATTCATTTACTGATGGGCATCTAGGTTGCTTCCAATACTTGGCTATTGCAAATTGTGCTGCTATGAACATAGGGATGCATAGTTTCTTTTGGATTGGTGTTTCAGGGTTCTTAGGATATAGTCCTAGCAATGGAATTGCTGGGTCAAAAGGTATATCCATTTTTAGTTTTTTTAGAAAATTCCATACTGTTTTCCATAGTGGTTGTACCAGTCTGCAATCCCACCAACAGTGCACTTGGGTTCCCTTTTCTCCACAACCTCTCCAACACTTGCTGTTTGTTGCTTCGTTTATGAGGGCCATTCTGACTGGTGTCAAGTGGTATCTCATTGTGGTTTTAATTTGCATCTCTCTGATAGCTAGCGATATCGAGCATCTTTTCATGTGTCTCTGGATCCTCTGTGTGTCCTCCTTGGAGAAGTGTCTGCCCAAGTCCTTTGCCCATTTTTTAATTGGGTTGCTTGTCTTCTTAGAGTAGAGTTGTGTTCTTTGTATATTTTGGGGATTAAACCCTTGTCTGAGGTATCATTGGTAAATACGTTTTCCCATACAGTTGGTTCTCTTTTTATTTTAATACTGTTTTCTTTGGTTGTGCAGAAGCTTTTTATTTTGATAAGATCCCATTTGTTTATTCTTTCTTTAAGGTTGAATTTCTAAAAGTGAAGTCGCTAGTTAGAAGGCATTTAATTCACATCTTTTAAAAGATCACAACATAATCTTTTCATGCCACTCCATGACCAATGTGGGTCATGACGACTAGTAACACTGTACTGTTGAATTTAGATGCTCTGACCACTTGTTGACAAGTGTTATGCTGTTTGCATCCAAAGTAGTGCCATGAATATTTCATTAAAAGGGTGTCTGTGGTCAAGTTTGGTCATAAAGCCCTATATACCATACCCACACACCCTCCATTCTTAAGTCTTCAGAATGCACTTCAATATAAGAAAGACTTTGTGAAGCCATGTAGAAGAGTAATCTAGTTAACTTTAACCCAGGGTTTTCCATACCTGTTGATCAAGGAACTCATTCATCATCTATTACATACTGACATCCTGTGGATAGAACACATTTTGGGAAATGTTGCTTTACGTAATTGTGTTTCTTTACCAATAAATCCAACTGTTCCTGTTTCTTCCATCTCTTCCTTTATGATTACGCTTTCAGCACTCTTTCACAATAAGTCACTCTTTTCTCTGAACGTCCGAATCTCCTAGCCCAGAAACACGGTTCCTCCTTAGAGACGGAGAACCTCTGTACCGGGTGGAATTGTCTGTAAACTAAAAATGAGGCACAGACTTTGAGAGCCTGATGGGCTCCCCCTTGAGTCAACAAGGGAAACTTCAAATGCCTGAACTCTTGGACTCATTTGGCTCTCCTATAAACTCTTCTTTTCAGGATTCTCATCTGTGTTTTCCTACCAATAAAGTATGGCATCCTTGCCTGTCTTTTGGCATCCTGGTTTGAGAAAGTCTCTTGCTTATGTAAGGCTTAGGCAGGAGGAGTGTGTCGTACCGGAAGAGAAAAAGTAGGAAATTTCTGTAACGTTATTTATTCTAAGGTATCAGAAGAGAGCTGTGTAGTTAAACAAGAGAGACCATTTACCAAACAGAGTTACCGTTCATTGCAAACTTACTACATTGTCGGCCATGGTGCGAAAAATTTACCTGAACGTCTCATTTACTTCACTCAACAACAGACTAATAAAAAAAATACTGCCATTATCTTCACAGAGCAGATAAATGACCTTGGTCCCAGTAAAATGTTTAAAATAATTCATTTAAAGTCACAAAGCAAATGAAGAATAGGGCAGGGCCCAGATTTAAAGTAAGTCTGCCAGATTTCAAAGCCTGTCTCTAATGACTACACTATTCTGTCCACTGTGAGTGTGTGTGTCAGAAAGAGACAGACAGACAGAGAAGGAAACTAACCAAAGCTGTTGTTCTGATTTGTCACCTTGATTAGCATGAGAGTCGGGGACCGAAGGCCTGGCCACATCAGGGTAAATTTCCACTTGTCAGGTATCTGTCTGGATCCCGTTCTATACGCTGCCCTCACTTCTCCTCTGCAGCTTTCATCCACGTCAGCTGTAGAATGTGCAACATAGTTCTGCACTGCGGATAAGAGGACTAGCCAGTACCTCTGAGCTAAGGGAAAAACAACTCAGTTCAGCGAGTTTCATATACAAAAATTTGGTTCAGTTCCTAACGAATTTGCATTACATGAAGTTGACACCATCTCCTCTGCGGATAACCAATCAATACGCGTACAAAAGAAGGCTTAGATTAATCTGCAGCTGAAAGCAGATTGGAGAAAAGAAATCCCAGGTTTTCAAAGCTCAAAAAACCTTAGGCCTTTTAATCTAGCATCAGGGTTATAATTTGTCACATGAAGACAGCATATTTATTTGGCAAACCTATACTGAGCATTTGACTTCCAAGTACCACGTCAGTCGCCACAATACCTACACAAGCACGCAGTGACTGCAAAAAATTGAGTGAATTGCTTGAGTGCATCTGGGAAGATTATTTTGAAAAGAAGATTAAAAATGTATAAAAAATATGTGCTATTAACTTCTGACATCCCAATAAACACTAGCAGGAAATAATGTAAATGGCATTAGTGAAATGAACTTTATTTTTTTTTAAGATTTTATTTATTTGTCTATAGACAGAGGGGAAGGGAGAGAGAAAGAGAGGGAGAGAAACATCAGTGTGTGGTTGCCACTCACACACCCCCAAATGGGGACGCAGCCTACAACCCAGGCATGTGCCCTGACTGGGAATCGAACCAGTGACCCTTTGGTTCACAGGCCGGCACTCAATCCGCTGAGCCACACCAGCCAGGGCGTGAAATGAACTTTATACTAAAAATCTCATATTCATTCAATAAATGTTTGCTGAGGAACTCTTACATACTAGATACATTCTGGGTGCTAGGAACGGGGGATGTGGGGGTGACACATGGGACAGTTTTGACCGCAAACATCTCAATGCTAAGTGAGAAAGAGAAACACAACTTATTAAGGTATGTAACAGTGGCATAAACCAAAAAGTGAAGAAAACTTTCAAAGAATTACCTGACATGAAAGTACATAAAGCTAATTG
This sequence comes from Glossophaga mutica, assembly GCA_039655065.1. Lineage (NCBI taxonomy): Eukaryota > Metazoa > Chordata > Mammalia > Chiroptera > Phyllostomidae > Glossophaga > Glossophaga mutica. The sequence continues at coordinate 13,085,806 of CM077314.1, forward strand.
ACATGTTATATTCAGCCTCCTGAAATGTTAAAAAGATTTAGGGGATCCTAGGCTAATTCCTATTTTACCAAAGAGGAAAGCGGTCACACAGAGAGAAGGGAGCCTGCCCAAGCTAGCCATTGGCAGAGTGGGACTAGCAAAATCACCGACACCCTGGCTGGTGCCCTCTGACATAGAGTTGACAGGCATGTAACCTTTTCTGGCACACTTCTCACCTGCCAAGCAGTTGCACCTACCGATTTTCTTTCCTGAGCTCCATAGGTTAGAAGGAACGTTTGTGAGCATGCCCAACCAAAGCAAAATGCAAACATTTTCATTATACAATGTGACGGGCCAGGTTTTAGAGAACTAGCTCACATTAGAATTAAGTGGGAAGTGCCGGTGTTTACTGGAAAAAGCCCCTTCTTGGCACGAGAGCAATGCAAACAAACAGCTGCTCTATTTGTGCAATGTCACTGCCGGAAGGCTGGAGAAAGTGCCTCTTGTTTGTCTTGGATGTATCTCCAGGCCACTAAGAATGACTTTTCCAGGAATTAGTTTAACGTCCTTTATTATTCATAAAATAATGAAAACCGGGAAGCCGATATGCAGCTGCGAGTCTGTGTAAATCCCCCTTTAGTTTTATTCATTAAACTATGCGCTACAGAGGCAAGGAAGCTTTGTAGAAACTGGTTGGAAATCTTCAGCAGGTTCATGTACTTCAGCCCCAAATTCTAGTTCTTGAGTAATCTCTCTTATCTAAGACAGGTTACTCAAAAGAAAAAAAAAAAAAGAGTCACTGTATTAAACACACTTTTAATACAACTGTTTACAATAGTCAAAATAATGCCAGCACCATACATGTCAAATAGTGGAGACAAGCGAGGCATACCTGATCAGTTTGGGGAACTTTAAGCACCATTAGAAACACTAATTAAAGCTGTATTGCTACATGGGGAAAAAAAAGGTTTAACGTAATGTTTGTTTTCATTTCTGACATCATGGCTGAATAGATAAACTAAAAATCTTATGAGACGATTTGGCTACATCCTGTGAAAGTCATCAACAAGTGAAAACAGAACAAACCTCCTTCATGCATTAGCTAAGCACTCAAAAACGTAAAGAAAACCCCAAGAGGTGAAAACAAAAAAGAGAAAAAGAGAGAACGCATGGGTATGTTATGCGGAAGACCTGAGGCGAATTTGGGGGGTGGCTGATAGTCTCTATAACATAAGAAGTTAGTATTTTATCACCCATTAGTGGGCCAAAGCCAAGATCTTAGACCAAGATTATGTGAGGAACGTTGAATTAAGTTGCCTATGTAAAAGCAGGAACTTCAAGGGCTGCAACTACACGGGGAAAGAAATGATGCATTACTTAGAAAGGAATAAAGATGAGAATTACTAATTTACAGAAAACATGATTGTATACCTGGAAAGTCCTCAAAGAAGCTACTAGAATTTAAGTAAATTGTTAGGGCGTTCATAAAGTAAATATATAAAAATCATTTGTACTTTCATAAGCTGAAAAAATTGATTTAACATAAATTTTAAGACACTGTTTAAAAGCATTTTTTAAAAACCCTTAAACCAAATACATTACCTAAACATTCTGCCAAGAGAAATTTTTTCATCTAAATAAATCGCCGTTAAATCCATGAATTGGGAAACGTGCTGTCGTTGAGAAGTCAATTCTGTTGACGTCGTCTATGGATTTCACACATTCTCAATGCAGACTCTCAAAAATCCAAGCAGGCTTTACTGTAGGAATTAAAAAGATGATTCTAAAATGTCCACGAAAATGCACAGAGCTAACATAGCCAAAGAAATTGTGCAGATGAAGGGTAAAGTTGGAGAACTCGTGCTACGCGACTTGGAGCATCACTACAAAGCTGTCGTAGTTAGGACCATGTGGCATTGACATAGTTATGGACACAGATCGATAGAACAGAGTAGAGACCCTGGAAATAAACACATGCCTGTGCAACTGATTGTTTTTTAACAAAGCAGCCAAGGTAATTAATTCAACAAGGAAAAGATAGTTTTTCAACAAATAGTGCTAGAATAAGTGGCTGTCCATATGGGGAAAACAATGAATCTTGAAAAATGAATTGGAAAAATAATGAACTCATAACAAATCTCAATGTTAAAGCTAAAACTATAAAACTTCTTGAAGAAAACATTATGCTGTATTCAGAATGTTAAAACGAAAAAAAAAGCTATATATCAAATTAAAAACCTTATAAGAGAAATTCTCATGGGAAAATAAGACAACATAAATAAACTAACAAGAAACTAGCACTGTAAGAGGGAAATAAAAAGCTGATGAGCTACAGAAAAAAATGAAACAAAAAGTCAATAGTTGGTTCTTTAAAAAGACTCATTAAATGACATATATTCTTGGCAAAGTTGATCAAGGACAGAAAGAAAATACTTTTGAGGTTAAAGAGATGCAGAATATTATGTACAACTTTAGAACAATTGCAAAAGCTTTAGATCCTATGTTAATGTCTTAAAATGTAATTCATCAAAACTGATTCAAGGAAAAAAATAGGAAAACTGAGTGATCATTAAAAAGCTTAATATCCAATGAAAGAGCTTGACCACTAGGTAGGTTTAAAAATCTTTTTTCTATCCCCAGTCCCTTGTACATGTATCAATGCAGTATTTCAGGTGAGTTTGATTATATGTTCAAAGAATAATTAAGTTCATCATTAAACTATTCACTATTCTAGAATGGGAAAGAACACTTTCAATCTATATTTAAAGCTAATTTCAAAGTCAAAAGCAGACAATAAGAGTAAGTAAAAAAGAAAAACTGTTGGCAATCTTAAGAATGAGCATAGATGAAATCTGAAATAACCAAAGTAATTCTCAAATCAAATAACAAGTTAAACTAAAATCAACAGATTTCAAAAATATATCTCAAAGATTCAAAAGCAAACTACAGGCTTGGAAAAGTATTTGAAATTATACAAACAATGAAGTATTATTTTCTAGAGTCTGGTTAAAAAAGCTTACAAACCAGCAACAGTAAAAAACAAGCTAATCAAAATGAGAGCAAGGTCTGTAGCAAGCACTCAGTTTACAGTAAGACAAGAAACGGATATAATCCCTGCCCAGGATGCTCACAGACCCACAAGGGGGATGAGAAAATAAACAGGTAGAGGGTCATGTAGGATGAAGAGAGATAATGAAGGCGAAGCTTCTACAAGCCAAGGAGAACCAAAGATTGCCAGCAAACCCTCAGCTAGGAGGAAGGCCCGAAACAGCTCCTCGGAAGGCACGAACCCTTCCAGCCCTTAGATTTGGGGACTCCTCGCCTCCCGAACTGTGAGAAAAGAAGTTTCTGCTATTGAAGCCAGTTTGTAGTATTATGTTACAGCAGCTGTTGCAAACTACACGCAGTTCTTTAAAGATAAATGTTGAGGTGACATATTAGAGAACCATGAAGGACCTGCCTAAATAAAACGATCAAGAAGAATCCTTGGGGGTTGTCTTATTTCAGCTGACATTGGAAGGATAAGAAGAATGCAGGCCTAGAGTTTGGGGCAGAATGTCCCAATGAGAGAACAATGTGGCCAACCCAGCTAAGGTGGGGAACTTATTCAAAGGCAACATGACTGGGGGGAGCAGTGAGGAGAATTGATAGCATATAGGTTCTTGGGCCTTTCGAAGGATAAATGAGTACTAAAAACAAAACTCAAAGTCAAGTTTTTCTCAAATGTCACCAAGACCGTGCTCCCTTCACAAAATCTCCTGACAACCCTCAGACAGAGAGCTCGCCATCCACAAGGTGTTAGCTTCATAAGGAATGCGGTGAAATCATCACTTCCAGGGAGGTTAGGATAGTGAAGTCACAGGTTTAGTAGACAGTCTGCCCTTCGAAGTGTGTTTACACCATCTCTGGTGTCTTCACTGTGTATTTTGAGGGTCCCTGTCCACTTACCCTCTCAAAGCACAGACCATTCTGCTTCTCAGCTCTGACAAGAAAGGGCATTTCTCACAGCAGGTACAAGGACATGGCACAAATTTTAAATGATAAAAAAGAATGGTTTACAGTGAAAAATCAAGTTCCTTCCCTGCTCCCTTCCAAATAGCTTCCCTTACAGAGACAATCACTATTAGAAGTGAAGTCTGTGCATTTATAAATCTACATGATTATTTTATTTTTGGAACCCAGTCAGAGCTACTGTACACACATTTCAGCTGTTTTTTTCCTCTTGGAGTTTCTGTATTGGTTCTAGAGAACTCGTTCTTTTTTTTTAATAGGTCTATGTATACCTTTCTTCTGTGGTCCTAATTTGTTGCTAGATTTTCTCTTACTGATTGAACTCTGGCTGGACCTCAGTAATTTTTCCTCATCGCTCTTTTCTCTGGAGCCCTTGCAAAGGAAGCTAATCTCCTCTAACTCCTGCATGAAACAGGGGACATTCTCCTGCACTCCCTGAAGGCTGGCAGAGCGCTCTGCTGCCACACACATCTGCAAAAGTCAAGGTGACGTCTGGAAGGCAGTCGAGCCTATTGGTGAAGAAGACAGATTTCCAGATCTGGACTCTACCACTTACACCTAAGTGATCTGGGACAGGTTACTCAAACTCTCCTTGCCTCTTCAATTTCTTCAACTGTAAAATGGAAATAATAGCACCCATGCAGATAGGGTTGTTGAGGGGATTAAATAACATGTGTCTAATGCTTAGCACGTGGTAAGAGTTCAATCAATGCTGAGTATGGTTGTCATCTTCCTTAGAAGATAGAGATCAATCTCCCAAGTCTTGGACAATAGTGAAAGGAAACCTCCACTCTGAGCTTGCATTTCTGTCTCCTGAACTTTATTCCCTCTGCTCAGAGAGATAATTGTGTGGGTGTGCATGTGTGTACTCTTAAGGAAAGATGGCAATGCCCCATTGCCCTCCCAAACTCTGCCCGCAGCTCGTTTTCCGATCCTGCCCTTACCGGCTGCAAGGGCAGTTGACCTTGGTCTGTGTGCAGGAAGTGCCGTGTGACTTGCAGCTGTCTTCCCGCAGAATCCCCCGTCTCAATCCCAGGGCATCCGCTCACACACACAGTTGCCAAACTCAAGGATCCAGCAAGAGCATGTGGGCACTCAGGGCCTTGGCAATGCCTGTGCAAATGCTGTTAAGTGCCTTGTATTTCACTGTACCTGGGGCCTTGGCAGGCAGCGAGACAGGCTTCTGGCTCTGGAGAAGGTCCGTTAGTCCCAGGTGGGTGTGACCCCGTCAGTGTGGTGACTCAGGAGTGCCCATGTGGCCTGGCCTGGCCTGGCCTCAGACCGACAGCGTTGCAGGCAGCTTTGGTTCAGCTTCTACATGAGCAGACAGCCTGAAACCTCCAGGATGGTCTGAGCGGTTTCTTCAGGATACACTGAACAGGCAGATGAGTTTAACAGACGCTGTTAAATACCAGAGGACGTTTAATAGAAATCGGCTGAGGAGCTCTGTCACGTCGGAGATACACATTAGTATTGATCACTGCTAAATGCTTTTAATCATTTTGTAAATTTCAAAGTTTTTCTCAAATTGGGATACTTATATACAGAATCCTAACTGATATTATGGTCTTCAAGCTCCCTTTTCTCTACAAAAGAATAAGAGCTGATATGTATAATATGTGGGCACATACAATAGGCCAAGCACTATTCTAAGCACTTTACAAATATTACAGTTAATCCTCACAGCAACACCATGAGGTATCTCTAGTGTATATATAAGGAAACTGAGGCACAGAGAGGACATAGGGCCCAGAGTCATATAGAGGGTGATGGAGCCCATGTTTGATCCCAGCGCATGGAATCTGGAGACCACATGCTTAATTTCCGATTATACTGTCGCCCAATGACTGCAGACTGGCAAGTGTCTGGTTTCCAAACTCCGATCTAATACTGCAGGGACGTGGGGCTTTGGATCCAGGTGAACCTGAGTTAGACCACACACTTCCTGGCTGTGTGACTGGACTGTGAGCCTGCTTCTTCACATGGGAAATGTCAGCACTAACGCATGCTCACATGGTAAGGTCATGCATGTAGAGTGCCTCACACAGGGACTGGCACATAGCAGGAACTCAGGTTCACTCTCGGGACTTGTTTACAGAGCCCTGTGAGGCCACCTCTGTGACAGACACAGGGCAGACCTGAGGCACGAGGGCTGCCCCACGTGGCTCGTGTTCTTGCCACGCACACACATGAGGCTGTTCTGAGACTGGACAGGTGCCGAGAAGGACAGGGCAGCATGCCGCTATGCGCTGTGTGAGGGGGGCTCTGATACGAGCTTTGTCCGGACTGAGCGTTCAGCCCTCATCTGAGTTTCTGAAACCACCTGCCTGTTCTCTAAAGCTGCCATCTCAGCCACTTTAGGGAAATCTACCATTTTGGAAAGTCGTACAAAATTAAGGATGTAAGCGAAATTACAACCTAAAAATGACTGCGTCGAAGGCATGGCTTTATGCAATAAATATATTGGCTTTGGGAAAAATGGGAGCGGGGATTTGGCAGGGGTAAGAAGGCCTCCCTGAGCGGGTGGTGAGCACCTGTACTCCCCTTCCTTCACAGAAGTCGCTGCTTGGCTGGAGGGGTGTACTTGTCTCTGTGCATGGACACAGGTGTAGGACATTTGATGTTTTGTTTTGGTTTGTTTCCCCCTCCCCCCAGGTGAGTTTGAGCATTTGAACTCAGGAGGCCATCATAGAAGAGGAGGCTGGGTCAGGGCCTGGGGTCAGAAATTTGATCCCTGACTCCCTGTGAGTTCTGCAGGGTGGGTGTTGAGGAAACCTCAGGATTGCCCTCTTCCAACACACAAGAGGTGCTCGGTAAATATTAGTTAAAAGAATAAAGAAAATATCCAAAGCTTAGGGGGAAATTCTGAGATTTATATAGTACTTCACAGTATCCAGAGCTCTTTTTCTCTATACCATTAAGATAGAGCCGAGCGATTGGACTACCAGGTTCAAATTACTCCATCACCTACAAGCTGTGTGATCTTGAGCCAGTAACATCTTCCTGTGCCTCAGTTTGCTCCTCTGGAAAAATGGGGTACCGAGAGGGTGAGATCAGGTAATGTGTAAGGCACTGGGCACAGTTCCTGGCATGGGGTGATCTCGTGGCTGTGCTAATTGAGGCGGTGGTCCGTGGCAGGGGATGGTGTGGTTGCACACAACCAAATGATTGGTCCTAGCATTCTCCTTTTACATAAAAGAAAGAACCGAGGTTCAGAGGTCTAAGGCTACACAGCGAATCAAATGCAGATCAGCAGGATCCAAACCCCCCAGGGCCAGTGAACCCGCAGGAGTCCTCAGGGCAGGGACAAGTATGGGGGATTCAGGGAGGAAAAGGCTGCTGGGGGGGCATGTGCCAGACTGAGGTCAGCTGGAGTTAACGCCTTCCTTCTAAGCAAGCGGTGAGTGAGCCTTATGTTGGCCACCAACTGTTTCCTTCCTTCCTTTTTCTTGAATGGGGTCGAAGGAGGCAGAACTGTGGAACTGGAGAGAAACCGAGTCCTTCTCTCCCATGAGCTCAGCAGGAAAATGATGCGAAGCTGGACAAAGCATGTCACTCTCCGCCGGGGCCTCTGGGAGCTGCCATAGTGTTGGCTGTGAGTCTGAAAGCACGCTGCCCCCCACCCTGTGTGTACTTTCCACCGCTGGGAGGTGACGGCTGAGAGGCTGCAGCTGGGGAAGCAGAGATGCTGTAGCCACGAGCAACCAACGGGAAGCAGGAAGAAAGGAGAAAGGACTCAAGGGCACTGAGCAGTAGTCACCGGGCTGTGTGTGGCTTCGGCAGTGTCCCCCGCCCTGTGTTTTGGACTGATCCACGACAGGGTTTCTCCGCCTCAGTACTAGTGATGTTGTACGCTGAATACTTGCCTGTCGTCGGAGGTTGTTCTTTACATTTGTTGTGGAGGTTTAGTAACATCCTCTGCCCTTTCCCTTTAAATATCCATGGAACTTCCCCAGTTGTGATGGTCAAAAATGCCTCTAGACTTTGCCTAGTGTCCTCTGAGGACAAGATTGCCCCCAGTAAAGGACGGTGACTTGAAAACAGTTTGTGGCTGTGGGTTAAGCCTGTTCCTGGCTTTCATTTAGGGGCAGAACCAAGAGTGTGCAGTCTGACAGTATCTGAGGAAAAATCCCTATTCCACTAGGCTAGACATTTTTGTTCTGTCTTTGCAAGCTGAGGCAAATCAGGAAGCACTTGGCCCATCACTTTGTCTGGGGTGCAAGGAGACCGCCATCCGGTGCTCACCTTCCTCAGCTTCTGTTAGCCTTTCTAAGGCCTACCTGTATTTTCAGGGAATAGTCTCTCAGCACCTGATACGAGGTGAAATGAACCATGTCCGCAGAGGTGAGCTGGAGGCAAAAGTTCTTGCCGAAATTCCTTCCGTGCTTCTGGAGGCAAAAGTTCTTGCCAAAATTCCTTCCGTGCTTCCATCTCCACTTCCAGACGTGTCTGGAAGACAGCAGCAGGTGGGTGGGGACTCCGACAAGCTGGCAGACATTCATCTTGACCATCATGCTCAACCATATCCAGCAAATACTGCTTGGGGGTGTGTCTTTTGTGCTAGGCATTGCGCTAGAATGGTGTAGAAGGTGCTAAGATGAAGAGGACATTTTCAAAGCTTCCGTCTATTTGGAAGGACCATGTTAGTTCTCTATCTCTAACTAACTTCAAGACTGGAAATTGGAATCTAGATTTGGACTCTGATTTACTGGAACTGGGAGTGTACCTTGCCAGGGCCTGGGGTGGATGGTTGGGCTCTTCCTCAGCATTGATGTGCATTAGGACTTCTGTCTTCCTTGCCTGGATCCCCAGTTTGTAGGTTCAGAAGAACAGAATAATCATTCATTTATTCATCCCGTATGTATTTACTGAGCACAGCTATGCTCAGCACTGTGCTGCTCTGAATGTGAGATGCTGCACCGAGCACATTCCGTTCCTGTTCTAATGGGGAAGACAGACATTAGGCAGAAATGTCACAGAATAATGTGCAATTGCTGCTCGTAATAAGAGCGACAAAGGAAAAGATCAGGTGGCCCCAATCTCCCAGCCTGGCTGCAGCCTGGGGCGCTGCAAGCAGAGGGCCAGAGAGCTGCTGGCACGAAGGGCTGGGTGAGCTGGGAGTGTAAGCACCGTGACTGCAGGATCCTGAGACAGAGTGACAGGGGCAGCAGATACATTTCTACAGGGGAATCAGCCCCATTTTACTTCCTGCTGGGGCGTGTGGTTTTGGAAGCTCCCTGGGCAGGGAATCGGTGTTCACAGAGGTCCCTGGTGGCAGGGGGTGGGAGGTAAGTACATCATTAGTGGATTCCCAGGCCACAGAAATCAAGGAGGAGGCCAGAGTTGTACAAGTTCATATGACACTCCCCACAAGAAGTCCTGGGAGTAATGCTAGCTGGCACACTCTGGTTTTCACAGTGTGAAAGTGAGACCAACAGTCAGCAAACTCTGTGTTGCAAACGTATCTAATAAGAGGCAAAAGAAAGGCCTGGCCGTGAGGCCCCAGGTGACAGGGAAGGTGGACACTCCCTGGGAGAGGCGGGCCTTCACCCAAGCCTTGAAGTGCAGGTGTTTTAAGTTGACTCCTAAGCTAGTGTCCTCATTCCCAGATAGTGTTGAGGAATCACTTTCTACTTAGGCCAAGCCAATACGGAGACTCGAAAGGGAATGGTGTATCTCTGTGGAATCTGTGGAGGAAGAAAAGAAACCAATTGTATTAAGAGCTAAAGCAAGGATAAATGGAATCTATTAAGCAAGATCCAAGACTCTTCTCTGGAAGGAAAGTACTGCCTATAATTTATCAAACCACAAATATTTACCCAGCATGTACTTTATGGGAACCACTGTAGTAAGAGGTCCAGATCATAGTGTTAACACTGTCTAACATTAATGGTTCAAATCCCAGCTCTGCCACATTTTAGCTATGTGATGAAGGGCAAGTTCCTTAACCTCTCTGTGCCTTTCAAATTTCTCATCTATAAAATCTTAATAATAATTAGAATATGTATGTATAGAAGCATGCCTGGCATGTAGTAAATGCTATACAATTGTTAGTATTACTATAGTTTTTGTCATTATCATTATTATAGACCATAATGTATTAAGGATTTCATTTAATTCTTATAATATAGGTACTTACATTATTTCCGTTTTATAGATGAGGAAACTGAGGCCTGGAAAGATCTAGCAATTAGCCAAAGTCACGTAGCTATGAAGTTGCAGGGCCAGGATTTAAACCCAGGGTGTTAAGACTCAAAGTTCATACTTTTAACCACCACCCTACAATGATAGGATTATGAAAAATAATGTATATGAAATACCAACCAAGATTTTTGACACTTAATAAATGAGACCAGTTATCATTTATTGATGAAATTGGCGTGTTCATCATTAGCAATGGCGCACAATGCCCTTCTTAATGAGATAATGAATGTAGCACATTTGGCTCAATACCCAGCACATTGTTAGTGCTCCAAAGCAAAAGGCCTTATTACCACCGGCAAAGAGTGAGTTCCAAACTCCTCATCAGAAAACTTTGTGTCCTTCAATGGATAAGAATTATGGGTGAAACGATCAGCTCTAAGGGAAGAAGGAAAATCATTTTCTCCAGACTCGGAGGAGCTGAGAACTCCAGGCCACATAACACTGAACACTCCAGAACTTTCTGGCACCTGCCCCACTACCCTATTCGGCCATTATTCCCCACCCCACCCCGCAAGTTCTGTGTTTTTCCACAAGCATCAGCCAGCTATAGCACTCATGAATGACTTAATTCCAGCTGTGATTGGGCACCTAAAGCCAGTCATCCGTTGATTTTTAGGCACGTACTGAAAGTTGTGTTCAGAATTAGAAGAACCCTTCATTCCTGAAACAAGCATTTTTTGCAGCAACGTCAGCAAAGCAAGCATCAGCGTTAATTAACAGTGACTTCGGAAGGTGTAACGTTTTCCACTAGATCCGAAGGGGGCTGGAGAGAGAGGACAGAGGGCAACACGTGTGTGTGGTGGCAGGGAGGGAAGGAGCTGAATGCAGAGTGCAGAAGTGGACCCCCGTTTGCTTAAAAATGGAAGGGAAATGGTTAGAAGCCTCTGTGGTTAGTGCGGAGACTGTTCAACCAGATGACCGATCTCCCGAGGCCACGCCGTCCCCGCCAGTTGAAGACACTGTAAGTGGCACAGGCATCTTAGCCCCAAGTTCAGACGTGGGAAATTGTTCTGAGCATGAGGACTTTTCTCATTCATTTGATGCATCTTTTTAAAACACAAATCTGAAAAAAAAAATCAGTCCTGTCACTGCCGAGCACCCTTTGATGGATCTCCATTGCACTAGCAATGAAACTCTCTCTTTTCCTTGCCCTCATATGAGTTTCCTAGTGCTACCATAACGAATCACCATAGTGGGTGGCTTGAAACAACAGAAGTTCATCCTCTCACAGGTTGGGAGGCCAGTAGTCCTGAATCAAGGTGCCGGGAGGACCATCCCCTCTCTGAAGGCACTGGGGGTGGGAGAAGCTTTCTTGCTTCCTCCCGAGCTTCTGGTGACAGCCGGCAGGCCTTGCTTTCCTTGTCCTGTAGACGCGCCACCCCAGTCTGTGCCTCTGTCCTCATATGGCTTTCCTCCCTGTGAGTCTGAGTATTTCCGTTCTCCTTTCTAATAAGGACACCAGTCATTGGACTAGGCTCACTCTGCTCCAGGACGACCTCATTTTAACTAGTTACATCCATAAAGATCCTGCTTCCAAATAAGGTCACGTTCAGAGGCTCTGGGTGGACTTGAAGTTTATGGAGACACCATTCACCCCAGAACACCCCAACTTCAACCACTGAGCTCTGGCTATTGTGGTCTCACTTGAGCTCGCTGAAGGTGTCAGTCTTTCCCACCTGTGCCCTTTGCACCCCCAGTCTTCTCTGCCTGGCTGTTTGCTGCTCACCCTTCCAGTCTCAGTTGAAATGTCACCACCTCAAAGAAACCTCCCTTTGCCCACTCTGCCCAAGCTCTTCGATCCCATTATTTCCTCGAGGTCTCCACACTGATTTCTGGTCTAGTGTTTAGCACAATGCCAGTGCTGTGTGCATGCCTTGTCTTAGCTTTCTCACTAATTTTCACAACTGCTTTGTTCCCTCCTACTTTGTTCTCCCAGCACCAACCACATCCCTAAATCACGCACTAAATAATAGTTGTTTGTTAAATTAAACACTGGAATATCTATTCTATGCATGCAGTATGTGAAATATAATCCCTGCCTTCAAAGGATTGTGGCTGAGGGTGAGGTCAGAGGTGGACCCAAATAATTTTGAGGTTTGCTGTGTTCAGTTCAAGCAGAGAGAGACTGAACAAGTGTTGCGGGAGAGCAAACAGCAAACAGCTTAGCGAGCTGGCAGGCAGTCTCGTGGGAGTGCAGGGACACAGGTGGAGACACACTTCAGAAGCTGCTTTCAGAGCAAAAGGGAGCTGGTATTGATGCAAGAGAGTGAGAGTAATTCAGGGTGCATGCCCCGTGGGTAACCTCCAGGGGCCGGGGAACATCTGTGGGCCGCAGTCACAGAGCCATGGAGAGCAGGGTCTGAGCCCAGCTGTAGCGCAGACCGGGTGGTCAGGCGGAAGGTGCACAGAGGATGCTTTTTTCACGTGGGGTCCTGGGCCCTGGTTCCTGCACCCCCAGAGGCCTGGAAGCCTTGTATGTTTAATGAGTTCTGACAACATAGGAGTCTCAAGGGAAGCTCCCTCTGCCCACCCTTGGGTGCCCCTGGCAGCTGACGCAGGTCTGCAAGGCAGTTTTCTTTAGGTTTCTGCCTCTCTGCCTCCCCTCCAACTCCAGCCTAAGAAGATTGTTCATTTACTCTCCAGGTAAAACTACCTCCTGGTGCTCCTGGAGCAAACAGCACTTGACCTTTTACTTCAACAGACAGCTGGCATAGAAAAGCTGCCTTTTTCCTACTCCTTCTGGACTCGCTTCTGGTCCTGCAGGTGCAGGGGGTGGCACCTCAGTGATGTGTTCCTTCCCAAGATCCCTACCTCCTGTACATGTCTGCCCTAGACAGTATGTCAGAGGGAAGGGACGCCCTTGTCATGCAAAAACATCAAATGTGAGGTCGTCTCTGCAGTCTGCTGGTCAGTCAGTGCCCTGGAGGAGGGACATCTTTGGGAATGGCACATGCAAATGGGAAGCAAGACAGCACTGCTTAGGGTTCCCAAGGATGTGGTGGTGAGCCTTGTACTCTGAATATGTTTGCAAAGGGATTCATTTAAGAGGTACCACTTCAGGGGCTGAAAAGGAAAATTGGTCAAACATGCTTAGCACCATGGTTGCCATGTGAAAAACAACCAATAATAGTAACTGTTAGTTACTATGACTACTATTATTACTTCACTGTTGTTGTTTTCACCTTGCTCGTGGAAGTGGAAAGCTCTGTAGCACCTAGGGTGAGACAGGGCCCTCCTTGAGCACTCGTTGATGTGTTGGCTGTAGGGACTCAGAGGGGGAATAAGGATGAGGAAGAGAGATGTCACATGGCTGAAAGGTAGCTGGGGGACAGAGGTCACAGAGAAAAGGAGGAGAAATAGCAGCTGCCGTGGATGTGGAATGGGAACATGGAATGTGTAGGAAGGACTTTGCTGCCTGACGTGGATATGACTCTTCTTTTCTTAGGCTTTGTGTTGATTGTTGAAGTTTCTTGCACAGGCCCGGTGGGGTCACTAATGTGGTGACATTAGAGAAGTAAAAGGTTCTGGGCTAAGGATTATCAGTCACATGATCAGTACAGATGAATACTGTGTTAGTTTCTTAGTGCTGCCATAACAAGTAACCACAAATTCGGTAGTTAAAAACAACAGAAACTTATCCCTTCACAATTTCAGAGCCCAGAAGTTTAGAATCACACAGGGCCATGCTTCCTCCAGAGGCTCAAGGAGAGAATCCATCCACTATTGGCCACTTCTAGCTTCTGGTGGCATTCCTTGACTTGTGGCCGCATCACTCACTGTCTCTGTGGTCTCATTGCCTTCTCCTCTGCCTCCAGTCTCCCTCTGCCTTTCGCCGGTGAGGTCACTTGTCATTGGATTTAGGGACCATCTACATAATCCAGAATGATCTCATCTCAACTCCCTTTAAATTACTCATATCCGAAAAGACCCTTTTCTAAATAAGGAAACATCCACAGGTTCCAGGAATTGGGATGTGAACATATTGGGGGGGGGGGGATGATTTAGCCCACCACAGGCACCTTGGGGCTCAGAAAGTTTAGGTGACTTGCTGAAGGTCTTAACACTAGTGAACAAAGGCGCAGAAATCTGAGGGACAGGGATAAGAAATGGCTTACTCAAGACAATATGGAAGATACCAAAGTCAAGTCTCTTCTCTACACCTGTCTTCCATGGTTTTACCCAAAGATATGTGTAATATGGGTATTTCCTATAATGGTTTGAAGACATTTTTGTCTGGGTTAGTGGAGCTTTTAAGCAAGTTGTTTTTTATTTTGTTTTGTTTTGTATTGAGCTATCCAATCTGGGATTCAACAGATCTTTTTTTTTTTTTTTAATGACAATTTTAAAAGATGGTTTGTAAGAAAATAAGTGGAGTGATTTCTGTCTAACATGGAGAAACAGTCATCTGCTCATGCATTCCTCTGCTTATTCACTCAACAATTACTAAAGTCCTATCCAGTTCCAGGCTGGGTGCTTATGGCTAAGGAGACAATAATAAACAAGGTGACAGTGCTCCTTGTATTTACAGAACAAAAACACAGTATGAAAGAGATAGATGGCAGCAACAACAAGAAAACAGAGTGCTATTTTAAAATTTGAAAATTGGCCCTGGCTGGTGTAGCTCAGTGGATTGAGCGCAGGCTGCGAACCAAAGGGTTGCCAGTTCGATTCCCAGTCAGGGCACATGCCTGGGTTGCAGGCCAGGTCCCCAGTACAGGACACATGAGAGGCAACCACACATCAATATTTCTCTCCTTCTCTAAAAATAAATAAATAAATCTTTAAAAATAATGATAAAATAATAAAATAAAATTTGAAAATTGCTATGAATGGGATAAACAAGAGTGTTTCAAGAGAGTCTATTACTGCTGATGGTGCTACTTTGGTGGAGGGATTAGAAAAGATCCCTATGAAAATTATGTGAGATTCAGAGAAGCCCTCTGTGCAAAGAGGCCAGAGAAGGCATTGTGTTGCAAACACAACACCCCAAGGGGCCAGAAGCTTGGAACAGTCTCGGAACCATCAGATTGTGGCCAGAACCCAGAGCAGGCTAAAGAAGGTGAGCAGCCAGAGATGGCAGAGGTGGCCGGGGGCCACGTTTCACTTTGTAGTCCAGAAAAAAAGTAGGAACAAAATTCAAAGTACAATAAATTAAAGTTGTTGGGGTGGGGAGGGATCTAATACACATTTTTTAAGATCTATCTGGAGAACAGGTTGTTGCAGGACGATAATGAAGCAAGAACCTATTAGGAGTCTGTAGCCTCATCTAGGCAGCCAATGTTGAGGATTCTGACTTGAGTAGTGACTAGGCATATAGAAGTGAGAGGATGGATCGGAAATACTATTTGAAGGTGGGTCCTACGAGTCTTGACTAGTGTACTAAATGTTGGGCATGAGAATAAAAAAGTAACTCGGGAGGAAAAGGGTCGAATGCTGGTGCCATTTAGAGAGATGGTGTGGGACAAGGAAGCAACAGAATACTGCAGAGGGCAAGTGGAACCAGCTTCCAAAGGGTTACTGTAGAATCACATTAAGTTGGAGAAGCCCATGAAGGGTCCAAATGGAGATGTCAAATCAGACACTGTATACATGTGTCTGCGGCTCAAGGGTACGGTCTAAGCTGGGGATACAATTTAAGAGTCATCAGCCTATAGATGGTATTAAAGCAATGGGATTGGACAAGGTTGCCCAGGGAGAGAAGGATCAGGTACTCTCGCAGAAAACCGATTGACATCTCACTCTGCACCAATTTAAGTCTGAGTTCTGATCAACTGTGTATTCTACCCTTTTCTAGCTTACAGATAAATTTCCCTCTGCTGCTTTGAGCCCTCTGGACCCTTAAAGTTCTCAAGAATAAAATATAACAGTCCCCACAAATGGCTTTACATAAAGAAATCAGAATGTTTAAGGACCGCCAATGGGTAAAGGGCTTGGGCATGACTTGGAATGCAATCTTTCACAAGAGGGGTGTTGAACTCTGCACTGGGGGTTCTCACGGGTGTTACCATTGCTTCCTCTCCTCCCAAATATTGCATGCGTTCACAACGATGGGATTTATACTTGATGAGGTATAATTACTTGAAACACACTAATTTCTCTCCTGTGGGCAAGCTCATGTTTACTATTTAACTACATCCTGCTTGCTCAGTGGAAAAAGCTTGGCAGAGAATCCACCCCCAACCCAGATAGTATGAGAGAGTCAAAATGTGGCTATACAAAAATTCAGCTCACCTGAAACCTCCCTTGACAAAATTCAGTGAGATTAAACAGACCAAGAACTTCTTGAGCTAGATTTTTCCTTTTCATGATTGTATTCCTGGTACCTGCCCCAGAGTACAAGTCAGTCTGAATGGCTGGGGAACTGGGCCAACCTCTCTGACCTCTCTTCCCATCATGCCCTCTGTCACTCTTTATACCTGGCTACGTGGCTTTCTTTGAATCTCTCAAACACACCAAGCTCATTCCAACCTCAGTTGGTTTCAGTTTGTTCTGCGTGAAGCACACTTTCCGCCTGTCTTTATGTGGTTGGCTTCTTTTTGGATTCAGATCTCAGCTCAAATGTCATCTTCCCCTAGCAGCCTTCTCTGACCACACAGTCTAGAGGAGGTTCTGTTTATGTCTACCCCGACTTTATTATCCATGGCCGGTATTACTTCTTTGAATTACTTATTTGTCTTTTTTTCCACTTCGCTACCATCTCCCTCCATTCAAAGAGAAGCTCCTTGAGTATTGGGCCCTTAAGTGTCTCATCCTCCTATAACCCCAGGACTAAAGCAATGTCTAGGCCATAGAAGACAATCAATAAAAATTGGTTTCATGAATATAGATAGCATTAGAACTTTTGATAATATGTCAACTGCTCTGCTTAAAATTTTATAGTTACCTCATTATATTCTCATCAAAAGCCCTCATGAGTGGATAGTTATTATTTTCTCAAAATCGCACAGCTGGTTGCTGCGGAAGCCAGAAATCAGAGCCAGGCCTGCCTGGTGGCTAAGCCCTCTTTCTTTAGTGCCACTCTGCTTTGCAGTGCTTTGGGAAAATGGATGAAAGTTATGATAGAAATAAGATGATGGGTTTTTTTTTCAATCTTAAACTCCTTTCCACCTGGCTGAAGGCATAATCATTGCAATACCATTCATTCATTCATTCATTCATTCATTCGAGAAATATGACCTAAGCAACTTTTGTGCTGAACACATGTATTGGGTGATAGAGACTCCCAGACAAGTGGACTCAAAAGTAGTGTTCACCTCTCTTTTGTCATTTATCACTTCAACAAATAAGGAATGAGCACCTACTATGGGTCAGTCATTGTTTTTGTATCTGGTCCAACCAGTCTATATCCTTCCCAATTGCTATGACCACCTGTCCCTTAATGCCTGCCTTTTCATCTCCCCACCACCTATCTTTGCTGGTCCTCCTTTTCTATGGAAAAAAGATTTCCTCCATGTGGTAAGAGATACTACCACGGTTGGCTCCAAGATTACATTACCACAGCCCAGTGATGGCAAATCAAAAAAAAGCCTCTTCCTCTTCCTGTTCTTGTATTGAAAATCCCAGAAGACTTTGATTGGCTTAGGTTTAGGTCATGTGACTTCTCTTGAACCAATCACTTTGGCCAGAGGAACACAGTACTCAGAAAAGCCAGGCCTGGACCACCCGTCTGCCTCTGTGGTCAGCAACCCCATCAGAATCACATGGTTGGAGCAGCAGGGAAGCAGTTGCCCAGAGGAAGGAAATGATACAGGACAGACAAGACAGAAATCCACCATCCTGGATGGTGGATCTGGTATGCAGTTGATGCATCATCAAAATGCAGTGATGCATCAACTGCATACCAGATCTTTAGGAACAGGAATGTTGTCTGTCTTATTAACCACTATTTTCCCCATGCTGAAGACTGTTCCTAGGGCATATAATTAGCTCCTCAAAAACTGTCTATTGTACTTACAGAATGAATTAAAAGAATGACATTTTATTATCTGAAAAATATTATTTGCCATATAACATACTTCACAATGAATAACTAAATACAACTGTTATGCCACACTGTTGTTGGGGACTAAAGAGCTAGGGACTGGGAATACTAATACTTATGCTGCATAACTTACCAGGCTTCCCTGATGATTAAATGTATTAGATGTGAAAGGGCTTTGAAAAGTATTAAACAACATACAAACACAAGGCATGTGTTGTTAATAGTCAGCTAGAAAATAAATGCTCAGCAAAATTGTCAAAATAGGCTCTTAAAGGGGAATGGCAAAAAAAAAAAATGGAAGTTTGTAAAGAAAATTTCAAATGGCAAGAAATACTTAGGCAGCAAAAGACAATTTTCAAAAATGATGGGTTTGAGAAGAATGAATCAGCAATGAATTTCAGTGCAAAACATTATTTAGGAAGTCTGGACATACTTCTGATTGAAGATATTTTCAGTGGCTCCAGCAGAAGTAATAAAAATGCCAGGCATGAATCTATTCATTTAACTTTCCTAGATAACCAAGATGAGAGAGTCTGAGCTCACACCTCCCATATCAAGTGCCTTTGGCTGCTCTTAAAACATGGCATATGCTTATTCAGTTGTGTATTCAGTGCTCAAAGTCTAATCATGCTAGGCATCACCCTCCATGAGAAAGTCAAGTGGAAAGAAAGCCAGACTTCTGTCCATAGGCCAACAAACCAATACCCTTAAACATGTGAATGAGCTAAGGCATGGCTAACTGCTGCCACGGAGATCAAGCTTAGGAGAGCAGGACTGTGTGCCCCTCACAGTTCAAAGGTGGGAGAGAGGTCTAGGGCAGGTAGGCAGCTTCACAAGGTCATTCCGAGTCACAGGCTGGCCCGTTGTCTCAGCCATCCTCAACATGCGGCTTCCATCTCTGGTTCCAAGGACACTGCTATACTGTTTTCCAGCCAACAGGAAGCGGGGAAGAGGAAGAGTCCTGGCAAATAGATTTGTATTTATGGAGATGACCCAGAATTTGCATATATTACTCCCATTCATATTTTATTGGCCTAACTTAGTCACATGACCGCACATAACCCCAAGGGAGACTGGAAACTAAAATACCTAGTTGGAAAACGAGGTACACAGATAACACTTAGGGCAAGGGAGGGGATGAGTTCTGATAGGAAAAGAAGGCTAGGGATGCAGGGGGACAGACTAGCAGCGTCTGCTCTGCCACGAATACTTGGAGTTCATGCCACGTTTGGGGCTTTCAGCTGGGAGTAAGACAGAGGCCTGCGCCCCAGAAGGCAAGAGACACTCTCACAGCAATGGCGCGCACACAAGGTGGAGTATGGCAAGGGGGACACAGAAACCCAGTGTTATGGGAGTTGAAGGAAGGGCGGATTATTTCCCTCTGAGTGGAATTCAGGAAAACTTCTTGGAAGAGATAAGATTTGAAATGAGCCCTCAAGATTGGACAGGACTAGCACGGATTGGAAATTGGAGATAAGAAAAAGGACGGACGAGAGGAAGAAAAGGGGCCCTGAGTCAGTACGGAGGAAAAGCTTGTACCCCACACAGAGCCACACCCATAGCTGCGGCCTTTTGAGAACCACCCAACAAGCCCTCCCCAGCCCTCATCCCACCAAATGACTACATGAAGGTGGCAGGTATTGTTGGTTATCCCTCCAAATCCATCCTCTCCTATTTCCTTAGTGATGACAATCCTAACTTTTAATTGAGCATATTGTCCTCCTTAGCCTTCTTTAGCATTATATGTGATCACGTGACCAAGCTTTGACCAATGAGATAAAAGGGAAAACATGATATGTAACAACTGAGAAGTATTTTTAAAGAAATAGCTTTCCTTCATACTCCCTCCATCCTGCTACCTGAAATTCAGACACGATGGCTGGTACTCTGGTAGCCACGTTGGATCAGAAGAATGAAAGCTAACCCAGGAAGCCGCAGAACAAAAAGTGGGAATCAGCCTTCTTTCCTGATACCTCTAGAACCACCTTAGTAGAAAACCCTAGACTGCCTACTCCAGACTTCTTTAAAGCAAAAATAACAGCAACGACAACAACAACAATAGTAATAATAGTAAAGACTTTAGGTGTTTAAGCCACTGTTGTTTGGGGTTTGCGCCATATCTGGGCACCCTGAGTCCTAAGCAGCACAGCCCCTTGTCTGTCCTGTTTTCTTTACCCACAGCTCTGAAGGCTCTTTTGTTCAGAGCACCAACAAATGCATATTTCCAGGAATGAATGCATAGTGAGTGAGAGAGTGGTGGGCACCCAAGGCCTTCTTTAGTCACTCCCCCACGGGGCAGTATGGTCTCATGGTTAAAGGCTTATTCTCTGAAGTCACACAAGAGTCCGGGCCCCGTCTCTGCCCTTCATCCTACCCATGTGTTTTCTGGGAACTTCCATGAGTCTATTTCTTGTCTGTAACATGTAACTAATAATTACTGTTTGGCATTGTGAGGTTTCACGGAGATAATAGATAAAAGTGCTCAGCACAGGTCCAAGCAGTCAGTGAGTGCTCGCTGTTAATGTTAGTCCAGACCCCCTGCTCGTGCCAAAGTGGCCTCCCCTTGGTGGTCAAAGTTCATTTCCAGCTTGCACGCCCTTGTTTGCTTCAGTTATCCTGTCCCTGCAGCACTTTATGCACACGTGTGGGTGTATGCACACGCTCATAACCATACACAAGTATGACTGCAGTCAAACCCAACTTAAATAACATTTCTCCATGAAACCACCTATCATGGCCCTAGTCAAGAATCTGTCTCTTCAACTTTAGAATTCTTGGACGATGCTGAATTCATTTTTTTTTTTTTCATTTATCACATACAAATGCTTATCACAGTGTCTGGCTTATAATATAGAAACCTAACATACTTTGGATGGATGGATGGAAAATTAACTTATATTCTCTGGCAGTTCCGCAGGAATTTGTTTATCTTTCTGCCTCCCTGGCCAGCCTAGTGCCCGACCCACAGTGAGGACTCACTTAGAGTTGTCTGGATGAGGATAAGGGGAGAGGAAAATCAGAAAAAGAGAAAATCAAGGCCAGCACCCACCTGGACCCATTCTTCTTTCTGTCAAAAGGACTTGCTGAGAAGAGAAGCAGGGAGTTGACAGTCACTCTCTGGACTCTCTCCCAGGGCCTTTTTAGAACAGGAAAGTTAATTATGGAACCAGATTAACAGTTTCTTTTTTGATACAGTCGAAGTAAAACCAGCAGGATGCAATTTAGCTCTTCCCCACTTTCCAAATAGCAGCAAATTTTCATACAAAACAAAGAGACACTTGAATTGCAAATTACTTAGAGAATCAGCTAGCAACCCCAACGGAAGAATATTTCTGCTACTTTCAAAACCTGGTTGTTGCCTTTGCAGATTTAACCATGTAGTGGGACAGTCACAAAGGCTTGGACGGCTTGCTGCGTCAACTCTGGGCCGGGGGGCAGGACTGGAATGCCACAGGCTGGCCTTTTTGCTCAGAACATGTTTCCCTTCTCCAAATCATCTCTAACTCTCAGATCATCCATCTCCAGTCAGAATTAAGGCGGATGGGTTCCTAGAGGTCACCTCTGTCATGGTGGCAAGAGAAAATGCTTCCAAGGGCAGGCAAGGATGTAAATGGATAAATAGGCAATTGGGGTGCATGTCCACATCCCCTAGGGGGTGGGTGAGAACTGGGGTGAACTCCCAACCCCCTGTGTGGTCACCTTTGCCATGGGATGATGCTTGGCCATTGCCAGTTGTTGCTGGGTAGTTCTGACAGGTCTGGAACCTGAATTCTTGCCTGAAATATTCTCTTTAGCTGTTGGCATATAATTAATAGTTTTTTAAGTACTATCTATTGACTGGATATGGCTTATAGCCAACAGTTTATGAACTACTGATCTAGCTCAACTTCCTCCCTTAATGGGGAAACTGAGGCAGAGAGGAGGAAATTGTTTATAAAAGGTCGCAAAGTCGCAGACTCTTCTGGCTTGTCATCAGTGCCTTGCTGCTTGCACCACGCAGCGAGTCTCAGGTCCCTGTCCCCTGCAGGGCCCGGGGCAGCGTTCTTTTCACGAGAGCATTTACAGGACATTTGTTTTCCAATTCCGATAAATAACTCCTATTTTTTAGAAAATCCAGAAGATAAAGCAAGAATAGGGAAACCTAAAATCAAATCTTTGAGTGGTGCCACTGTGATTTCCTTTCTGGAGAGAGGGGAGGCTGGGGTGGGAGCCCGGCTGGAGACAGGATGCTTCCAGACACAGCCGCTGGGATGTGAGGTGGCATCGCCCCTGGGCCGGCCGCTAACGCGTGGTAGGAAAGGCCGGATGGAGTTGGAAATGCATCTGCCCCCAGCAGCCGGGCAGGGAGCAGAGATGAGTCAAGGACACCCGATAGGGATTATGGTAACGGAAGCAAATGTGTCTGAAGGACTCAGACACCATTCAGGTTCGACCCGCATCACCCTGAGGGAGTGCGCACAGTGTTGACAGGCCTTTCTATTTATTTCTAAGTGAAGCTTGAAATCTAAGTTTTTATGTAACATTTTTTCAGTGTAACTCACGTTTTGGGGGTTTTTTTGGATGTCAGTCAAACAAAGCACACAGAGCAGCAGGATTGGGCTGCGGGCTTCGCCTTTGCGGCCTCTGCTCAGTGTGGCTCACTTCAGGTGGACTGGGCACTGGGCAGGTCAGGCGGTGGATGGATGGAGAGATGTTTGTGATTAGTTCAGTCACAGACCAGCAGGCAGGGCTGGGGCGGAGATGACAGGGTCAGGAAGACAGACTGAGGAAGCGGGGGTCAACCGTGACCTAACGAAGCAGTCCCGTGGGGAAAGAGGGCTTCCCCCAGAGCCCAGCTGCAGCCTGGACAGACCCTTCAGGGAGAAGGTTCTCTGTACAAATCCAACGCACCTGTTGTGGCCTTCTATAGTGTGTGTGTGGGGGGGGCGGTGAATGCATGAGTACACACGCATGTAACCATCTTCACTCTGCTAAAAATAATAGAGATGATCTATTCTCTCCCTGGGTAGCCCTGAGGATGACTTCTCCATTTTCTCCAAAGCAGAAAGTTCAAGTCCATATGTCAATTGTTTCTAGTTTACTGTAATGAATGACCGAATGAGTAGGATAGAGACTGCAGTGGAAAGAGCCCTTCAATGGACGTCTTGACCCCCTTCCCCATCCTTACCTTTCTTTGAGTCTCCATTCTCCCACTTTGTAAAGCGAAAGCCCTGTGTTGGTGAGGATTTGGGGTTAGAAGGGACAGAAAACCCAACTGACTTAAGCAAAAAGAGTATATGCATTGGTTCACACAACTGGAAAGTGACTTTCATTGGCCCCTTCCTGAGGCAGACGAAGTGGCCAAGCAGATGAAACGCACTGAGTGGCTGGGCCAGCACGCATTCCACGGTGCCGTCAGGCACTCAGCTGGAGTCCATGGGAACATGATGGACGTTGCGGAGGGCAGCAGGTCGAGCAGCAGACCTGATTCCCTGGTAGGAATAAGTCATTCCTGTTCAAACAACTGCCTGGAAAAACGCTCAGCCTGATCTGTAGAGTTGGTTTAAAGCTGGAACCATCCAGATAAAGAGGAAAAGGCAAAATACATGATTGCTGCCTGATGCCAAAAAGAGATGGTGCATTTTGTATTTATTTTCTCTCTCATGTCTTGTAGGCCTGCTTTGACAGGAAGGTTGGAACTGGTGGCACTCGTTTCGATGAAAGCAGCAGCGTGAACAGTGAGTAGCTCTTTCTATTATTCGTTGGTTACGAAATGGACTCCTCTCCGGTGCACCAAGATAAGCTATATTAAACTACCCTTCCTTCCTTCCACCCATTTAAACAAATATCAGCCGGCCTTGTTGGTAAAGCAGATGCCCAAGTATATGAATTAATTCTTCCCTGTGTGTGTTACACACAGATAGAGAGGCAGAGGGGCGGGTGCCGGTGTAGATACGGACGTAGGTGAGGCTAGAGATAAAGACAGAAACACATTCGGTCCTCAGAGCAAGACAGGAGCTGTCAAGGTGCAGATCACTTCAGAGGCATTCTCAACTGTGTTTCTCAACAGAAAGCACAGACTGAAGATGGCCTCAAAAATAAGAACAAAAGTTATTAGTTCTCATAACAATAAGTTCTGAATTAGGAAAGCTCCATCGTTGGTTCATTGAACAGCTCGAAAATATCACTGAAGTCTGGGTTCTGACATCTTCAGGGCTGTCTCTTTGGCCAGAACTCTGGCACGTACCCTTGCTTAAATCAGTCCCTGGTGAAGCAGATGGGAACGGCCATGATTGGTCTGAGCCGATCACTAGTCCCTTCCTGGGCTAGGGATGGGACCCACGTCCCCTGAGGCACAGGGCCACATGGAGGAGAGTGAATATCTGGACAAAACTGAAGTCTTGTTAAAAAGGAGAAAGGAAGGATGAACGGTCCTGACAAAGGCCTCATATGCTGAGCCACTGGAGGAAAAGCAGGCCCTCGCCTTGGCTCACCTCCCCGCCAAGTCGTGAATAAAATTGGAGAAATGTTTAGAAATAATTTGACTCTGGATATAAAACCCAAGGCATTACCATAAACCATAAGCAGACTGTTTTTCCAATTTGCATAATTATAAACTCCCCCTCAAAGAGTAAACATTGCTGCCAACTTTTTAAAAAACAAACTACAAAGCAGCGTTAAATATGCATTGCTAATTTGACTTTTTAATTTGCCTGGGATCCTCACAGAGATGTGCACAGCCCTATAGATCCTGAGTGCTTAATAAAACCTTCCACCTGCCTGAAAGGAAATCAAAAGAATAGACAAGCTGAAACCCAGGCTTTTCTAAGCTAAAGCATTTGGGTCGATGCCTGAAAATTACCAGTAGGAGCTCATTGTATTCAGATGACTCTCAGATTCATTATTCATCGTGCGCTGACTGCCATCATTCAGGTATTGGTAGTTACTTTGTGCAGCAGGAGGAAAATAACATTTTCTCAGATGTCTCCATTCAGTTTTGAGAGTCACCTGTGAGCTCCCTGTGGTCTTATATTTGAGTATTTATAGGAAGTGATCAGAGAGGTGTAGGAAGACTATCTTGCCCCAAATCTCTCTGTCATTCATTTACTTAAAATGTCCACACCAGTCCCTGCCTTGGGCCTTGAAGGTCTCAGCTACAGCACAAATATGCTACCTGGCTAAGATGGACTATCTTCATTCCCCATGATTCGAGTTTATTGTTAGCCCCAGTGAAGGACTGAGACACAGGATAATGATGTGGAAATACATACAGAGAAATCTTTTTGGAGCTATAGTACTAATATTATATTTATATATATAAAATATATTTATATATTGTAGATGTACAATAGAGATAAAGATTGTGTAAACACAACACACATTTATGCAACGTTACATGAAGTGAATTCCTTTTTATACAAGCTATTCTATCACCTGCTTTTTAAACCCGACAGTAGACTACCGATATTGTGCATTTGCGGTGTGTGTATGTGTTTATATATGCATCATTTTTTACAACTGATTAATATTATATATCAGAAATGAATGGGCATTTACTTACTCAATTCCTTATTGAAAAATATGTCATTACTAGTTTCTATTTTTAATATTTTAAATTATACCAATCATCCTTGTGCACGGAGATTTTCCTCCACACGTAAGGTTCTCTCTTGAGCCAAGTTCCTCGAAGAGCGGTCTCTGGGGGAGTGAGCAGTCAGCTGGCTGTGTCACAAAGAACTAGAATCTTGACACTGCCTTTGGGCTACCAGAGCACCGTCTGGGACCTCTGGATATGCCTGTAATGCCTTGAGCTTCTGCAGAAGGGAGAAGTTAAGTGACAGGAGGAGGAAAATGGGAACAAAGTGCACCTACTGTGAACTTCGCTGTTGCCACTTTTATATCCTGCACAATGCAGGACCAAAAAAAGAGAATTACTCTTACCGCAGGCAATCACTTGTTTTTGTGTTCACTTGAGTAACTGTCTGTCTGTCTGTCTGTGCTAGACTGTGAACGCCTTCTGGGTAGGAGCCAGGTCTGGCTTTCTGTTTTTCACTGATGCCCTACATATTTACGTTACTGTGTGAATGTATTTTTTGAGTGAGCGAATGAATTAGAATAGAAAATGCTGCATGATGGAAAGGGATTTGGAAGGAAGTTCCTAAAGAGTGAAATGTCTAGAGAATCTATTTTCTTCTAATGCTCTCATCCAGTTGTGTCTATGATACTGTCTTGCCTGCAACAGTGGGAGTAGAGAGGCATCCGGCCCCAGATGCCTCCACTGTTTTAGGGCGATGGCAGATTCTGCCGTCTCGGGGAGTACTCTATTAGGAGTGGGTTATTGTGAATGACCATCCATCCCTGTCAGTCCAGAGTTTATCTTCAACGTAATTCACTCAACCCCTGACGTTAGGGTCAAACTATTTTTATGACCAATATTTGATTAACTTTTAGCTTCTTTTTCTAAACAAGATAAGATTCTTTGAGATTATGAAAAATCACAGAAGGGATGAACTTGGAGATGTGACTTCATAGTGAATTCTGTTGCAAAATGAATGGGTTCTGTAATGTTGTGCCAGTTTGATTTGCTCCAAAACACACTGGGAAGATGAGACTGTTTTTCTCTTTCCATAAAACATGAATTTGCCTTTTTTATTTCCAAAAATGTTTCCTGTTCTATCATGCAGGGCTTTATCTAATTTTCGCACATTCTGTCATCCTTCCCAGGGCAGTGAGGGTCGTTTCCATGCTTCCTGCCGCACGGAGTCTGGCTGCATTTCGGTGGTCAGCCAAAGAGCTCACTGAACAGAACCTCCCTACACCCATCACCAACCGACCATTCCATTGGTTCCCGGACTTAGAGTAGTAGTGACCCTAGAAATCCGTCAACCATCCCTAAGGAGAAGAAAGGTTGCTATTTAGCTAGTTGATTCACATCACCTGGGAGTTCCTTAGGAAGGCAGAATCCCAAACCTAGTGAGTCATGACACACATTTTCTCATGACCCTTGGGTGTTTGGTACACACACACCTAAAGGACAATCCCTTGAGTCATTCTCACTGTTATCTTGTTTCCAAAATATCTCCCTGCTTTAACCAACGAAAGGAAGCTCAGGTGAAGGAGAGGATAACCAAACACACATGATTTCAGTGGCTTACAGTATTATCACCTTGGGCAGAGAAAATCTCCCATGCTAATTTGAGGGACATTTTCTCTATTTAAAAACAACCATTTACTCCTTAGAGCATTTTATAATTTCCAAAGCAATTCTCTCTCTATTCCTTCATTTGTTCAAAATGGCGGGCCTACAATGAGGCCAAACCGTGGTAAACATGAGGGTGAGGATGAGGGGAGCTTTGGTGCTCCCAGCCCCTCCCTCTGGGCTCGCCTCCTCTGTTCTCTGAAGGTTTCCGGGAATCGTAGACTCTCCGTCTTACCTCAAGCAAAATCTACTATTTGGACTACACATAATTCCAGCCATTCATATTTTATATACTTTTACAGATTTGTTCTAATAATTTTTCATCATATCTCTCATGATGGAAGTCTTGGTCTCCCATTAAAAAAATATTGCACACGAGAAACAGTGAAGCAATAAGAGGTACTGACAGATCGGATTTGGCAAATAAGTTTTATCTGTGCAATTGATAACTTCCTGGAGTTCTGTGTTAGGTAGGATTCTGAGCCTGCATCTGGGTTCACCAGGAAAAAAAAAAAATGTTTGTGATTAATCAGTGATGGCCGCTGTTAGCATGGAATAAAGATGGAGATATGTTTCAAACCAACATTCACTAAATCTTTGCATGTCATGCAATGTCAGGTCACTTGCATGCTGGCTTAGTTATCTATTGCCAAATAACAACTTACCCCAAAATTTAATTTAAAATAATATTTATTATCTCACCATTTCTCTAAATCAGAAGTCTTTGAGCAGTGCTTCTGGTTCTGTGTCTCAGAGCTTCCCACAAAGACAAAGTCGAGGTATCAGCCAGGCCTGCAGTCTTACTCAAAGGCTGGACTAGGGCAGGATCCCCTTCCAAGCTCACTCATGCGGTCATTGGTAGCATTGCATTTCTCGAGGGCTGTAGTACTGAGGGTCTCAGTTCCTCACTGGCTCATGTCCAGGGAATGCCCTCAGTTCCTCGCCAGATTGCCCTCTTGAGAAGACAGGTCTGCAAGAAGAGAGAGAGAGCATGTTAGCAAGAGGAAAGTCACGGTCTTTTATAACTGGTTATAGAAGTGTTATCCCATCACCTTTGCCTATTGTGTTCATTAGAGGTAACTCATTCTGTCCACTCAAGGGGAAGGAATTACACATGAGAGTATAAGTGCTCATAGGTGGGAATTGTTGGGAACCATCTTACAAGCAACCTGCCATGCAAATCTTATCCTATTTAATCTTCACCATGACCTTTAAGGTACATATTGTTACTATCACACTTTTACAAGTGAGGAAGCAAGCATAAAGTCATTTATTCAAGATGACACAGCTAATACGAGACAGCTGGGGTTTTGACTCACATCCATCTGACTTTAAGGCTGATGTTATTGTCACTTGCCTTTTATAATCTTTAAAATTATTGTGTTGCCCTGGCCAGGTGGCTCAGTTGGTTAGAGTATCATCCTATGCACCAAAATGTTGTGGGTTTGATCCCTGGTCAGTACACATACCTAGGTCGTGGATTCACTCCCCAGTCGGGGTGCATATGGAAGGCAATGGGTTAATGTCTCTCTCTCTCTCTCTCTCTCTCTCTCTCTCTCTCTCTCTCTCAATCTCTCTCCCTCCCCACCTGCCCCTCTCTCTAAAATCAATAAATATATCCTTGGGTGAAGTTTAAAAAATAGAGCCCTGGCAGTTGTGACGCAGTTAGTTGGAGCATCGTTCCATAAACCAAAAGGTCACAGATTCGATTTCCAATCAGGGCCCATACCTAGGTTGCAGGTTCGATCCTCGGTTGGGGTGCATGCATGAGGCAACTGATCAATGTCTCTCACATCAATGTTTCTCTCTATCTCTCCTTCCTTTCCCTTCTCTCTCCAAAATCAATAAGCATGTCCTCAATGGAAAAAATAGAATAGTCCTATTAAATGGTCTTCAAACTGTTTTGACCATGAACCTCTATTAGCAAAAAAAAAAAATCTTTCAGAATACACTTTTATATAATCTTTCAGAATATATATGGCATGCATATATATTTATAAAGTACATCTTAATCTATAATGAAATATGACTAAAGCTTACTTTTAAAAATGATTATAACTAGAAATTCTTTTATTCACACCTTAATGGGCATCTAGCCCTCCCTTGGGATAAGTCCCACATTAGAGACTACCGAGCTGATGCCCTTCCAGCTGTGACTTCTACGATCCACAACTCCCTAATGAGCAGTCAAGTGGGCTGACCAGAGATGGAGTTGGAAGTTTCTGCTGCCCAACCACTTAAAACAGGGACAAACCGTCAGCTTCCTCCTCGCCCCCGACGGGTGTTGGGAGAAATAACGATTGAGTAGGTGTTTGGACAGCTCCTTCCTCTCACTTGGTGTCATCAAGTCCCTTAAGGCAAAATGAGAGCAGCCTTCTCCCAGCCTCAGAGCTGTGGGACTTCACTATGGGAGGGGGAAAAACCTGTCTTTCAATCTGGCTCCTAATCAGGCTTAAGGGTTGGAGAAAAGTTCAGATGCAGTTTCCAAGTGAGGTGCTATCCTTTATAAAGACCTATTTGTCATTGTCTAAAAATTGTGTGCATGTTTATTTTAAAGAGGTAACTTGTGCATGTGGCAAAATGGTTCATGCATTGAGGAGACTCGGACAGTGAAGCTTTCCACAGAGGCCCTGTCCAACCTCTGTGCACCCCCCTCCCCTAAAATAACCGCTTTGGCAGCTTTCAGGTCAATGTAGTTGAGCTGTGTGGGTGGTTCCCCAAATGAAGAAACTGTCACCAGAAAATGGGGGACTGGATGCTGGCCAGGCATCTACCCTGAGGACGCAATCTAGAGGATGTTCAAGCAGTCCTTTTATCAGCAACCCTTTGTGACCGTCACTTTTGTGGCTCTGAATCCCCCTGCCTCCCTCTCTGGTCCTCTCTTCTCAACAAGACTAGATGACTTCTGAGATGCCCTCCGCACAAGCTTTCCCCGGCTTCGTGATGCGCTGTCATGCATGGGGGGAGGGAGGCGTCAGGCTCAGGCACCTGCCTTACTTTGTTTGGTGCCCATGGTGTCTGATCAGTTGGAACTCACCAGATGTGGAAGCCCACCCCTTCCTCTTGCTTGCCTGGCCAGCTGCAAATGGGAACTATTCACAGTCACCCAACTGAAATGCCTCTGAATGCACGTGTTTGCTTTGCCTTTCAAATCAATATTCTGGCCAGGGTGACAGGCACATACGCTGAAATCAGTCCTGGAATTCCGACTGGGCAGGATTTTTTTCATGAAGACAAATAGTTATAAGCATACGGATGCCTAGGCTGACTATCTGGTTTCCTTTTACCAAGTGTGAGGGGAGTGTGGGGGTGGCGAGTGTATTTTTATAATAATAATAACAGCAGCAGCAGAAGCTACGTTTGAGCTCCTGTTTTATTCTGGCATCTTTATGAGACTCGGACATTGTGATGAAGAACACGGGACCTGCATCAGTCTAACTGGTTGGGAACCCCCACCTCCATCTTTCAGAAGCTCTGTCACCCAGACATGTCCTTAATGTCTCTGAACATTAGCTGCTTGATCTACAAAAAAATGTTTAATAACCCAGTAACCACACCAACCCCATAAGGGCTGTTGTGAGGGTCAAACTAGGCAGCCCACGGAGAACACTTAGCCCAATGCCAGCACAGAGTAAGCTCGCAGTACCAGCTGGCTATTCTTGGCACTGTCTCTGCGAGGTTGTTTCTTCCAACTTCATAAAGGTGCAAACTCAGAAGCAAAGAGGGTAAACCACTCGCCAAAGACTACAAGTAGCTGAACTGGGCTTTGAACTGGGATTTCAACGTAGGCCCATCTGCTCAATTCTTCAACTATTTATTGGGTGCTGCCTGCGTTCCAAGCACTGGGAACAGGGCAGCAAGTGAGGAAGGCACAGTCTCGGTCCTCACGGAGCTGACAGTCTAAGGAGGTGGATGGCACTGCCTCTGTGAAGCTGCCCCAGCACCGCGTTAGAGTGCCCCCTGGATGCTCTTGGTGGTAACTGAAATAGCTAGTATTTATTGGGTGCTACTGGGTGCTCACTGAATCTCTTCCTGCAGCTCTGTGAGGCAGCTCCTATTATTATCATCGTTTTTACAGACAAGAAATCCAAGGCTTGGAGAAGGCAGAATGACTCATTTAGAAGACAAGTCTGTAGCTAGATGATGGTGGAGCTGGGATTTGAGCTTGGCACAGTTTATTACATTACCTCCAAGAAGTCAAGATGGCTCGGGACTGGGGTCGGAGCTAGGACAAGAAGCTGAGTCACTGCTACAGCCCCCTTGTAATCACATATAAGGTGTGTCCCATTTTTTTGTGCCTAGAGTTCCTGTAGTTACTTCCAAGTGTTTAAAAAAAAAAAAAAAAAAACTAGAAGAGACGTTTAGCCATGAAAAGGAAGAAATCAGGCACTACCTAAAATCAGGAGGCAGGATTTAAACTGATGAACTCTGCTCTCCTAAACTCTATTCAGTAGTGTTTTTGAGAATCCCTGCATCCAGGGGCAAGCACCAGCAGGTCAGCCAGTGGCAGGTCCCTGCCCCCTTTGGCCTGTGAAAATGGAGCTCGATTTGTCCGGGTGCGGACCAGCGTGGCCTGAGTAGAGGAAGAGGCAGAGCCCAGAGACTGGCTGGTGAACACAGCCACAGCCTGGCGACTTCTGCAGAACCGTAAATCACAGGCGGGACCATGTTCAAAAGAGTCGAACAAACTCGGTTCTGCCTCCTCAATTCCAAAGATTCATCTGCATCTCTTTAGGCCCCTGAGGGGTCCAGGGAGCCAAGGATGCTGGCAGTGAACAAGATGTCATGACTCACAGTTACCGGCCAGCAAAGGGTGTGCACAACCCGGAGGCACCCACCGTGGGATCATTGACCAGGAGTTAAAAACAAGGCAGAGAAGAGAGCCTCCCTGCAGAAAACAAAGAGGCCCTGCCCTTCACAGACAAAGCCAAACACAGCTGGAGCCTCAGTTCAAGTTCGTGTTACTTACAGCAGAGAGCGCACAGCCAAAACAAAGGCTAGGTTTGTTCTCTCGTTTGCAACCTAGAATGAAGAAATGTAAAGCAACAAGTCTTTCACGGATTGGCTCCCCAGCTGCTCCCCAAAGTGGACAGTCACCACTGGAAAACATAAAGAACAGCCCGGACTGTGCCGAGCAGGCCAAGCGTAGTTGGTAGGACCACACAGATTGGACACCATCATTTTTAAGGGCCTGCTGGTCAGCTGTCTCATTTGAACCTCACAGCATCAAGGGAAGGACAGACACTGGGTATTTCTTTTTAATTCTCACCTGAGGGTATATTTTTATTGATTTTTGGGAGGGAGAGGGAGAAACATTGATCTGTTGCCTTCCACATGCGCCCCAACCAGAGATCAAATTCAGAACCTACGCACAGGCCCTGACCAGGGATCAAACCTGCAATCTTTTGATGTACAGGACAACACACCAACCAACCGAGTATTTTCAACTCACTTTACACAAGTACAAACTCTGAATAGCCACACAGGTTATTTTTAGGTCGGAGTCACTCAAGAAACCAGAGGGACACAGTGAGCCAAGGAGCAGGGTTTATTAGTGGGGAATAAGAGGGAAAAGTGGAGCCAACCTAGGGACGTTGGGGAGCCAACCAAGAGAGAATAAGACTCGCTCGGTTGTTCTTGGGGCAGGGTTGTTAAGTGCAAAAACCCACAAAGGGTAACTGTTTGGGTGCCAGAATCTGATTGGCTAGAGCTGGCTGCTGGGTGCCGTTTCTGCTGACCAGTGTTCTTGATACACCTTGTCCTGCTCAAGTTAAAGCTGCATCCTGTCATGCCAGGAGGCCGACCCCAGACCCCAGTCCCAGCCAGGCATCCATTTGTCCCAGGCGGGGTCGGCAGGCAGTTTCCCACAGGGTGGGTTCCCGCCTGGTGATTTTCCATTCCTCCTAGGCCTGCCTGGGTCTGTCAGTTATAAGATCTGCCTAGTGTCACACAGCAATTTGATGGAAGAACTAGAACCAGAACTCCAGTCTCTGCTCCGAGAGTGCACTCGGACCTCTGTGGCATCTCCAGAGGAAGTGTGAGACGTACACAGGGCGCTCTGCACTGCCTCCACAACCCCGGGAAGCCCTCCCTCCATCCTGATTAGCCGGCGATAAGTTGCCAGGACCTCTAGTGGCTCTTCCCATGGGGCCAAAATGAAACCAGTGCCATTTACTTTGAACGCCCGCCTCCTGGAGCTGTTCCAGTGAAGCTTCTAATGAACCACGGTGGAGGAAAGCATGGTCCGCAGTTAGATCCCTTAGGAAAGCCACACCCCGCCTGTAGAGGAAAACGCTGACTCAAGAGTCTGCGAGTGAATACACAGGAGAGAAAGGTGTGAGAGCTGTGATCTTTGCACGAAGGCTTGCGTGCCTCTGCACAGTGGCAAGTGGCCCTCCAGCCTTCGGACGCACCGTACGGGATTTTTTTAAGTGGCTTTTGTCATTACTAATGGAAAGACTGTTTTCACCCAGACAGATATCGCAATCACACATCAAAGGGGCTTGGAGGTCAGGCTGCACGGGATGGGACTATCTGGGACAGACACAGAGGTTTCTGGCACCCTGAAACGCTGTCACCCAGAACGTGCCACCACACCACTGAAGAGGAAACTGGCAGGGAGCTCCAGGGCCAGGTAGTATTCGATTCGAGACCCGGATCCATCACTTCTGAGCAGTATGACTCTGGAAAAATACGGATGGCTCTGAGTGTGAAATTCCTCACCTGTAAAATGGCACCATCCCCACACCAACAAGTGGTGCTTGAAGTGTTCAGCTGAATCAACGTGCCATCTAGGTGTAGCAGTATTATTCTAAATGGGGCTGGAAGTGACGCCAGAAACCACCTCATCCACAGGTTCCCAAATCGGGCTCCGCCCCAACCCCAAGTGAGACACTTCTTAAAGACACAGGTGGCCGGGCCACGGGCATTCCCGTCCCGTGCAGCCTGCTTTTATACCCTTCACATTGACCTCCCGCTCCTTGACAGACAATTGCAGAGTCGGTTAAGGTGCTTCCAGTAACAAAGACTGTACGTATTTTTCAAAATCTCAGAGGCTAGGGACCAAGATTCCCAGGTGATTCTTAGACAGTGAGATTAGCATCAGTCCTTAGCATGATCTTGGGGAGCCACTGACCTAAGCCCTAAGAAGGCTAAGTAAGACACCTGAGGGTCAGGGAACCATAGAACCAATTAGCAAATGATGATAACAACAAAACCACAAACCCCCTCAGGTTTTTTAATTTCCAGTCTAATGATCTCAACAAGCCAAGGCAACAAAATTAAGGAAAGAATAAGATGGTCATCGTGCTGAATGTCTCAAGTATGGTCCATGCGGTCTGCAATGTGTTAGCAACTGTTTAGAGCCATCGACAGACTTCTACCTAAGCGTTTGCTGCATGACCCAGGGCAGTGTGGGGACCTGAGCGCTAAAGCATCACTGGCTCGCCTTAGGGGAGACCGCATTGCTAGGACACAAGGCCACGGCTCCACCAGGCATCGCAGCTCCAGCCCACACACACCACAGCCAGGTGGCTTCCTGAGAGACAGAGACCATGCCCAGGGCAAAACGACCGAATCAGAAGAGCACACCTGGCACAGAACCCTGCATGGGACGGCACGTGTCGTCGATGTAACCTGGGGGTGGCATTCAGGAGCCCTCCTTTCCCCTGAGAGCTGACTCTGAGCTGGGAAGGGTGCTGAGTAGCAAGATCCCGTAGTGCAGCTGTCCTAGGAGGAGGATGCTCTTGTTGATCCCTCCTCCTGTTTATCGTTGCTGTACCCGTCGTCATGGCTAAGGGTGAGGAAATGCAAGCTTGCGGCCAGATCACAGGTCTGAGATGAGCATAAAGTCAGACAAAAGGAAGATGAAAGCCTCCAACCTTGACTAAAAGAAGCAAAATGTATTGTTCACAAACTCTGTAACTGTCAACTGCAACCTTTTTTTAATAACAATATTTGTTGCCCTCTATATTTCTCTAGGCTTCATTTTTTCTCACTTGTAAAACAGATTCATAATGTGCCTACATCCTAAGATTGTAAAGATTAAACGATTTAATGCATGAAAAGCACCGAGCCCAGTGAACAACTAATAATTGTTCAGTGAGTGTTAGATATCATTATAATTACTATTATACTGTGACTTGGTGTTTAGAAGCAGTAAAATGTACTCCAGTCTACGGGTGGGAAATACAGTGAATGATTCGGCTGAGTACATTTAAATATATGATAATGATATGTTTATATAATATGATTTCCACTTAGGCCTTTCACTACTGTATTGGCTTTTTATTGCTGCATAACAAGTTACCAGGAACTTATTTATTATGTTACATTTTCTGTAGGTCCAGTCAAGTCGTGGCTGGGTTCTCTCCTCGGGGTTTCTACAAGGCTGAAGCGAAGGCATTAAGTGGGCTGTGTTCCTTTCTGTAGCCACTTCCAAGCTATTCAAACTGTTGGCCGAATTCGGTTTCTTGCACATGTAGCTCTGTGGTCCCCATTTCCCTGCTAGTTGTCCCTAGAGGTCCAGTGCATTTCTTGCCATGTGGCTCTCTGTATCCATCCGTCTTCAAAGCCGGTATCAGAAACTCTCTCTCCCACCCAATCCCTCTCACACTTCAAATCTTTCCTGCTAGGAAGAGCCCAGTTCCTTCGAGGGGCTCCCCTGATTAGCCACCCTGACCCAGGATCATCTTTCTACCTTAATGTCAACTGCTTTGGGACCCGAATTACATCTGCCAAACCCCTTCCCAGAAATACCTGGTATAGTATTTGTTTGCATGGGAGAAGGCTTGTGTAGACCAGGAACCTTGGAGAATCTGTTAGGATTCTTCTTACCACAAATACACTTTCTCACCCACTCTGGCTTGCATCAAAACAAGGTGAGACAGTGAAAAAGTGAGAGTGACTCCTTTTTATGTACAGCTTGTAGCACGACTCTTTGAAGGTTGTTCTCGCTGTTTCATAATCCTGGCGCATTAGGACGGCATGTCATGGAAGGTGTGTGCTCCAGGACTGAGGCCCAAGTCACAATTCAACCCCAGCTCGATCCCCGTGGGTGAGTGTTCTAACCACTCAGTGACTTGAGAGAGCGGTGACTAAAAGGACGAAGGACAGTGACAGAGGAGAGCTCGCAGCCCGCAGTGTCAGTGCGGTGCAGAACATGGCACTCCCCCAGCATGCGGGGAGGATGTGAGTGCTGCCGCAGTACTTGCTTTTCCTAAGGCTGCATTCGCTTTAGGGGCCCCGTGATGACCTTTGCCCTCAAGGCATACCGTCTGTTCATACTGCCTGCAGACCGTATGTTTTTTCAATCAACTTTTTTTCTTATCCATGAGACCATAGTTTTGAAACACTTGTTGTGGTTTTTTTTCTGAGTTCACGTTAATATGAATGTATAACTGTTAAAAGTGTATTGAGCAATAGTACCATGTCTCCCACTAGAGAGAAAAGTTATCCATGTTGAGACACGCTGCAGTAAGGATGGGAAAAGCCCCCTTCTGAATGAAAGGTGGTGCTCCTTGAAGCCCCCGAGGAAATGAATTGAGAGCTCCCCAGATTTTAAAAACCTGATTTTGTGTGTATTTTTTTAAATATAGTTTATTGATTATGCTATTACAGTTGTCCCATTTCCCCCTTCACTCCCCTCCACCCTGCACACCCCTCCCACCCACATTCCCCCCTTTAGTTCATGTCCATGTGTCATAAGTTCTTTGGCTTCTACATTCTCCACACTATTCTTGCCCTCCTCCTATTTTCTACCCACCATTTATGCTATTTATTCTCTGTACCTTTTCCCCTCTCCCCACCTCCCACGCCCCTGTTGCTAACCCTCCATATGATCTCCATTTCTGTGGTTCTGTTCCTGTTCTGGTTGTTTGCTTAGTTTGTTTTTGGTTTTGATTTTGTGGTTTGCCTTTTAATTGATTTCATTTGAAGGTCAACATAAGACCAGGGAATGGGGGGTGCAGAATGGGGGACTTGTATTCACTTAAAACAAAATGAAAATATGCCAGGCCCAGAACTCATGCTCAGATCTTTTCAATTCCAAAGGCAACTTTTTTAAAATCACAGCAAGAAATGGGGGCAACAGGAAGGAGGCAGCTGAGGAGGTGTGTGGGTTGGGGGAAGAACAAGATAGAGAAGGAAAGATAGAAATGCAGAGGAAGAGAGGCTGGCAAATGGGCATCCAGAGAGAGAGAGAGAGAGGGAGAGAGGGAGGGAGGGAGGGAGAGAGGGAGGGAGAGGGAGAGAGAACAGTAGGAAGGAAGTGGGAATGGGAGCACTTGCTAAATTCTTCAGTGATAAACCTTCCCAGTCACCCATTTGTGGGTCCTGTGGGTTTTCAGGCTCAGATCCTTCCTATCACTTCTCTTAGTGTGTTATTTAGCTGATGGACAGCTCTTACAGTTTCTTTTCTCTTAAGTCTTTAGAGCCCCTCTCAAAATCCACATGATATGGCTGCTCACAAGGCAGAGTTATAAACTGTGCAACGTGCTTGCCTTCAGGCCAGTATGACTCCAGAACCTGAAAATCAAACCGAGATCCTTGACTCTGAGTCTCTGCGTGGTCTAAAAATCAGCCACACTCGCTGCATTGTGCTAACCAACAGAAAATGATGGTGACCAGATTAATGGGACAGTTTCAGTGTTTCCTTTGAACTTTCTACTGTTTGCTAGGTGGTCCTCACCAAGGATTTCTCACAGCCATTTGCTTCTATAAGTAGAATCCTCTGCCTTACCCACTGCCTGTCCCAAGAAGCAATGCAGCACGGACTGCTCAGTACCTGGGGAAGAGCACTTTCATTGGATATTTTAATTAGGCCCTGATGTCTGGTACGGACTGGGGTGCTTACTCACACACCTGCGGGCTATTGGCTGTGAAGGAGCCCAGCCTATCTGGAGATTACTAGGGCAGGCGGAGACTGTAGACCATTTAATAGAGCGATGGTGTGGGCCTTGTCCACTGTGCGCAATTGTGAAATGTGGGTCCCCTCTCCACTCCAGGTTCCCTGCGCCGCATCGCATGTAAGGCACATTTCACCTCTTCTGTCAGCCTCCTTAACAAACACGGTCCATCCGAAGAGCAGCCTGGGAAGCCTTTCCAGGGAGAGAGGAAAAGAGATGGGGTTTGGGGATGGGTTAGAATTTGCAAGACAATGAAATTTGCCAAGGTCTTCAGTGATCATCACCCCTCCTCTGTTCACCACTCCAGCTACCTCTGAGGAGGCTCTGTCTTTCCATGTGCAGCAGGAAGTCAACATCTGGCACCCAAAGGGAGGCAAGTGGAAAGGGAGCTGGTCAGAGGGGCCTCCTGAGCGCTTGTGTTTCTATGGCACTGGAGATGACCCCTTACCGTCCCATGCCCGGATTTCCAGTCCACAACTGAGGCTCCTGTTTTATGGACCCTCACCTGTATCATCTGTTTTATTCCGCCCCCCCCCCCCCCCGCCCCGTGTGCCGAACACCTCTCCCAGTGTTTGAGGCAGCTTGCGTGCTCAAAAAGCATTTGTGGAAAGAAAGAATGAATAACGAGCCTGCTGACGTAGTATTGCTGCTGAGACCCATCAGCTTCCGGAATGCATCCCTCTGGATGCTCTCAAAGCTGCGGGCTCATCCTGGGTAACTTGCTAAAAAACTCCGCCTGTCCATATGTTCACTGACTTTAAAGCTAGATGCTCGTAGTGGGCATACACTGTTTGCCTGTGAATCCCGCTAGCTCACATTTCAGCTAAGGAGCAGGGAACTTGCAACACAGTGGCAAATGGAACAGCATAGAATAATGCCTCCCAGGGACGGGGACGTGCTGGAAGCTCAGAGGAGAGGGACTTCCTGTGGCCCAGGAAGAGGAGAAAGACCGTGCCTTTAGATCTTGAGTAGCAGCCAGAGAAATTGTGCAAAGTCTTCCAGATAAAGAGGAAAAGATAGAAAGCAGTTAGCGACATGGATTATGGACACAGCCACCTTACATTCCCAGCTTCACCATTTTCTAACCATATAAATAGCTTAATCCGTCTAAATCTTAGTCTTCTGGTTTATTTTTTAATCCCCACCTGAGGATATATTTATTGATTCCGGAGAGAGAAGAAGATGGAAAGAGGGAGAGAGAGGGGGAGAGAGAGAGAGAGAAACTTTAATCGGTTGCTTCTTGTACATGCCCCAACTGGGGGCCAAACCCATGTGCTCTGGTACGGTAATTGAACCCTCAGCCTTTTGGTTTAAGGGACCAACTGAGCCACACTGGCCAGGGCAGTGGTGTGTTTTGTTTTGTTTTGTTTTTTTTAATGGGGATATGCATTTTGGTAAGAATTAGGATTAAATTTAGGAGGCAAAATGTATTAAAGGATTTAGAAAAATTCCAAACAGATAGCAAAAACTTAATAAATAACAATGATTGGAGGAGGAAGAGGAGGAGGATGACAAGGTCAGCAGTGACCAGGACCCCAGAGCAGACACCGACCGACCTGACTGAATGAAAGTAAGAGACTCATGAACTTGGGGAAGAGATTCGGGGGCACTAGCACCAGATAGGGTAAGGGACCCAATTCAAGAAAACCTGGAAGACTGAAATGACAAAGAAACAGAGACAGAAACATTCAGGACAGAAAAGGAAACACTTGCAAAGAGCGCGAGAAAGTCAGATTTCTAAAGGTCAGGCTCACCACATGCAGAACACAAGTGTTTAGAGGGATGCACCTTGAAGTCACCCAGGACGGCAGGCTTACATGGTTTGTTCACGGTGGGAAAACAGCCCCTTCTTCACGTGATCACCATGTTCATAGAGGTCAGGGCATCCCCTCCAGACCTGAGCATCGCAAACATCTGGGATTCAACTGCTTTGTTAGTGTCCCCGAGTTTATGTGAAATAATCAACGTTCTAATATTTAACAGTCTGGAACTAGTCAGGGTAACCTGTTATTTCTGCTTTGTTTTGTTTTCTGAGGGATTTTTGCTTCTACTGAAGTAAGAGCTATGATCCATTTCATGGCCTCAGATATTTCATTCCAAATCGGGGATTTTGGAGTCAGACAGATGTGTGGGCTCGAGACTCAGAACTACCACTCAATCAACAGTGCTGTGAGCTCAGGGAAGTTACTTACTCTCTTCAAAGCACAGGTGTATTATTTGTGAAAAGGAGCTAAAAGTGCCACTGTTGTTTATGTTTATGGATTAAAATATAGATAAGCACCCCGCACAGCCAGTGCCTGGCACGTTAGAAGCGTTAAGTCAGAGAGAACGAGTTCTCTCACATTCTCCAAAGCAGTAACTTTTTCGAATTGTCCTAGTACTTGAAGGAAAATGCGAAGGTTAGAATATCAACCCCATGACCCTGGGACCCTGGAACTTCTCCGCTAAGCTTGGAAACTCCCCCGAGACTGAGCGAAGGCAGGTGTCGAACTCCAGCTGTCTTTGACCATGTCCTGGGCGAAGGCTTGCAAGTCAGTCGTCAGCAAAATTAGGAAAATGTAACATGTTTTTCATTAATTTAAATTTATTTCAGGGACTATCCTTTGTATTAAGATGATGACCTTC
Organism: Glossophaga mutica; assembly: GCA_039655065.1. Taxonomy (NCBI): domain Eukaryota; kingdom Metazoa; phylum Chordata; class Mammalia; order Chiroptera; family Phyllostomidae; genus Glossophaga; species Glossophaga mutica. The sequence goes on from CM077314.1 coordinate 13,126,688, forward strand.
CTGATGCCTTTAACAGAAAAAAAAAAAAAGCAGTTTAATTTTGGTTGTTAGTTTTTGTATTTATATTGGGAACACAAAAACTTGGCAATCCTAGATGAGACCCCCCCCAATTTCCTTGGAGGCATTCTTGTGCCGTGCCATGAAAAGAATGGGGACACTTTCCTGGCAAGTAGAAAACCCTCATTCTGTTGACTGGGATGTGAGGGGCTGTCCCGACAGCTTTTATGCAGGGATGTTGTGTCTTTGGGAGTGTACAGGGAGAAAGGTCTTGGGATGAGGATTCTGGTCCACTCAGTTATTATTTCAAGTTGCGCGTGCACAGTTTTGAAACCCCATCACACCTCTTTGTACTGAAATGCCACCACCGCTGCTCTCAGTGTTTGTAGAGGACCTGTTAGCAGTGAGCGGAGGTGCTGACTTATGTTCTGCGGGTAACAGGTGCTCAGGCTGCCCAGTTTGCCTGGAATGAGATTGGAAGTTGATCCCTCTCTTGCTGTTTCGAATTTGAGAGTCACACCCTAAAATGGCTAGTGCTTTCTCCAGCTACCTAAGGATGCAGCTGTGAGAACATTTGAGAAATGCTGAAGACTGGGCCCACCCTGCTCTGAGTGTGGCCTCAACGCTGCCTCGCAGCCGTGGCTGTGATAAGAGCGGATGCCCAAGGGATGCCCAGGGATGCCCTCCAGAATCCATGGTAACCAGCAAATCCTGGAGCAGAGCCCGAGCAACCTCAGAGCAGGCTTTGCTGTAGCTTCACCCAAAATAGAATCAAGAAAATAGGTACAACATTCAGGTTTCCTCTCTGGAGGAAGGTGCTTCTGAAAGGAAACAATTCCCCTCTGGTGAGGGTGGAAGATGAAGAATGAAATGTTTGCACAAGTTAGTGGAGAGAGATGATAGGAGGGAGCACAGGAAAGGGCGGACAGATGGATATTCCTTTGGGTACAGATGTATTGGCTGTTCTTGCACAGCGGTTGCTAGAGATATCTATAAAGCATAAGCTCTCCTGTTTGGAAAGATTAGATTAAGAAAGACATCGGATGTTCATCCACTTCAGCAAAACACATGGTGAAGCAAGGATCTTTTTAAAAAAAAAGTGGGTTTTTTTTTTTTAAACATTCAGTGAAAGGTAATTACAGATGCGTCGGATTCTCTTATTAAGAAGATTAGAGCCTTGGAGTGAGTTACTGGTTGCCTGTGCTTTCCTTGTGGTGCAGTTTAAAGACTATGGTATTGCTCAAAGGATGCGTTGTTGTGCCTGGAGAGGCTTTGAAAAAAGTTACAATACAGATTGATGCATCAGACGGATACCAGGCAGGTCTTTCCTTATCGTGAAGGGTACAAAATATTTAACGGTGCCTGTGTCTAGAATTCAACGCGAAATCAGATAATCAGGCAAACTCAGAGAAAATAATCAGAGCTTAAAAGGACCCTGAAAGGTCAGTCTAACCTTCTTTTACAGAGTCTTGAGCATAAATTTTTAAATTGCTAAAAGGAATTCTAAATATCATAATTCTTTAAATTCTAATGGATTGAGCTGCTGGTTTCATGGTTATTTTGTAGTAACAGAGTCTGGGACAATAAGAGATCCAAATCCAGCCCTGTTACCATTTGATAGGTTTCCCAAGAAAAATGTGTACAATGGTTAGCAACGAAAGGGATGCAAAACACTACAATACTAAAAGTAGTAGAAATGTTGCAAAGCTCTGATAAGAAGGACAGGGCTTACTGAAGTCTCCATTTCTATTCCTTCCCGGTCCCTCTCTCCCCCTATTCCCCATCTAAATCTTGACCCCAGTATTCCAAAACCTGCCAGTGGAATAAGAGCGGTGACCGGGCCTCAAAAGGGGTCTGAGCACACTCACCCACTGGGGGACATTGAACCGGATAAAGAGGAGAGGCTAGCAGCCTTTGCCATAGTGGCCAGACCTGCCTTATTCTGCTTACCACATGGAGACAGGAAGGCAGAAGTGCAAGAAGGAGACTGAAGCTTTTCAAGGTTGTGAAGTGGAAATAAGTCCCCACTGGTGGCTTTTGTGTCCGTATTCTGCTCAGTCAGGTAAGGCCCTTCTCTTCCCGTGCAGAGGTTCCGGGAAGAGAATGGATGGGGCACAAGCTTTCTGATACCGGGAAGGGTTTCAGAATTGCAGGTGCTTCTGCCTCTGCAATAACAATGACAATATCCATCATATATCGAGTATATTCTTAATTGCTAGGTGCTATTGAGAACGCTTTATGTACATCAGCTCATTTAATTTTCACAGAACCCTGTGGTGTTGGCATCATTGTACCCACATTACAGATGAGCAAACTGAGGCTTAGCAGGGTCAGGTTTCACCTACTTTGTCTATCTATTCGGTGTCTAAATGCCCACTGCGTCTAAATAGCCTACTGTTGACATATAATATTAGGAAATTCCCCTTTCATCCCACCCCTGCCCTAGGCAGCTTGAGGCTACCATTGGTCCTCGTGGCCATGATTGAGTTTCCCTGCTATTGAGGATATCGTCTCCCTAAAGCCTACTACACTGAGTACCATCCGTACCCTCTCCAGCAGTGGTTCCCCACCGTGGTGATTTACCCCCATAGACATTCGACACTGCCTGGCAACATATTGGCTACCACACTTGGGAGAGGAGTCGTACTCTCACTACTTACAGAGGCCATAGATGCTGCTAAACCTCCCGTAGGGCACAGGATAGCCCTCCACAGCAAAGAACCACCCAGCCTAAATTGTCGGAATGCTGAGATTGAAAAACCCCGCTCTGTTGCTACACAAAGTAAATCGAATTACTCCCTAGATCAGCCTCAGATGTCTAGAGAGAGCAGCAATGTCGTGTCTATTCCCTCCACCTTATATCCACCCCCATCCTTACCACACTGACTATCAAGTCTTCCGTTACCTGCCTGTTTCAATATTTCTCTTTTCTAAAAATGGAGGCTTAGAAGCCTAACTGAACCACTCCAGATCAAATACTAGTGAATGGCAAAGCCAGCACTAGATCGAAGACCACCTGGTAGTATGTTGACTATCTTCCAGTCATATGACGTCTAAACTTACAGACCACTTGTGAGCAGTACAATGTCTCCATTCTCACGAAGTTTATACGCCTGTGAACTTTGACCCAGTCTGCTCCCTGCTCATCTGTGTTATCCCCTTTTGCCATTTGATTTGGTCGTGTCGGCTTTGAAAGCCATTAAAAGGATTCTTACTATCAAGCCCTTCGAGGAAAGCATGACTATTTTCCTGTCGAATATAAGTCTGTTCACATAGATCAGTAGAACAGAATAGAGAGTCTGGTAATGGACCCACAAATGTATAGTCAATTGATTCCGACAAGGGTGCCAAGGCACTTCAATGGGAAAAAGGTCATCTTTTCAGTAGTGCTACATCGATTGCATAGTCATACGTGAAAAAAGTTGAACTTGAGCGTTACTGCACAGCTTAAACAAAAATGAACTCCAAATTGGTCATAAATCTAAGTGTGAGGTCTAAAATTATAAAACTTCTAGAGAAGACAAACCTAAGAGAAAATCTTAGTGCCCTTGTGCTTGGCAAAAAGTTCTTAAATATGACACGAAAGCTTGGACTGGCAAAGAAAAAAAGTAATTTAGATTTCTGAACATCAGAAACTTTGCAGTTCAAAAGACAGTGTTACAAAAAAGCAAGCTATAGACCTAGAGAAAAATTTGCACGGCACCTATCCAAAACAGGGCTTGTAGCTAAAATATATAAAATACTCTTACAACCGTAGCAAGACAAACAATCCATTTTTTTAAATTAGGGAAGGGATTTGAAGAGACATTTCACAAATAGAAAGAATTTACAGATGACCAAAAAAAAAAACCATGAAAAGATATGCAACATTTCTTATTAAGAAAATGCCAATTGCAACCACAATGAGATGTCACTACAACCCACTAAAATGCTTAAAAATTAAGAAGACGAACCCTACCGAGGACAGTCAGGAATGTGGAGCGACTGCAACTCTCCTGGTAGGAACAAGAAATCATAAAAATCATTTTGTAAAACAGTACAGTTTCGTGTTTTAAAAATTAAACATACACCCACTATTCGATCTAGCCATTCTCCTCCTAAGAATTTACCCAAGGAAAACAGGAAGTACATATTCCCACAGACTTAGAGACAAATGTCAGAGCAGCTCTATTTGTAACATCCCCAAAGTCCATCAACAGGTAAGCACATAAGTTGTATATATTTTTACAACAAAAAACATTATACACACATGATAGATGAATCTGAAAATACGTATGCTGAGTAAAAAGAAGCCAGACACACATCCTCACCAAAAAACAAAAAAGCACACATAGTGGAAGGACTTTAAAAACCTGGAATTTATTTATAAAAAGTGTGCGTTTATCTTTACATGTTTAAACTTCAGTCACCTTCAAAGTACTCTCCATCTGAGGCAAAGCACCTATTAAGACTTTTTTCCACTGCTCACTCGAAACAGGTTTTGAACTCACTGATTTCGATGCTTTTTAGTGCTTCTGCCATCTTTTGTCTCACCTCTTCCACATCAGCAAAACATTTGCCTTTGAGGACTTTTTTTTTTCATCCAGGGAAACAAAAAAAAGTCACCTGTGGACAAGATCGGGTGAACAGGGAGGGTGGGGCATGGGGGTCATGCCTCTGTTGGTCAAAAACTGTTGAACACTCAGCACAGAGTGGGCAGGTGTGCTTGTAAATTGTCCATCATGAAATGGGCAAACGTGTTGAAAGAGTCTTAAAAAAAAAAATCACTGAAGCCAAATGCAGCCTCTCACAACAACACCAGCTGGTACACTGATACACATGGGTTCCTAGAGCACTCACCTAATGAGAGAAGCCTATAGCACAAGGGGCCCCCCACTCCAGAAGATAATTCTGGAGGTTTTTGGGGTCCCCCTTTGTATACTGTGTGATTGTGCTTATGAAATGTTCTAAAAACCATACCTCAAGTTGGTCCGACGGTTGTGGGTTATTGTTAAGCTGATTAAAAACCATACCTCGTCTATAGGTCAGAAAACAAAGCAGTGGTTGTTTGCAGGACAGGGGTGGTGAGGGATGGGGACTTATAAAGGGGCAAAAGGAAAGGTCTGGGATGATGGCTATATTCACTATCTTGATCGCAGTGATTTCATGACTAACGTTGAACTCATCAACTGTGTGCTTTAAATAGACATAGTTTATTGGACATCAAACATACCTCAAAAAATTGAGGAAAAATGAGGTGAAATAGAATCAAAGAAGGTGGGTCTGTGGGTCCTTTTGTTTGTGGTCCCCATTTCAGGAGCTGACACCCAATGAGGGCACCTGCTGCACTTCCTGTGGCACTGGCTGCGGGTGCCACACGGCTGCCTGCGTCCTCAAGGGCCGGCCCAGTGAGGCCTCCCGACTTCTGTCGCCTCTAGGAAGGTTCCCCTGGTGCAGTCCATCATTCAGTGGTCAGGTAGCCTACCCACAAAGACCTGAAGAGGCAGCAATTGCTTAGAAATTGCACATGGGTGACACCAGTGGCCTCATCTTGGGTAATCTCTGTCAGTAAGTATGGATTGAGTTGCACTTTGAAGCCTGGAGGTCATATGAGTCCCCATCTGCTAAAACAGAGCATCTAAGCGTGTCTTCCACAGAACCTGCAGTACATCATCTTTACGTTCCATTTCACATCTGTGTCTGTCCCTCTGGTTGATGACATGTCTTCGAAAGCTCATCGGTTTTGACTTTGGTTTTTCAGTGTCCCTTTCCTGACCAAGAAACGAGATCAGATTTATTTCCCAGCAACCTTCTTCTCAGGAACAGGCACACCACGTGTGCGAGAGTTAGGAATTCACATGGGGCGGGGGTGCTCAGCAACATGACAATGATGCTCTTTGATGGATTTTTGTCATCTAACCATCAGTTTTTTTAAGTCTGTGCATAGAAAACAGAAAGTGGCTATAATGTCATGCTGTGCATGAGAATCTGCCTGCTGTAGTAGAGACTGATGCGGACTTGAGACTCCAGGCCTATTTGTATCATTTCCCAGCTATCCAACCCTAAGTTTCTTCACCTTTGCGAACCTCAGTTTTCTCTCCTGTAAAAAGGGATAGTTATAAAGGTTTAATAAGATAGACTCTTTTTTTAAAGATTTTATTTATTTTTTAATATATTTTATTGATTATGCTATTACAGTTGTCCCATTTCTCCCCCATCATTCCCCCCACCCACATTCCCCCCTTTAGTTCATGTCCATGTGTCATAAGTTCTTTAGCTTCTACATTTCCCACACTATTCTTGCCCTCCCCCTGTCTATTTTCTACCCACCATCTATGCTACTTATTTTCTGTACCTTTTCCCCCCTTTCTCCTCCTCCCACGCCCCTGTTGCTAACCCTCCATGTGATCTCCATTTCTGTGTTTCTGTTCCTGTTCTAGTTGTTTGCTTAGTTTGCTTGTGTTTTAGGTGTGGTTGTTAATATCTGAGTTTGAGTTTGCTCTCCTTTTACTGTCCTATTTTTCATCTTCTTTTTCTTAGATAAGTCCCTTTAACATTTCATATAATAAGGGCTTGGTGATGATGAACTCCTTGAACTTGACCTTATCTGAGAAGCACTTTATCTTCCCTTCCATTCTAAATGACAGCTTTGCTGGATAGAGCAATTTTGGATGTAGGTCCTTGCCTTTCAAGACTTTGAATCCTTCTTTCCAGCTCCTTCTTGCCTGGAAGGTCTCTTTGGAGAAATCAGCTGGAAATCTGATGGGAACTCCTTTGTAGGTGACTGTCCCCTTCTCCCTTGCTGCTTCTAGAATTCTCTGCTTCATTTTAACCTTGGCTAATGTAATTCTGATGTGCCTTGGTGTGTTCCTCCTTGGGTCCAACTTCTTTGGGACTCTCTGAGCTTCCTGGACTTCCTGGAAGTCTATTTCCTTTGCCAGATTGGGGAAGTTCTCCTTTATTATTTGTTCAAATAAGTTTTCCACTTGTTGCTTCTCTTCTTCCCCTTCTGGTACCCCTATAAATCAGATGTTGGGATGTTTAAAGATGTCCCAGAGGTTCCTAAGCCTCTCCTCATTTTTTTTGAATTCTTGTTTCTTCCTTGTTTTCTGTTTAGTTGTTAGTTTCTTCCTTCTGGTCCACTCCATTGATTTGAGTCCCAGTTTTCCTCCCATCTCTATTGGTTCCCCAGGCATCTTCCTTCATTTCACGTATTGTAGCCTGCATTTGTTCATCTAATTTATGAGCAAAATCAACCAATTCTGTGAGCATCCTGATCACCAGGGCTTTGAACTGTGCATCGGATAGGTTGGCTATCTCTTGGTCGCTTAGAGGAATTGACTCTGAGGCTTTGATTTATTCTCTCATTTTAGCCATTTTTGGTGGTTTGTTGTTTGGTTGTTTTTTTGTTTGTTTGTTTTTGTTTTTTTTGCAGGGGGGTTCTGGTTGCAGCTGTTATGTAGTGAGGGGTAGAACCTTAGGTGTTCCCCAGGGCGGGGCAGCCCGGTCACTGAGTTGTGACACTGTATGTAGGAGCGGGGTCTGAGAGGGAACAATGGCACTTGCTCCACTCTCTCTTGGATTCCAGTACCTTCCGCCGCTTCCCCTTCACCTGGATTATCTGCACATGAATGTGGGACCACCTGTTCAGCCAGCCACCTTGTGCGGCCTCACTGGGTCTGCACCATTGCCACCCCGTGCCTAGGGTCAGCTAGCTGCTGCCTGTGCACCTGGGAACTGCCAGCCACAGTTGCCTGCATGCCCGGGTCTGCACCTCCACTTTTTCCTGCCACGACTCCGCCCCTCTTACTGGTCTGGTTGAATGGTTGTTGGACTTCTGTACAGTTCAATTTTTTATAAGTTCTGGTTGTTTTCTTGTTTCTAAATGTTTGTTGTCCTTAATTTTGGTTGTAAGAAGAGGCACAGTGTGTCCACCTACGCCTCCATCTTGGCCAGAAGTCATAAGATAGACTCTTTAAAGAACTTTAAAGAACAGTACACCATTAGGCAGTCATTCAAATCACAGGATCTGAAGTCAGACAGCCCGAAGTCTATCCCGACCTTGCCGTTTACTTTGTAGTGCTCTGTCAGTTTCCTCATCCGTCAAGGTAGGGGCGATATAACACCTCCTTTGTAACGCTGGCGGGTTAAACTAGTTAATACATGTAAAGCATTTGTGATAGTACTTGGCCCAGGATGGGGGGTCAGTAAATGTTAGCTGCCATCAGCATTGTGATCACAGGTATTTGTCATGACTAGTGGCACAAAAGAGGTGTCAGGTAAGTGGTAGGCATTGTTCACTTAAAACCCTCTGTCTCTTCTGGTTTACCAAACAACTTCTGTCCCTACAGCCATCCCTGAAGTACTTCCAAGAAAACCCAAACATTCTTGAGATCACAGTAAGAATGACACTGTTCCCCCATGTGTGTGTTGTTCAGCAAAGCAAACAGAATAATAACTAATGTGAGATTGTAATTATCATGTACGTCAGGGAGGCTGCCTTGTAAATCAGACTTAATTAATTCTGAGTACTTCCTGCTTCTTCAGTGCTCCTACCAGCGCGGGAGCGAGCCTGCTAGAAATATGTAATACGTAATAAACAGAAGTATGTAAAATAGGACTATGGAAGCAGCGAGGGTGTTTCTAGAAAGGTCGTTCAGAACAAGCTGGGAGCCATCTACACAGGAGCAGTTTCACAGCTGAGGGTTTGGACTTTCCATCCTGTGTTCCACCTGAAGTATATATCCTAGAAGAAGGCATGAAATTTCCTCCCTGTAACATTAGACATCATTGGGCTTATCCACCAGGAAATGGTCCAAACGTTTTGAATTGATGATTCTGTCCTAACCGTCCTCTGGCATGCTCCTTAATATAATGGGTTTAGTAATTTATCTCTCTATTGTGTGAAACAGTACTTTCTTTTATTTATCCAATGCATGGTTTTCACGCTTGTTGTGTGTACTCCCACAAAATCTCGCATGTAAACATAATTCATAAAGCAGACAGCAAGAGGAGCGGAGGGACGAAGGTTGAGAAATGAAGCTAGTGGCCCCCCCGACCAAATGCCACACACACCCCTGTCCCCTCCCGCTGCCCCCAAGTTCTTCCCCAAAACTCAAAATGTTCTTTGAAGACTTTTGCCCTGACATATTTGTCTTCAGTTTTCTAAAGAAGATCTTCATGCCTGTGTATTTCACAGAAAACCCACAGTCCCTCTGAGTTCACTGGTTATGGTTTGATCCATTTCTATCCCGTTGCTTTTAAGCTGCCTACTTTCCAAAGTGAAAAATCCTAAATTTTTTTAAAAAGTATTCTTCCTATCCTACCATCTATTTTTCTGATCATTGTAATGATTGAGAGAAAATAGACTGAAATTTCCTACATTTTTTTAATCTGGAAAAAAACACAAGTAAAACTTTGGAGTGATTGAAGTCTGTGAATCCTCATGGGGCTGGAAAGGGAAAAGGTGGGTTTTTTCCAGCAAATTCTTCATTCATGGACCTGGGGGCTCTTCCTTATAGCTTGACACTAAAGATCCACACAGGGTATGAGAATTTAGTACTAAAGCAAATGAAATATAGATCGAAAATTGAAGTTGCTCCTAAAGAGACTGAGTGAATTAACAAAGATGAGAAAGCTATCAGTGTTTATTGCTCGTCAGTCTTGCAAGGGCAAATCTATGACATGGAAGCCCCCCTCCCCACCTCCGGTGCCCTGTGTAATCTCTGAGGCAGAGGTCCCGAAGGGATCAGGGCACAGGTGCAACCTCGGAGTCCTTCAGAACGCAGAGCTCTAGGCAGCCCCTCCCAGTTAGTTCATCAGCACTGGCATGTGTACTAATCTAGTCCAATGGCCAGATTTTACATATGGGCAACAGGAGACCAGAGGGTGGAGAATTTGCTCAATATCACACAGCAAATTCGTGGTGGATAGCCATGCCCTTTCACCAAACAACTCTGGGTCCATTACACTGAACGTGCTAGAACATCTGTTGGACCCTGGCTGAGAATGCCTGTGTTCTTATTCCCCATGTCAGCGCGTACACAGCTAAGAGCATCTCATGGCCCACTTTCAGTCTTAAAGTTGTTTCACCGTGACCGCTCTGCTGTGGCCTTTCAAAACTGATGCAACTTGCACTACATGTGGGAGACAGTATCTTGCAAAGGTTAAAGGCACAAGCTGTGCCTGGTCTCCTAAAGCTGGGCTGATAACCCTGCTTTGTTACGAACTTGCCACATGACCTTCAGAACACAGTCTAACCTCTTTGAATCTCAGTCTCCTTGTGCATAGAATAAACACCCCCCACAAGGGTGCTAGGAGGGTAAATTGGATCCTCTGTGTGACACTGCCTAGCACAGGGCCCAGAACGTGGCATGTAAAAGATTTACCCGTAAGAGTTTTTCTTTCTTCGCTTTCTTCTTTCCTTTTCTCTTTTAATTTGGTTCCACGGGTATTTTTTTTTTCTTTTTTTTTTCCTTTTTTTTTTCCTACCCCGCCCCAGCCCACCACCCCAGCCCTCCCCACCTCCCTCCCATTTCCACCCCCCATAGTTTTTGTCCATGAGTCCTTTATACTTATTGCTCTAAACCGTTCCCCTTTTCCCCTGAAATTCCCTCCGCTCCCCCTCTGGTCACTGTCAGATTGTTCTCAACTTCAGTGTCTTTGATTATATTATGCTTGTTTCTTTGTTTTGTTGATTGGCTTCCTGTTAAAGGTGAGATCATATGGTATTTGTCTTTCACTGCCTGGCTTATTTCGCTTAGCATGATACTCTCCAATTCCTTCCATGCTGTCGCAAAGGGTAGGAGCTCCTTCTTTCTTTCTGCTGCATAGAATTCCATTGTGTAAATGTAACACAGTTTTTTGATCCATTCATTTATTGATGGGCACCTAGGTTGCTTCCAGCACTTGGCTATTGTAAATTGTGCTGCTATGAACATAGGGGTGCATAGATTCTTTTGGATTGGTGTTTCAGGGTTCTTAGTATATAATCCAAGCAGTGGAATTGCTGGGTCAAAAGGTATGTTCATTTTTAGTTTTCTTAGAAAATTCCATACTGTTTTCCATAGTGGTTGTACCAATCTGCAATCCCACCAACAGTGCACTAGGGTCCCCTTTTCTCCACAACCTCTCCAACACTTGCTGTTTGTTGCTTTGTTTATGAGGGCCATTCTGACTGGTGTCAAGTGGTATCTCATTGTAGTTTTAATTTGCATCTCTCTGATAGCTAGAGATATCGAGCATCTTTTCATGTGTCTCTGGATCCTCTGTATGTCCTCCTTGGAGAAGTGTCTGTTCAAATCCTTTGCCCATTTTTTAATTGGGTTGCTTGTCTTCTTAGAGTAGAGTCTTGTAAGTTCTTTATATATTTTGGAGATTAATCCCTTGTCTGAGGTATCATTGTCAAATATGTTTTCCCATACAGTTGGTTCTCTTTTTATTTTAATACTGTTTTCTTTAGCTGTGCAGAAGCTTTTTATTTTGATGAGATCCCATTTGTTTATTCTTTCCTTTATGTCCCTTGCTCTAGGGGACGTATCAGTAAAAATATTGCTGCGTGAAATATCTGAGATTTTCCTGCCTATGTTATCCTCTAGAATTTTAATGGTGTCATGACTTATATTTAAATCTTTTATCCACCTTGAATTTATTTTTGTGTATGGTGTAAGTTGGTGCTCGAGTTTCATTTTTTTGCATGTAGCTGTCCAGTTCTCCCAGCACCACTTGTTGAAGAAGCTATTTTTGCTCCATTTTATGTTGCTGCCCCCTTTGTCGAATATTAATTGACTGTAGAGACTTGGGTTTATTTCTGGGCTCTCTGTTCTATTCCACTGGTCCATGTGTCTGTTCTTGTGCCAGTACCAGGCTGTTTTGATTACAGTGGCATTGTAATACAGTTTGGTATCAGGTATTGTGATCCCTCCTACTTTGCTCTTCTTTCTCAAAATTGCTGCTGCTATCCGGGGTCGTTTATGATTCCATATAAATTTTTGAAGTGTTTGTTCTATGTCTGTGAAATATGCCATTGGAACTTTAATAGGTATTGCATTGAATCTGTAAATTGCTTTGGGTAATATGGACATTTTGATGATATTAATTCTTCCAATCCATGAACATGGTATATGCTTCCATTTGTTTGTGTCTTCCTTGATTTCTTTCTTCAGTGTTGTGTAGTTTTCTGCATACAGGTCTTTTACCTCCTTGGTTAGGTTTATTCCTAGGTATTTTATTTTTCTTTTTGCTATATCGAATGGGATTTTTTTCTTGATTTCTGCTTCTGCTGTTTCACTGTTGGTATACAAAAATGCCTTTGATTTTTGGATATTGACTTTGTATCCGGCTGTTTGGCCAAATTCATTTATTAGGTCGAGCAGCTTTTTGGCCGAGTCTATAGGATTTTCTATGTACACTATCATGTCATCTGCAAACAATGATAGTTTTGTTTCCTCCTTTCCAATTTGGATGCCTTTTATTTCCTTTTCTTGTCTAATTGCTGTGGCTAAGACTTCCAATACTATATTGAATAGAAGTGGTGAAAGTGGACAGCCTTGTCTTGTTCCTGATCTTAGTGGGAAAGATTTCAGTTTTTGCCCATTGAGTATGATATTGGCTGTAGGTCTCTCATATATGGCCTTTATTATGTTGAGGAATGCTCCCTCTATTCCCACTTTGCTGAGTGTTTTTATCATAAATGGGTATTGTACTTTATCAAAAGCTTTTTCTGAATCTATTAATATGATCATGTGATTTTTGTCTTTGCTTTTGTTTATGTGATGTATTACATTTACTGATTTGCGAATGTTGAACCATCCTTGCATCCCTGGGATGAATCCCACTTGCTCATGGTGTATGATCTTTTTAATGTATTGTTGGATGGTTCCACAGGTATTAACTTTGCCCCTCCGAGCCTCTTTCTGTTTAAAACCAGGGTCATATTAATACTGACCACCACACTGGGTGGCTGTTAGGAGAAAATGGGGTTACAGCAGCAGCAGTGGAAAACTCAACTTGGGATAGAGAATCTTCTAGAAGACTAACCAGATTTCTTGCACTTAAATATCTAGCCTCAGAGGCTTTCTTTCATGCATATTTGTTATTGCCTATGGAGGAGATGCAAAGGAGATGGAGAGTGTCCGAAGGCCCAGCTCACCCCTGAGAGGGAGTCCATTATGGTGGGCAGGATAGCCATTGGATGTCCAGTGTGCAGGCCTGGGTTCTCTTTGAGCCCGTTACGAGCTTGCTCTGTGACCTTTGATAGGTCGTTCAGCCAATCTAGACTTCAGGGTGATCCACCACGCCTACCTCCTAGCACGGGTGACCCAAAAGAGAAATGCCCCAGAGAAATCTAAAGACTCTACAGAAGGAAGGAATCATATTTTTGTCTTTTCCCTGGAACAAAAAATGGGAGAGACCTGCCCCCTGGAGTTTGAATCAGCTCTAGTTTATCTTTATTCTCTTGCATGCACAAATGTCTTTTTTATGTAAAGTGTTTTTTTTTAAAACTTAAGATGGGAAATGTGGCTGTCCTACTTAGAGTCAAAAACGCCTGTGAGCAGCCGCCTTTAACTCCTACACCGTCGCCAGTTAGAGGACACACATGGATTCTGGCCTCGCGAGGCCACTTCTGATCTTTACAGGGAAGCCTTCACGTTCAGAGAGTCCCTGAGTTAGTGTGTCTGGTGACCTAGTTCAGCCAGGACACAAATGTGAAACATCACTTCCCTTTCACCTGCCCCTCTTCCACCACCAACAGACACTTCTGCATGTACACACACACTCACACTCACGCACACTCACTCTTTTCTCCAGACCCTTTGTGTCAAACATTTCAGAATTCCTCCGGCCAGGGCTTTCTGAGACTTCAGACTGACAGCCAAGGGGAAGGCACCGGTTGACAGTATTCACTCTGATGGACTATTTTGACCAGCACGAGAGTTTCCACGATGATCCGAAAGGGCTAGGTTATTGAGAATAAGTTCTTTGGGCTGTTAGGTATCTAGCAGATGGTAAGATAAATTGTCATCTCTTGCTAGTTATAGAAAAAAGGCACACATTTTTCCCCCTACAAAGAAAGCGAAAGGACCAGACTGTTATTAGTTACCATGGCAACGCAGATGCACTATATGCTCAGTTTAGCCTGTCACTATGGAAGACTAGAGGAGAAAAAGAAAACAACTCTAAGCTTTTTTTTTTTTTTTTTTTTTTTTTTTGTCAAATATTTTTAAGTGACATTTCATGGCATGAACCTGCAACAACTTTTTCTGAACAGAACGGGGAGAACTCGAGGGGGGAGGGGATGGAAGAGGAGCGAAGATCCTGGGGAAGTGCTTTACAGGAATGAGCGGTGGCTGATTCCTTTACAGGAACGGTCCGCACCCACAGAACTGAGAGCAAAGGAAAAGAAAGCAATAAATATTTACTGAGTACCAGCACACGCCTGATTCTGTGCGTAATAATGAACAGTCTGCAACTTCCCATAGCTCTGTGTCTGGAAAAGAAAGAAAAAACTAAACAAATGATTGCAATATAAAGGGCATGTTCTTCTGGGGCATAAGTATAGGGTGTGATGGGTGTAGGTGGCAAGTGGGACTGACGTAGGTTTGCGGGGAGTAGATTTCCCACAGGAAATGTCTTGTCAGCATCTGAAGAATGGGGAGGGGACACCAGGCAAAAATGTCCTGGGACATCCGGGTTAAAGGAGAGAAATGTGCCGAGGCCTTGAGGAGAGAGAAACCTGGGGCCCAGGCCCTTCAGTAAGGTCGCTATGGCCGGAGCGGAGCGTGAGAGGACTTAGCGTGGACAAGCGTGGCTGCAGAGTAGCCAGGCCTGCATTGTGAGCTATCTAATAAGACGTCATATTCCAGGGTTTGGAGTTTCTCTGCAAAGCAGTGAGGAGCCCTGGCAGTCTTTTAAGCAGGTTTGCAGCGTAATCAAAGTCGTGTCAGCAGCAGAGGGGAGGATGGCTCTGGAGCCGAGCAGTCTCGGGATGGGAGACCCAGGGAAGTTAAGAGTGCGCATGGTGACCGTGGACAGGCACAGGTGGATTCTAGAAGTTCTAAGAATTAGAATCAACAAACGTACTGGGGACGAGAGACAGAGAAGTGAAAAGTGAAGCCCGAGTTGCTGGGCAGCTACGGGAGCGACAGGGCCATTTGCTGTGTGGGGGGCGCAGTGAGGAAGGGGAGGGAGGGCTTGGCGTTGTGTGGGTTTGTTACAGAGGAGCCAGGTCGGTGATACCACGTTAAGCCTTTAGAAGGGTGCCTGTCAAAGATTTCTGTGAGATTGTGTGTGGCTGTGCTCCGACTTCGAAACACACCCCGTGAAACTCGATGAGAAGGTGGCGTGTTCAGCTTAAAGCTTGAAGAGGGACCTTGTGTTGACCCCACCAGGTGCATAACAGCAACTACCGCAGAACAGTTCAGAGCATTTCCCACTCTTCTCCGCCTTTAATTACAGCCTGCAAGCCCTCTGCTTCCTTCTTACCACTGCCAGCCTGAGCCGTCGGACTCACCCTTAGCCTTAGAGGAAGAAGGAAGTGTAATTCCCCTGTTGCTATTTGCACTGGTATCCAGGAACTTAGCTCTTGTGAAGTCAGACTACCTAGGTTCAGCGCTGACATTTGCTAGGTATGTAAATGTCATACGTAGGTCTTGGACAAGTCATTGAACTTCTGTGTCTTTTTCCTCATCTGTAAAACAAGGTTATCCTTCCACAATGTTCTAATGAGAATTATAGACCATTTATGCAAGAGGCCCAGCACAGAGTAGGCACCCAGTAAGCATTAGCAATATTCTTTTATTTACAATAATTTTCAAAAATAAAAAAATGAGGGTGTATGCTTCCCCAGATGCTTAGCCCTCCCTCCCTCAAGCTCTCTGGGAATTACTACGGCTGTATAGGGACTTCTTCCCTTCCTGTGAAGAGCATCTGAATTCAGCAGTTATGAAACGAGTTGACATGAATAAGGAAAAACCCTGTCTCTCACTATCCCGCTCAGAAACCTCAGCCAGCATCATTCCAGCTGGTACCTGGAAGTCCCTCCTGCACCTCAGAGCACCTCTGCACAGCCAAGTCCCATGGGG
Organism: Glossophaga mutica; assembly: GCA_039655065.1. Lineage (NCBI taxonomy): Eukaryota > Metazoa > Chordata > Mammalia > Chiroptera > Phyllostomidae > Glossophaga > Glossophaga mutica. Next base: position 13,142,746 of record CM077314.1, read on the forward strand.
CGGTTGGAAGGGGCGGGGGCGGGGCGGGGGGGGAGCAGCATGGAGAACTGAGCTGAGTGAGTAGGAGGCGGAGAGACGCCCAACCGAGCCTGTGCTCCCAGGCGCTCCTCCTTACTCAGTGGCAGTGTCAAGGGTGGATGAAGGATATTTGGTTTTAATTGGGAAATGCTATCAATTGTCCTAGGCTCATTTAAAAATCCATTAGCTTTAGGAAGTGGACAGATTAAGCAATGAGGAAGGGAAAAGAGAAAAGCTGTCAGTGGCCTGCTTTGTAGGGAGCAAGCGGCCTGTCCCAGCTTCACCAGCCAGGGAGGACGCGACGAATGCTAAGGAGCTAGTGGAGTTGATTTGGAGATTGCTGGGGAGGAGAGGGGGAGCCTGGGCCAATTCATTTACAGTCCTAGGCAAGCTTGTTGCTCTCACAGCTTCCCAAGTTGGTACTACAGTGACCCACGGGACATATTCAGGCTCCCACAGCTGATCTGGCAGCCGGGCAAAGATGCCACCCAGCTGTGTGCCATATCAATGCCTGCAAATAGTCACCCCACTTTGTCGCCTCTCTACGTGCCAAAATCTAAGCTGGGCTCAGTGACCTCTTCATCCCGGGAGACAACAGTCCTGCTCAGAGCCCTCAGTGGACCGGAGGCAGACAGGGACAGGATGCTGGAGATGCAGCAGAGCATGGGTGAGAGGGAAGGATGCCGGAAAGAAGGAAGGACAAGGACAAAAGCCAGCTCTGAGAACAGGAAGTGGAAGGATTGTGTGATAGGGCTGCGTTTTCATTTCCTAGGGCCGCTGTCACAAAGTGCCACAAACTGGGTGACTTCACCTCTCACAGTCCTGGAGGCTAGAAATCCAAACCAAGATGTCTGCAGAACCACGCTCCCTCCAGAGCCTCTGGGGCAAGAGGCGTCCTCTCCTCAGGCAGCTCTGGGAGCCCCGACATTCCTTGGCTTGTGGGAGCTTACCTCCAATGACTATCTTCCCTCGGGTTCTGCGTTTGTGTCTCATCTCTTCCTACAAAAACACAGCGTAGTGTCCATCCTAACTCAGTATGACCTCATCTTAACTTGATTGCATCTGCAAAGCCCGTTTCCAAACGAGGTCACATTCACAGATCCTGGGGGTTAGGACTTTAACATCTTTTGGAGGGACACAGTTCAACTGATTACAGGCTGTTCAGAGGGCTGCTGTCTGGTTAATCCAGTCCAGTCCTGTGGAAGGCACAGGGAAGACTGGAAAAGGACTAGTCAGGAGCTCAGGGTGGCAAATTCAAGTGCCTGCAGAGGCCTGGGAGGCATCACACAAGGCTGCGGCACAGGAAGATGGCGGTCTGTCCCCGAGCTCAGAGTCTGTGGGAGGCAGTGAACAGGAATGCTTCTCTCAGATACGGGCAGAAGCTCCTCAGCTCCAGCCACCGTTGCCTCATGGCACCAAGGACCCTGAAGGCCAGACCTAGCGAGGAGTCAGAAATCCAGATTTGCATATGAAAATCTCTCAATTTTTTAAAAAAACTTTGGCAACTATTTTCTTTTTTTTCCAAAACATGGTGCAGGCCAAGCTAAGCCCACCTGCAAAATAGGAACAGTCATGAGCAGCCAGTTACCATGAACAGTAAAGAGCCTTGGATTCAAGTCCAGGCTTGCCACTTGCTGTGTGAACTGGGTGATTCACATCCCATCTCTGGGCCACAGTTTCCTAATGGGATGAAATGACCTTGATCATCCCGCCAACTACAGTAGTGAAAATTTAGAGGGGTGGGACACCAGCCCACGCTGGAGGAGTTTACACCCGAGTTTGAGAAACAACATTTATAGCTTTAGTGACCTCGTCCGAGTGTTCTGAGGATTATGTAAGTGGATCAGTTGAAAGCCTCTAGACAGTGCCTGCTGCAGACTAATGCTGACTAATTCCTCTCCTCTGCTTAACCTTCCCAGGTTCCTCTCTGAGGGAGACTCAGCGTCTTTTTTAGCACCGTGGTAACGAGCATGGGGTCCAAATGCAGACACATGAGGGAGCTATAACTGAGTGGGGAAGAGAGACAGACAGGCAGAAGCTGATGACCAGAGCTCCTTGTGCATGTTCTGAACACAAGGCATTGTACCAAGAGCTTTTAGGATTATTTGCAATCAGTGTTCATGTCAGTTCTGTAAAGCAGATTTTAATGATGCCTATTTCATTGATGGGGAAACAGAAGCTGGCGTTCCTGGGTTTCAGGCGAAGTCTAATTCCTCTCCATCATGGCAGCTAAATCAAATGTTTTTTAAGATGCTGTACCATCTAAAAGCCCATCTACAAACTGAAGATGGGCAGCCACTGGTCGAGAGCCTTGGGTTCCAGTGCCAGCTGGGCCATTTCCTGTGTGACCTCAAGTGAATCACATACCCTCTCTGGGCCATGGTTGAGATATTCAATAACTTGCCACGGTCACAGAGCTTGTACGTGGCAAAGCACAGGAACTGAACCCAGGCAGTCCAAGGTCACTCAATGTGCATTCTCTGCACTACAGTCCTCTGTAAGTGTGGCTGATGCTCCTCTAGGGTCCTCCACTGACCAAGCCACCAGGATCTGGGTGGGACGCGTGTGCCAACCCCCTGCACTGGCTGATATCTCGACAAACTCCCATGATGGACAGTGAGAATGAAGATGTCTAAAAGGCTAAATGAACTCCTTTGAAAGTGAAGGAGGCAGGGACGATGAGGCAGGGAGGCCCTGGCTTAGCTCTGCAGTGTTTCATCTGAGACTGCATCATTGAGCTTCTTTTCCCATCTGTCTTGTGACACTTTGGATTCAGACTTCAGAATAAGAGAAATCTGGTTTTGATATTGGGTGGCATTTAGTCTTAAAAGTGCTTGGTGTGAAAATGAAGCTTCCCAGTGGTTTTTCATATTTATTTTTAGCAGAAAACCTTTTTTAAAAAATGGAGCCTTACCTAGAATGTCAGCCTCTGAAATGGAATCGGCTGGTGTCCATTATGAGCTGCTCAGGCATAATGATAATGACCGAGGTAATAACAGCGGCCGCTAATCCTTGCCGAGCTCTTGCTGTACACCAGGCACTACTGACTCTGAGACCTGGCCCAGCACTCATCTAAGTCTTGCAACAACCCCATAGGAAACTGGGGCACAGAGATTTAGGTGATGTGCTCAAGGTCACAGCGCCCAGTGTGGGAGTCAGGCAGGCTGCCTCCGGGCTGCCCATGACCTTTCCCCTCTGACTGCTCTGCCATTCACCCTGGTTCTCTGCTGCCAGCAGAAGCAGCAGCCGATTGCAAACAATGGCCAACAGTGGAGATCTGCCTTTGAGGCTTATGATTCAGGGTCATATCGAAACTGCTGTTTGAATTTATGAGTCACAGCGACTCCATACACGTGAGGTGTCTCTCCGCACTGACAGCTACGCAGGCCTGTCTTAGGTCATCTGTCTCTGAGGTGCTTCGTAGGGTCTTTCCAAGAGATATTCACGTCTGCCTCCAATTGTATATGTAAGTCAGAATACCCCAAATATTATTCTCCAAATTTGGTGGAAATCTGTCCAGCTTTTAAAGTGGTTAGGAACAAACAGGCACCAAATCCCCTGTATTTATATAGATTTAAAAAAAGAAGAAGAAGAGCTGCCCTGATCCCAGGGAGACAGGATGCAGCAGCATCTGGAGTTACTTTCAGGGACCTTCGGTCCCAGTGGCCGAGTCAGAAAGCCACGGCTCCAGCCGGGGGAACCACACTCGTTTTCTGCTGTCCAGGAAAGGCGGACGACAGCGTCCTGGGCAGGGGAGAAACAGCAGCACGCGGAGGCAGAAGCAGCTGATGGGAGGGCGGGGTGGGAGGAGACAGCAGTCCCGGGCTCCGGCCCACAGGCCCGCGAGTCTGCAGCCCACCCGAGAGCCCTGGTCGAGGCCGCCCTCAGCTGTGCGGGGTCACTGCCGGTGTCTGGTTTGTCTGGGATGGAACGCCTGCACTGGTCTGGGGCTGATGGCGCAATGAACAAGACAAACCTCTCTCGGGCTGTATTTTCTTTACACTCTGTTCACAAAATACAACTTTTAAATAACACTTGAAACCTATGCACTAAGCTTCTAGAGAGTCGAGCCACAACATGTTTCTAAGCTTTGGCATTACTGTCATCAGGGCTAGGTGATTCTCTCTCGAATGAGCTGTCCTGGGCAGTGGAGGACTGATAAAAGCACCCTGGCCTCCACCCACTCCAAACCAGGAGCAGGACCTCCAGACATGGCCAAATGTGCCCTGGAGGGCAAAGCACTTTCCAGTGAGAACTCTCAGTTAGATGACTTCAGAGGTACCATTGAGCTATACAGTTCTATGAGCCCTGCAATATTTTAGATACGCTTTAAATGACGTGTTTTTCCATGTATAATATATACTTGTTTGCCCAAATTTTTGAAAGGAAAATAAGGGTGCGCATTACACATGGGTGTAATGATCACATGGCATGGGTATAAAAATCCCGAGTATAATGCACACAAGAATGTGGGTGCATGTTGTACATGGCGAACTGCAGTAAAAAGTTTAACTCACCTTGGCCCGTGTGACTCGGTTGGAGTGTCGTCCAGTGCATCGAAAGGTTGCGGGTTCAACCCCCGGTCAGTGTACGTACGGGAGGCAACTGATCAAGTGAGCTCTCTCTGTCTCCCTCCCCCACCCCCTCGCCTACGCCCCCGCCACCCCATGAGTAAACATATCATATCCTCGGGTGAGGATTTAATAAAAAGCAGAACTCATTGTATTTTTTCCTACTGTTTAATTGTTCTTTGTCTGCGTGCCCTGGTTCAAAGGTCGAGGCCAAGCTCCCAGGGGTGTGGTGTTACTCCGGTAGCCCCCGGCTACATCAAGTCAGTTTCTTAAAAATTTTTCTCCTGAGGAGCAGAGACTTAGCCTATGAGCCAGTCAGACGGGTTCTTCTCAGCCCTGACTCCGTGAAGAGGCCTCACTGTTGCACTTGAGTGGGACCCTGAGAGGGGCCCGAGTGGCTTTTAGCACTGAGAGCAAAATAGTGAACGTGGCGGGAAAATTCGGCTTGGCCACCAGGCACTCATGAATCCACATGCCCAGGGGATGAGCTATACAGTGATCGTGAGAACTTTCCTCTTGGTCCCCAAATAATCGTTTTTGTTTTGTTCTGTTTAGTCAGACCCAGGTTTTAAGCATAAAACAGCAATTCTCGAAATGTGGTTCGTGGACCCCTGGGGATCTCTGAGACCCTTTCGGGATGTCTGCAAGGTCAGAACTACACTGTTATAATAGGCAGTTGTTATCTGTCATCTTTGCGGTGTTGACGTTTGCAGCAATGGTGAGCCTAACTGGAGCATGCATCAGATGATCTAGGCTGAACCGAGGCGGGGGGGGGGGGGGGGGGGTGGGGGGGCACCAGGCTGTGCTATTCATCTTTTTTTATTTACCACCATGACTTGGGGCTAAAATACAGAAAGGCAGTTTCATTTTAAAATATCCTTGATGGACCAGTAGAAATTATTCATTTAATTTTACAAACTTGATTTCTGAAACTCTTAGCTTCAGTTTTATTATCTGCAAAATGGGAGCAGTAATAGCAGCTCCCCAGGGCAGTTGTGAGGATTTAATAAAATACGGCACGTAAAGTGTCTAGGAAAGTGCTGTGCACAGAGCAAGCATTCAGCACACACTATGGCCACTATCGTCACCACCATTATAATAACTGTTAATTATCACTTCATTCCCTTTCCTCCTATTTTAGCTGGAAGGATCTGGATGTAATGACTTCAAGGCAGCCAGAGGATTGCTTTAGGGATTTTTGTAAAAAGAAACATTTCTTTAAAAGCAATTAAAACTTATTTTATCAGACCTTTCAATCACTAAGAGATTACCAGCCAAGACATCCGTAGGATGTCTGTGGTGAACTCAGCCAGCGCCAGAAACTAGGGAGTCACCAAAGACCCCCTCATCGTCCCCCAAATCTCTCTTCCTTTTCTTAGGCGCCTACAAGTCCTCCCCGACTCCCTCCACCTTTCCAAATGTAGTTACTATCATCATTTGAAGTGGCTACACTTGAGTTCAGAATGACAGGAGGAAAAAAGATCGTTTCCTTGGTGATACTTATTCGCTCAGCCAGTGAAAAGCAAAGATGTGCCAGAAAGAGGTGAATCTCAGGTGCAGCCAAAATAGCTGTTGCCTCTTTCTCAGGGCCCAGCCTTAACCCCTTGCTGCCTACGTGTCCCGCATGAAAAAATAGCCTTTTGGAATTTAAGAGTTCAAAAGACTTGCTGACCATTTTGTTTAAATCAACAAAGAGTTCATGGACTCCTATTTCTGCTGTGCAGGTGACCGGCAATGAGGGGTCTAGGTAATGGCTTTTTAAAATATGGAATTAGTACGCTGTATACTTAGCATCATGCTCACTCGTCCTCCGTCTGAAAATGCACAGGCCTGGATTCACATCCCAGCCCTGCCACCTACTAGCTGAGAGAGAATATTACTACCTCGCACATTCCAAGACTCTCTCCTACCCATTATCCCAGATGGTCCCCAGGCTAGCTAGACCTTGGAAGACCAGGAGTAGATGTCATTAACTCCACTAAAGCAAGAATCAGAGAGGTGCAGTTGCCCAAGATTGCGTATCCATTTGCTGTGGATCAGAGAATCTCCCTGGCAAGTGATTTGACCTGCGTGAGCTTCCATTTCCACATCTGTATTTCTCCTGCGTAGGGTTGCTCTGATGTTCCAGTTCGTAAAGGGTTTGTGACACATGCAGCCCAAAGCCTGGCATCTAGTAAGTGCTCAATAGATAGTTCTGAAAAGTAACGGTTATTTAGAGAAAGATAGTGGTGGTCTACGCAGAGCAGTATATATGAAAAGACCCACCGCACTAGCAGTTAGGAGACCCGACCTATCTGAGTCCCTAGATTTGTCCTTAATTGTTACCTTGACCTACTCTCTCATCTCAAATGGCTAGTTTTCATGCCTGCTAAAATGGACTTAATATGATCTGCCTCTAATTGCTTAAAAAGATAGTAAAGGCTCCACCAAGCTATGAGGAAGAAAGTATCCTTGGCAAATGTAAAGCAAAGAACGTATTTGACTGGTAACAGTTTCTCATTCTTTTCATGCTGCTGTGGTGGTTTTTGTTGCATTTGACCCTGGGAATGGCAATGTACAGGCTGGTTACCCACTGGCTCTGCTAGCACATTCCTAGGCAAGGAAAGACTCCTGGAGACAACCCGAGGCAGAGGCAGGATTGGAATCCAAGCCCCTGATCTCTGTCTGAATTCTTTCTCACTCGTGGAGTGGAAGGGGTCCTCCCCTCGTCCCTCTGGACCTGCTAGGGAAGTTGGATAATTTTACTAATGGCATTAGCAAAATGAGAGGCATCAGATGCTTCTGTGTAGCCATTCTGTTTGCTAAATTTACAGAAGCATTTCTTCAGAGCTATTTGTCTTTCCTTCCTTTCCTAGCTCTTCAGGGTAAAAGAGCATGCAGCTGCTGACAGCTGCTGATGTGCTTACCCTGCGAACAGTTCATAAAGCGTGACTGCTTCCAGGAGAGCTGTTCGCGCGAGCCTGGGAGAGGGCTCAGACCACTAATGGAGGCAGCAGAAACTGCCTGCAGAATAAACACGCGACTTCTTAAAGATCATTACTCCATATTGAATCGCTCCCTGATGGAGGCTGGGGCAAGGGAAGTGAGGGCTAGGGAGGCTGTTTCTGTTTCTTGAGCTTATAAACTTCCACCGAAACGGGAGCCGAGTTGCTTAGAGGGCTGTCAGGATGGTGATCTCCCAAAGCTGGTCAGTGACATGTTGGGGATGGAGGTCAGACAAAGGTCCAGAAACTTACACCCTGGCGCCTTCTGGCAGAACTCAGCTAGAAAAATGCAACTAGTGCTATTCATGTATTGTACTCATGTATTGTACTTTGCAGTAGTTAGTGCTGTTACATAACTTGAGGGCCGATTGTGCTAATTCAGCATTTGTTTTGCATTGAGGCCACCGGCCTTTGCTGGGCTGATTTCAGAAGGGAAGAAAAATCAATCTAGGACTGGAATTGTTTAGTACTAGAGAGAGGAAAAAAAAAAAAAAAACAGAAGGAAACCCAGTAGCCCTTCCGATTTTTTAATAACACTCTCAGGAACTTCAGGTCCCCCACTTGAAGTATTCAGGCCCAGAGTGGCTTACACATTTTTGTGCATGGACTTAGGGCTCTCCTAGAGTTCAATAAAGTTGCAGCATGTGTAGGAATTAGCTTTGACAGTCAGCCTTGAAACAAAAGTCACCTTTGGTCACAGTTTCTTTTTGAAAATCTTTCAAATTTTATATCTTTTTATATAATTATATATTTTTATATTTACATGTAAATTATATGTACATATGATTTTGTTGTCAGCACTTGAAAAATATGTGTTGAATGAATGAGTGAATTTATTCAAAAGTAGCAATAAGTACTTTACATTGAGCCAGGATCACCATCTGCCTCTTGATCTCTTGCGGCCCTCCTAACGCCACTTCACCAGATCCTCCATCCAGATGCCAGAGGCCTGGAAAGGCACTGCGTGGTGCTCGTGAAAGCCCCTCTCCGTGTCATCTTACCCCACGGCAAACACTTGCAAAAGTGTCAGGAGTAGCTAACAGCTCACTTGCCAGAGACCATCCCTGTGTGAAGCCAAACTCTCTCACAGAGGATCAGACCACACGTGGCTTGGCTGGCCTCTGTGACAGAAGGCTGGGTCAGGACCACATCTGAGTTAACACGTTTAATGTCATGCTTTTGCGTAATAGGTACCGATCAATTAAATAGTCTTCTATCTTCTAATCCTTTCTTCATCATTTCCTCCCTCCCTCCCTCTCGATGTGTCTCTCTGTTTCTGCCTCCCTCCCACACGCTTGTTCTCGCTGTTTCCTTTTCCAACCTTCCATCTCCACTAGGGATCAGAGGATGTCACTTCCATGCACTGTGACTGATGAAGTGGCAAACTCAAGGGAACCGCATTCCCGCAGCAGCCTTTGGGTGCCCCACCCACTAGGGACAGTCCCTGAAGGTATCTGTCGAACAAAGCTAGCTGTCCAGCGGGATGAACAGGAGCTAACACATTGTAATGATTTCACTCCACTCCAGATCTGGTGTAAATTGAAGATGAAAATGCGTTTTCCCAAAATGCCGGGCTGCCGCCGCAGATGTCGGAGCCTGTTTCACCTTTGCTTACACGATAGTCTTGCCCGGGCTTCTCTCCCGGGCTAACAGGGATGGCTGGACTCACATGCCAGGAAACTTGCCCAAGAAAAGCCCTGCACTTTTCTCGAGTGTTAGCAAACAGTGTGCCACTCCCAGAGAAAGAGTCTGAAGCACCCCAGAGTGACGCTGACCCTGTCCTGCAGCCAAGTCTTCGGGAGACCCTGAACTCGCACCACGCTGGGTTAGGCTTGTGCGTCACTCAGCGGCCGTCCCGGCGCTGCCTGCAATTGCTCTGAGGTTTGGGGGGAAGCTGACCCTTCCCCAGACTCATATTCTGTGATTGAGATCAGCCTTCTGTGTGTACTTCCCCTCCAAATACTCCTTCTACAGAGCTACAGTAATGAAGAAATCTTGGTTCAGGGCCTCCGTTTCCAGACAGGTGAAGGTCTGAGTCACCAGTTTGGCCGCTTCCTTCCCGGCACCTGTCCCCACAAACGTGGCCTTCAGGATGATCGGCGATAAGGAGCCCCCGGTACACTCTGTCTCGGAATTCCTTGATAAGCCTGTGACAGAGTCCAAGGCAATTAGAGCTGGGAAAGAGAGCACGACTTTGGGACACTGCCCTTATCTTTCCCGCAAGGTCCAGCGAGAAAAGTCACTTCTCCAAGATTAAGACACTCCTAATCAGCTGAGCAGGGGACTGACTGATCTCAGGTAATCAGTGAAGACTGAACAGAGGTGAACTAAAACATACATCCAGGCCCTTTTTTTTTTTTTTTTTAGTGTATATACAGGCTATTTTTATGCTTGGCCTCTCTAATTTAGCTTCAAATTATACTTCCCCTTGAGCATTTTTTCCTTTCTTTATCTTACTTGTAGTCATTTCTCCTCCTCCATCCTCTTCTAGAACAGGTGTCATTATCTCTTTTGATCTTAATTTTTTATTATTATCACATCAGGAAAATAGGACCTCTTCCTTAATTCATTAATTAAACAGATATCTTTCAGGTGTCTCCTATACACAAGGAACTATTGTAAGCAATCTAAAAGATAAAATGGACAAACAGACAGAAACCCCTGCCCTCGTGTAGTTTATATTTTTAGTAGTAGAAAGCAAGCAATAAAAGAAAAAAACTTTAAAAATATATATCAGATGGTGATAAATGCTTTGGAAAAAGTGTAGGGAAGAATGATAAAGAACGCTGAGAAATAGGGTGGCCGGGGCTGTTCCCAATGAAAAAAAAATGACATTTGAGCCAGATCAAGAGACCTTAGTGGGTATCAAGACAGAGGTAATTGCAGGTCCTTGGGCTTTGAGGTGGCACGTGCCTGCTGTCCCCTAAGAACAAGTGGCTACAGCAGACTGAGCAGGAGGTCAGCGAGCTGAGACAGGTGGTCAGAGAAGAGAGGGGTGGCTAAGGAACCCGAACACAAAGGACTTCTACTCCGAGCGGATAGGTAGGAAGCCACTTGGAGCATTTTGAGCAGAGCTGTGATAGCACTTGATTTTCATTTTTCAGCTGTGCCTACTCTTTTAAGAATAGGCTCTAAGGAACAAGAACAGATGTGTGACCAGCTAGGAGTTCATTGCAACAAGTCAGGTGAGAGACGATGGTGGCTCAGATCAGAATACATCAGTGGAGGCGGTGAGCCCTGGTCGGACTCTGTATATGTATTGAGGTAAAGAAGGTGGTATGTCCTGATTCATTGTGTATTTGGGTATAGAGTCCAGTAGAGAGACAGACAGAGAGAAGGGGAAATGACGCAACAGCTTGGGGCCAAGAACAGAAGGACGGAGTTGCCACATGGTAACAAATCGTGATTGACCTCTCTCTGACTCGGTGTTCTCATCAGCCAAATGGGGAGGTTCATCAGAATGATAAGGTTGTGAAAGTTACATGAGTTGTTACAAACAAATGCCGAGCACTGTGCTTGGTGCATGAAAAGCAAGTGTCAGTTACTGTTCTCCTGATTCTGGGCCTCCCCCTGCTTAATTCCATCAGAGAACTTAAGCACCATCTGGTGGGATCGTATTTTGTTTCTTTTCTTTGGCCTCTCTCCTCCCCACCAACATGTAAGCTTCACGAGGCCAAGAATCTCACCTGCAAGCTCATCAGCGTCTGCAGCAGTGTTTCAGCCTTCACATATGCTTGATGTATACTTATGAGTAGAGCGTGGAAGAATTTACCACTCAGCCTGGATTTCCCATGACTTCTCTGCCTGACCTATGTACTGTCTGTCTCGTACTCTCATCCCTGTTGTCCATTTGCAGCTAAGAAAATTTGGTCACTAGCATTAAGGAGGGCTTTAAGAGGAGGACCGCACATAGTTTAGACAATTCGCTCAGAAAGATCTTTCTGTCGATGCCTCAGTGAAGGGGAGCATCCTGCCTAAACGCAGCTGTCCGCAGGTGCTCTGAGATTCCAGGCAACGTGGTCTCTCGCTGAAATCTCACTGTGTTGTTCTTTAATTAGCAGAGTCGCTGCCCTGCCTCCACCGCCGGGTTCCGCTGTCAAGATGCCTCTCATCTCTGGGCTGGTTTTCCATCCCAAGGTGGTTTAGCTTGCTGTGCATGGCTGGAGGAAGGCAGGGAAAGGGCAAAGAGCCAATTAGATTGAAACGGAATCTGGTCTTCGGAGGCCCCTTGTCAGGGTGAGGAGTATTGGATGTTCCCAAAGATGACAGATGCTTCTTTATTTGGGCTGCTCTCAGGGGTGAGAGGTCATTTGTAAATAAGATTTGCTCCATTTGGTACGGCAAGTCCTGTTCTCCATGCCTTACTTTTTTTTGGGTCCCTGAGTCTTTTTCCCTGTGTTTTGACATGCTCACTGCCAGCAGAAAGGTCATTTGGTGTGGAATGAATATTTCAAGTCCTTGGGAGCAGCTGAAGTAGCAACCAAGAGCTAGACAGGTTCAGTGAGTACACTAGTCATCAGTTCACAGGGAGCTAACACAACCCAGTGGGAAGAGAAAAGGGAGAACAACTGGCGTGATGGATGGATGGATAGATGGATGGATGGATGGATGGATGGATACATGGATGAGTGAATCGATGCGTGAATGAATGAATCCTTAAAAATTATTTCCTCTGATTTGAACTAGGAGGAGAGAAGTAAGCTGAATTCTATTATTTAGTCTCTATGCTGTTGGCCTGAATAAATTTAGTATTTATCTAGATTATATTCCATAAAATGTGATGTTTAAGTAAATAATAACCCGTTCTGAATATAAATGAAAAATTTTAATCCAAATCAGGGAATTTTTAACCCACACCCATGGACTCATAAGTCCATGAATTGCCTAAAATGTAGTTTTTTTAAATGTATTTGGTTAACAGCTACTTCTAAAGAAAGCACTTACAATGGGGCATTCGTTCTGGAAATGTTTTAGAAATATGATCTCATGAATCCCCACAACCCTAGTACTACCGCACAAGGAAGATAGTCGAGATGCTAACAGGGTAAGTGGGACTCACAGCTAGTAAGTGGCAGAGCTGGGGTTTCAACTCAGGAAGTTTGGATCTAATTGCATATACAATGTCATGACAGGTCAAGGCACCGGCCTGGGAGTGGAGTGGTTTTTTGGTTTTGTCTTACTAAGGAGGGAGTCCTGGAAGGAATCCGAGTATCTCGTAGAACCCGAGGCAGGCGGAGCAGCCGACTGCATGAGGGATGGGCAGCAGAGCGTGTCGGGTCATCGGGCGCCTTTGCTGCCTCTCTGTGGCATCGAGGCTCTCTCTTTTGTATGTTCTCCACAAAACCGGCCTGCGAACCCTGCCAGCAGCTTGAACATGGCCCGTGGTAGCCGACCAATGTACAGCCTCAGCTCCCTAGCCCCTCCCACCTGGCTCTCACATCAGCCTCTCATCAGGGACTCCAAAGAACACAAAGACTGGCCTAAATGCACAGAGTTAAAAAGTGTAACTTCCGGAAGTGTCGTTGGACATTTTGAGTTCTACTGCAGCAACCTGTTCAGAACCCCCATCCTGGGCTCCTGCCTTCACGACAATGGACCTGGGCAAAGGGGAGGCAGCAGGGTGGGCCTTAGCCCTGGGATGACCGCATGGAGATGCTGCAGATCCCTTTTTACACCTTGAATCTTTGTTCTTCCCCTTTGATAAAATCAATCTTACAAATCTGGTCAACATCACCGTAATCACCTATGAATCCTCATTGCTCGGGAGGTGTTCACATTCCACAGGACAGAGCATCACTGTCCCTGAATTCCTAGGTGTTCTGATCCCAAAAGAGCAGTGCGTCTGCTGTCCCCAGCGTAGGAAGTCCCTACGGACAGTTTCCCACATTTATACTCTGTCAGTCATCACACACACATATACTGGCACGCACTCCTTGGCACCCACGACCCGCCTTGAAACTGGCTTGCTGCCACCCATGTAGCCCAGTTCCCAGCTGACTGAATGACACCCCCAGTAATCAAAGACAATGTGCTGAGTCAGGAAAGTAGAAAGATTTTTTTATTGCACAGACTGATGAAAACACATACGAATCATCTGCGTCTCCATCCAAGCCACAGTTCTGACCACGGGAGCATCTCTCTCTCTAAAGCTGACACGTGTGACATGCTAGGAAGGTATTTCGGCCGGTGTAAAGGATCGTTGGAGAGACAGGGCTGTAAACCCAGGGGGAGGTGGCATATCAACTCATAAGGAAAGTTTAAGAGAGTTGACTTTAATTTTAATTCAGTACAAAGAAGCCCGGAGCAAAGGAGAGGGCTTAAGAAGCTTGGCAGAGGGAGACGTGCCAGGAGAGGAAGCCAACATTTTCATTTCAGACTTCACTGCGCTCGGATTTTTGTAAAGCCTCTTAAAAAAAAGAAGAAAAATTACAATGTAATTTTACATTCAGTTTTTTCCATTCGCTACGTGTGTTTGCAAAAGCACATATTTAGGGGGTTCTTTTCCCCTTCATATATTTTCATGATTAGTGTTGCGATTTTTATGGTATATACCACGTCCACAGGGCAATACCAATTCATAACATCACCCCCGTGGGAAATAAGGGCTTACATGAAGTCAACTAGATTTGCCAGCCGAAACAATTAGGTTAGTGGTTGCAGCTCAAGTATATTCAGAGTAGCCATAAGATCACTGGTGCCCTGGGAGGAATTACAGGACATTGCAGAACCTTTTCTCAAGGAGACAAGCAACTTTTTGACTGCCCTTTGTCACTGCTGTGAAAAAAATTCTAACTGCCCCAACAGCCCTGATAGACCTGCACTTAAGTCCTAACTGGGTCCTCCATGATCTGTTTGGTCTTTAGGAGGTCACTTAGCCTTCTGGGCCTGGGTCGCTTCCTTGTGACATGGTAATTATAAAATCTACTTGCAAGGTGATGGTCAAGCTTTAGTAATAATCCACTCAATAGTGCCCGGCACACAGGACAGACCAAATCAATGGTGGCCATAGTTATTTTGTTTCTGACCATGAAGAGAAAAGTGTTTTTATTACACATTTGGGATCACTTTCAAAACAACCTGGCTCTTTCTATACGGATCTCTGAAACGCCTCATACAATGCCAGGCCGTCATTATAAATCCCTGTTTTCATTTGATAATTCATCTCAATTCAACTCAGCAGCTATTCAGTGAGCATCAGGGGTGAAGTATCCACGAATAATACATGGACTTTGCCCTCAAGAAACTGAAGCTAATTTGGTATTTATTGTTCTGGGTGCTCGGTCCCAATTCAGAGGCCTCCACCAACCTCCGTCCTACTGAGTTGACTTATTATTCATTTATGTGCTCATTTGTTTATGTAACAAACATTTAGGTCCCTGCTGTGCACCAGCACCGTGGCAGGTCTTGAACCAGACACAGCCTCTGTCCTCAAGGAGTTCTCTGGAGGGGAGGAGTGAGGGGACAGAGAGATGCAGGGCATGGGCACTGTGTCCTGCTTAAATGTCAGTGAGAAGTGGCGCTGGGGACAGCAGAGTGTGTACACTTCCTGGCCAGAGTCCCACCTCCAGCCCCTCACGGCCTCCTGCCCTGCAGAGGCGAGAGCATGGGTAACAAAGGGCTGAAGAAGTCCTTAGTTGTTCAGCCGTGGACCACTCTGAGCACTTAGTCCCTGGCTTGCCTGCTCCTTCATCTCAGCCTGCCTCTGTGTGACCCGCCCAAACTGAGACCCCCCCGAAGCCCGTGGTAAACCCAGCCTGATTTTCCATTCCGGACCCAGCATCGGGCCTTAACCCCAGTTTTCAGATACACACCAGGGGCCCTTCCTTTAGGAGGAGATGAGGCTGAGTGAGTGACTGGACCTCGGAAGAGCTCGTTGAAGGGTCTCAGGACAGCAAGGTAATGAGGAGCCCAGGTTCAGAGGTCAGGCAAGTGTGGGTTCCAATCTGGACTCTGCCTATGTGAACTCTGGAACCTTAGGAAAGATATTCAACCTCTGAGAGCCCTATTTCCCCTTCTGAAATATGGAAATAACAGCAGCTCTTAGCTCCAGGGCTCTTGTGAAGATTAAATAAGTTAATGCTTTCAAAGACCTTAGCTTAGTGCTTGACATTTGATAAGCTCTCAGCCAATTTAGTCCTGTTAATGTAGGCACACTCCAAAAATACTGCATTTTGGAACAAACTGTCTCAAGTTCAGTGAGGGCTTCTGCTTTCAACAGGGGAGGCAGTTTGGGGGGGATCTAGACTCTCTCCTACAAGAAGAGGGGAAAGTGGGAAGGAGGGGATGCACTGCCCAAAAGGAGAGAACTGGAAGACCCAAAAGGCACACCAGGGCTTACCCTCCACCCAACATACCAAATTTTAACGTCATGTCATTTTTGCTGTATTTTTTTAAGTTAGTGTAGAAGTTCATTGTAGTATCGCCCTCTCTTAATCCCCCTCCTTCCCTCCGTCTCCAAAATAACTATTGCCCTAAATTGGGTACTAATAATTCCCATGCATGTTTTTGTACTATAATGAGTATATATAGATCCATAAATAATATGTAGTATCATTTTAAACCTTATGTAAGTGGAATTTATGACAGAAGTTTCTAGGTACCTACTCAATATCTACTTTTCTCTCATGGAGCACATAGTCTTTTCTGGACAGCAAGGTACCCAACTAAAGCTTACGTTTCCCACCTTCTCTTGCAGCTACAGGGCCAGCTGTGGGGCGGAAGCAAAGATCGTTGGGCAGGGTTTCATAGATGACCCCTCAAGGATCTCAGCAGGCAGGAGTACCTTTTGCTCTTCCTCCCCTTCTTCTTCTTCCTGTGTAGAATGTGAGTGCGGGGGATGAAGCTCTAGCAGCCCCTGGGTTCATGACCCCACCTTGAGGCTGGCGTGGTGCTAAGGATGCCAGAGCAGTAGTAAGGCCTGGGTCCCTCACGGCCTTTGAGCTTCACTGCCGTTTTTGTTTGTATCAAATGTAGCTGAACCTAACCCTGAATAATAATCATACTGTATATCATCTTCCAAATTGAGATTTTTGCTCAGCATTGTGCTTTTATTGCTCGGTAACCATTCTGTTTATTTTATGAGGCACATATAGTGTTTAAATCACCAATTCTAGCCCTGGCTGGTATGGTCGAGTGGATTGAGTGCTGGCCTGTGAACTCAAAGGTCGCTGGTTCTATTCCTGGTCAGGGCACATGCCTGGGTTGCAGGCCAGGTCCCTGGTTTGGGGGCATGAGAAAGGCAACCAGTTGATGTTTCTCTTGCACGTTGATGTTTCTCTCCCTCTCTTTCTCCCTGCCTTCTTCTCTATCTAAAAGTAAATAAATGGAATCTTTTTAAAAAATTAAATAAATAAATCACCAATGCTAGAATTAGACTGGATCATTCACAGTGCAACTCTACCACTGACAGCTATGAAACCTTGGGTAATTAACCTCTCTGTACCTTAGATGACTCATCTATAAAGTGGGGACGATAATAGTACCCCCATTACAAGATGGTCGGGAGAATTAAATGAGTTAATATTCATATGCAAAATGCTTAGAGTAGTCCCCACAGGAAAACAATGACTAAGCCTACGGAGACTTTTAACTATCATTTCAAGTGCCGTATAATATTTCACTTTATACATGTTACAATTTAGTTTTCCATTTTATGTTCGGTGGCTATTGAAGACCTTTCCGGTTTTTAGCTTTTAGGCAATGATACACTGAACATGTCTGCACACGTCTCCTGGGGCCCACGCGTGCTCGTTTCCCCTGGGGTGCCCACCTAGGGGTGGAAGCGCGGACCTAAGGGCGGGCGCACCGGCAGCCTGGCTTGATGAAGCTACGCTGTGTTCCAAACTGGTCCTAACACTTTGGATGAGAAAGTGCCCATGGCATCTCGTCTTTGTCAAATGCCAGTGAAATGAAACTTCCTATTTTTTCCCCAATCTGATGGCGTAGCCAGATATTACTGTGCTCTTGTTTTCATTTGCACTTCCCTGATTACTAGTGAAGCTGGAGATAATTTCACGTCATTTAGAGCCATTGGATTTCCTCTTCTGTCAACAATCTGTTTCTGCCATTTCTTACTTTTCTGCTGGGGTGTCTGTCTTTTCCTTTTTGAATTTGTACTAAATCCACCCCGCCACCCCCGACCAGGAGGGAGGTCTTTAACACACCTGGAATTTATCGTTGTGTGGGACATAGAAAGTAATTGTTGTTATACAAGTTAACGGTGGTCTCCACGCTATTGATGGAGTAGTCCCTCTGTCCACACTGATTTGTAAGGCCACATCTGCCATGTACAAAGTGCCCCAATATGCGCACGAGTCCATCGCCTGCGTCTCTGGTGTGTAGCCTTTGCCTGTTTGCTATCCCAGTGCCAACGCATGCTGATTCTCAGTCTCTAGGGGGTCTTCCATCCATGAGTTAAGTCAGGGATCTTGGTTTGTTGGCATCATGCAGGTAAAGCAAATTGTAATTGGGGTGAATTTTCCCCTGTTCCGGCAGCTCTTCCAACACTGCGCAGGACAAGTCTCGGTGCCGCAGGAGCAAGCGCAGCGGAAGGGAGGAGTAGAAGACACTCAGACTCGCCCTTTACCTCTCTTCTCGATACATATGCTGTGGTGTTTCAGGCTCCAAAACCCATTCCCACAATCTGCCGCTGTCGCAGTCTATTGTACACAATGCTGTCCTCAACAGTCCCTCTCCTCATATTACTGGACAGCAAAGCCATTTGTCTTCCTAAGGGTCCAAAGTTCCAAAGGAAAGGTGTCTCGATGCACTGTGTATAGACTGGGTAATTATAAAGCTCTTGCGATAGAAACCATTATATTGGAGATGTAAAACACCGCCAAATCTCCACATGCACAACTCTAAAAGGACTGAGAAAATTGGAAAGAAATTATCTCCCACCAGATGGGGTGTTTTATCTTCTTGGCGCTTTCATGAAAAGACAGAATGAAGTGCTAGGGGGTGGGAGGGAGGGTGAGTGTAGCTACCTACAAGTGTTAATTTGTTTTTATTTCAATTTCCTATGTCAGAATAATAAGCCAAACAAAGCAATGTCTCTGTGCAGAAATATGCTTGCTTGCGGTTTAATGGGTCTTATAATACTGGGAACACTTTCAGGGACTCAGATGATGCGAGAAGGTTAGGGCTGGCTGTCATGCAGAACTGGGGGTTCCCTCCTTGAAAGCCAGACGCCTGTCCCCCACCCCATGCCTAGGGGCCCTACCACAGTGGGAGAGCAAGAAGCAGGGTGGGTCCCAACAGAAGATCACTTAGTATGTTTAGAAAAGAATAAAGGGGTAATAAAGCAAACGAACGAGCCCGTTAGAGCAACAGCGACTTTAGGGGAATGAGTACGCAGCCTCCCAACACAGCCAGTCCACCAAAGGACTCCCGTGCAGACAGTAGTAGTTACATTCCGGTGTGTATTGCTTTTACTTTGACCCAGTGTTCCTTTACAGTGGCAGTTACTGACCCCACCCCAACCGCAGGCATGGGTCAGGGTACCAGATGGTAAGGAACATTTTCCTTTGTTTCCTGAGCCGTCCTGAAAGCAGTGTGGCCACGAAGGGAGGGCAGCGGGCAGCAGCGGCCCCAAACTGGTTACGAATGGGGGCTTTCGTCAAACGAGTCCATATCTGGCCAATGGCAGGACTGGGTTTCTCACTGTCTGAAAAATAGGTTATAAATATAGAACAGGAAAAACTAAACAAGTCTTTGACTTATTGAGTCTCTAAGTGCCGATGATCAGGTATCATTGTGGCATTGGGGTCAGGTTCTGCACTTCTCTCTGATTCAAAATTCTTTGTAAGTTAAGGAACTTTTTTAAATGTCCAGGTGAAATCCAAATGGGGTCTGTAGTTTGTATTGTACTGGTATTAATTTCTTATTTTGACAAATGTATCCTGGTTCTATATAATGAGGAGACTCCCTTGGTCGAAGAAACTCTATACTATCTTTGCAACGTTTTTGTAAACCTAAAATTATTCTGAAATCAAAAGTTTATTTTTAAACGTATCAACCGGGGCAATCGCAGACATAAAAGATAAAGGGGTGAGCATTCGCCGCTCACACTGAAATAGAAAAACCGACAGCCGAGCTGCCTGGGCCGTGCGTTGGGAAACTGGCGTTCACTCCACCACTGCGTTTCCTTGTGACCTTAAGCAAGTCACCTAGTCTCCCTTCATTCTATTATTTCAGAGAAAAAAGAGCAATCAGATGGATGTTTAAAAATACAGAGAAATTCAGAATTATCCACAGTCATACCAAATATGAAAATTCCACCTAAGCAAATTTACTTCTGCAGCTCTTCTGGTTGATTGGACAATTTCAGTTCTAGCATATGCAAATATCAAGTCATGTCTAAGAAAACAGGAAACTAGAGGGTTAGACAGAAAGATGGAGTACCGGAAGCAAAGATGTGTGTGAAATAATACTGAAAGCATGTGAATTTTGTCCTTGGCACTGCCCCCGAGTGTGTAGGGGAGAGCCTTTGCTGAGAGGCGTGAGTGCTGTTCTAAGTGCTTTGGTCGGAAACCCTCCTGAACATCTAGAGCTAAGGACATGTGTCGTGGGAAGGGAGTTTCAGAACGACGTCCCCGGTAATTTTCCTCTCTCAAAAATCCAGTCATTCTGAGTCACCGAGACCAAAGGAGCCAGAAATCAAAAGCCATGGGTTTTGTTTTTATGCTTCATAACAGATGTTAGCTATAAACAAAATTAATTTCAAGTTTCTGGTGCTAGGAGAGGCAAGCATTAAAAAAAGTTCTGGGAGCAGATTCTGAGTGAAATTGTGCCATGGCTTTGTTATTCAAAAGGATAAATGTCATTTATATTGACTTTATTTACTATGCCACCTTGATTGTTTTGTTCAATATATTTTTATTACACTCTCGGAACTATAATAAAACTTTTTTTGTACTTTCCTTGCTCACAAGGAAAGGGAACCTCTATTGGTTCCCAAGAATCCTAGCCACAGATTCTTCTGAATGGGCACACTGAGGAACTTAACCCCATAGCTGAGGAGACCCACTATGATACAGGCCCAATGTACTTACCTGAGAGGAATGTTTGGAGGGTAATGTTTGGAAGTTCTCTGAAATTTTTAAAAATTATACTGAAATGCAAATGTTTTTATTCATCAAAGAAATGAAGCCTTTCTTGGTGCTTATTATTGTACCAGGGAAGGAGTGGTATAAAGTGCTAACTGCTCCCAGGAGATGCTGGGTAAAATGACTATTGATCCTACCAGGCACTGGAGTAGAGTGGTCACTGCTCCCACAAGACCCTGGGGTCCAGTGGTGACCACTCTGTAGAAGTCCTCAATCCCAACAAGTGCATGGTCTCAACACACAGAACCAGGAGTTAACCCGGTGTAAGGACAGAGCACCATGAAACATATGAGTATCCCCTCAGTCATACTTCAGAACTGAGGAAGGCTTTCTGGGAAGGGTGGCATCTAAGCCCTAAAAAAATGGAGGGAAAGGAGCTGGGCTTTGGGGACCTGGGAGGTAGAAAGTGCTGCTGGTGTTGGTGGTGACAGTGAGAGAGACACAAAAGGAAATAAAGTAAGTTCCTATGATTAGAGCAGAGCATGAAAGGGAGATTCACAAAAGACAAGACTTAACAGTGGGGCTGTATCTGGCTCACAGAGGAAAGGAGTCATAAGGTATGTGAAAGTTTTGTTTGGAATCCTGGCCAAGGGAAACTGAAAGCCAGAAAGGGTTTTGAGCAAGGTGATGACGTGGATGGATTTCCAACTTGATGACATCTTTCCGATGTCACTGTGGAAACACAGAGTGATGAGGAGCAAAGTTGGGAGGAGGGGGACAAACTATGAAACCTTTCAAGTGATTGAAGCAAGAGATGAAAGTGGCCAGGACTGGTGTGGTGGCAAAGGGCTCAGAGAAGAGCAGAGAGAACTGACAGATACGTCTCAGTTACAATCAGCGGGGCTTGGTGAAAGACTGGAGACATTGGGGGAAAGGAATCAAAAGCCTGGGCAACTGAAAGGGTAGACTGCCATTCCAGGGGACAGGAAAGAGGGGGGGCCGGCGCAGGTATAGGGGTGAAGACACTCAGTCCGTTTGGAGGCAAACTGAGACTGACATTCCTAAATCACATCCAGATGGTGATGTCTAACAGACAGCTGGATCTTTCTTGAAATTCCTCCCTACTTTGGGAATAGACATTTGGAGCATATAGAGACCTTTCGAAAACCTTGCTGTTTATGTATTAATCTAAGAAAAGAGAAGCAAGAATGAAGATAGGAAGGTTCAGTTATTTCTTTGGAAATATGGGAATGCTCAGCCCAATGCATGTATAAGAGAGTAACTCAACCAAAACAGATGAATTAAAAAAAAAGGCTGCATTTCTGAAAAGAGAAAGGACTCAGTCACGTAGCTAAGATCACATACTCTGTAGGGACTGACTGTCATATGGGGAGAAAATAATCTGCCCTCTGCAAGGTCGCCTGTCAGAGTCACTCATTCTCTTGAATTCGGAAAAGTCCAGGTGAGACATGAACCCAAAGCTGAAGAACATGGGCCTTAGTGATTACCTGGTCCAACTCCCTCATTTTACAGGGGAGGGAACTAAGGCCCTAAAAGAGTAACTGACCTGCCCACAGCCACGTTGCTTAGTGGGGTGTGTCAACCAGGCGTCACCTTGGCTTGCCCTGACCTTTAAACTCCAGCTGAAATCAACTTGACCCCCAGCCCATATGTCATAGAAAACCTACACCACCACCTGCCCCTGTCCCCAACTTCTGTGAATTCCTATGGGACTTACGTTTCTTCCAGTCACCTCTGGTTTGATTTCCAGCATTTGCTCTGTTTCTCATTCTCCACTCTCTCATGGCTCTTCTTTCACCTTCTCCCCGTGGCATCGGGCCAAGGATGAGGACAAGTTGATTTTTAGACCTCTACCCCCAGTCAAATGATACCATCCCTACAAGGCCACTCTATGTTACATAAAGTTTTACTAACAATTTTAAAGTAACATGGAGGGATATTACATTATAATATAATATCATATGTATTTTAAGCGAATAATCAGCCTTTTAAAAAAATAAAAATCTTATACGGTGGAATATTATTCAGCCATAAAAAAGGAAATCTTGCCATTTATAACAACCTGGATCGATCTTGGGGGTCATTATGCTGAGTGAAATGTCAGACAGAGAAAGACAAATATGAAATGGTCTCACTTATAAGTCTAAAAAAAAAGCTCATAAGTACAGAAAACAGATTGGTGGTTACCAGAGGTGGGGTTAGGAGTGGGTAAAATGGGAAAAGATAGTCAAAAGGTACAAAATTCCACTTATAAAATAATTAAATCATAGGGATGACTATAGCTAATAATACTATAGATGACTATGGTATGATAACTAGAGTTAATGATACTATACCATATATTTGAAAGTTGCTAAGAGAGTAGACTTAAAAATTATCTTCACAAGAAAAAAGTTTTCTATAGCTGTGTGGTGATGAACATTAGTAAGACTTATTGTGATGATCATTTTGTAATAGATACAAATATTGAATCATTATGTTGTATACCCAAAATTAATATGATAAGATATGGCAACTCTAGCTCAACTTTAAAAAAAAATTCTCTGCCTTCTTCTGAAAACACACACACCAACCTGCTACCATCTTAATTTCCATTTCTCAAGCTCTTGCCAGCTCCTTCTTCTTCTCCTTTCCATCCCCATTTTCCTCTTCCCAGAAATCTTGATCCCTTGCCTTTCATCCCAAAGGTTCATCAGGGTATATTCCCACCTGAAGAAAACTCTGGAGGGGGATGCTAAAATGTCAGTTTTTCCCACCCCACTTCACAAATCTGGCCCTACGTTCTGTGCTCCAAGCCAAGTGCCTAGTCCGTTTGACCTTGAGAAAGCTCCTCCCAAATTTCTCAGGCTGCGCCACCTCGGTCTTTCCCGGGTGGCTCAGGGAGCTCCTCACTCCCACACAGCCATGCGCAGGCTTCGAGGGAGCTGGACTGAGCCCATCAGTGT
This sequence comes from Glossophaga mutica, assembly GCA_039655065.1. Lineage (NCBI taxonomy): Eukaryota > Metazoa > Chordata > Mammalia > Chiroptera > Phyllostomidae > Glossophaga > Glossophaga mutica. The sequence goes on from CM077314.1 coordinate 13,166,331, forward strand.
GCGCTATTGTCTTGCGGCTGCGTTCAGCCCTGCAGACTTGGCACTTTCTCCACCCTTTAGCTCAGCACTGATTTATTTCATCTCTGCAAGCAATTTGTTCACTTTTAATTAGACCCAGCTTAATTATTTTGTCAGTAAAATAAACCAAAACAATCTATAAGACAGAATTTAAGAGGAGTCACATTTCTGCCTGGAGGGATATGAGAAGTGAAATCACGCATTTCATTTTACCTGCCTCTTACCAAACAAACCCAAAAGGTTGCCCACATTGTCTTTTTGTTTCCCAAGATCTTTTGCCTTGCTTTAGGGAAGGTACCTGGGAAACCAGCCCTGGATTACAGGGAAGAAAATGGGAAAGGTCCCTTTTGATGGAGAGCAAATATGCGAGTGCATAAGTCAGTGACTCTCCAGGTCTGTTCTTTGGCAACCCCTACAGAGAGTGACCTGGGAGCTAGTTAAAGGGGCACATGTCCCACCCCGTGCCCAGAGTTTCTGACACAGTGGGTCTGAGTCAGAGGCAGATTTTATACAAAGGCAATCATACAGAGCATTAACAAGAGAACCGAGTCCTGACCAGGGCGGCTCAGTTGGTTGGGCATCGCAGGGGTTCGATCCCTGGTCAGGCCTGGCATGTGCCTAGGTTGTGGGTTTGGTCCTCGGTGGCGGCGTGTACAAGAGGCAACTAATTGATGTTTCTCTCCCTCCCTCCCTCCCTCCCATTGTTTCCAAAAGAGAAAGAGAAAGCTGACATGATCTTACTTACACTTCGGGAAAATAACTGGCTGCTATGTGAAGACTACATTGGAAAGGGAGCCAGGGAGAATGCAGGAAGCAGTTAGAAGTCCATTGCAGTAGTCCAAGACAAGAGACGGCAATGCCTTTAGATTAGACTGAAAGCGGTAGATGCTGAGAAGCAGATGGGTTGGAAGATTATTTAGAAAGCAAAATTGGATAGAATTTAAAAAATAGATTGGCTATAGCACATAAAGGAGAAACCTGGAAGTACCTAGGTCATTTGGGTAAATGGAGATGCTATTCACAGACATGGGCACTACGGAAACCAAAATGGATTTTGGACAGAATCCAGGAGTTCCCGAAATGTTAAAGTTGAGCTACGTAGAGAAGTGGAGATGGCAAGTTAGTGCTGGAGTGTGTTACTCCCTCCCAAAGCTCATGAGAGAGGTCTGAGCTCCAAATCCACCGAAAGGGAGGTCAGCTTGCTGGGTAACTGGCGGTGCCCTAAATGCTAATGAACTTGGGGTGTGAGGAAGTACAACATAGCCGACTACCGAAATATCTTCGTGTCCACTTAAAACATAGTTGTCCTTGAAAATCTGTTGGAGTGAGGCTCTTAAGGCTGAGGAGGGAAGCAAAAAACCAATCAGGGATAAAATACATTCACTCAAAAAGTAGAGACAGAGGCTGAGCGTGGCGTGTCGATGATGCATGAGTTTTGTCAAAATTTACACTTTGCTCATTCCTTTCCCAGGAAGGATTTCATTTGTTGTATATTTTCACTGTCGTCTACAGAACTGCATCCCTTCGGTTGATTTTATTTAAGGTGATTGCTGTTTCTCATTCTCCCCTCCCCTTTCACAACTCATCTTCACTCCCACCGACCTCCAAAGGCAACAATCCGCACCCCGCCCTGTGCAAGGGCCTAGACGCATTTCTTATTCGATACTTTTTCCTCTCTAGAGGAAGTCAGCATCTGGCATCCTAATTATCGGACATGTTTTGTTAGTCTGTGAATGAGGCGGATCACAGCTCTTTCTCTTCCCATCGGGAAGGACAGAGCACTTTCTGGTGCTTACGAGACCGGCTGCACACGCAGCTGTGTAGGCCCCAGTGGCTGAGAAGCAGGCGAATGGAGGCTCGGAAGTTCAGACTAGACCGTCTGAAAACTCCACTGTAGAATAAGGTCTCTCCTTCGACCCTCCTTTCCCACAAAGGTCTCACTCAACTTTCCTGGGCGGGTCCCAAAACTGGAAACCTTAGTAAGGGAATTTCAAACTGTGATTTTTATATTCTGGCCTACCACCAAATACATATCCTTGAATCTCTACTGCCACCAATTTAATAATATGTTGCGAGGATAAAAAGAAAACAGAAATGTTACCATATCTATTATGTTGACATAGCCTAGGTTCAAAACATTAAAATGGTGGGGTCAGGGTGGGAGGGCCCATCTCGGGTTCTAGTAGATATAGGTTTTCCTTAAAGGAAGTAAGAGAAATGACAGATTCTAGGGAGGAATTACTCTGTTCCCCTCACCTGTATTCTGTTCTTCATCTGTAAAATAGGTATGGATAAAATGGGCACAAAATTTCATAAAGTGATAGCCATTTTTTCAAACAAATCTAATCAAATATGTGAAAAGGGGGAAATGAATATGTAATTGATGATGAGACTGTTTTAGTGCAAATCTTTCCCTGATCTAGTAGACTGCTTATGGAACGGATAGGAATCTGGTTCACTGGGTTTTTATTTAATTCAGGGTTGATGAAAACCTTTTGTCACCGTTGCTGTTTTGACACGCCTGTTGGAAACAAACAAAAACGTGCTGAACACGTCAGCAGCCTTTTGCACATTGGTGGGTAAGCCTCGAATAATGAAAATGGCGGTGCTTTCTGAGCAATTGGTGATGTTTCCGAACCCGGTCTTCAGAACAGCAAATAGAGATACAGCAGGTCTACTACAAGGTTGTAATAACAGGCCCACAGTTTTTATTTTAATAAAAAAAGAAGTCTTGTTAGGACCCAGGGGGAAAAACACTGGTGTGTCAAATCCCTTAATTGTAGATATCAATGCTTTAGCAAAAACCCAAAGCTGATATTTTAGCTTTTAAAAAGCAAGTTGACAAAAGATATTGCATTTAATGAAATAAATGATATTCAGATATGGCAAAAATTAGAAAAGGGGGACTCAAGATTGATTGATTGCAATTTAAGCAAAACTGATATAATTGATTGATTATACTAACTTCAGATGGTTTTTTCTAAGGTGCTTATTATTTGTTAACTAGATGTCTAACAAGAAATCAGTGTGTGTGTGTGAGAGAGAGAGTGAGTGTGTGTGTGTGAGAGAGAGAGAGAGAGAGAGAGAGAGAGAGAGAGAGAGATGTTTTGTTCTCAGGATAGAGCGTTTTAAAACCCCTGTGGTAAAACCAAACTGTTTTAGATTCTAATTAATTCTAATATCAGGAGAGTGTACTACCTACCAAGAATCCAAGTGTAGATTAAATTTTGTAGAGTTTTCCCATAGTCCTGACTAACCAATATGCTTTTTAGAGAACTCTACATCACAAGCGGCAAACACAAGGCCCGCAGGCCGAATCCGGCCCTCCACCTTGTCTAATCCGGCCCGGCACCTTGTTTCTATCCAGCGGCAGCGCCAAGCTCCTTGCCCCTAGTTAAGGAGAAGTTACATTTATACAGTCCTAACGTTACATTTGGCCCTTTGAAGGCAACTGTGAGGCTGATGTGACCCCCGGTGAAATTGCCACCCCTGCTCTATATGAAGGGAAAATAATTTTTGAGTAGCTGCTTATTTCTGCTTTCTAGCCCTCCTTGAGTCTTCTTTCATTTTTAAAGTCAACATGTTTACTCTGGCCACAGGAAGCTTACAAATGTGACTTCTTCCTGGGATGCTCACTTACTTCCAGACATACATGTACACACACACACAACACATGCACGTATACTGTATGTCAAACACATGCATAAACACACAACACAGACAGATACACACATGCACACACACAGAAGGCCATCCAGTTACCTCTCCCTCATCCCCTGACCTCAGTTCAAGCCCCACCTCTTTGAGGACAAGGTCATGCCCCTCTATAATGCAAGCACATTGCACTCCATTCTCCTTTGTAGCACTTATCCTGGTTGGTAAATACACATTTATTTCTATGGGCATGTATTTAAAAATCTCTCAGTCTTACTAGAGTGTGAAAGCTCCAGGAAAGAGGGGTGGATGTATAGGTTTTACTGACCAGCTGTAAAACGAGGGTGCTTTTAATAGCTACTTGTTGATTCAATGACTGACTGGTTGACCACTAGGAGTGAAAATGGAATTTGCTAATGATGGGGTTTATTAAGTTCATTAAAATGAAACAGGAAGGGCCCTGGCTGGTACTTTGGATTGAGTGCCAGCCTGCAAACCAAAAGGTTACTAGTTCAATTCCCAGTCAGGGCACATGCCTGGGTAGCAGGCCAGATTCCCCAGTTGGGGTCATGGGAGGGGCAACCAGTCAGTGTGTCTCTCCCACATTAATGTTTCTCTCCCTCTCTTTCTCTTTCCCTTCCTCTCTCTCTAAAATAATAAATACTTTTTAAAAAACAAAACAGAAAGGAACTGGGGTTGATTAGAAAGCAGGACAAAGTTTGGAAGTGAGAACAGAATTTCTCAGCAATCTGTAATTAACCCAGTATGTTAAGTTAATGGTCCACCAGGTTCCCCCCCAACCACCATCTAGGGGATGTTCTGTACAAGGAAAATGATGTTGGTACTGGAGAGGATTGCCACTTCAAGCCAGAGTCGCCTGAGTGTGAACCAGCAAAACTAGAGTTTAGTATTAGTGGGAGGTGCCACTGCAAAGAATGCGAGGAGAAAGCCTTTACAACTGGGAGGGGCTTGGAGAGTCTCTCCAGTCATGCCCCTCCCTTCCCGAAAGCAGTAATAAACCACACCTCGGATAAAAGGGTTACACAATACCCCTGAGTTTCCTTTTCTACTTTTGGAAAGCAGTACTTTAGTTGGAGGAAAGGAGCGTGGACTGAGAAGCTGCCTTCCTGTCACTGCTCTTGGCCCTGTGTGGCCTGTCCTTGTGCGTTTGGGCCGGAGCGGCTCTGAGCTGCTCACTTCCCTGCCTAGGGCTCTTCAGGGTCCCTCCTACTCGCAGCTTAGGGAGCAGCCTTCACAGGCCACCTGGCCCGGGTCTGTCTCTCCAGCCTCAGCCTTTCCCACTCTGTGTCCCCGACTTCTGTGTACTCGGTGGGGCACTCCTGTGAACTGTCTCTTCCTAGAAACAGTGCTACCCGGAACAACCTTCCACAACTGCCCTCCCTACCTAGCTAACTCGTATGCATTTCTTCAGGTGACTGTGAAAATAAATATTCCTTTTTCCAGGAAGTCTTCCTGCCTCTGCCTCCTTGTGGTACGTATGTCTGTGTGTGTACACATATATACATACATACACACATACAAATATAGACATTATTTTCCGAACCCCTGGGATGTCTTGCTTCCTTACCCATACCAAATTTAGCATGGATTTCCTAGGAACAAGAACATTTTCTTATATAACCACCATATAATTATTAAAATCAAGAAATTCAGTACTATTAAAATACCATTCCCTAATCTGCTTTTCCATGCAAATCTTGCCCATTGTCCAGTAATATCCTTATGCCTATTCTTATCTCCACCTAGTTCCGGATGCAGTCCAGTATCACACATTACATGTAGTTGTCATCTCTGTTTATTCTTTTTAAATCAGCAACAGTCCTCTGCCCTTCTTTGACCTTTGACACTTGAAAAACACAGGCCAGCTATTTTGTAGACTAGCCCCCAGTTGGCACTTTTTCAGTGTCTTCTTGTGACCGCCACAGAGGTGGCGTCATGTCCTTCTCAGTCCATCATCGTATCAGGAGGCACAAGATGTCAAGTTACCCAGTCCGGGGATGTTGGCTTTGCTCTTTGGGGGAAGGCGGTAACTTCCAGGTTCCTCCACTACAAAGTGATTCTTTTTACCATTGTAATTAAAAACTGGGGGGAAGATACTTTGAAACTATGGAAATGTCCCTTCAAACTCTCATCTACTAGCCTGACATCCAGTTTATATCTGCTTCATTTTTAAAGAAGCTTATTTTATGTTGTTAAGAAAGAATATGATTATAATAAATGGGCTTTTTAAACCACCCAGCTAAAATACCTGCATCCCCCGTATCAACCCAACTTCTTTATTTATGAAGATCTTATCACCTACAATTATGAGAAGTCCCATATGGATGGCACCAGCCAAGGCAATATTTCTCATTTGCATTTTCAACTCTATTCATGAATTATCTTTTCATTCCCTTTTCTTTTACAATAAAAAAAAAGAATCCATAAGTGACATATTTTTTATAATGAGAAAGAAGATATATAATATTATTTCTGGCTTGTCAAATGTCATAATACTGCTTTTGGTCACATTATGATGGGCATCTATAATTGCATTTATTTTTTCATGCTTGCTACAAAGGCTCACTTAAGACTCTGAATAGCTTCTTACAGCCTTGGAGTCTGTGAATTGAAAATCATTTGGATTGATTAAAGTCATGAGGAGAATTATGATAAGGGTCGGATCACATGGGCACCAGGAAGGGAAAATATTACCATTTAAACTAGAAGTGGGACTTTTTCTCCTTAAGCGAATCATATTTACAATGACAGAAGGGGTAGCTCATTGTATGATTAATAATAGCTGACATTCACTCACCCATTTATTCAAAAGAAAATCATCTTGCGAGCCTACTAGGCAAGAAGCACCATTACATACAACTTGTAACTACAAAGGATATCTTTGAATAATATCCTTCTGGGTCTTCAGGCAAGCTTTGGCTAAAAGGAACCTTGAGGACTTGCTTGTAGCTTTCACTGAAAGAGCTCAGAAACTGAAATATACTGGATAATGCATCATTCGCCCACCATCTAGAGAAATCGTCTGCTTGACAAGTGCTTGGTTTCAGAACCCCCCAAGCAGAATGGAGAGAAAGAAAGGACTCTCCCACCCCCAGCTCCAGACAACCAGGTGAGAAAAAGCCAGCTGGTGTTCCTGGAACCGCACACAGCACGTCCCAGTCACCTCAGGCCCTAATGTCCTAGAGAGGAACCTCTCTCTTCTGTCCCACCTATCACTGTCATTTGACATTCTGGCCACAAATGGGGTTCTCTGAAATATCATCAGTATCAGAAAATTTTAGAGCTGGAGAAAACCTAAAGAACCTTTCCCTTTAAGACATATCTAAACATACTTTTACACGCTGTCCAGTCTGCTCCTCACAAAAAGCTTGTGCAGAAACGGAAGACCAGCCAGGCAAAGGGACAGTTCAGAGACAGCAATGAACTGGAGCTAGAATTCTGACCTCTGGAGTCACGGCCCATCAGGCTGGTGGCCATAACTAGCTCATCATAACCCCACCCCCTTAAATGTTTTCATCGCACTTATCCGTGTATTAGTTGTGTATCATTTATATGATTATTTGCTCAATGTCTCTTACCCTAGCACGAACATGGATGATGGGATTGCACCTACTTTCCTCATGTTGTATCCCAGAATCTTCCTTGAGTGGGTGGGTGCACAAAGGGATGAGCCGATAGACCACGTACATGTATTTCTTCTAACCATAGCAACTTCTCATGTGTATTTCCAGACCATAGCCTGCTGCAGGAAATGGCCCTCTCGGTGGACTCATCCTGGCCCCGGTGGCAGTGGCGATTCAGAGATGGCCAGCTCCACCATCCGTCAGAAGCCACACCGCTGCTGTCCCCAGAGAAGGGAAGACAGAGCTACAACCTGACGCAGCAGCGGGTCGTGTTCCCCAACAATGACGCATTCCACCGGGACTGGGCAAAGGTCTCCAGGAGATACTCCGGCAACAGGATCTGCACGACCAAATACTCGCTCCTCACCTTCCTGCCCCAGAATCTCCTGGAGCAGTTTCACAGGTACACATGCCCTTGGCCAAGCAAAACTCACTGTGACCAAGTATCTGCCACTCAGAGAATCTCTGAGACATGCGCCATGGGCCCCCTTTTCTTTAGTATCCAAATGCATGTACATTGAGAAGCCCTGTCATTCATTCGATAAGTATTTATAAACATTCTACTGTGTTAGGCTATGTGTTGAGTTCTAGAAACACATGAGGGGAAAAAAAGAGAGAGACCATCCTGAGTATATTGCCCAGTGAAAGAGACATGAATTTACAAATTATATAAATAGATGTAAAATTATAACCCAGATAGATATTTTCAAGGAGAGATGTACGGTGCTGCTGGAGCAAGAGAGAAGAAGTCTGGCCTAGTTAAGAAAGCCAGGGAAGACTTCCAGGAGGAACTGATGATTGAAGGATAATCATCATTTCTTCGGAAAGAAGGAAATGCATTAACTAGGTGAAAAGAGGCAGAGAGAAGTCCAGGAAAGGAGCCAGGAAAATGTTTCTACAGATGGATCTTCATGTGCAAAAGCACTGTGGCAAGGAGGAGCAAGAGGCACCTGGAAAACTTGAAAATGCAAGCCACTCTTTTAGGGTAATATATGAAAAATTGCCTTTTAATTATAAAGCAAAAGATGCACTTAGATACCAGCCTAAATTTTGTAATTATTATTATAAAATACCATTCATTGAGCAACTACCATGCTCCCAAACCTTCTGTTGTATACATAAACAGGACCCATGTACGATCGCTAAGAGCCCTTTAAAGTAGGCAACACTATTCCCATTTTACACAAGACAGACATTCTCAGAAAGGTCACCCAGCAAGTAAACAGTAGGAACCAAGTATGAATCTAGATAGATTTGGCGCCAAAACCCTTTCCATGATGTTCGAGGTGACACTGAAAAAGAACGTCATTTGAGTTGGAGAAGGGCCAAGAGTAGGGGAGGAACAGTGTGGAGAGTCTATTTTTCTTCTCCATGATGCTCGCTCACAGCTTGCTTGCCTCTTGCAGGTGGGCTAACCTCTACTTCCTGTTCCTGGTGATTCTGAACTGGATGCCGGCCATGGAGGTTTTCCACAGGGAAATCACCATGTTACCCCTGGCCGCCGTGCTGTTCATCATCATGGTCAAGGACGGCATGGAGGACTTCAAGAGATACCGCTTTGATAGAGAGATAAACTGCTCCCACATCCAGATATATGAAAGGTAAGGGGAACCATTCTTTTGTGTTCTCTTTTACGAATGGATAATGCAAACTCATCAGCACTTTCAAAAGATTGGCCTCTCTTCTCATGTATTTTCTTAAGTTCACATAATTTCGGTGATTCTCAAAAGGGCAATTTTTCCCTGCAGGGGACAATTGACAGTGTCTGGAGACATTTTTGTTGCCACTTTGGGAAGGAGGCTGCTACTGGTATCTATCTAGTGGACAAAGACCAAGGATGATGCTAAATAAACATCTTACATATATGGGGCGGCCCCCTCACAACAAACAGTTATTATCCAGCCCAAAATGTCAATAGTGCTGAGACTTAGAAACCTTAGTGTGACTTGTGTAAACACTCATATAATTAAACACAAGGATGTTATATTATTAAGAGAAGGGCTAAGAAGTCTAGCATTGACTGGATCACCTCAGGAGACCAAGTTTAGGAGCAGATCTTTGGGGGGTGACAGGCAGTTTCTCCCGACAAGAAACTGAGTACCATTTTTCAAGTATCTGAGCCTCTGGATTAAAAACCCTTGCTTTCAGAACTTAACCAGGTAGGTTTTAGGGCCCAGAGTTGGCACACCTGTTCCCAGCTGCTGAGGGTGGAAGAGAAAGATACCTGGGCGAAGTCTGCATTCCAGAAGGTGGAGTCTCAGCAAGTAGGAGGAAGTGGTCTGGCAAGTGCACACCTGTTCTTTGCAAACTCTTTCCTTGTTAGATTTCTCCCCAGGTGTTTGTACACTGGCTTTTTATTTTTAATCTGCCTTTAAAAAGGAGAGAGAAGTTTCCAGCAGAGAAGGGAGGTAAAAGATGTCAGGGACATGACTCGCTGGTTGCTGAACAATGGAACTGAACAGGGAAAAACCGCTTCTACGTGGAACTCTCAAGCCATCCTATGAGAACTAAAGATACGGAATTGAGCAGAGATGAGAAAGGAAGAAGGGAAGAGAAGGCGGAAGAAGAAAGAAGACAAGAAACGAGTGGTGGTCTCCAGCCTGCCCTTTGAAGGAGCGTCCCACAAAGAGAACCCCAACAGGCACTACTGTGGGAATCAGATTAAGACCAGCAAGTATACCGTGCTGTCCTTCGTGCCCAAGAACATCTTTGAGCAGCTGCACCGGTTTGCCAACATCTATTTTGTGGGCATTGCGGTGCTGAATTTTGTTCCCGTGGTCAATGCCTTCCAGCCTGAGGTGAACCTGATACCAATCTGCATCATCCTGGGGGTCACCGCCATCAAGGATGCCTGGGAAGACCTCCGGAGGTACCAATCCGATAAGGTGATCAATAACAGAGAGTGCCTCATCTATAGCAGGTAATGTGAAACACCAGCTCATCTTGGGGGCCCAGCTCTGCTCTGTCTGTGGGTGCTACCCCTGCAGCTGCTGTGCAGAGAAGGGGTGAGGAGGGAGAGAACACTATTTTACCTCAGTGAAGCTGTTGAGTTCTTCACAGTGAAGACTATGGTATGAAACCAAAAAAAAAAAAAAAAAAAAACCCAGAAAACAAAACAATAGTGGCTGGACTCAGATATTTATTAAAATTAGGAGGTCTTTCTTATCTGGCATTCTCTTTGCTGTTTCAAATGTGTTTAGTATTTAAGAATCTTGCATAAATGCTCACGTGTCCTTCATCCTGTGTGGCCATGCGCACATTGGAGCGGGTTTGGACACCCTCCAGGGCAAGAGGCGTCGCTGTTTGTTGGGGGAGCCACTAGCAGAGAGTTGTGTTAGGAGAAGCGGCATCAGAGACTCAATCGATGCCTGGGTTAAATGCTGTCGCTGTCACCAGGGAAGTATGTGACCTCAGGCAACTCACTTAATCTCTCTCAGCCTCATTTTGTCATTCATAAAATCAGAGCACTTCCTGGGGTGGTCATGCTAATTGCACAAGATAATCCTTGGAAAGCGCTTAACACGATGCCTAACATGTAATGAGCACTCAACACATAAGCTGCGATGGCTCTATTTTTAGAGTGTAAAACTCCTATTAGCTCCATCACCAAGCCTGTCCTTCAGCTTCCTCTCTGACATTGTCCCAACCGAGGTAAAAGCCGAACACCACCTGTCTCGCCACATTTTTTGTTATTTTATATGTGTCATTGTTTTACAAAGGTTCCACCGAGCACTTGACCAGCCTCAGGTGTTAGGGAAAGGACATGCTCTTGGTCAGGAGGGGAAGAAAGTAGAGTTACCGTGGGTCTCAACTTTGTGCCGGCTCACGTGGGCTGGAAGGAAGCAAGGCCGCTGAGCCCAGGCTCACAGACAGGCTGCCTGACCGAGTGCCCGCTGGGTCAGCAGCAGATGCTTAGATGAGGGACTCACTAGCAGGTGAGGGCGTGACGTCTTGGCGAATCAGGAAAATGTCTGTCATGCAAGGAGCTCTGTCTGTCTGACGTCTTCCCTCTGACTTTGTCAACTGTACTTCAGCACAAGTTCTGCAGTGGCTCTGGTCATTCTTGCTTCAAATGACCGGAAGTGTGCTGCAGCTGTACGAGCAAGGACTGCGTCCTTCTAAGGAAGGGTCCTCTTCCTCGTGGAGGGGAAGACGACCCATTTGGAGTTGGCTGGCGAGAGGGTTGCTGAGCCAAACTCCACTTGGAAAGTTGTCACCAGGGAAGCTTCTCATGCAGATGACTCATTTGTCTCCAGGTCACCCCAAGAAAAGCTCCATGTTCTCTGTCAGGTTCAGATGAGCTTCAGGCGAGCTTCAGGCCCCCATACGGGCCCGGCCACCCCCGCACCTAAGAAACTGAATCACGAGGCTTTGGTTCGGGTTTGTGGTGGCCGTTTTCTCAGTTTCTAATTGTCTTGAATGTTGCTGGCACAACCTAGAGCCGAGATTGAGTCATCGCTCACCTGCGAATAAGGAATGATAAAGAGAGGGAACTAACTGGGGGTCGGATGCCTTTCCTTGAAGAGACTGGTTCTGTAGAAAGCATAGCCTTTCTCCTGTCACCAATCCACCCGTCACTTTTTGTTTCCACCTTTCTCCTTTATTTTCTTTCTTTCTTTCTTCCCCCCCTCCCCCGCCCCTTCAAAGAAGCTAGTGAGCCGGGAAGCTGGTTCCTGGGAAGGAATGCATGTGGACCTCAACTAGCCTGGTCCTGTTCTCCCTGCTCTGCCAGAAAGCCTGTCCGAAGCATCCCAGAGTAATGGGCCTGTTCTTTGGGAAAATGTCAGGGTTGATCAGACCACTGGCTGGCCTGTGCAGGGTACTGGCCCAGCAGAGACTGGGCTGCTGTAGTTCTTTCCTCAAAATAACTTCCAGAACAGCAGAAAACCGGGGTGGTAACAATCCTAGCAAGAAGAGACATTGGTCCACAGGCTCCCTGGTAGAGAGGGGCATTTGGGGTTTTGTGGCAAAGTATATTTAGTGGAAAACTAGGGACAAAGAGATGTCTCTGAAAAAAGACATCCATGGCATATATATATATATATATATATATATATATATATGCTGGCCCTCCTGCCTCATGGTCCATGACGGACTAAGAAAAACTACCCAGTAAAGAAACCTATTCATCGTTGATTCCCTCAGTGTTGGTGCAAACTTACTGGACCTTGGAGATATTTGTTAATATTTATTACTTTTTCCAGGAGAGCCAAATAATTGACTACAGGGACTGGAAGGTAATTGAATAAAATAGACTAGATGCGAACAGGGAAGCCATATTTGTGTGTGTGTGCTCACACATGGTAACTGACACTTGGCCTCAGCGACAGGATGCAGTAGAGAGTGGTGGGGCCTGTGGCAAGGGGGCGGGGCATGCATTCATCTCAGGAGGCAGAGATGTTGCTCGGCTGCAGCTGGTTACCATGTGAACATACAGGGTGAGGCAAAAGTAGGTTGATAGTAGTGGGTACGCAAAACAAAGTTCATTCTTATATTATTTATTAGTGACTGTGTTATTTTCCATACAAACAACTATAAACCTACTTTTGCCCCATGCTGTAGAGGCCTAATGTTGCTGGATTGCCCGAGTTTTATTAGGGGAGCTAGAATTAATATTTTTATTTGAAATAACCTGCTTTTTAAATGTTGGTAGCTGATTGATTTTTTTCAAATACTTCAGACCAATTTTATTTGACATAAAGTTGTGTCGCCCGGGAGCTCCCTACTTTGCAACCTTTGCTTAACGGCATCCTAGGAATCTGGATTCTCTGCAAAAGAATAATTGGATTCTTCTTTTGAGATTTATCTTCATGGAGGGAACCTCTTAACCCCTTTGGGCAGAGTGGGGTGTGGTCTAGAAGTGAGAATGCAGGTCTAGGAGTCAGAGAGCCTACCTTCTCAGCCCAGATCTGTGGCTCACTGCTAATACAGTCAACTCTTGAACAATATGGTTTGGGACTGCACAGAGATCCACGTATAAATGGAACCACACAGCTCAAACCCATCATTGATGTAATAGCTTAGAGAAGTCATTTAAGTCTCTGGGTCTCAGTTTATACTTTTGTAACACTTTGGAGTCAGACTAGATCTTGGGTTGGAGATACACTGTGAAAGAACAGAACCCACAGCCAAATAAACTTGGGAAAAGGTACAACAGTGCTCGTTAACATAATAAATGTTCTGAGAGACCCTTGGTAAGTAACCTAACCAACTTTAACTGAGTTGTGTCCATTGAAATGTCTTCTGCTCAAAGCAGCAGAAAGCTCAACTCAAGGGAGTTTAAACACCAAAGAAACTTCTTGGTTTAAGTTACTACAAACATGCTGAGGTGTACAGGTGATGAGGCATGGTTCAGTCTGTATTCTAGACCCAACACTTAGCTGTCCTTTTCATTCAGTCTCCCTTTATGTCATCTTTGTCTTCAGGCTAACTTCCCTCGTGGTGATAAGATGGCTGCAGCAGCTCCAGCCTTCACATCTACATGCGATAGTTCACAAAGGGGGAAAGAAAGGCACTCTAGAAGCACTCTTGAAGGTCAAGTCCCTCCTCACACCTCAGTGACCACAGTGGGTCCTTGAATCAATCCCTGTGAGCAGGAGATGGGATTATGCTAATTAGGTCATACCTGAACCACAGAGTCCTACATGCAATCTGCTTCCCTGAAAGCACATGAGCTACCCAGAGAAGATTAAAAAAAAAAAAAAAAAATTGAGAGAGAGAGAGAGATTTTCTGAGAGAAGGGTGAGCAGATGTTAGAGAGGCCACCTCCATGTTCTCAAAATTATCACCTTAAAGAATATTTGAGTTTAGACTCTTTATAAATTGTTTTCCACATGTTGACAGGTAGGAACATACGTGCTTTGGGACATTCTATACTGCAGATCCCTAAAGTCCTTCAAGCTCTGAAGTGAATCAACTCTATGAAAAAACCCAGGATAGGAAGCTGGGAAATGCTAGATTGAGTTAGCTGTTATGTTAACTGATGGATGCTTAATAGCACTTCCTTTTGTCAAATATTGGTGATAGATAACAGGACATCAGACAAAGAATACAAGATCTGAGAGGATAATTTTTTTTCTGAGAAGGAACATAATAGCTTATATCTCAATCACTAGCTCTATCCATTTTGTCTCAGATTCACACATCTGAGAAACTGATGTCCTTTTTTTTAGGTTATTTTCATTTTTGTGCAATTGAATACTAGGGCCCTTCTCATTTCGCTCAACCTAATCCCATGCATCATTCAGCCTAGACGTGTTTAGACTGTGAGGGAATCTTTTTGCAAACACCAGAAGCCTTGTTAACAGACTTACAATCCTGTTAGAGCATTTTCTTTTAATACAGCAACTGTGCTTGTGGTCTAAAGGTGACCCATTAATCAGATTTATGGAATGACTTCAAGGAGAGATTAGCTTCAGAATTGTATTAGCTCTGTTTCTCCCAGGGCTCAGTTTAATGAATCTAGAAAAAAATACCCAGCAAGAGATTTTTTTCATCCAGCTTAGTAAATTTTTATTTGTATTCAGGAAACAGGCAATAAGGAAAGAGGAGTGGGAACCAAGAGAATCCAGGCCAGTTTTTGTATTTTGTATATTGTCATGTAACAAAAGCACTTAAAGGGCCAGGCACTCACTCATCTGTTTAGCAAATATTAATTCAGAACCAAGTACATTTGCACCTCCATGGGCCCTGTGTACCCTCGAGGGGCTTCCAGTGGTCCAGGCAGGGGTCAGGAGGAATTTACAAACAGCTACAGTGGCCCATGGGCTTTGGTAGCCCGGGTACAAAGGGCCACGGTCAAGCAGGGGATATGATGACTCATCTGCATGTGAGAAACTTGAAGGCCAAGGGAAGCCCCAGAGAGGTGACACTTCAGGAGGCATGGAAGGGTGCGCAGCATTCGGCCACACAGAGGGAGCACCTCTCAGCTCACAGCCTGTTCACATGTCACCTAAAAGTTGTGCATGCGGCTTTACACTGCTATCCCAAGGACCATGGTCAAAAAATATTAAACTGAGAAGAATGGTTTAAATGATAAATTCTTAAATTCTAACTTTTACCAAGATTTGGGAACTGCCTTTTCTGAAAGGTCAGGCAGCTGCCGTAACATAAAAGTAACTGCAGGGGCTGCAGGCGAGGGGCCGGTCTTCTGACCGCATGGCCCTGAGGACTGGTTTCCTGCTGGAGAAGAAAGGCGCCTGGCCTGCAGCCTGTTGTGTTGGTATAGCAGTTGCCTTTTTGCCCGGGCCCCTATCGGAAAGCCTGAGAATGAGGACACCGGAGGTCCTGATCCCAGCCTGTTGCTCATTAACCACATGACCTGAACAAAGCCGCTTAAGCAGTTGGGGCCCCACGTGTCTCATCTTCAAGTGGTGATCATAATCTCTCTATGGTATGTTTTCTGAAAAGGAGAAGATGGTCTGTTTTATTAAAAGGTGTACAGATGACATGCAAGAGGGCTCGAAAATAGCACAGCTGTAGAGATGAAGTCTGCAATGCAATGCCACGCAGTGTGAAAGGAGGGCAGGTAAAGCAGTCCCAGCAATGACATCTAAAATGTGACATCTTACTGGATGTCACAGAGTCCTCCTGGGACTGGAGGACTTCGACATCAGACCTGGGATTATCGCAGAACTTCCACTTACTGAACATGCAGACACATGGAATTGCTTGGTCCCTTGAGCCTCCATTTCAACATCTGTGTAATGGGGACAATACTAGCACCTCTCTGGTGGCTTGAATGAGATAATCCTTATAAAGCATTTAACTCAGTGTCTGCACCTTACCTATTAGCACTAGGTAATTTTTAAAAAAATTTTTCCAGGCACTTCAACTCTAATTTTATCAATGGCAGTCCCAGTCTGAGCCTTCACCTTTCTTGCTACATTCCTCATATGCACAAGGGAGGAATTGCTTATTTCATTAGGAAAAAGCAAGGACATTCACAGAGCCACATTTACAGTGTGCAGGGTTCCAATGTTCTAACAGCAAAAACCTGTGCTCTGCTCTCTCATCTCTCATCTATTCCAAGGACAAACTTTAAAACCAGAATTCGGGGAATCCCACTGGAGCTCGGATCCCTTCTCCTCCCAGCCCCTGCCCTTTGCACACCACACCTGAGCACACGTGCACCGAGGTTTAGATCCAGGCAAAGGATGTGAGTGGCCTCATCCAGCACAGAGCCTAAGCCACTTTGTTCAGGCCAACTTCTAACATAGAGTGTGCGTTAGAATGTCATGCTTGTGCAACTACTCATAAAGCAGCTGTTTGGACCCCATGCTGCTGTTATTTCTTCTGAATCACAGCTCTCCGGGGAACCCAAAGGAGATGCAGTGATGGGCAGGGTGGAATTTAGGGTTTGCCAGGGACATTCTAAGGTCTAAATACAATCATAAATTCATTTTCACCCTAAAATTACATCCTGGCTTGCTGCAGGTATTAGATGAGACGATGCATGCAAAATGCTTAGTGTGGTGTCCAGCGTGGAGGAGCACTCAGAAAATGTGAGCTAACATATCACTGCGGACACTCCTATGACCTTGATAGCCAGAAATCACCTTGAGCTTGACTCAAGGGGAGTAAGAAAGAAAGGCTAGGGTTTGGAACCACAGGGTTTTGCCACAGAACTGGACTGCAAGCTGTAATACATAGCAAAATGGGCCTGGGGGAAGAATCTGAACAATGCAGACAACAAAGTGACCAACATCAGTGTCGTTTGAAGCATGACGATGAAAAGCACCGCTGGCTGGACACTGTAGACCAGCGGACCATCGCATCCATCCCACAGGTCATTGGTCTGCATTTGGCACCAGCAACCTGGGCTCCTCGGAAGCGTTAATTTTGCAAGTGCCGCCCTCCACCCACTGCCTCGCCCTGTGCTCACAGAAGGCCGTAAACCATTTGGGCCAATTCAGCTTGTCATTTCAGGATGGGGTGCATTAGGTCTTCCCTGAAACTCAGTGGGTGGAAGAGTCATAAAACAAGAATTCGAGTGTCACCAAAGCTCTGCACTTGTGTCAACAGGCCTGATTTGTGTTTCAGCGGGTGAGGATTTACAGCCTCTGTTCTGCCATCAAGGAGTTCACAATTTCCAACAGCGAGGCTGCTGTCCTCCACTCCGCCTCCTTGATGCCTGTGATGCCAGCTCCAGACACTTCGTCTGCTTTGCGGCTCACTCCCAGACAGAACCAGGAGACCACAATGACCCACGAAGCTCTTACACTGTCACTCATACGTCCTGGTAGATGCACCTATGCGACCTTGCATAAGTTAGATCAGCTTTCCGGGCCTAAGTTTTTCATCTGTGAAATAGAGGTAATGGTAACAACAGAAGTTGTTTCATTGTTAGATAGCTAAGTGGTCATATAGGTTAAGTGCTGGGTTCATGACCGACTCCCAATATATATAAGCTTATTATATTTATTCATTAGATTAGATTATGTATTATATGATATACATTATCTGTATTATGTCATAGTATATCACATTATCATGTATTATCATTATTGGAAGTTTCCACTGCTGAGTCCCTAACAAGAAGAGATAGATTGGATGTTAAAATAGCTAAAGGTTAACAAAGCTCCTTTTCTGCTGCCTCGTGCTCAAGACAAATCTTTTCTAATGCTATTGGCTAGGAATTTTATAGTTTGCGTTTTGCATTTATGTCTGTGATCCATTTTGAGTTAATTTTTTAGAAGGGTATAAGGTCTGTGTCTTTCTTTTTTTGCGTATGAATGTTCAGTTGTCCCAGCACCTTTTGTCGAAAAGACTGTCTTCTCCCCTGTATTGCCTTTGCTCCTCTAAGATCGGTTGACTCAATTTTTTTAAAGATTTTATTTCTTTATTTTTAGAGAGAAGGGGAAGGAGGGAAAAAAAGAGGGAGGGAAACATCCATGTGTGGTTGCCTCTAGCGCACCCCCTTCTGGGGACGTGGCCTGCAACCCAGGCATGTGCCCTGACTGGGAATTGAACCGGCGATGCTTTGGTTCTCAGGCCCGCACTCAATCCACTGGGCTACACCAGCCAGGAAGAAGCCTGTATTTATTGCGCACTAGGGGCAAAGCCCTGAGCTCAGTACTCTACCTGTATCATGTTGCCAATTCTCTGATGCAGGTGCATGTATTACCTTCAACTGGAAAAAGCAGAGGCACCCAGAGGTTAAATAACTTGGCCAGGGTCACACAGGAAGTGAGTGGAGAAGCCGGGTTTCAAGCCTGCTCTTAATCCCTGCCTTGCGCTCGTTCTCCCTGACTCTCCCCTTTTACCCTGGGGTAGCAATACTGCTCATTCTGGGCTTGACATTGAAACTTCCTGAAGGACAGCCCAGGTCAGCACATCATCCTATGTTGAATAAAAAGTCCCACAGGTAACTAATCTTGATAAAGTCCCTCTACTCCAGTTCCTTGAAACCCTTTTTATAAAACCCACATACTTGAGAAGCGAAGCCTTAAGCATCCTCTCCTTCCCCTGCCTCCCCTTTTACCTGCTTCCCTACAGCATCCAGTTGGTTACCAATCTCTCTTGCTGTTTATTTACCACTTAATAAGATCTCTCGCCTCTCGGAAAGCCGTTTAACGCAGCCCCACTTAATTTCTCCTGGAGGCAGAATCTGCCAGATGGAGTCTTCATCCCAAACCACGTTGATTTGTCTTATTTTTTAAACATCAGTGAACATTCCATGAAACTAAAATAGCAGTCAGTTCCCAGGTGTGGACTCACTGAGCAGGGAGGTGATCCGGAGCGTGTGGACGTGCCAGCCTGGGCCAGCTGTCCCACACGGGCTGGATTAACAAGGCGATGACTTCCTCAGGTGGCTGGAGCCAGCAGCTGGCCGTGTCGGGGTGTCACTCGGTGCAGGAGCTTGCAGCTTTTCTGAGTCAGCTGCATTCAACTCCTCATCACCTCCTCTAGCTGGACCCCCTGGGGCTGCGCATCCTTGCCTTTTCCACAGTCACGCTCCGGACAGTTGAAAAGACAACGTGGACCCTGAGAATCGGGAGATCAGCACAGGGTGGCCCAGCGCTCAGGCAATGTTCCTGATGTCTCCTTTTCTTTATTTCTAAAGTTCCCACAAAATTTGACTCTGATTTCATAACAGCTGTATTTGGGTTAATATAAACGTGATTCTTTAAATTACGTGCCAGCTAATTTACTCAACCATATTCCCTAAACCCTCCCCCGAAAAAAAGCACATCATTTTTTAAGAACCAACACACCCAAAGTCACGTTGGTTTCACACCTTCGTTACTCCCAGACACACAGGACAGGCCGCGTGCCTGGAGGTAGCCATGCCTCTGTTGGGGAAGCACAGCCCACAGGTGGGCATGCCCAGCTTTGGGGCGTAATCCTGCAGCAGGACTGAGAATGTTCCTTCACCACTGCGTGCCATCCTGAGGAAGAGTGGGTTACGTCCAAAGGAAAGACCGAGACTGATCTGACTTACAGCTTCTTCGGTGTCTCCATTGTTGTGTGGTACCTGTCATTGTGGCCGCAATTGACAAGACAACTCTCCAGCCCAAATCACAGGGGTGACTATTCATAAAAATGTGTACCATGAGCTCATCTCCATAACCTTCCATCTTCCGCCACCTTAATAATCCACATCCCATAGTAAGCAGCGCAGTCCTTGGTAGGAAGGGGAAAGAATGTGATTCAGCATCCATCACTGACGGTGCGCTAACCTTGCCGTTGATAAGCCTGCATCTGCTGCACCCCCAGCTGGCATTTGCAAACACGACCTGTGTGCTCTGAAAGTGCTGGTAGTCAGGAGGCTGCTCCGAGTTAGACGTGTTCTCTTGTGAAATCCGATCTCAGATACCAGCTGGAATGCTGGGATTATAGCAATCCACCGAGACCCCGCCATCCCCAGAGGCATTATTGGATAATGCCTTTGGGGTCTCTGACACAGATGTCAGAGAGGGAGTGTGGGGAAGAAGGTAGACAAGTTGGATGATATATCTTTGTTCATTGGAGCAATTTCACTGTTAATATTTAAGAATGCTTTTTAAAAGCACACTCTCAAAAGGGTAGCAGGGGAGGCAATAGACAAAGCCACAACCCATTACCCTGTAAGATTTCTTTTCACATAGAAAGTGAGGGCCATTCAGATTCCTTTCAGCAGTGCTCCCTTTAAACTGCTCTAAAGAAAGACCAGTCTTTCCCTGAATCCTTCCCTCAGTGAATTATCTGACAGCAACATTGACACTCCTGATGGAGGCGCCTCCACCCTAAATACATCCATAAACGGATACATGCATTTCTGAAATCACACTGAGAAACAGTCTGAGATGGCTGTTCTTCTTCATGTGTAAAAAAAAGGGATGTGGGCAGAGAGGAAGCGTACAAGAAGCTGAAGAATGCTTAAAAAGCCATGACGTGCTTTCCCACGAAGAGAATTATTACCAAAGTGCTGCAGGTGCACTGCCCCCGCTCCTCAGATGTGGTCTCCATAGCTAACGGAGAGATGTTGCCTGTGGATGGATCCAACCAGAACACTGAGCTCACGGAACCACGGGCACTTCTGCAGAGTTCTGTGGGTCTTGAAGGTTGCAAGGTTGCTCTCCAGTGCTGCAGCCCCCATTGCTTTGAGGCACTGAGATCTCCCCTTGGCCTTCCAAAGGGAAGCACATTCATTTCAGGGACTGTGAGAGAGTCTTCTGTGAGGGTGTTTTACGACAAGAAAAATAGGGTCCTAGGAGGACTTGCTTGGGGTTCTGCAGAGGGCCCCAAAGCAGGGAGGCAGACATCAAACCCCTCAGGGATGTTTGTGAAGTCAAAGGACAAATGGAACATTCCAGTCATGACTCTCTCTCTCTCTCTGGAAGAGTAGGCTGGACATGCCCAGGGCAGCCTGGATTCCAGTAGAAACAGAAACAATAACACGCCCGGGGGACTCAGCATCAGTAGAGAGAAACGGCAAAGGAGAGCCTGCCGCCCCAGGACTGGCAGGGCTCCAAGGCCTCCAGCTGCAATCCAGGTGGGCTCCATCAAAAAGAAACCATGTGGACTATTGGTTTGTTTCCAACTCTCACATTTAAAGAGGGACATTTTTAAATGCCACCGGAGACAGAGGAGTTTACACCCCCAGGGCAGGTCTTGAAACTGTGTCACACAAGAACATCTGCGAGGCTCTTGGAAAGTTAAATTCAACTTGACGTATCCGAAAGGCTTCCTGAGACACCCGATGGATGCCTTAAATTATTTTTCAAATGGTAGAAGAGGGGATGGATCCAGTTACCTGGGAGAGCAGAGCTAGCTCCATGTTTGGCTAAGGAAAAGGAAGAAGACTTTTTGCAATAAGAGCCACTCGGAGTGCAATGCGCAGCCTTGGGGAGCAGCGAGCCCTTTTGCCAGTGGTGGAAACCCTGAGGCCACCATGTGACCTGGGAGGAAAGGGGGCGTGTTTCTGAGGGAGGGAGATGTCCAAGCAGTAAAACTGTGGGATTTGCTATCCGTTGGCCCCAGGCTCAGGTTCCAGCTCCGTGTTTTTGTAAGACCTTGGGAAATTGTTCTTGGATCCTCAATTTCCTCATTTGTACAATGGGTACAATAGTCTCTACTCCAGTGGGTTATTATGCAAGTAAATGAAACATAATTAATTAACACCTGAACTTGGCACAGTAGAAATGGTAAGTTCGCCCTTATTGCTGCCACTGTTATTATCTGAGCTTAATGAATTGGATGGGAAGAGAAAGTATTTAATATCCTTAGGTTTCTTCGGTCCTCTAATTCTATGATCGCTGTGGGTTCCACCCAAAGTTCCTGGTGTCGTTCTCCTAATTCCCCGATGGCCCCAAGTTTCCTGTTTCAGAACCACTCAGACCTTCCCAGACAGTGGCCTATACCCTCACCTTTCCCACAGCCACTCTCTTCCTGCAATCAGAAAGTCTTTCCTATACCCCAGTTTCCTGTGACCCTGCTTTCTACCATGATAACTGGCTGTTCCGGGGAAAGATGTATATTTCAGAATACTTGCTCATGTGACTGCATAGTCACTGTCTGCTTTCCATTTTTCCCCCTGGTAGGAAGCAAACCTGAACACAGTATCCGGGCAGTTGCCAGAAGTCAATCAAAACTCTCAATGACCATAAGGATGGATCTTCTATGGGTGGGTTTCTATGGATCATGCTTACTTTCTAGAGTGATTCTGCTGGTGGTCACTGGGGTAAGGGATAATACAGAGCAGCCTTGTGGCAAGCTGACTTATCTAGGTGTGGGTAGGACCTTCCTCCATTCACTCGTCATCTTTCTGGAGAACCCCGGGACTCGCTCTGACCCTGTCTTTCTCCCACCCAAGGAAAGAACAGAGCTACGTGCAGAAACACTGGGAGGATGTGCGTGTGGGGGACTTCATCCAGATGCACTGCAATGAGATCATCCCAGCCGACATACTCCTCCTCTTTTCCTCGGACCCCAGCGGGATCTGCCACCTGGAAACGGCCAACCTGGATGGAGAGACAAACCTCAAACAGAGGCGTGTGGTGAAGGGTTTCTCTCAGCAGGTAGGGCACTTTCTAGCATCTGCAAGGGTAAGGCGAGAGGGAAGAAGCAAGCCAGTTCCACCAGGAAACTGAACTTAATCGGGCGGGTAGAGGGGAAAGTAGCGGCTGCCTCCTTTCCCAACCACTTGGGTACAATCTTCCCAGCAACCCTCTGAAATGGGTGTCATCCCCTTATCACGGTGGAGGAAACAGAAGCCTAGGAAAGCTAAATCACTTGCCGAAAACCTCAGAGTTTCTCCATGAAGACCCGGTCTGTTCATCTGATGAAACTATGGTCTCCTCTCTAAACCCAGGAGTCTAGTATCTGTTCAGTTACACTGGGGACCAACCCACTTTTCTGTATTTATCTAAACCCTGCTCATCCTGCTCAGCTCAACTCCAACGACAATCTCTCCATGAATCTTCTCTAGTATTCCTTCGACCCCAGCATGAACGGCAATTAGTTAGCATTAGCTGTTACCATTTGTGTGTATTCTACCTTCTTGATGGTCCTGAAACCTCTTTGAGGACAGGGAGCAATCATTGCCCCTTTTGTTTAATCCGCACACATACATGCATGGGACCTTGGACATCATGGGGAAGCTCGGTGGTTTAGAGCCAGAGCTGGACTCTAAGCCCAGCCTCACCATTTATTAGCTGTCTCGCCTTAGGCCAGTTATCGCTCCCTCACACCTTCATTCCCGCTTCTGAAAATGGGTGCAAAAGTAGTACCCCCTCCACAGGATAATCCTAAAAACTAACTGATATGCACATGAATTACTTACCATGCAGGTAGACGCAGAGTAAGAGGCCAGTAAAGACTCGGCTGTAAATGTCTATGGTGTCCATGGGCAATAAGTGAACCGATTGAAACTGGGTGTGACATTCTCATTTTCAATTAAAATTCCCCTTGAAAGAGTTGATCTCCAATCTGGCACCTTTCTCTGCCCATGGGAAAGAACAAGCTTCATCCATTTTCTTCGCTTGGCCCGTCTTTGGCTGGGGAGGAATCAGACAGTTCGGGGGATCCGGGGGAGAGAGAGCAAGTGATTCTCGTGAGTTCAGTTGTCTCTCTTGAAATTCTCCAGAGAAGATCGTTCATCATCCTTCACTCTGCCTCTCTCAGAGTACTGCGTGAACAGTTCTCATGAAATCCCTCTTTGTGTGATTAATCCAGTCCACGGAAAGTCTGTCCTCTTGTCCTGACCATGGGAATAGTAAGAGCCATCCCATGGTTTTGCTGCGAGGTTCGAATGAGATGAGGAAATAAGGAAGAAACTACAGGGTTTGGTGCGGAGCAGACACACAGTAAAAGGTCTGTCGCTGCTGCCTCAGCTGCAGCTATGGCACTGGGAGTGGAACCCGCCGTGGCCACCTCGCCTTCGTCCTGCCGAGTGTGGTTATTGAGGTGGCTCAGTCTCCCCCATGGTCTCCAGGCCCTGCCTGAGCCAGCCACCGCACTGCAGCTTGGCGTCTGTTTTGTCTCCTTCACTTGTCCTCACCACTTGCACCAAGTGCCCCAGTGTTCACAGAGAGGCGGGGCCAGGGCCAGGTAAGTTCACAAAGCCATTCCAGACACACAGTGGCGACCTGCTTCTGGGAGCAGGGCCCGTGGCCTGTCCCCGAGAGCCAGGGCTCTCAGACTTTCTTAGCCATACTTCACAATCAGAAATACGCCATGCACACACACGCACACGTGCATGTATGAACAGGCGTGCGAGTGTGTGAAACTGCCACCTTACTTAAACTGCCTGCCAAGCATTCTGAGAATTTCTATTCTATTTCGTTTTTTTTAAAGTTCTGGGAACAGTGAAACTAGTATTTGCTTATAAATCTCCCATCCGCCTCCTCACCCCAATATCCTCATCACAATTCTAAGTCCTTTTTACTCTCTCTCTCTCTCTCTCTCAGGCAGTCGTTTCGGTGTTGTTGGGTTGCAACAGTCAGTTGTTTTGCTTTGGTTTTTTTCCCTGTCTTTGGCAGCAGCTCCCAAGCTGTTCCTTGTATATTAATTAGTCAGATAGTTGGGGATTTGACTGGAGTGAAGAGCCAGATGAAGGGGTCAGTTCCGCTCCAGTGCTAGAGACCAGCCAATTTAATAACATCGCTCAAACTCTAACCCTGAATCCTCACAGGGTCCTTGGTGTAATGACTTACAAAAAACAGGAAATTCATTTGTGCAGAGTGGAAGATTTATTTGAGCTTGAAGTTTTTCAGAGTTCTCTCTTCTGTTTTAATTCTTGATTCTGCCCCCACCCTTACTTTTCTCAAGTGTATTTTTTCCATTTCTAGATAAGAGTAATAATAATAATAATATGCTTTTATCAAGCCCTTACTAAAGGCTTTGCATGACTACCTTATTTATGGGTTTTTATAAAAACCCAATGAGACGGTTGCTGTTATTGTCCCCATTATACACATAAGGAAACCAAGGCATACGGAAGGTTACTTGCCCAAGGCCACAAAGCCTTGGAAGTGTCAGCACCAGGATTCAAAGCCATGTTCGTCCAGAATCTCAGCTCTTAAGGAGGTCAGGAGCTCATCTCCCTGGCCCTTCGTTCGTTACCTTGACATTACCCAGAGATGCTTATTTGAAAGTACACATTTATCATTTTCAATATTCTTTCCACACGTAAGTAATAAGTGGCAGGAAGAATAAAGGTAGACTTAGCTCCCTTTGGAAGAGGAAGTTTGATGCTCTTTGCTACCTGGCTTCCTCCTTATGTCTTTAGTGCAAAAAGATTTCTGAATCTGGATAGGATTCTCTTCTGGCTGACTCTGTGCTATAGTATTTCTCCAATGTGTCGAACAAAAACGATGATGACTGCAGCAAGAAAAGTACATGTTGCGGAGTCAGGTAAGGTCAGAAGGCAATAGGTTACAAGTTCACAAATGCTGTGCCCTGCGGGACTTCTCCATAAGCCCCAAGGAAGTGAGGGGGCAGCTGCCAGTGTAGCCTTTCTAAACACTTAGCCACAGAAACCTTTTATTCCAGGATGACTGCAGAAGAGGTGAGATCACAGTTTAACGACTTGCCCCCAATTACCTTAGAGGTATTTATTTCTTCAAAGTACATGCCCCGGGTCTGGACGTGCATATTTTTTAAGTGTTTCCCCAGATTACCTTGATGTGAACCTACCACCACCTCCTTGAAAAGCTGTACAACAAAAGGAAGGTGCCTTTGTATTCAAGTACTTCCCCAAAACCCTAAAGAGCAGTGAGAACAAAACTACCACCTTTGTGCTTCTTACCTGCATTGTCTATTTTAGTCCTTGCAACCACCATATGAGGTGGGCATTACTAGCCCCACTTTACAGATGAAAATGCTGAGACACAGCAAAGACAAATTTCACTGATTGCCTCAGATTTTGAACACCTACAAATACAGATTGTTTAGAAATCTGATATCTTAAATAAGAAGTATTGATGGCTTTTGTTAGCTTGTTTTTCCTCCAAATCTCTACTGTCTGTGAGACTTTTACCTTGCCAAAAGGGTTGTCACTAACCACAGGGATTTCTGGAAACCTCCTGCCCCACACATATCCCCATACCCATTCTCCCCATCACAGATGACGAGAGGTAGCCACATTCTGTCAATGAGAAGTCAGTCAGACAAACCTTGTTCCAGCTCCCCTTGGCCATGTCTCAAGGCGGAGTCTGCCAAACCCTTAGCTCAAGTGATAGTTCTTGAAAAACAAGGTTCCTCATCAAAGCCTGTGTCTGTGGACTCTCTTTGGCCTTTCCAAAACATATTAACACACTAAGGTTTCCAAGAAGGTTTGGAGTCAAGAGGCTGGTTAAACTCTCTAACTCTGAGCTTTCCAAACTTATTTAACCTCAGAACCCTTTTTCAGCACAGTAACTTTTGGCATTCCTGAGGAAATTGGGGGAAAATATTACACTGGACCATAGAACACCTAGCATCGCAATGGGTGGAGTGGTGGAGAAGTTGACAATCCTTGTAGCTTAGGCAGCAATTCACTCTTTTCTTTCCCATTGAGATTCAAAGGAAATTCTAAAACATGAAAGGGCTTCTCAACAGACTCTTCCTTCTATGACACAGCATCATTCTCAAGGTTGCCAAAGAGTTCCTTTCAAACTCCTTTTCTCAGAATTCAACTTGGGCCAAGCCAGTTTTTCTTTTTTCAGTCGGAATTTTTATGTGATGGGCCATCTTTGAATTCACAGAAGTATTGACTTGTTCATGAAATATGTATTCCCATATCCCATTGCTGGGGGAAAGGGCAGGAAGAGAAGGAATCGCGAATTGGGATTATGCTGAGGGGACGTCCTTAGAGAATTAAATTGTACAGTTTCTCTTCGGTGGCATTCTGCTGCCTGAAAACTCTTCTTTAAAAGGATTTCTAAGATGGGCACTTGGCATTTAACATCTGAAAATGAGTGTGTGCCATTCGTTTTGGGAAATGGAGCAGTTTCCAAACCAAAGAATCGAAAATTAATTCTTCCGATTTGTATTTCACATCAAACACATTCCTGGTGTTAAAGAACAACATTCAGCTGAGTAGATTTGAAGGTATAACCAGTTTGATTAAGTGATTCATGAATCAGGCAGAATCCCATCTAGCAACTAGAAGGCTGCTCTGGGGAGTTGCAAAAATGGAAAGGTTTTATGAGAAGAAGAGTAGGCAAGTGAGCTATTAACAAAAGAAAAGAAAGGATTGTTTTTAGACTAGGACATATTTTAGAGGAAAAGGAATGATGAGGGTTTTTATAGTGTAGATTGATTCTTTATGGGGCCGGGTGGGGGAGGGGGCGGCAAGAGTCCAACATGACAGGTTACTTCATTGATGTTGACCAGAAAATTTCAGACTGGTTGATTAAGGTTACATGAGTGAGAGAGGCTGACATGGCCCTTAGATCAGGTAGTAAATCTAGGTTTGGTATCATGGGCTTTAGCACAAGTGATGCCATTTGGACCTGTGGGTTTTCTCTTTAACAACTATTACCTGTTATTCAAATAGCCAAAGCGTAGGTTGTACTGAGGCATGCGTCTGATGATTTCCTGGTGCCAACCAAGAACTTGCTACACCAAGTGAGGCGTGAGTGTGGACACTCACACCCTACCCCACAGAGAACCAAAATCTGCAGTTTAACAAGACCCTCCCCCACCGCCCCCCGTGGTTTGCATGCACATTAAAGTTGGGAAGCACTGGCCTCGGGCATCATTCATTATTGTAATCATTGTGCTTACCTGTTTATTGCCCAGGTTAAAGATTCTCAGTTGGCTCTCCCTTTTAACTAGCCTGCCTTCCACTGATGGCTAGTGTTTTCAGCCATTTGCGCAACTGTGAACAGCCATTGGAGCTTGGGCCCTCTGCAGTGAAAGTGCATGCCGACTAGAACAGCCAGGTGGGGCAAAAGTAGGTTTACAGTTGTGAGTAGACGAAACACAGTTCATTCTTGTGTTAGTAATTACTGCACTACTTTCCAGGTGAACAACTGTAAACCTACTTTTGCCCACCCTGTATTGAGGCAGAGGTGCACTTTGCTCACAGATTGAGGAGGGACAGGGAGTCATTTATTGCCATCCCAGTTCAGTGGCGCCACACCTCAAGTTAAAGCAAAAGGTAACAGGCAGTGTGTCATCTCAGCCTTGCCTGCCCTGAGAACCAGAGGAAAATCCTCTTTCCTGGTAGATTCTGTAATAAGGCCTGCCCCTGACAGGTTGTTCCAAATTTCCATTAAGATTACTATTTAGCCTTTCTCCTTGTCAACCACTGCTTAAATGTTGAGCCAAGATCATATTGTTTAGGATTCTATTAACATGGGATCTACATAATAACATAATAATAACAAGTAATATCAATCAATAACTTGATTGAGCAAATGAAATAGGCACAGACATTTCTTCTAAGTGTTAGGTACCTATTATCTCTCTCTACTCATAAATAACCCTACGAGATAAGCATTTTGATCACCGCATGTCACAAAAGGCAAGAGCAGTTAGGCAACCCTGCTAGCAATTGACTGACCTCAGATTTAAACTCCGGCAGCTTCCTTCCTTCTTCCTTCCTTCCTTCCTTCCTTTCTTCCTTTCTTCATCTCCTTTTTATTATGGAAAATTTTCAAGTATATGCAAAGGTAGAGAGAATACTATGATGAATTTTTATGTAACACCACCTCATCCTAATAATCAACTCATGATCTGTCCTGTGTTTTTTTAAATCCCCCTTCATTTCTCTGCAAATTATTTTAAAGCCAATCTTTCATGTCACAACATTTCACCCATAAATATTTTAATATCTGTCTCTTAAGGATAGGACTTTTAAAATATACCAGTTTCTCACTGTCATGCCTAAAATATCAACAATAATTCCTTGACATCAACTTGCAAGTCAATGATCCATATTTTCAGTTTGTCTGAATCAGGATTCAAAGAAGGCCAAATACTGAGATTAGTTTCCTAAACTTCTTTTACACTATAGGTTGACTATTCTGCTTTCTTTTTTATTTTCTTGTATGTTTAGTTTTTGTTGCAGAATAAACCAGGTCATTCGCCCTGTAAAATCTCCTGTAGCCTTGGTTTTGCTGATAGCATTGTCATTTAACACATTTCCCGGTATGATGTATTGCTAACATGGGTAGTTAGATCTAGTACCTAAATCAGATTCTGGGTAGATTTGCCTTTTGCTTGTTTATGTCAATGTTTCATGAGTTGACTCCCTAGCATCTTCCAAAGGTGGCCAATGAGTTTTTCTTCTTTATTTTCCATATGAACTTGTGCATTTAAGCATATCTGGTGGATGTCAAATCAGTGCCATTATTATCTTTATGGACTGTCCCATCTGTAGCCAGTGGGAGCATCTTCAAACTGACTCCTGAGTTCTTTTGCCACAACCTCAGTAGCCTTATATTGACACCTAATGCTAACATAATTTTATGTCAACCTATAAAAAAAGGATTGCAAGATTAAAGTTAGTCAATGTTTGTGCACTCGAGAAGAGGGAACAGACCGTATGACAGAGCCTTCCTCCCTCAGCTCTGCAGTCCAGTCTGGGTGCTTTGGTGGGAATCAGTCTCGCAAGCAGAGACAAGGAGTGATCAAACACGCAGGCAATTTCCTCATCAGATCAGAGTGGCCATGACAGCCGGTCACCCTATGGTGACTGATCTTGGAAAGAACTCCTGACCAATCCGGCAGCAGGAAGGTTACCAAGTGCCCAGAACTGTCGTTAGTTTTCAGATAGGATTCTCGGCATCGGTGGGTTCATTTGTATGCCAGGAAGGAAAAAGCTGGCTCAGCAGCTGAGGCATGAAGAACATTTGCTTCTACAATGTATCCAAACCTGGAGAGAGAGAGAGAGAGAGAGAGAGAGAGAGAGAGAGAGAGAGAGAGAGAGAGAGAGAGAGAGAGAGAGGAAGGGCGGGCAGGCAAAGCTTTAATGTTTTTGCAAGATTGCATTGTCCCTCCTGCACAGCTGCCAGGGCTGGCGGAGACTGTGTACCCTGTCACCCCTAGTCCTCGCAGAGTCCATGGGAACACTCTACAGATGAGTTTCTGCAGCTGCATTGCCATCCTAACCCCTGTGTAAGGTGGGGATGAGAGGGAGGGGGTGTTTGTTCTGGTCATCTCACCTGAGGGCTGTGTGGGAAACAGACTCTCAAAAGCTACACAGACACATGGTGGTCCCTGGTTCAACTCTCCTTTTCCACAAGTGTCCCAGGGTCACAGTAAAAACTCAGTAAATAAATGCATTCTGTGTTTAAGGAAAGAGTTTAACTGATTTCCCTTTTTTCAATTTACAACATCTTTCTTAAATATTTCCTAATGGCCAAGGAGGGCTTTCAAACTGGTCTAAGATATACTTCCTATCCTCTAAGACTTTAGGACTATGGGTCTATTTTATAAACTATAAATACCCTTATGACTATCAAAAAATTTTGATAACCTTAAGCCACCTCATTTCCAAGTTCTCCTCCCTGAAAGTAGTTGCCCATTCAGAGTCCATTATTTAAGAAAATAATATAAAAAGTTACTATGAATCTGATTGCTTTTTTAAAAAATGAATTCATAATTGATTTCAAGAATTCCTATATAAAAATTTGGAAAACCACATATATGTGAGGCTTATTTTTATTGTCTATAGAGGACATTTTGGTGCATGTGGGAATTTGAGGACCAGTTGCAGTGCTTAATCTACCAATTGGCCTATAGAAACAGCTCAGTATTTGACACTTAAAAGTGTAAGACAAGTTCAAAGTGAGTGGTATAGATAATTAAGAATTGTCTAGGCTCAAAGGAAGGAGAGATTATAATGGTCTGTTGTGGACAGATGTGTCCTTAAGAGGTATAACTGTTGAGCTTGTGAAAGTTTAAGGGGCTTGTCAATATGGAAAACTTGCCAGAAAATCATGAAAAAGGCCCAGAGGGTTAAATGGTTACATCAAGCAAAGAACAGTGCACGTTTTAGAATCAGACAAACCTGCGTGCTCATGAGCTGTGTGACCTTGCGTAAGTCACTTAGTGTGATCAGCATTCGGCGTCCTCTTCGAAACAGTGGAATAGCCTGTCCTTAACCTGTGGCAGGAGAATTGGGAAGGTCAAATCAGATCAAATAAATAAGAGGCAGCATTTATTTCTGGACTATAATTTCACCAAATTAATAAACATCGTTCCTTTTTAAAGGCTCAGATATGCCCATGCAACTGAGTAGGCCATTGTGTTGATTAGGATTCTTTGTCTGCAAGCAACAGAAATGATCTAACTTAAGCAGAACAGACTTATTGCAAAAACGTGGTGGGAGGTGGCGTGGAAGAAAGAAGCACATGACACAACTCCCAGATACTAGAACCAGGGAAGTGCGCAGTGGGAGAGATCAGTAGCGGCAATTCCTTAATGGTCTCATTTGTTTTTTCTCCCTTGAGTAACTCCACTCAAGTCAAAGTCCCACAGTGGGAGAGTCTAGTGGGCAAGGTGTCTTGACATATGTTCCCATTGAAATTATGAACGCGGGAAGGGAGGTAGTTTCCCGAGAGGAAATAAAAAGGTTGTTAATAGAAGAGGAGTGGAATGGATGGTGAGTCTCCAGAAAACAATAATCCACGCCAAAGAATTTCAGAAGATCATTCATACTTTTATGCATTTATGTAATCCTGTGTACAGACCGACTTGAAATTCAGCTTTGAAGAATAGTGGGAAGTAAGCCTAGAAAAGTCAAAGTTGAGGCTAGTGCAAGCAAAATAGCCCATTCCAGTTACTGGAATATACTTCAAGCTGTTTGCTTCACCTTGGCCTTCCCAGTGGGCCTGGGACGATGCGGTTTGCTAGATCTCGGCGATACGCCAGTGAGAAGTACCTTAACCTGGAGAGCGGTTACACACCAACCCTTGGCTGAACCTCCTGTGCTCTCCTAGATAATGCGGTTGATACATGGGAGCTAAACTGGGAACTTTGAGTTGTTTTATGGCTGCAATAATTGACTTCTGTCCACTACCTACCTCTCCTCTCTGATTCTCCCTACCCTATGGTTCAGGAATCATGGGCATTCAGAAATGTTTGAAAGCATGAATGAATGATTGGGAGACTAGTCAGGCCCTTGTTGGGGAATTAAAGGAAATAGCATGTATGAAATACTTGGTTGTTTCTTGGCACAAAATAAGCATTCAGTGGAGGCTATAGCAATAATCTAATAACAGAGGAGAAGGAAGAGGAATAAATATGATGGTGATGATGATGATGACGACGACGACGACAACAGTGATGATGATCGTGATTCCAACTGGCTTTGGACTCCAATTACATGAATTGCAATCCTGACTCCATTACTTACCAGCCGTAAAACAATGGCTTTAGAGCAGCCTCCCTTTGCACATCTATCAAAAACCTCTTAAGGTTACTGCGAGAACTTAAGGACAGGCGCCTGGCACACAGTAAGTGCTCAAGGTAGGTAGGTTTGGCCCGAAGAATGCAGAGACACACACACTCCTTTCTGCAAAGGGTTTGTCTTTGCTTGGACCCTGACTGATGGCTCCCAGGCCATTTTGCTGTTAGGGGGGTTTCCATCACAGACAGTGCCTTAGGTAAGAGGCTGTGTAGAAAGAAGAGCTGGTGAGGTGAGCTTGAGGGAGTGAATCAGAAGGGAATCAGAACTCCTGATTAAATTAAGGACCTGGCAGATTTGGGGGGGACATGGCAAAGCCCTCCTGTCCTTGGTCTCTTCCCTCAGCTCCTGGGAGTGAGCCTCGGCAAATCCGTCCAAGCAGAGCCTGAGGGCCTGTCTTTGGCCACAGCAGGGTCCACACACCCCTTCCCATAGCCCGTGTTCAGGAAGGTGCCCAGGGGACAGGTAGCTAAAAAGGACCAGGTCACTTCTCCATGAGAAGACATAGAGGACCCAAGCCCAGACTGCAGAAGACAAGCAAAGCACTTTGGAGGAAGGTCACTGGGAAGCCCCTGGGAGGGATGAGAGAGAAAACTTAGCCATTGAGCGGGGCGTCCAGCAGGTCCCATTAAACTGAATACAGGGACTCAAGGCCACAGGATCATTAGCTCTCGGACCCCGCAGCTGCTCCTCTCTGAAATGGGTTTAGATTTAGGAAGCTGGCGATGGGCTGAAGGTGGGGATTGGGAGGAAAGCACACAGCTTAATCAGGGGCATGAAAGCAGCTGACAAATTACAGCGTGATTTGTCATCATCTCAGAACTCGGCAAGTGTTTGTCCCTGAAAGAATCGATACCTGGAGGGAAGAGGGCCGTATTTTTAGAAACTCTTGGATGGGTAATTTATTTCAAGAGACTGGAGAGTTTATTTATGCGGGTGTCCCCACAGATCCAGTGGATGGTATATTTACACGAAGCCAGAAAATGCTATCATTTCTTCTAATCAATTCGCCCCTTTGAGCAGCTGTACCTTGGAGCTTTCAGCTGTAAATTCACTCCCCATGCTAAAAGCTCTAGGCAGGAAACCATTTGCAGCCCCGCCTCTCGCATTCTTTCCTTTTATTTGCTTAGCCCTCTGCCCCTTTCACAACTTCCCCATGTGGATTCTGTCTTCCGGCGCACACCAGTTGGACAGCAGAGGTGGTACTGGTCCCATTCTACAGATGAGGAGACTGAGGCTCAGGAGTTGAATGCAGTCATAGTCAGTTTGCAATATAATTTAAAAAGCAAGATTTCCCTACCCCTAGTTGTATCCTCTCCCTCCATTGGACTATAAAAAAATTATACAAGTAAATTACCCATTGAAAGAGAAAAAATGGAGAAGAAACCAAGGACACGTTTAAAGTACTTTGCTCCAAGGATATTCACCAGGGACAGTGCACTGTGCAAGTGACACCAGACAGTCTGCAGTGAGACTTGCATTCCAATCCTGATGCCGGGGTGACCTTGGGCAGCCAACCTCACCCTCCTGAGCCACAGTCCTTCCAACTCCAAAGGGGATAATTAAAATTCCCACTTCATAGGACAATTGGGAGCTCGAAAATGATATGTGTAAAGTTCTCATCACAGAGTCTGGCAGAAATGAAAATACAGAAAATGCTACTTATTTTGTTAGCAACAATTTTCCCAGAATTTTTATAAGAGCAAAAGAAACTGAAACAATGTGAATGTTCAACAGTGAAATGATTAAGTGAAATACGGTGGCATCCAGACAATTGGTTTCGGTGCAGGCACTAATAAGGATGTAGAAAATTTTAATAAGATGTAAAATGTGTTCAAGTATATTAACGCCAAATCTGTTTTGAAATGTATCACGGTATGTGTGTGCCCATACATAAACGTGTGTGTGTACATATATTTATAAATCCTGGGAATATTATATACACAAGAATATTAACTGTAGCTATCTCTAAATGGCATGATATATAATCTCTTCTTTTTGATCATCTATTTCTGTGCTTCCCAGTGTGGAAGCCACTAGCCACATGTAGCTATTTAACTTTAATTAAAACTAATGAAATCTAAAAATCAGTTCCTTAGCCATCCTACCACGCTCCAGCAGCCACCTGCCATTCGTGGCCTCCACGTGGGGCAGCGCAGACTTAGAACATTCCCATCATTGCGGGAAGGTCTGTCGGACAGTGCTGGTCTGGCGACTCGACCCCAGGCATTTTTGCTGGTCACCACTAGGGAGGGTGCTGCTGGCATCCAGTGGGCAGAGGCCAGAGATGCTGCTCCACGTCCTAAAAGGCACAGCACAGAGAAATGCCATTGTCCAATTTTTCTCTGCTTGTGCATCCAAATTTTATTCGCATCTGTTTTCTCCTCCTTAATGAGGATTTAACTTTTTCTTCTAATACATTACGACTATCACAGTACAGCAAATCAGGGATTACTTTATTTGCAGTCGTTCTAACCATGATTAGCTCCTTGATGATCCTATTAAAACTAGATCCCTCTTAATAACCTCGCGATGTCAAAAATAATAACAATAATAACCTCGTGACATCCTCTCTCCCACAGGGGGTACAGTTCGAGCCGGAACATTTCCACAGCACTGTCGTGTGTGAGAACCCCAACCACCACCTCAGCAAATTCAAGGGCTATATGTAAGTACCTCATGCCCATGAGCTGCTAGTAAATATCTCCTCCGCAGGTAGGAAACATTGTTTTTTTTTTTTTTCCTCAAAATGGCCAAACAGATAAGCATTCAGGTCTTGAGGAAACGTATTTCTTTATCACAAAGAAGGGCTAGAGAAACCTAAGTTGTGAAACTTTTCTGATTCTGTTTCTTGTTGCTGGAGTGACAGTTAATTATCTTGCAGGATTAGATTTCGTAATGTTGTTTCTTAGAACTCTGGTGAAATAGCATCAGAATCAAGACTGCACTCTGATTCAGGGGAGGCAAATTAGATTTAACCGAGATTGATTTTTCTGAAAGACCCTGTATCGCATTGTAGGTAAGAACAAGGACGCTGGAGTTTGACAGACCTAGGTTTGAAATCAGATTCTGTCACTAATGAAGCTGTGTGAGGCTGAGTAAATTAATTAACCTCTCTGGGCCTTAGTTTTCACACCTGCAAAATAGAGATCATAATGCCTACATCACAGGATGTTTCTCTCCAAAGAATAAAGTTGTTTATCCTATGCAAAGCCCTTCACACAGCCACGGGCACAGAGTGACTACTCAGTTAACAGTGGCTGCTGCTGATGCAATTACTGTTACTCTCCTTCCTCAACTTTGGTTCAGCATGAGAATTTTACTGAAATTCTGCTCTCACAACAGATTATTGGTCTCACTAAAAGAAAATGGTAACAGATATGAATAAACGTCCTTATGTAGTGCTTTAACAGGTTTTAGAGTAGTTTTACAGAATATCATCGCATTCGATCTGCACAACAACCCAGGGAAAAATGATTTCATTTTTCAGGTAGGGAGCCTGATGATCTAAGACTTTTCAGGATTCACCTGAAGTGCACAGCAGGTGTAAGACTAAGCCAGGATTTACATCCGGGCCTTTTCACACCACCACCACCCCCCTCCCAGTGTGTTCCCCGTGGTTGGACCTGCTGTGGTGACCTCTCCACCATCCTGGAGTGGGAGGACCAATGTTGATGCTGCCCCTCCATCCACATTTCCTCAGGCCGTATGGGGTGTCATGAGGAACGACGTGAGAGGGGACAGGGGTCCAAACAACACAAGAGGAAGAGCAGCTTTTAAACGCCACTGACCTTTTGAAACCACAGAGCGAGCAGATGGAGACAGAGAAGGGCATGAACTCCCGGGGGAGAGGAGGATTCGCGGCGGGCATCTGGCAAGGTGGAGCTTGCCACCTGCCCCCCAGCAAGGAGTCCGTCCCTCGCACCCGAGGTTTGTGAATTGGGTTCATCCCGAGTCACCTGCTCCTGGAGTGGCTCTCCTTCCTCTTCCAGAACAGCCTCATCGCTGGGTTTCTGTTCTGCCCCAAACAGCTTGGGCCAGCAGCCAGCCTCTCTGAGCTTTCCACCTGGGTTCTATCCCCCTATCTCAGACAGAACTTTCCCACCTAACCCCCAGCACTCCCTCTTCTTGGCTGCTGCCCCTGGAGATGCCTTCCCCCACCTGCTCAGGCCTCATGAGTAAGCCCTGAAAGTCCAGTTGGTCAGCCCAGTAGCCAACCATGGAATGATGGAGAATTCTCCACTATGGTCCTGCATCCTTTTCAATCCTCCGTTTGAGGGTTAGGGATGTCAGATTGGAAAATGCAACTTCTAAACAAAAAGATCTCTACTGTAGAGTAGTGGTTCTCAAAAAGGAGCAATACCCACCCCCTCCACCACTCCAAGGGAATCTTTACAACGTCTGGAGACATTTTTGGTTGTCACAGTAGGGAGGGGGCTGCTGGCATGTGGTGGAGCGAGGCCGGAAATGCTGCAGGACAACCTGCAAGGCACAGGACGGTCCCGCCACAAAGAATGACCTCGCCCCAAGCGTCAGCGGTGTCAGGGTGGAGAGAGGCTGCTCTGCCTACAGAGGATCATTTGCCCAAGCGGCCTGATGTGGAAAAGTTAGACATATAAGTGCCAGAAAAAAGTTAGCGATATACTAGCACCAGACGGAGACGTGTCCCTGTTAAATTCGGAAGAACAGCACATGGAAGTGACTCTGATTCAGAGTAAGGTAACGGGGCACCTCTTTGCAACCCCTCGGACAGTGAAACTGCATGAGGGTCAGGGTCACGTAGGCCCTGGGTGCCCAAGTCCTGGGGTGTCTCACTAGGTGTTTGTCTTCAGAAAAATCTGTCACCCTCTCCGAACTTCGCCTTTTTCACAAGGAAGGGGAATCACCCTGCTTACTTCCCACAGTCTTGAAGAGCCAAATAAGATGAGGAAATGCAGTTTATAAACACAGTTAGGAGTAATTAGTATCGAAAGGCATATTGAGTTGCTGGTTTTGAATCTCCGATCTGCCCCTTGGAACTTGCCTCAGGTTCCCTGTCTATAATGTGGGTGTGATCACATGACCTGTCTTAGAAGGCTGTCATGATGATTGAGTTGATACATGGAAAGCACATACACCAGACCAGAAAATGAACTATTGGAGAGATAGGAGGAGGAAAAGCCCTGAAGGTTTGGATCATTATTTTTGGTCTCCCAGTGTTGTGGGGAAGTTATATTTATTTTTTAATATATTTTATTGATTATGCTATTACAGTTGTCCCATTTCTCCCCCATCATTCCCCCCCACCCTGCACACCCTCTCCCACCCACATTCCCCCCTTTAGTTCATGTCCATGTGTCATAAGTTCTTTAGCTTCTACATTTCCCACACTATTCTTGCCCTCACCCTGTCTATTTTCTACCCACCATCTATGCTACTTATTCTCTGTACCTTTTCCCCCCTCTCCTCCTCCCACGCCCCTGTTGCTGACTCTCCATATGATCTCCATTTCTATGTTTTTGTTCCTGTTCTAGCTGTTTGCTTAGTTTGCTTGTGTTTTAGGTGTGGTTGTTAATATCTGTGAGTTTTCTGTCTTTTCACTGTCATATTTTTGATCTCCTTTTTCTTAGATAAGTCCCTTTAACATTGCCTGTAATAAGGGCTTGGTGATGATGAACTCCTTGAACTTGACCTTATCTGAGAAGCACTTTATCTTCCCTTCCATTCTAAATGAAAGCTTTGCTGGGTAGAGCAATCTTTGATGTAGGTCCTTGACTTTCATGACTTGCAATACTTCTTTTCAGCCCCTTCTTGCCTGGGAGGTCTCTTTTGAGAAATCAGCTGACAGTCTGATGGGAACTCCTTTGTAGGTGACTGTCCCCTTATCCCTTGCTGCTTCTAGAATTCTCTCCTTCATTTGAATCTTGGCTAATGTAATGATGATGTGCCTTGGTGTGTTCCTCCTTGGGTCCAACTTCTTTGGGACTCTCTGAGTTTCCTGGACTTCCTGGAAGTCTATTTCCTTTGCCAGATTGGGGAAGTTCTCCTGTATTATTTGTTCAAATAAGTTTTCCACTTGTTGCTCTTCCTCTTCCCCTTCTGGTACCCCTATAATTCGGATGTTGGTATGTTTAAAGATGCCCTGGAGGTTCCTAAGCCTCTCCTCATTTTTTTGAATTCTTGTTTCTTCATTCTTTTCTGACTGGATGTTTCTTTCTTCCTTCTGGTCCACTCCATTGATTTGAGTCCCAGTTTTCCTCCCATCACTATTGGTTCCCTGTGCGTTTTCCTTCATTTCACTTATTGTAGCCATCATTTTTTCATCTAATTTGTGAGCAAAATCAACCAATGCTGTGAGCATCCTGATTACCAGTGTTTTGAACTGTGCATCTGATAGATTGGCTATCTCTTGGTCACTTAGATGAATTCGCTCTGGGGCTTTGATCTGTTCTCCCATTTGAAACATTTTTAGGGTTTTTCGGGTTTTGTGTGTTTTTGTTTTTGGGTTTTTTTTTTTTTTTTTTTTTTTTTTTTTGGTCTGGTCGGGCTGTTACGTAGTGAGGGGCGGAGCCTTAGGTGTTCCCCAGGGCAGGGCAGCCCAGTTGCTGGGTAGTGACGCTGTATGTGGGGGTGGGGTCTGAGAAGGAACAATGGTGCTTGCTCTGCTCTCTCTCGGATTCCAGTCCCCTCTGCCGCTTCCCCCAAGCAAATTGGGCCTTTCTGGTGCTGATTTCCATGTGGGTGGCCTTCTGTACCTTCCAGGACCCTGTCGGTCTCTCCAACGAACTCTCCTGTGAGGCTGGGAGTCTCCCCTAACACCTCAACCCCCACAAGTGTTTTCAATCAGTGTTTTTAGGTTTTATTTCCTGGAGTTAGGGCCCTGGGTTGTGAGGTCTGTCCTGCTGTCCATTCTTACCTGATTGTCTGTGCACGAATGTGAGTCTGCCTGGTCAGCCAGCTGCCTTGTGTGGCCCCACTGGGCCTGCCTGCCACCGCCCGGTGCCTGGGGTCCACTACCACCACCTGTATGCCTTGAATCTGCCAACCGCTGCCTGTGGGCCAGTTCCACCAACCTCCACTTTTTCCTGCCGCGACTCCACCCCTCTCACCAGTCTAGATGAATGGTTGTCGGACTTCCGTACAGTTCAATTTTCTATCAGTTCTGGTTGTTTTCTTGCTTCTAAATCTTTGTTGCCCTTAATTTTGGTTGCACCAAGAGGCACGGTGTGTCCACCTACACCTCCATCTTGGCCGGAAGTCTCGGGAAGCTATATTTAAACTTCCTAAAAATCCCAAAGGAAAGCCATCCAGGTGGAATAAGGGCTAGACACCAAGTAATCACTGGTGTCACCTGGACCCAGAATTTCTTAGCATGGGGTGAAAGGTGCAATGCTCCCTGAGGCCAGAGCAAGGAAAAAATTCTATCCCACTTTAAGAAGCCGCCTCCCTGTATATTGCACTCAGGGCCACAGTCCACTTCCTGTGATGGAGCCAGAGGAGGATAGTTCAGGAGCTGAGCCAGTGAGAGAAGGAGCTGGAAGGAGAGGAGCCCACCAGCAGCCCTTCCTTATCTGGTTCCCCTACCAGAGGCAGGACTGCTTGGTGTTTGCTGTGGACTTGGAGGGTCAGCCCATGCAGTTCTGGTCCCAGCCACTAGGGGCAGCGGGCAGGTGAACCCAGCCTGAAGGGAACGCAATACAGTCATCATAGGACCAGAAGCCAGTTCCCCCACAAACTGTTTTCAGGCTTTTTCAGAGTACTGCTCTTCAGGTGGGCAAATGAGGACTTCCTTAGGGGTGGGTGATTCCCTTCTAATGGTCCAGCCTCCCAGCAGCAACCAGAAGTTGCACTTGAACGCAGAGATTAGATTCCGAGTTAACATCACTCTTCTGAAAAAGAGGGAGGGCAGCGGTGGTGTTCACTCACCACTTCTAGTTCTGGGATGCCATCAAGGTTCCATTGTTCCCAGTGGCATGGCGAGGCCACCAACCTGCCCCCTGTCTTTCCTTATCCGCAGGGAGCATCCTGACCAGACCAGGACCGGCTTTGGTAGTGAGAGTCTTCTGCTTCGAGGCTGCACCATCAGGAACACCGAGGTGGCTGCTGGCATCGTCGTCTATGCAGGTGACAGTTCCTTTTGTCCCTCTCCTTTATCTTTCCTCCTCTGTCCCCTCCTCCAAATCCACCTCCAAGTCGGGGGAACTCCCATCAATTCCAAGGGGGTGAGTCACATAAACTTCCCATTTCCCAGCTAAGTAAACTGAGGCTGGAATCCCAGCTGCTCATTCAGTTCACAGGAGACATAATTAGAGTCCAAATGATTGTCATTCAGCTGATCAAGACAGGGAGAGAGATTCCCAATCATTCACCTCAAATGGTTTTGCACCACTAATAGGCAAGATGAAGTATATCTTATTGAGCCTGAGGAATAATCTCACCAAACTGAATAACTTCACCTTTCATGCCTCGGTTTCCTCATCTATACAATGGGGAAAATATCTGTGTCTGCCTCAGAGAGCACTCATGAGGATCAAATGACCCAACACAGGAAACGCACTGTATCTAGCACGCCAAGGCATGCAGCTGGTTGTGACTATGTTGTTTTTGCAGTTAAGTTTTTGTCGTTATCTTTATTCATTTTGCGGCTTGAGTTATGGCAGTTTGTCTCTCCTTGCCACTGTAATTTTGTTTTCTTAAAAAAAAAAAAAAAAGACAGCAACATTTCTTACTATGAAATCTAAAGTGTTAGAGGGAAGTCTTAATACTGCTATATCCCTGGAACAAAGAGCCCGGTGCCCCATGGACTCTCAGTAAGTGTCTTTTGTTACGTTAGCAACTGCAGGCTTCTTCCTCTGTAGGGGAAACAGTCTCCCCAAGGTGTCCACTTTCGCTGGAAGACTCCAGAATACATTTCCCTGGGTCTTCCACTCACTGGGACACCATGTAATATTTAGTTTGCTTGCTGTGTTGTTTGATTTCTTTTTTTATTTGTCTGCATAGAACCCCACTTTTGATAGAGATAGAAGAGCATTTTAAGCATCAGTCTACCTAAGAATCATTTTGGGGACTGTCAGAGAAAAAATAAGCGTTTAAACATCTCCCTCATTTGGGGGAAGGGAGATTGTGTTTGTTGGTTCAGGTGACTGTTTATAACGGCCTTCAGTAATGGAGTTCAGTGCCATCCGGCAGACCCACTAAAGATAACCTCTGTCCCACGAAGAAACCCCACACAGGTGTAGAGTTAGCCTCTCTGAGTGGTCAGAAACAAAGAAGCGCTCTGTGGGCCACGGGAGTGGTAC
Organism: Glossophaga mutica; assembly: GCA_039655065.1. NCBI lineage: Eukaryota > Metazoa > Chordata > Mammalia > Chiroptera > Phyllostomidae > Glossophaga > Glossophaga mutica. Next base: position 13,208,246 of record CM077314.1, read on the forward strand.
ATGAGGGGACAGATTTGGAGAGAGAGTTCACTGTGGTTCTGGGGGCATCAGGCTGCCTGCAGCAAAGACCACTCACCAGCTGTACATTCCTGTGCTAGTTTGGCTAAGCTTTCAACACGGGGACTGAGAGTCCCTGCCTTGTAGGGTCATAAGGTTCCCATGAAATGACCTGTGAAGGGGACACACTGCCTGGCGCAGATTAAGCTCTCAAAAGTGTGAGCAGAAAGGGTGCTCATCGTTTCCAGTGCTGTTACCTAGAGCAGGGGTGCTCAGCCTCGGCACAGCTGACACGCAGGCCCAGACTGTTCTCTGCGGTGGGGGCTGTCCTGTAGGGCGTTGAGCAGCATCCCTGGCCTCTACCCACTAGATGCCATTCGCACTACCTTCTCAAGATGTGACAACCAAAATTTCTCCAGGCATCGCTAAATGTCTTCTGAGGAGTTCAGTCCCCCTGGTTGAGAATGACAGGTCTAGAGTCTCTCCCTGGATAGTATGGATGGGCAAAATCGGAGCAGCTCGGTGTCAAAGCCAAAAAAAGCCTTTCCAGGGAAGGGACCCAGTGTGGAGATGTGCACCCCTGCTGCGCACGAGGAATGCATTTAGGTGCTCTGTGTATATTGATCCACTCCCCCGCCCCAAACACACACGCAACCACTATCTCCCATCTTACACAGGGAGTGGAGGTGCCACGGGGCTAAGTCACTCAAGGTCACTTGTCTCCTAAGATGAATTCCATGTAACCCAAGGTCAAGTATCTGCAGAGTCCGATCCCAGGCCCCTTGTGGGGGATGACCCTGAAGCAGGAAGGAAGGCGCGGTGTCATCGGCACAGTCAGCCTGTGCTCGCCGTGCCGAAGAATGCCCCTCGCTACAGCAGCGGCTCTAGTCCCGTTTAACAAGCCTAGAGTCCGCTCACTCCTACCCTCTCATTGCACTTTAAATCCACAGGGCAACTAGCTGAACAGCACTAAACCCATTCGCCGCTGGAGCTGATATATTAGGCTCCTTTAATTTTGCACAGAAAAGATGTAATTGGTGGTTTGTCACTCGACTGCTGAGGAGGGAAGCAAGGCAGTTAAAATTTAGCAGTTCCCAAGCACGGGCTCTGTCTGAAGACAGTCTCGGTTCAACTCTCAGCCGTGTGCTGGTGGGAGGAGAAGTAGGCTGGGAATCGGGGTCCAGGGCACTCCGAGTGGCTCTGGCGCTAATTTACTCTTTCATTTTAGCCAAGTCCCTTGTACTTTTCTCCAACTAGAAAAAGGGGTGATTAGATGAGAGTGATAGTTTTCCAATTTTGTTGTCCTTTCTTTGAACAAAACTTTATGCGTGCAGAACTCCAAGGCAAGAGTGTTACTGCACAGAGTTAATGTCGGGGTGGAGGCCTCAGGCCTGACCACTCTTGCCCAAGCCACACCCACACCTTAGACAAAGAGACAAACATGGAAACACCTGGCCCCAAGCAGTGACCTGGCCCCAAGCAGTGTCCTGCCCCAGGGCCTTGGCACCCACTGTTCCCCATCCTCTTCTCTCAACTGTTCTCTCTCCCTTCAAGTTTTCTTCAAATGTCGCCCCTTCTGAGACGCCTTCCGTGATCATGCTCTCTGAAACCATCTCATTTATTAGCCCTTTGTTGACTGTTTATTTCATGAGACATATTACTGACTGCAGTTATTTATTCATTTCCTTGTATATTTTCACCAGAAGGTGAGTCATCTGTCTTAGCACTGTGTACCACCACTAGCCCCTAACAGTGCCTTTGTGCAAATTAGAAAAAGAGAGCCCTTCCTCCAAACAGCTTACTGTCGTTCGCCAGAAATGGGCCACCATTAACTTACAGATCTATGACAACTGCAAAATGAGGGGCGCCTCTAGATCTGTGCAGGGCACAGCCCGAGCATGGTAGCTCTGCCAGCGCCCACCAGGGCCTGGCATGTGGGGATGCTCAATAATGTGCGGCCGCTGCAGCGGTTCTCAGCAGCACCCCCCCACCCCCCGCCCGAGGCAGGGCAGATACAGGTCGGGGGAGGAATACCCCCAGGGCTGTGGGCTCCTGTGAGAAGAGCTGAGGCTGTGATCTGGGCCAGAAGCAGACAGGGCACATGTCTGGCAAGTGACAACCTCATTTTTGCTCAAAGGCCACGAGACGAAAGCCATGCTAAACAACAGTGGCCCACGGTACAAACGCAGCAAGATCGAGCGCCGCATGAACACTGATATCTTCTTCTGCATCGGGCTCCTCGTCCTGATGTGCCTCATCGGAGCGATAGGTATGGAATGTTCTGGAAAGAACAATACACACTGCCACAGTAATCTTTTTCTTTGACTCTCTGAGCCTCAGTTTCCTCATCTATAAAAGAGTTCATGAAACATAAGGCCTTCCCTGTCCTGTCACAAGAGACCAGTGATCTAAAAATGCATGTGAAGATCTCCTGGAAGTACTAATTACTGAAACTATTAGGAATATCATCTATTATTTATTATTTATTTGTCCAAGAAATGCTCACTGAAGCCAGGCCTCTCTTAGCATGAGAGGACAAAACAAAATGAGTCCGTTGGAGCTCCTGGTCCCGCAGGAAGGAGCCGGCACGTGGTCGGGACCCGTAGCAGTCTGTCCCATCGGGGAGGGCCACACACAAGTACTGTATTCGTCTCCTGTTACTGCTGCAAAAAGTTAACACACACTTACTGGTTTAGAACAGCACGATCTATTCTGTTAGCTGGGGGTTCAGAAGCCCAAGACCAATATCACCGTGATAAGATCAAGAGGTCGGCAGGCCTGGCTCCTGCTGGGGGCCCGGAAGGGAGAATCTGCCCCTTGTCTTCTCAGCTTCCAGGGACCACCTGTGTCCCTTGGTCTATGGCTCCTTCCCCCATCTTCAATGTGTATTACTCCACTCACACACTCGGATAATACATGTCTCACTCTCCTCACGTTTTTTTCTCCCTCCACCTCCCATTTATAAGGACACTTGTAATTACACCATGGGGCCCAACTGATGACCCCGGATACTCTTCCTCATCTCAAGATCCTTAACTTAATCAATTGCATCTACGAAGTTCCTTTTGCCATGTAAGATAGCATATTCCCGGGCCCCAGGGTTAGGGACGTGGACATCTTAGGGGGTGTTATTCATGCGACTGGAGACCACAGGTGTTGTGGGAGCATCAGGGAGCAGTAGGCATTCTCAGAGAAGGTGGTTGGTGGGGGGCAGGTTGGGGGGCAGGGGCAGGAGGGGGCGGGCAGATGTGAAAAGTAAGAGAGAGGTCACTCTCGGTCCCAGAGACAGCACAGAGATAGGAAAGGCCATCAGTTTGGACAGAGGAGCATTTGGCTGTTCGGTGTGGTGAGAGCAAGGCCAGATGGAGACCCAGTCAGAACCTAGCCGGGCCGAGTTCCCCACCTGCGCAGGGTGGAGAGTCACGGGAGGCAAGGCACTGAGAAACCCTCGTTCTCACTCACTCTGCCCCCACTGAGGTTATCTCTAAGGGTAGTTCTCAGGACCCTTAAGGAGCCCCTAAAGAGCTCCAAGGAAGGGCAAGAGGCAGAACTCCTGTGCTGAGTCCAGAACCCCCTGCTGACCCCACACTGGGAACGGTGGCGATGTTCGCTCTTCAGTCGCTGGCATCCTCTACCGTCCCCTTCGCTGGTTTTAAAGGAGAGTGTCTAAAAGGCTGAGACCTTCCTAGGGCCTAGAGAGCATGCGCACACGTGTGTGTGTGTGTGTGTGTGTGTGCGTGTGCTCGCACCCCGCCACCGGGAAGACAGTGGAATTTAGTCCCCTGGAAAGCCTGCAGTGTTTAATTAATACTTCCCAGACGTTGTCTAACAGCAGTCCCATACGAGTGGCCCACAGCTGAGGGGAGGGCACCTGGAGGGAGGGACACAGACAAGCAAGGAAACCGACCTTGTGTGGCCACGTCGTGCATTCTGAGATGCTGCAGGGACTGTCACCTTTGCTTCAGGACATGTTTTTCAAGGAGTGTCAGAGCTGGAAAGGACGTTTGAGATCATCTCACCGCGTCTCTAGAGAAGGGAAGTTAATGATTATAAAGGTCACACAGTGAGATAAGGTACAGACAAGCCAGAAGTCGCTTGGCAGATTGCCCAAATGATCAATAAAGTGAGAAGGTATGGGAGAGGCAGAACCCCATCCTCCCTGAGAGCAGTGACTAATGCACAGAGACGGCCCTGCAGGATGGGGAGGCTCTTAGCCAACGCCATTCCAGGTTCTTTATCTCACGTTTACCTTGATTGTGTAACAGTTGTGTCTTTTTCTTTTCTTTTCCTTCTTTTTTTTTTTTTTTTTTTTTTTTTTTTGCCAAGCATGCCCTCCCAGGCCTTTCTGAGCACCCCATTCCCACCCAGGCTCCAGGACCCCGCAAGGCCTCCTCCACTATGCAGCCTTCTCTGGCTTCTGCCAGGGTCTCTGGCTCCTCTGAAGGCCAGTGGCCCTTACTCTGTACCATGCGCTGGCCCCTAACCTCATGCCTGGGAGTCTCTTTTCTCCTGCCACGTATGATGGCATTCAGTCCAACCTCCTGGGAAAAGAAGTATCTTGGGGGTAGGGCAGCCTTTTAGTTTTTAGTCCCTATAGTGCCTACTCTAGAGCTGAGAGCATTGTACACATTTAGGTTACTCTAGCCTCACAATAACCCTGTGGAGAAGGTATTATTACAAACTGGCAGATGAGGACGCTGAGATCCAGGGAGAGGCTAGCAGGTGCTGGATGCATGTCATCTGATTAATCTTCAGATGATGGGTGTTCTTCTCCCCGTTTGCAGGCAGGGAAACGGAGAGCTCAGCCTGCTCCAGGTGCTCTCGGAGCATTGCCGGCTCTGGCACAGCACCTCTCACACCATAGGGGATTTGTCCCTGTACATCTGGCTCCCTGACTTGGTAGGGAACTCCTCAAGGACAAGAACTAGGACCAATTCCTTCTTGAATTGATAAATCTCAGAGGGAGGGAGGATGGATGGACAGACGGATGGATGGATGGATGGATGGAGGGAGGGAGGGAGGGAGGGAGGGAGGGATGAACAGAAGATGGGTGAGTAGGAGAATGAATGGATGGGTGGGTACATGGACGAGGACATGCACAGGGGAAGAGACCAGTTAAAGGTCTGTCAGGACTCCCCAGCCATGCACTTCCGACCACGCAACTGAAAAGAACTTGTATCCCTTTCCCTTTTTCCAAACCCAATATAACAGAACTTCATGGAAATATAAGTGATACCCATGCTAGTCTCCTCTGGTAAGACAGATGCGATGCCTATGGAGAGACCGATGTGTAGGCTACAGGAAGAACCACTGCAGAGCTAAAGGAACACAAACACACACACAGCTAATTACGTAGGATAGGGGTGGGCTCCTCCAAATCACACTCATTGCCAGGAATAGGTCAAGGGCTGATGCAATGGACCAGCCTCAGGACTAAGTGGAGATTCTGTCTCACGCTGGCTTTGCCTCCTCTCAGGTCACAGCCTCTGGAACGGGACCTTCAGAGAGCACCCTCCCTTCGACGTGCCAGATGCCAAGGGCAGCTTCCTACCCCTCGCCCTTGGGGGCTTCTACATGTTCCTCACGATGATCATCCTGCTCCAGGTAGGAAGTCTGCTCTCACTCATGGTTAAGAGACCTGTGGCCAATACCTGTAAAACTCTGTGAAGTAAAACTCAATGCCAGCCCCAAGAAAGAACTAATGGGACTGAGACGAGGAGACGTTCATTGCTTTCATGTAAATAGTTGACAATATTTACCTTTGGGGCCAAGACAGGACCAGGCCTGCTTTGTGAGGGAAACTTGCCCCCAGGTACTAGTGGAGAAAAATATTTATCAGGCTCTTCTACACAGGAGTGAGATTACAGCAGGGACCCATGTGCGCCTGCCCCTTTGCCAGGCACTGGACAGGTGCAACCTAACGCCTGGGAATAAGATGAAGTAGCACAGAGAACAACAGAGAACTGCCGAGCCCTAAACATTGAGAGAAAGAAATCGCAGGTGCTTTAGCATTTGATAAGACAAGATTTTAAACTTTTTAAAAAATGGAACTGACCCTACGGAGGAGAAAGAAACAAAAACACAGAGCACCTACATGAGAGAAGGAGAAAAAGTCTTCAGGCTCTGTAGGAAATTACAATCTATGAAAAGACGAGGAGGCTTCACCTGCATTTAATGTCTTGCATTATTTGAGGCTGGTTCATTGTCCTCCTTCTGGTGACTGTTTCCAGTCACTGGTTCACTCACTCATGTAGCAGGGTGATCCTTTTTACAGGCGAATCAGATCACACCCGGCTCTGCGCAGGCCTCCCCAGTGGTTTCGCATCCTCTCAGAACGGAATCCAAAGTCCCTGCTGTAGCCAACCAGCCCTGAGCGACCTGGACCCTGACCCCCGCCCTCCCTGGCCCACTCACTCATGTACCTACTCCCACCCCTCAAACACCCAGCCACTCCCAGTGCCCAGCGTTTGCCCAGAATGCTCCTCCTCCCACAGGTAGCCTCCAGACACACTCTCGCCTTCCTGCGTCTACTCCAAGGTCCTCACAGCCATCACCCTGTACCTCTTTACTTTTTCTTTATGAGACTTACCACCACCTGATACATATTTATCTGTTTGTCGGAATTTGAGGTCTTCAAGGCCAGGGATGGTGTTCTGCTCACTACCGTGTCCAGGACCTAGAATGACAGGTGACACAGGGAAAGTGCTCCATAGATATTAGGCATTGAATCTGTGGCCAGCTGTCAACAATAGGTCCGAATCCCTGTCAAATGGGAGGCCACCCTCGGTGACACTGAGACCCAAGGAGGGGAGTCTGGGGACTCTGCACAGAGGCAGGACAGCGCCTCACCTGCTCCCCACTCAACATTAAACAACCAGTGGCGAGTGCCTGCCTCATCCCAGACTCCCCTGCTGGAAGAAGGCATGTCTCTCTTTCAGATCCCCCTGAGAATTTCAAGGGACATGCGGAGTCATCTACCTTTCCTTTCTCAGAGCACATCCATCATGTGAGCCAACCTCAGGTTTCCAAGGAAAGCCTTCACCACCCACCAGACAGGGTGCTGAGACAGGGACCCAGGCCGGTGCCTGACTCGGTGGCGCTCGCTCTCTCGCAGGTGCTGATCCCGATCTCCCTGTACGTGTCCATTGAGCTGGTGAAGCTCGGGCAAATCTTCTTCCTGCACAACGACCTCGACCTGTATGATGAAGAGACCAATTCTTCCATTCAGTGCCGGGCCCTCAACATCACGGAGGACCTGGGCCAGATCCAGTACATCTTCTCTGACAAGACGGGGACGCTGACCGAGAACAAGATGGTGTTCCGGCGCTGCACCGTCCTGGGCAGCGAGTATTCGCACCAAGAAAACGGTATGAGGCCTCCCAGGGCTCCCTGTCCTTCTCTTTAGGGGAATCATCATCCTGCTCCCCCGGAGAAAGGTGATAAAAGACGTCATCCTGGATCTCCACAGCAGCTGCGTGGCTTGCGGAAAGTAGTGTCCTATATCCCTGTGGCTTCCTTGTCCCAGATCGGTGCTGCTCTCATCACCTGTGAATTCACATTTGGTCACGAGGCTATCAGGGACCGCCTGTGTGTGGCCCTGCCACACGTCCCAAGTAGGTTCCAAGGTTTAAGAACTTCTTGGTTCACCTTACCTGAGAGGACAGGCCTAGGTCTAGGTACACGGTCAGGTGGACACATCCAGGAAATGCCTCCCATGCTAACTGATCTCTTGGATGTGCAGAGGCAAAGCTTCAACATGGGAGACAGGGATATAAAACGCTGGGACTGTCGTCTCACATGGACTGAAGGTGACCTTTAAAACTGATCTGATTCCCTCAGCCGCCCTGATCCACCCACCCGGCCCCGCCCCACACACACACACATGCGAGCTCGCACACTCTTTAAGAGAAGAAACTCTCAGGAGAGCGGCGTTCATTCTTCTGGGTGGGACGGATGGAGAAAGAGAAAGGTGGAGACACTCTAGGGACCCCAGTTCCCTTTGCCTCAGTGCTAACCATTTACATGGGAGCTTCTGATCCTTTCTAATAATCAAAACAGCTGCATTCTCAGACTCAGAGCGTTCTAAGCTTCAAAACAACTCTTAGAGTTCGGTACTTTTTTAAAACTCCTGAGGAAACAGAGGCACAGGTGTAGCTGAAGCTCAGCGCCACGTAGCTAGGAGGTAGTAGAGCCAGGGCTCGAACCTGTCACTTGGCTGCACCCCTTTCTCCAGTCAGGGCGGCCAGCTCCCTGTTCTTCAGAGCAGCACTGCATGTTCTTCATCTGTGTTCTGACCTCCACTCCCAAAGTCTGGGCTCTCCCCCACCACAGTCCAGCCAAGGTATGACAGAGGCAATGATAGGATTCCTTTCTTGCAGCCAAGCGACTGGAGATCCCGAAGGAGCTGGACTCAGACAGTGAAGAGTGGACCCAATACCGCTGCCTGTCCTTCCCAGCCAGAAGGGCCCAGGGTTCCACAGCCACGAGGAGCCAAGGAGGGGTCCAGCCTCTGAGGAGGAGCCAGAGCGCCGGGGCACCCACCCAGCGCCACTCCCGACAAAGGTCGGTGGGGCGCTGGGAAAACGCGCAGTCCCCTGTGGCCTTCAGCAGCGCCATAGTAAGTCCCTGCCTTTTCCTCTTCGATTTGCAAGTGGTCTCTGTCGGGGAGAGAGGGGAGAGGGCTCTGGGGCGTGAAAGACGAGGGGCAGTGTAAACCCTGAAGGGTTCTCAGGATGCCAGCCCTCGGTCCTGTGTCTAATTCTCCTACCTGTTTTCTTGAGCTTACACCATTCTTGTTAAATCCCACAGTTCAGTATTTAGAAATCGGGAGATTTCATACAAACACAGATTGAGGGCTTCTATTTTAAAAATGGAATTGGGAAAGTTCTGCACGCCGAGCCGGCATTTCCACGTGGAAGTAATTGCTCAAATTACAGAGTCGATGCCATTTAAACTGGCTTGTCATCCTCAGTTCATCGCAGTCCCCAACTCGACTTCTCTCTTTGTCTCCGGCACGGAGCCGAGAGCCAGCAGCACGCTCGTTGCGCGTGTTTTTCCAATGATACGGGTAAGAGGAAAGAGAAATATTTGCCATGCCCCTGTTTCTACAAAGTGGGAAAACAAAAGATAAGATTACTGGCTTGTGCATTTCAAGAAAAATGTGATCATCAAAAAGAGTCTTAAATTGTTATGAAGCAAAGAACCTCTATGTCAAAATTACCCATGTCAAAACTCCCTTAGCTTACCTGCCTGACTCCTGTGATCATTCGACCCTGTACCTTTGGTCTGGGGCTTTCTGCATACGGTCCCTTCATGTTTGATCCACTGGGACATCCATCACTAAACATCCAGGTTGCAGGTGAAGAAATTGAGTTTCTTCTCCAAGATTTCACAGCATTCCCTAGCAGTCATGGCCAGAACTGGGGCCTCCAACTTCTGTCCCATTCCACACTCCTCTGTGCCAAGCTCTCTCTCTAGGAGACGTGTCATCTGGAATCTTCCGCACTTACTGAAAAGGGCACAGGGAACCCCAGCATCTTGAACAAGTCACATACTTTAAAAGGAACCTAGAGTGCTATTATCCCATTGCTAGAAAATTAGATTTTCAAAATGATCCTTCCAGTGAACTTCCTGCCAGTATTTATGTTTATTAACACACACACAATGAAAGAGACAGAGAGACACACGGACATCAACGAGAAAGAGAAGCGTGATTGGTTGCCTCCGGTATGTGCCCTGCCCAGGATCAACCCCGCAGCCTTTTGCTGTACAGAATAACCCGGCAACCAGCTGAGCCACCCTGCCAGGGCTCAGTGTCCGCCTCGGCACCAAGTTCTGCCTCCTGAGCGGCTTTTGAGCATTTAATCGTTGAAATCATGCCTTCTAGATGGATGGGTAACTAACAGAGGTTTTAAATAATCTTTCTGAAAGAAAGCTCTCTGCTTTGGACACATGCTCATATCTGGAGACATGGAAGGAAATAGGAATTTTTTAATAGAAATAATGCTGAGCCCCCTCCCCTGAGATTCTGGCATATTTGGTCTACAGCAGGGCCTGAGCATTCGTATTTTGATTTCTGGTGATTCCAGTGAGCAGCCAAGACAGAGAACCTCTGGAAGCATGGCCATCCACCCCGACTAGGAAACAGTCTGCCTTCGGCTCAAAGAGGCCCCTTCTCCAGCTTAGAGGGTGTTGCTGAAGAGAGTGATTTACGCTGCCTCATTGGGCTCTGACACCACCTGAAAAATATCTGTGGCTAGCCCTGGCTGGTGTGGCTCAGTGGGTTAAGCGTGGGCCTGTGAACCAAAGGGCCGCTGGTTCAATTCTCAGTTAGGTCACACACCTGGGTTGCAGGCCAGGTCCCCAGTGGGAGGTACTCAGGAGGCAACCACACATTGATGTTTCTCTCCCTCTCTTCCCCTCTCTCTAAAAATAAATAATATCTGTGGCTAGAGTGGCAGGTCCTCAAATCAGTCCATGGACAGTGTCCGGGCAGCCCCGGAGGAGCTCCCAGCTCCCACCCCTCCCACTCTTGGCCGGCTCTCGGAGCTTGCCTCCTCTGCCCCCCGCCCACCTGGCATTCAGTCTGGTCTGCTCATCTGCCGGCACCACCAGGTCTGGACCTTCCCTTCGAAGACGCAGTCAGAACTTGCCTCTGAAACCCCTGGGTGCCAAGTTGTGGTGGAGCACCCGACACATTCCAAAGGAGCCAGGTCTTGGTCTCCTTGGCTCTTTGTTCTGAATCAAAAATATAATGAGTCTCAATGAGAACAACAAAGGCTGCCTTTTTTTATTTTACTACCAAGAACAATGAAGCATGGGTTATTTTTGCCTAATTGGCTACTATAAAACTTGCGGTTTCGGGGTAGGGCAATATACTCAGGAAAGTGGTCAGTGCTGAGCCAGCGTTTACTGTTGTTGGCAGAGAGACAATGAAATGCCTTTTTGCCCCAGTCAGTAAGCAGCCAAGATGGGAGCAGAGAGTCTTTGTTTGGAAGTGCCACTTGCAAAATGTTTTCCAGAATCGTCAGACCAAAGAACATCTTCCTAATCATCAAATTTGCATGGGGACCCACGTAGCCCCAAACATCACCACCACTCAGTGCTGTGGGCACAGCCCTCCAGAAGGAACGCCTGGCCCTTTGCCTCCTTCCCTTAATCTCAGCCTTCCTTTCTTCCTTAGCAAGAGATTTGCACAGCACTCCAGTCGGTTCCTGGTCGGAGGGACGGCCCACGTGCGCCCTGCCGCACACCGGCCCTGGATGTAGGAACAGTTAGATAAGAGTCCTGATTTAATTAGCCAAGTGGAGGGAAATCTTTTGGAAATGATGTGACCACAGGGCAAGAACAGATGAAGGCAACCTCAGCTGCGCTTCCCTTAGTCCCCAGGGTCCCATATGGGGACACATGGCTGCAGTGACCCTGTTCACAAAAGATGGAAACGCCCTTCTGGCTAGGCCCCTGAGTATTTTTCCCACTTGGAGCTTAGGTCCCATCTGGGGAAAGCTTCCCACAACAATCCACGTTCTTCCATTTAAGCACAATTTACAAACATCGGGCTCCCCCTGTTCTTGAAGCAGACCTGTAGCACCAAGGGCACAGCATCAGCCAGGGCAGCATCACTGCCCTGAGCAGTATTTCAGCCTCCAGCTCCTCGGCACCCAGGGAGGTTTATTTCCACCACGGAGGTGCAACCACGTGGTTAAGCAGTGAAAAAGAACCAAGGGGCAAGTGGCAGAAAGTGGGTCTCCCTCCCTGCCTCCCTTCTCGGTCCCCACCCCCCCCCAGAGACAGCCACGGTTCACTTTCCGTGTCCCTCCCAGTGGTGTTTCACCTACAAGGAAGCCAACAAGCATCGTATCCACGTGAGCATGTCTTCAACCTCAAACGGAAGTATACCCCACACACGGTTTTGGACTTTGCTTTTTCCTTGTTCCCTAATGAATCTTGGGAAATATTTCATGTACGGGGAGGGGCAAAAGCAGGTTTATAGTTGTAAGCATGTGAAAGAGTTTATTCTTGTATTATGATTTATTAATCATTGTATTATTTTCCGTAAAAATAACTGTAAACCTACTTTTGCCCCACCCTGTGCGTCGGCAGACAGACATTCAGTAGAGCGCTACCTTATCCCTTTTTATAATGGCTGTTAGCAATTGTTGGATGGTGGAGCCATCATCTGTTTATACCTGTGTGTGTTTTTCTAGAGTATTTATTCTTAGAGCATCACTCTAAATTGTGAGTATGTACATTTTTTTATTTTGATTGACACTTCCCAAGAGGCTGTACCAGGTTAGACACTCACCAGCAGAGAAGCGTCTGCTTCCTCTCGCCTCTGCCAGGTCTGTGGATCTCAGCACCCACTACTCGAACTGTGGTGCTCCGACCAGTGGCATGAGCACCACTTTCGGGAGCTGGTAGGAACCCAGGTGCTAAACTCGCTGAATCAGCATCTGCGTTTAACCAGATGCCCGGCTGATGCGTGTGCCCGTGAAGTTGGGGAAGTGCTGGCGCAGTGTTTCAGGGTTCTGGTTTTGCATCGGGTGGAACTGGGTCCAAGTCCCAGCTCATTTTTTGATTTTGGGGGGCCTTGGACATGTTACTTGACGTCAGGAAGCCTCAGTCACCCTTTAATTAAAATGCGAGGCTGATAGTAACCATTGCAATGCTGTTCTGATAATTAAATGATGTATTTGGAAGCACTAAGCAAAGCACTCGACTTTGCTCTAAGTTGTCAGTAAATGTATGTGAGGATAATAACAGGATCCGCAGGGTATCGTGTGAGGTCCAAGTTTGCCTTCCTCAAAGAGGGTTTTGTACGAGCTTTAGGTCATCTGCAGTAGAAAGAAATCCAACCAGCTGGGTGTCTGGCTGCCACAAAGCACTCATCTGAACAACTGGTATCCCTACAAGTTTATATTTGTCTTCGTTCAGAGAAGTAGACCAATCAAAGAGCCCAAAGGTGGGTAGCGCACTGCTTTCTCTAACTGTCCGAAGTGCCACGATCCTAAACGTTAACGGACCAGACAGGAAACCAGTGGTCTGTGGGCGAAGGGAACCACCGGGACCTGCCCTGCAGCGGCAGATCTGCGGCAACTGGGCAAACTTAAGTGACATCTGCGGCAGATACCTGCAGGCCGGGCCCGCTGCCAGTGCCAGAGAGGAGGAGGTCCTTTGCAGAGATTTTTCTTAAGGCGTCCCTGTATGATTGGGTGGAAGTGCACCAAAGAGGAGTTTGAACAGAGAGGCCCCATGAACTAACCTGTGGTGAGCTAGCATGGCGTCCTAGATGGGAGTCAGCCGACAGGTTTGCGTGGCGCCGTCTGCCAGGCACTGGGGACACGTGACAGTCTCTCCCGATGGCTCTTAGACTAGAGGGTAAGTTGTCATGCAATAAACAACCACTAAATCACTTCAACCGTGTCACCATTTGGAAATACGTAACACGTAGCTTGCTGCGAAGCAGGGTGTGTCAGAGGCTGGGAGTCGGGTGACGGGAAAGCTGCCCTGGTTCTGACTTGCGTTCAGTGTGTGGCCTTGAGTGGTTCACACCCCTTCTCTCTGCCACTCGGTTTTATTGTCAGCAAAATAAGGGGTTTGGCCCTGATGACCTCCAAGCTTGTTCCCAGATCTGGGTATCTGTGGTAAGGAGTAAAAGGACCCCACTCCTGTACCTGTCTCCCCTCCCAACAAAGAAGTCTATTTCCTGAAGGAGAAAGATTCCCATAACCCCTTTACAGTCTCGTGGCCTGTCTGCTGAGCCCTAAGGATGAGATGCACAAGCCCAATCGTTGAGTTTGGGATGCCAGACACTGACGATGCTGGCTGCCAGCAAGGACTAGAGCCCTTTCTTCTCACAGGGATCTCTTCCGGGGTAGAGGTTGAGAGCATGAATTCTAGGGTCAGATGACCTTGGATCAACTGAAGGAATCTCTCCCACTTACGGTGTGACTTTGGGTGAGACACGTAATCTCCCCAGGGAGCAATTTCCTCATCTGAAATACGAGGTAACTGGGAGGACCACTGTACATTCTTTCTTCTGAACTTTAAACAAACTGATTACTGATAGGAATGGTCTTACATGGAAACTTCTTTGCAGAATGGCCTTTACCATAGCTAAGTGTTGAAAGCTGGTGGTTGGTGAACTTCGGCTTCAAACACAGCAGTGGTCAGAGCTCTAGAAGATACAGCTTTGTGGTAAATGCAGTCTCTCTCTGTCTTTGAGGCTCTAACCTCATCTCTAGAGAGGATGTAACAAATTTGACCTTACAACATAGGTCAATATGTGCTGAATTCCAAAGGGTGGTACAAGTGGCAGCTTCTACAAAGATGTCAAAAATTGGAAACCCACAGATCCAGCCCAAAGACTGAAAACAATAATGAGCTCCAGATCATCTCTGCTTTATCTTGAATAATCAAGAGACTTGGCAGAGTAGGCCAGCACCAGAGCATCTTACTAGCAGAGCCGTTGCCAGCCTTTTGGTGGGACAGGACTGGCCAGCGTTCACAGCCCCCACCGTCCCACAGTGCCCTCCTCTGTGCTCCTGCCCACTTCCCTCCTTCGTCCGCCTGGCCTGCCTGAGTCCTGTGGGCATTCTGAGGTAGGAGCCTGCTCTTGTGGCTCCGAAGACAGAGAACTCATTGTGGGCGGGATAAACTCTCATGGGCACATAGAGCTTCTCGTGGTTATTGAAGTCGAAGTAGGGTTTTGGTGGACAGGAAGGGACCTTCCAACCAAGGTGAGATTAGAGGCACAGAACAGGAGTCTTCATCCAGGAGGCAGCAAACAGACACCTGGCTAAGCTGAGGTCTGCGTTTAGAAGTGGTGGGAGCAGAGAGTGGAAATGCAGACTGCGAACAAATTCAAGCGACGGTAAATGGATCGTCTTAACAATGAAGATCTCCTGAAGGTCTGTTGAGCTCAGGAGTACCTGAGGGAAATGGCGTTTTAGGAAGATGCACGGGTGATATATATGAAGGGTTAGAAGGTAAAGAGGTGAGAAGCACGGGTGATATATATGAAGGGTTAGAAGGTGTAAAGAGGTGAGAAGCAACAACATCATTCTAGGGGGGTGATGCAGAAATCTAAGACTGAAGGCTGCAGGATCTGAGCCTGGCTGGTAGCACCAGGAATGGAGGGAGATACTGCTAGGGGAGAATTGCCAGAGCCTATAACTGATGGGCACGTGGGCGAGGGAAAGGGAGGAATCAAATCAGAGTCTGTAGTACCCGGGCTCAGGGGAGGGGCAGCTGTCCGGATCCAGGAGTGCAGGGGAGACAACCATTTTTGCCTCAGTTGTGCAAAGAACCTGCTGGAAGGAGCCTTCCTGTAGGAAAGACTCACCCAGGCCTTTCTCTTTCAGGAAAAAGATGTGACTCCAGATAAAAACCTACTGACCAAGGTGCAAGAGGCTGCCCAATGGCTGGGGACCTTGCCAGACTCCAGACCTGCCAGGCCTGCCCTCTCCACCACCTCCTCCATCGCGGACTTCTTCCTCGCCCTAACCATCTGCAACTCCGTCATGGTCTCCACAACCACCGAGCCCAGGCAGAGGGTAGGGACCCATGAAGGTGGGGCGGCAGGGGGGAGGGGAGGAGGGGTGGAGGGGGAAGGACAAGAGGCGAGGCCCTGAACAGGAAGACAAGGCACTTGGGCCCCAGCCACAGTGTCACCCATTCATCACTCCAAGACCTTGAACTCATACCCTTTCTGGGCCTCAGTTTCCTCCTCCTCTTTAAATAAAATGAGAAAGGTTCTTTATGAGCTCTCTGTGTAGGCTTCAAATTGTGTGTGTCTGTCTGCAGGGTAGATATTAAGAGTTAATATTTACTGAGCACTTGCTACATGCCAGGCTACACGGCAAATACTTCAGCTGCGTTATCATTTAATCCTCACAACGGTATGACTTTGGATTTAACAAATGAAGAAACAGAGGCTCAGAAAGCTTGAGTAACTCAACCAAAGTTGTATGGTTAGTACATGACAGAACCATCTGTATGACCCCATAACATCACATTATACTGGTCTCTGCTTTAGTAATGAAGATAGCTTTGTCTTTCATTACCCATCGACTCTGTGCCAAGCTCCCCCATGACTGACTGCTGAGAATATTGCATGTCATAACTTGTGACTATGAAACAAAGAAAAAGATTCACTCAGGCACCAACTCAGAGCCTCCCCTTCTTATGTCCAGATGCCACAGCACCCTGAAAAGTCACTTCAGGCACTGAGCAGTCACCCAGTTATCAGAAGTGTCCAGGGAGCTCTGAGAGGATGTTAACGTTATCTGAGAAATGAACTCTATTTCCAAGAGAGGAGGAAGTACCATCTGGGGGAGGACAGCCTCCACCTCTCAACTCTTTTTTTTTAATATATTTTATTGATTATGCTATTACGGTTGTCCCATTTCTCCCCCATCATTTCCCTCCACCCTCCACACCCTCTCCCACCCACATTCCCCCCTTTAGTTCATGTCCATGGGGCATAAGTTCTTTAGCTTCTACATTTCCCACACTATTCTTGCCCTCCCCCTGTCTATTTTCTTCCCATTATCTATGCTACTTATTCTCTGTATCTTTTCCCCCTCTCTCCTCCTCCCACTCCCCTGTTGCTAACCCTCCATATGATCTCCATTTCTGTGGTTCTGTTCCTAAGGAGGCTGCAGCTGGCAGGGAGCGGAAGATCCCAGCCTCTGGAGTCAGACAGAGCCCGACCTGAGTCCCAGCTCTCATGCTGGCTGATGATGGCCCATTGATTTAACCTCTCTGTGCCTCAGTTTCCTCATCCATAAATTGGGATGATAGTAGCCCTTAAAGTTGCTGGGAGGATGAAGTGAGCTGAAGGCTGTGGTTAGGGTATGGGGAATGTGGACTCTTACTGCGGGTCTGGCTTTTGTCTCCTTCCCTTTGTCTCTGATGAGAGTGGATGGTCATTACCAATCCCAAGAATGCCACGGGTGGAGGAAACATCTGGTCTAACAGTCTCATTATCTAGGTGGGCAAACCAAGGCCCCCCTGGGGAGAAGGCTTGCCCACAACCCCAGAAGGCCCAAATAATTCATTTACTGCACAATGCCCTTCAGAGTCTGCCATGAAACAGCTTGATATCTTTTTCCAGCGTTGAGAGTAAGTCTCCTTCCCTCCTTTGATCTCAAGGTCACCATGCCCCTCTCCACCAAGGCTCTGGGGACATCCCTGGAAAAGATCCAGCAGCTCTTCCAGAAGTTGAAGCTTCTGAGCCTCAGCCAGTCTTTCTCATCCACTGGGCCCTCTGGTGCCAACCTGGGGGAGAGCCTGGGGGCCGCTACAGACTCGGATGAAAAAGAGGACGACGCTTCTGTGTGCAGTGCAGGCTACTCCACGGATGGCAGCTACAGGAGCAGCACATGGGACCAAGGTGGCATGCTGGCATCTGGATCCGGTGCTTCCGTGGAGGAGGAGGCTCTGGAGGACCCGGCCCTAGGCCTGGCCAGCTCCGAACTCTGTTACGAGGCCGAGAGCCCTGATGAGGCCGCCCTGGTGCATGCCGCCAACGCCTACAGCTTCACGCTCGTGTCCCGGACACCCGAGCAGGTGACCGTGCGCTTGCCCCAGGGCACCTGCCTCACCTTCAGTATCCTCTGCACCCTGGGCTTTGACTCTGTCAGGAAGAGAATGTCTGTGGTGGTGAAGCACCCGCTGACAGGTGAGATCATCGTCTACACCAAGGGCGCCGACTCGGTGATCATGGACCTGCTGGAAGACCCTGCCCGCGGTGAGTGCCCCTCCACAGGGCCCTGGGAAGACTGGGCTGTGAGGGGTCAGAGCAGCATGGAACAGTAATGGCAGGCTCCAGTTATAGCATCACTTGGCCTGGCCTATCCCTGAGGGACACGGGCCCACATGCTGATCTCCTCAAAGTAGGTTCCTTAACACACACTGCATCCCATGTCTCCTCGACCTGGAGAAGGATGGCCTTGTAAAAGCAAAGCCTCTTCATTATCCCAGTTTCTAGTTTTCCAAACTCATTGAAACATGGAGTATCCATAAACTATTTTTGACTAGGGCATCCATTAATATACCCTAGAACATGCTGTGCCCCTAACTCTTGGTTTCGGAGAGAAGCCAACTGAACCCAGAGAGGGAAGTGACCTAAGAGAGGCGGCATGGTAACCAGGGGCAAATCCTCCGCCCAGGTACCATCCCTGAAGCCTAGCCCAGAGCTCCCTCCCTGCCTCCAGAATTCTGCGCCAGGCTCGGTTCACTCTGGGAAGCCTCAGGTGTCCCTCTTTATCATCCTTTTCTCCAGCTTCTCCCAAATAGATTTTCATAAACCTGCACCAAGCCAGAAAAATGTTCCAAAGTCTCTCCCTATCAGTGGCCAAGTTTGGAGCAGCATGAATCAGTGCACAGCCGCTCCTTGATCACTAACGAGGAGAAGACAGTGATGGGGCTATGATTCTCCCAGGACAGTAGATTCCAGCCAAGCTTTAGAATTGCCCAGGCAGCCCTGTGCCTCCTGCATTATCAGCTGTGGAGCAAAGCCAAGAGGTTCGTGGGGATTGATGAGTGTTTAGAATGGGAAGGGAGCTAATGAGGTCTCTTCATCCCCAGATTCTGGCAGACAAGTGAATGCAGTGTCTCTGAGTCTCTGGGCCACAGCCACCAGAACCGCCCTGGAGATGTTTTTTATTTGTTCCTTGGCCGATTGCAAAATGGCTTAGAGATGCTCCCAAGAAAAGACACATGAGCAATGTTGCTATTAAGCATTGAGAACTAAAGCTTTGAAATGGATGAGGGGAAAAATAACCCGAGGTTTAACATAGCGATGGGGTTTGAACATCCAATTGCACCCCGAGGTTTCTGTTAGCCCAAGCAAAACAGATCATAGCCCAAGGTAACCAGATAGGAGGCAAAAGGGTTTAATCTTAGAAACTGATGTCTTTGAAAATAAAATATTGCAAATAGTGCTCAATAAGACAATGCATAAAGACAGTGCTTAAGGCACCGGGAAAACAGTAACGCCTTTGAAAAAATGAGAAAATAATCTCTGAGAGAAATTTTGCAGTGTATAAAAACAGCCTCAGACTGCTATTGTGGGGGAAAACCAGAGCTCATTGGGCTTTCTTACACTTATCTTACTTTTAAATATTGTATCTTTAATGTTGCACTGTATGGAGGGATGGATGAGGTGCACAAAATCTGTTTACTACTTAGGGCCTCTGAAGATCACTATCTAGACCTGTTTTTAAAATAAAAAATAAACTCTGACCCTTTTTCCAAGCTCAGCTTGTAAAGTGCAGCAATTGATTGGTGATGTCTGCGGCATCTTAGATAAAGCAAGCGGCGATAGCATCAATCCTGCCCCAAACCCAGTAACCCAGGATGAAAAATTCTTTTTATCTGGTAGATAAAAGTATTGGAACTTCAAGAGAAAAAGATAACTTTTTCTAAAAGAAATGTATTATGTAGGACTTCCTAAAGAGGACTGTGAGGAACACAATGAAGTATTTTTCATTCTAAACACTAGATTGGTAGGAAATGCAAAAAAAAAAAAAAAATTCTAAAACCATTTCTTATCTAGAAAGAAAGCCTAATTCAGCAAACCCAACACGGCAAAGAATTTAGCAATGAGAGTCGGGTCCAAAGCTGTCTCAGGACCTAACTTGATGTAAGGGCTGAAGTTGATGACAGAGAAGGTGCTGGGTAGTATGTCTAACACTTAGCAAACAGTTGGTCCTCCAGGGCTAAAGCAGCTACAAAGAAAATGCTGTGGATAATAATAAAGATTCAGATTTCTGGTGTCCTGATTCAGCAGAGCTTCGACGGGACCTGGGAATCTCTATTATTTGTTGAGGGTCCCAGAGAATTCTGGGGCCAACAGGCATTTGGGAACAGCACTGAGACCACCTACCCTCCTTAGACAGTGCTCTGCCCAGCCAGACTTTTGACGGTCAGCTAGAGAGAGCAGAGGCCCACAGGGACTCCCAAAGTTACCACATCACCTTCCTGGACTCCCTGACAGCCAGGAGAGATCCCTGTCTCCGGGGAGGGCTGTAAGGGGGCTCCCCCTCTAAAAAAGAAAAAGTCCAGAATGTTAGGGAGGGGATCCCTGAGCATTTGCACGTGACCTCATGGGGGACAATGACCCTTTCACAGTGACCGATGCTGATGTGGAAAAGAAGGTGAGGAGAATCCGAGCCCGGACCCAGAAGCACCTAGACTTGTATGCGAGAGATGGCCTTCGAACTCTGTGCATCGCCAAGAAGGTGGGAACAAAGTCCTCTGCACCTAGCTGAAGGGCCTCGACCCTGATTCTGTGTTTTCCACTTCTTTTTAGAAGACCCTTAATGCTGGTTGCTGTGATACTTGCAAAATGAAGCTCTTTTGACTCACCACAGACCCATGACCTTGACAGTTTTGCTGGGGCAGAAGTCGGAATGTCAAGGTTCCATCAGTGTGGCTTTGTGGTACCCTGCCTTACAGGGTCTATGAAAGCTGGTGGCCCCTAGCTCATAAAGTAATTTTTAACGTTGTAATTTTGCCTTCAGCATACTCTTTTAAAATTGGCATTATCTGCATAGATTTGGAATTTGGCAGATTTTATGTGATCACATAAAAATCTAGATTTCTGGTTTCTCTCGAAAATGGAGAGGATCTGTCAAGGTGGGTCTCTGTTCTGGAAGGGCAGCAAACAGCTACAGCCATGTCGCGCTGCTGACTGATGAGGAAGGTATTCTGCTGTGTTGCGGTCAGCCACAGTCCCCATTCCCGGTAGAATTGCCCTTGGCCCAGCTCTGGTCATGTGGATGACCCACCTCACCCCCTGCAGGTCTTCCACTTGGCAAGGGAGGCAGACAGAGCCGTATACCCCAGAGCACGGGCATCTAATGAGGCACCTAAATCAGGTCAGGGAGCTATGATGGGCAGGTTTCCAGATGGCTAGACTGATTTCTCCTCCATAAATCCCCAGAGCTCATCTCTTTTATGCTGCTGAGGCAACCACAAAAATGTAAAAGTTTACCGGCACCCGCTTTGAAGCCAGGCCTACCTGGTCCAAGTCCCAATCTCACCACGCACGTGTTGCGGGACCTTGGGCAAGTGTCTTCGCCTCTTGGAGTTTGGGATTTCCTTTCCCGTACAGTGATGGTGTCGGTGCTCCCTACCTCCCTCGGTTGTCGTGGAGATTAGCTAAGGAACACGTGTACATGGGACAGCAACCAGGGCTTACTACGCTGTAGATTGTAATTATACCCTTACCACCTTCTATTTTCCACTGAGATTATTTGTGCCTATTTCATCTCCTCTAATAAGACCTAGAATTTCACAAGAGCAAAAAGCCCACCTGTGTCCATTTGGTTCTCCCTATAGATCCAGGCACACAGAGAAAATATATTTGATGTTTGGACAAAAGATTTATCCATTGCTGTAAGAGACAGTCTTCACGTAATGCCCACAGAAGGGTCTAAAAGTGCCGTGGGACTCCAACGGAGGACTAGATGTCCTCTACTTGTATTCTTCCAGCTTTCGGGCACTACCTCCAATAGAAAGCTGGTAGAGCATCCCACCAGGCCATGCAAGATCTGGTTTCTGCTTACCTTTCAAGCCTGGTAGTTGGCTCCTTTCTATCTGGCTCTCCATCCTTTAGCCAACTAGCATGTTCAAGGAACAGACAGAACCAAGTTCACTGCTGTTTCACAGCCTTTGCTGTTGGCCCTCCCCATGACCGAACCCTTCTCATCGTTGGATCTCAACTTGTACATCACCCATCACCTTGTCTAAGGGAACTGAAGATTCAAATGAAACAGCCCCTCCTCCCACAGCTGTCCCGCAACCCAGTAACCCGCATGTCATTATATCGTCCTCTTTGCTTTCTGTATAGAACTCCTTGAAATAACCTATTCTTGTAAAGTTTTGTCTTGGATAATGCCTCTCGCCCTCCAGTAGCACACAAGCCCAGGCATGCAGGGATCTGTCTGTCTTGGTCCCCACGACATCTCCAATGCCCCGAGAAGGGCAGAATCTGCTCAACAGATGTTGGCGATAACGGAACATAATCGATTTGTTGATTCATGCATTAAAAGAAACAATCATTAATGACAAAGCCCTATCAAATTGTGTAGACATGCCCTGACTGGTGTGGCTCAGTTGGTTGAGTGTTGTCCCATAAAGGGAAAGGTCACCGGTTCGATTTCCGGTCAGGGCACACGCCTAGGTCGCAGGCATGGTCCCCAGGTCAGGGTGTGAGTGAGAGGTAACCGATCAATGTTTCTCTCTCCCATCAGTGTTTCTCTCCTTCTCTTTTTCCCTCCCTTCTCCCCCTCTCTAAAAAAAAAAAAAAAAAAAAAAATGTGTAGAGAAGCTCAGACACATGGGAAAGGTGAGGGATTCACTCAGAGTTGCCTGCGAATGAGTCTATTCCTGTCCCACAGGTCATAAGCGAGGAGGACTTCCGGCGGTGGGCCAGTTTCCGGCATGAGGCTGAGGCGGCCCTTGAAAACCGAGAGGAGCTTCTGACGGAGACCGCGCAGCATCTGGAGAATCAGCTCACCTTACTCGGTAGCTAAAAATAAGTCCTCGTGAAATGAAAAATAGGAGCGCGGCAAGCTGGGGAGTTCTTGGCCCTGATTCTGACACTGCTACAAATGTGTCTCAATTAGGAGCCTTCCCTGGGGTGCCTTTCCGGATATTTGGCACGAACAGGCTGTGCCAACATGCCACCCAGACTCCACACGCAGCTTCCTGAGGGTGCCCAGGGGCGTTCCTGCACTCCCTGCTGGGCGAAGCCTAGGGTTTTGGTTGCCTCTTCTGCATTCGCTCAGATGTTTATTGAGCACCTACTGTGTGCCCAAACAGGATACTAGGCATTAGGGCTACAACCAGGAACAGGAGCACAGGACCTGCCCTCCCATAGGTCAGAGTCCAGCAAGAAAATGGATTAAATGAGTAATTAAACAGAGTGTGGTGAGGGCTGGCCGGGAAGATGTACCAGCTGGGATGGAAACACAAAGGAAAAGGTGCCAACCTGGCCTGCGGGCCGAGGAGGGGGCAGGCAGGCTGGGCTGAGAGGAGAAGCGGAGTTGGTAGGGCCAAGGGGGAGAGTGAGTGTTCCTGGCACGGAGAGAAAGCCTGGGCCTGCTGGTCCCTCAGGCCTGCTGCGGCTGGCCCCCGGAGGCTGGGGAGCAAGGACCCGGATTATGAAGGGCCGTGTAAATCACACGCCAAACGTTCGGAGAGGCGAAGGGAGTGAAAGCGGGGATAGACGTGTGCTTCGTAGAGATCGCCTGGCTGCTCCTGCACGGAAGTGAGGTTGACCCGCTGGGGGAAGGGGTTTACAGGAACAAGTATAAAGGACACATGAACAAAAACTAGGGGGTGGGGGTGGAAATGGGAGGGAGGAGGGGAGGGCTGGGATGGGAGTAAACGACAGAAAACTATACTTGAACAATTAAAATAAAATCTGGAGGGAAAAAAAAAAAAAAATGACCCTGGCTGGCGTAGCTCAGTGGATTGAGTGCGGGCTGTGAACCAAAGGGTCGCAGGTTCGATTCCCAGTCAGGGCACATGCCTGGGTTGCAGGCCAGGCTCCTAGTGGGGGCCACGTGAGAGGCAACCACACATTGAGATTTCTCTCCCTCTCTCCCTCCCTCCCTTCCCCTCTCTAAAAATAAATAAAATCTTTAAAAAAAAAATGAGCAGCACACAGACCACAGCTCAGAGACGGCGTTGCATATGTCTGTGGGGCGGACAGCGTGGCCGAGAGAGAAGGGCGCTTTCCTTATCAGAGTCAATCTCTCAGCTCGGGAGTAGTATCTCAGGCCCTGCAGGGGCAGCGTGCGTGGGGGGCAGCGTGCGCACAGGGGCCCGTGGCAGCTTTCTTTCCGCTAGAGAGAGAACGCTGCCTTGGGCGCAAGGGCCACATCTCGGCCCTGCTGAGACCTTGGCCCAAGGACACGTCCCTGTAGCCCTCTGAGCGTTGGCTTCTCTGGATGAAGTGCACTCCCCTGCACTGCCCAGCCTGGCCAGCGTTCCTGTAAGAGCATGGTGCCTTGCTATATATATGCAAAGGTAGCGGCAAGATGTGGGCAGATGGGTGGCGTTCGAGGACGGGGTTCTGCTCCCCACCTCCTCCACCCTTTTGTTTCCGTGTTTCGACCACAGGGACCTTTGTCTGCGGCCTCAGAAGGCCGCCCTGAAAGCTGGTCACAAGAACTCATTTCAACAGGAACCAGAGGGTAGCTAGGCCACAGCTCTGTCCGCCATGCAAGGTCACTGGAGCATCATCCCGTTGGGGCACTGACCCCTTCTCACCCCCAGGGTTTCTCGTTTCCGGAAGCACTCCGGTCTCAGGTGGTGAGAAGGGCTCTTCAGCTTGAAAGGAGAATGCACTTGTCAGGACCTGTCTGCTTCCTTGGCAAGGGAGGGTCCGCCCAGCCATCCCGTTTCATTTTCTCTTTCACACAAATAAATGTGCTTTTCCTCCTCTCTCCTTCACTCTGCCTCCCTGTAATACGAATCAGCTTCGGGGGCTCACCTCCCAAGCCATCCCTCTTCCTGGGGTGGTTTACCTACCTGTGTGTTTGGGCCTGGAACACAAAACAGACACATTTGGGGACAGCGAGGCTGTATTTCTTCCCTCGCGGTGGCTCAGGAAAGGGACGGCTAGGGCCAGGCAGAGATTTCACCTTGCCACCAGGAACCTGCCCTGCCCTTCCAAACCTGCCTGGCATTCACATTCGCTCCCACAGCGCAATGATCTGTCCAGCACGCGTCCAGCACAACTGGTTTGCCAACCTATTGTCACTCGGAACTGTTGAAAGAAATGAAATGCCTCGCTCCTGCCCAGAGTGAAACGGGTCTGTGCCCTGAAATGAATCTCAATTTAAATGCTGGTTTATTTCTGCTTAATCACTGCTATCCAATATTTGGGTTGATGCAAAGCTGGAGATGATTCAAAAGTCAGGGAAGATTCGTGTTTAATTCTCTCCCAGAATATTAGCAAAAACCTGGGTCTCTATTAATTCTGCCATGAGCGGCTGTGTAGCGAAGATTTCAGTCTCTTTGTCTCTCTCCACTCCGCCGCCGCTGCGCCTCCAGCTCTGCTCACCCGTGCTCGGCCCCATTGGCCCTGAATTAATTCAGCCTGCGTGCTCTAAACTCCAATCAGTTCTCTAGAATGGTGTTCTGAAAACTCAAAACTGATCCTGCCACTCTCCAACTTAAGTCCCTTTAATAGCTTTCTCAGCCAAGAAATAAATTCCAATCCTTTAAGGCCCTGATCCGAAAAGCCTTATCCGCTGGCGCCCTCTCTCACCCCACTCTGCCTCCTTTTCTGCATCTTCTCTCACTCTGACCCTGGGCCTTGACAGATGCTGATCCTTCTACCTGGAATTCTCTTCCTTCTCCACCTCTGGACTTTATCTTCCAGGTCTGAGCTTAAAGGGCACTTTGTCAGCAAGCCTTCTCTGACCTTCCATGGCACCTTGGGCTTCTCATGTAGCTCAGTTATAAAGCCTTATCAACAGGCCTCAGAGCTCCAAGAGGGCAGGGGCCAGCTCTGTGTGCTTCACTGCTGTATCCGGGGTGCTTAGTACAGCCTGGAACATGGAAGGTATTTAATAATTACTGCCTGTCTTGATAGGGCTTTGGGGAAATTGAGCAGCTACTTTTCCACCATAACTGTGCTCTCTGGTGTCCTTGATCCCTCCAGGAGCCACTGGGATCGAAGACCGGCTGCAGGAAGGAGTGCCCGACACAGTCGCTGCTCTGCAGGAAGCTGGGATCCAGCTCTGGGTCTTGACTGGCGACAAGCAGGAGACAGCGGTCAACATCGCCCACTCCTGCAGACTGTTAGATCAGACCGACACTGTGTACTCCATCAACACCGAAAATCAGGTGAGGACAAAGCGGAGTCCACATGTCCAAGTGCGGCACAGCCCTCAGGCCAGCTGGAGACGGGCTCATGGGTGGTGTCTGGGTACACGAGGAGGCCGCCCTACCAAGACCTTGGAGCGCAGAGGGCCCTGGAAGTCCTCCAGCCCTGGATCCTCTACCTCACACCCAGGTAGGGGCAGCCAGTATTCTATTAGGTCTAACAGTACAATTAGAAAGTTACGCCTCTCCTGAATTCTACCCTTGGCCCAGCCTCCTCATTCTACGTATGAGGACACTTAAGATCACGGAGGCTGTTGCCCGCCCAAGGTCACCTTGTAATTTCTGATAGATACGTCTAGAAAGCTGCTCTCCTTGAGGCCACTGCTGATTGCATGATACCATACTGTTTGCTCACAGAACCTCAATGGTTCATTTATTATAGTTTGAATTAACTCAACCATTGGGGGGGGGGGGGAACTTCACTTAAATTGAAATAATTCTGAGTTGAAAATTTCAGCTCCAACTTGTAAGTCAAATCGGTTTGCCACAGAATAAATCCTGAAGGGAATGACACGTGAAACCAGCACATGTTGATGGGATAGGAGAGAAGCAGAGGGTGAACCCCGTGATTTTTCCACCCAAATAGGCTGCAAGTGGCAGGGAGCAAGGTTTGGAAACAGGACTGTGTACAGTCTGAGAAGTGTGTTCAAAGTTGGAACACCATTTTACATTTAGGAGGAAAAGTCTATTTTCACAATGACAGCTGCAGAACGTAACCTTCCCCTCTCTCCCAGGCTGATGCATGTGGAAGTGGGCGTTGACCTGTAGGCTCCTAACCAAAGGAAGCAGGGATTGGATGAGATGTGGGCCATGGCCCAGGAAAGCGCTGCTTAGCAGAGGGGGTGAGTGGGGAGGGGCCGCAGAGAAAGGTACCACGGGAAAGGAAAAGGCCAGCGCGGGAGGAAAGGGAGAAGGGTGATAGAAGCTGATCAGGGCCCAGGAATTTGTGAGGCTTAAATTCGGTTTTTATTTCATGAAGAATACACATACACATTTTAAAAAAAAAAAAAAAGGGTAGTGTATACTGTGAAAAGTGCCAAAGGCCCTTTAAATTAATTGGAAAAATCATTTACTTTCTTGTCAGGTGCACAGATGATGCTACAGTTAGATTAAACCCCAAAGAATTTTCAAAATGAAAATAATCTCAGGGAAATCTTTGGCATTAATATTATGCTTAGGAGAAAAAGTAATTTGCAGCTTGCTTGAGTTCTCAATCCCTGCAAGAGTGTTGATGTCTTCCTGCCCTGCTGACAATGGAAATTTTGTTTGCAAAGATTATTTCACTCAAGGTGATTCCAGAAGGACATTGCAAACCTGTGATGTGAGCCGGGCCCGGGGCGGGGGGGGGGGGGGGGGGGGGCGGGGCAGGTGCTTCTGCAGGTTCTGTTAAATGCAATGCGTTCCTGCAGGAAGCTGGCATGTTTGTTGATTAATTAGCCAAAGCTCCTAAGGAACGGTGGGCCACACTCCACATTGAGTTCAGTCACTGTCAACTTCGAAAGTTGTCTGGGGCCCTCCAAGAAGGTGCCTGAACGTTAGGCCCTGCCCGCACCCCTGGGGTGCTAAGCCCAGGAGTCTTTCTTGTCCCCTTGTCTGAGGAAAAGGGATGGGCGCCTAGATACGTCAAGACAGCCACTGGGGAAATCCATTCTAAATCCCAGATTTATTTAAACATCCATTTAATGTAATTACGTATTCAGTGGATATTTCCTCCAAGGGTTTTTATCTGCCTCATTCATTATAAATTGATTTAGGGCTACCGTTGCTTTGCTATGCATCTCGAAGCTGTAAGCAAGTTAGGGGGCATACGTAGACCTCAGGGTTCTCATCTGCAAGATGAGAATTAACAACCCATCCCTGAAATGTGTCACGGAATCTTAGCTGGGACTATAGTGTTAAGTAGGAACTAATAATAGCAACTATTATTATTAACAACATATTGGAAGGCTTAATATTGTCCAGATACCATAACTCTCTGAACTTCATTCTCTTCATCTGTAAAACAGAAATTTTAAAAGATTTATTTCAGAGGCTGTTTGGGACAGTTAAATAAGATCATAGAAGGAAAATATTTACTAGCATAGTATTTGTATTAGTTAATAAATTACATCAAAACTGAAAACAAAATGTTCATTATCACACAGTTTCTGAGCGTTAGCAGTCCAGGAGTAGCTTGAGTGGGTACGTACTCTGGGTCAAGCTCTGTCTCAAGGTTTCAGTCAAGGTGTCAGGGTTGTGGGCTCATCTAAATGCTCAACTGGGTGGGTCATTTGGGACCGGAGAGGAGTCCTCCTCAAGCTCATGGACATGATTGTTAGCAGGCCTCCATGCTTGCCACGTGGACCTCTCCACAGAGGGCTTCACATCGTGGCAGCTGGCTTTCCCCAAGGCAAGCCGTCCGAGGCAGAGTGAGGAAGAATGCCTTGTGGGTAGCCAGTCTTCGTAAACTACCTGGAGAAGTGACATCCTGTCGCTTTTGCGGAACTCCTCTTTAGAGAGGAGTCGCTAGTCCTAGCCCACACTCAAGGGGAGGAGCTCGCACGAGGGCGTGCGTACAAGAGGAGGAAACCACCAAGAATCATCTAAGAGGCCGCCTACCCCAGTACCTGACATACACTGAATGTTACGCGAATGGTAACTACTGTGATTATCACATAGAAAATTTGAAATAATTTGGAGATTTAATTTGGAAGCTTATGTTTCCAATGACTTGCTGCAGTCCTGAGTGGAAGGAATCTTTATCTGTGGTGATCCCAGCTTCAGCAAGGACCGTCTTGCTCTCTTTCCCAAGTAAGCGTTTCAGGCATAACCAGCGACTCCTCGCACGGCTTCCTGTGGCCCCCTGGGTTCTGTGCACGCCGGATTGCCGGTTCAGCGTCCCCTAGAGGAAGGGTCGGGAACAATGAACTGCAGTCCTACCCGCTCCAGAAGAAATTACAGCATTCTCAGAAGCTTCTAGATCAATGGTTCCCAAACCTATTATCTCAGAACAACTACCACAGTTCTTGCCAAAAGTCCACATATTACCTGTACTATTTTTTTATTGAATGATTTCACTTAAATTGACTCACTTTGAACATTTAAAAATTTATTTTTAGAAGGAAGTGTTGGCAGAACAGTAAATGGAAACTGTGACCCTGTGCCATACCTAAAACTGCACTGCTGAGTAAAGACCGTGGAAGCAACACGGTGCTATTAACACTGATAATACAGTTGCCTGCCACAGTTCCTCCCTATCTTTATTTAACAGTGAGGTTTACAGAAGGTAAAGAGGATTAAGAATATATTTAGAACCAAAATCTGACTTGGTATTTGATACAATCAGAAGTAATGGAGGAGACTGGATAAAAAGAAGTAACTTCTTCTTTTCATGTTTCAGGGGAAACACCAGAAAAATTAAGTTTCTTCAAACCAGTAAGATTCTCACGTCCACGGTCAGTTTTAAACAAGACGACCGACACGTTCACACCAGCAGATAAACGCACAGTTAACGTAGTTTTACGATTGAGGAGCCACAGTTTGAGTGGTCATGATCTGCCTCTGGTACTAAGTTGGATGACCTTGGACAAGTTACTAACACTTTCACTGTTTTCATTTCTTCATCTCTAAATGAAAGCGGGTAATAACGCACCTCACCCCTAAACACAGGAATGTCCCGAGGAACGTAGGAGAGCCAAAATGACTGTGACTCATAGAAAGCATCATACCAGCATGATATATTATCCTTATTTACCGTCGGATGAGGTTTACTATCGCACACCATCCCAGTATCTGTCTCTGTCTTGCTGAGCTATTTCCATTCCCATTCCATCTCCCCTATTTGGGACATCAATTTGATTCCCAATTAATATTGCTTCAATGATGTTTGATAGTGCAAAGAAGTGTAAAAATCACAGAATGATTCCTAGGTAAGTAATCTGTGTGGTGATGGAGTTTTGTAACTATTTTACTGAAGGATAAAGTGAGATTTTTAAACATACAATGTTCCAATGTTGCTTCATCATACCGAATGTATGATTCTGAATCTTTACAGGAAACCTGTGAATCCATCCTCGATTTCGCACTGGAAGAGGTAAAGCAATTTCATGGACCACAGAAGCCAGACCGCAAGCTCTTTGGGTGGCGCCTACCTTCTGAGACACCTGCCCCCACCTCGGGAGCGGCAGTTCCAAAGGTTGGATTGGTCATCGATGGGAAAACGCTGAGTACCATCTTCCAGGGGAAGCTGGAGAAGAAGTTTCTGGAGCTGACCCAGCACTGCCGGTCCGTCCTGTGCTGCCGCGCCACCCCGCTGCAGAAGAGCATGATCGTGAAGCTGGTGCGAGACAAGTTGAGCGTCATGACGCTTTCCATAGGTACCCGTCATGCTCAGGTGTGGGTGGCACTGTGGTAAGGCTGCTCTGACGGGGGGCCTGGACTGGGGGGAGAGAGGGGTGGTGCATGGGGGAAGTCAGGCATCTAAGTCAAGATGCTTAGACCAAGGGTCATTGTCCTTAGAGGGAGCAGGGTGAAAGTGACAAGATGCGGCAACCAGGAGATGAAGCAGAGTGGGAGACTGAACCCCAGTTCTCAGGATGAGCAGGGGAGCTAAGGAAAAATCAGGACTTGGCAGAAGGGCAAAGCCAAGAGGGGCCTCCACTCTGGAGCATCCGGGAGGCTCAGTAATACACGCACAGGCCAGCCCGGTTCTGGGATGCAGACCATCTCCCTTCCATGCTTCCCACACGGCACAACACTGAACGTCAGGTGTTTGTGGGTCTGGTATTCTGCTGAGTCTCGATGGCTGGCGGCAAGATTTAAAAGTCGGGCCTGTCCCGTATTTAATTGTGTATGTTTATTCCTAAATTCAAGGCCCAGCACAAAGCATACACTCGATTAAATGCTGGCTTGTTGGTTGATGAAGAATTCTTCATGACAGAACAAACTTTAATCACGGCGGAGGCAGAGAAGTAAAACCTTCCAGGAGAACCCAATCCTGGTTTACAAGAATCTTACTGATCAGGTCTCCATTAACCCTCCAGCCATCTCTCACCCTGGGTCCCAACCCAACGAAACTGCTCCCCATTCTCCAGGAGCCTTGTCCTCTCACATCCATGCCCTTGCACAGCTATTTCCCCTGTAAAACCCTCTTTCTGCCAGTCCCGCCTAACTGCCCTGTTCTCTGGGGCCTCCCCTGGCACACAGCCCTCCTAGCTCCCAAGTGCTCGAATGCTTTCCGTGATGGCCTGCTCAGGAGACCAGGCATCCCAGCATAGAGAGACAGTGCCAGTCTCACCCACCGTTTCATCCCACACCCAGCACGTACCACACACAGAGTAAATAGTACGTTTATTTAGGGACATGCTTACAGATGGTTTCAGGGTCTCTCCTTCCTACACAGGCATGGAGAGATTTTCCTTCCTGGCATTCCATATAAGAAGCCTATTATATATTGTTTTTTTCTCCTAGTATTTGGGTAAAAGCAAGTAAAAATAAATAATAAATTAGGGAGTGGGCACAAAAAAAAAACCCACAGGGAACAGAGCTTTAGCCACTACATTCTAATTTTATCCCCCTGAATTGTCCTCTTCAAAACTTCAGATACACAGAAGGCAATAGCCCAGGACTGATTCCCTGAAGAGAGAGATTGGCTTCACTCCCATAGCGACAGAAACGAAGCCAGCGGGGCGAGAAATAGCGTGATCACACACCTCTGCCCCCACCGGTGTGCCCACAGAGGGGGGTGACGGACGGGTGGATTCGTTCCGCCACGGGGGCAGATCAAAATTACGTGCTGCTCTGCGATCAAGAAAAAACAAATGTCATAAGAATAATGGCTACTTATAATGATAAAAGGTGAAAGATGAGTAAATTCTGATGCCAAATAATTAGGGGAAGGAAGTCCTCTCCCCCGGTGCCATGTATTCTATGAAGTCTAATGCAGATTGAATTGCAGACGATGAGGACCTACTGGAAAGTGGTGGGGTCAGAGGGTTAAGGCAATACAGTCTATAAGCCACACCCCGCAAGCTGAATCCAGCCCACTGTGTTTTTATAGGGATGCTAAGAATGCTTTTTATTCTTCTAAATGTAAGGACAGTTGTACGGTTTTGCTTCTTGGCCGACAAAGCCTAAAATATTTACCATCTGGCCCTTTACAGAAACAGTTTGGTCAACTCTAGTGCAAAAGATAAAGCATTAGGAAGGCCCAGACCCACAAGCTATACAGCTCCTTATCCAAACTGCTTGCCACCTACCTATCTGTGGCTATTTACATTTAAAATTAAAGTTAAATAGAATGTCACCAGCCACATTTCAAGAGTCACATGTGGCTAGTGGTTTCCATATTGGACAGTCAAGACATTTCCATCATTACAGAAAAATCTACCTGGCCCTAACCTCCCAGTCTCTGAATTATTCACAGAATGGCAATTCCATGTGACTAAATGTACCTCAGTTAAAAAAGTAGTCTCACTTTATGTTCAGAAACAAAGCTGAACACTGTCCCTGTCCTTAGAATCCCTTGGTAATCTGGTGACTTAGCTGTCCAGACATCCCGGTGGTCTTGACGTGGTCAGTATTTCATGTTATGCTGAGTTAAGGAAGGTATGCTAGCCTTGGAATCGGAAAGATCTCAGTTCCGATTTCCCTGGGTCTCTTCACTGGCTGGACTACTCATGCCAAGGGCCTGTGCTGCTCAGACTCTCCATTTGCTCCTCACTGAAGTCCATTGTAGCATGCGTGAGGTCTTGTGTGTAAGCTATAAAGCAAAGCTCAAGTCTCACTTACTTGCCAATAATTCCCAACACCTTTTCTAGACACCTTGTGCCTAGAAAAAGAAGACAAACATTTGTTGATTAAAAAAAAAAGTAGGGCTCATTGTCCAAAGAAGAAAAGACGTCTCTCGGGCCAAGTACCGTAGCAATTGACTTTTCCTGTAGAACTATTTAGAGCAATGTTAAAAGGATTCAATTAAGTACAAATGGGACACTTCAGAGCCATTCGTACAAAACCCTCCTCCGTGTCCCGCAGCAGTGGGACCAGGAATAAAGATACCTCGTGACCTCTCTCCTTTCAGGTGACGGAGCAAATGACGTCAGCATGATTCAAGCGGCGGATATTGGCATTGGAATATCTGGACAGGAAGGCATGCAGGTGCAGCTCCCTTCTGCTGTTCTTATTTCTTCCTTGCCCTCCTTGCTCCTTGTTGCAGTGTGGGGTAAACTTCTCCCTGAGAGGTTTGCAGAATTATCATCTGAAAGTTAGGCTTCCCTGTCATAAGCCTCCATCACCAGCCGCCTACTGCCAGGTGCTTCAGAGCCCAGAGAAGATCAGAGGTACTCAGCCTTTTACAGACACCTGGTGATACCTGTGTCCTAAAGCTCAATGGTACCCAACCATTCAGGAAGTGCTCCCGGAAACCAAATGTTTTCCCTTAGGTCCACCTGCCTGCATGCACCGGCTCCAAGGAATGCACAAACAGGAGTTTCCAGCATAGAAAGTTTTAATATTGTGTTGGCTAATCCAGAGGCAGGGAGCTAATGTTAAAGACCTGACTCCCCAAAGGTGTGGAGGTTACAGATTATATTGGGCAAAATCGTAAGACACTGTGGTTTAGGGCGTGTGCTGGGAGCTGAGTGTCAGAGGTGAGAGAAGGTGATGAATTGTTCCTTCAGCTCTTGAGGATGGACAGCTCTGAGCTCTTTTCTGCCTGTCCCTCTGTCTGGTCTCCTGGGAAAGTAGTCAGGGGGTCATCACCTTAGGGCTCGGAACTGAAACATAAGTTAGGTCAAGATGTTATCATTAGCCTGCCATGCTATCCTGACCATGTGATCACTTTTCAGGTTCTGGCTACTGTCTTCTGCTGCTTTGGGGGTTGCTGCTTATCCAGGGGAAAGGTTGGGGGAAAGACAGGGAGAGGGAGGGGGGAACATGTTGAGAGAGAGAGATTTCTAGATTTAGAATTTAAAGTTAAATGTAATCCAAGTCGTAAGGTCCCCCAGTTTCAGAAGACTAGGCCTCCCTCTGACTCCATGCCGCCCCCACTAGGTTCAGGCCAGGCTTTATGACCAGACTTGTCCAAACCTCAGAATCTTAAAAGAGCAGTAGGAACTGTGTCTTCTGGGGGCAGCAGACAGACACACTGCATCTGAGCGTGGAGCAAATGGCCGGCCTCAGCAGGTGGCCAAGGGGGTTCAGAGGTTTGAGGATTACTTGCCGGGAAGCCCCGACTCTCCGGGCCACCATCGCATCCCTAGCATGGTGCCCAAAACGTACAGGGCCACAGTAAATGCCCGCTGGATAAATGGAGATGAAGGCCCAATGAGACTGTGGGCCCCTCCTGACCTGCCCTTATTGGATTCCAGTGAGGTTTGGATTTCCCGGAGGGGAGAGTGGGGCGTCCAAGTCAAAAGAGCCACCCAAGGGCACCACGTAATGGCCCTTTGGGTCCAGCGCAAAGCCCTGCCCCGGGGAGCCTCTGTGGTGCCCCGGCGGTCAGGGTGGAGGCTAACACCCCTGCTCCGCCCCCGCAGGCCGTCATGTCCAGCGACTTCGCCATCTCCCGTTTCCGGCACCTCAAGAAGCTGCTGCTCGTGCACGGCCACTGGTGTTACTCGCGGCTGGCCAGGATGGTGGTGTACTACTTCTACAAGAACGTGGTGAGTAGCCCTCGGCCACCTCCCGCCTGCGCCCTGGGAGTCCTGTGCTCTGGGGCCTTGGGCAAGACGATGCGCTTCTCTGAGCCTCGATTTTGTCTTTGACAAAATGCATCTAATACTAGCTGTTTTGTGATGTTATTGTGAGGACAGCAGTGCTGTGTAGAAAGCACCTGGTACCTAGGAGGCAGCAGGAGCGGTTACCAACGTGGACTCCGGAGTCAGATATAGGTGGTTCCAGCCTTGGCTCCTGTATTCAGTAACAGCCCTACACACCTCAGTTTTGCCATCTGTAAAATGGGGCTGGCTAAAGCACCTTTCTCATGTATTTGCTAAGATGATGGAATGAGAGCTCGTGTATAATATGACTGGCATGTAGTAGTTACCCCATAGAGTTAGCCTTTACTTTTTTATCACTGTTGCTTCCTCAATGAGATTTATTTTCTGACTGCAAGGAAGAGAAGGATCTGAAGACCAACTAGTGTGACTTTTAGATGTCCTCCCCAGATAAAGCCACCCTAATGTAAGGCCCACGGCCCACCCTTTGCCGGGGAGTACAGGGAAAGATTTAGGGTGAAGTCCTTGACTTCTACCTGACTCTACCCTCACCTTCCAACAGGCAGTTGTCAAAGGTCAGGACACTAAAGCAGCTACTGACAAATGTTTCAAGTAGGGAGGTCACCTGGGTGACCTGGGAATAGTCAGCCAGCCTCTCTGAGCCTTGGCTTCCACATCAGCAGCGTGGGGAGACTATGGCCCTCTCTGTAGCACTATCCAAATACAAAAACATGGCTTCTCCTACACCATGTGTTCGTTTCTGGCTTGTTGATAAGGGTCCAAAGCAGGCACACACCGGCTGAGGTAGTAAAACTGTCGGAGGCTCTTGTTTGAAAAGCCCTTGAGGAACAAGGCGTATGGGAGGAAGTCAGGACTAAAGGAGGGAAGAGGGCCTGCGTTTTTCATTATCTAGTTCAAGGACTTTTGAATAATCCCCAAGAGGCTCCAAAGAGAATCCATTCCTGTTTGCATAAGAGGGGGGGCCTTAGGCAGGGCGGGGGGAACAGTATAGCCAAGTAGCAGCCTCAACGCTACGCTTTCCCCTCCTGCTCCATTCCCCAGTCCTGCCGGCAGGCGCTGTGGCTGTTACTCGGGCTCAGGAGTGAGCACTTCTGCGCAGAGGTCAATATATATAAACAGCATGGCAAACAATAATGTTAATTCGATAAGCTGGATGATACTCTTTCAGCAAGTGTCTGCAAAGTCACTCAATTTGACTTGAAGACACTCTGAGCATGAAAGACTGTTTACTTAGAATTCAAAATACCCATTTAATTTTTTTCTCTTGGCCTCTAAGGGAATAGTTCTTTTGAATAAGCCCAGCCTCCTCTCTGCATTAAATTTGTGAACTAGAAAAAGAAACATTTCCAGCCAGCCATGCTTTCAAAGCTTAAATGATATTTATTTCCAGCCCGATGCCATGCTCACCACAGCAGTACTGACGCCGCATTATCTCCCCTTTGCAATTAGGGGGTGGAGAACTATGACTCCCACATCCAAAACCAGTCCCAGAGGGGCTTCAAACCCTGCCTGCTCGGAAATGCGAATGATGCATTAATGACTGCACTGGGGCTCCCTGGGCACCGCCATCGTCGGCCCCAGTGCGCTCGCTCCGAGGTGTCCAGACTGCAGCCAGACGGAAGGGGTGGAAATAAGCAAAGTCCTCCAGGGCCTCGGAGGAAGAAAACACTCTGTAGTGTTAAAACACCAGCCTGAGCATTAGGAGAAAAAAACGACTGAGATAAACGAATAATTGTTCAAATTATTATTGAACATCTGTGTCAAGAACATTCTCGGGCACTGGGTACGGAAACAGATGTGGTCGCTGCCCTCACGAAGCTTACAGTCAAATCAGGCCTCAGCAAACTTACTCTGCAAAAGGCCACGTAGTACACATGTTCAGCTTTGCGGGTCATCCAGCCTCTGTTGCAACTACTCACCTCTTCTGCGGCAACATGAAGGCAGTTACAGACACTATGCAAGTGAATTGCTGTGGCTGAGCCCCGGCATCTATGGCTGGATTGGTTTGTCAACTCCTGGTCCCAGTAAATCTTGCTTTTCTAAATACAGTTTAGGGACCAGCAGCATTAGCTTTCCGCAGATCCTCGTGGTCCACCCCAGACCTGCTAACTCAATGTGCATTTTTAATACGATCCGTATGGGATTCCTGTGAAGCTTAAAGATTGATAAGCACTAGTACAGAAAAGAGCTGAGAACTCTGTCCGTAGAGGAAGGTCAGGGTGCTATGGACATATCTCTAGGAGACGAGCAAATCAAGGCTCAGAGAGGGTGAGTGATTCTTCCACGTGCACACAGCGTGCGAGAGTCAGCAAGACGAAGATGCGAATGACCTTCCTACTCTAAACATTTTTGCCAACAGATAGTTTACTAAGTGTCCCAACCTCTCTGAACTCCCTGTCGGGAAGTGAGATGCAGGGTCTCAGGTGGAAGCCAGGACAAAATGAACACTTCAGCCATGACCTGAAAGACAGTAAATACAACTGTTAGCCAGTCCCCGTGCTGACCAGGAGAGGCTCGATGACCTGAGTCCTTCCAGGAAATTATTTCAGGCAGCTTATGTATAATTTTACAGTATATGTTGTACCTAATTCCAAAGAAGTGTAAGTAACTTACAGTAACAACATGAAGACAATAAGGAAGTTATAAAGAAAATATAAGAGTATATGGATCAGGAGAGGGAAGTTGTACCAGGACCTTGGGATAAAATACTGAGTATTGGACGTCTGACTGAAACAAGCAGACCAGTTCTGGGTCAGGGGGGTGAGGGTTGTGGGGGGGGGAGACTACTCTCTTTGCTCTAAATTCAGAGATTAATTTGTCAAGCAGACCTTTAGAAAAAGGCCACACAGAAACCTTCAGGAACTCACCTTCCCTGGCATTTTTGTAGGAAATGAAAATTTACCTGCATCTATGGTCAGCCTTTTTCCTAACAACCCTTAATAAAAATCAATATTAAATTATAATTCAGTAAGGGCATTCCAATGGGAAACTGAGCCAGTGATATCAAAGCACAGAGCATTTTATCCCTGTAACTAGGACTCGCTGAAGCCCTTCAGCACTGCCAGTGCCTGTGGTGTAGGGCAAGGAGCTGAAGAAATGCTGAGCTGTGCAAAGCCCAGTTCACCGGGATTCTCCACCCCACCCCTGATTTCTGTGCCATTTCCTTCGTATTCAGTACTGCTTGCTACTGTTCGGCAAAGCATTACCAACGGTATCATCCACCACTAGTTATAGAGAACCTATCGCGTACTAAACACTGTGCCAAAAACTTCCCATTCATAGGTACCCATGAGAGTGAGTGGAGTATAGGGGCTCAGAGCATCTGTGCTAGAGCCAGACCAGGTTCAAATCCCAGCCCCG
This sequence comes from Glossophaga mutica, assembly GCA_039655065.1. Lineage (NCBI taxonomy): Eukaryota > Metazoa > Chordata > Mammalia > Chiroptera > Phyllostomidae > Glossophaga > Glossophaga mutica. The sequence goes on from CM077314.1 coordinate 13,246,228, forward strand.
CTCTGCTACCGAACAGCAGCAGGGCTCTAAGTAACTTGTTTAAGCTCTCTGCGTCTCCGGCCCCTCCTGTGAAATGGGGATGCTCCCTAGCTCACGGGACTCGTGTGTGCACAAACGAGCTGCTATACGGGCGGTGCTTCGGACGGCACCTCACCTAGTAAGTGCTTCATTTCTCCAGGTTAAACGAGATGATGGGGACAATGGTGACAGCAGGTGCTAACAGCCTTGTGGGGTGGGGACAGGAAGCCTCCCACTGGTCATCTGGGCGGAGAAGCCCAAGGATGAGGCTCCTGGGCTAAAAGAATCACAGCCAGCCTTGCTATTATTGCACAACCCAGAGATGGGACTGAGAAGGCTGGGGTGGTCGAGAGCAAGAGCTTTGAAAACTCAGGCTGTGCCACAGTCTAGCTCTGAACATGGGCAGGGGGTCGCTGACGAGTCAGAGCTTCAGAGTCCTCACTCATGGAGTGGGGCTAGGAATGCTGTTATGAAGATATAACAGTAATATAACACATAGGCATAATCGTATTGTTAGCAATAATAGTAATCTTGCAAGGTTGTAGGGACAAATTATATATCACAGTAACATATACTATACTAATATACTATAATATATATCACACACCTGGCACAAACAGAAGGTCAAATACTGATGATCGGTGTTACTAACGGTAGTATTAACATATTTGTGTTATTACAATAATAAATAGAGAGCCTCTTCAGAATAACACTGGCCCAGCAGTTAGGGAATGAGAATTCTAGTTTGAATGCAAACCCACTGAACGATTTCTCCCAACACCCTTCCCCTGCTGCGCCTCGGCCACACAGAGCGGGGGCCGGGGTGGCGGGGAGCTCTAGTCCTAACTCCAGGACGCTGCTTATGTGGCCTTGCTGGCATCACCAAACCACATCATGGCAGGGCTCACTATTATCAGAGCCAGTAGTGGGGGCCAGTCCGTCTCGGGGGGAGGGCCTAGGTGGGAAAGAGCGTTAGCAAGCAGAACGCAGCAGTCAGGCCACAGACTGTCTTGCTCACCGGAGTTGCGTGACCGTTAGGCGAGTATCGAGAGAGAGGCCTCACAAAGTCTCCTTCCCTCGGTCCGTCTCCCGTTAGTCCCCTTCTCTCACCAGCCTGCGGGTCCGGGCTGCCGCTCTGGATCACGGGCCATGGTCGAGGTACCACTACTCCCACCTGAAAGGAAGCAAGATGATGTTCAGAAAGGTTGAGCACTTTGCCCAGGGTCACACAGCTAGTAAGTGACAGGGCAGGCGTTCAGTACCAGTCCTCTCTGCCTCCAAAACCTGTGCGCTTCACCACCATCGTGTACTTCACCAGGTCCTGAATGTGCTCAGTGCTTAGCCGTAGCAGTAGTTTGGTAGTAACGATAGTGTCAGGAGCTGCCGCTCCAAGGATCGGAGTTATCTCCATCCTCACCTGACTTTGCATGTCGTGGACAAGGAGACTGAGCCCCCTGTAAGCCCAGTGACTTGTCAGAGGCCCCCAAGCCCTCGGGTCCTCGCTCACAAGGCCATGCCGTCTCTGTCCGCAGTGCTACGTCAACCTGCTCTTCTGGTACCAGTTCCTCTGCGGTTTCTCGGGCTCCACCATGATCGACTACTGGCAGATGATCTTCTTCAATCTCTTCTTCACCTCGCTGCCGCCTCTCGTCTTCGGAATCCTCGATAAAGACGTCTCTGCGGAAACACTTCTGGCGCTGCCCGAGCTGTACAAGAGCGGTCAGGACTCCGAGGTGAGGGGCTCAGGAGGGTGGACATGAGGGGGCCTCACTTCTCCCTGGAGGCGTCAGAGCAAGAGCCCTGTGTTCTAGTCACCATGCTGCCACGCACCTCCCATGTGACCAAGTAACTTCGCTCCCCATTCGTGGCCTGCTTCGCATTTGCTGTTGAGGGTGATGGACCAAACCAGTGAGTGTGTTTCTTTTTAGTGATTTCTTAATTATACCACCTGTTTATGGGACTGCCCTCATTGAAAGGGCCAAGGGCATGAAGCCAGCCCCCCACTGCTGGCCTTCATCGGAACACCTGGGATCAAAAGCCAGTTTGCTCAGCACTGGGTAACACCTTCATAAAGAAGGGCTCCTGCCACACATCTGGGAAGGCAAAACCCAAGATCACACTTGGCCTAGAACTTGCTGGTCTCAAGTAGATCAGCGGTCCCCAACCTTTTTGGCACCAGGGGCCTGTTTCATGGAAGACAATTTTTGCAGACCAGGGTGGGAGCGGGGGAATGATGGTTTCAGGATGATTCACATGCATTACATTCAAGCTCACCTCCCACCATGTAGCCCAGTTCCTAGCAAGCCCGGACCGGTACTGGTCCACAGCCCGGAGGTTGGGGACCCCCGAAGTAGAGTCAAGAAGGCCTGGGAAGCCATCAGGATGGTTTCATAAAAGACCCAGAGAAGCCACAGTGGCACCTGACCAATTTGGAGAAGTCAGATAGCAGGTGCTCAAGGGGTTGGGAGGTTGGATGCAGGAGCCAGAGAGGGGAGCCGCCGCAAAGGAGGAGCTCTGGGAAAAGCGACAGTGAAGTACCTGAGAGGAAGTCCCTTGCACCTGGGGGAAAGGACAGCAAAGCCAGGTGTGCTGCTTGAGAGCCGGTGACATTTGTGGCTAGAAACAAAGAATTAAGCCTGGTCCTGACCCGGAGACGGGGGAACACAGCAGCCCCAGCAGCTCCAGGCGAGGGAGACATGGGTACATCCCAGGCTTTGCAACGGCCCCCTTTCCGTAGGTGCGCTGGCTGGCTGCTGTGTTCCTTGAGGCCCTGATGTTCAAAGTTAATGTAGCAGAAGCATAAACCGTGAATACTTTCCCTTTTCCCAGGGAAGGCACAAAAGGAGAAGGCTTGTGTCCAAAGCCACTGAGCTCTGTCTCTTGGCAAACTGTGACCCTGGCCTGTGACAGATCTTCTTTTAAAATGCTGTTTAGATGCCTTAGAATCTCTAAATTTACCAAGCTTTTTTTAAAAAGTCTTTTTTTTATTATTCATTTACTTGTTTGTTTTTTACATTCCACATATAAGTGAGATCATGTGCTACTTGTCTTTCTCTGCCGGAATCATTTCACTCAGCATAATACCCTCTAGGTCCATCCATGCTGTTGCAAATGGCAAGGCTTTTTTCTTCTTTTTTTTTTTTTGAGGGGGGGGGAGCTGAAGAACATTCCTGTGTGTGTGTATAAGTACACACATATATATGTATATACAATGATCATAGGGGTCCATATCTTTTTAAATTAATAATTTTCTGTTCTTCATATAATACCCAGAAGTAGAATTTCTAGATCATATGGTGGCGCTCTCTTTAATTTTTTCAGCGGTCTCCATACTATTTGCCACACTGGCTGCACCAATTCACAAACCCTCCAAAGGTGCAGGAGGGCTGCCCGCCCCACGTGCTCCCCAGCACGGGCTGTTTGCTGACTGACTGCTGACGGCCCCTCCGGTGGTGGTAACTGCTGCTGTGTTCTCTCCGGCAGTGCTATAACCCGCGGACTTTCTGGATCTCCATGATGGATGCGTTCTACCAGAGCCTCGTCTGTTTCTTCATCCCTTACCTGGTAAGTCACATAGTTCCAGCCGTACAAACCGCAGGGCGGGACTGGCCCTGTTTATGTGACATCCTCGACCAGTAGTGTCTTTCCGGACCCTTCAGAGCGGAGGTTCAAAGCAGGTGGCCTGCGGACTACATCCAGCCTAGGGCATCTGGCAAGTCAGAATGCTTCACTCAGACATTTCACTGTCCGCCAGGTTTTGAAACACTGAATGCTAACATTGCATTGGATCATTTTTCCCACGTGGCAGCAATCCAGAGTTGATGCACAGCCCTGCTTAGATAGGAACCATATTCTGCAGTTTGCCATAGTCCCCACCACTCCCTTTTGTCTTATACTTGGCCGCCTTCGCTTATTTACTCTTTCCTACTGGAGCACTGTAGGGATTTGAATTTACAACCCTTGATTTCAATTTGCACTTCTTAGGCCAAGACAGCAAGCATTCAGGCAGCAAGACAGAAAGAATACTGCAGTACCTGAAATTAAAAACCAGAATACAAGCAGCAAGGACAGCAGCCCGTCTCAGTCTGGTTCCCCAATGTAGCGTGAGAATTTAGAGAGTGAAGGCTATCTGTATTTCTCCTGGACAGAGAACCAGAATATGGGGTAACTGCCACCAGGTCAACAGTAGCGTCTACCCAGCCTCGAGGCTCACATCCTTTTGCAGTTAGCAACATGGGGATCCAGGAAGCAGGCTTTTTACTCTTCATTGGAACTTCCTGGCTTACAAATCCCTCCCTGGCCAGGCCTCTGTTTGCCTTTTCTGCTGAATCTTTGGCTCCTAGTGTGAGCTCAGCAGACCCACCCTCAAGGACTATTTGAAGTTCTCCAACCTCAGTTCTGGCCTTCAGCTGGACTCCTTTCCCCCTGCCCTTCCAGACATTAACTTCTCTTCTTACGATCTCAGCTGACACAGCCCGTCGTCTTTACGCCCAGTGTGCCTTGTACTTGCCTCCACTGTGGCATTTACCCCCCTTAAATTGTGCTGTTAAACCTGCCAAGTAGGCTGTGAACTCCTTGAAGGCAGACACAAAGTAGCTTCAGCAATTAGCATCATGCCTAGTGGGTGCTCAGTAAATTATTCCATTCGTCCCAAGTGTTCTGGAATGCCCATTGTGGCTTCCTGTGAAAATGGGTTTCTAAATAATGTAGCCTCATCACTTTCCTCATCTCATCTGCTCTGTGGCTCAGTTCCCCACAAGTGTGGCAGCTGAGTATCTTCTCCCCATTCCTCCTCACCCTTTGACACCTGCCTCCTCTGATGCTTTAGAATCATTGTGTCAAAGACATGGCCTTGAGCCCACGGGCACAGCTGACAGTGCCCCTTCATTCGCCCTCTGCAGACCTACAGGGACTCCGATATCGACGTCTTCACCTTTGGGACCCCCATCAACACCATCTCCCTCACCACCATCCTCTTGCACCAGGCGATGGAAATGAAGACCTGGGTAAGTGCCTCCCTGCTTAAAATTTGTGACCATGTTCAGATCTGCTGTACTTCATACCATTGGTCCACTTGATAAATACGTACTGAGCTTTTCCCTGTGTCTCTCCTAAACAAGGATGAAGGAGGTGTGGAAGGTAAAATTTCTGGCTTCAACTTGCTTATCAGCCAGCCAGGAGGATGAAGCTAACATATATAAAACAATGAGACAATTAGTTACAAAAATTGATATTAATGAAAAGAAGTGAAGGGTGTTTTCAGAGGCAAGGAGAATGTCAGACTGATCCTGCTGTGGTAGAGAGGTGTGCTCCCCCTGAATTTCAGGGTAAAAGATTAGAAAACTAACCTTATGTAACCGCATCTCAAGCTGAAATATCACATTTTAGTATCTAAAAGGGCAACACCGGCTTTTTCATTAAGTTCTTCTAGTCAATAATCATAAAAACAAAGACACTAAAATTGTGTACCAGGTGTCTGTCTACACAATTTTTAAGGTATTAACTTCCCAGAGCCCTTTGTGGTTGGCGGGCTTTTGTTTTGAGATGTAATGGACGCACAGCTCTCTGTAATTTTAAGGTATACAGTGCAATCACTTCACACACACACGTGCTGCAAGGTGATGGATGTTAACTTAAACGTACTGCGGTCACCACTTTGCAATATGTGCATATGTTTGGTGTTTTGTAATTACCATTTTACAGATACAGAAATAGGTACAATGATGTTAAAAAAACTTGCCCCAAGCAAGTTCACGAGAGAAGCATGCTTGAACCCTAGCAGTCTGACTCCCGAGTTCTTAATTGCTGTGCTACTAGTGTGAGAGACCACTGTACAGAAAGATTTGTCCTTAGCCAAGCTGAAGTGACTCTTTCTGAAAACACGCAGATTAAAAATGTTTTAAACTGCACCCAGTAGGCATGGCGTGTTCCCTGTGTTGTACAGTGGAACTCCCCCCCACCGCCACTGTCACAGGCCAGACCAGGCCCCAACATGCTGAGTGATGGCTGGGAAGAGCCACCCAAGGCAACTTCGGGATCAGTGAGCTCCCGTTGAACAAAGCCCCTCTGCTCTAACTCATGCCCATGGCAAATAGAACAAACTGATAAAACCGAAAGGCAGAGCCATGAATAAGTACAGGATGAACGTCTCCAAGAACCACCAGCCCGGGAAGAGGCTGCAACAGGAGTGGAAGGTACTGGTCAGGCACAGGCAGTGGGGGAGTCTGGCTCCTCTGGGGTGAGCCCCAGTTTTCTGCTGGGTCTCAGGCCTGAGCTCAAGAAAACAAGCTTTAAAAAATGACAATGATGAGTATTTGGAGTTACAGTTTTATCAGAAGCAAGAGCTTTATGAGGAAGGGAGGCAAGAGTCAAAGGTATAACTTTAATACTAGGAACTGAGCCAACTTAGGAAACATTTAGAACTCTTGAAACTGAAAAATCATCACTGAAATTAAAAATGCAGTTTGTGGTACCTTAACAGGTCTAACATACATTTCATTCAACTCTCAGAAAGAAATGGGAGAGAAAATGAGACAGTGGGAATATTCTAAAGGATAGCAACTTGAGAATTTTGCAGAAGCGATGAAATATATGAACCCACAGTTTCAAGAAAGTCAGTAAAACCCAAACAAGATAAAAAGAAATCCACACATATTATATCAAAAGGAAACTATAGAACACTAAAGACAAAATAAAAATCATAAAAGCAGGCCAGGTTTTAAGTGACAGATGTCCTAAGGAACAACAGATGGACAGTGAGTAACTTCTCAGGGTTGGGGGTGGGGGGGGTGAAAAAGGAGACAACTGAATTTGAGCAACCATAAAAAAAAGTTACTAATTTCTCAGTAGCAACAATGGAAGCCAGAAGACACTGGGGCGCTATCTTAAATATGCTGAATGAAAATAACCGCCAACAGAAATGCTGTATCCATCAAAAATGAGAGTAAAATAAAGCGTAAGGAAGAGCTCACCAGCAGACTCCCACGAGAGGCAATTCTGAAGGGCGCACTTAAATCAAGAAGAAAGAAATCACTGATGGGAGGTCCAAGGAGGGATTCAGGCATACAAAGTAGTAGACATAACTAAATTTTAATAAATATTGGCCACACTAAACTATAATAACGTGTGCTTTAAAAATGATATAGTTGAGACTTCCGGCCAAGATGGAGGCGTAGGCGGACACACTGTGCCTCCTCTCACAACCAAAATTAAGGACAACAAATATTTAGAAACAAGAAAACAACCAGAACTATAGAAAATTGAACTGTACGGAAGTCCAACAACCATTCATCCAGACCGGTAAGAGGGGCGGAGTCGCAGTGGGAAAAAGTGGAGGTGCGGACCCAGGAAAGCAAGTAGCAGCGGCTCGCAGTTCCTAGGTGCGTGGGCGGTGGCTGGCGGTCCTGGGGCACACAGGCGGCAGCTGGCGGACCCCGGGCACAGGGGGGCAACTGTGCAGACCCAGTGAGGACGTACAAGGCGGCTGGCTGACCAGGGGGTCCCACATTCGCGCACGCAGACGGTCCAGGCAGAGGGGAAGTGGCGGAAGGGACTGAATCCAGGAGAGAGCGGAGCAGGCGCCATTGTTCCCTCTCAGACCCCGCCCCCACATACAGCGTCACAACCCAGCGACTGGGCTGCCCCACACTGGAGAGCGCCTGAGGCTCCACCCCTCACTACGTAACAGCACGCACGCGTGCGCAGATAATCCAGGTGAAGGGGAAGCAGCGGAGGTGACCGGAGTCCAGAAGAGAGCGGAACAGGCGCCATTCTTCCCTCTCGGACCCCGCCCCCACCTATAGCGTCACAACCCAGCGACTGGGCTGCCCCGCCCTGACGAACACCTGAGGCTCCACCCCTCATACGTAATAGCGACCAGACTAAAACCAAAACAAAACAAAACAAAAAAACCCCACCAAAAATGGCTCAAACCGGAGAAAAAATGAAAACGCCGGAGTCAGTTCCTCTAAGCAGTGAAGAGATAGCCAACCTATCAGATGCACAGTTCAAAGCACTGGTCATCAAAATGCTCACAGAATTGGTTGATTTTGCTCACAAACTAGATGAAAAAATGCAGGCTACAATCCGTGAAATGAAGGAAGACGCATGGGGAACCGATAGAGATGAAAGGAAAACTGGGACTCAAATCAATGGAGTGGACCAGAAGGAAGAAATTAACAACCAAACAGAAAACGAGGAAGAAACAAGAATTCAAAAAAATGAGGAGAGGCTTAGGAACCTCCAGGACATCGTTAAACGTCCCAACATCCGAATTATAGGGGTCCCAGAAGGGGAAGAAGAGCAACAAGTAGAAAACTTATTTCAACAAATAATAAAGGAGAACTTCCCCAATCTGGCAAAGGAAATAGACTACCAGGACGTCCAGGAAGCTCAGAAAGTCCCAAAGAAGTTGGACCCAAGGAGGAACACATCAAGGCACATCGTAATTACATTAGCCAAGATTAAAATGAAGCAGAGAATTCTAGAAGCAGCAAGGGATAAGGGGACAGTCACCTACAAAGGAGTTCCCATCAGACTGTCAGCTGATTTCTCAAAAGAGACCTTCCAGGCAAGAAGGGGCTGGAAAGAAATATTTGAAATCTTGAAAAGCAGGGACCTACATCCAAAATTGCTCTTTCCAGCAAAGCTGTCATTTAGAATGGAAGGACAGATAAAGCGCTTCTCAGATAAGGTCAACTTCAAGGAGTTCATCATCACCAAGCTCTTATTATATGAAATGTTAAAGGGACTTATCTAAGAAAAAGAAGATAAAAAATATGACAATGAAAAGACAGCAAACTCACAGCTATTAACAACCACACCTAAAACAAAAGCAAACTAAGCAAACAGCTAGAACAGGAACAGAACCACAGAAATGGAGATCGTATGGAGGGTTAGCAACAGGGGTGTGGGAGGAGGAGGGGGGGAAGGTACAGAGAATGAGTAGCATAGATAGTGGGTAGAAAATAGACAGGGGGAGGGCAAGAACAGTATGGGAAATGTAGAAGCTAAAGAACTTATGACACAAGGACATGAACTAAAGGGGTGAATGTGGGTGGGAGAGGGTGTGCAGGGTGGGGGGAATGATGGGGGAGAAATGGGACAACTGTAATAGCATAATCAATAAAATATATTTTAAAAAAAAAATGATATAGTTGAAATTGGCAGTAGCAACAAGATAGGCTGGGAGGGAGGTTAACAGAGCGAAGTACTCCAAAGCCCTGGTAGAATGCAGGAAGAGAGAAAGGCATTCTAAACCGTAAACTGCAGTAAGTTAAAATCGCCTATTATTACTTACCGAATAATCACTGAAAGAATCGAAACGGGATACGTAACTTTCAAACTTGTAAAGGGAGAAATAAAATTATACACAATAGTCAATAAATTTAAAAGAGGACAAGAATGGGGAGAGAAAGCGGCACCAAGCAGGCAGGACCAAATACGATTAGACAGCGTCACTGAACTTGGGAAACAAACCCCAGCCACGTGTGAAAAAAACCGATTTGTCACACAAACATAACACTGAAGAGGGAAAAAGCTATACGAAATATGATTCTATTTACTAACACCTAAAAAACAGTCCCTGCAGAGAAACCCAGAGAAGGGGTTAAACACCAAAGGACAGCTTGGAAATGACAAGCCAAGGCTGAGAGAGATTTAGGGGTTCTTGGGGTGTCTGCGCTGCAGTCCCCTCACCCAAGAAAGCTTAAACCAAAGTGAGGAAGTGAGTGCACCGCCTGCTGATCCAGGCTCTGCTTCAACAGCGTTCACTTCTTCTCGTCCACAGACCGTCGTCCACGCGCTGGTCCTCGCAGGCAGCTTCCTGATGTACTTCGCGGTGTCCCTGGTGTACAACGCCACCTGCGTCACCTGCAACAGTCCCGCCAACCCCTACGGCGTGATGGAAGGCCAGCTCTCAGACCCCACTTTCTACCTCGTCTGCTTCCTCGCGCCGGTCGCAGCTCTTCTCCCAAGGTTTGAGCAGAAGGCCTCTTTCCTTCCTACAACCCCCAGCTCCCCTCAGTAAGCCATCCTCGTAACCCAGAGTCAGGAGTTGGACGCCTGGCGGGGATCCTGGAGGCAACTGTTCTCAAAGATAAGGCCCTGGGACAGGAAGAACAATGAACTTGGAGGCAGAGAGCAGGGACTCTGGTCCCAGGTCGCCGCAGGGGAGCCCAGTCACCAAATCCAGCATGGCCTCCGCTGTGACGTCTGTAAAATGAGCATGGTCATTCCCGTGCTCCAGCCTTACACATGTTGCTGTGCGTCAGGGCTCATTTTGAAAAGCTCGACGGTTCTTTGGGAGCCCCAGAGCCTCATACAAAGGCCTGCAGAGACAGGCAGGCAACCAGCTGAAGCACAGACGTGGGCGCCTTCCCCCCACTGTTGCCCCCCGCCCCGCCCCGGAGCGATCACGCTGAGTATTCTCGAGCTTTAGATTTCTCCCACAAATTCACATTTTCCATGCAACAGCCAACTTCTTAATATCACTCAAATCTGTTAACAAACACACAAGATGTATTAGCCAAATAAATCATTCATGCCCAGGGACTATTCCTAACGTTTTCAGCCTAAACCCTCTGCACTTGCCTTTTCCAGGAAACTAGCGACAATGCCTTGTGTCTCCTTGGAGCTTGCTGCTCTTATCAAACACTCTAGCCCCTCATTTTGCTTCTTCTATCGCCTAGAAGTCAGGAGGAGCTATGGTTCCAGTCCCACTTGCTCCGGGCACAACTCAAGTGCCAGGAGGGACCAGAAATGTGCCCACGAGCTCACCACAAACTCCAGTGGGAGCTGGATTCTCCCAACTTGGTGGCCAGGGTTCTAGTCTCCGCCCACACTGTCCAGTCAAGCAGTCGGTGGACTTGACAACCACGTACCCACAGACCAAACTTAGCCCCCCTCCTTGCTCTCGATCTCACCACTCTGAACATCCTAATTCAGCCACTTTATAAGCTACAGGGAAAACAGGCCACCGCAACGCTGTGCTGGACATGTGCTAATCCAAAATCAGGAGACAGGGCCCTTTAATACATTTGGCAGCTGGTTTAACCTAGGCTGGCCTCCGTGTCCTGTCCTGAAGCCACCTCCAAACCTGGACCTCTACGGAAGGCTGGAGGCCAAAGATACCAACACGTCCAACACCCATGTTGGCCGAGTCTGAATGTGCACTGAGCGCATAGTCTCCGCAGCCTCAGCTCCCGCACTCCTGCCTCGACCAACCTTTGGGCCACACGCCACCCAGCTGCTTGGACTTCCCTAAACGCCCTCTCACCTTCCTCCCACAGCTCCTGTGCTCCTCCCGCTCAGAACACCCGCCCCACTAATGCCTCCCCCTTGGACATTATTTCAGGTAGTGCCATTCCAAGCCTTCCCTGACTTCACCTACCTTCCTCAGGCTGAAACAGGTTCCCCTTTCTTGCTTGTTCCATGACCTGGGTGTTATCTGTCACTGCCCTTTACATAAGTTGCCTGTTCGTCTCTGTCTGCCCATTAAGTCCCAGAAACAAGGTATCCTCCTCCTTATACAACCAACACTTAGCACAGTTCCTGTCGCAGTGGCTGCACTGAGACAAACGAGCAAAGGAAGCTAAAGGAACAGAAAAATGGGATCCTTGCTCTCAAGAAGCCTGCAGTGCAGTGAACAATTCAGACCCAAGTCTGACTATAATCCAAGAGTCAAAGAGATGAGTAATCACAGAGGGCCCTGAGAGCCAAAGGTGGGGAGCGATTAAGAACAAGCATAAGCCTCAGACAACACACCTCCCACTGCACCCCTTCTTCAGCCCACCCTCCCCCCTCGGGAGCTGGACCCTGGGAGAGACCGTGAGGATCATGCCCTTGCTGGAAAAGGGCATCAAATAAGTGGCTTAAATACTTTTGTCCACACTTTGAGGGTTAAACACAGCTGTGATCAAAACTGACCAAGGACTGATCTCTTCTGTTCTGTGTTTTTTGGGGGGGCAGGCATATAGAAACAGAAAATTATCAGCCCCATATTCTTTCTTACCCTTGGCTAGAAAACATACTTGGAGCCGAAAGCTACCAGCTTAATGAGAAGCCCTGCAAAGCATGAAAGACTGAACACATGCTTTGAAAAGACAAGCACTGAACATTCCAGCTTGTTAAACAGACACATTAAAAAAGTGAGCAAATATTTACTTGTTGGTTACCATAGCACATAAGTTAAATCTCTGCTTATTCTACATTATCATCATAAAGTTGTATTTCTGTTTAATTCTGTTTACTAAGTAAAGCAACGAAGTTTCTTCTGAGAAAGGATTATTTTAATAGTTCCAAGGACTACTGACTTGTAACCTTGGAAAAATTAATGTTTGTTATAGAAAACTACATGATAGAATGTTTGCTGTCGAGCCCTATTTGTTCACTTAAGGTTATAAGCTGTATTTGTCATATTGGAGGTAGATTTCACTCAACCTTGTGATAATTGGCCCACTGACCATGACCTCACTAATCTTGGTCTAATTAATTCAAGAATAAAACAACTATACTTCTCACAAGCTAAGAACATGTAAATCGTTTGGCAGATAAAAACAAAAGCAGCTAACACGTGAACTTTAAAACATAATGAGCATCTTAATTAGCTACAGTACAGGGTGCCAGCCCTCAGACACGCTCCCCGACATGCTCCACGACACGCTGGGTTTTTCTCCTGCTTCATGTCCTTGACACGGTGTGTTGTCAAGCTTTGGCACTTGGTTCCTCTGTCTTCTACCTTCACAGTCTCTCCACAGACATAGCCACCACTCTTGTGAAGATAAGTATTTTTTACAGGCAAATCTCCAGTGTAAATTCCCAGCCCAGATCTCACTTCTGAATTCCAGGTGCATCCTTCTAGCTTCCCCTATACTGCCTCCACTCGGTATGTGAGTTCAAAGAAAGTGAGAGGCATCTGTAATGTAAGTCATAATCCTCCCATTATCATCACCAGCACCTTCCAAGAAACCTGGGTCTGCTCCAGAGTTTCTGCCATCAAATGCTACCCAGTTGGGACCCAGACAGCCTGGGAGTCATCCTCGCTACCCGCCTCACCTCGTGCCCACATCCAGCCCATCCCCAAGAACTGCCAGGTTTATCCGCTACATGTTTCTCAGCTCTACTGCTATTTCCGTTCCTACCGCCGCCACCATGGATGGGCTAATCCCTTCATCCCAAATCACTTGAAAAGTCTCTTATTCACTCCAACCCATTGTCCCTGTGTCAAAGTGAGCCCGTGTCATAGGCTTGTAATCCTCCCAGGGCTCCCCGAGGCCTTTACAATACAGCACAAAAACCAAACCATGGCTCTCAGGCCCCGACAACCCCTTCTGGGTCCTTTCCCCGCTCTTGTCCTCACTGTCCCCACTCCAGCCACTGTGCGTGGCCTTGTTCTCACTTCCTTTGTCAGGCTGCCTCCTATGCATCCCTTGGACCTCAGCTGAAGTGGCTGTCCCTCGAGGAAGGTGCCTTGCACCGGATCTGGTGTCTGACACTGTCTCTCTCTGCTCCTCTGTTTCCGACTCTGCTCAGGTGCCTTGGGAGAGCAAGAACCCAGTCAGCTTAATCCCGGGCCGAGGGGGGGGCGGGGTGCGGGGCAGGGCCTGGTCCATGGTTGGGACTTGGTAGGGATCCCTGGAATGAACGGATAGAGAAGGAAAGCAGTGGCTCAGGGGGAAAGTTTTAACTGAGAAGATTCCAGTTTGCAGGAGGGGAGCTGAGCCTTTCCTGACCCTAACACGCCCACCTGTACTGACTCTGGGTGAGAGGAGGAAGAAGGGGGTAGCTGACCTGATGCCACGGGGGCTACAGAAACCTCCCACCCACTGTGAGGCTGCCTAACGGTGACAGGGTGGGGGCGTCGCTGCCACAAGGCTTTAGGAATAAAAATTGTAATAAAAAGGATTACTTCGGAGAAAGACCTTAGGTGTCTACTCTTTACGTAAAGACACTGACCCCCAGGGAAGGAACATGGCTTGCCCGGTATCACGGGATGATGCGGGATTTCTCAGAGACACCGCAATTGTTTTCACCTTCTTATTTTCCCCAAATGTGGGACAGGAAAACACCCCAGGCACAGGTAGAGATGCCCGGTCCCAGGTCCGGAACCAGCTCCATGCCACTGGGCCAGGGAAAGGAACCCTGTGTTGGCCAGGGGGAGACCCAGGAAAACCCATCTCATCTCTTGGAGCCCCAGCTTCTTCATCTGGCAAATCATGAAGATACAGCAATGCTGTGAATATCACATGGCCCACAGATTCAAGAGGAGAATATGTACTTAGAAACTACTTAAGCCCTATAAAGGGCTGCTATTGCGAAGCCTGCACATGTGCCTCCGTTAGAATACGTGCCCAGAGAGAGAAAGGGCTACCCTGCACACGGTAAAGAAGAGAAACCCAGGGATCCAGAGGGCTGGTGCGGACCCCAGCCGGGCCGCTGCGTGGCTCTGGGCAAATTGCGGTCTCACTGCCTCCGTTTCCTTGTGTGTAACCCGGGGGAAAGCACTGGCCGAGTGGGGCTGTTGGGAAAGACGAGTTAATGATCCTTAAAGCATTCAGAATAGTTCTGGTACATAGTAAACGTTAGCTATTACGTGTTGTTATGGAACGCCCAGATGCCGGAGGTGCTCAGGCATGGATCTGATAACCACCGGTCAGAAACACAGCAGAAAGGGCTGTGCCCGGGTGGGGAGTTGGATTCAAAGATCTCTTTCAATGCTCAAATTCAAGAGGCCAACAAAAATCAGAAAAGCTTGATTCTGTTATTTCTTCTTCCCCCACCAGGTACTTTTTCTTATCTCTACAAGGGACCTGTGGGAAGTCCCTGATCACCAAAGCTCAGAAAATTGACCGACTCCCAGCAGACAAGAGAGACCTGGAAATCCAGAGCTGGAGAAGCAGACAAATGCCCGCCCACCGTCCTGTGCCCCCTGTCCCTGAGCAGGACTTCAGAACCAGCACCCCAAAGAGCTCCGGCCCTCCCGAGCAGAAATGCAAGGAGCGCCAGGGGGTGCACGGAGGGAGAAGCAGCACAGAGCACATGAGGGATGACCCATGCTCAACGGATGCCCCAGCTAAACCCTCATCCAGAGAGCGCCTCCTTCTGGGCGGCGTGATGGCTCCCGGGGCCCCCCCAGGTGGACAGACCGGTGCATACCAACGCCCAATCAGGGGCAGCCATCGTCGGTCCCAGAGTTCGATGACCATATGAGGGGCCTGCAGAAATCCGCGCAGACTCAGAGGAGGCCGTCCAGGCACTGGTCCCATGAACCCAAGACTCCTCCTCTTCACAAAGGACAGTAGGAGCCAGTTCTACTCTTTCGTCCCCACCAGTCTTGACTTCCTTGGAGGAAGTGCTGGTCCCAAGGGGATTGACCAAAAAAGACTGAAAACCAGTCGACCTCTAGTCTCCTACTTGCTGCCAGGCAGCACGTCTTGCAAACAGAGTTTTCTAAAGAGTCTCTGTTTCTAGGGCATTGAGTTCCCAAATGTTCTAGCTAAGAGACGTTCTTCTGATTTGCTAGATAAGTACAGCCTAACAGGCCCGATGCATAAGTTTCCAAGATTCCAAGAAATATATCAACCCAGACGATCTACAGGTTATGGAAGGTTCTGGGCTTGTCAAACCATCGCCTGACCCCGTGGGTGCCAGAGTTCCAATTTCAGAAGATACCCATACACACAGGGGTTTCGTCTTGTTGCCATTGCAGAGATGGCCGTGTCGGGGTTGACATCTCTTCCAATCACAAGGAGTTGGGTCGCTTTTTGTCTCTAAGCCAAAGAAAACCACATGTAAAGATTAAAACTAGGCCTGAACTCAGAGCCACAGCCAGTGTAAGAGGCAGAAAGAACTTCTGTTCTTTCTTAGTGTGCTTCTACACACTAAGGGAAATGGGTGTCCCAGAACCCAGGCTTCAGCTGACAGACCCTATGTCCCACAGCCTCGGGAATCTACCAAGGGAGCAGCACTTTTTGTAAAGCTATTTATTGTATTTATTTTTAAAGAAAACTACTCATGCCCATCCAGCTCTCAGAACAGAAAAACGCTAAGACCAGTATTAGCACACCTGCACCCAGAATAGACCCACAGGGTAGGAGCAACTCGGAGCCCAAACAATAACACCTTTAAGGGTAGGGTCAATGTCAAACCCTATTCATTAAGCCTAGCCCAGAGCAGCGCCATCAGGAGGACACAGGCCCATGCTTCTGTTCAATTGGGGAGACTCACAGGGAGTCTCATTCATAGGAAAAGAAGGACTACATAGGCTTCTTAACCGTAGAGGTAGTAAATTCCAAAAGTGTAGTCACTCAAAACAGTGTTGAAATAAAAGAATGGATGGTAGAATTCTAACAGACTCTCAAGAGAAGCTAGGTCTTCGACGGGCAAGGAGAGCCTGTCCTTAGTCTTTTAAGGTAAGTCAGGGAGGGCTACTAAACCCTTTCTCCTTCAGGTGGTGCCTCTACGTTAGGCGAAATCCCTTTTGGTTAGGAATAAACATGATGAGTGTTTCAGCCCAAGAGTCATAGCCACCTCGCTTGAGTAACTTCTCAGCAACGATGCCCAAAAAGATCTCAACAACCAGCTTGGCAAACGGCAGACTGAGCTGGTCCTCTGCCCACCCTGCAGACAAACCTGAACTTGAGAAGCTGTTTGGAGCAAAAACCCTGGATCACTTTCACCAACTCCCACATAATGACACCAGTGCTGGCCAGCTGGTGGGTGTTCGGGGGAGCCCTGTGATATGATATGCATTGTCCCGAGTGAGGGGATTGAGCCAAAACTTGGATCTCAGGGTCCCTTTCTCCCTGCGATTCCTGCCCAGCCCCGAAAGCCAGATGAGACAGGGTGTTTCAGAAAAGAACTGAGAGGTGGGAAGAACACAGCCTCAGGGGAGCTGAGACCCAGATCTTTGCTCTCCAGAGCCAGGAGCCTTGAAGCAGGAAGCCCCACCTACAAATTAGGGTTGAACTGCCCTACCTCCCAGGCTTGGCATAAGGATCAAGTCAAAGTGGAGGGGGTGGAGGGGAGGGGAAAATGCTCTGAAAGCTGTAACACCCTGGATAATGACACAGCGATTTTTATTCCAGAGCTGAGAGAAAAGAGGTGACAGAGAAGTTGAGAAAGTGTCTGACCTGACACCTAAATGCCAAACCATACCGTCCTTGAGATGCTGCTCTGTCTCGGGCAGGACCGACCACCCCCGTTAGCCAGGATTTTCCTGGTGACAGCGCTGCACGTCCCCCATCCTGGGAACCTCCTCAGTCCCGGGCAGCTGGGGCAACGGGCCACCCACTCCTGCCCTTTGTAAACCAAATCAGCTGTGACCCTGCAACGTGCCACCTTAAGGGGAAACGTTACAACTATTCACCTACGACACCATGTTAGTGATTGCACTTAATACATTTTTATACTTTTATGTTCTTTTACTGATTGGCTGGAAATGTGTCATCCTTTGTTAGAAGAAAAAAGTAAATGTTTTTTCAGAATTGCTTGCAGTTTTGAGTAGTCTGTCATCCATCCATCCTTCTTCGCATTCACTCATCTGCTCGTCCATCCGTCCATCTACCCACTGAATCTCTGGTAGGCCCCTGCTACACGCCTGGTGCCGTGCTAGGGGCTGCCAGGAACTCCTCTCTGTCTTGCAGAAGCTCACAGCCTGGTTGGACACAGAGTATCAGGAACGTATCTGATCCCGTGGAAGAGTGCGACACAAACCAAAACAGCTCCAGGAATAAGCAGCAGCACACACAGCCCCCTCCCTCCGAAACCCTAGCCTGGCTACCCCCCTTCCTGGAAGCCTGACCCCACCCTCAAACCTTCACTGGTCAGGAGCCCCTTTTCACGCACTCGTTCAGCAAGTGCCTGCTGTCCGCGGCACTGGGGTAGGCACCAAGCGTAAAAGAGGAACGGAAACAGGCCCACTCCTGCTCTCAAGGAGTCTGCAGTCTAGGAGGGGGGACAGAGGAAGCGGTGGGGTGGCTCCCAGAGCAATCCAAATTTCAGCTGAGACCTTACTTAACCGGCAAAGAATTAAGTATGAATGCCCTGAAAAAGGAAATAATTGGTAGACACATCTCCTCAGGCAAGGGAAACAAAAGAAAAGAATAAACAAATAGGACTACCTCAAACTAAAAAGTTTTTGTACAGCAAAGGAAATCATTGACAAAATAAAAAGACAACCCACAAAATGGGAGAACATACTCACCCAAAACTTATAAAGAACTTACAAAACTCAACACATACACACAAAAAAATAAATAAAAATGGGCAAAGTACCTCCCTGAATACACACTTATCCGAAGAGGACATACAGATGGCCAATGGAAATACGAAAAGATGCTCAACATCACTAATCATCAGAGAAATGCAAAATAAAACCACAGTGACACATCATCTCACACCTGTCGGAATGGCTCTCATCAAAAAAATCAACAAACAACATGTGATGAGGATGTGGAGAAAGGGGAACCCTTTTGCACTGTTGGTAGGAATGCAGACTGGTGCAGCCACTATGGAAAGCAGTAAGGAGATACTTCAAAAAATTTAACATGGATTTGCCTTTCAACCCAGCTATCCCACTTCTGGGAATATATCTGAAGGAACCCAAAACGCTAAAAAAACACGAGCTGAAAAAACACGAGCATCCCTATGTCCATTGTCATGTTATTTACAATTGCCAAGATATGGAAGCAGCCCAAGCGTCCATCAGTAGATGAGTGGATAAAACAACTCTGGGACATTTACACGATGGAATACTACTCGGCCATAAAAAAAGAAAGGGGAAGGGAAGGGAAGGGAAGGGAGGGGAGGGGAGGGGAGGGGAGGGGAGGGGAGGGGAGGGGAGGGGAGGGGAGGGGAGGGAAGGGGAGGGAAGGGGAGGGAAGGGGAGGGGAGGGAAGGGGAGGGGAGGGGAGGGGAGGGGAGGGGAGGGGAGGGAAGGGGAGGGAAGGGAAGGGAAGGGAAGGGAAGGGAAGGGAAAGGGAAAAGAAAAATTTGCCCTTCGCAACAGTATGGATGGACCTGGAGAACATCATGCTAAGTGAAATAAGCCAGTCAGAAAAAGACAAATGCCATATGATTTCACTCATATTGGAATCCAATGAACAAAATGAACTGACAAGCAAAATGGTAACACAGATGAAGAGCAGGATGACAGTTGGGGGCGGGGAGGGAGGTTAAGAAGTGGAGGGACTGAGCAAAAAGGAAAGAGGACTCATGGATGTGGACAAACAGTGTGGTGATTGCTGGCAGGAGGGGGGTATAAGGGAACTAAATAGTAATGGGAAAAATACAACAAAGATTAAATCGAAAAACATTAAGGAAAAGAAGAAAAGAGGCCCATGTGGCTGGAACCCGGTGAGCAGGAGGAAGTGCCCGGGACGACGTCAGCAGTAACTCCGTCAGCCACTGCGGGCTGGTGCTGGTCTGCGTGCACCTCGTCAGTGAGCTCGCAGCAGCCCTGCAAAGCAAGTGCTGCTGTCCTCCCCTTGTCCGTTGCGCTTTGGCGACATACGAACCACCCCCGAAGTTAGCAGATTAACACAATTAGTCAGTCATGTGCTCACAATGCTGCGAGTGGGCAGTTTGGGCTGAGTGGCTGGGACCTCCCTTCCCATGGTCTCTCACCCCCAAGGACGTCGGCCAACCTTGTCACATGGTGGCAATGTTCCGGGAATAAGAGCAGAAGCTGCAAAGTCTCTCGACACTGAGGCTCAGAACTCACACATCGTCCTTGCCACCACATCCTCTCCAAAACCAGTCACAAGGCCAGCCCAGTTGCAAGGGGGTGGGAAAATATAACCCACATCTAGTGAGAGGGGTTACAAAGACATTTGAGACCATTTGTAATCTACCACATCCCACTTACAAAAGGAGAAACTGAGGCAGAGAGCGGTTACATACATTTGGCACAGTCCCACAATTAACAAGTGGCAAGGCGGCATTCTAATTCCCGAAGTCTGAAACCGAAGTCTGTATATACTCTTAGCCACGGAGCTATACGAATGTGAGACGGGGCTGGAGGGAGCAGACGACAGAGCATCTGGTCCTCTCGACAGCCTCTGAGAGACAAGGCAGTACAGTGCTTAGCGAGCCTGAACTCCGTGCTCAGCTGGGTTGTTCACCCAGACGAAGGCTTCCGTAAGGAAGGAAGACAGCAGCACCTACAGGGAACCAAAACTCCGATCTCCCCCAAGCTGATCACCCAGCCAGGGCTTCTCATTCTGCGCACAAAGCCCCCAGGAGAAATCAGTCCCACAGGAGTGAGTTCTCCCAGGTCACCGGAGAACCCGAGACGGGGTGGGGCCCAGGCCGGACTGCACAGATTCAGAAGGCGGGGGCTGTGGGCTGGGGCAATGTCCTGAGCAGGGAGACCGCCTCAGGGCACAAGAGGAGTGCCCCAGCCAGGCTTCAGGATTCGGGCATTTTCAGGCCGGAGCCCAGACCGGCAGCCTGTTGTTCAGAGGCGCTCTAGTGCCACCTAGCAGCCGCGGAGGGGCTGCTGCACCTGAGGGCTCTCCCTGCAGCCAGAACAAAAAATAAAGAAAAAAGGAAAAGGAACCAGGGTAGAGGGGAAACAGGAACCAAGCCAGGAGGCCACATATCAGGTCTGGCTCTGCCAGTGGTTTCTGCTGTGACTCCGGGCAAATCCCCTCACCAGGCTTCAACCTCAAACCGAGGTTTGGTCAGTTTCCCCAAACCCTCAGGGTGGGAACTGCTCTGGTCCGAAACTGCGGTGCTTCTATTAAAAGCTGTTTGGGGAGGCTGGTTACAGTATAGGAATGACCCCGGTAAATGGACTTACTATTTGCTTCCCCTGCGTGCGTGCACACACACACACATGCACGTACGCACACACAGTGGAAGATCCCATGGGAGAGGCACCCCCCGACCCCCCCGACCCCTGCCATCTGCTCTCTGCTGCCCGCGGGCCCAGTGCTCAGTGCTGAACACTGTTGTGACTTTGGCTGTGAAAGAAAATCAGAGATGGGGCTGGTCTCGGCAGCAGGATGAGAAGGCAGGAGGGCAGAACGCATGTTGGGGAAGATGAGGGGGTGCCCAGTTGCCTTTTTCAAGCCAGCAGATATTAGGGAGCTGCAAATACCTATGGAGGGGCAGGGCAGCCCCATTCCCGCCGTCAGAAGGGCACTGGGAGGCCTCTTTCCCTGACCCAGCCTTTCATGAACTTAGTCCAGGTGCTAAACTGTGTAAGGAGTGGGGAAAGGGGAGCTTCCTTTCCGATAATCTCCATCAGCATCTCCTACCACCCCCCCCCCCAAAGAAGAAGAGCTGCTCACTACCTAAACGAATCACCGAAACAAGTCTCCAATATGCCTTCCAGGCACAGCGCTGCCCCCAAGCCCCGCCTGTCCCCCAGTCAGCCCACTACAGGGACCAGCTCCTCACAGCTCACACCAGGGAGAGGCTAGCCCAGGCACCTCCGGGACCAAGGCTACCTAGAGTCTGTCTTCAGGCCCCTGTTCAGCCAGTGGAGACTGGTTGATAGACACATGACTGAATTTTGAGGAAAAAATGGGGTTTTTTCAGTGTCGTGAGCCCTTCCTACCCCAGCTGACCTGTGTTCCCATAGACGAGGGGAAAGATATTTCTGAAGACAACAGAACTCAGGTGAGAGAGAAGTAGACGAGCCCGGAGCCACCCAGGAATTTAGATCAAGAGCTGAGGTTAGAACGGGGTCTCCTGAAACCCCCCTGGCGAGGGCTTCTCAACCGCCTCACCAGCCAGAGATTAGTAACTAGCAATCTTTTCCAGGGCTGCTCGGTCATTTCAAAATGAGAGGACTAACACAGAAAGGTATAATTTTTAAAAAGGCCTCATGGCAAGTGAGTCAGATCTGTTTGACTATGGAATCCTTCCAGAACGCCCCAAGTTGCCCTGTTTGCAAAAGGGCAGCCTGCAGCCTTTAAGAAGTCACTGCTCAGCATCTCCCATCTGCAGAGACAAAAATCAATTCCTTCCTCCAACAACTGCTGCTTCTGAGCCTCCAATCCTGCCTTTAAAACAGCCCAACTTTTACACACACACTACGTATATACAAACATTTGTTCCTTTCACTGGGTGCAAAAGACAGAAGTGTGAAGAGAAGCATACATTTGCCAACCCCATTTATAAGAGACTTGTACGTTGGGCAGTGAAAGTTCTCTTTCAAGAAGCAAGTACAAGGTTGACTTCCAGCCAAGATGGAGGTGTAGGTGGACACACTGTGCCTCCTCTCACAACCAAAATTAAGGACAACAAAGATTTAGAAACAAGAAAACAATCCGAACTGATAGAAAATTGAACTGTGCAGAAGTCCAATAACCATTCATCCAGACCGGTAAGAGAGGCAGAGTTGTGGCAGGAAAAAGGGGAGGTTGATGGACCCAGGTGTGCAGGCGGTGGCAGCTGGCAGATCCCAGGCATGGGTGGCAACAGTGCAGACCCAATGAGGCTGCACAAGGTGGCTGGCTGACCAGGCAGTCCCACATTCACGCACAGATAATCCTGGCAAAGGGGAAGTGGTGGAAGGGACTGGAATCCAAGAGAGCACAGAGCAAGCGTCATTGTTCGCTCTCGGACCCCGCCCTCACATACAGCATCACTACCCAGCCACTGGGCTGCCCCGCCCTGAGGAATACCTAAGGCTCCACCCCTCACTAAGTAACAACCTCAACCAGACCGAGAAAAAAACCCAAAAATTGCTCAAACGGGAGAACAAATCAAAGCCCCAGAGCCAATTCATCTAAGTGACCAAGAGAGAGCCAACCTATCAGATGCACAGTTCAAAGCCCTGGTGATCAGGATGCTCACAGAATTAGTTGATTTTGCTCACAAATTAGATGAACAAATGAAGGCTACAATAAGTGAAATGGAGGAAAACACACAGGGAACCGATAGAGATGGGAGGAAAACTGGGACTCAAATCAATGGAGTGGACCAGAAGGAAGAAACAAACAACCAAACAGAAAACAAGGAAGAAACAAGAATTCAACAAAATGAGGAGAGGCTTAGGAACCTCCGGGACATCTTGAAACGTCCCAACATCTGAATTATAGGGGTTCCAGAAGGGGAAGAGGCAGAGCAACAAGTGGAAAACTTATTTGAACAAATAATAAAGGAGAACATCCCCAATCTGGCAAAGGAAATAGACTTCCAGGAAGTCCAGAGAGTCCCAAAGAAGTTGGACCCAAGAATACACCAAGGCACATCGTAATTACATTAGCCAAGATTCAAATGGAGAGAATCCTAGAAGCAGCAAGGCATAAGGGGACAGTCACTTACAAAGGAGTTCCCATCAGACTGTCAGCTGATTTCCCAAAAGAGACCTTACAGGCAAGAAGGGCTGGAAAGAAGTATTCCATGTCACGAAAGTCAAGGACCTACATCCAAGATTGCTCTATCCAGCAAAGCTGTCCTTTAGAATGGAAGGGCAGATAAAGTGCTTCTCAGATAAGGTCAAGTTCAAGGAGTTCATCATCACCAAGCCCTTATTATAGGAAATGTTAAAGGGACTTACCTAAAAAAAAGAAGATCAAAAATATGACAGTAAAAAGACAGCAACTCACAGCTATTAACAACCACACCTAAAACAAAAGCAAACTAAGCAAAGAACTAGAACAGAAACAGAACCACAGAAATGGAGATCACATGGAGGGTTAGCAACAGGGGAGTGGGGGGAGGAGAGAGGGGGAAAAGGTACAGAGAATGAGTAGCATAGACAGTAGGTAGAAAATAGACAGGGGGAGGGCAAGAATAGTGAGAGAAATGCAGAAGCTGAAGAACTTATGACACATGGACATGAACTAAAGGGTGGGATGTGGGTGGGAGGGGGTGTGCAGGGTGGAGGGGAATGATGGAGGGAAATGGGACAACTGTAATAGCATAATCAATAAAATATATTTTAAAAAAAGAAGCAAGTACAAGAACCCTGGGCAGCCGGCCATTTGTGCCGCTTTTGCACACAGCGGCCTACATCAGCTCATGCTGAGGGCTTTCCTAAAACTTCTCAATGGTCGCAAACCCCAAACCAGCAGCAGCTGGCCTCAGCGTGTTCTGTGTCTCTTGCTGAGCAGCCCCAAGCATGGCATAAGCAGAGACCAGTCTCAACTTGCATTGTAACTCCCATCATGTGGCATAAGCTGCAGCCAGTGTTGTCTTGGAACATGGCTTCAATAAGCAGCCACAAACCTGGAACATGTGACAGTTGGCCTCAGCTCACAATGTGGTGCTCACCAAGGTACCCCCAGACCAGCACTGGTGGCAGCCAGCCTTGATTCTCAGCATAGCCTCACCCAAGTGCCTCCAACCCAGCACAGGCAACAATAACCTTGGTCTGCCCAGGGGCCCCTCCCAAGAGGCTCCAGAACAAAGACACCCAGTGGTCAGCTTTAGACCACACCGCGGGCCAGCCAACCAGCTCCGCAAATGACACCAGACCCTGCTACAGCAACTCCCACTCCCATGAGTTCAGCCCCAACATAATAGCTCATCCAGTGTAGTCACAGCTACCTTCACAGCCAGTCGGCCTGGGAGTCATTCCCAGACACTGATCTGCCAGCAGCAATCAAGGCTCAACTACAACAGGAGAGCACACACAACCCACACAAGAGACACTCCTGGAGCACCTGGCTCAGGTGAACTGGGAGACTGTGCCATGGGGCCTCCCAGGACACCTACTACATAAGGTCACTCTGCCAAGGCTGGGAATTGTAGTAGCTCTGCCTAATACATAGAAACAAACACAGGAAGGCAACCAAAATGAGGAGACAAAAAAAGATGTCTCAAATGAAAGAAAAGGACAAAAGTCCAGAAAAAGAACTAAATGAAATGGAGACAAGCAATCTACCAGATTCAGAGTTCAAAACACTCTTCATAAGAATGCTCAATGAACTGAAGGGAAGACTAGAAGAACTCGGTGAGAACTTCAACAAAGACATAAAAATTATAAAAGGGAACCAGTCAGAAATGAATAAAATAACTGAAATTAAGATTGCATTCGAGAGAATCAAAAGATCAAGTGAAACAGATTGAATAAGCAATCTGGAAGACAATGTAGAAGAAAACACTCAATGGAAAGATTCAAAAGAAAAAAGAATTTTAAAAGATGAGGATACATTAAGGGGCCTCTGGGACAACATCAAGCATGCCGACATTCACATCATAGGGGTACTAGAAG
This sequence comes from Glossophaga mutica, assembly GCA_039655065.1. Lineage (NCBI taxonomy): Eukaryota > Metazoa > Chordata > Mammalia > Chiroptera > Phyllostomidae > Glossophaga > Glossophaga mutica. The sequence goes on from CM077314.1 coordinate 13,271,417, forward strand.
AAGAGAGAGGGCAAGAGCTTGAAAACCTATTTGAAGAATAATGGCTGAAGACTTCCCTAACCTGGCAAAGCTAGTAGACATATAAGTCCAGCAAGCACAAAGAGTCCTGAATAAGGTGAACCCAAAGAGGCCCAAACCAAGACACATTAGAATTATAATGCCAAAGGGTAAAGACAAAGAATCTTAAAAGCAGCAAAAGAAACGCAGTTAGTTCCCTACAAGAGAGCTCCCATGAGACTATCAGCTGATATCTCAACAGAAACTTTCCAGGCCAAGAGGGATTGACACAAAACATTCAGAGGGATGAAAAGCAAGGACCTAAAACCAAGATTACTCTACCCAGCAAGACTATCATTTAGAATCAAAGGAGAGATAAAGAATTTCCCAAACAATAGAAAAACTAAAGGAGTTCATCACCAAGAAACCAGTTATAAGAATGTTATAGGAACTTCTTTAAAAAGAACAGATTAAAAATATGAATAAGGCCCTGGCTGGTGTGGCTCAGTGGATTGAGCGCAGGCTGCTAACCAAAGAGTCGCCGATCAATTCCCAGTCAGGGCACATGCCTGGGTTGCAGGCCACGTCCCCAGTGGGAGCCACGTGAAAGGCAACCACACACTGATGTTTCCCTCCCTCTCTTCCTCCCTCCCTTCCCTTCTAAAAATACATAAATAAAACCTTTTAAAAATATATGAATAAGAAAATATAGGGAAAAAAATCTCACAGTCAAAGACAAATACCTAATAAAAGCAGTGGATCAACCAACTCTAAAGCTAGTACAATGGTTAAGTGGCAAAAGTAGGAAGATCATGAGTAATTTCCAAATAAGTTAAGGAATACACAAAAATATCCACACAAAAAAGGTAAAAAATAATAAAAACATAAACATGGAGAGAGTGAGTAAAAATGGTAGTAATTTTTTAATGTGTTTGAACTTAAGTGACCATCAACTTAAAATAGACTGCTATAAATAACTTGGTATATAGAAAGAACTTGGTAACCACAAACCAAAAATCAACAAGAGATAGACAAGAAATAAAGAGAAAGGAATCCAAACACACTGTAGAAAATCATCAACATGCAAGAGAAGAGAGCAAGAGAATAAGAAAGGAACTGAGAACTACAGAAACAATCCCAAAACAATTACTAAAATAGTGATAGCTACATACCTATCAATAATAATTTTATATGTAAATGACTAAATGCTCTAATCAAAAACAGGTGGCTGAATAGATTTTTTTTTAAAAACGAGCTCCATACACATGCTGCCTACAAGAGACCTTTAGATCAAAAGACACACACAGACTGAAAGAACAGTAATAGAAAAAGTTATTTTCTTGCAAATGTAAGGGGAAAAAGCTGGAGTAGCAACACTTATATCAGACAAAACAGATGGGCTCTAACCAAGGAAGCACACACCAAGGCACGTCATAATTACATTACCCAAGATTAAAGATAAGGAGAGAACCTTAAAAGCCACAAGAGAAAAGAAGACAATTACCAACAAAGGATTTCCCATAAGACTATCAGCTGATTTCTCCAAAGAACCCTTACGGCAAGAAGGGGCTGGAAAGAAGTATTCCAAGTCATGAAAGGCAAGGACCTACATCCACGATTACTCTATCTAGCGAAGCTGTCATTTAGAATGGAAGGGCAGATAAAGTGCTTCCCAGATAAGGTCAAGTTCAAGGAGTTCATCATCACCAAGCCCTTATTATATGAAATGTTAAAGGGACTTAACTAGGAAAAAGAAGATCAAAACTATGAATAGCGAAATAACAACAAACTCACAACTATCAACAATTGAACCTGAAAAAAACAACTAAGCAAATAAGTAGAACAGGAACAAAATCACAGAAATGGAGATCACATGGAGGGTTATCAGCAGGAAGGGGGAGGAAGGAGAATGAGGCAAAACATATACAGAATAGGAAGCATAAATGGTATGTACAAAATAGACAGGGGAAGATTAAGAACAGTATAGGAAATGGAGAAGTCAAAGAACTTACATATATAACCCATGGACATGAAATAGGGGGCAAATGCTGGTGGGAGGGGTGGTGCAGGGCAGAAGGGATAAAGGGGAGAAAAAAATGGGACAACTGTACTAGCATAATTAATACAATATACTAAAAAAAAAAAAATCACAATAAAAAAACCAGGGCTCTAACAAGAGATAAAAAAGGGCATTTCATAATGATAAAGGGATCAATCCAATAAGACAACATAACTCTCATAAAAATCTAGACACCCAACATGGAGCATCTACATATATAAAGCAAATCCCTACCAAAATACTAATGGCATTTATCACAGAACTAGAACAAATAACGCTAAAATTTCTGAATTTTCTAAATGGAACCATGAAAGACCCCAAATAGCAAAAGCAACCTTGAGAAGAAAAAAAAAAAAAGAACAAAGTTGGAGGATCACGCTACCTGATAGCAAACTGTACCATAAGGGCAGTAATCAAAAAAGCATGGTACCGACATGAAAACAGACATATAGAAAATGTAACAGAAAGGAGAACCCCAAAATAAGTCCATGCCTGTACGGTCAATTAATCTATGACAAAGGAGGCCAGAACATACAATGGGGTAAAGACAGACTCTTCAATAAATGGTGTTGGGAAAACTGAACAGACAAATGCAAAGGAATGAATTGGTCACTGTCTTACACCATATACAAGAATTAACTCAAAATGGAGTAAACACCTAAATATAAGACCTAAAATCATAAAACTCCTAGAAGAAAGCAATAAGCTCTCTGACATTGCTCTTAGCAATACACACACACACACACACACACACACACACACACACACTTTTTTTGGATATGTCTCTCAAGCAAAGGAAACAGGAAAAAATAAACAAATGGGACTACATCAAACTAGAGAGCTTTTGCACAGTAAAGGACAAGCTGAAAAGACGACCTACTGAATGAGATGGCATTCTCCAATGATACATCTGATAAGGGGTTAATACTCAAAATATAAAGAACTCGTACAACTTAACACCATAAAAAACCTAAACAATCTGATTAAAACATGGACAGAGGACCTGAATACACATTTCTCCAAAGAGGACATATAGATGGCCAATAGACATATGAAGAGATGCTCACCATCACTAATTATTAGAGAGATTAAAATTAAAACCACAATGAGACATCACCTCACAGCTGTCAGTGTAGCTAGCATCAATAAATCAACAAACAACAAGTGCTGGCGAGGATGTGGAGAAAGGGGAACCCTCACACGCTGTTGGTGGGAATGCGGATTTGTACAGCCACTATGGAAAACAGTATGGAGGTTCCTCAAAAAATTAAAAATAGATCTCCCATATGACCCAGCAATTCCACTTCTGGATAGTTATCCAAAGAAATCTAAAACACCAATTCAGAAAAATATGTGCACCCTATGTTTGTTAAAGCAGTATTTACAATAGCCAAGATTTAGAAGCAACTGAAGTGCTCATTGATAAAGATATAGAAAATGTGGTTGTATATATTATATATATAATATATAATGGGATATTACTCAGCCATAGAAACAAAGTAAAATAAAATCTTTTCATTTGTGACAACATGAATGGACCTAGAGGGTAATTATGCTAAGAGAAACAAATCAGACAGAAAGACAAATAGTGTATGAGTTCACTTATATGTGGAATCTAAATAACAGAATAAAGGAACAAACAAAACAGAAACAAACTCAGATACAGAGAATAAACTGATGGTTGCCAGATGGGAGGGGGTGGGGCATGGGTGAGAAAAGGGACGAGATCAAGAAGTACAAATTGCCAGATATACAAATAGTCACAGGGATGTAAGGTATGGCACAGAGAATACAGTCGATAACACTGTAATAACTGTGTGTGGTGCCAGATGGCTATTAGACTTAGTGGGATGATCACTCCTACATTATATAAATGTCTAATCACTGTGTTGTACACCTGAAACTAATATTATATGCCAACTGTAATGGAAAGATAAAATTTAAAAAAAAAAAAGAACTCTGAGCAGTTTAACATTTGCTACACTTCTAGTTGAGCCATCCTCTTTTTAAGGAGCGAAGGAAGCAGAGAGGGGATGCAAGACCCAGAAAGGGGACATGAACTTGCAGGAGATTGAGAGTCTCTTTAACTACTCTAGAGTGTCCCTTGAGCCTGCTGATTACTCATCTATTTTTTTTTTTAAATCACTCCTTCTGGAATGTTAGAGCCTGAAGTCACAGGTCATGAAATGAATCCCCTCTGGGTCATCTTGGGGCCAGAACCAAGCCTTGGCCAACGCTAGTAGACGACTGGCTCGTCAGAATGTCCTCTCAGCCAGTCCTGACCCCAAATGCAGGAGGCAGAGGCGGGACATTTCCTCTGCCTCTCCCGACACCAGGAGAGGTCTCTGTCTCAGCCACCCATCTTCTCTACCCCATACGCAGAGACTGGGGGATGACCCAACGATCACAGTTCCTGGAAAATCATTAGTTCTTGACGACTGTCTTAAAAGTGCTCCAAACGTATTCTGGACTCCTCTGTCTGCCTTGGATTTCTTCCTTCCAGAGGGTCAGCAACCACAGTGGGGCTGAGACTCACCTCAGGTGCAAGCCAACCTCTCTTTTGCTCACTTTCCTCTTTTTTACTTTTGGCCATTGGACTCAGTTGTAAATAAATTATTGTTTCCAGCCCCGGCGGGTGTGGATCAGTGAATTGAGTGCCAGCCTGCAAACCAAAGGGCTGCCAGTTTGAGTCCCAGTCAGGGCACAGGACTGGGTTGTGGGCGAGGTCCCCAGTAGGGGGCGCACAAGAAGCAAACACACATTGCTGTTTCTCTCTCTCTTCCCCTCTGTCTAAAAATAAAATCTTTTTAAAAATTACTGTTCCCATTCTGTTCATGTTTCTTCTGTCACTAGTCTGGGTAGAGGGGAGTAGGAGAATGGGGGAGTGGGGGCCCAGACTGGGGAGAAGAAGTGATTGTCCGTGTGGGCTGCAGACATTCCCGAGTTCTATGTCCATGATGCCACCAACATACCATCAACATTTCAATTGTAACTTATCACCAATTTACAGGTAAGCAAATGGAGACTCAAAAACAGTAGCTTAACCAAAGATGCACTAAGAGATAGACCAGTATTCCAAACCCAGGTCAGATTCCAGCCCCTTAACAAGTAGGGCAGCCTGGTCTTCAAGAAGCAGCACAGCGTGTGATTTTCCCAAGGAGTCCTATCTCACAACCTCCCTCAAGGTTTCAAACTGTACCTCCAGCAGCTTAAACGTTCCAGCCTCCTTCCTGCCCAACTTCTCCACAGGCACACCCTCCATCTACTGCCACAGAGCCCAGGAGAAAGGCTGGTGCCCCGGAAGACTTGTTGACATTGGCCCAGCTCTAATTACCACTCTGACAGCCTGCACTCTGCCTGCTAGACAAACCAGAGCAGAGACACATTAATTTCTGCCCCAGCTGGCTCCCACCGTGGGCAGGCTCCCACTGGCGTGCTGAGAGGGGCTCCCCCTGAACCCCTGATGCCTGAGGAACACCCCCAGCCCTGCCTCTCTTCTATTCTTAATTAGAAGTTCCATTAGAACCACTACATCAACGAGGCACACGCCAGGCAGCATACTTCAGGACAATTAGCACACTCCTCGGGTTGCTGAAATGGCCTGGGCCCTGGTCTGTGCCAACATAATTACACCAAAACATATAGCCTACCAGGAGGCGCCCATGGTAAGGGGAAAGAGACAATTAGGCAGCACAATCTATCAGGCAGTTAGATCTGTAGGAAATTACTCTGTACACATAAGAGTTTACCAGAGGCTGAAACACATGGAGATGATCTCTTGCCTACGGCCCAGTCTGTCCACAAACCCACCCCGCCCCGTGCTGTGAATGCTCTGTGCGTTTGTGTGTAGACGCTGAGCCCCTGGAGAGACTGGCTGCAATCACCCGGGGTCTGGATCACTGTAGGTATGAGAGTCCCTTTCCTGGACTGTGGGACGTAATCGGCGGGGCGCAGGGGCTCAGGGACCCGCACCCACCTCCCTGCCACTTTCTGAATCCCAAGCCACTCATTAAAACCTGCCCCTAAGATAGCTCCTGGCTGAGTCATCCTGGTGATTCTGAGGAGTATATAAAAAGAGCAAAGTAGGAAACCGGGAAGAGCCCCCTGAACAACGGGAGAGCTGCGGAAAACCACCCGAGGCTCCCTGGACTCTGTTTGAAGCCACGCTCTCGGGGTTCACATGCAGGAGGGCCTCGTCCGCCCTCGATTTCCCGCCCAGGCTCCCGTGGCTGAACCGCCGCACCTTCCGCAGGCCAGCAGTGCCGCTGTCATTAACATTCAACTGGCATTTCCACTGCGCACCCCAGACCTGTTCTTTCAGCCCTTTGGAATCCTATTCAGACCAAAGTGAGCTTTGCCCTTGCGTTTTGGTTCGAGCGGCAGCAATTATTAAGACTGCAGGTGATGGTTTATTAGCATTTACTGAACAGCCACGGAGCCCTGCGTGATAGCAGTGGCCACTAGGTCTCCGACTCCCAAACTGAAATTAACAAGCCAGCAGGACACAAATGTGAATGGCAGGAAGGAGGCCATTTCGGGAAGAATTATTATTTATGGTTTTTCACCTAAGGCTGCAGATAGGGTGAAAGGTAGTGAGGCTTTGGGAAAGGGGGTGGTCAGGCTAACAGGAGGCAATCACTGTTCGGTCCATGTTAGCATGGACCAGAAACTAAAGGACAAGGGCACTCAGTGCCATAGACCAGTGGTTCTCATACTTTAACAGACATCAGGGCCACCTGAGAACTGACAAAACAAAAACTCCTGGCCCCACACCCGAAGTTTTTATTCAGCTGGCCTGGGCTGAGAGTCAAGACTTTTCCAGATCACGAGTGACGCTGGTGTGATGCTGACCCTAGGACCACACACCGAGCTCAGCTGCCACTGACCCTGGAGTGCAGAGCAGGCCCCTGGGCACAGAGCAGGGTGGAAGGGGTGGAAAGTTGATCTGCAGGAGCGAAAGGAAGACGCCCAGCACCCGTGCATGTTCCCAGCCCACACCATTCGGCCCAGTAGACCAGGGGCCAGCAAACGCTGTCTGTAAAGAGCTGGAGAGGGAATATTTTGGCCCTCTCAGGCCGAACCGTCTCTGTTACTACTCCTTCCCTCTGCCATCAATCACAGCACCACAGAGATGAAGGACGGTAGCTATGTTCCAAGAAAAAGTTACTTTTATTCCGTTATTTATAAAATTTTATTTACCGTGAACTCCTTTAAGTTGTCCCTCCCTTTGTATCTATCTCCACGGTGTTCAAAAGAGCCACCACAACCCCTCACTGAGCGTCCACCTATGCGTGCACGCCAGCAGCTTTCCAGGGCATCATCTTCGTGCTTCCAGGAAACTGAGATTCGATCTGTCCCAGCCAGGATCGGCGCTTGGGTGGCTGTCAGTTCATGGAAGAACTATAGTTCACCTGCACTGCGTGTCAGAAATTGTGCCTGCTAGTCGTTCCGGAGCCAGAGGAATCATGACAGCCACAGACCCTAGCTTTGGAGTTTAGTCAGCTAATGAGACGTCAGTTAAGGTTTTTAGGTCACAAGCAACAGATGTGAGACTGCATCACTTACATAAAAGGAAATGCATTCGGAGAATACTGGGATACCCATAGGCTCCAGGGACAGACAGACTGGCCACTTACTGAGAAGGCCAGAAACCAGCGTAGCCCTGAGGAGAGCCACCAGGGCCCAAGCCCAATCTCAGGACTCTGTTTAACACTCTCTTGGATGGGGCCCCAGCTTACGTCCAGGCACACCTCAGAGACATCGAGGGTCCAGCTCCAGACCATGCAGTAAAGCAATATCACAATAAAGTGAGTCATAATTTTCCGGGCTACCATTCGTAAAACAACACATCTGTGAAGCCCAATAAAGCGAAGCCCAGTAAAACGAGGTGTCCTACAGTGTTAGATTTTTCCTGGATGATCCCAGTTTGTACCCATGGTTGGTGGCTCCTGCTGTGGTCTCTTTGGCAGAGTTATTGTTCTCCTACGTCATTCCGGTTTTTAGGGAATCACTGACTCCTGATAAAGTTAAAATCAACTTGTTTTTAAATTGTATTTTTCTCATTACCAATCAGCCGCCTCCCCCGAGCAATCACCACCCTATTGTCCATGTCCATGAGTCCTGTTTCCTTTTTGCTCCATCCCTCCACCTCCTAACAGCCCCCCCACACAATAGCTGTCAACCTGCTCTCTATGTCTGTCTCTATTTTTCTTGTTAGTTCAGTTTGTTCATTAGATTCCACAGATGAGTGAAATCACATGGCACTTGTCTTTCTTTGATGGGCTTATTTCACTTAGCATAATGTCCTCCGGATCCATCCATACTGTCGCAGAAGGTAAAATGGCTCCTTTTTTATGGCCAAGTAGTATTCCGTTGTCTAAGTGCCCCCTAGTTGTTTTATCCTGGAATCATCTTGCAGCAGTCCGCCCAAGCCGCCAGCTCCCCAGGTTCTCCAGGTGGGCAGCAACACAGTCCATGCGTACAGCACGTTCCTTTTCAAAGCATCCTCAGGTGTCTCATCTCAAACGACTCTCACAGCTGCCCTATGAGGTAGCTGGCACAGATGTAACTGTTCCTTCTCAAGATAAGGAAGCTGGTAAGGGATGCGCCCATGCTCACACAGCAAGCGAGCGGCACAGCTGGGACGAGAACCCAGGTCTCCATAGGGCTGTGGTTCTCCACCTTTAGAGTGGCTAAGACACACTGGGATCCCTGTCCCAATGCAGTATCCTTAGCTTCAAATCCAGCGGTTCTGGTCCAGTAAGTCCTGAGTGAAGCGCAAGCACCTACATCACACCGAGGCGCCGCCCGCTGTGCTTACAGGCCCAAAACCTCAGCTGGCAAAACACTAGCACTGAGGAAATCCTCTCTACCAACGGCTCTGAGTGCGGCCCTGCCCAGAAGAGAGTCCACCAGCTCACTACCTCAAGGTGCTTTCCAAACCTATGGCATTTCATTGGCTTTTCCCTTCATCCTCTTATTACCTACTGATGTTAGCTTTCCAGAGCAGTAACAGCCAAAGACAAGCTCCAGTTCAGTGGTGGTCAGCGAGTTTCAGTTCAACATGAGATCTCCAGTCAACAAGCAGTGGCTTCTTACAGCCTTGGCATGAGGAGCAACAAGACTGACTGCAAGAGGCCCTGGAAGGACACCATGGTAGGTTAGTGATGTCTGTCATGGGCACGGTGAAGATGCTGGTGGCCAGCCTGGCACTGCTCTGGACAGTCCCCTGGCCTGAGTTTTCTCTCATTTTTTAACAGAATACTTCTGCAAAGAGAGACCTCGTTTCTGACTACAGATAATAAGGAATGATTTTTTTAAATTGCCTCCTTGCTGCCCATAACTCTGGGTTCTGCTTGAGACATTCAGATGCCGTGATTTAAATGTAAATATCCCCTGAAATCCATCAATGTCTGGGGAGCTGATTAAGCACCATGGACTAGAACAGTGTTCCTTTTTCTGATCTTCGGGCGTTTTTATTTTTGTGAGCTGATATATTACCATGGTGAGGGGACTTTCTCACACATTCTGCTCATGATAACAGATGAGGTGTGAAATTGATTCCGAGCACCTGGGAGGGTTATGATTTATCATCACACATTAGGCCCTGCGGAGCTTTGCTGGATGAGTCCCAACTACACTCAGATCCAACCACACTTCTGGAAACAGGACACATAGTGACTCAGGATACATTAAGTACAGCTATTTCAAGCTGGCACCCAATAAGCAGCTCCCTTTCATACATTCGGTCAACAAATATTTACTGAGCATCTACTCTGTGCCAGGTACTGCTTTAGGAGAGCAGATAACACACACTGGGCAAGAGAGACTCATCCCCAGACTCGCCTCCTCTCCCCAGTTATAACTTACACTCACCATAGGGTAAACATACCAGTAGCCTGGTGCCTAGGGATCACTGCTTCGTGTGGCCTGAACAAGACTTCATCCTGCAATTTTCTGGACTATGGATACTTGGAGGAGCCAATCTGAACTTGGCTAATGCTGCACCTTCATTGTTTGTTGTTCTCAGTACAAAGGATGGGCCCGCAGAAATTTTTATACTTTATTTATTTTAGAGAGAGGAAGGAAGGTGTGAGGGGGAGAGAGAGAGAGCTCGAGAAACATCGATTTCTCTTTTACGCACTCATTGGTTGATTTTTCTATGTGCCCCGATTGGAGATCGAACCCACAACTTTGGTGAATTGGGATGACACTCTAAACACCTGAGTACTCGGCCAGGGAAAATGGAAATTCCTAATGAGGGTGTACAGCACATGAGCCCCACAGGAAGTCACCCAGTCACAGGGCTTCAGGCAAAAGCCTTCCCTAACTGGAATTGTGTGGACATCTGGAAAGAACTCTCTCTTCTGCCAATCAATGCCTAAAACCATGTTCTTATACAGGGCTGGACAAGGGACAACAGGGCAGGACACCAGAGATTCATTAGGAAGTTTTCTGAGAATACACTCCTGAGGCTTCATGCTGACACTCCAGAATTCTGCCTCTGAAGTTCCGGACTGGGCTTCAGACAGATAGGTCTATGTTGGAAAAGCACCCGGGGGTGATTTTGATGAATCTAGAAAACACTGTTTCACTCAGATCTGGGCCTGGCCTCTGTCAAGATACAAGGCACAATTTATAATAAAGGGCATGGAAACCTGCGTGACTGGGAATCGCGCTCCTGAGGTTCCAGTCCTCATTTCGTCTTCAAGCAGCTGTGTGACCTCAGGCCAGGCGTCAGGCTCTCCGAGCCCCATATCATTAGACGCACATGAGGGGAGAAGGAGTCAATGACTTCTAGAGTGCCTCACAGAGCTGAGGTTATGCAGTTATGTTTTCTCACATTTGCAGCCAGTTTCAAACACTAATTGATTAAGCCCAGTATAAATAATCACTGATAAATAGTTCTTACAGGAAAGTAATGCATATTTAAAACACATTTGTGCCAATCAGTCCTTTGCATATTTAAATGTCAGAGTGCTCCGTATCGGGTGTTTATGAACCTCCCAGCAGCAGAGTCACCCTTGGGCTCTTTGTCACCCTGCCTTCTGCCTTCCTGCCCTTGGCCCATCTTTTGGATGTCCCCACAGCCGTGGTACTTAGTCACTGTCTGACTCTTAAGTGGAAGCTTCTAGATTTCTCTAAGAATATTTTCTGTAAATTCCATCTTCTCATTAAAGAATCCAGAGTTGTGTTTTTACACACCTTCGACAGACTGACTTTTTGCCTAATCATCTCCCTTTGATTAATATTCTGGCACTTTTTCATTCTGATCACCTGCCTCTCCAGGCCTCACTCACAAACACCTGCAAATACTCTGTGCTGATGGCTAAGCAACAAATCAAGTGACAAGCATCGAGATTGCTGTCCCTATTGCTCCTCCAGACAAATCACTTCCTTTGATGAATGGGACTGAAATCTGACTTTCTTGACCAAACTAATGATCTTGTCCCCACCCCTCCCTCAGCCCTTCACCAGTTCCCACTTGACTCGGCCAGTGGTCACCTTAGGAAAGGGGCTTGTATGTCACCACTGAGCTAAGGATCAAAGCAAATGAGAACAGGTATCAAAACTTCCACGTGGCCCTGGCTGGTGTAGCTCAGTGGATTGAGCGCGGGCCTGCGAACCAGAGGATCGCGGTTCGATTCCCAGTCAGGGCGGATGCTTGGGTTGCGGGCCAGTTCCCGGCAGGGGACACACAAGAGGCAACCGTACATTGATGTTTCTCTCCCTCTCCTTCTCTCCTACCCTTCCCCTCTAAAAAGATAAATAAATAATAAATTAAAAAAAAAAAAAGCTTCCACGTGATAAGAATTCCTTGGGGATGTGGCAGCCCCATGCTCCCCATTCGACCCCCTCCCCCATGTTGCCAGGCCTCGAAGCATGCACACCGGATTTCTCGCCAGAGGCTTTGGTGAGATCCAGCCAGGGGACTCTCTCTCCCCTCAAAGTCCTTCCTGGGCTGTGCTGGGACAGGGGAGGGGGAAAGTCAGGGAGGCAGAGGGTAGGAGGGAGGCCAAGGAAGAATAAGAGTTTCTCTTCTCTTCCCATACACAACAGCCAGACTCCTTGGAACCTGCCTCCCTCCGAAACACTCCTTTACTACCTGGGGCAAGTTAGCAGCCATTGGGTTCTTAGGATTTTTTTTTTTTTATTACTCAGGGTCCATACCCCAGTCATAACCAACGTATTTCTTTTAAAGACATAAAATTGTGCCTCCAGAAAATAGCCTAATGAATAAACTTGTCTCCAATAACGTGTGTGTACACACATGCATCCAGTATTTTGTAATCAAAATCCCATAAACACGCAATGAAGGCTACGTTCACATTTATGCATTATAAAAAACATCTTTTCAATAAATACGCTTTTACAATTTCATTTTCAAAGCTATATAATATCTCATTGATTGTATGTATTGATTTTTTTAAGTAATGGTTTACTGTTGGACAGCCAAGCTATCCAATATTCTTTATTTTGGATATCTAAGTATTTCAAGTTATAACGTAAGGGGGAAAAAGTCTTGTACCACCTTTCTCACCTGCTCAATTATTTCATTAGGATACACTCTTAAAAAGGAGTAGCTCAGTCAGAGAAAAACAATGGGCACATTGAATGAATTGGTATGTTTTCCCAAATTTCTCTCCAGGTCTAGACCAGTGGACATCCTATCAGTGACATGAATGTTTACGAGAGGGTTCGGAAGCCCCAGTTATAAAGAAAGAAGAAAATACGTGTCAAAAAGCCAGGAGGCCTCTCCCTGGGAGCTAGTGCTTTCTTTGTTCCTCCAAACAAGTTGATCTCCATCACTGTCCCTTTGTAACCTCTGAATATGTCTGCCCCTGAATCCTGCCTCTTCGGTCCCCACCTCCTCCCCAACACTTTCTCAGGCAGCCAAAATGACTGTAACAAATATTTCATCATCTAGTCTCCGTGCTTACTTATACTGGTATGCACCAAGTTGTTCCTGTGTATTAGACAGCTATCACTGCAATAATACTGCTGCAAAACAAAACATTCCAAACCTCAGCTTGTAATAGCAAGCATGTATTTTCTTGCTCACAGAGCCTAAATTTGTTTTGGGTGTTAGGGCAGCCACTCACGCATCCCAATTCATGGGCAGCACTCCTGACTGCCTTCCTGCTGTAACGAAATACAGGGCTCTGGGGCCCTAGTTACTATCCATTTATTGGGGAAGTCATTGAAAGGCTGAGGTGGTGCCTCATGTCAAATCATGGTTCAGAAGGGCATCATTCAGCCCATGGCAACTGCGCTGAAAGAACGTCAACAAAATTTAAAACATAAAAAGGACAGAACACTTCCACACTCACTTCACAGAGCCAGCCGTTACCCTGATACCCACACCAGACAAGAACACTGCAAGAAAAGAAAACTACAGGCTCAGATCCGGATGAATGCAAATGTAAGAATCTTCAACAAAATATTGGCAAACCAAATTCAATAATACAACTTATTCCAGAGATGCAAGGGGAGTTTAACATATGCAGATACACCACATTAACAAAATCAGGGATGAAACATCACATGATCATCCTCAATAGATGCAGAAAAAGCATTTGACAAAATTCAACATATGTTCATGATAAAAACTCTCAACAAACTGGGTACGGAGGGAATGTGCCTCAACATAATAAAGGCCCCATGTGACAAGCCCACAGCTAACCTCATACTCAATGGTGAAAAGTTGAAAGCTTTTGCTCCAATAAGAACAAGACAAAAATGCTCTTCCAGCACTTTTCAACACACTCTAGAAGTCCTAGACGAGCAACTATGCAAGCAAAAGAAATAAAAGGCATACAAATCAGAAAGAAAGAAGAAAAAGTGCCTTTACATGCAGGGAACATAATATTATATAGAAAAAAACCTTGAAGACCGCTAAAAACACTGTTAGAACAAAGTCAGTAAAGTTGCAATATACAAAATCAATATATTAAATTCAGGTATATTTCTATACACTGAATAAATTATCATAAAGAGAAATTAAGAAAATGACTGGTTATAGTACCATCCAAAAATTCAAATACTTGGGAATAAATTCAAGCAAGGAGACGAGAGAGCTGCACTCTGGAAACCATGAGACCCTGATAAAAGAAGGGGAAAACGAAGAATATAGTCCATGCTCGTGGACTGGGAAAATTAACTACTGTTAAAATGTCCACACTACCCAAAGCAATCTACCGTTCGGTGCAATCCCTATCAAAATTCCAAGGAAAATTTCACAGAAATTTTTCTAAAAATCATAAAATTTGTAGGAACACATAAGACCCAACAGCACAAACTTCCAGTTATAAGATGAGTAAGTTCTGGGGATCCAATGTACAGCATAGCGATTATAGTTAATAACACTGTTTTATATATACTTGGAAGTTGCTGAGAGTAAATCTTAAGTATTCTCACCACAAAAAAGAAATGGTTCCCTGACTGGTGTGGCTCAGTGGATTGAGCACTAACCTGTGAACTGGAAGGTCTCCGGGTCGATTCCCAGTCAGGGCACATGCCAGGTCCCTGGTTGGTGGCATGTGAGAGGCAACCAAAGGATGTCTCTCTTTCTCTCTCTTCCTCCCTCCCTTCCCCTCTCTCGAAAAGTAAATAAATAAAATATTTTTAAAAAAAGAAATGGTCATTATGTGATTTGATGGAGGTGTTGGGTAACGTTATTATGAGAATACCTTCACGATACAGAAGGAAAGCAAGTCAACACCTTGTACATCTTAAATTTGCACGTTTTATGTCAATCACATCTCAACGGAGCTGGGAAAAACCTACAATTCAATAAGTGATTTGGAAATTAGAATAATTTGACCCATGATATGCACTGCAACTTACATCATTTGCCAAAGAGTTTTTAAAAATATGCAGTATATAGACTAACAGGAGTTTCATATTATTTTGTATTTTGGTCTATGTTACCAAACAAGTTATTAACTATTTTGAGCATCACCTCTGCCTGTTATGCACCCAGTACCTTATAATTTTCTTTACTCCTGTATTTCTCCCTCCTGTTAGAGTCTGACCCGCTCCATCGCCCACCTAGAAGGCAGGAACGCCTTCCCTCCTATCCCAAGATCAGCATGCTGGCAGGCAGCAAGTGTCTGCAAATGCTGGAACCACAGACTCACACGGCTGAAATGGACTTTAGAGATCAGGTCCAAGGTTCCCTTTACACATGAAAAGCTAAGACCTGGGCAGAGGAACTGACGTGTACAAGAGCAACCAGCTTGGATTAGAACCCTGACCTCCTGTCATTCGGGAGGGACGCTGTAGCACAGGGGTTAAGAATTGATGCCGAGAGATGCGGGCTCAAATTTTAGCTTTGCCGCCTACTAGTTACATGATCTTGTTTCATGTCTCTCAACCTCTATGAAATGTACACACTCCTACGTCCTCAGGTTGTTAAGAGGGTCAATGAACCTATGTCTGTGTGCATGAATATATACTCGTATACATAAAATATATATGCTCTTGTTATCATCATTTTGGCTTTGACTACTACTCCAGGGAAACCTCTTATTTTCTCATCCTAATCCAAATCACCTTCTACTCCACTGCCCTCTCCCACAAAAAGGTTACACGAAAGGGTAGACAGTAGGCAATAACACAATGACAATGGGCTGTAATGATGAGTAACAAACTTATCCAGATACTCCAAGCAATGTGAGCAGCCATGACTTTAATGCCTGCTGGCTCCAATGTCAGGGGGGTTCGGGGCACCAACATGGTTTCTACATTACTTGCAAAATTGTGCCAGGGAAAGCAGGCCAGCATGCCGACACACAGCTCAGAACAACCCAGGCTAGAACCAGAAAAGTTCTGACCCTCTTGGGTCAGTGACATCGTAAGCTCTACTGGCCCAGGGAACACTTAGTAGCATGGGCCTTATAGACTCGCCACTAGTGAAATACCCTTATAACAAAATTAACTTAATTAGAAAATAAAATTAAAATCTGTAAAATTGGTAAAACCCCCACCAACTGAAAAAGATTCATGGTTGAAAAGGTCAAAATCTCCTGGAAAATATAAGAGAAAACTGTTGGGAGAAAACTAGCATAACCCAAATAAAACTAGGTCTTCCAGCCCCTGCTTGGTGGCTGTTCTGAGTTGATATCACACTCAAACACAAATCATTCTCCAAAAGCCTCCAAGAGGAACAAAGTCTTTAGAAAAGGTGTCTTGAAGATGCACAAAAGGGGAGTTAATTATACCACCATGACAGAGCAATTCTGAAGTTTCCAAAAATCGTCCCTGGCCATTTGTACCTCCTTGTCCCCAAAGGTGCCCTGTGTGGCCTCAGGCCCTTTCTCCAGCACAGAACCTTCCTAGGGGTCTCTGCACTACAGAGGCCTGTGGCTAAGAAGCGATTCCCCTCCTCCTTAGCAGGCAAGAATGGGAGACCAAATATTCATTCTTCACTACTCTCTCCCCTAAGAAACGATTTTTAGTGCCATTCAGTACATTTCCAGGCCATGGTCAAGTTCTAAAGAGCGCCATCACAAGCACTGAAAATCAGCAACTCATTTCTGAATCACTTTCTTCTCCTGCTACCCAGAAAAGATCACTGCAGTTCGGGAAGCTATTTGGGCACATTCTCCTGCAGGTTTTATATTCAACAGACTATTCTGGTCTTTCTGAGGTTTTAAAGGAGCCCCCGTTAACTTGAAATTTAACCTCTTTTTTTGCTTTCAGTTTTCCTTGTTTCATCTTCTCAAGCCTTAGCCAAAGGCTTGGGAACCACGCGACTGGTACTCAAACTTCAGCATTTGTGAAGGGCTTACATTCCTAGGCCTGGATTCTGTGAACAACTGAGAAGATGAAACCTAAATTAAGCCCACATGGGTACATTGGTTCTCCTGGAAGGGAAAACTATCATCAGGTTCACATTTTAAAGCAAGTACACTGAGTTACAAAACCACAACAATGAATATCTTCGTATATAAATAAAGAACAACACTACGTCCAAATCACAGTGTCACAAGATTATGACATTAGTAACAGACTCACCAGGTGCCCCATGTCCCACGATGTCAAAGGGCAGAAAAGCCTTTGCCTCATCCTGGACTAAGTTTACTCTTGCAACAAAAGTGATCTTGCTGTAGAAGAAAGGTCACAATCCCTGGAATCACAGGACCCAAGTTCGAGCATGGCCCTGACTTGACCTTGGCCAAGTGCTAGTAAAGGATTATATTTGTTGATCTTCTAGTAAACTAAATGTAGCTACAAATTCTTTACAGCTTCTGTCATCAACAAGGGAGCTTCTCCAACCTTTACATCTTAGCTGGTCTTGGGACCTGCTTTGACTAATAGAATGTAGGGGACACAATGTCGTCGTGTAACTCCCAAAGCCTTAGGGCTTCTCTCTCCAGCATCTTGGAGTGCTTCCCTGAGACCACCATGTAAGGGAGCTAACCCAGCCTACTGGAGAAGCCACGTGGGGAAAAACAAGGCATAGCCTACATCTAGCATCAACTACCAAATAGACAAGGCCTTCTCCTACCTTCCAATCCAATTGACCCGCCAACATCCAGCATTTTGAGTCCGGGCAAAAGCAGCAGAGGAACCTGGCCAACCTAAAAAAGAATGAGTCATGTTGCTTTCAGCTTCAGGGTGGTTAGTTACACAGCCAAGGCCGAGTCCCTATCTCCTCATTCACGGGAAGACAATGCCCATCCAACTGTTCGTTCGTTTATCCAGTTGAGCTCTTGACAGCCCACTACACAATATCCACAGAACATATAACCGCATGTAATTTTGAGAATCAAACAAGATAATGGATGTTAATATACTTGGTAGTATTAGTTTTATTATTGTTACTAGCACCTTCCTTTCACTGAGCTCCCACATTTTTAAGCACTTAAATTCACGTGCATTTGGTACTCTGAGGCTCAGACAGTATTGTGTCCAGTGCTCTCTGATAGAACTGACCTTTGACACCTGCCCTTCTCCTCTCATTAGAAGACAGGTCTGTCCTTAAATAAGGGAGCTCTGGGACTTTCTTTTTACAAGTCCAGAAATTCAGTCATTTGGGGGGAACACACAACCATGGCCACAAGTACTCACACTGAGGGTTTTCCCATTACCATCCCAACAACAGCCTCTCAAAAAATTCTTCCGTACCAGTAATAGCTAAAATTTATTGAGTACTTACTATGTGCCCGGGGTAGTGCCGAGCTTTTCGGTGAACTGTAGTCTGCTCAACAGCACTCAGTAGGTGCTATGACCATCCCTAATTTGGGGTAAGGGCATGGAAGCCCCAGCAATGTTAAGTAACTTGCCCAGGGGCAGATGGTGTGAGGTGGACCAAGATTCAGTCCCTGGGAGGCTGAGGCCAGAATGCCACTCTTACCCACCACCCTGGCCCACTCGCTTGGCTGGCCCATGCCATGTCTCACTGTGGCTCCCAAACCTTGTCCAGGACGAAGAACATGTCTTTCTGAAGCGCGTTCATTGGAGGTTAAGTTCTGTGACCTTGGCCAAGCCATCTCCTACTCTAAACCTCTGCCCCATGCCAGGTAAATTATGCAGGTTAGACCAGGTAACGTCAAAAATCCCTTCCAGCCCTGAAAATGAAGATGGCGAATTCTTCCCCAACATCTTGTTCTAGTCTGAGTTTTATTCTCTTTCTTACTAAAGCAACTAAAGAGCATTCGGGGAGGAAAGAAAAAGCAGATGGTATAAGTATGTTTATTAACTAACATAAGAAAATGAAAGGGCTGCAGAGGCGATTCTGCTTCTAGCTCCCTGAAGGATTAGGCCACGGTCTGCACTGTTTGACTTTTTAATGCATTCAGTCAGAGCTGAGAGCCTGTCGGGTGCTCTTAAAGCCTGACATGGAAGGAAATAATTCAATTAAAATAGGCTGAGACTTTTGCAAAGTATTAAACTTCCTGGAGAGAAGATTTAGGAAGTCCTACAGGCAATGTGGGTGAGACCGTGGGAAACTGGAAGAGCTCGAGCAGGAGTCTCTGGAGGAGGTGTCCCCTGTCCGAGCGGAAGCTGTACCTCGGGGGAAACCGACTGGGCCTGAAAGCTTCCCAACAGCCCAGGGGATACAACCTATCCCTCCACAGCATGGAAAGGAGTTTAACAGCAATCACTCGCAGGTGCCAGTCACTGAGAGTGGATACATTCCAGGTAGGGTGCTGACGTACGCCCTTGCCGTGCATTATCTTATACAGCCTTCGCAACAGTGTGAGGTTAAATATCATCAAGCCCAGTGCTCGTTTTGACAGCACAGAGACTAAAACTGGAATGATTCAGAGAAGATTAGCATGGGCCCTGTGCAAGGATGATGTGTAAATTCGTCAAGTGTCCCATATTTTTCTGTAATGGCTTGTACTTGTTTCTTTACATATTTAAAAAAAAAAAAAAAAAAAGCCCTGGCTGGTGTAGCTCAGTGGATTTAGCACCAGCCTATGAACCAAAAGAGGTCGCCAGTTCAATACCTGACCAAGGCACGTGCCTGGGTTATAGGCCAGGCCCCCAGCTGGGGGCGTGTGAGAAGCAACCACACATTGATGTTTCTCTCCCTCTCCTTCTCCCTCCCTTCCCCTCTCTCTAAAACACAAATAAAGTCTTTATTAAGAATAACAATAAACAATTTTAAAATTAAAAAATCATGAAGCCCATTTTATAAATAAGAAAACTGAGGTGCCAGAAAGTGCCAAAGGCAGTGTTTGTCATCTCTGTGCTGCTCAGAAAGGCAAGTGGCACGTTACTGCAGGAATCTGAACTTGGAGAAGTATGTGGGCACAAAGCAATGGGACTGTGGGCACCGTCCCTTTCCTCGGGCGCCTCTGATCTGGTCAGCAGACATGACTTAGACTACATTACAAACGACTGAGCTAGGCTCCGAACCTGAGAACAGGTTTTCACAGGAGCAGAGCGCAGAAAACAAGAGTGCAGAAAGAGGGGGAAGTGAAACGGGCAAAAGGAGGGTCAAAAACATCACCCTTCAGTTGCGCCACCCCAGGCGGGCCCAGTTAGCCACTATTTTTAATGCTGATAAAATTCGTGACTCTAATTCCAATGTTCCAGGTTGCGGGGGCAGTGCATCCCTCCCCACACCAAGCAATTTTCCCCTGCCCACTGGACGTCTGACAATTCAACTCAACTTGTCACTGTTTACCCAGAGGGAGCATCAGATTCCGCAGGGCGAAGGCTTAAGCCCACGAGATGTCCCACCTCGTGTCCCCACTTCATCTGCCAGTTGCAAGCCCAGGTTTTCCCACTGCCCACTGTAGGTTAGAGGTAACAATGACCTCCTCCTTAAGCTCAATTAGTTTACTTAGAGCGACCCACACAACTCAAAGCAGCGTCGTACTTACAGGATTACTCGCTCACTGTGAAAGGATGTAACTCAGGAACGGATGGAAGGGACACAGCTTTCATGCTCTCCGGGCATGAAACTACCTAAACCT
Source organism: Glossophaga mutica (assembly GCA_039655065.1). Classification (NCBI taxonomy): domain Eukaryota; kingdom Metazoa; phylum Chordata; class Mammalia; order Chiroptera; family Phyllostomidae; genus Glossophaga; species Glossophaga mutica. Next base: position 13,291,907 of record CM077314.1, read on the forward strand.
CCCGGGGTCGCTGACCGGAAGCCCTCTCAAACCCACCCTTTCGGGTTTTTCTGGAGGCTTCATTAGGCTTGATGGATTAAATCCTTGGCCATTGGCAGTTGAAGTCAATCTCCAGCCCCTCTCCCCTCCCCGGAGGTCAGGGGGTGGGACTTAAAGGTCCAGGCTCTTACTCAGGTTGCTCCTCCTGGCAATCAACCTCCACCTTCTCGTGCTTTTCCCTAGCCACTCATTAACACAACAAAAGACACCTTTATCGCTTTCGTCTCAGGATTTCAAGGGTTTCGTTTCAGTGCCTGACGGGAGGTCGGAGACCAAACACGTATTTATCATTAATCACAGCACCGCAACTGGGAGTCCTCTTGCGGTCAGGAGCTGACCCAGTTCAGTTCTATTTAACCAGTGTCTGGCACCTCCATTTTGTTAGGAGAATGGAACAGAACAAGACAACAGAACTCAAAGTTAAGTAATCTGAAAGAACAAGAAATAATCCTAAATCTCACCATTCTCCCCTGAAGGGAAAACAAAAGAGAGAGAGCGCGCGTGCCCACTGGAGCACGAGGAGGAGGCGGGGAGAGGAGGACCTGCGGTGCAGGTTGGTTCAGGTGGGAGACCCCAACAGCTGAAATGACCGCCTGGAATTGCTGCCCCTGGATCAGTACTTATGAAACTCGAGTGTTCATTAGAATCACCAGGGGAGCTTGTTAAGACAAAGACTGCTGATTCACCCGAGTTTCTGATTCAGGCGACCAGGGAAATTTGGCATTTTTAACTAATCCCTGGGTGATGCTAACGTTCCTGTTTCAGGGTCTAGCACTTCGAGAACCCATAACACTCAACCTTCACTGCACATCAGAATCGCCCTGGGCTTATGAAAACACCCAGGCCATGCCCCACCCAGACCCATCGGAATCCCTGGGGGTGGGACCCATGCGTTTGTGTTTTTTTAAAACGGGGACCAGGTGGTTCCGATGTGCAGCCAAACCGGAGAGGAACTAGGAGGAGAGCATGTGTGCGCTTCAAGTTCATATACCATAAAAATAACAGCTAATATTTATTGAACAGTTATCATGCCACCGGTCACTGCTGAGTGCATGGCTGCATGGTCTCACTTAATTCACACAGGAACCTTTAGGGTAGGGACTATTACTCCCATCTTCGTGATAAAGAGAGTCAGAGAAACGAAGTAATTTGTCCTAGGCCGCAGTGGACTTTCCCTGAAGATCCATCGGGTCAAGACTGTACACTCGCCCATCCAGCAGACCTGGGCATAGGGCAGTATCCTTCGTCTCTTTCAGAACATTCTGCTTCCTTCTCCTGTAAAGCACCCGCAGCTTTCACTCTCGTGTTACCATCTTATCCCACCGACCACCACTCCTGTTTCAGCCCCACTCCCAGCCTCACAGACTTCGTCCTGGAATATTGAGCTCCTGTGTCTCCTCTCTCCAACTGCAGTTGTTTTCATTACTGGCGATTTCAATATCTACTTCGTTTTGTTTTAAAATTTTATGTTTATTTATTTTAATAATTGATATAGTGACATGATTCAAAATTTAAAAGGAACATCTATGGTGTTATCTTACCCCTTGCCCCCCAAAAATAAACCCTTAATCTGAACAAGTCTCCATCACGACCAGCTTATAGAAAGTCCAAAAACCAGAGGAGGAGCATGGTAAGCGATACCATGCGAATGCGTCAGCAACATCCAGAGCGTCTGCCTTTCTGTCCCTTCCCATGTCCTGCCCCCTCGGTTCCTTGACTTTCCTGCATCTGATGAGCTTGTTCTCCATCCGCTTCACCAGCCCCAGACCTCATTGTCACCATCGAGGCCCAGGGCAGGCTGCTCCAGGGTAGCCCACCGCAACATCACTTAGACGGAAAGTGACTTTAAAAACTGGCCATGCAAGAATACTCTGACCTGTCTGTCTGTCCCCCGGAAAGCAGGAAGTAAATGTTCCACAGGAAAGCTGCCCAGCCCACACCTGGAGGCTGAGGGAGGCGCCCTTACCACTAGAGGGAAGGGATCCAGGCTCAAAAAGGTGACAGAAACAAACCCGGTTACTAATTTCTACCTAAGCCCAAACTTCGTCAGATTCCTCACTAATGAGCACCCTGAGTGCCCTGTCGATTCTTCAGAAATGCATTGTCTGGTAAGTATAACAAGTTGGCTGGTTCAGGGAGCGTCACCCATGACCCCCCGTGCGCACATGTTATTTGTATGTCCCGTTCACCTGGTCTTGCGTCCACATTGCCAGTCCAGCCACAAAAACCCAAGAAGGGGAGTGGAGGGGCTTCTCTCCGGAAGCTCACTCTGGAGCATCCCTCCCTCCGAGCCAGCACGTGGCATGGGGAGAGAGAGACGGTGACCAGAGGCTCAGAGTTTTGGTCCAGTGTTACGACCGCTCCCTCTGGGCCAACGCCCTGGCCTCTTCTCTCTTTGTCACGCTGTCCTGGCTAAACCACGCATTTCTCAGTTAAAACCAAGTCTCTTCCTACTCAGCACCTGCACCCCGAGAGTTTCAAGGGAAGAAAAACATAGCCACGCCAACTGGGTCCCTGTGAAGTCGACCATGAGCCTCGATCATGGCTCATGTTTGTCCATGCACTGTCCCACCCTCCCAGATGATTCTTTGGTGCCTTTTCGCATCGCTGCAAACCTCAAATCCCCATCCCCATTTTCAGCCCTTGACTTTGCTCTCCAAATCATTAAGAAAATAAAAGGCAATTGGGTAGGAACTTCCACAAGCTCCCACATTCACTTCGCTCTCCTGCATCTGCGCCCAAGGTCTCCCCGCCCAAGGTCTCCCCATCCTTCCCGGGCTGTGGTGCAGGGACTCCAGAGACCTTCCCCTCTGGCTGCATCCAGGGATCCCAGACCCTCCAGCACCAGGAAACCAGTAGTGCAAATTCTCTAGCTCTGCTAGATTGAAGGATACCACGGAGACAGAAAATAAACTGTGGTGGGGGTGTAGGTCTCTTTTCTTTTGTTAAATTGGAAATTTAAATTATTCTTTTGTGCTTTGTACCCAAGTAAAGGATAAGGCCCTTGATGTGCTATTATTTAAACAAACAGAAGGCTAGGCATCTCTATTGTTCTTCGTGGATGTCTATTTATCTGGCTCTTTCTTATTTCAAGGGCAGTGACCCAGAGAAGACAAACAAAATAGAATTTGAAGTCCTTAATGTGTTGTGTGTTTACTGAGATTCACAAAGACCAATTGTTCGATTTCATTAGCAAAAATAAAATTACATTCAGTCTTTTTCTCTCGCAATCAGTGGAGGTTCTCAAAGTGAATCGTGTGTTGGGTGGGAAGTCTAAATGGGGGGAGGGGAAGAAATGCCATTTTTGTCAACTTTTTTTTAAGTCTTCACTTGCCCCGGACAATTTTTGAAAAAGAGTTCAAGAGATCAGACCTAGTAATCTCCGGTAAAGTTAATTGCTTGGCAACATGATACAAAACACGCCAGACTGATCTTCAAGTCCTGTTCCCATCCCACGCCCATGGCTGATGCTGCCGCCTCCTGAGAGAGGCCTCTTCTCCCCCCGCAGAGACCCACAGTCCTGAATTTCCTCTCTCCCCATCAGCACTGCCCTCTCCTACGGCCCATCGGTCAGGGAACCTTTCCCACAGGGAATCTGCTCACATCATCAACTATAAAGTAATGGGCACCGAGTGTCAGGGTGGTCGGTGATGCAAGCTGTGAAAGAATTCACAGAGAGAAGAAAGTGCAGTGCAGGGACGTCAGACTCATTTCACTGGGGGCCACATCAGCCTCAAGGCTGCCTTCAAAGGGCCGAATGTCATTTTGGGACTGTATGAATGTAACTACTCCTTAACTATTGAGGAGTTGAAATTACATTTGGCCCTTTGAAGGCAACTGCGAGGCTGATGTGGCCCCCGGTGAAAATGAGTTTGACCCCCTGGTATAGAGGTAAAGTTTTTATTCTCTCTCCAAGAAAGGAGAAGAGGGGCATGGTGTGGAGAGGTACAGCAGCATTGAGGGGCGGGGGCTTTGAGCTTTTGTTGGACTATAATTGGATTGAAAAGGGTGGGGGGATGCTATTGGGTGGCCCCTGGGCTGTGGGGGCCGTTGTAATACAGAGGCTGCAGTTTGTTCCAATGGTATCTCTGCCTGGGGCTGTGGGGGGCCGTTAGTCCTGTTCTTGTGGGGGTTTTTTTTTTTTGTTTTTGTTTTTTTTTTTTTTGCTTTTAAACATTTTTTAATTGTTGTTCAAGTAGTTTTCTGCCTTTTCCCCCTACCCCTCCCCACCAACCCAGCCCTCCCCACCTCCCCCCCCCGTTTCCACACCCTCCCCTTGTTACTGTCCATCTGTCCTTTCTAATTGTTCCTGCAAACCCTTCACCCTGTTCCCCTGTAATCCCCTCCCCGCTCCCCTGTGGTCACTGTCAGCCTGTTCCCAATCTCAGCGTCTTGTTTCCAGTTATGTCCAGTGCTGGGAGCTCGAGCTCCGAACAGCAAAATGGCCTCATGTTTAACAAGGTCATAGGCCTGCCGGGCAAATGGGTCCACAAGAGCAAACAGGGCTGGCTTTGTCCTTTCGCTAAGGGTGAAAGCTGGTAAGAGATTAAGGTCAAATAAATAACTAAATAAATAAATAAATAAAAGATTACAGTCTCATGAGCAGACACATACGTACATACTCTCCTTAAAAATACGTCTGGATTTACCTTCCAAAATCTCTGCGCCTGTTGCTAGTCACTCGTCTTTTCCAAACCAAAATGTAACATTTGCACTTGAACACTGCTGTCGATTAAGATGATTGGATTTGATTCTCATTATTGTTCATTAAATCAAAAGTAGAGGCTTATATATTTTCTTTTCACTTATTAATCTGTCCTAATATTCCTGCACTGAATGTATCTTCAACACAAGAATTTAAATAATGAAAACAATGAATGTAAAACTCTATTAAGGATAAAGAATGAGCTCCCGTCCTGATCCCCTAGATGATGCTTGTCTTTTTAATGCTTTCTCCCTCCTCCCTGGCAATTAAAAGCCAACCATCTGTGCCGAGGAAGGGTGTGTGTGTGCGTGTGTGCATGCACGTGCGTGTTTTAGAGCAGAGGTGAACGGCAGGACAGTTTTGCCACCGCCAATGCCATAACAACATGACATGTCTTGACTTGGAGAATCATCTCAACCCATATTTTACAAAGACAATGATGAGTCTCCTCCTGAGTCCGTGTCAGATCTCAACGGAAGTTCCTGCCTAGACAAGACACAACACGAGTGGTCCCAGGTGCATGTGGGACAAAGGTCCCCAACCCTGGCTGCGCATTAGAATCACCTGAGGACCTTTAAAAAGTGCTGCCTGGGCAGCACTCAAACCGAGACCATCAGGCCCTCTAGCAGTGAGGTCCAAGCCTGGGAACAGAAAAGTTCTACGGGTGATTCCCGTGCGCAGCCAGACGCAGGAACCTCTGCGTATGAAGCTTCCCACGTACAAGGAGAAAAAGGCAAACAAGTGATATTTAGTCATTGGGTGTGATTAATGAAATTGTAATGCATCCGCACAATGGGAAGCTGACCAGTCCTATCTTTTAATTTTTTTTTTTAAATAAGACAAATCTTCAGGTGTTGTTCAAAGCCATTCTCTCCATCAATGCTGTGGGCACAATAATTGAGGGCTATAAGTTTTGGGGAGGCCTACAAAAATGTTAGAGACCTGAAAAAAAAGTTGACTACAAAATATAAAAATAAAACACATGGACAAACAAGAGAGGAAGTCAGAGTTTCCTGCCAAGGACCTGATTCAGTAGCTGGCCATTCCTCTTTGAGTCCTTGAAGTCTACCAGTCCTCTGATTTTACAAAAACAGTGTGGTATTGATAGGGGACTTAAGGGTTGGAAAATTTTAGTTTAAGTAAGAGCTAATAAGCTTAGTAATCAATGCATGGAAAAGCTTTTGTTCCAGGAACTGAAGGTATGGCACTGACTCCAGGAGACTGTAAGCAGTTCCACCTTTGTTCCTCCGGAGGACTGCCAGCAGCTCAAGATGATATCTGAGCCACCGTGCTCCAGGGTGAGATGACCACCGCCTGGGGCACAGCTTAAGACCACCGCCCAGGACAAGAATGCCGAGGTTGCTTTTTTCTAATCCAATTAACTTTTTCCTGAATTTCAAAACACCTCACCACACCTTGTTTATTCCCTGCTATAAAATCCTTGGCCTGGAAAGAAAAGACAAAATGATCTGTTAGGGTATGAACCCACCATCTTCTCAGATCGCTGGCTGTCTGAATAAAGCGCCCATAAAGATTCAGTCCCTGTCTCTGCTTATTGGGTTTGGTAGTGACAGGCAGTCCGAACTCGGGTGTCTTTTCCGGTTTCAGTGTGTCATCTCGTCAGGTTGCCTGCTGCTCACCTGCATTTGATCTGTTTGAAATCCTTGCCAAGGGTCACCCATGGGGAGTCATCCAGTCCACCCCATCCTGTCCCCATCTCTACACTTGCGGTTTTCAGCACTTTGGGGTCATGTGCCCCAATGATATTCTACTGAGAAGTGCAGACCTTTTCTCCAGACAATCCATGTATGCACAAAATCTTTCACACAAACTCAGGAGATACTCGACCACCTTAAGACTTATGTGACAACCTGGCTGGCATAGCTCAGTGGATTGAGCTCGGGCTGCGAACCAAAGTGTCGCAGGTTCAATTCCCAGTCAGGGCGCATGATGGGTTGTGGGCCAGGTCCCCAGTCGGGGCCGTGCAGGAGGCAACCACACATTGATGTGTGTGTGTCTCTCTCTCTTTCTCCCTCCCTTCCCCTCTCTAAAAATAAATAAATAAAATCTTTTAAAAAAAAAGACTTATGTGACAATCGTTCGTTTGTTTATGCGCTCATTTATTCACTTACTTACTCACTCACCTATTCACTCATTCACTCATTTGCTGTTCACTGCTGAGATCCAGGTGCCTTGTTAAACACAGGAGACGTGTGAAGTGTGGTTCCTGCCCTCAGAGAGTCTATAGTCAAGATCAGACACGATAAACAGACCATCTGTGACGGTGAACTTTATGTGTCAACTTGACTGGGCCAAGGGGAGCCCAGATAGCTGGTAAAACATTACTTACGGATGTTTCTGGAAGAGATTAGCATTTAAATTGGTTGGCTGAATAAAGAAGATTGCCCTCACTAATTCGGGTGGGTATCATCCAATCCATTGCTGGTCTGAATAGTACAATAAGGAGACAAAGGGCGAATTTGGTCTGTTACTTGGGCTGGGACAGCGCCTTCTGCCCTCCAACACGGGCATTCCTGGTTGGTGGGCCTTCAGACTGCAACTGACACCACCGGCTCCCCTGGTTCTCAGGCCTTTGGACTTGGACTTGGACTGAATTATACCACCGGCTTTTGCAATTTTTTTGTTGTTGTGGCAAAATATATACAACAAAAAATTCATCATTTTTAAGTGTGCAAATCAGTGACATTAAGTATATTCACAATGTTGTACGAACATCTCCTCCTCCCACTATCCATTTCCAAAACTTTTCCATCATCCCAGGCAGAACTCTGCGCTTATTAAATAGTAACTCTCTATTTCCCACTGCCAGGCCCGGGTCACCTACCTTCTACTTTCTGCCTCTACGAATTACGCCATGGCCTTTGGGGAGCTCACAGCTTCATGGAAGAGAAAGGCAATCCTCTGCTCATCTCCCCTAGTCATCAGAGAAGTGCACATTTAAATGCCAGCGAGAAACCTCTTCAGACCCATCAGATTTTTGATGAGGACACAGGAGAAGGGGATGCTCACAGGACTGAAAACCTAAGGTCATCCCGGAGGGCAGTGAGTCAGTGCTCACCGTGTGCCCTACCCTACCTGGCCCTAGGGTCAGCGTGGCTCACCTTACCAGCCCGGAACCCTCCTCCTAGATATGCAGCCCCAGGAATTTTCACACTGTAAGAGGACATGGGGGAAGTTATTTTCCAAGACTCCTGGGAATGCTCTCTTTCAGCCTCCTCCTACCTACAGAGAATGTGTTGGAAACATTGGTTACATAATGCTCTACCACCAGGGGAAGAATCCAGAGGCAGTGCCCTTGACCTGACCTCACCAGCTGGCTCCCTAATGCCCATCTCCAACCAGGGAGTACAATGTATCCCTGTTTCCAGGTCCAGTGGGGGCAGTTATTGGAGGACAAATGTTCCCTGGATGCCGAAGGTAGAAATCAATTCAGACCCACGGCCTTAGATTCAGTAGACCTCTTGGCCGTCGCTGTACGAGAATTGGAGACCACCTCACTGGGTCCTCCCATCCTGTCCTCTGTCTTTTGTGAGTTAAATACTTAAGGCAGCCGCAAGAGCACGCATCTAGGGAAATCGTTTTCTATTTTGCCCCCCAAGACTGTTTAAAACTTTGGTTCAGAAGAGCTATGAACTCATGGATGGAGGGGTCTAGAGATTCAAGGGGAAACTGCAATTGAACACAAAGATTTCAAGAGTAGAACCTGAACATGACTACTCTGTAAATCGTTTTAAAACAACATAGTTCTTACTATTAATGTGCCCTATTCAAGTCGCTTAAGAACCTCGGGGTCTCTATGAGGATTTCAGAAGAGCCTACCTCACAGGGCTGTTGCAGGAATAAACGAATCAATAATTTTGAAGCATTTAGCACATAATAGGTAGCCCATAAATGATAGTCATTATTCACAAGAATTTTCCTTTTATTTTCTCAGCCAATAAAGTTTTTTTCAAAGATTTTATTTACTTATTTTTAGAGAGCAGGGAAGGGAGGAAAAAGTGAGGACCAGAAACACCAATGTGTGAGAGACACATCAGTCAGGTGCCTTTCACAGGCCCCGGGCTGGGGATCTGTCCCACATCCCAGGCATGTGCCCTGACTGGGAATTGAACTGGCAAACTTTCAGTTCATTGGCCAGCACTCAGTCCACTGAGCCACACCAGCCAGGGCACAGCCAGTAAAATTCATTAAGTGCTTTTGTGTTCACTGAACTAGCCCTTGGGTATAGAAAGTTAGATCTAGAATTAGAATGTTTTAAAGGTGAACAGTAACTTAGGTATCATCCAGTCCATTTTTTCCATCTAAAATCTTCATTGTAACACCAAAAAATAGTAATAAAAACAGAGCTGTTCTCATGGGAGAGGTCTGTGAATGAAGACCTACCCTGGGAGGTACCCAGGGAAACCCAGGGCACCTTGGAGCACAGCGGAAAACCTCAGCTCGGTCAACCTCTTCATCTTACATGTGAGGACTCGGGACTTAATGGTCTGACTCTAATTGCTTGTTCAAGGTCACCCAGCTAATCAGAGACAGGCTGCCTGGGTTAGGAGCTGAATCTCAGATGCCAAGGAATTTACCAGCTAGCCATGGAGACAGGATGCATGCGTGCTGGGATGTGGAAGAAAAGTTGGGCTCGGCTTTTCGAGTTGTATTAACAAAGCATGGGCCTGCGGGTCTCAGCTTCTCCACTGAACTTTCTGTTCTTAGTCCGTTATGCCCAAGCATCGACGCCTATGACAAGAAGGACCACTTACGTACTCAGTGACTCCCACCAGGTTTTCATCGGGTATTTTTACGAATTCGTGGACTTGTTATGAACTTATTCCCTAAGTAAAATAAAAATGCAAATATGTTGACATTGTAATCAAAGAAAAGAGTTTTAAATAAAACATTCTGAGATTTGGAAACACATAGAAAAAGCTCTGAAAGCAACTATTAAGTCTGATTTCAATCTTCTCTGTGCCTCACACAATAAAACCTATATCATTTTATGCAGCACGGAAGCTTTATTTTTAAAAAACTTATTAAGACATGTTTCAGATATACAAAATAAGCTGCACCTACCCTGACACTTTATTCGAAGCAGGCAGAGTAACAGAGAGATGGGTGGCTTCAATTAAATGCAATTGTTGCCTAACGGCAGGACAGAAGACGAAGCATTTCCAAAGATGGGGTGTCCTCCTGACTTCCCAGTGGGGTGGGAACAACCCAAGGGGAGTGAGGCTTTCTTCAGCGCTCTGTCCCCCAGGGCCTGGGGCTGCCGTGGGCTGCAGAGCGCCCCCCAGACCCTCCCTTTCCATTCTCTTTCAACACTGCAGGCAGGAGCTTTTCTGGGGAAAACCTACAGATATTCCCATCTATGTTTTTAATCTCATTTAAAAGACCTCAGATAGAAACAGAGAGGGGTTTCCGCCGGAGCACACAGCAGATCAAGTGGGGGCCATCCCCCTCCGTCAGCATCTCCTCCTCCCAGCACCCTGGGCCCAGCCCCTACACCCGACACAAAGGAAGAGACGCAAAGGAAGACCCAGACCCGGCCCCCGCTGGCAGGGTTCACTGCTAGTGGTTAACAAATTCAAACACGTGGACATTGAAAAGAACAGACATTTCGGGGGAAAACGTTCGATGCCAAGTGAGTTCAATGAATTGAAAATCCATGGGAATTTAAACCACAAAGAAATCATTTTAAAAAGTCATTGCTAGTATTAAAAAAAAGAAGAACTTAGCAAAAAGAAATGAACCATGAACTAAGCCTGAAATAATGCTAAGAATTGGGTATTCGGGATGGAAGGTATTCTAGGAGGGGGAACAGTGAACAGAGGACCCTCTCCCACAAAAAAAGAAAAAGACAAGATGTATGAAAGCAAGTGGGAAGGCTCGTCTGAGCAGACACAGGCTGTGGATTAGAGATAGAAACTGAAGCCAGACTCTGGAGCAGGATTTGTGGTCCGCCTGTTAGGACCGGGGGCTGCACAGCAGGAGGTGAGCTGTGGGCAAGCGAGAAGCTTCATCTGTATTCGCAGCCGCTCCCCATCACTTGCAATACAGCCTGAGCTCCGCCTCCTGTCAGATCCACGGTGTCAGATTATCATAGGAGTGCAAACCCTACTGGGAACTGTGCATGTGAGGGGTCCAGTTGTGTGTTTCTTATGAGAATCTGATGCCTGATGGTCTGAGGTGGAGCTGAGGTGGTGATGCTAGTGCTGGGGGGAGGCTGCAAATGCAGACTGTCTTTAGCAGAGAGGTTTGACTGCACAGAGACTGTAATAAATCAGTTGCTTGTAGACTCCTATCAAAACCCTATCCGTGAGTGGCAAGTGACAATTAAGCTGCATCCGTGGCAGGCTTTACAGTGGCAAGTGAGTTGATGTGCTTCAATTGTACAGCTGCATCTGCATTAAAGTGAGTTGCATAATTATTTCATTATATATTACAATATATTAATAATAGAAATAAAGTGCATAATAAATATAATGTGCTCGAATCATCCCGAAACCATCTCCCCCACCACCACTGTCCATGGAAAAATTGTCTTCCACGAAACCGGTCCCTGGTGCCAAAAAGGTCGGGGACCACTGCTCTAAAGGGTCTTAATACCCTCCACCCTCTGGTGACACTGATCTGATAAAATCATTCATAAACAGCGCTCAGTGGCGCATGCTTTGGCCCCTCACTCTCAGAAACCCAGGGATGGAAAATACCTTTCTGTTTCACCCAAATCCCATCAACTGGTAGAAGCAGCAAGGAGAACTCTGTTGAGAAAGATGCTACGGCCACACCTGAGCTCACCATGAGTGCTGAGATTTACAACTGGTATCTGTCGAGGACAGCACAGGGAGGAACCACAGTAACAACAGCAGTGTAGATGCTTTGTATTTGCCAACTGTGCCTTATGCATGAGGGATGGCATGGCTGAGAATTCAGGCATCCAGTTTGCTTAATGGGAGAAATATTGTGGAGCAGAGAATGTCTCACAGCTTCTGCTGGTTAGGTGAACTACCAACTCCGTGCTTAAGACCAATCCCGAATGAGTGTTCTGCCTGAGACGGGCAGCGAAAATGTTGAGGCTGACATCTGTCCTCAGCAGTACAGAGTACTGTAATTGATTAGTGATGTCTGCCATGGGCTCAGCAGTAGGGACGGATGCTCTGAATGCCACATACCGACTATGCCTACCTTTACTGGAAGGACCGACCACACGAAAAGTATTTCGGGCATCAGAACCAACTGATATAAGGTTAGGTATTCTTGTTTGGTTTGGTTTAGTTTGGGGTTAGGAAAGATATGTTTTTCTAACTATTAAAAACTCTGTTGTTATATAACCAAGCTGTCAGGTATCTTTCTGTGAATCGATGTTATTGCTAAGATCAGGCCAGAAAGAACCCAGAAAGGACCACAGAGCCCACTCATAAGAAAGTTGAGGAATTTTAAAGCCTTTAATCACAGCAGTTGTGTTATCTTTGGTGAGACCCACCCAATACTTGAAAACTTGCAGCCCACACCTCACCAATGATTCCTGGAGCAGACCAGCCCTCCCCGTCAGCTTCTCCCCCTTATCTTTGATCTCTCTGCCTCTAATTTTCTCTCCTGTTAGAAGCCCTCCCTCTCCTTCCCTACCACACTCCTAGGGACCATGGAGTCTGTTGGCAGAGAGAGCAAATTTTTTCTTCTTCTTTTTATTCTTCCTGTAAATGCAAACAAATGACCAGCACTACAAGAACTTTCATATTTGCAAACTCTCCAGTGTGTTTCACAAAAATCAATTTAACCAAGATCCATAAAATATAAATTCACCTGGTGCAAACACAGGTGACTACGGAGATTTCTCCCCCTACCTCCACATCACACAACGTCCATACAAATGACTCTGGAACTGCACCAACTACAAGAGCCACTGGATGAATCTCAAGGTCAGGAGGCTTTGCAGGAAAAGGAAAGCAAATGAAATGCACCATTAAAGAGGTTCCCTTTGCAACGCAGAGACTGCTCTGGTGCACATTCAAACAAAAGTAGATGATTTGGACAAGAAATAAACCGTCCCCCTTTCCTTTGTGAGATTGCAGCTGAAATCACAGCTCCAGCACCCATTCCCAGAGGCAGTCCGTGGTCCAGAGTCCTGGGGATGTGTTTCTGTTGATGAGGAAGAAACAAGGACTGCCCTGGGCACGGGAAGAGGCAGGCAGGAGGGGCACAGCAGCTGAATGTTTATACATATAAAACAGTCACTTCTAATTGTAAAAGAGGACCCTTACTTACTGGAGAAACTTCACAAAACACCAGGGAAAACAATCCACGTCCTCATCCCTCCCCAGCCACGGCAGTCTCTGAAGGCTTGCGACGCAATCTCCTGGTGAAGACAGCTGGGCCTCGGGCCGCATCTGCGGAATGCAGGTTCCTGGAGTTGGATGAGTTCCATCTGCATTTTCTAAAATCACCCCGGAGATTCTTATGAGGACTTCCTCTGAACTGTAGTCCAGAGCCCATCACACAGGAGGTCCTCACTAAGTAAGTGTCGAATAAATAAATAAATGCTATCCTATCTTGTTTCTTTGCATAGATACATTTTTCTTCTCTTTCCTTCCTTGTTTTTTTAAACATGTTTTCATGGTTTTCACTTAACAATAGATAAGTCACTTGCCACTTGCTTGTCACTGTCCCCTGAGTTTTACAAGCGTTGTCTTACTTGCAACGACCCCATAAGGTAATTATTATTTATAACCCCTGTTCTCCCATGAAATATCCTAGGTGCAGAGAATTTATATAATGTGTCCAATGTCATAAAGCTAGAAAGTGTTGAGGCGGTTTCAACTTCAAGAGTGTAAGTAAGTCCACGGTCTTTGTGCTTTACGCCTGCATCCATCTTGAACTTCTTAGGTTTTCAATGTTGTTCTAGATTTTTTTTTAAGATTTTATTTATTTTTATTTTTAGAGAGGGGAAGGGAGGGAGAAAGTGAGGGAGGGACACATCAATCTGTGGTTGCCTCTCGCACACCCCCTACCAGGAACCTGGCCCACAACCCGGGCACGTGCCCTGACTAGGATTGAACCCGCCACCCTTTGGTTCACAGGCCGGCACTCAGTCCACTGAGTCACACCAGCCAGGGCTGTTCTAAATTTTTTAAATGGGAACATGGTATTCTACTGTACAGATGCATCAGGATTTGAGCATTATTGGACAGTTCCTCTCTGTTTTACAATGCTGTATAAAGAGCATGTTAACTAAATTTTCCCATAGCCATATTTTTATTTCCTTAGAATCAATTTCTGAAATGGCATCAACAAGTCAAAGGGTATGACCACTTTTGGGGCTCTTGATTCAGACTGACAAACTGTCCTAAAATATTTTAATAAGTACACATCACAGCAGCATAAAGGTGCCTATTTCTTCCCTTAAAAAATACAGAAACTCTGAATATCATTAAAAATAGACACTCATGCCTCCATGTTTGGGAATGTGTTTTAGTTTTTATTCTGGCAGGGGCACCTCTCACGCATGGGGCGTGGTCCTGGCAGTACCATGGGCAAACAATTAGGAAGACCCAGCTCTCCTCCCCCCACCCCCAGGGAAAGCCCAGGGTGTCTCCCAACACAGTTTGGCTTCTGTTTTGTGTTTTCATTTTGCTTTGTTTTTTAACCACTTCACCTTTACTACTTCGGGGTGTTTCCATTTCTACACATTCCACAAAGGCACTTCCTCATACCCCAGCCCTCGGCTGGACATGCTTCTCAGAAGATTTATGAAAGGCCTGCTAAGGGCCAAGGAAAGCCCTGTCTGCCGTGATTATCCACAATGTCCTGATAAGGAAATCGAGGTTCAGCCAAGCTGAGCAACTTGCCCAGAGTCACACAGCTTGTAAAGACACGGTGTCTGCATTCTCAGACCTGGAGCTCCTGACCACCACCCTCCACGGCCTCTCCCTTGGCAGAACTTGCCACCCGTGAGAGAATAATCCCGAGCTGTGAACCAACCATTCCCAGGGCCGGCTGACCTGGCACCCCAACTGCCAAAATACAGATCGCTTGCCCCTGTGCAGAGGAGAGAAGGCAAGAGCCACCCTGCCTTGCCCGAGCACTCCAAATGTAACCACCGCTCCTCCAAGAGTCACTGGCTTCAAACACTGCCTCTGGCGGAACTGCAATCATTATCGATCCGGAGCGTTCTCCAAATGAGCTCACAGTCCACCATAGCCTGAAGACAGCCGGGTTCCCGGGGCAGCTGCTCCCTTGATCAGCCCTTCCTGGCTCGTATTTACTCTGAGAAATTAGAAGTTAAAAGTAAAAGCAAATAGAGAGGTTCTTAATTATTCTGAGCAAAGACACAGCAACCAAGGAACGCTGTTCTTCTCCTGTGATAAGCAAGAGAATGGCTGCGTTGGCACGCAGGCACTGCCCAAGTTGACCACTCTTCTGCTCCGTTCCCAGCATCTCTGTCATCCACTGATTGCGTGCTAGCTCCGCGGGGGCAGGGGTTGTGTCCTGTCATTCAAGTGCGCTAATTGTTTCCTAATGCGAAGCCCAGAGGAAGGCAGCCACAGCCTGGGCTGACGGCTGAGCCCAGTCCTCAGGATCTGGGCGCCCCTACTTTCCTGCTCTGCCTTCCTCCTCGGCAGCCTCACCGGCCCCGCTTTCCCCAGCTCCAGCCACCAGCTCCCCACTCGAGGCAGAAAATCAGGAAATGGGGCAGCACCACCAGGTACCATTCACGTCTGCCCTTTTTGCTCAGGAGAACAGATCCTTCCCCAGAGATAGCCGCCCTTCCCCTTACATCTTACCCAGCTCAGGATCACGTGCCCCCAGATGGGGCGGGACGGGGCGGGTGGATGGACGGTATCCTGATCAGTCTAGAACAAGCATTGAGTCGTCACTGGAGTGGGACAAATTCTTGCTACCCCCCCCAGCCACCAAAAAAACTGAGGTTCTGTGAGAAAGGAAGAAAAGAGGGCACAGCAAATGACAATGCCCGTCACAACGGTACACTCCGCACCCAGCAGAAGGCCTGGCCTGGAGACCGCTGTTCTGTAACTGAGGGTGAAGACGGCAGTGCGGACTGAGGAGCAAGGTGGACGGGGAGGACAGAGGCGGGCGGAAGGAACAAGTGGGAATGGGTTTGAGCTCCAACGGGTGAGGGAGTGAAGGCCAGAAACTGATGGTACTGTTGACGGGAGAGACCTGGTTCTTCTTGCTGACGCATGTAAAGAATTACATATCAGCAAATCTTGTAGTGTGGAGTCAGTTTATTAGTGGTCCGTTCCCATGAATGAGAACAGGACTGGATAAAGTAGGGGGTGAAAGGCAAGGTTTCAGGGCAAAGCGGGGTAAGAAAAGTTAAGAGTGGCTGAAGGCCAGGGTGGCAAGCCCCTGGGCAGCCTGGGGCCGGGTGGCCAGAGGCCCTGTGGCCCGAGAGCCAAGAGCACCCTGAGCCCCAGAGAGAGAGAGAGCCAGTCCTTTGTTCTGAGGACTTACATAGTTGGTGGGATAGGAAGGGAAAAAGTTATATATTGATTAATGGGCACATGTGGTGCCAGCTTTCCTGGGGGAATGTGATTACCCCAAACTTAGGTACGTGTGGGGGTCTGTTAGCCTGAATCCTTCTCTTGCTCCAGACCTCATTTGTTCATCTTGTTGTAAAACAAATACGTGACAGGAGGCAGTTAATTAAAATTGGGGCACTTTCCAAAGTTATTTATGGGCTCTTTCTGTAAGCACCAGGGACTCCCTTGTAAAACAGGTAGTGACCAGAGGTAGGCAATTAACCAAAGTTGTTTTATGGGCTGCTTCTTTGGGCACCAGGGACCCTCTCCCACATTCCAGGCCTTGGGATGAAAGTACAGTTTCAAGGTTTCTTTCCCAGATATTGGAAATGTTACACAGAATTTGAAGGACTTCCCTTCTTTCTTGCTAACATAGTGTTTTTTGTGGTGTTGGAGCACCTGGCAGTATTATCGGACCAGGCTCAGGACTGCTGAGTTAGTGTGTGAGACTTGTGTCCCTCCTCCTCCCTGCCTCAGTTTACCATTTATTCTACTTAATTGGTAAAAGATGTTTCCTGGCAACCAGGGTGCTGAATGCTGGCCAGTAACAGTATTGCAGTCTCAGAGTTCTTCCTATGCTGTCTCCTGCTTCAGTACCACAACTCATGAGTGTCGCAGCGACATTTCGGATGAGGGGAGATGGCTGGGGGCTCACGGCACTGTTCACAAGAGCGCATTTACAGCAGGGCATTGGGCGGGGCCACCACGTCACCCGGCAAAGTTCTGCCCCGGCTCGGAGAGCCAAATTGTCCTCCCGATGGGCCTCGGGGTCGGGGGGTGGCTTCCGCAGGTGGCTCCCCAGGCAGCGGACTCTACCTGTCAGGTGGGAGCAGAACAGAGGAGCAGGGAGGCTACGCAGACTGCAGAGGACAGGCTGGCTCCAGGACTATTTCAGTCAAGCCTCGGTGGCCCCGGAAATCCCCAGGGGATACTTAGAGGGGAGAATGCTGTCAGCCAAGCAGGCTTGTGCCAACACCGTTTGCATTTGCGGGCTGGTGACATTTGAGCTGCAAATGGACAAGGTGAAGTTGGCTATGGTTCTCCCGTACAGAGGAATGTGGCCTGCCCATAGCTTCTCGGGCAGGCGCAACAAGGGCTGGCCTTCTCTGGGAGGATGTGAGGGTGACGGCCACTGAGCAGGACTCCGGGACCCACTGGCGGCCAGGACTCCCGCTACCTCTAGGTACACAGGGACCAAGATTCACTTCTCACCCATTGCTTCAGACGGCCCCCTCTGCTCCCGTGGGCCTGCATCTCCTCGTCCATAAGATGCAGGGACCACATAGCGTCTCTGAGGTCTTCTCAACGCTCATGTTCTATCTTGTTAGTTAAAGAATCAATGAAAAAGAAAAGTGCTGAAATAAATTAGAGCAACTGGACTGAGGATATGGCCCGACCAGCAGGCAGTGAGACTCAGTGGTTGAGAACTTGAGCTCTGGACTCGGCCAGACCCAGGCTTGGGGCCAACATCTGCCACTTATTGTACGATCCCATGTTTGTAAGCCTGAGACGAGTTTTCCTTACCTGTAAATTGGAAACAATAATCGCCATCTCATAAGGCAGCACTGAGAATTAAACAATACTCATGCTGGCTAATGAAGTGCCAGGCACTTCATGAATTTCAAAATCCTGGTTTGGGTTTCAAGTCTTTGTTCCAAAAGGACTGTCCATTTTCCAACAACCAACTTGGGGCTTGAGGAGGGTGCCAGAACCATCACACCTTCCCGAAAGCTCAATGGCCATGTGTTTTCTGTCAGCACGGTGAGGGTTAATCAGAGACTCAGGGCGGGGCTGGCGGGGGGGACCTTTTTCTGGGAAGGACCCACCCATCTTCCTTTCATGGGCCTTGTTGGAGAGCCCAACAAAAGGCTCTGCCCACTCACATTCAAATATCTATTCATTAATGGATGTAATTCACATTACGTGCCACTAATTACCCTAGGAAAGCAGTAAAAATTAATAAGGATCTACAGTTTAATTGTTTGATAATGACAGGGAGTGCCAAAGTGCCCTCTTGAGTAATAAAATTAACATTTAAACGAGTTCAGTCAAAGAAACTTCCCTTAAATATCACTCGTCACAATTAGCGTGGCTCATTTATTTACTCTCTCTTTGGGTGGCTCTGAAACACCATAACTCATCATCGAACTCTGAGGAGCTGCCCAGTGGTCCAGGGCAGCGACTGGAGTGTCTGCAGGGTTGAGGGTGAACTGCGGGCGGCACCCACGGCCTACACGCACAATAAAACCACATTGTCCTGCATTTATTTAACAAGAGCCCAGAAGCCTCTCAGAAGCCAGTGCATCTCCCTAATGGGAGACTGGGGCCCAGGCCAAATCACTGCCCACGGTACAAAATCCTACAAAAACTCAGAAATAAAATGTTTGTTACAGGGCCATTCCTTCGCTCCCGAGCTTATAGTGCTATTCCGGGGTGCTCTCTAGGGTTTTGCTTAAGGGAATATGGTGGTTTTAAAATGCACCTGTAAAAAAAGCAGAGTGTAATCCCCTTTCCCTTAAACATAGGTGGGACTTGGTGATTCTAACAAACCAAATGTGGCAGAAATGACATTGGGTGACTTCCAGAACCAGGTTCTAAAAGGGCTTCAGCTTCCACCTGGCTCTCTCTCCCGAGATGCTTGTCCTGGGAATCCAGCCACCATGTTGAGAGGAAGTCCAGGTACATGAGAAGCCACACTTGGGTGTCCCATCCAACAGACGCAGCTAGGCCCCCACCCAACACCACTTTCAACCGCCAGACTCGTGAGTGAGCGAGTCTCTGAATGACTCCAGCCCCCAGCCTTCGACTCACCCCAGCTGAGGTCCCACACCCGGTGCCACAGACCCGAGCCAGGTGCTCTGAACTCCTGACCCACAGAAGCCATGAGATAGTAAACAATAACATTATCTGAAGCCACAAAATTGGGGGATAAGCTGTGACACAGTGAAGAGATGGCTCCTACAGGCAAGTGTAGAGATGTCAGGCTTCCTGGCTCTTGAACCAAACCCTTAAGGTCAGGAAGGCCTGTGCAGCCCGGGAGAAATGGGAACGCAGGAAGAGGGCTCAGCTGCCCCTGCCCCTGCCCCTGCCCCAGCCTTCCAACACGCCTGTCACGCCGCCGAGCGCCTGACCCCAAAAGCAGCTCTTTAACCCTGAGCAATTTTAAGGTGGAAGCGTTTTCTTATCGTTCACAGAGAGACTAAGCCGAGTTTATCCACCTGGGATGCTCGCCTTTCCTAAAGAGCTAAGGATTGGCATTGATAATCCCTGGAAAGTGGACATTTCAAGAGCTTCCTCATGTTGTGATTCATCTCACACACGCTTGGGAGAAAGAAAAAGCCAACAGAGAGGGAACGGCTGTGTTCTGGGTGGGTCACGCCCACTCCTCCTCGCTCGGCCCCACGTCCACACCCATGTCCACTGTCTCACACCACAGCTGCTACCCTCTCAGGCCAGGCCAGCTGTCTTCTCCCTCATTCATGATCACTCATTCATTCAGGCATACATGGACGCATTCACTCAGTATGTATTGAGTGCTTGATGCATCGGGGAGACAGACATTGAAAAACTAATCATAAAGGTAAAGAATTCCACTTGTCCCAAGCACTAGGAGAGAGAAATGCAGAGTCCTGTGGGGAGCCAGGGGTGTTTAAGTTGGGCCCTAAAAAAAAAACAGGAGAATTAGTGAGGCTGGCATGGGTGTGGTAGGGGCATAGGGAGAGCATCCCAACCAAAAGGCCACACAATAGGAAGAAAGTGTGTGGTATCTGGGAGCCTGAAGATGGATGGGATGCTGGGGGTGGGAAGAGCAAGACAGAGAGAACCCCAGAGGGTCTGAGGAGGGAGGGAGCAACCGAGTCATGTGGGGCCACGTGAAAATATTCTGTCTGTGTGCTAGGAACAGGCAGCTAGAAGCTTACAGCAGGAGAGCAACAGGGTCCAACTGCATCTGTCGAACTGTTCCAGTGCTCCCCTGTGTAGCCCAGCTCATGGATGTCACATCCAGTTGCTTAGGCATCTTTCTCGCTCACCAAGCTGAGAGCCTTTTAAGAGGCCCAACCATATCTGTAACTCCATCAGGTCCCTACTGCTCTTGGGATCCAGCACAAACTCCTTTGGCAGCCTGCAAGGCTTTGTGCCATCCGTCCCTTGCCCACCTCTTCAGTGCCCTCCTTTGCTCTCCAGTCACCTGGCATGGTTCAGCCACAGGGCAGACACCTCACTTCCTTGGGGGCCTTCCAAGGCACCCTCATGGAGACAGCACAACTGCTAAGTGTTCTCAGAGCAGTCAGAGCTTCCCCACCAGAGGACATATCAGGATTTTCATCACAACTTATATACGTTATTGATTTGATGTCAGTCTCCCCTCCCAGACTATCGGTTTCAAGAAAGCAAAGAACTCGTTTGTCTTAGTCACCGTTATATCCCCAGGACCTGGTGCTCCAGCAAGTTGGCATTCCAAGAAGAGCTGTTAGATAACAGAACAAATAAGGAGGCATGAATAAGGTGCCCAGACCCCCCCTCAAAAAAAATGGCCCAAATGAAAGAACAGATCAAAGCTTCAGAAAAAAATATAACTAAGCAACAAAGAGATAGCCAGCCTATCAGATGCACAATTCAAAATGCTGGTGATCAGGATGCTCACAGAACTGGTTGAATATGGTCACAGATTAGAGAAAAAAATGAAGGTTATGCTAAGTGAAATAAAGAAAAATGTACAAGGAACCAACAGTGATGCTGGGACTCAAATCAACAGTGTGGACCAGAAGGAAGAAAGAAACATTCAAACAGAACAGAATGAAGAAACAAAAATTCAAAAAAATGAGGAGAGGTTGAGAACCTCCAGGATTTCTTTAAACATTCCAACATCCGAATCATAAGGGTGCCAGAATGAGAAGAGGAATGCAAGAAATTGAAAACTTATTTGAACAAATAATGAAGGAGAACTTCCCCAATCTGGCAAAGGAAATAGACTTCCAGGACGTCCAGGAAGCTCAGAGAGTCCCAAAGAAGTTGGACACAAGGAGGAACACACCAAGGCACATCATAATTACATTACCCAAGATTAAAGATAAGGAGAGAATCTTAAAAGCAGCAAGAGATAAGGGGACAGTCACTTACAAAGGAGTTCCCATCAGACTGTTAGTTGATTTCTCAAAAGAGACCTTCCAGGCAAGAAGGGGCTGGAAAGAAGTCTTCCAAGTCATGAAAGGCAAGGACCTACTTCCAATATTGCTCTTTCCAGCAAAGCTGTCATTTAGAATGGAAGGGAAGATAAAGTGCTTCTCAGAAAAGGTCAAGTTAAAGGACCTCATCATCACCAAGCCCTTATTATATGAAATGTTAAAGGGATTTACCTAAGAAAAAGAAGATAAAAAATGTGAACAGTAAAATGACAACAAACTCACAGTTATTAACAACCACACCTAAAACAAAAACAAAAGCAAACCAAGCAAACAACTGGAACAGGAACAGAACCAAAGAAATGGAGATCATATGGAGGGTTAGCAACAGGGGAGTGGGAGGAGGAGAGACGGGGAAAGGGTACAGAGAATAAGTAGCATAGATGGTGGGTAGAAAATAGGCAGGAGGAGGGTAGGAATAGTATAGGAAATGTAGAAGCCAAAGAACTTATATGTTTGACCCATGGGCATGAAGTAAAGTGGGGAAAAGTAGGTGGGAGGGGGTGTGCAGGGCAGAGGGGAGAATAAAGAAAAAAAGAGAAGGCATGAATAGGAAAATGGATGAATGAGTGCAGGCATGACCCCGGAGGCCACCCAGGCCAGCTCATCAGCTGATGTTGAACAGCTGCCTCTCTGATCACCCTCCAGCTCCTTCAGGGACATATCATCTTTGCTGGCCTCTCTGCCTCTCTGCTGGAAGAAATCAATGGTAGTAAAGCCCTTACGGAATAAACGGAAAGTAGAAATGAGTAAGTAGAGAAGGCCAGGAAGGCATTTCTGGCAATCTGTGAGTAGTTATTATCTTAACTGTTCTGCCAAGCAAGAGGAGGAAAGCTGGCAAACACCTACACTCAGTAAATGAGCCCACGCGCAGGGCTTTGGCTGCGTTCCTCGGCTCCCCAAGCCCAGGGCAGTTCAAATGCTGCAACAAGAACTAATGGGGTCAACTACAGCCCTCTAGGTCAATGCTTCTCAAACTATCTCTGGTAAAGGACTAGGTTTACTTTTATTTTTAATCCATTATTGATCAATTCTTCATAAAACACAGAAATTATGCACTTGGATAAGGCAGCAATGTGAAATTGTTTTAAAAGTTTCTAACTGCTCACGTCCCAACTTTGTACTCATTTTATCATGGGTAACAAATGACTTGTAGACCTACGCCCACCTGCAGACCACACCGTGAGTAGCACTGACCCGAGTGACCTTCACTCCCACTGCCTCGCTCCTCAGCCATGGCAGACATTGCCAATCAATCATCACACATTTCCCCACCCAGCCCATGTTTGGCTTTAAAAGCTTTCTCTTCCCGGTGTTCAAGACAACCGCCACCACGCCAACATTCAGAGACCCCACAGACACACTGTTCACCATCATCCCTGCTCTACGTGGTCCAAAGGTTGGCCATTTGTCATATTTACGCCCAGAATAAGAACTGTCTATATTTTTATTTCCAGTCTGATAAAAAGTTCATGGAGAATGGCCATCTCACCAAAGGGAGTCCCTCCTGCTCGTTCAACCCGTTCACAACCTTTGAGTAGCCTGAGATGCACACCAAGAGACACGGCGATCTAGCACATAGAGGAACTTCTGGTGTGGCCTCAGATGTAAACTGTGGGGACCGCATCTGGGAACCTGAAATTGCTGGCCCTCGTTGCTCTGACTCTTTCTCTCAAATTCTCTATTCCTGTGGCTCACCTGCTTTTATTTCAAGTCACCACAAGGGCCCCTTCGCAGTGGGTCGTTTTTACTCCTCATCACACTCTTCAACAGTGAAGGCTGTCGTTCCTCCCACACTCAGTCTTCCCCCAGCAAGATCACCCCTTGGCCCTTCTCAGTCTTCTCACCAAGTGGCCAAAGAAGCTGCCAAAGCGGGAGAGAACAGGCCTGTCGTCTCTGGGCTTCGGCTCAGGAACTCACCCTGGAGAAAGACAGCTTCCACTTGGAGCAGCCTTGACTATAAAGTTCCCTTTGAAATGTTTCTGCTCCTACTTCTTGGCCCCTGCAAGCCACAGAATCAGACTGTTAGAGCTAGAACGGGCCTTGAAGAGCACTGGCTAATCCAAAGCCCTCTTTTGACAAGGCGAGAAACAACGAGTGAGGTCTGTGTGAGCAGCCAGGAGACTGAAGTCCCTTCCTAACCAGCGGATGACCTCAAAAGAGCTCACTCCCCTCCCTGAGACTGTCACCATGGAACACAGATAAGACCCCTAAAGTGGCGTGAGTTCGACCCACTCACACAAGGCTGGTTGAGAGTTAGATAATGTGAACAAAAAGTGCTCAAGGAATAGCCTCGACCAGACTAAAACTAAAACAACAACAAAAAAAATCCCACCAAAAATGGCTCAAACCGGAAAACAAATAAAAGCCCCAGAGCCAATTCCTCTAAGCAGTGAAGAGATAGCCAACCTATCAGATGCACAGTTCAAAGCACTGGTCATCAAAATGCTCACAGAATTGGTTGATTTTGCTCACAAATTAGATGAAAAAATGCAGGCTACAATCCGTGAAATGAAGGAAGATGCATGGGGAACTGATAGAGATGGAAGGAAAACTGGGACTCAAATCAATGGAGTGGACCAGAAGGAAGAAACTAACAACCAAACAGAAGACGAGGAAGAAACAAGAATTCAAAAAAATGAGGAGAGGCTTAGGAACCTCTGGGACATCGTTAAACGTCCCAACATCCGAATTATAGGGGTCCCAGAAGGGGAAGAAGAACAGCAACGAGTGGAAAACTTATTTGAACAAATAATAAAGGAGAACTTCCCCAATCTGGCAAAGGAAATAGACTACCAGGACGTCCAGGAAGCTCAGAGAGTCCCAAAGAAGTTGGACCCAAGGAGGAACACACCAAGGCACATCGTAATTACATTAGCCAAGATTAAAATGAAGCAGAGAATTCTAGAAGCAGCAAGGGATAAGGGGACAGTCACCTACAAGGGAGTTCCCATCGGACTGTCAGCTGATTTCTCAAAAGAGACCTTCCAGGCAAGAAGGGGCTGGAAAGAAATATTTGAAATCTTGAAAAGCAGGGACCTACATCCAAAATTGCTCTATCCTGCAAAGCTGTCATTTAGAATGGAAGGGAAGATAAAGTGCTTCTCAGATAAGGTCAAGTTGAAGGAGTTCATCATCACCAAGCCCTTATTATATGAAATGTTAAAGGGACTTATCTAAGAAAAAGAAGATAAAAATAGGACAGTGAAAAGACAACAAACTCATAGCTATCAAGAACCACACCTAAAACAAAAGCAAACTAAGCAAACAGCTAGAACAGGAACAGAACCACAGAAATGGAGATCATATGGAGGGTTAGCAACAGGGGCGTGGGAGGAGGAGAGAGAGGGGGAAAAGGTACAGAGAATGAGTAGCATACATAATGGGAAAAAAATAGACAGGGGGAGGGCAAGAATAGTATGGGAAATGTAGAAGCTAGAAAACTTATGACCCATGGACATGAACTAAAGGGGGGAATGTGGGTGGGAGAGGGTGTGTAGGGTGGAGGGGAATGATGGGGGAGAAATGGGACAACTGTAATAGCATAATCAATAAAATATATTAAAAAAAAAAAAAGAATGTGAGTACCATATGAATGTTGGGATTTTAACCGCCCTTCTCAGAGCACCCTGGGAATCTGGAGGCCCAGGTCAGAAATACGGGAAGTACAAAGGAGGGGATGGGTGATCCAATATGGCTTTTGACAAAGATCTTTTATGACTACTTTTTTGACTCTTTGTAGCCCAAGCAAGAGATGGGTGTAGCTTGAACTAGGATGGAAGTCATGAAAGGAAGAAGGGGCAGATTCAGAAGTATTCACAGGAATCATCAGGGCCGGGCGATGGTTTGGATATGGGAAGAGAGAGGGAGGGGGCGTGCTCAGGGTGACGTCTCTGGGTTATTTAACCAGACAGCAGTGTTGTTTGACCAGACAGGAAACATGAGGGGAGATCCGGGTTGGTGGGCCACTGCTGGGAGAGCAGTCTCAACTCTGGACATGTTGAGCTTAAGGTGCCTTTGAGATTTCTAAGCGGAAATGTTGAATAGGCCATCAGAGCTGAGGACTACGTGTGGCTCAAGTCTATCCGTACAGGTGGGAACTGAAGTCATCGTCTAGGATGAGGTCAGGGAGGGAGAGAGTAGGGGGTGGGATGAGAAGTGAGCGTAGGACGAGTCTTGAGGAAGCACGGAACTGAAAGGCAGAGGAGGACGAACCTGAAGAGAGACTAAGGAGAGGCCAGAGGGACAGAAGGAAGCCCAGGGAAGAGCAGGATTCGAGAAGGAAGAAATGGCCAGCTGCATCAAGTGCTGATGAGGATTAATTTAAGATAAAGATGGATATTAATTCAATTAGCAACAGAGGTCACTGGTCCTTTCGTGACAGAGAGTAGACCCTAGATCCTTTCCAAACAGAGGTTCTTTGCTGTTCCTTACCCCTCTTACCATCCAGCATTCAAAATGGACCTCAAATCTCAGGGAAAACCAATCATTCTTAGGATCCTCACCACTATGGCTGTTTCAATATGACAGCCTGGGGGCTTTCACTAAGACCGTAATTTTCTGGAGGACCCACTGAACCCTACATACTAACAAATCCATACACTGAGATGGGTTTGCTCTAGACCACAGGTGGCTAATATGCAGCGTGCCTACAAAGCCCACCCAACATCACTGATGGATGAGAAGACTCCACCTAAAAACGTGTGCCTCTGGGACGGGGGGGGGGGGGGAGGGGTCACTGTCCCCACCTGTCGTGCTCCAGGACGGCTGTACAGCCCAGAACCCTGCTTCATTTTGCTCCACTCCCCACCCTCCCCTGAGGCAGGGAAGGCATCAGAGGAGACAGAGATGAAACACAGTCCCCGATCCCCTGTTCCTGGCCAACTGGCTGCACTCAGCCCGCAGCCAGACTGTTGCAACTGCTCCCAATAGCGATAGCGATGTGACTCACAGCGATTTGCTTTGGAAATCAAAGCCTGGGGATCGTGTGCTCCCCCTGCAAAGCAGGCCCCGCTCCACTGGAGAAGGGGGTGACTTGGCTCCCCACACAGCGGTGTTTGTTTGGCTTGTCCTGTTGGACACGAACACCCACTGGGTCCTGCCCAGCATGGACGATGCGCATGCCTCCTTGCCAGTCTGATTTGGGAGGCAAATAAGCCAAACAAAGGAGCAGATGATCACGGAGGCTTATTTGCAGTCTGCAGGGTTTATATTTAGCCGTCCTGTGACTGGGTTGCAGGCTCTGTGTGATGATCGCCCTTGGGAACTTCAGTCCTGGGGGACGCAGAGGTGAGGCGGACCTGGGAGGGGGCAAGGAGGGCTTTGAACTGCCGCTCTGGGGCACAGGAAGACAGGTCAGGCCAAGTCTGCTCAATGAGCAATCAGCCGGACACTCCTGAAAACATGGAAGAGATTATAAAAACGTGTAAGAGGGGATATTTTTCTTACTAAGCTGCAAATTGCAAGCACAGGGGTGTGCGGTCCCTTGAGAGCTCTTCATGGCCACCCTCAGGAAGCCCAGCAGCCAGCAATTCAGAAAACCTGAATTCCAGTCCTCATCTGCCATCAGCCAGGAGCCAGTGCCCTGCTCTGTAACCTGAACGGGCCAGGGCGAATGATCCGTAAGATGCCGTCATTCTGCCCAAGACCAGATAACACCAGGTGACCCACAGGATGTGCAACGGGTGGGGCAGGTGGCAACCTGCTGCTTAAAACCATGGGACTGTTGTCATAAGGGAACATCTGCAGTCCTTAAAACCTGTGACGCCGATGCCACCCCGCAAAAAAAAAAAAAAAAAAGAAAAGAAAAAGAACTTCCATTAAAATGTATCTCAAAACTAAAATAATTGTTAGAGAAAAAACGGTGCTAATCTATATTAATGGAGTCTGAAGGTACACATAACGTCTCACGGAGTGAGAGTATTGTGAATGAGCGAGAAGCAGCGGCTGACTGTGGATCAGGCTGGGGAGGGGGGGGATGGGAGAGAGGGGACACTGAAGGTGAACAGCCTGAGAAGGTTTCCGAGAGGAAGACGACCCCAGACACCAAGCGGAGCCTCACCTCACCCCTGCTGGCCCTTCCCACTCTGTATTCTAGGACTAAGCCATCTGGGAACGTGAATTCCAGAAGCTGATGCTGCCAGAGAAAAGATTTTGTACAGGGTTTTGGTGTTGCTCGTTTGGGCTTATTTTGGTTTTCAGTCTCTGTGATGTTTCATGCAAGAGAACTCGGAGAGAAAGCCCAATCCACTGCCTCCCCCAGCCGAAGCCAGCAGCGGGGGATGTGCAGATGGGAGCACAGGTCCCCGGGGAGGCGTTCCCAGGGGGGCTCCTCCTAAAACAAGCCTGCAGCGTGAACCAGCCTCCCGGAGACCTCTTGTCCGGGCCTAAGTCTCCTCATTCCAGAACGACCAGGCAGCGAAGGGTCTGAAAGCTCCCCCGCAACCCCAAGGCGGCGCTGCTCCCAGGCCATCAGCTGGCAGCCTCGTGGGTGCGCTGGCTCAGTGAAACTCCGGGTTCCAGGGTAACGAGGGGTTTCACCTGAGTTTCAGGGAGAGACTTGCTTCTGGCAAATACCACCCCAGTCAGTCTCCCATATCAGATCCAAACGCCTCGTCCCCTCAAAGGCAAAAAGCATTCTGACTGTCCTGGTGGATTTGAAAGAGCCCAGAGCATCCCCCTCTGCACTTGCCCGAACTGCCCGTCGCTCGGCATTCCTTTGTGTTAAATAGAATGGCTTGCTAAAACGAAAGGAGGTGTGAGTCAGGAAAACAAGACTGCCACATACGAAAGAGCCCCCCCCCCCCCACGTTAGAAATCACAGTAGCAGGCGTGTAAGGGCCCAACTCTCTTCACCACCGGATTCTTTGACTCGGAAGGGACTTTTCCCATCACCCCATCCTTTCATAAAGGGGCAGTTAGGCCCTTAGGGGTTATGCCTCTTCAGCAAGGTCACGCAGCAGCACACTGGGGGCCAGGACTGGAACCCCCAGGCTCCTTTGCACATTCTGAAGGGCTGGGAAAGGTTAAACTCTAGTCCAAGGCACCCTTCTTTTATTTTACAGGTGATAGGAACGTCCCCCACCCAAAGCCCCCTTTTATAAAAATTTTCTCTTTCTGGCACTAGCGTCTGTAACCATCAACAGTGTGCAGAATGCGATCATCGTCGTAAATACACCTGTGTCTCCGAATTGAGACTCTCAGGGCTCGGGCTTGGGAACTTCTTGCGACCTAGACCAGCGGGAACCCTGTCCGACTGCGTGTGTGTTACCTGCGGGCTTTAGTCCTTTGCCTTGGCGCTCCTGCCCTCTAGTGGCAGAAAACTTTACTGCAGTCATTCATCTACAGACAAAAGAAAAAGGAAGAAACGCTTGACGAGGGGATAGAGGCAACCCGCATCCTTCTCTGTAAAAGCAGGCCTGGTTATAATGGGAAATTTTTTAACATCATATGCATAAATGCAAATAACTAGACGTTAGCCCGCAGCAGATTTGAACCTGCGGAGAGGCGAGGCTAGGGTATCAAGGATCCTGGGTTGAAAATAAATTCTACAACGGTCTCAGGGACTTGTGGGACAAATGCGCTCTGAGAATCTGATGGAGGCAGAAATAGGACAAGCTAATATCGCAAAAGATGGGAGGCCGGCATGTGGAGGCCAACAAACACTGGCATCCGTGCGGTCAGAGTCCTGCCCAGCTTTGCACAGGCTGTTCCCCAGGCTCCACCTCGGGTCCCCACCCCTTCTCAGCTAACCCCGGCTCCTCTGCCCAGCTCAGCTAGAGCTTCCCTGGTCTCAGTAGATGAGACCAGCCCTCCTCATATGCTCGCACAGCACCCGGTCCTCTCCCTTCATAAGACTTTCACAGTCCCTAATTCTGTGTGTCTCCGATCATTTTCACGCCCCCACTGAAATGTGAGCTCCCAGAAGACCGGCACTGAGGTGACCTTGTTGACTGTGTCCCTAAAAGTGATTAGCACACAGGAAGCCCTCAGTTAATGCTTTTCAGTGGGATTAATGAAATCACAAGTGTTGGTTGAATGACTGAATCGCATTTGTTTAGACCATCAAAAAACAGAGCTCATCTCCACAGATAAAGCAAGTGAACTGTCTCTCGGGACTTCGGTGCAGCACCCCCTGGTGGTCACTGCTTTGGGGGCCACGTGTGGGGATTACTCCTCATCTATAGAAGGCAGATTTTTGCCCTTGACTATAGTGCTCACCATGGCCTTTGGGGTGGGTAGCTGGGCTGGCATCTTTGCCATAATTACACTTTGCAACAGTCAGCCTCCATCGGCTCCGCTTTGGTCCCTGCACGATGGGAAACCCGCCTGAGGCTGGAGGACTGGCAGGCTGGAGGAGGTCAGGAGACCTGACCTTCAGGGCTGCCTCTCTGTGACGCCTCCCTCCTCGTTGGAGCCTCCCCGCCCTAGCTGCACTTGTAACGTAAGATCTTGGAGTAAGGAGCATCAAAGCCATTGGTTTCCAGGTGCCAGAAACCCAACTTAACCAGCCTCGGGGTAGAAAGGGGGACATACATTTGCTTGTGAAACTGAAAAGCCATGGATTTGGGGCTGACTCAATCTGGGAGACCGAGTCACATCCCCTGAGTCTGGTTTCATTTCTCCACCCTCAGCTCTGTTCCCCAGGGGTCAGCCCCCCTGCGGGCCTGGCCCTGTCGGCGGTGGTCTCTGGCAGCTCCAGCCTCTCATCCCCACAGCGGAAAGACACAGGGGCTTCCTCGAGATGGGACCACACAAAAGCCCCAGGACTGCCCCCTGGTGCCTTTTGGCCACATGCTCATCCATGAGCCAGTCTTTGCGGTCAGGGAAAGTTCTGGGCTCCGCCTGAATCACCTGTGCCACACAGCGCGAGGGCAAACACCCGGAATGTGGGGGAACGGTTGCTAGGCGTGCACACACTCACACTCACACTCACACTCACACTCACACACAAAATCGCTCTGCAGAGCTACTGATCCTAAAGGGTTCTTCCAGCTTTGAATATGCTGATGTCGCCGATTTGATGCTGGGGAAACAAAAGGGAGAACAAAGCCACAGACATGCTCTACAGTCAGCCCAACCCCAAGCCCCTTCAAAAAGCCTAAATGCCAGATAAGACCCCTCACCCCTTCTAAAGGAGGTGAGGGGGTCACGCTAGCAGCCCTAGACAGCCAGCAGTGAACGCTGACCCTCCAGAAGCCAAGGGGCATAAAACAAAGGGTATTTCGATAACGTCACTAAAATGGAACATCTCTCTTTCCCAAAAAGACGGACACTGTCAGTAAAATTCATTTTTAAAAAAACTTATTAAACTTTCCCTTTCACTGCTTCTTTGTATCTCTGGTTGCAGTGGAGCAGGATGCAGGTTGCCATGGTGACAGCTGAATTTTTTAAATAACAGGGCTCAGGAGCTCCGGCTGCTGGCTGTACCGCCCCAGGCAGGAAACAGCGGGGTGAGGAGAAAGGCAAAGGGAGAGAAGGAAGGAAGCTGCAGGGCTCGTCCCAGCTCCTTGGTCGGAGGATGAGGCCCCCAAACTTCACAGAGTCCAGTTTCTTCACAATGTAAGACAATGCGGAGCCAAACCACACAAGGACAGGACATTAGAAGTCCCTTTGTCCATCCCCTACCTGACTTTCTCCTGTGACAGATGGGCTTTTCCTACACTTACACCCCTCCCCAGGAATGATGGGCCCAGCCCACCCAAGTTTTAGATGAGCCACTGGAAACCTGGCCCTCAGAGAAATGTTCCAAGGCCTAGAGACCCTGACAGCAAGGGCCCACAGGGTTTTTAAGTGAGAGGAATTTGAGGACCAGGGCTCAGTTGCTGTCCATTCAAACAGCCCTAGCCACAAACTCCAGTTCTGGTCTTGCATTCTTGGGTGGCCCCACACCTTGTCTCCTGAGAGAAATGGCATGCCACCGAGGCCATTCAGTATTTGTAAGAGTGCCTTCTGGAAGTTGAAAGCAATAGTGGTAATAGTAATAAACACAATGACGGTTCCCTTAGCTGGGAAAGTGGCAGGATTATCGAAGTGGGAAGTGTCTGACTTTTCCCCAGAAGTCGGGTGAGCAGAGGCCCCAGGAGAAAGGGGAAGATCCAAAGAGATGAGGGTCCTGGACCTGCGACATGCCCAGCCCCATCCTGCGTGCGCCCTGGGTCTGACCCTCTAGCCGCGTGGAGCCTAGGGGTCCCCATCAGCACTCCCCAGGCAGATGGCAAGGAGCAGGGGGAATGGCTGCACTTTAAGAGACAATAATAATAATAATAAGCCAGACTCAGAGTGAGGGGGAAGTGGGCCACCCTCCTGCACCTTCCTGAACAGAGTCAGGAACTCCAAGGCCCCAGCCACGAGGAGGCGAAAGGCAGCCACCCAGCACTTGGCCTGTCATTGGTGCTGCCTAAGACCTACTGGCCTCTCTTTCCAAGGACAAGCTGAGGTCACAAACCACCACCCTCCGGCCTCAAAAGTCAGCGCTGCCTGCCCTGCAGGTGCACACCTGCTCACACACAGGCCTGGAACAGGGACAGGAGCGGCAGGGGCCTTAGAAACGGTGCCCAGGCATCTGGACACATGAGGCTTGTGCAGCTCCGGAGGGAGGCCCAGGTCCATCAGCAGAGAGACACCAGGAGCCCAGCTTAGGGAGGTAGAAAGGGGGCCTGCGTTTCACCCCACGCCTTTCTCTAGACTTTTCCCCACATGCCTATGTTGCCTTTTCAAAAGACAGATTCCGTTCTTTCCAGAGCACACATAGTGAATCTGTCCCCTGTCCCGGCACTTTAAGTCAGGAAGACAAAGTCCCCGTTACATTCGGCCAATAATACTGAAGCGGGGTCACACCAGCCTTGGTCTTCCCACCCCTCGTTTCCGCCCCGGGAGCTGTAAAGTGGGGTTGATAAGACCTACCCTACCTTCGTCACAGGCAATGTAGGAGTTCGGCGAGATACAATAATAGCAGTGAAAACGGTTAGATATGAACTGCTCAATCCTAAAACAACCCTATCAGATAGCAACTAGTATGAGCCTCATTTTAATAGATAGATAAATAGATAGATAGATAGATAGATAGATAAGTAAGGCAGAGAGAATGAACTTCTTCACGCTCGTGCAATCGTGCACCTGGCCTTCTGACTCTACAGCCAACACTTTTACCCACTAAACACGGTATGCCAGTTTGACATTAATATTCATTATTCCAGATGCAGCTTCCTGTCCCAAGAGGTTTGGGGGAGCAATCAGATTGCTTCCGCCTGTTTGCCCCAATATTGGAGTCTCTGCCTCTGCTTCAGACAATTCAGTGAAGGGCTAGAAGCTAGAGATAAGGGTAGAAGCAAATCCCAAGGCGGGATCCGGGTCCTAGATGTTAGCACGTGTTTCATGGCGGAGACATCTGCCTCCGCCAGCCCCCCAAGAGGCTCCTATGCACGCAGCTTGTCACTTCCCCACCCCCACCGTCGCCGTGGCAACGAAGGGCCTTGGATGCCAGGCCTCAATCATTGTTCCTGATTTACCATCTTCCTAATTCACACTTCCCCTTTCGGCCTCCCCTTCTCTCCCCTGCGGACCTCATAAACCTCCATAACATTCACCACCAGGACGAGCAGCCCGCCATCCACCAGGCCCAAACCCTTCTCGGACCTCCCCCCCCTGGACTGCTGGCAAAGACTCTATTCTCTTGCCCTGAAATCTGTCTCCCCATTTCTTCAGGCTCTGGTTCACAGCTCCCCCTGACAGCCCCTCACATACCTGGAGGTGGTCCTCGTGTTCTGCCCGGGCCTCTCTAGGCCAGCGGTTCTCAGAGTTGAGCATGCATCAGCCATGCAGATCTTGCTAGACCACAGAGGGCTGGGCCCGCCCCCAGAGTTTCTGATTCACGGGACCTGGGGTGGGCCCAGAAAGTTCCATCTTCTCGTGGCCGCTGCTACTGCCGCTGCTTGGAGAGCCTACTTTGAGAACATCTGCTCTAGATAAACCCTCCTCATTCCTTTGAAAACGTCTGCAGGAAACTTCCCCAGGTTTCCTCACCATTCTAGCCTCTCTCCTTAGGACCTGCTCCAGTTTGCCAATATGGTGCCCAGAACTAGACAAGGAACCTTAAGTACAAGCTTTAGGTTACAAGGAACAAAGATTCCCTTGGGCTACCTCAAGTACCTCAAGTAACGGGAGGTGTTTATGGTGGACTTCAGAAAAGGAGGAACATCAAGGTCACGGCCTGCCTGCCTGGACCCAGGGCTGATGAGGCCTCTTGGGAAGAGTACAGCCGGCAATGTTATTGAATCTCTACCCAAAGGACAAGAGAGCTTGCCAGTCCCTTGGCAGCCATGTATCCTCAGTGCTCCCTGCCCCTTGGTCCGCCATTTCTGCCGCCACCGCCGAGTCCTCATCCCCTCTCCCTTGCCGATGTTCCCCACCTCACAGCTTCTGCTTCCTCATTCTTGCTTCTGTTTGCTTCTGTTCCTTATGTCCCAGCCTGTCCTCTCCCGCAGCAATGGCCTCTCTCCACGGACATTTCAGCTTCTGGGCCTGCCATCAACTCCCCGGATTTCTCTTCTTTTCCCCCTGCAGAGAGCATTCCCAAAAGACAGAATCAGAGTGAGTGAGCTTGCTTCCCCGTTTGGATAAAGTTCTTCAAAGAAGCCCATGGGCCTGTGCCCAATCCGTTGCAGCTGACAAAAGGTTGGCCCCCATGATATAAGCATGAGCCGTCCCCAGGAGAAGGAGGTCAGGGGAAGAACTGCAGCCCATTGGCTACCAGTAGGTTTCAGCGTGCACAGCAGCTCCATTCGAAACACTCTGGCTGCTCTAAAGCGTGTGGAGAGGATTCAGAGGCCACATCGAAACGCAGTGGAATGTGATTCATTAACGGCATCTGCCGAGGGTGAGCAAACAGGCATCCTCGGGGTGCGTGCAGCTCCTGGCCCTCCCCGTGTTAGAGCGCGTGGTCCGATGAGGACGACCTATGTGGAGGCGTCGCCTTCCTCATTCCGAACTTCCAGCGTCTCTTTACGAGGCCTGCGGTCGCGCTTGCCGTTTGCACAGCTGCGGCACACTGAGGCTGCACGTGTCGGCCGCGTGGCACCCCGGAGCCTCCCCGTGCCCGCTGTTACGCCACAGCTCTCCGACGCCGCACTGCGCCAGGAGGAGAGGAAAGGGACCAAACGGTCGGAGCTCACATTTTTCCCCGGTAGACTCTACCTTGCTTCGCTGAGCCTATGGGGTTTAAATGATGTCTTTTTCCGGGCTCTTCGATAAACCGCTCAAACTCTGTCTGCAGGCATCTGTGCACAAAATGGAGGTCCGACGTTTACCCTTTCACAGGACCGACACAAAGGTAAATCTAGATGACCTGTTCCCGTGGACCTGCTTCGTAGCGTTTGGTGAACCGTCGCTCAATAATTTCAAGGAATTATTTTAGACGCCCATGCGCACACGTGTGTCTGTCCATGGTGTCCATGGTGAGGACAAAGATAGTGAAACTACTCCCTGGGGCGGCTCCTTTTCTAGAACAATCGCTGTCACTCATCGAACAACCACTCTGGGCTGCTTCACTACACTATTTCTGTCCCTGACAACAACTTGAAGAGGTACTTTTTATCATCCCTTTTTTGGGGATGAGACAACTGAGGCAGAAAGGCTTAGTCGCTTTTCAAGATCACACAGCTTGTATGTGACAGGGCTGAATCCCAGCCCCCACCTGCCTGCCCCCAAATCCAGTGTCCTTCCCACGGGTCCAGGGCGGCACACTTGTCCCTGCACGTGCCAGCAATTGTACGACCTGGTGGTGAGCACACAATACAATATACAGGTGACGTGTGATAGAATTGTACATCCGAAACTTATACAATTGGCATGACAGCAACGCCTTCTGGAAATGACCACGGGCAGAGGTTGGGGACTTGAATATACTTAACAAGGGGCCTATTTTTAAAAAGCACCACCTACATTAGGTTTTAAAGAGTGGGATCCAGCCAGGCTTTGGAATGCTACGCAGTCATTAAAAGGATGGAGTAGATTTGCATGTATTCATACAAAACACCCAAGACTTTCTGTCAAGCTTGTCTACTCTGATCGAGTCTCTCTAACATTACGTTAACATATGCAGGTAGGAAGTACAGATTGATGGGAGACTCTCAGTTTCTATTTTTAACACTTCCATTTTGATTGACTTTTCACTTTTATATACTACTTTTAGAATTCGAAAACGATGTGTCAGAATCATCAGTCATTCCGCCCCTTCAATCCCCAGTTTCACGCATCTGCACGCTGCGTAAAGAGCGGAGCCGCGGGTGTGTCCCTGCCCACGACAAGGAGACACCCGCTGTCTCTCCCACGAGGACCTGAGGTGGGCGGGGCTTAGCTTGGTTAACTCGGTGGTTTACTGAACCGTGACCTACTAAAGCATCTTTGCTCCCTCCCATGCTCAGCACCAGGCCTGGCTTCCTTCACGTTGTTACCTGGCTGTCTCGGTCCAGGGCATCCCAAGCTGCTAGGGGAATGTCCAGTGGAAGGAGACACAGCTGTCTTCCCGCGCCCCCCCACCCCCAGACTCCTTCAGCAGCGAGAACCCCTATTCCACGAGCATCCACGGGAGACTTCTCACATCCTGCTAGTTGGAACTGCATTCCACACCCCTGTGAAAATTAACTCAAAATTGGTTAAAGACTTCAGTGGAAGAACCTAGGTTTTCTCCTACAAGAAAACCTAGGTGGTAAGCTCTTGACATTGGTCTTAGCAATGGTGTCTTAAATATGACTCCACAGGCAAGAACAACTAAAACAAAAATAAGTAAGTGGGACCACATCAAGCTAAAGACAAGAGGTTAATGCCCCATGTATATAAAGAGCTCAAATATCTCAACAATAACAAAAAATCCAACAAAATGTGGATGTGTAGGAGGTAGAAAAGGGTAAAAGGGGGATAAATCATAACAGAAGGAGACTTGGCTTTGGTGGTGAACACACAATACAAAATACAGGTAATGTGTGATAGAATTGT
This sequence comes from Glossophaga mutica, assembly GCA_039655065.1. Taxonomy (NCBI): domain Eukaryota; kingdom Metazoa; phylum Chordata; class Mammalia; order Chiroptera; family Phyllostomidae; genus Glossophaga; species Glossophaga mutica. The sequence goes on from CM077314.1 coordinate 13,328,380, forward strand.
ACATCCAATCAAATTATGTAATCAAAACTTACATAATTTGATTAACCAAGGCTACCCCCAATTAATTTAAATAAACAAACAAATAAATAAAGGGCAGAGGTTCTGAATAAACATTTTTCCATAGAAGACACACAGTTGGCAAACAGTAACATGAAAAGATGCTCAACATCACTAATCATCAAGAAAATAGGAGTCAAAACCACAATGAGATATTACCTCACACCAGTAAGAATGGCTATTATCAAAAAGACAAGAACAAGTGTTGGTGGGGATGTGGAGAAAGGGGAACCTTTGTGCCCCGTTGGTGGGGAGGCAGACCGGTACAGCCACTGTGGAAATCAGTATGGAGGTTCCTCAAAAAATTGAGAAGAGAACGACCACATGATCTACCAATTCCACTTCTGCATATGTATCTGGAGGGAAAAAAACCACTAATTTGAAAAGATGTATGCATCCCTGTGTTCGTTGCAACATTGTATGCATAGCCAAGGAACAGAAACAACCTAACAACTTAGACATCAGTGGGTGAAGGAATGAGGAGGATGCGGTGCGCGCGCACAATGGAACACCACTCAGCCGTGAAAGAAATAATAATAACGAAACCTACCAAGGGGACCACACAGAGGCACCTTGAGGGGATCTTCCTAAGTGAAATAAGTCAGACACAGAAAGACAAATACCATACAATGTCACTTATATGTGGAGTCTGAAAAACAAAAAGAAATGAATAAAGAAAACAAAACTCACAGATCCAGAGAACGAATTGGCAGTTGCCAGGGGGGAGGGGGCGCGGGGGACTGGGCAAAGTGGGGGAAGGGATCAAGGGGCACCAACTTCCGATCATAAAATCGGTAAGTCACAGGGACAGAAAGTGCAGCCTGGCGGCTGCAGTCAATAATATCGTATTGCATGTTTGAAAGCTGCGAGGAGAGTAAGTCTTACAGGTTCTCACCGTATTAAAAAAAGCTTTTTGTAACTTTGTATGGTGACAGATGGTAACTAGACTTTTTGTGGTGACCATTTCGCAATGTATACAGTTATTGAATCGTTATGTTGTAAAACTGAAACTAATGTAATATATCAATGATACTTCAATTAAAAAAATTAACAAACAGACCTGTCTTGGAAGTTTAAGACACAACTCTCTACAAATAGTGTTTAATGCACTCTGCCACTCCTCGGAAAAACTAGAAGTATCACCACACCACAAAGTTCAGCCTTTTGTCCACTTGGAAACTCATCAAGACCAAAGTCTCAAGCCGCATGGTGCAAACGTGAGGAATCTCTGATATGGAATCGATGACTTTCCTGGTAGGTGAGGTTGGCCCAGCAAGGCTGCCAGGGAGACAGAGTGAAGGGGGAGAGGCTTCCCCAGCCCCATCAAAGCTGAACCCTGAGTTCACCGTTATCTTCACTTCTTCCCCTATCCATCATCACCACCTGTCCCCTAAAATACCCTTGGCTTTGACTTGCCTCTTGTGCTGGATGCCTTCATCTGTCCCCAGTGAGGCTCTCTCCATTCTTCTGCACCCTGCTTTGTGCCCCCAGAGCCTGTAGAAGTGAATCGATGGGCCCCTGGCCCTCGGACTTACAGGTGGGTTTGGCACTGGTGGGAGACCAGTGGGAAGGGGCAGAGAGAACTGGTGAGGATGGGGTATTCATCCTGCAAGTTCCCTCCCTGTGGGGTCACCGAGGGCTGGCTGCTTCCAGAGCCCTGAGCTCCAGTAGGGCAGCCCTCTCCTCAATTCTGTCTCCCCAGTTCCTCATCTGCCCCCAAAGACTTAGGGTGGTAATGGAACCCCACTATTACTAATCTGGGGTTCTGCACTATGCCTTGTGGTCTCCCTACACTGTGCCCACGCCTTCGTAAATAGTTTCTGAAACTCAGCTTGAAGTATCTGTTTCCTGCTGATACACCTCTCAAAGTTGATCTTATATGGGTCAAATGTTTCTGCTCGGTGATCTTTCTGTTCCTGCCACCTGAATCACTGCTCTGCGCAGTAACCTAAACCTCAACCTCTGTAGCCACATAGAATGGGGGTCATATTCCACTCCACCTTCTATGGCGAGCAGACCTCAGGCCAGTCCCTGGACCTCTTTGAGCCTCAGCTTCTTCATCTGAAAATGGCAATAATAATAATAATAATGTATCCACTCTATAGAGATCCCCTGAGGATCAAATGAGACAATAGGTAGCCGTAGGGAGTGTGACCAACTACAGAACTCGTGCCGCATCTCTGAGAAAGGGGAGGCAGTGGCTCCCCAGACCCAAGTGATAACTGTCTTGAAGAAAAAGCCAGCCACGACTTCAGTTTTTCTGCTACTTCAGGAAGCCAGAAGTCCAGATTTTTATGTGAAATCTCCCCTTTACTAGACCGTTAGCACCATGAGGACAGTAGTGACTGTTTTATTCATTACTGTGTCACCGCCCCCCCCGCCACTAGAATAGTGCCCAACACATAGAAGCAATCAAAAAGTATTTGTTGAATAATTATTCCAATTTTAACATATACCATCTTGTCAGGGAAAAACAAGACCAGGACCCAGATGGTGAACACACAATACAGTATACTGCTGATGTATCAATACTGTAGAATTGTGCACCTTAAGTGTATGTAGTTTCATTAACCCACCCCAGCGAATTCAATAAAAAATTGTAATTAAATCCACATGTCTAGAAAGTACAAAATAAAATAAATAGTGTTCAGCTGTAAAAGCAGAAACAAAAGCAGGTCCCTGCCGGAGCTGCACGCCGCCGCCCCCCCACCCCTGCCCCGTGGGAGGGCACTCTTTTCACATCTTGCTTCCCAGGCGCCTCCCTCCCCCGCTCCAGCCCCAGCCCTGGACACACCACTCCTGAGAATCGCAACTTTAGATTTATGCTGTGGAAATAACCGCAATTGAAAGGTGCTAATAAATGATGGGTCCTTTGGGGGGCCCTGCTATGTAGACACAGGCAGATTTTCATGAAGGGGGTACAGCGATCATTTTCGGAATTTCCACTGCTCAGCCCCTAGCCCCACTCACCTGCGGTCAGGCAGGTGACTCGGGGGTGCTTCGGGCTGAGGGCAAATACAGCAACTCATCTGAGCCCAAACAGCTCACCATGCGCCTCTCCCTCTGCCACAGCCTAAGGATACAAACGCAGTGAGCTGCAGATTTGTTGCCCAGCTTATAAATGCCAAGGAAAGTGCTCTCCAGCAAAAGAATGACTTGGCGGACACAGGGCAGATAAATAATGCATGAAACCACTTCTACTTTAACGGCACTTTGCGGTGACACTAATATTGATGAAAAATGTTAGCATGTGTTGGATGGTGTTACATTCAGTGAGAAATGAGGTTTGACAGGCTCGGGGCCACTTCTAGTCTCAGCCAGAGATGTGAGAAACAGCAACTGCCAGCCGAGGGGCGAGAGCCCCTGCATGAAGCAGGCTGGCTGGGTCAGATTCAGACCCACACTTGACCTTGGCAAGTAGCTTGTGGTGGCCGCTGCTGGTTGGCTGACCCAAATCCCTCTGTTGTAGTCAACTCCCACTCCAGAGGTTGACAGAGTTTCTCATGCCGCTCCTGCAGTTGGCAGAGGTCAGGTAAATCACAATGATTTACGAGGGGATTCTGCTGAGGGGAGGAAGGGGTTCTGGGAAGAAAAGGTGCTTTCCCGATAAAAGAAGCCAAAGTGTCCAGTCAGCACCATCTGTCTCACTCTCTTCCTGCCCTGAACTGGGATGTGATGTCAAGAGCTGTCGCAGCCATTTTGCAGCCAAGAGGCGTGGAGAAGAAGACTGCAGTGGCAGCAATCTGGACGTCACTGAGCCTCCGAACCAATGCTAAGAGATGCCAATTTTTAGACGAGAGGAGAAAAAAATAAATGCCTATTTATGTAAGTGTCCAGTAAGCCAGATGTTCTGCTCGATACAAATGAATGCATTCTGATACTTATCTTAACCTCTCTGTGCCTCTGAGGTCTCATCTGTATAATGAGAATAATAACAGCATCTACTACTGTGTGAGAGATTGACAGCTTTAATGAATATCTGTTCAAAGCCTTGAAATAGAGTTTGGCACATAGTAGATCCTTAACACTAACATCATTACACATTAATGAATAAGAAGCTACTAGGCTTTTTCAACACTCCTAAAACCATCACAAATAAAGCATGAGTCAATGTAACCAGAAGACCAAAAGAAAACAAAGACAGATATGGGGTGGGGGGACTTGCAGAAGCAGCAGATTTGGAATCAGGAGAACCAGGTTCTAAATGTCCAATAACAGGAAATAATCTTGTTAACATGGGACCGCATATCTGGCCATTGAAAATGTATGGAAAAGACCACGTGCGGACGTGGGGAAATGCTTACGATAAAATGGTAAAAAATAAATAACTAAACAGAACATACACACAAATTACATTTGAGGGATGATTCCACTTACATTTAAAAAAAGTGAAAATGAAAAGAAATAACCCCAAATGATAACCTATGAGCATATGGAAAATGTTTTTCTCCTTTATGATTTTTCTGAATTTTCCAGGTTCTCAGGGGGAAAAATGCTTAATTGTTGTACAATAAAAATTTTTGGATAATTTAAATTTTTTTCCTCATTTATATGTTTTTGCATTTGCAAAATTCTTTGCAGTGAACTCATATTACTTATATAAAAAAATTAGTTTTTCAAACAAGAAAATACACTTGCTGCCCAGAGACAGATGGAATCTGACCAGTCTTAGCATTGCAGGGCCAAGAGCAAAACTACATCATGGTTTCTTAAAGGCTACCTACGATGTAATTTTAATGTACTTTAAAGTACGAGTGTGCCCCAGACGGTGGATTGGTCGTGTGGAAGGGCTGCCCCGTGCGTCCCAAAGACACAGGCAGAGGGGTAAGCCAGAGTGGACCTCAGCGTCCATTCTTCTAGTTTTAGTGGCACTGGAGACACAGAAGCAGGGGGATACCTTTTTTCTTTCGTTCCTTCTAAGTTGAGGTGTACCCCATGAATTTTTTAGGTAAAATTATCTTTTTATTATACAGATTTGGAGTTGAGGCTCAGCCTCACCCATCACTGGCTGTAGGACACGGGGACGGACAAGCTACCTAACTTTTCAAAAACTCCATTTTCCCATCTCTAGAATGATGGTTATGCTGTCCACTCCACTGGGAGTGCTAGGTCCAGCACGTGTAACAGTGTGCTAAAATGCTTTGCAAAAGGTAAAGCCCAGTGCCAACCTCGGAGAGAACTCGGGCTCTGGTGAGGCAGCCTTGGTTAACGTCCCAGCTGTGGCACTTGGCAGTGCGTGAAAGTTAGGCCAGGGATGCAACCTCCCTGAGCATCAGTTTTCTCATCTAGCAAATGGGGATAATATCTTCCTCTTATATGAGACACCTGGAGCATTGTAAACGCTTCATATAGGAAAGTTACAATTACGCTGCTGTCTGCACTTTCCCAGGAGCAACCAAAGTTAGCTCTTCCACTTGGAAGAGCTGCCCTAGGAGATAGCAGCAGGACTTGCTTTCAAAAACAGCTGTGAGGTTGCAGGGTGGTGCTGCAGGGGGGTGCCGGTGTGAAAAGGCAAAGGGGAATAAAGTTGGCAATACTGCAGTGAATTTACATGGTGAAAGGTGATGGCTAGAATTAGCAGGGTGATCACGCCGCAAGGTATAAAAATGTCAAATCACTATATTATACACCAGAAACTAATATAACTAATATAAGATTGGATACCAACTATACCTAAATAAAAATAGAAATAAAAAGAATTCCCCCCAAAGCCCCTTAGTGCTATGAAGACCAAAGAGGAAGTGGGCAAGGCGCCCGAGTCCCCGCCCACACCCCCAGGGCATTTTTCCACTCTCCTCCACCACCCGGACACCCAAGCTACGGACTGCCTCTCTGAAATATTATCCAAAGAAGGGGAAGGGGCAAGAGAGCCTAGAAATAAAAACTTTAAAAAAATTTTTTTATTTATTTATCTTTAGAGGGGAAGGGAAGGAGAGATGGAGAGAAATATCAATGTATGGTTGCCTCTCGTGCGTCTCCTGCTGGGAACTGTTGCTGGAAACTGTCCTGCAACCCAGGCATGTGCCCCGACTAGGAATTGAACCGCAATCCTTTGGTTCACAGGCCCACTCTCAATCCACTGAGCTACACCAGCCAGGGTGAAATAAAAACATTTTTAAAAGGAATTGTAAAGGTCAATTTCATGTCCACCTGTATCAAACATTATTTTGGGTGTGTCTCAGAGGATGTTTTTCAGATGAGTTAAACATTCAAGTTAGCAGGTTGGAAGAAGCAGATGGCCCTGCCTAATGTGGGTGGGCCCCATCCAATCAAGCGAAGGCACGAACAGAGCAGAAAGGCTGACCCACTGCCGGGAAGAGGGGAACACCTCCTGCCTGGCTATCGAGCTGGGACATTGGTTTTCCCAGGTTTTGGATTCAAACTGAAACATCAGTCCATTGTGGGTCTTGAGCCCGCCGACCTTCGGACTGAAACTGCACCTGGGTTCTCCTGGCTCTCAGGGCTTCACACTCAGGCTGACCCACACCCTGCGCTCTCCTGGGCCTCCAGCTGGACGACACACCTGCAGATCTGGGACTTGTCTGGTGGGACTCCATAATCGCATGAGCCGATTCCCTATAATAAATCTACATACACACACACATACACTATACACACATATGAGGTCTGTCCAGAAAAGTCCAACTATTGTTAATGTAACAAGAATGGTTTGTACACATCGATGTAACCTGGCAGCCCAGGAGAGTGGACTGGGATGGACGTGTGTGAACAATGATGACTTCACTGTACTAGTCAGTGGGACCCAGGAAGCCACTGTGTCCCTAAGTCAGTGACTCCCAGCAGCCATGGATAGGCAGCGACTATTGACTAGTGTGTCCAACCTCCTAGCATATCCCACCAATGTGAGCTGTTCCAAGTATGGAGCCGGAAGGCGGGTGAGTCTGCTTCCAAGACCCCAGAGCAGGAAGGAGAAGGATGAGAAGGAAAGAGGAAATGGAAGGGGGAACAGGGAGGGAAGAAAGTCTGAAAAAGCCTAAAACTGTTGCTCAAAGTGTTGCCTTAGAAATGTCTCGATGGGACTTCCCAGCGGTGACAGTTAAAACGGCAGACCCCCGAGATGCTGAGGCTGCGGGTCAGGGGCAGCCCCAGGAAGCTGCCGTAACTAACAACCTCTCTGGGTGACTTCATGCACCTCAAGTTTGCACTTTAAAAACTTGGAGACCTACTAGCCACTGGTAGAGATGACCACTGGTTGTGAACTTGGGGTTCAGTGGTCCTGCTGTGCACCCGCTTTTCAGAGACAAGCTGCATGGAATAGCTGCACATGCACATGTCGGAGGAGACCAGCATCTTTTTTTTTTATCTTTTTTTAAAGATTTCATTTATTTCTTTTTAGAGAGAGGGGAAGGGAAGGAGAGAGGGAAAGAAACATCAATGTGTGGCTGCCCGCCGCGCACCCCCTCACGGGGGACCCAGCCCGTAACCCACGCATGCGCCCAGACTGGGAATCGAACAGGCGACCCTTGGTTCGAAGGCCAGCACTCAGTCCGCTAAGCCACACCAGCCAGGCCAAGGACAGCATCATTCACACCAGCATCGGCTGCATCTCAGTTGAGTGGAGGGGGTGCCCCATGATTGACACCAGTTCTAAAATGTTAGGGTGCATTCGTCAGCCAAAGGGTTATTGAAACAGAAATTGTGGGACCCATTCCCAGGGTTTCTTATTCAGTAGGTCTTGGGAGGAGCCAAGACCTGAGAATTTGCATTTCTAATAAGCTCCTGGTTGATACTGATGTTGCTCATCCGCGAAACACTTTGAAAACCACTGATGTACACGATGGACGAATTCTTGGAAAGCAGCATGAATACTGAGGGTTCTTTCTTTTCTTATTTGGGCAGAGAAGCATAACCAAAGGAGAGAAAGGAAATCACCTGCCACCTTACCACCTGCTACCCACGGGACTTGCACACCCTTCTCTTGAAAAATGGAATCGCTCCGTATACTGCCTCCCTCTCTCCCTGAGCACACCAGGGACCCCCCTCCAGCTCCTCCACCACGGGTCTCTGCACCGTAACTTCTAACCAATGCCCAGTGCCCCCACTGTCTCGATTCATCACAACTGTGTGTGAAGCGTCTTTCAGTAACTTTGTTGTTTTAATTAAATATGCTCAGCAGGAGAATCAAACAATGGAGAAAAGTACAAAGAAAGGAAAACGCATCTCAAGGCTCACTGCCCCAGAGGTACTCCGCACCAGTAACTGAGGCACTCCTTTCGATGCACATCATCCTCTAGACTTCTATAATTTTACGTAAATGGAATCACACAGTCCAAACTGTTTTGTACTCTGCTTTTTCCACTTTTATAAAGTAAGTTTAGATAAAGCAAACACGACCTCAAAAATTCTCGGAAAGTGTGTTAGTGGAGCCTGAACGCAAATCCTCTCAGGAAATGAAGCGTTCTTTGATACTGTGAATTTTCGCCAACTCCCCATCATCCCAGGTTACTGTGTGTGTGCCCACACATGCAGGTGTATATACCACATTTCATCCATCAGGTTTGCCTCAGGACGAGTCCGCCTGCAATTAGAATGTCCTTTGCAGTCAGTCGGAGCTCTCAGCCTAAGTCAGGATCACAGCAGAGGTGGTCCCAAGCACAGAGCACTGAAGCTCTAAAGTAAATTCTGAATCTTCTCTAGCGGTCTAGGACTGATGACACGGAACTGTGGTCTCAGTTGAGATCCCCCACTGCTCTGGCTCTAGGATGAGTCACCGGCTGGCTAGGGGTCGAGCAAGCAAAGAGCGGAAGTGGGCAGAGTGGGAGGGGTGGGGGAGGGCCTCAATATGATCAGCACAGCCCAGAGAGCACCCCCACACCCCACGCCCATGCTGGGGGGCTTTCAGAGGGACGAAGCACCCCACTGTATCCACCGGGGTGCACAGGACATCCTTTTGTTAATCTGTCCTCATTTTCCAGGTGAGGTTTGGTGTGAGATTCACTCAATCACACACAAAATGCCCCGAGCACACGGCCCGGTGCCTGGGACACGCTACGCACTCGATGAACACGTCACTGAGAAGACAGAGTGGGCGTCTGGGTGCTGGAGGGTCGCTGGGCCAGGCCACGCTTTCTGCCTGCAGACTCTAGTGAGATGGACATTGCAGGACACCAAGAGACAGTGAGGAATCACAGATGAGTTCCCAAAAAGACAAAGCACGCTCTTTATTCCCCATCGAACGTAAAGCCTAACAAAGTCCAGAAGGCACACGCACAGCCCCCAGCCCTGCGTCTAGAGGTGGAAATCGTCATCCTCACAGCAGACCCAGCTGATTCGGCCTCGGCGGAGGGCAGCAGAAGCGCGGGGCCCACAGCACACAGCTGAGCGAGCCAGCAAGCGGAGGGAGCCTCCCCAACCTCCGTGTCCCTTTTCCCTGAGAGAAACTGGGGTCGAGTATGAGGCCAGTCATGTTTGGAATACAAAGACACATTGTAGCCCTAATGTTTTTGCAGAATGCAAGGAAGCCGAGATTCAAATAAAGGGAGAGGGGGACCCTAAGAGGGATGTACCCATGTTTCTCATCTTAAAAAGGAACCGTAACCTCAGCAATTTATGCTGAAGAACACTCGTCATGTTCCCGTGAAGAAGGGAAAAGGCACTGCAGGGCAGTGCCAGGTGTCTCAGTTTCACTGCAGTCATTTGCCCCAGAGAACAGAAAGCAGTCATCCCAGCACCCGGGTCGCTGTGAGTGACCAATCCATGTAAACTCGTCCTGCAGCAGCAGCAGAAGCAGCAGAAGCAGCAGAAGCAGCAGAAGCAGCAGAAGCAGCAGCCGCAGCAGCCGCAGCAGCCGCAGCAGCCGCAGCAGCCGCAGCAATGACTCGCCAGGAGCATTCGTTCAGTTCAGCTCGTTGGAACCCTGCTCAGCGCAGAATGCAAGGCTTCTCACGGTGAAAATGAGTGCTTTTCCCATGAACCCACCCTCCCTGTTCCCAGGAAGGCTGGCGTCCCAGTTCCCTGTGTCCCAGCTCTGGCTGGCGACTTCACCCTCCTGTCTCCGGTCTTCCAAGGTCTTCAGCGGACCGCGGGGCTGCTCTCTCCAGCGTCCCTGGAGTCCACGATGACAGAGCTATCCCAGCTGAAGAACTGAACTTCACAGGTCTGACATTGACACAACCCATGGAATTCAGTTCTCAAAGCTGAGGGTACACAGCGTCCTGGCAGAGTCAGCGCAGAGCCCCCCTCCGTGTAGTCCAGGCCCATCCCCGCCCTGGAAGACACAAGAGAAACGCCAGGTGAACCCAGAGGAGCTGCCCGCCCCGCCCCCGCCCGGTGCCTGGCCTCGCCCTGGCACTGGTGCAGCCTGAGCGTCTGAGGGCACGTGCATGGTGGACATGAGCATCGTGGAGCATCACTAAACAGCAGCGCCGGTCTTTCACGCCTTGTGGCCCTCGCAGGTGCTCCCCGCCGGCCTGGAAAACTCTTCCCTCTCTTTAACCCCAGCTCATCCTTAGGTTCTCACCTGCAACACTGCTTCCTCAGAGAGGCCATCTATGGCAGACACTGCTAATCGTTCGCCCAACCTCCGCCCACCCAGAACCCCACAGTTTAATCCGGGCGCATGGACACCTGGTGCATGACATCATTTCCTGGCTCACGTGACTGAGTTCTGAGCAGAACTGATGAGCCTTCCACTGGTCCCTCCCCCGCTTCTCACTGCTTGGCTGGTAGACACGGTGGAGAGCTCCCATGGGCCATGCAGATGAGGGCAGCTCCCCCGCACACCAAGGGAGGGACAGAGCCACATACATCCTAGAAGATCCCTGAAACAGTAGGCTTCCAAATGAGCCCAAGACTGAACTGAACCCCTACCTCGTTTACCCACTGCTGTTAGGGGCTTTCTGTTAGAACACCCAAATATTGTACTTTTCCAACACCTCTTTGCTAACCCTCATTAGCCTGCTATTCTCATTCATAATATCCAGTTCAATAGTGCTTACCACGATTTATAACTGTAAATCTCTTTGTATAATTATTTGATTAATATGTATCTCCCCCACAAGGTTACACTTTTCACAAGAGCAGAGGCTATGCTAGGATTTTTAAATACATATATAAATATCTATAATCGCTCTATGGAGATATAATTCACATACCACACTATTCACTTACTTAAAGTATACAATTCATTGGTTTTTTAGTATACTCACCGAGGACACAACCATCAACATGAGCAATTTTAGAACATTTTCATCATCCCAGAATAAACTGAATACCCATTGGCAGTCACTTTCCACTTTCCCCCAGCCGTAAGCAATCACCAATCTACTTTCTGTCTCTATAGATTTGCCTATCCTGTGTGTTTTATATAAACCAAATCGTGCAACATGTGACCTTTTGTGGCTGGCTTCTTTCATTTAGCATAATGTTTTCAAAGTCTATGAGACAGACATTTCAAGACACCAAGAGACAGTGATGAATCAGAGATGAGTTCTCAAGAGAGACGAAGCACACCCCTTATTCCCCATCGAATCTAAAGCCTAATGAAGTCCAGAGAGCACCTACGCGGCTCCCAGCCCTGCGCTGGAGGGTGGAAGCTGCCACCGTCAGGCCCAGCCACGTGTCGGGTTTGGCCCGCCTCAGCCTTCATTGCTCTTATGGGTGAACGCTGTTTCGTGGTGTGGATCTACCACATTTTGCCTGTCCGTTCACCAGCTGGCGGGCACTGGGGTTGCTCCCATTTCTCGCCTGTTAGAATAACACTTCTGTGAACACTTCCTTACAAGCTCTTGTGTAGTCTCACGCTTATGTTTCTCTTGGTTCGACACCGAGGAGTAGAATTGCTGAATTATATGGTAACTCCATGCTTCGCCTTTTGAGGAACTCTCTGACTGTTTCCCAGAGTGGCTACGCTGTTTTCCAACTCCACTAGGAGTGCATCAGGGTCTTACTTTCTCCACCTTCTTACAAACACTTAGCATTATCTTTCCTTTGATGATAATCCTACTGTGAACTGATATTTTGTCCTGGTTTTGCCTTGCATCTCCATGATGATTAATGATGTTGAGCATCTTTTCCCGTGCCTACTGGCCACTTGTGTGTCTTCTTTGGAGAGATGTGCATTCAGATCCTTTGCCAGTTTCTTAATTGGGATATTTGTCTTTTTTCATTAAGTTGTACGAGTCCTTTATATGTCCTGCACACTAGCCCCACATACATAAACATAATTTGAAAATATTTTCTTTCTATAGGCTGTCTTTTACCTTTCTCCGTGTGTGTGTGTGTGTGTGTGTGTGTGTGTGTGTGTGTCCACGACATTATTTCCAGTTTCTAGCATGACATCTGGGCCGTGGCAGGCACTCCAGTGATTTGGAAGAAAGGAAGGAAGGAAGGAAACTTGTAGAGACCATGTGGTTTAATTCCTTATTTTATAGACAGGGAAACTAAAGGCCTAAAGTCATGAAGACGCCAGCATGATGAGATAATAAAAACAAGAAGCTAGAAGTTACACTGGATTCTAGTCCCAGCTTCTCTTCTACCAGCTCTGAGAAGCAGGCAGGTCACATTCTCTCTCTGCACATCGGAGACGCTCTCCTTCCCATCAGGTATTGGAAGGAGCAAAGTAAATTAATGTAGGAGACAGCATTGCTTGACCATGAGTTATAACTGAGGCCCAAGGTCAAACAGCTGAATCAGTCAAATCAGTAAAAGGCGACAGGTGACCCAATTTCTGGTCCAGGGTGCATGATGGGGCATCAAATTCATTTTTCAGATTGTTGCAGATTTCCATCATCAGTTGGGAAACTTTCTGGTTCCACACAGGGAAGGCAGCACTAACTTAGTCCCAAATCACAAAAATTCTGAGTCTTCCCACCCACTCAGAGTCCTGGACAAGAGGTGATGCTTCCCCCAAGTGCAGCCCTGAGCAGGGACTGTGTCTTATTGACTATTGAATCCCCAGCACCTAACACTGTCCCTGGTACATGGCAGAGGCAGGAAAGTATTGTTTAATCGACGAATGAACAAACAAACGAGTGTCAACTGCATACGAACTGGAACCCCACAGTCTCGATGAAGCAGATGGGAATGAATTTACCAGGCAGAAGGATGCTCAGGGAGCATCGGCGTATCTGGAGGCAGTCAAGCACAGTGGCCAGGGAACGGGCTCTGGACTTGGGCCGCCTGCACAAGCCACCCACCTCTGAGCCTGTTTCCTCACCCGCACCTGAAAGTATAACAAGAGATCCGCCCCACTGGGTTGTTGTTGGGAGTAATCAAGAGGATATTTGTAAAACGCAGTGCCTGGCGTGCAGTAAACACTCAATAAATGTTATTTTTATAACAGACTCAGGAATGAGTGGTGTGATAGATTACTGAAGTCTGCCCCAAGTGCAGAGAGGGAAGAGGCAGCCGCCTCTGTGGACCTCTGCTGAAACATACACCCGTCCCTATCTGCCGTTGTGAGGCGCCCGTGCGTCCCAGGCCTTCGCTCTGTGCCCGGCTTCCTGCTCCGTTCATCCGTGGGCCCAGCCAAAGCTCCGGGCGCTCGGTGTTCTGGGGGGACCCGCATGATTTGGTGATTACCACATGAACGCCTCCCACTGCTCACGGGGCAGCCTCAATCACACCCACTCACAACGATCCACTTCGCACTCGCTTGCCTGGGGAGGCACCCGGCGGCTTCTCCATCACCCTCAACTCGATGCGGCCCTTTCCACCTAGAACACAATGTAACGTACCGTGCGAGTGCCCCCACGGAGGGCCTCCCCTGTTTCATCGCTTCGGTCGGTCTTGTTTCCCCCTTTCATAGGATGGTAAACCAAGCCTTGAAGGGGGAGATGCTATCCCCTCACCCTAGAGTGCTTCAACTCAAACGACCCTGAGATTCGACAGCCAGCAAGACAGAAATGTGATGGGAGGGGGAGCCACACAACGTAAAGGCCCCCCGGTGACAGCTGCTTGCCGGGCCCAAACAAGGCACTGTACATGCAAACCTCCCTTCACTCTCACAGCGCCATGGGAAGCAGGTACTCCCGCCATCTCCAACTGACCGAACAATAATAATTTAATTGACTCCATTCCATTAAGAAGGAGGAAGAGCAGAAAGAGGGGGGTGGAGAGGATGGAGATCCAAGGAAGGGGGGAAGAGGCTAAGCAGTTGAAACACTCGCCCCAGTACACATAACTAACAATTTTATCCATGCTGCTCCACTGTCTGCCTCCTGGAGAACTTTGGTGTCTTTTTAATGATTTCTTCCCTGGGGAAAAACAAGCAACTGTAGAAGGCAACAGAAAACAGATGCTAAGCCTGGTGTCAACAACAGAGGCCCACAGCGGGACGGAGGGAGACCTCACTCCGGGATTGGTCCCTGGGAAGGCAGGCTCCTCCCACAGTCCACTGACTCAATCAGTGCAAACCACTGGCCCAGGTTAAAGCCTGGCATGTTTGGGGGACTCCCCTTGCCCCTCTGTTCACTCCCTCTGTAAGCGCTGTGAGCTTTGCCTTCACGGTACATGGGAGCCTAACCTCTCACCTCCCCCCAAGCCACCATCACTTCCCACCCAGCCCAGCCACAGCCTCCTGGCTGGTCCCCTGGATCCACTCCAGCCTCTACTGTCCACCCTCCAAACAGCAGCCAGAGGGATCTAATCGAAAGCTAAAGCAGATCACGTCACTTCCCTGAAAGGCTCTCCAACAGTTCCCACCACATTCAGAGCAAAATCCTTGGTCTGGCCCGCGAGGGCCCTGCTGTCTGGCCCCTGTGCTGTCTCCAGACGCCTTTCCTCCCCGGCCTCCCCCACGCACCCTGCCCGCGGGACTCCTGGCCGACTCAGGACCACCACACAACAGGCGCTCCTCATGTCTTCCAGACTCTCCGCCAGCGTCACCTCCTCAGTCGCCAGACCCCTGCCCTAAAATGACCACAGAGGTCCCCTCACGGACGCCCAGGCACTCTTTCCTGCTTCCCTTCACAGGGCTTCTCAGACTTTGACAGCTGCGGTTACCGCCTTGCTGGTTGCCCGTCTGCCTCGCCAGAGTGAAAGCTCCTGGGGCGGGCACGTGGGCCAGACCGGTGCCTGACGCGGTGCAGCTCAGCTGCCAACCTTCTCTTCCATCGCCACCCCCCGAAAGAGCCTGTTGTCCTAATCACCCCCCCCATGAAATTTTAACACCACAGGGGCAGCACATATCTGTTCACACACCAGATGTACGTCTGTGCTTCATACATAAAAAGAACAAGACTTTTTTCAGGTCCAAGAGCACTTTTTCATGCCCTTCGAGGACCAGTTTATGGAATAGTGCTCGATAAGCATCTGTCAAAGGCACGCCACTCCTGAGGTGAACAGCTCGCTGAAAGACGACAGCATTCAAGACACTGAGCTCAGCGGGGGAAATTCCAGGTGCCCTCCCCACCCCACCCTCCATCTGTAGTGTGAGTACATCCTGTCAAGCTGTGTCTGGTGACTAGTGGGTATTTTTCAAATTCAGGTTCTCAGCTTTTTTTTTTTTTTACCCTAATCTTGTTTTGCATCCCAACTCTTTCTGCTGCTTGACTACTGAAATTTGCTCTTTCTTCCCCCTCACCCCCAAGCTTGCTTTAAAATCCAGGTGAGTCCCTTCATTTCTACAAAGTGCGTTCTTCCTCCCACAGATCTTCACAGAGCTTGTGTGTGAGCCGGACTCTGGAGATGAAAAGATCATTGTGGTCCAACCCCTGCCCTCCAGAAGCCACGGGAATGTGAGGGCAGGCAAAACAGGTGTCCAGTACCACACACCAAGTGCCCTAGTCCTAGGAGATGCTTTGAATGGACAACTGCCTTGACCCCGGGGGATCCCTCCTTCCACGTCCACCCATTCATTCACTCACCAGTCATCACGCACTCACCCAGCAGGACCCAGGCCCTGGGACGATGCTGGGGATACAGCAGGCAACAAGAAGAACTTGGCCCTCGTCCTCATCCTCGTAGAGATCCCCAGGTAACAGGACAGACCAAGAGCTCACTGATGGTCTCACAAAAAACAGGTGAGCTTGAATGGCAGAAGTGCCACCAACGATAACACACAGGATCCCGTGAAGAGGAGACGTTTCAGGAGAAATCCTGAAGGATGAGCAGGATGCGGTCTGGTGAGGGGCAAGTCAGAGGAGGTCCAGGCGGAGGGCACAGGATGTTCAGACACCCTGAGATAGGATGTGACAGGCCACACAAGCAGGGACTGCCAGGGGCCCTGCGGGGGCCGTGACGAGACCAGGAAGGCCCAGAGGCGAGGGAGGCCCAGGCAGCCACAGGCCAGCTCGCCTCGGCCTTGCTTAGGAATTTGGAGTTGACCCTAACAGGGGTCAACAGAAGAAGCAGGGAAGGGATGTGATTCCAACTGCATTTTAAAAAATATTCTGGCTGGGGGTGGTGAACAGCTGGGAGCAGGGCCAGAAACAGTCCCAAGTACCCACCGCCTGACCACGCAACGTGACCCTGGGTCCCCCGGGCCCTGAGTCCATCGGTCCAGTCATGCGCAACTGTGGAATTCTCGAAAACAGCCGCAAGATTTTCAGCCTCTCCCCGACCCCCGCCCCTTCACAGCCCATGGTAGGTGGTTAGAAAATGTATCTCAAGTAATTACTTTGCGATAACCAATTCTATGGTTTCCTTGTGATCAATAATGCCTTCCTTCCGCCCTCTGAAAGACCCCCTTCTGTCCCCGGTTCAGACAATCACTCTCCCACTCTCTGCCTGATGACACGTTCTGGCTCTGAAGACCACCGTAACTTCCAGGTTGGGTCCTTTCAGGTTCCCTGAACCACGGTGCGCAGACAGGGAACCTCAGAGGCCCCCAGGGTCCGAATGGCGCGCCTTTCCAGCCATCGGGGTCCTCTCCCTTCCCCTCTTCCCCACCTGCACCGACCGAGGTAACCAGGCCCTCCAGCCTCCCGCTCCTCGGTCTGCATCTCCGGGTCAAAGCGAGCTTAAGCTGCGCAGCCAGGATCATTTCTCCGCCAAACAGAGGGCAAGACAGAGCAACTCAGCAAAGTAACTGCTACCTATTTACCAGGATGAACTCGGCGCTATGAACCTTTTCGTCAGCTTCATGAGATTTATAGTCAGAAACTGTGGAAACAAAAGAACGACACGAAGGTCTTTTACCCACTGACCATTTACACTTATCAACACTGCGGTTAGATGTATTATTAGCATTTCCCCAGTGCAGAGCCCAGGAAACTCACATTGTATGAAATCCATAAAAAGCTGAAAAGCTGAGTTCTCCATTAAGACAGAATACTATTGTGTAACTCTGTCAGGTAAATGTGTAATTTGTCCTTTGAAAAGAAATTTCACACCTGCTTTGGTCTTGGTGCATTATGATAAAGAAGCTATTCATTTCTATTTCCAAAAGTTCATCCCCTTCTCTTTTATGTATTTTTCCCACTATCAGAGGGAAAAATAAAAACTGACCTGAATTATTATAAAGATGATTTTGAAAAAAAAATTCTACTGTGGCACTTTGCTCTTGCTACATGGAGTTAGAATTAAAAAGTGGCTTTCCAGGATGTGAGGCTTTTCGGAAAGCTACTAATCTAGTATAAATGTGCAAATCTAAAATCCTTTGAAAGCTAACTTAATCCTGGTCTTCCAGTTTACTCCCAAGAGGTCTAAAGGAGATATATCCACATTGCTCAATGTTTCCTATTAAAAATAAAAAGTCCTTCACATAGCACTTCATTTTTTTTTTTAATTTTTAAACAATTATCTCATTTAGATCTGTGACTTAGGAGGAAGGCTAGAGCGGACGGGGCAACATTGAAAACTCAACAAATCTTTGCCGGTCAGAATCTTGGTGCTGAACTTCCCGAGCCGTTTGTGTACAACGAAATCCCCTTGCAGCCACGTGGTGAGCTCTTGCAGTGAGATAACAAGACTTTATAAGGCACAGCTCACCAAACCAATGATTGCAGCCCAGCACCAGGCACCCCGCACCTCTAGGCTCTGGGGCCCAGTCAGCCAGGACTCAGACAGAGCCTAATACAAAATATGCTTAAAGCCTGCAAAAATCGTGGTGGCTGGGTCCGCTCCACAGAGGTGGTCATACTTTCCTCTGTGTCCTCCGGCCTGGCCACCTCGAGCTTGGAAATAAACGCCAAGCTCCGCCGCCCTGTCTCCACGGCCTTGACTGTCTTTCCCTCTGTGCACAGGCTCTGCCTGTGTCTAGGGTCCTTGCCTTTTGTGGTCACTAAGGTACCAGTCTCTGGGGGCTTCTCTGACTCCTGCCGCTTCCACAGCCTTCAGTGCTCACTTGTCAAAACAGTCTGATCTCCTTTTGGAGGCACAAAATGTCATGTCTGACTTAGCGGGTCCCCCACCCCTGGCCCAATGCCCCTCTTGTGGAGGACATGAAAATGAATAATAATTGTGGCAATGATCGTAATAGCTGCGATGTGCTAAGTACTTATTATGTGCCAGCTGCTGGGCGAATGATCTCGCTTAAAACTCACAACGAAGCTATAAGGTAGGTGCTATCAGCAGATACCATTTTATAGGTGAGAAAGGTTAAGTGACTCGCCCAAGGCCACAGAGCCAGCACGGTAAGAAACTGGGATTTCAACCTAATCAATCTGGAACCCAGGCTCCTACGCACCCAGCTACACTGGCTAAGTGAATCAACCAAGCAAGCCTCACCAAGGCCATCAAACCGGCGAGCCCTGCCGGGACTCCAGACCCTCCCGCTCAGGCCAGGGCACCCCTCGCCTCTCTTCAAACCACGTCCGGGTTTCAGGGGAGGAAATGAGCCCTTTGGGCTCAGGTGGAGACAGCCCACACCCCCACGTCAGCCACAATCTACCTAAAGATTTAATAATCTTACTAAAATCATCCTCTCCACAAGAGGGGCTCTCAGGAAAGCTGAAGAACAAACATTGTAGTTTTGCAAAAGCTGCCGCTACAAAAGGGAAAACAATTTCTGGGCAACAAAATGCCATGAACTGCTGGAAGCTGAGGTTTTCGTCCACCCCACTCTGAACTGCAGGATGATGGCGTGTGTCCGGGGCAAACGAACACGGCGTTCCCGAAGCCATCGCCAGAATGAGTCAAGTGAATGCGCAGTCCCTCCTCACCCCAGATTTCCATCTCCCCACCGTCGTTCCCGTCTTGCTTTGAGGATCATTTTCTGGGCCCTTCTGCTGCTCCATGGAGCTGGATGGTTCCTTACAGGCCTATTAACTAGCTGGAATTGCTCTTCTGAGCCTCGAGTAAAATTCACACGCAGCTCAGATGAGTTCGTCAGGGGACTGGTTAATTAACAGTTCTGGAGCCTGAAAATAGAGCTCCGTTTCATGAACACGTAATTTTTTGGTAAATATCGTTATGATTTAAGCATATTTGTTCCTTGGTGGGGAAGATGTGGAGGCAGGAGAAAAATGGGAAGTCTGGGTGTTTATCAGAAGTGAGATCAAACGTAGAGTTTTTAAAATAATAGTAAAAGCTAGTGTCATGCTAGGTCTGTCCTACCAGGGTCTGTTCTGAGTGATTCATGGGTATGTGCTTGTTTGGTCTTCAGGACTGTTAAAAAATAAATAAATAACAGGCCAAAATGGAGTCACTTATGCTAAGCCCCATCTCCAAACCAACCTTAATGACTAACCTACTTGCAGTTTCAGCCTTTCAGAGGAGTAGAATTTTAAACCTATCAGTCTGGAATGTCCTGATCCACACTAGCAAGGGACCCTGCAAGATAAAATCTCTGCCATTCCTTTCCCCCCAAAGGAAGATGACCTGGACTAAAAATAATCCTTTCTCTCTTTTCACTAGTAATTCTCCTGCCTAGCCTTCTGCCTACAAAGACCTTCTATTTTGTGCAACCCCCCAGAGCAGCCTCCTAGTTGCTAGACAGGATGCTGCCTGAGTCATGACTCACTTAATCAAGCCGGTTGCATCTTCAGATCTACTCAGCTGCACGCTGTTCTTTCACAGGATCATCCTAGGAGACGGGCACCATTATTCGCATTTTATACAGGAGGAACTGGAGGTTCCCAGCTAAACCAAACGGTGGAGCCAGGGACGAGCACAGGCAGCTTGACTCCAGATGGGAGTGGTTCTCAAAGTGAGGGGAGAGGTGTGACCCCAGCAGACATTTGCCGTATCTGAAGATAATTCCGATCGTCCTGCGTAGTTAGGAGAGCTACTGGCACCTAGTATGCACAGGCGAGGGACGCTGCTAACCATCGTATGATGGCCCAGGATGGCCCCCGCAGCGAAGCATTGATCAGTCCCAAAATGTCGACAGTTCTGAGGAAAAGGAAGCCCACTGCGGAACCTCGTCCTTGCCATTGTGTCCAGAGCTGGTGCTCCGAGAACAAGGCATTCTGTATAAGAAGCGGGTCACCACCGCCCACCTCCTTCCCGATGTGCTGGAGAAACGCCTGTGCTCCTTCTTGGCCAGTCACCTGCGCAGCAGCGACACCCATCAACAATATGAATGACGTTTGTACCTGCCGGAAGTCTGGATGGGACCTCTGTAAAAGCCCCGTGAGATCTCAGGTTCCCTATCAAAAACCGTGACCTCTCTAGAAACAATATTAATTAAACATGTGACCATGGAGCAGAAATAGCAAAAACATCAACAGGAGAAAAGTGAGATTCTGAGAAGACATCAGTGTACGCAGAGGAATTTTGGACCCTGAAAAATCACCCTTCCAAATCATAAAGCAGCCGAGAGGGGTACACAGGAACCCTCTATGCTATCTGTGCAACTCTTCCATCAACCTTAAACTCACCCAAAGTTAAAAGCTTGTTTTTAAAAAAGTAGCAGAGGGAAAGACTGGCACCTATCGAGTCAACAATTGTATCTGTCTCGCGCGCCAGATAGATGAAAGAGCTAACTGCAAATTAACATTGTGACAACAAGTAAAACCATACACGCTTCATAAGCAAACGTAACGATAAATCTTTACAACCTCACTTGAGAAAGGCCTTTCTAAACAACACACAAAACCCATCGAGGGAAAGGCTGGCAGGTCTGAGACCACCTTGGTGGTGACACGATTGCATTTTGAAGAGTATCAGTTCAGGAAAGTAACCCAGGTTGTTCTGCAGCTTTCCTCTGGAGAAATTTCATAGCCAAAGCTTTGCCTCTCTGATTACAGAAGTCTAAGGCAAAGGTCCTCGGGCCCATCCCCACTGGCACGCCTCTCTAATTAGCTTTAGATTTAGGAGGCAAATCCTCCTTCCTGCCCTCTGTTCCTGGTTGGAGGAAGTCTCTGGCAAGCAGATGGGATGTTGTTAGGGGTGCGTAGGCATAACCCTAGAGCCCCATCTCCGCATCTCCGCTCCGTTAGTAGAACAAGGGGCTCTCTTCTTGTTACTTTAATATCTGAGCTGATCTGGGTGACATTTCCTCCAGCACTGGAAGCAGCTGGTAACAACTATCTTAAGCCAGGCGGCTGCTGATCCCCTCCCCCGCCAGAATGGTGGCACTGCGGGACTCTCTCTGGTACCTCGAGACGAAGCTACAGAAAAACTTTCAGCTCCACACCCCAAACTCTGGTATTAGCTTTCCTTGAGATCTATGCAGTTGGTGTGCGCCAACCCCCAAGAAATACCAAAGCTTCAAGACAGTCATTTTTTTCAGCATGACCTTGCGTTTCTGTCTCCAACAAGGAATGCCTCCAAATAGTTGGGTCTTGAGGATATAAATTTCTTGCAGAGTAAGAAACCTAAGAAAAATCTATAGGAAGGGGTAGGCAAGGCTCTCTGTAGCCTGTTTGGTAGTCTAGTCATCTGACTGCATCTTCCCGGTATCTCTTTTCATAGAACCAAAGACACTTTCCGGGAGAAGGGCAACCAAATCCCTGTGCAACCCCATAGCAGAGCCGGTCTGGGGAGGAACGAGTCAGGAGGTCCGAGCTGAGTCCCTGCTGGGCAGTGTGGCCTTGGGTAGGTCGCTCGACCTCCTCGAATCTCAATTTCCTCAGCAGTAAAATGAGTATAATTCGTTCATTCAACAACTTTTGAATAAGCTCCCATTCTGTGCCAATTCTACTGTCTTTACTAACCTCACAAATTTTATGGAAGAATGACATGAAATGACCCATGAAAATGCTTTGCAAATTGTAAATCATAAAGACTTCATTGGTTATTGCTAAAATAAAAAGAATTTGTTGTTGTTGTGATTATTAAGACTGAGCCCGAGACCAAAATAAGGAACTTTTGCCAGATTGTAGAAAAACTGGAGGGAGGAATCACCAGTTGAACTCAAACGGTGCCCAGAAGCTGGCTTGCCGGGACCACACCCAAGCCTATAAATTGCTGCCCACCAGAGAAAACAGATGCAGGGTGTGGCAGAAGTAAGGCTGCTCGGGTATGGTTGGTAGGGTAGTGATAATATGGGTGCAATAATTTATTGTTTTAATTTGAACATTTCACCTACAATGTCATATGGTGTGCTTGAGTGTGATATTGTTATGTTACAGAATTACATGCTTATGATTTCATAATAAAGGTTTTATAATTAAAAAAAGAAGCGTTAATCGTGCCAGACCCTGCCTTTGCTACAGATTTACACCTGAAGGCTACACTGAGAACAGACCACCGGGTTTCTGCAGGGCCCACAGAGAAACGGGAAGCTAGGGATTCAGAGGGACGAGGACGCCCAGGTACCCCGTCCATACCCAGGCTTGGTGGCTCCTGCAGAGAAGACTCAGACAGCACCCACCCCACGCTGACCATCCAGGTTATTGCAAACCACCCAAGCAAACCCCAAAGTCAAGGTTCCTACCTTCTTCTCCCTCCGTGAGCTCCGCCACCGAGGGCACCTGCGCCGTTGCTTACATGTTCCGAGGAGGACTGCTGCAGGTCAGGACAGCAAGGTGACTTTTATTGAAAGCAAACACCTGAAGAGAAATCTGTGCTGTTCACGAAGCCATTGTTAACAACTCGGGGCCATACTGCGCTTGGCAGGGTTTGGGGCAAAACCCTGTGGAACCCCAAGCAGGCAATGAAACAATGCCCAGGGGCCGGGAAGGTCCCAAATGACGAGAAAATGCAACGATACAATAACAAAGCCTTCAGGAAAGAAAAGCTACACCATCGCCCAATGGATACAAGTCCCAATGGATACAAGTCCAGGTCAGTTCATCAAAAGAAAAAGAAAGAGATTGATTTTAAAGGAAACCAACAAAACTGGTATATTTAAAGACAAGATTGAATGAGATCAAGAATAGAAGCACAATGGTGGGCATAAAATGGAGAAAACTGCACTTGAACAACAAAGTTTTGTAAAAAGAAAAAGAATAGAAACACAGTAAACAAAACATAGCGGCCACAACCCCCAACCCCAGTGCCCAGATCACGCCATATGTCCTGTGCCACACTTTCACACCCTCGTCGCTGCACAAGGTCCGTGACTTGCTAAATACAGGCTCCAGTCTACAACTCTCTACAACTCCAGGGTTTAAAGCCTATGATCCTTCATCAGTAGACCTTCTCCGCCACTTCCTCACCCCGCCCTGAAAACAGCGAAAGGTTGAAAATATTTTCCTCTTGGGAATGGAGCCACGTCTTCACGGAGGCACTGGAAATATCTGGGAGTCCCGTCGTTACAGCCACACACCCCAACGAGAGTCTCACCTACTTTAACTCGAACTCGTTCAATACACCTTAGGCATCTTGACTGCATCTTCAAGGTGCCATTTACTACGCAATAATCCACTGTTCAAAAGCCTGCCGCCTCTCAGACAGGAGATAAGTACCTAATAAATCAGCCTGCAGTGACTATTTTTCCCAACTCCCACAGACCCGGAGCTCCTAAAATCTCATTTTACTTTATCTTTTCCAGGGCTGCAGCGGCCCTCCCCCTCCTCACTCTGCCGCTCCCTCCCGCCCACCCCACCCACCCCGTCGCCACGGCTCCCGGCTCGGGTTTGGGTTTTACCACCGCGCTCGGCCCCCGCGGGGCCGTCGGGGAAGGAGAGCTGTCAAGAGTCTGGAGCGATAGCCTCTTTCTGGAGCCCGGCCTCGCTCGCTGGGCGGAGGCAGGCTCTCGAAGGCCTATTTGCATATGCTTGTATTCCATTTCCACACCCTGCACGCAAACGCTCTCTGGAAAGTCCCTTCTGAATTCCCTCCAGGGCGCAGCGAAGGGGGGAAGAGGCTGGGCCGGAATAGAAGGTTGCAGCCTCACGGTGTGTCAGCGTCTCCCTGGGAGCGGCCTCGACCTCCCTGCTGCGCCCACCCGGTGCCGCCCCAGGGGGTCGGGCCGTGGGACCCTCTCCCAGCGCGCCCCCGGGAGCGGACATCTGCTCTGGCCCGCGCGCTCTGCAGAGCTCTGGGCAGGATGCCCGAGCACAGCTCCGACCTCCCCCGAGGAAGTTCTGGTCAGGCGCCAGGTCCCCCGGCTTCCTGTCTGTACTCTCCGCAGCGCCGCGGGGAAATCCCGAGACCTTTATTCGCTGCCCAACGACCCTGCTGGCTTTTCAAGTGTGCGCAGGCTGAGTTTCGGTCAAAACCTCAAAGTAACGTTAACCCAAAATAAAAGTAAATAAATAACATGTGTGCAGGCATATATATATTTACTTATACGTTATTTTCAAAAGAACGGGCCTTTTGGAAAGGATGAGGATCAGGCAGAAATCTCGTTTTCTTGCTGCAGATCCAAGGGGCCCGGTTGGCTCAGCGCGTGGACGAGCGGACGCTGTGTGTGCACTGCACACCGGCTGCTTGAAGTGCCTGCGGATGCGACAGGCGGGAGAGGCGGGAGAGGCGGGAACCTCCTCCCCAGGACTCTTCTCCAACGTGCGACTGTGCAAAGCAGCCTCGGGTCTCGCGCAGCTACAGTAATCCTCTGCGCCAGGCACCCTGCTCAACGTGTCACTGGCAAGAGCTTTCCTAATCCCACAGCAAGAGGGTCAGGGAGCCAGGCTATGACGCCCATTTTACCGGTACAGGGATTTTACTTCCCACGAGGTTGGGGTGACTTGCCCAAGGTCACACAATGAGTAACTGTTTCATTGGGGGCCCTTTCA